>OZ024815.1:51464265-54125438 GCA_964017055.1 Chloromyia formosa | reverse complement strand
CTTTGCCTTGAAATTTTCAAGTTTTCTTGCGGTTTTTGTTCCGGAATCATATTTTTGGTTTTTAGGGCATGGTACAAGCTGCATTTGAAGACCAAAATCAACTCCCTAGCTGCCGTAGTTTTCGAGTTACAGCCATTTGAAAAAGTGCAAGTTTGGACCCTCTAGCTGCCTCCGTTTCCGAGATATTCAAGGTTTTATATTTTCCAGTCGAGGGGTGACTTTGCCTTGAAATTTTCAAGTTTTCTTGCGGGTTTTGTTCCGGAATCCTATTTTTGGTTTTTAGGGCATGGTACAAGCTGCATTTGAAGACCAAAATCAACTCTCTAGCTGCCGTAGTTTTCGAGTTACAGCCATTTGAAAAAGTGCAAGTTTGGACCCTCTAGCTGCCTCCGTTTCCGAAATATTCAAGGTTTTATATTTTCCAGTCGAGGGGTGACTTTGCCTTGAAATTTTCAAGTTTTCTTGCGGGTTTTGTTCCGAAATCCTATTTTTGGTTTTTAGGGCATGGTACAAGCTGCATTTTAAGACCAAAATCAACTCTCTAGCTGCCGTAGTTTTCGAGTTACAGCCATTTGAAAAAGTGCAAGTTTGGACCCTCTAGCTGCCTCCGTTTCCGAGATATTCAAGGTTTTACATTTTCCTGTCGAGGGTTGACTTTGCCTTGAAATTTTCAAGTTTTCTTGCGGTTTTTGTTCCGGAATCATATTTTTGGTTTTTAGGGCATGGTACAAGCTGCATTTGAAGACCCAAATCAACTCTCTAGCTGCCGTAGTTTTCGAGTTACAGCCATTTGAAAAAGTGCAAGTTTGGACCCTCTAGCTGCCTCCGTTTCCGAGATATTCAAGGTTTTACATTTTCCTGTCGAGGGTTGAATTTGCCTTGAAATTTTCAAGTTTTCTTGCGGTTTTTGTTCCGGAATCATATTTTTGGTTTTTAGGGCATGGTACAAGCTGCATTTGAAGACCCAAATCAACTCTCTAGCTGCCGTAGTTTTCGAGTTACAGCCATTTGAAAAAGTGCAAGTTTGGACCCTCTAGCTGCCTCCGTTTCCGAGATATTCAAGGTTTTACATTTTCCTGTCGAGGGTTGAATTTGCCTTGAAATTTTCAAGTTTTCTTGCGGTTTTTGTTCCGGAATCCTATTTTTGGTTTTTAGGGCATGGTACAAGCTGCATTTGAAGACCCAAATCAACTCTCTAGCTGCCGTAGTTTTCGAGTTACAGCCATTTGAAAAAGTGCAAGTTTGGACCCTCTAGCTGCCTCCGTTTCCGAGATATTCAAGGTTTTACATTTTCCTGTCGAGGGTTGACTTTGCCTTGAAATTTTCAAGTTTTCTTGCGGTTTTTGTTCCGGAATCATATCTTTGGTTTTTAGGGCATGGTACAAGCTGCATTTGAAGACCCAAATCAACTCTCTAGCTGCCGTAGTTTTCGAGTTACAGCCATTTGAAAAAGTGCAAGTTTGGACCCTCTAGCTGCCTCCGTTTCCGAGATATTCAAGGTTTTATATTTTCCAGTCGAGGGGTGACTTTGCCTTGAAATTTTCAAGTTTTCTTGCGGGTTTTGTTCCGGAATCCTATTTTTGGTTTTTAGGGCATGGTACAAGCTGCATTTGAAGACCAAAATCAACTCTCTAGCTGCCGTAGTTTTCGCGTTACAGCCATTTGAAAAAGTGCAAGTTTGGACCCTCTAGCTGCCTCCGTTTCCGAGATATTCAAGGTTTTATATTTTCCAGTCGAGGGGTGACTTTGCCTTGAAATTTTCAAGTTTTCTTGCGGGTTTTGTTCCGGAATCCTATTTTTGGTTTTTAGGGCATGGTACAAGCTGCATTTGAAGACCAAAATCAACTCTCTAGCTGCCGTAGTTTTCGAGTTACAGCCATTTGAAAAAGTGCAAGTTTGGACCCTCTAGCTGCCTCCGTTTCCGAGATATTCAAGGTTTTACATTTTCCTGTCGAGGGTTGACTTTGCCTTGAAATTTTCAAGTTTTCTTGCGGTTTTTGTTCCGGAATCATATTTTTGGTTTTTAGGGCATGGTACAAGCTGCATTTGAAGACCCAAATCAACTCTCTAGCTGCCGTAGTTTTCGAGTTACAGCCATTTGAAAAAGTGCAAGTTTGGACCCTCTAGCTGCCTCCGTTTCCGAGATTTTCAAGGTTTTATATTTTCCAGTCGAGGGGTGACTTTGCCTTGAAATTTTCAAGTTTTCTTGCGGGTTTTGTTCCGGAATCCTATTTTTGGTTTTTAGGGCATGGTACAAGCTGCATTTTAAGACCAAAATCAACTCTCTAGCTGCCGTAGTTTTCGAGTTACAGCCATTTGAAAAAGTGCAAGTTTGGACCCTCTAGCTGCCTCCGTTTCCGAGATATTCAAGGTTTTATATTTTCCAGTCGAGGGGTGACTTTGCCTTGAAATTTTCAAGTTTTCTTGCGGGTTTTGTTCCGGAATCCTATTTTTGGTTTTTAGGGCATGGTACAAGCTGCATTTGAAGACCAAAATCAACTCTCTAGCTGCCGTAGTTTTCGAGTTACAGCCATTTGAAAAAGTGCAAGTTTGGACCCTCTAGCTGCCTCCGTTTCCGAGATATTCAAGGTTTTAAATTTTCCTGTCGAGGGTTGACTTTGCCTTGAAATTTTCAAGTTTTCTTGCGGTTTTTGTTCCGGAATCATATTTTTGGTTTTTAGGGCATGGTACAAGCTGCATTTGAAGACCCAAATCAACTCTCTAGCAGCCGCAGCTTTCGAGGTAGGGCCATTTGAAAAAGTGCAAGTTTGGACCCTCTAGCTGCCTCCGTTTCCGAGATATTCAAGGTTTTATATTTTCCAGTCGAGGGGTGACTTTGCCTTGAAATTTTCAAATTTTCTTGCGGGTTTTGTTCCGGAATCCTATTTTTGGTTTTTAGGGCATGGTACAAGCTGCATTTTAAGACCAAAATCAACTCTCTAGCTGCCATAGTTTTCGAGTTACAGCCATTTGAAAAAGTGCAAGTTTGGACCCTCTAGCTGCCTCCGTTTCCGAGATATTCAAGGTTTTATATTTTCCAGTCGAGGGGTGACTTTGCCTTGAAATTTTCAAGTTTTCTTGCGGTTTTTGTTCCGGAATCATATTTTTGGTTTTTAGGGCATGGTACAAGCTGCATTTGAAGACCCAAATCAACTCTCTAGCAGCCGCAGCTTTCGAGGTAGGGCCATTTGAAAAAGTGCAAGTTTGGACCCTCTAGCTGCCTCCGTTTCCGAGATATTCAAGGTTTTATATTTTCCAGTCGAGGGGTGACTTTGCCTTGAAATTTTCAAATTTTCTTGCGGGTTTTGTTCCGGAATCCTATTTTTGGTTTTTAGGGCATGGTACAAGCTGCATTTTAAGACCAAAATCAACTCTCTAGCTGCCGTAGTTTTCGAGTTACAGCCATTTGAAAAAGTGCAAGTTTGGACCCTCTAGCTGCCTCCGTTTCCGAGATATTCAAGGTTTTATATTTTCCAGTCGAGGGGTGACTTTGCCTTGAAATTTTCAAGTTTTCTTGCGGTTTTTGTTCCGGAATCATATTTTTGGTTCTTAGGGCATGGTACAAGCTGCATTTGAAGACCCAAATCAACTCTCTAGCTGCCGTAGTTTTCGAAGTAGGGCCATTTGAAAAAGTGCAAGTTTGGACCCTCTAGCTGCCTCCGTTTCCGAGATATTCAAGGTTTTATATTTTCCAGTCGAGGGGTGACTTTGCCTTGAAATTTTCAAGTTTTCTTGCGGGTTTTGTTCCGGAATCCTATTTTTGGTTTTTAGGGCATGGTACAAGCTGCATTTGAAGACCAAAATCAACTCTCTAGCTGCCGTAGTTTTCGAGTTACAGCCATTTGAAAAAGTGCAAGTTTGGACCCTCTAGCTGCCTCCGTTTCCGAGATATTCAAGGTTTTACATTTTCCTGTCGAGGGTTGACTTTGCCTTGAAATTTTCAAGTTTTCTTGCGGTTTTTGTTCCGGAATCATATTTTTGGTTTTTAGGGCATGGTACAAGCTGCATTTGAAGACCCAAATCAACTCTCTAGCTGCCGTAGTTTTCGAGTTACAGCCATTTGAAAAAGTGCAAGTTTGGACCCTCTAGCTGCCTCCGTTTCCGAGATATTCAAAGTTTTATATTTTCCAGTCGAGGGGTGACTTTGCCTTGAAATTTTCAAGTTTTCTTGCGGGTTTTGTTCCGGAATCCTATTTTTGGTTTTTAGGGCATGGTACAGGCTGCATTTGAAGACCAAAATCAACTCTCTAGCTGCCGTAGTTTTCGAGTTACAGTCATTTGAAAAAGTGCAAGTTTGGACCCTCTAGCTGCCTCCGATTCCGAGATATTCAAGGTTTTACATTTTCCTGTCGAGGGTTGACTTTGCCTTGAAATTTTCAAGTTTTCTTGCGGTTTTTGTTCCGGAATCATATTTTTGGTTTTTAGGGCATGGTACAAGCTGCATTTGAAGACCCAAATCAACTCTCTAGCTGCCGTAGTTTTCGAGTTACAGCCATTTGAAAAAGTGCAAGTTTGGACCCTCTAGCTGCCTCCGTTTCCGAGATTTTCAAGGTTTTATATTTTCCAGTCGAGGGGTGACTTTGCCTTGAAATTTTCAAGTTTTCTTGCGGGTTTTGTTCCGGAATCCTATTTTTGGTTTTTAGGGCATGGTACAAGCTGCATTTTAAGACCAAAATCAACTCTCTAGCTGCCGTAGTTTTCGAGTTACAGCCATTTGAAAAAGTGCAAGTTTGGACCCTCTAGCTGCCTCCGTTTCCGAGATATTCAAGGTTTTATATTTTCCAGTCGAGGGGTGACTTTGCCTTGAAATTTTCAAGTTTTCTTGCGGGTTTTGTTCCGGAATCCTATTTTTGGTTTTTAGGGCATGGTACAAGCTGCATTTGAAGACCAAAATCAACTCTCTAGCTGCCGTAGTTTTCGAGTTACAGCCATTTGAAAAAGTGCAAGTTTGGACCCTCTAGCTGCCTCCGTTTCCGAGATATTCAAGGTTTTAAATTTTCCTGTCGAGGGTTGACTTTGCCTTGAAATTTTCAAGTTTTCTTGCGGTTTTTGTTCCGGAATCATATTTTTGGTTTTTAGGGCATGGTACAAGCTGCATTTGAAGACCCAAATCAACTCTCTAGCAGCCGCAGCTTTCGAGGTAGGGCCATTTGAAAAAGTGCAAGTTTGGACCCTCTAGCTGCCTCCGTTTCCGAGATATTCAAGGTTTTATATTTTCCAGTCGAGGGGTGACTTTGCCTTGAAATTTTCAAATTTTCTTGCGGGTTTTGTTCCGGAATCCTATTTTTGGTTTTTAGGGCATGGTACAAGCTGCATTTTAAGACCAAAATCAACTCTCTAGCTGCCGTAGTTTTCGAGTTACAGCCATTTGAAAAAGTGCAAGTTTGGACCCTCTAGCTGCCTCCGTTTCCGAGATATTCAAGGTTTTATATTTTCCAGTCGAGGGGTGACTTTGCCTTGAAATTTTCAAGTTTTCTTGCGGTTTTTGTTCCGGAATCATATTTTTGGTTTTTAGGGCATGGTACAAGCTGCATTTGAAGACCCAAATCAACTCTCTAGCAGCCGCAGCTTTCGAGGTAGGGCCATTTGAAAAAGTGCAAGTTTGGACCCTCTAGCTGCCTCCGTTTCCGAGATATTCAAGGTTTTATATTTTCCAGTCGAGGGGTGACTTTGCCTTGAAACTTTCAAATTTTCTTGCGGGTTTTGTTCCGGAATCCTATTTTTGGTTTTTAGGGCATGGTACAAGCTGCATTTTAAGACCAAAATCAACTCTCTAGCTGCCGTAGTTTTCGAGTTACAGCCATTTGAAAAAGTGCAAGTTTGGACCCTCTAGCTGCCTCCGTTTCCGAGATATTCAAGGTTTTATATTTTCCAGTCGAGGGGTGACTTTGCCTTGAAATTTTCAAGTTTTCTTGCGGTTTTTGTTCCGGAATCATATTTTTGGTTCTTAGGGCATGGTACAAGCTGCATTTGAAGACCCAAATCAACTCTCTAGCTGCCGTAGTTTTCGAAGTAGGGCCATTTGAAAAAGTGCAAGTTTGGACCCTCTAGCTGCCTCCGTTTCCGAGATATTCAAGGTTTTATATTTTCCAGTCGAGGGGTGACTTTGCCTTGAAATTTTCAAGTTTTCTTGCGGGTTTTGTTCCGGAATCCTATTTTTGGTTTTTAGGGCATGGTACAAGCTGCATTTGAAGACCAAAATCAACTCTCTAGCTGCCGTAGTTTTCGAGTTACAGCCATTTGAAAAAGTGCAAGTTTGGACCCTCTAGCTGCCTCCGTTTCCGAGATATTCAAGGTTTTACATTTTCCTGTCGAGGGTTGACTTTGCCTTGAAATTTTCAAGTTTTCTTGCGGTTTTTGTTCCGGAATCATATTTTTGGTTTTTAGGGCATGGTACAAGCTGCATTTGAAGACCCAAATCAACTCTCTAGCTGCCGTAGTTTTCGAGTTACAGCCATTTGAAAAAGTGCAAGTTTGGACCCTCTAGCTGCCTCCGTTTCCGAGATATTCAAAGTTTTATATTTTCCAGTCGAGGGGTGACTTTGCCTTGAAATTTTCAAGTTTTCTTGCGGGTTTTGTTCCGGAATCCTATTTTTGGTTTTTAGGGCATGGTACAAGCTGCATTTGAAGACCAAAATCAACTCTCTAGCTGCCGTAGTTTTCGAGTTACAGTCATTTGAAAAAGTGCAAGTTTGGACCCTCTAGCTGCCTCCGTTTCCGAGATATTCAAGGTTTTATATTTTCCAGTCGAGGGGTGACTTTGCCTTGAAATTTTCAAGTTTTCTTGCGGTTTTTGTTCCGGAATCATATTTTTGGTTTTTAGGGCATGGTACAAGCTGCATTTGAAGACCCAAATCAACTCTCTAGCTGCCGTAGTTTTCGAGTTACAGCCATTTGAAAAAGTGCAAGTTTGGACCCTCTAGCTGCCTCCGTTTCCGAGATTTTCAAGGTTTTATATTTTCCAGTCGAGGGGTGACTTTGCCTTGAAATTTTCAAGTTTTCTTGCGGGTTTTGTTCCGGAATCCTATTTTTGGTTTTTAGGGCATGGTACAAGCTGCATTTTAAGACCAAAATCAACTCTCTAGCTGCCGTAGTTTTCGAGTTACAGCCATTTGAAAAAGTGCAAGTTTGGACCCTCTAGCTGCCTCCGTTTCCGAGATATTCAAGGTTTTATATTTTCCAGTCGAGGGGTGACTTTGCCTTGAAATTTTCAAGTTTTCTTGCGGGTTTTGTTCCGGAATCCTATTTTTGGTTTTTAGGGCATGGTACAAGCTGCATTTGAAGACCAAAATCAACTCTCTAGCTGCCGTAGTTTTCGAGTTACAGCCATTTGAAAAAGTGCAAGTTTGGACCCTCTAGCTGCCTCCGTTTCCGAGATATTCAAGGTTTTAAATTTTCCTGTCGAGGGTTGACTTTGCCTTGAAATTTTCAAGTTTTCTTGCGGTTTTTGTTCCGGAATCATATTTTTGGTTTTTAGGGCATGGTACAAGCTGCATTTGAAGACCCAAATCAACTCTCTAGCAGCCGCAGCTTTCGAGGTAGGGCCATTTGAAAAAGTGCAAGTTTGGACCCTCTAGCTGCCTCCGTTTCCGAGATATTCAAGGTTTTATATTTTCCAGTCGAGGGGTGACTTTGCCTTGAAATTTTCAAATTTTCTTGCGGGTTTTGTTCCGGAATCCTATTTTTGGTTTTTAGGGCATGGTACAAGCTGCATTTTAAGACCAAAATCAACTCTCTAGCTGCCGTAGTTTTCGAGTTACAGCCATTTGAAAAAGTGCAAGTTTGGACCCTCTAGCTGCCTCCGTTTCCGAGATATTCAAGGTTTTATATTTTCCAGTCGAGGGGTGACTTTGCCTTGAAATTTTCAAGTTTTCTTGCGGTTTTTGTTCCGGAATCATATTTTTGGTTTTTAGGGCATGGTACAAGCTGCATTTGAAGACCCAAATCAACTCTCTAGCAGCCGCAGCTTTCGAGGTAGGGCCATTTGAAAAAGTGCAAGTTTGGACCCTCGAGCTGCCTCCGTTTCCGAGATATTCAAAGTTTTATATTTTCCAGTCGAGGGGTGACTTTGCCTTGAAATTTTCAAGTTTTCTTGCGGGTTTTGTTCCGGAATCCTATTTTTGGTTTTTAGGGCATGGTACAAGCTGCATTTGAAGACCAAAATCAACTCTCTAGCTGCCGTAGTTTTCGAGTTACAGTCATTTGAAAAAGTGCAAGTTTGGACCCTCTAGCTGCCTCCGTTTCCGAGATATTCAAGGTTTTATATTTTCCAGTCGAGGGGTGACTTTGCCTTGAAATTTTCAAGTTTTCTTGCGGTTTTTGTTCCGGAATCATATTTTTGGTTTTTAGGGCATGGTACAAGCTGCATTTGAAGACCCAAATCAACTCTCTAGCTGCCGTAGTTTTCGAGTTACAGCCATTTGAAAAAGTGCAAGTTTGGACCCTCTAGCTGCCTCCGTTTCCGAGATTTTCAAGGTTTTATATTTTCCAGTCGAGGGGTGACTTTGCCTTGAAATTTTCAAATTTTCTTGCGGGTTTTGTTCCGGAATCCTATTTTTGGTTTTTAGGGCATGGTACAAGCTGCATTTTAAGACCAAAATCAACTCTCTAGCTGCCGTAGTTTTCGAGTTACAGCCATTTGAAAAAGTGCAAGTTTGGACCCTCTAGCTGCCTCCGTTTCCGAGATATTCAAGGTTTTATATTTTCCAGTCGAGGGGTGACTTTGCCTTGAAATTTTCAAGTTTTCTTGCGGTTTTTGTTCCGGAATCATATTTTTGGTTCTTAGGGCATGGTACAAGCTGCATTTGAAGACCCAAATCAACTCTCTAGCTGCCGTAGTTTTCGAAGTAGGGCCATTTGAAAAAGTGCAAGTTTGGACCCTCTAGCTGCCTCCGTTTCCGAGATATTCAAGGTTTTATATTTTCCAGTCGAGGGGTGACTTTGCCTTGAAATTTTCAAGTTTTCTTGCGGGTTTTGTTCCGGAATCCTATTTTTGGTTTTTAGGGCATGGTACAAGCTGCATTTTAAGACCAAAATCAACTCTCTAGCTGCCGTAGTTTTCGAGTTACAGCCATTTGAAAAAGTGCAAGTTTGGACCCTCTAGCTGCCTCCGTTTCCGAGATATTCAAGGTTTTATATTTTCCAGTCGAGGGGTGACTTTGCCTTGAAATTTTCAAGTTTTCTTGCGGTTTTTGTTCCGGAATCATATTTTTGGTTCTTAGGGCATGGTACAAGCTGCATTTGAAGACCCAAATCAACTCTCTAGCTGCCGTAGTTTTCGAAGTAGGGCCATTTGAAAAAGTGCAAGTTTGGACCCTCTAGCTGCCTCCGTTTCCGAGATATTCAAGGTTTTATATTTTCCAGTCGAGGGGTGACTTTGCCTTGAAATTTTCAAGTTTTCTTGCGGGTTTTGTTCCGGAATCCTATTTTTGGTTTTTAGGGCATGGTACAAGCTGCATTTTAAGACCAAAATCAACTCTCTAGCTGCCGTAGTTTTCGAGTTACAGCCATTTG
Organism: Chloromyia formosa; assembly: GCA_964017055.1. Taxonomy (NCBI): domain Eukaryota; kingdom Metazoa; phylum Arthropoda; class Insecta; order Diptera; family Stratiomyidae; genus Chloromyia; species Chloromyia formosa. The sequence continues at coordinate 54,115,925 of OZ024815.1, read as the reverse complement.
AAAAAGTGCAAGTTTGGACCTTCTAGCTGCCTCCGTTTCCGAGATATTCAAGGTTTTATATTTTCCAGTCGAGGGGTGACTTTGCCTTGAAATTTTCAAGTTTTCTTGCGGTTTTTGTTCCGGAATCATATTTTTGGTTCTTAGGGCATGGTACAAGCTGCATTTGAAGACCCAAATCAACTCTCTAGCTGCCGTAGTTTTCGAAGTAGGGCCATTTGAAAAAGTGCAAGTTTGGACCCTCTAGCTGCCTCCGTTTCCGAGATTTTCAAGGTTTTATATTTTCCAGTCGAGGGGTGACTTTGCCTTGAAATTTTCAAATTTTCTTGCGGGTTTTGTTCCGGAATCCTATTTTTGGTTTTTAGGGCATGGTACAAGCTGCATTTTAAGACCAAAATCAACTCTCTAGCTGCCGTAGTTTTCGAGTTACAGCCATTTGAAAAAGTGCAAGTTTGGACCCTCTAGCTGCCTCCGTTTCCGAGATATTCAAGGTTTTATATTTTCCAGTCGAGGGGTGACTTTGCCTTGAAATTTTCAAGTTTTCTTGCGGTTTTTGTTCCGGAATCATATTTTTGGTTCTTAGGGCATGGTACAAGCTGCATTTGAAGACCCAAATCAACTCTCTAGCTGCCGTAGTTTTCGAAGTAGGGCCATTTGAAAAAGTGCAAGTTTGGACCCTCTAGCTGCCTCCGTTTCCGAGATATTCAAGGTTTTATATTTTCCAGTCGAGGGGTGACTTTGCCTTGAAATTTTCAAGTTTTCTTGCGGGTTTTGTTCCGGAATCCTATTTTTGGTTTTTAGGGCATGGTACAAGCTGCATTTGAAGACCAAAATCAACTCTCTAGCTGCCGTAGTTTTCGAGTTACAGCCATTTGAAAAAGTGCAAGTTTGGACCCTCTAGCTGCCTCCGTTTCCGAGATATTCAAGGTTTTACATTTTCCTGTCGAGGGTTGACTTTGCCTTGAAATTTTCAAGTTTTCTTGCGGTTTTTGTTCCGGAATCATATTTTTGGTTTTTAGGGCATGGTACAAGCTGCATTTGAAGACCCAAATCAACTCTCTAGCTGCCGCAGTTTTCGAGGTAGGGCCATTTGAAAAAGTGCAAGTTTGGACCCTCTAGCTGCCTCCGTTTCCGAGATATTCAAGGTTTTATATTTTCCAGTCGAGGGGTGACTTTGCCTTGAAATTTTCAAGTTTTCTTGCGGTTTTTGTTCCGGAATCATATTTTTGGTTTTTAGGGCATGGTACAAGCTGCATTTGAAGACCCAAATCAACTCTCTAGCTGCCGTAGTTTTCGAGTTACAGCCATTTGAAAAAGTGCAAGTTTGGACCCTCTAGCTGCCTCCGTTTCCGAGATATTCAAGGTTTTATATTTTCCAGTCGAGGGGTGAATTTGCCTTGAAATTTTCAAGTTTTCTTGCGGGTTTTGTTCCGGAATCCTATTTTTGGTTTTTAGGGCATGGTACAAGCTGCATTTTAAGACCAAAATCAACTCTCTAGCTGCCGTAGTTTTCGAGTTACAGTCATTTGAAAAAGTGCAAGTTTGGACCCTCTAGCTGCCTCCGTTTCCGAGATATTCAAGGTTTTACATTTTCCTGTCGAGGGTTGACTTTGCCTTGAAATTTTCAAGTTTTCTTGCGGTTTTTGTTCCGGAATCATATTTTTGGTTTTTAGGGCATGGTACAAGCTGCATTTGAAGACCCAAATCAACTCTCTAGCTGCCGTAGTTTTCGAGTTACAGCCATTTGAAAAAGTGCAAGTTTGGACCCTCTAGCTGCCTCCGTTTCCGAGATTTTCAAGGTTTTATATTTTCCAGTCGAGGGGTGACTTTGCCTTGAAATTTTCAAGTTTTCTTGCGGGTTTTGTTCCGGAATCCTATTTTTGGTTTTTAGGGCATGGTACAAGCTGCATTTTAAGACCAAAATCAACTCTCTAGCTGCCGTAGTTTTCGAGTTACAGCCATTTGAAAAAGTGCAAGTTTGGACCCTCTAGCTGCCTCCGTTTCCGAGATATTCAAGGTTTTATATTTTCCAGTCGAGGGGTGACTTTGCCTTGAAATTTTCAAGTTTTCTTGCGGGTTTTGTTCCGGAATCCTATTTTTGGTTTTTAGGGCATGGTACAAGCTGCATTTGAAGACCAAAATCAACTCTCTAGCTGCCGTAGTTTTCGAGTTACAGCCATTTGAAAAAGTGCAAGTTTGGACCCTCTAGCTGCCTCCGTTTCCGAGATATTCAAGGTTTTAAATTTTCCTGTCGAGGGTTGACTTTGCCTTGAAATTTTCAAGTTTTCTTGCGGTTTTTGTTCCGGAATCATATTTTTGGTTTTTAGGGCATGGTACAAGCTGCATTTGAAGACCCAAATCAACTCTCTAGCAGCCGCAGCTTTCGAGGTAGGGCCATTTGAAAAAGTGCAAGTTTGGACCCTCTAGCTGCCTCCGTTTCCGAGATATTCAAGGTTTTATATTTTCCAGTCGAGGGGTGACTTTGCCTTGAAATTTTCAAATTTTCTTGCGGGTTTTGTTCCGGAATCCTATTTTTGGTTTTTAGGGCATGGTACAAGCTGCATTTTAAGACCAAAATCAACTCTCTAGCTGCCGTAGTTTTCGAGTTACAGCCATTTGAAAAAGTGCAAGTTTGGACCCTCTAGCTGCCTCCGTTTCCGAGATATTCAAGGTTTTATATTTTCCAGTCGAGGGGTGACTTTGCCTTGAAATTTTCAAGTTTTCTTGCGGTTTTTGTTCCGGAATCATATTTTTGGTTTTTAGGGCATGGTACAAGCTGCATTTGAAGACCAAAATCAACTCTCTAGCTGCCGTAGTTTTCGAGTTACAGTCATTTGAAAAAGTGCAAGTTTGGACCCTCTAGCTGCCTCCGTTTCCGAGATATTCAAGGTTTTACATTTTCCTGTCGAGGGTTGACTTTGCCTTGAAATTTTCAAGTTTTCTTGCGGTTTTTGTTCCGGATTCATATTTTTGGTTTTTAGGGCATGGTACAAGCTGCATTTGAAGACCCAAATCAACTCTCTAGCTGCCGTAGTTTTCGAGTTACAGCCATTTGAAAAAGTGCAAGTTTGGACCCTCTAGCTGCCTCCGTTTCCGAGATTTTCAAGGTTTTATATTTTCCAGTCGAGGGGTGACTTTGCCTTGAAATTTTCAAGTTTTCTTGCGGGTTTTGTTCCGGAATCCTATTTTTGGTTTTTAGGGCATGGTACAAGCTGCATTTTAAGACCAAAATCAACTCTCTAGCTGCCGTAGTTTTCGAGTTACAGCCATTTGAAAAAGTGCAAGTTTGGACCCTCTAGCTGCCTCCGTTTCCGAGATATTCAAGGTTTTATATTTTCCAGTCGAGGGGTGACTTTGCCTTGAAATTTTCAAGTTTTCTTGCGGGTTTTGTTCCGGAATCCTATTTTTGGTTTTTAGGGCATGGTACAAGCTGCATTTGAAGACCAAAATCAACTCTCTAGCTGCCGTAGTTTTCGAGTTACAGCCATTTGAAAAAGTGCAAGTTTGGACCCTCTAGCTGCCTCCGTTTCCGAGATATTCAAGGTTTTAAATTTTCCTGTCGAGGGTTGACTTTGCCTTGAAATTTTCAAGTTTTCTTGCGGTTTTTGTTCCGGAATCATATTTTTGGTTTTTAGGGCATGGTACAAGCTGCATTTGAAGACCCAAATCAACTCTCTAGCAGCCGCAGCTTTCGAGGTAGGGCCATTTGAAAAAGTGCAAGTTTGGACCCTCTAGCTGCCTCCGTTTCCGAGATATTCAAGGTTTTATATTTTCCAGTCGAGGGGTGACTTTGCCTTGAAATTTTCAAATTTTCTTGCGGGTTTTGTTCCGGAATCCTATTTTTGGTTTTTAGGGCATGGTACAAGCTGCATTTTAAGACCAAAATCAACTCTCTAGCTGCCGTAGTTTTCGAGTTACAGCCATTTGAAAAAGTGCAAGTTTGGACCCTCTAGCTGCCTCCGTTTCCGAGATATTCAAGGTTTTATATTTTCCAGTCGAGGGGTGACTTTGCCTTGAAATTTTCAAGTTTTCTTGCGGTTTTTGTTCCGGAATCATATTTTTGGTTTTTAGGGCATGGTACAAGCTGCATTTGAAGACCCAAATCAACTCTCTAGCAGCCGCAGCTTTCGAGGTAGGGCCATTTGAAAAAGTGCAAGTTTGGACCCTCTAGCTGCCTCCGTTTCCGAGATATTCAAGGTTTTATATTTTCCAGTCGAGGGGTGACTTTGCCTTGAAATTTTCAAATTTTCTTGCGGGTTTTGTTCCGGAATCCTATTTTTGGTTTTTAGGGCATGGTACAAGCTGCATTTTAAGACCAAAATCAACTCTCTAGCTGCCGTAGTTTTCGAGTTACAGCCATTTGAAAAAGTGCAAGTTTGGACCCTCTAGCTGCCTCCGTTTCCGAGATATTCAAGGTTTTATATTTTCCAGTCGAGGGGTGACTTTGCCTTGAAATTTTCAAGTTTTCTTGCGGTTTTTGTTCCGGAATCATATTTTTGGTTCTTAGGGCATGGTACAAGCTGCATTTGAAGACCCAAATCAACTCTCTAGCTGCCGTAGTTTTCGAAGTAGGGCCATTTGAAAAAGTGCAAGTTTGGACCCTCTAGCTGCCTCCGTTTCCGAGATATTCAAGGTTTTATATTTTCCAGTCGAGGGGTGACTTTGCCTTGAAATTTTCAAGTTTTCTTGCGGGTTTTGTTCCGGAATCCTATTTTTGGTTTTTAGGGCATGGTACAAGCTGCATTTTAAGACCAAAATCAACTCTCTAGCTGCCGTAGTTTTCGAGTTACAGCCATTTGAAAAAGTTCAAGTTTGGACCCTCTAGCTGCCTCCGTTTCCGAGATATTCAAGGTTTTACATTTTCCTGTCGAGGGTTGACTTTGCCTTGAAATTTTCAAGTTTTCTTGCGGTTTTTGTTCCGGAATCATATTTTTGGTTTTTAGGGCATGGTACAAGCTGCATTTGAAGACCCAAATCAACTCTCTAGCTGCCGTAGTTTTCGAGTTACAGCCATTTGAAAAAGTGCAAGTTTGGACCCTCTAGCTGCCTCCGTTTCCGAGATATTCAAGGTTTTATATTTTCCAGTCGAGGGGTGACTTTGCCTTGAAATTTTCAAGTTTTCTTGCGGGTTTTGTTCCGGAATCCTATTTTTGGTTTTTAGGGCATGGTACAAGCTGCATTTGAAGACCAAAATCAACTCTCTAGCTGCCGTAGTTTTCGAGTTACAGCCATTTGAAAAAGTGCAAGTTTGGACCCTCTAGCTGCCTCCGTTTCCGAGATATTCAAGGTTTTATATTTTCCAGTCGAGGGGTGACTTTGCCTTGAAATTTTCAAGTTTTCTTGCGGGTTTTGTTCCGGAATCCTATTTTTGGTTTTTAGGGCATGGTACAAGCTGCATTTGAAGACCAAAATCAACTCTCTAGCTGCCGTAGTTTTCGAGTTACAGCCATTTGAAAAAGTGCAAGTTTGGACCCTCTAGCTGCCTCCGTTTCCGAGATATTCAAGGTTTTAAATTTTCCTGTCGAGGGTTGACTTTGCCTTGAAATTTTCAAGTTTTCTTGCGGTTTTTGTTCCGGAATCATATTTTTGGTTTTTAGGGCATGGTACAAGCTGCATTTGAAGACCCAAATCAACTCTCTAGCAGCCGCAGCTTTCGAGGTAGGGCCATTTGAAAAAGTGCAAGTTTGGACCCTCTAGCTGCCTCCGTTTCCGAGATATTCAAGGTTTTATATTTTCCAGTCGAGGGGTGACTTTGCCTTGAAATTTTCAAATTTTCTTGCGGGTTTTGTTCCGGAATCCTATTTTTGGTTTTTAGGGCATGGTACAAGCTGCATTTTAAGACCAAAATCAACTCTCTAGCTGCCGTAGTTTTCGAGTTACAGCCATTTGAAAAAGTGCAAGTTTGGACCCTCAAGCTGCCTCCGTTTCCGAGATATTCAAGGTTTTATATTTTCCAGTCGAGGGGTGACTTTGCCTTGAAATTTTCAAGTTTTCTTGCGGTTTTTGTTCCGGAATCATATTTTTGGTTTTTAGGGCATGGTACAAGCTGCATTTGAAGACCCAAATCAACTCTCTAGCAGCCGCAGCTTTCGAGGTAGGGCCATTTGAAAAAGTGCAAGTTTGGACCCTCTAGCTGCCTCCGTTTCCGAGATATTCAAGGTTTTATATTTTCCAGTCGAGGGGTGACTTTGCCTTGAAATTTTCAAATTTTCTTGCGGGTTTTGTTCCGGAATCCTATTTTTGGTTTTTAGGGCATGGTACAAGCTGCATTTTAAGACCAAAATCAACTCTCTAGCTGCCGTAGTTTTCGAGTTACAGCCATTTGAAAAAGTGCAAGTTTGGACCCTCTAGCTGCCTCCGTTTCCGAGATATTCAAGGTTTTATATTTTCCAGTCGAGGGGTGACTTTGCCTTGAAATTTTCAAGTTTTCTTGCGGTTTTTGTTCCGGAATCATATTTTTGGTTCTTAGGGCATGGTACAAGCTGCATTTGAAGACCCAAATCAACTCTCTAGCTGCCGTAGTTTTCGAAGTAGGGCCATTTGAAAAAGTGCAAGTTTGGACCCTCTAGCTGCCTCCGTTTCCGAGATATTCAAGGTTTTATATTTTCCAGTCGAGGGGTGACTTTGCCTTGAAATTTTCAAGTTTTCTTGCGGGTTTTGTTCCGGAATCCTATTTTTGGTTTTTAGGGCATGGTACAAGCTGCATTTTAAGACCAAAATCAACTCTCTAGCTGCCGTAGTTTTCGAGTTACAGCCATTTGAAAAAGTTCAAGTTTGGACCCTCTAGCTGCCTCCGTTTCCGAGATATTCAAGGTTTTACATTTTCCTGTCGAGGGTTGACTTTGCCTTGAAATTTTCAAGTTTTCTTGCGGTTTTTGTTCCGGAATCATATTTTTGGTTTTTAGGGCATGGTACAAGCTGCATTTGAAGACCCAAATCAACTCTCTAGCTGCCGCAGTTTTCGAGGTAGGGCCATTTGAAAAAGTGCAAGTTTGGACCCTCTAGCTGCCTCCGTTTCCGAGATATTCAAGGTTTTATATTTTCCAGTCGAGGGGTGACTTTGCCTTGAAATTTTCAAGTTTTCTTGCGGTTTTTGTTCCGGAATCATATTTTTGGTTTTTAGGGCATGGTACAAGCTGCATTTGAAGACCCAAATCAACTCTCTAGCTGCCGTAGTTTTCGAGTTACAGCCATTTGAAAAAGTGCAAGTTTGGACCCTCTAGCTGCCTCCGTTTCCGAGATATTCAAGGTTTTATATTTTCCAGTCGAGGGGTGAATTTGCCTTGAAATTTTCAAGTTTTCTTGCGGGTTTTGTTCCGGAATCCTATTTTTGGTTTTTAGGGCATGGTACAAGCTGCATTTTAAGACCAAAATCAACTCTCTAGCTGCCGTAGTTTTCGAGTTACAGCCATTTGAAAAAGTGCAAGTTTGGACCCTCTAGCTGCCTCCGTTTCCGAGATATTCAAGGTTTTATATTTTCCAGTCGAGGGGTGACTTTGCCTTGAAATTTTCAAGTTTTCTTGCGGTTTTTGTTCCGGAATCATATTTTTGGTTTTTAGGGCATGGTACAAGCTGCATTTGAAGACCCAAATCAACTCTCTAGCTGCCGTAGTTTGCGAGTTACAGCCATTTGAAAAAGTGCAAGTTTGGACCCTCTAGCTGCCTCCGTTTCCGAGATATTCAAGGTTTTATATTTTCCAGTCGAGGGGTGACTTTGCCTTGAAATTTTCAAGTTTTCTTGCGGTTTTTGTTCCGGAATCATATTTTTGGTTTTTAGGGCATGGTACAAGCTGCATTTGAAGACCCAAATCAACTCTCTAGCAGCCGCAGCTTTCGAGGTAGGGCCATTTGAAAAAGTGCAAGTTTGGACCCTCTAGCTGCCTCCGTTTCCGAGATATTCAAGGTTTTATATTTTCCAGTCGAGGGGTGACTTTGCCTTGAAATTTTCAAGTTTTCTTGCGGTTTTTGTTCCGGAATCATATTTTTGGTTTTTAGGGCATGGTACAAGCTGCATTTGAAGACCCAAATCAACTCTCTAGCTGCCGTAGTTTTCGAAGTAGGGCCATTTGAAAAAGTGCAAGTTTGGACCCTCTAGCTGCCTCCGTTTCCGAGATATTCAAGGTTTTATATTTTCCAGTCGAGGGGTGACTTTGCCTTGAAATTTTCAAGTTTTCTTGCGGGTTTTGTTCCGGAATCCTATTTTTGGTTTTTAGGGCATGGTACAAGCTGCATTTTAAGACCAAAATCAACTCTCTAGCTGCCGTAGTTTTCGAGTTACAGCCATTTGAAAAAGTTCAAGTTTGGACCCTCTAGCTGCCGTAGTTTTCGAGTTACAGCCATTTGAAAAAGTGCAAGTTTGGACCCTCTAGCTGCCTCCGTTTCCGAGATATTCAAGGTTTTATATTTTCCAGTCGAGGGGTGACTTTGCCTTGAAATTTTCAAGTTTTCTTGCGGGTTTTGTTCCGGAATCCTATTTTTGGTTTTTAGGGCATGGTACAAGCTGCATTTTAAGACCAAAATCAACTCTCTAGCTGCCGTAGTTTTCGAGTTACAGCCATTTGAAAAAGTGCAAGTTTGGACCCTCTAGCTGCCTCCGTTTCCGAGATATTCAAGGTTTTATATTTTCCAGTCGAGGGGTGACTTTGCCTTGAAATTTTCAAGTTTTCTTGCGGTTTTTGTTCCGGAATCATATTTTTGGTTTTTAGGGCATGGTACAAGCTGCATTTGAAGACCCAAATCAACTCTCTAGCAGCCGCAGCTTTCGAGGTAGGGCCATTTGAAAAAGTGCAAGTTTGGACCCTCTAGCTGCCTCCGTTTCCGAGATATTCAAGGTTTTATATTTTCCAGTCGAGGGGTGACTTTGCCTTGAAATTTTCAAGTTTTCTTGCGGTTTTTGTTCCGGAATCATATTTTTGGTTTTTAGGGCATGGTACAAGCTGCATTTGAAGACCCAAATCAACTCTCTAGCAGCCGCAGCTTTCGAGGTAGGGCCATTTGAAAAAGTGCAAGTTTGGACCCTCTAGCTGCCTCCGTTTCCGAGATATTCAAGGTTTTATATTTTCCAGTCGAGGGGTGACTTTGCCTTGAAATTTTCAAGTTTTCTTGCGGTTTTTGTTCCGGAATCATATTTTTGGTTTTTAGGGCATGGTACAAGCTGCATTTGAAGACCCAAATCAACTCTCTAGCAGCCGCAGCTTTCGAGGTAGGGCCATTTGAAAAAGTGCAAGTTTGGACCCTCTAGCTGCCTCCGTTTCCGAGATATTCAAGGTTTTATATTTTCCAGTCGAGGGGTGACTTTGCCTTGAAATTTTCAAGTTTTCTTGCGGTTTTTGTTCCGGAATCATATTTTTGGTTTTTAGGGCATGGTACAAGCTGCATTTGAAGACCCAAATCAACTCTCTAGCTGCCGCAGTTTTCGAGGTAGGGCCATTTGAAAAAGTGCAAGTTTGGACCCTCTAGCTGCCTCCGTTTCCGAGATATTCAAGGTTTTATATTTTCCAGTCGAGGGGTGACTTTGCCTTGAAATTTTCAAGTTTTCTTGCGGTTTTTGTTCCGGAATCATATTTTTGGTTTTTAGGGCATGGTACAAGCTGCATTTGAAGACCCAAATCAACTCTCTAGCTGCCGTAGTTTTCGAGTTACAGCCATTTGAAAAAGTGCAAGTTTGGACCCTCTAGCTGCCTCCGTTTCCGAGATATTCAAGGTTTTATATTTTCCAGTCGAGGGGTGACTTTGCCTTGAAATTTTCAAGTTTTCTTGCGGGTTTTGTTCCGGAATCCTTATTTTGGTTTTTAGGGCATGGTACAAGCTGCATTTAAAGACCAAAATCAACTCTCTAGCTGCCGTAGTTTTCGAGTTACAGCCATTTGAAAAAGTGCAAGTTTGGACCCTCTAGCTGCCTCCGTTTCCGAGATATTCAAGGTTTTACATTTTCCTGTCGAGGGGTGACTTTGCCTTGAAATTTTCAAGTTTTCTTGCGGGTTTTGTTCCGGAATCCTATTTTTGGTTTTTAGGGCATGGTACAAGCTGCATTTGAAGACCCAAATCAACTCTCTAGCTGCCGCAGTTTTCGAGGTAGGGCCATTTGAAAAAGTGCAAGTTTGGACCCTCTAGCTGCCTCCGTTTCCGAGATATTCAAGGTTTTATATTTTCCAGTCGAGGGGTGACTTTGCCTTGAAATTTTCAAGTTTTCTTGCGGGTTTTGTTCCGGAATCCTATTTTTGGTTTTTAGGGCATGGTACAAGCTGCATTTTAAGACCAAAATCAACTCTCTAGCTGCCGTAGTTTTCGAGTTACAGCCATTTGAAAAAGTGCAAGTTTGGACCCTCTAGCTGCCTCCGTTTCCGAGATATTCAAGGTTTTATATTTTCCAGTCGAGGGGTGACTTTGCCTTGAAATTTTCAAGTTTTCTTGCGGGTTTTGTTCCGGAATCCTATTTTTGGTTTTTAGGGCATGGTACAAGCTGCATTTTTAGACCAAAATCAACTCTCTAGCTGCCGTAGTTTTCGAGTTACAGCCATTTGAAAAAGTGCAAGTTTGGACCCTCTAGCTGCCTCCGTTTCCGAGATATTCAAGGTTTTACATTTTCCTGTCGAGGGGTGACTTTGCCTTGAAATTTTCAAGTTTTCTTGCGGGTTTTGTTCCGGAATCATATTTTTGGTTTTTAGGGCATGGTACAAGCTGCATTTGAAGACCCAAATCAACTCTCTAGCTGCCGCAGTTTTCGAGGTAGGGCCATTTGAAAAAGTGCAAGTTTGGACCCTCTAGCTGCCTCCGTTTCCGAGATATTCAAGGTTTTATATTTTCCAGTCGAGGGGTGACTTTGCCTTGAAATTTTCAAGTTTTCTTGCGGGTTTTGTTCCGGAATCCTATTTTTGGTTTTTAGGGCATGGTACAAGCTGCATTTTAAGACCAAAATCAACTCTCTAGCTGCCGTAGTTTTCGAGTTACAGCCATTTGAAAAAGTGCAAGTTTGGACCCTCTAGCTGCCTCCGTTTCCGAGATAAAATAAATAAATAACTGGCGCAACAGTCCAATTTGAACCACGGCCTCGAGATGAGTTAGCATCATCTCATTTTCTAGATCGTGACGGCTTTTTGTGCAGAGGTATGTGATCAGCAACACGCTCAACCGAGTTATTTACCCCATAATGGGTACTCATTTAACAGCTGAGTGGGCTCATAGTCCGACACGTAAATCCCCGGAATCGAACCGAGGCCCAGTGCGTTGAAGGCGAACGTGCTAACCGTTGCGCCATCCGGACTACGAGATATTCAAGGTTTTATATTTTCCAGTCGAGGGGTGACTTTGCCTTGAAATTTTCAAGTTTTCTTGCGGGTTTTGTTCCGGAATCCTATTTTTGGTTTTTAGGGCATGGTACAAGCTGCATTTTTAGACCAAAATCAACTCTCTAGCTGCCGTAGTTTTCGAGTTACAGCCATTTGAAAAAGTGCAAGTTTGGACCCTCTAGCTGCCTCCGTTTCCGAGATATTCAAGGTTTTACATTTTCCTGTCGAGGGGTGACTTTGCCTTGAAATTTTCAAGTTTTCTTGCGGGTTTTGTTCCGGAATCATATTTTTGGTTTTTAGGGCATGGTACAAGCTGCATTTGAAGACCCAAATCAACTCTCTAGCTGCCTCCGTTTCCGAGATATTCAAGGTTTTATATTTTCCTGTCGAGGGGTGACTTTGCCTTGAAATTTTCAAGTTTTCTTGCGGGTTTTGTTCCGGAATCCTATTTTTGGTTTTTAGGGCATGGTACAAGCTGCATTTTAAGACCAAAATCAACTCTCTAGCTGCCGTAGTTTTCGAGTTACAGCCATTTGAAAAAGTGCAAGTTTGGACCCTCTAGCTGCCTCCGTTTCCGAGATATTCAAGGTTTTATATTTTCCAGTCGAGGGGTGACTTTGCCTTGAAATTTTCAAGTTTTCTTGCGGGTTTTGTTCCGGAATCCTATTTTTGGTTTTTAGGGCATGGTACAAGCTGCATTTTTAGACCAAAATCAACTCTCTAGCTGCCGTAGTTTTCGAGTTACAGCCATTTGAAAAAGTGCAAGTTTGGACCCTCTAGCTGCCTCCGTTTCCGAGATATTCAAGGTTTTACATTTTCCTGTCGAGGGGTGACTTTGCCTTGAAATTTTCAAGTTTTCTTGCGGGTTTTGTTCCGGAATCATATTTTTGGTTTTTAGGGCATGGTACAAGCTGCATTTGAAGACCCAAATCAACTCTCTAGCTGCCTCCGTTTCCGAGATATTCAAGGTTTTATATTTTCCTGTCGAGGGGTGACTTTGCCTTGAAATTTTCAAGTTTTCTTGCGGGTTTTGTTCCGGAATCCTATTTTTGGTTTTTAGGGCATGGTACAAGCTGCATTTGAAGACCCAAATCAACTCTCTAGCTGCCGCAGTTTTCGAGGTAGGGCCATTTGAAAAAGTGCAAGTTTGGACCCTCTAGCTGCCTCCGTTTCCGAGATATTCAAGGTTTTATATTTTCCAGTCGAGGGGTGACTTTGCCTTGAAATTTTCAAGTTTTCTTGCGGGTTTTGTTCCGGAATCCTATTTTTGGTTTTTAGGGCATGGTACAAGCTGCATTTTAAGACCAAAATCAACTCTCTAGCTGCCGTAGTTTTCGAGTTACAGCCATTTGAAAAAGTGCAAGTTTGGACCCTCTAGCTGCCTCCGTTTCCGAGATATTCAAGGTTTTATATTTTCCAGTCGAGGGGTGACTTTGCCTTGAAATTTTCAAGTTTTCTTGCGGGTTTTGTTCCGGAATCATATTTTTGGTTTTTAGGGCATGGTACAAGCTGCATTTGAAGACCCAAATCAACTCTCTAGCTGCCGTAGTTTTCGAGTTACAGCCATTTGAAAAAGTGCAAGTTTGGACCCTCTAGCTGCCTCCGTTTCCGAGATATTCAAGGTTTTACATTTTCCTGTCGAGGGGTGACTTTGCCTTGAAATTTTCAAGTTTTCTTGCGGGTTTTGTTCCGGAATCCTATTTTTGGTTTTTAGGGCATGGTACAAGCTGCATTTGAAGACCCAAATCAACTCTCTAGCTGCCGCAGTTTTCGAGGTAGGGCCATTTGAAAAAGTGCAAGTTTGGACCCTCTAGCTGCCTCCGTTTCCGAGATATTCAAGGTTTTACATTTTCCTGTCGAGGGGTGACTTTGCCTTGAAATTTTCAAGTTTTCTTGCGGGTTTTGTTCCGGAATCCTATTTTTGGTTTTTAGGGCATGGTACAAGCTGCATTTGAAGACCCAAATCAACTCTCTAGCTGCCGCAGTTTTCGAGGTAGGGCCATTTGAAAAAGTGCAAGTTTGGACCCTCTAGCTGCCTCCGTTTCCGAGATATTCAAGGTTTTATATTTTCCTGTCGAGGGGTGACTTTGCCTTGAAATTTTCAAGTTTTCTTGCGGGTTTTGTTCCGGAATCCTATTTTTGGTTTTTAGGGCATGGTACAAGCTGCATTTGAAGACCCAAATCAACTCTCTAGCTGCCGCAGTTTTCGATTTAGGGCCATTTGAAAAAGTGCAAGTTTGGACCCTCTAGCTGCCTCCGTTTCCGAGATATTCAAGGTTTTATATTTTCCAGTCGAGGGGTGACTTTGCCTTGAAATTTTCAAGTTTTCTTGCGGGTTTTGTTCCGGAATCCTATTTTTGGTTTTTAGGGCATGGTACAAGCTGCATTTGAAGACCCAAATCAACTCTCTAGCTGCCGCAGTTTTCGAGGTAGGGCCATTTGAAAAAGTGCAAGTTTGGACCCTCTAGCTGCCTCCGTTTCCGAGATATTCAAGGTTTTATATTTTCCAGTCGAGGGGTGACTTTGCCTTGAAATTTTCAAGTTTTCTTGCGGTTTTTGTTCCGGAATCATATTTTTGGTTTTTAGGGCATGGTACAAGCTGCATTTGAAGACCCAAATCAACTCTCTAGCTGCCGTAGTTTTCGAGTTACAGCCATTTGAAAAAGTGCAAGTTTGGACCCTCTAGCTGCCTCCGTTTCCGAGATATTCAAGGTTTTATATTTTCCAGTCGAGGGGTGACTTTGCCTTGAAATTTTCAAGTTTTCTTGCGGGTTTTGTTCCGGAATCCTATTTTTGGTTTTTAGGGCATGGTACAAGCTGCATTTGAAGACCCAAATCAACTCTCTAGCAGCCGCAGCTTTCGAGGTAAGGCCATTTGAAAAAGTGCAAGTTTGGACCCTCTAGCTGCCTCCGTTTCCGAGATATTCAAGGTTTTATATTTTCCAGTCGAGGGGTGACTTTGCCTTGAAATTTTCAAGTTTTCTTGCGGGTTTTGTTCCGGAATCCTATTTTTGGTTTTTAGGGCATGGTACAAGCTGCATTTGAAGACCCAAATCAACTCTCTAGCTGCCGCAGTTTTCGAGGTAGGGCCATTTGAAAAAGTGCAAGTTTGGACCCTCTAGCTGCCTCCGTTTCCGAGATATTCAAGGTTTTATATTTTCCAGTCGAGGGGTGACTTTGCCTTGAAATTTTCAAGTTTTCTTGCGGGTTTTGTTCCGGAATCCTATTTTTGGTTTTTAGGGCATGGTACAAGCTGCATTTTAAGACCAAAATCAACTCTCTAGCTGCCGTAGTTTTCGAGTTACAGCCATTTGAAAAAGTGCAAGTTTGGACCCTCTAGCTGCCTCCGTTTCCGAGATATTCAAGGTTTTACATTTTCCTGTCGAGGGTTGACTTTGCCTTGAAATTTTCAAGTTTTCTTGCGGTTTTTGTTCCGGAATCATATTTTTGGTTTTTAGGGCATGGTACAAGCTGCATTTGAAGACCCAAATCAACTCTCTAGCTGCCGCAGTTTTCGAGTTACAGCCATTTGAAAAAGTGCAAGTTTGGACCCTCTAGCTGCCTCCGTTTCCGAGATATTCAAGGTTTTACATTTTCCTGTCGGGGGTTGACTTTGCCTTGAAATTTTCAAGTTTTCTTGCGGTTTTTGTTCCGGAATCATATTTTTGGTTTTTAGGGCATGGTACAAGCTGCATTTGAAGACCCAAATCAACTCTCTAGCTGCCGCAGTTTTCGAGGTAGGGCCATTTGAAAAAGTGCAAGTTTGGACCCTCTAGCTGCCTCCGTTTCCGAGATATTCAAGGTTTTATATTTTCCAGTCGAGGGGTGACTTAGCCTTGAAATTTTCAAGTTTTCTTGCGGTTTTTGTTCCGGAATCATATTTTTGGTTTTTAGGGCATGGTACAAGCTGCATTTGAAGACCCAAATCAACTCTCTAGCTGCCGCAGTTTTCGAGGTAGGGCCATTTGAAAAAGTGCAAGTTTGGACCCTCTAGCTGCCTCCGTTTCCGAGATATTCAAGGTTTTATATTTTCCAGTCGAGGGGTGACTTTGCCTTGAAATTTTCAAGTTTTCTTGCGGGTTTTGTTCCGGAATCCTATTTTTGGTTTTTAGGGCATGGTACAAGCTGCATTTGAAGACCCAAATCAACTCTCTAGCTGCCGTAGTTTTCGAGTTACAGCCATTTGAAAAAGTGCAAGTTTGGACCCTCTAGCTGCCTCCGTTTCCGAGATATTCAAGGTTTTATATTTTCCTGTCGAGGGGTGACTTTGCCTTGAAATTTTCAAGTTTTTTTGCGGGTTTTGTTCCGGAATCCTATTTTTGGTTTTTAGGGCATGGTACAAGCTGCATTTGAAGACCCAAATCAACTCTCTAGCTGCCGCAGTTTTCGAGGTAGGGCCATTTGAAAAAGTGCAAGTTTGGACCCTCTAGCTGCCTCCGTTTCCGAGATATTCAAGGTTTTACATTTTCCTGTCGAGGGGTGACTTTGCCTTGAAATTTTCAAGTTTTCTTGCGGGTTTTGTTCCGGAATCCTATTTTTGGTTTTTAGGGCATGGTACAAGCTGCATTTGAAGACCCAAATCAACTCTCTAGCTGCCGTAGTTTTCGAGTTACAGCCATTTGAAAAAGTGCAAGTTTGGACCCTCTAGCTGCCTCCGTTTCCGAGATATTCAAGGTTTTACATTTTCCTGTCGGGGGTTGACTTTGCCTTGAAATTTTCAAGTTTTCTTGCGGTTTTTGTTCCGGAATCATATTTTTGGTTTTTAGGGCATGGTACAAGCTGCATTTGAAGACCCAAATCAACTCTCTAGCTGCCGCAGTTTTCGAGGTAGGGCCATTTGAAAAAGTGCAAGTTTGGACCCTCTAGCTGCCTCCGTTTCCGAGATATTCAAGGTTTTATATTTTCCAGTCGAGGGGTGACTTAGCCTTGAAATTTTCAAGTTTTCTTGCGGTTTTTGTTCCGGAATCATATTTTTGGTTTTTAGGGCATGGTACAAGCTGCATTTGAAGACCCAAATCAACTCTCTAGCTGCCGCAGTTTTCGAGGTAGGGCCATTTGAAAAAGTGCAAGTTTGGACCCTCTAGCTGCCTCCGTTTCCGAGATATTCAAGGTTTTATATTTTCCAGTCGAGGGGTGACTTTGCCTTGAAATTTTCAAGTTTTCTTGCGGGTTTTGTTCCGGAATCCTATTTTTGGTTTTTAGGGCATGGTACAAGCTGCATTTGAAGACCCAAATCAACTCTCTAGCTGCCGTAGTTTTCGAGTTACAGCCATTTGAAAAAGTGCAAGTTTGGACCCTCTAGCTGCCTCCGTTTCCGAGATATTCAAGGTTTTATATTTTCCTGTCGAGGGGTGACTTTGCCTTGAAATTTTCAAGTTTTTTTGCGGGTTTTGTTCCGGAATCCTATTTTTGGTTTTTAGGGCATGGTACAAGCTGCATTTGAAGACCCAAATCAACTCTCTAGCTGCCGCAGTTTTCGAGGTAGGGCCATTTGAAAAAGTGCAAGTTTGGACCCTCTAGCTGCCTCCGTTTCCGAGATATTCAAGGTTTTACATTTTCCTGTCGAGGGGTGACTTTGCCTTGAAATTTTCAAGTTTTCTTGCGGGTTTTGTTCCGGAATCCTATTTTTGGTTTTTAGGGCATGGTACAAGCTGCATTTGAAGACCCAAATCAACTCTCTAGCTGCCGTAGTTTTCGAGTTACAGCCATTTGAAAAAGTGCAAGTTTGGACCCTCTAGCTGCCTCCGTTTCCGAGATATTCAAGGTTTTATATTTTCCTGTCGAGGGGTGACTTTGCCTTGAAATTTTCAAGTTTTCTTGCGGGTTTTGTTCCGGAATCCTATTTTTGGTTTTTAGGGCATGGTACAAGCTGCATTTGAAGACCCAAATCAACTCCCTAGCTGCCGCAGTTTTCGATTTAGGGCCATTTGAAAAAGTGCAAGTTTGGACCCTCTAGCTGCCTCCGTTTCCGAGATATTCAAGGTTTTATATTTTCCAGTCGAGGGGTGACTTTGCCTTGAAATTTTCAAGTTTTCTTGCGGGTTTTGTTCCGGAATCCTATTTTTGGTTTTTAGGGCATGGTACAAGCTGCATTTGAAGACCCAAATCAACTCTCTAGCTGCCGCAGTTTTCGAGGTAGGGCCATTTGAAAAAGTGCAAGTTTGGACCCTCTAGCTGCCTCCGTTTCCGAGATATTCAAGGTTTTATATTTTCCAGTCGAGGGGTGACTTTGCCTTGAAATTTTCAAGTTTTCTTGCGGTTTTTGTTCCGGAATCCTATTTTTGGTTTTTAGGGCATGGTACAAGCTGCATTTGAAGACCCAAATCAACTCTCTAGCTGCCGTAGTTTTCGAGTTACAGCCATTTGAAAAAGTGCAAGTTTGGACCCTCTAGCTGCCTCCGTTTCCGAGATATTCAAGGTTTTATATTTTCCAGTCGAGGGGTGACTGCCTTGAAATTTTCAAGTTTTCTTGCGGGTTTTGTTCCGGAATCATATTTTTGGTTTTTAGGGCATGGTACAAGCTGCATTTGAAGACCCAAATCAACTCTCTAGCTGCCGCAGTTTTCGAGGTAGGGCCATTTGAAAAAGTGCAAGTTTGGACCCTCTAGCTGCCTCCGTTTCCGAGATATTCAAGGTTTTATATTTTCCAGTCGAGGGGTGACTTTGCCTTGAAATTTTCAAGTTTTCTTGCGGGTTTTGTTCCGGAATCCTATTTTTGGTTTTTAGGGCATGGTACAAGCTGCATTTGAAGACCCAAATCAACTCTCTAGCTGCCGTAGTTTTCGAGTTACAGCCATTTGAAAAAGTGCAAGTTTGGACCCTCTAGCTGCCTCCGTTTCCGAGATATTCAAGGTTTTATTTTATGTTTTCCAGTCGAGGGGTGACTTTGCCTTGAAATTTTCAAGTTTTCTTGCGGGTTTTGTTCCGGAATCCTATTTTTGGTTTTTAGGGCATGGTACAAGCTGCATTTGAAGACCCAAATCAACTCTCTAGCAGCCGCAGCTTTCGAGGTAGGGCCATTTGAAAAAGTGCAAGTTTGGACCCTCTAGCTGCCTCCGTTTCCGAGATATTCAAGGTTTTATATTTTCCAGTCGAGGGGTGACTTTGCCTTGAAATTTTCAAGTTTTCTTGCGGGTTTTGTTCCGGAATCCTATTTTTGGTTTTTAGGGCATGGTACAAGCTGCATTTGAAGACCCAAATCAACTCTCTAGCTGCCGCAGTTTTCGAGGTAGGGTCATTTGAAAAAGTGCAAGTTTGGACCCTCTAGCTGCCTCCGTTTCCGAGATATTCAAGGTTTTATATTTTCCAGTCGAGGGGTGACTTTGCCTTGAAATTTTCAAGTTTTCTTGCGGGTTTTGTTCCGGAATCCTATTTTTGGTTTTTAGGGCATGGTACAAGCTGCATTTGAAGACCCAAATCAACTCTCTAGCTGCCGCAGTTTTCGAGGTAGGGCCATTTGAAAAAGTGCAAGTTTGGACCCTCTAGCTGCCTCCGTTTCCGAGATATTCAAGGTTTTATTTTATGTTTTCCAGTCGAGGGGTGACTTTGCCTTGAAATTTTCAAGTTTTCTTGCGGGTTTTGTTCCGGAATCCTATTTTTGGTTTTTAGGGCATGGTACAAGCTGCATTTGAAGACCCAAATCAACTCTCTAGCTGCCGCAGTTTTCGAGGTAGGGCCATTTGAAAAAGTGCAAGTTTGGACCCTCTAGCTGCCTCCGTTTCCGAGATATTCAAGGTTTTATTTTATGTTTTCCAGTCGAGGGGTGACTTTGCCTTGAAATTTTCAAGTTTTCTTGCGGGTTTTGTTCCGGAATCCTATTTTTGGTTTTTAGGGCATGGTACAAGCTGCATTTGAAGACCCAAATCAACTCTCTAGCTGCCGCAGTTTTCGAGGTAGGGCCATTTGAAAAAGTGCAAGTTTGGACCCTCTAGCTGCCTCCGTTTCCGAGATATTCAAGGTTTTATTTTATGTTTTCCAGTCGAGGGGTGACTTTGCCTTGAAATTTTCAAGTTTTCTTGCGGGTTTTGTTCCGGAATCCTATTTTTGGTTTTTAGGGCATGGTACAAGCTGCATTTGAAGACCCAAATCAACTCTCTAGCTGCCGCAGTTTTCGAGGTAGGGCCATTTGAAAAAGTGCAAGTTTGGACCCTCTAGCTGCTTCCGTTTCCGAGATATTCAAGGTTTTATTTTATGTTTTCCAGTCGAGGGGTGACTTTGCCTTGAAATTTTCAAGTTTTCTTGCGGGTTTTGTTCCGGAATCCTATTTTTGGTTTTTAGGGCATGGTACAAGCTGCATTTGAAGACCCAAATCAACTCTCTAGCTGCCGCAGTTTTCGAGGTAGGGCCATTTGAAAAAGTGCAAGTTTGGACCCTCTAGCTGCCTCCGTTTCCGAGATATTCAAGGTTTTATTTTATGTTTTCCAGTCGAGGGGTGACTTTGCCTTGAAATTTTCAAGTTTTCTTGCGGGTTTTGTTCCGGAATCCTATTTTTGGTTTTTAGGGCATGGTACAAGCTGCATTTGAAGACCCAAATCAACTCTCTAGCTGCCGCAGTTTTCGAGGTAGGGCCATTTGAAAAAGTGCAAGTTTGGACCCTCTAGCTGCCTCCGTTTCCGAGATATTCAAGGTTTTATTTTATGTTTTCCAGTCGAGGGGTGACTTTGCCTTGAAATTTTCAAGTTTTCTTGCGGGTTTTGTTCCGGAATCCTATTTTTGGTTTTTAGGGCATGGTACAAGCTGCATTTGAAGACCCAAATCAACTCTCTAGCTGCCGCAGTTTTCGAGGTAGGGTCATTTGAAAAAGTGCAAGTTTGGACCCTCTAGCTGCCTCCGTTTCCGAGATATTCAAGGTTTTATTTTATGTTTTCCAGTCGAGGGGTGACTTTGCCTTGAAATTTTCAAGTTTTCTTGCGGGTTTTGTTCCGGAATCCTATTTTTGGTTTTTAGGGCATGGTACAAGCTGCATTTGAAGACCCAAATCAACTCTCTAGCTGCCGCAGTTTTCGAGGTAGGGTCATTTGAAAAAGTGCAAGTTTGGACCCTCTAGCTGCCTCCGTTTCCGAGATATTCAAGGTTTTATATTTTCCAGTCGAGGGGTGACTTTGCCTTGAAATTTTCAAGTTTTCTTGCGGGTTTTTTTCCGGAATCCTATTTTTGGTTTTTAGGGCATGGTACAAGCTGCATTTGAAGACCCAAATCAACTCTCTAGCTGCCGCAGTTTTCGAGGTAGGGCCATTTGAAAAAGTGCAAGTTTGGACCCTCTAGCTGCCTCCGTTTCCGAGATATTCAAGGTTTTATTTTATGTTTTCCAGTCGAGGGGTGACTTTGCCTTGAAATTTTCAAGTTTTCTTGCGGGTTTTGTTCCGGAATCCTATTTTTGGTTTTTAGGGCATGGTACAAGCTGCATTTGAAGACCCAAATCAACTCTCTAGCTGCCGCAGTTTTCGAGGTAGGGCCATTTGAAAAAGTGCAAGTTTGGACCCTCTAGCTGCCTCCGTTTCCGAGATATTCAAGGTTTTATTTTATGTTTTCCAGTCGAGGGGTGACTTTGCCTTGAAATTTTCAAGTTTTCTTGCGGGTTTTGTTCCGGAATCCTATTTTTGGTTTTTAGGACATGGTACAAGCTGCATTTGAAGACCCAAATCAACTCTCTAGCTGCCGCAGTTTTCGAGGTAGGGTCATTTGAAAAAGTGCAAGTTTGGACCCTCTAGCTGCCTCCGTTTCCGAGATATTCAAGGTTTTATATTTTCCAGTCGAGGGGTGACTTTGCCTTGAAATTTTCAAGTTTTCTTGCGGGTTTTGTTCCGGAATCCTATTTTTGGTTTTTAGGGCATGGTACAAGCTGCATTTGAAGACCCAAATCAACTCTCTAGCTGCCGCAGTTTTCGAGGTAGGGTCATTTGAAAAAGTGCAAGTTTGGACCCTCTAGCTGCCTCCGTTTCCGAGATATTCAAGGTTTTATATTTTCCAGTCGAGGGGTGACTTTGCCTTGAAATTTTCAAGTTTTCTTGCGGTTTTTGTTCCGGAATCATATTTTTGGTTTTTAGGGCATGGTACAAGCTGCATTTGAAGACCCAAATCAACTCTCTAGCTGCCGTAGTTTTCGAGTTACAGCCATTTGAAAAAGTGCAAGTTTGGACCCTCTAGCTGCCTCCGTTTCCGAGATATTCAAGGTTTTATATTTTCCAGTCGAGGGGTGACTGCCTTGAAATTTTCAAGTTTTCTTGCGGGTTTTGTTCCGGAATCATATTTTTGGTTTTTAGGGCATGGTACAAGCTGCATTTGAAGACCCAAATCAACTCTCTAGCTGCCGCAGTTTTCGAGGTAGGGCCATTTGAAAAAGTGCAAGTTTGGACCCTCTAGCTGCCTCCGTTTCCGAGATATTCAAGGTTTTATATTTTCCAGTCGAGGGGTGACTTTGCCTTGAAATTTTCAAGTTTTCTTGCGGGTTTTGTTCCGGAATCCTATTTTTGGTTTTTAGGGCATGGTACAAGCTGCATTTGAAGACCCAAATCAACTCTCTAGCTGCCGTAGTTTTCGAGTTACAGCCATTTGAAAAAGTGCAAGTTTGGACCCTCTAGCTGCCTCCGTTTCCGAGATATTCAAGGTTTTATATTTTCCTGTCGAGGAGTGACTTTGCCTTGAAATTTTCAAGTTTTTTTGCGGGTTTTGTTCCGGAATCCTATTTTTGGTTTTTAGGGCATGGTACAAGCTGCATTTGAAGACCCAAATCAACTCTCTAGCTGCCGCAGTTTTCGAGGTAGGGCCATTTGAAAAAGTGCAAGTTTGGACCCTCTAGCTGCCTCCGTTTCCGAGATATTCAAGGTTTTACATTTTCCTGTCGAGGGGTGACTTTGCCTTGAAATTTTCAAGTTTTCTTGCGGGTTTTGTTCCGGAATCCTATTTTTGGTTTTTAGGGCATGGTACAAGCTGCATTTGAAGACCCAAATCAACTCTCTAGCTGCCGCAGTTTTCGAGGTAGGGCCATTTGAAAAAGTGCAAGTTTGGACCCTCTAGCTGCCTCCGTTTCCGAGATATTCAAGGTTTTATATTTTCCTGTCGAGGGGTGACTTTGCCTTGAAATTTTCAAGTTTTCTTGCGGGTTTTGTTCCGGAATCCTATTTTTGGTTTTTAGGGCATGGTACAAGCTGCATTTGAAGACCCAAATCAACTCTCTAGCTGCCGCAGTTTTCGATTTAGGGCCATTTGAAAAAGTGCAAGTTTGGACCCTCTAGCTGCCTCCGTTTCCGAGATATTCAAGGTTTTATATTTTCCAGTCGAGGGGTGACTTTGCCTTGAAATTTTCAAGTTTTCTTGCGGGTTTTGTTCCGGAATCCTATTTTTGGTTTTTAGGGCATGGTACAAGCTGCATTTGAAGACCCAAATCAACTCTCTAGCTGCCGCAGTTTTCGAGGTAGGGCCATTTGAAAAAGTGCAAGTTTGGACCCTCTAGCTGCCTCCGTTTCCGAGATATTCAAGGTTTTATATTTTCCAGTCGAGGGGTGACTTTGCCTTGAAATTTTCAAGTTTTCTTGCGGTTTTTGTTCCGGAATCATATTTTTGGTTTTTAGGGCATGGTACAAGCTGCATTTGAAGACCCAAATCAACTCTCTAGCTGCCGTAGTTTTCGAGTTACAGCCATTTGAAAAAGTGCAAGTTTGGACCCTCTAGCTGCCTCCGTTTCCGAGATATTCAAGGTTTTATATTTTCCAGTCGAGGGGTGACTTTGCCTTGAAATTTTCAAGTTTTCTTGCGGGTTTTGTTCCGGAATCCTATTTTTGGTTTTTAGGGCATGGTACAAGCTGCATTTGAAGACCCAAATCAACTCTCTAGCAGCCGCAGCTTTCGAGGTAGGGCCATTTGAAAAAGTGCAAGTTTGGACCCTCTAGCTGCCTCCGTTTCCGAGATATTCAAGGTTTTATATTTTCCAGTCGAGGGGTGACTTTGCCTTGAAATTTTCAAGTTTTCTTGCGGGTTTTGTTCCGGAATCCTATTTTTGGTTTTTAGGGCATGGTACAAGCTGCATTTGAAGACCCAAATCAACTCTCTAGCTGCCGCAGTTTTCGAGGTAGGGTCATTTGAAAAAGTGCAAGTTTGGACCCTCTAGCTGCCTCCGTTTCCGAGATATTCAAGGTTTTATATTTTCCAGTCGAGGGGTGACTTTGCCTTGAAATTTTCAAGTTTTCTTGCGGGTTTTGTTCCGGAATCCTATTTTTGGTTTTTAGGGCATGGTACAAGCTGCATTTGAAGACCCAAATCAACTCTCTAGCTGCCGCAGTTTTCGAGGTAGGGCCATTTGAAAAAGTGCAAGTTTGGACCCTCTAGCTGCCTCCGTTTCCGAGATATTCAAGGTTTTATTTTATGTTTTCCAGTCGAGGGGTGACTTTGCCTTGAAATTTTCAAGTTTTCTTGCGGGTTTTGTTCCGGAATCCTATTTTTGGTTTTTAGGGCATGGTACAAGCTGCATTTGAAGACCCAAATCAACTCTCTAGCTGCCGCAGTTTTCGAGGTAGGGCCATTTGAAAAAGTGCAAGTTTGGACCCTCTAGCTGCCTCCGTTTCCGAGATATTCAAGGTTTTATTTTATGTTTTCCAGTCGAGGGGTGACTTTGCCTTGAAATTTTCAAGTTTTCTTGCGGGTTTTGTTCCGGAATCCTATTTTTGGTTTTTAGGGCATGGTACAAGCTGCATTTGAAGACCCAAATCAACTCTCTAGCTGCCGCAGTTTTCGAGGTAGGGCCATTTGAAAAAGTGCAAGTTTGGACCCTCTAGCTGCTTCCGTTTCCGAGATATTCAAGGTTTTATTTTATGTTTTCCAGTCGAGGGGTGACTTTGCCTTGAAATTTTCAAGTTTTCTTGCGGGTTTTGTTCCGGAATCCTATTTTTGGTTTTTAGGGCATGGTACAAGCTGCATTTGAAGACCCAAATCAACTCTCTAGCTGCCGCAGTTTTCGAGGTAGGGCCATTTGAAAAAGTGCAAGTTTGGACCCTCTAGCTGCCTCCGTTTCCGAGATATTCAAGGTTTTATTTTATGTTTTCCAGTCGAGGGGTGACTTTGCCTTGAAATTTTCAAGTTTTCTTGCGGGTTTTGTTCCGGAATCCTATTTTTGGTTTTTAGGGCATGGTACAAGCTGCATTTGAAGACCCAAATCAACTCTCTAGCTGCCGCAGTTTTCGAGGTAGGGCCATTTGAAAAAGTGCAAGTTTGGACCCTCTAGCTGCCTCCGTTTCCGAGATATTCAAGGTTTTATTTTATGTTTTCCAGTCGAGGGGTGACTTTGCCTTGAAATTTTCAAGTTTTCTTGCGGGTTTTGTTCCGGAATCCTATTTTTGGTTTTTAGGGCATGGTACAAGCTGCATTTGAAGACCCAAATCAACTCTCTAGCTGCCGCAGTTTTCGAGGTAGGGTCATTTGAAAAAGTGCAAGTTTGGACCCTCTAGCTGCCTCCGTTTCCGAGATATTCAAGGTTTTATTTTATGTTTTCCAGTCGAGGGGTGACTTTGCCTTGAAATTTTCAAGTTTTCTTGCGGGTTTTGTTCCGGAATCCTATTTTTGGTTTTTAGGGCATGGTACAAGCTGCATTTGAAGACCCAAATCAACTCTCTAGCTGCCGCAGTTTTCGAGGTAGGGTCATTTGAAAAAGTGCAAGTTTGGACCCTCTAGCTGCCTCCGTTTCCGAGATATTCAAGGTTTTATATTTTCCAGTCGAGGGGTGACTTTGCCTTGAAATTTTCAAGTTTTCTTGCGGGTTTTTTTCCGGAATCCTATTTTTGGTTTTTAGGGCATGGTACAAGCTGCATTTGAAGACCCAAATCAACTCTCTAGCTGCCGCAGTTTTCGAGGTAGGGCCATTTGAAAAAGTGCAAGTTTGGACCCTCTAGCTGCCTCCGTTTCCGAGATATTCAAGGTTTTATTTTATGTTTTCCAGTCGAGGGGTGACTTTGCCTTGAAATTTTCAAGTTTTCTTGCGGGTTTTGTTCCGGAATCCTATTTTTGGTTTTTAGGGCATGGTACAAGCTGCATTTGAAGACCCAAATCAACTCTCTAGCTGCCGCAGTTTTCGAGGTAGGGCCATTTGAAAAAGTGCAAGTTTGGACCCTCTAGCTGCCTCCGTTTCCGAGATATTCAAGGTTTTATTTTATGTTTTCCAGTCGAGGGGTGACTTTGCCTTGAAATTTTCAAGTTTTCTTGCGGGTTTTGTTCCGGAATCCTATTTTTGGTTTTTAGGACATGGTACAAGCTGCATTTGAAGACCCAAATCAACTCTCTAGCTGCCGCAGTTTTCGAGGTAGGGTCATTTGAAAAAGTGCAAGTTTGGACCCTCTAGCTGCCTCCGTTTCCGAGATATTCAAGGTTTTATATTTTCCAGTCGAGGGGTGACTTTGCCTTGAAATTTTCAAGTTTTCTTGCGGGTTTTGTTCCGGAATCCTATTTTTGGTTTTTAGGGCATGGTACAAGCTGCATTTGAAGACCCAAATCAACTCTCTAGCTGCCGCAGTTTTCGAGGTAGGGTCATTTGAAAAAGTGCAAGTTTGGACCCTCTAGCTGCCTCCGTTTCCGAGATATTCAAGGTTTTATATTTTCCAGTCGAGGGGTGACTTTGCCTTGAAATTTTCAAGTTTTCTTGCGGGTTTTGTTCCGGAATTCTATTTTTGGTTTTTAGGGCATGGTACAAGCTGCATTTGAAGACCCAAATCAACTCTCTAGCTGCCGCAGTTTTCGAGGTAGGGTCATTTGAAAAAGTGCAAGTTTGGACCCTCTAGCTGCCTCCGTTTCCGAGATATTCAAGGTTTTATATTTTCCAGTCGAGGGGTGACTTTGCCTTGAAATTTTCAAGTTTTCTTGCGGGTTTTGTTCCGGAATCCTATTTTTGGTTTTTAGGGCATGGTACAAGCTGCATTTTAAGACCAAAATCAACTCTCTAGCTGCCGTAGTTTTCGAGTTACAGCCATTTGAAAAAGTGCAAGTTTGGACCCTCTAGCTGCCTCCGTTTCCGAGATATTCAAGGTTTTATTTTATGTTTTCCAGTCGAGGGGTGACTTTGCCTTGAAATTTTCAAGTTTTCTTGCGGGTTTTGTTCCGGAATCCTATTTTTGGTTTTTAGGGCATGGTACAAGCTGCATTTGAAGACCCAAATCAACTCTCTAGCTGCCGCAGTTTTCGAGGTAGGGTTATTTGAAAAAGTGCAAGTTTGGACCCTCTAGCTGCCTCCGTTTCCGAGATATTCAAGGTTTTATATTTTCCAGTCGAGGGGTGACTTTGCCTTGAAATTTTCAAGTTTTCTTGCGGGTTTTGTTCCGGAATCCTATTTTTGGTTTTTAGGGCATGGTACAAGCTGCATTTGAAGACCCAAATCAACTCTCTAGCTGCCGCAGTTTTCGAGGTAGGGTCATTTGAAAAAGTGCAAGTTTGGACCCTCTAGCTGCCTCCGTTTCCGAGATATTCAAGGTTTTATATTTTCCAGTCGAGGGGTGACTTTGCCTTGAAATTTTCAAGTTTTCTTGCGGGTTTTGTTCCGGAATCCTATTTTTGGTTTTTAGGGCATGGTACAAGCTGCATTTGAAGACCCAAATCAACTCTCTAGCTGCCGCAGTTTTCGAGGTAGGGCCATTTGAAAAAGTGCAAGTTTGGACCCTCTAGCTGCCTCCGTTTCCGAGATATTCAAGGTTTTATATTTTCCAGTCGAGGGGTGACTTTGCCTTGAAATTTTCAAGTTTTCTTGCGGGTTTTGTTCCGGAATTCTATTTTTGGGTTTTAGGGCATGGTACAAGCTGCATTTGAAGACCCAAATCAACTCTCTAGCTGCCGCAGTTTTCGAGGTAGGGTCATTTGAAAAAGTGCAAGTTTGGACCCTCTAGCTGCCTCCGTTTCCGAGATATTCAAGGTTTTATATTTTCCAGTCGAGGGGTGACTTTGCCTTGAAATTTTCAAGTTTTCTTGCGGGTTTTGTTCCGGAATCCTATTTTTGGTTTTTAGGGCATGGTACAAGCTGCATTTGAAGACCCAAATCAACTCTCTAGCTGCCGCAGTTTTCGAGGTAGGGTCATTTGAAAAAGTGCAAGTTTGGACCCTCTAGCTGCCTCCGTTTCCGAGATATTCAAGGTTTTATATTTTCCAGTCGAGGGGTGACTTTGCCTTGAAATTTTCAAGTTTTCTTGTGGGTTTTGTTCCGGAATCCTATTTTTGGTTTTTAGGGCATGGTACAAGCTGCATTTTAAGACCAAAATCAACTCTCTAGCTGCCGTAGTTTTCGAGTTACAGCCATTTGAAAAAGTGCAAGTTTGGACCCTCTAGCTGCCTCCGTTTCCGAGATATTCAAGGTTTTACATTTTCCTGTCGAGGGTTGACTTTGCCTTGAAATTTTCAAGTTTTCTTGCGGTTTTTGTTCCGGAATCATATTTTTGGTTTTTAGGGCATGGTACAAGCTGCATTTGAAGACCCAAATCAACTCTCTAGCTGCCGCAGTTTTCGAGGTAGGGCCATTTGAAAAAGTGCAAGTTTGGACCCTCTAGCTGCCTCCGTTTCCGAGATATTCAAGGTTTTATATTTTCCAGTCGAGGGGTGACTTTGCCTTGAAATTTTCAAGTTTTCTTGCGGGTTTTGTTCCGGAATCCTATTTTTGGTTTTTAGGGCATGGTACAAGCTGCATTTGAAGACCCAAATCAACTCTCTAGCTGCCGTAGTTTTCGAGTTACAGCCATTTGAAAAAGTGCAAGTTTGGACCCTCTAGCTGCCTCCGTTTCCGAGATATTCAAGGTTTTATATTTTCCAGTCGAGGGGTGACTTTGCCTTGAAATTTTCAAGTTTTCTTGCGGGTTTTGTTCCGGAATCATATTTTTGGTTTTTAGGGCATGGTACAAGCTGCATTTTAAGACCAAAATCAACTCTCTAGCTGCCGTAGTTTTCGAGTTACAGCCATTTGAAAAAGTGCAAGTTTGGACCCTCTAGCTGCCTCCGTTTCCGAGATATTCAAGGTTTTATATTTTCCAGTCGAGGGGTGACTTTGCCTTGAAATTTTCAAGTTTTCTTGCGGGTTTTGTTCCGGAATCCTATTTTTGGTTTTTAGGGCATGGTACAAGCTGCATTTGAAGACCCAAATCAACTCTCTAGCTGCCGCAGTTTTCGAGGTAGGGTCATTTGAAAAAGTGCAAGTTTGGACCCTCTAGCTGCCTCCGTTTCCGAGATATTCAAGGTTTTATATTTTCCAGTCGAGGGGTGACTTTGCCTTGAAATTTTCAAGTTTTCTTGCGGGTTTTGTTCCGGAATCCTATTTTTGGTTTTTAGGGCATGGTACAAGCTGCATTTGAAGACCCAAATCAACTCTCTAGCTGCCGCAGTTTTCGAGGTAGGGTCATTTGAAAAAGTGCAAGTTTGGACCCTCTAGCTGCCTCCGTTTCCGAGATATTCAAGGTTTTATATTTTCCAGTCGAGGGGTGACTTTGCCTTGAAATTTTCAAGTTTTCTTGCGGGTTTTGTTCCGGAATCCTATTTTTGGTTTTTAGGGCATGGTACAAGCTGCATTTGAAGACCCAAATCAACTCTCTAGCTGCCGCAGTTTTCGAGGTAGGGCCATTTGAAAAAGTGCAAGTTTGGACCCTCTAGCTGCCTCCGTTTCCGAGATATTCAAGGTTTTATATTTTCCAGTCGAGGGGTGACTTTGCCTTGAAATTTTCAAGTTTTCTTGCGGGTTTTGTTCCGGAATCCTATTTTTGGTTTTTAGGGCATGGTACAAGCTGCATTTGAAGACCCAAATCAACTCTCTAGCTGCCGCAGTTTTCGAGGTAGGGCCATTTGAAAAAGTGCAAGTTTGGACCCTCTAGCTGCCTCCGTTTCCGAGATATTCAAGGTTTTATTTTATGTTTTCCAGTCGAGGGGTGACTTTGCCTTGAAATTTTCAAGTTTTCTTGCGGGTTTTGTTCCGGAATCCTATTTTTGGTTTTTAGGGCATGGTACAAGCTGCATTTGAAGACCCAAATCAACTCTCTAGCTGCCGCAGTTTTCGAGGTAGGGCCATTTGAAAAAGTGCAAGTTTGGACCCTCTAGCTGCCTCCGTTTCCGAGATATTCAAGGTTTTATTTTATGTTTTCCAGTCGAGGGGTGACTTTGCCTTGAAATTTTCAAGTTTTCTTGCGGGTTTTGTTCCGGAATCCTATTTTTGGTTTTTAGGGCATGGTACAAGCTGCATTTGAAGACCCAAATCAACTCTCTAGCTGCCGCAGTTTTCGAGGTAGGGTCATTTGAAAAAGTGCAAGTTTGGACCCTCTAGCTGCCTCCGTTTCCGAGATATTCAAGGTTTTATATTTTCCAGTCGAGGGGTGACTTTGCCTTGAAATTTTCAAGTTTTCTTGCGGGTTTTTTTCCGGAATCCTATTTTTGGTTTTTAGGGCATGGTACAAGCTGCATTTGAAGACCCAAATCAACTCTCTAGCTGCCGCAGTTTTCGAGGTAGGGCCATTTGAAAAAGTGCAAGTTTGGACCCTCTAGCTGCCTCCGTTTCCGAGATATTCAAGGTTTTATTTTATGTTTTCCAGTCGAGGGGTGACTTTGCCTTGAAATTTTCAAGTTTTCTTGCGGGTTTTGTTCCGGAATCCTATTTTTGGTTTTTAGGGCATGGTACAAGCTGCATTTGAAGACCCAAATCAACTCTCTAGCTGCCGCAGTTTTCGAGGTAGGGCCATTTGAAAAAGTGCAAGTTTGGACCCTCTAGCTGCCTCCGTTTCCGAGATATTCAAGGTTTTATTTTATGTTTTCCAGTCGAGGGGTGACTTTGCCTTGAAATTTTCAAGTTTTCTTGCGGGTTTTGTTCCGGAATCCTATTTTTGGTTTTTAGGACATGGTACAAGCTGCATTTTAAGACCAAAATCAACTCTCTAGCTGCCGTAGTTTTCGAGTTACAGCCATTTGAAAAAGTGCAAGTTTGGACCCTCTAGCTGCCTCCGTTTCCGAGATATTCAAGGTTTTATTTTATGTTTTCCAGTCGAGGGGTGACTTTGCCTTGAAATTTTCAAGTTTTCTTGCGGGTTTTGTTCCGGAATCCTATTTTTGGTTTTTAGGGCATGGTACAAGCTGCATTTGAAGACCCAAATCAACTCTCTAGCTGCCGCAGTTTTCGAGGTAGGGTCATTTGAAAAAGTGCAAGTTTGGACCCTCTAGCTGCCTCCGTTTCCGAGATATTCAAGGTTTTATATTTTCCAGTCGAGGGGTGACTTTGCCTTGAAATTTTCAAGTTTTCTTGCGGGTTTTGTTCCGGAATCCTATTTTTGGTTTTTAGGGCATGGTACAAGCTGCATTTGAAGACCCAAATCAACTCTCTAGCTGCCGCAGTTTTCGAGGTAGGGCCATTTGAAAAAGTGCAAGTTTGGACCCTCTAGCTGCCTCCGTTTCCGAGATATTCAAGGTTTTATATTTTCCAGTCGAGGGGTGACTTTGCCTTGAAATTTTCAAGTTTTCTTGCGGGTTTTGTTCCGGAATTCTATTTTTGGTTTTTAGGGCATGGTACAAGCTGCATTTGAAGACCCAAATCAACTCTCTAGCTGCCGCAGTTTTCGAGGTAGGGTCATTTGAAAAAGTGCAAGTTTGGACCCTCTAGCTGCCTCCGTTTCCGAGATATTCAAGGTTTTATATTTTCCAGTCGAGGGGTGACTTTGCCTTGAAATTTTCAAGTTTTCTTGCGGGTTTTGTTCCGGAATCCTATTTTTGGTTTTTAGGGCATGGTACAAGCTGCATTTGAAGACCCAAATCAACTCTCTAGCTGCCGCAGTTTTCGAGGTAGGGTCATTTGAAAAAGTGCAAGTTTGGACCCTCTAGCTGCCTCCGTTTCCGAGATATTCAAGGTTTTATATTTTCCAGTCGAGGGGTGACTTTGCCTTGAAATTTTCAAGTTTTCTTGTGGGTTTTGTTCCGGAATCCTATTTTTGGTTTTTAGGGCATGGTACAAGCTGCATTTTAAGACCAAAATCAACTCTCTAGCTGCCGTAGTTTTCGAGTTACAGCCATTTGAAAAAGTGCAAGTTTGGACCCTCTAGCTGCCTCCGTTTCCGAGATATTCAAGGTTTTACATTTTCCTGTCGAGGGTTGACTTTGCCTTGAAATTTTCAAGTTTTCTTGCGGTTTTTGTTCCGGAATCATATTTTTGGTTTTTAGGGCATGGTACAAGCTGCATTTGAAGACCCAAATCAACTCTCTAGCTGCCGCAGTTTTCGAGGTAGGGCCATTTGAAAAAGTGCAAGTTTGGACCCTCTAGCTGCCTCCGTTTCCGAGATATTCAAGGTTTTATATTTTCCAGTCGAGGGGTGACTTTGCCTTGAAATTTTCAAGTTTTCTTGCGGGTTTTGTTCCGGAATCCTATTTTTGGTTTTTAGGGCATGGTACAAGCTGCATTTGAAGACCCAAATCAACTCTCTAGCTGCCGTAGTTTTCGAGTTACAGCCATTTGAAAAAGTGCAAGTTTGGACCCTCTAGCTGCCTCCGTTTCCGAGATATTCAAGGTTTTATATTTTCCAGTCGAGGGGTGACTTTGCCTTGAAATTTTCAAGTTTTCTTGCGGGTTTTGTTCCGGAATCCTATTTTTGGTTTTTAGGGCATGGTACAAGCTGCATTTTAAGACCAAAATCAACTCTCTAGCTGCCGTAGTTTTCGAGTTACAGCCATTTGAAAAAGTGCAAGTTTGGACCCTCTAGCTGCCTCCGTTTCCGAGATATTCAAGGTTTTATATTTTCCAGTCGAGGGGTGACTTTGCCTTGAAATTTTCAAGTTTTCTTGCGGGTTTTGTTCCGGAATCCTATTTTTGGTTTTTAGGGCATGGTACAAGCTGCATTTGAAGACCCAAATCAACTCTCTAGCTGCCGCAGTTTTCGAGGTAGGGTCATTTGAAAAAGTGCAAGTTTGGACCCTCTAGCTGCCTCCGTTTCCGAGATATTCAAGGTTTTATTTTATGTTTTCCAGTCGAGGGGTGACTTTGCCTTGAAATTTTCAAGTTTTCTTGCGGGTTTTGTTCCGGAATCCTATTTTTGGTTTTTAGGGCATGGTACAAGCTGCATTTGAAGACCCAAATCAACTCTCTAGCTGCCGCAGTTTTCGAGGTAGGGTCATTTGAAAAAGTGCAAGTTTGGACCCTCTAGCTGCCTCCGTTTCCGAGATATTCAAGGTTTTATATTTTCCAGTCGAGGGGTGACTTTGCCTTGAAATTTTCAAGTTTTCTTGCGGGTTTTGTTCCGGAATCCTATTTTTGGTTTTTAGGGCATGGTACAAGCTGCATTTGAAGACCCAAATCAACTCTCTAGCTGCCGCAGTTTTCGAGGTAGGGCCATTTGAAAAAGTGCAAGTTTGGACCCTCTAGCTGCCTCCGTTTCCGAGATATTCAAGGTTTTATATTTTCCAGTCGAGGGGTGACTTTGCCTTGAAATTTTCAAGTTTTCTTGCGGGTTTTGTTCCGGAATCCTATTTTTGGTTTTTAGGGCATGGTACAAGCTGCATTTGAAGACCCAAATCAACTCTCTAGCTGCCGTAGTTTTCGAGGTAGGGTCATTTGAAAAAGTGCAAGTTTGGACCCTCTAGCTGCCTCCGTTTCCGAGATATTCAAGGTTTTATATTTTCCAGTCGAGGGGTGACTTTGCCTTGAAATTTTCAAGTTTTCTTGCGGGTTTTGTTCCGGAATCCTATTTTTGGTTTTTAGGGCATGGTACAAGCTGCATTTGAAGACCCAAATCAACTCTCTAGCTGCCGCAGTTTTCGAGGTAGGGTCATTTGAAAAAGTGCAAGTTTGGACCCTCTAGCTGCCTCCGTTTCCGAGATATTCAAGGTTTTATATTTTCCAGTCGAGGGGTGACTTTGCCTTGAAATTTTCAAGTTTTCTTGCGGGTTTTGTTCCGGAATCCTATTTTTGGTTTTTAGGGCATGGTACAAGCTGCATTTTAAGACCAAAATCAACTCTCTAGCTGCCGTAGTTTTCGAGTTACAGCCATTTGAAAAAGTGCAAGTTTGGACCCTCTAGCTGCCTCCGTTTCCGAGATATTCAAGGTTTTACATTTTCCTGTCGAGGGTTGACTTTGCCTTGAAATTTTCAAGTTTTCTTGCGGTTTTTGTTCCGGAATCATATTTTTGGTTTTTAGGGCATGGTACAAGCTGCATTTGAAGACCCAAATCAACTCTCTAGCTGCCGCAGTTTTCGAGGTAGGGCCATTTGAAAAAGTGCAAGTTTGGACCCTCTAGCTGCCTCCGTTTCCGAGATATTCAAGGTTTTATATTTTCCAGTCGAGGGGTGACTTTGCCTTGAAATTTTCAAGTTTTCTTGCGGGTTTTGTTCCGGAATCCTATTTTTGGTTTTTAGGGCATGGTACAAGCTGCATTTGAAGACCCAAATCAACTCTCTAGCTGCCGTAGTTTTCGAGTTACAGCCATTTGAAAAAGTGCAAGTTTGGACCCTCTAGCTGCCTCCGTTTCCGAGATATTCAAGGTTTTATATTTTCCAGTCGAGGGGTGACTTTGCCTTGAAATTTTCAAGTTTTCTTGCGGTTTTTGTTCCGGAATCCTATTTTTGGTTTTTAGGGCATGGTACAAGCTGCATTTTAAGACCAAAATCAACTCTCTAGCTGCCGTAGTTTTCGAGTTACAGCCATTTGAAAAAGTGCAAGTTTGGACCCTCTAGCTGCCTCCGTTTCCGAGATATTCAAGGTTTTATATTTTCCAGTCGAGGGGTGACTTTGCCTTGAAATTTTCAAGTTTTCTTGCGGGTTTTGTTCCGGAATCCTATTTTTGGTTTTTAGGGCATGGTACAAGCTGCATTTGAAGACCCAAATCAACTCTCTAGCTGCCGCAGTTTTCGATTTAGGGCCATTTGAAAAAGTGCAAGTTTGGACCCTCTAGCTGCCTCCGTTTCCGAGATATTCAAGGTTTTATATTTTCCAGTCGAGGGGTGACTTTGCCTTGAAATTTTCAAGTTTTCTTGCGGGTTTTGTTCCGGAATCCTATTTTTGGTTTTTAGGGCATGGTACAAGCTGCATTTGAAGACCCAAATCAACTCTCTAGCTGCCGCAGTTTTCGAGGTAGGGCCATTTGAAAAAGTGCAAGTTTGGACCCTCTAGCTGCCTCCGTTTCCGAGATATTCAAGGTTTTATATTTTCCAGTCGAGGGGTGACTTTGCCTTGAAATTTTCAAGTTTTCTTGCGGGTTTTGTTCCGGAATCCTATTTTTGGTTTTTAGGGCATGGTACAACCTGCATTTGAAGACCCAAATCAACTCTCTAGCTGCCGCAGTTTTCGAGGTAGGGCCATTTGAAAAAGTGCAAGTTTGGACCCTCTAGCTGCCTCCGTTTCCGAGATATTCAAGGTTTTACATTTTCCTGTCGAGGGGTGACTTTGCCTTGAAATTTTCAAGTTTTCTTGCGGTTTTTGTTCCGGAATCCAATTTTTGGTTTTTAGGGCATGGTACATGCTGCATTTTAAGACCAAAATCAACTCTCTAGCAGCCGTAGTTTTCGAGTTACAGCCATTTGAAAAAGTGCAAGTTTGGACCCTCTAGCTGCCTCCGTTTCCGAGATATTCAAGGTTTTACATTTTCCTGTCGAGGGGTGACTTTGCCTTGAAATTTTCAAGTTTTCTTGCGGGTTTTGTTCCGGAATCCTATTTTTGGTTTTTAGGGCATGGTACAAGCTGCATTTTAAGACCAAAATCAACTCTCTAGCTGCCGTAGTTTTCGAGGTAGGGCCATTTGAAAAAGTGCAAGTTTGGACCCTCTAGCTGCCTCCGTTTCCGAGATATTCAAGGTTTTACATTTTCCAGTCGAGGGGTGACTTTGCCTTGAAATTTTCAAGTTTTCTTGCGGTTTTTGTTCCGGAATCATATTTTTGGTTTTTAGGGCATGGTACAAGCTGCATTTGAAGACCCAAATCAACTCTCTAGCTGCCGCAGTTTTCGAGGTAGGGCCATTTGAAAAAGTGCAAGTTTGGACCCTCTAGCTGCCTCCGTTTCCGAGATATTCAAGGTTTTATATTTTCCAGTCGAGGGGTGACTTTGCCTTGAAATTTTCAAGTTTTCTTGCGGGTTTTGTTCCGGAATCCTATTTTTGGTTTTTAGGGCATGGTACAAGCTGCATTTGAAGACCCAAATCAACTCTCTAGCTGCCGCAGTTTCGAGGTAGGGCCATTTGAAAAAGTGCAAGTTTGGACCCTCTAGCTGCCTCCGTTTCCGAGATATTCAAGGTTTTATATTTTCCAGTCGAGGGGTGACTTTGCCTTGAAATTTTCAAGTTTTCTTGCGGTTTTTGTTCCGGAATCATATTTTTGGTTTTTAGGGCATGATACAAGCTGCATTTGAAGACCCAAATCAACTCTCTAGCTGCCGCAGTTTTCGAGGTAGGGCCATTTGAAAAAGTGCAAGTTTGGACCCTCTAGCTGCCTCCGTTTCCGAGATATTCAAGGTTTTATATTTTCCAGTCGAGGGGTGACTTTGCCTTGAAATTTTCTAGTTTTCTTGCGGGTTTTGTTCCGGAATCCTATTTTTGGTTTTTAGGGCATGGTACAAGCTGCATTTTTAGACCAAAATCAACTCTCTAGCTGCCGTAGTTTTCGAGTTACAGCCATTTGAAAAAGTGCAAGTTTGGACCCTCTAGCTGCCTCCGTTTCCGAGATATTCAAGGTTTTATATTTTCCAGTCGAGGGGTGACTTTGCCTTGAAATTTTCAAGTTTTCTTGCGGGTTTTGTTCCGGAATCCTATTTTTGGTTTTTAGGGCATGGTACAAGCTGCATTTGAAGACCCAAATCAACTCTCTAGCTGCCGTAGTTTTCGAGTTACAGCCATTTGAAAAAGTGCAAGTTTGGACCCTCTAGCTGCCTCCGTTTCCGAGATATTCAAGGTTTTATATTTTCCAGTCGAGGGGTGACTTTGCCTTGAAATTTTCAAGTTTTCTTGCGGGTTTTGTTCCGGAATCCTATTTTTGGTTTTTAGGGCATGGTACAAGCTGCATTTTAAGACCAAAATCAACTCTCTAGCTGCCGTAGTTTTCGAGTTACAGCCATTTGAAAAAGTGCAAGTTTGGACCCTCTAGCTGCCTCCGTTTCCGAGATATTCAAGGTTTTATATTTTCCAGTCGAGGGGTGACTTTGCCTTGAAATTTTCAAGTTTTCTTGCGGGTTTTGTTCCGGAATCCTATTTTTGGTTTTTAGGGCATGGTACAAGCTGCATTTGAAGACCCAAATCAACTCTCTAGCTGCCGCAGTTTTCGAGGTAGGGTCATTTGAAAAAGTGCAAGTTTGGACCCTCTAGCTGCCTCCGTTTCCGAGATATTCAAGGTTTTATATTTTCCAGTCGAGGGGTGACTTTGCCTTGAAATTTTCAAGTTTTCTTGCGGGTTTTGTTCCGGAATCCTATTTTTGGTTTTTAGGGCATGGTACAAGCTGCATTTGAAGACCCAAATCAACTCTCTAGCTGCCGCAGTTTTCGAGGTAGGGCCATTTGAAAAAGTGCAAGTTTGGACCCTCTAGCTGCCTCCGTTTCCGAGATATTCAAGGTTTTATATTTTCCAGTCGAGGGGTGACTTTGCCTTGAAATTTTCAAGTTTTCTTGCGGGTTTTGTTCCGGAATCCTATTTTTGGTTTTTAGGGCATGGTACAAGCTGCATTTGAAGACCCAAATCAACTCTCTAGCTGCCGCAGTTTTCGAGGTAGGGTCATTTGAAAAAGTGCAAGTTTGGACCCTCTAGCTGCCTCCGTTTCCGAGATATTCAAGGTTTTATATTTTCCAGTCGAGGGGTGACTTTGCCTTGAAATTTTCAAGTTTTCTTGCGGGTTTTGTTCCGGAATCCTATTTTTGGTTTTTAGGGCATGGTACAAGCTGCATTTTAAGACCAAAATCAACTCTCTAGCTGCCGTAGTTTTCGAGTTACAGCCATTTGAAAAAGTGCAAGTTTGGACCCTCTAGCTGCCTCCGTTTCCGAGATATTCAAGGTTTTACATTTTCCTGTCGAGGGTTGACTTTGCCTTGAAATTTTCAAGTTTTCTTGCGGTTTTTGTTCCGGAATCATATTTTTGGTTTTTAGGGCATGGTACAAGCTGCATTTGAAGACCCAAATCAACTCTCTAGCTGCCGCAGTTTTCGAGGTAGGGCCATTTGAAAAAGTGCAAGTTTGGACCCTCTAGCTGCCTCCGTTTCCGAGATATTCAAGGTTTTATATTTTCCAGTCGAGGGGTGACTTTGCCTTGAAATTTTCAAGTTTTCTTGCGGGTTTTGTTCCGGAATCCTATTTTTGGTTTTTAGGGCATGGTACAAGCTGCATTTGAAGACCCAAATCAACTCTCTAGCTGCCGTAGTTTTCGAGTTACAGCCATTTGAAAAAGTGCAAGTTTGGACCCTCTAGCTGCCTCCGTTTCCGAGATATTCAAGGTTTTACATTTTCCTGTCGAGGGGTGACTTTGCCTTGAAATTTTCAAGTTTTCTTGCGGTTTTTGTTCCGGAATCCAATTTTTGGTTTTTAGGGCATGGTACATGCTGCATTTTAAGACCAAAATCAACTCTCTAGCTGCCGTAGTTTTCGAGTTACAGCCATTTGAAAAAGTGCAAGTTTGGACCCTCTAGCTGCCTCCGTTTCCGAGATATTCAAGGTTTTACATTTTCCTGTCGAGGGGTGACTTTGCCTTGAAATTTTCAAGTTTTCTTGCGGGTTTTGTTCCGGAATCCTATTTTTGGTTTTTAGGGCATGGTACAAGCTGCATTTTAAGACCAAAATCAACTCTCTAGCTGCCGTAGTTTTCGAGGTAGGGCCATTTGAAAAAGTGCAAGTTTGGACCCTCTAGCTGCCTCCGTTTCCGAGATATTCAAGGTTTTACATTTTCCAGTCGAGGGGTGACTTTGCCTTGAAATTTTCAAGTTTTCTTGCGGTTTTTGTTCCGGAATCATATTTTTGGTTTTTAGGGCATGGTACAAGCTGCATTTGAAGACCCAAATCAACTCTCTAGCTGCCGCAGTTTTCGAGGTAGGGCCATTTGAAAAAGTGCAAGTTTGGACCCTCTAGCTGCCTCCGTTTCCGAGATATTCAAGGTTTTATATTTTCCAGTCGAGGGGTGACTTTGCCTTGAAATTTTCAAGTTTTCTTGCGGGTTTTGTTCCGGAATCCTATTTTTGGTTTTTAGGGCATGGTACAAGCTGCATTTGAAGACCCAAATCAACTCTCTAGCTGCCGCAGTTTCGAGGTAGGGCCATTTGAAAAAGTGCAAGTTTGGACCCTCTAGCTGCCTCCGTTTCCGAGATATTCAAGGTTTTATATTTTCCAGTCGAGGGGTGACTTTGCCTTGAAATTTTCAAGTTTTCTTGCGGTTTTTGTTCCGGAATCATATTTTTGGTTTTTAGGGCATGATACAAGCTGCATTTGAAGACCCAAATCAACTCTCTAGCTGCCGCAGTTTTCGAGGTAGGGCCATTTGAAAAAGTGCAAGTTTGGACCCTCTAGCTGCCTCCGTTTCCGAGATATTCAAGGTTTTATATTTTCCAGTCGAGGGGTGACTTTGCCTTGAAATTTTCTAGTTTTCTTGCGGGTTTTGTTCCGGAATCCTATTTTTGGTTTTTAGGGCATGGTACAAGCTGCATTTTTAGACCAAAATCAACTCTCTAGCTGCCGTAGTTTTCGAGTTACAGCCATTTGAAAAAGTGCAAGTTTGGACCCTCTAGCTGCCTCCGTTTCCGAGATATTCAAGGTTTTACATTTTCCTGTCGAGGGGTGACTTTGCCTTGAAATTTTCAAGTTTTCTTGCGGGTTTTGTTCCGGAATCTTATTTTTGGTTTTTAGGGCATGGTACAAGTTGCATTTTAAGACCAAAATCAACTCTCTAGCTGCCGTAGTTTTCGAGGTAGGGCCATTTGAAAAAGTGCAAGTTTGGACCCTCTAGCTGCCTCCGTTTCCGAGATATTCAAGGTTTTATATTTTCCAGTCGAGGGGTGACTTTGCCTTGAAATTTTCAAGTTTTCTTGCGGGTTTTGTTCCGGAATACTATTTTTGGTTTTTAGGGCATGGTACAAGCTGCATTTGAAGACCCAAATCAACTCTCTAGCTGCCGCAGTTTTCGAGGTAGGGCCATTTGAAAAAGTGCAAGTTTGGACCCTCTAGCTGCCTCCGTTTCCGAGATATTCAAGGTTTTACATTTTCCTGTCGAGGGGTGACTTTGCCTTGAAATTTTCAAGTTTTCTTGCGGGTTTTGTTCCGGAATCCTATTTTTGGTTTTTAGGGCATGGTACAAGCTGCATTTTAAGACCAAAATCAACTCTCTAGCTGCCGTAGTTTTCGAGGTAGGGCCATTTGAAAAAGTGCAAGTTTGGACCCTCTAGCTGCCTCCGTTTCCGAGATATTCAAGGTTTTACATTTTCCAGTCGAGGGGTGACTTTGCCTTGAAATTTTCAAGTTTTCTTGCGGTTTTTGTTCCGGAATCATATTTTTGGTTTTTAGGGCATGGTACAAGCTGCATTTGAAGACCCAAATCAATTCTCTAGCTGCCGCAGTTTTCGAGGTAGGGCCATTTGAAAAAGTGCAAGTTTGGACCCTCTAGCTGCCTCCGTTTCCGAGATATTCAAGGTTTTATATTTTCCAGTCGAGGGGTGACTTTGCCTTGAAATTTTCAAGTTTTCTTGCGGGTTTTGTTCCGGAATCCTATTTTTGGTTTTTAGGGCATGGTACAAGCTGCATTTGAAGACCCAAATCAACTCTCTAGCTGCCGCAGTTTCGAGGTAGGGCCATTTGAAAAAGTGCAAGTTTGGACCCTCTAGCTGCCTCCGTTTCCGAGATATTCAAGGTTTTATATTTTCCAGTCGAGGGGTGACTTTGCCTTGAAATTTTCAAGTTTTCTTGCGGTTTTTGTTCCGGAATCATATTTTTTGTTTTTAGGGCATGATACAAGCTGCATTTGAAGACCCAAATCAACTCTCTAGCTGCCGCAGTTTTCGAGGTAGGGCCATTTGAAAAAGTGCAAGTTTGGACCCTCTAGCTGCCTCCGTTTCCGAGATATTCAAGGTTTTATATTTTCCAGTCGAGGGGTGACTTTGCCTTGAAATTTTCTAGTTTTCTTGCGGGTTTTGTTCCGGAATCCTATTTTTGGTTTTTAGGGCATGGTACAAGCTGCATTTTTAGACCAAAATCAACTCTCTAGCTGCCGTAGTTTTCGAGTTACAGCCATTTGAAAAAGTGCAAGTTTGGACCCTCTAGCTGCCTCCGTTTCCGAGATATTCAAGGTTTTATATTTTCCAGTCGAGGGGTGACTTTGCCTTGAAATTTTCAAGTTTTCTTGCGGGTTTTGTTCCGGAATCCTATTTTTGGTTTTTAGGGCATGGTACAAGCTGCATTTGAAGACCCAAATCAACTCTCTAGCTGCCGCAGTTTTCGAGGTAGGGCCATTTGAAAAAGTGCAAGTTTGGACCCTCTAGCTGCCTCCGTTTCCGAGATATTCAAGGTTTTATATTTTCCAGTCGAGGGGTGACTTTGCCTTGAAATTTTCAAGTTTTCTTGCGGGTTTTGTTCCGGAATCCTATTTTTGGTTTTTAGGGCATGGTACAAGCTGCATTTTAAGACCAAAATCAACTCTATAGCTGCCGTAGTTTTCGAGTTACAGCCATTTGAAAAAGTGCAAGTTTGGACCCTCTAGCTGCCTCCGTTTCCGAGATATTCAAGGTTTTATATTTTCCAGTCGAGGGGTGACTTTGCCTTGAAATTTTCAAGTTTTCTTGCGGGTTTTGTTCCGGAATCCTATTTTTGGTTTTTAGGGCATGGTACAAGCTGCATTTTAAGACCAAAATCAACTCTCTAGCTGCCGTAGTTTTCGAGTTACAGCCATTTGAAAAAGTGCAAGTTTGGACCCTCTAGCTGCCTCCGTTTCCGAGATATTCAAGGTTTTATATTTTCCAGTCGAGGGGTGACTTTGCCTTGAAATTTTCAAGTTTTCTTGCGGGTTTTGTTCCGGAATCCTATTTTTGGTTTTTAGGGCATGGTACAAGCTGCATTTTAAGACCAAAATCAACTCTCTAGCTGCCGTAGTTTTCGAGTTACAGCCATTTGAAAAAGTGCAAGTTTGGACCCTCTAGCTGCCTCCGTTTCCGAGATATTCAAGGTTTTATATTTTCCAGTCGAGGGGTGACTTTGCCTTGAAATTTTCAAGTTTTCTTGCGGGTTTTGTTCCGGAATCCTATTTTTGGTTTTTAGGGCATGGTACAAGCTGCATTTTAAGACCAAAATCAACTCTCTAGCTGCCGTAGTTTTCGAGTTACAGCCATTTGAAAAAGTGCAAGTTTGGACCCTCTAGCTGCCTCCGTTTCCGAGATATTCAAGGTTTTATATTTTCCAGTCGAGGGGTGACTTTGCCTTGAAATTTTCAAGTTTTCTTGCGGGTTTTGTTCCGGAATCCTATTTTTGGTTTTTAGGGCATGGTACAAGCTGCATTTTAAGACCAAAATCAACTCTCTAGCTGCCGTAGTTTTCGAGTTACAGCCATTTGAAAAAGTGCAAGTTTGGACCCTCTAGCTGCCTCCGTTTCCGAGATATTCAAGGTTTTATATTTTCCAGTCGAGGGGTGACTTTGCCTTGAAATTTTCAAGTTTTCTTGCGGGTTTTGTTCCGGAATCCTATTTTTGGTTTTTAGGGCATGGTACAAGTTGCATTTGAATACCCAAATCAACTCTCTAGCTGCCGCAGTTTTCGAGGTAGGGCCATTTGAAAAAGTGCAAGTTTGGACCCTCTAGCTGCCTCCGTTTCCGAGATATTCAAGGTTTTATATTTTCCAGTCGAGGGGTGACTTTGCCTTGAAATTTTCAAGTTTTCTTGCGGGTTTTGTTCCGGAATCCTATTTTTGGTTTTTAGGGCATGGTACAAGCTGCATTTTAAGACCAAAATCAACTCTCTAGCTGCCGTAGTTTTCGAGTTACAGCCATTTGAAAAAGTGCAAGTTTGGACCCTCTAGCTGCCTCCGTTTCCGAGATATTCAAGGTTTTATATTTTCCAGTCGAGGGGTGACTTTGCCTTGAAATTTTCAAGTTTTCTTGCGGGTTTTGTTCCGGAATCCTATTTTTGGTTTTTAGGGCATGGTACAAGCTGCATTTTTAGACCAAAATCAACTCTCTAGCTGCCGTAGTTTCCGAGTTACAGCCATTTGAAAAAGTGCAAGTTTGGACCCTCTAGCTGCCTCCGTTTCCGAGATATTCAAGGTTTTATATTTTCCAGTCGAGGGGTGACTTTGCCTTGAAATTTTCAAGTTTTCTTGCGGGTTTTGTTCCGGAATCCTATTTTTGGTTTTTAGGGCATGGTACAAGCTGCATTTGTAGACCCAAATCAACTCTCTAGCTGCCGTAGTTTTCGAGTTGCAGCCATTTGAAAAAGTGCAAGTTTGGACCCTCTAGCTGCCTCCGTTTCCGAGATATTCAAGGTTTTATATTTTCCAGTCGAGGGGTGACTTTGCTTTGAAATTTTCAAGTTTTCTTGCGGGTTTTGTTCCGGAATCCTATTTTTGGTTTTTAGGGCATGGTACAAGCTGCATTTTAAGACCAAAATCAACTCTCTAGCTGCCGTAGTTTTCGAGTTACAGCCATTTGAAAAAGTGCAAGTTTGGACCCTCTAGCTGCCTCCGTTTCCGAGATATTCAAGGTTTTATATTTTCCAGTCGAGGGGTGACTTTGCCTTGAAATTTTCAAGTTTTCTTGCGGGTTTTGTTCCGGAATCCTATTTTTGGTTTTTAGGGCATGGTACAAGCTGCATTTTAAGACCAAAATCAACTCTCTAGCTGCCGTAGTTTTCGAGTTACAGCCATTTGAAAAAGTGCAAGTTTGGACCCTCTAGCTGCCTCCGTTTCCGAGATATTCAAGGTTTTATATTTTCCAGTCGAGGGGTGACTTTGCCTTGAAATTTTCAAGTTTTCTTGCGGGTTTTGTTCCGGAATCCT
Organism: Chloromyia formosa; assembly: GCA_964017055.1. Classification (NCBI taxonomy): domain Eukaryota; kingdom Metazoa; phylum Arthropoda; class Insecta; order Diptera; family Stratiomyidae; genus Chloromyia; species Chloromyia formosa. The sequence continues at coordinate 54,072,739 of OZ024815.1, read as the reverse complement.
ATTTTTGGTTTTTAGGGCATGGTACAAGCTGCATTTTAAGACCAAAATCAACTCTCTAGCTGCCGTAGTTTTCGAGTTACAGCCATTTGAAAAAGTGCAAGTTTGGACCCTCTAGCTGCCTCCGTTTCCGAGATATTCAAGGTTTTATATTTTCCAGTCGAGGGGTGACTTTGCCTTGAAATTTTCAAGTTTTCTTGCGGGTTTTGTTCCGGAATCCTATTTTTGGTTTTTAGGGCATGGTACAAGCTGCATTTGAAGACCCAAATCAACTCTCTAGCTGCCGCAGTTTTCGAGGTAGGGCCATTTGAAAAAGTGCAAGTTTGGACCCTCTAGCTGCCTCCGTTTCCGAGATATTCAAGGTTTTATATTTTCCAGTCGAGGGGTGACTTTGCCTTGAAATTTTCAAGTTTTCTTGCGGGTTTTGTTCCGGAATCCTATTTTTGGTTTTTAGGGCATGGTACAAGCTGCATTTTAAGACCAAAATCAACTCTCTAGCTGCCGTAGTTTTCGAGTTACAGCCATTTGAAAAAGTGCAAGTTTGGACCCTCTAGCTGCCTCCGTTTCCGAGATATTCAAGGTTTTATATTTTCCAGTCGAGGGGTGACTTTGCCTTGAAATTTTCAAGTTTTCTTGCGGGTTTTGTTCCGGAATCCTATTTTTGGTTTTTAGGGCATGGTACAAGCTGCATTTGAAGACCCAAATCAACTCTCTAGCTGCCGTAGTTTTCGAGTTACAGCCATTTGAAAAAGTGCAAGTTTGGACCCTCTAGCTGCCTCCGTTTCCGAGATATTCAAGGTTTTACATTTTCCAGTCGAGGGGTGACTTTGCCTTGAAATTTTCAAGTTTTCTTGCGGGTTTTGTTCCGGAATCCTATTTTTGGTTTTTAGGGCATGGTACAAGCTGCATTTTAAGAACAAAATCAACTCTCTAGCTGCCGTAGTTTTCGAGTTACAGCCATTTGAAAAAGTGCAAGTTTGGACCCTCTAGCTGCCTCCGTTTCCGAGATATTCAAGGTTTTACATTTTCCAGTCGAGGGGTGACTTTGCCTTGAAATTTTCAAGTTTTCTTGCGGGTTTTGTTCCGGAATCCTATTTTTGGTTTTTAGGGCATGGTACAAGCTGCATTTGAAGACCCAAATCAACTCTCTAGCTGCCGCAGTTTTCGAGGTAGGGCCATTTGAAAAAGTGCAAGTTTGGACCCTCTAGCTGCCTCCGTTTCCGAGATATTCAAGGTTTTACATTTTCCAGTCGAGGGGTGACTTTGCCTTGAAATTTTCAAGTTTTCTTGCGGGTTTTGTTCCGGAATCCTATTTTTGGTTTTTAGGGCATGGTACAAGCTGCATTTTAAGAACAAAATCAACTCTCTAGCTGCCGTAGTTTTCGAGTTACAGCCATTTGAAAAAGTGCAAGTTTGGACCCTCTAGCTGCCTCCGTTTCCGAGATATTCAAGGTTTTACATTTTCCAGTCGAGGGGTGACTTTGCCTTGAAATTTTCAAGTTTTCTTGCGGGTTTTGTTCCGGAATCCTACTTTTGGTTTTTAGGGCATGGTACAAGCTGCATTTGAAGACCCAAATCAACTCTCTAGCTGCCGCAGTTTTCGAGGTAGGGCCATTTGAAAAAGTGCAAGTTTGGACCCTCTAGCTGCCTCCGTTTCCGAGATATTCAAGGTTTTATATTTTCCAGTCGAGGGGTGACTTTGCCTTGAAATTTTCAAGTTTTCTTGCGGGTTTTGTTCCGGAATCCTATTTTTGGTTTTTAGGGCATGGTACAAGCTGCATTTTAAGAACAAAATCAACTCTCTAGCTGCCGTAGTTTTCGAGTTACAGCCATTTGAAAAAGTGCAAGTTTGGACCCTCTAGCTGCCTCCGTTTCCGAGATATTCAAGGTTTTACATTTTCCTGTCGAGGGGTGACTTTGCCTTGAAATTTTCAAGTTTTCTTGCGGGTTTTGTTCCGGAATCTTATTTTTGGTTTTTAGGGCATGGTACAAGTTGCATTTTAAGACCAAAATCAACTCTCTAGCTGCCGTAGTTTTCGAGGTAGGGCCATTTGAAAAAGTGCAAGTTTGGACCCTCTAGCTGCCTCCGTTTCCGAGATATTCAAGGTTTTATATTTTCCAGTCGAGGGGTGACTTTGCCTTGAAATTTTCAAGTTTTCTTGCGGGTTTTGTTCCGGAATACTATTTTTGGTTTTTAGGGCATGGTACAAGCTGCATTTGAAGACCCAAATCAACTCTCTAGCTGCCGCAGTTTCGAGGTAGGGCCATTTGAAAAAGTGCAAGTTTGGACCCTCTAGCTGCCTCCGTTTCCGAGATATTCAAGGTTTTATATTTTCCAGTCGAGGGGTGACTTTGCCTTGAAATTTTCAAGTTTTCTTGCGGGTTTTGTTCCGGAATCCTATTTTTGGTTTTTAGGGCATGGTACAAGCTGCATTTGAAGACCCAAATCAACTCTCTAGCTGCCGCAGTTTCGAGGTAGGGCCATTTGAAAAAGTGCAAGTTTGGACCCTCTAGCTGCCTCCGTTTCCGAGATATTCAAGGTTTTATGTTTTCCAGTCGAGGGGTGACTTTGCCTTGAAATTTTCAAGTTTTCTTGCGGGTTTTGTTCCGGAATCCTATTTTTGGTTTTTAGGGCATGGTACAAGCTGCATTTGAAGACCCAAATCAACTCTCTAGCTGCCGCAGTTTCGAGGTAGGGCCATTTGAAAAAGTGCAAGTTTGGACCCTCTAGCTGCCTCCGTTTCCGAGATATTCAAGGTTTTATATTTTCCAGTCGAGGGGTGACTTTGCCTTGAAATTTTCAAGTTTTCTTGCGGTTTTTGTTCCGGAATCATATTTTTGGTTTTTAGGGCATGGTACAAGCTGCATTTGAAGACCCAAATCAACTCTCTAGCTGCCGCAGTTTTCGAGGTAGGGCCATTTGAAAAAGTGCAAGTTTGGACCCTCTAGCTGCCTCCGTTTCCGAGATATTCAAGGTTTTATATTTTCCAGTCGAGGGGTGACTTTGCCTTGAAATTTTCAAGTTTTCTTGCGGGTTTTGTTCCGGAATCCTATTTTTGGTTTTTAGGGCATGGTACAAGCTGCATTTGAAGACCCAAATCAACTCTCTAGCTGCCGTAGTTTTCGAGTTACAGCCATTTGAAAAAGTGCAAGTTTGGACCCTCTAGCTGCCTCCGTTTCCGAGATATTCAAGGTTTTACATTTACCTGTCGAGGGGTGACTTTGCCTTGAAATTTTCAAGTTTTCTTGCGGGTTTTGTTCCGGAATCCAATTTTTGGTTTTTAGGGCATGGTACAAGCTGCATTTTAAGACCAAAATCAACTCTCTAGCTGCCGTAGTTTTCGAGTTACAGCCATTTGAAAAAGTGCAAGTTTGGACCCTCTAGCTGCCTCCGTTTCCGAGATATTCAAGGTTTTACATTTTCCTGTCGAGGGGTGACTTTGCCTTGAAATTTTCAAGTTTTCTTGCGGGTTTTGTTCCGGAATCCAATTTTTGGTTTTTAGGGCATGGTACAAGCTGCATTTTAAGACCAAAATCAACTCTCTAGCTGCCGTAGTTTTCGAGTTACAGCCATTTGAAAAAGTGCAAGTTTGGACCCTCTAGCTGCCTCCGTTTCCGAGATATTCAAGGTTTTATATTTTCCAGTCGAGGGGTGACTTTGCCTTGAAATTTTCAAGTTTTCTTGCGGGTTTTGTTCCGGAATCCTATTTTTGGTTTTTAGGGCATGGTACAAGCTGCATTTGAAGACCCAAATCAACTCTCTAGCTGCCGCAGTTTTCGAGGTAGGGCCATTTGAAAAAGTGCAAGTTTGGACCCTCTAGCTGCCTCCGTTTCCGAGATATTCAAGGTTTTATATTTTCCAGTCGAGGGGTGACTTTGCCTTGAAATTTTCAAGTTTTCTTGCGGGTTTTGTTCCGGAATCCTATTTTTGGTTTTTAGGGCATGGTACAAGCTGCATTTGAAGACCCAAATCAACTCTCTAGCTGCCGCAGTTTTCGAGGTAGGGCCATTTGAAAAAGTGCAAGTTTGGACCCTCTAGCTGCCTCCGTTTCCGAGATATTCAAGGTTTTATATTTTCCAGTCGAGGGGTGACTTTGCCTTGAAATTTTCAAGTTTTCTTGCGGGTTTTGTTCCGGAATCCTATTTTTGGTTTTTAGGGCATGGTACAAGCTGCATTTTAAGAACAAAATCAACTCTCTAGCTGCCGTAGTTTTCGAGTTACAGCCATTTGAAAAAGTGCAAGTTTGGACCCTCTAGCTGCCTCCGTTTCCGAGATATTCAAGGTACATTTTCCTGTCGAGGGGTGACTTTGCCTTGAAATTTTCAAGTTTTCTTGCGGGTTTTGTTCCGGGATCTTATTTTTGGTTTTTAGGGCATGGTACAAGTTGCATTTTAAGACCAAAATCAACTCTCTAGCTGCCGTAGTTTTCGAGGTAGGGCCATTTGAAAAAGTGCAAGTTTGGACCCTCTAGCTGCCTCCGTTTCCGAGATATTCAAGGTTTTATATTTTCCAGTCGAGGGGTGACTTTGCCTTGAAATTTTCAAGTTTTCTTGCGGGTTTTGTTCCGGAATACTATTTTTGGTTTTTAGGGCATGGTACAAGCTGCATTTGAAGACCCAAATCAACTCTCTAGCTGCCGCAGTTTTCGAGGTAGGGCCATTTGAAAAAGTGCAAGTTTGGACCCTCTAGCTGCCTCCGTTTCCGAGATATTCAAGGTTTTACATTTTCCAGTCGAGGGGTGACTTTGCCTTGAAATTTTCAAGTTTTCTTGCGGTTTTTGTTCCGGAATCATATTTTTGGTTTTTAGGGCATGGTACAAGCTACATTTGAAGACCCAAATCAACTCTCTAGCTGCCGCAGTTTTCGAGGTAGGGCCATTTGAAAAAGTGCAAGTTTGGACCCTCTAGCTGCCTCCGTTTCCGAGATATTCAAGGTTTTATATTTTCCAGTCGAGGGGTGACTTTGCCTTGAAATTTTCAAGTTTTCTTGCGGGTTTTGTTCCGGAATCCTATTTTTGGTTTTTAGGGCATGGTACAAGCTGCATTTGAAGACCCAAATCAACTCTCTAGCTGCCGCAGTTTCGAGGTAGGGCCATTTGAAAAAGTGCAAGTTTGGACCCTCTAGCTGCCTCCGTTTCCGAGATATTCAAGGTTTTATATTTTCCAGTCGAGGGGTGACTTTGCCTTGAAATTTTCAAGTTTTCTTGCGGTTTTTGTTCCGGAATCCTATTTTTGGTTTTTAGGGCATGGTACAAGCTGCATTTGAAGACCCAAATCAACTCTCTAGCTGCCGCAGTTTTCGAGGTAGGGCCATTTGAAAAAGTGCAAGTTTGGACCCTCTAGCTGCCTCCGTTTCCGAGATATTCAAGGTTTTATATTTTCCAGTCGAGGGGTGACTTTGCCTTGAAATTTTCAAGTTTTCTTGCGGGTTTTGTTCCGGAATCCTATTTTTGGTTTTTAGGGCATGGTACAAGCTGCATTTGAAGACCCAAATCAACTCTCTAGCTGCCGCAGTTTTCGAGGTAGGGCCATTTGAAAAAGTGCAAGTTTGGACCCTCTAGCTGCCTCCGTTTCCGAGATATTCAAGGTTTTATATTTTCCAGTCGAGGGGTGACTTTGCCTTGAAATTTTCAAGTTTTCTTGCGGGTTTTGTTCCGGAATCCTATTTTTGGTTTTTAGGGCATGGTACAAGCTGCATTTGAAGACCCAAATCAACTCTCTAGCTGCCGCAGTTTCGAGGTAGGGCCATTTGAAAAAGTGCAAGTTTGGACCCTCTAGCTGCCTCCGTTTCCGAGATATTCAAGGTTTTATATTTTCCAGTCGAGGGGTGACTTTGCCTTGAAATTTTCAAGTTTTCTTGCGGTTTTTGTTCCGGAATCATATTTTTGGTTTTTAGGGCATGGTACAAGCTGCATTTGAAGACCCAAATCAACTCTCTAGCTGCCGCAGTTTTCGAGGTAGGGCCATTTGAAAAAGTGCAAGTTTGGACCCTCTAGCTGCCTCCGTTTCCGAGATATTCAAGGTTTTATATTTTCCAGTCGAGGGGTGACTTTGCCTTGAAATTTTCAAGTTTTCTTGCGGGTTTTGTTCCGGAATCCTATTTTTGGTTTTTAGGGCATGGTACAAGCTGCATTTTAAGAACAAAATCAACTCTCTAGCTGCCGTAGTTTTCGAGTTACAGCCATTTGAAAAAGTGCAAGTTTGGACCCTCTAGCTGCCTCCGTTTCCGAGATATTCAAGGTTTTACATTTTCCTGTCGAGGGGTGACTTTGCCTTGAAATTTTCAAGTTTTCTTGCGGGTTTTGTTCCGGAATCTTATTTTTGGTTTTTAGGGCATGGTACAAGTTGCATTTTAAGACCAAAATCAACTCTCTAGCTGCTGTAGTTTTCGAGGTAGGGCCATTTGAAAAAGTGCAAGTTTGGACCCTCTAGCTGCCTCCGTTTCCGAGATATTCAAGGTTTTATATTTTCCAGTCGAGGGGTGACTTTGCCTTGAAATTTTCAAGTTTTCTTGCGGGTTTTGTTCCGGAATAATATTTTTGGTTTTTAGGGCATGGTACAAGCTGCATTTGAAGACCCAAATCAACTCTCTAGCTGCCGCAGTTTTCGAGGTAGGGCCATTTGAAAAAGTGCAAGTTTGGACCCTCTAGCTGCCTCCGTTTCCGAGATATTCAAGGTTTTACATTTTCCTGTCGAGGGGTGACTTTGCCTTGAAATTTTCAAGTTTTCTTGCGGGTTTTGTTCCGGAATCCTATTTTTGGTTTTTAGGGCATGGTACAAGCTGCATTTTAAGACCAAAATCAACTCTCTAGCTGCCGTAGTTTTCGAGGTAGGGCCATTTGAAAAAGTGCAAGTTTGGACCCTCTAGCTGCCTCCGTTTCCGAGATATTCAAGGTTTTACATTTTCCAGTCGAGGGGTGACTTTGCCTTGAAATTTTCAAGTTTTCTTGCGGTTTTTGTTCCGGAATCATATTTTTGGTTTTTAGGGCATGGTACAAGCTGCATTTGAAGACCCAAATCAACTCTCTAGCTGCCGCAGTTTTCGAGGTAGGGCCATTTGAAAAAGTGCAAGTTTGGACCCTCTAGCTGCCTCCGTTTCCGAGATATTCAAGGTTTTACATTTTCCAGTCGAGGGGTGACTTTGCCTTGAAATTTTCAAGTTTTCTTGCGGTTTTTGTTCCGGAATCATATTTTTGGTTTTTAGGGCATGGTACAAGCTGCATTTGAAGACCCAAATCAACTCTCTAGCTGCCGCAGTTTTCGAGGTAGGGCCATTTGAAAAAGTGCAAGTTTGGACCCTCTAGCTGCCTCCGTTTCCGAGATATTCAAGGTTTTATATTTTCCAGTCGAGGGGTGACTTTGCCTTGAAATTTTCAAGTTTTCTTGCGGGTTTTGTTCCGGAATCCTATTTTTGGTTTTTAGGGCATGGTACAAGCTGCATTTGAAGACCCAAATCAACTCTCTAGCTGCCGCAGTTTCGAGGTAGGGCCATTTGAAAAAGTGCAAGTTTGGACCCTCTAGCTGCCTCCGTTTCCGAGATATTCAAGGTTTTATATTTTCCAGTCGAGGGGTGACTTTGCCTTGAAATTTTCTAGTTTTCTTGCGGGTTTTGTTCCGGAATCCTATTTTTGGTTTTTAGGGCATGGTACAAGCTGCATTTTTAGACCAAAATCAACTCTCTAGCTGCCGTAGTTTTCGAGTTACAGCCATTTGAAAAAGTGCAAGTTTGGACCCTCTAGCTGCCTCCGTTTCCGAGATATTCAAGGTTTTATATTTTCCAGTCGAGGGGTGACTTTGCCTTGAAATTTTCAAGTTTTCTTGCGGGTTTTGTTCCGGAATCCTATTTTTGGTTTTTAGGGCATGGTACAAGCTGCATTTTTAGACCAAAATCAACTCTCTAGCTGCCGTAGTTTTCGAGTTACAGCCATTTGAAAAAGTGCAAGTTTGGACCCTCTAGCTGCCTCCGTTTCCGAGATATTCAAGGTTTTATATTTTCCAGTCGAGGGGTGACTTTGCCTTGAAATTTTCAAGTTTTCTTGCGGGTTTTGTTCCGGAATCCTATTTTTGGTTTTTAGGGCATGGTACAAGCTGCATTTGAAGACCCAAATCAACTCTCTAGCTGCCGCAGTTTCGAGGTAGGGCCATTTGGAAAAGTGCAAGTTTGGACCCTCTAGCTGCCTCCGTTTCCGAGATATTCAAGGTTTTATATTTTCCAGTCGAGGGGTGACTTTGCCTTGAAATTTTCAAGTTTTCTTGCGGGTTTTGTTCCGGAATCCTATTTTTGGTTTTTAGGGCATGGTACAAGCTGCATTTTTAGACCAAAATCAACTCTCTAGCTGCCGTAGTTTTCGAGTTACAGCCATTTGAAAAAGTGCAAGTTTGGACCCTCTAGCTGCCTCCGTTTCCGAGATATTCAAGGTTTTACATTTTCCTGTCGAGGGGTGACTTTGCCTTGAAATTTTCAAGTTTTCTTGCGGGTTTTGTTCCGGAATCCTATTTTTGGTTTTTAGGGCATGGTACAAGCTGCATTTTAAGACCAAAATCAACTCTCTAGCTGCCGTAGTTTTCGAGTTACAGCCATTTGAAAAAGTGCAAGTTTGGACCCTCTAGCTGCCTCCGTTTCCGAGATATTCAAGGTTTTACATTTTCCAGTCGAGGGGTGACTTTGCCTTGAAATTTTCAAGTTTTCTTGCGGGTTTTGTTCCGGAATCCTATTTTTGGTTTTTAGGGCATGGTACAAGCTGCATTTTTAGACCAAAATCAACTCTCTAGCTGCCGTAGTTTTCGAGTTACAGCCATTTGAAAAAGTGCAAGTTTGGACCCTCTAGCTGCCTCCGTTTCCGAGATATTCAAGGTTTTACATTTTCCTGTCGAGGGGTGACTTTGCCTTGAAATTTTCAAGTTTTCTTGCGGGTTTTGTTCCGGAATCCTATTTTTGGTTTTTAGGGCATGGTACAAGCTGCATTTTAAGACCAAAATCAACTCTCTAGCTGCCGTAGTTTTCGAGGTAGGGCCATTTGAAAAAGTGCAAGTTTGGACCCTCTAGCTGCCTCCGTTTCCGAGATATTCAAGGTTTTACATTTTCCAGTCGAGGGGTGACTTTGCCTTGAAATTTTCAAGTTTTCTTGCGGGTTTTGTTCCGGAATCCTATTTTTGGATTTTAGGGCATGGTACAAGCTGCATTTTTAGACCAAAATCAACTCTCTAGCTGCCGTAGTTTTCGAGTTACAGCCATTTGAAAAAGTGCAAGTTTGGACCCTCTAGCTGCCTCCGTTTCCGAGATATTCAAGGTTTTACATTTTCCTGTCGAGGGGTGACTTTGCCTTGAAATTTTCAAGTTTTCTTGCGGGTTTTGTTCCGGAATCCTATTTTTGTTTTTTAGGGCATGGTACAAGCTGCATTTTAAGACCAAAATCAACTCTCTAGCTGCCGTAGTTTTCGAGTTACAGCCATTTGAAAAAGTGCAAGTTTGGACCCTCTAGCTGCCTCCGTTTCCGAGATATTCAAGGTTTTACATTTTCCAGTCGAGGGGTGACTTTGCCTTGAAATTTTCAAGTTTTCTTGCGGGTTTTGTTCCGGAATCCTATTTTTGGTTTTTAGGGCATGGTACAAGCTGCATTTTTAGACCAAAATCAACTCTCTAGCTGCCGTAGTTTTCGAGTTACAGCCATTTGAAAAAGTGCAAGTTTGGACCCTCTAGCTGCCTCCGTTTCCGAGATATTCAAGGTTTTACATTTTCCTGTCGAGGGGTGACTTTGCCTTGAAATTTTCAAGTTTTCTTGCGGGTTTTGTTCCGGAATCCTATTTTTGGTTTTTAGGGCATGGTACAAGCTGCATTTTAAGACCAAAATCAACTCTCTAGCTGCCGTAGTTTTCGAGGTAGGGCCATTTGAAAAAGTGCAAGTTTGGACCCTCTAGCTGCCTCCGTTTCCGAGATATTCAAGGTTTTACATTTTCCAGTCGAGGGGTGACTTTGCCTTGAAATTTTCAAGTTTTCTTGCGGTTTTTGTTCCGGAATCATATTTTTGGTTTTTAGGGCATGGTACAAGCTGCATTTGAAGACCCAAATCAACTCTCTAGCTGCCGCAGTTTTCGAGGTAGGGCCATTTGAAAAAGTGCAAGTTTGGACCCTCTAGCTGCCTCCGTTTCCGAGATATTCAAGGTTTTATATTTTCCAGTCGAGGGGTGACTTTGCCTTGAAATTTTCAAGTTTTCTTGCGGGTTTTGTTCCGGAATCCTATTTTTGGTTTTTAGGGCATGGTACAAGCTGCATTTGAAGACCCAAATCAACTCTCTAGCTGCCGCAGTTTCGAGGTAGGGCCATTTGAAAAAGTGCAAGTTTGGACCCTCTAGCTGCCTCCGTTTCCGAGATATTCAAGGTTTTATATTTTCCAGTCGAGGGGTGACTTTGCCTTAAAATTTTCAAGTTTTCTTGCGGTTTTTGTTCCGGAATCATATTTTTGGTTTTTAGGGCATGGTACAAGCTGCATTTGAAGACCCAAATCAACTCTCTAGCTGCCGCAGTTTTCGAGGTAGGGCCATTTGAAAAAGTGCAAGTTTGGACCCTCTAGCTGCCTCCGTTTCCGAGATATTCAAGGTTTTATATTTTCCAGTCGAGGGGTGACTTTGCCTTGAAATTTTCTAGTTTTCTTGCGGGTTTTGTTCCGGAATCCTATTTTTGGTTTTTAGGGCATGGTACAAGCTGCATTTTTAGACCAAAATCAACTCTCTAGCTGCCGTAGTTTTCGAGTTACAGCCATTTGAAAAAGTGCAAGTTTGGACCCTCTAGCTGCCTCCGTTTCCGAGATATTCAAGGTTTTATATTTTCCAGTCGAGGGGTGACTTTGCCTTGAAATTTTCAAGTTTTCTTGCGGGTTTTGTTCCGGAATCCTATTTTTGGTTTTTAGGGCATGGTACAAGCTGCATTTTTAGACCAAAATCAACTCTCTAGCTGCCGTAGTTTTCGAGTTACAGCCATTTGAAAAAGTGCAAGTTTGGACCCTCTAGCTGCCTCCGTTTCCGAGATATTCAAGGTTTTATATTTTCCAGTCGAGGGGTGACTTTGCCTTGAAATTTTCAAGTTTTCTTGCGGGTTTTGTTCCGGAATCCTATTTTTGGTTTTTAGGGCATGGTACAAGCTGCATTTTTAGACCAAAATCAACTCTCTAGCTGCCGTAGTTTTCGAGTTACAGCCATTTGAAAAAGTGCAAGTTTGGACCCTCTAGCTGCCTCCGTTTCCGAGATATTCAAGGTTTTACATTTTCCTGTCGAGGGGTGACTTTGCCTTGAAATTTTCAAGTTTTCTTGCGGGTTTTGTTCCGGAATCCTATTTTTGGTTTTTAGGGCATGGTACAAGCTGCATTTTAAGACCAAAATCAACTCTCTAGCTGCCGTAGTTTTCGAGTTACAGCCATTTGAAAAAGTGCAAGTTTGGACCCTCTAGCTGCCTCCGTTTCCGAGATATTCAAGGTTTTACATTTTCCTGTCGAGGGGTGACTTTGCCTTGAAATTTTCAAGTTTTCTTGCGGGTTTTGTTCCGGAATCCTATTTTTGGTTTTTAGGGCATGGTACAAGCTGCATTTTAAGACCAAAATCAACTCTCTAGCTGCCGTAGTTTTCGAGTTACAGCCATTTGAAAAAGTGCAAGTTTGGACCCTCTAGCTGCCTCCGTTTCCGAGATATTCAAGGTTTTATATTTTCCAGTCGAGGGGTGACTTTGCCTTGAAATTTTCAAGTTTTCTTGCGGGTTTTGTTCCGGAATCCTATTTTTGGTTTTTAGGGCATGGTACAAGCTGCATTTGAAGACCCGAATCAACTCTCTAGCTGCCGCAGTTTCGAGGTAGGGCCATTTGGAAAAGTGCAAGTTTGGACCCTCTAGCTGCCTCCGTTTCCGAGATATTCAAGGTTTTATATTTTCCAGTCGAGGGGTGACTTTGCCTTGAAATTTTCAAGTTTTCTTGCGGGTTTTGTTCCGGAATCCTATTTTTGGTTTTTAGGGCATGGTACAAGCTGCATTTTTAGACCAAAATCAACTCTCTAGCTGCCGTAGTTTTCGAGTTACAGCCATTTGAAAAAGTGCAAGTTTGGACCCTCTAGCTGCCTCCGTTTCCGAGATATTCAAGGTTTTACATTTTCCTGTCGAGGGGTGACTTTGCCTTGAAATTTTCAAGTTTTCTTGCGGGTTTTGTTCCGGAATCCTATTTTTGGTTTTTAGGGCATGGTACAAGCTGCATTTTAAGACCAAAATCAACTCTCTAGCTGCCGTAGTTTTCGAGTTACAGCCATTTGAAAAAGTGCAAGTTTGGACCCTCTAGCTGCCTCCGTTTCCGAGATATTCAAGGTTTTACATTTTCCTGTCGAGGGGTGACTTTGCCTTGAAATTTTCAAGTTTTCTTGCGGGTTTTGTTCCTCCGGAATCCTATTTTTGGTTTTTAGGGCATGGTACAAGCTGCATTTGAAGACCCAAATCAACTCTCTAGCTGCCGCAGTTTCGAGGTAGGGCCATTTGGAAAAGTGCAAGTTTGGACCCTCTAGCTGCCTCCGTTTCCGAGATATTCAAGGTTTTATATTTTCCAGTCGAGGGGTGACTTTGCCTTGAAATTTCAAGTTTTCTTGCGGGTTTTGTTCCGGAATCCTATTTTTGGTTTTTAGGGCATGGTACAAGCTGCATTTGAAGACCCAAATCAACTCTCTAGCTGCCGCAGTTTCGAGGTAGGGTCATTTGGAAAAGTGCAAGTTTGGACCCTCTAGCTGCCTCCGTTTCCGAGATATTCAAGGTTTTATATTTTCCAGTCGAGGGGTGACTTTGCCTTGAAATTTTCAAGTTTCTTGCGGGTTTTGTTCCGGAATCCTATTTTTGGTTTTTAGGGCATGGTACAAGCTGCATTTGAAGACCCAAATCAACTCTCTAGCTGCCGCAGTTTTCGAGTTACAGCCATTTGAAAAAGTGCAAGTTTGGACCCTCTAGCTGCCTCCGTTTCCGAGATATTCAAGGTTTTATATTTTCCAGTCGAGGGGTGACTTTGCCTTGAAATTTTCAAGTTTTCTTGCGGGTTTTGTTCGGAATCCTATTTTTGTTTTTAGGGCATGGTACAAGCTGCATTTTTAGACCAAAATCAACTCTCTAGCTGCCGTAGTTTTCGAGTTACAGCCATTTGAAAAAGTGCAAGTTTGGACCCTCTAGCTGCCTCCGTTTCCGAGATATTCAAGGTTTTATATTTTCCAGTCGAGGGGTGACTTTGCCTTGAAATTTTCAAGTTTTCTTGCGGGTTTTGTTCCGGAATCCTATTTTTGGTTTTTAGGGCATGGTACAAGCTGCATTTTTAGACCAAAATCAACTCTCTAGCTGCCGTAGTTTTCGAGTTACAGCCATTTGAAAAAGTGCAAGTTTGGACCCTCTAGCTGCCTCCGTTTCCGAGATATTCAAGGTTTTATATTTTCCAGTCGAGGGGTGACTTTGCCTTGAAATTTTCAAGTTTTCTTGCGGGTTTTGTTCGGAATCCTATTTTTGGTTTTTAGGGCATGGTACAAGCTGCATTTTTTAGACCAAAAATCAACTCTCTAGCTGCCGTAGTTTTCGAGTTACAGCATTTGAAAAAGTGCAAGTTTGGACCCTCTAGCTGCCTCCGTTTCCGAGATATTCAAGGTTTTATATTTTCCAGTCGAGGGTGACTTTGCCTTGAAATTTTCAAGTTTTCTTGCGGGTTTTGTTCCGGAATCCTTTTTTTGGTTTTTAGGGCATGGTACAAGCTGCATTTGAAGACCAAATCAACTCTCTAGCTGCCGTAGTTTTCGAGTTGCAGCCATTTGAAAAAGTGCAAGTTTGGACCCTCTAGCTGCCTCCGTTTCCGAGATATTCAAGGTTTATATTTTCCAGTCGAGGGGTGACTTTGCTTTGAAATTTTCAAGTTTTCTTGCGGGTTTTGTTCCGGAATCCTATTTTTGGTTTTTAGGGCATGGTACAAGCTGCATTTGAAGACCCAAATCAACTCTCTAGCTGCCGCAGTTTTCGAGTTACAGCCATTTGAAAAAGTGCAAGTTTGGACCCTCTAGCTGCCTCCGTTTCCGAGATATTCAAGGTTTTATATTTTCCAGTCGAGGGGTGACTTTGCTTGAAATTTTCAAGTTTTCTTGCGGGTTTTGTTCCGGAATCCTATTTTTGGTTTTTAGGGCATGGTACAAGCTGCATTTGAAGACCCAAATCAACTCTCTAGCTGCCCGCAGTTTTCGAGTTACAGCCATTTGAAAAAGTGCAAGTTTGGACCCTCTAGCTGCCTCCGTTTCCGAGATATTCAAGGTTTTATATTTTCCAGTCGAGGGGTGACTTTGCCTTGAAATTTTCTAGTTTTCTTGCGGGTTTTGTTCCGGAATCCTATTTTTGGTTTTTAGGGCATGGTACAAGCTGCATTTTTAGACCAAAATCAACTCTCTAGCTGCCGTAGTTTTCGAGTTACAGCCATTTGAAAAAGTGCAAGTTTGGACCCTCTAGCTGCCTCCGTTTCCGAGATATTCAAGGTTTTATATTTTCCAGTCGAGGGGTGACTTTGCCTTGAAATTTTCAAGTTTTCTTGCGGGTTTTGTTCCGGAATCCTATTTTTGGTTTTTAGGGCATGGTACAAGCTGCATTTGAAGACCCAAATCAACTCTCTAGCTGCCGCAGTTTTCGAGGTAGGGCCATTTGAAAAAGTGCAAGTTTGGACCCTCTAGCTGCCTCCGTTTCCGAGATATTCAAGGTTTTATATTTTCCAGTCGAGGGGTGACTTTGCCTTGAAATTTTCAAGTTTTCTTGCGGGTTTTGTTCCGGAATCCTATTTTTGGTTTTTAGGGCATGGTACAAGCTGCATTTGAAGACCCAAATCAACTCTCTAGCTGCCGCAGTTTCGAGGTAGGGCCATTTGAAAAAGTGCAAGTTTGGACCCTCTAGCTGCCTCCGTTTCCGAGATATTCAAGGTTTTATATTTTCCAGTCGAGGGGTGACTTTGCCTTGAAATTTTCAAGTTTTCTTGCGGTTTTTGTTCCGGAATCATATTTTTGGTTTTTAGGGCATGGTACAAGCTGCATTTGAAGACCCAAATCAACTCTCTAGCTGCCGCAGTTTTCGAGGTAGGGCCATTTGAAAAAGTGCAAGTTTGGACCCTCTAGCTGCCTCCGTTTCCGAGATATTCAAGGTTTTATATTTTCCAGTCGAGGGGTGACTTTGCCTTGAAATTTTCTAGTTTTCTTGCGGGTTTTGTTCCGGAATCCTATTTTTGGTTTTTAGGGCATGGTACAAGCTGCATTTTTAGACCAAAATCAACTCTCTAGCTGCCGTAGTTTTCGAGTTACAGCCATTTGAAAAAGTGCAAGTTTGGACCCTCTAGCTGCCTCCGTTTCCGAGATATTCAAGGTTTTATATTTTCCAGTCGAGGGGTGACTTTGCCTTGAAATTTTCAAGTTTTCTTGCGGGTTTTGTTCCGGAATCCTATTTTTGGTTTTTAGGGCATGGTACAAGCTGCATTTTTAGACCAAAATCAACTCTCTAGCTGCCGTAGTTTTCGAGTTACAGCCATTTGAAAAAGTGCAAGTTTGGACCCTCTAGCTGCCTCCGTTTCCGAGATATTCAAGGTTTTATATTTTCCAGTCGAGGGGTGACTTTGCCTTGAAATTTTCAAGTTTTCTTGCGGGTTTTGTTCCGGAATCCTATTTTTGGTTTTTAGGGCATGGTACAAGCTGCATTTTTAGACCAAAATCAACTCTCTAGCTGCCGTAGTTTTCGAGTTACAGCCATTTGAAAAAGTGCAAGTTTGGACCCTCTAGCTGCCTCCGTTTCCGAGATATTCAAGGTTTTATATTTTCCAGTCGAGGGGTGACTTTGCTTTGAAATTTTCAAGTTTTCTTGCGGGTTTTGTTCCGGAATCCTATTTTTGGTTTTTAGGGCATGGTACAAGCTGCATTTGAAGACCCAAATCAACTCTCTAGCTGCCGTAGTTTTCGAGTTGCAGCCATTTGAAAAAGTGCAAGTTTGGACCCTCTAGCTGCCTCCGTTTCCGAGATATTCAAGGTTTTATATTTTCCAGTCGAGGGGTGACTTTGCTTTGAAATTTTCAAGTTTTCTTGCGGGTTTTGTTCCGGAATCCTATTTTTGGTTTTTAGGGCATGGTACAAGCTGCATTTTAAGACCAAAATCAACTCTCTAGCTGCCGTAGTTTTCGAAGTAGGGCCATTTGAAAAAGTGTAAGTTTGGACCCTCTAGCTGCCTCCGTTTCCGAGATATTCAAGGTTTTATATTTTCCAGTCGAGGGGTGACTTTGCCTTGAAATTTTCAAGTTTTCTTGCGGGTTTTGTTCCGGAATCCTATTTTTGGTTTTTAGGGCATGGTACAAGCAGCATTTGAAGACCCAAATCAACTCTCTAGCTGCCGCAGTTTTCGAGGTAGGGCCATTTGAAAAAGTGCAAGTTTGGACCCTCTAGCTGCCTCCGTTTCCGAGATATTCAAGGTTTTATATTTTCCAGTCGAGGGGTGACTTTGCCTTGAAATTTTCAAGTTTTCTTGCGGGTTTTGTTCCGGAATCCTATTTTTGGTTTTTAGGGCATGGTACAAGCTGCATTTTTAGACCAAAATCAACTCTCTAGCTGCCGTAGTTTTCGAGTTACAGCCATTTGAAAAAGTGCAAGTTTGGACCCTCTAGCTGCCTCCGTTTCCGAGATATTCAAGGTTTTATATTTTCCAGTCGAGGGGTGACTTTGCCTTGAAATTTTCAAGTTTTCTTGCGGGTTTTGTTCCGGAATCCTATTTTTGGTTTTTAGGGCATGTTACAAGCTGCATTTTAAGACCCAAATCAACTCTCTAGCTGCCGTAGTTTTCGAGTTACAGCCATTTGAAAAAGTGCAAGTTTGGACCCTCTAGCTGCCTCCGTTTCCGAGATATTCAAGGTTTTATATTTTCCAGTCGAGGGGTGACTTTGCTTTGAAATTTTCAAGTTTTCTTGCGGGTTTTGTTCCGGAATCCTATTTTTGGTTTTTAGGGCATGGTACAAGCTGCATTTGAAGACCCAAATCAACTCTCTAGCTGCCGCAGTTTTCGAGTTACAGCCATTTGAAAAAGTGCAAGTTTGGACCCTCTAGCTGCCTCCGTTTCCGAGATATTCAAGGTTTTATATTTTCCAGTCGAGGGGTGACTTTGCCTTGAAATTTTCAAGTTTTCTTGCGGGTTTTGTTCCGGAATCCTATTTTTGGTTTTTAGGGCATGGTACAAGCTGCATTTGAAGACCCAAATCAACTCTCTAGCTGCCGCAGTTTTCGAGTTACAGCCATTTGAAAAAGTGCAAGTTTGGACCCTCTAGCTGCCTCCGTTTCCGAGATATTCAAGGTTTTATATTTTCCAGTCGAGGGGTGACTTTGCCTTGAAATTTTCAAGTTTTCTTGCGGGTTTTGTTCCGGAATCCTATTTTTGGTTTCTAGGGCATGGTACAAGCTGCATTTTTAGACCAAAATCAACTCTCTAGCTGCCGTAGTTTTCGAGTTACAGCCATTTGAAAAAGTGCAAGTTTGGACCCTCTAGCTGCCTCCGTTTCCGAGATATTCAAGGTTTTATATTTTCCAGTCGAGGGGTGACTTTGCCTTGAAATTTTCAAGTTTTCTTGCGGGTTTTGTTCCGGAATCCTATTTTTGGTTTTTAGGGCATGGTACAAGCTGCATTTGAAGACCCAAATCAACTCTCTAGCTGCCGTAGTTTTCGAGTTACAGCCATTTGAAAAAGTGCAAGTTTGGACCCTCTAGCTGCCCCCGTTTCCGAGATATTCAAGGTTTTATATTTTCCAGTCGAGGGGTGACTTTGCCTTGAAATTTTCAAGTTTTCTTGCGGGTTTTGTTCCGGAATCCTATTTTTGGTTTTTAGGGCATGGTACAAGCTGCATTTTTAGACCAAAATCAACTCTCTAGCTGCCGTAGTTTTCGAGTTACATCCATTTGAAAAAGTGCAAGTTTGGACCCTCTAGCTGCCTCCGTTTCCGAGATATTCAAGGTTTTATATTTTCCAGTCGAGGGGTGACTTTGCCTTGAAATTTTCAAGTTTTCTTGCGGGTTTTGTTCCGGAATCCTATTTTTGGTTTTTAGGGCATGGTACAAGCTGCATTTGAAGACCCAAATCAACTCTCTAGCTGCCGTAGTTTTCGAGTTACAGCCATTTGAAAAAGTGCAAGTTTGGACCCTCTAGCTGCCTCCGTTTCCGAGATATTCAAGGTTTTATATTTTCCAGTCGAGGGGTGACTTTGCCTTGAAATTTTCAAGTTTTCTTGCGGGTTTTGTTCCGGAATCCTATTTTTGGTTTTTAGGGCATGGTACAAGCTGCATTTTAAGACCAAAATCAACTCTCTAGCTGCCGTAGTTTTCGAAGTATTGCCATTTGAAAAAGTGCAAGTTTGGACCCTCTAGCTGCCTCCGTTTCCGAGATATTCAAGGTTTTATATTTTCCAGTCGAGGGGTGACTTTGCCTTGAAATTTTCAAGTTTTCTTGCGGGTTTTGTTCCGGAATCCTATTTTTGGTTTTTAGGGCATGGTACAAGCAGCATTTGAAGACCCAAATCAACTCTCTAGCTGCCGCAGTTTTCGAGGTAGGGCCATTTGAAAAAGTGCAAGTTTGGACCCTCTAGCTGCCTCCGTTTCCGAGATATTCAAGGTTTTATATTTTCCAGTCGAGGGGTGACTTTGCCTTGAAATTTTCAAGTTTTCTTGCGGATTTTGTTCCGGAATCCTATTTTTGGTTTTTAGGGCATGGTACAAGCTGCATTTTAAGACCCAAATCAACTCTCTAGCTGCCGTAGTTTTCAGGTGCGTTCCGCTGCACCCCCCACTAACGCAAACTACGAAAACGACTATTGTATAGTTATGTGCTAGTTATGTGCTGGTTATGTGCTGCATTCAAAAGTTTTGTGCTCGTCAATTAAAAAAAATATTGACACTTCAAAATGGGGGGTGTAGAGGAACGTTCCGCTACACCCCCCCACTAGAAATATTGAACTAACCTTATTCAAACCCATGTCAGAGTTATGTGCTAGTTATGTGCTGGTTATGTGCCGCATTTAAAAGTTTTGTGCTAGTCAATTAAAAAAAATATTAGCAATTCAATGGGGGGGTGTATAAGAACGTTCCGCTCTTTAATTTTGTCTCGGAAAGTTTTTTGCTAGAACTAATAGTTACGGAGTTACAAACAGAGAAATAAAAACAAAAAAACTCTCCCCCCGCGCAAGCTCGCACCCCACCGGCAGAAACTTTTAGTGTAATATCCTCCAGCAACAACAATCGTGCCAAGTTCCGAAATTTCTTGAATTTTTCCTTCGATCACCAAATATTGGCACCCGGTACTTAATTTTTTTTATCATCCGTTTTTATCATACGCAGTATGCCGCCTCATGTACATTTGCCAAAAATGCCCCAAATTTTTTTCATGGACATCCGTTGGCATGCAATCTCATGGATGAAATTAAACCATTGTGGCTTAACGAATCGATGATTAAAAAACATAAAAGAACTACGATTGGGGTAAACCCCAATCATGCAATACTCTAGATGAATTTGAACCTGGTTAAAGCCAATAAATAATTTTGGTTGCAATCTCGGATGCATCGTTAAGACGTAAGACGTAAGAGGTAAGACGTAAGACGTAAGTCGTTAAGACGTTAAGACGTATTTCATGAAATAGTGCAGTTTGTATGGGAGGGGGTAGAAGGAGAGTGAGGATTACAATAAATTTTATAATGTAGGTTACAATTATCATAAAAGTGATATATTCAAAATTTCAAAGCAATATGTTTTAGTTTCTGAGAAAATCTGATTATTGTAAATTATCAAAAATGTGTCATTTTGTATGGGAGGGGGTAGACGGAGTAAGGGTAATCGATTACTTTTTTTGAATCTAACTGATATTGTTAATTAAGTGTTAAGTACAAAATTTCAGCCCGATAAATTGTATAGGTAATGAGTAAATTGGCTTAACGTATTTCATGAAATAGTGCAGTTTGTATGGGAGGGGGTAGAAGGAGGGTGAGGATTACAATAAATTTTATAATGTAGGTTACAATTATCATAAAAGTGATATATTCAAAATTTCAAAGCAAGAAGTTTTATAGTTTCTGAGAAAATCTGATTATTGTAAATTATCAAAAATGTGTCATTTTGTATGGGAGGGGGTAGACGAAGTAAAGGTAATCGATTAATTTTTTTGAATCTAACTTATATTGTTAATTAAGTGTTAAGTACAAAATTTCAGCCCGATAAATTGTATACGTACTGAGTAAATTGGCTTAACGTATTTCATGAAATAGTGCAGTTTGTATGGGAGGGGGTAGAAGGAGGGTGAGGATTACAATAAGTTTTATAACATAGGTTACAATTATCATAAAAGTGATATATTAAAAATTTCAAAGCAATATGTTTTATAGTTTCTGAGAAAATCTGATTATTGTAAATTTTCAAAAATGTGTCATTTTGTATGGGAGGGGGTAGAAGGGGTGGAGCGATTTAGCCCGTTCACGAACTTAGCCTTCATTTTTTGTCAAAAATAACGTGTGCAAAATTTGAACTTCATAGCTCAACGCGTTCTCGAGCTAGAGAGGTCACGGACGGACGGACGGACAGACGGACAGACGGACAGACGGACAGACGGACAGACGGACAGACGGACAGACGGACATCCGGTTTTGAGATATTCGAGTGATAATATGAACTTCTGTATCATTCAAAAATAATTCTACTTTCATATGTTCTTGAATCTGATAGCATAATTGAATCTGTTACCTCAAAAACGACTTAAGTCGTTAAAACCAAACTAAAGCAGACCGACATTTATGTGATTTTTTTGACTTAATGGATTTATTATACGAGCATTATGTTGTGCATATAGTGTGGCTACTTCTAAGCAACCGTTTGCCACAGAAACATGTATTTGAAATAATTTACTTATATTGTTTTTGAAATGACCTATTCAATCATTAGTTTGAACATAACTGGGGTATATTCGAAATTTATCATTCTTAGAGCCCGCGCAGATTTGTGTTTTATTCAAACCAAAAACGGAATTTTTCTAAGCAAAAATATTAATAAGTTATCCAAATGAAATTATTATTTGATTACTATAAGTTCTTCGTGCAACCAAAAGTGAAACAAAAGTCAATGATTTGCTAAACTTACCACTTACGATTACAAAAGTTATTACTTTCCGATTTTCTCGTTGGTGCAACAAAAATTTGATAAGTGAGTGTTTTTTGCTTTTCAAATATTATTTGAGTACTTTTCGTTTCTCTATTTGGTGCAACAGAAATTTAGCGTAAAATTTGATAAGTTGATAAGTGGTTGGTGCAATAGGGCTTTGGTCTTATGTTTACACATTGCAGTGGATACACAAAGAAAAGTTAAGTATGCACTTAGATTACTATGCGGAAACGATCTTTCTATACAAATTCCTATGCTTTAAGTTCATGAACTATTGAACGCAGGAATTTATGCGTGCTTTTTTATGATTTTTTGATTCTTTCTTTAAGTGTTCAGATACGTTTGCGATCGAGATGGATGGCGCATCCGGTACAACCATGAGTTGTATGAAATGTACGATGAGCTGCAAGTCTCGAAAATCGTCAAACTACAACGACTTCAATGGGCAGGGCATGTACAAAGAATGGACGACGATCGCATGCCTAAGAGAGTAATGAATGCAGAACGAGTCGACGGAGCGAGACTGCGAGGACGACCGAGATCTCGTTGGGAGAGCTCAGTAGGTGTGGACGCCGCGCAGCTGCTGGGCTCCCAAAATTGGAGGACGCGGTCACGTGACCGAGATAATTGGAGGACAATGATCCAGGCGGCCAAGGCCCGACGTCGGGCTGTCGCGCCACGATGATGATGATGATGATGATGATTTAAAAAGAAACCACTAGATGGCCCACCCTGTACTGTTAAACGAGGGTTTTTAACTTTTTTTTATCAAATGAAAGTTTGTGAAAGTTAAGGAGTCTGATATAATTTGGAAAACGTGTGTTAAAGTCAAAGTTTCAAATATCTTATTCGTTGCACTCTCCAATGCCGTTATGACTTAATTTCGATTGGGCTTCCTTATTTTCCCGATTGCTTGTTCTTCCTCTTCTGTTGGTATTCAATTTGCAGCTCTTCTTCGTATGATAACCTTCACTCGGATGAGTTTCCGTCCAGTGAATGAATCTCTTAAAAAGCAAGATCGTCAGATCAGATATTAGGGAGGGTGCAGCGGAACGTTATTCCACACCCCCCATTTTGAACCGCTAATAATTTTTTTAATTCATGAGCACAAAACTTTTAAATGCGGCACATAACCAGCACATAACTAGCACATAACTCTGACATGGGTTTGAATAAGGTTAGTTCAATATTTCTAGTGGGGGGGTGTAGCGGAACGTTCCTCTACACCCCCCATTTTGAAGTGTCAATATTTTTTTTATTTGACGAGCACAAAACTTTTGAATGCAGCACATAACCAGCACATAACTAGCACATAACTATACAATAGTCGTTTTCGTAGTTTGCGTTAGTGGGGGGTGCAGCGGAACGCACCTGTTCATATGCCACCCATATTGCCTATATTTCAACTGACTTTCTTGAATGTCCTTTTCGCCACCGAAGGACTCGAAATGCCATCCGCACTACTCCTGGATATTCGGGTGTCCACCCCGATTCATATGACACCCATATTGACCGTATTTCGCTTCACTGCCAAAAGTATCCTTTTTCGAATATCCTTGTCGCCACCGAAGGATCCGGAATTCCATCTACACTACTCCTGGACACTCGCCTCTTCATCCCGGTTCATATGACACCCATATTCCCCATATATCGCTTCACTGCCAAAAATATCCTTTCTCGAATGTCCTTGCTGCCACCGAAGGACTCTACATCTACAGTACATTCGTCTCTTTCCATCCATTCTCCTCACGTACATATAAAAATCCTTGATTGCATAGACAACCTGCCCAACATACTAGTACTATTTTCATACAAAACCTCGACATTGAATGATGAATCAATTGCTCTCGAGCCGCAGACGCAAATCGCCCAGCCGCTGTCTAGCAAAACACAGCATAATAATTTGTGTCATAAAAACATTTTTTTTTGACTAGGTCTGAATAATGACTATGAATATTTGTTGAACAAAACTTCAAATTGTTCACTCTCCATCAATTTACAGCTCCGAGTAGACAAGTCAAAATTCCGCTCAATTTCATAAAGTTCAACCTAACAAACCGCCTGTGATCCGAGAGTCATATCACATCTATCAAAATTATTTGTATGCCCACCAGCACGACCCATTGTTTATTGGGGTGTTATAAATGTTGTCCTGAAAGTTATGGTCAGCGAACACTTGTTGAGTTTAATTCAGTTTTGTTGTTTGCTTTGCTCCAAGAAGAATAGGATGAACAGCATCAGGTCTCTGGTTTTGAAAGGATTAATCAGTTAGGCTGGAATTGTATAACACATGATATGAACCAAAAATGAAGGAAAATTAAAAGGGAGCGATGGAAGAGGGCGGCAAAAGTTATTTTCCATAGTCCTCTTCATGGGCACTCATTAAAACGCTGGTGCTCTTTGCCCGCTCATTTAGAATGAAACTTTGTGGGTCATGGGCCGACCACCCGTCCCGACAATATTTATAAACGTTCAGAAAACTATTATAGTTAGGATACAAAATTGGAAGCAGCAGTTCCAAGATCGAGATGAATAGAGGCGAAAACTTGCAAAATCCATATCCAACCAAGGATAAAATGGCTAATTACATAGTATGTGGATGGAAGAGCGTTTTGATTTACATAATCCTTATGTGTGCTAGTTATTAGATAATCGAGGGGGGTTTACCAAAATGTTTCAGTGTTTGGCTAATCAATTGCAATGCGCCAACACAAAAGATAGAAGATGTCATCAACGAGGAGCTCTTTTTTTAGGGTTTTGTAGTAAAAACAAAACCCTTATGAAATCGGTCAAATGTCTGTCTGTCCGTCTGTCCGTCTGTCCATGGAATATCTCACGAACGGCTGAAGCTACATACATGAAATTTTGTAGGAATGTGTAGAATTACTATAATTCGCCGGTGAAAGCGAATCGTCGTAATAAGTCAACTTTAAGGGTAGGTCCCCATAGAGGGGAAATGAAGGTCGAAATTTTTTTTTCGTTTGGTAGAGGCAAGTGGGGTATCATAAGAAAGGTACCGTCGAGTAAATTCCATTTCTGGAATTTTTTCCAAATTTGAAGAAACGGGAAAAGAGGGAGAGGGGAAAATATGTCATCCGAGTTTGTGCCCCCCTCCCCTTGCATTTCAAGACCGTTATACTTAGAAATATGGAAATTTACAGAAAAGCGCCATTTTACTAGCGTAGAAAGCCTAGATTAATAAAATTTTGAAATTTCATTAGAAAAGGTTAATAATAGCACATTTCGATAGTTGCAGTTAGCACAGCCCTGCACCATTTAAGCGCACCCGAGGTCAAAAATATTGATGGCCAATGATAGCCAACATCATAGGCAATAATACCTCTAAGTTTCATTATAATCACATAATGTTTAATAATAGTACATTCATTTAAATTTTGACATTTTGATACCATCCATACAAAAAATACACTTAACCGGCTACATACTAGTACTGCATACTTGAATTGTTTATTGTTTTCGTAAAGTGAATTGGAGTTAACCATTTCTGAAAGGGTAAAGATTGGTGGCATAGGAGTGGTAGGGGAGAGAAGTTTAAGGGGGGAGGTAGGTGGGTTGCTGCTTTAAGGGGAGGTCCCCATAGAGGGGAAATGAAAGTTAACATTTTTTTTCATCTGGTATAGGCAAGTGGGGTATCATGAGAAAGGTACTACCGAGTACATTTCATTTTTGGCGTCTTCATCAAATTTGAAGAAAGGGGAAAAGAGGCAGAGGGGGAAAATATGAGATCATAATTTGTCCCACCCCCCTTACCATTTCGAGACCGTTACACTTAGAAATATGAAAACATACAGGAAAATGGCTTTCAACTAGCACAGAAAACAAAAAAATTATGGAATTTTGATATCTCCTCAAAATAGGTTAATAATAGTATATTTCTATAGTTACAGTTAGCAGGGGTGTATTTCTCAAACTCTTTCGCGGTCGAAAATATTGATGGCCGGCGATAATCAACACCATGTGCAATAATATCTCCAAATTTCGTAATAATCATCACATAATATTTAATAGTAGTACATTCATTTAGATTTGGTCATTTTGATATCATCCATACAAAAGGGTCTCTTGTACTACATACTAGTACTACGAGTACAACATACTTCCATATTGTTTTCCGTAGAGCGAATTGGAGTTAGCCATTTTCAAAAGGGTAATGATTGGTTGGAGAGGAGGGATGAGGGGAAGGGGGGGAAGGAGGTATGCTGGTCGCTGACTCTACTTTCTATAATTATTCAAACAATTTATTTTCAATATTTTTTATGCAAAACTTGCAATTTGCAATATCATCTTAACATGAATGGTTAAGCATCTCCAAGAGTAGGACAGTTCTTCTCCTATTGGCATGGGACACTACAAAACCCTCGGATTGCGGGCGTAGCCCTCTATTTTCCGGTTTCATTTGTATTGTGAATCAGGTAAGAAATAAGACACATAAAATGTATACAGGGTGTCCGGAAAATGTTTTTATCTCTAAAAATGTTCCCATATCTTTTTCTCTGATTTTCGCATGCTAGTTTCATTTGAAATAGTGAATTCCTTTATCATGATACAGTGAAACCTGCGAACTTGACCACCTCTACAAGTTGACCAACTGCCTAACTTGACCGATTTTTCCCAGATCACTACGTCTCACATACAATTTCACCCTTACAACTTGACCACCTGTCTAACTTGTAACTTGACCTTCTAATCACAGACCGCCACTTGAAACTTCACCCTCTAACTTGACCACTTTAGAATTTCCTGAACACAATTTATGTTTGTATGTATGTGTCTCAGCTTTCGTTAGAAACTGCACAAGGAGCTATTTACTTTTTTCTGATGAAACGCATTCTACTGTATGACTTTCTTGTACATAATTTTCAAGATCACGGTGAGTGAAAATTCGTAGGAATTGCAAGTTGTACATGCACAATTTAATAATATTGAAAGGTGTTTTAGGGCTTTTTCGGTAGAAGTGCGGTATGTAATAAAATCGGATATTGTGTGTATGTTTTTAGATTTATGGAATGTGTTTTGTTAGATTATGATGGCGCAAAAGCGAAAACGGCAAGTGGAATTAAATTTGGCTACGAAAAAGGAAATCTTGCATGAAGTTGATGCCGGAAAAAGCCAACGTTCTTATCAGAGAAATTCAAAATCTTCAAATCTACTGTCGTCAACATTTGCAAAAATAAAGACAACATCAAGAAAATGTTGATCCAGAACGAAAGCGTAAATTAAAAAAGACTGTTTTCGAGCCTATAAACAATAAAGTTTTAGAGTTCTCTCCAGGAAAAGGCTCTGGAAATTTCAAAATCTTTGGGAATTGACGATTTTCATGGGAGCAATGGATGGCTTGAATCTTTTAGATCGCGCAATAACATTCAATTCCGAGCCTTGTCTGGAGAAGGTGCCAATGTCGACTTTAAAGCAGCTGAAGACAAGAAGGCGGACATATTAAAAGACTATGCTCCTAAGAATCAATTCAACGCCGATGAAACGGGTTTGTTTTATAGGCAGCTTCCGATCAGAGGTCTTGTGCTAAAGGGAGAAAAATATAAAGGAGGAAAAATGGCTAAAGAAAGATTGAGTGTCTTGCTATGCTGCAGTGTAACTGGGAAGAAACTTAAGCCATTGGTAATTGGTAATGCTGCCTATCCACGGACCTTTAAGAGAAACTCAATCAAAGTAAAAGATCTTCCCGTGTTTTGGCGATACAATTCGAAAGCGTGGATGACTTCGTCGGTTTTTGAAGAATGGTTGCTCGATGTCAATGAGGACATGAAACGGCAGAAAAGGAAAATCATCATTTTGGTGGACAATGCCACAAGCCATAAGACGAGTTTCAAGCGTTGAGATTAAATTTCTCCCCCCAAATCTTACGTCCGAACTTCATCCATTGAATCAGGGGATAATTAAAAATCAGAAGTTACATTATCAATAAAAGCTGCTTTTATATTTGATCTCAACGATTGACTCCGAAAAATAGATGTTTTAGATGCCATACGATGGCTTCATGCATAAAAAAGTGTTTCCATCGAGCAGGGTTTCATTTTTTACATGAATTATCACCATTGACATCATCATCTGAATCCAATGAACTGGATTTGGAAGACATTATTGCAAGTTTACCCAAAAGTATTCAGAATGATTTATTGGAACCTGACGAATTTCAATCAATAGATGCTGACATTGTCCATCACGAAGACCTAGGTGATACCATCGACGAAATTTTAGCTGAGATTGTGGACAAGCCTCCCGAAGAAGAAGGCAACATTACTGAAAATCAAACCACCGATGACCCTTTCCCCATTCCAAGCAACAGACTCTTTAATTCGGTACGCAGGAGCAAATCAACCAGCCCTACTTGATCATTTATTTATGTTAAAAAACGAAATAGAGAAAAATGCTTTCCAAAATGTTACACGAAAAAAAACAATCAAATCTGTACGACTACTATACATGTTAACCGAATTAAAAAGTGGAATAACATTTTGAAATACATACAAATACAATTAATTTTTTTTTAAATAATTCCTTATTGCATACAAATTTGCAGTTCCTGCTTCCTGTACATATATTGTATATATACGAGTACTATTTATATGTCGCAAAAGTTAATTTGTGTAGAATTTGCAAATCATAGTGTGAATTCTAAACAAATTAGGACATTATGAGTAAATTATGGAAAAAGTACATAATTTTACAGCCTGCAGCATAACTGTCATTCATAAGGCTAACGCGAAAAAAATTCAATAAGCACCCCTTCACAACTTGACCACCTGCGTATGTTGACCGTTTACGACTGGAACCGCGGATGGTCAACATACACAGGTTTCACTGTATCTTAGTTTTTGGCAATCAGAACGCGTCTGAGATCAAGACAAGAAGGGTTCAACACTTATTGGATTCAACTTGCTGAACTCGACAACAGCACAGTCGCAAGACCTTTCACACTGATGGAGGACTGACACCCATTATACGAACCTTTACAGAGTGGAGAAAGCCTTATATAAATTAAAACAAAACGAAGCGTCAGAATCGACGAAATTCCCGTAGAGGTCCTGAAAGAAGGCGGGATGGAGCTACTACTAATATTTGCTATAACCGGTAATGGGGCACCTCTCTCTCAATTGCCCTAACCTCTTGTGGATCATAGCGCGTCAACTGTTCCATGTGGCCCAGTTGATGTTTCATCGGCATAAACTGGTTTCGAAGAATGCAGTTGCCAGCATGCACCTCATGCACATCCATGGCCACGAACGCCGTCGTGGACGGGATTCGAACCCGAAACGCCGGTAGTCAAACACGAGACTGATGCCTCAACACACTGCGCTACCGGTCGCCCCCATTGCAATATGGCTTAGTTGATGTTTCGTTGGCACAAACTGGTTTAGCTGCATACCAGCGACAAGTCTGTAAAATTTGTGGCTTATTGTTACGCCCCATGGCACAGGGGAAACACAACACAAACATCCATGGCCACGACGTGGATGGGACTCGAACCCGTAACTAACCGGTAGCATAAGACATCCAGACTGACGCCTCAATAAGAGCCACTATGGAGAATACCGAAAGCCAAGTACGGATAGAAAACTAGCTGACATATAGCAACCGTACACAAAGCTCGCTCCTAATAAAATCTGCGCAGTTAGTAGCATACGCAGACGATACCGACATCATGACTAGCGCTACCTGGCGCGAATGAGGTATTTAAAGAACTGTGTTTCGAAGAATTCCTTTATCATGATATCTTAGTTTTTGGCAATCAGAAGCCTTTGAATGTATGAGTAAACTGCAATTTTATTCTTGCAAAGTTTCACAAGTGCTCGGTGTCCGAACGCTCAAAAAATAGTTTCTATACATTTAAAGGCTGTTAACTGTCAGATATCAAGAAATTATAATGAAATGACGTTTTAACTATTTGATTGTAACACAATAGATTTATTTATAAAACTACTACATATATATAAAACTACTATAAAATACGGAAAAATGACTATAACTTTAGAACTATTTCTCCAATTTTTTTACGGGCTACATTTTAAACATTATCGAATTTGTGCATTAAATTATTCTAACTAGCGTTTCTTTCTCCATAGTTGTAGTGTAGTCAATTGAATATTTTATTGGGAAAATGTCTTGAAATCAATGAGAGTTATGTAGATGCTTATATATTCGTAATAATCAGATGATTTTTTTAAGCTGAATTTTTAATACAAAAAAAAAGTATTTACTAAAAATTGCATGAATTTTCCGATTTCTTTCAAACACGACAAAATGCGTGCAATTTCTTTCATCATTATTATATCATATTATGGGTACCCTATGAAAGTTGAGTCCCGGGCCCGGATTCGCTCTCAACTGCCCTGCCTATCGGCTATTTGCGGACAGACCAATACTAGCCAGAGAAAACAGTTATCGAAAGCTGAAACGATCTACGAATAAACTGTGTCGACTAAAACAACGTAAATATTGCTTTGGCAAAATCTCGCTAGATGAAAACTTAAGGAGTAATAACTAAATGCTGCTCGCACGTCATTTAATTTAATTCGGTGAAAAAAGGAATTTTTTTATGATTTGTTTTGGCGATACAGAGATTGTTAGTTCATTCAGTCAGTTTCCATATAATAATGCAACATTTAAACATTATTTCCTAAATTGCAAAATATTGAAAATTGAGCGAGTGACAGTGTTCGAGTCATCTAAAAAGACAAACAATTATTGATAGTATCATTCTTTGTTGTTTATCAATAATTTATTTAACTAAAAGACTCAACTGATTTTTTGACTCTCAACTTCGATATAACCCTAAAATTTAGAAATTGGAGAAATTGGAAAATTTGAGAAATTGCAAAATTGGAGAAATTGTGTTTTTTTTTTAACCAAGTTGAGAAATAGCTGCACTGCACCATTGAGATACCAGTGGAAATTCAGCAAATTCTGCAAGTTCTAACCATCAAATTAAACAAAAAATAGACAGTGAATCTCCATAGACGCCTCGAAAAAAATTTGTTTTGTGGTGTACATCATAACTTGCAACAGAATCATCTGAAACAAAAAAAAAGGATTTTTCGAAGGAGGTGTTTCTCGAGGTAACCCTGGGAGAATTTTGTTTTTCCGATTTTTCATTTTTCGTAGCACTTGGAAGCCAGAAAACCGTTTTTCGTTAAAAAGAAATCGGATAATTTGTTATTGTAAAATTAATAATTATTATAAAAAAAAGCTCCCAGGGATACCTGGGGAATTAGATGGATAAGTACGGTGCAAAATTTCAAAACGATTGGTCCAGTAGATTTTAAGTTATGGCGTACACGGGCTTCAAAAATAACAAGTTTCAGAAAAACTCATTAAAGTCGATCAGGTATGGAAATCCGGCCTGGAGTAACGGACTCTCAAACACTCATAACTTTGTCAATTTTGCTCCGATCGACTCGAAATTTTGCCACAATATTCATTCATTTAAAAAAATTGGAAAAATGCAAAAAAAAAATAAATAAATACCTTATCTAGTTGGTGATCCTCAGACCTCCGTGATCCTGGATCGGATCACGGTCTGGGACCAATGACCCGGATCGGATCACGCATCATGGTCCGTGACGAAAAAATTATTAGTGACGAGTGGCGGATCCAGGATTTCGATAAGGGGGGGGTTCGGATTCGAAATGGTTCATGGTGTATCAAGTACAATATTTCGGAGGGGGGATAGGTAACCTACTAATCTATCGCTTTTTCTATTATGGGATCATCATCATCGTGGCGCAACAGCCCGACGTCGGGCCTTGGCCGCCTGGATCGTTGTCCTCCATTTATCTCGGTCACGTGACCGCGTCCTCCAATTTTCGAAGCCCAGTAGTTGCGCGGCGTCCACATAAACTGAGCTCTCCCAACGAGATCTCGGTTGTCCTCGCAGTCTCGCTCCGTCGACTCGTTCTGCATTCATTACTCTCTTTGGCATGCGATCATCGTCCACTCTTTGTACAGGCCAATCTTCGAGACATGATGTTGATGTCGTCGGCGTACGTTGCTAATTGTGTCGACTTAATGAGTAGCGTCTTGCTGTTGTCCATATTCACAGCCCGAAAAGCGTATTCCAGTGCTAGGTTGAAGAGCGTCGGTGCCAGTCCATCGCCCTGTTTTCAGACCAGTGCGTGTGTCAAATAGATCAGTAAGTCTATTCTGGATCCTGACTTGGTCATTGTCATCTTAGACAGTCGCGCAAATTTGGCCGGTATACCAAATTGCAGCATGATGTTGTACAGTACTCCACGATCGATACCTACTGTCGTATGCCTGCTTGAAGTCGACAAAGATTTGGTATACGTTTACGTTGTATTCCCAGCACTTCTGGAGTAACAATTTGACCGTAAAGAGCTGATCGGTTGTGGAGCGACCAGGTCTGAACCGCTTTGATATTCGCCAATGATTCGTTCTGCGTACGGTTTTATTCTATTTTTCAGAATTTTCGTCAAAATTTTATAGGACGTACAAACTAGTGATATGTCCCTGTAATTCTCACACCGCAGTTTCTCTCCCTTTTTGTGAATTGGACAGATGATCCTTCTGCGTCAATCGTCTGGGATCTCGTCATCCTCCCATACTCGCAGGAGTAATTCATATATGACATTAGCTAGACCCGTTCCACCGAATTTTAGCAGTTCAACTGGAGTCTCGTCTGCGCCCGGCGCTTTATTTCGTTTTAGTGACCGCAACGCGAGATCAACTTCCTCTACTGTCGGGGTTTTTGTTAATAATCAGCAAATGCTCGTCAAAGTATTTACGTTTCTTACGTCTAATTATCCTATTCGATATTCGCCGTAGCTCGTCATATGTTTCTCTTCTAGCTCTGGTTCCTCGTTGAATCCATTGTCTGTAGGCCTCATTTTTCACGTCAAGTGAATTTTTGCATTCTTCGTCGAACCAGTCATTTCGCGCTCGCCGGGCTTTATATCTCACTTGCACTTTATCTAAATCTTGAACGACGATTGAACAAAATTAACTCATCTAGTTGATAGTTAAGAGCCAGCCGCAAGCTGCTGCATTCTGTGTTCAATCTGTTTCGGTCATAATAATCGATCGCACATATTGCTCAGGTTCAGATAGCCGGCCGCATATTGTGTCGTAGGTAGGGCAGTCCGCGTAGTGCGCACATGATATTGTTGTTGTAAAATGTGATTTTGACGTCACTGTGACGCGTCTGAGATCAAGACAAGAAGGGTCTAACACTTGATGGATTCAACTTGCTGAACTCGACAACAGCACAGTCGCAAGACCTTTTACCCTGATGAAGGACTGACACCCATTATACGAACCTTTACAGAGTGGAGAAAGCCTTATATAAATTAAAACCAAACGAAGCGTCAGAATCGACGAAATTTCCGTAGAGGTCCTGAAAGAAGGCGGGATGGAGCTACTACTAATATTTGCTATAACCGGTAATGGGGCATCTCTCTCTCAATTGCCCTAACCCCTTGTGGAGCATAGCGCGTCAACTGTTCCATGTGGCCCAGCTGATGTTTCATCGGCATAAACTGGTTTCGAAGAATGCAGTTGCCAGCATGCACCTCATGCACATCCATGGCCACGAACGCCGTCGTGGACGGGATTCGAACCCGAAACGCCGGTAGTCAAACACGAGACTGATGATCACACTGCGCTACCGGTCGCCCCCATTGCAATATGGCTTAGTTGATGTTTCGTTGGCACAAACTGGTTTAGCTGCATACCAGCGACAAGTCTGTAAAATTTGTGGCTTATTGTTACGCCCCATGGCACAGGGGAAACACAACACAAACATCCATGGCCGCGACGTGGATGGGACTCGAACCCGTAACTAACAGGTAGCATAAGACATCCAGACTGACGCCTCAATACATTGTGCAACCGGAACTGACCTGTCGAATTCATTTATTAATAATAAAGATCTGAAAAAGTACCCGACGTCCCGGCTAATAAGAGCCACTATGGAGAATACCGAAAGCCAAGTACGGATAGAAAACGAGCTGACATATAGCAACCGTACACAAAGCTCGCTCCTAATAAAATCTGCGCAGTTAGTAGCATACGCAGACGATACCGACATCATGACTAGCGCTATCTGGCGCGAATGAGGTATTTAAAGAACTGTGTTTCGAAGAACGGCAACAAACAGGTAAAACATTGTTAAAATGGCATTGTGTAGGATCACTAATCGTGGTGTTACCGAACTGGATAGCAGCATTTGTTTGGGAAGATTGTTGAATCGACAAGTTTTACTTACGCCGGATTTTAAGTCGCAACTATACTCCATTTGGTCCTCTTATGCTCATTGATTTCAGCGTTAAGTTAGTTAAGTTAAGTAACCTAGAGTCGTCGTGGTTGGTGGGTGGGTGGGTTGGATTCTACCTCTTTCGTCCGCCAATCTTGCAGCTGAAGTCGGAAAATTAGGCCGAATTTCGAGATCTTGCCCCATCGAAATAAATTTTTTAGTTGCATTTGTTATGACTTGTTTGAACTTTTTCTCTGCCACGCGCACATCTGATGGTGTCGGTAGAGCAGTTAAAGCCGTGAAATTCGTACAGCTGTCCTAATCAGCTTTGTTGGGGTTCACGAAAGTATGGCGGTCAGACTGTTGTATGGTGGTTGGACGATAAGGTCTGATGAAAATGGGAGACGGTCAGACGAAACAGTTAGAACGGATCCCAGAGACCAGCACTTGTTGTAGATATAGTATATCTGGAGAGCCTGAGCAGCAGGAGCTATCTCATGATATTGCACAGAATAATGGATAATAAATACACGTCCTCCGCAGGATCGTTAGTATGTAAGTCACACACACATTTATTCCTTGGATGGCAGCTATTGGCCGTTGAAAAACGGGTCGCTTTGGTGCGAACAACTGGCTGCGGCAAGGACGAAAAAATACGGAGTTCAGTGTGGAAAACAGAAAAGTAAAACTCCTACGCATGCGAAATTTATTTTGCATTGATTCCAGCATCGCTAATAGCCGCTTTCAATTCATTGCATTTCGGTCTCAGACCGAAAAGAACGCCGCGGCTTTGCGCTGAGTAAACTTAAACAGCCACCCTACAGATACTTCGCCGTCTCGTGGGGATGAATTCCGGACTCAGTATACGTTTAGATGGAGGCGAAATAAGTTAATGTTCAACCAATTCGCTTTCAACGCCGTGTGCTGTCTCGAGCACACTATCTGCGGGTTCACGGGCTCACTTTCCGTAGCGTGATGGAGGAAAATCCTGGGCCACCTCCGGTTTGTGAAGATCGAGGTTGGCACCAGGGAAGGATCAAACTGATGAGTTTTACTGATCAACGCTCGGCAACTCTCTTCCGTATTGCCATTGGCAAGGCAGGCGAACTCTGGCCAGGCGCAAAGCTAGAGGTCATATCGAGGAGCGAGATACCCTCGCGGCCCAGAGCTCGCGCCAATAAAATAATGCACAACAGCGTTATTAACAATACAATCAATTTTTATTCCAATTCGATCAGAATGTAACAACCACTCATCATTCTTTTGATTTACATTTTATTGTTGATATCTGCTAAGTTGGCGGAAATACCGTAGTAGGTGAGTTTAGTAGCAGTAGGTGATGACTTAGCCGGTTCATGTTGGGCCGATGACTTTTGGACAGGTGATTTCTCCACGATAGCCAGTTCATGTTGGGTCGATGACTTTGGGGTTGGTTGTACGTTAACATTATCCGACTGATATGTTACTCCTCCTCGGTTTAGCTGGGAATTCTCCCGAATTTCCTTGACAATAAAAGTTTCTCTCGTTCTCCAGCGAAATACACATATTACTATTACTAATACAATAGCTATTACAATTATAATAATCGAATATTGAGTATACCATAATACATTTTTATGAAATTTCAATTCTTGTACATCCTTTAGATTCTGAAATGTATTGGAAGCAATATCTTCAAAGGTTAAAGCTTTTTCAAATGTATAATTTATTTTGTTTTCAGGATAAAAATATTTTTGTTCTATTGTTTTTTTGTTATTGTAAAACGTTGCATTCAAAATATTTAATTCGCAATTATGAAAATTTATAAGATAATTTCTGTTTAAGACAATTTCTCGGCCATCACAATTATGATTTAACTTGAGGTTTATGGCATTTTCTACGATTACTGTTTCATCATCAATTATTTGAATTTGTGTAACATTATTATAGCTTAACGTACAAGTTCTTGTTAAAATACAATTTTCACTAACTTTTAACTCGTTTAGCATAGATTGTGGTTCGTAAGTGTAGGTATTCATTCCCATTTCTACAATCATCTCTTTTGGCTGTTAATTTCAAAATATTCTTTATTTGGCAATGGTGTTATCATATTAACATCCACTGTAATATAATCTTTAGGGATTTTTATTGCTATTACAATAGAATCATTCTTATAGTCTAAAATACCTAAAATATTATGGCCAACTTTAGCCTGTAAAAATCTAATTTATATTCTTCTATCTCTTCAAGTGTCAATATACTAGGATGTAATAAGTTATACTTTGCGGACACAATATTATCTTGTATTTGATTTATTTTATCTTCTAAAAATTTTAATTTTAACATCTGGTCCAAATATAATTGTTGATGTATTTTATAATCTTTCTATTCACATCGTTAACATTTTTTATTGCCTCTAATATCTTTTTTCTATCATCTGTTATCACTTTTTTTAAGTTTCCAACTGATTCGTTAAAATGCTGGTTTATTTTAATTTGTTGATTTATTGCTGTAATTGCGTTATGATTATTTTCTTCAGTTATTTTTAAATGCTCTAAAATTTCCTCTCTATCATTATTATCCATTGTTCCAAACAAAAAATTTTGTGCAGTTCCTATAATATTTAATAGTCCCCGTCTTGTTCTACCATTGGACTTTGGCATAATTGATTTGGTTTTAGCAATTATAGTTTTAATCTCTCTTTCAATAATATCTTTGTTATCAAAATCTAAATGTTTTAAATTTACCTTTATCTCAAAAATTGTTTTTAGAATTTCGCTTGGATTAATTATATGCAGAATCGTATTCGTCTGGTTGACTATCTGCACTGTCTTGACTTTAAGTTTCAAATATCCTAATTGTTCTTCAATTGGGGTTACATGCAATGTCGCCTGTACGGTGGTCATTGTTGTTAATATTAGTAGAAGTATTACCTGTAAATTTAATTGGTCGTTTAATATTGGTTAAGTGTACGTTCTTTAGTTTTTTAATCTTATATCTTGTCTCTTCTTTATGTCTAACATGTATGTAGTTCTTAATCGGTCCGTCCACTCGTTTTTCAATTTAGTCTTCTCTTCTTTCGTTTAACTTTTCAATGCGTTTTGTCTTATTATTTTGCACTAAATCATGTAATTGTTTCGCACAAACTTCTTCCTTGGCCTTTTTCGGCGTTGTCCCAATAGTGGTATGATATCTATTATTATATTTTAGTTTTCTAGTACTATCTGAATTTTCATTTCTGTAGACAAAGTTTTATCTTCTATACCTGTTATTTTCTCTAGAATTGTGGAATGCAACCTTTCTACGTCTGAATTTCCCGTGTGACTATTAGGTGTTGTCCAGTGTACTTCTACTTTTCGCTTACAAAGGTATTCTTTAATATGCTCAGATTTAAACTCATTATCTGTAATTAACAATTGAGGTTTACCGAATTTAGCAAAGTGTTCTATTAGGATCGCTTTCTTGCTCCTCCAATTTCTATCTGTAATGTTATAGGCAACGGCAAATTTTGTAAGTTTGTCAATTATTGTCACGAA
The DNA here is from genome assembly GCA_964017055.1 of Chloromyia formosa. Classification (NCBI taxonomy): domain Eukaryota; kingdom Metazoa; phylum Arthropoda; class Insecta; order Diptera; family Stratiomyidae; genus Chloromyia; species Chloromyia formosa. The sequence continues at coordinate 54,035,794 of OZ024815.1, read as the reverse complement.
TGCTTTCTTTTCTATATGAAAAATATCAAGATTTACAATTTCATTTTTTTCAGTTGGTGTTTCAGTTAAATTGAATTTCGGCTTAATTGGGTTTCTATCGTATTTTATTTCCTGACATTTCCTACAATTATTAATAACTAATTGAATATGCTCATGAAATTTAGGAAAATACAATTTATCTTTCAGCGTATAATATGTTTCATTTATCCCACTATGCATTGATTCTCTGGTATGGTAGATTGAGATTTGCTTATGAAGTTCCTCCTCGGTTTTGATATCTATTGCCCTTTTAGTGCATTTAATAAATCGGATATTTCCATCATGTGAAAATAGTTGTACTATAATCTGTTGAACAATATTATAATCCCCATCATTAACTTCCGAGTATATACCTAAAATATAACACTTTTTCCGGTTACAAAATTCTTTAGTATACCTTCGATTTTATCTATTGCTTGTAATGGATTCAAATATAAAATTTTGTGTCTATGTAAATCCTCTAGTTTATAATCAGTTTTATATGTTAAGATTATCTGAAGTTTATATTTGTTGACAATATCCTCTTTGATACTTATATGGTCTAATACCTGCTCATCTACCGAATGCTTTGTCTCAGTCAATTCCATATTCGATTCTTCTTCATTATTTGCTGCTATCATAGGTGCATTCTCTAATCGACTAAGAAAATCTGCTACTACGTTTTGCTTGCCTTTAAGATATTCTATTTCGAAATTAAATTCTCGTAATTTTAGAATCCATCTCTGATCTCTTTCTGAAAATTCTTTGCCCTTATATTTACTGTTAAGGTATTTTATGGGTGCATGATCGGTTATAATTTTGAATTTGTTCCCGTATAAATACGGACGAAAATATGTAACTGCATATAAAATACTATTGCCAAAAATTCTTTATCTGTAACACTATATTTTTGATCGTGTTTGTTAAGTGTCCTAGAAACAAAACAAACCGGATGTCCATCTTGTGCCAAAACAGCACCAATAGCATGGCTACTCGCATCCGTTGTTACAGTAAATGGTTTATCAAACTCCGGATATTTCAAAATTGGATGTGTTGTAATCAAAGACTTAAGGTTTTCAAATGAAGTTATATATTGTGGATTTCGGATGTTAATTTTCTCATCTTTCTTTAAATACCTAATCATCGGATATGCAATTTTGGCATAATCCCTGATAAACTTTCTATAAAAACCGGTCATGCCCAAAAAACTTCTCAACTGTTTTTCCGTTCTCGGTAATGCTAGATATTCAATAATTTTAATTTTTTCAGGGTTCGGACTCATTCCTTCTTTGGTTAATATTTGACCTAAAAATTCCGTATGCCGTTTCAAAAAACTACACTTATTTGCCTGAATTTTCACATTATGTTTTTGAAGAATGCCGAATATTCTTTCTAATGATCTTAGATGTTCTTCTAAACTTGTAGAAAAAATCAAGATATCATCCAAATACACTACACAACTCACATTCAACTCTTTTTCCAAAATCTTGTTCATCATTCTTTGGAATGTCCGAGGGGCATTCTTAAGACCAAATGGCATTCTCAAAAATTCAAACAAACCCATCGGTGTAATAAATGCGGTTTTATCAATATCTTCCTGGGCCATAAGAATCTGATGATAACCACTCGCAAGGTCTAATTTAGTAAAATACAGAGCCCTTCCTAACTTATCCCTAATGCTTTCCATATTCGGTAATGGATATTGATCATCAATTGTTATTTGATTTAATTTTCTGTAATCCACCACTAATCTAAACTTCGTGATGCCCGATTTATCTTTCTTTTTCGGAACCAATATTGCTGACGAACTATACCTGCTATTACTCTTTCGGATAATCCCCTGTTTTTCCAAATCTTCGATTTGTCTCTTGATCTCAACTTCATGTCGAGGAGGATACCGATAGAGTTTGGAATTAATTGGGTAGTCTGTTGTGGTTTTAATGTTATGTACTACCACATCCGTGTTTGTTAACTGATCCCCTTCTGTAAAAAATATTTTTTTATATTTTTTAAGCAGTTTTTCGACACCTTCCCATTCTTCCTCATTTAGATGATCGGTTTTAATATTTGCGAAAGTACTTTCTTCTAACACATTCACTTCTTCTTCTACTTCTTTCGAAATAAATGGAATTCGATTACCATTAACTAACACAATTTCTTGATTTTTCACATCTATTGCCTTAGCATTTTTTTGTATCCAATCCATCCCAATCAAAAGGTCATAAGGTTTATCCAAAGCTAATTTTAACCATCTCATTCTAGCGTTCTCAGGTGCACAAAACTGGATAGGACATTTTGTTATAACATGTTCTATCTCTTTAGTCACAATACCCTCAATCGTACTTAATTTTGTTTCAAATGCTGGGATTTTAATGTAATAATCTGGTGGCACGGTTTTTGAGTTTAACAAACTAACTGTCGAACCTGTATCAATCATTGCGATATAATTTTTACTTGCTAAAGTTAGTCTAATAAAAATCTTCTTTTTATCCAAGGCTAGTTTATAAAAAACTTGTCCAACTGATTTGTATCGTTGGCTATTGTTTCTGTCTCCATTAGCTCTATCTGCTGAGGTCTCTCAGAATTTCCCATATTCCTGTAATTTGCACTATTATGTGGTCCTATTTGATTAGTACCCCTAAAGTTTCCACTATTCTGTTGCCTAGTCTGATTATTTTGATTTCTAACATTTCCACTATTTAGTTGCCTATTCTGATTGTTACCTCTGAAATTTCCACTATTTTGCTGTCCTGTCTGATTAAAATTTGTCTGTCTGTGATTAGTTTGTGTTTGTTGATAGTTTTGTTGTAACTGTTCATTTGGTCTATTCTGTGTTGCACTTGAATTTGATTTTTTTATGTTCAAATTATATTTATCTTGACCAACAAATCTATGTATGGTTGTTCTAATTTCCGAAATATCGTATTGATTTTGTAATTCTGCCGCTAAAGCTCCAGCACACAAATCTTTAATTTTGAAAACTAATACACTTTTTAAACTACTAGAAACCACTTCCCTATTTTCATTAAATGCTGCACACTCTGCAATATCACTTATAATTTCTTGAATTCTAGTTAATAATTCGTTAACCGAACGTACCTTCAAAAATTGTACTTCCCTTGCTATCGTTTTTTCGTCCTTCCTGGGTCGATAGTGAATTTTCAACTTCGCCTTACAATCGTCCCACGTTGTTGGCTTTTCCGCGGCCAGAAAATTTTTGGCTGCTCCCATTATTTTCTCATTGTAAATAACGAGAAAAGCTTCCGCTGCCTGGGCTCCAAACTCCTCCAAAACCTGGTCCACTGTATCCAGAAATGATGGCAACGTTCCGGGTTGTCCCTCGAAAACAGGAATGTACTTAATATGTTTTTCGATGCTAGATCGTGATGATTGGGGCGTTGACTGCCTTGCCAGTATCTCCGTTAATACTGTCAAGCATTGTTCCACTGTTGGCTCTGCCATGTTCCTTAGTTGATCCTTTTCCCTTTGCCTGCTTATTTGTCTGCGTTGTTCCAGCTTCGTTTCTGCGTTGGACGGTAAATTTCACTTCGTCAACTTTGTTTCCACTTTATCACTATCGCGACTTATCAGACAAAATTAGATCACGGTTTTTTACGTTAAAGTTAATTCGATCACTCTCCACTTATGAGCACTAGTGGAGCACCGACTGCGCCAATAAAATAATGCACAACAGCGTTATTAACAATACAATCAATCTTTATTCCAATTCGATCAGAATGTAACAACCACTCATCATTCTTTTGATTTACATTTTATTGTTGATATCTGCTAAGTTGGCGGAAATACCGTAGTAGGTGAGTTTAGTAGCAGTAGGTGATGACTTAGCCGGTTCATGTTGGGCCGATGACTTTTGGACAGGTGATTTCTCCACGATAGCCAGTTCATGTTGGGTCGATGACTTTGGGGTTGGTTGTACGTTAACATTATCCGACTGATATGTTACTCGCCTGGCTACCTTCGCAACTAGACGATAAGGAGGAAATCCTATTTTGTATACGCACCAGCAACCCAAATCTCCCAGCTCATGACTGGAGAGTTGTTAAGCTGGATGAGCCGATTGATGACTCTCGTTCTGCGGTTTTTGTTATAAATGCTGAATCAGTGGAGCGTCTTGCTGAATCTAACGGAGTCATAGCCTTCGGATTTTTAAAACTAAAGCTAATCGTCTATAAGGGTGATGCTAAAAAAGCCCTTAAAATAGCTCCTGCCTCGACTCCAAGGCAGAAGGATACGTGCTTAGAAGATCCACACGAAATTCAAGCGCTTGGTGTTGTTGAGAACGACTGCTTATCGCTCGAGTCCGACTGCACAAACTTGGAGGATACATCGGTGATCCCGCGTTTTCATGGTGTGTTCGACTCTGACACGGACCTGTTGGCATCTGACGTTGAGGGGGAGACCAACGTTACCGTGGTGGAATCAGTGAATTTTCCGCAGTAATGGTAAAATTTGTGCAGGTCAATCTTCACCACTGTAAGGCAGCTTCGGCTGCACTTCTTCTTCGTTTTGCGCAAGAGTAAGAAGACGTTGCTTTATTACAGGAACCCTGGATTGTTCATGATGTAGTGAGGGGACTAAGGTCTCCCAGCTATAATACTTTTTACGTTAAGGATCAGGGTAAACCTCGCTCTTGTATTCTTGTTAAAAAGACCCTAAATGCATACCTGGTATTGCCCTTCAGTGACAAGGATTGTGTGGTTGTCAGCCTAGAGCTCGGGAAGCGGCGATACTGGCTAATATCAGCGTACTTACCACATGATGGCGACATCCCAACGACCATCTTGAGAAACGCGTTAAGTGCAGCCACTTCACAGAAAATCGAAGTCATTCTCGGGTCTGATTGCCTGCATTCAGGAATCATCATCGCTCCCTGAGCGGTCCTTCCCCTCTTGAGCGCTGTGGAGTGCTACTGTCCCAATGTCTGGTGAATGCAATCGCTACATGGAGCCGTTGCTGAGCGGCTACTTCTCCTTCTGAGCGAAAATTTTCCACGCTCCCTTGGCTTGGAGCGTGATACATTTTTGTTTTAACAATTCGCATCACAGATGGTGCGCGCGTCATATGCCATTTGATTGAGTGTTTGACAACACAAGTCCTGCGTGTTATTTTACGGGAATTTTGGAGCAAAATTACAATTAAAAGGTGAGTGGTGTTTTCATTAATTGTATATTTGTTGTGTGTGCGCGCTTATGCTCCTAATGGGGCGTGGGGCATAGCGCGACAACTAATGATGCTCGTCACGTCGCAATTAGCAATGGGACCGGCATGACTTCAATTATGAGTTCCCATGTTTGCCTAATTGGCAATTTAACCGGCTGTCGCAGGAACCGTGTATTGCAGTTGTGACGAATTTATAGCACAAAACTACACAACAATTCCTTTTATTACCACGTCCTTATTGTGAGTGATTTGAAACCCGGCCAAACCAAACAATTTAAACAGACAGCCGTTAGCCGTTTCTTAGACATTTGCCATGTCAGCTGATTGTCTCAAATTCGATATGTAGCCGGTGTATTCACAAAACAGGTGTGTGACTGTTGTGACAGGGAGCCGTCGCTCGGTGTGACATGGAGGGGAGATGTCGCTCCGTAGCCGCTCAATGTTTTGTGAATGAGCCCATTGTAACGCACACCATGTGGTGTGGGGTAGCTCCGGGACGAATAAAAGAGGGGATGAGTTTTTCAGCTAGTTGCTGAGCACAAACCTCATTATCTGTAATGTGGGCTGCGAACCTACCTTTATCACCAGAAGTAGGCAGGAAATCCTAGATATAACTCTTGTTTCTGAGGATATTCAACACTTGATTCGAGATTGGAGGGTGTCTCATGAGCACTCATTCTCTGATCATCGTTATCTTCAGTTTGGCCTGGATGTGCGACCTGAACCAAACCCGGTAATCGTGAATCGCAAAAGAACTGATTGGGGCAAGTACAGGGGATATCTTGTGAATATGCTACCCGTTTTACCAAGTCAGCCTGGATGAATTGGATGAAATGGTAGAGACACTGACGGGGGCACTGAGGATATCTGCTGTTGAATCATGCCCTGCTAGTAAGCAAAGAGGTAGGGCTAAGCCGGCGTGGTGGGGCGCTCAGCTCAGTGAGCTTCGAACCACATGCAGAAGAAGCTTCAATAAGGCAAAATACTCTAAGGAGAACTCAGATTAGACAATCTACAAACGCAATCTTGGTATATGCAAGAAAGAGCTGAGAAGGGTTAAACGGAGCTCGTGGATGCATTTTTGCGATAGCATTGATAGTTGCAGTGATGCTTCCAGACTTAGGAAGATCCTTTCTACAAATCCAACCATGCCTAGTTATTTCCTGAAGGACGATGGTACATGGTCATCATCAAGCCAAGAGACGATCGAGGTCCTGCTTGACACACATTTTCCTGGCAGCTCTTCTGTGAAATCTCTCGGGACAACTCCCATCAGCAGTGTGGCACCATGTGATTTCAATCCAATTCTTTCCAAAGAAAAGATTGTATGGGCCATAAACAATTTTGAACCTTTCAAATCTGCTGGCCCAGATGGTATCATTCCCGCGGACCTACAACATATGCTGGACGTAGTATACCCGTGGATTGAATCGATCTTCAAAGCCTGTCTAGAACTAGTATATATTCCTCGTATATGGATGGAAGTTAAAGTGGTCTTTATCCCAAAAGCGGGTAAAAGTTCTCACGCACGCCCGAAAGACCTCCGACCCATTAGCCTATCATCAAAATTGCTGAAGGTGTTGGAGCGTTTGATCGACACGCACTTGCGGTGCACTATTCCATCGCACCTTTTATCCACTTCCCAGCACGCCTATTGGAAAGAGCGATCAGTGGACACTGCTTTGCACTCCCTGGTAGGTTACATCGAAAGGTCCCTCGCATACAAGGAGTATACGTTGGTTGCATTTCTCGATATTAAGGGGGCTTTCAACAATGTTAAACCTGAGGCTATTACCGATTCCCTCTTAGCTCTGTGCGGGGATAACTCGCTTTGCAAGTTAATTTGCCTAATGCTTGCGTCTCGGGTGGTATCCTCTAGTCTCGGTGCATCATCTCTACGCAGGTATGTAAGCAGGGGTACTCCTCAGGGTGGTGTTCTCTCTCCCCTTCTATGGAATCTGGTTGTCAACAGGCTGCTTCTAAGCCTGGAAGGTTTGGGATGCAAAGTTATCGCTTATGCAGACGATATTGCTATTGCAATCTCGGGAAAGTTTCCCTGTGTCCTGAACGATATAATGCAGAATGCCCTATCTATCCTGGCGAATTGGGCTGGCGAGGTTGGTGTTGGAGTAAGTCCGCAAAAAAACCGAGCTTGTTCTCTTTACTAAGGGACACGCTGTACCCTCTTTTGAACCACCTTTAATGGGGGGCGCAAAGCTTGTACTCACTGATAAAGCCAAATTCCTTGGTCTCATCCTAGATAGAAAGCTATGCTGGAAGGCAAACATTCAGGACCGTGTGACTAAGACAACCGTTGCACTATATTCGTGCAAGAAGGCTGTCGGAAAAAAATGGGGCTTACATCCAAAAGTGGTTTACTGGCTCTATGTACGTATCAGTACTGCGTCCCATGTTAATGCATGGGATCATCATCTGGTGGACGGCACTTAGCATCGTATCGTACAGAACTCCGTTTGAGAAGGTCCAGAGGCAAGCATGTGTTGCCATTACAGGGGCTCTAAGGACAACACCGACCGCTGCTTTAGGAGTGCTACTAAATTTACTTCCCTTGGATATTTCGCTGAGCAGATGGCGGCGAATACGGTTGTTCGCCTCCGGAAAACCGGTCAGTGGACCGCGTCAATCATAGGTCACTCAGCAGTATTGACAAACGTTGACATTCCCGGAATAACGGACTACATCTCTCCGAAGCTGCTGTTCTACAAGTGCTTTACAAGCCTGATTCCATCGAGAATGAGTGGGCTGAAAGAGATTTTTTGGAATCTGATGCCATTAGCCTGTTTACTGACGGATCTAAGACTGAGGTAGGTGTTGGAGCTAGAGTATATTCGGAGAAGTTGAATATTAGTTTGTCGTTCCGCCTTCCGGAATACAGTAGCGTTTTTCAGGCGGAAGTTGTAGCAATTTCTGAGGCGCTAGCCTGGCTCGCACATAATGTGGTATCTACTATTGATATTGTAATCTTCACGGACAGTCAACCGGCAATTAAAGCGCTGAGCTCTGCCCTTGTTACATCAAAGACTGTACTGGACTGTCGCGACTCTTTCAGGGAGATGGGTAGTTTTTTCAACACATCTCTTTGCTGGATACCGGGCCACAGTGGTATATTGGGCAACTGTAAAGCTGACGAACTGGCCCGGGCGGGAACGACTAACGAAATCAGGGAGTGTTGGCGTAGAACAGGGATGCCTCTAGCAGCCTGCAAAATGGTTACCCAGAAAGTGGCGTATGACAGAGCCAGCGCTAGATGGAGTAGTGGATCCACATGTCATGCAACTAGGCAATTATGGCCTAAGCTGGATCCCATCCGATCCTACGGGTTACTGATGCTGAGCAGGCGGCATTTGTGTAATGTGGTGGGGCTTATTACTGGACACTGCTTGATAGAAGACTTCGACTCCCGCACAATAATTACTGTAGGAGCTGCGGGGACGCGGAAGAGGAGGAAAGCTGCCATCACCTTCTGTGCACTTGCCCTGCTCTGGCGGAACGTAGGAGAGGCATCCTTGGGTCCTACTTCTTTGTCGATCTTGACGACCTAAAGGCAGTCAGTGTCTGTCGTCTTCATCGCTTTATTACCAGCTCTGGCTGGTTTAACGATTGATTAAGCTCAGGTATGCTGTATATAGGGGGTATCAGAACGGACACAGTGGTGGTCTATGTGCGCCTTGTTCTTCAAGGTAACCCATCTAACCTAACCTAATGCCGATTAGATCCCACCCGAGACCAGGATTAAAACCCGTCTGTCGTTTTATCTGACAATGGTCTGAGATCCGGTGAATCAAAAGAGGCTATAGTAAAATATTATTCTGGATTATTTGATGACCAGACTCATTTCCAGGTTTCGTTGTGAATCGGGTACCGATTCAACGATTCAATATCCATTAGCTCCTTCAGTATAAGTCCCAGGTATAAAATATAATGAAAAGTTCCTTCCCCATCAAGTGAATTACAAGCGAAATCATCTCGTATTTCAAAAGAATATCCTTTTCACATTCAATTGAATCAAAATCCAGATTGATGCATAATATGGAATAAAAAAAATCCAAAACTTTTTCAGACTATTGAATTGATAGACATTATGAGCGAATTGGCTTTATCCAGGAAATCTGAAAGATTAAAGGCTCTAGTTGTGAAGTACCATTTCAGGAGAAAAGAATTTATTTGAATGATTTTTGAAACCATTGTGGGCTTTTCAGTGGATATGCATGATAGTGAATTGAACTGATTCAAGTAGGGACTAATTTGATACGAGCGTGATGGAGAAAATGAAATGTGTTTTAATATAAAAGAAATAAGGCGATTGATCCGGGGGGTTCCGGCCTGAACATAAAACTGGACCCTTGCGATAAAAATATTTCCTGCATGTTTAGAGCAATGCCATGTAACGTAGCTCTGAAAATACCAGATGTTTTTGTCTTCATTTGAATTTTTATAGTTATTTGTGTGTATATAGCAAAATGTGAGTTTTTAGATTTAATCCTGTAATCGTTAGTTACCATGGAAAAAATTAACGAATTGGGACTCGAGTTAAATAAGGGCTTCGAGCCTGAGTTCATGACTTTTTTGCCATAAAAACTGGCGATCAGAGTGTCAAATTTCTGAATTCAAATGTTAGTATACGCACTGATGTTGCTGGATACAAAAATTACAGTGTTATGTGTTACAACACATGATTTGTAGCGAATGATAAATTGTAGAGCTGAGCTCAACAGAGGGCTAAGGTCGGGAGTTTGGTCATGCAGACAGTTCCAGACACCTAGGTATCAAAACCTCCTCAGCAGTAACCAGAGGTGACGCGTGCTGCATAGCTACCTCGGTTATCGGCACTCGGCAGTATGAGCGGGTTATTCGGATTCGGAGGACACCAGCTGCCTCTTTCATCGTCACAAACTAAGACTCTCACGCGTCGCCCCGAGTGCCGAAACAAAACGGGATGTCCTTCACAGGAAATACAACAAAACCAAGTGACCGACGAAGTCACTAAGCCGTCCCTGCCACTAGAACGGGAACTTCCTTATGGCGATGAGGTTCCGCCATGCGATGTGATGCATGTCCTTGTTTTTCAGATATTAATTAATCGAATCGAAGTTTGCTTTCAGACACGTAAAGTATGCAGTCATTTTCTAATTCGAGGCGACTTCTGGATTTAATTTTAAAAAACGCCTTCAACAGTACTCGAGTGCATTGGTCTCATCACTTGAATCAGGAGATACCCATTTCTACCAGGTTTGGTTTCCACTTAAGTTCACGATAAAGAGGGTCAGTTTTTTCTGACGCAGACATGCAGGAGGTTGGTCCTCCAGTGATATATGGAAGGAAGGAAGCTACGTACAAAATTTAGTTGAAATCTGACCACGGTAAATGCATGGAGGAATAATCTGGCGACGTAACTCTATTCTAAACAAAACAATATACCGTTAGTCCAGTCGATGATCAAAATTGCGGTCCCCGATTTGTGCTCAGGGGGCAAACGGAACCTACATACCAAATTTTGTTAAGATCAGAATACGGGTGCCCGGACAAACGCACAAACGAACAGAGGCACAGCTTGCATCGGGCTATATGCGCGTCCACTAACTTTTCATATTGGACGGGCCAAAAAGTCGAGTGGGTCGAATTTTTACAAATAATTTCAAGTGTGTCGACGAATATTTCCACCGGTGCACCTGGAGCAAAATGCATCCTCCAACGCACTCCTGTGGCAGCCGCTACTGATTCTAAAAAAGGATCAAATATGTTCATCGTCGGGCTTTATCTTCATATTCAGGTCGGATGCCAGATCAAGTGATTGACCTACGTAAAATACATTTCAATATATTTTTAGACAACCCAATCAAATTTCCCCAACTATTTCAATTTGATAATACCTTTTGCCTCCCCCACTTTAATATTATCAATGGATAATTACAGGACAAAAGTAGCCAACTAACCAAAAATTCATTTTACCTTCATCAACATCCAATAGGATTACCATTTCACCGTAATTGTAGAATTTCTCTTTTGGACAAGACAATGACAAATCGTTCAGCCTTTGCACGTCTCTCCCAGGAGAGTACGGCTACATTCTTCGGATACTACCATCTCAAATTAGACGTACACAAAGCAAGCATCTCTTATGTCGGACGACTGCTACACTTTTGCCCATCCTGGAATAAATTATCCTGATCGGGGTCAGATTGTGTTAAAGATATTTACTGTAAATATTGTAAATGCTTTACAGAAGGATAGATGTGATGGATAACTATTTCTCGTTCCTATAGTTGGTCATATACATAATTGGGAGAAAACTATAAAGAGTATATGACAAAGGCGTACGGAATGTTCAGAACTATTTGAAGACAGAATTTCTAAATGGATTCATTATGGAGCTTTAATATAGTTGCTTCAATTAGAATTACTTTTGGGCAGCCGGTAGCTCCGTGCGTTGAGAAGTCAATCTGATATCTCATGCTACCGGTTGGTTACGGGTTCGAGTCCCGTCCACGTTGTGGCTATGGGTATTTGCTTTGTTCTCCCCCTGTGATGTTGGGCATAATCATCATCATCGTGGCGCGACAGCCCGACGTCGGGCCTTGGCCGCCGGGATTGTTGTCCTCCAAGTATCTCGTTTACGTGACCGCATCCTCCAATTTTGGAAGACTGGTAGCTGCTCGGCGTCCGCACATACTGAGCTCTTCTAACGAGATCTCGGTCCTCTAGGCAGTCTCGCTCCGTCGACTCGTTCTGCGTTTACTCTCTTTGGCATGCAATCATCGACCAATCGTTGTACATGCCCTGTCCATTGAAGTCGTTGTAGTTTGACAATTTTCGAAACTTCCAGCTCATCGTACAGTTCATACAACTTTTGGTTGTACCGGCTGCGCCATCCATCTCGATCGCAGATAGCCCCGACAATTCGCCGCAGAACCTTACGTTCAAATGTGGAGGCTTGAATCAAGGTCCATGCTTCGCAGCCATAGCATAGCACTGGTCGTATGATGGTTTTGTACACGCGGAGCTTCGTGTTTCTGCGCACATGCTTCGATTTTATTATGTTGAGAACCGAGAAAAAAGTCTTTTAAGCTAACTGTATCCGTCGCTTGATTTCGTCAATTTCGTTGGCGTTCCTTGACAAGTTGCAACCCAGGTAAATGAAATTGTTCACAAACTCGATGTTGAGGTCCCGCATATTGATGCTCGGTTGTGCAGGTGTCCTTGTCGTCGATTCCATCATTATTTTAGTTTTACCCTCGTTAGTACGTAGTCCAACTTCTTTTCCAGCGGTATCGAGCGCATGCAGAGGTTCTTCTGCGTCGGCCAATCTTCCGGACATGATGTTGATGTCGTCGGCGTACGCTGCTAATTGTGTCGACTTGATGAGTAGCGTCCATATTCATGGCCCGAATAACGTATTCCAGTGCTAGATTGAAGACCATCTGTGCCGGTCCATCGCCCTGTTTCAGACCAGTGCGTGTTTCAAATAGATCAGTAAGTCTATTATGGATCCTGACCTGTAAGTCGGAGTTGGTCATCATCATCTTTGCCGGTTGCACTAATTTTGCCGGTATACCAAATTGCAGCGTGATATTGTACGGTACACCACGATCGATACTGTCGTGTACCTGCTTGAAGTCGACACAGATTTGGTATACGTCTACTTTGTATTTCCAGCACTTATTGAGTACCAGTTTGATCGTAAAGAGCTGATCGGTTGTGGAGCGAGCAGGTCTGAAACCGCCTTGATATTCGCCAGTGATTCGTTCTGCGTATGGCTCTATTCTATTTTCCAGAATTTTCGTCAAAGTTTTATAGGACGGACTGAGTAGTGATATGTCCCTGTAATTCTCACACCGCAATTTAACTCACTTTTTGTGAATTGGACAGATGTGTGCTTGTGGGCCAATCGTCTGGGATCACCTCGTCCTCCCATACTCGCAGGAGTAATTGATGTATGGGATTAACTAGGTCCGTTCCACCGAATTTTATCAAATCAGCTGGAATCTCATCAGCGCCCGGCGCTTTATTTTGTTTTAGTGACCCCAATGTGAGATCAACTTTCTCTATTGTCGGGGGTTGTATGAGTGGGCCTAGATCAACAATATCGTCGAAAGCTTCTTGTGTGGAGATATTAAGAGGGTAGGTTCAGAAGCTCTTCAAAATAAGAGGCCCATCGTTTGTTAATGCTATCGGTGGCGCTGATGATGTTTCATCCTTGTCCTTACAGAGGCTAGTCCTGGGTTGATAACCATACTTAATATTTACTAGTTTGCACGCTTGTCTGGTGTTTCTATTAGCTAAGTTTTCGTTATTATTCAGCAACTGTTCGTCAAAGTATTTACGTGTCTTACGTCTAATTATCCTATTCGATATTAGTCGTAGCTCGTCATATTTTTCACTTCTGGCTCTGGTTCCTCGTTGAATCCATTGTCTGAAGGCCTCGTTTTTCGCGTCAAGTGAATTTTTGCATTCTTCGTTGAACCGATAATTTCACGCTCGTCGGACTTTATATCCCACGACCTTCTCTGCGACATTCCTGATTGTACCACCCTTGAGTTTTTCCCAGAACTCATGGACGCCTGTGTTGCTGATGTTGTGTAGTATTTCTAAATTTATCTAATATTCAAGTTAATTATGAAACCCTTGTTAACAAATTAATCACGTTAGACGATACAAAAAGCCCAGGGCCTGATGGAATACCAGCTTTACTTTTAAAGAAATGTGCAGAATGTTTGGCAATTCCTCTTCTTTCGATTTTCAACCGATCTTTACTAACTGGAAACTTCCCAAATATTTGGAAGTCTAGTTATGTTATACCAGTATTTAAAAGTGGTGACAAAACAGATATACGTAATTACAGACCAATTTGCATTCTGTCATTGATCCCAAAAATTTTCGAAAGTCTAGCTACTGATTTAATCACACCTATTATTCGTCCTATTTATCATTCCAAATCTGCTCTGGTAAGTCAACATCAACAAATCTCATCTCCTACCATAATTATATATGCAACTCATTTGCACGATTCCAACAAGTACATGCGGTAGATACGAATTTCACAAAAGCTTTTGACAGAATAAACTTTGACCTTTTAATAAAAAAAAACTGAATAATATCGGGATACATGGCCCATTGCTAAATTGGTTAAATGACTATATAGGTATAAGAGATAGAAAACTTGTTGTTAAATTCAAAGATCAACTGTCTGATCAATTTTACCCTTCTTCGGGTGTACCTCAGGGATCTCACCTTGGACCGCTTTTATTTTTAATATTTATAAATGATATTAGCACTATATTTGATGAAGTTGAATTTCTTTTGTTTGCTGACGATTGCAAAATTTTCAAAGCCATTTCATCTTCTCATGATACCGAAGTTCTGCAATCGAATTTGGATAAATTAAATTCTTATTGTTTTAATAATAGTCTGAATCTTAATCCATCTAAATGCCACCTTATGATTTTTAATAAAACCAGAACATTATTTCAGAATGAATACACCATTAATTTAATACCTATAAAAGAGGTTAAATTAGTTAAAGACCTAGGCATAACATTTCATTCTACTTTAGATTTCTTACCTCATATTACCAATATTTGCGAACAGGCCAGGCGAATGCTTGGCTTCATTATTAGAAACACAAAACAATTTTCCAATATATAGGTACATGCACTTAAATCACTTTACTTCTCTTTGGTAAGAAGTAAATTGGAATATGTCTCCGTATTGTGGAATCCTTATTATACTACACACTCTGATCTACTTGAAAAAATACAGTACAAATTTTTGAGATATATAGCATACAAAACTCATGTGTCGAGAGATAACATAAACTACGCAAACATATTATTTATTTTAAATACACATTCATTAGAAGCTAGAAGACAATTTGATGATGCTATGTTTCTTTTTAAGCTATTAAATCACAACATTGATGCTCCAGATATTCTTCAAGAAATATCTTTTAGAGTTCCTTCTATTAATACAAGATCGAACAATATATTTCATACACAGATCTGCAGATCAAACTACCATAAATTTTCGCCTCTTGAAAGAATTAAAACAATCGGAAATCGAATATCTACTCAGGTTGACTTTTTCAATGATCAAAGCTACATGATAAAGAAAGCTATTTTGAATTAGTAGTTGATTTTATTAGTCGCAATAGGGTTGCTTGAATTACTATAAATTATACTTTGACTATTTTTACATATTTTTACTCTATAAATAATTTCCATAAACATATGAATTACATGTATTTTTAATTATAAAGGACTACTTGGTCCGTTTTATTGAATAAATAAATAAATAAATAAATAAATAGGTGATAGTTTTTCCTCAAGGGCGGTAATGCACGCCACCGCTGTAGCATCCCTCAGAAGCTTATCAGCCGCAAAGCTTATGGGAGGGCTGATTCTCGATTGGTGCAATGAGGAAATTCTATCATACATCTGTAGGTCGTCTTCACCAAGTGATGATCTGAGTCGCAGTTTGCTCCTCAATAGGAGCGGATGTCCGTCACACTAGACGCCCATCTCCTGCAAATGAGGACGTGATCTATTTGGTTGACGGTATGAGCGTCTGGAGATTTCCAGGTCTGCTTGTGAATGCGTCGATACGGGAAACACGTAGAGCTTACGACAAGATTCCTTGCGGCCCGATGGTTTGCCACTTGTAACAATTGCCTGCGATTTCTTGTCATTGATGTTGCTGCCAACCCAATTTATTTCTCGAATTGCAATAATGTTCAGTTTGTACTTTTCGACCTGATGAAAGAAAGCCTTCTCGACCCCCGGTTTGTTCAGGGAGCGTACATTCCAGGATCCGAAAGAATAATCCTTTAGTCGTTTGCGTGGTCGTCGTTATTGATCCGTCCAATGCGAGGCTTTTGTTCCAGGTTTCTTGACGTGGAGTGGTTTTTACAAGAACGAGTTGTCAGCACATCGCTTAACCCAATTCAGGGGATGGCCTCGGAAAATAGCTGCTTCAGACGGTTTAATAAACGTGCTGGAGTTCACACAAATATGTTGCAGGTCCAACTACACAAATACTTTCCATCCTACTAAACCTGAAAACCTTAAGTTTTGGTCAACCATTCAGGCTACAGCTATCTGCCTTTTTTCAAACTGTCTTATTGCTTTTCCGTCAGTGATTAGACACACTGCCGTTACCAGGGCGCCGACTTGGAGGACTATGGAAAGGTCTTTTGCCCCCAGTTAACTGTCAGTGCCTAGTAAAGAATGGATAGGTAAGTGTCAAATATTGAAAAATTTTCCAATTTTAATCTCGACTGAATAAAATTTAAATCTTCCTTGTAATAGAGTGCCATTTAAATGCAATTTGTTATATAAATAACGCGAAGCCATGTCCGAAAAACTATTAGCTGAACCACCTTTAATTAAAGGTTGCCCCCAGCATTTTTCTTATGTACCAGTGCTAATACTACCTAGTCCAATGTCGCGATCCCCGGAGCAGCACAGGCATCAGCTGAAAAGTTTCGTCAATCAAGTTTTATGCAACAAAATTCTCCGTTGCATAAAACTTGACATCGAGCATCGCTACCCGCTTTTTCCTTCTAGCACAATGCCAGGTCGATGACACCCGATCAAACAGCATATTCTTACAGGACACTTAAATGTCCATCAGAAAATAGCATTTGCAATAGTCAACGACCCGTGATAGAATGACAGAGTTGTCGTTCTTGAGAATTCCTGTTATGTGACACATATAATTTAAGAAAAATATTTGGCAATTAACAATCCAAACAAACCATCAGAAAGTCATTCATTACAACAGTTATCACTGAAACATAGTAACAAGCATTCACAATCATTAGAGAATCATTCTTGCGGAATAAATTACTTTGCACACTTGAGATCTTAGTACACTAATGACATTCCATTATGTTCTTTTCCATTACACTTTACTGAGGGTCCTTACGTATCTTCTATGTCACATGGATTCCTATTCCGCTGAGAGTCACCACACTTCTCTATATCATCGAGACTTGCTACAAACGACTTTTCATTGAAATGCGGAATGATATCAATGGCGTCGAGAATGCCACTTAAGTAGGTGTTGCTATTATTAATGGGAATTGAACTGTGCACGAGATATCCTGCTGCGTTGATGTAGTGATTAATGCTATTCGAGAATTCTATGTTTTAGTAAGAGGATGACTCTACAGGGTGTTTCGTTTCAGATGGTAAATACTTCAATGTAAGTGCAACTGTTCATTTGTGGAATCTTTATACCAGGTTTTTTTTTAATACATAACATCCGAAAATTTTCAAATCTAAGCCCTTGAAATTTATAAGCTGTTCCAAAGCTAACACAATAGGGAAATTTTTTTCGATTTTGTAATTTTGTCAGTTCAAAGTTCCGTTGTAAAATTATCATTTGAGTATCAGATGGAAAATCGAATTTAAAATTTCTTTAAAATTTGAACAGTTGTATCTTTGAAGTTACGTTAATTCTCGCAACTGGAAAAAGTCGTTTTATGTGAAAATTTATAAAGTTTCAGAAAATGAGGTCAAATCTTTTATTAAATTATTGGGAAAGTGGTAAAGTTCGATTTTGTTCGACAAGTACTCCTTTTTAACGAAAAATGCTATAACTCTATAAGGGTTAAAGACAGAGTGTCTATGTCTGGTGTCAATTTTCCACAAATGAACAATTCTATCTACCATTAAAGTATTCATCATCTGAAATGGGACAGCCTGTATAAACGTGCTGGCAGGAGGGAATTCGGAAAGAAAAGCTACCCACTTGTACTGAGACTTGTATTGTACGATAGCAAAGAGATACTCCTGCATATGCAATAGTTTGATTAGATCTTGAGTGGTAATATACCATACCACTCCTTTCGAAATATTAATTAAAGAAATGGAATTTAATTTAATTACGTAATTTCAACGGCCGGGTATATAGAAGACTGATTTAAGATTAATTAATTCAGTATAAGACACGTCGATAGTTTCTCTCTCTCTCCCTCACTGACGGATGCACAATATTTTGTATCTCTGTCAATGTCAATGAATCCGGTCAATAAAAAGCGCCAGCCTGTATAATTCCGGACTATATAAGTTTTTGGCGGAAACATAAAAAGGTATCTTTTCGTGAATTCATCATTCCACGAAAAGGATATTGAACCATGTTCTGGTCTGTTTGTTCTGCTTCCACCAGCAGATCGAAGGCAGCACCTAATGGTACGGAACATCCGGACCCCGATGCAAGCGCGAGAGCATTTGCGCCGTCCGCCTACCATTCCATCCTTATCGCCTCAGTTTTTTTCTTTATCATTCCCCATTTTTGCCTCCCATGTTTGTGTTGTCTTTCCCAGGGCTATGAATTTTTATTAATACGTAAAGGACAGGGGCAACGACCGGCGAAAATCCCGCCCACGTCTCCTGAACTGAGCCTAGGCCGCTACTTAGCTCGTTGAGGGGCATTTTTCTTCGCCAGATGGCACGGCCCGACTTTCACGGTCATTATGCTTAATTAGACTCGTTCCCCACGTGCATCTTCGGATGCCTACCAAACTGTCCATTACTCGTCCCAACCTCGAATGGCTATTGTCAGTCGGGTTTCTAGATGGATATAATTAACACTGCATGCGCTGATAGTGGCGAGTAGCCATGGTCGCCACGAAACTAAAATTCCGCTAATACTCCAGTCGGATAGTGATATCAGAGTGCATGCCAGGCACTCTCTGAGACTATTTTAGAAATCGATAGACGCTTAGGAGAAGGATGACGACGACATTGATGATCTACCAACTTTGGTCCCTCTATCCTAACCGAGCAGATCAATTAATAACGTACACGACTCGCAAGAAAACTCTTCCTCATCGTTGAAGAGCCTGGTCTTACTACAACCGCATGCTGCTTCGCAGTTTTTTGTACAGGCACATACATAAGATGATTTTTTTTAACGAATCGTTTTTTGCTTCTTTCATTTGCCAACAATGTTTCCTGTTTCATGCCTCTGAAAATTGTGGTGTCATCGAAAATGAAATCAGCTGATTGTTGACCTCCGTAGCCTCGCGCCACACTTTGTCCCTACTTTAAGAGGATTGTCGGGATATCCGTCGAACAAACAGACAAACTAGGCTAGTCAAGCAAATCAGTCTAGTACTCCAAGAATAAAAATCACCAAGTTTAGAAAGTTGTTTATTTGGTACTAGAAGTACAGTATACAAAAAATCAAAGCTGATGGAGGGTGAATTACGGTTTTTTTTAATAATACGTCTACGACTATCAATCCTAGCAAAAACTAGATCAAAGTACATACCCTAGACTTGTACAGAACTAGTGGTGATACCAAAAGTACCAAGTGGCAACGACCACTTACATTAAAAGTGAGTTTCCTAAATAGCCAGTTTATATGGAAGGTTGGCACTCATTCAGGAGGATCTTGACCATTCTCAAAACCAATTACCTAACCCATTTTACAAATGTTTGTCGAGTTTTTCAAGTTGCTAGCTTCATTCTATTGAAAGTTATTGCTTAAATGGAGTCTCACTTGAAGGGGAGGTAGAGGTTTCTTTTGTCGAATCTTGCGCATTTTAATAACAACCAACTAGATCCCAGTACAAACATTTGACCAAAATTTCCAGTCACTAGCTTCATTTTATCGAAAATTATCGTTTATTTGAAGTTTCATTTGTAGGGGAGGCAGGGGTTTCTTAGGTAGGATCTTTAATACCAAATAACTCAATCCTACTTTAAATATTTGACCAACATTTCGAGTTGCTGCCTTCATTCTATCAAAACTTATCGCTTATTTGAAGTTTAATTTGTAGGGAGGCAGAGGTTCCTTGGGTCGGATCTTGCTTATTTTCAATACCAACTAACTAGATCTTACCACCAACATTTTACCAAATCTTCCTATCGCCAGTGTCATTCTATCGAAAGTTATCGTAATTAAAGTAATATTTATTTTTTTGAAATTTATAGGGGAGGTAGGCGTTCCTTTGATCTGATTACGCCCAGATCATACTGCCAACATTTGGCCAAAATTTCAAGGCTCTAGCTTCATTCTATCGAAAGTTATCGTGCGAACAGACAGTCAAGGCTCTAGCTTCATTCTATCGAAAGTTATCGTGCGAACAGACAGACCGACAGACAGACAGACGAACAGACAGACAGACAGACATGGCTAAATCGAATCAGGAGGTGACCCTGATCATTTATGTATACATTGCTATACCTCCGGAGCCTCCTTTAAGGTGTTACATGTTTAAGCAATTGCTTAAACCTTTCCCTATCACTTAACCTTACAGCAACCTTATTCCTTAAGGAAATGCTTAACACCATAAGAAACGACAATGAATTTCGCCATGAGTTCTTGAATAGTTTTCGAGATTGTCTCAATTAAGAAACATTTGGTCATGATTTGCAAATGGGATAATAATTACAAGTGCGTAAAACAATCCATCAAACAGGCAGTGGCGAAGAAAGGTTTTAGCCGAGGGAGGGTATATGTTTTCGGCAGTAAAAAGTTTCAACATCTGCTATCTCCCCTAGTATTGAAACTTCAAATGAGCAATAACGTTCGACAAAATGAAGCTAATGACTTGAAATTTTGGTCAAATGCTTTTAATAGGTTCTTGTTGGTTGATATTGAAAATACGCAGAATCCGACCAGAAGAAGAAGAAGAAACCCCTACTTCCCCGAAAAATGTAATTTACAATAAGCAATAACTTTCGATACAATGATAGTAAGCACGTGAAATATTCGGCGAATATTCGTATTGTGAGTTAGTTAGTTGATTTTGAGAATAGGCAAGATCCGACTGAATGAACCCCAACCTCTCCTATGAACGTTAGTTTAAATATGTATACATATACAAAATCCGAATGGATAAACCATGAAACTTCTCATTGGATTCACACACACAGATCAAGCTGACCATAAAGCAAACTCACTTTTAATGCATTTGGTCGTTATAAACTGGTACTTCTGGTATCACCGTTAGGTCTGAACAAGGCTAGGGGATATAAGCTTCGCTTCGGTCTGGTTTTTTTTTTCCAATTTGGCGCGTTGTAACATCCTACGTATTAATTAAACTAAACGGTTTGTGTACTAAAACTGAAAATAATTTGATAGACTCACGCGAGCTGAAATAAAAGCCAAAAGCTAAAACAAGATAAAACGCCCCATAAGTACCGTAAAAAAAATTTTCAAGTGGTGCAAATTTGAATTTAAGCTTTCTGACTAGGTTAGGTTAGGTTAGGTTACAAGGGTTGCCATGAATGACACAGCACACTTAGACCACATATGGGTCCGTTGTGATACCCCAGGCATTTATCAACCTATATACTAGAGTTTAATCATTGAACCAGCCGGAGCTGATAATGAAATTAAGGAGCTTATTGATATCCATGTCTTTAAGGTCAACCAAATCTCCGAAAAAGAAGGACCCAAGAATCTCATGCCTTCTTACGGCTAAGGCAGGGCAGGCACAAAGAAGATGGGAAGTACTCTCCTCCTCATCTTCGTCATCGCAACTCCTACTAAAATCCCTGTAAGGAAGTTGGAGTCTTCGGGCGTGTTCGCCTATCAGACAGTGTCCAGTTATAACTCCCACCAACACGCTGATGTGCTTTCTTCCCATTGACCGAAGTTTGGAAGAGCGGCCAGGGTCGATGTAAGGCCACATCTGTTTTGTTATTTGGCATGTGTTGCTGGTACTCCATCTGGTGTTAGCCCTGCTGACCGCATTAGCCATTATTAACATTTTACAGGCAGCCGTGGGCATTCCAATTTCGTGAGGCTCCGACATCATCTCCCTTGTCCCTGCCCGAGCAAGCTCGTCGGCCCTGGAGTTGCCAGCCAAACCGCTGTGACCAGGAACCCAGCACAACACAATGTTGATGAAATTCCCCAGCTCAACGAGAGGCAAGCGGCATTCTTCCACCAACTTGGATGCGGTGGAAACGGAATCGATAGACCTTATTGCTGCCAGACTATCTGTGTATATAACGATATCCCTGGAGGTTACGATGTTACGTTCCAACCATGTCAGAACTTCCAATATCGCCGAGACCTCCGCCTGGAAAACGCTGCAGTGATCCGGTAAACGAAGTGAAATAAAGACTTTCAGGCTTTCGGAGTATACACCGGCACCGTATCCGTATAGAAGTCAATAGCATCCTGTCCTGCGGGGACAGTATCTACCCAGCGGCTCCGCAAAGGAATCAGACTTGTAAAGTTCTTTCCAAAAACAAGCTTAGGAGACGTGTAGTCGGTCGTTATGGGAATATCCAGGTTGTTCAGAATAGTTGAGTGGCCGGTACTTAATGTTGCCCAGTGAACAGTCTCGCGAAGGTGAATGGCCGTATTTTCAGCTACTTGTTCAGCAAAAATATCTGGTGGCAGTATGTTTAACAGCGCATCGAGAGCAGTGGATGGTGTAGTTCTAAGAGCCCCAGTTATTGCTATGCAAGCTAAACGTTGTATCTTACCCAACAGATTGCGATAGGCCGCTATACGTAGTGCCGTCCACCAAACAATAACACCATGTAAAAGTATGAGACGCAAGACTGACACAAATAGCTAGTAGACAACCTGCAGCCCCCATTTCTTACCAATGGCTCTCTTACAAGAGTAAAGCGCAATATTAGCCTTATTCACACGTTCTTGTATATTCAGCTTCCACGAAAGTTTCTTATCTAGGATTACACCCAGAAACTTTGCTTTATCAGTGAACACCAATCTCGTCCCTTCCAACAGTGGAGGTGTGAGATCAGGAACTCCGTATCGCTTTGTAAACAGAACAAGGTCTGTTTTGTCCGGGTTTACCCTAAAGCCAGCATAAATTGCCCAAATTGATAGAATAGAAAGTGCATTATCTATTATTTCACAGAGAACGTTTGGAAACGTGTCCGAAATGGCAATGGCAATATCGTCCGCATAAGCAATCACCTTACACCCTACCCCTTCCAGGTCCAAAAGCAGTTTATTCACCGCCAGATTCCAGAGAAGAGGAGAGAGAACCCCGCCTTGGGGGGTTCCCCTACTTACACGCCTTCGTTCAGAAGACACACCCAGACTCGTATGTATAACCCTAGATGTTAGCATCAGGTTAATGAGTTTGCAGAGTGAATCGTCAATACTCAGACTTGCGAGTGCATCAGTGATTGCAACCGGTTGAACATTGTTAAAAACCCCCTAAATATCCAAAAAGGCCACCAAGGTGTATTCTTTACAGGCAAGAAATTTTTCGATATGTCCTACCAGAGAATGTAGGGCAGTGTCCACAGACCTTCCCTTCCAGTAGGCGTGTTGTGAAGTGGATAAGAGGTGGGGTGGAATGCTGGCCCGTAGGTGGATATCAATCAACCTCTCTAGCACCTTTAGTTAAGTCGATGAAAGGCTAATAGGTCGGAGATCAGTTGGGCGTGCATGCGAGCATTTTCCTGATTTCGGAATAAATACAACTTTAACCTCTTTCCACAGTCGTGGAATATGTACCAATTCCAAGCATGCCCTAAAAATAGATGCAATCCAAGGGTAAATCCAGCGTGTGTTGTAAGTCTGCCGGGATTATGCCATCCGGTCCAGCGGACTTAAAAGATTCAAAGCTGGAAATCGCCCATAAAATCTTTTCTTTAGTGGGAATAGATGCAGAGACACCGGAAGTTGCTGAAGAAAACGGAGGATTCGCCAGCGTGGTGTCAGACGAGCTGTCAGGGAAATGCGTATCAAGCAGAAGCCTATTGGTTTCCTCACTCGTTGCAGTTCAAGATCCGTCGTGCTTAAGTAGAAAACTTGGCATAGGTGGATTTATAGATAGGATTTTGCGAAGCTTAGACGCCTCGCTTGATTCCTCTATACGCTCACAAAAGAGCCGCCAGGAGCTTCTTCTAGCCAACCTCAGTTCTTTTTTATAAGCACTTAGATCCTTTTTGTAGGTTACCCAGTCTGAATTTAATTTCGAAAATTTCGCCTTGTTGAAATTTCTCCTGCACGTCACTCGTAGATTAGAAATCTGGGCATTCCACTAGGGTGGTTTCTTATTACCTGATTGTCTGCTGACAGGGCAAGACCTCAACACGGCTTCATTGAGAGCACCAGTTAGAGTGTAAACTATGTCATCCAATTCTTTCGTACACAGTAAAGGCGGCAGCACTACTGAAACTGTTTCTCGGTATTCGTGCCAGTCCGTTCTTTTCCTATTCAAAATGACTGATCTCGGTAAAGCTCGTTCGTCCAGACAAAATTGAAGGTAACGGTGATCGGAGAAAGAGTGATCCGAAGAAACTCTCCATGCTGGATGTCTTCGGAAACAAGTGATATATCCAAGACTTCTTGACTACTCTTGGTAACAAAAGTAGGTTCGGAGCCAACATTATAAATTAGGAGATTCGAACCTATTAGTAAGTTGAACAACGATTCTCCTCGTTCATTCGTATCGGTACTACCCCATTCGGTACTACTGACGAAGCCTAGGGTAAATCCGGGAGAGATGCCGCACCAGGAGAGATGCCGCATTAGTCATTAAACCAAATTCCACTTTAGGAAAATTGAAACAGTGATGCTTATTGCATCATCCATTTGTTAGTACATGTTTGCATGTGGATAAATGTAGACGTTGAGTGTTGAATATAAGTTTTGACCGATTTTGTCAAGTAAGTACCTGATTTTTCCAGACAAAGTTTTTGATAGGTTTAGACAAATTTGTAGTAACATGCATATTAGCATTAAATAGCTATGTTACTTTGATTGTGGAGCTTCCTAAGGCTCTTGATTAGTGTTTAGAAAGCAATACACCCAACTTTCAAAAACGAACTAAGATTTATCCTATGCGGCATCTCACCCTGAGTTTTGGTTTAGATGCCGCAAACGATTTTGGTAGAGATGCCGCATGAAAAAATGTTGATAAATGAAGATTACTATCCATTTTTTTTCAAGGAGTGTCTTTTTTGCAATATGCCGACGCATTATAAAAGAAAAGGAAACGTAAAAAGGGCTCATTGCAGCGAAGAAAATTTGAAGGAAGCATTACAAAAGCTACGGTGCGGAGAAATAAAATTTAGAGAAGCTGAGCGCATCTATCAAATACCGGCACGAACGCTAAAACGAAGGTTGAATTCAGGAAATTCGAGAAAAGGCTCAAAGCAAGTAATAATTAGTTCATATAATTAGTAGGTATTAATTAAATATAAATGGATGTGTGTTTTGTTATAGGTTTATTTGGAGAAACCGACGAAAAAAAACTTGTCACTCACATTAATAAGCTTTCGGCTGCAGGTTTCGCACCAGACAGAACAACTGTTCGTAAAATTGCTTATCGGTTTGCCGAAGAACTTGGAGTTGCTCTCAAATTTAATAAAGATAAGCAAACTGCTGGATATGATTGGTTAAATTCCTTTTTAAGGCGGAATAAAGAACTGAGTATTCGCCAAGCAGAAGGCTTGTCGGTTGCTAGGGCTCAAGGAATGAACCGAGAGAGTGTAGATGCCTTCTTCGCATTGCTAGAGAAAGTCGTTCAAGAGAATGACCTCTTCGATAAGCCTAGTAACATTTTCAATATGGATGAAAGTGGTGTACAGGCTAACAATAAACCAGACGCAGTAATAACACAAAAAGGGTCGCAAGGCGTTCATGTGTTGACATCTGGTGAAAAGGGGGAAACTGTGACAGTCGTAGGGTGCTGTAATGCTGCCGGCCAGTTTTTACCGCCTGTCTTAATCTTCAAAGGAGTGAATAAAAAAAAGGAATTCGAAGATGGCCTTCCTCCTGGATCTCGTGTGTACATGAATCCGAAATCTGCCTACATAAGCACTGAGTTGTTTATCAGATGGTTTACAGAACATTTTTTACCTCAAAAACCACCAGGAAAAGTAATTTTAATTCTGGATGGACACGCCAGTCACTGCAGCTCGCCCCTATTGCTCGAAACAGCCTACGAAAATGGGGTCATCCTTCTTTGTTTGCCAAGCCATTGCACTCATGCTTTGCAACCGCTAGACAGGTGTTTCTTTGGGCCGTTTAAAAATTATTTTAAGACTGAAGCTGCCAGTTGGATGAAACACAACTCACAACAACGCATCACTCGATATCAAATGGGGACACTTATTGGAGCAGCTTGGCGTAAAGCTGCTTCAGTGGATATTGCTGTTAGTGGGTTTAACTCTATAGGAATATATCCACTGAACCCCAATAGAATTCTCGATCATTTTTACGCCATTTCTGACAGAGGAAAAGAGCACTCGATAGAGACCCACCTGGAGAATGATTCAGGCAATACCGCTGCAATGCCATCTACTTCGGGAACTACTTTCCAAAAGCGATCCACATCATTCAACGAAGCAATGCCATCTACTTCGGGAGGTACTTCCCAAAAGTGTCCAATTGTTTCAGAAAAGAGAGGATCTGCTACTGTATATTGCACATCATCTAACGAATCAGAGAATGATTTAGATCTTACTCCCGGAAAAGTTTTATCACAGATTTCTCCAGTACCGAAACTACATGAAAAGAAGGCTCATGCCAGAAGGCAGCTGGCATGCGTCCTTACTGACAGAAATAATATTAAAGAAGCTAAAAATAATGCAAAGCGGCAAAAGATAAGTAACAAACAACCAAAGAAAAATCATAGTGGAGCTAATGCCAATCTCAACCGCTGTTGTGAATGTTTCGAAAACTATTACGGAACTAAAAAGAAAGATGACTGGGTAGTGTATGATGTGCAAAAAGTGGTTCCACGAGTCCTGCTCCCTTTACAATGGGAAATGCGTCGACTGCGGCCGGTTATTATAAGGGAAAGAAACAAAAACTAAAATTACTTTTCAACATGATGTATTTTTCAATTCCATTTAAAATAAAGTCAGTTTTTGCAAACTTTTAGTGTTTTTTCCATAAACTTAGCAAGGGGCATCTCTCCCCGATAAGCTGCGGCTTCTATACCGGAATGTCGGGGAGAGATGCCGAATTGAATGGGATTACAAAATATTTTTTTTTAAGGTGTACATTATTTTTTATCGCATTTAAGGCTTAGTTGATAAAATAAGATATCCCAAATATCGTTTTATAATACTTTCCTTAACAGTGGCGCCTTTCTTTTACAAATAAATAAATATGCTTTAAAAACAGCGGCGTCTCTCCCCGACTTACCCTATATCGATTTCTAAAATAATCTCAGAGAGTGCCTGGCATGCACTCTGAAGTCAGATTTTGTCGGTACGTCGTAAAATCTGGGGTATAATGCCACGGTTGTTTTCTAGTTTTGGTGTCTAGCATGAACGAAACTTGTCAAATATATGTATCTTTGCGTTTTGAACTTTTTATGAGCAGTCATGATCTCAACACTAAGGTAAAGACGTAAAATAGTAGAAATATGCCCACGGTACATCGCCGGATTCGATGTCTCAACCTAGAATATAAGAGGCGACGACTTCAGGAAACCGAATTTCAGAAAGACAAAAAAAAAACACTATGGGTGGAAATGTCAAACTAACCATTAACGGAATTTTCTTTCTAAAACGACCACTGTCGAAAATGTTTATGCCAGAGAAGTCAGAAGTTTATATTTCAACAAATTTTCAGCATATCACTCAGAAAAATTAAAATTATTGAGAATATTGCTGATATTTAATACAATACGTACAAATTTCTGGAATGAAATTTCCATTAAATTTCAGATAAAGCGTGGGGTCAACGTTAGGCATGTCTTAACCAATTATTTTCCAAATTACAAAAGCCCCCCATAATCAGGATTTAAAAGATTTAGAGGGCTTACAATACTCAATCCACCCCCAAATGAAGCCCAGCAACCCTACCTATGTATAATATACCAATAAATTCAACCTTCAGGTAAGCATTTCCTTTGTTTTCTGAATTGTTATACAATATTCTAGAGTATCCAAATTCAGGAAGAATAATTGGCAATTTCAACAAACATAATAAACTGACATTCGATAATGATGGGGTGAAATACATATTCGACGAAATCTTAAAGTATTCCATTTCAAATTTACTGGGTTGTATAGAGAAACCGTTGCTTGGGTAGTTCGCCATTATAACGCAATCTATCGTCGTTGGATGTCTATACAGAATATTCCGTTTGCTGAGAATTCGCCATGAATTTTTCAAGAATAAAGCAATTCTCAAGAAAAGTTTCGGCAATCTAACTTTCGAGAACTTTCGCGTACGAAAGTGAGTGTGTTTTGAGTAAATAAAATCGGAAAATTTCAGAGAGTCTTCACTTGGCTAGATTCTAATTATATTCATAACCGTTCACTGAATACAGAAAATTGAAGTCTTCTCTTCATCATTGCTGCAAAGGAATGACTTTAAAAGGTCATTAAGGCGAGGTCGACCTACATGTGACACACGTAGGTCGACCTCGACTCGACCGCTGCTCGTCACTAGAATACTCTCCAGGTCCACATCCAATACAGGTTCGGTTAGGTTCACGGACAGCTATGATTATTCACAGCACACATAGACCACATCTGGGTACGTTGTGTTATCGCAAAGGATGCATAATCCCGTCTACTATTTTACATACCTCGAACCGGACTAAGCGCACAACAAAACGTTGTAACTGACCAATATCAACGTTTTCCATGTCCCATAGCCCGTTAAAGAAGTCGGGGCTAAGAGTTAATTTCGATGGAGATGGAATGTACTTTCCCCCTCTTCCTCATCACCACAACTTCTACAGATGCCGACTTAAGGTATTCGAAGCCTCCTGGCGTGCGCTCTGATTGGATACTGTACAGTGATAACACGAATCACCGTGCCTACGTATTGTCTTTCCAACGACAGCAAATTAGTGTTCTACTCTTTTTTTCTTTTCTCGTTTATGCTGTGTTTTGCTGGACAGCGGCTGGGCGATTTGCGTCTGCGGCTCGAGAGCAATTGATTCATCATTCAATGTCGAGGTTTTGTATGAAAATAGTACTAGTATGTTGGGCAGGTTGTCTATGCAATCAAGGATTTTTATATGTACGTGAGGAGAATGGATGGAAAGAGACGAATGTACTGTAGATGTAGAGTCCTTCGGTGGCAGCAAGGACATTCGAGAAAGGATATTTTTGGCAGTGAAGCGATATATGGGGAATATGGGTGTCATATGAACCGGGATGAAGAGGTGAATGTCCAGGAGTAGTGTAGATGGAATTCCGGATCCTTCGGTGGCGACAAGGATATTCGAAAAAGGATACTTTTGGCAGTGAAGCGAAATACGGCCAATATGGGTGTCATATGAATCGGAGTGGACACCCGAATATCCAGGAGTAGTACGGATGGCATTTCGAGTCCTTCGGTGGCGAAAAGGACATTCAAGAAAGTCAAGTGAAATATGGGCAATATGGGTGTCATATGAACCGGGGTGAGGAGGCGAATGCCTAGGAGTACTATGGATGGCATTCCGGATCCTTCGGTGGCGACAAGGATATTCGAAAAAGGATACTTTTGGCAGTGAAGCGAAATACGGCCAATATGGGTGTCATATGAATCGGAGTGGACACCCGAATATCCAGGAGTAGTACGGATGGCATTTCGAGTCCTTCGGTGGCGAAAAGGACATTCAAGAAAGTCAAGTGAAATATGGGCAATATGGGTGTCATATGAACCGGGGTGAGGAGGCGAATGCCTAGGAGTACTATGGATGGCATTCCGGATCCTTCGGTGGTGACAAGGATATTCGAAAAAGGATACTTTTGAGAGTGAAGCGAAATACGGTCAATATGGGTGTCATATGAAACGGGGTGAACACCCGAATATCCAGAAGTAGTGCAGATGGCATTTCGAGTCCTTTCGAGCGAAAAGGACATTCACGAAAGTCGAGTGAAAAATGGGCAATATGGGTGTCATATGAACCGGGGTGAGGAGGCGAATGCCTAGGAGTACTATGGATGGCATTCCGGATCCTTCGGTGGTGACAAGGATATTCGAAAAAGGATATTATTGGCAGTGAAGCGAAATACGGTCAATATGGGTGTCATATGAATCGGGGTGAACACCCGAATATCCAGGAGTAGTGCAGATGGCATTTCGAGTCCTTCGGAGCGAAAAGGACATTCTTGGAAGTCAAGTGAAAAATGGGCAATATGGGTGTCATATGAATTGTGGTGAGGAGGCGAATGCCTATGAGTACTGTGGATGGCATTTCGAGTCCTTCGGTGCCGATAAGGATATTCGAAAAAGGACACTTCTGGCTGTGAAGCGCAATACGGTCAATATGGGTGTCATATGAATCGGGGTGGACACCCGAATATCCAGGAGTAGTGCAGATGGCATTTCGAGTCCTTCGGAGCGAAAAGGACATTCTTGGAAGTCACGTGAAAAATGGGCACTATGGGTGTCATATGAATTGTGGTGAGGAGGCGAATGCCTAGGAGTACTATGGATGGCATTTCGAGTCCTTCGGTGCCGATAAGGATATTCGAAAAAGGACACTTCTGGCTGTGAAGCGCAATACGGTCAATATGGGTGTCATATGAATCGGGGTGGACACCCGAATATCCAGGAGTAGTGCAGATGGCATTTCGAGTCCTTCGGAGCGAAAAGGACATTCTTGGCAGTCAAGTCAAAAATGGGCAATATGGGTGTCATGCGAACCGGGGTGAAGAGGCGAATGCCTAGGAGTACTATGGATGGCATTCCGGATCCTTCGGTGGTGACAAGGACATTCGAAAAAGGATATTTTTGGCAGTGAAGCGAAATACGGTCAATATGGGTGTCATATGAATCGGGGTGGACACCCGAATATCCAGGAGTAGTGCGGATGGCATTTCGAGTCCTTCGGTGGCGAAAAGGACATTCAAGAAAGTCAAGTGAAATATGGGCAATATGGGTGTCATATGAACCGGGGTGAGGAGGCGAATGCCTAGGAGTACTATGGATGGCATTCCGGATCCTTCGGTGGTGACAAGGATATTCGAAAAAGGATACTTTTGGGAGTGAAGCGAAATATGGTCAATATGGGTGTCATATGAATCGGGGTGAACACCCGAATATCCAGAAGTAGTGCAGATGTCATTTCGAGTCCTTTCGAGCGAAAAGGACATTCACGAAAGTCGAGTGAAAAATGGGCAATATGGGTGTCATATGAACCGGGGTGAGGAGGCGAATGCCTAGGAGTACTATGGATGGCATTCCGGATCCTTCGGTGGTGACAAGGATATTCGAAAAAGGATACTTTTGGCAGTGAAGCGAAATACGGTCAATATGGGTGTCATATGAATCGGGGTGAACACCCGAATATCCAGGAGTAGTGCAGATGGCATTTCGAGTCCTTCGGAGCGAAAAGGACATTCTTGGAAGTCAAGTGAAAAATGGGCAATATGGGTGTCATATGAATTGTGGTGAGGAGGCGAATGCCTATGAGTACTGTGGATGGCATTTCGAGTCCTTCGGTGCCGATAAGGATATTCGAAAAAGGACACTTCTGGCTGTGAAGCGCAATACGGTCAATATGGGTGTCATATGAATCGGGGTGGACACCCGAATATCCAGGAGTAGTGCAGATGGCATTTCGAGTCCTTCGGAGCGAAAAGGACATTCTTGGAAGTCACGTGAAAAATGGGCAATATGGGTGTCATATGAATTGTGGTGAGGAGGCGAATGCCTAGGAGTACTATGGATGGCATTTCGAGTCCTTCGGTGCCGATAAGGATATTCGAAAAAGGACACTTCTGGCTGTGAAGCGCAATACGGTCGATATGGGTGTCATATGAATCGGGGTGGACACCCGAATATCCAGAAGTAGTGCGGATGGCATTTCGAGTCCTTCGGTGGCGAAAAGGACATTCAAGAAAGTCAAGTGAAATATGGGAAATATGGGTGTCATATGAACTGGGGTGAGGAGGCGAATGTCCAGGAGTACTGAGATGGCATTCCGGATCCTTCGGTGGCGACAAGGATATTCGAAAAAGGATACTTTTGGCAGTGAAGCGAAATACGGTCAATATGGGTGTCATATGAATCGGGGTGAACACACGAATATCCAGAAGTAGTGCAGATGGCATTTCGAGTCCTTTCGAGCGAAAAGGACATTCACGAAAGTCGAGTGAAAAATGGGCAATATGGGTGTCATATGAACCGGGTTGAAGAGGCGAATGTCCAGGAGTACTGAGATGGCATTCCGGATCCTTCGGTGGCGACAAGGACATTCGAAAATGGATGTTTTTGGCAGTAAAGCGAAATATAGGCAATATGGGTGTCATATGGACCGGTGCGAAGAGACGAATATCCAGGAGTACTATAGATGGCATTCCGGATCCTTCGGTGGCGACAAGGATATCCGAAAAAGACTTTTTGCAAGTAAAGCAAAATATATAGGTAATATGGGTGTCATATGAATCGGGGTGAAGAGGCGTAGATGTAGATGGCATTTCGAGTCCTTCGTCTACTTGCGCAGCATTTCCTCGAAAATTGTGGTGCGGACCAGGACAACGCCCGTTCTATCAACCAGGCTAAATGTGCATACGGCATGCTGTCGAAAATCTGGCAGAGCAGTTGTCTCAGCATCAACATCAAGCTGATATTTTTTCGCTCTCGGGTACTGTCTGTAGTTTTGTATGGGTGCAGTACATGGAAAATTTCCGTAGGAGTTACCAGAAAGCTGCACTTCTGCGCACCATCGTACTCTGTTCTGGGGAATAGGGTGCAGCTTACAACAGACTTAACCAGCGCACTACACTCCTTTGCCACAGATCGTCGCCATGTGATTCTAGGACCCCCTCTTGGTTGGTTGGAAAGAGGGTTCTATTTCATGACATGCAAAACAATGCTTTTATCACTCTTCCGCAATGTGTGAGTTTTTCATCTGGTGTTATAGGACGCTGGTTTCTGTCGCACGACCCTTTCTGAATATAGTCTTTTATTAACTCTTATAAGAAATCAAAGTGTTCCACAGAGCCACGGACAAATTCTCGAAGCTTGTTGTTGTCTTTACGAACAACAATAAGTTGGCCAACGAAACCCTCCTCGTTTCTTCTCTGGAAAATGAGATGTGTTGTTCTTCGTTTTCAGACAAGAATCTGCCTCATAAAATAATCTTCTTCCATTTCCGATTCATGTGACACCCATTTCGCTTTTCGCTTCACTGCCAAAAACATCCTTTTCCGAATGTCCTTGTCACCACCGAAGGATCCGGAATGCCATTTACAGCACTCCTGGACATTCGACTCTTCACACCGGTTCACATGACAACCATATTGCCCATTTTTCACTTGATTTTCGTGAATGTCCTTTTCGCCACCGAAGGAGCTGAAATGCCATCTACGCTACTCCTGGACATTCGTCTCTTCACCCCGATTGATACGACACCCATATTGCCCATATTTCACTTTACCAGCAAAAATATCCTTTTTCGAATGTCCTTGTCGCCACCGAAGGACTCTAAGTGCCATTTATAGTGTTCCCGGAGATTCGCCTCTTCACCCCGGTTCATATGACACCCATATTGCCCATTTTTCACTCGACTTTCGTGAATGTCCTTTTCGTTACGAAGGACTCGAAATGCCATCTGCACTACTCCTGGATATTCGGGTGTCCACCCCGATTCATATGACACCCATATTCCCCATATTTCGCTTCACTGCCAAAAATATCCTTTTTCGAATGTCCTTGTCGCCACCGAAGGACTCGAAATGCCATCCATAGTTATCCTAGGCATTTGCTTCTTCACCCCGGTTCATATGACACCCATATTGCCCATATTTCAATTGACTTTCTTGAATGTCCTTTTCACCACCGAAGGACTCGAAATGCCATCCGCACTACTCCGTGATATTCGGGTGTCCACCCCGATTCATATGACACCCATATTGACCGTATTTCGCTTCACTGCCAAAAATATCCTTTTTCGAATGTCCTTGTCACCACCGAAGGATCCGGAATGCCATCCATAGTACTCCTAGGCATTCGCCTCTTCACCCCGGTTCGCATGACACCCATATTGCCCATTTTTCACTTGACTTTCGTGAATGTCCTTGTCGCCACCGAAGGATCCGGAATGCCATCTACACTACTCCTGGACACTCGCCTCTTCGTCCCGGTTCATATGACACCCATACTCCCCATATATCGCTTCACTGCCAAAAATATCCTTTCTCGAATGTCCTTGCTGCCACCGAAGGACTCTACATCTACAGTACATCGTCTCTTTCCATCCATTCTCCTCACGTACATATAAAAATCCTTGATTGCATAGACAACCTGCCCAACATACTATAGTACTATTTTCATACAAAACCCCGACATTGAATGATGAATCAATTGCTCTCGAGCCGCAGACGCAAATCGCCCAGCCGCTGTCTAGCAAAACACAGCATTAGCTCCTTTTGTTTCAGCACTTCACACAAAAAACATCAGTAATGCCAAGTCCTGCCTGTCGGAGTTTTTTTTTGTGAACCCACGTCGAAGGGGGTTGCGAAGACGTTCTCAAAAATTCAAAATTAAACGAAAAATTCACAAATATAATAATTATTTCAAGAAACAATTAAAAAACATATTTCGGCGATTTAAATCGTGTGATGCTCGATTGTGCTGGCGTCCTTGTCCTCGATTGCGTATTTATTTTAGTTTTACCCTCGTTAATACTTGTACGTAGTCCCCATTACATCTCATGTTCATCGATTTCGAAAAGGCGTTTGACAGCGTTGACTGGGAATACATCTGGAAGGCTTTACATGAGAGAGGTATGTACCTACAGCAGATAAAATCATATCCATTATCAAGCAGTCCTACAGCGGAGTCCAGTGTCACGTCTTACACAAGGGTAAGCTTTCAGATCCCTTCGAGGTACATAGTGGAGTGAGACAACGCTGCATTTTGTCATCTATATTGTTTTTTCCATTAACGACGTACTCTGCAGCGCGCTTCATGAACACCAGAGCAAAGGTATCAGATGGAACCTGTTTGAATACCTTTAACACCTGGATTACGCTGACGATCTTTGTCTTCTCCCAAATATATCGGATCATCTAGTTCAAATGACGGATGCCCTGTATCGCGAAATTTTTTTTTTTTGGGGCAGACGGTGGAAAAAGTGGGCAATTTTTGCTACCTCAGAAGCATCCTTACGGTAGATGGTGGAGCGGATGCTTATGTACTGTCTCGCATCAATAAGGCTCGGGCAGCTTTTTTCAGTTTAAATCCTTTCTGGCAAAACAACAACATCTTCAGATGTACCAAACTGAAAAATTAATGTAAAATCTGTGCTTCTTTATGGCTATTCAACTTGGAAAGTGACAAGTGCAAACTTTCGTCAATCAGTGTCTACGGCGCATCCTACACATACGCTGGTTGGAGGTCATTTCTAACGACGACCTCATGTTCATTACTGGCCAGGACAGGATAGACACCTCTATAAAAAGGCGAAAGTGGCAATGGATAGGTCACACACTTCGAAAAGGGCCGGAAAACATTGCTAAACAGGCCCTCGATTGGAACCCACAGGGAACCGATGCAATTCGCCGCGTTGGTTGACCTAGAAACACCTGGAGAAGATCAGTTGATGTCGAGGGTAAGTCATTAGGCAAATCGTGGAGACAGCTGAAGGCGATGGCGGCGAACAGGACGAGGCGAAAGTCGGCGTGGTTAATGCTCTATGCCCCACAAGGGATTGACGGAATCCAGAGAGAGAATACGTAGTCCACCTTCTTTTGCAGCTGTGTCAAGCGTAATCAGGAGTTATTCTGCGTCGGTCAATCTTGGGGACATGATGTTGATGTTGCGGCGTACGCTGATAATTGTGTTGACTTGATGCGTAGCGTCTGACTGTTGTCCATATTCATAGCCCGAATAACGTATTCCAGTGTTAGGTTGAAGAACGTCGGCGCCGGTCCATCGCCCTGTTTCAGACCAGTGCGTTTTTCAAATAGATAAGCAAGTCTGTTATGGATCCTGACCCGTGAGCCGGAGTTGGTCATCGTCATCTTTGTCAGTTGCACTAATTTGGCCGGTATACCGAATTGCAGCATGATATTGAACAGTACTCCACGATCGATACTGTCAAATGCCTATTTGAAGTCGACAAAGATTTCGTATACGTCTACGTTGTATTTGGAGTATCACTTTGACCGCAAAGAGCCGATCGGTTGGGGAGCGACCAGGTCTGAAACCGCTTTGATATTCGCCAATGATTCGTTCTGCGTACGGTTTTATTCTATTTTCCAGAATTTTCGTCAATATTTTAGAGGACGTACAGCCTAGTGACATGCCCATGTAATTCTCACACCGCAGTTTATCTCCCTTTTTGTGAATTGGATAGATGATGCTTTTGCGCCCATGGTCTGGGATCACCTCGTCCTCTCATACTCGCAGGAGTAATGATGTATGGCATTAAGTAACTAGACTCGTTCCACCGAATTTTAGCAGTTCAGCTGGAATTTCGTCAGCGCCCGGCGCTTTATTTCGTTTTAGTGACCACAACGCGAGATCAACTTCCTTTACTGTCGGGGGTTGTATGGGAGGAAATATGTATATCAGCAATATCGTCGAGAGCTTCTTGTGTGGGGATGTTAGATGGTAGGTTCAGAAGCTCTTCAAAATAAGAGGCCCATCGTTTGTTAATGCCATCGGTGTCATCCTTGTCCTTACAAAGGCTAGTCCTGGGTTGATAACCATTTTTAATTGTATTTACTAGTCTGTGCGCTTGTCTGGTGTTAATATTAGCTAAATTTTCATTAATATTCAGCCCCTGCTCGTCAAAGTATTTACGTGTCTTACGTCTAATTATTCTTTTCGATATTCGCCGTAGCTCGTCATATTTTTCCCTTCTGGCTCTGGTTCCTCGTTGAATCCATTGTCTGTAGGCCTCGTTTTTCGCGTCAAGTGAATTTTTGCATTCTTCGTTGAACCAGTCATTTCGCGCTTGGCGGGTTTTATATCCCACGACCTTCTCTGAGACATCTCTGATTGTACCCTTGAGTTCTTCCCAGAACACATGGACCCCTGTGTTGCTGATGTTGTGTAGCATAGGCGATAGTCTTTCCTCAAGGGCGGTAGCATACGCCATGGCCGTAGCATCGTTCAGAAGCTTATCAACCGCAAAGATTTTGGGAGGGCTGTTTCTAGATCGGTGCAATGAGGAAATTATACATTGGTAATTCGTCTTCACCAAGTGATGATCTGAGTCACAGCTTGGAGCGGACATCCATCACACTAGACATCAATCTCTTGCAAATGAGGACGTGATCAATTTGGTTGACGGTATGTGCGTCTGGAGATTTCCAGGTCTGCTTGTGAATGTGTCGATACGGGAAACTCGTAGAGCTTACGACAAGATTCCTACTGCAGGCGAAGTCGCTGGCCGTTGTCGTTAAATTCTTCATGGAAACTCTGGCCTCCAGTGGTCCCCGGTGCCAACTTTCATTTCCGATTTTCGCGTTAAAGTCTCCCAGTAGCAACTTAACGTCGTTTAATGGAAGTGAGTCGAAGAGAGTCTCATGGCGGGCGTAGAACTCGTTCTTTACTGCGTCTTCCTTAACTTCAGTGGGGGCATGCACATTGATGAGCCAGAGATTGAAGAATCGAGTCTTAATGCGAATCGTTTGAAGTCAGTAATATGGGGTTTAAGGTGATTGTTCACTATAAATACTACTCCAAATGCCTTCGGCCCGATGATTTTCCACTTGTAAAAATTGTGTGCGATTTGTTGTCATTGATCTCCCTGTCAAGCCAATTTGTTTCCTGGACTGCAGTAATGCTCAGTTTGTACTTTTCGACCTGTTGGAGGAGGGCCTTCTCTGCCCCCGGTTTGTTCAGGGAGCGTACATTCCAGGATCCGAAAGAATAATCCTTTAGTCGTTTGCGTGGTCGTCGTTGTTGTTCCGTCCAATCCGAGGCTTTTGTTCCAGGTTTCTTGATGTGGAGTGGTTTTTACAAGGACGAGCTGTCAGCACTTCGCTTAATCAGGAAGTAACCCTGCTACTGTAAGTCTAGGATATAATAAATTTCATAATTCAAATTGCATTAATTTTTAAATTTTCTCTCACAACCCATTGACGTTATCACGCAAATTTGATACTTGGAAGGCACTGCCCGTCGCATTTTTATTACTTTTTCAATAGCTGCTGCTCTTGCTCGTAGGAGCTCGTACCAATCACAATTATGTGTTGCTGTCACCGTGCTTTTATGGTGAAATGACGCTAACACTAGATGCAATGAATATAGCCGAAGCTCCACTTTTGATGAATTGGCACATTTTGCTTTCAGTTCCAAATTTAACCAATTAATTTGTGCTAACTCAATCAGTTTTTTAGTTACTGAATTTACAACCGTGGCGATGGCGATGTCCAGTTTTAACATTTCCACATTCGTCTTTGGTAGGGTAAACTCATTTTGTTTAAACATGGTTTGTCGTTTCAATATGATAAATAATTAAAATTGAATAGGTATCGTTCAGCAAACCACAATGTTGAAAAGTTTTCTCATTTCTCAAAGGTTTCCTTGACAACATTATCCTAATGAAAGTGAAACTAAGAAAGTAACCTATTCAAATATACCGTCATAGTAAAATAATCTCATAATCTCATGTTTTCATCCGTTTCGACTTAGATTGATTAATATCTGAATAATATCTATGCTTTGAAGAAACGGATCCCAAGATGGGAGATTCTGGCTTGTTGACCAAACTTATATACTCGTAGAATGTGACCAAACATAGTAATTTCTCCGGGCAATCGTGATGATGCTAAGGACGATGGTAATTACCGCAAATATGAAGGATAACTTTACTCATGTTTTCCCTCTATACTACGAATGATCAAAGGAAACTTGATAGCTTAGGTAATTGGAATTCTATTTTAGTAATATTATGTTGACTTGGATTTTATTAAAATTTTAGAATAAATGCATTCGGATAAGAACAAACTTTGACGTCAAAAAAATAATCAAATCACCAGTTTGGAGTGTGTCGCCATATCTCCGTAATAAATGTTGTAAAGGTCGCCACACACGGCAACCATTTTAGTCGTGAGCATTCACTGAACCACGTCAAACTCAACAGAAAAAAATTTCCGCATTTCCACCGTTCTATGAAATTTGATGGTTCGACGGAAGTTCGGTCGTGGTTCTGCGCGGTCATGTGTGGCGACGTTTAGCAATGTAACTAAGTTGAGAAATAGAATATTTCAGTACGAAGTGTCTCAGAGCCCTTTATTTTTAAGGGTTTGTAATGAATTGTAGAAATAATTTGCAATACTACAATTTTTATTGCGTCGGAAAAGTTGCCTAAATAATTACTTATCGTCACTAAATAATTACTTTCGTTCGCATTCCAAACCGATTCACATTGGTTATTGTAAATTTATTACTATTAAATCCGCCTACGAGTCTCGAAATTCGCTAGATAGGAGAGCAAAACGCAAATATCTGCCTATTTGCTTCTTAGACTGCGCTATGGACGGTCGTCATTTTTGACTAGCGCAGCGACTAAACGTCTCAAGGTAAACCTCGTGTTTTTTAAACACAATATTTCTAATAGATATTTGTACTTTTCACCTTTATTTTAGAGATTACTTCATTTAATTATTAAATGAAACGTAAATCATCCGAGAAGTCCCAGAAAATTCACAGCCACAGCAGGCTCAGCAAATGGGGAATGAGTGCAAGTAATCACCCAACAAGCTGTCATTCGCATGGGTCGCAGGAACCGCTATCGACCGGATTAGCTGCTAAATGTGTTTTAAATCTACCTGAGTAAGTCCATACATAAAAAAAAACTAAACAATTCTTGTACCTGTCATAATACATATAACATAAATGATACTGCGACGAAAATCAAGTTAACCGGTTGAGTTTGTGAATGCATTGCGTACAGTTTCGTTCTTTCGGCTTTACCCCCTATATATGGCCTTCTCAACCAATTTATATATTCAGTGGTGATAAAAGTCACTAAATTAATAATTGTTATCACTGGGTTTGTTTAGTGAGAAATGGCATTACATCGAATTCTAGAACCGGGAACGTTTTAAAATGTCATCAACAAATCACACGATCTCAGTGATCAATTCCGCTATCGGCATCGGCGGTGGAGGCTCACAAGTTATGAATTCACTAATTCACATGAAAACAAACACGAGTTTATCTAAATAAGAACTTTATTTTTATACCCTAGACTTTTAGTATAGGGTATATTGTTTTTGTCACGACGGAAATATGTAACACCTTAAAGGAGGCTCCGGAGGTATAGCATTGTATATATATAAATGATCAGGGTCACCTCCTGATTCGATTTAGCCATGTCTGTCTGTCTGTCTGTGTCTGTCTGTCTGTCTGTCTGTCTGTCTGTCCGTTCGCACGATAACTTTCGATAGAATGAAGCTAGAGCCTTGAAATTTTGGTCAGATGTTGGAAGTATGATCTAGTTGGTTGGTATTGAAAATGGGCATGATCAGGCCAAGAGAACGCCTACCTCCCCTACATATGTAAAATACTTAAATGTATCCATAACTCCCGATTAAATAAACATGAAAACCTCTAGCTTTGGTAGATCGCTCGTGAGGGTAATCTTATACTCTTCTGGAAAAATAAAATCGATGAGTTGAAAACTAACGGCAATTTTCTTACAAAGAGCCCCGTACTACCCTACTTTTCAGGTTTTTTGTCCATAACTTTTGAACAAATTGACGTAGACATCTGATTTTTGGTATGTAACCCTGAGGGAAGAAGCTACTCAAGGTTCTGTAAGTTGGGCGAAATCAGATCGAAGGAACACCTACCTCCCCTACAAATTAAAAAACATTAAATGTTCCTTTAATTACGATAACTTTCGATAAAATGATACTACCGACTTAAAAATTTGGTGGAATGTTGCTAGTAAGACCTTCTTAGTTGGTATTGAATATGGGCAAGATACGACCCAAGGAACCCCCACCTCCCCTACCAACGAAACTTCAAATAAGCAAAAACTTTTGATACAATGAAGCCAGTGACTTGAAATTTTGGTCAAATGTTTGAAGTAAGATTGAGTTAGTTGCCATTAAAGATGGGTAAAATCCGAACTAAGGAACCCCTACCTCGCCTAGAAATGAAACTTAAAATAAGCGATAACTTGTGACAAAATAAAGCTAGCGACTTGAAATTTTGGTCAAATGTTTGTAGTAGGATCCAGTTGGCTAATATTGAAAATACGTAAAATCCGACCAACGAAACCCCTACTTCCCCTACAAATGAAACTTCAAATAAGCGATAACTTTCGATAGAGTGAAGCTAGAGACTTGAAATTTTGTTTAAATGTTTGTAGGGTGATCTAATTGGTTGGTGGCAATGATGGGCAAGATCCGACCCAAGCAACCCCTACCTCCCCTACAAGTGAAACTTCAAATAAGCAATAACTTTCCATAGAATGAAGCTAGCGACTTGAAAAATTCGACAAATATTTGTAGAATGGGTTAGTTAGTTAATTGATTTTGAGAATGGTCAAGATCCTACTGAATGAGTGCCAACCTCCCCTATGAACTGGCCATATAGGAGACCCATTCTTAATGCATATGGTCGTTGCCAATTGGTACTTTTGGTATCACCACTAGGTCTGTACAAGTCTAGGGTATGTACGCTTCGGACTCCGGGCCGAAGCGAAGCTTCGGCCTGGTTTGAATCTGACTTAACTTAATTGCTTGCCATCTAGAACTAGACTACTTGCTACTGTCTTACTTCTGTTACTTATACTCTTTCTTTATCTGCACTTAAGGTCATTTGGTTCATTCTCTTTTCTATTTTAGATATAAAATTATTTTGATAAGCTATTTCTTGTACTTATTAATTTCTTATCTGGTTGTTAGATTCCCATACTGTCTTGCTTCTATTACTTATTATCTGCATTTAAGGTCATTTCGTTCATTCTCTATTCTAGATATAATAAGATTTATTTCTTGTACTATGTTTGACCTGAACTTAGTATGTAATTTCTAATCTGGTTATTTCCTTAGATTCCCAATTCCGTTAAGTGTGATAATAATTCCAATTAATCTTTGATTGATTGAAAGAGTAATATGTAACATGTATTTATTATACAAGGTGTCCCAAACCCCATCGTCAACCAGGAAACCAGTGACAGGCCAAGTGGTGGCAGTTATCAGAAAAGTATTAAAAAAAAGCCTCCGTCAATTATTTTTTGACTTATAGACATTCAAAAAAGAATTGGAGATATTCATACCCTGTGATGATTTTTTAAAGTCACAATCTAAAAGTAAAAAATTACTGTATTGGTTTTAAATAAAATATGACTTTTTTTCCCAATTTTGTACTCAAAATTATCACTTATCCCAACTTCAACTGACTGCACTGTAAAAAAAAATATACCACGCGGTTTTGGCAAGTAACTGTAAAAGATGGCGCATTTTGTCCAGATTCCAAAATGGTACGACACTTCCTATATTGTTTTAAGTATATTCTGTCGGCACTTCATGCGCTATCATACGAAAAAATAAAGGCTGGTGTATTTGACGGTCCACAAATTCGACAGCTTCTTAGAGATACAAATTTTATTGAATCAATGGAAGAAAATGCCAGCCATGCTGGCATTTAAGAATATACCTATACAATAGGTCTTATGGCTCATTCTACTTGGCGCTATCCGATTCCGACTACTAATTCGGGCAAACAGTAGGTCATGAATCCTAATCCCTATTTGGGATTTTCAGGTGGTGCAAAGTGTCGTGAATCGCCCGTACAGCCTAATTGTCGGTGCTCAGGCGATTTTGAATGCAAGGTCAACAATGAGTACTACAACAAGTGCGTGCAATGTTTGAAGATTCTTTGCCACGAGGAGCCGCAATGTGTGCCAAATCGATTCAAGGCGTAGGAGGAACCGTACTGTTTCCCAAAGGTTACATCCGAAAGGTGGCGGACTTGATGCAATCGAAGGGTGGATTATTTATAAGTGGCGAAGTCCAGACCGGACTCGGTCGAACTGGTGAACATTTCTGGAGGTCCAGGATCATGATATTATTCGGCATATCGTTACCATGTCTAAAGGAATTGGCACTGGTTTCCCAATGGCTGCCGTCGTCACAACGCCGAAAATTGCCGAGTGTTTGGGACAAGCTCTGCAATTTAATACGTTCGGTGGTAACCCGATGGTAAGGGCGGTTGGAACTGCTGTTTTGGATGTTATCGAGGAGGAGGAATTGCAGAACCGTGTACTTGATGTTGGAACTAATTTCCTGAAAGGACTAGCACAAATGCGCGATGTACAACCAATAATTGGAAATGTACGATGCACAGGACTTATGATTGGAGATGAATTCATGCAGGATAAAACGACAAGAGAGCTATTGAGCTCACTTTTGGTAGCTGATATTTGGGAGACGTAGTAAGTCGTTCAAGTACGTAAGCTCGAGAAACGCCAATATGTGTCAATAACGAATAGTAATCGGGGTCTGCACACGATATCGTGTTATGTTTACTGCTTTCACTCTATCGAAAGTTATCGCTTATTTGAACTTTCATTTGTAGGGGAAGTAGGGGTTTCGTTGGTCGGATTTTACGTATTTTCAACATTAGCCAACTGGATCCTGCTACAAACATTTGACCAAAATTTCAAATCGCTAGCTTTATTTTGTCGGAAGTTATCGCCTATTTTAAGTTTCATTTCTAGGGGAGGTAGGGATTCCTTAGCTTGGATCTAACTCATCTTTAATGCCAACTAACTCAATCTCACTTCAAACATTTTACCAAAGTTTCAAGTCGCTGGGTTTATTCTATCAAAAGTTATCGCATATTTGAAGTTTCATTTGTAGGGGAGGTAGGGGTTCCTTGGGTCGGATCATACCCATTTTCAGTAACAACTAACTAAATCTTACTACCAACATTCTACCACATTTTCAACTCGCTAGTAGCATTCTATCTAAAGTTATCGTAATTAAAGTAATATATAATTTTTTGAATTTTGTAAGGGAGGTAGGCGTTCTTTTGATCTGATTATACCCAACTTACTGAAACTCAAGCAGCTTCTAACTTCAGGGCTACGTGCCTAAAATCAGGTATCTACGTCAATTGGTTCAAGAGTTATAGACAAAAAACCTGAAAAGTAGGGTAGTACGGGGCTCTTTGTAAGAAAATTTCCGTTAGTTTTCAACTGATCGATTTTATTTTTCCAGGAGAGTATAAGATTATCCTCACGAGCAATCTACCAAAGCTAGAGCTTTTCACGTTTATTTAATCGGGAGTTATAGATACATATAAGTATTTTACATATGTAGGGGAGGCAGGCGTTCTCTTGGCCTGATCACGCCCATTTTCAATACCAACCAACTAGATCATACTTCCAATATTTGACCAAAATGACAAGGCTCTACCTTCATTCTATCGGAAGTTATCGTGCGAACGGACAGACAGACGGACAGACAGACAGACATGGCTTAATCGAATCAGGAGATGACCCTGATCATTTATATAGGTATATACATTGTCATACCTCCGGAGCCTCCTTTAAGGTGTTACATATTTCCGTCGTGACAAAAACAATATACACTATACTAAAAGTCTAGGGTATAAAAACTATTATTTAGTTAAATATTGCGACCATGTGAAAGTTTGGATTTTATAAATATATAATAATAATATCATAATTACTGTAACATGAACCATTGGATGCATATTTTCGAATTGAACCCGGAATGATTATACACTTAATCCGAAACCAGTAACTAGATTATCATGAATATTATTTTCTAGTTTTTTTTTAGTAGTATATTTTTTTTTTCTAGTTTTAAGTAAAAACAAGCCAGCCCTCGGCTA
Source organism: Chloromyia formosa (assembly GCA_964017055.1). NCBI lineage: Eukaryota > Metazoa > Arthropoda > Insecta > Diptera > Stratiomyidae > Chloromyia > Chloromyia formosa. Next base: position 53,990,887 of record OZ024815.1, on the reverse strand, counting down.
TTTTGTGGTGCATTTGCCACTTTGAAATTAGTAGTTAAACTTGTTCCGATTTCACTGTTCCTATGAGAGGTATAGGAAATAGTGGGCCGATTTCAACCAAATTTAGAAACGTAGCTTAGCAGTCAATATGATTGAATAATATGCAATTTCATAAAGATATCTTCAGAAATAAAAAAGTTTTTCTAACAAAAACTTGCTTTTGGAACGGTCGTTCCTATGACAGCTATATTATAGAGTCGTCCGATTTCAACCAAATTCAGAAATGTAATTTTAGTAAAGATATTATTGATTAGCGTGAAATTTAAAAATTAAATCTTTAGAAATAAAAAAGTTTTTCTCACAAAGACGAATTTTTGAACCAGTCGTTCCTATGGCAGCTATATGAGGTAGTGGTCCGATTCCGGTGTTTCCGACATATTTACAGCGTCCAATAGAAAGAAGGCTTTCTACAATATTTCAGCTTGATAGTTTTAAAACTGAGGGACTAGTTTGCACAGAAACAGATAGACATACGGACAAAGCTTAATCGACTCGTGTCTTCATACTGACCAAGAATTTACGAGTATATACTCGGAGATGCTTCCTTTGTGCGTTGCAAACTTCATGACAAAGTTAAGATACCCTATCACATCCGTGAAGGGTATAATTAAATACCGTATATATATATATATTTTGGCGAATGCACTGGATTGGGAGTACTAATGCATAACATCTACATAAAACTATAGGAAAGAACTATAATCATATTCAACGATACTAACTTATTTATGTATATACAACGCCAACAACTACATACATATGTGCGCACATATCAGTTAGACAGAGTTATTCTTAAATTACGTGATTAACGATCGAAATTTAACGTTTTCTTATGGATATGATTAGAATCATTCCTTTTTTTCAAATGCTTGGTGCATTAAACTTCCAGATATAAACATAAAAATTTGGTGCCTTCATGTAAGAATATGGTAAGTACAATATATATTGAATTCATGATGATTCATGAATTGAATGATGTGTTACTAGAAAAAAAAATCAATCAGAGTTTTTAGCTACCCGTTCTTTTCCTCTGTTTTAGCGGACATGTATACGAGTAGTTATCCACAACTTTTAATTTTGGTTTGGGAGTTAAGTATATTGCGATTGAGTCAGCATCCATCTGTGACTCGAAAGTAAAGCAACGGATTTGTTGTTGATAAGAGTAATGATCCCGTTTCATTTGCAGGTATTTTTTTTATTCGGGCTATGATGTGTGATAAGATGTAAGGTCCTGGAGTAATAGTGCCAGCACAATTATTCGTACCCTTTCTTCATCTCACCCTCGCTGAGCAAACACACTAGCCCACGTCCTCTGGCAGCACTATTATCAGGGTCTGGCAGTTAACTGTCTGGGAGGCTTGTACGGTCATCATGTCACCCATACCAAAAGAAACGTTAAATGAAACCGGAATATAGAGGGCTACGCCCGCAATCCGAGGGTTTTGTAGCAAGCACTTATATTTGTATGCAAGTATCGGCTCCTTGCTTTTCTTGGTACCACTTAGATGGATAAAAAAAAACATAATAAACATGTCTGACCGATCATATAGTATCTTACATGCCCATTCATATTAGGCGATTGTAATGAAACTTAGAACATATTGATGTTGGTTATCCTTGGCCATCTCTACTTTTTATCTCGGACGTGTTTAAGGGATGCAAGGGTGCGCTAACAGTAACTATGGAAATAAGCTATTATTAACCTATTTTGAGGAGATATACAAATTCCATTATTTCCCGTTTTATATGCTATTCGGAACCCACCTTCCTGAAAGTTTTCATTTTTCTAAGTGTTACGGTCTCGAAATGAAAGGGGGGACAAATTATGATCTAATATTTTCTCCTCCCTCACGGTTCCCCTTTCTTCAAATTTAAAGTAAAAGCCAAAAATAAAATGTACTCAACATTACCTTTCTCACAACACCCGACTTGCCTATACCAGTCGATAAACAAAATTTGACCTTAATTTCGCCCACCCCCGCCCCCGCTCGTTATAGTTGGCCAATTACAACACATCTCCCCCTACCAATCTTTACCCTTTCATAAATGTAATTAACCATAATATGTAACAATAACTGCAATTCGCACTACGAAAAACAACATGCAAGTAGTACTCGCACCTTCGAAGCCGGTAGGTGTATTTTTTGTGTGAATAGTGTAAAAATGCCTAACTTTAAGTGAATGTACTATTATTAAATATTACACGATTGTAATGAAACTTAGAGACGTTATTGCTTATGGTGTTGGTTATCATTGGCCATCAATATATTTCTAAGTGTAACGGTCTCGAAATGCAAGGGGGGGGGGGGACAAACTCGGACAACATATTTTCCCCTCTCCCTCTTTTCCCGTTTCTTCAAATTTGAAAAAAATTCCAGAAATGGAATGCACTCGACGATACCTTTCTTACGATACCCCACTTGCTTATACCAGACGAAAAAAAAATTTCGACCTTCATTTCCCCTCTATGGGGACCCCCCCCCCTTAAAGTTGACCTATTACGACGCATCACTTTCTCCAGAGAATTATAGTACTTCCACATATTTGCACCAAATTTCATGCATGTAGCTTCAGCGGTTCGTGAGATATTTCATGGACAGACAGACAGACAGACAGACGGACGCATGACCGATTTCATAAGGGTTTTGTTTCACTACAAAACCCTAAAAATAGCACCTGTAATGATCCATATTCTGGTCTGGTAGTGCTGCTTCCACCGACAGATCTATGGCAGCACCTGACGAGTAAGGATCTGTCGGTTGTACGAAACCAGAGGCCGAATGTCCCACTCCATCTCGACCCCAATGCGAGCGCGAGGGCAAGCGAGCCATCCGCCAACCATTCCATCCTTATCGCCTCATTTTTCTTATTCCGCATTTTTAATTCCCTTCTTTGTGTTGTCTTCCCCAGGACTATGAATTTTTGTTAATAAGTAGAGGACAGGGGCGACGAGCGGCGAAACCCCCGCCCCACGTTGGGCGCCAAATATGTAACGGACGGTTTGGTGGGCATCCGAAGATGCCCGTGGGAACGGAGCCTAAGGTAGCATAATTGACCATCTGGCGAAGAGAAAGGCCCCTCAACGAGCTAAGGGAGAGAGGAGGCCTATGCTTGCTGTAACTCAGTTTGGGAGACGTGGGTGGGGTTTTCGCCGCTCGTTGTCGCTATCCTTTACGTATTAACAAAAATTCATAGGCCTGGGGAAGACAACACAAACAAGGGAAGTAAAAATATGGAATAAAAAAAATGAGGCTATAAGGATGGAATGGTTGGCGTATGGCTCGTTTGCCCTCGCGCTCGCATTGGGGTCGGAGTATAGTGGGATCTGCCGGTGGAAGCAGCATTACCAGACCAGAATATGGTTCATTACAGGCTGTAATAATACGCTATACCGTATCGATTTACGCCGCGGATTTCGAAGCTGGGGCAAAACAGCAATTCAAATAAAATACATATGTACATATGCCTGATCTCGAGTTTCGAACCGCTTACCCTGGTAACCTTTTGACAGGCCGATCTGTTATTTATGGACCCACCTCGATTTTCTTTCTAGATAATTTCGTTATGTAGATTTTTCTACAATAACTAACACCACTCCTATCTGATGAATGGCATGGCAATTCACTCAGTTTAACTAGAATTCCTTGTACACCATATCAAAGGTCGTCAGTGTCTATGCTTTCATGAAAATATAAGAAGTGTGCTTTGAATTGCACACAAAGAGGACTTTCGAGTTCCACGTTTCCTGTCTACCGGTCTTGAACCGACATTCTGAAAATTCCTTACAGTTTTGATTTAAATCTCCCCATGGAATAATCAAAACGTGTTTTTAACAAATGAAAGAAATACCTTTTTTCTGACTTTTGCAATCGCAACAGAGTAGACATGTTTTGTGTGGTGTTGCAGAAGAAATGTGATGCAAACATATTGCGGTATATGACAAGCAAGCTCCTAGCTCTGGCATTTTTCATGATTAGAACAGCTTTAATATATTCGTATTCGTACATACAAACCGTCTTTTTCAGGCTCAATTTATACACGGGTTTTTTTTTAACGCAAGAGAAATGCGCGTTTTTAACGGTTTTCTCTTGGGAAGATGTCAAGATACCAAATACGTAAGCTGGAGAACTCCCCAAGATGGGGTAATGTCTCCCTTGCTAGGGATTATAGCGATGGACGTCACGAGCCAAGGTAATTGCATACGCAGACGATGTGGTAATTCCGGTCTCGGGAAAGTACCTATCCGTGATGAGCGAAATCATCGAGTATAGTAAGTAAACAGTAGTCCAAGGCTACACAGTGCGGACATAGTGTGAATCCAAGCAAAACCGAGCTAGTTCTTTTTACCACAAAGACCAAAATACCGAAGTTTTAACTACCACAACTTAATAGCCAACTTAATACACGTTCTATCATCTGCAAACGTGTGGCATCTGGATCGCCCAATGATACGCCGCGTTTTCTTTCCCCTCGAAAATCGCGGCACCTGGAAACGGGAGATGATACGCCCAATGATATGCCAATGATACGCCCAATGAAACGCCACGTTTGAACGACTAGTGAAATTAGGTAACTTTGTGCGACCAGATGATTTATACTCTGATACGTGGCGATTTCGGTTTTCAGATGAAAGACCAACAACAATTTGTTTGTGTTGTGATTTTGCAGATGATTCGCCACGACTGATTTTTTATGGGTTAATCTATAGCGGTGGTAGTAGTAGCTTGCATCATAAAATATGAGAACGATGGGTCCACGTTAATATTTTGGTCCTGCCGCATGTGTGCGTCAGGATAAAAGGATTTGTTTAGCGATGAGGAGAGATATGTACTCGTATATAGGCAAGATGGGTGTTGTATGGCTAGGGGTGTTGAGACGAATACGTTAGACTGCCGCTGAAGGTATTTCGGGTCCTTTGGTAACGAAAAAGGACATGCTTTTACAAGGAAAGCCCGATCAGACGAGTATTTTCTCATGAAAAGAGGGTGGTCATTCTGGGGTGGGCAACCCACATTTTTTTTTTGGCTTCAAATTCGGAATCAGCGACCCAAAATTACCTTGTAGTTCGAACCAGCCCGATCGAACGAGCATTTCCCCATGAAAACAGGGTGGTCATTCTGGGTGGACAATACCAATTCTTGATACCCTTCACGGATGTGATAGGGTACATTACCTTTGTCATAAAGTTTGCAACGCACAAAGGGAAGCATCTCCGTCCATATAAACTATATACATTCTTGGTTGAGAACCCAGTCATTAAGGCACTATCAATGAATATTCCACTTGCTGGACCCAAACCCCGAGGCAGACGGAAACACACTTGGATCAATCAGATGAAGAAGCAACGTGGTGGACGCCTTAGAAAATGACAATACCAATCCATACGACGATCTTCGAGCTTTTCAGTGATCGGTTGCTTAACAAACAAGCTGTCTCGGATGTAGGTACTTTTGATACAATCGCTTTTGGTCACACCGGCTGATATCCGTAGCATTTTCATCTCAGTCGCAGTCATTTTACTTTCTTATGTCTTATACATAGCCCAGCATTCGGACATACATACATACATGAGTGCGGGACGTACGACCGTTTTATACAACTTACCCTTAAGCTTTCGTGGCATCTTCTTGTCGCAGAAAACTCCAGAGTTCTCTCGCCACTGCATCCAACCGACACTGATGCGATGTTTGATGTCGTTATCGCAGGCAGCTTTCCTGTTGACCATCGAGCCCAGGTATTTGAACCTTGTACAGGACTTCAACTGCTCTGCTTTAATGTAGATATCTGGTATCGGTCTCTCTGGATCTGAGAAAGGACAGCAAAGATACTCAGTCATTGGTATGCTAATCCTCAGTCCATGATCCTCCTGTATTTTACACCACTTGGTCAGTGCAGCTTGCAAAGCAACGATGTCTTTACTACCCAGGACAATATCATCGGCGAAGAGAAGGGATATTTCCAGGCCGTCAGAAATGAGTGTTAATAAATAGAGCATGATGATGTTGAAGAGCAAGGGACTCAATACACTGCCTTGGTGAACTCCGACTTTAACTGGAAATTCTTCAGACTCACCAGCTGTGCATCTAACTTTAGTGGTTACCCTACCATACATATCTTGTATCATCTATAGTTGTTGAGCTTGCGTGAGTTACCCTTGTTCTTATAAAATGGCAGAAGGAAGCTTTTTCTGAAAGCGTCAGGCATCGGTTGCCCTCTTCTAATTTTGTCGAAAGGAACAGTGAGCCATCTATTCCCGACATGGTTCATCTTCAACCAAAATTCCAAGGGTATTTTGTCCGGTCCAACTGCCTTTCCGCGTTACATCTGCATCATTGCCTTCATCACCTTCTCCACTGAAAAATCAGCGATATCATATATTTGAGATAAGGAGATGAGGAGATGAGATGGCTCCACAGCTTGAAAAGCTTCTCGCGGAAATTCTTCCTTCAAAAATTCATCAAAATACTCACGCATTCTGCTACAGATTTCTGTGTCTTCAACCAGTAGCACTCCTTGTGAGTCTTCAACGTATTTTGGCGCCTGAATCTCTCGAGCGTTTCTTTTCCTTTGGGCTGCGATCTTATAAACCCTGGCATTGTCTTTAAGTTTCTCTTGCAATGACGATCTCTTATCTACCGTGTGATCTTCTAGCTCCTGGTAGAACTTCTCGGCTGCAATCGCCTTTGCTTGAGCTACCTTTCGCTTTACTTCCCTCCGGCATTTATCATATTTTTCCCGAAATTGAACCTTTTCAGCTTCACTGCCTGTGTTGCATGTTGTCGAAGCCTTGGATTCGTTCGATTTGGCCTGCGCTGTTTCTTTAATTTCATTATTCCACCACCACGTCTCCTTGTTCGTATGGAGTGGGCCTTTCGAAACTCCCTGTGTCTTTTCAGCCTCACCTACTAACATTTCCTCCAAAGCAATCCACATTTGCGTTGGACTTTGCTCATTGCAGTTGGTGTTGTTTTGAAGCCCCTCCTTCATTTTAACAATGAGTGGAAAAACAGCAGGTTCAAAGCGTTCGTTGTTGAGATTGTGCCACTTGATTTTCCCGACTGGCTTGGGGATTGCTTGCGGTCTTGTTCCTCCTTTCAAAATAAATTCTGTCAGGAGCAACCGGTGCTGGGTGACCGCAGATTCACCCAAGATCACTTTGCAGTCTTTCACCCAACGTCTCATGAAATTTAGACACAGATGATAGTCTGTCTGCGTCGCATGAGCTTGACTGCTCTATGTGATCAGGACCCTTTGGTTCTTAATGAACCATGTGTTGAGGATAACCAGATCGTGTGATCTACACATAGTCAGGATAGCTTCACCTTCATCATTTCTGGCTGTAGATTGGCTACCCTTCCCACCTCGTAATCATAGTTCGATTCTCCCACATGGCCATTGAAATCCCCTCCAAAAAAAAAAACCAGCTCAGTATCCGGTATATGTACTTTGAAGCGTGTGTGTGTCCACGTCGCTCCAAAATGCCACTTTTTCACTTTGCTGCAAACCCACTTGGGGAGCGTAGGCACTTATGACGTTCCACACACTTCCGGAGATAACCAATTTGATACTCATCAAGCGGTCGCTTATCTTCGAGATACTCACGATGCTGCCAAGTAAAGCCGGTGACAGAATAACGCCAACCCCATTTCTATCATTCGAGTTTCCATATAATAGTACAATTTGCACTTTTTGGAATTCGTCAAAAAAAACGAGCTCGGTCGAGTTGGTAATTTCGCCACTTGCACTTGCACGCACATAATGCCTATCCTTCTCCGTTTCCGACTTGCAACCCTCAGCTTCTCTACAGTGTACTTGGACTGCCTCTTAGCGCTCGCCCCCGGAAACCGTCGAGCTCTGGCACAAACAATGTTCGCCCTGGGATCACTCAACTGCGCATAAGAAGTAGTGCCCAACGGGGTAGTGCTTCTTGCGTGTTCTACCATAAGGCTTTACATCCATTCTTTTACACCTATCTGGAGAAAGGTGCGGTTGGATGGCACTAGTGTGTGGAAAAATAAACTTGTAGGGACTTTCTTTTTATATCCGGCGGTGGTCTCCCGACCCGGCCACCCACTCACACACAGAGGAGGTCCTAAGGATGTTAAACAGTGCCGCAGGCTCATTTAGAGGTGTTGTTGTTGCCTGCACGTGATCGGTCCTATTAGTCGCCTCGTACGATAAAGATAGGTATCACCTAGGGGTCCATATTCTAAACGCGCCACCTCACGGGTAAGTGTTAAACACAAGTATTCGACACAATTTAAACCCCGCTTCGTTCAAGCCGGAAGCCCATAAATTTGCATTTAATCATGATTAAGTGCAATCTACGTACATACATACAGTCATATATACATATGTACATCTACATATGTACACATTTGCAATCTGTTCGACAAATTCGATGTATCATAGCATGCATGAAATGGTAATTGATTCAGTTAATCAGAGCCGATTTATATGGTGGTTACAAGCTAACGTTTAATACCTACTTGCAATCTGTTTTGCTTAGTGGTACTACAATTACAAGCATTTGCGTAGTATACGTATAGTTAAAACGCCATGATAAGTAACCATAAATTCGGGAAATTCTGCTCACTTGTGAGTACTATTCCATTCATAATTACACAGGAATGAACATAGGAGCCTTCGTCTGTTCAGCTTCAAGCCGAAGATATTTCATGAGTTCGTATGAAACTAGAAAATCTCATTATTTCTTTATTTGATTAGACTATGGAAAGGATACTTTTGTAATGCTCTCATGCCATGTTATGCAGGAATCCATCTTTAGTTCTTAGCATAATTCCATACCAGCTAATAAAAGGGTTGAGTCGATTCGACGGAGAAAATGTGGTTACTGTTGGAAAGGGTGGCGAGGAAACCCCAAAATTGTTTTGCATTCCATAAACCCTTTTGGGATTAAATTGTGTCGAACTGCCTTATAGAGGAAAATCCCAGGGCCCCCAGAGCTTATTTTCTGATTAACAAAATGTGTGAGATAGAGTAGTGTTAGTATGTACTTTGAACGTATGCATAGGTACCTGCTAGCTTGGGCCGACGGCCAATTTACAGTTACCAGGTGCCAAAGGTACCGAAAAAAATTATTAATTTGTCTTAAATTCTGAGTGCTGATTTTTACGTATGTTTTACAGAATATTGTTAAAAGTTAATAATCACACTGCCAGACACTTCCCGTCGGCGGTAATTTCCTCCAGACACTTTAAAGCTCGCAAAAAAAATTTTAATCTTACTAATAGTCTGAGTCTTCATTTTTATATTTGACACTTAAAGAACTACAATATTTCAAGACTTTTTGTAAGCAGCCAGACCAATCGTAGGGGCCAAACATCTGTTATATTATGTATGTATGTACACATTTACCAATACAATCATATAGTCAAGTAGTAACAACGTTTGTAACCTACTGAATTATAATTACACAAAATGAATTATTTGTAATAGTTGTTTTACTATTAAATAATATAATGAAAATTAATCGACTGTGTTATTAATAGAACAATTGAAATGTGAGAACATTAAGCATTATAACACATCTCCCAGACAAAATTAAAATGTCGCTGTGAGTATAGGCCTGTGCAATTGGTTCAGTAATGTGGGTAGCGATCAGAACATTTCCGGTAGTTCCAATTTTTTAATATGTTATAGTATATATGTATAGATTGGCCCCCTTATTTATTTATTTAGAATTTGACGCATTTTTTAATTATTTCGTCATAACTTGTTCCGGTGTACTCTTTCGAAATATTGTGCTATTTTGTGTGACCATCAGCAGATCGAGTCCTCAGGTTGTAACTATACCTGAGGATCTTGGTTTTCTGAAAATATGAAAATCGAACTCCTTATTTGTGTACGAGATCCTTAGGTCAAAAAAATTAAAAGTGCTGTTGAAACTCCTTTCCACGGTGAACTGTAAATTATCATTGAATGGGATGGGATGTTAAATATGTTTCCAGTTGCCTATCTGTTCCTACGAATCCCACCAGGATGTCATCTACATCTAAACCAGAATGAAATATGCTTCTTGGATAGTGAGGAAGACAAAACTTGTGCCTCGAAATTATTCATATAAATTTCTGCTAAGAGTGGACTTAGCGGAGAGCCCATGGGTAATCCAGTGCGCTGAAGGCAAGTCTTCAGTAGGTCCACCAAATCGCGTTTCTCGCGTTGACAAACGCCTTTATCGGTCAACAACGCTTCCACTAAGGCAGGACATTCGTTAGAGGGAATATTAGAGAACATATTCGAAATGTCAAAGGATACCAGCTTGAAGTTGTCCACAGTGCGAAGTAGATCTCGTAGTTTCGTTGCAAGTTCCACTGAATTTCAGACTCCATTTTTCGGTTCGAATTGGGTAAGCTGACGGATCTTATTATTAACTAACTTGGCTAAATGATATGCCGGCGCGGTGGTGTAAGGGACTACGGGGCGACGAGGGTTGCCTTCCTTGTGAACCTTAACCAAACCATAGATCTTGGGGGCCTCTGCATTCACAGGTATTACTTTCCTCTTCTTGTATTCGTTACTGAAAAAGGTGGATGTCTTTGAGACTGATGTTTTAAATCCTTCAAAAATTGCTGTGTGGGGTCTTTGGGAAGTTGGTCAACATTTAGTTTGGATATGGCGGATTGTATTTTGGAAATATAATCTTTTTTGTACAATGCGACCATTGAGTTCCCCTTATCCACTTTGGACACCGTGAGTCCGTTTTCTTCGATTTTGTTACGTAGACTGTTTATAGTTGCTGCGGTCTATCCTTTCAGAGAGATATCCTTGAAATTGGAGATGATTTTCGCGAGCTATTCGCGAAGGAGATTAGGGTTGGGGATATCATTCTCGTTTCGTAATATACCTAATTCCGAATGCACGGCAAGAGTGTTTCTAATTTTCTCGTGGGTATCCGCTATAGGAGAAAATTTATGTCCCTTCTCTAACAGTGATGATTCGGCAGGGGTGAACTCCACTTCAGAAAAATTAACGAACCAGGAAAAGAAGGAAGTAGCATTAGTATTGGTTGGTTTAACCTCCGGCTTCTTCTGTTTCGCCATTAAAACTTGCAGTTTACGCTGGTGTGTATCAGTTTTTAATGCTAACATTTCGGATAATCTTTCCCGTATCCAGTTATCAAAAATATCAAACTCCAATCGATGCAGCTTCAAAGTCAGTTCCGAATGTGCGACCTTAAGATATTGGTAAAGGATGTCCCTGCGCGCTTCCCGGAAACTCTTTTCCTCTTTGAGATATATGACACCACAGGCAGAGCAACGCGAAGCCGCAGAGTGGTATGAAAGGGCAAGGAAGAAGAAAAAGATAGATTTGATATTTTTCAACTACTCGTTTAGACACTGAATTTTTCACGCACACGAGATTCTCACGAAATTGGGTATAAGGTTATGTTTTAGACATTGGTTTACAATGGTCTGGGTAGCCTTTCTAATCTTACAATGCAACCTGTAGTATATCGTCGTTATATTGTTTTTGTCACGATGAAAATATGTAACACCTTAAAGGAGGCTCCGGAGGTATAGCAATGTATATATATAAATGATCAAGGTCACCTCCTGATTCGATTTAGCTATGCCTGTCTGTCTGTCTGTCTGTTTGTCTGTCTGTCCGTCTGTCCGTCTGTCCGTCTGTCCGTCTGTCCGTCTGTCCGTCTGTCCGTCTGTCCGTCTGTCCGTCTGTCCGTCTGTCCGTCTGTCCGTCTGTCCGTCTGTCCGTCTGTCCGTCTGTCCGTCTGTCCGTCTGTCCGTCTGTCCGTCTGTCCGTCTGTCCGTCTGTCCGTCTGTCCGTCTGTCCGTCTGTCCGTCTGTCCGTCTGTCCGTCTGTTCGTCTGTCCGTCTGTCCGTCTGTCCGTCTGTCCGTCTGTCCGTCTGTCTGTCTGTCCGTCTGTCCGTCTGTCCGTCTGTCCGTCTGTCCGTCTGTCTGTCTGTCCGTCTGTCTGTCCGTTCGCACGATAACTTTCGATAGAATGAAGCTAGAGCCTTGAAATTTCGAACAAATGTTGGCAGTATGATCTAGTTGGTTGGTATTGAAAGCGGGCATAATCAGGCCAAGAGAACGCCTACTTCCACTACATGTGAAATAATTAAATGTACCAATAACTCCCGATTAAATAAACACGAAAATCTCTAGCTTTAGTAGATTGCTCGTGAGGGCAATCTTACACTCTCCTGGAAAGATAAAATCGACCAGTTGAAAAGTAAGGGGTAATTTTCTTATAAAGAACCCAGTACTACCCTACTTTTCACGTTTTTTGTCCATAACTTTTGAACCAATTGACGTAGATACCTGATTTTTGGCATGTAACCCTAAGGTAAGAAGCTGCTTGAGTTTTAGTAAGTTGAGCATAATCAGATCAAAGGAACGCCTACCTCCCCTACAAATATCAAAAAATTCAATATTCATTTAATTACGATAACTTTCGATAAAATTACACTACCAAGTTGAGAATTTGACAGAATGTTGTTAGTAAGATGTAGTTGGTTTGTATTGAAAATGGGCAAGAGCCGACTCAAGGAACCCCTACCTCCTCTACAAATGAAACTTCAAATAAGCGATATCTTTTGATAGAATGAAGCCAGCAACTTGAAATTTTGGTCAAATGTCTAAAGTAGGATTGAGGATTAGTTGGTATTAAAGATGGGTCAGATTCGACCCAAGGAACCCCTACCTCCCCTACAGATGAAACTTAAAATAAGCGATAACTAATACGATAAAACAAGCTAGCCGTCACTTCGAATGAAGGGTATCATACTTTCGTTGTGACTTATAATGATAAGATATTTTTAGAAAAAAAAATTTTTTCTAAGAAAAATTTGCTTTTGCAACGTTCGTTCCTATGACATCTATATGATTTGATTTCAGTAACAACTAGATCTTACTATCAACATCCGACCAAATTTTCCACTCGCTAGCTCTATTCTGTCGAAAGTGATTAAAGTTCAATAATATTTTAATTTTTGTCATTTGTAGAGGAGGTAGGCGTTCCTTCGGCCTTATTATGCTCATCTTACTAGAGCTCAAGCAGATTCTCATCTGAAGTTTACGAACCAAAAATCAGCTCCCTGTGTCATTTGGTTTAAGAGTTATAGACAAAAACCCCGAAAAAGGGACTGTTGATTCACAATCCGCAGTATCGCCCAAAGTGGGCATGGACAATTTCGGTTTGAAACCAGCTGGGCTAGCTCTGCCCCTACGGGGTTGCGACCCCCGTATGTAGCCCTGGGTCGCTCGTTTCACTCCTTCTATGTGTACCTACATCCGTTTCGTCCTAGCATATCTGCATCCATAATTTTTTGTTTATCTGTGAACAATTGCAAACCGAAATAAGGTATGCGAAGGAAACCGAAAATAGCCATGTATATACTCACTTTCGTTTTTAAACGAAATTGAACATTGAATGCAAATCGAAAGTGGCCATGCATGGCCATCTTCGGATTTAGCCGAAATTGTTCATCAACGGCATATTTCCAAATGCCTTATTTCATGATGCCGTGGGGCACCGAAATAAGCCATGGCTAAATTAGCCATACGAAATAAGCCATATAAATACATTCGTTTGGAACCGAAAGTATGCGTCGGGAAATAAGCGAAATAAATATAAACGAAGTTGAACATTGAGTGTGAAACCGAAAGAACCTATGCATGGCCACTCTCGATTTCAACGGAAAGTCCTTCGACGAATTTTCTGAGCCGTTTACGACCGAGATAGATGGCGCATCCGGTACAACCATGAGTTGTATGAACTGTACGATGACCTGAAAGTTTCGAAAATCGTCAAACTACAACGTTTTCAGTGGGAAAGGCCTATACATCGAATGAACGATGTTCGCATGCCAAAACAAGTAATGAATGGACTATGAGTCGACGGAGCGAGACTGGGAGGAAGACCGAGAGCCCGTTGGGAGAGCTCGGCTGATGCCGAGCAACTACTGAGCTTTCAAGATTGAAGGACGCGGTCACTTGACCGAGATAATTGGAGGACAATGATCCAGGCTGCCAGAGCCTGACGTCGGGCTGTTGCGCCACGATGATGATGACCTATACAACATTGTAACGGACGGTTTGGTTGACATCCAAAGATACCCGTTGTGATGGAGCTTAAGGTAGCATAATGACCGTGAAGGTCGAGCCATGCCATCTGGCGAAGAAAAAGGCCCCTCAGCGAGCTAAGCAGCGGCCTATCCTTGCTGTAGCTCAGTTCAGGAGACGTGGGCGGTGTTTTCGCGCTCGTTGCCCTTGTCCTTTACGTTTTACTTAATTTCATAGCCCTGGGAACACAACACAAACGGAGGAAGCAAAAATGGAGAATAGTAAATATAATGGTGCGATAAGGATTGAATTATTGGCAGACGGCTCAGTTGCCCTCGCGCTCGCATCGGGGTCCAGGTGTAATGGGAACCTCGGCCTCTTGTTTCGTGCCACCAACAGATCATTACTCATCAAGTGCCGGTGGAGCAGCACAACCAGACCAGAATATGGTTCATTACAACATATACAAATTCAAAACTACCACACTTCTTGCGTTGTAAAAACTTCCTGTCTCTTGGGTAATTCTAGCTCGCGTAGTTTTCGGGAAATTGTTTTTAGTAAGATACTCGTAGATAAGGAATTTAAAAAAAAAAAACTTTTTCCTGGAAATTATATGGGGTATCACGTGGCAGTGCCTGTGTGCCATCGCTACGTGACACTCTGTATATTAAAAGATAAATATATATGTACCTAAAATGGTGATGGAATGGGGTCTTCCAAAGAATCAACTGGATTGTGGTTTCAGTGCAAAATATTGGAAAAGATAACCCCAAGTAAATAGGATTATTGGTTTTGTCGAAAGTTTTCATTTGAGTTGAATGGTTTCTTGTAGGTGCATATAATATTTTATAGGTCATTTTGTTAAAATTATTAAAACTTCTTAAAGGCACTTAAATTCATTGCAAAGATTATATCTGCCAATTTTAAACCGCTATAGGAAAAACAAACTCCGAGTACTTTGTAATGTTTGCCTTTTGTTTCATTCCTTCAAGTTATCAAAGTTCAAAAATCTTCAGATTCTTGTATTTTTGTTAACTTGAAGGAATGGTGCAAGATGCAAGCCTACGTTGCAGCTTAAAATGCTATTCTACGCATTAAGACGTAGACGGTAGCGTTTGCGCCTATGTCTAGGCAATTTTCTAACGTCGTCGATAGATATGTATAGGTATTTGCATACAACACAGTCGTTGCCTTGTAACTGGCTGTAGCATTAGAAATGCAAGTGCAAGCTATGCTATGTACGTGCGTATGTTCGCTGGTTATAGTGTCGTCGTCGTCGCATCACCTGCCTACCGTATATGGCGATTTTGTAGATGGTGCAAATGTACGTACGTACACACGTATGATATGCAAATTTTGTATTCTGATGTCTGCTGTTCTAGGCTTGATAGTGGGGGAGGCGGATTGATGTGGAAATATGATACGAGTTGGTGAAATAGCTGACATTTAAGGGGAATAATAGTTGGTGGGAGAAAACTGTTGGGAATCAAGTTTTGGCGGAAAAAAAACTGACTCCTTTAATGATGGGCAAAAGGGTATTGAGGGACGGCATAGGGAATTTATAAAATTTAGGTGAAGGGGATGAAGGGTACGAACTAGGACTTGAAAAAATAGCGTTTTTGTTCCGAGGAAACGGGGAGTCCGTTTTGCACCTCCGCCGGGAACTAACACGGGTAGTCCACGTCGCCCGAAAATCGAGATAAGAAAATGTGATTTTTTTTTCGATTTAAAGAGAAAAAGTTAAGATACCCGTCTTTCGGCTACCGTACCGGCTATATTAAAAATAAAAAAAAAGGAAAAAAATAAGAGTCGTGCTGGGAAAGATCCCGTGAATGTAAATACATTCTGGCGGTGGTGATTTTTATGAGAAAAGAGGCCGTTAACAAAGAAAAAAGAAAAACACGTGCCAAGTATCTTTTTCGTTTCACTAATTCGCCCCTTTGTGCAAAGAACTTTGTTATCGGCGCAGCAATAAAAGGGATTAGTTCTTTCGGCCTTGAGTGATTTATGTGAAACCCTGAAAAAAAAAATAAAAAATAGTGCCAATAATAGTGCCACAAAGTATCTGTTTCCCCTTAATGTGCCCATGGTGTGATGTGGTGTGTGAAAGAAGCCAGGGGGACTGATCTCAATCCTCCCATATTTCCCACTTGTTGCAATTTCCTCGGCGGCGTTCAACGTTTGTGTGAGATATATTGGGCGGCCGTTGTAGCTGTGTCGTCTGATCATCATCAAGTAAGCGACGACGAAAATCATCAGCTTCCTAGCCAGCCAACAACTCATCTATCGACGCAACGTCGAGTCCACTGCTTTCACCGCCCCGAGAGCTTTTAACTTTAAAAAGGTGACGTCAACTCTGCGTATCAGCAATGACGAAAAGTGTCGATCAAATGCAGAAGAAAGGCCGAGAGCTTTCAACCTCAGTCGTCGTGACGTCGACTTAATACGGCTATCTACTCAGCTGTTGGAAAGTGTGATGTGCCGTATGCTGACTACAGTCTGTGCATAAAGCGAGCTCTAGATAATTATTCTTCGTTTTGCCATATTGAAAATTATTGGATATTTTTTTTTGCTTTTCAAAGTTTAAAGTTAAAGTTAATTGCTATAGTGTTTGATTTTTGTTGTTGTTGTTTAAGTTATTATTAGTTATTAATTTTTTTTTCTTTTGGTCGAATAATTTTTCTTTTTCTTTCTTAAAGTTTTAATTAATGTGTAGTCTGGTGGCACTTGAGTGATAAAAAAAAAAGAAAAAAAAAATAATTCCCTTCCCCATTAAATAACTAATAACACCCATTAAGTTCCATCCAAGCGTCTCCTGGATTCAACGGCCGTTGCAGTCTTTGGTGAGTCAGTTTAAATGTTATTTTATGTATTAATGTTCTTGCAAATGTACAAGTGCGAATCATTTTCAATTTAAATTGGAATTGCTTGTGACACTTGGTTTCATTCTGCACACCAACTTAGTATGCGTCTGTAGCTTAGCTCGGTAACGCACCGGGCATTTTTTGCTACTCGAAACACGGTCTCTGCGGTTCGCGCCCCGCAACGGGACCAACTATTTTTTATTCTCAAATTCCCTCTGAATTAATTTCTCCGAGCTTAGTGGTTTCGTACGGATAGTAGCACTCATCAGGTCATGCATCTTTGCAGCTATCCATGTGCAAGACGACCACGAAAGTGTCGGGGCGCGAACCGCAGAGACCGTGTTTCGAGTAGCAAAAAATGCCCGGTGCGTTACCGAGCTAAGCTACAGACGCATACTAAGTTGGTGTGCAGAATGAAACCAAGTGTCACAAACAATTCCAATTTAAATGTTATTGTTTTATGTGGTATCCGCTTAATTGCTGTCACTCTTGCACTTTTTTTCTTGCATTAATTTCATATATAAACATACATATAAAAAGAAAAAAAAACTATTTGTTTAAAGAATAATACTTGTATGGGATGATGTTATTAGTATCCATTTAGTAATAAAAATGATGGAGTAAATTTAAACATCATCTTTTCCTTGGAAAGCCCCTCCTTTTTTTTGGCCCATGGGTTGAGTGGTTCGTTTTCGTTTCCCTGTTTTTGTAGCCTTCCTCTTTCGCTTGGGTGGTTCCGCGTAGGCGGCCATGGAACCATATTGGTTGTAGGTGGGTAAAGAGGCCGAGGATCAATATCATCTCAGATCCTCACCTAAAGTGCATGGGCTAATCTTTATGGTCGACGGAACCCTTTTTTTTAGTTCTTTTCCCAGTATTTACCTTTTCCTGTGTTAGGATTGGCTCCGCTAAGGCATGCGAATTTTGTTTACTTGTGATGAGATCCCGAGGGCAACAGGCGGCAAGAACTCACACCCGCATCTCCCGAACAGGGCTACATCAAGCGCATGCCGCCGCCACCTGTTGATGGAGCAATCTTCGGCTTTTACGCCATCTAGACCTGCACGGTCAAACCGCTCCAGTTCCCCCATTTCAGCGATTGCCGCACCTTCTTTCGTCGCCCTCATTACAACTTGATCTATTTGATATTTATTATATTTTGAAACGCCAACATTTTTGAAAAATAAATCTCCACCGTCACAGTCTACTACACCGTCCCCCTCAGTTTTATTTAATTAGTTCTGATATGATCTAAGGAAATCTTAACTTGCCTTCATTATAATTCTTAATTAAATTAAATGATTTCTCACAGCATTGGCACTAAATGAGGCTTTTCCGTAGGCCTGAAAAATAATGAAATTGTGAAGGCAAAATGAAGGAAAATCTCATTTAAAAGTTAGTAATTTCATTCTACACATGCTACATGCTCAATGCTTGGATAAATGTGCAGCAAATCATGAATTTGCCATGGATACGTTATACTATATTATGATGATACCTAATTCGAAGAACAATGTTTTCGTTTGAGTCTTTTCCTCTACATACATTAGGACTGATGGAAATTAATTAAAAGTGGATTTCATCATCCACAAGTGAATTGTGGTAACATATACGCATAAAGACAAGAAATTACTCGTATTGAATCTTGATATAGGATTCGGCCTTCAACAAACAGAATCCTATTCAGAAAATGTCCCAACTCAATTGAAACTTATTTGATAGCAGAAGAAGGGATGGAAATTAAAGCAACGATTACTGGTTTTGATTGCCGATCCAAGTTTTTCCTTGTGATTGTGATCAAATAGAAATTACGAGAGGTTTGCCACTGCAATGGAAGAAACTTCCTACAAGCCGAGGAAGTTTGTGGTGAAACTTTGCTTATTATTCAAAAGTTTAGGTTTAGGTTTATTATGCATTGCAATGGATTGCAAATGGGACTCGGCTGCATTTCTTTCATCTGAACGTTCATTGTTTGTGTTCCTAGTTAGTGAAAGGGGATGGAGTTTTAAACTAGGATCCCGTATCCTGTGTACGCAAATCATCGACTTTTTTATAAATAAAAGAAAGTCGTCTACGTATGTACAGGGTTGGCGTCGTTATCCTTTATCCGATTTGCTTCAAATTTGTTGCAATCGGTTTCTTTACGCTCCACTTGAAACCCTACTTCATTTAAAATTGGAAATTTTCCAGGGAAATTCGGGAAATTCCATTTTTCCATACATTTTGTATGGAGACATGTTTTCCCTTCTATCTCCCTAAGCCTACATACGATTTGCCTGAAATTTTTTCCCTTTTCATCCTTCACGCTCAACTTACATGATCACCGAGCCTAAAGTCCAAAAAATGGACGACCTGCTATCCTGCTAACAATAAATACCTGGTGTCCTTCGAGGAAACATATCCAGTACGTTGCATGTACTTTACACATGTTCTCAATGCAATTAATTTTTTTTTTGTCTCCTATGGTCTCTCCTAAAAAGGACGATCTCTTGTCTGAAATGAAAATTGCCGTGTGTCCGATTTACCTGAATTTTCTGTCTCTTTACGCTCAACTTGGATCCATATCCAGCTCAAGCTCCAAAAAGAAGGACGATCTGGTCAAAAAAACGACTACTTTGTATGAAGAAATGTTTTTCCTTCCACTTCAATTATCCGACATCCGATTTGCTTCAATTTTCGGTTCAACGTGCATTCTTACCAAGCCCAAATTCCCAAAAAAGGACGACCTGTTGGGTAAAAGGACGACCTGGTGTCCTTCGTGCACATATATCCAGTAGTTACATGTACTTTATACAGTTCCTCAATCCAATGTGTTTTTTGTTGTTTGCACTGGTCTCTCATAAAAAGGACGACCTCTTGCCTGAAATGAAAATGGTCGTTCCTTTGATTTGTCTCACGTTTTTCTTTTTCATTTTCCTTCCGCTTCCCCACGCTCAATGTGCATCCTTATTCACCTCAAATTTCCTAAAAGGGACAACCTGCTTTAAAAAAAGGACAATCTGTTGGCTGTTGTTCACCATGTCCACCATATCTCTTAAAATTTAAAATGCTTCATATGAAATCTTCATACATGATATATGTACAATTTCCATACATTTCACGTCGCGCCAGTATTTACTCGCTCCAAATGGACTCTTCATATGAAACGCCGAATTGCTCCCCCTCGCACTCGCGCAATATTGCAATCTTCCATCCCATTCATCTGGTTGTGTAAGGCATTTTGGGCTGGAAAATTTTCATGTGATTGGACAGGTTGTGCTGGTGAGTAGGTGGGTGGTGGTGCACGTTGATAATTACGACTGTACGAATGGATCGCCATGACCAAGGTTTATGTTGTTAGGATCTATGACCAAGTTTTATGTGGTTAAGGAGTCCGAAACGTATATACCCTAGACTTGAACAGACCTAGTGGTGATGCCAAAAGTACCAATTGGTAACGACCATATGCATTAAAAGTGAGTTTCCTATACGGCCAGTTTATAGGGGAGGTTGGCAATGATTCAGTAGGATCTTGACCATTATCAAAATCAATTAACTAACTCATTCTACAAATATTTGTCGAATTTTTCAAGTCGCTAGCTTCATTCTATCGAAAGTTATTGCTTATTTGAAGTCTCACTTGTAGAGGAGGTAGGGGTTCCTAGGGTCGGATCTTGCTCATTATTGCCACCAACAAATAAGATCATGCTTCAAACATTTAAACAAAATTTCAATCCTCTAGCTTCACTCTATCGGAAGTTATCGCTTATTTGAAGTTTCATTTGTAGGGGAGGTAGGGGTTCCTTGGGTCGGATCTTGCTCATCATTGCTACCAACAAATAAAATCATGCTACAAACATTTATACAAAATTTCAAGTTTCTAGCTTCACTCCATCGAAAGTTATCGCTTATTTGATGTTTCATTTGTAGGGGAGGTGGGGGTTCCTTAGGTTTGATCTAACCCATCTTAAATACCAACTAACCCGATCTCACTTCAAACATTTGACCAAAACTTCAAGTCGCTGGCTTGATTCTGTCAAAAGTTATCGCTTATTGAAGTTGCATTTGTAGGGGAGGTAGGGGTTGCTTGGGTCGGATCTTACCCATTTTCAATACCAACCAAGTAGATCCTACTAACAACATTTTGTCAAATTTTCAACTCGCTAGTGTCATTTGGTCGAAAGTTATCGTAATTAAAAGAATATTTAATTTTTTGAAATTTGTAGGGGAGGTAGGCGTTCCCTTGATCTGATTATGCCCAACTTACTAGAACTTAAGCATCTTCTTACTCCAGGGTTACATGCCAAAAATCAGGTGTCTACGTCAATTGGTTCAAGAGTTATAGACAAAAAACCCGAAAAGTAGGGTAGTACGGGGCTCTTTGTAAGAAAATTACTGTTAGTTTTCAGCTGACCGATTTTATTTTTTTAGAGGAGTAGAAGATTATCCTCACGAGCAATCTGCCAAAGCTAGAGCTTTTTATGTTTATTTAATCGGGAGTTATAGATACATTTAATTATTTTACATATGTAGGGGAGGTAGGCGTTCTCTTGGCCTGATCATGCCCATTTTCAATACCAACCAAGTAGATTATACTTCCAACATTTGACCAAAATTTCAAGTCTCTAGCTTCATTCTATCGAAAGTTATCGTGCGAACGGACAGACGGACAGACAGACAGACAGACATGGCTTAATCGAATCAGGAGGTGATCCTGATCATTTATATATATACATTGCTATACCTCCGGAGCCTCCTTTAAGGTGTTACATATTTCCGTCGTGACAAAAACAATATACCCTATACTAAAAGTCTAGGGTATAAAAATTGCATGCGCTACTGACCAAGTCCATAAGTTTTATGTGATCAATGAGCAAAGCACAAGGACAGTCGCTGAATGTGTGTGGTGTTAATTTGGAAAATCTGTGTTTTTCGCACGGACAATTGGAAATTAACTACAACATGCCAATACATGTATTTTTATTGTCATTTATTTGTAAAAACCTGGTTCATAGTCTAATTAATTGATACAATCATACATCTCGCCTCCTGTTGACAAATAAAACACATTTTCGTTCTTCACAAAGGCAACAACGGGAGCGAAGCGAGCCACCGCAGCTAGTTGGATATAAAGTTCGTCATACACGACAACCATTTTGGTCACGAACCACCATCGAACCACGCCAAAATCAATGTACGTTCGGAAATAAAATTCTCATTTCCACTGTTCTATGAAATTTGATGGTCCGATGGAAGTCCGATCGTGGTTGTGCGCGATCGTGTGTAGCGAGCTTAAGGATTAAGTTTGAAAACGCAAAATTAAGTTTTTTTTAAAGCGCAATTATACAAGTATATATGCTATGGAGGGCAAAAGACCTCTTCCACAGTCTTCCCCGTGGGCGCTCTCTGGAACGGCTTACCAAGCCAAACAAGTTTTGCAGTTCAGAACATTTGGTAGAAGCACAAAATGATGATCATCCTGAATGGCCAGGCGGCCAAGGCCCGTCGTCGGGCTGTCGCGCCACGATGATGATGATCCTGAATGGCCAGTAACACCAGTGCGTCTCAGGAACTAGGCGAACAGTGGAGCGGCAGCATAGTTGTGAGAACATCAACCCGTCACACCCAGCTGAAAGATCATCAAAAGAAAGCGCGATGAAAAACTCCATTGGAGAGCTGAAAAGAAAGCGCGATGAAAAACTCCATTGGAGAGCTACCTCTGCGCTATATAAAAAAATAGCTCCCGGCGACTCTTAGGACACCTAAGGAAGCAACCCTACCCCTAAGATTCGGGATGTGGTGTTATGGATAGCTTGACCAGTCCAAACATTTATTATAGGAAATAAATAAAGCACGGTGCTGGTTTACAACTAGTCGAAGGCTAGCTTGTTATTAATTGCTTCACAAAACTACTCTTCGAGCAGACCGAATGAGCACACGCACGTTAGAAGAAAAAATGAGAGATGGTCCTGCGCTATACTATTTTAATATTTCCTCTGCTGAGCGAAACCAAAACAGGTTTGTTAGATATTCTTGTGCTGAATAATGAAAACACTTCGATTGAAAAACACACACACTTTATTTACAAAACGATCTACACACGCGTACTAACAACCAACGTCAAACTAGCTCCAACTATCTGTTAACCGCGAATAACGACTATTCTCCTTTCCGCCTCCGAGCGGATACTGTTTAACGATCCAACTGCCACTAAGTGTCGAGTCTTACTACTACTTCTCTGGTGACATCTGCCTTTATATGTATAGCTGCTAGACCCATGCATTCGTCAATTAGCGAAGACTCTACATTTTTCGAGATGTTCCAGTCTCGGGTTTGTAATGTTTGTCTACTGAGGCTTCCTTCATTGTATCAAAGATCGAGAAATATCCAATTCTCGAAATTTGATAAGACGTAGGAACAAATCGGAATTCAGATATTCACGGCAACATATTCCATGCCATTCACTTCGGCGGTAACATTTAAGCCTATGTATATGCAATTTTTCGCACTTGTTGCACATCGATCTGCATTCACCAACAGAATGCACTTGTACAGTGGCATTGCATTAGATAGCGATGGTAGCATGTAACTCATGACTCATGTAACTGACGACAATGTCGCACGGCAATGACAATGGCAATATGTATGTACGCATTGATATTTGCTTTGCAACCAGCTAGTCCACCTAAGTCCATACATACATATTACAGAGGTTGATTGGCAGGAAGAGTTCGGATTTACATCGAGGTTGGGGGAACGAAGAAGAAGGAAGCATACTAGTACATGCCTAATAGATATGGAAGTGGGAAAAGTTGGGTGAGGATCCAATGTTAGAGATGTGGGTGACGGTTGCTTGGGAATGTAAAGGTGAAATTGCGTTGCAATTCGATTGAACAAGGGATACGAGGGATGGGACGGCGAATACGGGTTTCATTTTGGCGGGAAAGAACATGTGACGAGAAGCTATGGGGGGAAGAATTGAGGGAAGCTGGGAAGAGAAAGCAGGTTTTGTCTTTCGAGAGTCCGTTACCGAGCGCCGACCGAGAAAGTTGAAAAAGCCTGAAGAAGAGGGATCGCGAAAATTAACAAGTCAAGAATTGATATTTTTTTTTGGAGTTTTTGAACCCTCGGAGGAGTTTTTTTTAGAGACCGGCGGCAGCCACAAGAATCCGAAAAACCCACAAATAAATAAAATAATAATAAAAGAAATACAAGCTACGCGATGGTGATGTGCATCTCCAGAAATTAAGTTTCAACTTTGTGTTGTGCAAAAAAAAAAAAACAAAAATAAAAAAAGGCGAAATTGTCTATAACCGACGCCATCACCGTGCAAATTTGTGAATCCGCTGCCTCATCTGTTCGGTGCTATCGGAATGCCTGAAATTTTAAAAGCCCCTATGTACCCTTTGGTGGTGTCGGGCACAAAAATTTGATTTAATTGCATCCGTCGATATCGCCGCATAAATCTGATTAGATTGGCACTGGCCAAGTTTGAAAATCTACGACAGCCAACCTAGATCGCTGTGACGTCATTGCTGCATATCGTCGCTGGATCCTAAGCAGGTCATCCCATACACGATAGCTACCGCTCACAGTACGGTAGTTGGGACTTCGAGTTGTCGACATAGTGACGTGCTACTAAGGTACAACGGATGATATCAGCTATACCTCGAAATTAATAAGAAAGCTCTATTTAAACTTTACGGCTGATTTGCATCGCCCGCCCCGCGCGCTCTTCACGAAAGCTATATTCGACATTGTTTATATCGCAGTAATGGCGCATATTGCATATCTATAGGCTTTTATTTTTGGTCGTAGAGTAATGTTTCCTGGCGCTAAATTGATTGTTTTCTTATTTATTATTGTGTTAATATTTATCTATTTATTGTTTACATATTTATTGGTTGTGTTTAAGAATTCCCGGATAAATTTTAATATTTACTTTCTTGTTACGTGAAATTAAATTATTGAAAGAAAAAGTTGTTTTCGCGGATAATCGGTAATGGCCTTACTTGTCTGTTAGTGTTTTCCCTCATGATATTGATAATAAAAGTTATGTTCCAGCCCAGCACTACAACGGCCGTTGCAGTTATAAGGGGTGAGTTTTTAGGTTAAAATTTCGTATTCACTATTAAAATTGTGTTTTTTCTCGATTGGGTTTGAGACGTAGTAATGGTCTTTGCCTTTTGTTTTAAGGATATTTTCTTTTGCGTAACGTAGTTTCCGGTACATTGTTATACTATATTCCTCTTGTTTTATATATTCCTAATAATAAAGCCATGGAATAAACTGTAACTCATAAATCTTTTTCTTTGGAAGACCTTCCCTTTTCGCATCGATGGATTGAGACCCCTAATTTCGCTCGTTGGTTTTTTTCTAGGGTGGTCCTTAAAAGTCCGGCAATGGGACCAATTTCGGTCGTAGGTGGGTAAAGAAGCCCTGGGTTCGCACCATCTGGGATCCCATCCTAGTGCATAGTAGCTTTAGTCAGTCGATTTTCCACCTTGATTGTTTTTTTTTAAGCACGGTCACCAGTTTCTTTTTTTTCACTTATAACCTTTTCCTTCCCTCGGATTTTAGGCAGGTGACAATGGAATGGCATGTGAATATTTTTTTAGATGTGATGAGCATTCTGAAGGCAATAAGTGAGCAAGATCCCACCCCGCATCTCCCGAACAGGGCTACTACAAGCACATGCCCATGCTAACTTGTTGATGGAGACACTTTCGGATCTCATGCCATTTAGACCTTCACGGTTGCAATGCTCCTACTCCCTCGTTTCAGCTTCGCTGACCCCCATTCCTTCTCGTTCTCATTACAGGTTTCCACTACTCAACGAAGGTTCGAGAATCCGCTAGTACCCAGTAGTCAGCTGATACTTGTTATCGATGATTCTAGACTATGGTAGAGCTTAGTACAGTGTGTGTCGTAAGAGATGCCCACTCTATACACGCAACACTATTATATACCATATACGATCCTTCGGTTCCCATACACCGTGCAACTTGCATTTGAGACGATGGCATACCCCTTGTGGTGATCGTTTTCCTTTCCTAGGAAAGTCATAAAATTATCGCGGCACTCGCAAGGACAAGACATATATGTCTTGGAGCCTACTTCCCCCGCAACCTAAAAGCGATGGCAAACCTTAACATAATGAGTCTTCTAAGATTCGCAAGCGCGACGAAAACCTTCGAGCTCAACAAAGACTTGTTGATAACGACTCATGCCAACACCTAACGATCTCTGTTGTTTTTCTTTGTGGCATCGCTATGGACCCAAGTAATCTATGCGGGGCCGTGAGGCCGCCACCTAACCTAACCTAGGCGCTGATACGATCAAATTCTTGCCTGTGAAGAAAGTGTTAAGTTCTTCCAGGTAATCGTTTATTCGTTCGCACATTTCCGTGATGTTGTTTCCTGTTGCCAGAATGGAGCATTCATCGGCATAGGAGATAATTTCGATTCCTTCGGGTGGTATTGGAATTTCAGATAAGTAAAGGTTGAACAAGGAGGGAGACAGAACTCCTCCTTGTGGCACACCTTGTTTGATCTTCCTTAGCTTCGATTTCTTACTCCTGAATTCGGTGTAGGTCTGCCTGCCTGCAAGATAATTGGGAATCCATTTTGTTGTTTGAGTTGGAAGAGTTGCATTATATAAGTCAGCAGTGCTGAATGGCTAACTGTGTCGAAGGCTTTCGACAGGTCAAGTGCCACTAGAATTGTTCTGTGACATGGACGAGGTTGATTGAGGCCCTTGTGGATACCAGTTTTAATGGCATCCAGGGCCGTCGTTGTACTGTGCATCCTTCTGAGGCCGTGCTAGTGGTTTGCAAGCTGGATATGGGCCGTAAGAACAGGGTGGATTAGTGCTTCGCGCATTTTGGCAACTGGTGATAGAAATGAGATGCGACGATAGGACTCGCCGAGTGGCGCTTTTTTCAAGATTGGGACTATTCTCCCTTTCTTCCAGAGTTCCGGAACAATCAGTGATATGATATATATAGGTTGAATGTAGCCCTGAGGTATTCGATAGTTGGTGAATCGAGGTTTCTAAGCATTACCATTGAGACTCCATCAGGTCCCAAGGTTTTCGAGTTATTCGCTTTCCTGATTGCTTCAGCCACTTCGTCCGCATTGAAGGCAGTTATGTTGGCTGCAGTTCGGATATGGATCCTCCTGCGGACTATGCGCTTTTGTCTGTTTAGTGGAGGATGTTCAATAAACTGCCTATTGAAGCGACTGTGGGCAGGGTTGCTGATTGAATTTTCTCCGAACTGGATGGCGACATCCCCTTTCTATTTCAGTGGACGTTTCGTTGGCATAATCTGGTTTCGGAGAATGCAGTTGCATGCATCTCCTGCACATCTATGGCCACGAACGTCGTCGTGGACGGGATTCGAACCCGAAACGCCGGTAGTCAAACATGAGACTGATGACTCAACACACTGCGCTACCGGTCGCCCCATTCGGATGCGTAATTCATTTCAACATCTTGTGTTCGGCTACTAGTCTTTGAATTTCAGTTCATTTCGCGAATTCTTGGATCGTCTGGGTTTTTGCTCCTGATGTCGTCTCCCGTCTGCTAGTTTGGCGGCTGAGGTAGGAAAGTTGGGCCGAATTTTTGGAACGAGTCCTGCTAGAATAAATTTCGCAGCCGCTTTATTTAGGACTTTCCTGATATTGGATTCGGCCTTACGTACGTCGGTGGGAGTTGGCAGGGCGAGGAATTTAGCACTAGTATATTGGGTGAAACTATTCCAGTCAGCCTTGGTGGGGTTGCCAAAAGAGCGGTGTTCAACAGATACGATATCTGTCGGTTTGTCAAGCCTTATCACGATTGGTAGATGGTCCGATGATAGTGTAAGAACCGGCTCCCATTGAGTTTCATTTATGAGGCTAGCACTGGCAATCGTGATGTCTGGAGAGGTACCGGCAATACGGGTGGGCGTGTCGTTATTCAGTGTACAGAAATGTAAAGCATCAAGTTTTTCCGCAATTGAGATACTTCTGGCGTCGTTGTTAAGATGTGAGTGCCAGAGTTCTTGGTGAGCGTTAAAGTCACCAAGCAGGAGACGATGTTGACCAGTGGGGAAAGTGTTGATATTTACATGCTAACCTGAGGGACAACTGGATACCGGAGGAATTTATATGTTTTAAATTTCAATATCGACATTGCCCGATTTTAGGCTAGACTTGCACTTCCATGGTGATGTCGTTGTTGGTGACATTTATTTCCCGGTATTGCACGGAATGGTGAATGATGAAAGCAGGCCCTCCTCCAGCGTTGGTCAACCTGTCTTTCCAAAAATCTCCATGAGGGTTAAGGGGATTGATTGGGATGTAGTTTCGTTTCCTGGATGGCTCCAACTTGAATGCGGTGTCTGTCCATGAATGAGACGAGTTCGGTGATTTTATTTTGCAGCTCGTTGCAATTTAGTTGGACGAGTGATAGCGTATCGAAAATGGCGATCGGTTGTGCAGGCGTAAGTTTGTTTTGTTGGGGAATCCTACTTGGTCTATTCGCAGGGGTCGTTGGGGTTGACTGAAAGCTCGTGTGGGTGTTTGCTCACTTATATGGGAAGGTGAGGCGTGTTAAACGAGCTCGCTGCTTGTAGTCCTCGATTTCTGCACTGACTGGCGGTAAATGCTGGATTCCAGTGCCTGTGATGGTTTAAACCGGAGCAGTTCCTCAGGTAACACCACTCGTCGCAGCAGTTGCATCTCACTGACGTCACATTGGGATGCAGCTCTCTATTGCATACGCAACAGATCCAAGCACCTGGGTTGTTTTCAATGCCGGCGCGGAGAAGTAATATTGAGAGCATGAGATGTGTGGTTCCCTTTGAAGAGAGAGAATCAGAGGAAATGAAAATAAGCGAGAGAAACGAAGTAATTCGGCACAATTGAGGAAGTAGGAAGGGGGATGAAAATTGACATCTCTTTTGCTTCTATATAGACCGGGCGCGTTTTCCGCGGCAGAGAGACAGACTGGAATGTTATTGTTCCAATAGGAGAAGTAGGAGAGGGGATGACATCTCAAGTGCTTCCTGTGCTTTTATATAGACTGCGCGGGTGTTGCACAGTGGAGAGCGTGTATCTCTCTGTTTACTTTTTACGACTGGAATTACTTCAAATAGTTTAGTGTTGAGTATATGCGGATTGCTCCACCATAGTTATTCTCTATGGTTGTTCCCAATAGACACAAAAAACAAATATAGCATGTAACAAACATACACACATCCTTCTTGCATTGAAGGGGTTTGGCAGTTCTTGGCCATTGACACTTATGTAGAAATGACCGATTCAAGCGACAGTATAGCTGAGAAAGGTTGAAGATGTCGGAACGATTTTTTCAATTTTTTTTTTGTCGTGTTTTAATCATATCGTTTTGTTGCTTTCATTCGAACTATCTATTATGCTCGAACCTGACTGAACGCAGAATGCAGCAGCAGCTGCAACGAAATGTCAAAATATGAAAGCATTCGTTTCCCTTAAGCGACCTATATTGAAAGCAGCGGCAGTTACAGCGGCGAAAGCCGATCTGCCTGTTGTTGTTGATGCTGCTGCCGCTGCGCTCTGCGTTTAATCTGGTTCAGCCATTAAAGTTGCTGACTTTCGTTGTTTTGCAGATATGTTTCGTGATCAGTATTTTCTTTTCATTTCCGTGCTGATAGCCGCAAGTCAGGCAATTACGTATTTGCCTGACTTGCGGCTATCGGGTCCATATAGACTTTTTGGATTCCGGTTTTTAACCCGATGCAGGAAAAATCGACCGGGTATAAACCGTGAGGAAGAAAAACCGGAAAAACCCGGTTAATTTGTTTCTTCGGTTTATCCGACCGGTTTTTAACATCCCTAGTTAGAAGGTTAGGATTACAAGTCCTTTTTAGTTTCAGGATGCCAGCCGCTTCCTCTGGTCGGACAGGACAGTCAAGTGCGAGCTCTGGGTCGGATGGGGATTTCGCACTTCGGTACAACCGCAAGCTTTGCGCCTGATCCGCGTAGATGGTGGCAGATCCGCTGGTGGCGACAGTCCGTTGTTTTTTGGCAATCTTTGGCGATTCTTCCTCAGATCTCTTTATCTTAGAGACATGCCATGATTCCGCTAGACCCTCAGTAACGCCGATAGCCCATTCGAGCGACGCCTATTGTTTCTCAGTTAAGTCTTCCTCCGGTAATTTCTCCAGAAATTTACGGAGCCTAAAAGCAGTACGTCGCTCCTTAATACAGATCTTAGGTTGAGGCGCGCCCTTTCGTTGACCGTCCATGCTGCTCACTTTCACTTCTCTCTGTTTGGGAGTGTTCGCGCTGCTTGGCGACTGGCGCAACGCCGAGTCGTACTTATAGTAAGCAGATAAAATTTTCAATGTAATGTCGCTCATAAGAAAAATTGTCAGTATAAAATACAAAATAACAACAAGATAAGTATTTTAATAGGAAATTTTATTTTTACACAATAAAGTCCCATACAATTGTAATTGTCCAACGAATATTAAAAGAACATGCTTGACCTACATCAATCCAATTGCTTTATGCACAAAAAAAAACAAACTTCTACACAAACGTCCTTTAACATTCAACCAGAAGGCTGAATCAAACTGAAGACATATAACAAAATAAATTAATTTACAAAAACTGTTCTTTCACAGAACCCACTGATGTAAGTGTCAATTGTTAAATGTAGTGGCAATGCAAGTCAAGATTTCTTCTCAAGTGGTCATTAATTAAAAAAAAAATACAGAGTAAAATACAAATGAGAAACTATAATCTAATAATCACAATTTACTCGTATAAACAAAAGGAAGCCACACCCTACTTGGCATTATAATACATAGGACATTTGTAATTTTCTTGTTTCGTCGTTTTGGCTTTTATATAAAATATAATTATTATAATATAAAAAAAAACTGTTTCAAGAAGAAATTTGGCAACAGTGACTAAATCCAAAGGAAATATGTAACTGAAACAGCAATTTCCGATAATGCAGTCTTCGGCGGCTATCACATCGAACACACCGATCTAACCGAAAGGATTATGTTAATGCAGATAGCCGACTTTAGGCTTTTCACACCAAGTAGTCCGACTTAATCGGCAGACAGCAGTCGAATAGACAGAAATTCTGTCTGTTCGAGTATATTAGATAGCAGCCTCCTCGGTGTGAATGCCACCATAAACTACCATGTAAGTTTTATCTGCTTTAGACCGATTGATTAGATCGGTCTGTTCGGTGTGAAAGGAGCCTTTGGGTGATTGGTAAAAAGTCACAGTTTTAAACATGCATTTCTATTTTTAGACACGTTAAGAAATATCAGAGGGGTCACTCAACTAGGCTTTGTCTAATCTCATCTTAAGTCAAAACAAATAAAATAAACTTTTCTTTTCATCAAAATTGCTAATTCGAATCTCATTGTCAGGAACTCAATTTTACCCGGATGAACTATGTGAAACGTTGATATGGCGGCGACGGTTTCTTCTTTTTTGGCGAACATTTGATTTTGTGTTGATCTAAATGCGTTATAGTCGAAAAATACTTATCACATGTGTTGCATTTAATCGTTTTCTTTGCACCGAAGTCCATACTGGTTAAAATATCTACGCTTCCTCCGCCAACCGTATCGTCATCCGACTCAAACATGGCAATAATACGTTTGTGATCTTCGTGTTTTTGAAAGTTGTTGTGGTACTTGAGATTGTGATCCTCCAGCGATGCAATTGACTCAAAAATCGTGTCACAGGCATTACATCGAGCACTGAAATTCATTTTCAGCGATCCAAAAGGCATATTCAGAGGAGATGAGGACGCTGGCAGACTAGGTGTACTTGTGCAGGCATCGGCCACTAAATTAAAACTATCCAAAAGAGATTTTCGACCGGCCGGATTACTACGGATTGTCACGTTTTGTTCCGTATTGGTTGTGCTTGACGATTGATCGGAATTCGTGCTTGTGCTACCTTTGGACGTGGTAGTATTCATAGTGGGCGATTGACATATAGACGTGCTACCGGTATTACGGCTTAATCGACCCGAACTGTCGCTCACGTATCGAAGTAACGACGCATCGGCCTTCTCTCGCAACAAATTCATCAGCGGATCAAAATCCGTGGATCGATTCCGTTTGGGCTTCTCTTCGGAATTGCCAGCTACTTTATCTTCCGTTTCCGATCCGGTCATATCTTTTCCGGTCGATTCGGACTGCAAACTGGCATTTTTCACATCGCCACCGGTTAACAGATCCGGCATCGACATCTCTTCGCCACACGTCGTCGACAAGTATTGGCAAGTTGCGCGCAAACTGAATATCATTCGCCGGATAAATTCATGCGGGGAGATGGATTTGGTTTTACGAAATCCGGCCAATCGGTTGAGGTTCTCAATTAAATTTAAAAACTTAAATTCTAAGCAACTATTCATATGATCTTTGTAGGAATTTTCGAACATAAAACGACGAAAACAAGCCGGACACTTGCGCTCCTTCACATGCTCTGGAATGTTTATGATAATGTTGGCGTCCTTAATAAAATCTAAATCCATAATGTCGTCTTCAACAAAGCTTTTCTCGTTATAACTAAAATAATCCTTATTTTCGCCACCACCCTCAGTGTCATCACTGGATGCTGTCTGAAATTCATCCCCGCCCATTGAGTCTCCCTGATCGTAGCTAACTTTCACGGCATTTCGTTTGCTTTTCGTCGCGCTTCTCGGCTGACAGTCAGCCTTCTTATCGAACAAAAGGTTAAGATATGCTTTGAGATTCGACGTATTGCCACCATCGTCCAACATACGACCATTTTTACCCCTTGATCCGCTCTGCGACGAATGGTTCAGTACCGCCAATTTGTTCATATAGTAATTGGTTTTCGGCGTGCTGCTAGCATTGAACATGTTGTTAACTAAGTTGTTTGCTTCAGTCTTACGATTTTCATTCCAAATTAGATCCTTTTCCGTGTAAATGACCCGACTCTCCTCAATTTCATGCCCGCTGATATTATATCGATCCTTAGTGTCTGGTTCATATTCAATTTGGAAGCTACCGTTAACATGTCGGTCGTAGATGCGCAAATTTGCGTCGTTGCGACCGTCCAGAACGGCTTGTGCTGTCTTCAGACTCAGTATATTGTCAATAGCCTGTTGACGAAATGTTGCGGCATGCTTTAAATATGAAATACAAAGCGCGCACATTTTAGAAGGCAATCCATCGTTGGGGTTGACCTGTGAATTATAAAATGTTGATTTAATAAACGTATGTATATATATTTGATCTACACTATTAATAATATGTAATAGCATAGGCACAGCATAGGAATCACTGGATTATCTAATTATCTGAAATCGGAAATAAGACTTGAACACCCTGTACAGCGCCTCGGCTCTGGGAAGACCTAGCCTGAGCAACCCTGTGCGGGACGTCCAAGAGACAAGCATGTGCAACCCTCGCGCTTTCGCCAACGACGTAAAGCTATGCGGGTTAGCGATTCCTTAGGGAGTTTACCAGAGGAAAAACTGACCAAGAAGCAAAAAGCGTCTCTCTAATGGGCGAAGAGTACAGTACATGTCATGTGGCTAGACAGATGTGGCCCAAACTGGATCCCAAACGTTCTTCTGGATTGCTAATGCTAAACAGAAATAATCTAAGAACTGTCGTAGGAGTGCTAACACTGACACGGACACTGCCTAATTGGGGAGCATGCCAGGAGACTTCGTCTTCCATATAATGATTTTTGCAGGAGCTGTGGGGACGAGGAAGAGGAGGAAAGTACGTCTCATCTTCTGTGTACCTGTCGGGCCCTGGCGAGTTTTAGGAAAGACCTCCTTGGTTCCTACTTCTTCACCGATCTGGATGACCTGAAAAATGTAAATGTTGGTCGGCTACATCGCTTCATTGTGAGCTCAGGCTGGTTTAACGAGTGAGTTGGTCTCAGTTGCTGAGTCCAGGGGTATCACAACGGGCCCAGTGGTGGTCTAAGTGTACTTAAGCAACCCTTTTAACCTAACCTTAACTAATGGGCGAAGAGCGTTACTGCTGATATACAGGATCAACCTGCGGGGGCCAAAAGGAATAGGTCCGAGCAGTGTTCTCCTGCAGGGCTCATTAAGAAGAAAAGGACTTCAGTCGCCAGTGGCCCAGCTCCTTCCTACGCGGATGCGTTGAAGGGATGGACAGAGCTGGCTATCCTTGATAGGAGTAATGCCCATGGGAGCATCACAATTGATAAGTAGAGGGAGATAGAGTGCGAGAATTTTCGCTGCATTACGACAGAGCATCCGGGATCACCCTCCGCCTGTAGGGATGGAGGATGGTTCCAGGGACGAATAAAATTGATGCTCTTCGGTGACCAGAGACCGATAGATCTCTTCAAAATCGCTATCTCTAAGGTTGGGGAACACAGGTAAATTTTCAAAGACGACGAATTGGAAGCACTGCTCGATGAAGATTCGTGCCAAACGCAAGAAGAATTAGCTGAATAACTGGGAGTGACTCAGCAAGCCATCTCGAAACGCCTCAAGGCCATGGGCATGTTTCAGAAACAAGGAAATTGGGTTCCGTACGAGTTAAAACCGAGAGATATTGAACGGCGATTATTTGCATACGAACAACTGCTTCAAAGGCACAATCGGAAGGGACTTCTACATCGCATCGTAACCGGCGAAAAATGGGTCCGTTACGATAATCCCAAGCACAGAAAGTCATGAGGAATGCCTGGACATGCCTCAACGTCGACGGCAAAACCGAATATTCACGGCGCCAAGGTTATGCTTTAAATTTGGTGGGACCAGCTCGGTGTGATATACTACGAGCTACTGAAACCGAATGAAACTATCACAGGATATCGGTATCGAACGCAATTGATGCGTTTAAATCGAGCATTAAAGGAAAAACGACCGCAATCCCAAGAGAGATACGACAAAGTCATCCTCCAGCATGACAATGCTGTCCCACACGTGGCAAAAGTAGTGAAGACATACTTGGAAACCCTGAAATGGGAAATCTTGCCCCACCCACCGTACTCCCCAGACATCGCTCCTTCCGACTACCATCTGTTTCCTTCCATGGCGCACAGCCTGGCTGATCAGAATTTTCGTTCGTACGAGGAAGTCGAAAAATGGATCCAATCATGGATCGCGTCGAAAGACGCCTCCTTTTTCCGAGATGAAGTCCGAAAATTGCCGGAGAGATGGGCGAAAGTTGTCGCTAGCGATGGACAGTACTTTGAATAATACATCTGTAAGTACGGCGGAAGCAAAGTTGTACACCCAATAAAACAAAAGTATTTGTCTTACGTAGCATCATCTCAAGCTCAACTTTAGATGAAACCAAACAAAAACCCATAGCTTCCACTTCCACTACAGCTACAGTGAAAGCAAACTCAAATTTAAAGCTGCTGTAATACATACAATTTAACATCATAGAAGAACAATACAAAATCGAATCATTAAATAAGAGTCGTTCAAAAAGAACGATACAAAATCAAATCGTTCAAAAAGAGTCGGTCAAAAAGAACGATACAAAATCGAATGGTTCATATCGTTCAAAAAGAGTCAAACGAGTCAAAAGAGCCCATCCCAGATTGGCAAGCCCGTTTTCATGGGAAATAGTGGTCCGATCTGGCTGGCTCGAACTAAAGGGCATTGGGGGTCACCGACTTCGAATCGGGGGTAAAAAATAAAGGAAAAAAACTTAATTTTTTAAAAAGGACGACTTTTATTTAATATGTTACGGATGTCACTACACTGTCAAATAATTTGCTGTGATTTTCAATCAAACCGCAACCGAGGGAGCACCAGCTGATAGGAGAAAGTAGGCAATGAGAAAAAAAAATATTGTAAAAAGCCGACACAAATCGAAATAATGAAAGCAAAATTGTAAGAAAAAAATGTTTTATTAAATAAAAAAAAAACTTAAACTTAATTTAAATTCATATTTGTATCGATGTACTCTGAAGTATTTACAAAACAAGGAATTATTTTCAAAATAATAAAAATTTCGCATTTCTATTTCCTTTAATTGTTGTTTGTTTCGTTTTTCATAACTTTTATTATAGAATTCCTGACCAAGTTTTTTTTTCAATTTCTTCGATTCCTTTAGTCGTGCACATGTCAAATTAAAAAAGATTTAACAATGTCTGCGCAATTTCTTATATAGTACAGCATGATTTTTTAACAAAACAAAGAATTTGTATAAAAATTATTTATTTCTATTGCGAAGGAAAATAATCTTTAATTGTTGTTTGTTTTTTACATTTTTTTATATAAAATTCTTGACCAATTGTTTTTTCAATTTCTTCAATTCCTTTCATCATATTTTGTGTGCAGATGTGTTGATTACAAATCAAAAATTTTCTTAAAGTTTGCGCAAATTCTAATACCCGCGGTAACGGAGGTATTTCTTCTGCGATGTCATCATCGTCCTCTTCGTTGTTGTCTATTTCCGTGTAGTTGTATTTTATATTTTGAATCACTCCCTGGTCCATAGACTGCAGGACGGAAGTTGTGTTCGCTGGCAAAAATGCGACTTTGATAAATCTAAAATTTTCCAGATTTATATGTGCAGGGCAGTTGTCTATCAGTAACTAGATTTTTCGCTTTTTTTTACTAAGTTCTTGGTCCCAGCTTAATAAAAATTTGTTGAAGAGCTCGGTTGTCATCTATGCCTTACTGTTGTTTTCATACTCAACCGGCAACTTTTGGATGTTCTTAAAGCAGCGTGGGTTTTTATATTTTCCAATCACGAAAAGTTTCCGCTTTTCGGTTCCGGTCATATTAGCTGCCACCAAAACCGTTATTCTGTCTTTAGACATTTTCCCATTTGAACATTTTTCTCCTTTGAAATGCAGTGTTCGATCAGGCATCAATTTATAAAAAAGTCCGGTTTCATCCGCGTTGAATATGTCAGCATCATCATAATTCTCACGAATTGTCGGCCAAACCGTTGAAAGCCATTCACTTGTTAGCTCAAGGGGGACGCTGGCAGCTTCACCAGTAAGCTTTTTGAAAACAATATTATGCCGAGAGCAGAAGCGTTGGATCCATCCCCGCGAAATTGTACTCATCTCTTCACTTGAAGACGGATCGTGAAGAGACCCACCAGTTGACTTTAAAATGGCGTTAGCCTTTTCCAGCAAAATAGGTCCTGACAGAGGAATATTGCGGCTTCTCTGGCTTCTAAACCATTTTAGTAATGCCTGGTCAATTTCGCTATGAGTTGAACATCGTTGATTCTTAAACTTTAATGATTCGCCGCGCTCAACAAGCTGTCGAATTGAACCTCGATTCTTCCAAATTGTTGAAATTGTTGAATGACTGACATTTAGTTCTGTAGCTACAATAGATTACGACTCGACTCTCCATTCTCCAGTCGGCAGCATATGTGAAATTTTTCTTCCAGGGGCCCGATTCCGCAAGAGTGAATTTTTTCAGTGCGCACCGAAGAAATGCGATTCCGCAAGAGTGAGATGAATTTTTTCGGTGCGCACCGTGCTGAATTGCAAAAATGCGATTCCGCAACGATGCGATGAGTTTTTTTGACAGTTCCGGTGCGCACCGTGCGAATATATTTTGCACTGGCTATTTGGTAAGTGCAAAATATATTTTTTTTATAAATTATGTATTAAATTGTTGATTTCTGCATACGAAGGTGGAGTATTACTTTTCAAAGCAGAAATGGATGAAGGGCGGAGCTTCGTGTTGAATTTAAGGACAAAAATATAAAAATTCATAGTGAAGATGAGAAGTTTTTGTTTCCGTATCCGGTGCCTTCTTTAGCAATTAATATTAGGGGGATTCACGCTCAGTGTCGTAAACGTCGTATTCGTCGAAAACTTCTGCCATAGTAAAATGACAGAAGTTTACAACGTTACGACAAATACGATGTTTACAACGTGGGCATGAGTCCCCCTATTATTATTATTGTTATCCCGTTTTCATTCGGTCACTAGGACCGACCATTTCTGAAAGAAGATCATAAGGGGATTCATGCTCACGTCGTAAACGTCGTATTTGTCCTAAAATTGTAAACTTCTGTCATTAGTCTATGGGGATGACAGAAGTTTACCACGATTACCACATATACGAAAAGGAGTGTGAATCCCCTAAATGATAATATTTAACGCTAGATGTGAAATGGTCCGTGGTTGGGAGTTTAATATACTCGTAAACACAAGACTTTTCCTCCTGAAAGAGAATAAATGCTATTGATCGATTCTATAATTTCATATGAAGCATGAACGTCACCCATTTTTATGATGTTTTCAGCAATCAGAAAAATTACACACGTTTGACGTTTGTTTGAAAAATTCATTCAGCACTGAAAAACTCACTAGCTTTTGCTGAATTGCATCAGTGCGCACTGATATTTTCGGTGAATTTTTTCAGTGAGTTTTTTCGGTGCGCACCGAAAAAATTCACTCTTGCGGAATCGGGCCCCAGGGAAAAGTTCTTTCTCTTCGACATTTTCAACGCGCACATTTATTTATTTGGTCTACAACTTAATAATGAGACTTTACAACTTAATAATGAGACTTTTTTTTGGAATTTTGGGCATTTATGGCCGATATGGCTTGCTGAGTCACTTCCAACGAAATTGCCAACTCTTTTTGAGTTTGGCACGAATCTTCTTCGAGTAATTTCGTCAATTCTTCGTCTTCAAACTTTTTTGGCTGGCCAGGTCGCTCTTCGTCGGTAATGTCGAAATTATCATTTTTGAACCGATGAAACCACCGAAAACACTGTGCACGCGAAAAAGCATCGTCACCGTAAACTTCCACGAGCAATTTATGACTCTGAGCTGCAGTCTTCTTAGCAAAATAATGTCCAAGTAAAACTTTCCGCAAATGTTGTTTTTTTCGTGAATTTTCGAAACTTTCCATGGTCCGGTAAAATACGTTGTCAACAATCAACACGAAATGTTTATACTGACATTGACAGCTTATGAATACAAACTTCAAATGGTATGTATGTCAAAGATGGACTACCATTGGTTTATCGGTGTTGCCATCTCTAAAAAAAGTCTCATTATTAAGCTGTAGACCAAATATAAACAACACAAAAACACAGAAACACTTCGGTCGATCGATTCGCGGGCAGTACTAAAGAAAAATACAAAATAAACTGTTATAGCGGGCGCGGGGAAGTGTTGTTTATACAAAAGTTTTCTGGGTTCTGAGAAGCGACCGACGTTATATCCGATCTTTTAACATGTTGGGTCGCAGAAATTGCGTCGTTATAACCGATCAGTCGTTATAGCGGTGGTTGTTATATCCATTAAAAATTACATTGCAAGAGATTCGTGGGTCTCGGGACCAAGAATTTGCGTCGTTATAGCCGATACGTCGTTATAACCGATGTCGTTATAAACGACATCCAGTGTATTTATATTTTGCGCCTTGGCAATACTAATGGTGCCAGATGCAATCTGACACTTCCATTGGAAAGTTTAGCATAAACGTACTCGCAACATTTTGACGTACGAGCGCTATTTGTTTTGTTTTACAGTGGCTTGAAAATTTTGTCTCGAGTGCAAAAAAGGAATTAAACCGTTAACATTTTCGTGCCATGATTTTTTACGAATGTCGACATGGACTATCTCGACAAGAGTGCAACGATCAACTCCTTCGACTTTTGATGATAAAGTTCCACATTTTGCCACGGTAAAACGCTTGTTTGTAGAATTCAGTCACATCCGCCTATCGCTCACCGACGAATTTCGTGAAGGTCGTCCAAAATCGGACGTAATCACAGAAAACATCGATACCGTGTGCGAAATAATAAAGCAAGATTGTCATGTGACATATTGTGAGATTGAGGCGTCTCTGGGCATTAGTTCCACCAGCGTACATTCAATATTGCAAGAACATTTGGCCGTCATAATGATTTGTTCGCGTTGGATACCGCATAATTTGACGATCAAAAGAAGACTCGTGTCGATATCGTAGCGTGATTAACGAATCTTGGATTCATGCGTATAGTCATG
Organism: Chloromyia formosa; assembly: GCA_964017055.1. NCBI lineage: Eukaryota > Metazoa > Arthropoda > Insecta > Diptera > Stratiomyidae > Chloromyia > Chloromyia formosa. Next base: position 53,950,987 of record OZ024815.1, on the reverse strand, counting down.
GTTGCCAATTCACGTACCTACTCTTTCTAACCTACTCCGTACACCGAACTAGGTCGACCTACTCGGCAATCGAAAAATGATCAAGTCGAAAAATGATCAGGTCGGAGCCGATTTGCTGCACCCACTTGTTTTGATAAAGCGTGGAATACAGAGACCTTTCCCACTGAGTGGAAGGAAGGTTTGATCATCAAACTTCCAAAGAAGTGTAGCTTCACAGACTGTAATAATTGGAGAGGCATTTGTGTGCTTCCTGCCGTTCCCAAGATAATAGCCAAAATAATCCTGGAAAGACTAAAGGCCCACTTAGAAAGCACAATTGATGAAGAGCAGGCTGGTTTTCGATCCGGATTCTCCTGTGTCGATCACATTAACACCTTGCGAATCATCATCGAGCAATGCGCTGAATACGATTCTCCGCTTCACTTGCTTTTCATCGATTTCGAAAAGGCTTTCGATAGTGTGAACCGGGATTCTATATGGGCGGCCTTACGCAGGACAGGTATCCATGAGAAGCTTGTGGCTATTATTAAGGCATGACGGCGCGAAATGTCGCGTCCTTCATAAAGGTAAGGTGTCGGGGGACTTTGAGATTCGCAGTGGAGTTTGGCAGGGGTGCATTCTCTCACCGATCCTATTCCTCATTGTGATCGGCGATGTCTTGCATGAAGTCCTATCCGGACTAGACAGAGGAATTCAATGAACTTTGACATCTTATCTACAACATCTTGACTACGCTGACGACATATGCCTACTCTCCCACAAAATCATAGATCTGTCCGCAATGACGTTAGATCTCGAGAGGGAGGCAACAAGGTTGGGCTAAAGATTAATACCAACAAGACAAAGGCTCCTGGACCGCCATTGCGAAAAAGAAACCCGACACTTTTTGCCATCAATATTAATGGGTATCCTGTGGAGAAGGTGGGCAACTTCGTCTACCTGGGTAGCATTGTTGCCGAAAATGGAGGTACGGAGCAGCATACCGCTCGTCGTATTAACCAGGCTAAATGTACAAACAGCATGCTGTCCAAAATCTGGCAAAGCAGTTATCTCAGCATCAAGACCAAGGTGGGCCTGTTTCGCTCCCTGATGATCTGTGCTTCTGTATGGGAGCAGTACATAGAAAGTTTCCGTAAGAGTAACCAGAAAGCTGCAAGTTTTCGTTAACTCATGTCTTCGTCGAATTCGAGGAATTTTCTGGCCCGAAACAATATCAAATGAAGAGCTAAGTCGGCGTACGGGGCAGATGCCTATCGACGAATTGATATGCAGGCGAAAATGGCAGCGGATAGGTCACACATTGCATAAGAGTGATAGATGCATTGCTTTGCATACCATGAAATGGAACCCCATTTGCAAGCAAGACCGACCAAGAGGGGGTGCTAAAATCAAATGGCGTCGATCTGTGGCAAAGGAGTGTAGGACGCTGGGTAAGTTATTTGGGAAGATGCTCCCCATTGTCCAGTATAAAGTACGATGGCGCGCAGGGGTAGTTGACGCGCTTAGCTCCACTAGGGGTTAAGGCAAGTAGTATAGACACCGCCACAATCGCCGAATATAACTCCACACGCTGAGAATACATGGTCGATACTAATCATCAGCCACAACCATGCACATCCACCTACCAATCGTGATGATGATGATGCCTTTAAGGGACCACAACCAGCTTCTTGCCAAACAATACCTGGTGGGCTGATATCGAAGTGATCACCCAAACTTCAACCTCATGGACAAGACGCCGCCGCCCAGACATGTCAGGCGCGACCTGAGGGACCTAGAAAGAGATGTCCAGAGATACAAAAGGGTACCCTTTGATAGTGGCGCACATAGGTTGGCCATCGCAGTAATACATCGGGGGGAGGTTAATCAGTCAATAGCAAGCATAGGTTCGAATCCAGTTCTCTCGTCCATACCACCAACGATATCTCCGGAAGAGGAAAGACTTCCGAGAGCTACGAGAACGACACTCGCCCAACTTCGGTCAGGCTGGTGTTCACGACTGAACTCCTACCTATCCCGCATCGACCAGGACGTCTCAAACATCTGTCCTGCATGTAACGGAACCCCTCACGACGTAAACCATATCTTTCACTGCCCAGCTGCACCAACGCACCTGACTCCTAGATCGCTGTGGGAGAACCCAATAGAGGCAGCTAACTTTCTATCCCTCAACACCGGGTATGAAGACGAAACCGTATGCATGTATCCAACACACCGAATTCTGAACCTTTGCTACAACAACTCTACTGAATTTTTGTTCAACATTTTGTTCAAAAATTTCAACAAAATATTGAACAATAATTTGCCTAGTGTGAGGCGTTCAATACTTTGTCCAAAAATTTGTCTGCAAATTTTTGTACAAAATAGTGCACCGTCTACGGGCCCTGCTATAATACCCCGAAATTGAGAACTGCCCCTGAATTGAGAACACAAAACACCCCACGTCAAAACGTCCCCAGATTTCACAACTCGAGGGGTGAACGTCCCCAGATTTCACAACTCAACGTACAAAAAAAAACTTACACTCAATCCGGTTGTGTCTTCGAGCAATGTACTGATGTCCTTTTTCCAGTACAGGTAATCGTTAGGGCTGGCGTGCAGGTAGGCTGGGATAGGAGCGAAAATGTCATAGCTCGCACAGGCGGAACAAACTCTGCAAATACCGCGGTCAGCGAGCGGTTTCCGGTCGGCCTCTGACTCAACGTCGATGGACATAGCGCGCTGGGTCTGTGGCGAAATTATTTCGTTGTCTTCTGTACTTTTTCGATCGTCAATTGTGTGTGTTTCAAAGTAATCGTCGGAATCAATTCATGGGCCGACCGGCGAAACTGTTGTGCACGACTTCCTTACTTTTATGCTCAGGGGTTTCTGCCACTTCGCCTTTTCACTTAATATAGAACGAGCGGACGCGTCAAATATTCTTAACAAAAATACATCACAGAATCGAGGCGAAATATCTGCAACAGATAAAAGTCCTCGCGAAAAAGGACAAAACTCCTTTCTGCGTATTGTTTATCTACTGTACGATAATGTCAACTTGACGGATGAAATGACATTGCAGATGTCCGATAGTGTTGTCTGATTTGAGGAAATGGTGTCGTGGTGGATATATTCTGCGCATCTATGGTGAGGGGAGTAAAGTTTTTAAATTGATGGAGGGAATATTTTAACACGGAGATAAGGAGATAAGAAAGCAAAAACAAGTACGGATTCTACCACTACAATGGCCCCATTTATACCGTGGAACTAAAAGGAGTATTAACTAGATCATATTAGATTTAGTTCTAGTTCGTGGAGTGTTTATACCGACCGGTACTAAATATGGCAAATGTCAGATGTTGGCCTATCACCTGGATTTAAAGAGAATTTTAGAAATATAAAAAGCCCAGTAGCTTCTTGTAGAAAGCGCTTTTATACCACCGACTCCAACACAACATAAACATCGACAAAAACAAGCGTCAACAACGAAAACACAAACCTAATCCAAATTTTTTAGTTCAATACCGTATCGCAAGTAGAGCTAAGAGCTAGTCCAATCAACTAATCCGATAGTTCCACGGCATAAACGTAGCCGAGAAGCTTCCCAGTAAAAAGCTAGGATGCCTATCGTATCCCTCGCATGGGCGGTGTCGGAATTGAATGGAGAGACAAATTGACAATAGAGTATATTGACCAAAATAATTTGAACTTATTCTTTTTGTACCCAATATCTGAAGTAGAAATAATAGGCCTTATAAGTGACTGCAAATCCAATGTCACTCCTGGCGTGGACAATCTTGATAAAGAATTTTTAAAGATAATGCCGTTGTTTTGTCTAATCCACTGTCAGATATAAATAATTAATAAGTGCTTTTCCCCAAGGCAGATTTCCAACCCAATTGAAGCATGCGGTAGTGGTTCCATTGCATTACGCTTACACTATACCATTGCCATCTTAAAATATTTTAAGATGGCAATGACTATACCCAGATTACTTCATCTGCGGGCAGATCATTTAATCTGGGTTAGATTAAACAGCAGATTACTTCATCTGGCGTAGCTTCATCTGCAGCCGATTACGCACAGAGATTATCTCGACCTAAACTCACCACATATGTGAAAATAAATTACAAATTCGGATGAAAATGAGTGCGTTCAGAAGGTGGCAAAAGAGCAGAAACCGCTCGCGAGCGGCTCCGCAACTGCTCGCGAGCAGCTCCGGAGCTGCTTGGTTTGGAGTCTGCACCTGATGAACGCTACTTCACCAGCTGACAAATCGACCAGCTGAAAGCTGACGATGACAATTTTTGACGTCAAGTGCCGAAAAGTGGAAAATACATGAATCCCTCGCTGTCCATTACAAAAATCACGAACAACGAGAAAACAAATTCAAAAGCACCCGAAAACCAAAGAACTAGAAGCCGAAAACGGCGAAAACACAACAACCAATTTGATAACTGTCAAAACTCGAAACTCGCTACATGAGCGTGAGGTTGAAAAAGAAGAAGAAGAAGAACCTGAGCACTGAGCACTGATCAGTGAGCAGAAATACTTCTTGCTCGGTGAAATTTGATCATGCTCACCCGAGCAGAAGTTGCTCAGTCACTTCTGAACCCGCTCGTTCTGAACATGTTCGCTGAGCGGAAGTTGCTCAGTTCCTTCTGAACGCACACAATATCAGTTTGATTTGTCGGATCGTTTATTTGAACGGCGGACGTTTATAAATTCGACTTGCCGTTCCAATTCAACAAACATCATTCAAAACAAGTTCTTTCTCAGTGATACACTACGTTTATACCGCGGGACTATCTTCGAGGTTTAACTAAATCGATCTAACTCACCACGATGTAAACCTATCGGTTTAGAGTTTTGATACTAAGTTTTAACTCCACTTGCGATGCAGAACTGGCCTAAAAATTTGGGACTAGGTGGACTTCTGGTCGTGGTGGTGCTCGTTCATGTGTGGCGACTTTAGTTCCACGATATAAACGTGGCCACAGTGACAAAGGTAGCTCTAGATTATTATCCAAATGGGTCGCGGGTTCGATCCCCAGCATAATTCTAATCTTTTTTTCCCTTTCTTTTTTTTATATCGATATTTCTAGTAATCCTATTGGAAATATCTTATGTAAGAAGAAGTAATCTGGGTATAGTCGTGTAAACGTAATATAATATTACGTTTACACTATACCCAGATTACATCATCTGCTGCACCGGAGCGACTTGTTCATCAGCAACGGCCAAGGGCCGCCAAACACCTTCAACTACAACAACAACCATCTTCTAATATAGGTTTGACGATAGACTTGTAAATCCAGAGGCCTATAGAGGATGTCATTCTCACGCTTGCCTACATATTCACAAGGCCTTAAGCACACGGCAAGCATTTCGGTCGCGATCATGCATCGAACCACGTCAAACTCAATAGAAAAAAGATCTTCTTGTGTCCACCGTTCTATGATATTTGATGGTTCGATGGAAGTTCGGTCGTCGTTCTGCGCGATCATGTGTGGCGATCTTTAGTGGCTCCGTCCGCCACTATCCTGTTATCAGTCATCTCGTGCCAGCGTCTGAAGATAGACGCGTTTGGTGGAGTGGCTCACACACTGTTATTGAATTTCTCTTTGTTTTGTGATTTTAATATTAGCGTTAATGCTTAATGCCCATTAACACAATAATTAACGCCTAAAAAATAATACCGTAAACTACGCGGAAATAGGAGTGTGTAACGGACGGTTTGGTGGGCATCCGAAGAAGACGCCCGTGGGGACGGAGCCTAAGGTAGCATAATGACCGCGAAGGTCGGGCCGTGCCATCTAGCGAAGAAAAAAGGCCCCTCAATGAGCTAAGCAGCGGCCTATGCTTACTGTAGCTCAGTTCGGGAGATGTGGTTGGGGTTTTCACCGCTCGTTGCCCTGTCCTTTACGTATTAACAAAAATTCATAGGCCTTGGGAAGACAACACAAACGGGGGAGGTAAAAATGGGGAATAAAAAAAATAGTCGATAAGGATGGAATGGTTGGCGAACGGATCAGACGCCCACGCGGTCGTACCTGGATCCAGTTGTAATGGGACCCTCGGCCTCTGGTTTCGTACCACCAACAGATCACTTCTCATCAGATGCTGCTTCGATCTGCCGGTGGGAGCAGCACTACCAGACCATAATATGGTTCATTACAGGTGGCTCATTACAATCACCAAGACCGTGTCTCCCCATCACATGTCTGACCCCGTAGTTATCAGCGCCAACTTTTGCATTCAAATCTTCCATAACCATTATAATATCACCTTTAGGTGTTCTGCTCTGAACGGCGTTTAGTTCTTCGTAGAAGGAGTCTTTCCCCAAAACACTGTCGGGTTCATTTGGAGCATAGCATTGTTTTATTGAGATTTTTCTCATTTTGGCCCGGAACCTGGCGGTCATGATTCGGTCGGAAACCGGATCCCAGGATAAGAGACAGTTACGTGCGGCTCTGGCTAAAAGGAGCCCCACATCTGACGCACAACCACTACGGGTAGCTCTACCGGAGTACAACATTACAGTGCTACCCGTTGGAGAGATGAGTTCTCCGCTGTTCCACCATTTTATTTCACTAACTCCTAAGATGTTTAAGTTATACCTCAAAAATTCACTCTCTAATTGAAGAAATCGTGCGTTCTATGGGGACCTTCTGATCCATTGTCCAGGAGAGTACGCACATTTCAGAATCCAATCTTTGTCATTGTACGATAGCCAAAAGTTGTAACCGTTGAGTCAGTCCTTATCCGAGGCATAGTTGGCGTTTTGTTAACATATAGAAGATTTCGGATAGTGCAATTTGCTGGCATACATATCGTGTCCTTTGTTTGTCGGTTTTAACGACAGGCCGTCAGAGAGAAACGCGTGGCATTATTTTACGCCCCACTTCACAGGAGGAAGATTTACCTCAACCAAATCATCGCACTGCCATCACCGGCGGCTTGACATTGGGTTACAATGGTCAGTGACCACTGCCGTTCCAGGCGACGCCCACGCGAAGGACTATGGATAAGGTTATACAGTGAATTAAGATAAGTGACACATAGCTTGTTTTTGCAGATCCAGTAATATTTTTGAGGTGTACAAGAATATCATAATAAAGTATATGTGCTCTTGTCTTACATTGGTGGAATTCGAACTAGTCGAAAGTAACTTAACTTCTTTTTTAGCCCAACGGATCACCCTCTTGGTATGGTATGGTACGGAGGGCTGCCGTAAATAAACATAATACAGCACACTTAGACCAAAAATAGGTCCCTTGTGATACCCTAGTAAAAACATACTCCAAGTCAGGGCCGTCGAGAGGGGGGCGGAAGGGGCGAAACGCCCCGGGCCCGTGTTTTTCTCGGGGAAAATTTGAAAAATTGAAAAAAAAAAACCTATCTCCGCACTGAGCTTTTTTTTTGCTCCTTGCCTTTTCATACCACTCTCACGCACTGAGCTACCGGTCGCCATATATGGGCCCCTACAAAAAAAGAAGAAAACCGTACGCTTCGACCTTTTTTTTGTTCATTGAGCTGCCGGTCGCCATATATTATGGGCCCCTACAAAAGTTGAGTACCGGGCCCGGATTTTCTCTCGACGACCCTGCTCCCAGTCGTCGTCTAATGATTGAACTAACCAGAGCTTATCGCTAGACGAAGAAGTTGACCCACATCCGCACCAGCTAAGTCTCCCAGATGAGCATAAAAAAAGGACCCCAAAGTAGCTCTTCTTTTATGTGCCAAAGCTGGGCAATCGCAGAGAAGGTGAAAAGTACTCTCCTCCTCATCACCACAGCTTCTACAAAAATCGTGGTATGGAAGTCGGAGTCTTCTGGCGTGTTCGCCGATGGCGCAGTGGCCACTGATGACTCCCACAACAAGGTTGATGTGGAGTTTCTTCATAGAAAGCAGTTTAATGGATCGTTTAACATCCAGCTTAGGCCATATCAGTTTTGCTTTATGGCACGTATCTCCATTCGGCCATCTCGAATTGGCCTTGTTGATAGAGGTTACCTTTGTGCCATACTTACATGTATGAAGAGGTATAGCAATGTCTCGACATACTTGCAGGTTTCCATCGGCAGTTCCCTTCTAGCAAGCTCGTCTGCTCTACAGTTGCCAATGAAGCCACTATGGCCTGGTATCCAACACAGGGTTATGTTGAAGAAATTTCCTATTTCCATAAGGCATGTACGACAGTCTGCCACACACTTTGACGACACCAGGACGGATTCCGAGGATCTAACAGCGGCCTGACTGTCCGTGTAAATCGAAATATCTCTTACAGATATGCTATTTTGTCTGAGTCATATCATTGCCTCTTTTATTGCACGGATCTCCGCCTGGAAAACACTACAGTAGTTTGGGAGGCGTAAAGACGTAGCAAGTCGAAGACACTCAGAGAAGACTCCAGCGCCCACCCCATCATCGGTTTTGGAGCCATCCGTATAAATACACGGAGGATTTAGGGCCGTCGGGTCGACCATTTCCCATTGACTACTGTATGGAATAACGCATGTGTAGTTTACACTGAACCAGTGTTTTGGAATACAGTAGTCCGTGAAAGAGGGGAGGCCAATATTGCTTAGGATTGCAGCATGACCGAAGTATGTGTCGGTCCATTGACCTATTTCCCTAATGCGAATCGCCGTGTTGGTAGCGATCTGTTCATTTGCAATGTCTACAGGAAGGAGGTTTAGCATCATCTCCAAAGCCGCGGATGCACGCCGCTCTCTGCACCTTTGCTAGGATGCTGCGGCTTGTTTCTGTACGTAGGGCAGTCCGCCAGACAACCACCCCGTACAGCAATATGGGACGCAGGACCGAAACAAAAAGCCAATAGAGAATTTTTGGTTGCAGACCCCACTTCCTACCAATGGCCCTTCTGCTACAATTGATTGCTATAGTTGCTTTGTTGGCCCGTTCTAAAATATTATGCCTCCAGTTTAGCTTTCTATCAAGTATAAGACCAAGGAAACTCGCCTTATCCACGAAGGATAGTCTTACTCCCTCCCGTACAGGTGGTTCAACAAAAGAACAAGCTCAGTTTTGCTCGGATTAACACTGAGACCGCAGCTTTTGGTTCAGTTCACCAAAATAGTGAGGGCATATTGTGTAACCTCACTCAGAGTATTTGGGAACTTTCCTGAGATGGCAATTGAGATGTCATCCGCGTATGCCGTCACTTTGCAATCCGCCTGCTCTAGGTTCAACAGCAGCTTATTGACCACTATGTTCCAAAGCAGCGGGGAAAGCATACCCCCTTGCGGAGTGCCTCTACACAGTTCTGCGTTCAGAGGATGTCCCTAGATTGTAAAAGATTACCCTGGTCGTTAACATCAGGTGAATTAATCCAACCAGGTCAGGGTCTACGCCAAAGTCTAAGAGAGCGCCCGTAATTGCTTCCGGATAGACATTATTAAAGGCACCCTCGATATCCAAGAAGGCCACCATTGTGTACTCCTTGAAAAACCAGGATTTTTCGATGTGTCCAATGAGAGAGTGTAATGCTGTATCCACAGATTTACCCTTACAATAGGCATGTTGTGATGCCGAGAATGATTCTGCTGGAATAGAGTTTCGTAAGTGAATATCAATAAGTCTCTCCAGCATCTTCAGAAGAACCGCCGATAAGCTAATGGGTCTAAAGTCCTTTGGACGAACGTGGGAGCTCTTCCCCGTCTTGGGAATAAAGACCACAGTCACCTCCGTCCATATTTGGGGAATGTAGATTAGGTTCAGACATGCCTTGAAAATAGCTTCGATCCAGGGAACAACAAGGTCCGAAGCATGTTGTATATCTGCCGGAATGATACCATCAGGCCCAGCGGACTTAAAAGGGCTCGAAGCTGTATATCGCCCAGAGAACTTTTTCCTTCGAAATTATGGAACCGGAGATGTCGGAAACTTTCCCGTTTTCAAACGCGTGGGTGTAGTGGGTGGTATCCGATGAAATCCGGAAAATGCGTGTCTAGTAAGATTCCCAGGGTCTCTTCACTAGACGCTGTCCAGGACGCACCCGGTTTCAGTATATAGCTGGGCATAGAAGGATTCGTCGATGGGATCTTCCACAGTCTAGAGGTCTCACTCGATCCGTCGATACGTTCGCAAAAAATCCTCCATGAGCTACGTTTTGCTCTCCTCAGCTCTTTCTTGTAATCACCAAGATGTCTTTTATACGAGAGCCAGTCTGACTCCACTCTGGAGGTCTTGGCTACATTGAATTTTTTCCTACATAACGCCTTTTGAGCTGAAAGCTCCCCCGTCCACCATTCTGGTTTTTTATTACCTTTAGGCCTACTGACAGGACATGAATTCTTCGTAGCTTGCTTTAGCGCATCTGTTAGGGTTAGCAGCATGGTATCCAGCTCCAGCCTGCACCGGGGTTGTAAAGGAAGAGATTGTAGAACTTGTTCCAGAGTCTCACGATATTTCAGCCAGTCAGTTCGACGTCTATTTAGATAAACAGGCCTGGAACCAGGAGAGTTTTCGAGACCAAACTGGATATACCGGTGGTCAGAGAAGGAGTGTTCCGATGACATTCTCCATTTTAGTACTCGATCTATGGTATCTTCTGAAACTAGGGTAATATCTAGAACTTCCCGCCTATTTTTTTGTAATAAAGGTTGGCTCGCAGCCCACATTACAAAAAAGTATGTTTGTGCCAAAGACAAAATCAAAGAGTAGTTCACCTCGAGTATTTATGTTAGAGCTGCCCCAGACAGTGTGGTGAGCATTAGCGTCGCAACCAAGTATAAAGCCGATCTTTGCGGCCTTAGCTACATCAATGGCTTCCCTCAGAAGCATGGACGGAAAGATCCCAGACTCCTCGTGAGGAAAATATGTAACGGACCAAATCTGACACATAAGTGTCTATTTTTGAAATTGTGTATTTTGCACAAATGTATTTAATTTGAATTTACTTCAAATCATTTACATTTGTGGAAAATTGTTACGAATTCAAAAGTAGGCATTTATGGGTTAGAATTGGCCGCTGTAAAAACCACCGCTGACAACAAATGCAGGGTTGGGTAAATCACCTGATTGGTGAAGCGGAATTTTGGCGGGAAAGGTTTTTAGGAATGGGGGGGGGGGGGGGGGGAATCGAGAGGTTGGAACAGGTGGAACGAGGGAGTGCGACTTGAAACGCCGCCGAGCACGGGTGGACGTCATTACCGGGAGTAATAAAATACCGAAAAAAAAAACAAATTAAAAAAAAAAGAACGAAAATTTCGGGCGAATTTGAAAGGAGTGAAAGTGCTGGTCTCCTGTATATTTCGTGCAGCAATGTTTTTCGCTGGAAACCTGCGCAGCCAAAATCGAACCGCGTCCAACTCTTTATAGCCTAGACTTATAGTATAGGGTATATTGTTTTCATTTCGTTCGCTTTGATATTCACAAAAAGAAAATAATCGGTAACGAACGTATTGTCTCGGACGTTTTTTCTTTGTCTCTTCCGTGAACGCCCGCCAACTGTGCGACGACGACGAAAGGAAAAAGAGCACGGAATTCCTACCCCGAGTGTTCGATAGTGCGAAAATCGTGTCGTAGCGAGAAGTGTATTGCGGCAGTAGGAAAAAAAGGAAAAAAGCCGCCAAAAGTGGAAATTGCGTGCAAAATCCACCGCACAAAAAAAGTGCTCAAAAAGTATTCATGCTGCGCGTTTCCCTTTTTGGAGTGTCAGTGGGTGTGTGACTAATTTTGGTCGACGATCCACCACCTGAACGGCGAGATCGCTCGCGGCTTGAAAGAAAACATGTCTGCCGCCGTAATTTCAAGTGTGTGGAAAACGTGTGACGTAGTGTACAGTTTGCGAATTCTCGCCTGCCCCATGATACCCCAGCGAGACGATCGCCCAACCCTGTGATTTTTTCTTATGTCGCTGATTACTCGTGTTTCAAAGTCTCAAGTGAGTGCTTGAAGATCGCAGGTCTGCTGTCGGATAAATTGATTAGGTCGTTCGTCGGATCCTTTGAAGTTTTTGTCTCTCAGTTTTCCCCAGGAAAGGATACACAGTCTGGATTTTCTAAGTTTTCTTCTTTGATCAGGAAATGGTCGCGTGTTTGGATGACAAAGAAGTGACTCTGCTGCGGATATCGATACCCTTTTTTTCCCCTTGTGATGACTAATTTTCCGTGCAATTGAAAAGGTGTGAAACGGGCGGTGTTTTCAAAGGCCGTGGAAAAAGTATTTAGCAAAGGCCGAAGTGATATTAGTTATAGAAATTCGTGTAGAGTAGAGCAGAACAACATAGAACCTGGGGCACCGGTTTGTAGCGGCACTGTCTAATTAATTAAAAATAAATCTAGCAGCCGTTTTTCCATCAAATATGTAGTTGGCTGTGATTTGCAATTAAAAAAATTAAAAAAATATATTATATACTTCACTGCCCAATAATGTAAAAGCCGACAAACTTTGAATAAAACGTGGATTTTTGAGAGTGGAGCACATTAATTTTATGTGCAAATATATCAACTAGTAGTCAATAAATCCTAAAATTCGAATACATTAGTTAGAAAAGGATACTCATAGTGGGCTGAGAGAGGAATGGGGAACTAATACTAACTCAAAAGTAACGCTGTAGCTGTCATATTGCTACATTTGTCACTGTATAAGTGAGAAATTTTTAATTTTTTGTATGTATTAGATGTCTAACTGCAGGGAGTCATGTTGTTATTGGTTACCGAGAGCGGAGAAATATTTTGTTTTGTTGGCATCCTTTTCTCACAAATGTCCTTGTGGATTTGTATCGATTTTGTCTTATTCGCACAGTTTTGCTGTCAATTCACACTTATACTCCATTCGTTCTAAATGCGTACGTGAATTGCAAGTCTTACGCATACATATATACTGCGAAATTCAAATTTTTGTGACTAAGTTTGTCGGCTTTATATTAATGGGCAGTGATATACATAGTTGTCAATATTTTCGTCTATTAAATGTATACTTTTTAATAATTAATTTAATATATTATAAATAAATATGTGTAAAATATAGTAAAAATTAAATTAAAATATAAAATATTATTTGAATTAAAAGAAATAGCTAAAATGTATAAAACATAATTAGCTATAGGTTTACCCCCCGGAACAACAACAAACACAACAACAACAACAGCTTCGTAGGATGACTTACCACTACTTGTAATATTATATTTTCTTTTGTTTTTTTTTTCTCGGCTTACTCGACTTGATCAGTCATATTTTTTTTTCTGGTGTAAAGTAGTTTAATATAACATTAATGGTAGCTGCTTCAGTTTCTCCGGTGGCCACCGAGGATGCTTGGGTAAGTAATCAATTAATAATATTTAAATTTGGCTCCTTAACGTAACGTGGTCTTTAGGTTTTCTTTTGCTTTCTGTGGAGATTTTTCCTTGTATCCTACTCCTTTTATATTTATTATTGTATTGAAAGGAAAAACTAAATAATAATAATGTACTAATTTAAAAATCTGGGTTTTCCTTTACCGAACCTTCCCCAGACCTCTTTCAGGTTGGTGATGAGATGAGGTGAAAGGCCTCATCTCTGGTTTCGCAATGGGAGGCCCCTTTAACATCTTCTTTTTCGGCCGAGGGGACCTCAAGGTCGGGTTTTTTCTGTTTTATCTTTCAGCGGGCATAGAAGGCCGGGGTCCATCACCATCCGCGCCCTGGAGCACAAGAGAAGGCACCTGCGCTGGCTGACGCCACATTTCCTCTTTTTTCCAAATTTCACTCCCCCTTGTTTGTGATGTTTATCCCAGGCCTGTGATTCCCTTTAATATGTATGGACAGGGGCAGCAAGCGGAGAAAACCCCGCCCATCTCTCCCGAACTGAGCTGCAGCAAGCACAGGCCGCCGCTTAGCTCGTTGAGGAGCCAATTTAGGCAGCTGTCACTAATAGACCTTAATGGTCAAAATGGCTCCGTCCCCGTTGACACCTTTGGGTGTCTCCATCGTCCTTTACAAATATGATGATGCTATCCAGTATTTATTGTCAGCTCCTTCCAGGTTGATTAGGACTGTGTCTGCGTCACTACTTGCGGTAACTAAGAATGCGCTAAGTGCCTTTTTTGATGTAGAAAATAGTGTAATTTGAGGATCTTAGACCTAGCACGATATCATTAACAACCCAAGGTTATTGGATCATAATAATATGCTCCGCACTACGGACGAGGCGAAGTAAGAGAGCGGCATAAGTCGCCTTCGAGTGGTGTAAGTTTATTTGAAGGAAGCTGATCATGGCTATGTTTTAGGAGGGTTTGTGGATCACTCTCTTACAGGCATTAGACCTTTTCCTGGCTTTGACTGTAGTATAATCTAGTACAAAGTTAATATTATTAACTTTAGTATATTAGTTATAAAATGTAATAGATCAAACATGTAAATTTATAGTTCAATGAATTCTAAATAAATCAGTACTAAAACTCAACATGGCGCAGCCGGTCATAAAAAAAAGTGTCGTCGGTAAATTGTCACTAGTATTTACGAAGTAATCAACAAAATAAATCAGAAAATATCAAAAGCGAAGATCCAGATCAGTTTAAAAATAATAACAAGCTAAAACTGACCGAGCAGGTATAATAAACATGGATTTTTCAAAACCCGCATGCCTTATCTTGAAAGGCAATATTTGCGAAGAGTGGCGAAAGTTCAAACAATCGTTTGAAATACATATATTCAGTTGCAACGAAAACTGACTGTGAGTCCGAAAAGTGCAAATTGCTCGATTTTTAAGCTGTGCTGGAGAGGAAGCATTGAAATTATATAATATGTACGTTCGAACTCGAAGAAGCCGAGAGATCGAAGCTATCGCTTATAATGGCTAAATTCGAGGCATATTGTAATCCGAGGAAAAATATAATTTATGAGAGCGGTTCAAATTCTACAAACGATCGCAAAGCGAGGGAGAGCCGTTTGATCAGTTTTTAACTGATATTATGAAATTATCAGAAAATTGTGAGTTCGGTGAACAACGTGAAAGCCTAATTCGAGATCGGATTGTTCTTGGCATCGCGGATCATAACCTACAATCCCAACTTCTGAAAATCGACAACTTGGATTTGGCAAAAGCGAAGGAAATGTGTAGAATATCGGAGCTAACAGAAGGGCAAGTTAAGGAGATGCAAAAGAAAGAACTGCTTAACATAAAAGGGAATTTAAGTAAAAATAATAAGAAAAACAAATTTACTAATTCTAGTTTTTGTAGGAACAAGAATAGCAATGTAACCCAAAATCAAAACGAGTCAACTGGATGAAATTTAAAAAACACCTGAATAACAACATAAATCTGGGATCTCAAGATCTCTCCACAATAGAACATTCCTACCAAGTCGATTTCCTACTAAATGATTTTTGTAATAAAATTAATTCAGCCTTAAATTACTCTTCATTTAATACAAATAAAGAAAAGAAAACAAACAACATCATAGACAACGACATCAAGGCACTCATCCATACCCGTAATCTGCTTCGACGGAGATGGCAACGACTTAGGAATCCATTAACAAAAACAGCTGTAAACAGACTCTCGAAAATGATCCAAGACCGAATATTTATCAACCGTAACGTTAAATGGAATAACATGCTGAGGCGCCTGCCAAAAAATAGCAGGAAAATATGGAAACTGAATAAAGTCTTCCGACGGCAAAAATTAATGCCTCCATTACTTATGGCTGATAAATATATGGTGTTCGATAATAAAGAAAAAGCAGACATGATATCCGAGATATTTTATAATGCTCATAAAATGTCCGGACATCTGGGTAACTCAATGCTCGATGGTTTGGTGAGTAGTCAAATCCAGCGACTTTCATCCTCCACCAGTGATTTCAACCCAACTTACTTGTCTTCTCCAGCCGAGATAAAGACCATTATTAAATCCGTGAAAGTGAAAAAAGCCCCCGGATTTGACAAAATTTCAAACTTAGTCCTAAAGAACTTACCTAAAAAAGCACTAGTCAGGCTTAACTTTATAATTAATGCTTGCATGGTTACCTCACATTTTCCTTCCTATTGGGAGCATGCAAATGTTATCCCAGTAGCCAAACCTGGCAAAGACCCTCGCCTATCTGAAAATTATAGACCAATTAGTCTTCTACCTTCAATGAGCAAAATTCTTGAAAAAGTCATATTAACACGCCTTAATGAAGTAATTGACAGACTGAGAATTATCCCAGATTTCCAGTTCGGGTTCCGTAAAAATTACTCAACAATCCATCAAACTCTTCGGCTCCAAAAATACATAAAAAAATCATTCGAAATCAAAAAATCAGTGGGTGTGGTGACTCTAGATATTCAAAAAGCTTTCGACTCGGTATGGCACAACGGCCTTTTATTCAAAATGATAAAGTTTGGCATACCCAACTATTTAGTAAAGCTAATTCAATCTTTTTTATTGAATAGAACTTTCACTGTACAGATTGGCAAATCGCAGTCATCTACAAAGACAATACCGGCAGGTGTTCCACAGGGATCATGCCTCAGTCCGGTGCTTTTCAATATATTTACTGCAGACATTCCAAAAGTGAATGACTGTGAAGTCGCATGCTTTGCAGATGATGTCTGTATTTTCTGTACCGGTGACGATCCAACTCACATATCCTCAAAGCTTGAGAGTCAGTTAGAAAGACTGTACCAATTCTACTTTAGATGGAAAATTAAGCTGAACACCTCAAAAACTCAAGCAGTTTACTTCACTAAAAAGAGAAAAAGAACTAACCTACCAAGCTCACCCTTAAACTTCTTGAATGATTCCATCTCCTGGCAGAATCAATTGACTTATCTAGGACTAACCTTTGATAAAAAATTAACAGGTCAACCACACGTTGAAACGACCTCGGAGAAAATGAGGAAGACCTTCTGTTCCCTATACCCCCTTTTAAACAAGAAGTCCAAGTTATCTACCGATAATAAGCTCCTTATTTATAAGATGGTTATACAACCAATCGCAACGTATGGCTCCCCGGTTTGGGGGAATTATGCTAAAACGATTAGAAGCAAATTACAAATCACCCAAAATAAAATATTAAAATATATTACAAATAAACCATTCTACTACTCAACAGCAAGATTGCACAACGAAACTAAAATTAAAACAATGAATGTGCTAGTTGGCAATATAACCTCTAAATTTATAGCAACCTGCTCAAATATAGATAACAGTATAATAAGATCTTTAGCTAGCTAACATATAATTAAGTATACCCAGATAACTACTAAGCATAGACTTAATTTAGGGTAAGATGTAGGTTAAGACTCTAGTTAAGATTTTTATTCGCTTTTTTTTTTTTTTTTTCTTCCATAAGGTTTTTACATTTTTCCTTAAAATATTACCTCTTAAGTAACCGAATTAATTCAACAGAATTGCTTACGCTAAATATATAATACTGTAGAGTTAAGGCTTAAGCCGGTATCTAAGTAAAAATAATTGTTCAGGCACACAATGTAATAATAAGATACAAATACATTTGAATTTGAATTTGAATAGCAATGTAAATCCGGGAAGTTCAGGACAACGAAATGAGCACAAATCTGAAAGTAATGTTTGTGGACGGTGTGGCAGCAGACATCAATTTCGAAATTGTCCAGCATATGGAAAAAAGTGTCATAAATGCGGGTTGGCAAATCATTTTGCGAAAGTATGTCGGAAAAATTCCAAACAAGAGAATAATTCTCAAAATAAGGTAACTAATTCTAAAAATATAAGTGCTGCTGCGATTAATGTCAAGGAAGATGATTTTGGATCTTTGTCAAGTGGTGATTTTTACATTGATCAAATTTAAAATACAGGAGATAATAGACAGTGGTTAGCGACTTTATACATTGGTGATAATGCGATAGAATTCAAATTAGATTCGGGAGCAGAGATTAATACATTGCCAATTAGCTTGTGTAAAAAGTTAAATTTGATGGAACGTTATGAGTCTATCCCTGTGAACTTGGAAGCATATGGAGGTACGAAAATAAAAAATTTAGGTTGTGTTAAACTACCGGTTCAATATAAACATGATACTCATTTATTAGAGTTTATTATAGTTGATGTGAAAGCTAAACCGATTCTAGGTTTGAAATCCTGTGTTGACTTAAAGCTAATTAAAAGAATTAATGAAATTGAAAATATTAGGCGCGATGAATTTAGAAAAGAAAATAAGGAAGTTTTTTCAGGTGTTGGTAGATTCCCTGAGAAATGTACATACATTAGAAATTATCGAGAATATCGTGCCGACTCATAAGCCACCCAGAAGAATACCCATTTCTCTTAGAAATTAAGTAAAAACTACTTTAAACAAAATGGAGGAAAGGCATAATTTCTAAACAAATTTATCCGAGTGCGTGGGCTCATAACATGGTCGTGGTGGAGAAACCGGACAAAACATTACGAATATGCCTCGATCCTAGAGAACTTAATAAATACATTAAACACGAGCATTTTGAAATTCCGAAACTAGAAGATTTGTCGATAGCTATGAATGGGATGAAATATTTCAGTGTAGTTGATTTGAAAGAGGGTTTCTGGCAGGTAGAACTTAACGAAAATTGCAAAGAACCAACTACATTTAGTACGCCATGGGGCTCATATCATTTTAACGTGCTACCATTTGGCCTAAGTATTGCACCTGAAAAGTTTCAAAAGTTGAATTCCAAATATTTCGGAGATTTACCTGGATCTTTCATTTACATAGATGATATACTTATTGGAGGGAAAACTCTCGAAGAACATAATGAAAATTTGAGAAGAGTTATACAAAGAGCTAAAGAATATGGCATTAAATTAACAGGTTAAATATTTAGGGCATGTACTCAGTGAGGAGGGACTAGCACCAGATGCCGAAAGAGTATCTGCTATCAAAAGCATCCAAGACCCTAAGAATAAGAAAGATCTTCAAAAAATACTAGGCACTATAAATTACTTGCGTCCATTTATACTAAACTTGGCCGAAATCAATGCACCCTTGAGAGCGCTTCTTCACAAAAACACTGAATTCGTTTGGACCACGTATCATTCAAATGTTTTAAAATTTTTTAAAGAATTAATAAGTAAAGATACAATCCTTAATGCGTTTGACCCTGAGAAGGATATTGTAGTTCAGAGTGATGCTTCTAAAAATGGCCTAGGATGTTGTTTAATGCAAAATCAGAAGCCTATATACTATGCATCAAAAAGTTTATCAGAATGTGAAATGAAGTATTCTCAAATCGAGAAAGAGCTTTTAGGAATTGTTTATGCTTTCATGATTATATATATGGGAAAAAAGTAACAATACATACTGATCATAAGCCATTGGTTGCGTTGCTTGACAAAAATGTGAGTCAGATTCATTCGAACAGGCTTCAAAGGATGAAGATCAAACTTTTGAAATATAATTTTGTTGTTAAGTATATACCGGGAAAGTATTTACACTTAGCAGATATTTTATCAAGAAATGCAACTCCTGATAATGAAGTTAGTACAGATTCTGTTTTCAAGGATGCGGTACATACAATTAGTATGAATACAAAGAAGAAATTAGTATTTCAAGAGGCAACGAAGAAAAGTATTCTTTTCTCACAAATAATACAATATTGTAAAGAAGGATGGCCTGAGTGGAAAGAAAGAGTTACAGATATACGAAAATTATATTGGAATCTCAAGAATGAAATATATTTTGAAGACGATTTGTTATTTTATGAAAATCGTATAATGGTTCCACCTGAACTTGTAAATACAACATTAGAATGGATTCATCAGTCACATTTTGGAATGTCCAAGACCAAAAGTAGGGCCAAAATGCTTTTCTATATGCGAGAAATATGCAGCGGCAAATTCTAAACAACCTTTACTTAAATATCCTATACCTAAATATCCATTCCAGAGAGTAGCATGTGATATTGCTCAATACGGCGGGAATAGTTATTTTATTTTACAAGATTATTATTCAAAGTGGTTAGAAATAAAATTGCTCAAGAACAAAACGGCAAGTAGCATCATAGCCGCATTAAAAGAAATTTTGAGTACACATGGTATTCCTGAAGTGGTAATAGCCGATAATCAACCTTTCCATTCAATAGAATGCCAACAGTTTTCAAAAATTTGGAATTTTGAATTTAACTGTACTAGTCCGAGGTTTCCACAAGCAAATGGACTTGCCGAGAAAGCGGTTGGTATAAGCAAAAAGATTATTAAATGAAACCGGAATATAGAGGGCTACGCCCGCAATCCGAGGGTTTTGTAGCAAGCGCTTATTTTGGTATATAAATATCGGCTCCTTGCTCTTCTTGATATCACTCAGATGGATAGAAAAAACGTAATAAAAATGTCTTACCCACTTACATTTTACATGCTAATTCATATTACGTGATTGTAACGAAACTTAGAACATATTATTGCTTAAGGTGTTGGTTATCGTTGGCCATCAGTACTTTTGACCTCGAACGTGTTTAAGGCGTGCCAGGGTGTGCTAACTGTAACTATACAAATAAACTATTATTGACCTATTCTGAGAAGATATACAAATTCCACTATTTTCCATTTTCATTTCAGAGCAGAACACCTAAAGGTGACATTGTAATGGTTATGGGTGATTTGAATGCGAAAGTTGGCGCTGATAACTATGGGCTCAGACATGTGATGGGGAGACACGGTCTTGGTGATCGTAATGACAACGGTGAAAGATTTGTAGAGTTCTGCAACTTTCACAGTCTCTTCATCGGTGGTACTATGTTTGAGCATAAGGACCACCACAAAATCAGTTGGTCCTCTGTTGATCGGCGCAGAACACAAAATCAGATCGACCATTTTGCCATTAGTAAAAGATTCAAGAGTTGCCTTCTGGACGTGCGAAACAAGAAGGGTGCCGATATTGGGATGGGAAGAGACCATTATCTTATGATCGCTAATGTTCGATTGCGTATTGCAGCCGTGCGCCGCCCCAGCGACGAAAGATCCAGGCCCCGCAAATTCAACACCGCTCGACTAAAAAATCCAGCTGTCTTACAACAATATAATGACCATCTTGCGCAAAAAGCGGCTGAGATAACTAGTCACCCAGATAGTGACATAAACGAAAACTGGGATGCCATAAAAAATGCGTACATTGATAGCCCAAATACCATCCTTGGCCCAAACCCGGATTGCCGGAATAAGCCCTGGATGTCCGACGCTTCATGGCAGCGGATTGTTGAAAGAAAGGAGCTGAAAGTTCGTTTGGCTGCAGCATCAGACGACAATCGAAGCAGCATCGAACTCCTTTACCGTCAGAAAGCTCGAGAAGTTCAGCGTAGTATGCGACGCGATAAAAGAGTTTATGCCAATTCTCTTTTAGCGTCAGCAGAAGAAGCCGCAAGAAGTAACAACTTAAATGCCGTATACGGTGTCATCAAGGAGTTTACAGGTGGTCGTAACTCCTGCTAACATCCGGTGAAAGATAGTGATGGAAAGCTACTTATCTTGGAAGAAGATCACATGAGGCGGTGGAAAGAACACTTCGCCGCGGTCTTGAACTGTGTAACCTCTGGTGAAGTTCCCCCTCATATAGATAATTTAGCTAACCATCAAAATGTGCGTATACGGTCCACTGCCCCGACTAAAGAGGAAATAGTCACTGCAATTATTGCACTAAAACGAGGAAAGGCCGCCGGACTTGACGGCATCCCTGCCGAACTTTATCAAGCAGCGCCAAGCGTAACTGCCGATTTGCTGCACCCACTTGTTGATAAAGCGTGGAATACAGAGACCTTTCCCACTGAGTGGAAGGAAGGTTTGATCATCAAACTTCCAAAGAAGGGTAGCCTCACAGACTGTAATAATTGGAGAGGCATATGTGTGCTTCCTGCCGTTGCCAAGATAATAGCTAAAATCGTCCTGGAAAGACTAAAGGCCCACTTAGAAAGCACAATTGATGAAGAGCAGGCTGGCTTTCGATCCGGATTCTCCTGTGTCGATCACATTAACACCTTGCGAATCATCATCGAGCAATGCGCTGAATACGATTCTCCGCTTCACTTGCTTTTCATCGATTTCGAAAAGGCTTTCGATAGTGTGAACCGGGATTCTATATGGGCGGCCTTGCGCAGGAGAGGCATCCCTGAGAAGCATGTGGCTATTATTAAGGCAACCTATGACGGCCCGAAATGTCGCGTTCTGCATAAAGGTAAGGTGTCGGGGGACTTTGAGATTCGCAGTGGAGTTCGGCAGGGGTGCATCCTCTCACCGATCCTATTCCTCATTGTGATCGGCGATGTGTTGCATGCAGTCCTATCCGGACTCGACAGAGGAATTCAATGGACTTTGACATCTTATCTACAACATCTTGACTACGCTGACGACATATGCCTACTCTCCCACAAAATCATGGATCTGTCCGCAATGGCGTTAGATCTCGAGAGGGAGGCAAGCAAGGTTGGGCTAAAGATTAATACCAACAAGACCAAGGTTCTTAGCCCGCCGTTGCGAAAAAGAAATCCGACACCTATTGCCATCAATATTAATGGGCAGCCTGTGGAGAAGGTAGACAACTTCGTCTACCTGGGTAGCATTGTTGCCGAAAATGGTGGTACGGAGCAGGACATCGCTCGTCGTATCAACCAGGCTAAACGCGCATACGGCATGCTGTCCAAAATCTGGCAGGGCAGTTATCTCAGCATCAAGACCAAGCTGGGCCTGTTTCGCTCCCTGGTACTATCAGTGCTTTTGTATGGGAGCAGTACATGGAAAGTTTCCGTAGGAGTTACCAGAAAGCTGCAAGTTTTCGTCAACTCATGTCTTCGTCGAATTTTAAGAATTTTCTGGCCCGAAACAATATCAAATGAAGAGCTAAGTCGGCGTACGGGTCAGATGCCAATCGACGAATTGATACGCAGGCGAAAATGGCAGTGGATAGGTCACACATTGCGGAAGAGTGATAACTGCATTGCTATGCATGCCATGAAATGGAACCCCATTTCCAACCAAGGCCGACCAAGAGGGGGTCCTCGAATCACATGGCGTCGATCTGTGGCAAAGGAGTGTCAGGCACTGGGTAAGTCTTTTGGGGAGTTGCGCCCCATTGCCCAGAACCGAGTACGATGGCGCGCAGGAGTAGTTGACGCGCTATGCCCCGCTAGGGGTTAAGGCAAAGTAGTAGTATTTTCCATTTTATATGTTTTTCGAAACCCACTTCCTGTAAGTTTTCATAATTCTAAGTATAACGGTCTCAAAATGCAGGCAAGGGGGGGTCAAATTACGAACTAATATTTTCTCCTCCCCCACTCCCCGAGAAAATGCGAAAAAAATGGAATTTACTCATCATTACTTTTCTCACGACACCTCATTTGCTTATATCAGTCGATAAAAAAATTTGACCTTAATTTCGCCTCTATGTGGACCCCCCCCCCCCCCTTCCTTCCACCCGGTAAATTTGGCCAATTAAGACACAGCGCCCCCAACCAATCTTTACCCTTTAAAAAATGATTAATTAAATAACTGCAATTCGCACTACGAAAAACAACATGAAAGTATAGTAGTACTCACACCTATGAGGCCGGTAGGTGTATTTTTTGTGTGGATAGTGTCAAAATGCCGAAATTTAAATGAATGTACTATTATTAAATATTATGTGATTATAATGAAACTTAGAGATATTATTGCCTATGATGTTGGTTATCATTGGCCATCAATATTTTTGACCTCGGGTACGCGTAAGGGGTGCAGGGTTGTGCTAACTGAAACTATAGAAATGTACTATTATTAACCTTTTCTGATGAAATTTCAAAATTCTAGAAATCTAGGTTTTCTACACTAGTAAAATGGCGCTTTTCTGTAAATTTTCATATTTCTAAGTATAACGGTCTCGAAATGCAAGGGGGGGGGGGGACAAACTCGGATGACATATTTTCCCCTCTCCCTCTTTTCCCGCTTCTTCAAATTTGAAAAAAAAATTTAAAAATGGAATGTACTCGACGGTACCTTTCTTATGATACCCCACTTGCCTGTACCAAACGAAAAAAAAATTTCGACCTTCATTTCCCCTCTATGGGGACCTCCCCTTAAAGTTGACCTATTACGACGATTCGCTTTCTCCGGTGAATTATAGTAATTCTACACATTCCTACAAAATTTCATGTATGTAGCTTCAGCCGTTCCTGAGATATTCCATGGACAGACGGACAGACGGACAGACAGACATTTGACCGATTTCATAAGGGTTTTGTTTTACTACAAAACCCTAAAAAGCTACCGAAATTGGTATAAGTTATGAGCTAATCCTATTAGAGTATAGAGCTACTCCAATCACGGGAATAGGATATTCTCCTTCTCAATTATTAATGAGTCGTAACTTTAGAACCCAACTTCCAATAAAAACAGAACTTTTTTTACCCAAAATCTGTCTAGAAGTAGAACAAAAACTTGAAAGTAGACAAAACAAATACAAACAATATTATGATAAAACAGCACCAAGAAAATAATTATTAAATTTATTATTAAATCCTGGAGATAATGTAGTTTATAGAAAAGATGGTCGTTGGGAACCAGCTACTGTTGTAGGAAGTCATATTTCTCCTAGATCTTATGTAATAAGGAATGAAAGAAATAGAGACATTAGGAGGAACACAAAGCATTTAAGATATTCATCAAATACTCCCAATTTTAGAAATGAAGTTGATAATCAAAATAATAGTAATGCAAATGGGAGTCAGAATGAAAATAGAGCGAGTCAAAATCTTCTTCCTGACACTAGTAGCCAACATTATGTAACAAGATACGGTCGCACAGTGAAGCCACCTAACTATTTTGGAAATTAAAAAACTCAGCTCTAATAAGATCGATGTCCTGAACAGCCTGAATTAAAGTATTTTAGTGAATAAGAAAATATGAAATGTTATTTATCAATAATACAGACTTTATTTAGATTGTAAAGAAAAGGTTGAATCATCATTTGAAAAGAAAAAAAAAAGACACCTGGCGCAGTGAAGCCAGAGGAACTGATTTTTGATATGGGCTAATTCGGGATCATTTATGAGTTTATCTATAATTATGATGAGTGGGATACTTAACTGCAGTTGTTAGTACCAGGTGCAGCTGCAGAATTATGTATTTCGATATGCGGGCGATATTTTCAGATGATGAAACTTTTTAACTGTTCGATTGATTTTACTATAATATATGAATTTATTTATCTCCGGTTTCATTTTAAGCTTCTTCAACTAAATGCCTTTCATGAAGGTAAATTTTTGCTTATTACTTTTAGCTTTTTTGTTATTGTAACCTAGCGATTGTACCGTGGATTTTCCTGAAACTCCACCGGAAGCTATTCCTCACTAACTTTCACCAACTGGACAAGTTTCGTTCAACTAGGTTTTTCCGTTATAAATTAATTGTGTTTTTAAAATTTTGCGGTTATTCAGCTCTAACTGACTCATTGATGATGCTGAAATTAAATAGGAGCCCAGTCCTGCCGATCGCCCACCAATTAGTAAAGTTTCACTTAGCTAGCTTCTTACGTTAAAGAGTTATTTTGCTTAGAAAATTTTGCGGTTATATAGCTGTAACTTTTGAACCGTTTGATGCGTTTCTCTGAAATTAGATAAGAGCCCAGCCCTCTGTAACATCCACCAACTGAGTTTCGCTGAACTAGCTTTTTCCGTTACGTAGTTATTTTGTTTATAAAATTATGCCGTTATTTAGCTGTAACTTTTTAACCACTTGATGGATGTTTACTGAAATTCCATAATAGGCTAGTCCTTATTGTCGTCTACGCACTAGACAAGTTTGGTCTAGCTAGCTTTTTCCGTTATGGAGTTATTAGGCTTAGATAATTTTGCCGTTATATAGTTGTAACTTTTTAACCGGTTGATCGACACTTCTGGATTTCAATAGCAGCCGGCTCCCTACTGACATCTATCAACTGGAAAAGTTTCATTTCACTTACGACTTCCGTTCGACTGTAATCGTGTCCACAACATTTTGCGAGGGAGTGTCTAATAACTGATTTTTTCTTCAAAAATCCGTTAAAAAAGAATGAGGAAAAAGGAATTCCATGAAAAAAAAATTTATAATATTTTGATGAATAATACATACTAGTAAATATTGAACGTCGTTTATAAAAAAAAAAGAATCAAAAATATTATTTGAAATTGTAAAGCTAACATTGGAACATACATAACTTTTTATTTTTAAACAAAATTCTAAAAAAGGATGGAAGATGTAGTATAATCTATTGTAGTATAAAGTTAATATTATTAACTTTAGTATATTAGTTATAAAATGTAATACAATAGATCATCATCATCATCATCGTGGCGCGACAGCCACACGTCGGGCCTTGGTCGCCTGGATCATTGTCCTCCAATTATCTCGGTCACGTGACCACGTCCTCCAATTTTGGGAGCCCAGCAGCTGCGCGGCGTCCACACCTACTGAGCTCTCCCAACGAGATCTCGGTCGTCCTTGCAGTCTCGCTCCGTCGACTCGTTCTGCATTCATTACTCTCTTAGGCATGCGATCATCGTCCATTCTTTGTACATGCCCTGCCCATTGAAGTCGTTGTAGTTTGACGATTTTCGAGACTTGCAGCTCATCGTACATTTCATACAACTCATGGTTGTACCGGATGCGCCATCAATCTCGATCGCAAACAGCCCCGAAAATTCGCCGTAGAACCTTACGTTCAAAAGTGTCTAGCATGTTTTCGGAGGCTTGAGTTAGGGTCCATGCTTCGCAGTCATAGCATAGCACTGGTCGTATAATGGTTTTGTACACGCGGAGCTTCGTGTTTCTGTGCACATGCTTCGATTTCATTATGGGGAGAACCGAGAAAAAAGTCTTATTAGCTAACTGTATCCGTCGCTTGATTCCGTCAGTTTCGTTGGCGTCCCTTGACAAGTTGCAACCCAGGTAAATGAAGTTGTTCACGAACTCGATGTTGAGGTCCCCCACATTGATGCTTGGTTGTGCAGGTGTCCTTGTCACCGATTGCATCATTATTTTAGTTTTACCCTCGTTAATACGTAATCCAACTTCCTTTGCAGCGGTATCGAGCGTATGCAGAAGTTCTTCTGCGTCAGCCAATCTTCGGGACATGATGTTGATGTCGTCGGCGTACGCTGCTAATTGTGTCAACTTGATGAGTAGCGTCTTGCTGTTGTCCATATTCATGGCCCGAATAACGTATTCCAGTGCTAGGTTGAAGAGCGTCGGTGCCAGTCCATCGCCCTGTTTCAAACCAGTGCGTGTTTCAAATAGATCAGTAAGTCTATTCTGGATCCTGACTTGTGAGACGGAGTTGGTCATCGTCATCTTTGTCAGTCGCACTAATTTTGCCGGTATATCAAATTGCAGCATGATGTTGTACAGTACTCCACGATCGATACTGTCGTATGCCTGCTTGAAGTCGACAAAGATTTGGTATACGTTTACGTTGTATTCCCAGCACCTCTGGAGTATCAGTTTGACTGAGAAGAGCTGATCGGTTGTGGAGCGCCCAGGTCTGAAACCGCTTTGATATTCGCCAATGACTCGTTCTGCGTACGGTTTTATTCGATTTTCCAGAATATTCGTCAAAATTTTATAGGACGTACAAACTAGTGAGATGCCCCTGTAGTTCTCACACCGCAGTTTATCTCCCTTTTTATGAATTGGACAGATGATGCTTCTGCGCCAATCGTCTGGAATCTCCTCGTTCTCCCATACTCGCAGGAGTAATTGATGTATGGCATCAACTAGACTCGTTCCACCGAATTTTAGCAGTTCAGCTGGAATCTCGTCAGCGCCCGGCGCTTTATTTCGTTTTAGTGACCGCAACGCGAGATCAACTTCCTCTACTGTCGGGGGTTGAATGGGTGGGCCTAGATCAACAATATCGTCGAGAGCTTCCTGTGTGGGGATGTTAGATGGTCGGTTTAGAAGCTCTTCAAAATAAGAGGCCCATCGCTTGTTAATACCATCGGTGTCGCTGATGATGTTTCCATCCTTGTCCTTACAAAGGCTAGTCCTGGGTTGGTAGCAGTTCTTAATTGTATTTACTAGTTTGTACGCTTGTCTGGTGCTCCTATTAGCTAAGTTTTCGTTTATGTTCAGCAATAGATCAAACATGTAAATTTATAGTTCAATGAATTCTAAATAAATCAGTACTTAAACTCAACAGACAGTATATAGTAGAGCACTTTTTAAGCAGAAAACTGCCCTTAACTCAGAAATGGCAAAGATGTTTGTTGTTTGTTAGCTTGTTTTTGCAGTAACCCAACGATTTGTGTATGATGTTTAAAGGTAGGTTTCAGTATTCTTTTCACAGTGTGTCATTTATAAACTGAACAGCACGACAGCTATGTCAGTGCGCCGACTCTTTCGCTCATTTTGTTGAGTCGTTCATAAAGACCGACTCGCTCATGTGCTACACGTCACTATTGGATATAAAAACTACATTGCTTTAGTTTTAACAAATTTATTGATTAATATCGCAAAATTTTTAAAGCATTATAAAGTACACAATGCAATTTAGTTTTTTTTTTCTTATAATCATTAAAAATAAAAAGAATTTTAATCGCAATTGAATAATCAATCAATATACTCGTATTTACGATTTGCACATATGTATTCAAAAAAATGTTTTCTTTTCAGGTAAATCAAATTTGCAGGTCAATTAAAATAAAAATCAAATACAATATGCTCAGAAATTATATCCAAGCTAATAAAAAAAATATGAAAATTGTTTTTAACAATTATTCATCTAACAACATTTTAATATTTTCGCTATATATTCTTATATAAATATGATTTTTTTTATATTTCATTTTTTTATTCTTCTTTAAAATGTATATATGTATGTATTTAGATTTCATATATTTTGTATAAATATAAGACTATTCATAATATATTTTATATATTAAAGAATGATCTATACGATACAATTAAACATTTAAAAAGATGTCAACAAAAAACAATCTAAAATAAAATAACAAATTATATATTTTCGCTTATAAGAAAATGAGAAAAGAAAATGACAATGTAATTTTGCGAAACGAAAAATAAAAAGTGAAAACAGTAAAATGGTGCAAACGATCATCAATTCGTTCTTCTAACCGTACAAATACTTTGCAGATCAATAAAATGTCGATGCCTAATAAAAGTATGCCTTAATTTGTATTAATTTTTTTCTCAATGATATCGAATCGAACTGGAAGTATAGAAAATGACAGAGTTGATGTGCAGATTTCTAATTCCTGACTAGTTAGGTACTACTTATATTAGGAGAACAAATCCTGTATTGTCTAAATTTTTCCGAAATTGAGCAGTTTAAAAGAAAATTAAATTTTAATATAATCTATAATTGGAAAAATATCTAAATAGATTTTTGATTTGTCGAAATCTAAGTAAGGTGTATATTTAAAATAAAGCATATCATTGACAAATTATTAATCTACTAAACTTATTTTAAGTAGGGTGCTTTTGTCTTAAATAACATTTGCCTATTATCAATGTAAATTAAATTAAGATACTACTAAGAAACTATGAAAGACATCAAAGTTTTTCGAATGGGACTCCTCACTCACTCTTCGAAATAATCGTTTAAAATAATATTAAAATTTCATTTATTTATAATCGAGCACCAATATTGATTCGAGATTCAATTTCCTTAAAAAAATTGCTATTTTAACAGTTTTCTTGGTGTTTTAAAATAATTTTTTTTTTTTGTGCTTATATTATTACGTTTAACAACCTTGAGTTATACATTCACTAATTGCTTTTCGTTTTTGAATTTTTTTATTTAATATGTAATTGATATAAGTATATGAGTCTAATATCTTCTGATCTATATTTTCGAAAATAATATTTTCCTCATTTTCAAACTATCATTTAAATATATTGGAAGACGTTTTGGATTGTGTTGTCATCTACGCTTTTGGGCGTTTCGTATTTTATATTAAAACTAATCAAAGGCGATATCTCTCTCGAGAAACGGCAAAATTATTTACAAATTTTCAACAATCATTTTATTGCTATATGATTTTTTTTTTTATTTAAAATTTTATTCTAATAAATGGTAATTTTAATCGTCGAATAATGTTAGTCATTTGTTTTATTTCTGTTTTTGGAACATTCAGCACAGTCGAAATATCGCCTCTTAAAAAATAACTAAAATGAAGCTTAATTTTTTTTTGTTACTTGTACACTATAAACAAACCTATAAGCTTAATTATATCATTTTATAATATCATTATAACGGTAACTAATTGAAGAAAGGTCGCTTTATTTTATTTTTTTCTAATTGGCATTTTTTGCTTCTTGTTTCTGGCATATGAAATGGAAGTAACCGAGTCACACCTTCGAATCTTGTAAATACAACTGTCCCTCGATTTACACTGTATTTATTTTACACGATTTCGCTTTTACACGATTTTGGAAATGAGCTTATCGATTTAAACGGTACTTTAGAAGCAGAATTCACATTTGAACAGTTTTTTGTTGTTTTTCAAAAATTTAAATCAACATTAATATTCATTTGCAACCAGGGCTTTACCAGCTTTATTCCGTGGAGAAATGAGTGGGTCGTAAGTACTTTCCTGCAATCGGAAGTAATAAGTATTAAGTAGCGTTTACACATGCCAGTAGACCGTGCTAGTACGTACATTTTGCAGGCATTGCAAGTGCCTTGCAAGTAACTAGCAAGCTGTCATTTGCATATGTGTAAACACCCGTGCCTGTAAACTGCCAGGCCAGTAAACCCGCACGGCGCCTTGCAACTAGCTGGCCTCCCGGGCCAATTGATTTCTTACTGGCATTCCAGTACGAACATATGTTTCTTATCATTCGTAGATTTGCCTACAAGTCTACTGGCATGCCGGTGCACTAGCAAATGTAAACGAGACATTAGGTTGGTGCAGATGAAATGGCGGATTAATGTCGGATTTTGCAATGACATGAAGTTGGCTGCGATTTTTATGTATCCCTAGCCCCGCCTGGTGGCAGTTTGCACCAGGCGGGGCTAGTGATATAACATATTGAAGTATAAATACTGCCACCTTGGCTTATGGAGTCATTTCGGTTTTGCACTTCATGGTGATCGGTGCAAAAAAAAAAAAAAAAAAACGGGAGCGAGTCAAAAACGGCTACTTTTCCTTTACGAATTTAATCTAAAACACAACGCAACGGAAGCAACGAGGAATATCAACAGGGCATTTGGACCTGATACGATTAGCGAACGAACCACTCAGCGGTGGTTCGAAAAATTTCGATCCGGAGATATGAACCTTCGAAATGAGCCACGTGGAAACCCAGGACCATCGATCGATAACGACGAGCTGCGTGCATTAGTGGAGTCTAACCCGCGCCAAACCATAAGGGATCTTGTGGAAAAATTGGGCGTGCACCATTCGATAGTTTGCCGCCACTTGCAACAACTTGGAAAAGTGAAAAAGCTTAACAAGTGGGCTCCGCATGCTCTTGCCGAGCAAAACATGGCGTGTCGAATGGAGATTTCTAGTTTTCTTCTCTCCCGCAACAGAAACGAACCGTTCTTGAACCGAATTGTGACCTGCAATGAAAAGTGGATACTTTACAATAATCGTCACCGATCGGCCCAATTGCTAGATGCCGAAGAGGCTCCAAGACACATGCTGAAACCAAGCTTTCATTCAGAGAAAATAATGGTGACTGTTTGATGGCCTGTAGCTGGATATATCAACTATTCTATCCTGCAACCTGGCGAAACCAACAATGCTGAGAAATACTGCGCTCAACTGGACCAAATGCATCAGAAATTGACAGTTCAACGACCTAGGCTAGTCAACAGGGATGGAGTTACACTGCTTCATGACAACCCACGACCTCATGTATCGAGAACAACGATCCAACGAGTTGCGCTATGAGACTCTTCCTCACACGCCATATTCACCAGACTTCTCGCGAACAGATTACCATTTCTTTGAACATTTGGATCAATTTTTGACAGGAAAACAGTTTAACAATGAAGCAGCTGTCGAAAATGCCTTCGAGGAGTTTCTTCAAACCAGAAGCTCGGACTTCTACGAAACAGGAATAAATGCGCTTGTATCTCGTTGGGAAAAGTGTTTCGCATCCGCTGGTACCTATTTCGATTAATAAAATTATCTTCAGAAAAAGTTACAGCTGTTCAAAAATTTACTACTGAATCCGACATTTCATCTGCACCAACCTAAACTTTTACTGATGGCTCACAAACAGAAGAGGGTGCTAGTGCCTGTCATTCTATCTTTCGGTTTTTGATAGCATCTAGGCGGAGATTACGGCGATTTCTATAGCTTTGCCTGTGGATGTAAGCCCGATCACACACTGTTGAACACGAACATGGTACAAGTGTCCTCTGAATGGTTCGCGACTACACACATACATTTCACAAAAATCTGAAGAAAATTGTTAGGGATACCACTATTTATATTAAATCCCTCGATGTCGCCCTTTCCACTGTGAAAACCGTGGTGGGGTGCCGCACCGCTCTTAATGAGTTGGGTATTGGAGTGTCCAATCACCCTGTGCTGGGTTCCTGGCCCCACAAATTTTGCTGGTAACTCCTACGCAGAAGCGATGGCTCGCACGGGAACGTCTAGCGAGATCATAAGTTGCTTTCGCACTATCAGGATGCCTCTATCAGAATGCAAGAAGCTAGTGAGGACAAATGCGGTCAGCCGAACTAACATCAGGTGGCAAGAGAAACGGTGCCGTCAGTTAACGGCCGCTAGAGAACGGCCATCAATTGCCCACCGACATGTAGCGGTGGCTCAAAAGGACGGCCGTCAGATATGGTATGGTATGGTACGCAGGGCTGCCGTAAATAAACCAAATTACAGCACACTTAGACCAGATATGGGTCCCTTGTGATACCCTAGTAAAAACATATTCCCAGTCGTCATTAAATGATTGAACCAACCAGAGCTTATCGCTAGACCAAGAAGTTGACCCGCATCCGCACTAGCTAAGTCTCCCAGATGAGCATAAAAATGGGACACCAAAGTAGATCTTCTTATATGTACTGAAGCTGGGCAAGCATAGAGCAGGTGAAAAGTACTCTCCTCCTCCCCCTTATCCGTACAGCTTCTACAAAAATCGTGGTATGGAAGTCGGAGTTTTCTGGCGTGTCCACTGATGACTTCCACAACAAGGTTGATGTGGGTTTTCTCCATAGAAAGCAGTTTAGTGGATCGTTTTACATCCAGCTCCATATCAGTTTTGCTTTATAGCACGTAATTCCATTCAGCCATCTCGAGTTGGCTTTGTTGATAGAGGTTATCTTTATACCATACTTACACGTATGCTCGGCATACTTGGGAGGTTTCCATCGGTAGTTCCCCTTCTAGCAAGCTCATCTGCTCTACAGTTGCCAATGAAGCTACTACGGCCTGGTATCCAACACAATGTTATGATGAAGAAATTTCCCATTTCCATTAGGCAGTCGACAGTCTGCCGCGCATTTTGATGACACCAGGACGGATTCCAGGGATCTCGCAGCGGGCTGACTGTCCGTGTAAATCCGTAATATCTCTTCCAGAAACGAAATTCCGCCCGAGCCATATCACTTCCTCTTTTATTACACGGATCTCCGCTTGAAAAACACTACAGTAGTTTGGGAGGCGTAAAGACGTACCAAGTCGAAGACAATCGAAGGAGACTATGGAGTAATCCGTGTAAATACAGAGAGGATTAAGGACCGTTGGGTCAACCATTTGCCACAGACTGCGGGATGGAATAACGCGTGTGTAATTAACACTGAATCAGTGTTTTGGAATGAAGTAGTCTGTGGAAGTGATGTCAATATTGTTTAGGATTGCAGCATGACCGAAGTGTGTGTCAGTCCATTGGCCTGTCTCCCTTATGCGGATCGCCGTGTTGGCAGCGACTTTTTCACTTGTTATGTTCGCAGGAAGGATGTTTAGCAACATCTCCAAAGTAACGGATGGAGTTGAGCGAAGAGCCCCACTTGTAGTCATGCACGCCGCTCTCTGTACCTTTGCCAGGATATTGCGGCTTGTCTCTGTACGTAGGGCAGTCCGCCAGACAACCATCTCGTACAACAGTATGAGACACAGGACAGAATCAAAAAGCCAATAGAGCATTTTTGGTTGCAGACCCCACTTCCTACCAATGGCCCTCCTGCAACAGTAGAGTGCTATAGTTGCTTTGTTGGCACGTTCTAGAATATTCTGCCTCCAGTTTAGCTTTCTATCAAGTATAAGACCAAGGAAACTCGCCTTATCCACGAAAGATAGTCTCACTCCCTCCAATACAGGTGGTTCAACAGGAGGCACCTGATGTTTCCTAGTAAATATTTTACAATAAACTCGCTTACACTGAGACCGCAGTTTTTGGTCCAGTTCGTCAAAATAGTGAGGGCATATTGTGTTACCTCGCTAAGAGTATTTGGGAAATTTCCTGAGATGGCAATACAGATTTCATCCTTGCAACCCGCCTGCGCTAGGCCCAACAGCAGCCTATTGACCCCTATGTTCCAAAGCAGCGGAGAAAGCACACCGCCTTGCGGAGTACCCCTACATACAGTTCTGCGATCAGAGGATGTCACTTCGGATCAGAATACTTCCCAGATCCGGAGGGGAACATTTTCATGACAGCTGTCCGTACAAATTTTACCGGATGGGTAAGCATATGGAGGAGAATTCGAGAAATGTCCAAACCTGATTCGTTCGCAGGAACTCAGCCACTAAGAATGCTACTACAAAGGACCTACTGTCCTTCATCAGTTGGTTGAGGGTCTTTTGGATTAGTGAAGGGTACGGCACATTAGATCTTATGGTTGCAGTGCCTACCAGTTGGGTATCCTAGCCTTATTTTATTTTTATTTTTTAGATTTGCGTTCATGTTTAAGTCAAGCTCAAAATGAATAGTTTGCCATGCCTTAGGCATGAAAAATCCTCCCGACGTTTGGTGGCTTCTTCGGTTGTACGACTGTCGAATGTGTGGATGCTGGAGTACAGTCAGAATCGCAATCTTCATGACGAAAATCACTATCGTTATGGATTGCCAGGCTGCAGTAAGATCCCTCGAATCAGGGTTTTGCACGTCGAAAATCTTATCGCAGTTCAGTGCATGGCTAGCGGAGATGGGTGACTTTTTTATCATTATGCTGTTCTGGATACCTTGTCACCATGGCTTTGTTGGTAATTGCAGGCCTGACGAGTTCTCCCGGAGAGGAGCTACCAAGCTGCATCGATCTCCCTGGTAAAATTCAAAATAAAATCAGCTGCGGTCAGTGACTCCAACCTTAGATGGATTAATGGCGTTACATGTTACAATGTCAAGCTTATCCGGCCTAGGTGGTGGTCGGCTCCGTTACTGGACACTGCATTATCACTGCGAGGTTTCCTTTCAATGATTGTTACAGGGGCTGTGGGGAAAAGGAGGATAGTATTTCTCATCTGCTCTGCTCTGGGACGTTTGAGGAAATCAACTCTCGGTAAATGGTTTTATAACCATCATAGGGAACTAGCAGAGGTAGGGGTGGGATAACTCCTTTGTTTCGTGAGTAATTGCGGGTGGTTTTGAAATGCTGTTAGGTTTTCCTAGGGTATCACAATAGACCTATGTTTTGAGGCCAAAGTGTGCTGTTACAGCAACTCTGCTACCTAACCTAATATATTAATAATAACGGTCATCTCCGAAATTGACCGTGGTACTAAGACATGTATTAACTAGTTCGTATTAAGGTTTGTACTAGCTTTTAGAGCACCGGTGCTAGGTATTATGGATGTCAGCTGTTAGTTGGACACTTCAGTTTGAAGAGCGTTTTAATAATCGTGAAAACTCTTTATGATTAAAACGATTCTAAAGCATCGACTATCGTCTGATATTAAGGGCAAAAAAAACATAAAACGTTTACACGATCCCAATAAAACATTTGTAATGACATCTGTAGCTCGAATTAGTTAGCCCAATACCACACCACAAGTAGGGTTACTTCCTGTTCTGATTAATCCGATATGTTTATACCGCGTTGAGTTGGTACGAGTTAGTATACTAGTGCTTAATTGTGCGGTATAAACGCGGTAAATGACAGATCTCCTGTTCCCGCGGCAGGTACCGGCACCGGAACGACCTGTTTTCCAACGGCCAAGAGCTGCCAAACCCCCTCGATGCAAGAAGAACTGCATATTTGAAGCATCGCTACCAAAACAACAACAGCCGATCTTGATCGGTAAACTTCGGGTATTGAAATTTTGAGTATGTTCCCATTTCCAGGCCACGCATCGTGGTTCGCGTCTGGGCTAATATAGGATTTACCGCTGTGGGATATAGAGCGAGCGCAGCGAGCGTTCTAGTGCGGTAACTGTGGGTTGCAGCCCCTTAAGCCGCTCCGGTCGCAAAGCGAGCGCAGCCTACGCAAGGGAGGTCATCCACTCAAATTAAAACCCACTATTGGTCAAAGACACGAACCACTATTATTCGCCCGGTCAAGTAGGTATGTTCCGAAATGCAATGCAATGCAGAGAGATTAGACATTTTGTCAATATGTCATTATCTTTGGTTTCAAAACACGCCGAAACAACAATTTGGATACTCGTGAGAGGGTTTTGTTGAAGCATGAGAGTTGAGGTTATGTTAACATTTGGAGTAAATGGAATCATGTCAGTCATTCCCATCATTAACAGTTAAATTAATGTTATGTTCAGATTAGAAACCGAATTATTTGATCTGGGCCAGATTACCTTATTCGAAACGTCACATACATAAGGAAATGTGACGTTTCTGATTAAGTAATCTGGCCTTAATTAATTTTCTCTCTAATGGGAAGCCACTATAAATTTAGCACTGGATTTACCTAGTACCGGGTGTTTATGCTGGTACCAATATAGAATACATATTATCTAAAACTAGTTAGCTCTAAATTCATGGCTTATATAAGGTTCAGACTTGCGACCAAAACACTTGATCTGAAAGTTACATTTGGTCATATCTGACAGTTTCAGATCAAATGAGCTGGCTAGATCAAATGTCGTGGCCGCAAGTGTGAACCTCACATTAAACAAAGCCAATCTAATTTGAAGCAATCCAATTGTGTTTAATTTCTCTGGAAAAATGTTAATTATAAATATTTTTAATAGCAAAGATCTTATGTTTTTATTAGACTCTGCACAACGTCAAACGATACGATTACGTCAATATTTCTTCAATTTTATACAATGAGTTTGACTCAAAATTTGTCTAAATTTTGCTTAAAACAAAAATTTGAATAATAAATGTAAATATATATGAATATGTGTTTAACAACGATTAATAAAAATTATCTATTAAACTACAACAAACATTGATGTTTCGCATAAATAAACGTTTTTCGATTTGCTGCTTACACTTGTTGCACTTACAAAACTACAAAACATATACATTTATATACTTTTAAATAATTATACATATTGTCTAAATAACATGAAAATAAAAACAGGGTTTTACTTGCGAAATAACGTTGCGAGAAAGTGAATGGAGCGAAGTGAAATTTCCTGTGGAGTTTTTTAATGAAAGCGATGGCGTCTGAAAGAAAAAATAAAATCACGAAGAATTGAGTTAAATGCGTTTTCTTAAAATTGAAACATTTACATAAATTAATTGTAAGATTATAACTTAATCGATGTTTGACAATTTAAGGCCCGTTTTCTCAATGTCCCTGTTCAAGCTTCAATATTTCATATTTTATATTTTCATTTTGTTTATTATTATAATTTTTCTTTTTATTAATTTGAACCTGGCAATGTTTTATGTAAAGGAATTCCACTCTATTATTTTATTCAAATCTAGTACAATCATAGATATATATTAAACAGATATGAAATAGGCACAGAGTGGGGGTAAAAATTTGAATATCGAGTTATGGCTGACATATCCGCGCCTGCGCAGTGAAACGCGCACAACACGTATTAATATTTGGCCCGGGGGCCCGAGGAGCGAGGGGCCAAATGCTTCGCAAATGTCAAAATTGTGGCTGAGTGGCCGATGGCGTAACGACATTTACCGAATGTATGGCGACCGCGTGCAAATGGGTAGCAATGCGCATGCGCGGCTTGGTTCGAAAATAACCTGAAGCACAGAGTGGGGATAGTACTATTACCGATCTGTTCTATTTAAATCTATGAGTACAATTGTCAAATCCGCTTAATGAACAATTTCTATTACTGTTAACATTAACCGTATGAATGTTAACATTAACTGTATGTGTGAGCAAAAATGAATTATAATAAAGCAGTCAGTTCGACATTGAACCTGGAAGTGGACACTCGTTTTTCACTGCGAGACCCAGCATCAATTTAAGTCAAGACACATAACATAAAATAGTTGCAGCGGTACAAGAACCGTTCACAACGAATTAATAAATCAAATATCCAAGCACAAGAACTTTGGGGGGGAGCAAAAACTCCTCTTCCATAGTCCTCCGCGTGGGCGACCCCTGGAACGGCAGTGGTCACTGACCATTGCCAACCAACGTCAAGCCGCCAGTGATGGCGGTGCGATGATTTGGTTGAGGTACCCCTGTGGTGTGGGGTGTGAAAAAAAAAATACCACGGCCTTTCCCTTTGAGGGCCTGTCGTTAAAACCGACAATCAAAGGACAGGATGTGTATGCCAGCAACTTGCACTATCCGAAATCTTTATATGCTAACGAAACGTCAACTATGCCTCGGATAAGGACTGACTCAACGGTTACGACTTTTAGCTATCGTACAATGACAAAGACTGGATTCTGGAATTTGCGTACTCTCCTGGACAATGGATCAGAAGGTCCCCAGAACGCACGATTTCTTCAATTAGAGAGTGAATTTCTGAGGTACAAATTAAATATCTTAAGAGTTAGTGAGATAAGATGGTGGAACAGCGGAGAATTCATCTCTCCAACGGGCAGCACTGTAATGTTGTACTCCGGTAAAGCTACCGGTAGTCGTCGTGAGTCAGGTGTGGGGCTCCTTTTAACCAGAGCCGCGCGAAACTATCTCTTATCCTGGGAACCGGTCTCTGACAGGGTCTTGACCGCCAGGTTCCGGACCAAAATTAGGAACATCTCAATAATACAATGTTATGCCCCTACTGAACCCGACAATGTCTTGGCAAAAGACTCCTTCTACGAAGAACTAAACGCCGTTCAGAGCAGAACACCTAAAGGTGACATTATAATGGTTATGGGTGATTTGAATGCGAAAGTTGGCGCTGATAACTATGGGCTCAGACATGTGATGGGGAGACACGGTCTTGGTGATCGTAATGACAACGGTGAAAGATTTGTAGAGTTCTACAACTTTCACAGTCTCTTCATCGGTGGTACTATGTTTGAGCATAAGGACCACCACAAAATCAGTTGGTCCTCTGTTGATCGGCGCAGAACACAAAATCAGATCGACCATTTTGCCATTAGTAAAAGATTCAAGAGTTGCCTTCTGGACGTGCGAAACAAGAAGGGTGCCGATATTGGGATGGGAAGAGACCATTATCTTATGATCGCTAATGTTCGATTGCGTATTGCAGCCGTGCGCCGCCCCAGCGACGAAAGATCCAGGCCCCGCAAATTCAACACCGCTCGACTAAAAAATCCAGCTGTCTTACAACAATATAATGACCATCTTGCGCAAAAAGCGGCTGAGATAACTATAGGTAGTCACCCAGATAGTGACATAAACGAAAACTGGGATGCCATAAAAAATGCGTACATTGATAGCGCAAATACCATCCTTGGCCCAAACCCGGATTGCCGGAATAAGCCCTGGATGTCCGACGCTTCATGGCAGCGGATTGTTGAAAGAAAGGAGCTGAAAGTTCGTTTGGCTGCAGCAACAGACGACAATCGAAGCAGCATCGAACTCCCTTACCGTCAGAAAGCTCGAGAAGTTCAGCGTAGTGTGCGACGCGATAAAAGAGTTTATGCCAATTCTCTTTTAGCGTCAGCAGAAGAAGCCGCTAGAAGTAACAACTTAAACGCCGTATACGGTGTCATCAAGGAGTTTACAGGTGGTCGTAACTCCTGCCAACATCCGGTGAAAGATAGTGATGGAAAGCTACTTATCTTGGAAGAAGATCAAATGAGGCGGTGGAAAGAACACTTCGCCGCCGTCTTGAACCGTGTAACCTCTGGTGAAGTTCCCCCTCATATAGATAATTTAGCTAACCATCAAAATGTGCGTATACGGTCCACTGCCCCGACTAAAGAGGAAATAGTCACTGCAATTATTGCACTAAAACGAGGAAAGGCCGCCGGACTTAACGGCATCCCTGCCGAACTTTATCAAGCAGCGCCAAGCGTAACTGCCGATTTGCTGCACCCACTTGTTGATAAAGCGTGGAATACAGAGACCTTTCCCACTGAGTGGAAGGAAGGTTTGATCATCAAACTTCCAAAGAAGGGTAGCCTCACAGACTGTAATAATTGGAGAGGCATATGTGTGCTTCCTGCCGTTGCCAAGATAATAGCTAAAATCGTCCTGGAAAGACTAAAGGCCCACTTAGAAAGCACAATTGATGAAGAGCAGGCTGGCTTTCGATCCGGATTCTCCTGTGTCGATCACATTAACACCTTGCGAATCATCATCGAGCAATGCGCTGAATACGATTCTCCGCTTCACTTGCTTTTCATCGATTTCGAAAAGGCTTTCGATAGTGTGAACCGGGATTCTATATGGGCGGCCTTGCGCAGGAGAGGCATCCCTGAGAAGCATGTGGCTATTATTAAGGCAACCTATGACGGCCCGAAATGTCGCGTTCTGCATAAAGGTAAGGTGTCGGGGGACTTTGAGATTCGCAGTGGAGTTCGGCAGGGGTGCATCCTCTCACCGATCCTATTCCTCATTGTGATCGGCGATGTGTTGCATGCAGTCCTATCCGGACTCGACAGAGGAATTCAATGGACTTTGACATCTTATCTACAACATCTTGACTACGCTGACGACATATGCCTACTCTCCCACAAAATCATGGATCTGTCCGCAATGGCGTTAGATCTCGAGAGGGAGGCAAGCAAGGTTGGGCTAAAGATTAATACCAACAAGACCAAGGTTCTTAGCCCGCCGTTGCGAAAAAGAAATCCGACACCTATTGCCATCAATATTAATGGGCAGCCTGTGGAGAAGGTAGACAACTTCGTCTACCTAGGTAGCATTGTTGCCGAAAATGGTGGTACGGTGCAGGACATCGCTCGTCGAATCAACCAGGCTAAACGCGCATACGGAATGCTGTCCAAAATCTGGCAGAGCAGTTATCTCAGCATCAAGACCAAGCTGGGCCTGTTTCGCTCCCTGGTACTGTCAGTGCTTTTGTATGGGAGCAGTACATGGAAAGTTTCCGTAGGAGTTACCAGAAAGCTGCAAGTTTTCGTCAACTCATGTCTTCGTCGAATTTTAAGAATTTTCTGACCCGAAACAATATCAAATGAAGAGCTAAGTCGGCGTACGGGTCAGATGCCAATCGACGAATTGATACGCAGGCGAAAATGGCAGTGGATAGGTCACACATTGCGGAAGAGTGATAACTGCATTGTATTGCATGCCATGAAATGGAACCCCATTTCCAACCAAGGCTGACCAAGAGGGGGTCCTCGAATCACATGGCGTCGATCTGTGGCAAAGGAGTGTCAGGTACTGGGTAAGTCTTCTGGGGAGTTGCGCCCCATTGCCCAGAACAGAGTACGATGGCGCGCAGGAGTAGTTGACGCGCTATGCTCCGCTAGGGGTTAAGGCAAAGTAGTAGATTACTTCATCTGCAGCGTAATCTGGGTGTGGTGAGTTCAAAATTGTATGTATTTGACAGCTGCAGATTAAAATTACGTTTACACTATCCCCAGATTACTTCATCTGCTGCTTAATCTGGGTGTGGTGAGTTTAAAATTGTACGTATATGACAGTTGCAGATTAAGTGTCAGCTGGCGCAGATGAAGTAATCTGAGGATAGTGTAAACGTAATATAAATCACCCGTCGCAGATGAAGTAATCTGGGGATAGTGTAAACGTATTATTAGCGTTTATCCGATTAATAACGCTAAACAGATATTGAGAAAATAAAATTGTGCTAAATGGCAGTTTTTTCTTAAGATAAATTTTAATCGGACATTGAGCAACCGGACTTACAGTCGAGATTTTTGTATTATGCCCAAACTACACTGGACAGCAAATAAACCGGGCCACCCGCCACCTTAGAACTCTAATTCAATTTTCTCAAACGATATAAAACTTACACCTATCAAAGTTATACCTGCAGAAAGAGCGTTTAATGGCGATTTACATGACTATAAATTTAATCTAAAGTACCGTAAACTCACATTGAAATCAAGCAACAAACACAATGCTAATGATTTGCTCTGTTTTGACTAGAGTTCCCGCTTACCGTTCTTTTCTTCTACAGAGAGCGTAGTCGGATATTTCTTATCATTTCTTTAGTTTCTGTCCATTGTTTGCTTAGACGCGTGTGTTTTTGCTACTATTTTCAGCCAATAATGAAGCAGCTCAAGCTGCAGCACTACTTCAAGCAGGCCTTGGGCAACGTGAGGTCGCTCGAAGACTTCGAATCAGCAGATCTTCGGTGCAACGAGTTTAAAGACGATACTTAGAGACTGGAGCATTCGATCGCCGTCCAGGAACGGGCAGACCTAGGGCTACATCAGTAGCAGATGATCGTTATATCCAACTTACTGTTCTGCGAAATCGCCGCCTCAACGCAGTTCCAGTTCAACAAAGTCTGCATGACGAACGCCAAGTGGTCATAAGTTCAGATACCGTCAGAAGTAGACTTGCTGAACGGAACCTGACTTCAAAGAGAGCTGCAACAGGTCCAGCATTAACTGTAGCCCACCGTCGAGCACGACTTGAATTTGCTCGAGAGCATAGAGATTGGACGTTAGAACAGTGGAGTAATGTAATGTGCACTGATGAGACCAGGGTGAGTCTACATGGAAGTGATCGACGTCAGAGAGTATAAATCGTCGCCCTGGAGAACGTTATTCTCAGTGTTGCATCGAGGAATCTGTTGCTTATGGAGGAGGATCTGTAATGGTCTGGGGCGGCATCTCGCTAACTGCACGTACAGCGTTAGTTTTCACCGAACCGACGGGCCGCACACGTGGATTGACTTCTCATCGCTACATCACTGAAATCCTCGCAGACCATGTGGTTCCTTACGCAGCTTATATCGGGCAGGATATCCAGTTGATGCATGATAATGCACGACCTCATGTTGCTCATGTGGTGACCCAGTATCTACACGACGTCAACATTCGTACGATGGACTGGCCAGCTCGAATCTCGCACTTGAATCCGATAGAACACTTATGTGATGAGCTGAAACGTCGGATTCGAGCCCGGGTACCTGCTCCAACAAGGCTTCCAGAGCTGCGAATCGCAATTGAAGAGGAGTGGAATGCAATTCCCCAAGATTTCATCGTCAGCCTCGTGAGGTCTATGAATATGAGGATGGTAGCAGCTATTCGAGCAAAGGGAGGGAACACTAAATACTGACCAAAAACTTTTTTTTAAATTTTTTCTTTGTTTTCGGCTTAAATTAAATTAATTTTCTTTTTCACTTGGTGATTACACGACTGGAACACGACTCTTCTTTGTAAAATTCTTAATAAACGCTTAATAAATTGATAAATCCCAATGTGTTTCCATTAATTTTAATCTTCATGAAACGCACTTTCTGTAGATATAACTTTGATAGTTGTAAGTTTCATACTTTTTGAGAAAATTGGATTAGAGTTCCAAGGTGGCGGGTGACCCGGTTTATTTGCTGTCTTGTTCTTCTTCCTTCTCCTTTGTCCAGGTAGGGCTTGGTACCCTGATGTCACCGCCGTAATTACGGAAGTCCACAGGTGGGGCTCCTAACTTGGACGTTTGCCTAATCCTTAACGGATTGTATTGGCAGGTGTATATTTTAATGGTTTAATTCCACGTATTTATTGTCCAGATGAATATGGCGACTGCCATAAGTTATTATTACTTAATGATTTCACAATATTTCGTATTATTTCCCAGTTTTTGTATTGTTATTAATTGTTGATTGTTAAGCACTAGGCCATTGTTATTAGTTTTATTATTTTATGTTCACTTTATTTTGTAGGTACGATGTGATCGTCAG
Organism: Chloromyia formosa; assembly: GCA_964017055.1. Taxonomy (NCBI): domain Eukaryota; kingdom Metazoa; phylum Arthropoda; class Insecta; order Diptera; family Stratiomyidae; genus Chloromyia; species Chloromyia formosa. The sequence goes on along the minus strand of OZ024815.1, from coordinate 53,906,994 downwards.
CTCCTGAACCTTCCAGACGATTCTAAATCAAGTGAGCCATCCACCAAACACCCAGTTACGACCGTGCACTAAAAAGTGCGCATCCTTCCTGGACGCTGGCTAACGGAACGGAAGACTGACTTGTTTATTTGCTGTCCAGTGTAGCTTGAACAGAGAATGCAGCAGCAGCGGCAACGAAATGTCAAATTAGAAAGCATGCATTTCCCTTACGGTACATAGATTGAACGCACCGGCTGCGACAGCGGCAAAAGCAGGTCTGCAGGTTGTTGTTGTTGCTGCCGCCGCTGCTGCTGCGTTCTGCGTTTAATCTGGTTCGGGCATTACTTCGTGACATTTAATGCACTCATTGGGAACAGCTGATAGCACCGTTCGCGCTATGACAGTTGTTGTTCAGAATGTGAATGTTCTTTGTTGTTCTATATTCTGCTCTGCTCTGGACCAAAGAAACGTGGCTAATATTACGTTTACACTATCTCTACTATCTCTTACTTCATCTGCGGCTTAATCTGGGTGTGGTGAGTTTAAAATTGTATGTATTTGACAGTTTCAGATTAAATCAGCCGGCGCAGATGAAGTAATCTGGGGATAGTGTAAACGTAATATAAGACCCGCCGTAGACGTCCATCGTCCGATCGATCTGACGATGGATCGTCACAAAATATCTAACGATCGAAATTATATGGAACTGTCAAAAAAAATTGTCAACGATAGTCACATATGTATATACTGTGCGATCGATCTGATGATCACAATATCGCCAGATCGATCTGACGAGGGATTGCATCGTATATGTGGGCTATAATACGGGCTATGGCACAATTAACCTTTCCATTGTCGTAGTGCTGACCGGATGGAAAAAAGGCCCCAATGTATAAATTTATAAATACCAATTAGCGGAGGGAGAGGACGATATCGGCGATAAAGCCTAATCGACCTGAAGCGGAAATCCACTTGAGTGTGTGTAAAGAGTAGATTTCCGCTTTAGGCAGTGCGAGCCCACGATTTCATTTTATCTACGAGTACCTACGTTAATTAAGAAAACTTACCATTTAACTGGATCAGGCTATGAACAATTCCACACACTGATTTGTTGGTAAAGCGGCCTGCGCCAGAGCCAAAATAGGATGATGGGGGGTGGGGTGGTGGTGGTTCTGCAACGGATGTGGTTGAGCAACTGCAACAGCTGCTGTCGAAACTACATATTGCGGCGTAATTGGACCGGTTGGCGACGTCAACACTCCAGGTGTGCCCAACTTTTCGTGGTCAGGTAGCGTTGTTGGTGAATTGGTGTCAACAGTAAGAATGCGTTGGTGGTATGCTGTTGAATAGGCGAGGTGGTGGTGGCCGCCGGAAGAGGAACCTGCTGTTGAAGCGACTGCTGGTGATACGATTGTGGATGCGATAGCAGGAACGGATTGATAATGGCGGGTGACTGATTGATGTAATTGTTGTTGATGTTGTTGTTGATGATGGTTGTGTTTGTAGTGTTTGTGTTGTTGAGTTGGATATTGCTGAAGTTGCTGTTGTTTGGTTTGGTGAAATTGAAGCGTTGTTGTTGTCGATGCAGCAACTGTTGCGGAAGCGATTGGTGGGATTGATGTTGCTGTTGCGGTTATAGGATGAAATTGTGGATGAAACTGTGATGATGATGGTGGTTGTGGTGGAGGATGCGATGCGGCTGTTGCCATTGATGCGGTTACAACGGTGGGTGATTGTGATGGGGACGCTGGCGATGGTTGATATGTCGGTGGAATAAAATCGACCGGAAACTAGGTGAAAGGGTTTTCATTTTCATTCTCTGTCATTTCTCAGTTTTTTTAAGATAATTGATTCATTTACATATTGTATTCAGCTTTATATTGCAAAAGCCATATCATTGTTATAGGAAATGATTTTTTTTATCTGATGCTTTCATAATATCTAGCTAACTGTTTAGTTTATTTGCGTTATTTATATGCAATGATGCTCTTCTACCAATGTCATTTACAATCGCTTATACCTAATAATAGTTTTGTATGGACACCTGCAGGGAAGGGCAGAGAAAAAAAGAGAAACATATTTACGAAATACTTTTGGGTTTTGTTTTTTTAGAGCAATGTGTACAAGAATTACAAGTCTAGACTACGAGGCGATGAGAATAATTCATGCGGTTAGTAGGAAAGACAATTTTTCCCATGTGATGACTTATGATGCAATGTAGTTGGACGGGGACAGAAGTGAGAGATGAAATTAATATTTACTAAACATTTATATGATAATTGTTGGAAAGCTGAATTTCGAGAAAATAAAATATAAATAAAACTATGGCTACTCGGACAAAATTTTGGACATCGAAGAAAAAATGGAAATTTTTTTTATTCTGGGTTATAGACCGTTACTACTTTGCCTAATTGGGCATAGCGCATCAACTACTCCTGGGTTCCATCGTTCTCGGTTCTGGCCAGTGGGACGCAACTGCCCTCACGAATAACCCAGTAACTCACAAGGGGGGTTGATTCCCCCGGAGCCTGGCAGAGACTTTTGAGGCCCTTAGTACTTAAATGCTAAATTATATGTACTCTACCTTTTTTGTATTGAAGCCGCTGGTGTTATGAAGCCTAAGGCAACACAACACATTACACGTTCTGGACTCCATTTGCACGTTTAGGGCTCAAGAGAGAGGTCTATTGTGCTCTAGCCCACCAGTCTTGTGTAGATCAGCTTGACGATCAAGTTTAATCCGACTAACGAAACTGCTCAATTGCCTAAGTTCCAGTGTAGCGATCGCATCCACATCAGGGAAGGAATCACCGATAAGGGATAATGAAATCACCGATACGATACCGATACAGCATTTCGTGCTGCCATAGTCGCTGCTTTCAATGTGGCACGCAAAGCAGATTACCCAAGACACAGCTGATGCCGCTGCTGATGGCCGTGTTTTTGTCACCCAAACAAAAGCTCATTCTCATACAAAACAACTAACCGGTCTATGATTCAGGTCTCGTAGTGGATCACATCTGGATTAGAGTTGAAAGTGAATTGGTTGAACGTCAACTTGTTTTTCGGCTATTCGCCCCTGAACCTTTCTATCCTAAGCCCGCAATTTGCCCCCAACGATGAATTATTTGTATGGTGAGTGTTTAACGGCTTGGATCAGTGACGACCGGTCACTGATCCAAGACGTTTGATTTACTAAAGCAGCATTCTAGCATATCTGCTGGAGCTGCTACCACTGCGATTGCTTCTGCTGGCATTGTGATATACGCATGAATAGCATTTTGAAGCAACCCTAGTTTACCACCAGATGGTGGTTCGAGCGGTAAGAGGAGAGTCAGCTGGAACACGTGTCTAGTCGTCAGTCGAGGTTAGATTTTCAGGCTGTTCACAAGTACTTTGTAATCCATCTACGCATTTAATAAATTTAAACAATTCAGTCGCGGTTATTTCTACCTATATATTGGTGCCCCCACAAACGCAGCATGTGTCATTAATTTGTGTTGTCGCGCTCTGTATCTACCGCCGACCTCGACTCTCCGGAACAAAGTGTGTCCGGTGTTGCGCACATCAGACAGCTTGGTCCCGGGTTAACAACGCTCAAATAACCACGGTAGACAGACACAGCCCCAGCGGCATTGACTAGCGACCCGCGAGCTCACGCAGGCACTACACGCTCGACCATTCAACATAATCACCGTCCGCGATGTTCCACCCCGCGCTCCAACAAGCCACCGCAGCACTCTCCCGACACGTCCATCAGTTGCATCGCAACTAATCCGCTCACGAGACAGCCGGTAATTCACGCGTGCTAGCCCTGAATCACCGGGGTTCTCTCCGCTACGCCACCCTGGGTTCCAGCACGCGCTATCGTAGCCCTCAACGATACGCCACCAAGTTGTCACACGCCGGTGAGCAGTTTCAGGCTCCATCGACCTGTCACGTACCATCGATGCTGTCATCGCTGCTCAACCAGACAAGAGCTGAGTGCTCCTTGTTCCAAGCAATGCCCAGCGTTTCTCATACCGGCAAACACTCGCATCAGCGCACAGTCCGCAGTTCAGTATTTTGGACCCTCGATAGCACGATGCTTCGACCGTCATTGAACCTCGTCAGCCCTGCAACCCACTTACGGAAGAAAGTACTATGGGCGATTTCCAGCTTTGAGCCCTTTAAGTCCGGTGGACCTAATGGCATTATTCCGGCCAATACACAACACTCATCGGATGTTGTGGCTCCATGGTTAGAAATTATTTTCACATCCTTTCTGACCCTAGTCCACATTCCCAGTGTGTGGATGGAGTTCGATGTGGTGCTCATTCCCAAAGCGGAAAACACCTCAAATTCGAACCCAAAAGATCTAAGGCCCATAAGCCTGTCGTCTACACTTCTAAAGATGCTAAAGAGATTAATTGATATTCATCTACGCAGTACCATTCCAACACACCTACTCTCTGCTTCGCAGCATGCCTACACCAAGGGAAGGTCGGTGGATATATGTAGCTTTGCATTCATTTGTGAGTCACATGGAAAGATCTCTGCATTACAGGGAGTTTACTTTGGTCACCTTCCTGGGCATTGAGGGTCCTTCAACAACATCAAACCTGAAGCAATTACTGATGCACTAAGGGAACTCGATGTAGATTGCTCTCTAATTCAAATTATTAACCTGATGTTAGCATCAAGGGTCATATCGTCGAAACTGGAGGACTCGACCGTACGTAGGAGTGTCTGTAGAGGTACTCCGCAAGGTGGTGTACTCTCACCCCTCTTATGGAACATTGTGGTCAACAGACTGCTTTTAGACCTGGAGGAGGTGGGATGTAAAGTGACTGCCTATGCGGATGACGTTTCTATTGTCATCTCCGGTATGCTCCCTGGAACCCTCAGCGAGGTTACGCAACATGTACTCTTATACTTACTAAGTGGGCTAGGAAATGCGGCCTCAATATTAATCCTGAGAAAACCAGACTTGTGCTATTTACATGGAAAAATATCATCCCCCGGTAGAGCCTCCTACCTTGGAGGGGTGACACTTACATCCACCAACAGGGAGAATTTTCTGGGCCTGGTATTGGATAGGAAGCTTAACTGGAGACTAAACATCCAGGAACGTACCAACACTCTACTGCTGCAGAAAGGCTATAGGTATGTAAGACAAAGGGTCTGCAGCCTAGGGTGCTGCACTGGCTCTATGTATGTGTCAGTACTGCGGCCTATACTCTTATATGGTGTTGTTGTATGGTGGAACGCCCTTCGCACCGAAGCCAATCGTAAATTGTTGGGTAAGGTACAAAGAGTGGCCTGCTTGGCAATCTACGGAGCCCTTCGATCGACTGCATCTGCAGCGCTAGATATAATGCTTGGTTTACTTCCTCTAGATATTCTTGGGGAGTAAATGGCTGCAAATTTAGACGTACATATTCGGGAGACCAGTACCTGGTATCCGGCACTCCACAATTCTCAATAATACAGACATCCCGACATCAGTAAACTACACGCTACCAACGTACTGTTTCGGGACTAACTACGCAAGCTTAATCCCATCCCGTGTTCAATGGGGTTTAGGGATTCCGTAAGCACTACTAACCTCTCTGGATTTTCACAGACGGCTCCAAAACCGATGCAAGTGTGGGCGCCGGAGTATACTTCGAGGAGCTCAATCTCAACCACTCGTTTCAACTTCCAAGCTATTTCAACGTTTTCCAGGCGGAGGGTTATGCGATAAAAAAAGGCTGCGATGTTGCTAGAGCTCGCCACATCAACCAAAAGGGGCATCACTGCTTCACAGACAGCCAAGCTGCAGTTAGAACACTTGAACCTACGCTGATGGTGTCTAAAATTGTTGCTGAATGTCGAGCATGCCTTATGGAAGTTAGCAGCTATTCCAATATTACATTGTGCTGTATACCTGGCCACAGTGGTTTTGCCGAGAATTGCAGAGCTGACTAGTTGGCTCGCAGGGTGCAGCCGGCGGACCTCGGCAGATCAGTGGCTACATTGCTAAGCCCCTCTGTACCTGCAACTCTGAATTGAAGTTGGCTGCTGTCAGAAAATCCAACTCGACATGGATGAATGGCGTTGCATGTCCGAAGCTGATTTGGCCTGAGCTAAATCTCAGTTGTTCTGCTAAATTGCTATCACTGACAAAACTCCAGATTAGGGTGGTGGTTGGTGTTGTTACAGGTCTTTGCATCATCGGTAAGCACGCCAGAAGGCTTAGGCTTCCATAAAACGACTTCTGTAGAAGTTGCGATTATGTGGATGAGGAGGAGAGCACCCATAATCTGCTCTGTAGCTGTCCGGCACTGGCATATAGAAGGAGGTCAATCACTGTGAAACCTTTCTACGAACATCTTGGTGAACTATGAGTAGTGGATGTTGGTCGACTTCTCAGGTTTTCGGTTAGCTTCGGATAGTTCGATATAATATAGGAACAAGAATAAGCTTATAAAGGACACGGCCTCAAAACATTGGATTGGATTGGACGGATCAACAACGACGACCACGCAAACGACTATAGGATTATTCTTTCGGATCCTGGAATGTACGCTCCCTGAACAAACCGGGGGCCGAGAAGGCCCTCCTTCAACAGGTCGAAAAGCACAAACTGAGCATTACTGCAGTCCAGGAAACAAATTGGCTTGGCAGCGAGATCATTGACAAGAAATCGCACACAATTTTTACAAGTGGCAAATCATGGGGCCGCAAGGAGTTTGGAGTAGCATTTATAGTAAACAATCACCTCAAACCGCACATTACTAACTTCAAACCCATAAATGAACGGCTATGTGCGATTCGCATCAAGACTCGATTCTTCAATATCTGGCTCATCAATGTGCATGCCCCCACTGAAGTTAAAGAAGACGCAGTAAAGGACGAGTTCTACGCCCGCCTTGAGACTCTTCGACTCACTTCCAACAAACGACGTCAAATTGCTGCTGGGAGACTTTAACGCCAAAGTCGGAAATGAAAGTAGGCACCGGGGGACCACTGGAGGCCACAGTCTCCACGGAGAATGTAACGACAACGGCCAGCGACTTATCGACTTCGCCAGCAGCAGAAATCTTGTCGTAAGCTATACGTGTTTCCCGCATCGACGCATTCACAAGCAGACCTGGAAATCTTCAGACGCACACACGGTCAACCAAATTGATCACGTCCTCATTTGCAGCAGATGGGCGTCTAGTGTGATGGATGTCCGCTCCTATCGAGGAGCAAACTGCGACTCAGATCATCACCTGGTGAAGACGACCTACAGATGTAGAATTTCCACAGGGCACCAATCGAGAATCAGCCCTCCTAAAATCTTTGCGGTTAATAAGCTTATGAGCGATACTACAGCGGTGGCGTATGCTGCCGCCCTTGAGGAAAGACTATCGCCTATGCTACACAACATCAGCAACAAAGGCGTTCATGGGTTCTGGGAAGAACTTAAGGGTACCATCAGAGATGTCGCAGAGAAGGTCTTCTGAACTTCTGCTTCTGAACCTAACATTCCCACACAAGAAGCTCTCGACGATATTGTTGATCCAGGCCCACCCATACAACCCCCGACAGTAGAGGAAGTTGATCTCGCGTTGCGGTCACTAAAACGAAATAAAGCGCCGGGCGCCGAGGAGATTCCAGCTGAACTGCTAAAATTCGGTGAAACGGGTCTAGCTAAAGCCATACATCAATTACTCCTGTGAGTATGGACGAGGTGATCTCAGACGATTGGCGCAGAAGCATCATCTGTCCAATTCACAAAAAGAGAGATAAACAAGTTTGTACGTCCTATAAAATTTTGACGAAAATTCTGGAAAATAGAATAAAACCGTACGCAGAACGAATCATTGGCGAATATCAAAGCGGTTTTAGACCTGATCGCTCCACAACCGATCAGCTCTTTACGATCAAACTGATACTCCAGAAGTGCTGGGAATACAACGTAAACGTATACCAAATCTTTGTCGACTTCAAGCAGGCATACGACAGTATCGATCGTGGAGTACTGTACAACTTCATGCTGCAATTTGGTATACCGGCCAAATTAGTGCGACTGACAAAGATGACGATGAACAACTCCGTCTCACAGGTCGGGATACATAATAGACTTACTGATCTATTTTAAACACGCACTGGTCTGAAACAGGGTGTTGGATTTGCACCGAAGCTCTTCAACCTAGCACTGGAATACGCTATTCGGGCTATGAATATGGACAACAGCAAGACGCTACTCATCAAGTCGACACAACTAGCAGCGTACGCCAACGACATCAACATCATGTCCCGAAGATTGGCCAAAGCAGATGAACTTCTGCATACGCTCGATACCGCTGCAAAAGAAGTTGGACTACGTATCGACGAGGGTAAGACTAAACTAATATTGCAATCGACGACAAGGACACCTGCACAACCGAGCATCAATGTGGGGGACTTCAACATCGAGTTCGTGAACAACTTCATATACCTGGGTTGCAACTTGTCAAGAGACGCCAACGAAACTGACGAAATCAAGCTAATAAGGCTTTTTTCTCGGTTCTCCCCATAATGAAATCGAAGCATGTGCACAGAAACACGAAGCTCCGCGTGTATAATCCATTATACGACCAGTGCTATGCTACGACTGCGAAGCATGGACCCTAACTCAAGCCTCCGGAAACATGCTAGACACATTTGAACGTAAGGTTCTACGGCGAATTTTCGGGGCTGTTTGCGATCGAGATGGATGACCAGAACCATGAGTTGTATGAACTGTACGATGAGCTGGAAGTTTCGAAATTCGTCAAACTACAACGACTTCAATGGGCATGGCATGTCCAACGAATGGACGATGATCGCATGCCAAAGAGAGTGATGAATGCAAAACGAGATGACGGAGCGAGATTGCCTAGACGACCGATATCTCGTTGGGAGAGCTCAGTATATGTGGACACCGAGCAGCTACTGGGCTTCCAAGGTTGCAGGACGCGGTCACGTGACCGAGATAACTGGAGAACAACGATCCAGGCGGCCATGGCCCGACTTCGGGCTGTCGCGCCACGATGATGATGATGATGCCCGGACAGCAGCTTAAAGGGTCTACTATACATACGGGACGCGTAAACGCGATCGCCTGATTTTGGCCTGACTAGAGTGCTTGTACGTAAGTCGGGTTTACGCGGACGAAACGTCAGGAATGGATATCGAAGCAAATTTTACTGACGCGGAAATAGTGCACACGTCGTTATATTTACACGAGGTGTGTTTACGATTTGACAGCATATGTGCGAGTACTGAAATCATCTTTTTTTATGTGTTTGTTGTTGGATTCATCGACTCATCAACGGGGGATGAGTACCCGTCGGGATCCGTCGTCAGTTAACAAGTAAAGGTCTAGACACACAGTGCCCGTACCAGGGCAGCGCCGTAGTCGCCCGTATACTGGCGATCTACGGTAAGCGAATTGTACCATATAAAACAGTCTACTGGTCCACACTACCCACACGGACAACAGACAACAGTCACCTGTACGTCACGGGGCGGAACGTGCCCGTTTAGTTTGGTTTAATTTTTCTCGCTCACTGTGCGGTACGGACCAGTCGCCGCCGGGTGGGTTGTTGTGTAGCCATCATACGGCGAAGAAAATGTACAATGTTGAACAGATAGACACACGTTTGCATCGCATAGAATGCTTGCAACGCGCATTTCGCATGTTCAATTAAAGTCGCTAGGAAGAATCGCGGGAATCGGGGACACACGGGAAACATACGTTTGGGTCTCGGTACGGGTACTGTGTGGTTTCGCTTGCAATGTGCGGTCATGTGCGCGATATACGGGCGACTACGGCGTTGCCCTGGTACGGGCACTGTATGTCCAGACTAGTGATGGACATAATGACTCTTTTCACTGTGCCAACACATAAGCTCCGACTCTTTCTAATGAGTCGTTCAGAAAGAGTAGTCCAAAACGAGTCATGCAAAGAGTCTGAAACTTGGTTAATAACATATTCAATAAAAGTCGTAGTTTTTAAAAAGTCAATTATTTCCCTTATTTTTTACCCCCGATTCGAAGTGATGCCATTTAGTTCGAGCCAGCCAGATCGGACCACTATTTTCCATGAAAACGGGGCTGCCAATCTGGGATGGACAACTCAAATTTTTTTTTGCCTTTTTTGACCCCAGATTCTGAGTCAGCGACCCCCAATGCCCTTTAGTTCGAGCCAGCCAGATCGGACCACTATTTCCCATGAAAACGGGGTTGCTAGCGCGGGGTGGGCGACCCCATTTTTTTTACCCTATATTCGGAGTCAGTCAAATCATTTCACTCTGTTCTAAAAGCTCCGCGCCATGAATTCCTCATTTGTCAGAGAATTTGCGTAATTGGAGTATGCGCTTCGTGAGTGAAACATCTGAATTTGAGTCAATACTGAATTACACAAATAATCAATGTTTGTGTTACCCAGTATGTCTCACAGCACAGAGTGTATGTATGTATGTAATCCAAAATTTTTAATTAGCGTGGATTTTCTATGCCTTACGAAGTATTTAATTTAATTTGATTATTCATTTTACAGTGTGTCATTCGTAAATTGAACGACTCGGAGGCTATGTCGTTGTGCCGAATCTTTCGCTCATTCTGTTGAGTCGTTCTAAAAGAGTGACTCGTTACTGTGTTACACATCACTAGTCCAGACCTTTACGCGTTGTCGCAAACCCGTTTGCCGTTTACACGGGACGGGTTTCATACATTTGACGCGCCCGACGAGTTTACGCGTCACGTGTACTAGAACCGTTAGCCAAAAACACCTATCAGGATAAAAATTAAAAATTTTTTTTTTTAATTTTGGCCAGCTTTTTTTGGATTTTTGGTCACTGTGTACTGGTAAATAATAAGAATTAATATCAAATACTTTTTTTAAGGAATATACATAAATAAATAAACCAATAAATGCAAATACACGAGTCGTAGTCGCAGGGTTTTACTCCTTGCAACTTACTAAAAACTAAAGAGTGAGTTCCTTTTCCAACAATTATCACGTTTTAAAAACTATTGGGTCAGTTGAGTTCACATCTAGTAATAGACAAAGTGAAAACTCACCAAAGCAGCTTGATGTTGTGGCGGCATGTTGGCCGCAACATGTGGTGGTGGCGGCGGAGCTGGTCCGTAATATGTCGTCGGAGATACTGGTGGACTCGGATAGCCCCAATATACAAATGGCTGCGAATAGAAGGTATGCGTTCGCGGTGGAAGTATTGCTGTGGGTGGAGCAAATGCTTGATAGCCTCCGAATGGTGGTCCGACTAATGTTCCCCCTAAATAAAATAAATTCAAATAAATGCTTATTTATGAATTTCGCGAAAATATGAAAAACTATAACTAATTAAACTATTAATAAATTCGAATAATCTATATTTTAAATGTATAGCTAAATTTGGATATTACTGAATCAATTAGAAAAGTAAAAAATAATAATAAAAAGAAAAATAAACAAACAATTCAACCCAAAACGAAAAAAAAAACTATTCTTGCTTTCCGATTTACATGCATTTTTATACATTTTTTTAACGAATAAGCCTCAAGTCAAAAGTACTATGAAAAAAAAAACAGAACAAATCATATTTCGCGATTTTTCAAATCGAAGACACCAAATAGTATACTAAGTATATAAAATACCAAATAATAATGAAAAGAAAAATAAGTATATATATAAAAAGAACATGACATACATTGTGAAGTGTAAATAGATGATAAGAGCTAGGGTCAAACACATGATTAAATTGAATATTATGAAAACACTCACCGTTTAGCCATTTTTATTTGTTTTAATTAAAAAAAAAGAATATTTATTACCGACTTTACCACTTTCCCAGACACCACCATATATTTATGTATTATGCGTTTCTTTTTTATGGTTTATAATTTTTTTTTTGTGACATTGTTTAGATTTATTCCATTTAATTTTCCATCTATGTTGCTTGTTTCACCACATACAAAATGTTTTCTTTATTGCATTTTTATTGTCACCACACCATAGTACCACATAATTTATTGTTTGCTGAACCAAATGAATTACTTGAAACAATGTTGCATTAACGTTGCCCGTATTATTCAAACGTCAGTTTGATTTTTAAAGAAGAGATAGAAATCGACAAATACGAATGCAGACAAGAATAAGAGATAAAAAATTACTAAATCCGATACCCGTGGCAAATAGAAAACCATGAGTAATAAACTGCATATTTTTCATTTTAAATAAGCTTCAAATACTAGACACACTATCTATAGACTTGCACTCAGTTTATAGAGAAAAAGATTGCGGTCAGAAATGGAAGAACTGAAAATATATAATATTATCCCAGAAAAAAAGACAAAAATTAATGATAAATAAAGACAGCCACAACTTCGAAAGAAATGTCGATTTTAATTCATTTATATGTTTATTACGAGCAATATTTTCTTAAAAACTAAACTTAAGTAAAAATTATTTAATTTATCTGTGCAAAGATCCATTCCCCATACAAAACTATTGACCGTTTTTTGATCCGGTTCCGATATTGGATCACAGCGGAGCAAGAGTATATGAATCTTTGGTAAATGTAGACGAATTCGGCCTAGTCTATTTGGATACGAATCAATTGAATCATGAATTTCGAAGAGGATTTTCGAATTTTGAAAAAATCTTCAGGAGACAAAAAAAAGATTATCAGGAATCTTTAGACGCTAAGAACGAAGCCTACAGACAATATCGAACGACCAACAAAAGCCAAGAGTGGAAAATATGACGAGCTACGGCGATTGTCCCATAAAACATAACGACGAAAGAAAAGAAAATTTTTTGACGAGTAGGTGCTGAATATAGATAACCACCTAGCTAGTAAGAACACTAGACAAGCCTACAGACTAATAAGACCTCATGGACAAGACGCCGCCATCACGGCATGTCAGGCGTGATTTGAAGGACCTCGAAAGAGACGTCTAGAGGTACAAAAGGGACCCCTTCGACAACAACGCATATAGAACAGCCATCGCAGCAATACACCACGAGGAAGTACAAGCACCAATCGCGAGAGTAGGTCAAAACAAAGTCCTCTTGACACAACCACCAGCCATTTCTCCAGACGAGAGAAGGCTTCCGAGAGCAACGAGGACGACACTTGCCCAACTTAGGTCGGGTTGGTGTTCGCGTCTAAACTCCTACCTGTCTCGCATTGATCGGGATGTCACGAACACATGCCCCGCCTGCAATGGTACACCTCACGATGTAGACCACATTTTCAGATGCCCAGCTGCACCCACACACCTGACCCCCAGATCGCTGTGGGAGAACCCCTTAGTGTCACCATACACTGTCGAACTCGAACTCGAACTCGAGCTCGAACATGGTCTCAACAGACAATTTTCTTCAGATATGTGCGAAGCATCTTGGGTCATTCGGAGAAAATTTTAACACATCGCTTGAAGAGTAGTGATCAAGGGATTTTCTTTTAAAGGCAAGACAATGTGGTAGATCAGAAGGTGTTGTTGAATACACGTTTCTTGCAACGATTGCATTGCATCGAATGTAATAGGAAAATTATGAAAAGGTTCGTTTTCGTTGTGGCTTTTGGAAAGAAGGTAATTTCAGACAATTGAGTTGAAATTGACGGAGATGAGAACTCGGATGGATATTGTATGATGAATGCCGTTCGATATATGTAGATATTTTTTGTGGTAGGAGGATAAGATTTTGATAATAGTAGGAGGAGAATTCCGCATGATGGAAACGCTCGGGGGCACAGATGCGAATGTATCCGGCATCATATTGGTATACGAAAACGAATATAGAGTAGAAGAAATTTGATCGCAATGTTTTTTAATAATTAGGAAACGTGTGAAATACTCGTATCTTAAAATAATAATGTTGAGATAAATGAGAGAGTAAGTGCATATGCAGGCAAATATTTTAAAGCATGGCGTGTGATATATGCACATTATCATTAAAATATGTACTCGTATGTAGCATATGACTTGTGGCTTTATTTACGAGATATACGTGTGATGTATGGTGAATTGGAATATGTATGGTGTTTGGCATTTTGTAAATGTTATATGATGTAGGATTTCGATATACGTAGTAGGTGTAGGTGTGTGTGTTATGCATGGTATTAATTATAGAAAGGGAGTAAAATGTAGTTTTGTCACAATCCAGAGTTTCAGTTGCGTGCTCTTTGTTATTCAGTTTTCATGCAATTACCGATTGTAAGATGTTAAATGCATAGGAGTACATTTCATTGTCATGTGTCCACATTTAATGGATCATTTACCTGGAATAAGATTTTGCGTCCTTACATGCAGAGCATCCAATTGACCATTCAATGAATTTTGGTAGTTTAATCTGTGTTTTCCCCAGAAAAGATAATGTACTTATTCAAGAAGGGATATTTTTTGTTACGTTAAATTTACACGCAGATATCGTAACAAACGTAGAAGAATTTATGACCCCTAATGGTTCTGTATTACTAATGGTGGCCACACACGATTTAGAAGATGGTTTGGGCGTGGCTGAGCTCGATGGTGTGTGGCTACTATAAGAATCGCGTTCGTTTCAACCCACCAAATCCAAGAGTATTTTCAATACCTCATTCGAAATCAACTGTTCACGCAATATCTGTCATTCATGTGCATTCATAATGTGGAATGTTCAACGGTCCATAATAAACACAACTTGCAAACTAATGATCTTTTAAAACCAATGTTGAATGTTTACGAATCGAATTGCGTCTCAATGTCAACTTTTACTGATTTCTACCCTTAATTGTAGTCCATAAAATAGGTCATTTAATATTTTTGCACCAATCAGTAAAGAATATATTCTCTGTCTTAACACTTATATACTTTTGCTATGTACATATATAAAAATCAAATAAATTTCCCACATCATGTAATGCCAGAAATCCCATCCCACGTACATTCTTAAATAATAATGTATATCATGTCATACATTATAACATTTCGATGCGATGCACTTACCCTCTATCGTTGCACAAAAATCATTCGAACACACTGTACATTTTTAATCATTGCCATCATATACGCCTTTCCCTAGTTCTATTAAATATAAGAGTATTAACCGCATTCCGACCAATTCGGAAACTTGATAATGATATAGTGTGTACATCATTTGCCGCCTATTATTATCAGAACCAAAAATGTATACGCATCAATATAAATCCTCACGCAATTTTGCATCATAAACCACATATTCTTATCTCATACACCACCCACAACTACTATATTTCATTTCGGATACCCTCAAATTCCACACTACCTGAAATCCCTTTTCAACAAGTTCTTCTTGTGTTTCAAAAACTCAATGCATCTACGAAATTTTTGAAACACGTTTACCACCCCGGCGACACAAACATTAAAATTCAAAGAGACTTTGTTTCAATCTGTACAGGCCATGTTCGAGCTCGAGTTCGAGTTCGAGTTCGACAGTGTATGGTGACACTTAGAGGCAGCTACCTTCCTATCACTCAACATCGAGGAAGACGAATAACAACATAACATGTAACACACTCACACAACGAACTTCTGACCATTGCTACAACAACAACAACAACAGACTAATAAGTAACATAAAAAATGAATTTCGACCTAGGACAAGCCTTTGTAAGGACAAAGATGGAAACATCATCAGTGACACCGATAGCATCAACAGATGATAGGTGTCACTTAAGAGCTTCTTAACCCGCAAAAAACATCTCCGAACAAGAAGCCATAATCGATGATGCTATGATCGACGAAACACCAAGCACTCAGCCCCCAAACAGTAGAAGTTGATCTCGCTATAAAATCGCTTAAACCGAACAAAGCGCCGGGCGCAGACAAGATCCCAGCTGAATTATATAAATCTGGTGGAGCGAGCCTTTTGAACGCCATTCATCAACTGCTTCTGCGAATCTGGCAGGAAGAAGTTATTTCGGAGGATTGTCGCAGGAGCATAATCTGCCCCATACCCAAGAACGGGGATACGGTGTGAAAACTATAGAGGCATCTCATTAGTCTGTACGTCCTATAAAATACTAACCAAAATTCTGGAAAACAGAATAAAGCCTTTTGCTAAGCAGATAATTGGCGCAACGGCTGAGGGGGCGCCAAAACGCTATCCACGGACTAACTTTTTCTTCTCACTTTTTGAATATTAATTTTTTTTTTGTAACAGACACTTTAGTTCACGCGCACTTCTATAGATAAACAAAAGTCTCGGGCATAAAATGAAAACAAAGACCAGAAAGCGGAGAACACATATACGCGATTGCGATGGCGATCAAGATTGCGTTCGCGATCGCGGTCATAGGAGGAAGCGAACGCACTATTTTGCAATCGCAATCGCAAAGAAAATTTTAATTTTTTTATTTTTTAAAAATTGTATGCGCACATTGTTGTAGTCAGATATGTGACATATCTTACAACACATTATGTTTTTTTACATATTCAATTAATTTTTCCGTGAGATCTGCGAATTTTAATACTTACGATCTCCGATAAATTGAACCAGTTGCGTTTGATCGCAGATCGCCGACTACCCCGCGATCGAACGCTGCAGATGTCCACTCTATCGCTAACAGATCGCAACAAGTATGTGCTGCTTAACTTGCTACAGTGGAACGCGTTTGATCGCGATCGCGTATGTGTGTTCTCAGCTTAAGGCCATATAGTCCAAACGCAACGATAACTGGACACATAAAAAGCACGAAAAGTGTGAATTTCAAAGTTGTAGTTTGTAGCACAAGCTCATTCGTGCGCCATACTAAAGTTTTGCCCCGGGCGCTAAATACCTGAGCTACGCCACTGCCTCTAGGCAATCATTAGGGTGTTCTTACTAACTCTCTTTGAGACTATTGAGAGACCGTCATGAACTACTTTAGGATCGAGCCACAATCAAGAGAGTTTGCTTCCTGTTAGGTGTTAGGTCATCATGGCAATGAGCATTGAAGAAACGAGGCTGCTTGTAAATTAACCAAAAGGCCGAGTTCATCCTACAACTCTTTCGATCTACTCGTACAACTTTACAGTGAGCAAAAGGTCTGGCTTCACCCAGGATAATGCTCATACGGGAAAAGTTTGAAAAGATACTAGGAAAACTTTCCATTTGCTTCGGCCATCAAAGAAGCTGATGGAGCTTTAGAAAGGACATTCTGTGCGAATGCCTGGCGATCGGGCGGGCTAGGAATACGTTTCTCGGACAGGGCACCGCGAATCCTATGGATATCATGAAACTCCTGCTGAAGACTGTCTAGCCTTCGTCGGAATTGTGGAGGGTAAGATCGACTAAATAATTTCATTCATTACTATCAAATGAGAGAGAGATTTGTTATCGAGACTCCATGTGGATGATGCGAAGATTGATCCATTCACAGAAAACTCGAAAATTTTTGCAATTGCAGAAGTTCTGACGTTAAATTATCTTGATAAGTCTTTTATTCTTATTGTACTCCAATTTAATAAACAGTACCAGATTTATATAATGAAATATCATGAAGAAAAAGGATAAATCGATTTGTTTTGAAAAAAGAAAGAGGACACGACGGACATGCCCTTTTAAAAGAGGATGACTGGTAATCCTAGGCGCGATGCTCACTAGCGACATGTCGTCGCAACGACACAGAAAATAGAACCGGAAATATGCTCTTATGGAAGGTTAGGTTAGGTACAGGGGCTGCCGTGATGTGTCACAGCACACTTAGACCAAAATTGGGCCCATTGTGGTACCACCGCTATCACCTTCACTCGAACCTACGTATCAAACCAGCCTGTGCTGGCGATGTAACGACTGAGCCGTGTGGCAGTCATATCCTTAAGGTCATCCAGATCGTAGAAAACCCATGAGCCCAGAAACATTCTTCTCCTACCAGCCAAGGCCGGGCAATGACTGAGAAGATGTAGAACGGTCTCCTCCTCCTCCACATCGCCACAACTCCTACAGAAGTCGTGATGAGGAGTCTCCTGGCATGCTCCCCTATTGGGCAGTGCCCTGTGATAACTCCCACTACCCTGCCAATGTGCTTCCTGTTCAACGACAGCAGTGTGACAGAACGGTGGGGATCAATTTTCGGCCAAATCATCCTTGTCGTTTGACACGTATTGCCGCAATGCCATCTAACATTAGCCCTATCTACGGCAGCGGTCTTAATCACCAATTTGCACAGGGTAAATGGCACCCTTATGTCTTTGCGGCTTTCTTCAACCGCTCCAGTTGTCCCCTCTCGGGCGAACTCATCTGCCTTGCAGTTACCCGCAAGGCCACTGTGGCTCGGAATCCAACATAGGGTAATATTGAAGAAGCCAGCCATCTCTGCAAGTGCTAGGCGACAGTTCTCGATAGTTTTGGATGTCGTCAAAACGGATTCGAGTGAGCGAATCATCGCCTGACTATCCGTATAAATAGTAATGTCCTTCATAGTAATGACGATACTGCCTAGCCAGGACAGAGCTTCCGAGATAGCCGAAACCTCCGCCTGTAGGATACTGCAAAAGTCCGGGAGACCGAGTGATAGGTTAATCCCCAGTCCCTCCTATCTCGACCCCGTCGTCGGTCTTAGACGCATCTGTATAGATGGCCATGGGTTCGGTGGTGGAGGCCGCGTCTCCTACACATTAACTCCTCGACGGGATGAGACTAGTGTAGTTCCTGCCAAATTGGTATTTTGGAGAAACGTAGTCCGTTTCCCTTGGGAGATTCAGATTGTCAAGTATAGTGGAGTGTCCCACACTCAGCGCACGCCACTGACTCGCCTGACGAAGACGTAGATCCGTGTTTGCCGCCAGTTGTTCGCCAATTATATTCAACGGGAGTAAGCCGAGTATCATATCTAATCCGGCTGATGGAGTGCTTCTAAAAGCCCCCGTCGTGGACAGCGCAGCCAGCCTTCGTACCTTTCCTATAATATTACAGTAGGCCGCTACTCTGAGTGCAGGCCACCACACACTAATACCATACACAGGGCGTACCACAGCTGTATATAACCAATATACAGCTTTCGGCTGCAGGCCCCAGTTTCTGCACGAGTGCAGTAGTAGCCTTTTTCACCCGTTCTTCAACATTAAGCTACCACTTTAATGTCCTGTCAAAGATGAGACCTAGAAATTTTGCTTTATCTGTGAAGGTAAGTCATGTGCCCTCCAGGGTGGGGGGATCGATTGAAGGGATTGTGTGCCTTCTAGTGAAGAGCACAAGTTCCGTTTTGTCCGGGTTAGCTCTAACACCGCACCGATTAGCCCACTCGGTTAGAATGGATAGGGCATTTTGCATCAAACCGCTGAGGGTATCAGGAAACTTACCCGTGACTGCAATCGCGATATCATCTGCATACGCAATGACTTTACACCCAATCTTCTCCAGATTCAACAGCAGTCCATTGGCCGCTAGATTCCAGAGAAGGGGAGACAGTACGCCCCCTTGGGGGCACATAGAAGATGTGCCTAGGGTAGTATGAATCTACCTTGATCTTAGCAGTGTGTTAATGAACATACAGAGCGACTCATCAACCTGCAGGATCAGAAGTGCTCCAATTCTCGCTAGGTTTAATGTTATTGAAAGCGCCCTCGATATCCAGGAAAACACCCATGGCGTAATCCTTTTGATCAAGGGATTTCTCAATAAAACCAACCAGAGAGTGCAGAGCCGTATCTACCGATCTACCCTTCCAATACGCATACTGTGACGCAGATAAAGAGCGCATCGGAATGGTGCTCCGCAGATAGATATCAATCTTCCATCCAGATTCGAGGGACATAGACCAACTCGAGGCAGGCCTTTAGGATACCCTCTATCCAAGGATATAAAATATCCGAACATTGCTGCAAGTCCGTCGGAATGATGCCGTCGGGCCCAGCAGATTTAAAAGATTCAAAGCTAGAGATCGCCCACATAATCTTCTCTCGAGAAAGGATAGATGCACTATCACGTGGCGCTGATCAACCGATGAAGGATTGCTCAGATGAGGCATCGATCGAGCTGCCAGTGTCAAGCAGACACTCTTATGGAAAGATACATACACAGTTAGCTCCGACTCTGACACGGTCCAATAAACCAGCAGCAGATCGAATTTTGTCAGCTCAGCTGCAATATCTCATTAAATTTGGATCTGATTTTCTCATGCATGGTGCTGTCAATTGGCATATTAATTATTAATAATTTAATTCAAATTTTGTCATAAAACAAAGAAAGCATAAAGAAAGATTCATATGACCATTATAGTTAGGCATATACAATAGATACTCAGATGTCGCTGCCTCGCAGCAGCAGCGCTGATGCGTGTGCACCACAAATGAATGGGTGTGGCGTCGCGTCGTGCCAGAGTCGTTACTGAAAAAATCAGATGTCAGTCTTTCCTCTTTGAAGAATTTCTCCGCCCATTCTTTTCATTTCATTTCTTTTCGTAAAGCAAGTGGCAAGTATAAATATTTCTTGCATAAATTCGTAATTTCGACAAGTTCCAGTTGATATTTCTGAAACGAAAACTTTTTAGGGAGGGGATGCGGAATGGGGATAATATGGATTTTCAATTATAAAATTTAACACACGGATTTTACCAGTTCCGCCGGCACAGCACAACAGACTATGACATGGTCTATGTGTGCCTGTTACAAAGACGGTGACCAATCGAACCTAACCTAACCTAATCCATCTTAGATGGATTATTAAAAAAAATCCATTTCCTAATTACTTACAATATAAATTACCACTAAACCAAAATAAAAAAAAACTTAATATTGCTCGTAACCAAAACACGACACTCTTTCATATTACCGACGAACACAACATATAAAAACTAGATAAAATATATAAAACCGTATATAACCTGTAATGAATGTTAGATACATTTAAAATATATTAATAAATATTTTATTTATCATATCAAAGATAAATGAAAATGATGCACTCAGATACATTTCCCTGTTCTTTTTATACAATAACTAAACTCAGACCCTAATCCAAGCGAACAACCTCTAAAAGATAGCTGATGGAGATTGATAACAAAAAATAAATAAATAATTAAGAAAAAAATAAATAAATGAAAAGAAACCAGGTAAGAAACAATAATAGCAGTCTATTGTGACTCTTAAAACATATTCCCCGCTTTAAGGTAATTTTCGGTGCAATTTCTAGTAGATAAGAGTAAAGCTTCGAGAAATATTAAATAGATGTACGAGTAAAGATAAATTTTATTGTCAAATATTATATTCTAAAAATATATGTATATATTTTTTTTTGCTTTGATTAGAAATAAAATAATTCTACATAATAATAATAATGCACTTGTTATGCTTAGAAAATTATTAATAGTTTTGTTTGTATAACTAGTGCTTATGCAATCTTATTTAAGTGATTGTGAGCAACAAATTGATTTTTTTTTATCTTTTCCATGTTATTATATTCTTCGATCTTATATAAGGTTGCATAAGACGTCCATTCTCCAATTGGGAAGATATTTAAAATATAATTTTTATATCTTCAAAAACTTAAACATCTAAATAGCTTTCTTTAAAAAAAAAACAGAAAAACGCAGTTTTATAAATGCATAATCAGTTGCCCGTCTGTTTAACATTGGGCTGAAAATTGGAAGTTCTCATAAATATTGGAAGAATTTCGCTTTTTTAGAGTAACTGGTTTTTGTATTTTGATTTCTCTTGTTGTAAATTCAAGAAATCCATCTAGTCTCACTAGTGAAGACATCATTTTCATGGTAAGTCACAAAATCAAATTGGAACTGTGTAGCTAAAGTAATATTTGCGGTTGTACTTGCGAAAATTGCTCATCAGGGGTGTAATGTTGCTGGAATTCTTGATTAAATACGCAAAGAGTTGGGTCTATTCGTCGTCGTCCTTTGATTCAAAATTTTTCTAAGCGCTCGCACAGATGGGGGCGTACGCTGCGCAGCAATATTGCATTACGAACGGATTATCGGATTCGGTACGGATGCACTGGATTTCAACAGGTGTGTTTTTTTGAACATCTATCCGGTACAGATTAGGGTATCTCCATGCATTACAATAGCAACTTAAACCTGTACGGGTCAGTGGGGGGGGGGGGGGGGGGCTGACCTGCTCTCGATAGATTGTACAATTGTACAAAAAAAAAACGAGTGGATTGGTATACTTGTCGTTAATTTGAAAATTGGTCCCAATTACCGACGATGATGCATTAATCAATTCCTACAGTTCATTCGAAATTTAGCCGGCTGTATTCAAGATTTGCTAGACACACGAACAGAAGCGAACGAATTCAGAAAACAACTGTCAATTTTGAAACCCAATCAGGGTAGACAACATGGGATTTAAAAATTTAGGATAGTTGCCCTTGATCGTTTTACTTTTTTGCTTCATGTGGTCTTAGCTCTTAGGGCTTATCTCGCTAATATCTAAAGTCTGCTACAGACAATGGCCCATCGCGATGGTGACTTTGATGGCCGCCATCACAAACCAAATGTCAATTCAAATATTTTCAAATATTGTCCGTCCACACAATGGTCTTCGATGGGCCATCAGGAAATTACGTATAGTGGGCCATTGAAATTGAAAGCTGTCGCTTTGTGCGTCACGGCAGCTATAATGAAACGGATCGCATACGACAGAAGGTAGATGAAAGTAGTATTGCGGTAATTGTGCAGTGGCCTGTCAACTTAAATGAGCTGTTCAAAGTTGTGTACCCGATGGGCCATCGCGTGGAGGAAAATGGCTCTTGAAGCCATTTGTGACCATCCGATGGGCCATCACTGTTGACAGAAATGACGGTTACGCGGCATTGGCCACTGAGCGCCATCCGCCCGTCCACACAGTGGCGAGGGCACCGAATGGCCGGGGCTGGGCCATTGTCTGTAGCAGGCATAACACTCTCCATTGCCCGTGTCGCGTCCTTCAACAATTCTTTGAAAAAGAAGAGAAAACATAGCCGAAACAAATATTTTAAAACTTCGAAAATATTCGTTTGGTCACTTGAGGCTATAGGCGTCCGTCCCTCTTACCATAGGTTAAGTTTAAAAAATTATGTGTGGAGTATGGAGTATTTTTCTTGACATTTGGGCAGATACACTCCCCGACAATAAGATAGTCGCACTTAAAAATGCGACATAATTTCTCGAATGTTGAGTGTATTTCGATAAAATTTGATATTTAATAATCTTTTGTGATGCTGCATGTTAGCTAGCAACAATAAATCGAAAATGTAGCAAATCAAAACGGTCAATTCAAGTTTAGAATTTTGCAACTGTTAAAAGTGCGACAATAGGATAGACGCATCAATGGCCACGTTTATGCCGTGGAACTAAAAGGCGATTTAACTAAACCGTTTTAGTGCTAGTACTTGTTCGTGGTGTGTTTATACCGACCATACGAAGAGGTACTAAACATGAAAGATGTCAGCTGTTGGTTTGTGACTGCGGTGACATAGGTTAAGAAAATGTCAAGGGGCAGTAGCCTCCTAATAAAAACGCGTTTCTACCGCTACAATCAAAGGATGAAACAAATGCAGAGTTTCAGGAAAGGATGAGGTATTTATATAACAAATAAAATATAATTTTCATTGGGAAAATCGTCGCATTCAAACAAGAACATTATTCCAATCGGCAAATGGACGAAGCGATAAGTTCATCAGCAGGTTTTTAAAAAATCCTGAAATGTATGGCAATAACCGAAAAGGACGAACAGCAAGAGCTACAACAGAACGAGAACATAGGGGAATTTTAGAAAAGCGTCGAGTTCTGCGGCATCTGCTGGGAAAATCAAAGCAAAGGTTGGAACTTCTTCCAGTGTACGGGCAGCGTAAAGAGTACTTAAAACGAACAAAAAAAAACTCAGGAAAAAAACACTTTTACTCCTTCGTCATAAAGTAGCTCGATTGAAGTACTGCCGGATTCATTTTCATTGGACCGATCAATGGAGTCAAGTGATCTTTTCTGACGGAAAAAAAAAATTGGATGGGTCTGATGGTTTTCAATGTTATTTTCATGATTTGAGGAAGTCGAGACATTTTTTATCTCGTCGTCATAGCGCTGTTGGAGCCGCCATGATATGGGCTGCAATTTCCTTCCATGGCATCATGGATTTGGTTGTGTTATCAGGCCGGCAAACCTCTGCGGACTACATGGAACTTTTGGAACGACGAAATGTTCAACGGCCAATGATAGGTTCTGCTACACGATAACGTAACCATTCACTCCGCACGTTGTGTAAAGCAATGGTTAGCAGACCACAACGAAGAAATTCTGGACTGGCCAACTCTGTCTCCTGATCTCAGCTCAGTGCGTCGAGGCAATAGTCTCAAATCTGACTACCGGCGTTTCGGGCTCAAATCCCGTCCACGACGACGTTCGTGGCCATGGCTGTGCAGGAGGTGCACGCTGGCAACTGCATTTTCCGAAACCAGTTTATGTCAACGAAACGTCAACTGGGCCACATGGAACAGTTGACGCGCTATACCCCACAAGGGGTTAGGGCAATTGAGTAACCTGAAGAAATTGGGTTGTGCACCATAATAAATCGCAAAACAATTAGGCTTCCCTTTACACCATTCCTAGTTCTTTTTTTTAGTTCGTGTAAATCTCTCGTGGAAATACAGTGTGTAGTGACGCATTATGCCACCTGGTCCAAAACGCAAAAAAAAAAATGGTATATAGTAACACTTCGCTTCACTAACAGTGAAAAATAAAATTTTAGACAAGTTGCGTGCGGGGAAAGCTTTGCTTCTGTCGGCCGTTTTTTGAAATCAATGAGTCTACGGTTCGTTCTATTAAGAGTAAAGAAAAGTTCATAAGGGACAGCGTGGCAACAACTTCGGCAGGTTCATCAAACCGAGTGTCTCAAATTCGGAACAAGGTGCTCGAGGATACCGAACATGCTTTAGGAATATGAATGGAAGACATGTCGCAAAAGGGAGTGCCCTTAAGTTCAGCTCTGATAAGAGCAAAGGCTAAAAAAAAATGCATGATAAAATTAACGTAAATTCTCATTCCGGATACGAATTTTCAAGCGAGTAAAGGATGGTTTGAAAATTTCAAAAAACAACATAACCTTCAGGGGAATCGGCTTCCGATCACGAAGCAGCGAAAATATTTGCGGCTACTCTTCAAGAAATTATCGAATCAAAAGGATACGCTTCCAAGTGTTTAATGCAGACGAACGGAACGTTTCTTTCAAGCCAGAAATTACAGCTTCAGGATCCAAGACAGCCAAAGATCGTATTTCTTTGTTATTATGCGCAAATGCTTCAGAAGATTTTAAGGTAAAGCCTATGTTCATTTACCGATCCCAAAATCCCTGAGCGCTGAAAAGAAAAAACAAAGACCATAGCTACCAGTTTTTTAGAGAGCTAATAGTAAGGCATGGGTCACTAGTGCCTTATTTCAAGAATGGTTTCATTCGCGCTTTATAAGTCAAGTGAAAGCAAATCAATTTTTTGGAGAGCTAATAGTAAGGAATGGGTCACTGGTACCTTATTCCAAGAATGGTTTCATTCGTGCTTCATAAGTCAAGTGAAAGCATATCTTGCCTCACAAAATCTTTCTTCAAAAGTGCTTCTACTCATCGACAATGCCCCTGGTCATCCCTCCAGTTTAATCGGAGCTGATTCGAATGTGGAGGCCGTTTTTTTTCAAATACGATGTCATTAATACAACCACTTGATCAGGAAGTGATTGCGGCATTTAAGGTATACTACACCAAACATAGTTTTAAACGAATTTTAAATTCAATAGAGTCCAATTCTGATGAAACTGTAACTTCTTGTTGGAAAAAATTAACATTGCCCACTGCATTGCTGATATCGATGCGTCTTGGCAGGAAACGAAGTCTAGTTCAATAAATGCATGCTGAAGAAATATCTGGCCACAAATGGTTGAAAATGATAACAACGTTCCACCAGCAATAAATGAAGCGGAGGAAATCGTCCAGTTGTCGCATCAGATCGGAGGATTTGACGACATGGGTCAAGACGAAATTAACGACTTGTTAAATACTCATGATAAAGAGTTATCGGACAAACTCTTACAGCAAAAAGAAGCGGAAACTAAGGAATCTGATGAAGTTGAATGCGAAGTAGAGGACTCCGAAGACGATGGTAAAATTCGTTGCAAGTTTTGATTTTTTTATTCGTTTTTGCTTACCTATGAACATGACGGAGTTGGGATTGGTATATACTCGGAGGGACTGGAAATCAACTTATCCTACCATCTTCCCGACTTTTGTATTTTAGTGTCCGGAAGGCTGAGGTTTCGGCGATCTCGGGAGCTCTGACCTGGTTAAGGAGTCATTTCGTGACTGTAAGAGGCATTACTATCTATATGGACAATCAGGCTGCGATTCGCTCGATTGATTCTGTTGTCAGTACATCGAAAACTATTCAGAAGTACCGCTCGGACCTCATAGAGATAGATTACTTCTTCAACATTACCCTCTGCTGGATACCGAGTCACAGTAGCTTTGCGAGCAATTGCAGGGCGGACGATCTGGCTCATGACGGGACAACTGGTGTCGTCGATGGGGACCGCATT
Organism: Chloromyia formosa; assembly: GCA_964017055.1. NCBI lineage: Eukaryota > Metazoa > Arthropoda > Insecta > Diptera > Stratiomyidae > Chloromyia > Chloromyia formosa. The sequence goes on along the minus strand of OZ024815.1, from coordinate 53,880,523 downwards.
GATATTAGAATACCAACGGTATCATGCAAAGTGGCAATTAAATCCGATGCAGTGGATAGGGCTAATACTAGATGGCTCAACAGCAGTACTTGCCAAACGACGAGAATGATTTGGCAGAAATTCGATCCTAGCCGCTCTGCCTCTTTGCTGTCATTGAATAGAAAGTGCATTGGCAGGGTGGTGGGAACTATCACAGGGCATTGCCCCATCGGCATGCTCGGATGGAGGCTCCGTCTTCCTCATAATGCCTACTGCAGGAGTTGTGGGGATGTAGATGAGGAAGAGAGTGTTTTACACCTTCTATGTTGCTGTCTGGTGCTGGCCATCAGGAGGAAGAAATTCCTGGGCTCCTGGTTTTACTGTGACATGGAGGACCTCAAGGATATGAGCGTGATATAGCTCAATCGCTACATTACCAGCACAGGCTGGTTCGGGACTTAGGTTTCTTTTAGCGAGGTGAAATGTTATTGGTGATATCACAATGAACACATGAGAGGTCCAAATGTGCTGTGTTGCATCATGGCAGCCCCTTAACCTAACCTAACTTACGTATGAAAATTTTTTTCTACACAGGAAAAAAATTTTCTTCCAAACAGCTCAGGGAAATTTTAACCCTGAAGGACAAACTTGTCGAAAAAGCTTTGGATTTGGACCCGTCTCTCAATCCAAGTTTGAAATTTAAAAGGGATGTCGAGGCCACCGCAAATCCATACGTGGAAATTCTCAAGGAAATTAATTATTGGGCGCAACAGAAAAGAATTACCAATTATTTCTTTTTTCTTAAAATGTACATACCTGCAAATGCAAACATTTTTTGACGCATTAAACGACCTTCACCTCTGCATGCTTCTTAATTTTTGCGGTTATGAAACGTAACCCTCTTAAAACACAGGAAAACAGGCTTAACATTCGGGAATTTAACATTCACGGAAGTTTTCTGGTCCCTAACCCCTGCGAATGTTAAGGAATAAATACATATAAATATTTAACGCATCTATTTGTAGTTTCGTCAAGTTCCAATTGTCATTTTGTGGAGCAAAAACTTTTTAGGTTGGGGGTAGGTGTAGTATGTGTTTTCTTTTATAAAATTCAACACACGAGGTTTTCTTGTTCCGTCGACCCTGGCTGTGGGAGTTTTAATAATACCCACAGTACCGAAAGTACAAAAATTAAACTACGACTCTTTCAAGGACCATGGAGGTATGTACTTCAATTGTGAAACATAAAACCCAGCAAAAGAAACAGCGTTACAAGATAATATTATATTAGCTACGTTTTTTTTTTGGCAATCCAGATCAAGTGCAGAACAACAATCGCATACATTAATGTCCCCATACACTGTCGAACTCGAACACGAACCAAGTACAAGTGGACCGGTTTTCTTCACACCTATGTGAAGTGTATGTGTGTGTCAGAGGACATTTGTACCAGGTTCGTGTTCGAGTTCCAGTTCGACAGTGTATGGTGACACTTACACTAACAACTAGTTCTTTCCAGAACAATTTTGTTAGTGTAACATATGCAATTGTTGTTCTGCTCTGATCTGGACTGTTGAAAAAAACGCAGCTAATACTCCTTGATCTACATCTATCGCCATCAACTAGCGACAGCATTTATCTGTTTATATTAATAATATTATTTAGTTTTTTTGTTGTAAGAGTTGTTAGATAACCGCTCCCATATTCAGCCAAAATAGTCAACTAAATGGTAGTAATTTGTAAACTTGATCAGTAAACATAAAAAAATGTGTACATGTACTCGTATATTTATCCATTCTTATCCCACTACCATCCGCCATTGACTATTTCTGCCAAATAATGTACCTGGTTATTATAATATAATTATGTACTTTCACAAAGAAATGGCGAAATCAAAGGACTATGACCCATGTATATATAAAAAGTATTCCTAGTTACCAATGATAAATGAGGTACCCACAATTTGTATTTATATGCTTTTACAACAACATTACGTTCCCTAAAGCAGAGTACGAGTATATTATGTAGTTTGTATTCAAGAAGTAAATGCAAAAATCACACACACACACGGACGAATAAAAAGGAAATACTAAATACTATGGACACAATATTTATAAATTTATACCATTGTTTTTTTGTTGTTTAATGTTTGCAGTATCTCCGCTCCAAAATTATAAAGCAATCGATTATAAAACGTACTAATTAGAAACAAATTATCTAAAGATACGATTTTTTTATATCATTCGATTTATCATGTATGCGTGCTTATACAATTCACCAAAGAAAATCGATATACATACATAAATGTATGGTCCAAATATAATTTGTTGCATAGTAAATGTTTACTTTGCAATTTAATTCAAAAAAAAATAAAAAAAAAATTCCAAATTGAACCACAATCTAAACCAATCTAATGAACAACAACCTATCAGGATAGATTGCATTGATCTACGTATGAAAAAAAAATCGAAATCCATTTATACCTTCTTTCCTTCAAGTTAGCATACACTGGTGGAAATTAGAATAGGGTCACATGGGGCCTCAAAATTGATATTTAATACCGTCACTTAGTAAATATATTTGACTGAAGATCGATTTAAAGGAAACATTCAACAACCCTTTTCTAACGGTATTTCGCATTTTGTATTTTAATTGTCCTTTTCGATCATTTTAGTTGGAAGCAGAGGAATAGAGTGCATTCTGGAAATTAGAGTAGGTTCACCCCGATTCTGATAAGTTTTAGCTACATATCTATCATCTATCATCATCATTATCATCAATCATCAATATACATAAAAATGCAATCCCTTTTTTGTGTGCATCGACCTGGCGCCTAAACTACTGGGCCGATTTAGATGAAAATTTCGCAGTTGGTTCGAATTAGCTCTCCGCGAGTTTTGGTGGTGGATTGCAAAAAATCCAAAAAGGATAATATACCACCTTGGAGGACAATGATCCAGGCGGCCAAGGCCCGACGTCGGGCTGTCGCGCCACGATGATGATAATATACCACAAGGAAAACATGTCATTTAATGGCTCATAAAACACAAAACGGTGGTTTGTGGTGCATATATGTATACATATACATCGAATGGGATTGAACTATTGGCTTTACGTTCATGTCAAGTAGTTTACTGTGCATGCCAGGCAGAATGCATAGTGTAACGTACATATGTATTGATCAGACATAGTTGAACATTTGCATTGATCTTGGGTGTGTATATGCTGATAGTCGATAAGTAAGGCGATGTTTCCGAATCAGAAGTTGCACACACACACAATTTCTGAGTCTTAGACCGTTCCGACCCCGACCCAGTGTGTAACATTGAGGTCCACGTCGCCATGGACGTCTAAAATACTGGACCAATTAAAATGAAACTCCCACACTTTTTTACGTCCTGGGACTGGGATTGATTAGATAATGACTTGAAAAAACAGGGAACAAAATTTTTTATGCACGTGCTCTATATTTGGACCATTAGGCTTGACGAAGAAAAAAGGTTCCATTGTTTGGGAAGAATGCACTATGGCACATAAGAAATTGCTTGAAGCGCTTGATCGAATCCTTCAAGATTCACGAGGAAATGCATAATTTTATTAGCTGTCGAGTTTCAACACGCTTTCAGTTATCCAAAAATCGACACCAGCTTATGAACTCAATGCTTGCGTCAAAGCATCATACGAGTATCTTTGGCAATCTATCAATATAGCCTATCATCAATTCTTCTAAAGATTTTGGAGCGATTGATTTATACACACATGCGTGCTACTTTTCCAGCACACCTTCCATTTACACCACAGCATGCCTACTGGAGGGGAAGATTAATGGACATTGCCTTACACTCTCTGGTTAGCTACATTGAGCGGTTTTCGGCTGTAAAGAATATACCTTGGACATCGAGGGTGCTTTCAACTATGAGTATGTCGCACCTACAGCTATAACCAATTCTCTCTCCGGTCTGAATGTAGATGGATCATTCTGTAGGCTTATTGACCAACTGCTAATATCTAGGGTTATTTGCACTCGCTTGGGTGCAGCATCTGAACGCAGGTGTCTCAGTAGGAGGACTCCTCAGGGTAGTGTTCTAGCAAACTGCTTTTTGTTCTGGAGGGTGTGGGATGTAAAGTCATCGCCATCTCTGATTTCCCTGTGTGCTTAGAGATATTTTGCAGAATGCCCTCGCAATCCTAACGAAATGGGCTAGACTAGCTGAGGATAGTGTCAATCAGGCCAAAATAGAAGTTATTCTCCTTAGAAGGAAACACAGGACACCAATATTCGAACCACCACTACTGAACGGGGCGAGACTTGTTCTCTTTGACAAAATCAAGTTTCTGGGGGTCATCCTGGACAGGAAGCTGGGGCGGAGACTCAATATTTAGCAACGAGTAGCTAAGGCGACTGTTGCACTATACTCGTGTAAGAACCGAAGGTTGTATTCTGGCTCTATGTCTCCGTCCTGCGACCTATACTTCTGCATAGAATTATCATCCGGTGGACTGGTCTCAACTTTTCGGTTAACAAAAACATGTTAAAGAAATTCCAAAGAATAAAGAGTGTTGGTTGGTAAAAGTGGTGGCTTAGGCAAAACCTTACCATAGCCCAATTAGCACAAGAAGCGCCGTTTTGAAGCTACAAACCTCGTGAAAATTTGTTGTTAGTTGATAGTCGGAAAATACAGGGGATGCTGCCTAGATCCAACCGGAGGAGTTAAGGAAGTAAAGCAACTCCCCAATCCTCACCCCCGACAAATCCCCTAGGTTGTCAAGAAAGGCCATGTCCAATGTACGATGTCTGGTCCTAGCAAGGATACCGAGCCTGACTGCGTGATCCCCTATAGGCCAATGCCCCGTGATGACTGCCATGAGCCTGGCGACATCTCTGCGCGATTTGGTCATAAGCTCCGATGTTCTCTTTCTGTCATAGGAGGGCCATATCTTTCTTGACACGGCGCAAGTGAGCAGATTCCGCCTTGGAATCCGCAACCTTGAGGTAGTGGTTGGATATATTGCGCTTAACAGTCAACAGCGGAATGCAAACAGGCTCCGCTTCAGATCTGTCTAGGGCGGCGCCCCTTCTGGCCAGGTCGTCAGCCCTCTCATTACCCTCTATGTTGCTGTGACCAGGAACCCAGAGCAGGGTAATATTGAGCCGTCTGCCAAGGCAAGCTAACTTCGCGCCACATCGCTCGACAAGCTTGGAGGATGCACTTACCGAGTTCAGTGCCTTGATAGCGGCCTGGCTGTCCGAGCAAATGGCGATGCTGTGGTTATCTGGTATGTCTCTGAGAGTGTGACAAGCTTTCATGATTGCGAGGGTTTCCGCCTGAAAGATGCTGGCATGATCTGGGAGGCGGTAACACTCCGAAATATTTAGTGTATCAGAAAATATCCCTGCACCGACGCCGCAGTCCATTTTGGACCCGTCGGTGAAAATCGTGATGTCAAAATCCTTCACCACCTCGCCTTCTCCCCATTCAGATCTGGTTGGGAATTTGGCAGAGAAGTTTCTCCCAAACCTTAGTTTGGGCACGGTGAAGTCGGTATTCATCTTGGCCACATCCTGTGGCAACTGGTTTAGAATGTCGCTATGGCCGTACGGTTTAGCAGTCCAGCCTCCCGACTCTTTGAGCCTGACTGCACTGCCCGCCGCCGATTATTTGATAAAGAGGTCGATAGGTGGAAGGTGCAGGATCACGTTTAGCGCTTCCCTTGGGCATGTTCGCATGGCACCTGTGGTACCAAGACATGCCGTTCTTTGCACCCTGCCAAGTTTTGTGATGTTATATTTTTTAGCAAGCGCTGGCCACCATACCAACGATCCATATGTAAGAATTGGACGGACTACTGCTGTGTACATCCAAAGGACCATATTTGGCTTAAGGCCCCACCTCCTTCCGAAGGTTTTCTTACAGGCGTAGAAGGCTATGCAGGTCTTCTTTACCCGTTCTTCAATGTTTAGCTTCCAGCTGAGCTTCGTGTTTAGAATGACACCTAAGTACTTTGCGCTGGGCGATAATTGAAGTGGCTGTCCGTTTAGTTTAGGAAGGGTAAAATGTGGTACTTTGGTTTTTGTGGTAAATAGCATCAGTTCAGTTTTATCTGGGTTGACGCCCAGGCCACAGCTTGTGGCCCAGGTGCTCACCATACCCAGGGCCCTTTCCATGATTTGACTAATCACGGAGAGGCACATCCCTGACACTACGATTGCCACATCATCCGCGTACGCGACCACTTTAACCCCTTCTCTGTCAAGCTTAGCTAGAATTTTATTGATGACAACTAGCCAGAGTAACGGGGAGATGACGCCTCCCTGAGGTGTCCCTCTACACACATATCTGGTTAGGTGGCTGTTTCCTAAGTCCGCATGAATTATTCTAGATCTTAGCAGGGTTACTATCCAGCTGCCGATCCCTGCTTCGATTCCCAAGTCTGATAAGGCATCATGAATAGATTCGATGCGGACATTGTTGAATGCACCCTCTATGTCGAGGAAAGCAGATAATGTATATTGCTTATAATGAATAGAGTGTTACAATGTTACACCGGCGGCTGCTCTTGATGTGCTGAATCTCCTCCCCTTTTATATTTTTGCTAAACAGGTGACCGCGAACGTAGCCATCCGCGTTCGGGACACTCGTCCGTTCTTAGCTTAGCTTAGGTCTTTCTGCGGGGACGGATTACACTCTCCTCGAATATTTGCTCCCTTCACGGGACGAGTGGGCGGCAAAAAACTGCCAGGAGTCAAATGCTATAAGTTTATACACCGATAGCTCAAGAAATGGGAGTGTACTCGGACATACAGAATATAAATATGTATATCGTTACATTTCCCTGATTTTTGCAGCGTTCTTCAGGCGGAGATCGCGGATATTTGGAAGGCTCTCGATTGGCGGGGGTGTAATGTTATAGCTGCTAGGGATATTACCATCTTCACAAGTAGCCAGTCGGCGATCAGATCCCTTGAGTCTGTTATTATTAACTCGAAGACTCTTGCCTAATGCCGCGCTTTTCTCCTGGAGATGGTGAAATTTTTCAACATCTCCTTTTGTTGGATCCCGGCCAATTGAGTCGTTGACGGTAACTGCAGAGCGGATGAACTGACTAGAGAAGGCACGAATAGGGGAGCGGGCTAAGTATTCGCCATTTTGGGTGGTCCTTAGTAGCCTGTAAAATGATGGTAAATGCTATTGCATCGAGTACTGCCAGCGTCACGAGGAGTAATAGTAGCACTTGCATTGTTAATAGGCAACTTTGGCCTAGGCAAAATGGCGTCATTTGGGGGGTGACAGTAGCCGCTTTCGTTTCACTGGATTTCGGTCTGAAACCGAAAAGAACGCCACGAATCTGCGACGAACGAACTTTAACAGTCGCCATACAGATACTTCGCCATCATGGGGGCGAACTGCGGACTCTATTCACTTAGATGGAGTTGACGTTCAACCAATCTGCTTTCAACTTTTATCCGATAAGATCCCATACGAGACCTGGATTAAAACCAGTCTGTCGTTTTTGTATGAAAATAGTCTGAGATCTGGTGAATCGAAAGCGGCTACTGTGGTAGTTTGGGGAGGCTGCTCCTCACCTGCTAGGATACCCATGATTTCCCAAATGAAAGAATATAGTGGTTAATGCAGCTGAAAATTCCACTGGTCACAGCTGAGTTTTCCAGCAAAATAACTCAGCCAGAGTAGCTAAAGTATACGTTTAAGGCGAGGATATGTTTATTTTGGATTGGTCAGTTGGTAGTGCGGATATTACACTATTAGAAGAGCTCTGGGAATTGTTGACTCGACAAGTTTGTGCGAATATGTATGTATATGTTTTTTTTTTTTTTTGATGTTTAAGAACTGAAATAGGTCATACAAAATTATTTGAAAGAATTTATCGGGATCTTACGGTATCTTATGGGATTAATTCGAAACCGAATTTTTAAAGTTACTGAGAAGCGGGGTGATACAATAAAATATTAAAAAATAAGATTTTCTTTGATAGATTGTTAAACATGTTCCTTTAAGTGAACCTATTAAAAATGTCCACCTTCAAATGTAAATTTTTGTAAGTAATTTAAATAGTAAACGGTAGATTTGAGTTTATATACTGAATAGCAATTAATCTTGGGGCGACCGGTAGCGCAGTGTGTTGAGGCATCAGTCTCATGTTTAATTACCGGCGTTTCGGGTTCGAATCCCGTCCACGACGAAGCTCGTGTCCATGGATGTGCAGGAGGTGCATGCTGGCAACTACATTCTCCGAAACCAGTTTATGCCAACGAAACGTCAACTGAGCCACATGGACCAGTTGACGCGCTATGCCCCACAAGGGGTTAGGGCAATTGAGTAATTAATCTTGCTCTAAGTAATATTTCATAACGGAAGACTTTTTAGTCGTGATTATCCTTTCTGTGAAATGTCACTTTTTTGGGGTGAACCTATTCAAATTTCTACCACTGTATATGCATTTACGGACCAAATAATTACTACATTTTCGAAATTTTACGAATCAAATTAAGAAATTTCCCAATCTCATTTGTTAATTGCCGTACCCCCTTCAGGGGTATAGATGCGTCAACATCTCTAGCATAGCAATGCTTGTTTGATGTTTCGGCAGCGTGTACATTTCGGGTGATACAGTTGCTAGCATACACCTCTTATCCGTATAGCCGTATTTTACTGTAACACTGTGGGAGTATACGAGCTCCCAAAGCTATAGTTTTTTTTAATTTAATAACGAGCCGGGGAAATGATCCCCTGATCGCTAAATGCAAGCATAGTAGCGTGGCGACCGAGACCTCACAGCTACCGAGCGCCAATCACCAATCTCATTTGATTGGGAAATGTGTTAATTTGATTCGTAAAATTATCAATTCCGTTGGAAAATTGAACAATTTGGTTCGTAAAAATTTTAACATGAAGGAAAAAAAGTATAATTGAAAAAAAGAATTCTTTCTTTTACAATTATCGATAAAAAAAATTATACACAGCATTTTCAGGTCAAGTACGTTGACTCCCGAGACAAATAAATAAATTTCCGGAACAAATAGATAAATTTCCGGATGAAATAGATAATTTCCAGAAAGAAATAAATAAATTTCCAAATGAAATAAATAAATTTTAAACTAAGTAAATAAATGTCCGAGACAAATAAATAAATGTCCGAGACAAATAAATAAATATCCGGGTCAAATAAATAACTTTCCGAATCAAATGAATAAATTTCAGGATTAAATAAATAAAGCTTCATTCGTAATAAACAGACTTCCTATCGAAATATCTACCTTCCTAGCCATTAAATCAATTGGCAAAACAAATTAAATAATTTTCTAATCCCAAAGTTTGTTTGCTTCAACGGAAAATCAACTTGCAGCGTTTGGAAATCTATTTAATTGACCCAAAAATTTATTAATTTACTCTGAAAGTTTATACGTTTGTTCCGGAAATTAATTTATTTGTCTCGGAAGTTTACGAACATAACGTGGAAATGCTATATATACAAATCAATGCAATCTACTGTAACCCTTCGACAAGTTAATTGTTTTTAATGTATTCTTTTTTTTACGTTTAAATGCAGGTCAAGCATTCTACAGCCCGTAGAATAGAGAAAATATTTAGAAAGAGAAGAAGCATTAATGCATTTCAATACAGACAAAAAAATAGAGACGGACATATTTGATTTTGCAACTTACACCAACAAAAATGAATTAAAATAAGATAAAATAAAATAAAATTAGAGAAATTTATAGGTTAATTCCATTAAATGATTCCTTTGATTTCTGTTCAGATTAAGGTAAAGATATAAAACTATACTATTTTGTATATTTATATGTTTATAAAAAATATTAACTTCTTATAAAGTTTGTATATTGTTTTTTGTTTTGTTAAACAATTTTCGATTAATAATACGTATAAAAATATAGAAAAGTATAACCATTAATTTGACGTACTTTAGGTATAAATCAATCTAAACGTCTCTTCTTTTTAAGCATCATAATTATTTTGATTTTGACTTTTTATTTATTGACATCAATTTAATTTATTTCAGAAATGATGTTTTCTTCACGTTTTCCAAATCTTTGATGATTTCCCAACACCTGACAAAATTAATTACAAGAAATGTGTTTTTTTAATTGATCGTTTTCTTTTTTGGTTAAATTTTGAGTAAAGATAAAATGTAATAAAAATATGGATGATATAGCACATTAAGTATAATTAGCCTATTAATATATAGATAAACCAAAATAATAAAATAAAATGGACAAAAATGTTTATTTTCAATATGAAAAAAAAGAAACAAGAAATACAGTGAGTCCTCGAAAACTGACTTCAAGGTAAATAGGTATCCATTGTCTATTTAGCGCGAGAAAACTCACCCATACATGCAAAAAAGCATAAATCAAGATACCAGAAAATATTTTGCAGTAGGCACATTTCTTCGTCATTAAAAAAATATTGAAATTCTAAATTTGCGAATATCATGCATTATAGACCGTAAAACAGTAAATTATTTCTGACGGACGAAATATTTTTTTTAAGTCAAGAATGTTCACTCTGATAACCGTCTAATTTATACAACGTTAAAAAATTCAGTAGTCTCATAGACTCGTTTTTTTTTTAGGTACACGTCCTATTAAAAATAGAAAACTGTTGGGACCACAGCCTCGAAAAGAGTTATTTCGGCGTGAACCACTGATAAATATTGACCGCCTTTTGGCGAGACTAGATCTGGTATCACTGATCCAGTAAAATACAGTGAGCAACGGAGACATAAAGCTTTGTGTGTCCGTAAGTGACGGTTAAGTTAGATTAAGGGGCTGCCATGATGCACACTTAGACCACTTATGGGTCCATTGTGATACTATCACTAAAAAGAAATCTAGGTTCCGTATCTGCATTCTCACAACTCGTGCAGTAGTCATTATGAGGAAGACGAGCACGCCGTTGGAATAGTGCTCTGTGAGAGCCTCCACCACCCTTTCAATGTGCTTCCTATTCAGTGACAGCAAAGAGGCAGAGCGACTAGAATCGAATTTCTTCCAAATCATTCTCGTCGTTTGGCAAGTGAAAGAAAGACGCACTCTCTGAACCCCACTCATGCCAAAGCATCTACATATATAGGAATCTCGACAGCAGAACGACAACCGACCGATTTTCGTTACCCCTGTCCCTTACTAACTGAACTAAATCGAATGAGACAGAGAGGCCGGTCTCTCTTAATGCTCTTCCTTATCTTATTTAGAGATGTGTTAGTTTATCTTTATATATACATGTATTGTATTATATATTTTTTCGGTAAATTTCCCCTCTAATGATCTGATCAGATACAGCGACACACTTTCTCTCTCCCCAATAACGGATACACAGCACTTAACATCTCTGTTATTCACTGTCATTTACTATTTAATGTCAGTGCTTGGCAAAACGCGGCCATTAATTAGAATTGTATTAGGAATAGAGTAGGGGAAAAATTTAATTCCGCTATTTTTCACCCTTCGAAACACCGGCCATGGTACTCCGCCCAAGCCGAAATTGTCCTAGTGCGCTTGACATTTGCACTCCGTACACTGCCCAAACCAAACGTACTCTACTGCACCGTTTGAAACCTTTAAGGCACTACTCACACGGAGATACTCAAATCTCCGAATGACTGGGATACTCGGCGACTAAGAGATGCACCATGTGAAATCAGGCGGCGGCACTCATACGGGGAGTAATAGTAGTATAGCAAATTAATACAACTTGGACCTTACTCAGTTAAAAGACTAGATAGTGTAGTTCTGAGAAAAACTCTCTTCAATAGACAGGATATACACAACTAATTAACGACAGGACCGAGACATCATTGGGAAAACTCTGTGGATGCTGACGCCAAACATCGGCTGGGTTTCCGAAATTAGACGACGCGGTCACTTGACCGATACAATTGGTCTTCAGCAAATATGTATTCGAAAACCTTTTAGTATGTGTTTTCCCAAATAGGACTCACAATCAGTGAGAGAAGATGAGTATTCGTTGCCTGACTACATAGGTGCTTATACAAAATGGTGTGGTAGGAGTGAACGTTTACTGTGTCTGTGTTCATTATAAAGCAGCAAAGAAAGTTGGTCTACACATTACCAAAAAAAAAAAAGTATAGTCCCCACTCAATCCCGCAAAAAGAGATCGCACCGCAGAGCTGAAGATGAATGACCATGTCATCGAAAGGGTGGACAGGCGGTATGCAATGGAACCCTTTATTCCAGAGAGCTCGACAAAGGGAGCTTCCTGGTATCTCCGGATTCTTCAATCAGTGGACGTTAACTGTGCGTTCTTGGGTGTTATGGATGGATATACGAAATATGGCCACGACCCGAACGCGATGTCATGTGGGAATAGTTGACGCGTGGCGCTTTTACTCTACAAGGGGTTAAAACAAACAATAATTTTTTTTATATATTTTTTCTTTATAATAAAGTAAACACAATTTTATCACGGGATTCTATACACAATTTACCAATTGGCTCTAAACGACTACTTAACCGCTCCCATTCGTACGGATTTCTCTTTTATACTTTTCTCCAGGCTCCGATAATATTTCATTCGAATCAGAACAAATTTGGCCTGCTCCAAGTGGTCCTGGCGAAACAGTTCTTTTATTTCTTGTGCTGCTCTTTCTAAATCATCCTGAACGGCTTTCAACAGTTCAAGGATGTTATCTTTAGTGGCATCCTCAACCTCTTCATTTTTCTCCATCATTTCCATTAAGAATTCCTTATCGAGAACACTGTTGTCCTCGGGCAAGTACATGCCCTATCGTTGAAGTAGATATTCGCCCCGGTCTATAGGAACGGACAGTGTCTTATAGGCTTTGTTGACAAGCGAACTCCATGACAGTGAATTATTCTGTTCGCGATCAGATCTGGTACAGAAAAAGCATAGTGGACGAACTCAATTTGAAATAAAAAGAAATGAGTAAATTGCACTATTTGTCACTAATGTGAAGGTTTATATTTGCGGCCAAAACTTGCTTGATTTGAAACTGTAAATGTGAGTTTCAGATCAGGCTATCTGGTCAGATTGAGTTTTGGCTGGATGTGTGAACTTTACATTACATACATAACGATAGCCAAACTAGCCATCCAGAGTGAGTCAAACTTGTTACTGGGGAGGTTTTTCCACTAAGGTGTCACGGACGATCTCCACGACAATTTCTTCAGCCGCCGACCTTACTTAGACTCGTATACGTTACAGGTATTTTCCATGTTTCAACTGGTTCAGTTGACTGGTAAAAGTAATCAAGTAGGTACGTGTATGATAGATAAAGCAGAAACATGCACCAAAGATTCGGAGCAACCCGCGATAGTGCCCAATGGCGAAGAAGGTTTAACAACGAGTTGTACGAATTGTATGATGAGCCAGACGTTTGTAGACCTGTTTAGCAACACAAGTTCTTTCTTGTTTTAAAGGGGTTTGGCTGCTCTTGGTGGTTGTGAAACGGATCGCTATGGTACGAAGAACCGGCTGCCGCTAGTAGTTAAATGAATTGCCAATTATCTCGCTGGAAGGCAACCCTATATTGAATGAACTATATCTCCGGAAGAGAAAAGGCTTCCGGGAGCAACGAAAACGACATTCGCCCAACTTCGGCCAAGCTGGTGTTCACGACTTAATTCTTGCCTTTCCCGCATTGACCAGGACGCCTCAAACATCTGTCCTGCTTGCCAGGAAGTATCCCATGAAGTGGACCACATCTTCCATTGCCCAGCTGAACCCACGCACCTGACTCCTAGATCGCTGTGGGAGAACCCTATACCTATAGAAGCAGCTATGACAACGAATCGTAAGCATGTAACACACTAACACACCGAAATTCCGACCAATGCTACAACAACAACAGATTCTGTGAAAGATAAAGATGGGTCTCTGCTGGTAACCGAAGAACACCAACCGCGGAGATGAAGAGAACACTTCATTGAGGTCTTCAACAGCACCTTTGGAATATCGAATGCATCTTCATTAGTAGAAGAAGATATTCCGCAAGTAGCCAGAGTTGATACCAGTCCACCATCTAAGCTCGAAGTAACTGCAACTATTAAATCGATAGATGCGGGTAAAGCCCCGGGGATAGATGCAATTCCGGTTGAACTTTTAAACGTGGATGCCAATGCTACTGCGGATATTTTTCTCCCCCTTATCAAAGAGTGTTGGGAAACCGAAGCTCTCCCTAAAGAGTGGAAGAGGGGCGTCATTATTAAGATACCGAAGAAAGGCGACCTGAAAGATTGCAATAATTGGCGTGGGATCTGTCTTCTCCGAGCAGTCTCCAAACTGATAGCAAAAATAATCCTGAACCGGACCAAACAAACAGTTGTCCGCACATTGAATGATGAACAGGCCGGCTTTCGCGAGGGCTTCTCATGTAGCGATCACATCAGCACCCTCTGAATTATTATTGAACAATCCGCAGAATGGAGATCCCCATTACATCTCATGTTCATCCATTTCAAAAAGGCGTTTGACAGCGTTGACCGGGAATACATCTGGAGGGCTTTACGTAAGAGAGGCATACCAGATAAAATAGTTCCCATCATTAAGGAGTCATACCTACCTACCTACATACGTCTTACACAAGGGTAAGCTATCAGATCCTTTCGAGGTGCATAGCGGAGTGAGACAAGGCTGCATTCTGTCACCTATACTGTTTTTAATTGCCATTAATGATGTACTAAGCCGCGCGCTTCAAGAACACCAAAACAAAGGGATAAAATGGAAGTTGTTCAAATACCTTCAACACCTAGACTATGCTGACGATATTTGTCTTCTATCAAATAAATCGAATCAAGTAGCTCAAATGTCTGATGCTCCGCATTGCGAAAGTCGTAATGGGATTAAAATCAACGCTGCCAAGACTAAGTACTTGAGCTTGGATCCAGGAAGGCAAAGCGAAATTTGTGTTTCGGGGCAGGCAGTCGAGAAAGTTGACAATTTCTGCTATCTCGGAAGCGTAGTTACAGCAAATGGTGGAGCAGATACTGATGTACTCTCCCAAGACAATAAGGCTTGACTCCTTTCTGGCAAAACCACAACATTTCCAGACGCAACGAGCCCAGGATCGAAACCAACGTAAAATCGGTGCTTCTATATCCTGTGCTTCTAGCTGTTCAACTTGGAAAGTGACCAACAAAATAACAAATATGTAAATTGCAAACTTTTGTGAATCAGTGTCTACGGCGCATCCTACACATTCGGTGACCGGATCGGTGTCACTTCTAACGACGACCTCCTTACTATTACTGGTCAGGACAGGATAGACACTTCCATTAAAAGGCGAAAGTGGCAATGGATAGGTCACATTCTTCGAAAAGGGCCGAACAGCACTGCTCAACAGGCCCTCGACTGGAACTCGCAGGGAACCAACGTAAGTCGCCGTGTTGGACGACCTAGTAACACCTGGAGAAGATCGGTTATGAGAGAGGGTGCCTCAACAGGCGAGTCGTGGAGTGAGCTGAAAGCGATGGCGATGAACAGAATGCCCTATGCCCCACAAGGGGTTAACAGGAAACAGAGAGAGAGGAGCCGAAAACTATCGTAAGAAAAACTCGCTTCGCAAGTTAATTCACCTAATGCTTCCGTCTCGGGTGGTATCCTCTAGTCTCGGTGCATCATCTCTACGTAAATATATAAGCAGGAGTACCTCTCAAGGTGGTGTTCTCTCTCCCCTTCTATGGAATCTGGTGGTCGATAGGCTACTTCTAAGCCTGGAAGGTTTGGGATGCAAAGTTATCGGCTATGCAGACGATATTGCTATCGCAATCTCGGGAAAGTTTCCCTATGTCCTGAGCGACTTAATGCAGAATGCCCTATGTATACTGGCGAACTGGGCTGGCGAGGTTGGTGCTGGAGTAAATCCGCAAAAAACTGAGCTTATTCTCTTTACTAAGGGACACGCTGTACCCTCCTTTGAACCACCATCAATGGAGGGCACAAGGCTTGTACTCATTGATAAAGCCAAATTCCTTGGTCTCATTCTGGATAGAAAACTATGCTAGAAGGCAAACATTCAAGAGCGTGTGACTAAGGCAACTGTTGCACTATATTCGTGCAAGAAGGCTATAGGCAAAAAATGGGGCTTACATCCAAAAGTGGTTTACTGGCTCT
Source organism: Chloromyia formosa (assembly GCA_964017055.1). Lineage (NCBI taxonomy): Eukaryota > Metazoa > Arthropoda > Insecta > Diptera > Stratiomyidae > Chloromyia > Chloromyia formosa. The sequence goes on along the minus strand of OZ024815.1, from coordinate 53,864,412 downwards.
ATGTATCAGTACTACGTCCCATGTTAATACATGTTATCATCGTCTGGTAGACGGCACTTAACATCATGTCGTACGGAACTCTGTTGGAGAAGGTTCAAAGACTGGCATGTGTTGCCATCACAGGTGCTCTAAGGACAACACCGACTGCTGCTTTAGGAGAGTTATTAAATTTACTTCAATTAGACATATTCGCTGAGCAGATGGCGGCGAATACGGCTGTTCGCTTCCGGGAAACCGGTCAGTGGACCGCATCTATCGTAGGTCACTCGGCAGTACTGAGAAACTTTGAGATTCCCGGAATGACAGACTACATCTCTCCGAAACTCCTGTTCGATAAGTCCTTTACAAGCCTGATCCCATCGAGAAATGAGTGGTATGAAAGCGATTTCTTGGGATCTAATGCCATTAGCCTTTTTTACTGACGGCTCTAAGACTGTGGAAGGCGTTGGAGCTGGAGTGTATTCGGAGAAGTTGAATATTGGTTTGTCGTTCCGCCTTCCGGAATACAGTAGCGTTTTTCAGGCGGAGGTTGTAGCAATTTCCCAGGCGTTAGTCTGGCTTACGCACAACGTTTTATCCACTAGGGATATTGTATTCTTCACGGACAGTCAACCGGCAATTAAAGCGCTTAGCTCTGTCCTGGTTACATAAAAAACGGTATTGGACTGCCGTGACTCTCTCAGGGTGATGGGTAGTTTTTTTTTAACATATCCCTGTGCTGGATACCGGGCCACAATGGCATATTTGGGAACTGTAAAGCTGACGAAGTGGCTCGGGCGGAAGCTAACGAGATCAGGGAGTGGTGGCGTAGAACAGGGATGCCTCTAGCAGCTCACAAAATGAATACCCAGATTGTGGCGTATGACAGAGCCAGCGCCAGATGGAATAGCGGATCATGGACATGTCATGCAACTAAGCAATTATGGCCTAAGCTTGATCTCATTCGATCCTATGGGATGCTGATGGTGAGAAGACGGCATTTGCAAGAGGTGGTGGGGCTTATCACTGGACACTGTTTGATCGGGGAGCATGCTAGAAGACTTCGACTCCCGCACAATGATTACTGTAGGAGCTGCGGGGATGTAGAGGAGGAGGAAAGCTGCCATCATCTTTTGTGCACTTGCCATGTTTTGGCGGAACGTAGGAGAGACATCCTTGGGTCCTACTTTTTTGTCGATCTGGACGACCTAAAGGCAGTTTTAGTGTCTGTCGTCTTCATCGCTTCATTTCCAGCTCTGGCTGGTTTAACGATTGAGATAAGCTCAGGTATGCTGTATCTAGGGGGTATCACAACGGACCCAGTGGTAGTCTATGTGCGCCTTGCTCTTCTAGGCAACCTATCTGGGCGCGTGCACTGTTCGTAGGAAGGTTTCCAGAGGTACACCACAGGGTGGTGTGCTCTCACCTCTCTCATGGATCATCGTTATCAATAGCTTGCTTATTGAACTGGAGAGGATGGGTTTCAGGGTCACTGCTTACGCAGATGATGTGAGCGTGGCAGCGTCTGGTAAGTTCCCTGGCACTCTTAGTGAACTCCTACAGAGTGCCCTTTCAGTGATCACCAGATGGACTAACATGTACGGTGTTGGCGTGAATCCGACCAAGACAGAGCTCGTTCTGTTCACAAGGAAACTAAGGATCCCTCCAGTGGAACCTCCATCGATTGGAGGCGCAGTACTCACTTTCTCCGATAAGGCTGAATTTCTGGGAATAAGTTTTAATAAGAAGCTGTGCTGGAGGCTTAACATCCAGGAACGCGTCAATAAAGCGACTGTCGCACTGTACTGCTGCAAAAAGGCTGTGGGGAAGAGATGGGGCTTACAACCTTAAATGTTGCACTGGCTGTACGTTGCTGTGATAAGGTCGATACTGATGTACGGAGTGATCGTTTGGTGGAAGGCCCTTAGTATCGGGACAAATCAAACTCTATGGGGGAAGATTCAGAGAGCGGCTGCTGTGGCTATTAGCGGTGCCCTTCGGACAACTCCTTCTGCTGCCTTGGACGTGTTACTCAACTTGCTAGCTCTCGATATTCTAGGAGAGCAAATAGCTGCTGCGGGAGGTTGGTCAATGGACTGCATCAAGGACAGGGCACTCATCTGTCCTCTACAATATGGTGACCCCAGCTTCGACAGATTACGTAGTGGCGTCGTACACATTTGGTAAAAAGATCCCTTCACGTAATCTTTGGATGAATGAAGGGTTTGTACTGACAGACACGATTTGTTTCTACACAGATAGCTCCAAAAATGATAGTGGCGTTGGCATAGGTGTGTACTCTACCGGGCCGAACGTTTGTTTATCAGGGCGTCTCTCAGATCACTGCAATGTTTTGCAGGCGGAGGTTTCCGCAATTACGGAAGTCGTGGCGTGGCTGGGTCGCAACACTGTGTCCATTACGGACGTCACTATCTTTACGGATAGCCAAGCCGCGGTTAGAGCATTGGAATCTGTGGCAACCACCTCTAATGGCTGCTACAGACAATGGCCCATCGCTGCCAGTCGCTATCATGAATCTGGGCAGATAGCGGTTTGTGGTGATGATGGTTGCCAGCAAATTGCTCACAACGGCCTTCAAATCCATTTTCCGTCATCCACCGTCGCGACTAACCGCTATACGCATAGATATACGATGACAATGGCTTCCAATGGCCGGAGATGGGCCATTATCTGTAGCAGGCATAAAACAGTTGTCGAATGCTGCTCGGCTCTTATGATGATGGCGGAATATTTCAGCATCATACTGTGCTGGATCCCGGGTCACAGCGGTTTCGTTGGTAACTGTAGGGCGGACGGACTCGCGCGTAGTGGGTCCACTGGGGAGTTCTACGACTCTTATAGGCATTTAAGTATATCGATGTCCTCCTGCAAGCATGCGATGTCTTCGGCAGCACTCCTGAAAGTGAAATATGGCAGGGTATGTCAAACAGCCAGAAGCCTGTGGCCTAAGGTGGACTCCGCTAAATCGAAGAGACTGCTGACGCTGAACAGAAGCCAGTTAAGCATTATGGTGGGGGTTGTCACTGGACACTGCCTGCTGGGGGAACATGCTAGGAGGCTTGGAGCTCCGCACAATGACTACTGTAGAAGCTGCGGTGATGTGGAGGAGGAGAAAAGCGTTTTCCATTTGCTCTGTACCTGTCCGGCACTTTCATGGAGAAGGAGGTCAATCTTGGGATCTAGCTTCTTTACACTCCTGGAGGACTTGGCTGGGGTGGACATTCACCTGCTGAGCCCATTTATAGTCATCTCTGGTTGGCTCAAATGATTCGCGGAGGTCTAGTGTTACGAATCAAGGGTAACGGACCTAGTAATGGTCTAAGTGTGTCGTGGAATTTCATGGCAGCCCCAGTAACCTAACCTAACCTATCGTAAGAAAAATTCCCCAGCTAATAAGTGATAACATAATCGTGAAAAATAAAGCGAAGAAAATTATGAAACCACACTTTGACTTCATGAATGAAACATCAACCCAGACTCAGTATCCACAATGTATCTTGTTAAATACCTTAACCACTCCTGGGACATGGGCGCGTAAGCATCTCTAGCATAGCAATGCCTTGTTGACGTTTCGATGGCATATACACTTCGCATGGTGCAGTTGCTACCATACACTTCTTATCCGAATAGCCGTCTTTTACTGACAAGCTTGAGACGCTATTGGAGTTCTAATAGTACACACAGGAAATTCTTTTTGATTTTATTAACGCGTTGGGGAAATGATTTCCTGATCTCTAGATGCAAGCACTCTGGAGTAGCGACCGAGACCACACGCCTACCGAGCGCGTCAAATGTATCTTACAAACCTACAAACTGAATTTTTTAAACGAAACTTAAATTCTAAAAATCGTCCAATTGTTAGTAATTTTGAGCGTCACGTAACTCCAAATGTTAGCAGAAATATACAAAATGTGCTATATAACCTTCATTATTACCAAAATCTGAATCTCACCAAAATCCGAGATTGATTTTATTAGTCAATTTACATTGATAAATATATGTATATGCTTTTTGTTAACCAGTAAAAAAAAATACTACCAATGCGTCATTCTTGCAATTAATTTTGTTAGCCTCTTTTTCCATGTTGCAATTTTGCTTTGATCTCTTCATCCCAGAAGCAAGAAAGGTGTAAAATTGTAATTATGTATTAATTTATTATTTTCTATAGTTTATCGATCCAATAATGTTTAGTGTAAATATGTGTTAACAGGACTAATTTATTGTTTTAGGACATGTAGTAAAGCTTCGCTTCATACACCCTTTACTTTTTGTTTTTCGTACATAATGTATATTGACAATTCAACTAGTTGTATTATATGCTCAAGTGTGATTTGTGTGCGTGTACATGACAAAATTTTAACAAACACCTTTCAAGCTTGAAAATTAAATAATAAAAGAAAAACATGATTCCCAAACACACATAAAAGAGTTCATACTTTTTCTCTAATTTAGGCAAAAAATTTCATCTTGGAACCGGCTAGCAAATTTTGCAAATGTCAGAAAACATTTTTTGGAACTTATAAAAATGTAAAAGAACGTTATAAAAATATGTTATTAAATTCACAATAATAATAATTTGATACGAATTCCCAAAAATCAATTCTATGACATTTGCAAAATGTTCATTCCTAATTCCCTTCACGTACTCCAATTTTAACCACAGAGAAAACAAATAATAGTATGTAGTAATATAATAAAAAATGAATTCTATTGCTAAATATAAAACTATTCAATGTGTATAGCTAAATTTTCAAAATATTAACTAAGTCTTTTCCATTTGGAAAAAAAAATATGAGTAAATATATATAAAGTTTTTAGAAAGTAAAACAATTTGTAAATATATGAATATTCAATGGAATGGATAAGAAAATAGAGTATGTCATTTGTGCAGGATTGTTCAGTTTCGGATGGAAGGGAATGCTTCATTGTCACTTGAATGTAGGATTTCAGCTATGTATAATTCAGTCCACATAGTAAAAATTCAAAAAATATTTATACATAAAACATTTTCTATCCTCGCCGGGATATAAGAAAGCTTGATTATATCACAATCAAGGGAATATAGCTGCATTTATCGAATAAGTGTGTATTAAATACACGATCATGTCTATGGGCGCCTGGCCAACAAAATTGGGATAAAGTTCGACTTTACACCCGTGGGGTAAACGCCCCTAGAAAACTATTTTTGTAGCTGCCAATTTGCAATGGACGTGGAGTGTTACGAGGCCTTCTACATTCCCGGAGGATAGAAGGGTGTATAGAAGGTGGGCGGTCTAGTCAATTGTCGTTTGGGAGCTGCCACCGTGGACGGGTCCTGTTGAAAGGCACTTTCGTAGCTACGCTTTATTGTGTTCGAGACACTCGGTTGAAGATGATGGCTAACAGTGGCCGCGGCTCCAGGTGGCGGAGCCAATCCCAACGATTGCATATAGCCGGCCGGCAGAAATCCCAAAGGGACATGCGTCAAATGCGGTCGATGCATGAAAACATACTGATGGCTTTGCGGAGGACCAGCAGCAGCACTGGATGGATGATGAGGATGATGATGAGTTTGATAGGCCAACTGACTGGCCGTGCCCGGAGACGGAAGCAAACCAAAATTATGATACATCAATTGATCATTCTGAGCCTGTGCAACGGCGGCAGCGGCCGATTGCCGTGCGAACAAATTTTGCTGAGCAATAAATTGGGCTTGTTGTTGAGCAAGAAACGCAGACGATGGTGGTGGAATGGACAATGTTAGGGGTGATGGGGCCACGGCCGCACTAGTTGCACCAGCTGCTGCCTGCAATGATAGGGCATGTGGATGCGTTGCTGCAGTTGCAGCAGAAGTTGGACCATGCGAGGGGTGATGCGAAAATTGGGCAGAAGCAATCGCAGGATGATGGGAGGCGGCAACAAATTGGGCATGTGGTGTGGTTGGGTAATGTGAACTAGGATGAGACACGGCTACAGTTTGAGGAATTTGTGTTACGGTTTGGTGTGTGGCATGATTTTGTGCTAACATACCAGGTGAAAGTAGTGGCGCTTTCGATGGTGTCACCTGCGGCTGCAGACCTCCATTCAATACCAAATTCATATCGTCGCCGGAACATTGAAACACTTCGATGTAACGATATTTTTTACCGAATGCCATGACCTGAGTGTGCTTCTTTTCGGCCGATTTGCGAGCAGCTTCCTCAGAATCCATTTGTATAAAGGCCTCACCACTGGGTTGACCCTGTGCACACAACAAAAACCAGTTGTAAGCATTTATTGTTGTTTTTTTTTTTTTTTTTTTGTAGTACAAATTTAATTACCTGTGAATTGTAGACCATATGTACGCCTTGGAATAGAATATTGTTGGCAAATTCTTCTAAAAAGTGGAGAATATGTTCAACGCGTGCTTCATAGGGAAGACCACGCAACCTAATACAACTCTTAGTAGAACCAGAAGTTATTACGTGCTGAAAAGAAAGAATATACCCATATAATGAAAAATTACTTCAAAAGTGTTAGAAGTGCGTTACCTGTGGAATTAGTGGCATTGGAACCGGAGGCATTTGTGCTATCAGCGGCGGTTGAGGAGGTTCATAGGTTTTTGGATCCATTGATCGATTAAGTACCTGCAAGAAAAATCGAAAAAGTATTTTATTTTTGTAGTATATTAAATTTGAGAATTTTAAAATGACAAGCGGCATCACTCAGCGACACGAGCGCCACAATACGGTGGGAGGCTGTATCGTTGCGTGGTTCCATTAAATGGCTGAACTGTCAGTCAAAAGTAAATTTCGGGCATTCTGTTAAGAGCCGTCAAGGCGGTAAGTCTTTCCGTTTAACCTAGTCGCATTCTGTTAAGAGCCGTCAAGGCGGTAAGTCTTTCCGTTTAACCTAGTCGCATTCTGTTAGGAGCCGTGAAGGCTTTAAGTCGTTCCATCGGATTTAAGTCAGGGTATTTTATAAAGACATAACGAAGTGTATATAACATTGAGAAATAAACTTTTATAATAAAAGGAAAATAAAACTTATTACATTTTAAGTATTCCCGAAAACGATTTATTGCATAAATTGCATAGTGATCCAACCACTGCTGCGTTCTTTGCGGAAAATAAAGGCTTCTTTCTTTATCAGGTATACTATTTGGCCTAGCCCCTAGTGACTCTTTTCAAGGGCTTTAGGGGCTTCGGACGATGCATGTTACTAGCATGTCTCTTCTGCCCCAGTACGTAAGTGTCAACTGTCGAACTCGAACACGAACCTAGTACAAGTGGACCGGCTTTCTTCCCATCTATGTGATGTGTGTCAGAGGACGACAGTCTGTGGTGACACTTATGACAATACTGGCAGTGCTGCAAACCGCTATGGTGGTCGTCGGAAAAAAAGTGCATCAACGCCATAATAATAATATGTACACCGATTTAAAACCAACGGAACGATTAACTTGCGAATAAATACAAGAACGACTCAAAAATAACAAGCATTAACGGTTATGGTCACCGTTATAAGGTAAGACCCGCCATAGACTATGCGATTCGTCGTCAGATCGATCTGACGATGGATTGCCACAAAATATCTGAGGATCAAAATTACATGGAACCGTTGCCTGACGCTTTCAAGAAAAGCTTCCTTCTCCCGTTTTATAAGAACAAGGGTGACTCACGTAAGCTCAAAAACTATAGGGCAATTAAGTTAACATCTCACACATTAAAGACTTATGAGCGAGCTGTCTGCAATCGATTGAAAGAGATTGTACGGTTGGATGATAATCAATGCGGCTTTGTGGAGGGTCGGTCCACAGTCGATGCTATTCAGTGCAGGCGTGTTATGATGGAAAAGCATCGTGATGCACGAACGGACTTGCACTTCGTGTTCATCGATTTGAAAATCGACAGAGTTCCTTGTGCTATGGTGGCCCTTATAGCACTTAAGGTCTCCGAGGCAAATGTAGATACAAGACTTGTACTAAAGTTAGATGCACAGCTGATGAGTCTGAAGTCCGGTTAAAGTCGGAGTTAAGCAAGGCAGTGTATTGAGTGCTCATCAACATCATCATGTTCTATTTATTGACACTCATTTCTGTCAACCTGGAAATATCCCTTCTCTTCGCCGATGACGTTGTCCTGGGTAGAAAAAATATCGTTGCTTTGCAGGCTGCACTTACCAAGTGGTGGAAGATACTGGAGGATCATGGACTGAGGATTAGAATACAGGACTTCACGCAGACTACTAAAGCAGACAATAAAAAAGATCAAACGAAACTGTTTCAAGCAACTCTGCGAGGACGCCGATATTAACCCCTGGGGAACAGCTTATAGGGTAGTTATGAAAAAGCTGAGCAGTTACCAAACACCTCAAGTGAAGTGCCCTCTTCTAAATCGGATAGTCTCAGTTCTCTTCCCCCAGCATGCGTTAGAAAACGTTGAAAACCAGAAAATGGTCCATGAAGAGCAGATACCGGCATTAACTGACAGATAGATTTTGGAGGTCGTTTCCAGAATAGGTGACAATAAAGCACCAGGCCCTGATGGCATTCCCAACGGAGTGTTGAAAGTAGGAGTTGGCACGGTTCCCGGGAAGTTCGTCAGTGTTTTTGAATCCTGTTTGCAGGAGCGAGTTTTCCCTACTGTATGGAATAAACAAAGATTGGTTCTGCTACCAAGCCCCAACAAACCGCCAGGCGAACCAAATTCATTTCATCCAATTTGCCTGCTAGACACCGCGGGGAAGGTGCTGGAATGAATAATTTTTAGCAGACTAGATGCCGTTGTACCTATAGAGGAAAAGGGAGCACTGTCGACAGTTTGATTTCCGAAGGGCGCACTCCACGGCCGATGCCATCTTGACAGTGACAGATTTAGGGAAACAGGCACTTCGTGATGGCAATTGTTACGCAGTTGTGACACTGGACGTCAAAAATGATTTCAATTCGGCAAACTGGAAATATATTCATTTGTCTTTGCAGAGGCTAGGTGTGCCTAACTATTTGACGCGACTTATACAGAGCTACCTTTCATTTAGAATCCTGCAGTACGAAACCAGCGAAGGACCAAGAGAGTACAATGTAACAGCAGGAGTACCGCGAGGATCTGTACTCGGCCCTTTGCTGTGGAATATCTGTACAACGACATATTGGATTTACCAGTACCTAAAGAAGTAACGATAGTCGGGTTCGCAGATGACATAGCTGTGGTCGTGGTGGCCAAGGATCCAGCATTCACCGAAGCAATCACAACTATTAAGTTGTGGTTGGATAAAGTAGGACCGGAGCTAGCTGAACAAAAGACGGAAGCCGTTCTCATCAGTAACCGAAGAAAAAAGAACATTTTGAGGATCAGAGTCGGTAACACCATCATTATTTCTAAGCCAGCAATTAGGTATCTGGGGGTGATGATTGACGCGAAGCTGATATTTAGAGAGCACCTCAAGCACATATGCAATAAGGCGGCTAATGCTACTGTGACTTTGGCAAGGATGATGGCAAATGTGGGAGGACCACGACCGAGTAGGAGACTCTTATTATCTAGACTAATCACATCTATACTTCTGTATGCGTCACCAATTTGGATTGACGCGCTTCGTAACGCTTGTAATAGTCGAAGGATCAACTCCGTTTATCGAAGGAACGCATTGAGAGTGTGCTATGCATACCGAACAACATCAGATGAGGTTGCCTACGTTGTATCAGGTATGATCCCCGTAGATATTCTAGCAGACGAAATGGACCGACTACACAAAGGCCGGTGTTTGGAGCCACCGGACGTATCTAATGCGCAAAAAAAAAACGAAAAAGGTGTGAGTCTCATAGGAAATAGCAACAGCGGTGGGATGAAACTGCGAAGGCAAGCTGGACACACATATGTACTTATCCCGCAAATCGAATTGTGGCTGAACCGCAAACATGGAGAGGTGAACCATTATCTAACCCAGTTTCTTACTGGTCATGGCGGATATAGGAAGCACCTACACAGATTCAAGCTGGACACTTCGCCCGACTATCCGAAGTGCCCAGGAATAGCGGAAGACCCGGAACAGGTATTCTTTCACTGTCCAAGATTTAGAGGAAAGCGTGAAGCACTGGAGGTCGAATTTCGCAGTGACCTCAATCCACATAACATAGTGGAACAAATGATAAGATCTGACTCCAATTGGGAGACCGTAACTCGCGCAATATGCGACATACATAGAGAATTGAGGAAAGAGGAGCAAATACGAAAAAGGACGCAACGGATTAACGGCTAACTAGCCAAAACCAGCCCTACGAAGTAATACCGAGAGGTAGTTCCGTAAGGAGAATGGTGGAGAAAGAGGATTGAAGGTTTTACTGGGTAAGTAGTCGCACACTGACGATGAAAGTTCCATGTCGCTGCCGTACAATTGGCATTAGTTGACGGCAGTGTCTCCAGACCAATGAGATATCCCCCCTCTATAATAAAAAAAAAGCCAGGGAAGACGCAGATACCCTGATAATTCCGACAGTTCTCTCCTTGGCCCCAACAAATGAATCCGTCACAGTGGTGGGAAAGACGTTGATCTTTTGGTCATTCTGATTGGTCTTTGTGCGCAAAGCATACAAAACATTTTATTCCTCAAACCGCAAACTCTGTACGCTCCTCATCTCGCAATTGAGAAAATAATATCTCAAAACATATTATTTTTACATGCGACTCCACCAGTGCTGTTCAACCAGGGGAAGAAGAAATTTCTTAACGTCCTCAAGAGAAATTCACATTTGCCAGCCATCATAAAAGTTTCTCAAGATCCCCAGGAAGCTCGTTCAAGTATAGCTACGGCAAGAGAGGCCTTCTTGAAGGCGCTGTACGACAAAAGCCCCGAAGAATGGGGGTGGAAAATCACCAAAAGTGGACTCCTGCCTGTAACAACCGCGAGGAATGCCGCACCAGATACGCTACTGCGCATCATTTCTTGTAAATGCAAGAAGGCGTGTGTAGGACACTATGGCTGCGAAAAGGCAGATCAACATTGCTCCCGCTTTGTGCCAACTGTGAGGGCAAGTGTGAGTGTGTTCAAACCATGATTTTATTTAAGTCGAATTTCCGAATTTTCTTTTGATCAAATTCAAAAGATTAGGTACTTTCTGAACAGAGAATCTTATGCTCTCCAACTTTCCAGCATTTTCACGTAGTAGTAGCCGTTTTCAAGTTAAAGACGTTCAAATGTAACCATAACAGGGTTTTTCGCAAAGTTGAGAAAAATCGACGTTTTTCAACTGTCTATTGCGGCTACACCACAGGACCGAATTTGAAGTTTAGGTAGCTAATTCGACGCAAAATTTTATGCTCTTCAATTTATGAGCAGACTTTTTTTAGCTAGGATTCACGGTTTTCAAGTTAAGTATAATTGAAAAACCAAAAAAAAATACCGAAATTTCGAGGTTTTTTGAGATTTGGACCATGTTCCGCAAAAAAATTTGGTGGGAAGCTCCGGATTCGTGTTCAGCACCCCAAAAAAAACATAAAGAAAAAAAATTCTCTACCAAAATTTGCTTCCCCAAATCACGTGGCTGGACTACTACTGAAATTCGTCAAAATGAAAGTTGAGAACAAATTCTATTACCCAGTCAGACAAAAATCGAAACTTGATCGATCCTAGACCGAAGACTGTCTACTAAGGAAGCGATGACTTTATCGATGAAACGTCGGAGACATTTGTATGGGCATGGCCGCTTTTGCGATACCGAAAATGAGGACAGGAATAAAATCGATGACAGTAGTAGATGTAGAATCGATGACTGTAGTCGATGTAGAATCGATGACTGGAGTCAACGTAGAATCGACACTGAGATTGGATTCGGATCAATGATTGTAGAAATGGGTAGAATCTATTTAAGCCTAATATACAATTTGTCCAGAAACTAAAAGTGTCGTGAAATCTCTTTTTGTATTGATTCCACGGCACCATTTAACGGCGGACTGTATCCCAGGCTTATAGAAAAAAACATATTCCGAATTTCATCATGCTACAACATGCGTCGTCAAAGATACTTTCAAAGGAATTCAAATTTCAGGCAAATTGATTACCAGAATCAATGCATGATCGAAGACATTTCGATTCCCTTCACATCAGAGACAAGTCATCGGTTTGTCTCTTCAAATTTTCTCGGTTATATACAAATGTCGATATACTATAATAACCGAGAAAATTTGAATTTTTTCAGCTTCGGAGACAAACCAATGAATGGAACCGCTATAGGATCGAAGACTTTTCAATTCCACTGCGATCGGAGACAAATGTCTTGCTGGGTATCCTCCTTGAATCAACCACAAAGCACTCGCAGAACTAATACGAACAAACTATGAAATTTTCACCTAAACCGATCCAGTAGTCCAGGAGCCCAACGAAAAACGACAAACGAAAAATACATATATTGATTTTCATTAGATGGATAAGTAGATTTTCCTGGTAATCATATGGAGGAAATAAGGCACTGTAGTTTCTTTTAACAAAAGTATTATAGTAACAAACTCACCTGTTGCACTTCGGCTATGGTCGATCTAAACAGTTCGATGTAACGTTGTCCAATGGATTCTCTGTGTCGGGACAATGCATTTGGTGCATCTGATTCTTCAGAAAATAGTACAAATGCATCACCCGTTGCCCGTCCATCGGGTTTCTTAACAAATAAGACGCCATCTGTTCCATCGAGTACATTACATGGATTTTCTCCCGTAGTGAAGAAATCCAACTGTAAGAGAAACATTATCAGTTTTAGATCCTTGCATCTATACTAAAAGTTATCAATGAAAAGATATCGCTTACCACTTGTTTCGCTGTACAATCGTACGGCAATCCACGCATTCGTATTATCACTTGGGCTCCTTTCGATAGGAATGCTTGCGCTTCATTTGATGCACCGCCTGCCACCGCTAAGAAGTCATCACCCGTAGCTCGATAAACTTCGATATATCGATTGCCGATGTGATGCTTATGTCGTTTAAGTGCCATGTCGCGATGTTCTTGAGATATAAAACGTACTAGGGCTTCACCGTTTCGACGACCCTGTGGCGATAAACAAAGTGCCACTCCACCTCTGTAAATAAAATCGAAAGAGATAGTCAAAATTTGACACATGTAAAAGATTCACGAAACAATGACCTTTAAGGGCCTTTTTGTAACGAGCAATTCGAAGGTGGTTTCATGTATTTGAAAACCACCTTGAAAACCGCTCGTTATAAAAAGGCTCCAAGTTACATAATCTTAGGCATGCCTGTCTTGATGAAACAACTAACTTCTGTTGAATAAGCAATGGTGAAAACAGTAAAACAGTAGACCAAAGTCCAAGTTCACAAAAGAACTTCCTCAAAACAAAATGGATGTTCTCAATGCTTTCTAATATCAATTTCCCTCACTAAGTGAATATTTTCAATAATTTTATCAACATTTTCATTTACTAGACTCGAATACAAAATACAGTACGTCAACAGTAGGCCTCTCCCAGATACGCTTAAAATAGTACTGAATGCACCCTGTATACATGAATCTCTCAGTCCCTAACTACTGTGGTAGCGTTCTGACGGTTACATACTCGTACAATATTGTATTAACAGCCACTCGAAAAGACATTAACCATACAATATGTCGATTATAGCAATTATTCGACTGAAACACCATCCGATGAATATTACGAATATCATTATAAATTTTCGTGTAATTTGAAATGTTCACATTACGCTGATAAGTGTAAAATGCGAAAAGCGATATTGGTCGACCTTTTCAAACATACACATGCGCATATAACGTTTATATAGCTGATTTATATTGGAACTTATACAAGTTTACCGGAAACAATCTACAAAAGTAATATTTGATGGTAATTAAAAACTGTTAAGTAAAGATAATGCTTGATAATGCCATGATTATTGTCCATTTAAAAGAGAATTTATTTGTGATGATAGTCCCTGCTCTAGGATAGGGGTCGATAAACTCCGGCCGCTAGCATTATCCGGCCCGCGAGTTAATATTGTGTTTGACATGCAAACGAAACTCCGCCGAAGCCTGTCCCAAGCCATGGTTGTGAAAGGAGGAGGGAATGATAGCTATAGCCTGACTGGCTGAGTTACGTAGTCAGACGTACAACATAGTTGCGTGAACTCTCGCACGTTATGAACCACCTGAAGCAGCTAACACCGAGGCTACCCCTGAATAGGGTTTAGCGATGGGTCGACAACCTATAATTGTAAAAACCACCCCATGTCAAGAAGCCTAGGATTGGATGGATCAACAACGACGACCACGCAAACGATTAACGGATTCGTCTTTCGGATCCTGGAATATACGCTCCCTGAACACACCGGGGCCCGAGGAGGCCCACCTACAGCAGGTCGAGAAATACAAACTGAGCATCACTAAAGTCTAGGAAACAAATTAGCCTGGCAGTAAGATAAACGACAAGAAATCCCACATAATTTTCAGAAGCGGTAAACCATCTGGACATAAGGAATTTGGAGTTGCGTTCATCGTGAACAATCGCCTCAAACCGCACGTTACTGACTTCAAAACCACCAGGTTGTGTGCGATTCACATTTAGACTCAATTTTTCAGCCTCTGGCTCATCAACGTGCACTCCCCCACTGAAGTGAGGGAAGAAGCAGTGAAAGACGAGTTTTACAACCGCCTGGAGATATTGTTCGACTCACTTCCAACAAACGACGTCCAAATGCTGCTGGAAGATTTTAATGCGAAAGTTGGGAACGGGAGTTGGCATCAGGTGGACACGGACTCCACAAGGAATACAATGACAACAGTCAACGGCTAATCGACTTCGCATGCAGTAGCTTGTTGTAAACTCAACATGGTTTCCGCACATAAAGAAACCTGAAAATCTTCGTATACATGCACCGTCAACCTGATTGACTACGTCCTCATAAGCAAAAATTGGCTTCAAGCATGATGGATGTCCGATCGTGCTGAGGAGTAAATTGCGATTCCGACCATCACTTGGTAAAGACAATCTATCAGTGTAGGATCTCTTCAGTGCACCAATCAAGAATCAGCCCTCCCAAAATCTGTTGCGGTTGAAAAACTGTTGAACGATGCCACGGCGCGGTACAAGCTTATACAGACGCCATTGAAGACACCTAAAAGAAAGTAAAGAATGAGCAAGGGGCAACGAGCGGCGAAAACCCCGCCCACATCTCCCGAACTGAGTTACAGCAAGCATAGGCTGCTGCTTAGCTCGTTGAGGGGCCTTTTTCTTCGCCAGATGGCACGGACCGACCTTCACGATCATTATGCTACCTAAGGCTCCATCCCCACGGGCTTCTTCGGATGTCCACCAAACCGTCCATTACAACAATGTATCCAATGTCCAACTACAGCTAAGAGAGAAAAACATGACGAGCTACGACGAATATCAAATTATATTATATTAAATGTAAGAAACGAAAATTCTTTGACATTAATGATAACCTAGCTAATAGAAACACCAGACAAGCGTACAGGCTAGTAAACACGATTAAGAATGGCTAGCAACCCAGGACTAGCCTCTGTAAGGACAAGGATAGAAACATCATCAGCGACACCGATAACATCAGCAAACGATGGACGTCCCGCATTCCACGTCCCCATGTAAGAAGCCCCAATCATTGACGATTTGATCGATCATGGCCCACTACACAACCCCCGAGAGTAGAAGAAGTTGATCGCTCCCTCAAGTCACTCAAACCAAATAAAGCACCGGCTGCAGTTGCAGACGAGATTCCAACTGAACTGCCAAAATCTAGTACGGGTCTATTAAATACAATACATCCACTTCTTCTGCGAATCTGGGAGGATGAGGTGATCCCAGAAGATTGGTGTAGGAGCATCATCTGTCCACAAAAAGGGAGATAAATTGCGGTGCGAGAATTACAGAGGCATCTCAGTAGTCTGTTACGTCCTACTAAATATTGACGAAAATTCTGGAAAATAGAATACAGGCGTACGCTAAACGAATCATTGGCGAAATCAAGTCGGTTTCAGACCTGGCCGATCTACAACCGATCAGCTTTTCACGGTCAAGCGGATCCTAGAAAAGTGCTGGGAATACAACGTTGACGTGTACCAAATCTTTGTTGATTTTAAGCCAGCATAAGACAGTATCTAGGTGCATGCTAGCAACTGCACTTCCGAAAATTAGATATGCTATTGAAACGTCAACAAGGCATAAAAATGCTAGAGATGTTGACGCGCCCATGCCCCTGGAGCGGTCAAGGCAATGAGAGAGTCAGAGAGAGGACAGTATCGATCGTGGTGTACTGTACAACAGCATGCTGCAATTCGGTCTACCAGTAAAATTAGTACGATTAAGAAAGATAACGATGACCAACTCTGTCTCACAGGTCAGGACCCAAAACAGGCTGACTGATCTCTTTGAAACACGTACTGGACTCAAACAAGGCCATGGACTCGCTCCGACGCTCTTCAACCTGGGACTTGAACACGCCATCCGTATAATGAATGCAGACCACAGCGGCACACTGCTCTTCACGTCGAAGCATGCTGACGATATCAACACCATGTTCCGAAACCTGCCCGCCGCAGAAGAACTTCTAAATAATCTTGACGCGGCTGCAAAAAAAGTTAAGACTACGCATTAACCAGGACAAAACAAAAGTATGGATGTAATCAAGAACAAGGCCGCCAGAACAACCGAACAACAGTGTCGGGGACCTCAGCATCGAATTCGTAGATGACCTTCGACAGAGTTCCTCGTGATCTGATATGGGTCGCCCTAAGAGCAATTAAGGTGCCCGGGGCATATGTAAAAATGATACAAGACATGTATAATGGGGCAACTACTAAAGTTAGATGCACAGCTGATAAGTCTGAAGAATTTTCAGTTAAAGTTGGAGTTCGCCAAGGCAGTGTATTGGGTCCCTTTCTCTTCAACATCATAATGTTCTATTTATTAACACTCATCTCTGAGACCCTGGAAATATCGCTTCTTTCACCGATGTCCTAGGTAGCAAAGGCATCGTGGCTTTGCAGGCTGCACTGACCAAGTGGTGTAAGATACTGGAGGATCATGGACTGAGAATTAGCATACCAAACAGTGAGTATCTTTGCTGTCCTTCTCAGATTCAGAAAGACCGATGCCAGATATCTACATTAAAGGAGAGCAGCTGAAGTCCTGTACAAGGTTCAACTACGTGGGCTCGATGGTCAACAAGGAAGCTAACTGCGATAATGACATCAAACATCGCATCAGTGTCGGTTGGATGAAGTGGCGAGAACACTCTGCAGTTTTCTGCGACAAGAAGATGCCACGAAAGCTTAAGGGCAAGTTGTACAAAACGGTCGTATGTCCCGCACTCAAGTATTCGTCTCAATGCTGGACCACACTCGCCGACACTCGAAAGTAAAATGACTGCGACTGAGATGAAAATGCTACGGATGTCAGCCGGTGTAACCAAAAAGGATCGTATCAAAAGTACCCACATACGAGGCAGCTTGTTTGTTGAGCAACCGATTACTGAAAAGCTCGAAGATCCTCGTATGGATTGGTATTGCCACGTTCTAAGGCATCTGCCTGAGAACCCTGTCATGAAAGCACTATCAATGAATGTTCCATTTGCTGGACCCGAACGCCGAGGCAGACGGAAACACACGTGGATCAATCAGATGAAGAAGCAACAACAACGCATTAATCTTGGCGATGATACGATCCAAGACCGAGCTGCCTGCAGAAGGAAGCTGAGATTATACCACCAGAATGGGTGAAGTGCCAACACCACAGGCAAAGCAATGCGAAGCGGCAGAGTGGTATGAAATGGCAACGAAGAAGAAGAAGAACATGTCAAAGGGCGCCAATGAAATTGACAAAATTAAGCGAGGGATACAGCTAGCAAATAAAACTTTCCTCTCGGTCCTCCCAATAATGAAATCGAAGCATGTGCACAGAAATACTAAGCTCCGAATATACAAAACCATATACGACCTGCGCTGCGAAACCTGGACTCTCACTCAAGCCTAAGAAAAATGATAAACACATTTCAACGTAAGGTCGTTTGGCGAATTTTCGTAGCAATTTACCGACCGAAATGAATGGCGTATCCGGTACAACTATGAGCTGTACGAAATGTACTGAGCTGAGCTGGAAGTTCCGAGAATCGTCAAACTACAACGTCTACAATGGGCAGGACATTTATATATTAATAGGCTAACAAATTTTGTATGGGAATTTTGTGACGGGAACTCCTCCCAAACTACTGAACCGATTTTAATGATTTATACACCATTAGAAAGGTATTCTTTCGAAGGTGTGTAAGTTTTATATTTTATTAAAATTGGCGAAATACTTTAGCTTTAATCCGCGAAAAACATTGCGAGCTTAGAATCCTAGCTTGGACAGATGTATTTGCTACAGCGTTGGATCAGCGGTTCGTGGCTTTGCGGGGATTCGGTTCATGTATATAATGTCGTAAGCTTGGGCATATGTAAAAAACATTGCGAGCTTGGGTAGATGTACCCGCTAAGGATCATTTCATAGGATTGTGGGTGGAACAGCGTTCATTGGATTGTGAGTGGAGCCGTCTAGAAAAGGTACACAAGAAATAAATAAACCGTCGAATTGAAAATATGAATCAAGTATCCAAATGCCGGATGATCTAGTATACAATGAATGGACGACGACCGCATGTCTAAGAAAATATTCAATGCACGACGCGTCGACCGGGCAAGGCTGCGCGGAAGACCGAGAGCTCGTTGGAAAGACGCAGTAAATGAGGACGCGGAACAAATGCTGGGGGTCCAAAATTGGAGGACGCGGTGACTGGACCGAGATAATTGTGAGCCGATGATCCAGGCGGCCAGGGCCTGAGGTTGGGCTGTTTCACCACGATGATAATGATGATCAACTAGCTATCATAATTCAGCCATCTTTATCGCACTGATCGCCCGAAGGAAAATATAATTTTCGGCTCGAAAACCAATCCAAAAAAAACTAATTTTTGCAAGT
The DNA here is from genome assembly GCA_964017055.1 of Chloromyia formosa. Taxonomy (NCBI): domain Eukaryota; kingdom Metazoa; phylum Arthropoda; class Insecta; order Diptera; family Stratiomyidae; genus Chloromyia; species Chloromyia formosa. The sequence goes on along the minus strand of OZ024815.1, from coordinate 53,845,478 downwards.
CATCTTCGTCATTCTTTCTCGACACGCTGAAGGTTTCTATTCCGCCTATATGGAGCCGATCTTTGTATAGAAGGTGTTACTAGTTTACTATAAAATTTGCACCACCGAATATCAATTCGATTTGTTGGCATTCTACACAGGCTGAAGTTTGGATTGTTAAATATGCAACACACAACATAAGTCAACCTTTGCCCCCATCACACAGAAGTATTTGAGGTATTGGTGAACTGTTTACTGGAACTACTCAATTTGAAAGGGAATCTTTCATATGCAAACCCCTCCATTATCTATGAAATGATGAAATTCTGTACTTTTTTTACTAGTTTCATACCATATAATGCAGGTATTTCTAAAATTATAATAATGAAGAAAATATTCTCACTTTGCTACATTAAGTCCTCTGAAGAATTTTGCTATATCCTGGTCACTGCTTTGCCAAGGTAAACCACGAGCACGTACTATACACGAACCATCAATTTCGTCATCAATTGAACTGAAAATACAATAAAACGGAAACAAATAATTAAAATATGAATAAAAATTAATAATTTGATAATTATGATGCTAAAGATACAAAATATTAATTCGCGGGAAAACAACGAACTAATAATAGAGTAGCCACTTTTTTGCTTCGGAAATGGAATATGGAGTAGGAAGTGTCGCCGAACACTTCATATTTGATCGACTAATAATAGGCGTGTTTTTTTGTACTGCGGTGAAGGTTAATTGGGGGTTATCCGGGTTAACTTACACACATTACACAAACAATGAGGGTATGTTGTTTGTGTAACGTGTGTAAGTTAACCTGGATAGCCCCCAATTAACCTGCAGCGCAGTACAAAAAAACACGCCTAATGTGGTAATGGCGCAACGCGCACGTTCGCCTTTTATGCACTGGGCCCCAGTTCGATTCCTACCGAATGCAGTAGTCTTCGTTAAAAAAAAGGAATTTACATGTCGGACTATGAGCCCACTCAACTGTTAAATAAGTACCCATTTGGGGTAATAAAAAACTCAGTTTGACGTTTTGCTGATCACACACCTCTGCACAAAACACACCGTCGCGATCTAGTTAATGAGTTGATGCTAGCTCATCTCGAGGCCTTGGTCCAAAAAGGAATGTTGGCTCAGTTGTTTATTTAAAGTAAAATTAAATTTAAATTATTGCGTGATTGACTGCAAATTAGCAAATATGTAGTGAAATAATCATACACTCATTGAAAGGAATATTTAATAATTACGCAAATTTGAGGTGTTTCTTTTACTATAATCCACGGTTTTAGCGTAGCTATCTTTTAGTTTTGGGCCGATTTAGTGACGACAAATTGATCATTCGAGCCTAGCAGGTTGGTGAGCATAAAAATATTTATACATATTCGAAATATGATATAAATAATAAGGGGGCAAAAATCCTCTTCTCAAGTCCTCCTCGCGGGATCTCTCTGGATCGGCAGTGATGTGACCAATTTTAGCTAAATAAAGCCGCCAATCATGGCGGTGGGATAATTTGGTTGAGGTAAACATGATAGTTGCGTCTAATTGGCCGCCTCAGGTAAGTGGGGTTGCACCAATTACGTAGAGAGCTGCAACAAAGTTGTTTGAACTCTGGCACGAACTTTTTGAAGCAATAAGCACCGAGACAGCCCCTGAATAGAGTTGAACGAGGGGCAAGAGGGTCGGGTCTTGGCCGTTTCGACACTAGCCTGCTCGAGAAGCGACATCCTATAACGCGCAATGGCGCAACATTCGTACAAGATGTGTTTGTCTCTGATTTGACAATTTGGCCGAGGCTAGTCCCAAGTTACAGTAAGGTTCTGGTCCATGAAAGCGATTGGGTGATCCTTATCTGGTGGCTCTAGCGCTTCCAACACAAGAAAACTCGGCTTTTGATTGCCAACAGTTGGAGGAGTGTGTAACATTCCTTTATCAGTCTCGAAGAAACCTTTTACGAAGATATCGTTTTTAAAGCTGCTTGGCTATCTGAGTAGATAGCATTGTGAGCGCCGGGAAGTCCTTTTTAAATTGTATGAGTCTCAGCTTTGAAAACGCTGAGCGAGATTCCTATTGTGATCGGAATCCTGGTCTATTTAATGTTACTGATTTTGGAATGAATTAACGCAGCACAGTAAGGCACTGCTCACACGGGGATACTCAACTCTGCAATACTCGTCGGCTGAGAGACGGAGGCTTGGAGTCTTGAGACTGTAGTCGCCCGTCATTCTCACACGGCCGCTACTAAAGTCGCGAGTTGTGCATGTCGGCTGGCTCAAGTAGTCATTGTGCACGGCTGTTGCTTGTGGATCCGCGGGGGCGGCTTGCTTGCGGGGATCTTGTGTGTACATGTCGAGATGTTGATAGCGATAAAGGTTGACGTTGTGGACGGCAAGAGGAATATGGATTTCGAATTGCTTATGGATGTGCGATGTGGACTTGATTGGGGTACTATCTTTGTACATGTCGCTGTCGTATGTTAGTCCATGCTATGAACGAAACCGGGTGTGCGTTCATCTTTTTCTTCAAATGTTTGGGAGTTGAAACGGATCGCCAACAGCTTCATGGAAACCTGGATTTGCACCTGTACGGTAGATCTTGTTGGTTGGTATTGAAAATAGACGTGATCCAGCTAAGGGAGCGTCACCTCCCCTACATTTGTACCACTATGCTTCGCCCGGTCAAGTAGAAATGTTCCTTTTTTTAAAATAGTGCATTGATGCAATTGATGGTGCCATTTTTTACTCACCTGAAAGCTGAACTACCTTCACTACTTCATTCCAGGCCTTCTCCGTTGCATATTTCCGGGAATAACCTCTTAACTTAAAATTATATAATTCGGGGAATTGTTCTACTTCCGCCACTAATTTTATATTAAACTCCTGATCACTCATAGTTTTGGAGTCGAAAGTAAACGGGTGCGAAATTAACTGCGAAGAGAACTCCTTTATTGTGAGGTGAGGTGGTAGTTCTTTATTTATTTTTCATATCTTTCGTTCATAGACTGGACTAATATACGACAACGACATGTACAATGGTAATACCCCAAACAAGTCGACCCCGCACATCCATAAGCAATCAGAAAACCATATTTTTCTTCCCGCCACAACGTCAACCTTTATCGCTATCAACCTCTCGACATGTACACACAAGATCCCCGCAAGCAAGCCGCCCCCGCGGATCTACAGCCATGCACAATGACCACTTCACACATACGACATGCACAACCAGGTGACTGGGCGACTACGTGGCTCGGAGCCTAGCATGTCGAATCTCCTAGCCTTCGGTGGCGCATTTGTCGAGTATTCGCGACTGGAATATCTCCGTACGAGTGCCACCATCTGATTACCCATATGCCAGATCTTTTAGTCACCGGTTAGCCCAGTCGCTCGCGGATTTGAGTATCCCCGTGTGAGTAGTGACCAAGTCTAATGATCGCAGCAGAAGACACACATTCACCTCATTAAAACTCATTTTCTTTCGTGTTTCTAGGGTTTTGTATAAAAACAAAACCCTTATGAAATCGGTCATGCGTCCGTCTGTCCGTCTGTCTGTCTGTCTGTCTGTCCATGAAATATCTCACGAACTGCTGAAGCTACATGCATGAAATTTGGTGGAAATATGTAGAAATACTATAATTCTCTGGAGAAACCGATGCGTTGTAATAGGTCAATTTTAAGGGGGGGTCCCCATAGAGAGGAAATGAAGGTCGAAATTTTTTTTCCGTCTGGTATAGGCAAGTGGGGTATCGTAAGAAAGGTACCGTCGAGTACATTCCATTTTTGGACTTTTTTTCAAATTTTAAGAAAGGAGAAAAGAGGGAGAGGGGAAAATATGTGGTCCGAGTTCCCCCCCCCCCCTTGCATTTCGAGACCGTTATAGCTAGACATATGAAAATTTACAGAAAAGCGGCATTTCACTAGCATAGAAAACCGAAAATAATAGAATTTTTAAATCTCATCTAAAAAGGTTAATAATAGTACATTTCTATAGTTGCAGTTAGCACACCCCTGCACCCCTCAAGCACACCTGAGGTCAAAAATATTGATGGCTGATGATAACCAACATCATAGGCAATAATACCTCTAAGTTTCATTACAATGACATGATATTTAATAATAGTACATTGACTTAAAGTTATGCATTTTGACACTATCCATACAAAAAATACACCTACCGGCCTCACGCATAGATATGCGTGTACTACTTACATGCTGTTTTCGTAGTGCGAATTGCAGTTATTTAATGAACTAACTTTGGAAGGGTGAAGATTTGTGATTGGTGATCCTAGCAATAACTATTCATACAATTAATTTTTTTAGGGTTTTGTGTCTTAAATCTTACAAAATCGGCCAAACACCTGTCTGTTCGTCTGTTGATAGAATATCTTACGAACGGCTGAAGCTGCACACATAATTCGGCGAGAATGTGTAGAAATGCTATAATTTGCTGGGGATAGCGTTGTGGTGTAATTGGCCAACTTTAAGAGGGGGGGGGGGGGTCCACATAGAGGCGAAATTAAGGTCAATTATTTTTTATCCACTGGTATAGCCAAGTGGGGTGTCGTGAGAAAGGTAATGTTGAGTACATTCAATTTTTGGCATTTTCTCGAGATTTGTAGAAAGGGGAACAGTGGAGGAGGAAAAAATATTAGACCGTAATTTGTCCCAGCCGCCCTGAATTTCGAAGCCGTTACACAAGTTTGCAATTTGCAATGTCGTCTTATGGTTAAGCATCTCGAAGTGTAGGACAGTTTATCTCGCATACATACATATCTATCTACAGCTTCTCGTATTAAAACTAGTACTTTGAGAGGTGGCAGATGCAGTCTTTTTGTGAATTGGCATGTAAGATACTACCTATATATTATGGGTAAAACATTTAATTATGGTGTTTTTATTCTGCTGAGTGGTACCAAGAAGAGCAGGGAGCCAATATTTAGATACCAAAATAAGCGCGTACTACAAAACCCTCGAATTGCGGGCGTAGCCCTCTATATTCCGGTTTCATTTCTGTATGTACTTGCAAATCGTAAAAACGTTTTTCATGTGTATGTACGTATATTGTTATTGTAAGAAATATAATTTTTTCTGAAAAAGTACCTATAACTAATTTTTACTTTACACATACATATTTAATATCCGGGGTCGCGAAAAAATCTCGATGATAAAAAGGGGTCATGCATGAAAAAAGTTTAGGAAGCCCTGAGCTAGGGTATAAAGACTGCACTTTCTAGATTTCGTGGCATACCTATGATTTGCATACCTTCATAGTATGGCCATGCAAATACTTTTATTTGCTCTGATCCATAATGAACATTTTACAACATCCACTCTACAACGTCGCCGGGTTAATATACTTATAAAAGTGCACACGTTTTGGTTTTCCAATAAACGAATGCGTATGCACAGTGCAATAATTTCTTGAATATTGTTTTCACCCTTAATAATGCCACGATGCAATTCTAATGCAATTTCAATGCTCGTTAGCTCGTTTGTCATTAAAGTGTAACGATTGTTTTATACGTTATGTACGTAAACTAAATATAGTGGCGTATATAAGGGCTATCGAATATCCATAAAACGATAATGTTCTTTTCAAGAGCATATTTTTCACTCCTTCTTCTTCTCAATAGAGATGGAATTTATGTATGTAGAGTATAATTTCATTTGAATGTTATCAGTAAACAAGCCACAACCTTTACCGACTTGTCCAAGGTATGCGGCAAAATGGGCGGGTGGTGATTGCTACCAGCATCGTCCGAAACCAATTTATGCTAGCGAAACGTCAACTAGGCCACATGGGAGTAGCTGACGCGCTATGCTCCACTAAGGAGTAGGGCAAACAGTATAAATTATTTATTTCACCCTTTCTCAGTGCTGTCAGTAGTCTGAAATTTGACTTGAACGATATGGAAAATATCCAACCACAAAAAACCACTGATTCGAAACCTCTCACGTCTGTGAATTCGAAACTATTGTACTTGAACATTATCTAGTCAGGAATGCTCAAAGTGGTCGATTCGAAAATTCAGGGGGTCGACAGTTTCAAATGCCGGTAGAAAGTTTTGCAGTACATTTGTTTGCCTTGTACCTTTATGTTTATACCCTAGACTTTTAGTATAGGGTATATTGTTTTTGTCACGACGGAAATATGTAACACCTTAAAGGAGGCTCCGGAGGTATAGCATTGTATATATATAAATGATCAGGGTCACCTCCTGATTCGATTTAGCCATGCCTGTCTGTCTGTCTGTCTGTCTGTCTGTCTGTCTGTCTGTCTGTCCGTTCGCACGATAACTTTCGATAGAATGAAGCTAGAGCCTTGGTCAGATGTTGGAAGTATGATCTAGTTGGTTGGTATTGAAAATGGGCATGATCAGGCCAAGAGAACGCCTACCTCCCCTACATATGTCAAATACTTAAATGTATCCATAACTCCCGATTAAATAAACATGAAAACCTCTAGCTTTGGTAGATTGCTCGTGAGGGTAATCTTATAATCTTTTGGAAAAATAAAATCGATGAGTTGAAAACTAACGGCAATTTTCTTACAAAGAGCCCCGTACTACCCTACTTTTCAGGTTTTTTGTCCATAACTTTTGAACAAATTGACGTAGACATCTGATTTTTGGTATGTAACCCTGAGGGAAGAAGCTACTCAAGGTTCTGTAAGTTGGGCGAAATCAGATCAAACGAACACCTACCTCCCCTACAAATTAAAAAAAAATAAATGTTCCTTTAATTACGATAACTTTCGATAAAATGATACTACCGACTTAAAAATTTGGTGGAATGTTGCTAGTAAGACCTTCTTAGTTGGTATTGAATATGGGCAAGATACGACCCAAGGAACCCCCACCTCCCCTACCAACGAAACTTCAAATAAGCAATAACTTTTGATACAATGAAGCCAGTGACTTGAAATTTTGGTCAAATGTTTGAAGTAAGATTGAGTTAGTTGCCATTAAAGATGGGTAAAATCCGAACTAAGGAACCCCTACCTCGCCTAGAAATGAAACTTAAAATAAGCGATAACTTGTGACAAAATAAAGCTAGCGACTTGAAATTTTGGTCAAATGTTTGTAGTAGGATCCAGTTGGCTAATATTGAAAATACGTAAAATCCGACCAACGAAACCCCTACTTCCCCTACAAATGAAACTTCAAATAAGCGATAACTTTCGATAGAGTGAAGCTAGAGACTTGAAATTTTGTTTAAATGTTTGTAGGGTGATCTAATTGGTTGGTGGCAATGATGGGCAAGATCCGACCCAAGCAACCCCTACCTCCCCTACAAGTGAAACTTCAAATAAGCAATAACTTTCCATAGAATGAAGCTAGCGACTTGAAAAATTCGACAAATATTTGTAGAATGGGTTAGTTAGTTAATTGATTTTGAGAATGGTCAAGATCCTACTGAATGAGTGCCAACCTCCCCTATGAACTGGCCATATAGGAGACCCATTCTTAATGCATATGGTCGTTGCCAATTGGTACTTTTGGTATCACCACTAGGTCTGTACAAGTCTAGGGTATGTACGCTTCGGACTTTGCTTCGGCCCGGTTTTTTTTGTTGCTGGTCACAAAGCCGGGTTTTGTCAATAAAAATTTGGCTAGGGAAATATTTCTGAAAGAATTAGGTTTTATACCAATTATTTTGATTTTTTTATAATGGTTTTCAGTTCAACATTTTGTCTTTTTAAAGGTTTCTTTTTTTTACATTTTTTCTTCGGTTTTTGCTTAATATACCGAAGTATACATCTTGAAGAAAAAGTACCTTTTACCTTTTTCAAAACACATTAAATATGCTAAAGTTTCGTACCAAAATACAGTTTGTATGTCCAGAAGTTTCCGAAAAAAGGCCCTTGAGTTTGTGCCCTGAACAAAAGGTCGCCCTTATCTTATCTAAAGTATACATTAAAACTCCTTTAATAAATTAATATAAACGATAAACACATTTTCCGTGTTATTTATAAACAAGCTAGCCTTCGGATAGCTTGCCGAAGATATGATACCCTTCACGAGAAGGTGCATTTGCTACTTTGAAATTAGTAGTTAAACTTGTTTCGATTCCACTGTTCCTATGAGAGGTATATGAAATAGTGGGACGATTTAAACCAAATTTAGGAGTATGGTTTAGCAATAAACATGATTGAATAATATGAAATTCAGTAAAGATATCTTCAGAAATAAAAAAGTTTTTCTAACAGACACTTGCTTTTGGAACGGTCGTTCCTATGACAGCTATATGATAAATAAATAACTGGCGCAACAGTCCAATTTAAACCATGGCCTCGAGATGAGTTAGCATTATCTCATTTTCTAGATCGTGACGGTCTTGTGCAGAGGTGTGTGATCAGCAACACACTCAACCGAGTTATTTACCCCTTAAATGAGTACTCATTTAACAGCTGAGTGGACTCATAGTCCGACACGTAAATCCCCTTTTTTAATCGAAAACTACCGCATTCAGTAGGAATCGAACCGGGGCCCAGTGCGTAGAAGGCGAACGTGCTAACCATTGCGTGCGCCATCCGGACTACTACAGCTATATGATAGACAGCTATATGATAGGGTAGATCAATTTCAACCAAAATCGGTAAGGTGATTTTGCAAAGGATACTATTGAATAATTTGAGATTTGAGAAAGATTTATTACGAAATAAAAAAAATTTTCTCACAAAAACCAACTTTTGGACCAGTCGTTCCTATGACAGCTATATGACGTAGTGGTCCGATCCCACTGGATCCGACATATTTACAGCGTGCAATAGAAAGAAGGCTTTGTGCAAAATTTCAGCTCGATAGCTTTAAAACTGAGGGACTAGTTTGCAACCAGACGGACAAAGCTTAATCGACTCGTCTCGTCATACTCCAAGACCAAAAATATATTATATAGTTTATATGGTCGGAGAAGCTTCCTTCTGTGCGTTGTAAACTTCATGACTAAGTTAATATACCCTTATCACATCCGTGAAGGGTATAAAAAGTGGTTAAAAACGATTTAAGGGCCGTTTTCCCAATATCTAGTTAAATCTTATCCTGTAGATAAACGCTAAACGGTACTCATCTTCCGATTAAGAATATATCGGACAATAATTTCAAACAGCTGATACGGGCTGCTGAGATTTTGACAGCTAGAACTGTTTGCACATTCAAATGAGACGATTAAACTGGTCACAAGGAACAGAGTTCTGGATATTCATTCGAAGGAAACGGATCTGAAACCATCATCATCATCGTGGCGCGACAGCCCGACGTCGGGCCTTGGCCGCCTGGCCACAAAATAATGCTGAGAGAAGGCACAGACGCAGAATAGAATAGAACAGGTGGCAGAATTCCGCTAGAAAATCAGCTGACTTTCTACTGCATTAGCTGCGCTGTGGACTGCATTATCATATTTTGAGCGTTGCATGCGCTAAGGTTAAATTTAGTGTCCCGAATAGCTAACTGGCAGTTTAACCGGACATTGAGAAAACGGGCCTAAATTTTGTAATTTGTAGTAACATTTTATTTTGAATGCATTTCGGGCAACCATCCGCATATAAATTTTTTTGAAAAGATAATTAAAATTCCTATTAAAATCCGTTTCCTACGTACGTTTTTTTACAGAATTATAGGTCTAAGGTTTTTTTTCTTCCAAAAATGAAAATTTTCCGTTTTGGAACGGTTAGCACGTTTGCCTTCTATGCACTGGGCCTCGGCACAACCATCTACACACAAGGCCAGGAAGCAAACCTGGACATCTACATATGCAGCCATAGCTCTCACAGCAGGCCGATGTTAGTCAAAAGTAAGTATGTATGGCGATATACGGACCGCGAGTAGTCCATCGAGATATTTTATTCAAAAAAATGCCGGTTCTCGGTCAGTTTGAGGCGTGAAAGTGAAATATGTTGTATAGTGAAGTATTTGTCAAGTGTCCAAAAGAAAAAAAATGTGAATCGATGAATTTAGTGTTCGTTTTTGCGTTTGAAGTTAATGTGAAAGAGGTTTTGTGTCGCGTGTGTCAAACACGAACAAAAAGAAATAAGGCGATTTGTGGCAGTGAATTACATTTTTTCACACCACATTAAGTTTCGGGCATGCCCCCCCTCAAACAAAATCATGAAAAAAGGGTGAGAAAGTTGGAAAAAAAAAACATAAGTAAGACTCGAGAAATTTTGCCGTTGTGAGCATTTATTTTCAAGAAAATAATTAAAATGCCTATATATTATATTGGTCATATATACATGGTCAGTAGTGTGAAAATTATGGTTAGGTAACGTAACGTGTAGAACAGTAAATATAGTACTTTGGGTTGGGAAATACAAAATAATGCCACATTAACAAAATAAGAGACTAAAAAGTAATGTAGATGACCTTGCAAACTTAACAATTTATTATCACATTAGGGTTCAGTCACGTTCTCCTTCAACATTCATGAACAGAAGGGGTTCTAAAAGCCACTGGGCCAGAGCTGCTCGGACACGGGTTTTTAGAATTTTTAATTTTGAGAAGTTTCTCTCGCATGAACCCTGAGTAGATGGTACCGTAAGTACGTATGGTCGCTTTTCCATTTTTTTGTTTTTCGATTTTTTTGTTTTTCTTTGGATTTTTAAAATTCAAATAAAGTCGGATATGCCGACTGCAGCATGCGAATTATAAAGAAAAGTTTATAAGCGCATCGCAAACATCGATGACACTCTTCACATTTAGCCCTTATTGGTACATCGCCAACGTCATCGAGAAAATCTAAATCAGTATCAGTTTCGACGACATTAGAGGCAAAAGGTGCCCGCGTCAGTGACTCATAAATATCCAAGAAGCTCTGAAACTCTGTGCGTGCCAAGCGTGCGTCAACCTTATTGCCAATGACGACACCGTGCAAAGTGAAGAATCATCAATTGACATTTTACTGGAAAATCTTTTGAAATCCAGCGTAGCGAGGTTGTTATATTCGTTTCCATTAAAACGATCCGAAAGACCTTGAATTACGTGGTCCAAAGCAACCAGAAAAGTGTTGATCCTGAATGATTGAATGGGGTAATTTTCGCTCTCGAATCCGTTTTCCGCTGCAGCATGAGCTCCACTTGAGCGCGCGGAGCGCGGCGCACGGGCAGTTCTAGAAGGAGTGAAGGCACAACTAACGGATACAGTAGTGCTGCCAGCTTTCTCCTGCTGCTCATTGACCAGATTGATGTATTGCACAGTTTCCTCAACAAAGTCGTCAAACTTGTCTCTCATATTCTGCAGTTGCTTTTGAAGTAACGGGATTAAGGTGTAGGTGACCAAGTAATCGATTTGCGGGGACAGTGCATTAGATACTGGAGTTGACAGATCGTAAATCTTGAGCATTATTTTTGACAAAAGAACCGTCTCAAACTTGCACCAGTTACTTATATTAGAGATTCGACAGTAAAACACGCCCTAGCATCAGATGAGCCGCAAGTCCGAATTTCTTCCCCACATAGAAGAAAATCAAACAATTTTGTCGCTTTGACGCCATCCACATCAATAACTGACTTCAACGCGCTTGGTTTGCTCCACCACCGTGTTTTGCCAATTCTACCAAAACGGCGAAGCTTTTGATGACTTTCATTACGGCCGTCAACTATTTCGGTCCGGATATGCATCCGCTTGCACGAGTCCCCGAGGAAAACTGCACCACCTTCAACCAAACCGAACAAAGACTTTGTAGCATTGCAGGATTCCGAGCAGCTGGTAAGAACTAAATTGAGGCAGTGACCTGCACAGTGTGTAAATATAAAGTCTGCATTTCTTCTTTTAGTCCTGCCTCCTAGCCCTTGAAGCAGCCGCTCATGTTGCTTGCTCCATCAACGGAGCAAGCAGAAATGTTCTTGGCGTCGAGACCGAGTTTACTCAACTCCTGCTTCAGTTTGGTGTATATTGCTGTGTGATTGATAATGAAGTATATAGTTGTCATGTTTGTCGAAATCTCCCCATAGAGAGTTGGCCCGGGCCGGATCCTGCTATGCTATGATGACATGCGTGACCTTCGCTTGGGCCCGAGCCAAAACCCGATATTTTTGCAACTGAATTCAAGACGTACTTCATACCAGGTTTGATTGCAACGACAACCGCGGTCCGGGCTTCGAAACCGGAAGTCCGGGTTCCGGTACCGGGATCGGCCCGCCGACCCTTCGGGCCCGAAATCGATACTTGACCCTGAAGCCCCACCAAGAAATCGCAGGTTTCAGGGCAGACCACGCCGCCCTTGCGCTCTACGATATTAATCTAGGGCTTGGAGTTCAAATCTCGGCGCGACCAAAAACTGCCTTTGTAATAGAACTCTCACAGTGCTCCGAGCTTGTCAGTATAAAGACAGCGCGGATAGGAGATGCATTCTAGCAAATGCACTTCTGAAAAGTAGATATGCTACCGAAACGTCAACAAGGCATAGAAATGCTAGAGATGTTAACGCGCCCATTCCCCTGGAGGGGTCAAGGCAATTAACATAACAAATGTGTGGCTATTCCTTTTTTATTTCAATTAGATTGTAATTAGGGGGCTTTAATTTCCGGAAACTCGTAAATTACTCCTTTTAATTAAATTGAACCTTCAAAAAATCGTAAATTACGTTCATGATCAGTCGAATTTCATTGTGTTAAAAATGAAACTGTTGTAAAACGATTATTATCGGCTTAAATTTACCTAATTGCATTCGATTGCTTATTTCATGAGACATATCTGAACTTCAGCTGACATTTAAATGTTTTTAAATATTTTCTGTTCTTTTTGCTTATTATTTTTTCTAATTTTATGAATTCGCTTAATTTCTCCTCCCTATATCGTGGATACGTTGATGGGTAGTGGCAGATACGACGATTGATATGAGTACTCTATGCAATGCGATAGTTGTCTACGCGTCCATAACTCTAAACGCATTTGATTGCATTTTCCAATAGTAGTAGAATCGAATTAAATATGTAAAAGACAACAAAATTTCATTGATGGACGGTCTGTTGCAATGCAAAACTTGACCTGTAAAATTATTTAAATGCGTAGCATAATGAAAAATTCATAACTATGCAGATTTCAATGGAAATGTGAGGCGTTCGCATTGGACATTGTTGTTGTTGTGGGTTTGGGCGACTGTAGGTGGAAATGGAAAATGTATAGAAATTGGAAATTTTTATTGAATGAACCAATTTACGAGTGCGTACATACTACTACTCAATTGCCCTAACCCCTTGTGGGGCATAGCGCGTCAACTGTTCCATGTGGCCCAGTTGACGTTTCGTTGGCATAAACTGGTTTCGGAGAATGCAGTTGCCAGCATGCACCTCCTGCACATCCATGGCCACGAACGACGTCGTGGACGGGATTCGAACCCGAAACGCCGGTAGTCAGACATGAGACTGGTGCCTCAAAACACTGCGCTACCGGTCGCCCCAATTATACTTTATTTGGATGCAGGCTGAAATTAATGCAAAATATGCTTTTGATAAATTTATAAAAATTAAATGTAGTGTAGCTAGAAATTTACACTTAGTATGGAATTATTTTTGATAAAACGTTTTGATACATTGATACAAACCACATTCAAAGCAAAGGTCAAAGGTCGACACCTAATCATAATACCCCTGCGCCCTATATCTCTCTTATCCAGTATTAGGAAAATTTTACAGAAAATCATTTTAGACAGATTTCCAATGTTCGCCGATTCTTCAATTCCAGATAACCAATTCGGATTCGAAAAACACAAAGCCACTGAAATAGCTGTTATGGCTCTGCAAGAAGCAGTTTTTCAAAATCTTAAGAAAAAGAAGAAAAAATGCAGAAAGCATTCGACTCAACCTCTCACAATGGTTTAACATTCAAATTCGTTGAGGCGAATTGCCCTCTTGCACTGAGCCACGTCATTGCCAATGTCCTCAAAGATAGATCAATTCAAATTGTCACAGGCTCTCGAAAATCTGAAGCGATTTCGTTGTCTTCTGGAGTCCCCCACGGCTCTGTCCTAGGACACAAACTTTTTAGTTTTTAGATCTATGACATTCCAACTGCAGTTCACTTGAATCATGACAATGGAGATCGTCTCTCTTCAGTTGAGCAAATCATCTGCAGTCTCTTTAAGCCTTTTCAGGTGCTAACTAAAAAAAACTAGCCAAGTCTCTAGCTTCACTCTATCGAAAGTTATCGCTTCTTTGAAGTTCCACTTGTAGGGGAGGTAGGGGTTTCTTGGATCGGATCTTGCTCATCATTGTCACCAACAAATAAGATCATGCTACAAACATTTAAACAAAATTTCAAGTCTCTAGCTTCACTTTGTCGAAAGTTATCGCTTATTTGAAGTTTCATTTGTAGGGGAAGTAGGGGTTTCGCAGGTCGGATTTTTACATATTTTCAATATTAGCCAACTGGATCCTATTACAAACATTTGACCAAAATGTTAAGCCGCTAGCATTATTTTGTCATAAGTTATCGCTTATTATAAGTTTCATTTCTAGGGGAGGTAGGAGTTCCTTAGGTCGGATCTAACCCATCTTCAATACCAACTAACTTAATCTCACTTTAAACATTTGACTAAAACTTCAAGTCGCTGGCTTGATTCTGTCAAAAGTTATCGCTTATTTGAAGTTGCATTTGTAGGGGAGGTAGAGGTTGCTTGGGTCAGATCTTGCCCATTTTCAATACCGACCAAGTAGATCTTACTAGCAACACACGAGCAATCTGCCAAAGCTAGAGCTTTTCATGTTTGTTTAATCGGGAGTTATAAATACATTTTACTATTGTACATATGTAGGGGAGGTAGGCGTTCTCTTGGCCTGATCATGCCCATTTTCAATACCAACCAACTAGATCATACTTCCAACATCTTACCAAAATTTCAAGGCTCTAGCTTCATTCTATCGAAAGTTATCGTGCGAACGGACAGACAGACGGACAGACGGACAGACAGACATGGCTAAATCGAATCAGGAGGTGACGCTGATCATTTATATATATACATTGCTATACCTCCGGAGCCTCCTTTAAGGTGTTACATATTTCCGTCGTGACAAAAACAATATACCCTATACTAAAAGTCTAGGGTATAAAAATGGAAAAACAGGAATATCGCATCTCGATAAAACATTGTGTTTTTTGGGAAAAACTTTTGAGCCATCATTGCAATGGTTGCAGAAATGTTATCCCATATTTCCTCCTTCGAGAACAACAGTTTACTCGTATCGATTATCGATTAGTGAATTTAAAATAGGTTGTACAAGCACTAAAGACGCACCTCGCTCTGGAAGGCCAAAAGAGGCTACGAATGCAGAAATCGTAAAGCAAGTGCATCGAATCGTTTTTAATTATCGTAAAGTGAAGTTGCGCGAGTTAGCTGAGGCCGTGGGCATCTCAAAAGAACGGGCGGAATACATTTTGCACGATCTTTTGGAGATGAAAAAGCTATCGCTGTGATGGGTGTCACGTTTGCTGACCGTCAACCAAAAACAGCAGCGCGTTGATCATTCAACAGCCGGTTTGGAGTTGTTGCAGCGTAATTGAGCGGACTTTTTTCGACGTTTTGTGACGATGGATGAAACATGGGTCGATTACCATACACCTCAATCCAATAGGCAGTAGTCTGCAGAGTGGATGGAAAACCACGAAAGCCGACCAAAGCGGCAAAAAGGCCCTCGGATGGTTATGGCCTCCGTTTTTCGGGATGCGCAACGTATAATTTTCATCGATTACCCGTACAAGGGAAGAACAGTCACAGGAGAGTATTATGCAGCATTACTGGACAAACTGAACGACGAAATATAAAAATGAAACCGGAATATAGAGGGCTACGCCCGCAATCCGAGGGTTTTGTAGCAAGCGCTTATTTTGGTATATAAATATCGGCTCCTTGCTCTTCTTGATATCACTCAGATGGATAGAAAAAACGTAATTAAAATGTCTTACCCACTTACATTTTACATGCTAATTCAAATTACGTGATTGTAACGAAACTTAGAACATATTATTGCTTAAGGTGTTGGTTATCGTTGGCCATCAGTACTTTTGACCTCGAACGTGTTTAAGGCGTGCAAGGGTGTGCTAACTGTAACTATACAAATAAACTATTATTGACCTATTCTGAGAAGATATACAAATTCCACTATTTTCCATTTTATATGTTTTTCGAAACCCACTTCCTGTAAGTTTTCATAATTCTAAGTATAACGGTCTCAAAATGTAGGCAAGGGGGGGTCAAATTACGAACTAATATTTTCTCCTCCCCCACAGTTCCCCTTTCTACAAATTTCAAGAAAATGCGAAAAAATGGAATGTACTCAACATTACCTTTCTCACGACACCTCATTTGCTTATATCAGTCGATAAAAAAATTTGACCTTAATTTCGCCTCTATGTGGACCACCCCCCTTCCACCCGGTAAAGTTGGCCAATTAAGACGCAGCGCCCCCAACCAATCTTTACCCTTTAAAAAATGATTAATTAAATAACTGCAATTCGCACTACGAAAAACAACATGAAAGTATAGTAGTACTCACACCTATGAGGCCGGTAGGTGTATTTTTTGTGTGGATAGTGTCAAAATGCCGAACTTTAAATGAATGTACTATTATTAAATATTATGTGATTATAATGAAACTTAGAGATATTATTGCCTATGATGTTGGTTATCATTGACCATCAATATTTTTGACCTCGGGTACGCGTGAGGGGTGCAGGGTTGTGCTAACTGAAACTATAGAAATGTACTATTATTAACCTTTTCTGATGAAATTTCAAAATTTTAGAAATCTAGGTTTTCTACACTAGTAAAATGGCGCTTTTCTGTAAATTTTCATATTTCTAAGTATAACGGTCTCGAAATGCAAGGGGGGGGGGGGACAAACTCGGATGACATATTTTCCCCTCTCCCTCTTTTCCCGTTTCTTCAAATTTGAAAAAAATTGCAAAAATGGAATGTGCTCGACGGTACCTTTCTTATGATACCCCACTTGCCTGTACTAAACGAAAAAAAAATTTCGACCTTTATTTCCCCTCTATGGGGACCTCCCCTTAAAGTTGACCTATTACAACGATTCGCTTTCTCCGGCAAATTATAGTAATTCCACACATTCCTACCAAATTTCATGTATGTAGCTTCAGCCGTTCCTGAGATATTCCATGGACAGACGGACAGACGGACGCATGACCGATTTCATAAGGGTTTTGTTTTACTACAAAACCCTAAAAACGACCCCATATGCTGAAGAAAAAAGTTCTGTACCATCACGATAACGTACCGTCAAACACGTCCTAGAAAGCGATGGCCAAATTAGACCAATTACCATTCAAATTGGTTACCCACACACCGTATTCTCCAGACTTGGCCCCCAGCGACGATTATCTGTTCCCAAATTTCAAGCGGTAGCTTCAGGAAAAGAGATTCAGATTGAATAAGGATGTCATCGTGGAAACCGAGGCGTATTTCGAAGGCTTGAGCGTTTCGTACTACAGAAAGTGCATCGAAATGTTGGAAAATCGCTATACCAAGTGTATCGCCCTCGAAAGCAACTATGTTGAGGAATAAATATAACTTTGCCCAAAACAAGCTTGTTTTCATTAAAAATCCCGGGACTTTTCAACTCCTGTAGTAAATTCCCAGAAAAATAGCCTAATCTGTTTTCGCAATCCTAACGGCGAAAGCAATTTAGCATCCTTTTTAATGACAAATGTAAGTTTAATTTTCATGTTAGGAAAATACTCGCTAAACTATATTCAGCTGCAAAAGAACTTACCATTCTCTTTTCATCTAAGCCGATTGAGTCCAATGTTAAATAACTATTATTATAAAACCTTAATCCAACCTGCTATAATGTACTGTTTTCGTGCATGGATGTCAATTTCACCGCATGTGCCTGAAGAATTTCAGATATTTGAAAGAATAATTTTTCGTTAATGCCTCTCTAAGCATCGCAGGCCTAACCTAAAATACTTTCGGAACTCTATTTTCTATGACAAGTCAGGCATCACTCCTCTTATGCAATTCATGATTTTATCCAGCCGAATACCTTTAAAGAAATGGTAAGAGAACTCTTTCTTAAGAACTTGAATTGAAATGGGAGTCCTTTTACAACTCTTCCATTCAGCATTTACTTTCGTCCACTTCTACGCTACCTGACTCTCTCCCCGCAACTGTCAATTTTAAAATCCGAAAATTGACAGTTGTCTATACAAATTTTACCGGAGGGGAAAGCATATGAAGGAGAATTCGAGAAATATCAAATACTGATCCGCTCGCAGGAACCCACCCATTGTTATATTTTCTTGTAATTTAGTTTCAAGGCTATTCTACGAGTCTTACAAGTAATAAGCCAAGGAGCAATTGCAAATAAAAAAAACACCAACATAATTATTATTTATTACATCATGGATTGGTGAAACATACTCGTAAGTTCGTCGAATAATGTCCCCAGAACGCACGATTTCTTCAATTAGAGAGCGAATTTCTGAGGTAAAAATTAAATATCTTAGAAGTTAGTGAGATAAGATGGTGGCACAGCGGAGAATTTATCTCTCCAACGGGCGGCACTGTAATGTTGTACTCCGGTAAAGCTACCGGTAGTCGTCGTGAGTCAGGTGTGGGGCTCCTTTTAACCAGAGCCGCGCGAAACTGTCTCTTATCCTGGGAGCCGGTCTCTGACAGAATCTTGACCGCCAGGTTCCGGACCAAAATAAGGAACATCTCAATAATACAATGTTATGCCCCTACTGAACCAGACAATGTCTTGGCAAAAGACTCCTTCTACGCAGAACTAAACGCCGTACAGAGCAGAACACCTAAAGGTGACATTATAATGGTTATGTGTGATTTGAATGCGAAAGTTGGCGCTGATAACAATGGGCTCAGACATGTGATGGGGAGACACGGTCTTGGTGATCGTAATGACAACGGTGAAAGATTTGTAGAGTTCTGCAACTTTCACAGTCTCTTCATCGGTGGTACTATGTTTGAGCATTAGGACCACCACAAAATCAGTTGGTCCTCTGTTGATCGGCGCAGAACACAAAATCAGATCGACCATTTTGCCATTAGTAAAAGATTCAAGAGTTGCCTCCTGGACGTGCGAAACAAAAAGGGTGCCGATATTGGGATGGGAAGAGACCATTATCTTATGGTCGCTAATGTTCGATTGCGTATTGCAGCCGTGCGCCACCCCAGCGACGAAAGATCCAGGCGCCGCAAATTCAACACAGCTCGATTAAAAAATCCAGCTGTCTTACAACAATATAATGACCATCTTGGGCAAAAAGCAGCTGAGATAACTAGTCACCCAGATAGTGACATAAATGAAAACTGGGATGCCATAAAAAATGCGTACATTGATAGCGCAAATACCATCCTTGGCACAAACCCGGTATGCCGGAATAAGCCCTGGATGTCCGACGCTTCATGGCAGCGGATTGTTGAAAGAAAGGAGCTGAAAGTTCGTTTGGCTGCAGCATCAGACGACAATCGAAGCAGCATCGAACTCCTTTACCGTCAGAAAGCTCGAGAAGTTCAGCGTAGTGTGCGACGCGATAAATGAGTTTATGCGAATTCTCTTTAAGCCTCAGCAGAAGAAGCCGCAAGAAGTAACAACTTAAACGCCGTATACGGTGTCATCAAGGAGTTTACAGGTGGTCGTAACTCCTGCCAACATCCGGTGAAGGGTAGTGATGGAAAGCTACTTATCTTGGAAGAAGATCACATGAGGCGGTGGAAAGAACACTTCGCCGCGGTCTTGAACTGTGTAACCTCTGGTGAAGTTCCCCCTCATATAGATAATTTAGCTAACCATCAAAATGTGCGTATACGGTCCACTGCCCCGACTAAAGAGGAAATAGTCACTGCACTTATTGCACTAAAACGAGGAAAGGCCGCCGGACTCGACGGTATCCCTGCCGAACTTTATCAAGCAGCGCCAAGCATAACTGCCGATTTGCTGCACCCACTTGTTGATAAAGCGTGGAATACAGAGACCTTTCCCACTGAGTGGAAGGAAGGTTTGATCATCAAACTTCCAAAGAAGGGTAGCCTCGCAGATTGTAATAATTGGAGAGGCGTTTGTGTGCTTCCTGCCGTTGTCAATATAATAGTTAAAATCGTCCTGGAAAGACTAAAGGCCCACTTAGAAAGCACCATTGATGAAGAGCAGACTGGTTTTCGATCCGGATTCTCCTGTGTCGATCATATTAACACCTTGCGAATCATCATCGAGCAATGCGCTGAATACGATTCTCCGCTTCACTTGCTTTTCATCGATTTCGAAAAGGCTTTCGATAGTGTGAACCGGAATTCTATATGGGCGGCCTTGCGCAGGAGAGGCATCCCTGAGAAGCTTGTGGCTATTATTAAGGCAACCTATGACGGCGCGAAATGTCGCGTTCTGCATAAAGGTAAGGTGTCGGGGGACTTTGAGATTCGCAGTGGAGTTCGGCAAGGGTGCATCCCCTCACCGATCCTATTCCTCATTGTGATCGGCGATGTGTTGCATGCAGTCCTATCCGGACTCGACAGAGGAATTCAATGGACTTTGACATCTTATCTACAACATCTTGACTACGCTGACGACATATGCCTACTCTCCCACAAAATCATGGATCTGTCCGCAATGGCGTTAGATCTCGAGAGGGAGGCAAGCAAGGTTGGGCTAAAGATTAATACCAACAAGACCAAGGTTCTTAGCCCGCCGTTGCGAAAAAGAAATCCGACACCTATTGCCATCAATATTAATGGGCAGCCTGTGGAGAAGGTGGACAACTTCGTATATCTGGGTAGCATTGTTGCCGAAAATGGTGGCGCGGAGCAGGACATCGCTCGTCGTATCATCCAGGCTAAACGCGCATATGGCATGCTCTCCAAAATCTGGCAGAGCAGTTATCTCAGCATCAAGACCAAGTTGGGCCTGTTTCGCTCCCTGGTACTGTCAGTGCTTTTGTATGGGAGCAGTTCATGGAAAGTTTCCGTAGGAGTTACCAGAAAGCTGCAAGTTTCCGTCAATTCATGTCTTCGTCGAATTTTAAGAATTTTCTGGCCCGAAACAATATCAAATGAAGAACTAAGTCGGCGTACGGGTCAGATGCCAATCGACGAATTGATACGCAGGCGAAAATGGCAGTGGATAGGTCACACATTGCGGAAGAGTGATAACTACATTGCTTTGGAACCCCATTTCCAACCAAAGCCGACCAAGAGGGGGTCCTCGAATCACATGGCGTCGATCTGTGACAAAGGAGTGTCAGGCACTGGGTAAGTCTTTTGGGGAGTTGCGCCCCTATTGCCCAGAACAGAGTACGATGGCACGCAGGAGTAGTTGACGCGCTATGCCCCGCTAGGGGTTAAGGCAAAGCAGTAGTAAGAGTATGATACCGACGGGACTTCCTACCTTTGAACCTTTGAGAAAATGCAATCCAATTTTTATTATTCGGCAACTACTTTACCAACATCGTGGCGCTACAGTCCGATGACGGCGCGACGTCAGGCTGTAGCTCAACTTTAAGTCAATATACTCGTATTATTACTAAATATCATGTGTTTGGTCGGGTTTTGGGGAACGGATTTTTTATTACTAATTTAATAAATGACAGTTAGCAGCAGCGATGGTAAAGCCAAAGAAAATCGAGTACTGTGTACCAAGACTGCGGACTCCATACAATTTAACGCACACAAATAAACCTCTAATTCAAAGGAAAATCGCCTTTAGAGAGTTAGAAACGGTAACACCTCACTAATGACAACTGCCTGTCACGTTTCATTTATGAGTAACATGCTTGTAAGTTGACATTACTCATTTGGTTAATTCGATTGACGACTTTTCTACTTTGTGGAAATTCATTATATTTATATTTGAAACAATTTATTTGTCTTTTCCACGATTTTTTATCATTCCTTACGCGTTTCGCTCTCTCGAGCATCTTCAGATGAATCAATTCCTCTGAAGATGCACGAGAGAGCGAAACGCGTAAGGAATAATAAACCAGACCGAAGCTTAGCTTCAGCCTGGAGTCCGAAGCGTATATACCCTAGACTTGTATAGACTTAGTGGGGATACAACAAGTACCAATTGGCAACGACCATATGCATTAAAAGTGAGTTTCCTATATGCCCAGTTTATAGGGGAGGTTAGCAATCATTCAGAAGGATATTGAGCATTCTCGAAATCAACTAACTAACCCATACTACAAATATTTGTCGAATTTTTAAAGTTGCTAGCTTCATTCTATTAAAAGTTATCGCTTATTTGAAGTCTCAAATGTAGGGGAGGAAAAGCTTTCCTTTGTCGGATCTTGCGCATTTTCAATAACAACTAGATCCTAGTACAAACATTTAACCAAAATTTCAAGTCGCTGGATTCATTCTATCAAAAATTATCATTTATTTGAAGTTTAATTTATAGGGCAGGTAGGGGTTCCTTGGGTCGCATCTTGCCCATTTTCAATACCAACTAACTAGATCAAATGCTACTGGGCTTCCAAAATTGGAGGATGCGGTCACGTGACCGAGATAATTGGAGGACAACGATCCAGGCGGCCAAGGCCCGACGACGGGCTGTCGCGCCACGATGATGATGAAATAGATCTTACTACCAACATTCTACCAAATTTTCAACTCGCTAGTGTCATGCTATCGAAAGTTATCGCGATTAAAGGAATATTTAATTTTTTGAAATTTGTAGGGGAGGTAGGCGTTCCTTTGATCTGATTATGCCCAACTTACTAAAAGTCAAGCAGCTTCTCTCTTCATGGTTACATGCCAAAAATCAGTTGTCTACGTCAATTGGTTCAAGAGTTATAGACAAAAAAACCTGAAAAGTAGGATAGTACGGGGCTTTTTGCAAGAAAATTACCGTTAGTTTTCAACGGATCGATTTCATCGAAATTTTTTTTTCGTTTGGTATAGACCAGTTGGGTATCGTAAGAAAGGTAGCGCCGAGTACATTCTGATCCGAGTTTGTCCCCCCCCCCTTGCATTTCGAGACCGTTATACTTAGGAATATGAAAATCTACAGAAACGCGGCATTTCACTAGCATCAAAAACTAAAAATAATAGAATCTCATCAAGAAAGGTTAATAATAGTATATTTATATATTTGAAGTTAACACACTCCTGCACCCCCCTCAAGCAAACTCTAGGTCAAAAATATTGGTGGCCAAAGATAACCAACATCATAGGCAATAATATTTCCAAGGTTTTTTAAACTCATGTAATATTTAATAATAGTATCGTACATTCATTTAAATTTAGGCATTTTGACACTATTCATACAAAAATACTACTACCGGTTTCAGGCATAGGTGCGAGTGTACTTGCATGTTGTTTTTCGTAGTGCGAATTGCAGTTATTTAATGAATCAATTTTGAAAGTAGAGTAAAGATTGGTTGGGGCGGTGCGGTGGTTCTCTATCAATAATTATTCATATAATTTCTTTTTTTAGGGTTGTGTGTCTTAAATCTTACAAAATCGGTCAAATGTCTATCTGTCCAGTCCATAGAATATCTCACGAATGGCTGAAGCTACACACATCAAATTCGGTGAGAATGTGTAGAAATGCTATAATTCGCTGGAGCTGGAGAAAGCAATGTGTTGTAATTGGCCAACTTTAAGGAGTGGCTCCACATTATCCACTGGTATAGGCAAGTGGGGTGTCGTGAGAAAGGTGATGTTGAGTATATTCCATTTTTTGACATTTTCTTGAAATTTGTAGAAGGGGAAACAGTGGGGGAGGAGAAAATATTAGATCGTAATTTGTCCCCGTCCCCTTGCATTTCGAGGTCGTTACACTTAGAAATATGAAAACTTACAGGAAGGTGGATTCCAAACAGTACAGCAAATGGAAAATAATGGGTTTTGTATATTTTCTCAAAATAGGTATAGTTTATTCCCATAGTTACAGTTAGCACACCCCTGCATCCCTTGAACCACGTTCGAGGTCAAAAGTACTGATGGCCAACGGTAACTAACACCATAGGCAATAATATGTCGTAAGTTTCGTTACGATCACGTAATATACAATAATATTTCATAATAATGCATTGATTTAAATTTGCACATTATGACGCTTTCCATACAAAAAGTGGACCTATCGGCCTCATGTATTGGTGCGAGTACTACATACTTGCATATTGTTTTTCGTACAGCGAATTGTAGTTTAACCATTTCTGTGCGGATAAGGATTGGTGGGAGAAGAGGGGGGGTAGGCTGGTTGCTGACTCTATTAATTGTATACCCTTCACGGATGTGATAGGGTATATTAACTTTGTCATGAAGTTTGCAACGCACAGAAGGAAGCATCTCCGACCATATAAACTATATATATATTCTTGGTCGGTATGATGAGACGAGTCGATTAAGCTTTGTCCGTCTGTCTGTCTGTCCGTCTGTCTGTCTGTTTCTATGCAAACTAGTCCCTCAGTTTTTAAGCTATCGAACTGAAATTTTGTACAAAACCTTCTTTTTATTGCACGCAGTATATATGTTGGAACGAATGGAATCGGACCACTACGTCATATAGCTGCCATAGGAACTACCGGTCAAAAAATTCGTCTTTGTGAGAAAAACTTTTTTATTTCTAAAGATATCTTTTCAAAATTTCATAAGGATCAATAATATCTATAGTCAAATCACATTCCTGAATTTGATTGAAATTGGACTACTTTATCAAATAGCTGTGATAGGAACGATCGTTCCAAAAGAAAGTTTTTATAAGAAAAACTTTTTGATTTCTGAAGATATCTTTTCCAAATTTTATGTTATTCAATAGTATTGACTACCAAATCATGTTTCTAAATTTGGTTGAAATCGGCCTACTATTTTATATACCTCTCATAGGAACAATGAAATCGGAACAAGTTTTACTGCTAATTTCAAAGTGGCAAATGCACCATAAGTCATAACGAAGGTATGACACTGTTCCAGCGAAGCCTTCGGCTAGATTGTTATTTTTAATTTTAGCAGGAATTTTATTAAAGCTGGGAGGATATGGTCTTATTCGAGTTTTTAGTTTTTTATGCAAGTTTGCATCTCGAGGAGTAGGACAGTTGATCTCGTAAAAATACATACATTTCTATCTATACTCGTAGTACAGCTTCTCGTATTAAAAATATTATATTACTTTGAGAGGTGACCGATGGAGTCTTTTTTTATGGATTGGCATTTAAGATGCTATATCATGGGTATGACATTTTAATTATGGTATTTTTATCCATCTGAGTGGTACCAAGAAGACCAGGAAGCCAATATTTACATACCAAAATAAGCACTTGCTACAAAACCCTCGGATTGCGGGCGTAGCCCTTTATATTCCGGATTCATTTAATTTTTGAAAAGAAATTAACGACAACAACTGAACCATACCGAACGCGTAATATTTCCGACAGTACATTAGCTGTCGACTCGTAAACGTGACTCGTGTAAGCACGGTGTTAGCCATTTACGCTTCGGTCGCCGTTAGCTCGCTTTGAAGGGATAAACCCGATCCTCGTGTAAACATTAGTCGCGTTTACGCTCAACGGGTAAAAATTATGCGAACGCGTAAAACCGTCTCGTGTATTAGAACCTTAAAGGTTCTTATACACGTGACGCGGAGCGACCGGTAGCGGCGCAGTGTGTTGAGGCATCAGTCTCATGTTTTACTACCGGCGTTTCGGATTCGAATCCCATCCACGACGACGTTCGTGGCCATGGTTGTGCAGGAGGTGCACGCTGGCAACTGTATTCTCCGAAACCAGTTTATGCCAACGAAACGTCAACTGGGCTACATGGAACAGTTGACGCGCTATGCCCCACAAGGGGTTAGGACAATTGAGTAAAGCGTAAGCCTCTCGGGCGCGTCAAATCTACGAGACCCGCCCCGTGTAAGCAGCAAACGGGTTCACGATAACGCGTAACTTAGCTGACGACGGATCCAAACGGGTACTCATTCACCGTTGATAAGTCGATGAATCCAAAAACAGACACATGAAAAAAGATAATTTCAGAACTCGCACATATGCTGTAGAATCGTAAACGCACATCGCGTAAACACAACGACGTGTAAATTATTTCCGCGTCAGTAAAATACGCTTCGATGCCCGTTTCTGACGTTTCGTCCGCGTAAATTGAACTTTTACGTGTAAACACTAGTCGCGTTTACGCGACTCGGGTAAAAATCACCCGATCGCGTATACGCGTTCCGTGTATAAGAACCTTCAGGCTGCCAACTTTTCGTATGCCGGCTAACTACAATGGCCGATGGGCAAACGAATCGTTCTCGGAAATTCGTATAAGTACTATATATATTCGGAAAACGGAAATGTAGGGGATGTTCGGAAAACCGGACAGTTTGAAAGGCACAGAGGTTCGTACACTGAAAAATTGCATAAAACGTTGCTTAACATACCTTTATTTTAACAGCTTCACTTCGGTAAAAATAATTTTTCAACTACTAATGTCCGCCAACAAATTCGATAATAAGAAAAGAATTAATCCATCCAGAACGTGTTATTGAATTTTTTTTTTCACGTATACCACTGTACTTGTAATTACACTCTGTAATCAACTGACATCTTCCACTATCAGTGACCTTTGAATTTTCTCATTGATTTTGTATTCGTATTTTCCACAAAAATCCACTACTAAGTACTTCTCTGTTCCAAATCATAACACTTCCGACGACTACGTCAGCACCACGAGCACTTCGAATCACAACAAAATGTCAGCATACATATTCATGATACGTTCACGTTCTTAGGGAAACTGACGAAAACTCCAACGATTATAATATTTCAAAGTCATTAAACAAAAGTGTCCCAGTTCTAGTTACAATTTTATTGTTTTTCACAAATTTATTATTATGGCAATAGTCGAGTTCTCAGACTTTTCACTTGGCCACGGTTTATCCAATGAAGAAAAGTGGGAAAAATGTATCTGAACGTGATACACTGAAGGATCACAATCTAATAATGGTGAATGTGTTTGGACACTAAATATTACTCCTAGATTCTCATATGTGTACATAGAGCGAACATTCACATATAATTTATGACCAGATCATCGTACACTGGGAACATTGAGTGAGACATAACATCGGACGGATTGCATTTTTGTGTGACTCATATGTTGATAAGGATAAGCGAAAGATACCAAGACTTTCTTGTATGAAAGGTTCAAAGAGGACTAGGCAAACCGTCGAGGATACGGTTACAAATTTTTTATCAACATCTGGAAAAAAAACAGAAGAATAAAAATCAGTTCAAAAGGTTGAAGAACAAATCATTTGGAATACGTTAAGCGGACTTCTATCGTCACGGGTTAAATAAATGTAAATTTCAAAGAACCATGATTTGATTTTGGGGCGACCGGTAGCGCAGTGTGTTGAGGCATCAGTCTCATGTTTAACTACCGGCGTTTCGGGTTCGAATCCCGTCCACGACGACATACGTGGCCATGGATGTGCAGGAGGTGCATGCTGGCAACTGCATTCTCCGAAACCAGTTTATGCCAATGAAACGGCAACTGGGCCACATGGAACAGTTGACGCGCTATGCCTCACAAGGGGTTAGGGCAATTAAATAGTAGTAGTAAGTAGTATGAACGCCCATTTCCTTATAGTCAATACGTCTGCAAGATAACAAATTAATTCTGCCATACACTGTGAAAGATCGTTCTTATCAGTTGATATGACCGAATGAAAAATCAGTATGAAAAACAAAAATAACAAAGTACGTATGTAGAATAGGTAACGTATGTAGATATGTACTCGTTTATAACACCGTATGCATAAAATATATTTCAACCTTATATATGCATGGTGTATACTCGTATAGGACATGCAAATGATGCAAGACGACGTCCGATAAAACGTGAACGCGTGGAGAAATCAATTCGTCTGGAGTCAGCGAAAAATAACGCCGGTTAATGCAAATTTCCGTCGATCCGATCATATATATGTAGTAGTCTAGGAAATTCAGTAACGAACCAACTAAAACAGGGCAACAAGAAATCTAAAAAAAATTGAAAACAAAAACGATCTTTTCAAGTCACCTTTCAGATGATGAGCGAGTCATCGACTTATTCACTGATGAATTTTAATATGGACTCAAAGGACAGTTTTCATATGGTGAATCGCCATCGTTTGCTAATTAAAATTCATGTTTTCATGATTCCCGAAAATTTTTATCAAAGTTACAACAGTTTGTGGCGACCGGTAGCGCAGTGTGTTGAGGCATCAGTCTCATGTTTGATTACCGGCGTTTCGAGTTCGAATCCCGTCCACGACGACGTTCGTGGCCATAGATGTGCAGGAGGTGCATGCTGGCAACTGCATTCTCCGAAACCAGTTTATGCCGACGAAACGTCAACTGGGCCAATGGAACTGTTGACGCACTATGCCCCACAAGGGGTTAGGCCAATTGAGAGACAACAGTTTGAGCGCGTATGTATGTATGTAGTTTATTCAGTTATCATCATCTGAAAGGTCTCTTTTAAGCAGTGGCGGTTCTAGAAATCCCCCTGTGGCGTTGGGTGTAAGGATAATGCCACGGGCTTTCTCAGCATGTCGTAGAAGGCGACTACAAAGGACAGGATATGTATGCCGGAACATCATCAGAAATCTTATATATGCTAACGAAACATCAACTACTCACTGGTTACGACTTTAAGCTATCGTTTAATGACAAAGATTGCTTTCTGGAATGTCCATACTCTCCTGGACAATGGATCAGAAGGTCCCCAGAACTAGACCTGTTCGGTCCTAAGATTTCAACACCGGTTTTAGGTTTTTATGAACCGGACCATTAAAAAAAACCGGTTTATTGGTAAAACAAACCGAGTTAAAATCAGACCGAAGCTTCGTTTTGGCCTGAAGTCCGAAGTGTATATACCCTACACTTGTACAGACCTAGTGGTGATGCCAAATGTACCAATAGGCAACGACTATGTATATGCATTAAAAGTGAGTTTCATATATGGCCAGTTTATAGAGGAGGTTGGCCCTCATTCAGGAGGATCTTAACCATTCTCAAAATCCATTAACAAACCCATTCTACAAATATTTGTCGAATTTTGCATGTCGCTAGCTTCATTCTATCGTTAGTTTCTGCTCATTTGAAGTCTCACTTGTAGGGGAGGCAGAGGTTTCTTTTGTCGAATCTTGCGCATTTTTAATAACAACCAACTAGATCCCAGTACAAACATTTGAACAAAATTCCAAGTCACTAGCTTCATTTTATAGGAAGTTATTGCTTATTTGCAGTTTCATTTGTAGGAGAGGTAGGGGTTCCTTGGGTCGGATTTTGCCCATTACTGCCACCAACCAATTAGATCATGCTACAAACATTCAAACAAAATTTCAAGTCTCTAGCTTCATTCTATCGAAAGTTATCGCTTGTTTCAAGTTTCATTTGTAGAGGAAGTAGGAGTTTCATTGGTCGGATTTTACGTATTTTTAATATCAGCCAGCTGAATCCTACTGCAAACATTTGACCAAAATTTCAAGTCGCTAGCTTTATTTTATCGTAAGTTATCGCTTATTTTAAGTTTAGTTTGCAGGGGAGGTAGAGGTTCCTTGGGTCGGATCTGGCCCATCTTTAATACCAACTAAATCAATCCTACTTCAAACATTTGACCAACATTTCAAGTCACTGGCTTCATCATACCAAAAGTTATCGCTTATTTGAAGTTTCATTTGTAGGGGAGGTAGGGGTTCCTTGGGTCGGATCTTGCCCATTTTCAACATCAACCAACTAGATGTTATTACAAACATTTGACTAAAATGTCAAGTTTCTAGCTTCATTCTATCGAAAGTTGTCGTAGTTCAAGGAATATTTCATTTTTACGAAATTTGTAAGGGAGGTAGGCGTTTTTTTGGTCTGATTATGCCCGTCATACTAAAACTGAAGCAGCTTCTCATCTGAAATGTAATCTGAAATGTCAAGTTTCTAGCTTCATTCTATCGGAAGTTGTCGTAGTTCAAGGAATATTTCATTTTTTGAAATTTCTAGGAGAGGTAGGCGTTCCCTTGGTCTGATTATGCCCATCTTACTAAAACTGAAGCCGCTTCTCATCTGAAGGCCAAAAATCAGGTGTCTACGTCAATTGGTTCAAGAGTTATAGACAAAAAACGTTAAAAGTAGGGTAGCACGGGGCTCTTTGTGAGAAAAGTACTGTTATTGTAGTTTCAATTTTCGATTTTATTTTCCCCAGGAGATTATAAACTGACCTTTTGGAGCCATCTGCCAAGGCTAGAGCTTTTCACGTTTATTTGATCGTGAGTTAATTATTCTATTATTGTATTATAATACTTTGTAGTTAGAAATATTCCTCACAATTTGCGGCGCAACAATCTTCTTGTTCAGCCTTAGCATAGAGTGAATTATGGTCCTAATGAACCTATTATCCTATATAACAGCTTGAAGGATTTAGTGGTCTAGTAACAAACTAATTTTTAAAAGAGAATATTTTAATAAATTTCCTTATTAGTTAAATAATTTTAACAATCTGCTAGAGTTCACACTCGATGGATTGATTAGTCACTTACGTCGTAGTAAGTAAAGTGATGCAGAGAAGCATAGCCCCGGGATGAAAGCTTCTGTGATGCACAAAAAAGTAATTCTGCTTAGCAGCTTTCTTAGATACAGAAGGCGCTTTTAATAACGTTCAAACTAAGGTCATACAAGGCCATACAAGCGGCTCTCACAGAAGTGGAGGTGGAACTCCATTTTAGCAGCTGGACAATAGCAATGCTAAGGAGCAGAATCACAGCAGAGCTTGGAGAGAGCCAGATGACCAAATGTGTATGCAGAGAAACACCCCAAGGCGGGGTAATTTCTCCTCTGCTTTGGATACTAGCGATAGACGGACTCCTGAGAAGACTGGAAGCGTCAGGAGCCAAGGTAATAGCATACGCGAACGAAGTAGTGATCCTAGTTTCGGGTAAGTTCCTATCGGTGATGAGCGACATCATGAGTGGAGCCCTGGACACGGTTAACGTCTGGACTGCAGAATGCGGACTAGGCCTGACTACGAGCACTACCGAGCTAGTACTATTTAGAACAAAATCTAAAATACCAGAGTTACAACTTCCACAACTAAATTGACACGCTCTAAAGCTAACTCCCAACGTTAAATGCATGGGAGTCATCCTTGACTCTAAACTTAGTTGGAAGCTAAACATCAAACATCGCACCAAAAAAGCCCAAATAGCCCTCCACGTCAGATGGGGACTACAGCCAAGGATGGTGCTATGGTTATACACCGCGGTGGATCGACCAATCATCGCCTACGGAGCGCTGGTATGGTGGTGGTGAATACAGTTGAAGGATATTTTATAGCTTAACATTCTCATCAAATTTCATCAAAATCGGGTCACCCGTACTAAATATGTATATTGATTTTTTGATTCGAAGCGCTATATGCCCATATTTTCTAAAAAGTTGATTTGCTATAGCTGAGAACTTCAACAATGTAAAAAGCCACGAGATCCCAAAATATAAAGCTCTCCCTCTCTCTCCCGCCCGCATTTCCAAAATAAAAAAACAACAGCAACATACAATGCAGCTGATGAAATATGTATCCATAAGCTTCAACTAAACAAATTTCCAGTTACTAGGTAATTTATCTTCTTCAGATAAGCAAAATCCATAAATATAAAACTCAACTTTAGATTTATGGAAAAAAAATACAATACCTATAAGAAATTTCAAAAGTATACTCGTACATATGTTAGCACTTCCGTCTTTTCTTTTTAATTAATAATCGAACACCAAATCGTTAAATACTACTCGGCGTTCGAATCTATTGATAAGAAAATTATCCAAAAACTTATCAATGAAAGTGGATTGGCCTGTAGAAGTCGTAAATTTCTCATATTTATCACTTTCATAAATGTGCATGCGTGCTCATAAGCACACGATAAGCAACTGTTCGTCTCAACTAAAATACTGAAAATAACGACTTTTAAAGAAGTATGTAATCACGAAATATTCGTTACGCGTGAGTCGTAAAATAGTGTCGCTCAAATGCGTCTCAGTACGACAGCACAGTCCTCGGGGATTTTAAATACGAATTGTTGTAAGGCTGAATTTTTGATAATCTTTAGTCTATAGGTATAGTGATCGTAGGGTAAAAAAATGAGTTTCCCTCAAAAAATATTGAGCGGTCCCAAAAAGGACAAAATGGCTCGAAATTTTAATTTGATTGGAGATGGACATGTGACATGTCATAGGAAAGTAAAGTCGAGTACATCCCATTTATGCAGTGCTGTGCGAAGGGAGGAGCGATAAGGGCGACTTTCAGGGGCGCCACTAGAATGGGGCGCCGATAGCGAGAGCGAAAAAAATTAATAATGCAAATAAATAGATATAAAATATTTTTGAATTGTTTGTTGTTACAAAAAAGCGAAAAATGAAGGCTCGTACGTAAATACAGAAATGTGCAAAACCAGTACGCCGGAACCACTTAATTTACACACGTGGCACCACAGTTTACGCGCGATGTCCCACTTAATGGTTTAGTGAAAACAGTAATGTGTAGCGGTCGAAGAGTCAAAAAACGAGTTTGCGTCTAAAAATATTGACCTTTTTATGTGTACTACTATTATTATTATTTTCATTAAACACCCCTAGTGTAGCATAGTGCGTAACCAGTTGTTCCCAAAATGTGGTTCGGAAAGATATTTGAGAGAGATCGCGAAGAAATTTTCAAAAATTCAAAATTAAACGAAAAATTCAAAAAAATTGTATTCCAAACAATCGAAAAAAAATGTTGGAAGATTAAAATCGTGTGATGTGACGTGCGTTCCTCAGGGTTACATGCCAAAAATCAGATGTCTACGTCAATTGGTTCAAGAGTTATAGACAGAAAACCTGAAAAGTAGGGTAGTACGGGGCTCTTTGTAAGAAAATTACCGTTAGTTTTCAACTGATCGATTTTGTTTTTCCGGGAGAGTATGAGATTACCCTCACGAGCAATCTACCAAAGCTAGAGCTTTTTATGTTTATTTAATCGGGAGTTATAAATACATTTAAGTATTTTACATATGTAGGGGACGCAGGCGTTCTCTTGGCCTGATCATGCCCATTTTCAATACCAACGAATTAGATCATACTACCAACATTTGAGCAACATTTCAAGGCTCGAGCTTAGCTTCATTCTATCGGAAGTTATCGTGCGAACGACAGACAGACGGACAGACGGACAGACAGACAGACAGACATGGCTGTCCGAAAAGTAGTGAGACCGCGCACACAGCGATTAATAAATAGTTTAGTTTTCTGTTTGCGCGGTCTCATAAACCACTGTGTGGTTAATTTTTCTGACTGAAAATAATGGAAAGGGTGTTGGTGGACTACCTGGACAATGCCACGCTAATGTGTAGTCTTCTGACTAGGTGCCAACATGCTTATGGAGCAGGCAGATCTATGGAAACTGCTCTACACGAACATGTTAGCGTTGCAGAGAGAGAGATTAATAACGGCGGGAACGCTATGTCTACTGTTATGGACATAGAGGGTGCTTTGATAAAATCTTCTTTACCAAACTAAGAAACGCCTTGACTAAACGGAGTGTTGATTCTATTAAAATTAAGTGGATCAATGCTATGCTTAAGCAGAGGGCGATAAATCTTAGCAGTAGATCTGCCAGAATACGGGGTAAGGTAGTCCGAGGATGCCCACAAGGAAGTGTTCTTTCGCCTCTACTGTCGAAAATCACCGTAGACGGGCTTTTCTGGAAGCTGGACTCGATGGGCGTACACACTGTAGGATACGCCTATGACTTGGCTCTTACGGTTAGTGAAAAGTTCATGGACACAATTCCAGGTTGCATGTGACAGGCTCTCAAAGTAACCGAAGAGTGGTGTAATGAGCAAGAACTAACCATAAACGCGAGTAAATCAAACATTATGATTTTTACTCGTAAGAGGAAAGACATAAAGATAAATTCTTTACGGCTTCGTTTGCTTCGGAAATTAAGGTGTCCAAGGAAGTGAAGCATCTAGGGGTTACCTTAGATGCGAAACTAACTTGGAATGTTCACGTTGATGAGAAGATCCATAAAAGTGAAAAGAATTTTGCATCAATGTAAGAGAGTGTGTGCACGTACGAGTAGGTGGGGAATTTCACCTAAAGCGGAACACTGGATTTACACAATGATGGTAAGACCCATTCTACCCTATGCATTAGTGGTATGATGGCCAAAAGCTACGCAGAAAACCACAAAGCGGAAGCTAGATGGGGTACAAAGGATAGCTTGCGTAAGCATATGTGGTACAATGCGCACCAACTGCCATCGCTGGAATTATCTATAAAGAAAACGGAAAGGGATGCCATGTGGCTTTGGAACTAGCAGCGGTCATAAGAGCATCTTAGACATAATGCATGATGAGGTCAGGGAGACTCTAATGCAGAAGCCATGAGTAGACGTAGGGTAGTTGAAAGACCACACGAGACTCACATTGCGGATGTCTCTCTAATCTCTAATGGATGGGAAAGCGGGCGCGGGGGTTTACTCTGAAGAGTTAAAGCTAGCCCGTGCGCTTCGTCTAGGACAGTATGTGTCCGTATACCAGGCAGAGATCCTTGACTTGTTGTTGCATGCGTTGGACCAGCTGTCGGAAGGTCAGGTGCGGGGGAAGAAAATGCATATTGCACTGGTAACAAACAATCGGTGATCAGACGCATGCAGCAGACGAACATAAATTCCAAATTGCTACTAGAATGTGTCCGAAAACACCTCAGAAAATGAGGTTACACTGATGTGGGTAAAAAGGCACATAGGTACAACAGAAAATGAGGCGGCAGATGTCCTAGCAAAACAGGGATCTGCGGCGACTTTCATTAGAGCAGAACCCAGAGTTGCTCTGGGGAACGGCATGATTGGAGCGAAGGTTGGGAAGTGGATGGACTGCATGCATCAACGAAGATGGCAGGAGTTACTCACTTGCAAACAACAACAACAAACAAGTTCGAAATTAAATGACCAGCCCTTTAGGCGGAGGAGCGAAAAAGGTACTCAGTTATAAACGAAGTACCCTATGCTGCCTAGGTTACAGAGCATAGTAATTCTAAGGCTCATCTGGCCAAGATGAAAATCGAGAAAGATGACGTTTGCTGACTATGTCTGAGATGGCAGCACACATTGTGTGAGAATTTTTAGCACCGGCTAGCACACGATAAGTGTGGAAGCCATGTATGGACTCAGCTTTAAACAAATGCTAGCAATAACACGGGACTTAGTGATGAAGAGAGAGGTCGACAATTATCAGTCGACATCTGGAAATCACTGAAGACCGGGAAGGTGCGAGAAGAGACCCAAACATTAGTGGTCTGCTTCGTATATACCCCAGCATATAATTATATATCCCTGCCAACTCATTTTTAAACTATTCGTATAATTAACAATTTTTCAATTTTGAGGCGTTTTCTGTAAACAACCGGCACGTCGTGTTAAGGGACGATTTTTATATTAAATACTAAGAAATTCAAAATATTATCTAAAAACCAAAAATGCCATATTTTTAGCGGTTTTTTTTTTCAAAATTCTGCCGGAAGTTCATATTTTGTAGGACTTCGATATACTTAATGTTCCCCGAACACCATATATAAAGCATTAAAAACTTTGGGAATAAGAATAAGACTAAGAACACTATTTTAACTGAGCTGTAGACACGATGCGACGCCGGTGTTGCGAACTGTTTTAAAAGAATTCAGACCCCTTCTCGTAAGCTCAGGTTATAGCCCAATCAAATTAAAGATTGTAACTAATTCCCAAAGTTTTTCTACTATTTTTTAAATGGTCTTCGGGGAAATATCACACTAAAAGTATCAAAAAAAAATCAAAATTTCAAATGTTGAAACTGTATTTAAGAAAAATCACGAAAACACTTTTTTTTTAGTTTTTTTTTACAATATTAAAAAAAAAACGAAAGACAGAAAAAGCAAAAAAAAAATGTAAAAGCACTTCCGTATCATAAATAATAAAAACAAACCCCGACATATACAACCGTTTCCATAGGAAAATTGTTTGGTGCAAACTGTGCCATTTTCAAGTGAGGTTATGTGGAAAACTATTTAAAATACAGAAGAGAGAAGAGGTGACGATACAAAATAAAAACAACTTTTTCCCGACTTTCAATACAATGTCCCCAACGTCATTTAAAAAATCAAATAATCACGAGTAAACTGTCAGTTGCTCTCTTGAGCCAAAACTGGTCATCAAACTGGCTAATTCCAGAGTATTTATTTCGCCTTAGAAGTTACATCTGTCGTTCGAATACAATCGTTCATAAAGGGATCAATTGACGGTCAAGGGGGGTCGCGTAAGATTTTTTTTTCTCTTCAAGGTGGTTGACGGTATAACGAATGAGAACCCCCGGCGTAAATTATTCCCATATGGTTCAGCTTCATAAATTAAACCATAAAAGTTCAGGGGAATTATTTTTAACAAAAACTCGCATAAATTGACTGAATTGACGGTCTGCAGTTGCACCGCGACAAACCTTATCTGAATCAGAAGGCCTTTCGGTCGCTTGATGTCTGAACGAAGTTGTAATCCTAATCTTGAGGAACCACCGCGTTCGTAAGATTGTGATAAGGTCGGATAAGCTACAAGGCGTAAACAAGTCATAGCATAGCGCGACGGAATATGGCCAATACTTGTCAAAATTAACTGAGAGCCACCGATCAAATAATTGATGTAATGAGTAAAGAAAAGAAAAATAGATAAGGAGGCATTTTTGACTGTAGATTATACGAGTATACTGATATTGAAATTTAGTAGCTGAAGCTGCTATTGAGGAAGATGTGTAATAAAAAGTGGGTCGTTAGAAGGAGATAAAACAATTTTGTGTGTTATCTTCAGATGAGATTATTAAAAATGATGGCTCAAATTGATAGAATAAATTTTGATAAACATCCATGAATGACATTATCGTGTTATCCATTTTGTGCGCAATGGCAGCAACGTACTTAGTTGCTAGAAACTTTACTCTGAAAATCCATAAAATGGGAGTAATAGAGAAATGTGTGCCAATATAAGCACCGTGAGCCGGATTTCGTTGGTATTTTTTAATACCGGTTTCTCCCGCTGATTCCGAGTAGATATCACGCACATGAAGCCCTTTTCGAACATAAGTATAGGGAAGGTAGTCTATCCCCAGGGGATATTCAGGTTGCCTAGAATTACGGAATGCCCAGTTATTGACGAGAGGCAGTGGCCTGATTCTCGAAGGCGGATGAACGCGCTTGGTGCAATATGCTCCTGAAAAATATCGAAAGGAAGCAGGTTGAGTACGAGTAACATATCCAAGGCAGCAGATGGAATAGTTCTCAGGGCCCTAGTACTGAGCACACTGGCTATTCTTTAGACTGTCCTCCGCAAGTTGCAGTAACTCGCTACGCTAAGAGCCTTCCACCAGACAAAAAAAGCCAGTAGACGACTTTAGGTTCCAGGCCTCAACTTCTGCCTATTTGCTTTCTTACAGGAGTACAGGGTAATTGTAGCTTTCTTAACATGCTCCTGTTTATTTGGGTTCCATCCTAGCTTTTTGTGAAGGATAAACCCAAGGAATTTTCCAGCAAATGGGGTACTACTGGTTGTTATTAATTGCTTTGACCCCACTAGGGGCATGGGCGCGTCAACATATCTAGCATTTCTATGGCTTGTTGACATTTCGATAGCATATCTACTTTTCCGGAAGTGCAATTGCTAGCATGCACCTCTTATCCGCGTCGTCTTTATACTGACAAGCTCGGAGCACTGTGAGAGTTCTATTAGTACCCACAACCTGTTTTTGGTCGCGCCGAGATTTGAACTCCGAGCTTTAGCTTAGTATCGTAGAGTGGTGACCGAACGACCACGACCACCGAGCGCGACACTACAGGTTTATACAGCATTTCCTAGTAAAACAAACAAGCTCCAGATTCCCCTTTAACCCGCAGGAGCTGGCCCAGTTAGTTAATAGAGAGAGGACATTCAGTAACACCTCGATGAGTGTGATATCGTTTATATAAGCAATGACCCTGGACCCCAATCCTTCCAGGTGTAAAAGCAGTCTGTTAACCACAAGCTTAAAAAGAAGAAGAAGAGAACTCTGCCTTGCAGGTTGCCTGTTTTTGCACATCTACACTAAGAGGAAGAGCCCAGAGACGTACCAGATGAACAATTCTCGATGTTAGCAGCAAGTTTATGAGAGTGTAAAGTGAAACATCCATATTCAAAACTGAAAGATCGTCGGTTTCGGTTTAACGATGAAGGCGCCGTCGATATCGACGACGACGACCAAGGTATACTCTATGAAACTAAAAGATATCTCTAAAGTACATCTCTACCAAGAAGTGCAGTGATGTATCCACCCTACAGTAGGCATGTTGAGATTTAGATAAGAGCTGCGGTGGAATACTATTACTATACGTAAATGAAAATCAATCATCCTCTCTAACATCTTTAGCAGATTTCTGTAGATAGGTCTGAACTTATGTGCGTGAGAACTTTTTCCAGTGTTCGGAATAAAGACAACCTCGATCTCAGTCAATATACCTATACAAGCGAGGGATATAAAAATCAGTTCCAAACAGGCGTTGAAAATGGTCTCAATATATACAATACAATATCTTGAGTGTGTTTTAGATCTAGTTCTCCTGAATTCCTTCTTATACGTACGAAGGCCCTTTTTATTAGACCCAGTCTGAATCCGATTTAGAATAGAGTGTAGTGTTTAATAATATCCTTCAACTTTAAAGCTAAAAACTTTTTCATTCTTATTAAAAAACTAAACAAATAGAAGAGGATCTATAAATCTACGAAATGTCTGAATTTTTATGGGTAAAACAGTACACAATTCCAAAGAAAAAACAAATCACCGTCATAACTGCATACAAATGGAATCATTGCAAAATAGAGACAAACAGATCGGATAAATTGAATATAATGCACAAAAGAAATTATCTTTTAGTAACATCGGATAAGACGGTTATGCAATGTTGCATAATTCAATACGTTTCGTGTTAACACGCAATTTACGTGCTTTTCTTCGCTATCATTGTACAATATAATAGTACGATGTACCATAATATACTCGTACGATTATTCTAAACGCAATAGCGTTGTATCTATGAGCATAGGTTTATAGTACAATTAGACTAAAAAAATAAAACTTATTATTTATTTACATATTTAAAATGATGCAGTAGGAGTTAGGCGCATGGGAGCTGCAGGACAGCTAAAGATGTGATCAACATCGTGTGGAGTGAGGCCACAGGCTGGACAGGAGTTCTGTATTTCGTTATCAATGCGGAATAGGTACGAGTTCAGACGTGAGCACCAGCCAGAACGAAGTTGGGCGAGTGTAGTCCTGGTTGCTCTAGGAAGTCGTAGTTCGTCTGAAGATATAGCAGGTGGTTGCGCATTTAGTACCCTGTTTGGTGTCATGTCCGTGATTGAGGATAGCACTTCTTCACTATGCAGTGTTGTGATGGTCGACCAGTAGCTGGCGATATCGAAGGGAATTCTTTTAAACCTTTGGATCTCCCGCTCGCGGTCCCTCATATTACGTCTTAGATGACGTGGCGGTGGGGTTCTGTCCATAAGGTTAAAATTAGAATGGTCACTCCAATAACAGCCAACCAGATACTGCTTCGTTAGAAGTGTGTTGTGGCTTCTTAGGGGCACCATTCTGTTTTCTTGGTGAAGGTGGTCCTGCGACGACATCAGTAGGCAGCCTGTGACAGTTCTGAGAGCTGCATTTTGGCAAGCCTGGACGTTCCTCCACAGAGTGCCACAAAAGTTTTCCGACCAGATGGGGGCCGCATAATTGGCCACAGATCTCCCGATAGACTTGTAAGTCGTTAGTAGGGTCTCCTTGTCTTTCCCCAGGAACTGCCAGCTAGAGCTTTGAGGATTTTGTTCCTGCTTCTCATCTTGTCACAAATGGTTGACGCATGGGCCGAGAAGATAGCCATACTGTCAAGAGTGACACCGAGAATTTTAGGGTGGTTAATCGTAGGGCTAGTTTAACCGTCTACTGCAATATCTGTTGCCTCATTTCTTTAGTCCATGTGGTAAACAGTGTAGCGGTAGACTTCCCGGCAAACAGAGTGAGATTTTTGCTGACGAATAAGGTGTTCAGTTCGTCGAGATACTCATTTATCTGTCCGCACAATTGAGTGATGTCGTTGCCGGTTGCTAAAATCGTACAGTCATCAGCATAACTGACAATTTTAAACACCCTGTTTAATTCGTCTTAGTTTAGATTTCCCGGATCTAAATTCTGTGTAGGACTGTCTGCCGGCCGGCAAGATAGTTGGCGATCCACTTTACAATATGCGACGGAAGTGATGTAAAATACCACAAATGTCAGACAGGAGAAATGAGTGGATAGTGTCAAAAGCCTTTAACAAATGTAATGCCACCAGAATCGTTCGTTGACAGGGACGTGATTGGTTAAGGCCATTAAGTATTTTCGATGTTATGACATCCAATTACTCCTGCGAGTATGGGAGGACGAGGAGATCCCAGACGATTGGCGCAGAAGCATCATCTGTCCAATTCATAAAAAGGGAGATAAACTGCGGTGTGAGAATTACAGGGGCATCTCACTAGTTTGTACGTCCTATAAAATTTTGACGAAAATTCTGGAAAATAGAATAAAACCGTACGCAGAACGAGTCATTGGCGAATATCAAAGCGGTTTCAGACCTGGTCGCTCCACAACCGAACAGCTCTTTTCAGTCAAACTGATACTCCAGAGGTGCTGGGAATACAACGTAAACGTATACCAAATCTTTGTCTACTTCAAGCAGGCATACGACAGTATCGATCGTGGAGTACTGTACAACATCATGCTGCAATTTGGTATACCGGCAAAATTAGTGCGACTGACAAAGATGACGATGACCAACTCCGTCTCACAAGTCAGGATCCAGAATAGACTTACTGATCTATTTGAA
Organism: Chloromyia formosa; assembly: GCA_964017055.1. NCBI lineage: Eukaryota > Metazoa > Arthropoda > Insecta > Diptera > Stratiomyidae > Chloromyia > Chloromyia formosa. Next base: position 53,804,599 of record OZ024815.1, on the reverse strand, counting down.
ACACGCACTGGTTTTAAACAGGGCGATGGACTGGCACCGACGCTCTTCAACCTAGCACTGGAATACGTTATTCGGGCCATGAATATGGACAACAGCAAGACGCTACTCATCAAGTCGACACAATTAGCAGCGTACGCCGACGACATCAACATCATGTCCCGAAGATTGGCTGACGCAGAAGAACTTCTGCATACGCTCGATACCGCTGCAAAGGAAGTTGGATTACGTATTAACGAGGGTAAAACTAAAATAATGATGCAATCGATGACAAGGACACCTGCACAACCAAGCATCAATGTGGGGGACCTCAACGTCGAGTTCGTGAACAACTTCATTTACCTGGGTTGCAACTTGTCAAGGGACGTCAACGAAACTGACGAAATCAAGCGACGGATACAGTTAGCTAATAAGACTTTTTTCTCTGTTCTCCCCATAATGAAATCGAAGCATGTCCACAGAAACACGAAGCTCCGCGTGTACAAAACCATTATACGACCAGTGCTATGCTATGGCTGCGAAGCATGGACCCTAACTCAAGCCTCCGAAAACATGCTAGACACTTTTGAACGTAAGGTTCTACGGCGAATTTTCGGGGCTGTTTGCGATCGAGATGGATGGCGCATCCGGTACAACCATGAGTTGTATGAAATGTACGATGAGCTGCAAGTCTCGAAAATCGTCAAACTACAACGACTTCAATGGGCAGGGCATGTACAAAGAATCGACGATGATCGCATGCCTAAGAGAGTAATGAATGCAGAACGAGTCGACTGAGCGAGACTGCGAGGACGACCGAGATCTCGTTGGGAGAGCTCAGTAGGTGTGGACGCCGCGCAGCTGCTGGGCTCCCAAAATTGGAGGACGCGGTCACGTGACCGAGATAATTGGAGGACAATGATCCAGGCGGCCAAGGCCCGACGTCGGGCTGTCGCGCCACGTCGATGATGATGACATCCAAAGATGTCGTGGTGCTGTGCATTTTTCTAAAGTCATGTTGGTGGTCGGCCATCTGAATGTGAGTCGCAATTATAAGGTGGAGCAGCGCTTCTAGGGTCTTGGCTACAGGAGACGAAAGTGTGATGGGACTTGATGATTCGCCTAGTGTTGGTTTTTTCCCGGTTTTACAATAAAATATGCTCGTGTGTCAAAATGTTTGAGCATGACCATCGATATACCATCTGGTCCAAGGGCTTTAGAACTCTTCGCTCTTTTTATCGTTAGTACAACATGCCTTTTATGCTACCTGTTTAAAGATATAAAGGTTAAACTCCTTGATCCTTGGATCGTCCGGGTTAATGCTACGTATGCGGTCTCTATCATCTGTCAGCCTAGCTGCTGAAGTAGGGAAATTTGGTCGAATTTTGGGTATTCGACCTGCTGGGGTGAACTTTGTAATTGCTTCCTGCAGACTGTGCCTTACATTTCGTTCAGCCGTGCGCACGTCAGTTGGAGTTGGTAAGGCAGCGAAGGCCGTGTTGGTGTAGGATTTGAAGCCATCCCAATCCGCTTTATTGTGGTTGATGAATGTGTGGTGATCAGCAAACTGAGTATTCGATGGTTTGTCCAATTTTATTAAGATTGGCAGGTGATCCGAGGATAGCGTCAGGACTGGTTCCCATTGAGCATCATTCATAAGTCCAGCGCTGGCAATACGAGTGAACGTGTCTCCGTCGTCGTTAAGTGGACAGAAATTCGACGAGTCAAGTTGTTCAGCTATCGCAACCCCTCTTGCATCGTTGTCGATGTTAGAGTGCCACAATTCGTGATGGGCGTTGAAGTCACCAAGTAGGAGACAAAAATGGCCAGCTAGCAGTGGTGTGATATTGACACTGTATCCTGAGGGACAACTGGATACAGGTGGAATATAAATGTTGTAGATTTCAATATCGATATTGCCCGACTGAATGGCAATGGCCTGTGCCTCCAAGATGTTGTCGGTGACTGTGACGTCGATTTCACGATATGGTGCTGAATGATGGATTAGAAATGCAATTCCACCACCAACATTGGACACTCTATCCTTTCTAATGACGTTGTAATTGCCATAGGAGTTGAGGAACGAACGAGGGGGAGGGCTGGGAACTTGTGTTCGCACTTACAGGTGGTGATACGTTAGGTGTTTGCGATGACGTTGATGCTTGGTGTCCTCTGAATCTACATTGATTCGCAGTGAAGGAGGAATTCCATTGTCGGTGGTGTTTCAACCCGAAACAATTTTTAAGGTGATACCAGTTGTTGCAGCATGTATTGTACATCGTACTGTGGTAGCGTTGGGATGCAGCGTTCTGTTACAGACGCAGCAGATCCAAGGGCCTGGATTTGGACCTGGGTTGAGCTCGACTCCGGCGCGTTGAAGAAGTATTGAGAGCAATAGCGCCGATATGTGTTGCTCCCAATTGCTTCTTTCTCGCATTGCAAATGTAAGAAGGACTGCAAAGGTAATTGCGGCTGTAGGAGGGCTGGCATGCACTCCGAAGGAACCTGCGAAAATACCCAACAATATTACGCCGATGAAAATAAAGAGGTTTTTGACGATGAACTACCGATTCAAAATGAGCAGCCTGTAATATCTATATAACATTTCACATCCTGTGAGAAAGAGAAGCAGCCCAAATTTGCAACTGCTAAACGTCTTCGTCAAAACTGAATCTGCTATTACTATCACAATAAATTTCAGTATGCATATGATATTTTTACACGAGTTGCTCCCAGTCTAGAGGTCCTGACAACTTGAATTAAATTTCTTAATTTCTTTTGAAATATATTTGATTTGATATTTTGTTTCTTTATTATATGACTTGAAAAGTTGAGTTTTGTTTTTTAAATATTTATTGAGAAAGGAGTTGGATTTTCAAAATTACATATATGGACTTGTTTAGAAAGTCGAGTCTGTAGATTTGTGTAAAAACCTCAACGTCAATACGCTCTAGCATCTAAGCCGTTCAATCTGGCGAAAACTCTGGATATTCCAATTTGCTGCAAATTCAATGTACTTCTGTTTTAAGCGACAATGTTGTAAAGAATTACGCAATTTCCGAGTAAAAAAAATGTTTTTTTAGCCGATATACAATTTTTCTCAGATTTCAACGCCCTCTAGCGCCTAAAACGTTCGTCTGACGAAAAACCCAATGGGGGCTATTTATTGGAAATTTAATACAGTTTTTTTTTTTTGTGGTATGATATTTTGTCAAAAAATCGATAGTTAGCAGATAGATAGCAAACAGAAAAAAGGTTTCTTGGAACCCATCAACTTTTCGAAATGGCAAAGTTTAAATTCTGATTCAGCACCCCAAAAAACATAAACCGAAATTGAGAAAAAAGACTTTTATATTTTTCCCCGCCAAACCCTAAAAATACTGGACTAATAAACACTAGTATTTTTATTACATATTAAATTAAATGTAGATGAATAAAAAATGAAACTATAGTTCCCATTTTGATAATACTCATTAAACAATATTATTCTAAGCAATATAAAAATTAAAACTTACCAGATACCAGGTTCCAAGGTTAAATTTACAATCTCATTCGCCTCGAATTTGTGACCTACAAAAGAATTAAACAATACTAAAATGTGCACAATACTCTAATAACATATTTTACAAATTATTGAACCATAGTATATCCTCATTCGTATCAATCTGATAAAAGTCAAAATATTTTAGATCTTTACACATCCATTCTAAATATAGTTTCCATTTTCACTTTCATGTTCCGCTTACTTTACCGAAATGAAACGCTTGCTCTACCATAAAATGATGGCATTTTTGACAATATGTACCTATATCGCGTTAAATAAAAAAAAAATTTGTACTCGTATATGCTGCATATACCGCCAAGAATGATCAAACGATACGAATAATAATCGATACGGCCTTGTTTCTAATATCTAAATTTCAAAAGAGTATTAGAATAACGTACAAAATGTACTCGCGTACTTACCAGCATTCAAAAGGCCTTGTATTACAGTGACCATATCACGAGACTCCTTTATATAAAAATCGGGATCTTCAAATGATGTTAAATCGAGTTCTGAAAAAAAATCCGAACATTAATCATTATATAGTATATTTTTGCAAATAAATTTTATTTTTACTTTTTATTAAAAAAATTTACGTGGGCATTTTTAATTCCCTATGAAAAATGAGATTTTGTTTCCATAATCTATGTATGAAATAAATAATTGCTTCTGGTTCAACAAACAGAGAAATTGAAAATGATTTTGTATTATGAGCCGCAACTCAGAATTTTACCATCGCTCGAAACTCTTCATCATCTGCTTTTAATATCTAATACATAAACGAAATTCTTAGCCCCCCCCCCCCCCCCTCTGGGTGAGTCCTCATATAATGTTTTATATGTTGTCTTTGTCTTCAGACAAAATAAAATGAAGTCATAACTGTCCCCTTCAAAGTACTCCTCCTTAGATATAATACACCTGTTGTGGCAGCGCTTTTTCAAATCTTGGAAGCACTTTTGGCACTCACTTTTCGTTATAGTGTTGAGCTTCTTCAGCCATTCTGCTTCTGTCTCATGATTCGTGGCAAAACGCCGTCCTTTCAAGGTTCTCCTCAGCCTCGGTCATAGAAACTAGTCGCCATGTCCCGCGAATATAGTGCTTGAGGCAGGTCCACAACAACGTTGTAGACATCGGTTTTTTAAGTAACTGTTTCAACAGTAACTGCGACTGGCGAGGGAAAGCTCCCGATTACTGGTCCAGTTGATTATTCGTACATAGTAGCAACAATAAACCGGGGCCGAGAAGGCCCTCCATCAACAGGTCGAAAAGTATAAACTGAGCATTACTGCAGTCCAGGAAACAAACTGGCAAAGTGGCAAACCATCGGGCCGCAAGGAGTTTGGAGTAGCATTTATAGTGAACAATCACCTCAAGACGCACATTACAGACTTCAAACCCATAAATGAACGGCTGGGTGCGATTCACATTAAGACTCGGTTCTTCAATCTCTGACTCATCAATACACACGCCCCCACTGAAGTTAAAGAAGACGCAGCAAAAGAGTTCTACACCCGCCTTGAGACTCTTTTCGACTCACTTCCAACAAACGACGTCAAACTGCTGCTGGGAGACTTTAACGCGAAAGTCGGAAATGAAAGTTGGCACCACTGGAGGTAACATATTCCAGGGAAAATATAACGAAAACGGCCAGCGACTTATCGACTTCGCTTGCAGTGTTTCCCGCATCGACGTACTCACAAGCAGACCTACAAATCTCCAGACGCACATACTGTCAATCAAACTGATCACGTCCTCATTTGCAAGAGATGGGCGTCTGTCTAGTGTGACAGATGTGCGCTCCGATCGAGGAGGAAACTGCCACTCAGATCATCACTTGGTCAAGACGACCTACAGATGTAGAATTTCCTGCACCAATCGAGAATAAGCCCTCCCAAAATCTTTGCGGTTGATAAGCTTCTCAGCGATGCTACGTCGGTGGCGTATACTACCGCCCTTGAGGAAAAACCATCACCTATGCTACACAACATCAGCAACACAGGCGTCCATAAGTTCTGGGAAGAATTGAAGGGTACTATCAAAGAGGTCGCAGAGAAGGTCGTGGGATATAAAGCCCGGCACAAAATGGCTGGTTCGACGAAGAATACAAAAATTCACTTGACGCGAAAAACGAGGCCTATAGACAATGAATTCAACGGGGAACCAGAGCCAAAAGATAAAAATATGACGAGCTACGGCGAATATCGAATAGAATAATTACACGTAAGAAACGTAAATACTTTGACGAGCAGTTGCTGAATATTAACGAAAACTTAGCTAATAGGAACAGCAGACAAGCGTACAAACTAGTAAATACAATTAAGAACGGCTACCAACCCAGGACTAGCCTCTGTAAGGACAAGAAGGGAAACATCATCAGCGACACCAATGGCATCAACAAACGATGGGCCTCTTATTTTGAAGAGCTTCTGAACCTACCATGTAATATCCCCACACAAGAAGCTCTCGACAATATTGTTGATCAAGGCCCACCCATACAACTTTCGACAATAGAGGAAGTTGATTTCGCGTTACGGTCACTAAAACGAAAAAAACGCCGGTCGCTGACGAGGTGCAAGCTGAACTATTAAAATTCGGTGGAACGGGTCTAGTTAATGCCATACATCAATTACGCCTTCGAGTATGGGAGGACGAGGTGATCCCAGATGATTGGCGCAGAAGCATCATCTGCCCAATTCACAAAAAGATAACTGCAGTGTGAGAATTACAGGGGCATATCACTTGTTTGTACGTCCTATAAAACATTGACCAAAAATTCTGAAAAATAGAATAAAACCCTACGCAGAACGAATCACTGGCGAATATCAAGGCGGTTTCAGACTTGGCCGCTCCACAACCGATCAGCTCCTTACGGTCGACTTCAAGCAGGCATACGACACACTCAGAAAAAATAAGTGGTTGAATTTAACCATTTTCAATAGTCAACACCATATCTATGAGGAAAAAGATTAAATGACTACTTTTTGGAAGAAAATAGTAAAAAATAAAATAGTATATCAACAATCCATAAGTTCATAAATAACAATTTTTTCAGGTTAAGATTAACATTTGCCATAGTTGAAAATAAATATCTAAAATAGTTCATTTTGATTATTGAATATAGTTCAAATCAACTACGAAAAATTATTGTAATTGACAATGAAATGTTTGGTTTCCATCAGAGCACACATTTACGGTTATATGCAGAGCGAATTGTAATTTTGTCTTGAATTTGCTTCGCGTATCAACTACTGACTGTAGTCAATTTTGACTATACCATTAGTTGACCGGTACATGCAACGGTTAAAATCCACAACTTCAGAAGTTTCACTGTGTTATTGAGCTCCATTTTCTCGCAGCAACCGTGTATAATACTCGCAAGTGTACAGTGTAGTGGGTGCAAGGTGCATTATTAGTGAGCAAAATTTTGATACACGTGATATTTTTGAATTCGAAGGTATAAATTCCAATTCAGAAGCGTTGTGTTTAAGTGAATGTGCAGCAAACGAACTTGTTGACTCTGAACAAATATCTTTATTCGTGCTAAATAGCGAAGAATCAGCCCCAGTAGAAGATCGTTCTTTGAAGGATATCCTAAAAAGCTGGAATTTAAACCAGCTATTCAACCGATTTATTGGTAAGTTTTACATTTAAGTAAGTTAATTTAATAAAAAATTATATGTTATGATCTGGTTCTCGAAATCTTCTTCGGATAAATTCTGTTTATTAATGCTTATAATAGATTTACAACGTTACGATAAAATAGTTTCTGTGGTTTTCTCTTTTGCTTCGCAAAATTTAAACAAAAAGTCTACAGCGCCGTTGCGACACCATGTCCCAGTAGGTGAGTTAGCTATATCTGGGCATAGTATTTGTTCACTTTTGCACCGGATGATTACTTTTCCGCCACTCTGTGTTTATAAGCATATATTTATGTAACTTCTTTTCACAGAGCATATATTATATAGCGAGATTAAGCAATTGTTCGCCACGAGGAAAGCTTTTCGATAGGTACAACAATCGATTAAAAACTTTACGAAGGAAACAGTTACTCCCGGGGTCGTCAAATCAAAAGCAAAAGACCAAAACTGTAACGTCAGCCTGGAAACAAAATATCGATACAATCGGCAGAGGTATCTAACCATTCAAATGAAAATCAAATGATATGGAAATGATGGTCTCCTTTGAATTTCCAGATGAAATTGAATCGGACAAGAATTTTCTAAAATTCCATCAAGACGACTGGACTGGTATTACGAAGTGGGAAAATCTCTTAAGCTACCGTAAATCAAACTTCGATACTAGGGCTGATTGTACATTATCCAATATTTTGGATGAATGGCCCATATTACGCCATAGTCTTGGTTACACCTTGGTTAGTATTCGCTTTATTTTAATTCAGATCAACATCCCATGGATTGCCAAGAAATCATGGGGAGCGGATACATATGGGTTTAATCAATAAACGGCCGACTTTTGTACTTAAATATGGAAGTCTCGAATCCAGGATTAAGGATAAGTATTGCAAGCTTTTCAATTCAATGACTTCTGCAATACCAGAAGGTATAATTTGTAAGCTATTTTACGACAATTTGCAATATTTCTTAAAATCTTTCAGATGCCAGGGACGCTTTAATGATGCTCACCCTACACTCGATAATTCAACCAACTAATCGCGTTAAAATAAAGAAGGATACTTCGCCTCAAAAGGCAGTTTGGAAACCCAGTATAGTGGCATCACAAGACAGTTTCCTTAATCACGTTGTCAATGGAAGCGATGTCATGGTTTTTTACGCCACCATTACATGTCCATAAATTATCTGACAGTAGGAAGGCGTTACGAATCAAATATTTATAGTTCTAGTGAAAGAACATGGATTAATTTGAAAGCAATATGTGATATTACTTTGTTATTTTTTCGACACATCACCTAAGAAAAGAACAAGAGTAATACGAAAGGTTTATTGAAAAAATTTCTTTTTTATTGGACAATGTGCAATGTACTTCCTCAGTATACAATAATTTACTTAAGTTCAGTTGTGGGGGAAACCACAATGAAATCAATGAATTATTTTTGTTATTTTTCTGTTGGAAAACTAAACAAAATGTACCGCTGTCGCATATTCCATAATAATAAAAATAGAGAACAATTTATTTTATAAAATGTATGTGTGTATATAAAATTTATACTTAAAAATTCTGCACTACAATTTCTAATAAACATATTTAGTTTCAAAATTAAAAATGGTTATTTTTACGGATATTCATTGGATGCCAACTATTTTTACAATGTTTTAACCTGTGTCACCGGTTGATTCTTACAACATTAATGGTTGTTCTCAACTTATACAGCTGTTGTTTTGGGAGATGTTACTTCTAACTACTTGAATGGTTGATTTCTCCTTGAAGCGTCGTTGATTAATGAGCTGTTGTTTTTTACAATGTAAATAGTTTCTTTCAACTATTCTATTGGTTAAAAACAACCATGGAACGCAAAGTTGAAAACGACAATTTTTGATGATCAAATTTAACTGTTTCAATGGTTTTCCTGATTTGAATCATCAAAATGGTTGATTTAAAGTTGAAATCAACAACTTTTTTCTCTGAGTGCAGTATCGATCGTGGAGTACTGTACAACATCATGCTGCAATTTGGGATACCGGCAAAATCAGTGCGACTGTTAAAGATGACGATGACCAACTCCGTCTCACAGGTCAGGATCCGTAAAAGATTTACTTGTCTACTTGAAACACGCGCTGGTCTGAAGTACGTCGATGAACTGGCGCCGACGCTCTGCGATTTAGCGCTGGAATACGCTATTCGGGCTATGAATGTAGACAACAGCAAGACGCCACTCATCAAGTCGACACAATTAGCAGCGTACACCGACAATATCAATATCATGTCCCGAAAATGAGCCGACGCAGAAGAACTTCTGCAAACGTTTGACACCGCTGCAAAAGAATTTGGACTACGTATCAACGAGGGTAAAACTAAAATGATGCAATCGACGACAAGGACACCTGCACAATCAAGCATCAATGTGTGGGACCACAACATCGAATTCGTGAACCACTACATATACCTGGGTTGCAACTTGTCAAGGGACGCCAACGAAACTGACGAAATCAAGCGACGGATACAGCTAGCTAATAAGACTTTTTTTTTAGTTCTCCCCATAATGAAATCGAAGCATGTGCAACGAAGCACGAAGCTCCGCGTGTACAAAACCATCATACGGCCAGTGCTATGCTATGGCTGCGAAACATGGACCCTAACTCAAGCCTCTGGGAAAATGCTAGACGCATTCGAGTGCAAGGTTCTGCGGCGAATTTTCGGGACTGTTTGCGATCGAGATGGATGGCGCATCCGGTACAACCATGAGTTGTATGAACTGTACGATGAGCTGGAAGTTTCGAAGATCGTCAAACTACAACGACTTCAATGAGCACGGCATGTACAACGAATGGACGATGATCGCATGCCAAAGAAAGTAATGAACGCACGACGAGTCGACGAAGCGAGACTGCGAGGCCGACCAAGAGCTCGTTGGAAGAACTCAGTATATGCAGGCGCCGCGCGAATACTGGGCTTGCAAGGTTGGAGGACGCGGTCACGTGCCCTAGATAATTGGAGGACAACGGTCCTGGCGGCCAAGGTTCGATGTCGGGCTGTCGCGCCACGATAATGATGATGAACATCCGAATGAATGAGCGATGGAACTCCTTACTGAATCGACACACACAGCTCAAATTAACCATATAAGAAACTCACTTTTAATGCATATGGTCGTTGCGAATTGATACTTTTTGTATCACTACTAGGTCTGTACAGGTCTAGGTCTAGGATACAAACGCTTGGGCTGGCCGTTATTTTTCGAAACCGTGCCGAATTCGAATTTTTTTCAGATCTGGTCAATTTAGGTCAGTGCTAGCAACATAGGTGTACATATGGAAATCTGCACACCTGCACCGTATCAAGAAATATATGGCCCTCCTGTGACAGAAAGAGAACATCGGAGCTTATGACCAAATTACACAGAGATGTCGCCAGGCTCACCGCAGTGATCACAGGTTACTGGCCTATAGGGGATCACGCAGCCAGGCTTGGTATCTCCTACAACACGCATTTACTCCTTCTTCTTTCTCCGTTGACAGCGCCGTGCTTTGTTCCTGATGTCACCACTATTGATATGACAGTAGTCCACAGGTGAGGCATTTACGAAGTTGTGGTAATGAAGATGAGAAAGAAATCCTCACTCACTTCCTACGCGAATGTCCAGACCTTGCTAGGACCAGACATCGTACACTGGGCATGGCCTTTCTTTTCAACCTGGGCGATGAGTCGCGGGTGAGGATTGGGGAGTTGCTTTACTTCGTTAACTCCTCCCGTTGGATCTAGGCAGCATCCCCTGTATTTTGCGACTATCAGCCAATAACAAATTTCACGAGGTTTGAGGCTTTTTGCGCTAATTTGGCTCTCTTAAGGTTTGCCTCAGCCACCACTTAAACCAACTAACATATACATGTATGTGTTTTAAAACCCGGGCCCCGGAGCTGCACCAGAGCGCCATTGAGTCATGCTTAGAATTACCCGAAGCAGCCGCGTGCCAATTTTGCATGCAATCCAACCACGGAAAATGCCGGGAGGAGAGAAAGGTACTTTCATAGAAGATTTCGGCGAGCAACTTTCTGATTTTGAAACAAAAAATAGATACGTAAATAACCGGAAAGCCGTCAGCCGAATGTATTGTACTAAGAGTCACCCAAGGAATCTACATATTTATACCCTAGACTTTTAGCATAGGGTATATTGTTTTTGTCACGACGAAAATATGTAACACCTTAAAGGAGGCTCCGTTTACATATAAATGATCAGGGTCACCTTCTGATTCGATTAAGGTATGTCTGTCCGTCTGTCTGCCCGTTCGCACGATAACTTTCGATAGCATGAAGCTAGAGCTTTGAAATTTTGGTCAAATGGCAGTGTGATCTAGTTGGTTGGTATTGAAAATCGGCATGATCAGGCCAAGAGGACGCCTACCTCCCCTATGTTAAATAATTAAATGTATCTATAACTCCCGATTAAACAAACGTGAAAAGCTCTAGCTTTGGTAGACTCTTCGTGAGGGTAATCTCATATTCTTCTGGAAAAATAAAATCGATCAGCTGAAAACTAACGGCACTTTCCCTACAAAGAGCCCCGTACTACTCTACTTTTCAAGTTTTTTGTCTATAACTATTGAACCAATTGACGTAGACACCTGATTTTTGGCATATCCCCATGGCAAGAAGCTGCTTGAGTATAAATGAGTTGAACATAATCAGATCAAAGGAGCGCCTACCTCCCCTACAAATTTCAAAAAATTAATTATTCTTTTAATTACGATAACTTTCGACAGAATGCAGCTAGCGAGTTGGAAATTTGGTAAAATAGAATATTAGTAGTGAGATCTAGTTAGTAGGTATTAAAAATGGGTAAGATCCGATCCGAGGAACCTCTATCTTCCCTACAAATGAAACTTCAAATAAGCGATAACTTTTGGTAGAATGAAGCCAGCAAGTTGAAATTTTAGTCAAATGTTTGAAGTGAAATTCAGTTAGTTGGTATTAAAGATGGGTAAGATCCGATCCGAGGAACCTCTACCTTCCCTATAAATGAAATTTTAAATAAGCGATAACTTACGGCAAAATAAAGCTAGCGACTTGAAATTTTGGTCAAAAATTGGTAGTAGGATCCAGTTGACTAATACTGAAAATACGTAAAATCCGACCAACGAAACCCCTAATTTCCCTACAAATGGAGTTTCAAATAAGCGATAACTTTCGATAAAATGAAGCTAGTGACTTGAAGTTTCGGTCAGATGTTTGTACTAGGATCTAGTTGGTTGTCACTGAAAATTAACAAGGTCCGACAAAGAAAACCTCTACCTCCCCTACATGTGAGACTTCAAATAAGCTAACGACTTGGAAAATTCGACAAATATTTGTAGTGTGTTAGCTAGTTGATTTTTAGAATGATCAAGATTCTTCTGAATGATCGGCAATCTCCCCTATAAACTGGTCATATAGGATACTCACTTTTAATGCATATGATCGTTGCCAATTTGTACTTTTGGTATCACCACTAGGTCTATAAAAGTCTAGGGTATATACGCTTCGGACTCTGGCTTTAGTATAATTTGGTTGAGATCGGACCAAGAGAAGACGGACAAACGTACAAACCTAAAAACGCACAGCACATCATGCATCGGAACTTATGCTCGTCCATTATAGGAATTTGTCACGGGCCAAAAAAGCTATTATGTGCTTTGGAACGTCGAGTACAACGCCGATTTAACATTATTACTGTTTAAAATTAATGGTGATCATTTAGTAAGGAAGTTCATGTAAGATTAAAAAACCATTCGATGCACAAGTTTCCGGTCTAGTTACTAATGGCAAGAGTTATAAATAAAGGAGTTACCACACCATAAACGCCGAAAACACGAGAAACCATGCAACAAAGAAGGGAATACCTGCAGTCAGCTGAAGAAGTAGCATCTAGGTCGCATCACTCACACTAAGAATAAAGAAGTAGTGCTCATTCTCATACCTCAATCTGCATACCTGTAGTAATGATTTGGGCGAAGTCGTCATTAATATCAGTACGAAAGGAACTCTCCGGAATGACAATTAACTTTTTGTGACTTTTGGCGGTTGCATATTTTACAATATATCCGGTAATCACATCATATTTCGAATACCACATAAATACATGGTTCAATAAATTTATACATATTCACCTATCCGCTCCTCCAATTGTCACACTATTTAAAAAAAAAGTCAACACAATTTTAATTGAAATAAATTTTACACCAACTATGTGTGCCTGTTTTTGGATCGGAAATAAAGATTCACAGATATATTCTATAATGCCACTTCCAGCTTTGTTTATATTCACACTTTAACTATTAGAAAAAAAATTCGAAAAACACTGGATATAGTAATTGAGGCGCCAGACTGGAATATTTAAATTTTAGAACGAAGATTGTCCATTCCATAAATCCGAGCTTCTTAACTCTTTAACTTTCCTTTTCGTTTAATGTCGATATTTTCAGACTGAACACGAAATCTGAACACAAACACTGCACTGCTACACAAGGAAGATTTCGATATATGCATCTGTGTGTATGTACATATCTGAAGTAAGGCTTGATTTTGAACTTAAGGGGTGTTCTGGCACGATTTGGTACTTGGACGTACGAGTATATTGTCTTGATTACGAGTTAATTTTTCAATTAATTTAAAATTATCATATAAACCAACATTTTACAAGAATTAAAAAGGTTACTTGTATTACAGGATACTCCAAGCAAAAATACTATATTCATTTGCACTAACACTAACCCCTAGTCAACTATTCCATGTGGCTCAGCTGACGTTTCGTTGACATAAACCAGTTACGATACACGTTGCCAGCAGGCACCTCCTACCTGCGACAAGTCGATTTGTGGGTTATTATTACGCCCCGCACTACAGGGCGAAGACAACACAAACATCCATGGCCACGAACGCCGTGAACGGGACTTGAACCCGTAACGACCTTAGTCAGACTCAGACCAGACATGCATGAGACTGACTGACTCCGCTACGCACTGAGCTACCAGTCGCCCTACTCACGAGCAAAAATTATAATACAATGCATTATATTTGTAACCCAAACGAAACCTGACTTGCCATTCTATGGATACCCTTAACATTTAACTGTATCCAATTCCCACTCATATCCCAAACCTATATAACCGATATAGATAAAGATTGCCAGACATTCTCAAAATTCAAGACACAAATCTAAAAGCAAACCAGAGTAGGTATGTGCTAAACGGAACTCAAAGATCATTGTTTTGTGTTTTGATTCTAACTCGGCTAGCGACTCAAGACCAAAATCTTTTCAGCCTCTTTTAAAGTTCTGGCGCTCCTCCGTGATTTTGCAGGGGACACATTATTTCTTATTAATTGTTTACACGATTTTCTCATGCATAGTAAGACGATGATGAAACCTGAAACAGGTTAGTTCATTATTATAGCCATCTTTCTTTGCATACAGAGTAGAACAATTTACCCAAATTGCATTACCAACAATGTCCCCGAAAATTCTCGATGGACTAAACAGTTGGTCCAAGAAACTTGTTCTGTTAGATTGTATTTGCACTGGGGGTATATGTGTGAAACAATGGCGTAGATAAGAGGAGGGGTAGAAGGATCAGTCATTAGTCATCAGATATCCGTCGTCAGTTATCCGTCATCAGTGTAGTGCACCGAGGCCACTATATTTCAACATATTTTTATATCCTAGGCAATAGGTATGGCAATGTATATATACAGTGCACGCTCTCATAACCGGACACCATCGGGGCCAACAATTTGGTGCGGGTATGGGGAGTGTCCGCTTAAAAGAATAAAATAACCAAAACTTCACCGCCAGTGACATTAATTATTTTTAATCACATCCTGACCGTGCTTAGACTTTATGAAAAGTGTCGGAACATCTGGTTAAACTTATTGGTCTTCATTATACCAATCAGTAGTCTAGATAGTAATTTTTACTGACAATTACTATCTAGACTACTGACTGGTATAATGTAGACCAATAAGGTCTAATCAGGCTGACAATAATAATAATAATAATAATAAGGTACCGGCTACTAACCCTAAAGGTACGCACTGCGATCAAAGGAGGTCTATTGTGCCATAGCCTATTTTTATTATTCAATCAAAAGACCTTGTACCACTCGTACGAAGGCCAGTATGTCTTTTGCAGGAGTCTTCCTGATAACGGCAGGACATGCGGTGAACTGTCCGAGGAAAGTATACCTCACCTGCGCAATCGCCGGGCATATACATAAAATGTGGCATATGGACTCAGCGTCCTCCAAGCAAAGACGACACTCCGTCTCGTTAGACAAACCCATCTTGTTCAGATGAAATCTCACCCGACAGGTAGCCTACAAGTAGCCTAAGGTCGGCTCTACTCATGTGGGTGGCATTTTTATAGGTAAAAGGTCTCATTAATTCCTTCGATTGCCGCAGTCCTGGCAGATTGTTCTAATAGTGCTGGCGTGTCCTTTTAGACCAATCCGTTATGATTGTTCTAGCTGAAGCCAACCGCAGACCACAATAGGGTTCTGGCCTGAGGAAATTGGATGAAGAGCCTTGCCTAGCAAGTTTATCCGCCGCTTCGTTTCCTTCAATGCCTTGGTGACCTGGCACCCAATACAAAAAGGCTTGGTTGTAGGTTCCCAGACATTGGAGAAGTTCACGACACTCTTTCACCAGCTTTGAAGAAAGGCTAACAATACTATCTCGTCTAATCTGTCAGTGTAGTCAGTTTTGACACCAATTGTCTGAATTTGACGTTTTAAATACTGTCTTACCGTATTCGAAACGTCAGATTTGGGAATATATAAACACACACATATTCTCACACTATGTGCTGACCATTACGATTGTAATTCGATCCGGCAGCATTCTGTTCTCCATGCACAAGTACGTTTTCCACATTAGATCGTCGACATCGTACGATTTAGCAACTGCATACGCCGTGCCGTCGAGTCGGCAGAATACAACGTATAAAAGATCCGAGCCTCACATCGTAGAAGAAACTTATTACAGATACTTCGCCCAGCTCGTTATCTCCTCGCGGCCCGTTCATTAGATATGTAATGACTGGCACCACATAAATTGAGAATAAAATGTCATAGCTGGCAGCATGCAAATTTGATATTTGTTAATTTTTGCTTTTTTGGTCTAAAACTGACAGAAAGTCTAACGGCATGTTCCGGTCACTTTTCCAATGGATGATTATTTGACAAGTGCAAACCAAGTATTTTATAAAATCTATGACACTGATGAAAGGGTTGACACTGACTTGTTGTATTTGGGGGCAAAAACATAGTGGTGACAATGGAAAATTTCAAACTTTTGGGATGCGAACCGGTGGTATCAAGAAATACAATAGCAACACTTTCTTATTACGCCATCTCATTTAGTTACTGAATATCACTATCCAGGTTCAAACTCTACCATATATGCAGATTGAGCTTTCGAACAGGCTATCATTATATAGGGGCGCCAGATCTCCTGCCTAATGAAACAAATTGTTACATTTTGAAAATCATACGGTAGCCTTAAGGTTAGATTTAAAAAGGTTTCGGTGTTCTACCTTCCAACTAACTGCACTACGGTCTTATTTGATTGCCATTTCGGTTTTAATGACTCACTAAAATCCTACTGACCCCACATTGCCGAATTGCCGAATATCTTCGGACTTTTCATTTTCGACTATTATCAACCGTTAATTTTTAATGATAGGCTTAGTTTAATTTCCTTTCCGCCAAGGCTATGATTGCATCAAAGGGTCATCCTCTACGGCCTTGGCAAACACATAAGAAAACCCACGTTAGTCGCCGAGTATTTTGAAGCTTTTCCGGCACTTTTTCGACTAATTTCTTCTGTTTTCAATGACGTAGGAAAAAAAGCCACAGGGTAGTTTAACCTACCTAGAAAAACTTAAAGATGCGCTCAGACAACCTTAAGGTGGCAGTTTCATTCCCTATTTTGTTTTCATTTACTGAATAAAATTCCATATATTCGGAAATTTTCCACCAGTTTTGTCGACCAGATAAAATGACACTGATCCCACATTGAGCACCGACTATTTTTGGGGTCTTTTCGACATTTTTATACCCTTCACGGATGTGATAGGGTATATTAATTTTGTCATGAAGTTTGCAACGCACAGAAGGAAGCATCTCCGACCATATAAACTATATACAATATATTCTTGGTCGGTATGATGAGACGAGTCGATTAAGCTTTGTCCGTCTGTCTGTCTGTCTGTCCGTCTGTCTGTCTGTTTCTATGCAAACTAGTCCCTCAGTTTTTAAGCTATCGAACTGAAATTTTGTACAAAACCTTCTTTTTATTGCACGCAGTATATATGTTGGAACGAACGGAATCGGACCACTACGTCATATAGCTGTCATAGGAAATACCGGTTCAAAAATTCGTCTTTGTGAGAAAAACTTTTTTATTTCTAAAGATATCTTTTCAAAATTTCATAAGAATCAATAATATCTATAGTCAAATCACATTCCTGAATTTGATTGAAATTGGACTACTTTATCAAATAGCTGTCATAGGAACGATCGTTCCAAAAGAAAGTTTTTATAAGAAAAACTTTTTGATTTCTGAAGATATCTTTACCAAATTTTATATTATTCAATAGTATTGACTACCAAATCATGTTTCTAAATTTGGTTGAAATCGGCCTACTATTTTATATACCTCTCATAGGAACAAAGAAATCGGAACAAGTTTTACTGCTAATTTCAAAGTGGCAAATGCACCATAAGTCATAACGAAGGTATGGCACTCTTCACGCGAAGCGTGTAGGGTATCATACCTTCGGCAAGTTTTTGACTAATTTCTACTATTTTCACTGACGTAGGACACAAAAAAAGTCTTAAGGTATTCTTAACGAAACTTAAGATAGCGTTAGGAAGGCCTGAGGATGCCTGGAGAAGGCCTGGTTTTAAGGAATGTTAAAATCACAATGACACCACATTGGACGCCGAATGCGATCTGCGCCGGTTATTCTGTTGATAGATTGCTCGTTTTGATGGTGTTTTTCCACAAATAAAGAGGATAGTGAACTTAAAGTCATATTTTTGAAGAACAGCAGACATTTCGGAGATTCCTGTATTAAGTCCAACATGCATTTTGAATGTTATGCTAGAATGTTACGAGCAATTTTCTACTAATTGAACAACCGGCTCAAATAATTAAGGCCGGCATTGTCACTAACCAGTCGCTCAGAATTTTTAAAATCATGAAAATGCCAAGAAAAACAATTGCGAAACCATCGAGTTATCTGGTTATTAGAGGTATAGTCTGAAAAATGCGTGTCCGTGTCCGGCAATAGGAGCGTCCGGTTAAGCCTAATTTGTATGAAAACATGCAAAAAATGTTCGGGACCTAAAAATTTGTCTGCTTGTAAAAAGTGTCTGGTTATGGGAGGTGTCCGTACAGGGAGCGTACTCTGTATATAAATGATCAGGGTCATCTCCTGATTTGATTTAGCAATGTCTGTCTGTCCGTTCGCACGATAACTTTCGATAGAGCTTGCAATTTTGGTTGAACATTCGTAGTATGATCTAGTTGGCTAGTATTGAAAATGGGAATGATCCGGCCAAGGGAACGCCTACCTCCCCTACATGTGTAAAATAATTACATTTATAACTCCCGATTGAATAAACTTGAAAAGCTCTAACTTTGGAAGTTACATCAATTTTCAAGTTTTTTGTCTATAACTCTTGAACCAGTTAACGATAGAGCAAATATCGAAAGAAAAAATATTTCTATAACTACGATAGGATAGGTTATGTTAAAAGGGCTGGTTAAACACGCTTGGTACTTAGACCACCACTGAGAGACTGAGACTCAGCAACCTGAGACCAACTCAAACGTTAAATCAGCCAGAGCTCATAATGAAGCGATGAAGCCGGCCAACATTTACCTCTTTTAGGTCATTTAGCTCGGTGGAGAAGTAGGAACTAAGGAGGTCCTTCCTGAAACTCACCTGGGCTGGACATGTACACTGAAGATGAGACCTTCTTTCCTCCTCCTCCTCGTCTCCACAGCTCCTGCAAAAATCATTATGTGGAAGAAGAAGTCTCCAGGCGTTCTCCCCAATTAGGCAATGTCCAGTTAAGACTCCTACCACAGTTGTTAGATGCTTTCTGTGTCTGCGTCCAGCCACATGATATTGCCATTGCTCCACCTGATGCAGGCCCTATCATACGCCGCATATTTAATAGAAAATTTAGAAGCAGCTAGAGGCATCCTGGTGCTACGCAACAACCCGCTGATCTCATTGATCGTACACGCCCGAGCAAGTTCGTCGGCCTTGCAGTTCCCAACATAACCACTATGACCTGGCACTCTGGCATAGGGAAAGTTGAAGATAGCCTTCCCATCTCGAAGAGGAAGTTGCGACAATCCAATACTGCCTCCTAATTTACCAAGAGAGAGCTAAGCGATTTAATCCCCGTTTGGCTATCCGTGTAGACTATAATGTTTCTTCCAGATATAATATTTTCTAACAACCAGATATTGCTGTAACTTCCACCTGAAGTTACGCTACTGACATCCAAGAGACCGAACGACAAGCTAAAATCTAACTCCTCCGGGTATACCGCATAGCCCCCACTCCTTCGTCAGTTTTAGAACCATCAGTAAAAATGCTAATAACATCTGTTTGCTGAAAAGCGTTTTCTGTCCAGTCATTCCTAGGGGGAATCAGCCTTGTAAAATCCATTTCGAACAAGTATTTCGGGGAGGTATAGTCCATCTCTTAGAGAATATCAAGTTTAATCAATACAGCCGAGTGACTTATGGATGACGCAGCCCAATGACCGGTTTCACGGAGGCAAACAGCGGTAATCGCCACCATCTGCTCTGCAAAAATGTCCAAGGGAAGCAGATTCAACAATGCGCCCAAGGAGGCGGTCGGTGTAGTCATTAGAGCCCCCATTATGGTAATGCATGCAAGAGGATACAGTCCTAAGCACCGTCCACCAAACGACAACCCCATGCAACAGAATGGGACACAAAACCGATGAATAGAGCTAGTATACTACCCGCGGTTGTAAGCCCCTTTTCTTCCCAATAGCCTTCTTGCACGAGCATAGTACAACATTTCTAAATGGGACCGGTAGCGAAGTGTGTCAGTCTCATGTTTGACTACCGGCGTTTCGGGTTCGAATCCAGTCCATGACGACGTTCGTGGCCATGGATGTGCAGGAGGTGCATGCTGGCAACTGCATTCTCCGAAACCAGTTTATGCCAACGAAACATCAACTGGGCCACATGGAACAGTTGACGCGCTATGCCCACAAGGGGTTTGGGCAATTGAGTAACTTCCAGCAAAGTTTCCTACCCAGGAACTTGGCTTCATCAGTGAGTAGAAGCCTTGCGCCTTCCATCGATAGTAGTTCGAATGAAGGTAGTTTGTATCTCCTAGTAAAGAGGACAAGTTCTATTTTAAGCTGATTTACTTTAACCCCAACCTTACTAGCTCAGTTCGTCAGGATAGAGAGGGCAATACAAGTAGTAGTAGTATAGAACTGACATGTTAGGAACCACACTTTTAATGCATATGGCTGTTGCCTATTTGAAGTTTTGGTGTCAACACTAGGTCTGCACAGGTCTAGGGAACATACGCTCCAGAAGCCGGACTTGACTTCTATTTTCCCAGTCATTCATCCATGATTACATCAACAAGATACCTGATACAAGGCTACCTTAAAACATGGTTTTGATCTTACGTCATTTCAAATGACCGAAATGGCCATCCAATGTGGGGTCACCGAGACTCTACCTAGACACAATCACACAACACAAAAATCAAAATCTTTCTAGACCTTACCATAAGCCACATTAAGGATACCTTAAAACTACCTTGGCTAACTTAAGGTTACCTTTTGGATTTTTTCGATGCTAGATCACTGGAAGATTACTGAAGAAAAAAATTGTCGAAAATGCCTAAAAACGGCACCCATGTGTGGGACTGGTGTGATTTTATCTAGTGTTAAGCTAACAGCCAACCTTCTGATAAGTGCCTGAATGATTTTTTTTTAATTGTACAATGATAGTCTAATTTCACTACCTGCGCTACTCCTCGACGACAAAAATTGGTCTACACTTACACTGTTTGACATTCTATACATATTGCTCCCTTGGTAAATTTGACCTATCAAACTCACCAAGCTTCAGTAATCGAGAATATCTTCACAAACCCCCTGATGACTCGGCTGATGTGATGACACGCATGAAGTATTTCATCAGCTACTCGTTCTCGATGAGTGACCATAAGGTCTGATATATCACCACAATTGTGGTGGAATTATTTGGTGAGAGTTGATTTTCATTGCCCCGACATATATTAGGAAACGGCATATCCCACACTCTGCTAAAAGCTATTTACGCACTGACTAGAATGCATTGACATTTCAGTTGAGATTTCAGGGCTAACTGACCCAAGACACATCCATTTTCCTATCAATTCTTCTTCCGCTTTTGTGTTCCGTATCGTTTCTTATGCCCGAACCAGATTGAACGCAGAAAGCAGCATCAGCAGCGGCAGCAGCAGCAACATTAATAAGCAGATCTACTGACGATGCGTTCAAACACAGTCGCTTAAGGGAAATACATGCTTTCTAACTTGACATTTCGCTGCCGCTGCTGCATTCTTCGTTCAATCTGATTCGGGCCTTAGCTGCTATTCTTTTCTGCTCTGGTTACAAAGAAACACGGCTATTAAATGCCACACTATATGGACCGATGGCGCGAGTCACGTACGACGACCCTAAGGGTGATGTGTTATCATCACCCACATCAAACACGGATGCACATCAACCAAATTTTATGGTGTAGCTACCGGATATAGATAACGATCCTTTTCCTTTGCAATTGTTAAACACGTAGATCAATTCTTAGAAGACATGATCACGCGAGTTCGTAAAGTCAATAAATTAAAAGAGGAATATCCGTTTGTGTAGAAATTAACATTTCCATTTGAATTAAATATTAAGAGGCCGAGGTTTCGTAAGATTGGAAGGACCTCAGCCCAGGCAGATTTAAGTGAGAGTTACGCGAGACAACATCCTTTTTGTATTGAACTCCTTAGAGTTTTAGTTCACAAACGTGTAAAAATTAATGTTCCTAGTGAGTAACTATTAATTGTTAAATAAAAATAATTTTAATTAATATGTTGAATTCTTATTCCGCAACGGGTAGTAATTATTTGTTGTTTTTTGATAGTTTTTCTCATGAAAAACTTGAATGGCGCAGTCGGTAGGATAGAAAGTGAGTAGAAAACTAAGACCTTTCTATCCATTAACGAACGAATTAACACGTGAAAACCAAAACTAACTAACTAAGTGGAGTGATATGACTTTTTGCAAGTGTGTGAAAATAGAAAACACCAAGAACCCGAACTTAAACCGGAAAAAAAGACATAACTGTACTTAAGTACGAAAGTGAAAAAAAAAGAAAATATATTATTATAATATACTCTAATTTTCAAGGATTTGCATTGTCCCGCAGGCAGAATTTTAAAAGAATTCGCCTCCTTGCGATACATACATTTGTACCGACAAGGGTAAAACTTAAAGTGCTAAAAACCGGTGAACAGGAGGAATCGTCTCTGTGACACCTAAAATAAAGTGATTGCTGTTTGTCGGCATCTGTCATTGGTAATTAGTATAAACTTATTCTCATTATTTGTCTTCTATCATTCCATAAAAAAAAAAAAAAAAAAAAAAAAAAAATGGCAATCTCATTCACGGAGCTATTGCGAGAAGCGAGGGCTATGCCAGTATTTGTGGGAGACGATGGATTTCAACTTCATGGCTACATACGGGAAGTAGAGGCCATAATGCGATTAGTAACGGAAGGAGCAAATGCCACATACATATCAGAGATACTGTATTCGAAATTGCAAGGACGAGCTGCAACCGTTGGCAGAAGAGTGCAGGAAAAAACGTGGGAAAACATGAAAGAAGCACTAATTAAGGCATTTGGAGTACAGGAACCGTACTTAAAATTAAAGGAGCAGGCGGATCGATTCAACAGCAGAGATGTCCATAGTTTATTCAAATATTTATTAAAAATTTTAGATAAATTAAATTCAAAATATGTGCTTGATACCGCTAATCCAGTAGAATTCAAACCATCAAATAACGAAAGTAGTATTTTAGATAAATTTTTAAGTAAAATTAATCGATCTGATGCCATGTACCTGAGGACAAAAGGCGTCACTTCTTTGGACGAAGCCTATAATGAGTTATTACAAACAGGTTATGACAACTACAAGGACAACCGAAATAACTATCAGAATGGGCAATCAAATAGAGACAATAGATATACAAATAGAAACAAATTCAATAACAGGACACAAGACGATGTTGTACACAGACGGGCTAACAACTCTTACAGAAACGATAACTGGAACCAAAATAATCAAAATAATAATTGGAGTCAAAATAACAGATTCCCGAACCATAGCAATTTTCAAAACCATAACCAAAATTCAGATAGGTCTAGGCAAAATAGGAATTATGTGGAACAAATAAATAGAAATCAGGCGGAACCAATGGATACATACCCCATTGGAACTGAACCAACAAATTTTCGTATACGTGCCTCAGAAACAGAAATCTTCCCATAATAACAGTTCACATAAATAACAAACCAATAAAAGCTTTAGTAGACTCGGGATCAACAACATCAATTTTAGACATTAAAAAACTGGGTAGTTATCCGAAAACTAAGATAAGTAATCAGAAATTCAGGACTATTGCAGGAACACAGGAATTTAAATATGAGACAATAACAGAAACACCACCAGAGATAGGAGTAAGGGACTACACAAGATGGAGATTGACTGATTTAAACCACCAACTCTTCGATGCCATCATAGGGACCAATATTTTAGATATAACAAACTCGGTGATAGATTTTAATAATAAAATTGTGACATTTGGGGAAAACGTTATACCGTTTATAGGATCTGCGAACGTAGATGCCAGTTTTAGTATTCAGTATGATGAGATTCATACTATGGAACCCATGGAGGAATTAAAAGTTAGTATGGAAAATCTTAATGGGGAAGAACAGAATGAATTAAGGAAACTTTTGAAGATAAATAGAAATAGTTTCTATTTGGAGGGAGATTTCCTATCGGCAACAAATGTAGTGCAGCATGAAATTAAAACTACTACAGAAGAGCCGATATATTCAAAGATGTATCGTAATCCTCAGATACACGATAAAGAAATCGAAAGACAAGTACGAGAAATGTTGGATCAGGGAATCATCAGAGAGAGTAATTCACCTTATAATTCACCAATTGTCATAGTTGCGAAAAAACCAGATAATTCTGGAAAAGTCAAATGGAGATTGGCTATAGATTATCGGAAACTTAATGCAGTTACAATTGATGACAAATTTCCCATTCCTAACATTGATGGAATCTTAGACAAGCTAGGTCGTGCACAATATTTTACCACGTTAGACTTAGCAAAAG
This sequence comes from Chloromyia formosa, assembly GCA_964017055.1. Taxonomy (NCBI): domain Eukaryota; kingdom Metazoa; phylum Arthropoda; class Insecta; order Diptera; family Stratiomyidae; genus Chloromyia; species Chloromyia formosa. Next base: position 53,779,953 of record OZ024815.1, on the reverse strand, counting down.
GTTTCCATCAAATTCAGATGAAGAAAGGAGACATTCCCAAAACGGCATTTTCAACATCCAGAGGACATTACGAATATACTCGAATGCCATTCGGATTGAAAAATGCACCGGCAACTTTTCAACGCCTTATCAACCATGTACTAAAAGATCTCATTAATAAGATTTGTTTAGTATACCTGGACGATATTATTATATTTGGGACGTCTTTAACAGAGCATACACAAAATATACAAAAAGTTTTTAATAAATTAAGTGAAGCTAACTTAAAGGTACAAGCAGACAAATGTCAATTCTTTAAAAGAGAAACACAATTCCTAGGGCATACAATTGGGGTAGATGGTATTAAACCAAACAATGACAAAATTATAAAAGTCACAAATATTAAATTACCCAAGAATGCAAAGGAAATAAAATCTTTCCTTGGCCTAACAGGGTTTTATAGAAAATTTATTAAAGATTATGCTAAAGTAGCGCAACCTCTAACGAAATACTTGAAAAAAGATATGAAAATTAACATAAATGACAGCGAATATGTCGGAGCGTTTGAAAAATTAAAGATTCTGCTTACTTCTGCACCTATCCTAAAACATCCTGACTTTTCTCAAAGATTTAAAGTGACCACTGACGCAAGTAATTACGCTATTGGTGCCGTGCTAAGTCAGAATGGACATCCAATTTGTTATATTAGTAGGACTCTCAACGAACATGAGAGAAAATATGCCACCATTGAGAAAGAAATGTTAGCAATTGTATGGGCTGTAAATTATTTAAGACCGTACCTATACGGTAGAGAATTTGATTTGTTAACTGACCACCAACCCATAAAGTGGTTATACCAAAAATTTAAAGGTAAAGATATTGAACCAAAGCTTCAAAGATGGATTCTAAAACTCGGGGATTATAATATTAAATTGGAATATATTAAAGGTAAAGACAACATTCCCGCCGATTTTCTATCCAGGCTTTGTGAATCAGGTGAAATCAATGTTATTACTGGAAGTCAATCACAAAATAAAAGTAAAATTGAGATTAAATCTATTCGTAAATTACCTAATATAGTTCAGGGAACATCAGTTTCAAGTCGCACATCAAATGAAGATTTTGAAATAGAATTACCATCAGGGATAAGTAAAACGAAGGTAGATAATCCAAGAGATACTACTGTCCACTCTCAAGAAGAAAATCATGATGATCATATTCTGATTAAAGATGATATTTTAAACAAATACAAACAGCAAATACTATTAGTCGATGAAATTGAGAAAAGACATCAAATAAAGCTAGGCAAAAGAAAAAGAGTTATTTTATCATGGAAAAACTTGAGGGAACAAATAGATATTTTAAAGAAATCATTAGGGCCAGGGAAGGTAGCAATCTTCAGCGAGGTGAGCGATTCGAGATTTAATGAATTGCAACAACTTTTAATCGATTTATTTGACAGAAGTAAAGTTAAATTCATAAGAGTAACCAAAATTATCAGAGAAGCAGAAAGTGAAGAAGAGCTTCTCCAAATAATTAAAAACTATCATGAGAAGGATACAGGTCACGCTGGAATCATGGAGAACTTCCAAGGTTTAAAAAGACAAATATACTATCCGAGACTAAAAGAGTACATTCATAGGTACATTAATGTTTGCGAAACTTGTAACAAAATGAAAGTGGACAGAAAACCTATTAAACCAATGTTAGAATTATCAGATACAGCGAAGACTGCCAATGAAATTTTCCATATGGACTTATTTTTCATAGACGGTTTGATTATACTTACGGCAATAGACAAATTTTCTAAATTTGCAACAGGTACTGTCATTCAATCAAAGAATATGACAGATATCAGGGAAGGTCTATTGACAATCTTAGCCACGCTAGGTAGACCAAAACAGATAGTAGCAGATGGAGATTTTGACTCAATCCTTTTGAAAGAAGTTTATTTAGCAAAAGACATTCAGATACATATTACAAAACCGAATTCGCATACGGGGAATGCCGATATTGAGCGATTCCATGAAACAATTCAGGAAAAAATGAGGTCAGGGTGTAACCAAATTCCAAATCAAACAACTAAAGAAAAATTCTTTGAAGCTCTGGAATTTTATAATAGACAAATTCATTCTACTACATTAGAAAAACCTATTGATGTGCATGTAGGGAAGATAGATAAAAATATTATATACGAAAGGACACTCAAAGTAAAACAACGTATGCTAGAAAAGGAAAATAAAAAGAGAGAAAGTTACACTGAAAATCGAGTAGAAATTTTAGTTAAAAACCCTAAAGCCGCTAGAAATAAATTACAACCCAGATTCAAAAAACAAAAATATTCCAATCGAATTGCTAAAGTTAACATAAGAAGACCTAAAAAGAAGATTTTAATTTCAGATTCTATACGGGAAGCAGGAAATCAAAACACTGGCATCACAAAAAATGACTATACTAATAATGAAGATAATACTTCTGGCATCTCTATTGCACCTAATGTCGGGGATACTAGTAGTTGACGAAGTAAAAACCAATTCAGGCTATGCAGAAATCAAAATGGACGAAGTGCAACTAGTGAAGGAAAGACGTATGGTACTACATAGAATAGACTTAGGAATCATAGAACTAGCAATAGAAGAAATTAGGAAAATGAATTCTTTAGGAACTGTTGACCATAGACAGGGAGTCATTAACCAAGAACTATATGACTTGGAACACCAATTGTATACTCTATTACCTAGGGAATATCGTCGAAAGAATGACAACAAAAATCGATTTTCACAGAACTTCTTAGACGACATTTTAGACATGACAACCACTGAAGCAAAAAAAGTAAACACAGAAAGTCTATCAGCCCGACGAAGAAGAGGTTTGATGAACCCAGTAGGGACTTTATATAATTGGATGTTTGGTATAATGGACGCGAATGATAGGCAAGATATTGAAAATCACCTCCAGGCAATAGATCAGAATAATCATGCATTAATACAGATAACAAACAAACAAATAACGATAAATAATAGATTTGAAGAACAAATGAAGAAAGTTATTTCAACAGTTAAAATTGATAGAAATATAATAGAAACCACCATCAAACACGCCACAAGTCGTTGGCAGACAGAACTATCATACCTTGCAACAGTTGTAAATATCCATATTATACAAAATGAACTAGAAATTATTCTAGATAACATTATGTCAGCACGCTTCGGAACAATGAGTAGAAATATGCTTACTTCAGAGGAAGTAATTGACCACGATATTAATATTGATAAAATTAAACACTTAGAAATAGCATTAGCAATAGGAAATAGAAATCCAAAAGAAATACTGTTTGTCGTTAAAATTCCCCATACATTAATAACAACTTTTAAATATAACGTAGCACCTATTCCAAACGATGACCTGTATGAAATAGAATTCGAATCGGAGAATATTGTAAAGATCAATAATGTAAGTTATACATATAAACAAGAAAACAATGTGAAAGATTTAAAAGAAAGTAGATTATGTTTTTATACCAACGACCAATGTAATATGATTAAGAGAACCAAAGGATCAATTGTAGAACTGGAAACTGGAACTATCTTAGCGAGAAACTCAAAAATAAAATGGAGCAATACTTGCGATGAAAGGAATAATGACCTAGAAGGAAACTATCTCTTCAGTTTTAATAATTGTTCAGTAACTTTAAATAATAGTACTTTCAACAACAGATTACCCGAATATAAAGCTAGAATTATAATACCAATAATTAATAATTTTAATTATTCAGATTTTTCGAAACAGACCATTTGGCAAGAAATGAATGATTTCTACTTAGATAAACTGGAAGAAATCAAGGAAATTAAATACATCAAACGGGATAATATAATTACAAATATTTCAATTACCACAATCTTCATAATCGTCCTACTTGCATTTTCTGCTTATTTTTACGTAAAAAGAAAAACATTAAAAATAAAAATAAATTCTATTACAAATAAATTCGAGGACGAATTTGTATCAAAAGGGGGTGGAGTCACGTACGACGACCCTAAGGGTGATGTGTTATCATCACCCACATCAAACACGGATGCACATCAACCAAATTTTATGGTGTAGCTACCGGATATAGATAACGATCCTTTTCCTTTGCAATTGTTAAACACGTAGATCAATTCTTAGAAGACATGATCACGCGAGTTCGTAAAGTCAATAAATTAAAAGAGGAATATCCGTTTGTGTAGAAATTAACATTTCCATTTGAATTAAATATTAAGAGGCCGAGGTTTCGTAAGATTGGAAGGACCTCAGCCCAGGCAGATTTAAGTGAGAGTTACGCGAGACAACATCCTTTTTGTATTGAACTCCTTAGAGTTTTAGTTCACAAACGTGTAAAAATTAATGTTCCTAGTGAGTAACTATTAATTGTTAAATAAAAATAATTTTAATTAATATGTTGAATTCTTATTCCGCAACGGGTAGTAATTATTTGTTGTTTTTTGATAGTTTTTCTCATGAAAAACTTGAATCGCGACGGGGATCATTGTGACGTGTGATTTCACACTAGGGATCGGAAATATGCAAAAAGATGACTCAAACATTGGTCAGATCAACACTAGATTCTTTCTAGAGATGATTGGAATCTTAGGTAAACAGATCGGATTATATGATAGCGACTAACATTATGTATATTAATAAACATAATAGTATACATATATTACTATGTTGACATTATGTGAATATGAAAAGTAGGTGAATGTCAATAGGTTGTAGAATGCCACCTATTGGATTTTTTTCTTACCGAAAGATTCGAATTTTTTTCTCGTTAACGAATATGAATATGTGGAGATATCCTACTTGGTTGTATCATTTGGCCTAGTCTAGGGTATCCTCCCTTCCAACGCGGAATTGATTAACCAGGTGAGGTCATTCGTGAGCCACGAATCTGTTGTTCGTGCCGATTTTTTTTCAGTCATACCGAAAATATGTAATACCTTAAAGGAGGCTCCGGGGCTAAAGCAATATACATATATGTAAAATATGTACATATGGAAATTATGTATCTGGAATTGCGTCAACTATTTACCACTAGCCAATATCACTTCTAGACATCTAGCTGCAGCATTGGAGGAAGTATCCACGCTCAACGTCAACGGTCGTTAGAAAGTGGTAGTTGCGTCTGTCTACTTCCCATCTGCCCTACCTTTGTCATGGCGGCAAGGGCGGAGGTACTCGATATTACCCTTATTAGCGGTTTCTTCTCCAGGCTTATTGCGAACTGGCAAGTGTCGGATGAGGTGTCTTTTTCAGATCATAGACATATCAGATTCAACATCCAAAAACAATCTGACATTCGCTCGGATACTTTGTGTCCAAGAAAAACTAACTGAATTCAATTCCGGAAACTAGTCAGCTCCAAAGCGGAACTACTGGTCAGTTTCATAAGCACTACAGGGAGACCTGAGCTGGCAGCTGATGTGCTCAATTAAATTTTAACTTCCTCCTACAGAGATAGTACCGTTTCACGTACGGTGGAGTTGGATCGTAAAGTACCTGGCGGAACGAGGATTTAGCCCGCAAGGGAGCCAAGGTTAAAAGGTTGTTCAACAAAGCAAAGCGCTTCAATAGGTGGGAAGTAACAAAACTGCTATCACCGAGTACAACAAACTCATTATTAGGCATTCCAAACCAGAATGCTGGAAATTTAGTCGATACCAGAGGCGGCGCGCCTTCTCAAAGCTCTATCCAAAGACTCAACAAATGGAGTCGGCCTTCTATTTAGACCAGATGGTGCGTATACTGAAGGTCCAGACGAAACACTAAGGCTGTTGCTGCAGAACAATTTCCCAGGGTCCTAACTGTCAAAAACTGATGCTCCCCAACGAGTTCCCGAAAGCCGGGTACGCAGTTTATCGGGGGTCATCTTTGACATGGGCAGACTAAAATGGACAATACAGTCCTTTGAGCCATTTAAAGGTCCTGGAGTGGACGGCATATTCCTCGCTCAGTTGCAAAACAGCTTGGAGATCATAATAACTCCGCTAATCGAGCTTTTAGGGCAAGTTACATCCTTGGGTACATACCACAACCCTGGAGGAAAGTCAACGTGGTCTTCATACTTAAGGGGGGTAATAAGCCGAGCCGGAATATATGCCCAAATCCTATAGTCCGATTAGCCTTACTTCCTTCTTCCATGAAACCATGGAAAAGTTGCTTGACTTGTATATCATGTCGAGCCCCTTACATCGTATGCAATTCGCGTACACAATGGGCAAGTCAACAGAGACCGCTTTGCATAACCTTTTCAGAACAACCAAAAAATCCCTCAGCGACAAGAAAATCGCATTGTACGTTTTTATTGACGTTGAGGGGGCTAGTACCGGTACGAGTGCATATCCAGAACAATGGAACTCAGGGACATCCCGTCCGATAGCATTGCATGGATAGATGCCATGCTCCGTGGACGGGATATTCACTCAACTCTAGGCAGTACATTTATTTGCGTAAATGCCGTAAAGGGTTGTCCACAAGTAAAATAAATTTTTCTTAAAACTTAAAGGGTGGCGTTCTGTCACCCCTTTTGTGGTCCCTTGTCGTAGACGAGCTGATTTCCATGCTTAATGAGCGCGGTTATCTTACTATCGGGTACGCGGGTGATTTAACTATCATAGTCAGGGACAATTTCGAATCTACCAGCACGGAGGTGATGGGGTCAACCCTTGGCATAGTTCTAAGGTTTGGTGTGTTGCTGTGGACTTACATGTAAGCCCACAGAAAACTGTCGTTGTGCCGTTCACGCGAAAACTAAACTTAACATTGGATTCAATTTCGTTAGGTGGCAGGACCTTAAAATGTCTTAGGGTAACACTAGACTCGAAACTCACCTGGAATATTCACATAGATATTGCCACACGCTAAATGTGGTCTTGCAGAAGTCTCTTCGGACGGACATGGGGGCTCACACCAAAGATAGTTGGGTGGTTATATACCATGCTGGTGCGGCCTATGGTGACGTGCGCAGCGCTTGTGAGGTGGCCGAAAACTCAGCAATCTTCTATTTTACTGAAGTGCAATAAGCAGCAACGCTTCGACTGTCTTAACATCACTGGAGCTATGTACACTTGCCCTACGCCAGCCCTGCAGGCAATTATTGGACTAACTCCGTTGTATATATTCATTCAAGAATGAGCAGCTAAATGCTCTTAGACTTCGTTTAACTTCTGAGGTACCTAGTGGAGAAGGCGGTCACATAAGCATTCTGAATTAAATTCTTGACGTGCAGATCTGATTGAGATCAAATTATATGATCACGGAGATTTTCCTCGGTTCAAAATTTTCAGCCCTCATCGCTAACCGTTCCGAATGGCAAAATGGCACGGCCTGTCCAGATCCTAGATGTATTAAGTGGTTCACCGATGGGTCTAAAACAGAACAGGGTGTTTGTGCAGGTGTCTTTGGACCCAACACAAGGATTTCGATCGCAATGGGAGTCTTGCCCACCGTTTTTAGAGCTGAGATCCACCCCAAGCAGCTATAAATGCGCTCTCCTCATATAAGGTCTCTTCAAAACTGGTCAAGGAGTATTACGAACTCCTCCAACTTTTGGCAACCAAAAGCCGAGTCTTCTTTTGTGGGGTTAGATGCTAGGCCACCAGGGCATTGAGGGCAACGAGGCTGCGGATGAACTTGCTAGACAAGGATCATCTAGTGGCTTTTATGGACCTGCTTTACTGTGGCTTTGGGCTGGTCTCGGCCAAACTGCGTATCACACACTGGTCTGCACCCTTGCGTCATCAGTACTGGAATAACCTTCCAGGGCTACATCAATCAAAGGAGATGATAATGCCCTTCATTCACAAGGGTACTATTCAAATGAGTAGAATCATCTAAGACTTCTACTGGGGTACTTATCTGGCCATCACCTGGTCAGATATTACCTGAACAAGATGGGTTTCTCCAACGAGACTGAATGCCATCTCTGTCTGAAGGACGTGGAAACGACCAAACACATCTTGTGCGAATGTCCCGCCATCGCGCGTTTTAGGATGTCATTCCTCCGGCAGGCAACTATCAGCACTGCTGACTTCAGGTTGATTCCTGCTAAAGACATACTGTCGTTTATAAGAAAGGTGGACGATCTTTTAACTTAATGGGCTACGGCACAATAGACCTAGTATGGTCGCAGTGCCTTCCTGCTGGGTCAGTAGCTCAACTTTCTTATCTTATCTTATTTAAACAAACTGGTAATTTAGTAAAATGAATGTGCTAGCATAACTGCTAATCAGGAGGTTAGCACTAATCTTTAAAATGTTAAAAGTGATTAGCTGCTTAAAATAATAAGATAAAAAAAGCTCCTATCTCGACTTTTATTTTTTATAATTTTATGGCAATACTACTTCATTTCGAGATCTATACGACTAGACTATGTCTTATTATTTCCATCCTACCTTAAAGCACTTATTATATGTGTTATTTTAATATGTATATATCTCTGTCTCTCTCTCAATTGCCCTTACCCCTTGTGGGACATAGCGCGCCAACTATTCCATGTGGCCCAGTTGACATTTCTTCGGCATAAACTGGTTTCGGATAATGCGGTTGCCAGCATGCACCTGCTGTGGATTCGAACGCGAAACGGTGGTAGTCAAACATGAGACTGATGCCTCAACACACTGCGCTACCGGTCGCCCCAATATAATAATAATCTTAATATCTGGCACGTTAGAAAACTGGGGACTTTCTATTCGTAAATACCTGGTTTGATAAAAAGCTGCTTGTGAATTCAAGAGTTTGTCAACATGTCATAGAAGATAGAGAATGTGTATGCCAGCAAATTAACTTGCATCATCCGAAATCCTCTTCCTCTATATGCTAACGAAACGTGAACGAGGCGTCGGATAAGCACTGACTTATCGGTTATAACTTTTGGCTATCGTTTAAAGAAAGATTGAATAATCAATCCTATGCAATATATTTAGTCAAGTGTTCCAGACCCTTACGATTAGACCCTTTCAAACTTTTAATTGACTTTAAATAACCTATTATCATGTCGGCGCCCAATGTGGGAAAAACATAGATATGTACCACTACACTCCACTCCATAAAAGGGCAATTTTTATAAACTTTTTTTTTTATAGTATTATTAAATGGTCTTACCTTTCAAAATTTCCGCTATACTAAGTGGCAATGGTGGCAGCGGTGGCATCTGTGGCAATTTTTTAATATCTTTAACGGGCACCAGTGCCCGCGATAGTTCTTGTGACTTATATCTAACATATTCTTTACGTAGATCACTAAATCTACAATAGTATGAAGGTAGTTCTATATCTTTGGCACATGCTTCCGGATGTAAACACTGACGTATTGGCAATTGACCATCGGTCACTAGGCGAAAATTTGTTGATTCCGGATCAATTTGTAGAGAGCGTACGTAGGCGTCAAACTGAAAAATTAAATAAAAAATAATAATTAAATATGTAAATTAGAAAATATATTTAAATGTCATTTACATTAGATAGGGCTTTATTTACTTCTGAATAGATGGGCTAATTTTTTTTATCAAATGCTTAATTATACACTAGGAGAGAAAAAAAAGTGCATCCTTCCATGAGAATGTAAATTGTAGAAGCACTTAAATCAGCATTGTGGCACCACAGCTCGACGTCGGGTCTTGGCCGTCTAAATCATTGTCCCCCACTCATCTCGGTCAAGTGACCACTTCCTCTAAATTCGGAAGCCCACAAGGTGTTTGGCATCAACATCTACTGAGTCTTCCCAACGATCTCTCGGCCTTCCTCGCAGCCTTGCTCTGCTGATGCGTCCTTTCAATATGCATTTAGGCATGCGGTAATCGTTCATTTGTTGTACATGCCCTGCCGATTGAAGTCGTTTTAGTTTGAAACTTCTCGAAGCTTCCAGCTCATCGTACCTGTCGTACAGCTCATTGTTGTAACGGATAAATGATATAATCGAACTGGCGAAATAGGGCTCCGCTCTTCAGGAGTCCTATGCAATAGTAGTCCATGCACCGCTTAATGCTGTAAAGAGGGAGACTCATACACTGGCTAGAAATAGATGGATTACGCTGTCTTGGTGCGTCACATCTAGAGCACAATGGCCATCATACAATTTATAGGTACAAAAGACAAACACTCTCCTGAAGAGAACCCTACCGGACGTAGCCAGGGTCATAGCCATTATAACGGGGCACTGGCCGGTAGGAGAGCACGTAAGGATAATGCGGAAAAACAAATTCTGATCCACTTCATGTGTGCATGGCCAGCTCTAGAACTAGATAGAAAACTGGGCGAAACATTCTTCACCAACATATCGGCATATTTTCAGAAAATACCATTTCGCCAAATTTAGTACTCAATTGCCCTAACCCCTTGTGTAGCCCAGTTGACGTTTCGTTGGCATAAACTAGTTTCGCAGAATGCAGTTACCAGCATGCAACTCCCGCTCCTCCACTTAGCTGCCTACCTGTCACAAGTCGGGAGATGCTGTGGCTTATTATTACGCCCAGCACCACAGGGGGAAGACAACACAAACATCCATTGATATGACTCCCCACAAAGAAACAAAAATTTCCCTTTTTCCCCTCTATGGAGATATACGAGTATTCTCTGCCCAGGCGGACGAACAGACGAGACATTTGATTGATTCCATAAGGGTTTAGTTATCTCTACAAAACCTTAAAAACGAAAGTGTCCGCTTCCTATTTTTGGGACTTGGGAGCCCCTTAATATTGGGGCCCGGACATCTTGCCGGCCAATGCACGAATTGTCGCAGTGCTTGTGGCTCTTCTTGGACTACGGTCCATTAACCCTCTAATCTAAATCTTACCGAATGTGATGGCGTGAAGATAATTTGCAGACCAGGTCGTCGTTGCAAAAACAATTGAAAGAATTTGGTTGCCAAAATCATAGAAAGTCCGTCAGAGTATAGGTTATAGTTTTGGCCCGTCCCATATATTCATATGATGGACGGACATAAGCAACGATCCCTGCAGTGTGTTTGTGGTCTCTGCGTCCGACCACTTCCCATGGTCCAATCTTAACCAAATTCGGTATGTAGGTTCCTTCAGTGACCCTGATCTCGGAATGGTGACAGCAAATTGGGTCATCGACTGGACTAACGGTATATTCTATTGTGTTCAAACCAAAGTTACTCGCCCAAGTCTTTTCAAAAATCACTCTTCCAGGCCTTTGCCGCGATCCGATTTTAACAAAATTTAACATGTAGCTTCGTTGGGTTGTTATAAATAACATATGGTGATATTTTGGTCTTGATGAAGGTTTACGTCCGGATAAAAGGACCTTCTTGACGTTAAAGTGATATCTAAATAATATGGGGATCATTTGGCACGGCTTGTTGAAGCGAATGCACTACTACTGTTTTACTGTCATTTTGAATCGTTTGGTAAGGAAAAAGGACACATTGGTGAATTAGCATTGATAGCATTGATAGCATTTTGAGTCCTTTGATGAGAAAAAAGGACACTTTTGGCAATGAAGTTAGATACATATATGCAAGATGGGTATCATACGGCTGGGGGTGTTGAGGCGAGTGCACTAGACTACTGCTGAAGGTATTTCGAGTCCTTTGGCAAGGCAAAACGGACGTATTTGTTGCTCAATGGATTTTGTATCTGTTGCTCAATAACTGCTAAATCTGTTGGTCTGTAGATACTGTTTCTGTGGTTCAGTAGATAATGTATCTGTTGTTTAGTAGATGGTGTATATGTTTTTAAGAATAAAGTGGAGTGGGTCATTGCGTGGACGAAACCAAGTGACAGGAGGATGAATTAGCTTTAATCTGATAAATTTTGTGTGGTAGTGGAGAGCGAGTTTGAGTCATTTTTGACTTAGACTCGCAATGACCCACTCCACTTTATTCTTAAAAACATTAAAATGCGCTTATGCGTGAATAAACACAGTGACTTTTCGGTGTATATGTTGTATTGATACTGTATATTTGACTCAGTAGACGCTGCATCTGTTGGGCAATTGATACTGTATTTGTTGCATAGTTGATTTGATTCTATATATATACTGTATCTTTTGCTCAATTGATTATGTATCTTGCTCAATAGATGCTGTAGTCAATAGATACTGCATCTGTTGCTCAGTAAATTAATCGGGCGATAGGGGCAACATTTATCAAAACAAATCATAGACAACTTAAAAGCTAATGGATCAAAATTAAAATGTATTTGCTTGGGACAGGTCTAAAGTGCCGATGAACATCATCTCATCTCATTTCGTATCATTTTTAAGTCTTCCTGTCAGACATAAATTATGTACATAAATACATATTTTCTAATATTGCCGACTTATTAGTTGCGAAAAGATTTCTAAAAAAAAAACTGTTAAAAGCTAGGTTCAGACACAATTTATAATGCATTCCAAAGCTATACTCGCTGCACACACATCGAATAACCCACTCCACACTACACTCTACTGAGTCTAACCATTCGAAAATTAATGCGAATGCATGCCAATTCAATTCAGACCTATAAATTAGCTTTAAACAATAAATTTATCTGACTTGACAATATTTCGAATGTTTACATTTTTTAATCGTGTATTTTTACATGTTCATATTTAAAAATAAAAAAAATTATGTCACGAAATCAAGCCAATAACCGAATTTAGTATGAATCTCATCAAATTTCTTGTTTTGGTTTTTTTTTTACGCTTGTACCAGTAGATTTTTGATAGAGAAATTGGCCATTGTTTATTTGATTTGCCCTCTTCTTCATAGTTATAGCATTAGCAATTTTCCCGTGAATACCTTCTGCCTCCGTTACCAAGATATATGAGTTATTTTGCAATATAACATATTTCTGTTTGTAGAAAATTTTTGTCGAATTTCCAAAACGTGTGGAAACATTACAAGATGTTTTACTTTCTGACCACCATTTGTATTCAAATGTCGTCAAGATCAAGATGAACTCAACGTGGAAAGCTATACGAAAGGCTTGTCTTTCGAGGGGTCGTAAATCATGGCAAAAAAGTTAAAACATATATGATATCATTGTGAACAGTCTAACCTTGAATTACCTTCATTTCTGCATGTAGTCTGCATGTATGAGGCGTACGGTGAATGAGTTCAGGTGGAATATGTCGCGCTGTGAAATCTTTTATGTTCACCGGCCGCGTTTTTGTTTTGAATAAATATTAATAATAGTTTGTCGACGAGCTTACATGTACCTACGTCGAACAAACTGTTGGAAGAAAATAATGATAAAACATACTTGTAAAAGGTTCATGTAATTATTTCAGAATAGTAGTTGTGGATAATGGTCACACTATGCACAGTTTTTTCGGTCAATTGTTGGTGTAGGTACTCGTGTCTGTATGAAATCGAGGGTAGTTAGACTTTCTTTGATAGAGTGATTTGCTCAACTGGCAGAAGATTTGGGTAGGTCCGCTAAAATCGTCGACATCGGAATTTGACTGATTGATGTGTAATGAACCACCTGTAATGAACCATATTATGGTCTGGTAGTGCTGCTCCCACCGGCAGATCGAAGCAGCACCTGATGAGTAGTGATCTGTTGGTGGTACGAAACCAGAGGCTGAGGGTCCCATTACACCCGGACCCAGATGCGACCGCGTGGGCGTCTGATCCGTCCGCCAACCATTCCATCCTTATCGACTTTTTTTTCTATTTCCCATTTTTACCTCCCCTGTTTATGTTGTCTTCCCCACGCCTATGAATTTTTGTTAATACGTAAAGAACAGGGGCAACGAGCGGCGAAAACCCCGCCCACATCTCCCGAGCTGAGCTACAGCAAGCATAGGCCGCTGCTTAGCTCGTTGAGGCGTCTTTTTCTTCGCTAGATGGCACGGTCATTATGCTACCTAAGGCTCCGTCCCCACGGGCATCTTCGGATGCCCACCAAACCGTCCGTTACAAATGATAGTAAAAGTAGTAGACATTTATTATCGGGTGCAGTACGCATACTTCGTTCGCATTGTGTACATATTGTGATTCATGTCCTTTTTATTTATCGGTCTGAAGCCATTGATTCAACTAACGCAAGATAACTACGGGGAGAACTACCTATATAGCAGAATACGCCGATTATCTTTAAAATTTGATTTTTAATCTTATATTGTCATTTTATTCTAAATAAAATTAATAATATTATTAACACATTATGTGCGTTTTTATAACAGCCATGTAGGTTAACACCACACAGTTTCACTAACAATTTGATCAGATCTACTCTGCATAGAAAGCTAGTGCGAGAATTGGAGGAGTCTATAGAGTTACGCCATCTAACTGGAAAACGGCGAGAGCAAACTTCACGGATGATAAGTTCAAGTCAAGTGGAAATCTGCGAAGGTGGTCTTTATTCCGAAAATGGACAATCGCCCTAAAGATGACCCTAAATCGTACAGACCCATCAATCTTACCTCGTTTATGCTGAAATCGATGGAAATGATCCTGGATGAGCTTATTCGTCAAACTCTCCTGGAGAGAAATCCTCTTCATGTTAGACAGTTTGCCTACCAGGCAGGTAAACCTACAAAGTCCGCTCTGCACTGCCTGGTCAGGGAGATTGAGGCGACATTGGAAGTTAAAGAAACGGCTCTTTCAGTTTTCCTTGATTTAGAAGGGACTTTCGACAACACTACAGTTACTGCCATTAACAAGGTACTTAAAGGGAAAAATGAGGACACAACAACAATATATTAGATGGGGCTCATGCTTTCTTCCTAAAGGGTCGCCAATAACATTGAAGGCGATACCCTCCTTGCTAATGTCATCTGTGGCTGCCCATTGGGGAGAGTTCTGTCTCCTTTACTGTAGTGCATAGTGGTTGATAGCCTGCTGTGGAAACTCTCGACGATGGGCTACTCAGCACAGTGCTACGCCGATGACTTAGTTATTTTGATTAAAGGAAAGTTCCAGGGGCTTTTACCCGACATCCTTGAAGCAGTTCTTGCCATTGTACAAGAATGGTGTAACGACAACGGACTTCGAGTCAACCCATTTAAGGCAGTTGTCATTCCATTCTCTAGATAAAAGAAACCTCAGTCGCACCAGACGCCCTCTAATGTACGACTCACCACTTCCCATGGAAAATCACACCAAATACCTGGGTCTTATCCTCGACAGTAAACTACTCTGACAAGAACACCTCAGGGTAGTGGCGGATAAGGCCACTAAGGCTTTGTGGATATGTAGACAATATGTAGATAAGACGTGGGGAATAAAACCCTCAATAGCCCTCTGGATTTACAAGGCTATCGTTAGACCTACCCATATAAGAATATGGTGCAGTACTACTACTCAATTGCACTAACCCCTTGTAGGGCATAGCGCGTCAACTGTTCCATGTGGCCCAGTTGACGTTTCGTTGGCATAAACTGGTTTCGGAGAATGCAGTTGCCAGCATGCACCTCCTGAACATTCACGGCCATAAACGTCGTCGTGGACGGGATTCGAACCCGAAACGCCGGTAATGAAACATGAGACTGATGCCTCAACACACTGCGCTAGCGGTCGCCCCAATGGTGACGGGGGCTATCCGGTTTTGCCCATCTAGTGCTCTTGATGTACTGCTCGACCTATAGCCAATACACACCCACGCAAAAGCACAAGCCAAAATGGCAACTGCGAGACTTATAACATGCGACGAGAATGTGAAGCTAAATCCAGCAAAAATTAGCTGGCTTAATGAAAGTATTCTCACAAGTATGCCATCTGATCATCTTGTGACGAAAAGATCATTCAAGAAACGGTTCACCGCCGTTATATGGGACAGAGAACACTGACAGGAGAAATATGCCAATCTCCTCCCTTATACTATCATGTGGTTCACGGCTCGAAAACCAATGAAGGTACCGGGGCGGGCATTGTGGGTCCCAACCATCGGACTTTCATACCCATGGGCATGTTTGCCAGTGTCTTCCCTCCGCCTGGAAGACACTGGCAAACATGAGTGCACGCCATCGAGACATGTGCCGAGTTATGCCTGAAGATCGGCTACGACAAAAAGGATGTGGCTATACTCTCTGACAGCCAGGCGGCCATAAAAGCACTCTTAAAAAGTACAGTAACATCCAGGATCGTAAATAGTTGCCTAAAAGCACTACATAAAGTTGGTTCTCGGCACAGAGTAACTCTATTCTGAGTCCCTGGTCATGCTGGCACCAGTGGCAATGAACAGGCCGACGAAATTTCCAGAACAGCTTCGGCCACTCCCTTCTGCGGACCGGAACCCTTTTGCGGCATTCCAACCTGTACAATCATGAGTCTCATCAGAGACCGCTACCGCTACCGCCCCAATAGGCGGTAATCAACCAGGGTTGAGGCGGCTTTCTTAATTCCCTTACACGGTACGGTTGTGCCAATCCATCTATTGCAACTTCCGAAAAAACACATTCTTTTACGTATTTTTTTTCGCCTTTTTTATCCCGTTGCGTCCCGATCACTACCTCAACTCAGACTTATCACTTTAATTTATTTATGCTATTAAGTGACCCCACGTCGGGCGCCAACTAATAATAAAAATGCTTTTACGTTACACATTTTTTTTTTGTGAATTTTTCAGAATATAGCTACATTTATACCTAATATAAACAAGACTAGATGAACCACGCTGCACAGCATGTGGTTATTATTTATTTTGAGGAAATTTTAATAGAACTGCGCTTATAGAAGACTGACGATGACCCCATTTTTCGGTTACCGCGACATTATTATGTTTTGTTTTCGCAAAATATTTGTCCGTTGGATTGAAGGTTAGGTTAGGCTCGGGCAGCATTAGGCCTCCGATTTAGGCCCATTTGCCACCGTTCGCTGGCTAGTTAGAGCTGCTCGATGACCATTCCGCTAAATTGAATCAACTGACTCATCAACAACGAAGTACATAGTTGAGCGTGGACGTGAATAGACTCTGAACCTCCTTACAGACGGTTCCAAGATGGAAGCCACAGTTGGTGCAGCAGTCTATTCGACAAAACTTCCATGCAATCTACCCTTCAGATTGGCAGATGAGTGAAGCATATTCCAGGCGGAGGTGCTTGCAATTCAGAAGGCAGTTGAAGCGGTTATACCGTCTCGGAAGAAAGGTAAATCGTCATACATTTGGACAGTCAAGCTGCGCTAAAGGCGCTACAGTCCGTTATCATCAAGTCGAAAACAGAACATAACTAACAGCCCTCCAAATGTTGCGGACCGTTAGAACAGTGGAGCTACGGTGGGTTTTGAGGCACCGCGGGGTTCTAGGTAACGAAATGGCGGATGAACAGCTGAAGAGCTGCCGATTCCACTAGAGACATGCAATGCAAACCGGCACAATACCAACGACTCTAGAATAACGAAAATATTCTGGAACTCCTATGACAGGAAGAAGACTAAAAGCCTTTTGGAGCTACGCAGACCAAAGTGCGCATGACTAGTGGCCGTACTAACGAGGCACGGCTTGTTAGGGAGGCACCCTCTGTGCGACTCTCCAGCGCTCACTATGAGAAGAATAAAATGCCTCGCGGCCTGTTTTCTCAAAGACCTAGGAGGAGCTGCTAATCTCAGCTTAAGAAGTCTTTGGAGCTTCACTAATTAGTCAGGATCCCTCTACCTTAACAAAGATCTTTTAGTTTGGACTAACACCGGAACGTAATGTGTATCGGAATCACGTGGTATCGCTATGGACCCAAGCGATCTGTGGACCTAACCAAATCTACTTACGCTAATTTTAGCAATTAAAAGAAAAAATTTTCTCGCAAAAGTTTTCTTTTCCTCCTTTCTTTTTATTAACGTGAATGCGGTTTCACAAAATTTGTTAATTTCATAAAATGTGGAAGACTCGAGGTGACTATCTACTAAAATGAAAAATCTCCTTTTTGTTATATTTTTTTCCTTCGTCAAAAGTACTCATCCGACCTTAAGAATCATCCAAGAAAATATACAAGCAATGTTTTACGTATAATACGTAAAGCGAATGTACGTTAACTGAGTTGCGTGAAAATAATTCGCAAGAGACCGCACGGCCTTAAGCCTCGTTTTCCAAGCTGCGGAACTCCGCTGCGTGCTGTGGAACAGACTGCCTCAAAATCCTTCTTTTCCTATTTTCGAGGCTGCAATATACCGTGATATCGTGTTGCGGAATAGACTGCTTTCGAGGTAGTCTATCCCGTAAGACGCAGCGGTATCCTGCAACCAGGAAAACAAGGCTGAAAGTAGTCTATTCCGTAGCTTGGAAAATGGGACTTTGCCAGCATTTCTGGTATCAAATGTTTGGACCCCTAACAAAATTCTAGCTGTTCTATGCCAGGAAATATATCCAGTAAAGAATCGGATTAAATTATAATTGCGGCTAAAACCGCATTGGGCGATCAACTTTAAGAAGATAGTTATGGCGCCAGGGCGATGCTATAGGAAAAAAGCAAACCGCATTGCAAACCGGTTTGAGACGCACGTATAAATTACCCTTACTCTGCATGAGTTTTATGTGCTGAGGAGGAGCAAACTTTGAATAATGGTCTTTACGTCGATATTAAAGCGAATCTGTTCACTGTATAATTGCAGTACTCGACAAATTATCCAAATCTACACAGTAAAATTTCCCAGTGTGAACACGTTATTAGGCTCATTCATTAGGCTCCCTATTTATAGTTGTTATTTTATACCCTAATCAACCTCGACCCCAGGTACTTTAAAATAGACCACAGATTACAAATAATACAGCATATTGTATGAACAAGTGTTTTGGTAGTACGGTCTATAGACTCAACTCTATTGCTAATAAATTTTAAAAGATATTTTACATTTTATAGGTTCTCGTGTCATCAGTTTATTGCAGGAAACCTTTTTTAAGTACATAACATTAAAAAGATACATATTGTACATTTACATTACAAAATATTGTTACTAAGTACTTGTATGCACGAGTACGTCACGCTGCGTTTTAATGTAACATGTTGAGCCTTTTGTTAGTTTTCGGAAATACACTTTTGGCCTTAGTATTTTATGTTTTTTTTTTTTGGGAAATTAACATTAACTTACCTTAGATGATGATGAAAGTTCTCTTCATTTTCAAATAAATGTTACTTAAGATTGGAATTTACGTATGTAAATAACAATTCGTAGAAAATTCTTTAATGGCATTTCTATCAGTCTGGTGTTGTATCGGGGTCGTGCTGAAGGTTGTTGAGGCCTCAGCAAAGTTTCATTTGGAGACCCCCGCCTCTGAATTAAAATTTCTACTGGCCACGTTGCGATGAAAATTATGTAATGTATTAACCGGACTCTTTGGGATCAAGAGTCCGGCAGTCGTTTTGTCCGATTATTCGGACGTACATCTAATTTCATGGAACAACACATGTTTATCGATCCATTTTAATCTCTCTGATTGCCTTGACCCCTCCAGGGGCATGGGCGCATCAACATCTCTAGCACTTCTATGCCTTGTTGACGTTTCAATAGCATATCTACTTTTCGGAAGTGCAGTTGCTAGCGTGCACCTCCTATCCGCGCCGTCTTTATACTGACAAGCTCGGAGCACTGTGAGAGTTCTATAAGTACTCACACGCATTTCTATTAAATTATAAATACTCACACGTAGTTTTTGATCACGCCGAGATTTGATCTCCGAGCTCTAGATTAGTATCGTAGAGCGGTGACCGAACGATCACGGCCACCGAGCGCGACATCCATTTTAATGCGTTATACAGTCTAAACACGGATGTACTGAAAGAGAAATACTGTAAGACCTCGCTTATAACGCTACTGCAATTTAACGCTGTTTTCCTCGATGTCTTACGTAAGGATGCCAAAAACCGGATGGTTAAACCGGAAAACCGGTACTTTCAGAAAGGTTAACCGGGTTGGTTGGTTGGTTAGAGTGGCTGCTCCATTCCAACAGGGAAAGAAAACACAATTAGCGTTAGGTGCGCCGTTTTGATGGCACATGCCTCATAAGAGGAATATACCGTTGATATCAAGAACGTTCTGAGGTATTCGTCCTCAGATCCATCCTGTGGAGTTAACAAAACGTATTATCTCCCCGATGTAGTCCGGATGGCGCAACGGTTAGCACGTTCGCCTTCAACGCACTGGGCCCCGGTTCGATTCCGGGGATTTACGTGTCGGACTATGAGCCCACTCAGCTGTTAAATGAGTACCCATTATGGGGTAAATAACTCGGTTGACCGTGTTGCTGATCACATACCTCTGCACAAAAAACCGTCACGATCTAGAAAATGAGATGATGCTAACTCATCTCGAGGCCGTGGTTCAAATTGGACTGTTGCGCCAGTTATTTATTTTATTTTATTATCTCCCCGATACTCTTCGAGGAGATGTCGGATATATCTTGGAAGAAAGTGCTGCCCAATTCTTGATGTCTGATTCTCGCCAGAGCCGGGCATTTGCACAAGAAATGGATCAGAGTTTCCTCCTCCTCCTCATTCCTGCAGCTGCGGCAGAACATGTTGTAAGGTATACCCAATCTGGCCGCGTGCACTCCCACCGGCCAGTGCCCCGTCGTAATCGCTGTAACTTTTGCGACATCCAAATGGGCTCTCTTCAGAAGGGCATTAGATTTACGTGCATCATATGATGGCCATAATTTCTTAGACGTGCCACACGTTGTCAGTGCGCCCCATCTTCCACTAGCCTGTGTCATGAAATGTGTATGAATCTCATTTTCAACGGCACTAAACGGCGGGTGGACAGTCACCGCGTAGGATTCGTGTAGTGCAGAGCCCTGTCTCGTTGATCGGCCCTCTCGTTCCCCTCTATGTTCCTATGTCCTGGAACCCATAGAAGAGAAACCCTAAAGAGGTCCGCCAGTCCAGCCAGTTCACTGCGGCATTGTTTTACTATTTTCGATGAAATTGTTATTGATTCCAGAGCCTTAATCGCGGCCTGGCTGTCTGAGAAAATGGCGACACTCCTGGTGGTTCCTGTGCTGTGCCTCAACATCCTACACGCTTCCCTTATTGCCAGCACTTCAGCTTGAAACACGCTTGCATAGTCTGGGAGGCGAAAAGACATTGATGCACAAAGATCCTCAGAAAAGACCCCCGCACCGACTCCACAATCCATTTTAGAGCCATCAGTGAATATTTTGCAGTCGTATCCTCCGGTCACCTCTCCCTCACTCCATTCCGCTCTCGTTGGAAACCTTGTTACGAGGTGCTTTTCAAAGTCTACTTCGGTGACGATATAGTCTGTTGGCAACATGTCTCGAACACGGACAGGTAGAGACTCCAATATATATTGCTATGCCCATATGGCTTGGACGTCCAACATCCAGACTCCCTTAGTCTGACAGCGCTGCACGCCGCGTTAAATTTTATTTGTAGGTCTAAAGGGAGTAGACCTAGGATGATATAAAGTGCATCCGCTGGACATGAACGCATAGCTCCCGTGACTGTGATGCAAGCGGTTCTTTGCACTTCGCTCAATAGGTCAATATTATACTTCCTACGAAGAGCTGGCCACCATACCAATGCTCCGTAAGCGAGTATAGATCGCACTACAGCCATGTACAGCCATAAAACCATCTTTGGCTGAAGACCCCAGCTTCTGCCGCAAGTTCTCCTGCAGGCATAGAGGGCTATATAGGCTTTCTTTGTACGATGCTCAATGTTCATCTTCCAACTAAGTTTCGAATCGAGAATGACTCCGAGACACTTAGCGTTGGGTGACAGTTTTAAAGAGTGGCCATTAAGTTGTGGGAGCTGAAACTCCGGTATTCTGGTCTTTGTGGTAAAGAGGACTAACTCGGTTTTCCTCGGGTTCACACTAAGGCCACACTCTGCAGTTCAAGTGTTTACTATGTCCAAAGCTCCGCTCATGATTTCGCTCATGACTGTTGGGAACTTACCCGAAACCAGAATTACCACATCATCTGTGTATGTAATTACCTTGACTCCTGATGCTTCTAGCTTTCTTAGGAGTCCGTCCATCGCTATGATCCAAAGCAGGGGAGACATCACCCCAGCCTGAGGGGTACCCCTGCGTACGTATTTGGTGGCTTGACATCCCCCCAGCTCCGATTGAATCGTTCTGCTGTTTAGCATCGCTACTATCCAGCTGCTAAAACAAGTCTCCACCCCAAGCTCGGTGAGGGGTTCCTGAATGATATCAGTTCGGATGTTATTAAACGCGCCCTCAATGTCCAGGAAAGCGGCTAGAGTGTATTGTTTGTAGTACAAGTCATGCTCAATCGTGCGTACCACCTCATGGAGAGCCGTCTCTGTCGACTTACCCTTGAGGTACGCATGCTGGCCTTTTGAAATTGGCGATTTTAACAACAGCTGTCGAATATGGCTGTCCAAGATTCGTTCCAGTGCCTTCATTAAGAAGGAAGTGAATAACCGGGTTATTCTCGGTTATTTTTTTCGCGGTTTTTACAAGGCCGGTTATTCTTCCATCTGGTTATAATCGGAATAAAACTGCAATCTTCGTTACTTAATTTTATGAACAAAATTCAAATCTTCGTATGAAACATGTTTCCACTTCCATTTTCCAGTTCCCATCCCCATTCGCGTTTATTCTATGGTTTTGCTTCTTGTCGCTCCCAAATGCATATTTTGTATATTAGAAAATGGATCATTTACTTTGTAACGTAAGTTTACAATACTTTAACATTATTATTATTTTCGCCGTTGATTCAAAACGGCGAAGCGTGAATCATACCTTCATTGTGACTTATGGTGCATTTGCTATGTGGCAGTTTTCGCTCTGTGTATATTGTTACATTCAGGTCACAAACCTGTCGATTCGTCTCCCAGACTACTACAGTGTGCTCCAGGCGAAAGTCCACGCGATCAAAGAGGCAGTGATATGGCTCGGCCGAAATGCCGTAGCAGCAACAGATGTCACAATTTATACTGACAGCCAAGCTACAATAAAATCCCTTGAATTTCATCTAGTCTCGTCAAAGACCGTTGCAGACTGTCGCTCTTACATTACGGGGATGGAAAGTATCTATAACCTTACACTATGTTGGATACCAGGTCACAGTGCTTTCACTGGTAATTGCAGGGCTGACGAGCTCGCTCGGAACGGTCTAAACGATACAATTTTTCAGATAGGTCGAGGTTTCGCCATGTGCATCTCCAGTTGTAAACATAAACTAATTATGACAGCGATAGACAGGGCCAACTCGATAAAGTTAAGGTACCTGCGCAAATGCGAAGTTATTATGGCCCTTGCTGAATAAAAACCGTACTTTTAAACTGCTGTCGATGGGAAAGCACCACATTAAGGATAGTGGTGGGATATTACTGGCGATTGTAAATCCGCGAGGAGGCTCCGACTTCCACACCATGCACGGAGAGAAAAATCTAATGAAATTTTACAAAATCGGCAATGAATCTTGTGAAATTGTAATTAATTCTGACCCCATTACATATGTAGTGAAATCAATTACACGCGTTATGAAAAAAATTATTACATTGTAATAAAGTTCACTTTCGTTTACTGTAAAAGAAATACTACAAAAGTAGTAATAATTATCGTTGATAATAATAAAATGTAACCACATCCTATTGTGAATTTGATTACAGATTATTACAAATAGTAATAAATTTTCACTAGTTTAGTTGTAAGAATTGATTACAAGAGGTTGTAAGATACTGCATCCTGCAGCATACTATATCGTCGGCTTATTGCAAAAACTCATTAACTACATTTTTGTCATTTTTGATTTGAAGATAGTTAATTGTTTGTTTTAATCATCTGCAACAGTTCAAAAATTCTGTAAGTGCATCGGAGGCTTCTAAAACCCTTAAGCTCCCTTTCAATGCACTTATGGCGTTTTTGAACTGGTACAGATGATCAAAACAAGCAATTAACTATCTTCAAATCAAAATTGACGAAAATGTAGTTAATAAGTTTTTGCAGTAAGCCCATAATATGTAGATAAAAACACAAGAATTGATTTTAATGTTATATATTGTATCAGAATTATATTTTTACATAAAATAAGTATGAATGTATATAGGAATATGAATAATAACATAAAGTGATAAACGAAATTAAATTTAATGTTTTAAATATTTATACTTATTTATCTTATAATAACCAAATCTTTTACGCTTTGAAAAAGAAGATATATTTCAAAATCATAAAATTATGAGAGTATTCAATCAATTTCAATGCTATAGTGACTTAAATCTAAAGGCAACATCTCCTGAAGCCAGCTTATGAGAAGATGTTGGATAATACTGAAAATCGTTTATATTGTTTATTCCAAAGTCATTGATTTCATCTTTTAAGAAAAAAGCATTGAAATGGTTGTTAAATGTTAAGTTGAATATACTTGATATTATTATAAATGAGCCCTCATATAATATAATTTCAACAATTTTATGAATCACCTTTTCATCAATGTTTTTAATCAGAAAATAATTTCTTTTGTATGTGGTTCCTTTATAATCTAAGTTTTCAATTACTTCAAGATTTGACTTGCTAATTCCAAATACTTTCAAGCTATGAAAATATTTTTTAGTGGTTATATCAATTGTGGCGCTATTAAACACTTTGAAATCTTTTTGTTCTTCATTATTGTAAAAAAAATTTGCGAGTTTTAACGATTGTTTTATACCTAATGAATAACATATGTTGACTCGAGAAGCATTGGAAATTACATATTTTTTTAATTCTTTGTGTTTAGACTCATTTCTCATACTCCACATCATTTTTAGTGGCCCACACTTTTTAATAACTGTTGTATAATGGGTGAGAAAATGGGCCTTGGGCTTTAAAGACTGCTTAAATAGCTTGCAGAACGATTGGTTGTGGAAGGAAATTTCATTTTCAAGCAGTTGAAGATCTATTGGACTAAATGAAGGTTTCAAGCAGAGTTCTAGCAACCTTTGCAAGCGTTTGAAAAATCCCCAGATTTTATCATTTTGTGGAACGAGGTCGCCTACCATTAGGCCAAAAAAATGAACAAAGCACCAGGTTTCGCTTGCAGACATTTTTAAGTTTTGCGAACGCAGTGTCTGTAATTTGATAGCAGGGGAAATATTGCCAGATTCGATGAGACCATAATCAAATAATTGCTTTCTATTATTCAGGTTGTCGAGGGAAAAGCAGTTAATTTCTTCTATTAAATAGAGTATAATAAGGCTCATGTCATTTTTCAGGACACCTTCGAATAGGTCATGCATTATGTCTACACTAAAATTTTCGGCACAATGAAAAGAAGGAAGGTTATTAAAAATACAGGGTGCTACAACACCTGTAAATAAGGGGCTATTAAGTGATATATCGCTTGCGTGGTTTTGCACATTTCGCAATTTTTCTTTAATTTCTTGATGAAGCGTTCGCGATTCGGATTTTGAACATCTACAAATTCTACAAAAGTAAGATGATGAGAAAGATCGGGAGTAGCCCAAAATAGAATTAAGACCCAAATTGTCTCCTGTTACAAGCCCTAGCACGAAATGTACTTTCATTTCAATATCTCCGACTTTGATGTCTAAGCCATTGATCTCCAAATCAAGAAGGCGTTCATATAAATTATGCAAAACATCTTCAAATTCATATTTTTTCATGAATTTTGATTTCACTAACATAATAGGAATTATATTTTGTAACGACGAGAATTTATTTTTTGGAATTGTTGGAAAAGCTAAATAGAAAGCGGAAATAGAGGCATTTCCTGCATGCGAGCCCAAGGAGTTACCAGGATCAAAATCATCGTAATACAAAAAATATGGTACAGCGGTTTTATTTTCTCTTGAATATTTAGCATAGATGTTTTTCCAGATAGATGCTTGCGCAAAATTTGAAATCTGTTGTTCAGGAGAATTAGAAAAGTATTCTGTATTATTCAGAGTTTCCTGTAACAAATTCGGTGTTTGGAAAAAGTTTTTTATTAAAAGTGGAATCGACAAAACCGTTGCTTTAACTTTAGAATAGTTCAATATAGGCGCGCCGCTTTTCATTGTTGGTTCAATCTCAGAGGATAGTGTGATATTCTGAGGTAGCTCGAATAATTTTTTTACCTCTAAACATTTTATAAGTTTATATTCGGAATTAATTTCTAAAAACCCCTTCCTGCAAAACTGCTTGATCACTTCTGCACCATCTTTGGGCTCAGTTACATCCAATAAATTCAAAATTGGGTTCAAAATATGTACCTGTACGGTATCGATAATTTCAAATGCAGTCTTGCGACTCATCAGATCTTTATTTATTAACGATAACAATAATTTCAAAGCGCCTGTTTGAAGACTTTCAGCCGTTTTATTCTCGTCTTCGCTATTTTTAAAAACTGAATTCAAATCATTGAATGATTCACGATTAAGCTGCGCATTGCAACTTTCTTTATGCTGATTAAGCAATGAAGAACCGCGTGAGGATGTATTACCTCTCAAAACATGTATTGAAGTATTTTCACTTAATGATTTATTATTATGTACGCATTGCAGATGACGTTTTAGCTTACTAAAATTTGAAAATTTTTGAGGGCAGTTTCCTTCTTTGCAAGAATAGGTAGCTAACAAATCATGTTTGTGGAATTGCTTGAAATGGATGAAATAACTATTCAAATATAAAAATTGTTCTTCGCAGGCAAAACAAGTAAACATTATAAAGCTTAAATTAAATAGGAATTTCGCAAATAATAAGAAAAAATTTTAAAGCAACCCAAATATAGGATACAAATATATTTTCTGCATAAAGTTTGAATTACTTTTAATTGAGTAATTAAAGTTTCTTATTGGTGTTATTAAACAAATCGATTTTAACTCTCATATTTTAATTCATTGATAAGTGCTGTCACTGATGCATTACTTTTTCCACCTTTTATTTTGTAGAAATATTCTTGGATAAAATTCCAAACATTAAAGCTCTGCTCTGCATATTTCATATTTAAAACAAAACTAAATTTGAAGAGTGCGTCAATGGCTGACAAGAAATTATCAACTCTATGCATCAATGTATCGAAAACAATATAATGGGTTTCTTGGCATACAAGAATCAAAGGTTGAATTGAAAGACCTAAATCTAAAAATTTGTCCTGCAATTTTTTATATTGAACGAGTATATCACCTTGGTTTTCAACTCTGATGAAACAGCTTTCTAGCGAATCTTTGACTGACGGATGCCAGTACCTTTTTTTCCGTTCAGAAGACTTCACGCTGATTTTCTGTGAAGGCTTTAGTTGATGGTGAAGAAGTTCGAAAATCAACGCGTCCTTTCCATCTAAAAGAAAATATGGCTTAGAAATGAAGTTCGCATAAATATAATTAATATATTACTGTTTGATAATGACGTTTCCTCAAGCCTTGAAAGAATTTCTCGCCCAACATAGAATCTTTTGTCGGCGCGAATCAGCCTCAAAAAAACATTGGAAAACAGCTGCCACTTTTCCTTTAAGGCTAAAGCCTTCTCTTCGTCGTACAAAGATACAAAATCTAAATCAACCTAAAAAAGAAATATATACACTTACGAAAAACAGTTTATTTCTACAGAATTACTAGGCGCAAGGCATTCGATTGTGTAAAAAGCGGCCATTCGATGAAAACATCCGACGGTGACTTGGTCAACATCTCAGATCTCCTGATTCCAAACGTTTTGATCCATTTATTTTCAACAATATCCCATGGCTCAGAATGATGTTTCAACCACGTCTTTTCAATATGATCTGTAATTAGATTTATTTATTGCCATGCAATTATAACAACATTGAAGAGTTCATCTTACAATCAATCGATTCCAGTGATGTAGAAGGTACTGATGAAGATAGGAGGGGAGACTCATTCCCACTACTTTTTCGTCTTTCTTTCGGTTCAACTAAACCTTTTTTCCTGAGGTATTTCAATTTATTGTTGTAGCAAGTATAAATAGGCCCTCTTGCCCTTCCTCCACTATTTATAAAATAACTTTCCTATATAAAAATTTTTTTTTGTTAAAATACAAAGGCTAACTTTTAATTTGCTTCAAAGCTTACCTTCGTTTCATAAGCGAAAGTATCATTTATTTTATTGGCCAATGTTTCGCTTTCTTTGGTACCGAACTTTATATTTTGTTGGATTATATGATCTACAATTATATTAATCAATTCCTTCCTTTGAGAACAATTTAAGGGTCGATTTTTCGATTTTGCTTCCGAAAGTAATATTTTACCCCGAGCATACTGCCGTAAAATATTATCAATATCCTTTGAAAATGAAAATTTAATATGAAAACATTCAAATTTATTTGTATTGATGTATACCAAATTTTCAACGGTTGCTTGTGAACAAATGCTTGACACTGTTGAATTTGAGTTGTTTGTCACTTGCCCTAGCCAATCGTTTATCGAATTATTTTTGCTAAAGCTGGAATTCATCGACAATGTTTCGGCAATTGCAATGGGAGTGTAGCCCTGAAGACGACAGTACACGAAACCAAATAATTTTATTTCTTTTTTTTTACGAAATATAGCAACAATAACCTTTTTTATTCGCCATTCAGCCAATTTGGCTTTAAATTTGACCCTGGAGTTCAGGAGTTGGATGGGAATCAGAGCATCAATATCACTCGTAGTAATGTGGATTAAAGTTTCCACATTTACACGATAATCTACAAAATGTTTAAAATCATGTAAGATTTCACAATAACTACATAACTGTAACTACATATTTATTATATATTTATTTATTTATAACATACATATGTATATGTTTAATCACAACGTACCTTTGCAAATCGAAACTATCTCTGGAATTTCCCATTCCTCCATCAATTTGCAGACTTCACTCTCATCACTATTAACTGCCTCTGCAGATGAATTTTCCTCGCCGCCAGTTGAATCAAAAACAAATACTAAATTGTTTGTTTCTTGAAAGATACTAGAGTCAAGAAGTTCACTACCACTAACTCCATCAGTGAGTTCCATATTGTTTTCTTACTGCAATAATATATAATAATCAGTCTAGACTAGACTACTACGCTATATATACGCCGGGGTTGCGTCGGAGTAAAAAAAAAGAAACAAATAAACAATGACACACTGAAATTTTCACGATCACTTCGACCACCTGCACTCTTAAATGAAGCTTCACTAACGCATTGTAAAAATGTGTCCTTTTCACTAAAGTTGTAGTGAATTAGTAATTTCAGTTCAAAATGTATTGCGTATGTAGTGAAATTCTATTGCCGTTTTCACTAAATTTGTAGTGAATTAGTCATTCCAGTTCAAAATATATTGCATATGTAATAAAATTCTATTGCATTGTTGTTAATATCATTACGTCGGTAATAATTTTTTACAGTATATGATTTACACTTTAAAATTTACTTGAAATGGAGTGTAATGATTTTTTTCATTACGGCGTAATGAAAGTGCTGGTAACTAGGGTCTTGTAAAATTCACCACATTCTGTAGTGAATAGATCATAATTTATTGATTTTGTAATAAATATGTACATTTTAGACTTTAGTGAATTAGATTATTTGTTTTAATAAAATTCATTACGAAAATTTCTCTCCGTGTGACTTCTGCAAAAGTTGCGAAGACGTAAATGATGAGGAGAGCATCTTTCATCTACTTTGCACCTGCCCGGCATTGGCCTTACGGAAGAATGTTGACTCTGGGCGACTATGACTATGCGGATCTAGCCTACTTAGCTAATGCGGATGTGGGTTGGCTCCTGCGTCTCGCTGCTAGCTCCGGATGGTTCAACAATGGATGACCGATGGAATTATGCAATCCCAGGGTAACACAAAAGACTTTCTTCCGGTCTAAGTGTGTTGTAATAGACTACGGCAGTCCCTCTTAGCATACCATACTATTCCTGACATAATAACTCTTGTCGAAAAATAAATTCAAATGATACAATTTCCATGAGTACCGCTCAAATTATGAATCTCAGTACCCAGAGTTTTAATAACCACATTGCAAATCGCTAATAGAAAACTTCTTCCGGCATGAAACCACTTCATATTATCAAAGGATTCATTTTCTCTATCAAATATCTAATAGTATTCGCACTACATACTCATACGTTAGGTATACTTTCTACATACCTATTCACAATCTTTCAGTTAACATATGCCATGTGAAATCTGTCAAATTATTTTACATCTCTCATGATTATTGACGCTATCAATAAATTATGTATCTGAGTCCCGGAAAATTGCGCTCAAATGCGGCTACTACATGTAAAATATCTTTGGTTGTAAGCCGAAGTATCGGCTAAATTAAAACTAGTTCACGCTGAGAAATCGTATAATTATTTTAATTATGAAAATTATACAGGTTCCATGAAATGATGGTTAGCGTCGTACGAATGTATTTTAGACACTTCTCGAACGGGTTTGAATCACCCGTTCGCACTTTAGTACGTCCGTCAGTACGTATGTAGTACGTTAGAGAGCTAGTATATTTGACAGCTCGCTTTCATTAGTCAGTACGCATTTTGTTGAATTTTAGCGGATCAGATAATATGAGTATTTCTGGAAACT
The DNA here is from genome assembly GCA_964017055.1 of Chloromyia formosa. Lineage (NCBI taxonomy): Eukaryota > Metazoa > Arthropoda > Insecta > Diptera > Stratiomyidae > Chloromyia > Chloromyia formosa. Next base: position 53,749,557 of record OZ024815.1, on the reverse strand, counting down.
ACGATCATTCTTATTATTATCACCTGGTGCGTAAATTTTTTATTTGATTTTATTTGCTTCTGAATAGTTATTTAAAGTGAAAATCAAATGTGTATTACCTCAATACATATATCAATTTAGGTTCTCGTTTGAGTCAAGTTTCACATATCGTTAGTTACTATATGCGAATACATGTATCTTCCTAAGGAGTAAAAAGATGGCAGTTGCTTCAGTTTAATTGAGAATAAATTTAAATTCTTTATTACTCGTATTTACGTTACATTTATTACACTATAATTATCATGCAAAACATGCCAACTGTGGTACCGATAGCTATGACGATATGATTTATACGATCTTTCGTAGTTGAGGAAGAAAAGGTATGGTCATTTGTTATTTAAAAAGATGACAACTCGTTAATGACACAAAAAGAGCGATGATGTTCATCGGCACTTTAGGCCGTCCCATGCAAGCACATTTTAGTTTTAATCCATTTGCTTTCAAGCTGCCTATGATTTGCTTTGAAAAATGTTGTCCTTATCGCCTCGATTCAAGAGATATCCATATCTACCAGGCAAATGCAAGAATGTATTCATTTTCTGTTTCGTAGACCCAGAATTCCACATTCGCATGAACACCCCAGCCATATAATACCCACTTCGCCTACATACCGCTTCATTGCAAAGAATGTCCTTTCCTGCACACCAAAGGACTCAAAATACCTTTAACAGTAGTCAAGTACATTCGAGAGTCCGCCGTAAACCGTGAACACGATATCACGCATACGACGAGTGGAGTGAAGTGCAGTGAACTAATAAAATTGTGCGAGCGAGAAGGAGCATTAGTGCTCAAAAGTGAAGGAGGTAACGTACATAAACGTTACCAGGAACGTACGTCCGGTGAGTGCGAGAAGCACGAAGATAGCACTAGTTGTTATTCTTCTTAGTATTGTTGAGTTCTGTTTTCCTATACATAAGGACGCGCAGATAACTGCACTGACAGCCGCGAATGCGAAGATGAGCGACCAACTCACGGTACTCAACTCGCAAATAGCGCAGATGTCGAAGAAGCTGGACGACTTGTCTGAAGAAAACAAGAGGCTCATCGCCCGTTTGGCGCAGGGTCAGCAGCAAAATTTCGCTACGCCAAATACCGCAGTTCCCGCAAAGCGCAAGCAGATGGCGAAGACGTCGTCCAGCTCCGTCGCATCTGCCACAGACAAAAAAGACGACGACCCACTGATGAACCACTCCACGGCCAACCATGCCTCCGAGGCATCTGTTGACGAGGAAATATCTTCGGACCAGGACGAGGAGTTCCCTGCTCTTCCTCCTCCAGCTATCCCTTCCAACATTCCGGTGCCACAGAAACCGAAAGCCCCACCCCGGAAGACAATTCCAAAGCCCACTGCGGCTACAAAACCCGCTGCGGCACCGACACCAATCCCATCCAACACACCGGCCAAGGCCACGCCCCTACCCCAACCAACTGCTCCTGTTCCGTTGCAGGAGGCAGCGTCGACAAAGACGAACGAAGACAAACCGGTTCCCATCATTTTGAGGGAAGCCGACAAGTGGACGACAATCAGTCGTCTACTTAAACAACACAACATACGATACACGACTGCAAAAAGGGTCTATTTGGGAATCCAAATAGTCCCCGAGACTATAACTGACCACCGGAAACTGACGAAGTTTCTCACTGATAGAAAATATCAGTACCACACGTTTCTCCTCCCGGAGGAGAAGCACCTAAATATTATCATTCGCGGTCTGGAGGATTTGTCTCCGAAAGAGATAAAGGAGGACCTTGAGGCTCAAGGGTTTCACCCCTTTGAGTGCTTCAGATTGAAGCTTAAAAACATTCCGAGGTCAAAGTTGATCAAAGTCCTTCTCCCAAGGACAGAGATCGATATTTACAATATCACGGGTATCTGCGGCCTTTCCGACATAAAAGTAGAATCCCAAAGGTCGAAAAGTGGCCAATCCCAATGCCACAACTGCCAGCAATTCGGGCATGCCGCAAATAAGTGTCATGCCCAACCACGGTGCGTGAAATGCGATGGCCTCCACCATTTCACAGTATGCACACTTAAACCTGAGGAAGAGCCGAAATGCACCAATTGTGGTGGCAAGCACCCAGCCAGCTACGGCGGCTGCCCCAAAAACCCTGTTAATATCAGGAAGTCGTTTGCACAGACGGCAAAAACCTCTGTGCCTCCATCACGCCCATCCCAACTGACAAGGACCCAACCTATACCCTTCCAAGCGTCAACTCGAGCTCCGGTCAAGTAGAGACCTTCTTTGGCCAGATGCAGGCTCAATGCCGGCAAATGATGGAGCAGATGATGGCAACCATGATTCAGGGTCTGTTCGCAGCCCAGAACATGACAAACCTCCCAACCCAACCCAAGCATTAAGATGGTTGTCAATTGTGTTTCTGTGGTTTCATAGAATGCCAATTCCATCCAACAACAAAAAGGTGAGCTGATCAACTTTTTACAGGAATATCAAGTTGATATCATGCTCATCCAGGAGACCTTTCTGAAACCTGGAAACAAGTTCCGAATACCCAACTACATTCTATACCGTAGTGATAGAATGATAGGGAGGGGAGGAGGTACAGCCATCCTAATCAGACGAAATATTAGCCATCACCTTATAATTCTGCCTGACCTTCAGTGCATAGATGCTATTGCCAAAAAAATGGGCAAACGACTTTCCTCGATTTCACTATCATTTCAGTCTATAACAGACCACGCAACAGGAACTTTTCAGAAGACTTACGGGCGCTTCTGGAAATTTGAAGGTACGGTCCTTCTCGGAGCGGATTTGAACGCATATCACCGTTCGTGGGGTGCTGCGAGAAGTAATCTAGCCGGAACTGAATTGTTTAGATTCGTCGCAAATAACAACCTAGTATGCACTCACATCCCCAGAGAACCGACGCATTTCGGACCAATAAACGGCAACCCACTCGACATAGGGTTATCCAAAGTACTGGATCTCCATGTGCGGATAGACGTCTTAGACGAACTGTCGTCGGACCACAAACCGGTCCAATTCCTCATTGAAGAAATGTTCATCGATCTCCCGGATCCAATGAAAAAGAAAATTGATTGGAAGGGTTATAACGAAACCCTGAGAACAATAGACCCGCAAACGCCAATCGAAACAACCAGGGACCTAGAACACGCGATAGAAAGGCTGACTTCCACGATACTATTGACAAAAGAGTCCAATACGACTCAATCTCCGTTAAGGGTGAAAAATCCCTACGAACTCCCTCAGAGCAATAAAAACCTGATAAAAAGGAGGAATCGAATACGAAAAAGAGCTAGGCATAGCGCCAATTAGCAAGCAGGCTAACCAATCAAATAAAGGTGCAAATCGATAAACACAGGAATGAAAGATGGGAAGAATTCCTTGAAAACTTGAATACGGGAGACAAAAACTTCTGAAGGATTAATAAGTACTTCAGACATAAATCCCAGAAAATTGTTCCTCCAATTCACGGCCCTAACGGCATGAAGTACGATGACTCGGGGAAGGCGGAGGCCTTCGCGGATACCCTGGAACTCCAGTTCCAGGAGTACGAACCCCCTGACGGCGATCTTGATGAGGAGGACTTGATCATTGACAGAGCCAAAAAGATATGCTCCAGAATCGACACACGCGACGAAACAATTAGGCAAACTGACCTAAGCGATGTGAGAAGCCTCGTCAGCTCCCTCAACATACGAAAATCGCCAGGACCGGACACTGTAGCCAACATATGGTTGCAAAACCTCCCTGACAATATACTCGAGACAATCACCACCATAATAAACGAAATCTTCCATCTCAGGAGATATCCAGAAGTATGGAAAAAAGCGGTTGTCTTTATGATCCCGGAACCTGGAAAGGATTTAAAATTTCCTTAAAATTGGAGGCCCATAAGCCTCATTTCGTGGATCGCAAAGATGGCAGAGCGACTCCTCCTTTGTCGGCTACTCGATTAAGTTAATGAGAGGAACATTATACCAGAAGAACAGTTTGGGTTCAGGGCCAAACGAGCTGGAGCTCGCAAGAGTGGTCCAACACATCCGAACAGAATTCAATCAGCGCAAGTCAACAGGCCTCGTTATGTTCGACGTAGCGAAAGCTTTTGACAAAGTCTGGCATGCAGGACTTATCGTCAAATTGCATGACTTCGAGATACCGCTACCTATTATTCAATTAATAGGTTCGTTCCTAGAAGGCAGATCTTTTCGAGTCAGAATTAACTCCACACTTTCTCAGGAAAGACCCATTGAAGCTGGGTGTCCCACAGGGATCACCACTTTCCCCAATGTTGTACTCACTATACACTGCAGACTTCCCCGAATTTGCCAAAATCTAGCACTACGAAGAATTTTTATAGTCCCATGGTACGTTAGAAATACGGACATTTACAGAGACCTTCGGGTAGACACTATTAAGACACACATAAGGGACAAAGCCCTTAAACTTTACGACAAAATAGACGACCATACTAACAGTACTGTGGGACCTTTGAAATTCTCTATGGCGGGAAGACAGGTCTACCCGCACTTAAGAACAATAACACACTAGTGCACACCGAGGTCTAAGCAAACTTGTAAAGACTGACGATGGGCTCACCGAGCCCACAGAGAAAATTGGAGTAAAAGTGAGAACCAATAGCTCCACCAACGTACAGTTCCTAGTAGTCAAGTACATTCGCCTTAACAGCCCCAGTCATATGATATCCATCTTACCGATATATCACTTCATTGCCAAAATTCACGGGCTTGGAGCACTGTTTTTGCGTGACAAAGTGAAAGTGTTTTGAAAGAGAAAATTTAAAAAAATGACATGGACATTTTTCCGTTATTGCAAAAAAATATTAGATTATGTGAACGTCTGTGTCATAAAGCAGATATTTGTTACGTTCAGAAATTCATATATTGAATATCCAAATTTCCAAATTTCAATTTTCAGGAAAATTGATAATTCTTTTCCCCTATTTAGGATCGTCGTTTTCTCGTTTTTTCGCTTCGAAATCGTTCCGATATTGGCTTTATTTCGCTTTTGCCTCACCTCGATATTGATTAGATACTTAATTTCAACATGAAAGTGTTAACAAGACCATCAACAACATTCCAATGCATTACCTAATCACCCCGATTCAGACAACACCCGTATTCTAGGACATGAAGTGAAATATACCTAATATTTCACTTCATGTCCTAGAATGTGTTTATCTCAACACAGTACGGTTAACAGCGCCACCAACAAGACTGCAGAGCATTGGCCTCACCACCTCGATTCAGACAACACCCGTATTTTCTAGATTTCACTTCAAGGCCAAGAATGTGCTCATCTCAAACCATAGGGTTCAGGGTGCGAGGATGTGCTGAACTCAATACCAACGGGTTAAAAGCGCCTGTGACAAAACTCCATTGCACCGGCCTCCTCACCCCGAGTCGGACGACATCCGTATTTTCCAGATTTTTTATTCATGTCCAAGAATGTGTTCATCTCAACACAAAAGAGTTAAAAGCAGCTTAAACAACGCTCCATTGCATTGGCCTCTTCATCCGACTCGGACGACACCCGTATTTCCTAGATTTTATTTCATGTCCAGGAGTGTGTTTGTGTCAACACCAAAGCGTTGAGTTCAATTCGTTTTTAACTCCACTCCCGTCCCACATTTCCACGACACACGAGCGTTAACACGTCAAAATATCCTTTTTTCACACACCAAAGGACTCAAAATGCCTTCAGCAGTAATCTGCAAGTAGTGCATTCGCCTCAGCATCCCCGGTTATATGATACCCATCTTGTCTAGTCATCTCTTCATAGCCAATAATGTCCTCTTTCCCACACCAAAGGATCAAAATGGTATCAGTCCTGACCAAAGGACTCAAAATGCCTTCAACAGTGCTCGACTGCATTGGTCTCATCACCCGAATTAGGAGATACCCATTTCAACCAAGTTTGGATTCCATTTATAGATATTACCGTTCATGATAAAGACAGTCCTTTCTTTTCTGACACACACATGCAGGAGGACCAAAAGGACGCAGGGAAGTCACGTACAAAATTTGGTTAAAATCTGATCGCAGGAAATGCCTGGAAGAAAAATCTTGAAAAAGACTTAGGCGAATAGAATCTACCGTTAGTCCAGTCGATGATCAAAATTCCGATCCCCAATTTGTGGTCTGGGGTACACAAGGAACCTACATACCAAATTTGGTTAAGATCAGGATACGAGAAGTGTCCGGACAAACGCACAGACAAACAAACGATTACCATACATCAGACTATATGCCTGTTCATATTCGTATATCAATACGAATTTGGCACTTGCCCAATGAACCTGATTATGAAGCGAGTAAAAATTGGCAATTTCTAAGGCCGGCCATGTATGTTCCGGTATGCCGTAGAGATCAGTGGCCTAAATGGGGTGGGGATTCCGAAGCGTATATACCCTAGACTTCTACAGACCTAGTGATGATACCAAAAGTACCTATTCGTAACGACGATACGACCATAAAAGTGAGTTTCCTAAATGGCCAGTTTATAGGGGAGGTTGGCACTCTTTCAAAAGGATCTTAACCATTCTCAAAATCAACTATCTAATCCACACTACAAATATTTGTCGAATTTTTCCATTTCTTGCCTACGGCTCTTTTACAAGAGTATAAAGCAATGGTGGCTTGATTCCCCCGTTGCTGTAGCATGGGCTTCCCAACTTCCTATCTAGGATAAGTCCCAAGAAGTTTGCCTCATCAGCGAAAACCAACTTCGTCCCATATAGCATCGGGGGTTCGACAGGCGGAGTTCTGTACCTTCTTGTGAGAAGGACTAGTTCCGTTTTATTCGAAGAGCCCAAACTAGTGTGTATCACCCTAGTTGTTAATGGAAGGCTAATAAGTTTGCAGATCGATTCGTCGATTTGCAGACCAGAGAGTGCATCAATGATAGCACTAGGTTTGACGCTGTTAAAGGCACGTTCGATGTAAAGGAAAACAACCATAGTGTACTCCTTGAAGCACAAGAATCTCCCAATATAGCTCACAATAGAGTGTAGAGCAGTGTCCACAGACCTTCCCTTCCAGTATGCATGCTGTGAATCAGATAGAAGGTTAGATGGAGTGGCGGGACCATAAACTAATAGGCCTCAGATCACTGGGGCGCGTATACGAGCTTTTACTCGCTTTAGGTATACTCAACTACTACTACGAAGCTTGTGATAGCCCAAAGAATCTTTTCCCTCGATAAGATATAAGTGAGTCGCACGGGGCGATGTCGGCCACAGGCGAATGCTCCACCGAAACATAAGGGGAGCTACCCGGGAAGTGTGTATCAAACAGGACTTCAATCATTTCCTTGCCTGAGGAAGTCCACGACCCCTCCTGTTTCAGTAGATACATAGCTGGGAATGGATGAATTTGTGGCCAGAACTTTGCGAAGCTGAGAGATTTCACCACACCCCTCAATACGCTCATAAAAAAGCGTCCAAGAATTACGTTTGGCTTTCCTTAATTCCTTCTTAAATAATCCAAGACTTTTTTTTTATAGGAACACCAATCAGATTCCAGCCTCGACGGTTTGGCCTTATTAAAAGAACTTCAACAAATCGTTCTAAGTTCGGAGATCATAGGATTCCACCAAACTGGTTTTACCTTACCTCTGTTGACAGGACATAATTTCTTAGCAGCCTTATTTAGTGCGCCCGCTAGTGTATGCATATCATCTAGTTCTAGCTTATTTCGCGGCTGGGCTGGAAAAGAAGGTGGACTTCCCAAAAGAATTTCTCGATGTTTAGTCCAGTTGTAGTTGTAGTCCGGATGGCGCAACGGTTAGCAAGTTCGCCTTCTACGCACTGGGCCCCGGTTCGATTCCTACTGAATGCGGTAGTTTTCGATAAATTATACAAAGTATCTACACTGCTTCAGATACATCGGAACATGGATATGTCTTATGAAAGCGTGGGACGTGTTTTGTCGAATGATTTCATCCAGTATAACTATACTGGGATCTTTATAAAACTTACGTCGATATCTTCAACACAACAGGTTCCACGCAGTCGGTAGCCAAAGACATATCCATGTTCCAATGTATCTGCATGCAGTGTAGATACTTTGTATCATTTCCCACCAAAAGCCAATAACCTAGCTTCCAAGAACCGATTCCCGATAAACCCGCCCCAAATGAAACTTAACACCCCCTTCATGAGACAGAGAGACATACCCCATTGAAAGCTAACGCCCCCATATGAACCGGATACACCCGTTCTAATGAGATTGAACACCCAACCACAGATAGACACGCCCTATTGAAAGTCAACATTTATGCTGCTTATGCATCGTACTGTATGTTGTTTATTGCACGTGTGGTGGGGGCCCACATTGTGGGCCAGTCAGACCTCAAATCGCCGCCATTGCAAATGCACAACCACAGTCGCTGGATCACCCGATTTGGCTCGAATGAACTTCATCCGCTCTCGCTCATCTTCGGGGGGCGGGAACTATGTACACTCTCTCAATTTGCGTCTGCGCATGTCCAAACTGACTACTTGCTACTTTTTCTGGGACCCTAGTGATTCAGATAGTACAACGCGCGCTATTTTATTAAATGAATGATGGGAATTGACGGAAATTGAAGGTCATTGAAAGTCCTTGACCTAAATAATGAGTAAAAATGGGATTTCATTCATCGTGACCTCAGATTGGGTCTGTGCATGTGCATGTCGGGAGTGCACAATTTGTTTAATGGAATGGTGAGAATGATATGAATGAATGAGAGGAGGAGGTCCGCTAGCCTGAGCGAAATTTCGCATACATTCGGAGACCATAAATTGCGTGTGAGCATGTCGAGCGAGGAGAGCAGACGACTTCTTGCGACGTGTTCTGGAGCCTAGCCAAATAGTATAGATTCCACAAGAGTTATCACTCCATAGAAGTTTCGGCTCTGCTAGGAGATTTGTATAAATTGACAAATTGTATAAACATAGTATAAACCACACAGTATAGATACACAAGACAATCAATACATACAAATCTACCGCCGGAGGCGGAGTCAGCTTTCTTGTGAAGTCTATACAATTTGTCAATACTCTTACATACAAATCTCCTGGCAGAGGGGAAAGTTATATGGAGTGATAAGTCTTGTAGAATTATCAATCCTCTTTGGCCACACGTCGCAAAAGTGGTCAAGACATACATGGAACCCCTGAAATGGGAAATCTTGCCCCACCCGCCGTACTCCCCAGACATCGCTCCTTCCGACCACCATCTGTTACGTTCCATGGCGAACGGCCTGGCTTATCAGAATTTTCGTTCGTACGAGGAAGTCGAAAAATGGATCGCGTCGAAAGACGCCTCCTTTCTTCGAGATGGAATCCGAAAAAGGCCGGAGAGATGGGCGAAAGTTGTCGCTAGCGATGGACAGTACTTTGAATAATACATCTGTAAGTACTTTTTGATAATTAAGCCTTTAATTCCAGGAAAAAACGGCGGAAGCAAAGTTGTACACCCAATATTTACCGAATATATCGTTTATTCTATCATGTTATGCTTTTATTTAGCAATGACAAAACTTACAATTATGCACATTTTAGCATGTTTTCGATTCACACGGTTTTAATATGCAAATTTAGGATTTCGATTTACACGGTGTTCTGTAGAACCTATCTTCCGTGTAAATCGAGATACATATATGTACAATAGGTGTATTCGTAATTATTTGAATAAAAATATGCACACAAAATGTAAAAGAAATGTGCATTTCATGATCAGCCGTAAAGAAAAACTAAACTAGGTTATAAAAACTCAATAGAAAGCGATTTTCTATTCGTGATTCATGATTTCCGGCTCAAAAATTATCGCGTTTACATGAATATCAATGTCATTTCTTCATACTTTTGCGTTTAATTTTCGAGAAGAAACTAGTGGACAAATTACAATTATAAAATATATCAAACATTTTAAGTAAATACATGGTAGTTTAGAATAATGTCACACTTCCTAAAACGGTCTACCTAAAAACCATACAGCAAACATCATCAACATTTCAATACAACTTGAAAATTCAACAACATAAGACTGCATATGTATCCATTACACTGCTTTCACATGATCAGCCCGTCAGCTGGTACGTCGGTTCGTCCGTCAGTCGCCCCATGTTTTGGAGGACCGAGTGCCACTAGAAGTACAGAGTTTAATCAGAGCTTTCACATGATCAGCCCTTCAGTCGCTTACCGACTGTTGGTCTGACGGGCTGACCGACGCATCGCTTTAACATAGGCTCAAATAGGCATATTGAAAGGATCAGTGCGTCAGCCCGACTAGACCGGCTGACCAACTCAACCCGTTCACATGATTCGCGGCAGACCGACGCGACGTAGCAATGATAAAAGCATGGAACGGCTGCTCGACGTACGGTCCACCGGGGGCCGGTATGTCCGACTGATTATAGGCTATTTATTTTAAGTAAAAAGTTTACGTCAAACTCATTTCCTTGTTGTTATTATCAATTCTCATAAATTCTTTTTGGACAAAAATCTAGCCACACTTCACTGATTTCGGAAGACTGGAGCAAGGGTGTTGCTAAACTCATCGACTAATGGCTTTCACAAGAAACGCGACTCATCCACACAATTGCCGCGCATATGAGAAATTGAAGAAGATCAATGAAATCGAACCATTAGGCGTGTTTTTTTGGGAATTTATCGCGTGTAGGGTAAAATAACGCACGCGTTACACCAACAACATTAACCGGGATAGATTATTTGGGTGGCTGCCCTACACGCTATAACCCCTCAAAAAATTCCACATGCATGATACAACAGATGGCTCTGATGTCGTGTAGAACGTAATAATATCGATGTTGGTACGCTTGTGTTTCTGTCATTCAGTCAAATTCATTGGTAAACTAATGTTACGTCTTGATCTGATGGGCCCATGCCTATTATTAAATAATACATTTTCAATAGGATTACTAAAAATATTAATTGAACAAAAAAAGAAAAAAAAAAGATAAGAGTTTGCTGGGGATCGAACCCGCGACCCATTTGGATAGAGTTGCACTTGTAGCTGTCACTGAAAAATAGCTCGTTTGAATGCTGTTTGTTAAGTTAGAGCGGTACGCCAAGTTTATAAATGTCCGCTGTCGCGATAAATAAACGATCCGACAACCATATTTCATTCGAATTTGTAATTTATTTCCACCACATATGTATGAGGCGCACCATCTGACGTCAGTGTAGACAACTACACGATTCAGAATTTAACTTGGACGCTGCCCTAGAGCGTTTTTTTGCGCAACCAGGGCAGAGACCCTACACGGTTACGCGAAGAAAAAACACGCCTATTGTTGGGTTGACGAAAATCGGCCCAAATATTATCTTCTTGCAAAATTGGCGAATTCATAAATTTTGAGAGTCCGTGAATTGCACTGAAGCCATTTAATTAAAGGATTAGGACGTACCGGCTAATCGTTCGTCGGTCAATACTTTTAGCATTGATACGCTGATCAGCTGCGGATCATACCAAAGGGCTCAGTTGGTCAGCCGGTCAGTCGGGCGGACGGGCTGATCATCAGAAAGCTTCCATTTGAGCCCATGTTAAATCCATATGTCGCGTCAGTCAGCCCATCGCGGCTGACGGGCTGATCATGTGTAATGGCACTTAAACTCAGATATTCGTCATTACAACTCGCTTGACACGAGTTGTGAATGGAAAAAGTATGAATTTAGTTTGGTAGCAACTATACGATAAAGATAAAAATAAAATGGTCAACTGAATGGAGATACTCTTCAACAATGCAGTCTAATTATACGAAAGTATTTCTGGACACTGTAACAAAGTCAAAATGTATTTAAGGTCAACAAACATTAAAGTTTTCCACGCGCCTAAGGGGAAAATGCTAGAAAAAAAACTGTAACCGAAGTATAAAACTTACTAAGTTGTTTTCTGAATTGAGAAAAATAAAAATTAAAAAATATAGCCTGCGGTCTGGAGAGGTATTGTTGTAACGCTTTAAGTAGTCGTAAATAGAGGAGCACAAAATGGATGATTAGAGTGAAGTATAAAAAGCAGTGCTTACACAGAATTCCAAGTATGAGTACATAATGTGGTAGATGATGATTTTGAAGAACTTTTCGTTTAATGTAAGAGACAAACCCACAAAATTTTCAATGACTGTAATCTCAATGGCATTCAATCATTGGCGTACTAAGGTTTTTCCATAAGGAGGTTTTATAGAACCCCACGATGGGTCATACTGGTCAACTTAACCGTCGGTTGGACTAATAGTTCTGGCCAGACCTATCTGGTTTTTATTTTGCAAAAAAAAATTATCTATTTATAATAAGTTAGCGTCTTGTGCGTTGGTGATGTTCCCTATAAAATTGTTGATAATCGTTTGCTGACATAAAAGTGTCGAACAAGTTTCAAGTTCGAAAAGCACGAAAAAATTACCCTTTCGCCGTCTAAACTTCAAATTATAGGCCGGTGCAGGCTTTCAGGTGGAAAAAAGTTTATACCTAAAGGCAGGTTTGGGGCGGACGTTTGCGTACAAGTTATCATACACATCCAGTATCAAGAGGAACGAGTTATAAATATCTAGTCTAGTCTGATTTCAAGCTTTCAAACCAGAAAAAAACTTGGAATTTTTGTGACACTTGATTTCATTCTGCACACCAATTTAGTATGCGTCTGTTGCTTAGCTCGGTAACATACCGGGCAGCGGGACTTGAATCACAGATGACCGTGTTTCGAGTAGCGAAAAAACGCCCGGTGCATTACCGAGTCAAGCTACAGACGCATACTAAGTTGGTGTCCAGAATGAAACCAAGTGTCTCAAAAATTCCAATGTTCATTGAAATAATTCGCACTTGCACATTGCAAGAACATTGCATACATAAAGCAGATAAAACTACTTAGCTAAACTACACGCCTCGTCGGTTGACAAAAGAATGCGTGTGACGAACGTGAACTGCGAAAGCGAATGTGAAAAAAAAACTAAACAATAGTTTTATTCCCAAAAAATTAGATCTTTATTGACTGCTTCGAATCTTAAGACTGCCATAAAAGTTGTTTCTTACATTACCATTACAATTTGTGCTTACGGGTAAAGTCTAAATTCTACCTGGAAATATGCTATGTTGCATATTGTACATTAAATTAATCGATCGTTGATTGATTGTGAAATATGATGATTTGTATGGAAATTTTTAATTGTACTTTGGATCGAAATTATGGAATCGGACTTGGAATTGCAATTACGCTGACCAATTAATATTTGGTATGGGATATGAAGTTGAAGTCAAAGGTGATTGCACCGCTGACGTAACCTCAGGGTCCTTAAGACTCGAAATCCCCTGATTTTCGCAACTTATTTTGACTTTAATTGATTTAAATCGATTTATAGAGTATATGTATAAGATAATTAGTACAATAGATATTACCAAAATTGTTCCAAGGGATACGAAATTATATAAAGTAGACTTTTTCTTGTGAATTTTTAATTCCTTAATTTTTTCTATATTTTCCATTTGATTGAGCGCTAATTCGTCAAAAGTTAGTTTACTCACAGTGTTATTGATCGCAAAGGCTGATGATATTACAAAATTTTGTTTAAAACGTTCGTTTTTATTAGAGAAAGTTGTATTGCCAATAGTTATTTCACAATCATGAAAGTGTATCAAATAATTTCCTTTGAGTTTATTTTTCCTTTCGTCGCAAGTACTATAAAAAGAAGTGTTATTTTGATTTTTTAGGAAAATTGATCCGGGATTTATCTCAAGTTCTTCCGGTTTGTGGTTTCTTATTTTTACACAATTAGAATGAAAGATACATACATCGGATTCTTTCAAGTTTTTTATATTAACATCTCCATTGAAGTTATACGTAATATTATTTATTTTCACAATTTCTTGGGGCTTAAATACAAGTTCGTTTAAATCATTATTGGTTATCGGTATGAGTAAGGATCGTTTTGCTATAATCGTGTATTGTGGTATCTTAATTGCAAAGATGATAGTATTATCCTTACTTTTAGCTGTACCTAACTTTATATTTTGTAATTTATACACGTCGATATCGTACCGTATTATTTCTTCGTCTGTTAATATATTTCTGGACTAGCTTCTTAAGATTCTCGTAATAAATAACTTTCCTCAATCCCTCAAAGTTTTCGTTTATTCCAGAGTGACCTGTTTCAAATTTATGATATTTTGCTATTTGTTTGTATGTTTCTTCATCGTTTCTCATATCCTTAGCATGATAAGCACATTTGTAAAATTTTATAGTTGTATTGAAAATTTCGATTAATTTTTGTTGAACTTTATTGTAATCGTGCTCAGATAGCTCGGAATATATTCCTACTTTTCCTGTTTTTAGAAATCTGCGAAAAATGTCTGTCATCGAATTATTATTAATGTCCTCAATACTGATAAAAATTTTGCGTTTTTTTGTTAACGAATTCTATCTCTTTAGTTTTATTATGGGTTAAAATAATTTGAGTAAAAAATCGATTAACTACTGTTCTAAGATAGGAAAATGATCGTTTTGTTCTTCCTCTTGAGAGTGTATAGTAGCGTCTGTACTTACCAGATCATCTTCCTGCGAATCGGAATTTAACACGTTTATTTCTCCAGTATCTGAGTTGATTCTACTTAGAAAATCAGCTGCACTGTTTTCTTTTCCTTTGACATAATTAATATTTATATCATACTCTCCTAGTTTCAGAAGCCATCTTTGTAATTTAGGTTTGATGTCTTTCCCCTTGTGTTTACATTGCAACCATTTGAGAGGCTGGTGATCTGTTAATAGATCGAATTGTCTTCCATAAATGTAAGGGCGAAAATAGTTGACCGCCCAAACTATTGCAAGCAACTCTTTTTCGGTTGTTGCATAGTTTTGCTCGTGATCGTTCAACGTCCTGCTAGCATAGCTAAGCGGATGCCCATCTTGCATAAGGACGGCTCCAATAGCAAAGTCGCTGGCATCTGTTGACACTGTGAATTTTTTACTAAAGTCTGGGTATTTCAAAATTGGTGGGTTTACTAGAAGTGATTTCAATTTGTTGAAAGAATCTATGTATTGAGCATCGTTTTTATTGATTTTCATGTTTTTCTTTAGAAACATCGTTAGCCCTTGTGCTACCTTCGCGTAGTCTTTTATGAATTTCCTGTAGTAACCAGTTATTCCTAAAAAGGATTTTATTTGCTTCTGCGTAACGGGCAACTTCAAATTTTGGATGTTTTCGATTTTTTTGGTATTTGGTTTTATACCTTCTGTAGTGAGTATATGCCCTAGATATTCGGTACCCCTTGAAAAAAATACACACTTATCGATTTGTATTTTTAGATTGTGTTCTCTTAGCTTATCGAAAATTTGTTGTATGCTGGTTAAGTGTTCCTCAATAGTTGTACTGAATATGAGAATGTCGTCCAAGTATACGACACAAGTACGATTGATATATGGTCTAAGTACTGCATTGATCAGCCTTTGGAATGTGGCTGGATCATTTTTGAGACCGAATGTCATTCGAGTGAATTCATAATGCCCAAATGGAGTTGAAAATGCAGTCTTTTTTTGATCATCGTCCTTAATGAGTATCTGGTGAAAACCCTTTGCCAAGTCTATGACTGAAAAATATTGCGCCCTACCTAGTATATCAAAGATGCTATCAATGTTAGGGATCGGAAACTTATCACTTATTGTGACCTCATTCAGCTTCCTATAATCCACTACAAGTCTCCATTTCTTCTCACCAGAATTGTCCATCTTTTTGGGCACAATCCACAATGGAGAATTATATGGGGAATTGCTCTCTTTGATAATCCCTTGCTCTAACATATCTTGGATTTGTTTCGAGATTTCCTTCTCGTGAGCTTGGGGATACCTATATATTTTAGAATATATCGGACTATTTGTAGTAGTTACAATCTCATGTTGTACTTCATGAGCATGGCTGAGTTTTTGACCTTCTTGAAAAAATAAGTCTTTATTTTTTGATATCAATGAAATTAGTTTCTGCTTCTCTTCCCGATTCATGTCATTTCGGATAAGTTTATTTACTATATCCTCGCTATGTTCGGTTTCGCTTAGAGCGTTGATTTCATCATAACTATAAGGGCAGGAGTTCAAGAATTTAATTTTTTTGTTATGAACCTCCAAGTATCCCTCCTCTAGATTGATTATTGCCTGCATAGGTGTTAAAATATTTTGTCCTATCAAGCCATCAAACTCTTTATTTTTAAAAGTAGTGAGCTTCCAGCTCATAAGATTATCTTCGCTAAATTCCACAGGTAATTCTGTTATGATTTCCTGGGAAATGTGTGTTTGTCCACTAAGTGTGTTGAAGTAAATTGGTTTGTTAAGTTTACTTCGCTTGTAGTTAGGTAGTTTTTGTTCGTTAAGTAAGGTCGTTGTTGAACCAGTATCTATAAGACATTTTATTTTACTAGTACCGACGGTCAATTCGACTATCGGTAGATTCGTTTTTGGGCCGGAAATTGAAAATTTACTTGTTCCTGATCTATATGTTCAACTTCCATTGGTTGAGATCCCAACTAACAAACTCTCAAGAGTTTAAGTCTTATCGCTTACAAAAAGCCCTCATAAGACTTTAGTAAAACTCTCCGACACTCTCGTAACGTAACTCTTGGGACAAAACTTAAATTCATTCTCGTAGCACCATTCTGATGAGAGTTTAACTCCACTAGAACTAGGGAAACTTTCACTCCTCCAATAGGAACATCGCGGCAATCTTATTAAGCCTTTTTTTAAAAGACTTAATCTCTAGAAAAGTTATACTCTCATATATGGCCCCTTATAAGAGCTCGAGTGTTAAATTACTTCACATGATACTCTTATAAGATTCTAATACTAGATCACTCATGCAGAGAGTATTATGAGCCCAATGATTATTATTAACTCGCATAAGTAGCCCGTTGTAGGAACTCGAGGAGCTTGAGTGTAAAATTGCTTGTCGTAATACCCTTATGAGACCCAAAATACTAGATCACTCATGCGAAGAATATTATTATTGAGTAAACGTCATTGTAGTTGACATTTCGACAGCTACTGCATGTAAACAAGTGACATTGCTCTCCGCGAAAAGTCGACGAACACGATGAATAGTATGCATAATTTATTCTGGATTTGTACGCCGATGATCTCCGAATATCTATTTCCCCATGAGCAACATTGAGTTTATCATCAGTTTCGTCAGCCATGCAGGCAGAAACAATAGATTGCCGTTGAATGAAATTGAAAACAAATGAGTTCAATTGACATCATGCACATCTGCCCCTGACCCCGTGGTAATACCCAAAAGATAGATACGTCCGTCCGATCACATCTCCATGTATTTCGGCGTTTACATTCTAATGGGTGTTGAGAACGTATTTGGTAAAAAACGCTTTCATATGTGCGTCCTTTGTCTTTTCTCAAAAAATGAGAAATTTTTCTTTTTTTGTAAAATGTCTGCTTCTTTGAATATGAAATATTGTCTTATTGTGTTACGTTATGCCAACGAGAAAAAGGTACAAGGTTCAAGTCCCATTACGTATGAGATTGTTGAGAATAAACACCTCGTCATAAAACCCTTTTTAAAACCCACTTGCATCGATGCATGTGTGTTTCAAAAAAGGTTTTATGACGAGGTGTTTCTCAACAATCTTTTGCTTCAATAGATTTAAAATGCCAAACTGTATGAAATTTTTGTATCTGTGGACTTATGATGACAAACGATTGTTATGACTGATCATTTACTATGTCATATGTCGGTTTTGATAACAAGATCTAAAGTCTCACTATGCAATCCGAACTCTGAGAAAAAGAGTTTATTCGTTACAAAGAGATTTTAATAATCTTTAAAAGACTGGCACTTTCATAATCTGATCTTTAGTTTCATAATATTCTCATAAGAAGTAATGATCTATTGCTGTCATTGTAATAAACAAATTTAAGCTCTTATACGGATTTTTTTGATTTCATAAAAAGAGGAGTATTTTCATAGCGAGATTTTCATTTTTATAAGAAAGAACCAATGGCGGCCATATTTTTCTCTGATTGGAATTTTTTGAGTTGAAATATGACAATTTGACTAATGATTAATAAGCGTGATTTCGAATGGAAAATAAGGATTGGTGATTTCTAAGATCATAAATATGTCGTTGCACAAATTTTATGCTAACTATTGAGGCAGAACACAACTTATATATTTTCCAATAAGTAAATTTTTTCTAGAAAATTCTATAAATGCCGATTATTTTTATGGCGCTTTGCATTTTATCGAAGCAAAATGTCTATTATTACCCATAAAATTTCAATCGCATGAACTTTTTCGCTCATATGTGTGAAGAAAATGCAATGTTCTTTAATATAATATTATTATACGAACTTTGTAACATACATGTGCCATCTAAAATATCCTATAATGTATCTGTTCTGCTCTTCGAAATATAAATTACATTTTTGTTTGTATATCGTTCTCTTTCTAACAACAATGATCAAGATACTTTAGCTCTAATGGCAAGAGGCTATAGCTCTACTAACAAAAATGTAATACTTCTTATTAGAGTAAAAATACACTCGTATAAATAGACTATTAGTTTCCTTATGAAACTTGTGTAACTCTCATGAGCAGAGTTACAGTGGTGTTATAAGGTAGCAATAGATATCATAAAGTGCGCCATTTAATGCTTCTAAGGGTCTCGTTAGGTGATTGAAGTACTCTACAAGTATGAAATTATGGGAGTACGATTCTCAAAGGCAATCCGCTTTCATTCTCATAAGTCTCTCTTAGTGTGTTACGAGATCAAAATTGTTAGTTGGGATGGGTTGGACCTAAACTGGCCAGAATTCCTATTCTGTCTATATTGACCAGATGTTCCCTGATTAAAAAATTGGTTTCTATTACATTGTCTTGAATTATAGTTTGAACTTTGTTTCGATTGGTTCTCGAAATTTTGTTTAGGTCGGTGCTCTGAATTTGGTCTAGGTTGGTCTTGTAAGTTCTGTCCTGTTTGGTTGTCCAAGTTTTGTCTATTTTGGTCTTTGTTGTTGTTACGTTCTTGTCTTCTGTTTTCCCTAATCAGCCCTGTTTCTTGAAGCAAATAGTATGCCTCTCTCAATGTGTTAATATTTCTGCTATAAATTACACTAGCACAGTTTTGATTTATGTTATTTAAAAATGTCTTTAATATTATTGATTCGTTTGATTGAGGACTGAACTCCGCGGGTTTGCTAGGGTCGAATTCGTATTTCGCGTTTAGCTTATCTAATATATATCTCAAAGTTTTGTAGTATTCACTTACGTTGAAGTTGTTTCGGGTGTTGAGTGCTTGGTAATGAAGATGATGATACGTCTCCTTGACGCCGAAATTCTTGATGAGTTCTGCTTTGATTTCGTTCCAGTTCGGGTTTGGTCCTAGGGTTCTGATGGAATGCAACGCTGGTCCCTGGATCTTGTTGAGGATGTACCGTCTGAATACGTAACTCTGGAGAGCCTGGTTTTCGTTGAACATCGGCAAAATTAGGTCCACCTCTCGAATAAATGATGATAGGTCATAGCTTTTTGTTCCAGTAAACTCCTTTATTGATGCAGCTTCCCTCAATAGCTCCGATGCTGAAATTGCATATTGTTCCATCTCGCTGTCTTCTGTTTTTTTTTTTCTTTTTTTAGCACTGTTTTGGTTTGTGGTACCAAGGGACCTTTTTTATTTACTACCTCCTTCTTTGGAAAGGGTAGGAGCGAATTCTATTAAAATTCTGCTCGTAGGCAATGCTAGCCTTATTAGAATTTGTCACTTTTATTTATGTTATATTTAGCTACCTCCTTTATTTTCACTAAAGGGGTAGGAGCGAATTCTTCTAAAATTCAGCTCTAGGCAATGCTAGCCTTGTTATTATAAAATGAATTTTTATTTAACTACCTCCTTTATGTTCGTTAAAGGAGTAGGAGCCTTAATTTCTTTTCACTTTGCACTTCACTTGAAAAAAAATTTCACCAATCTTCGGATTTGGTGCTAACCGACTGCGCCACGAACGTGAACTGCGAAAGCGAATGTGAAAAAAAAACTAAACAATAGTTTTATTCCCAAAAAATTAGATCTTTATTGACTGCTTCGAATCTTAAGACTCCCATAAAAGTTGTTTCTTACATTACCATTACAATTTGTGCTTACGGGTAAAGTCTAAATTCTACCTGGAAATATGCTATGTTGCATATTGTACATTAAATTAATCGATCGTTGATTGATTGTGAAATATGATGATTTGTATGGAAATTTTTAATTGTACTTTGGATCGAAATTACGGAATCGGACTTGGAATTGCAATTACGCTGACCAATTAATATTTGGTATGGGATATGAAGTTGAAGTCAAAGGTGATTGCACCGCTGACGTAACCTGTGCGATTCTTACTCAAATAGCGTTCTTCCCTTCATGCTTTCATGCGAGCTTTCACGTGAAAAATATTAAACTCATTTTTTATAGCATTACATTTGCGGGAGATATTGCAGGGTTTTACATCACCACAATATTTCATGATACAAGCGCGGGAAAGAATGTAGACCGGTAGGACGAGTACCACTCCAGCACCATCGGGGAGCCCTCCTTCACCTGTGGCTGCTGTTTCGTCTGGCATCCAGGCGACCACGGCTACTGGCTGACGTAGGCGACGGAGGAAATGGACAGAAGAAATTAACCTTTTTATCATCCATGTCTACTACGAGACCGAACTCTCGCAAGGGACAACATCACATCGTCCCTTGCTACATCAGAGGTTCGTCAAGCGATTTCTACAATTTGCACATGTGTCAATGCAGCGGGTTTCAGGTCAGTACCGCTTCAATGTGCGAAGGAGTACAATACCGCAGATGACAAGGGAAAGAGTTCGACTTGAGGTTTTGCAGCCAACTCGACACCAAGAGTTGGCGGGACAAGATGTGGCATCCCCATCACATATACGTGAGTCTGTCCCGCACAGGAGTACCTACAACACCAGACGAGGTACACTACTTCACCGCCAAGTGGAAGTCTCTTCTGAAATTCACGACGAATATCAAAGAGCTTGCTTGGAATATATATATATATATTGGCCCATCGGTGTTCGAAACACTTGACCATCTCATTTCTAGTTGTTCTGTAATGGCGCCGGTGGAGTACACGGACAGACACAATGCTTTATGCATCAACACTTTGCATACAACCACGGGCTGATCAGTGAAACCGTACCGATCTACCAGTACACTCCACAAGCAGTGCTTGACAGCACTCGCTTCAATATGTACAGGTAAACACTGATCATCCGGTCGTCCACAACAAACCCGATGTACTCCTAGTCGATAAGACGAGTCACTCTGAATACATAATTGATGTTGCTCTCACCAATAATAGCAACATCGAGAGAAAGCATGCGGAGAAAAGGGCAAATTATAGTACACTGGCACAAACAACTTTGGCATCTTGGCAGTGCACGAATAGCGCCTGTAACATTGTCGGCTACCGGTGTAATACCCAAAGACCTTCTGACTTCCCTCACCACATAGAACCTTCGGCACAAATTGATTGATACTATGCAGAAACACGTTACTCTTCATACTTGTGCAATTCTGCGGAAGGTGCTCGGCGACCTCCACTAACATACGTTTGGGATCAGGATGCCAGCGTAACACCTGCCAAGGCATCCATTCCCGCCAACTTGATGCTTGCATCCGTTGCGGGTATAAAACCAGCCAATGGAGCCAAGAATTCGCCAGCCAGGCGCTAATGAATAATAAGCAGTTTGGTCTGGCATGGAGGAACTACATGTGTGAAAGCTTGAAATCCGCCGAGCTGGCAGCAAATTGGCGGAACTATGCGGCGGCTTTTCCGTGTAATAGCAGATGAGCGTAGAGGCAAACGTGGTCGAAATTGTCATCAAGGGTGCGGTGAGTAATATAAATAAATTCGATGTCCCTTTGAAACTAATCCAATCGGCATTTGTTTTAGAAACCACATGGGGAGGTGTGCTCCTTTCTGGCCCCGCCGATCCACTGAAGCATCCTGAGGAATCACCACATTCGGTTCGTCTGTATGAATAGTTGAGAGAAGCATTTAGCGCACTCCTCTTTCATCAGCTTGAGCAGCGTTTCCTCGAATCCCCGAGGTAGCTGTAGGCACAGGCATCGGCTCGTGAGCAGGTTGTCCTTGAGATAGTAGACCCACTGCTCCTGGTTCCAATGCAGATGAAGGTAGTGGTGGTTGCTGTGATGGGCCCCATACAAGATTGGAGATGTTGCACTTCACTATCCCATTGGGTGGTTGTTGTGGCTGCCCCGTTTTGTGCTACCCTATAATCGTAACTAGGCGCCAAGAACTCCAATTAGTTCGGGTTTAGATGTGCCTGAAATCGTGAGCGGATCATCATGTAGTTCTGCCTAGATAAAGCTCCTCTTCCCTGCCCTGCTGGTGGGATATGTTGAGAAGGCAAAATTTATATGTATATGCAATTCACGTTACGCAACACTAGAATATAAACTAAGAATTTGGTAAATACAGCGAGAAAGGTTAACAATATGTTCGATAAAAGACGCGAGATGGATAACCAATATATTTTGTTAAATGTCTGAATGGATTTGTTCAATATTAAGATTTTGCATCCTGATTCCTTTCAGACTCCGCTCCTACCCACTTCACTTCAGTCTACTACTACATACTATTTGGTGCTGGTTACAACAATGAGGAAAGAAATTCAATGGCTCATAAAAAATTGTATTACAAAAACAAACTATTTTGGGGTAGAAGTACAGATGCATTCCCGGTCAATACGTTACCTATCCTGTTCCTAGGTGTCGGGAGGTTGGAGTCAATTCCCTTATCCCCTTGACCGTCGAAACAGAATAAGGAGGGTAAGAACAGTTCTTGAAACCCGACTTTTTAAGAGGAAGAGCTAGTAAAGATCAGTGCCTAGCACGGAAATGTGGTAACCATTTCGTGGACCCCGGATTGAAAGTCGGAAGTAAACTCCGGACCCCGATAATTTGTAAGAGCATCCTTAGCTGAAGTGATTGGTGCAAAAGCGTCTAAAAACAGAACGAAACGTGGATACCTGTGCAGATATAGTGGTGATACCAAAACTACAAATTGGCAACGACCACTCGATATGATAATTTCTGCATTCATTCTTATTACTCATTATAATATCCAAAAATGACATTTAGTAAAACAATATACTACATAAAGGGTGTCCCAATCTACCGATATACCTATACAGTCGAGTCGAACAACGCGTAAAAGTCATCCAAGCTTTTTATGTAAATGGGCGTTTTAAAAAAGTGCTCATCGTGCGCTACGTGATTTCTTTGGTCCGCATAATCGTTAAAACGAGCGCAATATTTTGAATACTAAGCGTAAATTCGAGATAACCGGGTCGGTGGCGGATGTGATAGCACCAGCGTGTTTTCGTACTCGTTCCACCGAAAACATTTCAGCTGTATGCGAAGGTGTGGCAGATACTCCGTCAACCTCTATTCGTCACTCAGGAACTGGACCTCTTACAGAGCCTTTTGTAGTGGATTTTGACAAAGGACTTGAATCTGCACGCCTACAAGATTCAACTGACTCGGAAGCTCAAACCCACAGACCTTCTCATGCGTCGACAATACGTCAGATGGATGCATGAACAAACATCAGTGGATGACAACTTTACGAAGAAAATCATTTTTGGGGACGAGAAACAAACATCAGTGGATGGCAACTTTACAAAGAAAATCATTTTTGGCACCTCGATGGAATTGTAAATAAACAGAATTGTCGCCCCTGGGCTAATGAGAATTCAAACCCAAGGGTTATTATTGAGAAGCCTATGCATCCACAAAAAGTTACTGCTTGGTGTGATTTTTGGAGCGGCGCCGCGACAGAGTTATTGGGCCGTACTTCTTCGAAAAAGAAGCCGGTCAGGATGTGACTGTGAATAGTATATGCAATTGCGCTGTGCTAACGGATTTCTTATGGCCCCAATCGGAAGCTATGGACGTGATCGATATGTCGTTCCAACAGGATGGTGTCACTTGCCACACAACCCCAATTATGCCTGAGTGTCATCCAAAATATAGGCAAACGAATGGAGGTCTGGCGCAGTAGCGGCAGTAAACATTTGCGAGATATTTGGTTTCACACAAAACTGTAATAAGTCAGACTACAAAATAATAGTAGTCCGAAGCGTTTATACCTTAGACTTCTATAGACGTAGTGGTGATACCAAAAGTACCTATTGGTAACGACCATATGCATTAAAAGTGAGTTTCCTATGGCATTCAGAAGGATCTTGACCATTCTCACAACAAATATTTGTCGAATTTTTCAAGTCACTAGCTTCATTTATCGACAGTTAACGCTTATTTGAAGTTTCATTTGTAGGGGAAGTAGGATTTTCGTTGGTCGGACTTTACGTATTTTCAATATCAGCCAACTGGATCCTACTACAAACATTTGACCAAAATTGCCAGTCACTAGCTTCATTTTATCGAAAATTATTGCTTATTTTCAGTTTTTGTAGGGGAGGTATGGTTTCCTTGGGTCGGATCTTGTCAATTTTCAATAACAACTAACTAGATCTTACTATCAAGTATTAACATCCGACCAATTAATTTTTTTAATTTTTACAGGAAAGTACAAAATGACCCTTTCAAGTCGTCTGCCAAAGTTGCCGTTTTTCACGTTTATTCAATTGGGAGTTATAGACACATTTAATTATTTTGAAAATGTAGGGGAGGCAGGCGCTCCCAAACAACAAGCGCATTTTCCATACCAGCCAACTGGATTATACTACGAACGTTCGACGAAAATTTCAAGCCTCTAGCTTTATTCAATCGAAGGTTATTGTGCGAACGGACAGTCATGGCTAAATCGAATCAGGAGGTGACCCTGATAATTTCTATATATACATTGCTATATCTCCGGAGTCTCCTTTAAGGTGTTACATATAATCGTCGTACCAAAAACAATATACTCTATACTTATAGTCTAGGGTGTCAAAACAATATTTAAATTCCCTTAAAACTGCTTACTTTATTTACATTTCACTTGGTGAAATTGCTATTGGGACACCCGAGCTTCCTTCATAACAATGCTCTTTTCTCCCCTGCATTTTAATGAGGCAATTATCAGCACTGTTGAAACACCTATTCAATCAAAACAATTCCGAAATTTTATTGAAAACTCTTAAGTTACATTTTTCTACATGGTTAATTGTTCGTCTCAATGCAATTATGATGATGCCATTACGAGGGTACTTAAATGCATTGCATCCATCTATTATATACCATACTATCATAACAACGACTGGCTGCTGCAACAACAAATGCTCACATTTCTAATTATGTCAAGTGTGATTACGAGATTCCTGGATACAAGATGCATTAGATACAAAAGCGATGAAGCTTTTTTCACTATAGTATCTCTGAATGTTTGAATGTTTCTACCTCATTGATCAAACCATGGTCAGCCCGTAGAAGAGTAGCATAGTGAATGGTCAAGCGGCGCCGAGCCGGGCCCAGTGATGAATATCTTTTAAAAATATTATAAAATGTATGCCTGGGAACATAGTGGATGTATACAAATATGTATATTCTGTTGTAATTTTTTCGATGAATCAAAGTGATAAACCACAAATACCCTATCATCGCCAGTATCTCTAATGATGGTTAATTGCTCGATGTACAATTCAGGTTGTTGATAATTATCCAAATGACTGCAATTCGATTATATTTGACGGCGCTCTCTATGTACGGTGGTTTTGTTGCTTTTAGACTTTAATTTGACTCTTGTACCGGAAAATGAATGTACGATAGTTACATAGAGACGCACATGGGAATAAATGTTAAAAAAAAACCAATCAAATTCGGTAATTAGATATTTCGTAACGAAAACCGTGATAAATGCAGATTCACTTCAAAAATTCGGTGAGGGGGTCGATTATGACATCAATAAATAGATAGATACATATACATAAGTTGTAAAAGATTCCTTCGATGGAAAGGTGCTATGTGCATTACATACATATATGTATGTGTTAAATTCATTTTTATATTCTGAAAAATGAAATTCGGATCGACTTTCTTCCCATGGCATGGAAAATACAATTGATTTACAACGAGAGTCCGAAGCGTATATACACTAGACCTGTGCTGGTGACATCAAAACTGCAAATAGGGAACAGTCATATTATGCTTTAAAAGTGTGTTTCCTATACTTATATAGCCCATAGCCTATGAAGTTATGATTAAGGAACCTTTGTAGAGAAGGTAAGCTTCATTTTGAGACAAGTGAGTTCTTCTTAGTTATAGGAGATAGTATCTTGTCCATTCCCAAAATCAACTAACTATAAGCCACACTACATACATTTGACCGAAATTTCAAGTCGCTAGCTCCATTCTGTGAAAAGTTACCATATATTTGAAATAATATTTGCAGGGGATGTTCCTTTGGTCCAAGCATGCCTATTTTCAATACTTACCAACTAGATCCTTTTATGGATGCATGAACATTTCAATTCGCTATCATTCGATTCATTCTATCGAAAGTTATCTATTTATAGTTATATTTAAAGTACAGGCATACCCCGATATAAGTCGTTTTGCTTTAGGTCATTTCGCAGTTATGCCGTCAAATAATTCCAACCCCTCCCCAATTAACGACTAATTTGTTTCACACTTACGTCGATCCTCGAAATTCGAAGATTTATAATCGATCGCGGTTCTGAAAGCTCTCTGATCTTGATCGAGGATCTGACTTTTTCGATTTTTCCTCCATATGCTTTCTCCTACGGTAAAATAAGTACCGAGAACTGTCAATTTTTGGATAAAAATACTTTTCAGATCCGGAGTGGGAATATTTTCAGATCCAAAAATTTACAGTTCCCGGTACATATTTGACCGGAGGGAAAAGCATATGAAGAGGAAATTGAAAAGTCATATTCCAATCCTGATCAGAGGGGAGTCGTGACTAATGCATCTAAGATTGCGCCATATGTTTTTGAATGGGGTACAATTGGGCATAAAGGATGTCGACAAAAATCGATATGTCAAATATTACACGATTCGTGGCTCTTACAGATCTGAAATTATCGTCTTTCACTTTTCTTTTGAATGTAGTCCCGAAATTTCCCTTGTTCGAGAAAGATAAACACCGTTTCCCATTTTTTTTATTCTACAGAACGCGGAACATATGTAATATCTTTTATTTTCCCCACAATAGTTCATAAAATTGGAAAATTTTAAATAAAAGAAAAACATTAATTTTGATTCAAACTTACTTGTTCAATAGCTTCCCTAATCGTTTTATCGGATTGCTGTGCTATCGCGATGGGAAGTTCCGCATTCGTTGGAGCTTCACTTTGTGTTGGTGATGATGAAGATTCCGATGAGGTTCTATCTTTGCCGAATTGCCCAACGGGCCGTACCAGGTACTGTTGAATGCCCACAATCTGCAAATAATAAAACAAGATATTACGTACTTGTGTCAAATTAAGTGGTTAATTATAGCTAAAACTTAAAATGGAATAAACTAACAATGGCCATAGTTTAAAATAAGATTTAGGACAATTTTTTCTTCATGTTGAAGGACGTCATTCAAGTATATGTACGTAAGAGCTCAGAAAATACCTTTAAAAAATCACTTTCGTAAATGGATAATAATTGAGGAAAATAACAAGTACTTTCTGAAAATTCATTTAATAAAACGAAGTAAATACATACGTTTTTTCCTTCGTTAATATTAAAAAAAACAACTGACATGGTCCGCAAATGACAATATACAATTTAAATAACAATTTTGTGTCAGCAACAAGCACTTAAAATTTAATTAATTCGTTACTTTTCAACTTTAAGAGATTCATGAAAATTCCAATGGACATTAATAGGTTGAAAGGTTAATATATTTAAATATTTCTGTCATTGCTCCGTACATGCACATGTGTTAATTAGCAGGCAAGGTTTACGTAAATAAAACGAAAGAAAATTGAAGGTACGAGTATGTATGTAGGTTCGCAGTTTGAGGTACTTGGTTGGAAATTGTGTTGAAGCAAAAGCCAAAAGAGTCTACGAGTATGAACTTTTGTACATCCTGGGCATTGGAGGAAATTTATATTATGTATGAATATTTAGTTCAACACATTCAAAGTAAGTACGGCTGCTGGCAACAACGTAAGGTCATGACACTTTGTTTGTCGTTTTTGTTGTGCATTATAATGCATTTTTCCGCATAAAATCGTACGTGTTTAGTTTCCACTTACATTGGGAAACGGAAACGGAAAAGAGCCCGACAATTTTCTCCCTTTCAACCGATTTCTAACTAAAGGGGCGATATTGCATCAGATTTGTAATACAACTGAAATTGTGATACTATTTTAAGTTGAGTTTACATTTAAAATACAAAAATAAAAACAGAAAAATGTCTAATCCTATCAATCAAGAAAGAAAGATAGTCTTATTTGCCAGCTGTATCCGTCGCTTGATTCCGTCAGTTTCGTTAGCATCTTTAAACAGGTTGCTTCCCAGATATGCGAAGCCGTCTACGAATTCGATGCTGAGGTCCCCTGCGTTGAATTTGACACATTTTCCTTCTTGTATTGAAGGGGTTTGGCAGCTTTTGGCCGTTGTAAAACGGGTCGCTCCGGTGCGTAGAACCGACTGCCGCAGGATTGCCCAGCTGCATCCAAACACTTGACTCCAAGGTCGCTGTGGGAGAACCCCCTAGAAGCAGCCATTTCCTGTCCCTTAACACTGAGGAAGACGACGAACTGTAGCATGTAACACACTCACACACCGAACTTCTGACAATTGGTACTACAACAACAAGAACGTTGATGTTCGATTGTCCATATATCCTGATTCTTGATTGCATAATTATTTTTGTTTTGTCCCCGTTGATGCGTTGTTGCTGTTAATTCCCTTGACCCCTGCAGGGCATGGGCGCGTCAACATCTCTAGCATTTCTATGTCTTGTTGACGTTTCGATAGCATATCTATAATACTTTTCGGAAATGCAGTGGCTAGCCTGCACCTCCTATACGCGCCGTCTTTATACTGACAGGCTAGCAGCACTGTGAGTTCTATTACTACTCACAGGCAGTTTTTGATAGCGCCGAAATTTGAACTCCGAGCTCTAGATTACTATCGTAGAGCGGTGACCGAACGACCACGGCCACCGAGCGCGATGCGTTGGTGCGTAGTCCAATTTGTTTGCAGCGGTATCAAAAATATGCAGAAGTTCTTGTGCGCCGGTTAGTTTGCGGGACATGATGTTGATGTCGTCTGCATACGCTATTAATTGTGTCGAAATGGTGAGTAGCGTTCCACTGGTGTTCGTTTCCATTACCTGAATGACGACGTATTGAAGTGTTAGGTTGAAGAGCGTCGGCGCCAGCCCATCACCCTGCTTCAAACCAGTACGTGTCGAAATGTTCTGGAACCTGACCTGTGAGATGAAGCTGATCATCGTCACCTTTGTTAGTCGTACTAGTTTTGCTGGTACACCAAATTACAGCATGATGTTGCAGGGTACACCACGATCGATACTGTCGTACGACAGCAGCTAATCTGCTAAAAATTATTCGTTCCAGCACACAAGCAGCGGCCAGCAAGCAAATTGTACGAATGAATTTGGTTTGCCCCGGGGTTTATTGGGTTTTGGTAGCATTTTTGCCCCTAGTACAACCAGTGAGTGCCAACCCTTGGATCAGCGTTTGATTCAAATTTCTAAATTTAGCTACCAGTCCAGTTTTGGTTATTTTATGTTTTACAAAATTGGAAGGTTGTCTTAAAAGAAATGTTGTCGTTTTCTTAAACGGACACTCCCCAAAACCGGATAAAATTGTTGGTCTCGATGCTGTCCGGTCATGAGACACTACATATAAATTGTGTATCTTTTGATTTAATTTCAGGATTAATGTGTTTATTAATTCCGAATAATATAGCAACAACGGCTACTTGTGGATATCGCGGCATCTTGTGGTGAACCACCTGTAATGAACCATATTCCCGTAGTGCTGTTTCCGCCGACAAATCGAAGGAAGCACCTGATGAGTAATGATCTGTCGGTGGTACGAAACCAGAGACCGAGAGTCTCATTACACCCGGACCGCGATCCGAGTGCGATTGTATATGCGCCATCTGCCAACCATTCCATCCTTATCGCCCACTGTTTTATATTCCCCATTTTTGCCTCCACTGTAGGTGTTGTCTAACCGAGGCCTATGAATGTTTGGTGATACGTAAAGAACAGGGGCAACGAGCAGCGGAAGCCCCGCTCAAGTCCCCGAAACTGAGCTACAGCAGGCGTAGGTCGCTGCTTAGTTCGATGAGGGGCCTTTTTCCTTCACCAGATGGTACGGTCCGACCATCACGGTCACTATGCTACCTTAGGGTGCATCCCCACGGACATCTGCGGATACCCACCAACACGTCCGTTACAATATTGTTTAAAATATTGGAGTACAGCTTTGCTTCCGCCGTTCTTAAATTATGAATTAAAAGCTTAATTGTCAAAAAATTGCCTTGACCCCTCCTGGGGCATGGGCGCGTCAACATCTCTAGCATTTCTATGCCTTGTTGACGTTTCAATAGTATATCTACTTTTCAGAAAAAAGTATGTACTTACAGATGTATTGTTCAAAGTACTGTCCATCGCTAGCGACAACTTTCGCCCATCTCTCCGGCAATTTTTGGATTCCATTTCGGAAAAAGGAGGCGTCTTTCGACGCAATCCATGATTGGATCCATTTTTCAACTTGACCACTTTGCGACGTGTGGCCGAGCATTGTCATGCTGGAGGATGACTTTGTCATGTCTCTCTTGGCACTGTGGTCGTTGTTCCTTTAATGCTCGACTTAAACGCATCAATTGCGTTCGGTGCCGATCTCCTCTGATAGTTTCATTCGGTTTCAGTAGCTCGTAGTATATCACACCGAGCTGGTCCCACCAAATGCAAAGCATAACCTTGGCGCCGTGAATATTCGGTTTTGCCGTCGACGTTGAGGCATGTCCGGGCATTCCCCATAACTTGGGATTATCGTAAAGGACCCATTTTTCGTCGCCGGTTACGATGCGATGTAGAAATCCCTTCCGATTCTGCCTTTGAAGCAGATGTTCGCATGCAAATAATCACCGTTCAATATCTTTCGGTTTTAACTCATACGGAACCCAATTTCCTTGTTTCTGAATCATGCCCATGGCCTTGAGGCGTTTCGAAATAGCTTGCTGAGTCATTCCCAGTGATTCAACTAATTCTTCTTGTGTTTGGCACGAATCTTCATCGAGCAGCGCTTCCAATTCGTCGTCTTTGAAAATTTTTTCTCTCCCCTCACCATGCTTGTCCTCGACATTGAGATCGCCACTTTTAAAAAGTTGAAACCACTCACGAAATGTTCTGTCACTCAGAGCAACTTCACCGTAAGTATCTGAGAGCATTCGATGAGCCTCAGCTGCAGTTTTTTTTTTTAAATAGAAGCAGAAGATCAAAACTTCCCACAAATGACGAGAACATGGCTCGAAAACAGACATTTTGAATCGCGAATCTTATTAAAAATGCGAACAACTCTTACTAATGCGGGGATGTCGATACGTTCACAGACGTCCAAACTCACTTTGTGGCACTTTTGAACTACGTATTTTGATCAGCCCTCACGGCGGAAGCACCTAATATATAAAATAAAAAACTCACAAGTCATACGATTCAGAACGTCACACTTGTCCAAAAAAGAGAGAAAAAATGCCGCCATTTCATTTTTATTGTCATCAAAAGCTCAGCTTTTTCACTGACTTTCTACAGATTGTTGATGATAATGATCATAACATAATATGTATGATTATTAATGAATATCTTATGTCAAATACAACACGTTTCGATAATAATGATTTATGCATGTTTTCATTCAAAAACAGAATAACAATTCGTAGTTATCCTTAATCCGTTACGTAGAGGCACAATGCTACGATTTGCTCTAAAGTTCACACTTAATTTTTGTTCAGAATCATTATGACGTTAAGGGTCTGGTCTCTATTTCTAAAAATAACGATGACTTTCCATTTTTTGGAATGTTTGGAATATTTTTGCAAACGATTAGATTAAATTCGATTGGTTGATAGTACTAGTATCAGTTGCATAAGAAATCAAGTGTTTTACCTGATAACCCATATTTAAAGAAATGCACATTGGTATTCTTAAATTTATGTACATATTATTGTTAAGGTCACAAAAATCACCTAAACTAAAAACAAACTTTATAAGTATTTATAGCATCCGAAGATGAATTTCTAACAACAACCAATTATATCATCATCATCAACATAATCAAGATATGTATGTATTTATGTATGCATGCAAAAAAATTACGTATATTTTTTACTATCACGGATATCAATTCAATAGCACGCAACTGCAGCATTAATTTATTCCATGCATCTTCATACACAGGGGAAAAAACGCGATGCTAATTTTACGCAATGAAAATCATTTCAAAATTACTGTCGGTGTCCGATGAATTTTCTTTTTTAAAACGTGAACAGATATGTACTCGTTCATCAGCAACTCTTTTTTTTTCATCTTTTTGAATAACTAGGCTTGAATGCACATTTCGAATAGAATAGATTCACAGTCAGCTAGCTACCTGGCAATTGAAACTATTGTACTTTGTAGTAAAGTAAATATAAAATTATTGAAAATTATTTCAAATAATAAAAAGTTAAACTTGATTACCCTTTGTATTCTTAGAAAAAAGATGTGTAATAAAAAGATGATTTCTATGTAAACTGGGAAATTTTCAAGTATGTATAGGTATGTAATACTTTTTAAAATTGCGGGGTCTGCCACAAATATAATGTTCCTAACGCAGCCTACTAAATCTTTTCTTTTGTCTACGTCTGCGTCTGTGCTGAGCCTCTCCATGTGCTATTTTGCATAATGAGACACGCGATTTGAGAAGAATCCTCCCAGATTTGACTGGGAGGACAATACAAATAAATAATTAGTAGCGGTTAGAGCGATTAGACATGCATTGTTAACGCAAATAATAATTGATTTAAGGCTCACACTTTGTATCGTGGATGGGTGCGAATGAATGGCAATGGGCGCCAAATGATTCCCACAAAGGTATCCGAGGCATAGTTGACGTTAGCATTATAAGTTGTCGGATGATGCAACTGGCTGAGTACACTGATACTGTTGACATGTTACTATTTCTTCTTCTTCCTTGCCCTTTCATACCACTCAGCGGCTTCGCGTTGCTCTGCCTGTGGTGTTGGCACTTCGCCCATTCTGGCGGTGTAATCTCAGCTTCCTTCTGCAGGCAGCACGGTCTTGGATCGTATAATCGCCAAGATTAACGCGTTGTTGTTGCTTTTTCATCTGATTGATCCACGTGTGCTTCCGTCTGCCTCGGTGTTTGGGTCCAGCAAATGGAACATTCATTGATAGTGCTTTCATGACAGGATTCTCAATCCATTCGACGATCTTCGAGCTCCTCGGTGATCGGCTGCTAAACAAGCAACCTGCCTCGGATGTGGGTACTTTTGATACGATCCTTTTTGGATACACCGGCTGACATCCGTACCATTTTCATCTCAGTCGCAGTCATTTTACTTTCGTATGTCTTACACATAGTCCAGCATTCAGACGCATACATGAGTGCGGGACGTACGGCCGTTTTGTACAACTTGCCCTTAAGCTTTCGTGGCATCTTCTTGTCGCAGAAAACTCCAGAGTTTTCTCGCCACTTCATCCAACCGACACTTATGCGATGTTTGATGTCATCATCGCAGATAGCTTCCGTGTTGACCATCGAGCCCAGGTGTTTGAACTTTGTACAGGACTTTAGCTGCTCTCCGTTAATGTAGATATTTGGTATCGATCTCTTTGGATCTGAGAAAGGACAGCAAAGCTACTCAGTCTTTGGTATGGTAATCCTCAGTCCATGATTCTCCAGTATCTTACACCACTTATTCAGTGCAGCCTTCAAAGCAACGATGTCTTTGCTACCCACGACAATGTCATCGGTGAAGAGAAGAGATATTTCCAGGCCGCCAGAAATTAGTGTTAATAAATAGAGCATGATGCTGTTGAAGAGCAAAAGACTCAATACACCGCCTTGGTGAACTCCGACTTTAGCTGGAAATTCTTCAGACTCACCAGCTGTGCATCCAACTTTAGTATTGTAGTTGCTCTATCATACATGTCTTGCATCATCTTGACATATGCCTCGAGGACCTTAAGTGCTCTTAGGGCCACCAATATCAGATCACCAGAAACTCTGTCGAAGGCTTTCTCCAAATCGATGAACACAAAGTGCAAGTCCGTCCGTGCATCACGATGCTTTTCCATCGTAACACGTATGCACTGAATAGCATCGACTGAGGACCGACCCTCCACAAAGCCGCATTGATTGTCACCCAACCGTACAATCTCTTTCAATCGATTCCAGACAACTCGCTTTTAAGTCTTCAATGTGTGAGATATTAACTTGATTGCCCCATAGTTGTTGAGCTTGCGTGAGTCACCCTTGTTCTTATAAAACGGGAGAAGGAAGCTTTTTCTGAAAGCTTCGAGCATCGGTTGTCCTCTTTTAATTTTGTTGAAAAGAACAGTGAGCCATCTAAGCTCGACATGATTAATCTTCAACCAAAATTCCAAGGGTATGTTTGCCCGGTCCGATTGCCTTTGACATGTTACTATTTATAATAATATAATATTAATTATTTAGTAATATTTATTTAATACATGTATATGAAAAGATATCGTCAAGTATCATATGATAAGCGCATCATAGATGACGCTAGTCTTCAGAGTTACAGTCTTCAGAGTTACAAACGAAAAATTAGCGAATTTAATTTAAAATTTAGATTACAGTGAAATATCAAAGTATACGAGATGTTTGTTGCCTTGATCCCTCCCGAGTCAACATCTCTTGCGTTGTATTACTATGCCTTGTTGGCGTTTCAATAGCATATTTTTCGGATGGTGCAGTGGCCAGCATGCACCTCCTATCCGCGCCGTCTTTTTGTATTGACAAGCCCGGAGCGCTGTGGGAGTTCTATTAGTACCCAGCACAGGCAGTTTTTAATTCGCGCCGAGGATTGAACCTCCGTTTCTCTGGATGTAGCGTCATGAGTGGTGACCGAGAGCGCATGGTACGGCATGACATGTTATATACATACAAAAGAAAAATGACTACAGGTGTTGAAATACGATTCTTTTTGCGAGTGTATATCAAATACAATTGACGCGCTCGATAGCGGTGTTCGTTCGATCATCGCTTTAGGATCTAGAGCAGGGGTC
This sequence comes from Chloromyia formosa, assembly GCA_964017055.1. Lineage (NCBI taxonomy): Eukaryota > Metazoa > Arthropoda > Insecta > Diptera > Stratiomyidae > Chloromyia > Chloromyia formosa. The sequence continues at coordinate 53,714,262 of OZ024815.1, read as the reverse complement.
GGCACCGTTTTTATTACAGTGGGTCACTATCAAAAGAAATATGTTTAGGCGGGCCGCACGACAGAAAAAAAATTAGTGACAGGATGCCGACCGCAAAAATTGTCGGAGTTCTGAAGAAGGGGATACATGCTTCAAAAATCAATCGCAAGTCGACAATCCCACATCGTAGACCATCCTTCTTGCTCTCAAATTGTCCAGTTTGTAGTCCTCTATAATTTTACTGATAAAGGTGTCAATCGACAATCAATTTAACTGGTGGTATTTTCACAGGGAAAACAGATAAGCTTACCGTTCATTCACTATCAGTTTCCTACGGACAAGAATTTTGCAGGATACACTGACGAAAATCTTGTAAGGAAAACGGACATAGGAATAACTAATGATAATTTGAAGCACTGTCAAGAAACTGTACAAATAACTGACGACTGCTGGTGTGATTTTCTCCAGATTTTCCTAATTTTCCTTTTCTTATCGGCCGTTCAACTTGTTTGTCCTCGCCCATTTTTTTTTCAATAGGAATATCGTCAGTTTCCTACGATGCTATCCCATGAGCTTCTTATGATATTTTTAGGAAAAAAAAAAAATAATTATTGTTTTCCCAGAAAACTCTAATCGAATTGGCGAAAGGTTCAAAACCAATGGTATTCCGCATAAATGCAGGTGAAATGAGATTAAGGTCTTGAAACCTCAACACTAATAATTCAAAACTATCATGATTTTGGTTAGATGGGAAAAGGAAGTGAACCAAATTAGTAAAACGTTAGGCCTTTTCACTTCCTTCCATCTTGTGCGAAAAAAATTTCGCAACTCGCTGGTGTGTGGACTACCTACCAAGTAAATTATTGTGTGTAATCATAGTTTACAAATAAATCGGATCAAGTAGCTCACATGTCTGATGCTCTGCATTGCGCTGTCAAGACTGAGTACTTGAGCGTAGATCCAAGAAGGCAAAGCGAAATTTGTGTTTCGGGGCAGGCAGTCGAAAAACTTGACAATTTCTGCTACCTCGGAAGCGTAGTTACAGCTGACGGTGGAGCGGATGCTGATCCAGACGCATCAAACTCGGGAAACTTGAAAGGTGACCAATGAGTTAACAACTAAGTTGCAAACATTCGTGAACTAATGTCTACGGGCATCCTACCCATTCGCTGGCCGGAGGTCATTTCTAACTACCATATAGATCACACCCTCCGTAAAGGGCCGAGCCACACTGCTCGACAGGCCCTCGATTGGAGCTCACAAGGAGCCAATGCAAGACGCCGTGTTGGACGACCGAGAAACACGTGGAGAAGGTCAGTTGAGGGCGAGGGTGCTTCTATAGGCAAATCATGGAGACAGCTAAAGCCGATTGCGGAGAACAAGACGAAGTGGAAAGTAGGCGTGGTTAATGCCCTATTCCGCACAAGGGGTTAACAGGAACAAGAGAGAATCATAGTCTAGTTGCTAGTGAGATGGCTACGGATATCCCACTAGTTCATGCTAGTGCCTTCAATATATCGACGTGATCCTTTCATGCGGGAGTAGTTAATGCAAACTTCTGCTAGTTGGCTACCGAGCAGTTCAAAAGTTGTATGTTTCTACGACAACAGCGACTCACCAGCTTCTAGCTAGCAGATTCGCCCAATGTATGCATTTTGTCATATTATCCCTATCCCTACAAATTTATCTAATTTCTCTTTCTCTCTCTTTGCATCACTGACACTCCCACAAGTTTCATTTATAAAAGACAAGACTAATTCTTTCGAAGAACACAGCGAAACTTCACTTGTTTTAGTGCAACCTACTCAGGTCAACAATTTTGATCGGTTTTTTCGGCATGAATTTTCGTATTATCCAAATGTCCCAATTTTCTGATTTTTTTGCATGGAGTGTCCTGAATCGAATGGCGTTCGAATCAAGTGCATTGTTTGGTCGTTTTGATAACGTGGGCCCCCGCTTTAGAAATACCCAAATGCTCTGCCATCTAATTTCTCCTTATGAGTTGCCTGTTACCTTCTACCATGCAAAGACCGAACATTAAGCAAATGGCACAGCTGGACAAACTAACTATTCCTTGTGTAACCAATCAAATGCTGTTTGGGTTTATGTATTAGAACTGTGAGCAAACTCTCCGACTTTTTTCCTCTAGGTCTGTTAAGGACTTCACATACATATATTTAAAGCCTACAAGTGTGTACTTGTGCACGTTTAACTTATTAAGTACATAATTAGTTTCTGCCCGGCGGGCAGTATAAAAACATAGTGAGGGCCGCTGGTTGCCGACCCCTGATCTATAGAATGGGGGCTTGATCCTAGGCGCGAACGAAACTGCTTGTGGGAACTAATAGAGCTTTCACTGCGTTCCAAGTTTGTCAGTATAAAGACGGCGTGGATTGGAGGTGCATGCTAGTAACTGCACGACCGAAAAGTAAATATGCTATCGTAACGTCAACAAGGCATAGAAATGCAAGAGATGCTGACGCGCTCATGACCCTGGGGGGGGGGGGGGGGGACGTCAAGATTAGATTAAAGGAAGGGTGCAGTGAGTCCGAGGGGCTCACAAGCACCGCGACTAGGAGAGGTCTATTGTGCTATGGCCGATATGGTCTAGTGTGGCTTTAGAGTTGGCGATTACGTTTGATCCTGCCAATAAAGTTACACAACTGTCTAGACTGAAGTGAGACGATGTCGTCGGCATCAGGGAACAGATCTAATAGGCATTCTAGGCGACGACGAGAAACGGCCTCACGTTCGCATAGGATGTGCTGTGATGTATCATCATCGGCTTCGCAAAAGCGACAGCTGGCGTCAGCAACAATGCCCACTTGTGTAGGTGGTAGCTCAGGGTCGAGTGCCCCGTGAGAAGGCCGCAAATGATTCTTACCCTGTTCCTGCTTAGATTTAACAGTTTCAGGGTGTGTTTGCGTGAGCGGCCTGGAATGAGCAGTTTGGAATGTCTCAAGCCAGGGAGACTCTCCCAGTATGCGACGGTATCTATACGCTCCTGTTCCCTAATATAAATTTTAACCATGCATAGGGGTATACCACAAAAGGGTTCAGGTCCAATAAATGGGGTGGCAGATGCTTTCTTAGCCAACTCATCGGCAATCTCATTACCTGAGACACCAACGTGGCCAAGGACCCAGTATATTGTGACTTTATTATGCAAACCAAGTCTCTGCAAAACCTCATAGCAACCAAGTATTGACTTAGATATCAGTGTTGGGTTATTGAGAGCCTTAAGAGCAGCCTGGCTATCAGTGAAGATAGCAATGTTTCTTCCACGGTAGCAGGCATCTATACATTCGCTAGCAAGGGGTCAAGCCAATTGACAACAAAAAGTCACCCGTAATATAATTATTTCTACATATTCAAAGCTTTTTTTTATATTTTATTTCCACTTGAACAGGGAATATCAGGGAGGCTTATATAATTATAATAATTATAATATATATTATATATATACCAGAAGCTCATCGAAAAGAAACGTTTCACAAGGCGACCACAAATTCTTGCTCTGGTCTCCATTTCAAATGATATCAAATTTCCAATGCCAGATATTTAGACATACAAGTAACTAAATGTAAATAAAAACAGAAATTACAACGTTTTTCTTCAGCATTACTAAAAATAGTGTACCTAATTGTCCTATTAGCCTTAAACATTCCCCTCCTATCATACCTGAACATTAAAAAATAGTCAACGATAATTCCATAATGACTGCCAATTACATGCACGCGAGTTTCCGTATTGTGCTGTCTCCATACTATTCGAATGTTTTTTTTTTATTTTAAGAATAACATACTGGAGTAGATTTTAAGATATGCAACAAATACAGATGACATTCTCACATATAATGAATATACGTTTACGTACATACATTTATACAGAATGAATTGAAATTTAAATACATATTAGACATACATTTATTGTCTATTTAATTTTTTTGAGCTTCCCGAAAAAATATATTGCAACCCAGTAATATTTTTTAATTGATGACCTTTAATTTCTTGCTTGCCGCCACAGTTATTACTCGTCTGATTACTGGGGGTTAAGTAACAGAGAAGAATATTGTTTTTTTTTTTGCTGTGTTTGTCTCAAAGATTAGGCACTGAAACCTTGTTTGTGTTTCCTTGAAAAAAATTATAGGAATGAATTGAAAGGCTGATACTACAATTTAAAGGAATGTATCTTTGTAACGATCTGTGTTGGCAAGGCAGAAGCATTTTGCATAGTAAACAATAGGCGCGTTTTTTTAACAGCTATGCAGGGCAGTCTGGATGGCGCAACGGTTAGCATGTTCGCCTTCTATGGACTGGGCCCCGGTTCGATTCCTACTGAATGCGGTTGTCTTCGATAAAAAAAGGGGATGTAAGTGTCGGACTATGAGCCCACTGAGTGGTTAAATGAGTACCCATTTATGGCGTAAATATCTCGGTTGAGCGTGTTGCTAATCACACACCTCTAGACAAAACACACCGTCACGATCTAGTAAATGAGATGATGCTAATTCATCTCGAGGCCTTGATCCAAAATTGGACTTGGACTTAATTTTTTTAGGCAGAGCAGGTTGTATTTCTTTTTTTTTTTTTTTGTTAATTGCCTTGACTCCTCCAGGGGCATAGGCGCGTCAACATCTCTAGCATTTCTATGCCGTATTGACGTTTCGATAGCACATTTACTTTTCGGAAGTGCAGTTGCTAGCATGCACCTCCTATCCACGCCGTCTTTATACTGACAAGCTCGGAGCACTGTGAGAGTTCTCTATTAGTACCCACAGGCAGTTTTTTATCACGCCGAGATTTGAACTCCGAGCTCTAGATTAGTATCGTAGAGTGGTGGCCGAACGACCACAGGGCGAGCTGCAGAGCAGATTAACACCACGCAATTACACTAACTGTAGTGTAACTTGTAGTCCGGATGGCGCAACGGTTAGCACGTTCGCCTTCAACGCACTGGGCCCCGGTTCGATTCCGGGGATTTACGTGTCGGACTATGAGCCCACTCAGCTGTTAAATGAGTACCCATTATGGGGTAAATAACTCGGTTGAGCGTGTTGCTGATCACATACCTCTGCACAAAAAAAAAAAACCGTCACGATCTAGAAAATGAGATGATGCTAACTCATCTCGAGGCCGTGGTTCAAATTGGACTGTTGCGCCAGTAATTTATTTATTTTAATTACACTAACAATTTGATCCGATCTGCTCTGGATAGGGGTTAGTGCAAGAATTTTACTCGGTTAAGTAGTCTGCGTTTTGAAATGTAGGCGGCGCAGGTGTCGAAGTTTTTGGGCAGTTTACAGTTTGGGAAGCACATAAAATTCATTTCCTGTCAACAAAAATGTTTGTTTTGTGTAATTATATAGAAAAGTATACATACAAAATAATTTTGCAGCCTAAAGGAAAATTGTCCGATTGTATATGTAATAAATGGTTTAAGTTTCTTCTTGAAATTTGAAATGACGTTGAATTCTAACTAAACCAAGACACACTCCCAGCAAAGATATGCCCCGTCTTCGTATTCGCTACCCTAATTTGTTATTTATCGTTTTTTTTTGTCGCTTATCATGCTCTATTCTGATTTGTACAAAAAAGCAGCCATAATTGCAGTGATGCGTTGAAAATTACTAAAAACTGTGTGCGCCTCTAACACACTCAGAAAGTGGCCCCAAGAAAAAGCATTGGTATATGTCCCATTAATTTAATAGGACAAAGTTTCCATTCAAAATTGAGATAAGTTTCATAATATAAATAGGATTTAGCCCATTGAAATAATGTTATCAAGACCGTAGGAAATCTTATTGTTTAAATATTGTTCGTCATTAATTTTATAGTATGTCATATTAAATAAGGGAATGCGCATCAATAGCATAGTGTATCCCTTTGGTTTAATAGTCCATTATATAGTAATAGGCCACGTTTATGCCGTGGAACTAAAAGGCGATTTAACTAAATCGTTTTAGTGCTTGTACTTGTTCGTGGTGTGTTTATACCGACCATACGGAGAAGTACTAAATATGAAAGATGTGAGTTGTTGGTTTGTGACTTTGGTTTGGGAAAAGTCAAGCGGCAATAGCCTCCCAATAAAAACGCGTTTATACCGCTACATTCAAAGGATGCAACGAATACAGAGTTTCAGGAAAGGATGAGGTATTTATATAACATATAAAATACAATTTTCACCAACAACGCCATTAGCGAAGACAGCAACATCATTTAGTCCCAATTTTTCAGTCCAGTTCTGCATCGCAAGTGGAGCTAAAATTAGTGCCAAAACTAGCTAATGCGATATGTTTATATCGTCGTGAGTTAGCATGAACTAGTAAATACTCGAAGATAGTTCCGCGGCAAAAACGAGGCCATTGTTTTATAGTATGTCATATTATTTATGGAATCTGATTGACGATTGCCTCAGAGTTTACATTCCCTGTGACTGCGGCAGCTCGATGGGAAGTGAGTCGACTTACCAACCGAGAAGTCGCGGGTTCAACTCCTGCCACAAACATATTCGAAAAGTGGCTGTTCCCGCCAGCCTCAAGTCGAATCAGCTACAACCAAGTACATTGATTAAAAATTAAAATTAATGGAATAAATGCGGAACGGAAACGACTTTATCACCAAGTTCACAAACAGTACTGCTCTACGCTGGAAATGAAGACGATACGAATGGCAGGCGTCGAAATCCTGTTGACTAGGGAGGCACGCCTATCTCTTATTGACTGGAAACCCATCTCCGACCGTATCATCACAGCCAGATGCAAATCCAGAGTTTGAAACATCATAATAATTCAGCGCTGCGCCCCGACTGAATTAGCGGATCAATCAGCTAAGAACGCCTTTTACCAATGGCTTGACGACAACTTCGACAAGACTCCCAAAGGTGACATAAAAATTATCACGGGAGATCTCAACGCCAAGGTTGGGTCTGACAATGTAAGCTTAGAACACCTAATGAGCAATCGTGGACTAGGCAACAGGAACAGAAATGGCGAGATGTTCGTGGAGTTTTGCAACTCTCGTCAACTCGTCATTGGAGGTACCCTCTTCAAGCACAAATGATGACACTTAACAACCTGGACCTCTCCGGATGGCAGAACAGAAAACCAGATTGACCACATAACCGTTTCCAAGACATGGAGAAATTGTCTCTTGGACGTCAGGTCGAAGCGAGGTGCTGACGTTGGCAACGACCACCAACTTGTTATCGCAAAAATACGCTTACGAACGGCAGCGCTTCAGCATCCAGCGCCCTTAAAAAGCAAGAATTTTGCCACGTTTTAATGTGTAAAAGTTTAAAGACCCATCTATAAGACGTGCATATTCCACCGCCTTGCATGAGAGAGCTAATGCACCACCACCTTGTGAGAATCCTACAGTTGATGATAGATGGAAAGTCGCTAAGGACTCATTTATTTCGTGTGTCGTAACATTTGCGGGTCGATTGGAGCACGGTAGGAGGCCATTCATCAGCATGGTCTCTAATCTCAGCACGCAAGAGAGTTAAGAAACAGGTTAAATCTGCTGCTGACAGCTCAGCCAAAGACCAATTCAAAGTTCACTACAGAAAGGCGTGCAAAGAAGCGTAAGTGTCACCATACACTGTCGAACTCGAGCACGAACCTGGTACAAATGTCCTCTGACACTCACATACACTTCACATAGGTGTGAAGAAAACCGGTCCACTTGTACTAGGTTCGTGCTCGAGTTCGAGTTCGACAGTGTATGGTGACACTAAGACGCAACAAGCGAAATTACATCAAAGCATTAACGAAGAAGGCAGAGGAAGCGGCTTACCGCGGTGACAGTGGAAACCTTTTTGAGCTAATCAAGCCATTAACTGGCAAATCTTTTGCAACAGAACATCCTGTGAAAGATAAAGATGGGTTTCTACTGGTAACCGAAGAACACCAACTGTGGAGATGGAGAGAACACTTCATTGAGGTCCTCAAAAACACCTTTGGACCTTCGAATGCATCTTCATTAGTTGATTAGTTGCAGAAGATACTCCGCAAATAGTCAGAACTGACACCAGCCCACCATCTAAACTGGAAGTAACTGCGACTATTAAATGGATGGATGCGGGTAAATCCCCGGGGATTGACATAATTCCGCTGGAACTTTTCAAAGCGCATGCCAATGCTACTGCGGATGTTTTTCTCCCCCTTATCCAAGAGTGTTGGGAAACCGAAACTCTCCCTAAAGAGTGAAAAAAGGGAGTCATCATTAAGATCCCGAGAAAAGGCGACCTGGAAGATTGCAATAATTGACGTGGGATCTGTCATGTCCCAACAGTCTTCAAACTGATGGCAAAAATTATTTTGAACCGGATCAAGCGAACAGTTAACCTCACATTGAATGATGAACAAGCCGGCTTTCGCGAGGGTTTCTCATGTAGCGACCACATCAACACCCTCCGAATTATTACTGAACAATCAGCAGAGTGGTGAACCCCATTACATCTCATGTTCATCGATTTCGAGAAGGCGTTTGAAAGCGTTGACCGGGAATACATCTGGAAGGCTTTACGTGGGAGAGCCATACCAGATAAAATAATTTCCATCATAAATGAGTCCAAGCAGGGAGCCCAATGTCACGTCTTACACAAGGGTAATCTTTCAGATCTTTTCGAGGTGCATAGCGGAGTGAGACAAGGCTGCATTTTGTCACCTATACTGTTTTCAATTGGCATTAATGATGTACTAAGCGGCGCACTTCAAGAACACAAGAACAAAAGTATAAGATGGAAGTTGTTCAAATACCTTCAACACCTTGACTATGCTGACGATATTTGTCTTCCATCAAATAAATCAGATCAAGTAGCTCAAATGTCTGACTGCATTGCGAAAGCCGTAATGCGGGGCTTAAAATCAACGCTGCCAAGACTAAGTACTTGAGCTTGGATCGGGGAAGGCAAAGCGGAATTTGCGTTTCGGGGCAGGCAGTCGAGAAAGTTGACAATTTCTGCTACCTCGGAAGCGTAGTTACAGCAGATGGTGTAGCGGATGCTGATGTATAGTCTCACATCAGCAAGGCTCGAGCAGTTTTTTTAAGTTTAACTCCTTTCTGGAAAAACCACATCATTTCCAGACGCACCAAACTCCGGATCTTCGAAACTAACGTCGGTGCTTCTATATAGGTGTTCAGCTTGGAAGGTGACCAATGAGATAACAACTAGATTGCAAACTTTCGTGAACCAGTGTCTACGGCGCATCCTACACATACGGTGGCCGGAGGTCATTTTTAACGACGACCTCCTTACTATTACTGGTCAGGACAGGATAGACACTTCCATTAAAAGGCGAAAGTGGCAATGGATAGGTCACACTCTCCGAAAAGGGCCGAACAACATTGGTCAACAGGCCCTCGATTGGAACCCGCAGGGAACCAACGCAAGTCGGCTTGTTGGACCACCTGGTAACACCTGAAGAAGATCAGTTAAGAGAGAGGGTGACTCAATAGGCGAGTCGTGGAGTGAGCTGAAAGTGATGGCGATGAACAGGACGAGGTGGAAAGTAGGCGTGGTTAATGCCCTATGCCCCACAAGGAACCAGAGAGAGAGAGAATAAAGGCGAGACGGCCTGATATTTTTTTTTATAATAAATATATTCAATAGTGTCTTCTTATTAATTTAATAGGATATGCCTACTACTGTAATGGGACAAGATTATGATAAGTTTTAAGTCTCATTAACCAATTTTAATGGTAAAAACTATTAAAAAACTATTAAATTTAATGGTTTAGATTTTCTGAGTGACAAATTCGTTATTCGATAAAATGGTTCTTGATAAATAATACAACACATTAAATCGATTTAATTCAATTTAATTGAATTCACGGAATATATATTTTTTGTGTAAAAAGAAATTTTGAATTTTTGTTTTATTTTGAAATTTTGAAAAAAGGGTTCGCAAGCCCCCGGAAATATCTTTATCATAAAAGCCATGGTATAAACGACAACAAGCAAGACAATTTTCTAAATCGAAAATTAAACTGAGAAAAACATTCACTTGAGGTTGGATCCCACCACATTAAAAGTCAGATCATAAAGGAGTACGAAAGAACCAAAATTTAGCACTTTATAAAACAACAGCACTATGTCAAGAAGTGCGGATAAAGGTGTAAGGTAAGGTGAGATGACAACAACAGTTTTCTCTGAAATAGTCTGACGAACAAGTAATAATTACAAATTAATTAACATGTACTATATACATTTTGTCGCTATTAAACCAAATTAGCTGCAATCAGATAATAAGTGTTAAGTTGCAGGTGAATTTGATTTATGCTTCAAATGTTGCCATATACAAATTGTAAGAAAATAGATCTTTTAATGACAACTTCCAATTATTGCCAGATACTAGATATTATTAAAATATTATTGGCTCTAATACATGAGTTGCTATAAGTAGTGATAAATGTGTCAATTAATCGGTTTCATATCTTATAAAATTTGAATCGTAATTGTCAGACATAATAAGATGCCACACGAAATTCCATCATTGTTTGACCTTCCGCAAACGACGCAACTGCTTTGCAACTCGCAATTGCAATTGATTTTTGGCATTACCTGTATATGACAGTGAGGATCTGCACACGGATCGACTAGTTGCAAACTGGTTTGCAACGAGTTTGCAACGCGTTGCGTGCGACCGGATTCCCAACTCGCAAAGAAGTTGCAGTTGGAAGTTGCATATGTACACTTGCGAGCAAAAATACTGAATCAAACCGAAAGCACGTGTATTTGTATGTACATTTTTGAAAGTACGTTATGTATCCGTACAAATCGTATGTCATTTGAAAGTTTGAGATCTTAGCTTTACAATGATACCTTTTTTATCACCATTTAATGAGTTTGTTTATGAATGAACATTTATGAATGGGTTATTACAAGGCAAACTAACCCTCTAAATCAATCCGCAAAGGGTTTTCAATGGACAGTCGAATCTGGAAAGTCAATTGAATAAGTTTAAAGCAATAAAAGTCACAATTTTGTCATTCATGAGTACCACGTCTCAGCAGGCGGCTCAAGTTGTCGCCCTATTTTCGGAAGGGCTTACTCAGAGAACAGTCGCTCGTCAGCTGGGAATGAGTCAGTCTACTGTGTCAAGAGTGTTTTGGGGGGAAGGTAACTACAATCAGAGACCCCGACCCGGCCGCTCTAGGTGCACTTCCGATAGAGACGATCGTTTTATTGTGACAAGTATGCTACGAAATCGCACTTCACGGGAGTTGACGTGCAGCAATCTGAGGGACGTTCGCGGAGTAGCTGTAATCGAGTGGACAGTGAGGAGACGACTAAAGGAAGCGAATTGGACTCTAAGACGGCCCGCCACATGCCCAAAATTGACCCCACATCACCGACAAGCGCGACTCACGTTTGTCAGGAATCACTTAAATTGGACCCTCGAGCAATGGCGGTCCGTATTGTTCACCGACGAGACCAAAGTGTGTCTACATGACAGTGACAGGAGGTCGGGTATACAGGCGTCCAGGTGAGAGATTTGCGCAATGCTGTATCACAGAAACGGTAGCATACGGGGACAGTTCGTGTATGGTGTGGGCCGGTATCTCTGTGGATTCAAAAACGGAAATTGTATTCGTGCCCTCTGGAGGCCGAGGAGGAGGACTGACAGCCGAACGGTATATTACCGGTATTCGACGTGGCCATGTTGTTCCCTACGCAGCACCTATTAGCGACAACTTTACTTTAATGGACGAGGTCACACATCGCGTCAAGCACAGCAGTTCCTGAACGAAGCTAATATTGCGACAATTGACTGGCCTGCACGCAGTTCAGACTTAAATTCCATTGAGCACTTGTGGGACGAGCTCAAAAGAAGAGTCCGACACAGAGATCCCGCGCCTTCGACTATCGACGAATTGAAGGAGGCCTTAATAGAGGAATGGAGCGAAATTCCTCAAGGTACCATTAAAAAATTAATAATTTCAATTAAAAATCGAGTACAAGCTGTGATTAGAGCAAGAGGTGGCAATACCAGATATTAATAAATAAATAATTTTGTTATTTTTTTTTTTTAATTTTTTGTTTTATTTAACAAAAACCTGACCACACTTCATTTTCTAAAATCCCCATTTTTCCTACTTTTTGATTTCAAGCCCCACTCTTTTAAAATATATCTTCAAATATTGTTAAAAATGGTATTAATGTAAAGCTAAGATTTCAAGTTTTCTAATGATATACGATTTGTAGGGATACACAATGCACTTTTCAAAATATGTATACAAATATACGTGCTTTCGGTTTGATTCAGTATTTTTGCTCGCAAGTGTATTTTGTTGTTGCCCACAGACCACAAGAAATCTGGTCAGATGGTCAGTCGGTCCAAATGTGTTAAGTGGCGTTCGCGGTGGTTGAAAAGTGTTGCGTTTCAAATATTTGTATTTATTAACATAGTGACAGGTGGCGGCTTGTGGCCGCAGTTAATTTGACAGGTAAGTAGAGTAGGAAAAGTGAAAGATACAACGTGTATATAAGTCCTTTCCTCACTGGCCAGTACCGCTTCCTGCTCGGTGGCTTTTACGCCCACCAGGAGTTATGGCATTCTAACATTGCCAATGATGCCAGAGAGCAGTTGCCATGGCAGAACAACTGGATGCTTCGGTTTTTTTGTCCAGTAAATGATGAACCTCCCACTCTCATTGCATGAACTTTTTCAAGTTATCCCGACATCTGTATAGCAAGTGCAGGCCTTACCAACGTGGTTCAGTGGGAATCAATCGTCACATTATCATCCGATCATCTGCCAATCATAATAATATTCGACCGGCCACCCGTCCTTTACGTTGACCACCGCTATTTTTGAATCACAACACAGCTAACTTCGACGAATTTAAAGAGTAGGTACACCAGTGCGGCCTTTCTTGGCTTGAAAACACCAGCGGGCGTACAAATAGCCGAGCTAAAAGTGAGGCATATTATGAAGAAAGCGGCGGCTAAATTTATACCTGCTGGACGAATCCCTACAGTACGGCCTAATTTTCCCACCTCAGCAGCACGATTAGCAGATGAGCGCGATCCCATACGTAGCATCAACCCTGAGAATCCAAGATTCAAGGATCTAGACCTTGATATCCATAAGCAGGTGACTGAGCGCAGGAAACAGAAATGAAACGCACATTTCAATAATTGCAATTTAACAATAGGTATAAGTAAGCTAGGGTCCACTCTGAGAGCCCTTACCAATCCATGGAACCAAAAAGAGAAAGTTGCCATCCAATTTGGTAACACAACGACAAACAATTCTACACTGTGTGCTAGTCTCTTCAATAAACAATTTATTGAGCACCCGCCACCCGATAGACTAAAACGCAAAATCAGTAGAACAATCCGCAATCATTCCAGTGACCATGCACTTCAATTCTCAACATCCGAAGTAGCCACGGCAATTACGAATGTTAAGAGTTCCAAAGCCGTGGGACCAGATAGTATTTCCACGGTAACGCTGAACCTCGGCACAACAACAATTAACTACATAACGGCAACCATCAACCTTTCCATCTCGTCGTCCGTTATTCCCGAAATTTTAAAAAAGGAAGGGTAGCTCCTATTTTTAAGCCCGGGAAGAATATGTAAGGCGAATCTTATCGCCCCATCACTTTACTGTCTCCTCTTGTCAAAACACTTGAAGCTTTACCTCATGCTCTATTTGTGACCCATATCCAACTGGGTGACCACCAACACGACTTCCGGAAAATGCACAGTACTACGACGGTACTGGATGTTATAACATCTAACACCCACAACGGACTCAATCAAACCCGTCCATATCGCAGAACCATCCTGGTAGCGCTTGACTTATCGAAGGCGTTTGATACGGTCAACCACTCCCTACTTCTGTCCGACATCAACAATACGTTGCTTCCGGTGCGACCGGTAGCTCAGTGCGTAGAGGCGTCAGTCGCATATCTAACTACGGTCGCTACGAATTCAAGTCCTATCCACGGTGTTCGTGGCCATGGATGTTTGAGTTTGTCTTCCCTCTGTGGGGTGGGGCGTAATAATAAGCCACAACTTCTTCCGACTTGTCAAAAACAGGCGGCTAAATGGGAATAAGAGGTGCATGCTGGCAACGTGCACTGGTTTATGCCAACGAAACGTCAGCTAAGTCACATGGAATAGCTGACGCGATATGTTCTACTAGGGGTTAGGGCAAATAAGCTCCGGTGCAAGCAATAAAATGGTTTGCAAACTACCTTGCCATTCGACAGTCCTACACTGAGTTTGTTATGTTAATTTCCTTGACCCCTCCAGGGGCATGGGCGCGTCAACATCTCTAGCATTTCTATGCCTTATTGACGTTTCGATAGAATATCTATTTTTCGGAAGTGCAGTTGCTAGCATGCACCTCCTATCCGCGACGTCTTTATACTGACAAGCTCGGAGCATTGTGAGAGTTCTATTAGTACTCACAGGCAGTTTGATCGTGCCGAGATTTGAACTCCGAGCTCTAAATTAGTATCGTAGAGCGGTGACCGAACGACCACGGCCACCGAGCGCGCCACTACTACACTGAGTTTAGAGATGACAAAACTAAGCTCAGAAGGGTTATAAGCATGGCGTTCCGCAAGAAGGAATTTTATAACCACCCTGTTTAATCTTTACCTTTCAGGACTTCCCACACTACCCGAAGGAGTCCAGATCACTAGTTTTGCCGACGACTGATCTATCCCAGCGACAGGAAACAACATCACCCTTACGTGCGAAAGAACAAAGAGCAATCTTCATGATCTCAACACTTTTTTCGTCAGCAAAAACCTGAAATTATCAGCTACGAATTCTACTGCAACTCCATTCTCTTGAACCAAAGAATTAAAGATGCAGTTAGATATCGTAGTAGACGGTCAACCAATACCCAACACCGATCATCCAAAAATCCTCGGTGCTACTCTTGATAGCATGGCCAACGTCTCAGCTCGCGTTTGAGCCATATGTAACATAATAAGGAGCAGGAACAAACTCCTTAAGGCTTTAGCAGGAAGTTCCTGGGATAAAAATAAAGAGACCCTGCTAGTTATCTAAAAAGGATCTAGATCTTTGGCTAATTACGTGGCACCTATATGGACACAGAGCTCGTGTGGCACAAACAGGAAACACAGACACACAGATCTGTCAGAATACGGCTCTTTGCACCGTTAAGGCTTGATGTCGCACCAAAATCATCTCCACCAAGGAACCAAAACTTTATCAATAAGATGCCACAACAATATGCTTTCAAAGCAACATCTAGTTGGTTGTTACCGAGGTGACCACCCCAGTTTTAATCCAATGAACCAGATCGCACCGTCACGACACATCAGGCAGAACCTGAGGGACCTTGAAAGGGAAGTCCATAGATTATTCCGGGCGCAAAATTGTATAGCTACGCGCCTAGGGCCTAGGGCATTAAAAGTAATCAAATCTATGGACAGACTAAAAGGCATGTTTGTATGAAGCCTACACCAAAATATTCCTTAATTGCCATTAGCAACTTATTCCTCAACTAAACATATGTAGTAGAAGACATTTTGTAACGATAATTTAGTAATCATAAAAATATTAAGATGATTATACCGTCTTTGAAATAATGATCAACAAGAAATGATCTTTAATACGCCTCGCCATCAGTATTGGAGATTGACATGAAATTGTGCAATGTAGAATTTCAATTTTCAATTTCAAGCAGACCACTCAATAAATTTATCAATTTCTTTCCAATGTTGTACACTAATCTGCATGTGAAACGTTAATTTCGATATTAGACATTTATATTCATTGATCAATAAATAACACCTCTCTCGAATAAAATATGAGCTGAATGGTTTATTAAAGTCAAAATAATTGCCAAATACTTTAAGCTTACCTGTAAAAACAGTGAGCTGATAAAAGCAGGTACAAGAACGAGCAATGTTAAATATAAATTTAAATATAAAAAACTGTTAAATTACTATAATCCTTTTGTAATAGATGCTATATCCTCTAAATTGATTAAAATGCTTATTATCGCGATATAGCCACCACAATTGCAAAATACTAGCAAAATATGTACTGGACTTAAGCCTTGAAATTTAATTTTACTTGTACACAATCCTTAAGTGCAGGAGACTCCATAATCCGAACTGAGTTTAGAAGAATTCAAGAGATTGTATACTCGTATGTCAATTTACGTATCCACGGTTACTGCCTGGTAGTAAGATATTTTCATGAAAATACCTCTCATTTATTACTGAATTAAATTATTACGAAAAGCTTTATTTACTTGCACTGAATGATTCATTTGACCTAATTCTTTTTAACACACCTACTCTACAGCCTAAATGCCTACAACCCCCCCCCCCCCCCCCCCCAATAATTCTATTAATCTAAGATAAACTGTCGATTATTCTTGGGAATCATGTGCGCATTAATTAAACTAGATAGGAAGTAGGAGAGGTAGGGGCTCCGAGCAATATTAAGGTCCAGAGTCGATGAAGTTGTATCAACACTCCCGCAGAAATCGCAGCTGTTGCCTCCGTTATGACACGAGTCTCCAGTCGAAACACCGCAAATGATGGTAACCTTACTCCAAATTAACCTGGACTAGAGGACTCTGCGAACTATCCTCCCAGTGAATTGTCCCTCTCATTGACGTGTACCCTGGTATACTATTGTAGTTTGTACTGGTTGTGGCGGGGGAATATTTTATGTGAAATTTCACAAGCGTTGCCAATCCCAATTTATCAAATTCTAGTCCCAATTCCCCATAAATTCTTCACAAATTCCAGACATATTATCTCGAGAAAAAAAAAACAAGTTTTAATAAAATCTGCATTATTTATTCATTAATTTTTACTTGGTCGTTGTCTTTTGCCATATCTCGTTGTCTTGTTGTTGTTTATATTTTGAAATTTAATTCATTAAAACTAAATTTCCACCCCCCCCCCCATGTAAGCGATTTCGGATTTCTGTTTCTTTTTTTTCTAATTTCTACGAATACATTTGCGAATGGCAACACATGCAATAAGCAGATAGCAATTTTTAGATTTAGGAACATCTATTGTCCCTCGCCGTTTTTGCCTTAGGTTAGGTTAGGTACAGGGGCTGCCGAGCTGCCGTGATGTGTCCCAGCACACCTAGATCAACATTGGGTCCATTGTGGTACCATTGTTATCACCTTCACTCGAACCTACGTATCAAACCAGCCTGTGCTGGCGATGTAACGATTGAGCCGTGTGGCAGTCATATCCTTAAGGTCATCCAGATCGTAAAAGACCCGTGAGTCCACAAACATTCTTTTCCTACCGGCTAAGGCCGGACAGTGACATAGAAGATGTAGAACGCTCTCCTCCTTCTCCACATCGCCACAGCTCCTACAGAAGTCGTGGTGAGGAAGATGTAGTCTCCTGGCATGCTCCCCTATTGGGCAGTGCCCTGTGATAATTCCTACTACCCTGCCAATGTGCTTTCTGTTCAACGACAGCAATGTGACAGAACGGCGGGGATCAATTTTCGGCCAAATCATCCTTGTCCTTTGGCATGTATTGCCGCAGAGCCATCTAACATCATCCTTGTCCTTTGGCATGTATTGCCGCAGAGCCATCTAACATTAGCCCTATTCACGGAAGCGGTCTTAATCGCCAATTTGCACAGGGTAAAGGACACCCTTATGTCTTTGCGGCTTTCATGGCTTTCATCAACCGCACCACTCATCTGCCTTGCAGTTACCCGCAAAGCCACTGTGGCTCGGAATCCAACAGAGGGTAACATTGAAGAAGCCAGCCATCTCTGCGAGCGCTAAGCGACAGTTCTCGATAGTTTTAGATGTCGTCAAGACGAATTTAAGTGAACGAATCGCCGCCTGACTATCTGTATAAATAGTAATGTCCCTCACAGTAATGGGGCGACCGGTAGCGCAGTGTGTTGAGGCATCAATCTCATGTTTGACTACCGGCGTTTCGGGTTCGAGTCCCGTCCACGACGATGTTCGTGGCCATGGATGTGGAGGAGGCGCATGCTAGCAACTGCATTCTCCGAAACCAGTTTATACCAACGAAACGTCAACTGGGCCACATGAAACAGTTGACGCGCTATGCCCCACAAGGGGTTAGGGCACTTGAGTACCTCACAGTAATAACGTGACTGCCTAGCCAGGACAGAGCCTTCGAGATGGCCGAAACCTCCGCCTGTATGATATTGCAAAAGTCCGGGAGATCGAGTGATACGTTAATCCCCAGTCCCTCCGAGTATATGCCTATCCCGACCCTTTCGTTTTTACCTTGCTCTACTTTACCCCAGTAATTTTCAGCATCCTTATTTCTATCAATTCCATGTCAAGCAAAATCCAACACAATGTGAGCTCGCCATTCGTCATCCACTTTTTGTATTGGTTCCTGAAAGCGAATCTGGAACCGACTTTTTCGATCCTTCCTCTATATGCTTTCCCATCCGGTAAAATATGTGCCATCAACTGTCAATTTTTGGATATTAAAATATTCCCCTCCGGACCTGAAAAGTATTCTGATTCAAAAATTAACAGTTGACGTACATATTTTACCGGAGGGAAAAGCGTATGGAGGAGAAGTCGAAAAAGCCTGTTCGAAATCTGGCTTTTAGGACTGCCACGAATGATTTAATTTTGAATTGTTGAACCAGATGCATTGACGGATTAACAATAGATATAAAAGCAAACAAGGGATCGCTAAAATCAAATTTCTTAGTATTGTCCGATTATATAAAAAAAAAACCATTTGTAATAGCTGAACGGCATACATTTTGAGTTTTCCTTTTTTTTTTCAAATTTTACATATTATATTGTACTTTCTGTAGCATTCATCCACAAAATGTGTTGTATTTCTGACTTCAGCGTTTAAAATATTATGAAAAGTTTCGCCAAAGTTTGTCTCCAGGTAGGTGGCATTAATATTATACACGTAGTGCCTGCTACAGATAATGGTCCATCCCCGGCCACTGGAAGCCATTGTCATCGTATATCTATACGTATAGCGGTTAGTCGCGACGATGGATAGCAGAAAATGGCTTTGAAAGCCATTGTGAGCAATTTGCTGGCAATCATCATCGCCTCAAACCGCTTTCTGCCCAGATTCATAATTACAACTGACAGCGATGGGCCATTGTCTGCAGCAGGCATAAATAGTTAAATGTTAAAATTTCCCCGCATAGTGCCAATCCGCACAAAATCTCCAATCAAGTTTAGATCCCCCGCAGTTTTAAAAATTCCCCACAAATTTGTAACCTTGCATCCCCCATTAGGGCCATAACTCACACGATTCCCCCGAAAATTCGATTTTGATTTGGAAGGAAAAATCATCATAACATAGGACCCAAAATGCAAAAATTTGGCTGATGAAAAAATGAATTAACCCTCAAAATTTGAAATTCGATAATTATTATTTTCGGAAATTTTTTTTTTTGGTTATGCTTGACGTGTGAATTTCACATTTACAACTCGGTAATCTCGTTAAAGCACTCAAAAGATCATCATCATCATCGTGGCGCGACAGCCCGACGTCGGGCCTTGGCCGCCTGGATCATTGTCCTCTAATTATCTCGGTCAAGTGACCGTGTCCTCCAATTTTGGGAGCCCAGCCGCTGCGCAGCGTCCACACCTACTGAGCTCTCCCAACGAGATCTCGGTCGTCCTCGCAGTCTCGCTCCGTCGACTCTTTCTGCATTCATTACTCTCTTAGGCATGCGATCATCATTTGGGGGGCAAAAACTCCTCTTCCATAGTCCTCCGCGTGGGCGCCCCCTGGAACGGCAGTGGTCACTGACCATTGCCAACCAACGTCAAGCCGCCAGTGATGGCGGTGCGATGATTTGGTTGAGGTACCCCTGTGGTGTGGGGTGTGAAAAAAATACCACGGCCTTTCCCTTTGAGGGCCTGTCGTTAAAATCGACAATCAAAGGACAGGATGTGTATGCCAGCAACTTGCACTATCCGAAATCTTTATATGCTAACGAAACGTCAACTATGCCTCGGATAAGGACTGACTCAACGGTTACGACTTTTAGCTATCGTACAATGACAAAGATTGGATTCTGGAATGTGCGTACTCTCCTGGACAATGGATCAGAAGGTCCCCAGAACGCACGATTTCTTCAATTAGAGAGTGAATTTCTGAGGTACAAATTAAATATCTTAGGAGTTAGTGAGATAAGATGGTGGAACAGCGGAGAATTCATCTCTCCAACGGGCAGCACTGTAATGTTGTACTCCGGTAAAGCTACCGGTAGTCGTCGTGAGTCAGGTGTGGGGCTCCTTTTAACCAGAGCCGCGCGAAACTGTCTCTTATCCTGGGAACCGGTCTCTGACAGGGTCTTGACCGCCAGGTTTCGGACCAAAATGAGGAACATCTCAATAATACAATGTTATGCCCCTACTGAACCCGACAATGTCTTGGCAAAAGACTCCTTCTACGAAGAACTAAACGCCGTTCAGAGCAGAACACCTAAAGGTGACATTATAATGGTTATGGGTGATTTGAATGCGAAAGTTGGCGCTGATAACTATGGGCTCAGACATGTGATGGGGAGACACGGTCTTGGTGATCGTAATGACAACGGTGAAAGATTTGTGGAGTTCTGCAACTTTCACAGTCTCTTCATCGGTGGTACTATGTTTGAGCATAAGGACCACCACAAAATCAGTTGGTCCTCTGTTGAACGGCGCAGAACACAAAATCAGATCGACCATTTTGCCATTAGTAAAAGATTCAAGAGTTGCCTCCTGGACGTGCGAAACAAGAAGGGTGCCGATATTGGGATGGGAAGAGACCATTATCTTATGATCGCTAATGTTCGATTGCGTATTGCAGCCGTGCGCCGCCCCAGCGACGAAAGATCCAGGCCCCGCAAATTCAACACCGCTCGACTAAAAAATCCAGCTGTCTTACAACAATATAATGACCATCTTGCGCAAAAAGCGGCTGAGATAACTAGTCACCCAGATAGTGACATAAACGAAAACTGGGATGCCATAAAAAATGCGTACATTGATAGCGCAAATACCATCCTTGGCCCAAACCCGGATTGCCGGAATAAGCCCTGGATGTCCGACGCTTCATGGCAGCGGATTGTTGAAAGAAAGGAGCTGAAAGTTCGTTTGGCTGCAGCCTCAGACGACAATCGAAGCAGCATCGAACTCCTTTACCGTCAGAAAGCTCGAGAAGTTCAGCGTAGTGTGCGACGCGATAAAAGAGTTTATGCCAATTCTCTTTTAGCGTCAGCAGAAGAAGCCGCTAGAAGTAACAACTTAAACGCCGTATACGGTGTCATCAAGGAGTTTACAGGTGGTCGTAACTCCTGCCAACATCCGGTGAAAGATAGTGATGGAAAGCTACTTATCTTGGAAGAAGATCAAATGAGGCGGTGGAAAGAACACTTCGCCGCGGTCTTGAACCGTGTAACCTCTGGTGAAGTTCCCCCTCATATACATAGATAATTTAGCTAACCATCAAAATGTGCGTATACGGTCCACTGCCCCGACTAAAGAGGAAATAGTCACTGCAATTATTGCACTAAAACGAGGAAAGGCCGCCGGACTTGACGGCATCCCTGCCGAACTTTATCAAGCAGCCCCAAGCGTAACTGCCGATTTGCTGCACCCACTTGTTGATAAAGCGTGGAATACAGAGACCTTTCCCACTGAGTGGAAGGAAGGTTTGATCATCAAATTTCCAAAGAAGGGTAGCCATACAGACTGTAATAATTGGAGAGGCATTTGTGTGCTTCCTGCCGTTGCCAAGATAATAGCTAAAATCGTCCTGGAAAGACTAAAGGCCCACTTAGAAAGCACAATTGATGAAGAGCAGGCTGGCTTTCGATCCGGATTCTCCTGTGTCGATCACATTAACACCTTGCGAATCATCATCGAGCAATGCGCTGAATACGATTCTCCGCTTCACTTGCTTTTCATCGATTTCGAAAAGGCTTTCGATAGTGTGAACCGGGATTCTATATGGGCGGCCTTGCGCAGGAGAGGCATCCCTGAGAAGCTTGTGGCTATTATTAAGGCAACCTGTGACGGCGCGAAATGTCGCGTTCTGCATAAAGGTAAGGTGTCGGGGGACTTTGAGATTCGCAGTGGAGTTCGGCAGGGGTGCATCCTCTCACCGATCCTATTCCTCATTGTGATCGGCGATGTGTTGCATGCAGCCCTATCCGGACTCGACAGAGGAATTCAATGGACTTTGACATCTTATCTACAACATCTTGACTACGCTGACGACATATGCCTACTCTCCCACAAAATCATGGATCTGTCCGCAATGGCGTTAGATCTCGAGAGGGAGGCAAGCAAGGTTGGGCTAAAGATTAATACCAACAAGACCAAGGTTCTTAGCCCGCCGTTGCGAAAAAGAAATCCGACAGCTATTGCCATCAATATTAATGGGCAGCCTGTGGAGAAGGTGGACAACTTCGTCTACCTGGGTAGCATTGTTGCCGAAAATGGTGGTACGGAGCAGGACATCGCTCGTCGTATCAACCAGGCTAAACGTGCATACGGCATGCTGTCCAAAATCTGGCAGGGCGGTTATCTCAGCATCAAGACCAAGCTGGGCCTGTTTCGCTCCCTGGTACTATCAGTACTTTTGTATGGTAGCAGTACATGGAAAGTTTCCGTAGGAGTTACCAGAAAGCTGCAAGTTTTCGTCAACTCATGTCTTCGTCGAATTTTAAGAATTTTCTGGCCCGAAACAATATCAAATGAAGAGCTAAGTCGGCGTACGGGTCAGATGCCAATCGACGAATTGATACGCAGGCGAAAATGGCAGTGGATAGGTCACACATTGCGGAAGAGTGATAACTGCATTGCTTTGCATGCCATGAAATGGAACCCCATTTCCAACCAAGGCCGACCAAGAGGGGGTCCTCGAATCACATGGCGTCGATCTGTGGCAAAGGAGTGTCAGGTACTGGGTAAGTCTTTTGGGGAGTTGCGCCCCATTGCCCAGAACAGAGTACGATGGCGCGCAGGAGTAGTTGACGCGCTATGCCCCGCTAGGGGTTAAGGCAAAGTAGTAGTATGCGATCATCGTCCATTCTTTGTACATGCCCTGCCCATTGAAGTCGTTGTAATTTGACGATTTTCGAGACTTGCAGCTCATCGTACATTTCATACAACTCATGGTTGTACCGGATGCGCCATCCATCTCGATCGCAAACAACCCCGAAAATTCGCCGTTGAACCTTACGTTTAAAAGTGTCTAGCATGTTTTCGGAGGCCTGAGTTAGGGTCCATGCTTCGCAGCCATAGCATAGCACTGGTCGTATAATGGTTTTGTACACGCGGAGCTTCGTGTTTCTGTGCACATGCTTCGATTTCATTATGGGGAGAACCGAGAAAAAAGTCTTATTAGCTAACTGTATCCGTCGCTTGATTTCGTCAGTTTCGTTGGCGTCGCTTGACAAGTTCCAACCCAGGTAAATGAAGTTGTTCACGAACTCGATGTTGAGGTCCCCCACATTGATGCTCGGTTGTGCAGGTGTCCTTGTCACCGATTGCATCATTATTTTAGTTTTACCCGTATGCGTATGCAGAAGTTCTTCTGCGTCAGCCAATCTTCGGGACATGATGTTGATGTCGTCGGCGTACGCTGCTAATTGTGTCGACTTGATGAGTAGCGTCTTGCTGTTGTCCATATTCATGGCCCGAATAACGTATTCCAGTGCTAGGTTGAAGAGCGTCGGTGCCAGTCCATCGCCCTGTTTCAAACCAGTGCGTGTTTCAAATAGATCAGTAAGTCTATTATGTATCCTGACTTGTGAGACGGAGTTGGTCATCGTCATCTTAGTCAGTCGCACTAATTTGGCCGGTATACCAAATTGCAGCATGATGTTGTACAGTACTCCACGATCGATACTGTCGTATGCCTGCTTGAAGTCGACAAAGATTTGGTATACGTTTATGTTGTACTCCCAGCACCTCTGGAGTATCAGTTTGACTGAGAAGAGCTGATTGGTTGAGGAGCGACCAGGTCTGAAACCGCTTTGATATTCGCCAATGACTCGTTCTGCGTACGGTTTTATTCTATGTATTTTCCAGAATTTTCGTCAAAATTTTATAGGACGTACAAACTAGTGAGATGCCCCTGTAATTCTCACACCGCAGTTTATCTCCCCTTTTATGAATTGGACAGATGATGCTTCTGCGCCAATCGTCTGGGATCTCCTCGTCCTCCCATACTCGCAGGAGTAATTGATGTATGGCATCAACTAGACTCTTTCCACCGAATTTTAGCAGTTCAGCTGGAATCTTGTCGGCGCCCGGCGCTTTATTTCGTTTTAGTGACCGCAACGCGAGATCAACTTCCTCTACTGTCGGGGGTTGAAAGGGTGGGCCTAGATCAACAATATCGTCGAGAGCTTCCTGTGTGGGGATGTTAGATGGTCAGTTTAGAAGGTCTTCAAAATAAGAGGCCCATCGTTTGTTAATGCCATCGGTGTCGCTGATGGTGTTTCCATCCTTGTCCTTACAAAGGCTAGTCCTGGGTTGGTAGCCGTTCTTAATTGTATTTGCTAGTTTATACGCTTGTCTGGTGTTCCTATTAGCTAAGTTTTCGTTTATGTTCAGCTAGTTCAGATAGCTGTGCCATTATATGTCATCTTTTTTGGGGGAGGATTCATACTTTTTGGGGTGTTTTATAATTTTCGGTTGATGGGAGGGGGGGTTGTCACGATGAACCAACACCCCAAAAAATGGAGGGTAATGTCATAATTTCTTAGAGGATAATTAATTTGTGACAGTTCGAACAACCGTGAAATATCCCCCATTTTTGGGAGGAATGCAATTTATCTTTTTTATGGTGTTTTGTTATTTTCGGGGGAGAGTGTGGTATGCCACGATAAACAGTCCCCCCAAAGTGGGGGCTTATGTCATTTCTTTTAATTCATTGGGGGATAGTTCGCAGAGCCGTTGTAGAGGATTGTATTATATAGAGTCACCCGATTTGAGCATCTTGGTCTGCTTCAGGCGCCAAATACTCAGTGGCACATATTGTTCTTAATCTCAGACTTCTAGAAATGAGTAGACGCAAGCAAAGGACAAATTCGTCAGCCATTTTTTTGCCGGTAATGCTGACGAGTCCACGAAATCAGTACATGGAAACCTTGGTAAGATGTGGCAGACTACTTAGAGCTATACTAGCCGGTTGACATTTCTGAAGATCGCTATATTTCTATTCTGTCAAATGGCTTCGACGCAATTTTGCACATACCTCAATGGTGTAAACCTCTGCTTGGAACCTTGCTATGCCTGTCTTTTTTGAGATTGGATTGGATCTTTCAGTTTCTCTGCTCCAGTTTACATAATCATCGTAGGTCGATAGACCAATGTCGGACCCTAGCCGAATAAAAAAAATAAATAACTGGCGCAACAGTCCAATTTGAACCACGGCCTCGAGATGAGTTAGCATCATCTCATTTTCTAGATCGTGACGGTTTTTGTGCAGAGGTATGTGATCAGCAACACGCTCAACCGAGTTATTTACCCCATAATGGGTACTCATTTAACAGCTGAGTGGGCTCATAGTCCGACACGTAAATCCCCGGAATCGAACCGGGGCCCAGTGCGTTGAAGGCGAACGTGCTAACCGTTGCGCCATCCGGACTACTACATCCTAGCCGAATAGTTATCGTTCAATTGTCTTGTGACCGCTTCATCCAATCTCGGAAGTCCAGCAGTTGTTCAGTGTCGACATCTACTGAGTCTTCCCAAAAAGCACCTAGTCTTCCCCTGAGCCTTCCATAGCAAATGCGTTCTTTTAATTTTCACCTAGGCATGCGGCTGTTGTCCATGCTTTGTACATGACCTTTCCACTGAAGTCGTTGCTGCTTGACGACTTACAAAATTTTCAGCTCATCGTACAGTTCGTACGACTCTTAATAGTACCGGATGCACCAATCTTTTCGGTGACAAATAAATAAATAACTGGCGCAACAGTCCAATTTGAACCACGGCCTCGAGATGAGTTAGCACCATCTCATTTTCTAGATCGTGACGGTTTTTTGTGCAGAGGTATGTGATCAGCAACACGCTCAACCGAGTTATTTACGCCATAATGGGTACTCATTTAACAGCTGAGTGGGCTCATAGTCCGACACGTAAATCCCCGGAATCGAACCGGGGCCCAGTGCGTTGAAGGCGAACGTGCTAACCGTTGCGCCATCGGTGACAATCTGGTACAAATATTTTCAAAGTTATCGGTGGCTTGAGTTAAGATCCATGTTTCGCAGCCATAGCATAGTGTGATGAACCATATTCTGGTAGTGCTGCTTCCACTGGCAGATCGAAGGCAGAACCTGATGAGTGAGTGATGTTTCGGTGGTGCGAACCAGAGGCCGAGGGTCCGATTACACAGATGCGAGAGCGACGGCACCTGCTCGTCAGCCAACCATTTCATCTTTATCGACCCATTTTTTTTTTAAATTCCCAATTTTTGCCTCCCATGTTTTTGTTGTTTTCCCAAGGCCTATGAATTTTTACTAATACGTAAATAACAGGGACAACGAGCTACGAAAACCCCGTTCACGTCTTCCGAACTAAGCTACAGCAAGCACAGTCCGCTGCTTAGCTCGCAAAAGGGCCTTTTTCTTCGCTAGATAGCACGGTCCGACTTTCACGGCCATGGGGACAGAGCCTAAGGTATGTAGCATGACTCCGTCCCCACGGGCATCTTCGGATGCCCGCCAACCCGTCCATTACATACTTGGCGCCCAACGGGGGGCCCATTTTTGAAAAAAAAAACCACTAAAAAGAACTTCATCGGGTTCTTTTTAGTCCTTCCACCGATTGGCATTCTCAAAAATATATACATTAAAGCTACTTGCTCCAAGTCTTAGGACTTGGCCACCTTAGTTAGCGCACTTTCCCTTCAAGTAGCTGTGCTTTCTTCTGTAGCACCCCCATCCTTCCTATAGAGCAGTTTTTCCTTTTAGATTCAGTTTGACAAAGCAGTCCTGGCTTTGGTTTCGTCTTTTGTGTTTTGGCTACGTATTTGAGGCCTCCATAAAGGCTTCGAATTGCCAACACTGTTTTGTTTTGTCTGCCAAGATTGTCCTTATAAGAAACTTTGCACAATATTGCATTTTTCTATTATTCATGTGATCAGCAGCTTACAGAGTTTATGAGTGAATTGCGACAAGAAATGCGATATTGCGCTTCTGCTGGCCTCCGGATCCAGGATTTTTTTCTTTACTAATTTTCCCCCTGTACAATGGTTGCCAGCTGACTCCGGCGCCCAGTTTGCTTTTTTTTTAGCAGCACACTCTGTCCTCAGATTCTCCTTCTTGGCAGGCCTAGCAGTAGAAGGTGCCCTGTGATGAAGCCCGTATAATAAACAATATTCTGGTAGTGCTGCTTCCAACGGCAGATCGAAGACAGCACCTTATGACTGTCAGTGGTACGAAACCAGAGTCCGAGGGTCCAATTACACCCGGATCCCGATGAGAGCGCGAGGGCAGCTGCGCGTTCGCCAACCATTATATCCATTTCGACCCATTTTTCCCTCCCATGCTTGTGTTGTTTTCCTCAGACTTACGAATTTTTATTAGTAGGTAAAGAACAGGGGCAACGAGCTACGAAAACCCTGCCCACGTCTCTCTAATTGAGCTACAGCAAGCGTAGGCCGCTGCTTAGCTCATTGAGAGGCATTTTCTTCGCCGGATGGCACGATCCGACTTTCACGATCATTATGTTACCTTAGGCTCCATCCCCACGGGCATCTTCGGAAGCTCACCAAACCGTCCGTTACAATAGGTCGTATGTACTTCTGTGCACCTGCTTCGATTTATTTATCGGAAGAACTGAGAAAGATGTTTTATTTAAGCTGTATCCGTTGTTTCACGTCGTCTGTTTCGCTGGAGTTTTTCGACGGGTTGCTTCCCATTTAATTGAAGTCGTCTGCGAACTCGATGCTGTGGTCCCCGATGTTGATGTTCGGTTGTGCATGCGTCATTTTTCTCGATTGTAAAATGATTTTTTTTTCTCATTAAAACATAGTCAAACTTATTACAGCTTTTCATTTGATATTGTTTCGGGCAGAAAATTCTTAAAATTCAACGATGACATGAGTTGATGAAAACTTGCAGCTTCGTGGTAACTCTTACGAAAACTTTTCATGTGCTGCGCCACAAGCACAGGCAGTACCAGGCCCAGCTTGGTCTTAATACTGAGATAACTGTTTTGGCAGATTTTGGACAGAAGCCGAATGTGTAGTAGCCTGGTTGATACAACGAGCGATGTCCTCGTCCGTACCACCATTTTCGGCAACAATGCTACCCAGGTAGACGAAATTGTCCTCCTTCTCTACAGACTACCCATTAATATTGATGGCAGTAGGTGTCGGATTTCTTTTTCGCAACGGCAGGCTAAGAAAGATGCAGCATGTACAGACTAGTGAAATGTTGCTGTAGTTTTGCACCAGTATATTTATTCTGCATAAATAATTGGACGATGGTTCTTTCTTTCTGCTGCTTTCAATGTTCTGGTTGAGATAGTATCCTGAAAACGGAAGCAAAAAAAAAAGAAAAACTTCGGTTTCGTCCGTTTGGGAAGAGGAACTAAACACTTTCCAGGTATTGCATTGTCGGAGCAAGGCTGAGAAGAAAACAATTGGAAAGACTCAGTTAATGCGGACATCGAACAACTGCTGGACTTCCGAAATAGGAGGACGTGGTCAATGTACTAAGACAATTTGAGGATACTATAGTAATACAGACGAACAAGGCCGGACATCGGGTTGTCGCAGCCACAATGATGATGATAGTAACGTCACTTCAGTCCGCATTGAATCACAAAACACTGCCGTACCACTATCGTCGTAAAAAAAAAATGAGCCACGGTGGCGGTTTTTTGCAAGGCGAGACGATGTTAATATATTATATTAACATCCCCATAACATTTAAACAAAAACAAATAAGGTAAAAATTCTCAAGAATCAGGCGATTAGGCATGCTGATAAGATGGCATCATCTCATCAAAACAGTATACGAAAACGCATAATATTAAAATTGTCTAACCATTTTGACAGCTGAATTTTTCTAAATAAATAACCTGTCCTGTTAACAGCCTATTATGTCGCCATTTGCAATATTGATGAGCAAAGCCGCATCTTGACGCAATTCGTTTTTTGTGTTTCTATTTTAAGTTGTTTTCTAACATATTGCCTATACAATACTTCTCACAATTCAATTACAATTCATAAACAACGCGCAATTTGCAAATTATCCTTGCCCAGAAATAAGAAACATTAACAAAATTCCAGTGAAGTACTAACGCATATCCGTCAAAGTGTTTACATCTCTATTGACTGTTTATCAACTCTTCACATTAATGTACCTACTATTGAGGATTGTAAACTTTTGCATACTTAACAAATATTTACATTATATCCATACTCACGTACGGCATGTACTCGTAGATTTACTAAAAACGTCATCAATTTAAAGATGGTTTGCTTATGAAATTACACATCTTTTACCGACTTCTAACTTTATTCGGTCGAGTGCAAATAAGTACCTACATACGGGTACGAGTACGTACAGATTGATGTCTTCTACTTGTGGCCATTTACAAATGACCTTTTAATATTAACATCTTTTCGAATAGTCGTACATTTGTACAATAAATAGTATCTAAAGGTGCGTTTTGAAAGGCTCCACTCCGCATCGATCGCAGGCAACGATCAAAAAGATACATGCAAATAGTGCTCCGTGCTCTATGGCTTGATCGCTAATCGCGAACAATAAGCGACGATTGTGTGTCTAGCAAAACGTACCTTAAGGCCCGGCTCATAGGTTTCTGTTATGTTGAATGAAAAATATAGCTGAATGGAGTAGTATTATCTCTATCCATAATGTAAGTACCCATTTGGTGACACGGGATGCTGTTTCTGACTATTCGCTAATTGCGAATGAACTTGGTATGAATTAAGAACTTGACTTCGTAAATAAACTGCGACACAGTCTGGAGGCAATTATAATAAATTTTATTTGGAAATTGCGTTGTTAGGGACGAAATAAAATTAGAGAGAAATTCATCACGTTTTAGCCATAGAAAAAAAAATTGAAATGATGAAAGCTACGATTATGACCACGTCCTAATGGATACGCTTTTTAAAATAAATTTAACAGTATTCCAATTTTTTTTTTATCAAAATAACGCTTAGCTATATCAAATCAACTTTTTTTTTTTTCAAATCATATTACCGAATTGTTAAAATTATTTATTATTATATATTATTCTCTTTTTCAAATCAAATTAATAATTTTCATAAAATCATTCAACAGTTTCTCACGTAAAATTAACGATTTTTCAAAACAAACATTCAAGGAATTTTTTAATACCTTATCATTTTGATTATTTTTGTGAATTTTAGTCTGAATATTTCGCTAATTAAGGAATAAGACAAATTTTCTAAAACGTTAACAATTTTGGAAAAATCGATAATTTGATTTGGGAAAACGTTAACTTAATTTATAATAATTGTGTTCCGGGGGATAACCGAAGCAGACCACTAATGTTTGGGTCCTTTTCGCCTCCTCGCGGTCATAAGTCATTTCCAGATGTCGACTGATATTTTGTCGATCTCTCTCTTCATCACTGAGTCCCGTGTTATTGCTAGCATTTCTTTAAGACTGAGTTCACTCATGGCTTCCACATTTATCGTGTGCTTCCCTGTGATCCTCAACCTCGTGCTAGCCGGTACTGGTAATTCGCACACAATGTGTGCTGCCGTCTCGGCCTCCTTCAGACATAGCCTGCATACGTCATCTTCCTCGATTTTCATCTTGGCCAGATGAGCCCTAAAATTACCATGCCCTGTGACCAAGGCAGTTATCCAGCTTAGGGTACTCCGTTTATAACTGAGTACCTTTTTCGTCACCCTCCCTAAAGGGCTGGTCATTGCATTCCAAACTTGTTTGCAAATGACCAACTCCTGCCATCTTCGTTGATGCATGGAGCCCATCCACTTCCTAATCTTCGCTCCAATCATGCCGTTCCCCAAAGCAACTCTGGATTCTGGTCAAGTGAAAGTCGCCGCAGATCCCTATTTTGCTAGGGCATCCGCCGCCTTGTAGTCCGGATGTCGCAACGGTTAGCACGTTCGCCTTCAACCCACTGGGCCCCGGTTCGATTCCGGGGATTTACGTGTCGGACTATGAGCCCACTTAGCTGTTAAATGAGTACCCATTATGGGGTAAATAACTCGGTTGAGCGTGTTGCTGATCACATACCTCTGCACAAAAAAAAACCGTCACGATCTAGAAAATGAGATGATGCTAACTCATCTCGAGGCCGTGGTTCAAATTGGACTGTTGCGCCAGTTATTTATTTATTTATTTAACCGCCGCCTCATTTCCTGTTGTAGCTATATGTCCTTTTACCCACATCAACGTAACCTCATTTTCTGAGGCACACGTGTTGAGCTTTCAGCACACTCTAGTACCAGTTTAGAGTTTATGTTCGTCTGATCACCGATTGGTTGTCCAGTGCAATAAAGCTTTTCTTCTCCTACACCTGACCTTCCAGCAGGTGGTCCAACGCATGCAACAAGCCAAGAATCTCTGCCTGGTATACGGACACATACTTTCCTAGACTAAGCGCACATGCTAGGTTTAACTCTTCAGAGTAAACCCCCGCCCCCGCTTTCGCGTCCTTAATGGACGCCATCAGTGAAAATGCTGATGTCATTGTACATACGAGTACACTCATTGTGTATGTTTCCACCAGAAATGTTAAATTGAATGAGAGTTAATTTTTTTCGATAAATCGTTGAATTAGTCTGGTAAAAGACTTAATTTGACTTAGGCTACGTTACGTACAAGGGCTGCTAAATTAGCTACAGCACACATGGATCGCAATACTGTTCGTTGTGATACCACAGGGGAACTCCACACCATATCATCCTACTCCATGAACCAACCAGAGCTGATAATGAATCGATTTGCAGACATCTACATAAGCCAAGTCAACCAGTTCAATGAAAAAGTGGGATCCAAGAAATTCGTTTCTTCTTTTTCCCATAGCAGGACAGAAACAGAGAAAATGAAAAATGCACTCAGTCTTCGAGCCTCCTTGTGTACTCCTTTAGTATGCAATACCCAATGATTACTCCCATCACAGCTCCGGTTTTCGCCTATTCAACGACAGCAGTTTGGTGGAGCGTCTAGAATCCAATGAGGGCCACAGTGGCTTAGTTGAAAGGCATGTATTTTATTACCATATATCCACCTAGAGTTAGTCCTGCTAATTGCTTCGAACTTTAGAGCTAGTTTACAAGCAGCGATAAGTATAACGATGGATGTCCGATGAATTTGTGCTCTACCTGGCGAGCTCATCTGCCCTACAGTTATCAGCGAAATCACTATGACTCGGAATCCAGCATAAAAAAATATTAAAGAAGTCACTAATTTCCGTCAGCGTTGGGCGGCCTTTGGCCACGGCCATTGATGTAGTCTGACCCGGTTCGAGGGATTTAATAACAGCTTGGCTGTCGCTGAAGATTATTAAATCTTTGGCTGATACCAAGTGACATCCAAGTTGAGTTTCGGTAATGGCCGTAGCCCATGATACCAGGAAGACAAGATATGGCATTCCTGCGATTCATTTTCGTATTTTTCGGCGCATCACGTCAATGACTCGTATACACTTGAGAGAGTGGTGGTTCATAACTCTCAGCATTGCAATCCTCGCAATCGCGACAGTATCGCTTCGCTTGTTGAGGAAGCAGCACGCGTACGGTGAAGGACGCGCATGGTGCAGGCCGAGCACGGTGCAAGATGCGCACGGTGCAGCGGTCTCTGCTTGAGATTATTGCGATATAAACACAAAAGGAAATTCGCTTCTCGAATAACACACATATCAAGCAAAGCCCACACAAGAGACCGCTGCATCGTGTTCGTGCTGCACCCTCAACCAGCGAAGCAATACTGTCGTGAGGATTGCAAGGTAATGCTCTTGTGCTGGCTCTGCTTGATAGGTTTTTTTTTTCAATTTCGTGCGAATGAATGAATTGAATGAGACTATATCGAAAACTATTTAAGATAGAAAAAAGTTGACAAACATTTCTTACGTATATTTTTGTGATCTTCAATTTCGCCTCAGAAAGTTTTTTGCTAGGATTAATAGTTACAGAGATAAAAGCCGAAAACTAAGTATTCATACAACTAAACGAGCCAATGACGTAGGTATTCAGAGAACCGGCATGCGCAATTCCTTATCTTGTCTTCCTTGTATCATGGCCGTAGCCCATGATAGAATGAAGACAAAATGGACTTCCCGCGTTTCATTTTCGTATTTTTCTGCGCATCACGTCAATGGCTCGTATACACTTGAGAGAGTGGTGGTTCATAACTCTAAGCATTGGAATCCTCACGGCAGTATCGCTTCGCTTGTTGAGGAAGTAGCACGCGTACGGTGAAGGATGCGTATGGTGCGACATTTTTCACTAGATAATCAGTAGGAAATTTTCACTAAATTATCTCTAGTTGAATTTTATTGTGTCGATTTCAATTGAATTGAGCAGCGGAATCGCGTTCCGTACTCCCGGCTATCCGTTCACAAAAAATTAAAAGTGGCGGCAGGTTAAGTAGCGGGTTTGGGACAGCAAAAGGAGTAGTTTTAAGTGCCCATGATACAAGGAAGACAAGATATGGCCTTCCCGCGTTCCATTTTCGTATTTTTCTGCGCATCACGTCATTAGCTCATATACACCTGAGAGACTGGTGGTTCATAACTCTCAGCATTGCAATCCTCACTACAGTATCGCTTCGCTTGTTGAGGAAGCAGCACGAGTACGCGCACGGTAAAGGACGAGCACGGTGTAGGACGCGCAGGGTGCAGGACGCCCACGGTGCACGACGCGTACGATGCAGCGGTCTCTTGTGTGGGCTATGCTTGTGATTATTGCGATATAAACAAAAAAGGAAACAAATTCGCTTCTCAAATAACATACATATCAAGCAAAGCCCACACAAGAGACCACTGCATCGTGCGCGTGCTGCACCCTCAACAAGCGAAGCGATACTGTCGTGAGGGTTGCAATGCAAAGTTCGTGTGCTGGCTCTGCTTGATATGTTTTTTTAATGAATTGAATGAGATTATCTCGAAAAATATTTAAGACAGAAAAAAATTGTCTAGACATTTTTTATGTATATTTTTGTGATCTTCAATTTCGTCTCAGCAAGTTTTTTGCTAGGATTAATAGTTACAGAGAAAAAAGCCGAAAACTAAGTATTCTTACAATTGAATGAGCGAGTGACGTAGTTATTCGGAGAGCCGGCATACGCAAGGCCATATCTTGTCTTCCTTGTATCATGCTAAGTGCCCCACAAATAGCAATATCTTTTCCCCTTTCTTACAGCGGATAAGTGCAACATTTTCGCATAAAAAATTAGTACCAGTGTTACCAGCGAAAACGAAGCACGTATCTTCCAGCACAGGAGGCACTACTGGTATACTGGAGGTATCCTATACTTCCTTGTAAGAGGAACAAGTTCCTTTTGCTTCGGACTAGTCTTTAACCTATTATAGTTATCAGTCCAGATGGTTAGCCGTGAGAGGGCATTCTGCAGTACCTCACTAAGAACACTAGGAAATTTTCTCAATATAGCAATGCCAATGTCATCCGCATAAGCGACGACTTTGCAACCCCTTCCAAGTCTAATAACAGTCAATTGACCACAAAATTTCAGAGTAGATGGAGCACCCACATTGTGTACCCCTTATTGTCCAATGATTTTTCGATATAGCTCGCCAGAGAGTATAGATCTCTATCGACGGACCTACCTTTAAGGTAGACATATTAGGAGGGAGGTAGATAAAAGATTCGATGGAATGCTACTGCGTAAATGAACGTCTATAAATCTCCCCAACTACTTTAGAAGAACCGATAATAGGCTGACTAGTCTAAGCTCTAAGGTAATTGGGGCGCACGTGTGAAGCTCAGCCCGCTTTCGGTATGAATATTACTTTTACCTCAGTCCATAATTGAGGAATGTACACCAATTCTAACGTAATGAAAATGGTCTCGATCCACGGTGTCAAAATATCTGATGAATACAGGATGTCGGCGGACTATTCCGCCCGCCTCCGCACATGTATGTATGTATGTATTAGCTTCACTTTGCAATAATCCATATAATCTTATCCTCAGATTGAATGTTACTAGAGTCGCATAGAGCATGTTTGCTGTTGGCAACAGCCCATTCGATTTGTAAGGTGAGCTACCAGGGAAGTGTGTATCGAACATAATCTCAATGAATTCCTTGCAAGTGGAGGTCCCTGCGGCATGCAAGTGGAGGTCCGCCAACCCTTCTATGTCAGTACGTAGCTTGATGCGGATGTATTAGTATAAGTGAAATTTTGCAAAGTCTGGATTCTCGCACGAAACCTCGGCATGTCCACAGAAAAGCTTCCATGAATTAGGTTTGGCCTTTCTTAGTTCTTTGTAATATGAGCTAAGAGACTTGATATGGGCAATGCAAGCAGATTCGAGAATGGAGGATTTCGCCACTATTAATTCGGATATCACGGCAGTCCACCAGACAAGCTTCTCTTTGCCTTTTTGTTTTCTCACAGGACATGATATATCCGAAGTTTTGGTAGGAGAATGCGTAGGTGTGGCTACAGCCGATCTGGAAGAGTTTCGTGGTGTTTTATCCAATTTTTCAGTTTACGATATAAGAACGCAGGAATTCTCGTTGGAGTCTCATCGAGCGTAAAATGCAAATATCAATGGCCCAAAAAGGAGTGGTCATTCAATACGGTCAAGTTTATCACCAAATGTTGTATGTCAACAGAACTGAGAGATATATCAAGTACCTCCTGTCTGCTCTTTGTGACAAAAGTAGGTTCATTACCTGCGTTGCAGAGGAAGAGGTTGGACTCGACTTATAAATTCGAAAAGCAACTCTCCTTGTGCGTAATTTGACTTGACAATGCTATAAATGCGAACGGATAATTATAGAAAACAAAATACATACTAATATAGTATGTCCAAAAATTAGTATTTCATTGTAATTCTTTCTCAACTTTACATATTGTAGCATATAACACAATAGCCATAATCTGACAAACACAGAAAAGCATGGGATCTGAAACTTCTAAATATCTAACAATCAGACTGATCTTATTATTTTCGTCTCCCTGCACGCTCACAATTTATAATGTTCCATACAATTTAAAAAAAAATAATAATATTAACTACGTGATTCAATGCTTAAAGGTAATCCATTCCATATCCCAATAATATTTAAAATTTATCTAATAATTTTTAAGCGTATTGCAATCACTATAAAACGTTCGCTAGAAGCAGTAATTGTAAATTTAAACCATGTCACTTGCCACCGGTTATTTAAAAGTGTATATAATTAGTGACTGACTAATGACACCAACATGTATCCAGATATTGTATTATCATTAATGGAAGAGATTGTACTGTACCTCCAAGTTAAATCACCCGAAGGAAAATCAAATCAAATAAACGTAAAATTAGTTATTTTTATGGACTTTTTATGATACATATTTCATTGTCTCAGAACTTTTTTTTCTAGGATTGATAATTATCGACTCTCGATGATTCGAATCCCAACTTTGAATTATTGAGAGTTTGATTTATCGGATGTTCAAATTAACAAGAAGAATTTCCAAAAATTTCGAATCATCGTATTTATTTTTCCCAATCATACAATGGAAAAATGAAATTAAATGTCTATTGTACTGATTGCTAGGCTTTCTTGAATGTCACAGTGGGATATTTTTAGTTTCCAAACCAACCTTAATCGTTGGAGATTTCAATGGTTGGAGTCCTACCTGGGGCTCTCCAGTTACTAATACTAGAGCAGTTTATCACTAACTCGAACTTATGTCTATTGAACGACGGCTCAGCCACTCATTTTTCTACTCACAACACATTCACACACATAGATCTATCACTGTGCTCCCCAAATATTCTACCTAAATGCAAATGGTTAAGAGCTAATGCTTTATACGGTAGTGATCATTATCCGATTGTAGTTCAAATAGGAAAATCAGCCGAAAATAATATACATTTTATCCCTAAATACAAAATAGAAAGGGCTGATTGGGATAAGTTCCTCGTACGCACAGAATCCTACATTGATAAACACCGAACTCATATAAATATAAACAAAGAAGCAGCTACCTTATCTAAAGCTTTGAAACATAATGCAAGCCAATCAATCCCGCAAACTCATCCTCAACCCCGTAGTAAATACACTCCCTATTGGAGCTCAAAACTAGCCGATTTACGCACAAAGAAACAGAAGGCATTTAATAAACTTAAGACGCAGCCTACTATGGGAAATTTGCTAGAGTATAGAAAACTGAACAGCCAGTTTAAACGGGAATGTAAAATAGCTAAGGCTACTTCTTTCCAACTATTCTCCCAATCCATTAGCCCTACCAGCTCCTCAACACAAATATGGAAAAACGTATTTTATTAAAAAAAAACTTAACGGCCAACAAACCCCATTTCACATCAAATCCATCGACACAGAAGACGAAGTGAAAATCACAGATCCAACAGTCATTGCAAACATCTTCGGAGTAAGCTGGGAGAAATATTCAAAAGACTCCTCATTTCACAATGACTTTAGAACAAATAAAACCATCGCTTTCAATGACACCTATAATCCTCCCTCACTATCCTCCTCCGCCAAAGATATAGAACTCCCAATATCAGACCTTGAGCTAGAATCCTGCCTTTCTTCACTTAGCGGGACAACACCTGGGAAAGATAGAATCTCCTACCCAATATGAAAAATGCAGGCCCTAAATTCAAGATTCGATTACTTACGCTGTATAACAACATCCTAAAACAGTCTATCATACCACAGTCATGGAAAACAGCACTTATATTCCCTTTGCACAAACCAGGCAAACCTGTTAACACGATAAACGAATATAGACCAATCTCACTCCTCCCCTGCATATCCAAAGTACTTGAAAAAATTATATCCAAGCGCCTAAAGTGGTTTCTGCAAAAGAATAACCATTTATCCTCAAAACAAGTTGCTTTTAAAAAAGGCGAAAGTACTTTGGATATCTATCCTTCATCTTGACCACTTTATTACCAAAATCCTATCTTCCCGTAACCATGCTTCCATCATATGTCTCGATTTTGAAAAAGCCTTTGAACGCATTGGCATACATACAGTCCTCGGTTTTCTTAAGGCATGCAAAGTAGGCCCCCAAATTTATAATTATCTTAAGCAATTTCTTACAAATCGTAAAATAATAGTCAGAGTAAACAATTTCTTTTCGGTAACATAAGCAATTGAAAACGGAATCCCACAAGGATCACCACTGTCAGTAACTCTTTTTATTATAGCATTTGAAGGACTTTACAAAATAATATTAGAACAACATTTTTTTAGATTTTGTGTTTACGCCGACGATATATATATTTTCCAAAAAGTGCAAAAAAATGATGATTTTAAAGATAAACTCAAACACTTACTAAAAAAATCTTTGAATGGTCGAATATATCTGGAGCCAAAATATCTGTTAGCAAATGTCACCATCTTCAGATTTGTAAAAAACTAAATTGTACTACATTAAGTCTGCCATATGTATCAGAAAAGATATCAAACACTCGGCGGTCACAATAATTAAAACAAAAATAGTTGAAACAATCTCTGTCACGTTATCTGATGAGAACCTCACAATCGTAGCAGCGTACTTTCCGGGCACAAATTTAAACTGGAGAAAGCTTAAAATGTTTGAGGATGATATTAAGGCACTTGCTAGCATGCGCCATAAGTACATTCTTTGTGGAGATCTTAATGCAAGACACCGATTTTGGAGCTGCGCTAAAGCCAACAAAGCGGGAAGAATTCTCTACGATGTATCTTCCCGGCGCAATGTTACCATCCATGTACCAAATGAGCCATCCTTCTATTCCCCGCAGGGTAGAGGATCATACCTCGACCTAATAATTACCAAGGGAAATATTAATCTAACGGAACCATGCGTCTTAAATGCCTTTTCTTCCACACACCTGCCTGTATTTGCATCCCTAAACTGTGCACTCATTACTCAGCAAGTCCACCAAGGAGAAACCTTCAGCTTTAAAGACACAAACTGGCTCCAGTTCCGGCAAATTCTAAACGAACTGTCTTCAGTTAACCTACTTGACCTTAGTAGCATCTACGATAAAACCCAGGTTGATGAAATGATAGCCTCATTATTAAACAACGTATGGACAGCAATAACCCAATCCACACCAATTAAAGTCGTAACGCCGAAAGTATATTCACCTGAAATCAACACAGAAACTAGATTTCTGATACGGCAAAGGAATACCTTAAGAAGACAATGGCAACGAACTCGCGATAGGAACATTAAATCCCGTGTGAACCGTCTCTCTAAAGCCATAGAGCAGAACATTTATTCTCATAGAAATCATCTATGGAATAGAACTCTAGCAAATCTCAGTAAAGGATCCCAAAGTATGTGGAAACTAAGAAGAGCCCTAACACTCAAACAAAATCGTCACGCGGCATCCCTGAAAGACAACGCCGGCAATTTTGTCTATCAAGATCTCGACAAAGCAAACCTTCTCGCTGATAGTTTTTATTCTACACATCTTCTAACTCAGCATATGGGAAACTTGATTCATGACAAATTAATTAAAAAGACGGTGAAGGAACTACCTTCAGATTTTGTTTTTCCCACAAACTGCATGTGTAAAACCAACTCATTAATATTCTCAAAGGATTAAAAAGCCGCAAGTCACCTGGTATTGACAAAATCCCAAACGTGGTCCTAAAAAAATTACCGAAAAAGGCAATTATCTATGTAAACTTCATCTTCAACTCTTGCCTGAAACTGGGATACTTTCCTTCGGTTTGGAAAAAAGCTGTAGCCATACCAATTCTTAAATCGGGAAAAGACCCTGATTCTCCCAAAAATTACCGCCCTATTAGTTTACTACCAACTTTAAGCAAAGTCTTCGAAAAAATTGTTCTCAGTCGAATTCAAAGCTTCCTAATCACAAATCCTGTTATTCCTTGCATGCAGTTCGGTTTTAGGCAAGGTTTCTCAACTGTCGATCAATTACACAGAGTAACCCAGTACATAACAGATTCTTTTTCGGAAAGAAATTCTGTTGGAATGGTAATTCTCGATATTGAAAAGGCTTTCGACACAACCTGGCACGAGGGTCTTCTATATAAATTGATTAAGTTCTCCTTCCCCCTATACCTTATCAAAATAATCCAGTCCTTTTTATCTGAAAGAACATTCTGTGTCAGAGTCAACAAAAGTTTATCTTCACCTAAAGACATTCCAGCAGGGGTACCACAAGGTGCGTGCTTAAGCCCCACACTTTTTAATATCTTTATATCTGACATTCCATGCAACGATCGTTGTGAACTCGCACTATTCGCGGACGACCTTTGCCTTTACACCAAATCGAATGACCCAGCTGCAATATTAAATGTGCTAGAAACTGAACTAGATCAACTGTATCAATACTACTACAGATGGAAAATAAAAATAAACTCTACGAAAACGAAATCTATTTTCTTCACGAAGAAAAGAAAACGGAAAAATTATCCAAATAGAGGCATAAACTTCATAGGGCGAGATATCCCTTGGGATGAAACCACCAGATATCTAGGTATAACACTAGACAAAACACTTTCCTACAAGAACCACGTAAATATCACCTGTCTAAAAGTTTCAAACTGCCTACGCTCCTTATACCCCTTTCTTAATAGGAAGTCTAAAATGAATATGAGCAATAAAGTTCTGCTTTACAAAATGGTAATGCAATCCGTGATCTCTTACGGGGCCGCCGTTTGGGGAAAATGCGCTAATTACCACAAAGCCCGTTTACAAGTCGCACAAAATAAGTGCCTTAAAATCATTCTAAACAAACGTTGGTATTTCTCCACAAACCGCCTACATCAGATCGCGGAAGTCACTCCTATTAAAGACTTAATAGACAAATCACTTTCAAACTTTCAGAACAGACTAGCAAACAATCTTCTCTTGACGCCTCCGCCCTTAAATACTGCTTGAAGCAAAATTTAGTTTAAATCAATCTACTTTTAAGTTTAGTTTGTAATTTAAGTTTAAGATAGTGTAGTTGTAGTTATAAGTGTTTAAAAACAAGGTTTTTTGAAAATTTTCCTTGTAAATTATACAATGAATTATGAGCAGCAGCACGCCGAGCGATATGTGCCTTTCGAAGTACACCAATTAATTGTTTACTGGCTGAAACCGGTCTGCCCGTTCTAGAAGACAAAAGAGACCAACTCTTGGGACATTTAATAACAAAAATTCTACAACCCCACGACTCCTTACTGGCAGCTGACATCAAATCAACTCTTAAGCGCAAAACAGAACCAAAATTGAAATCGTGCTTGATTCGAATATTGGACTTTGCTAAAGTACTCGAAATCTCAACAAATTCAATTAAACACAAGAAAACAACTCGCCCACCATGGTTACTCTCGGATACATCGATTCTTACCAACTTAGCAGTATATCCCAAAGGTCAACGAACCCATCAATTTACTGGCAACTATTTCAAAGCCTAGCTGATCCTTTGATCAAAGGTGGTTGGTCATTCATCTTCACCGACACGGTTCAAAAACGAAACATAATGTTGCCTTTTCGGTCACCACGACGAACAACATAATAAGTGCCTCAGCTCTACCTAATTACAATTCAATCTTCACTGCCGAACTACAAGGTCTTCATAATGCAACCCTTTATGCGGCTGCGAATGCAGGCAAGTTTGTAATATGTACAGACAGCAAATCATGCGTCGACGCATTAAAAAATATAAACAACTGCGATCCCACTATAACAACCATTCGAAACAAACTCATCGAAAAGCCAAACAAAATAAAAATCATGTGGGTACCAGGGCATGCCAACATTCCAGGGAACTCTTTTGCGGATTCAGTTGCCAAAT
Source organism: Chloromyia formosa (assembly GCA_964017055.1). Lineage (NCBI taxonomy): Eukaryota > Metazoa > Arthropoda > Insecta > Diptera > Stratiomyidae > Chloromyia > Chloromyia formosa. The sequence continues at coordinate 53,672,338 of OZ024815.1, read as the reverse complement.
ACGCCACCACTGCACCAATTGTCATGCAAAATACCTTTAACAAAAAGGATATACTCAATCTAGTCAAGGCCCACATACACGAAACAATCGCATTGAAATGGACAGCATACACACATCATTACATGAATCTTAACCCAGCTAGAATCCCAATAATCTATCCACCCTCAATCCGACGACTTCAAACCATTATTTTTAGCCGACTACGTTTTGGTCATACGCAAACAACACACGTACACCTAATGACAAAAAGACTAAAACCTATTCGCAATCTATGTACATAATAGCGGAGCGGTAATAACCATCAAACATATTCTAAACGAGTGCCCTGCAGGATCTCGATTTAAACGAAAACACAATCTACCGAATGAATGCACAAGCCTCTTAAAAGCAAACACAATTGAAAATATATCATATACAAATTTATCACCTCATTAAATAGAAAAATCTAGATTTTATGATTTTCCTTTCTTAATAACTAAACTTCCAAATTATAAATAGTTAAGCCTAAGGCCTATGTAGCTAGTGCTTAAGTTAGACTTTAAGATCAACATAATTGTATTATGTAAGCTCTTATAATAATATTGTAATAATAATAATAATTTTAGTTTCCGGGGCCCAGGGTGAAAAAATCGTTTTTCACTCGGATTTTTTGTCACTTATCACTCGCGTCACTCTAAGACTCTCAAATTCGCAAAAAAAAAATTTAACTTTTTTTTTAATTTTTAATCTTAATTTTTTAATTTTTTTCCTTATTTTCTTGTTCTAATGATTTATACTGAGTGTTTGGTGTGTTTAACACTGATCAAAACGCTGTTGCACACACAGCAAGCGAAGCAAGCTTTCATGTTTGTGCGATACTGAGGGCTGCGATCCCTTAAGCGCGGAGCGAGCGTAGCGAGCGGAGCCCACGCAAGGGGATTTGCGAATATTTAAATTTTCCATGCCTCCAATATTCCAATCCGAGTGAAAAGTGATTTCCCCAGCCGCTATAAGACAAGTATCGTCAACGGTCCACCTTAAGTTGGCTTTGTTGATGGTAGATAGGGGTATTAACAAGGTACCGCTAATATGCTGCGTTAAATCTGTTGCTGTTGTTTGCGTATTCACTTCTGTTTCTTCAGAAGCAAGTTGAAGGAACGCAACTGCTCCGATGGGGTTATCCCATAACTTGTTGGTGGTTCTGGGTGCTGGGCAGTTGAATATATGCTCAACGTCGTGAGGAGTACTATTGCATGCTGGGCAGGTGTGCTGGATGCTGTTGTCGATTCGGGACATGTACGAGTTGAGGCGCGAGCACCAGTCTAAACGAAGTTAAGCGAGTGTAGTCCAGGTCGCTCTGTATATTTTATTATTATTATTATATTCTGGGGGATAGCCGAAGCAGACCACTAACGTTTGGGTCCCTTTTCGCCCCCTCCCAGTCATCAGTGGCTTCCAGATGTCGACTGATAGTTGTCGACCTCTTTCTTCATCACTGAGACCCGTGTTATTGCTAGCATTTCTTTAAGGCTGAGTTCACTCATGGCTTCCACACTTATCGTGTGCTTGCCTGTGATCCCCAACCTCGTGCTAGCCAGTGCTGGACATTCGCACACAATGTGTGCTGCCGTCTCGGCCTCCTCCAGGCATAGCCTGCAAACGTCATCTTCCCCGATTTTCATCTTGGCCAGATGAGCCTTAAAATTACCATGCCCTGTGACCAAGGCAGTTATCCAGCTCTGTATATTTTACTTTCGTCTGGAGAGATGTCTGGTGGTCGAGCCGTAAGTACAGGATTGGGTCGGTACCTCGCTATTGACGTAAGTACTTCCTCTTTGTGCAGCGTAGCAATGGCTGATTTGTAGTTGTGTGTGTAGTGTTATCGAAAGGAACTCTCATAAATCTTTGGACTTCCCTTTCAGGATCCCTCAGATTGCGCCTGATATTTCGTTGGCGGTGGGGTTTTGTCTTTCAGATTAACACTGGGGTGGTCACTTCGATAACAACCAACTAGATATTGTTTTGAAAGCATATCGTTGTGGCATCTTATGGGTAAAGTTTCGGTTCCCTTATGTACAATAGATGGTCTTGATGTGACATCAAAAGACAGCCTGTAACAGTGCGAAGAGTGGCATTCTGACAGGTCTGAATGTATTTCCATTTTGTGTAACACATGTTCTGTGTCCATATAGGTGGCACGTAATCAGCCAAAGATCTACCGATTGCTTTGTAGGTAATTAGCAGGGTCTCTTTATATTTACACAAGGAACTTCCTGCTAAAGCCTTAAGGACTTTGCTCCTGCTCCTCATTCTGTTACATATGGTTGAAGCGTAGGCTGAGAAGATGGGCATGCTATCAAGAGTAACACCAAGCATTTTTGGATGATTTGTGGTAGCTGGTAGGTATTAATTGACCGTCTACTTAGATATCTAGCTGGATCCTTCTTTGATCCAGGTGTTGAATAAAGTTGCGGCAGACTTCGGAGCTAATAACTTCAGGTTTTTGATGACGAAGAAGGTTTTAAGATCATAGAGATAGCTGCTAGGATAGAACAGTCGTCGGCATAACTAATGATCTCGATTCCTTCGGCTGAGCTCATTGCCATTTGTGCCCCTAGAATGTCCACTGGGAGCAGGCAAGCATAATATCCAGCCCCGCGGATAGAGTAGTTCAGATAACTCTGCTGGTTGCCACGCAGGCGGCTCTCTGCGCCTTAACCAGTAAATTCCAATGTGCTACAGTCCGCAGGGCAAGCCATCATACCACTACCCCATACAGCATAATGGGACGCAGTACTGATACGTAAATCCAACACAGAGTATCAGGTTGCGGACCTCATGTCTTGTCAATAGCCTTCCTACAGCAGTAGGATGCTACTATATAGTAGCGTTGTTCGAATGCTTCTGAACATTCATCATCATCATCGTGGCGCGACAGCCCGACGTCGGGCCTTGGCCGCCTGAACATTCGCTTGCCAGTTTAATTTTCTATCTAATATTAGACCAAGGAAGTTTGCTCTATCCTCAATGATCAACCTTATCCCTTCCAAGTAGAGATGGGCTATTCCGTTATTTCTTAACTGTTCTTTAAAAAACGGTTTATTTTTAATATTAATGAATATTATTGAAAACAAGTAATGCTATGTGTTAGGTTAGTTATACATATATACACAATAACCCATGCTGATGCTGACTACATCTGCAAGCAAATCAAAAATCATTTACTTACGTCGCGTCGTGCCGCACATCCACGTTTACCCAAAACAAGCCCAACATTCTGCAACTCTCGTTGTGAAAAAACTGTTTTCTCCTGCTTAGAGAAAAACGCTTTGCCGTGAAAGAACGGCTGCGACTCTCATTGCGAAATTTCAAATTTCTGCAGTCACCCAGCGTGAAAACGAGACATCAAGGATTAATGATTGATTAAATAAACTGTTTTGTGGCCATAACTTCTAAAATATAAGGAATTTCGCATTTTTAACCCCCCTTAACAACAAAACAGTCATAAGGGTGGGGGGTCAAAATGGTGTCAAAAATGCGAAATTCCTTATATTTTAGAAGTTATGGCCACAAAACAGTTCTAAAATATAAGGAATTTCGCATTTTAACCCCCCTTAAGAACAAAACAGTCATAAGGGGGGGGTCAAAATGGTGTCAAAAATGCGAAATTCCTTATATTTTAGAAGTTATGGCCAAAAAACTGTTTTGTGGCCATAACTTCTAAAATATAAGGAATTTCGCATTTCTGACACAATTTGGACCCCCTTTTAAGAACTCCCATTGCGGCTGAGGGGCACCCAACCCCACTATTTGGATGCTCCTCAGCCCGCAATGGAGTTCCACTAAAAACTGAACTCAAAACTCCACAACTTTCAATAAGAAGCTCTTCCATGTTCGGATTCATGGGATAAACTGAATCGTGGTCGTGTGAACGTGGCAGTTCCCTTTCCAGTCCACGCTCGATACAAGCGTGAGATCGAAAGCGTGCCACACTGTCGTGTATTTGCCCCGTCAGAACGCTGCTTAAAGCTGTTGAGATAGTGCTACATAGTATCTTGCACAGCAAAATTTGCAGGATAATTTTAATGAGATTGAATATGTGGAAAAAACGATTTTTTTCGTTTTTCGGAAACCGTTGTTTTCAGTTTTCATTTGAAAACCGTTTTTTGCAACTGTTGCGTTATTTTTTGCCCATCTCTACTTCCAAGGTTGTTGATTGTTGTGGTAGCGATGCTTAAAATATTGCAGTTCTTCTTGCATCGAGGTGGTTTGGGAGCTCTTGGCCGTTGAAAAACGGGTCGTTCCGGTACGAAGAACCGGCTGCCGCAGGAACGATCCCTTCCAAGGTAGGAGGCACCACTGGTGGAATGTTATGTTTCCTTGTGAATAAGACAATTTTGGTGTTACTAAGGTTGATAATTTCAAAGTCAACAGATTACTCATAGACCTGGACGATGCTGAACGCTAACTGGACATTTTGAGTACACAAACAAACCGTTAGCCTTATCCTCGAAAATTCTGAGTCGAAAGCTTCGACTTATAGATTCCCCATATGGAACATTTCGAGTTAAAAGAGTTTCATAGGTTTTTGGATGAAAAATTTCGTTTCCAGTTATTATCGGAAATTTAGACTTATAGAGTCACCCGTCTGAAATTTTCGAATTATAGGGTCTCGCAGGTTCACGGATGAGAAATATCGCTTCGAATTTTAGATTTTTCAATTTGAGTTAATGAGTTTTTTGTTCGTTGTTTTACAAACAAATGTGTTGGGAAATGGTGTTGTCTTCGAGTCAAAGAGTATTTCGAGTTTCCACTGTACATACGAATAGTGGTACGGTTCTCCGCGCTATTTTTTACAATATAGCAGGACACAAGATATTTTATTTTTATCACAGGAACGCTATATGCATTTCATTTTCAGCAAGCATTCGAATTTTTGAGCTACAGATTCCACAGATGTAAAATACGTAATTATTTTATTTAGCGCATACATTTTTAATCCCGCTTATAAATTACCTTCAAAACACAAAATTCATTGTTTTTTTTTTTCAAAACGATCTAAATTATCCTGTATCCTTTTTACTGAATCTTTTAAAAGTATATGTACCTTTTACAACGCAAGAATATCATATTCCCGAAATTCCGCATGAGTTGAAATGTCCAGGTAGTCATAAAAAGGGCAGGACACATTTCATATTCGGACATGTCCAACTTTTAAGGATAACTCTACCTGTACAGTAATAAGCAGAAGGTGTCCTTTCCGAAAACTGACTTTTAACGATTTCATCATTATCTTAAGGAACATGACTGACTAAAATTTCTCTCGATATATTCGAAGTAGAATTTCCAAACGAACAGTATTTCCGCAGCCTTGTAATAGAATCAGACTACATTATTTACATCGGCAAGACTTCTGTAAAATAAATCATAATGTTAGATGATCTATCGAACTGCAATTCGAATCGTCGAGCACTTATTAGTATACCCCTCTCGAAGCGTAGTATTTTGACAGCTCTTCCACGACATCTTGGCGTAACAAAGCCTGTTAGTATGGCCGGACCCCAACCGGCGGATATAGAACAAAATAAACTGCTCGAGGATACAATGAATTCGTTCGATTTGTACGACACGGAAGCTGAGCTCTCTCATCGTATCCGTGTCATGGAGAAGCTTAATCAATTGGCGAAACAGTGGATTCACGATATTAGCCTGCCGCGTAGCACAACAGAATCATTGGGTGGAAAGGTTTGTGCTTTTGGCTCATATCACATTGGCGTATATCAAAAGGATGCTGATATCGACGCCGTGTGCATTGCTCCACGCAATATCGACCACTCGATGTTTTTCACGTCGTTTCTAGAAATATTGAAGATGCATCCCCAAGTAACAGACTGTCGACCAATAAGAGAGGCTTTCGTACCGCTTATTAAGATGAAGTTCGATGGAGTTGAAACAGATTTACTATTCGCTCGTTTAGCTTTGAGGGAAATTCCCGACGATCTGGACTTGAGATGTGATGATTTGTTGAAAAATCTGGACCCCCAATCTGTAAGAAGTTTGAACGGAAGGCGTATAGCGGAAGAGCTATTGAACCTTGTCCCTAACATTAACAACTTTCGAAGTGTTCTGAGGACAATCAAGCAGTGGGCGAAAAGTAAGTTTTTCAACCGTTCATACACAAATGAACCTAAATAAATAATGTTTAAATATATCTAATAAATTTTCTCTTGTTTTGCAGAACGGGGCATATACTCGAATTCAATGGGATATTTTGGCGGTATTACGTGGGCTTTATTAGTAAGCCGAGTGTGTCAACTGTATCCCAACGCAGCGCCGTCCACTTTGGTGCACAAATTCTTCTTAGTATTCGCAACATGGACTTGGCCACGTCCAGTTTTGTTGGCTCACCCGAAATCTATCGATTTGGGTTTTCCCGTTTGGAATCCACGTCTAAATCCATCAGACCGATATCACTTAATGCCAATTATAACACCGGCGTATCCACAACAGAACTCAGCCTATAACGTGAACAGATCGACGAAAAAGATCATAATCGACGAGTTAAATCGAGGTCTAGCTATCACAAAGGAAGTAATCGTTGGCAAAGAAAGCTGGGATCGATTGTTTGATATGCCGAGTTTCTTCTATCGGTATCATCATTTTATAATATTGATGGCATTATCGGATACAGCTGACGATCATTTGCAATGGTGCGGATTTATAGATGCCAAAGTTCGCCTACTAGTCGGACAATTGGAGCAGCATGTAAACGTTTCGTATGCACACCCCCACCCGAAACGATATGAATTTCGAGCAACGCAAACCTCGAAGGATAGTGCGGCATTGGAAGCGCCATTTTGTACAATGTGGTTTATCGGATTAGCATTTCAACCCTCCGATCAAACACAACATGTACACGTTGATCTTTCGCCCAATATAATGAATTTCGCGGAAATCATAAATGCCCAAGCTGTAAGTCGACATTAATTTATTTCATTTTTTCAATAAATGAATTAACCAATACTATTTACTGCTTTCAGGAAAACATGATCGAGTACGGAATGGAAATGTACGTGCGGCATGTGAAGCGGACGCAACTGAATCAATATCTAGATGCAGACATATTAAAGGAAGATAGACTGGCTTGTAGCAACAAGCGGAGTTCACCAGATGCCGCCAATGGTCAGAACCCCAAGAAACCACGCCTTGAAGAATCGAGAAGCTATTAAGGAATGGAAATATTCTCTAGGAAGGATGCATATCATTAAATGAAATATTGTTAATATATTGGTAAGTAAATTTTAACAAGAATTTTATGAGAAGATAAATAAAAACTAAAAAATAGAAGAACCAAATGTTGTTATTTTGACCTCAACCAGACGAGCAGTTTGATGATGTTGATGAATTGCAGAGTCATTTACCAGTAGCGTAGATACCCCCTCCCTCGGGTCTCGGATTTGAGAAACAACTAAAGTTCAGATATAGTTGAAAGAGCTTCTAACTGCTCGTGGACACAAATTTTATTTCGAGCGGAGACGAATGTAGCCGGGAGTGCTTCATTTATGTTGACTTCTGGCCCGTCCTATATAATTCACATAATGGTCGTCATGATCTCCCAAAACATTCCCGTTGTAAGAATTCGCCGCAAAGAAAAACTTATCAGCTGCAAAAAAAATGACATGTATGATATATGGTATAATCCCCCAAAAGAATTTCCTGGGCGCTTCACGGGTCGGTTTTGGATGTGCATATTGAACCCTCCTTAAAATCGTTAATTTAATTAAACTCTGTTTAGCGGGCTGCTTTTAAAACTGGATTCGGTGCGAAGAGGCAAAATCACTTGGCATCAGCTCACAAAGCTCTGTTTCATTTCATGACAATATAGTCCTTTGTCCTGACGCACACCTCCTGAAGGACCAAAATATAACCGTATTTAGTTAAACCGCGGAACACAGGAAATGGCTGGATAATTTTTTTTTTGAAATCAAAAGACTTAATCGGGAAACTCTATAAAATCTCACATTTTTGGCCCTATTTTTTTCTACTGCACGGATCAGAGCAAATGGCCTGTACACACCCTCGGAACAATATAAATCCGTGAGAGAAGAAGGCAGATTTCGAGACGCTCCCTACAATGCTGTAGTCCTGTCAAAGAACAAGGAGAACAAGAAAAAATTTGAAAAAAAAATAGCTATTCAAACTTTCTTATCTCGAGTGTTTTCCATTGTATCGACTTCAATTTGCGCTACACTTTTCAAGACGACCCGAGAAAATTAAATTAAAATTTAACATCTTGTGCCATCTGTACTTACTACACTCGGAAATCAAATCGTCGGTACTAACCTAAAAAGAAAAAAAAAAGAAACAGAGTTAAAAATACATTCGTAAAATACATAAACATAAAATCAATTGCTTACAGTCTAAAATTTTAATATTACTATTTGATCTAACCTCTAGTGAGGCATAGCGCGGCCATTACTCCCATGAAGTTAAGTTTACATTTCGTTAGCATAAACTTTGATGACCCAATATCCAGGAACGAGTAGCTACGACGACTGTTGCGCTATACTCGTGTAAGAAGTGGGGCCTGAAACCGAAGATTGTTTTCTGGCTCTATGTCTCAGTCCTGCGACCTATACTTCTGCATGGTATTGTTGTCTGGTGGACTGCCCTCAACTTTGCGCTTTCCCGAAGTATGCTAGAGAAATTTCAAAGAATGGTGAGCATCACCATTACGGGGGTACGTAGTTCTAAAAGCTACGCCAGCAGCTGCCCTTGATGCCCTGCTCAATTTGCTCCCCTTAGATATTTGTGCTAAGCAGGTGGCCTCGAGCGTAGCCATTCGTCTTCGGGAGCCGTTCGTCTTCGGGAAACTGGACAGTTCACTGTGGCAGCCACGGGACACTCGTCTGTTCTTAGCAGATTGGATTTTCCTGCGATGACGGATTACACTCTCCCCAACCAAGTATCTGTTCGGTAAGAATTGTATAAGCCAAATCCCCTCACGGGACGAGTGGGAGGCAAACACTTTCTGTGAGTCAAATGCTATAAGTTTATACACCGATGGCTCTAAGACGGATAAAGGAGTGGGAGTGGGGGCGTACTTGGACAAGTTGAATATAAACTTGTCACTACATCTCCCTGACTTTTGCAGCGCTCTTCAGACGGAGAGGCGACCGGTAGCGCAGTGTGTTGAGGCATCAGTCTCATGTTTGACTACCGGCGTTTCGGGTTCGAGTCCCGTCCACGACAACGTTCGTGGCCATGGATGTGCAGGAGGTTCATGCTGGCAACTGCATTCTCCGAAACCAGTTTATGCCGACGAAACGTCAACTGGGTCACATGGAACAGTTGACGCGCTATGCCCCACAAGGGGTGTTGTGTGTGGGTTGTGGAGTCGATGGTGGTATCACAAAGGACCCCAGTGGTGGTCTATGTGCGCTGTGTGTATCACGGCAGCACCTTTAACCTAACCTAACTTAGCATAAACTGGGTTCGGACGACGCATGTTGCTAGCATGCACCTCCTGCATATTTAGCCGGTTACCTGCGACAAGTAGGGAAAGGTTGTGGGTTTTTGTTACGAGCTCCACAGCACAGGAGAAAGACAATACAAATATCCATGGCCACGAAGGTACTCGAACTGGTGGCTAACCGGTAGCATGAAACATTATACTGACGCCTGAACGCACGAAACTATCGGCCTGCCAAAACTAAAGAAAATTAATGGGTCTTTAAAATGCGTCCACCCCATATGTACTACTATGTTAAGAACAAGCTACCCCCCCCCCCCCCCCAATCCCCTCCTACTAATAGTTCCAGAAGTTTGGATTCCAGTTGCAGTGCTCGAAGCGAGACACGTCAGCCGTTCTGTCACATGAAGACTCTATGGAGCCTATTCTCGGCAAAAAAAACACAAGTCGGTATCCAGAAAGGTAGTTTTGAGGTAGAACAAATCAGCTCAAAGCTTAAATTTTAGGAAAACAAAATAAACGCTCTCAAATTTTCGAGACGAGTTTAATTTGACCGGTTTTCTTCACACCTATGTGAAGTGTACAATATGTGTGTGTCAGAGGACATTTGTACCAGATTCGTGTTCGAGTTCGACAGTGTATGGTGATACTAAAATTGTGACATATTTCTGTTTTTTGCATTAAAACGATATTTAAATGTGAAATCCCATGTTATTTTAAGTTTAATATCGTAGATAATGTTTTTCTTTTGGATAAAGAAATTATTTCTTTTCTGAAATCTAAGAGCAATTTGAGTTATTCAAGTTGTAGTTATTCATACATGGGTGTACGCCCAATTATGCGAGTAACTGTATATTCACAGGACTCTCCACATCAATTGTTGCAAATTTCAAAACAACACGGTTTCTTCTTCCAATTTTTCATTTGTAGCGTTGGCCACCTATTAAGTCAAGGTTGAAGTAAATTTGTTTCATCTTCGGACCAAGTTTTTTTTTCTTTAATGCGTATTATTCGATAATTTTTTAATCCAAATGTATCAAAGAAATATACTGTTAAAAAGCTAAGTTTCAGAAATTGAGGTGAAATCTCGGATTAAATGATTGGGAAAGTGAACATTTTTTATTACTTTTTCAGTGCCTTTATACGCCAATATCCGAACAACCTGTATGAGAGAGTGTTGAACAAAAAACGTGAATTCTCTAAAAATGATTTACTGCCATGAACGCTCCTATTAGAATTCGGATTTTCCAGACACGGATCTTAGAACAAAACCGGATGCTGTGCAGCTTTTTTACGTAGACACTATACAGAAAGTACACATTGTCAATTCTAATCAAATATTAAAATAGAATAATTATACAAACATCCTCACAATTTTCCACTGAAATCGCATAATCTGCCTCAAAACCATAAAAATCGCGAAAATCTGAATACAAATCAAATATCTAATTAAGACGGTCATCGGTAATCCGTAACATCATTTGATACGTCGATACTTTGTAAGCTATCAATAAATGTCGTCTAGCTGGAATAACCGAGAGCACATCCTCGTACACTTAAAATTCTTATTCCCATTCACAACACGATATAATCTGCCGAGGAATATATCATGGCTCACGTCAAGTTCATCACAATCTATGTATGTATATACAATACGAGTAGTACTCGAAAACATAAACTGTAAACATGATACATAGAAAAGATAAATGGATGTTAGCATGTTCACTGCAGAAATCTACAATTATATATTGTAAAGATATACGGATAGGCTGTTGCTGATTGCTAATGGCGATGACATAAGAAATTTCCATTATCTGCATCGAAGTATGTATGTACGAGTATATCTAGGCATAAAGCACAGTTGGGTCTTGAACGCTTAACCAACAGAATTACATCAAGACAAGATTAGATGATGCTCGTATTCGAAAAACAGGCTTTAATGAGCATAATTCTTTAACTTGGCATCTTATACCAGTAAGTAAATAACCGTATAACCGTATGTTCTTACTAATCTTGGCGCATGTAAGAAGATACATATGTTACAGACGAACAATGGTAGGCTTTGCTCTAATCTAAAGCTAAGCGCACACAACGTCGGGCGGGTGCCAAAATACATATAGTATGTCCGTCATTGATCCAAGGCAGAATATATTAATAATAAATCGTTCCTGCGACAGCCGGTTCTATGTACCGGAGCGACCCGTTCATCAGCACGGCCAAGAGCTGCCAAACCCCCTTCAATGCAAAAAGGAAGTTGTTTTTGTGTACTACATACTCAACTCAGTTTTTGACATGGATATGTTTTTTCGCTGGGGGTCATCCTGAAAATTTGTCCGTCACGTATATGTCACGATTTTGTTAAGAGTTACACTTCCCAACTTCCCAAGAAAATCGTCCACCACTCGTAGGAAAACTCTCAATTTATCCCAAGAACTCGTGCTGCCGAAATCCACTCTCCTCGACCTCATACTTCATAAAATTGAATTGAACTTTTGTATAATGTTCTTACCGATTCTCATCACATTGACTTTTATACAACACCAACGTATACGTACGTCCAGTTTCTCATGACTTGAATGTACTGCTGAACAGGTCCCATTCAATCCGTTTCTCAAAATTTTACACCCTGAAAACCACTATGGTTGGCGATCACAAACACAACATACTATCAAAAGACACAATCGGGTCCAAGTCCAGCTTTAGGATGAAAGTGGTCTACAGCTGAGTCTTCGTATCCTCTTACCTAATAGTTCATCACCAGAAAACTGATGACGAGTATTTACAGTGCATGCAGAAACATCGGTACATGGATATGTCCTATGGCTACCGAATGCGTGGAACAAGTTTTGTCGAAGATATCGACGTAGGTTTTATCAAGAATCCTGGTATCGTTAATTATACTGGATGAAATCATTCGACAAAGTATTGTATGTTCCGCACATTCTGTAGACATAAGACATATCTATGTACCGAGGTATCTGCATGCAATGTGGATATTTTTTTTTTTAATCTGCGCAATATATCTCGGCGCAACTGCTCTCAATCCTCCTATAACGCCCCGCCACTCAACCGGTTCATGGATCTGCTGCGTTTACGAAGAAGTGCTGCACCCAAATGCTACATCTGTGAGGTGCAGGTGTTGTGATGGGTGGTGCCATTTGAGGAACTGCTCCAGGCTGAACCACGTCAAACGCTGGAACTCCTCCTTCACTGCTAACCAGTGTAAAAATAGAAGACAGCAGTCTCGACCTCAACTAATATGCCACACTCTTCAACACCAATGAGCGCCCAGACAGGCTTCCAGTCATCCTCAGTAACTCTAGCGAATAGTTCCAGACATAATAGAATCTCAATGTCTAACATTACGCCTGTGACACCTATCGCTTACTTCGACATGCTCTCACTAGTACAGCTAAACTATAATGAACTACAAAACAAAATTGCCGAGTTAACATCATTCATGGACAGACACCGCATCATGGTAGGAGCCATACAGGAGACAAAACTCCACTCTAATTCGTCCCGCAATTCTCATGGATACTACGCTGTTATTAGGAAAGATCGATTGATCAGCGCTGGAGGAGGGCTTGCCTTCCTTATTCATCATTCCGTGCAATATCGGGAAATTGACATCTCTATTAATGACGACATCATGGAAGTGTAGCCCATTGCCATACAACCAGACAACGTTGATATCGAAGTTTATAACATCTAAAATACATACCACCAGTATGCAACTATCCTTCGGGATAAAACGTTAATATCAATTCTTTCCTCAATGGTCAACACTGTCTTTTGCTTGGTGACTTCAATCCTCACCATGAACTCTGGCATTCCAAACTTGACAACGACGCCAGAGGCATATCAATATCAGAACAACTTCATGCTACGGATTTCTGCCCACTGAATAATGACACTACACTACACTCGTACTGCTGACACCTGGGAGCCGGTCTCAACTTTATCAGCTGACCATCTCCCAACCGTTATCTGTCTTGATAAACCAACAAAAACTTAACCTGCTGAACACCGCACGTTTGTCAGCCATAACAGGGCTGACTGGAACAGTTGTCGATCCTACATCAATGCTAAATTTCTTGTTCTGCCAACTCGAACCGATGTAGGCAAGGCCGAACTCATCCTAAGGAAAGTCCTGAATAAAGCGGTTGTAAAATTTATTCCTGCAGGACGAATACCGACAGTAAGACCTAACTTTCTTACCTCAGCCGCCAGATTGGCAGACGAAAGAGATCAAATCAGAAGCAATAACCCGGACGATCCCAGCATTTACGAACTAAACTGCGAAATATACAAGCAAGTAGCCGAAGTTTGAACAGCTCTAACTCGACAAGAGCCGCCAACGAATTATGGTCCACAGCCCTTTCAAATCCACCAAAACAAAAAAGAAATGTCGCTACTCAATTTGGTGATATTACGCTAGCCAATTCAGTAAGCAATCTATTGAACACCAAACATCTGGCAGGCATAATCGCAAAATTTCGCAACCGAGCCGCCAACCACACGGAGAAAGGAGAAAATTGAGTAAATAACGAGTAATTGATGAAATAGTCAACAAAATCATCAGGAGGTTTGTGGTGAAATCCTTAAGGAAAGGTCTAGAAAGCTTTCGGTCCATGTACCATGTGCATATTCGATTGCTTATTGACTAGATAAAGTCACTTAGAGCCCACGTTGAGCGCCGAATACATTCAAGCTTCTCGATTATTTTCTGACGTGAATTCTCAGTGAAGTGGATAAAAAAAAAAGACATTAGGTAAATTAAAGGTAGCTTATGGTAACCTTAAGGTAGACTTCGGTTTCATTTACTAGATAAAATCACACCGACTCCGACACCGAATATATATATTTTCAGGCATTTTAGGCGGGCATTATGGAAATATTTATAACTATACCCCGCACCCAGCCGATTTAACATTTCGCTTTCACTGATTAGACAAAATAGCACCGGCCACACATTGGGTGAAGAGTGGTTCACATTTTAACCCCACATTGGGCGCCAGATCATTTCGGAAATTTTATACTGTCCTACGTTATTGATCAAACAAATTTTAACCGATCGTGAGATACTTTTAAACTTAATCCTTAATGTTCAGATAGCTATATGGAGACGACACCACCATAAATTCTTCGACGGAATTCTACCACATATGAACTGGTCAAATGTAAACAGAGAGATATGCACCGTCTACCTCTGAACACCTGCCGGATCCACTTATCCAACACCTGATTTCACGTTTTCCTTTCAAGAATACTTAAGTGAAAATATTGAAGGAGCTAAGTTTTATTAAGTTTTCCAACATTCGGAGACTACATAAGATTTCTAAGGGAGCCTATTATTTAGGATTGGACGTCGAGGTCATTGACGTAGAATTTCAGAAGCTGCTGCAAATGTTCAATGAAGAATTAGATGGTAATATGAGCGCAGAGGATTTTCGGAAAAAAGTCAGAGATGTCAAATGCAGCATAGTTAATAACATTCGAGTACTGCCAGTCGCGTCTGTCAACTGCGAAAGGGTTTTCAGTCAAGTGAACATGAACAAAACTAAAATCAGAAATCGATTAGAAACGGAAACGCTCGTAGGTATTCTGCATACAAAAAGAACGTTTCACAAAAAACCAACCATGTTTAAATCAGCATTCGAATGCAGGTTGATAACACATATACATAAGTTTGATATTATCATTATTCAATCATATGTGACATTTCGCTACTTGAGCCTTTTGGTACCCACTGGATAATATGGGTAATTATTTGGAGTGCAGAAATAAAGACAACAGTTTGTATTTATTTAGAATAATGATTGCACATTCGTATAACTGAATGAATTAATATTTTATTCAATAATTATAATTATGTTGTTGTCTCCTTTAGAAAACAAAAACATCTTTACGCACATTACTATCCGCAAACCTTCAATTGCAGGCCGCAGCCTGCAGGTCCTCCATAAAATTCTTCCACCTTCTTTCAACGCACGAAATATATGTAATATGATATGTTTAAAATAGCGAGTATTTTCAGAGACATTAAGTGTTGAGAATAAAATTTATATATGCCAATCTTTCTTGCACTCCAGCATAAAAGAAAGCTACTGAAATCTACTGAATTTTCGAAGGCTCCCTCTACCTCTATCCACCCACTATACTGATTTCTAGAGATTGGCATCTGGCAACCCTGGAAGCCTAGCTACTATAGGGTACCGATTCTGAGAGGTGAAAGAGTCGCCAAAATTTAATTGCCCACGTCTTTAGTTAAAAGTCTTAAGGTACGTTTTGCTAGGCACAAGATCGTCGTATATTGTTCGTGATTAGGTATCAATCTATAGAGCACGGAGCACTATTTGTGTGTATCTTCTTCATCACCGCCTGCGATCGACGCAGACTGGTGCCTAGCAAAACGTACCTTTAAGAATTAAACGGGCCCCGGTTCGACTTACAACAGAAAACGGTTAAGAAAAAGATGTACTTTGCGAAAAAATTAAAAATTTACCGGCTTTTGTGTTGTCCAAACCAAAACAAATAAAAAAAAACCAGCCTTCGGTTAGCTTGCCGAAGATATCTTCAGAAATGAAAAAGTTTTTTTAAACAGAAAATTGCCTTTGGAACGGTCATTCCTATGGCAGCCATATAAAGCAGTCCAATTTCAACAAACTCGGGAAAAAGATTTGGCAAAGGATACTATTGAACAAATTTTTGAACCGGTCGTTCCTATGGCAGCTATATAACGTAGTGGTCCGATTCCGTTGGTTCCGACATATATACAGCGTGCAATAAAAAAAGGCTTTGTACAAAATTTCAGCTCGATAGCTTTAAAACTGAGAGACTAGTTTGCATAGAACCAGACAGACAGACGGACAGACGAACAAAGCTTAATCGACTCGTCTCATCATTTCTCTGGATCCTGTCAACCCCTCGTGGGGCATAGGGCATTAACCACGCCGACTTTCCATCTCGTCCTGTTCGCCGCCATCGCCTTCTGCTGTCTCCACGATTTACTTAATGACTTACCCTCGACCTCAACTGATCTTCTCCAGGTGTTTCTAGATCGTCCAACGCGGCGGCTTGCATCGGTTTCCTGTGGTTCCAATCGAGGGCCTGTTTAGCAATGTTATCCGGCCCCTTTCGAAGTGTGTGACCTATCCATTGCCACTTTCGCCTTTTTATAGAGGTGCCTATCCTGTCCTGGCCAGTAATGAACAGGAGGTCGCCGTTAGAAATGATCTCCGGCCAGCGTATGTGTAGGATGCGCCGTAGACACTGGTTCACGAAAGTTTGGAATCTAGTTGTTATTGCCTTGGTCACCTTCCAAGTTGAACAGCCATAAAGAAGCACAGATTTTACATTGGTTTCGAAGATCTTGAGCTGGCTACTTCTGGAGATGTTGTTGTTTTGCCAGAAAGGAGTCAAACTGAAAAAAGCTGCCCGAGCCTTATTGAAGCGAGACAGTACTTCAACATCCGCTCCACCATCTGCTGTAACTACGCTTCCGAGTTAGCAAAAATTGTCCACTTTTTCCACCGTCTGCCCCGAAACACAAATTTCGCTCTGTCTTCCTGGATCCAAGCTCAAGTACTTAGTTTTGGCAGCATTGATTTTAAGCCCCGCATTGCCACTTTCGCGGTGCAGGGCATCCGTCATTTGAACTAGATGATCCGATATATTTGAGAGAAGACAAATATCCTCAGCGTAATCCCGGTGTTGAAGGTATTCAAACAAGTTCCATCCGATACCTTTGCTCTGGTGTTCATGAAGCGCACTGCAGGGTACGTCATTAATGGCAATCAAAAACAATATAGGTGACAAAATACAACCTTGTCTCACTCCGCTATGTACCTCAAAGGGATCTGAAAGCTAAGCCTTGTGTAAGACGTGACATTGGGCTCCGCTTTAGGACTCATTGATGACGGATATGATTTTATCTGGTATACCTCTCCTATGTAAAGCCTTCCAGGTGTATTCCCGGTCAACACTGTCAAACGCCTTGTCGAAATCGATGAACATGAGATGTAATGGGGATCTCCACTCTGCGGATTGTTCAATAATAATTCGGAGGGTGTTGATGTGGTCGCTACATGAGAATCCCTCGCGAAAACCAGCCTGTTCATCGTTTAGTGTGCGGTCAACTGTATGCTTGATGCGGTTTAAGATTATTATCGCCATCAGTTTGGCGACTGGGGGGAGGAGGCAAATTCCACGCCAATTATTACAATCCTTCAGGTTACCTTTCTTCGAGATCTTAATAATGACGCCCTTCTTCCACTCTTTAGGGAGAGTTTCGGTTTTCCAACACTCTTGGATAAGGGGAGAAGAATATCCGCTGTAGCGTTGATATCCGCCCTTAAGAATTCCACCGGAATTCCATCTATCCCCGGGGCTTTACCCGCTTCCATCGGTTTAATAGCCACAGTTGATTCCTGTTTAGATGGTGGGCAGGTATCAACTCTGGCTATTTGCGGAATAGTTTCTACTTCTAGTGGAGATGAGTTCAAATGTCCAAAGGTGTTGTTGAGGACCTCAATGAAGTGCTCTTTCTACCGTCGCAGTTGGTCTTTATTTTTCACGGAATTTTCAGTTGCAAAAGATTTGCCAGTTAATGGCTTGATAAGTTTGTAAAGGGTTCCACTGTCATCACGGTAAGCCGCTTCCTCTGCGTTCTCCGCTAATGCATTGATGTTGTTGTGTTTGTCCCGTCTTACGCTTCTTTGCACGCCTTTCTGAAGAGAACGATATTCAGCTCTAAGTTGATCTTTGACTGCGTCGTCAGTAGCTGAGTTGATTCGTTCTGTAATTCTCTTGCGTGCCGAGATTAGAGACCATGTAGAGCCACTAATGAATGGCCTTCTACCGCGCTCCAACCTACCCGCAAAACTTCCACCGCACGAAATAAATGAGTCCTTAGCGACGTTCCATCTATCATCAATTGTCTCATGTCTCATCATACTTACCGAGAATATATACGGTTTATATGGTCGGAGATGCTTCCTTCAGTGCGTTGCAAACGTCATGACAAAGTTAATATACCACATTACATCCGTGAAGGATATACAAATTGGCGAATAGTAATTGCTGATTTTTAACTTAATCTTTTGTTCACATCATCGCAAATAACGTGATATCGCAGATTGAGCTGGAAAATCATTGAAGAACATTCACACTGCACTGCACAGTGATTTTATAAAAACTAACTTCACTAACCTCAACTTCTTCATTTGATTCGGTCGACCAATATTTCATACCAGCGTCCTTATCGACTTTTTGTCTGCTATAATTTCACACTATTCACAACAAAAGCACCTGCGACACTTCTTGTCAATTTCGCTGTCGACATGGGCTGAATTAGGGTTGGCATCATATTTTCATGCATGCATAAGAAATAAACTAATTTAATTACAGTTCAATAGAGCGAGGCGCAAAGCTACGAGTACTTTGGCGGAGTTATATAAAATATAATATAAATATATATAAAATCAATCCTTTTTACAGCTGATGGCTTTTATTTGGCGGGAAACTTTTTACAACGGGGTTATTATTAGGCCATACGATATACACGAAATACAAGGAAAAAACCCAACGAGACCTAAAAAATTCAAATTACCTAATCTATCAACTTGTTACATTATTGCTGACTTTGGGTAATTCCGGTAATTATCTAAGATATACATACTAAGATACAAGCCGAGAAAAAACCGCAACATGTCATGAAAAAATCCATATTACCTAATCTATCTATGATACTTTTTATCTGGTATTAACGTGAAATGTGAATGTGCGTTACCTAAATCGGTATTGAATCTCCTCTCCGGACGTTCTTTGCTAATGAAGTAACTTCGTAAGCATCTAAATTATGGGACTTGACTTCTTTAATTATGTACCTCTACTTGGTTCATGTTAACAACTGCACGTCCGAAGATATGCTATCGAAACGTCGACAGCGCGTAGAAATGCAGGAGATATTGACGCGCCCACGTCCCTAAATTTAACAATTAACAATCTATGATGTGCAATTACCATCTATGATGTGTCTTGCCACCGAGGATTTTTTGTGCTGTCTATTGCTTCGTTTCTTCAGCTCGGCCTCCTGGTACTCCTTAACTCTGGTGTCAACTAGTCGTTTTGTTTGATCAATGTATGTACTTATATTTTTGGGCAATCATCACAAATCGTTCGGTTTATTCCGCTTTTTTTTCACTCAGCTTATTCTTGCTCTTTGCTGTTTTTAGTAGCGCCTTAATCGTACGCTACACTTAAAAATTTTCATGCTGGGTGGGTTCAGAAGATACTGAGCAACTTTCGCTCAAGTGATCACGATTAAATGATCATCGAGCAAGAAATATTTCTGCTCACCGTTCACAATACTCTTCTTCCTCTTTCTCCTTGAGTTTCGTATGAAGTTCGTGTGACAACGAGAGTCCCATTCAGCAGGCAGGGACTGCATAACCGACAAGTTCCGGGACTGCTCGCGAGCGGATCGTGCTATTCGGTAACTTCTGAACCCATCCATTGTCGCACTTCTAGAGGAGAAACCCAGTCCATGACCAAAAATCAAAATATTTTTAGAGTTTTAATTATACTGGTGCCGGTAATTATGACTGAAGTTTTTATTTTATAATACCAGTTACCACGTATTGGTCAAAATCTTTTCTGCAATTAAAAAAGATCACGGAACAAAAACAGCAGATAAAAAAAAACTTTTTGCGATGAGTCTGGCCTGTCATTCGGATAACCGGTATAAGATTGTTTTCCATGTCAACTTTATGGAATTTTTCGTAACAACACTCAGATATGCTAAACAACCGAAATGTTCAGCGAAAGAATGACATAAAAAAAAATTATATTAAAGTTCTCATTTACTAAAATGATTTCCTTTATTTCTTCTTGTTTATCAATTGTATTACTCACCGCCATCATCCATAGTGCTATGTGGAACTTGTATATTGTGCGATACATTTATATGGGAGAAATACCATACTTCGATTTTCACCTGTGCTCATGGTACAGTTGATTGCACCTGAGCCAATAGTGAGTGTCAGGTTTTAAGTCTAGCGTGACTTAAGGCGTGACTGAACTGAATCTCTTTCTCTCACTGCATACGAAATGAAGAATAATATCGTAATATCTGACTGAATGGAAAAAGTGCAAACAAGACAAGAAGCCAGAGGCAACTTCTTCTGATTGTGAGTCCGGAATGGAAGCTGTAGCATTATTTATTAAAGCAGAGCTCGACAAACTCCAGCCCGCGGACCAAATCCGGCCCACGAGTTAATTATGTTTTTGGCATGAATCAATTAAATATATAAAAAAAAATAGTTTAAAGGAAATTTTTCGTCAAAACGTTATTTTATTGCGGGTAATCTCAAAAGATTCTACTAGAGTTTCATAAGAGTAAACCCAGTTTTCGCATGAGAAGTAAACATTTACAACATCTCACTCTTGTATAGTACTGTAAGTGTCTTATGAATTTCGCACAATTTCTCCTATATGGCGCATTTGTGAGAATTATTTTCAACTCGTATAACTTCTTCAAGTCTACTTACAAGAGATCTACCATATTTTTATGAGTGTTTGTAATGAACCACCTGTAACGAACCATATTATGGTCTGGTAGTGCTGCTCCCACCAGCAGATCGAAGCAGCACCTGATGAGTAGTTATCTGTTGGTGGTACGAAACCAGAGGCCGAGGGTCCCATTACACCCGGACCCAGGTGCGACCGTGTGGGCGTCTGATCCGTCCGTCAACCATTCCATCCTTATCGACTATTTTTTTTTCATTCCCCATTTTTACCTCCACTGTTTGTGTTGTCTTCCCCAGGCCTATGAATTTTTGTTAATACGTAAAGGACAGGGGCAACGAGTGGCGAAAACCCGGCATATATCTCCCAAACTGAGCTACAGCAAGCATAGGCCGCTGCTTAGCTCTTTGAGGGGCCTTTTTCTTCGCCAGATGGCATAGCCCGACCTACACGGTCATATGCTACCTTAGGCTCCGTCCCCACGGGCATCTTCGGATGCCCACCAAACTGTCCGTTACATGTTGTAAGAAGGAGAGTGATATACAAATACACAATGCTTCTCTGTTTTCATGACCAAAACGAATTTCATTATAAGAGGTAACTTAATGTAAATTCTGTCATGTTTTTGATCGACTTTTTACAAAAAAATGTTAATACTTCATGTAGTTTGAAAAACGTTATTTTTTTTTCATAAACATGAGCCAAAATATTTATGCGACTGAAATTTTATTGGTGATATAAGCAATTTTACTTCGAAAAAAGCGAAGCTCCCCAAAAATAATTAGTATTTAAAATATTTTTGAAAATACATGTCAGGTCTAGAAAATATTACATTTGTAATTGTGCTCAATAACTTATATGATCGTTTTCGACCAATATATACGATTAGTCATGGTATGACCTGCTCCTCTTACGGATCAGGTCGACCTGCTCCGAGTCCGAGAACGGAGTAGGTTCAAGAAACTAGGGTCGCAGACCTACTCCGTATATGAAACGAATCTGTCGTCCGTCATGAAATTGGAGATGGAGTGAAAGAACAAAAGAGTGGGTGAACTCGTCCAACTGAACTACTGACTAGATTAGAAGACATTTATCGTTATATTGCAGTGCAATATATCTACATATCGCTATATTGCAGTGTCGAATAAAATGGATTGTATTTTTAATTGAATTTTATTGATATCAGACGGAGTGGAGCTTTTATGGCCGGTTCACATTCGAGAATGCCCGAGGCAAGTAGCCTGGGCGAGGTGCGCGTTCACATTCTCGACCAAGTACGAGTCACGCACGAGTACTGTTCTGTTGGGCAATGACAAACAACTAATAGTGCGATAACATACGCGCTCCAATAGGGAAATAAGGAGCGCACTTGTGAAGAGCGTTTACTTAAATTGAATTTTTACCAACCACATGTTTCATGTAATTTTCCCCAAAAAGCGTTTGCGTTCGTTCAGGTTAAGCGAAACCACTCACGTAACCCCCTACTATTTTTTTGCAGACTGGTTGACCGTTTCTTCCAAAAAAGGATAGCCGTACAAAATTTTTTTTCGCTACTTTGACTTGAGATTTGCAATCAGCAACCCAAAAAACCTCCTACCAGCTTTCTCCAGCAATATTTGCCGTGTTTTTGAGGAAAAAAGGGTTGCCGCTCAAAAACGTTAATTTTTTTAAATTTTTTTTTGTAATTTTGACTTCAGATTCGCAATTAGCGACCCTATCGACCACCTATCAGTTTTCTTCAGCAAAATTGGCCGTGTTTATAAAAAAAGTGTTGCCGTTGTAATATGCTGTGTTAGTTGAGGTGACCCTCAACCGAGGACGAAGATTCAGGCTGGTCGTTCAGACCTGCCGGGACACCTAAGTGCCAATATCTTCTCAGACTGAATTCAGTTGACGCGTGCTCGACACTAGCTCAGCTGTCGGTAGTGGGGGCGGGGTTTTGGTGAATTAGCCTGCCTCGCATCGCTACAAAAAAAAAATCACGCGTCTACCCGATTGACAATCCAATACGGGATTCCCTCACAGGATAAAAAAAAAGTTGACCGCGAAAAATCCCTAAGTCCCTGCCTCTAGCACGGGAACCCCCTGATGGCGATGGGGCTCCGCGCTCCCTCCCCTAACCTTGGGTTGGGCCGCGCATTATTGCCCAACCCCCTTCGCGAAACGACGAACACTGCGCGCCGAGAGTGGATTAGAGAAGTGCCCTTACTGGCCCAGGAAGCAAAATATCTGTTTAATCAAAAGTATTCATATCATTTATTATTTTCATTTTTAGTCTATTCTTTTCTTTCTATGCAAACTAATTCCTATCCTACATATAACGATATAAGCTCTACATTTTTTTTCGACAATGGAAAATGTTTTAATTAACTTTTGAAGCTAGCAATCACACTAGATTCTCTATGAAGCGTGGACAGAAATATGCTCTTACTGCAAGGTTATGGTTTTGCCAATTTATTTTTCTTTTTCTCAAAAGCTACCGAACGGATTGAATTGATCAATTCAATTTTCAAACTGTGCCAAAAACAGTGCTAATATCCATACTGATATTCTCTATTAAAATCGTATTATACATTATCGTAAATAGAATAGAATGATTATAAAAAAAAAAATCGTTTCTAAATTTGTAATCCAATTATTCTGTTCAACGACATAACAGCAACCCAATCTGCTGTTTTTTTTTTCTCAAATTATCAACAATTTGTTTTCCGATTACCGCAATATACGAAAATTCAATAATAGCTCCGTTTGTTTTTCTTATACTCTTACTTTAGGCCATTTCCATAATCCGGGCCATAATATGTTATTACCAAATTTTATATGAAATAACCGATTTTCATATAAAAAAAAAATGTTCCGCCCCACTCCAGTGTTTCACCATGTCTTTTGTTTTTTTTTTTAAACCTAAGGATATCACCAACATGTAGAGTGTGCCATAACTCCTCTGATATTTATAGCAGCTCACATTGAATGGGAGACCGGGTATATACACAAACAAAATGACATCACTATATGTTGTCAAATTAATGGCGACTTATATGAACTATCATAATTATAAGAAATATCGTACTTTCCTTATCATAACGTATGTAGACTCTGTGGTGGCTCGATGCCCGAATCTGGCGGCGGCTCCGTGCGACGACGATGATTTGTCGCGAATTGGTGCGGCTCGCTGCCGATTTGTGGTGGCGCTCCGTCCGACGACGATGGCGCTCGTTGCCAAATTGGTGGCGGCTCCGTCCGACGACGATGATTTGTCGCGAATTGGTGCGGCTCGCTGCCGAGTTGTGGTGGCGCTCCGTCCGACGACGATGATTTGTCGCGAATTGGTGCGGCTCGCTGCCGATTTGTGGTGGCGCTCCGTCCGACGACGATGATTTGTCGCGAATTGGTGCGGCTCGCTGCCGATTTGTGGTGGCGCTCCGTCCGACGACGATGCGCTCGTTGCCAAATTGGTGGCGGCTCCGTCCGACGACGATGATTTGTCGCGAATTGGTGCGGCTCGCTGCCGATTTGTGGTGGCGCTCCGTCCGACGACGATGGCGCTCGTTGCCAAATTGGTGGCGGCTCCGTGGCCGAATTTGGTGGCGCTATTCTGGCCAAATTGATGTCGCTCCGTGCTTCTTTTTGGGTGGATGAGCTCTCAGCCTCCGGCCGGCAGACACGCCGTCCGCTTTGGGGGTTAACTTCTTTTTCTGTGGCCGCTCTCGCTTAGCGGACGGCGTTCCTGCCGGCCGGCGTATTTTTTTTTTTTTCTGCCTAAACACGAAAACTCATTAACGTCCCTTACTTCGGGATATATCCTATATATCACATACCTTTTGTTTCAGATTTCCCCGATTTTTTTCCGTTCACACGCGCCTACTCCACGTCGTCAATCCCAAACGTCAGATGACAATTTGACCTTCGAAACTCCAATTGGCATTTCGAAGGTCAAATTGTCATCTGTTGACACTTTGAAATCCAATGTGGAGCCGGTACTGCTCCAGAGATGGCGCTATGCCATCATATGTCATTGGCATAAATGGCTACGTTCACAAAACATCAATGCTACATGAGCGCTGTGCGCTGTGTTTTATGAACGCCTCCATTGGTCGGGTTGCTCTGGTACAGCCAGTTGCAAGTGTGCCCGCGAGTATCTTCGCGGGTACACTCGCAACTGTGTGTACCTTCGGCGCGACCGACACCAATACAAGACACACATTACAGTACAGGTCTCTTTTTTTCTGCCTGCAGCCAAAAAGAGACCTGAGGCGTATAGTGTTGTTTGGGGACCTAAGACCGGGAGGAACGTCAGCGCCGCATGTCTTTTGCATGATAGATGCCCATCTCTTTTCCTTTTTCGTCGGACAGCAGGTACCGGTGGTTACCGACTTTCTTGACAACCTTGCATTTGACAAATTTGAAGTCCAGCTTCGAGTTGTAGTGGGCGGCGGCATTGCTCTGGGCAAAGTTCCGCCTGAACACTGCTTCTCCAGGCTGGAATTCAATTTGTCGCGAACGGAGGTTGTAGTGGCTTGAATACTTGCTGAAAGCCGATTTCAAATTTTGTTGTACCTGCTGTCGGAGAATAAGCATCTTATCATGCGGGGAAAAAACCTCGGTGTCCCCTCCAAGAAGGTGAAGTTTTCGGAGGAGCTCGAATGTGTGACCATGTGTGACCATGTTTTGCCCGAATACAACAAAGTAAGGTGACGCTTTAATAGATGCGTGATGGGACGATCGGAGTGCACAATTTATTTGGGATATCCTTCCATCCCAGTCCCGCTGGGATGGATGAATATACGCCCGTATGGCAGCCACAATAGAGCGATTCACGCGCTCTGAAGCATTAGCTTGGGGCGAGTATACCGCCGTGTATAAATGCTGCACTCCGTATCGTACCAACATCGAGTTAAAGACGTTCGCCTTAAATTGTTGCCCATTGTCCGTCACAATGGACTCTGGGACCCCGAAAACATGGAACACTCTGTTTTCGAGCCAACTGGTCAGAATCTCTGCGGTAAACTTCCGGATTGGCTCAACGAAAGTGAACTTAGACAGATGGTCGACTAGCACGATGGCTCCTATGTTGCCTGACTTGGATCGAGGAAACGGACCCAATAGATCCATGTACAGGCGTTGAAAGACGCGATCGGAAACGAAGTGGTTTTGGATAGGCGGTCGGAGACTTTGGTTGGGAGCTTTCGTCTGCTTGCACAAGCTACAGGAGGAGACAAACTCGCTGACGTCTTTGGCCATGTTGGGCCAAAAGAATAAAACCCTTAGACGTTGCAGCGTTTTTGATACTCCTCCGTGCGCACATAGCGGGTGCTCGTGTGCGCGCTTGATTAAGTCAGCCGTAAGCTCTTCTGGAACCCATAGTTTCCAGGCCTGCTGCTCTTGTACTTCGTTTCCGCTCGCGTACTCACTACGTCTGTACACGAATCCATCTACCGTTTTCAGATCCGGCACCAGTTGTTGATTTGAGTCGACGCGATCTGCCAAGTCCTTATACTCCGGAGAGCGGAAGTGTGGGGAGCTCAGGTCGATTTCGACCGAGCTCTCGAAAGGACCCTGTACCGACAGAGATTCTGCACCGTAGACTCGAGACAGAGTGTCGGGCACAACATGTTGACTGCCTTTACGGTGCAGGATGATGAAGCGGAAGCCCTGCAGCTTCAACGCCCACCTGGCCAACTTGCCCTGCAGATCTGACTGACTCATCAGCCACTTCAGCGAAGCATGGTCAGTTATAATGGAGAACTCTTGGCCTTCCACGTAGGCCCGGAACTTTTTGACCGCCGTCACCGCTGCCAGACATTCTTGTTCGGTCACCGTATAGTTTCGTTGGGCCGAATTAAGCTTCCTGGACATATATGCAATGGGCACTTCCGAACCGTCATCGGTTGTCTGTGTTAGCACAGCGCCGATGCCATGTTGACTTGCGTCACATTGGATGGCAAACGGGCGCGCGAAGTCAGGGCTGTGTAACACAGGTGCCCTTGCTAAACAGTCTTTCAGTGCTTTAAATGCCAGGAGTCCTTCTTCGGTCCAGACGAAACCACGGCCTTTCCGTAGCATGTCTGTCAGCGGGGACGAAACGGAAGCGTAGTTGGGTACAAACCTATGGTACCAGCCGCACATTCCTAAGAAGCGGCGAAGTTGTTTGGTAGTCGATGGTCGAGGGAAGTCGGCTATTGCTTCCACTTTGCTGGAATCGGTCCTGATGGTGCCGTTACCGATTATATGTCCCAAGTATCGAACATGGGTCATGACAAAGTTGCTCTTCTCAACATTTATTGTTAGTCCTGCCTTACGAAGACACAGTGCAACTTCCTGCAGCAGCAACAGATGTTCGTCGAAAGTTGTCGAGATCAGCAACAGATCATCTAAGTAGACAAACACCTGGTTCTTCAAGTGCGCTGGAATCACGCGGTCCATTAGGCGTTGCATCGTTTGTGGCGCATTACAAAGGCCAAAAGGCATGGTCACAAACTGGTACAACGGCCTGCCGGGGACAGTGAAGGCTGTCTTATCCTTCGACGCTTCATCGAGGGGAATTTGCCAAAACGCATCCTTCAAGTCTAAGCTCGTGATGAACTCAGCCTTGGGGAGGCGGCTCAAAATCCCATCGATGAGCGGCAGGGGGTAAGCATCCTTCAAAGTCACCGCATTGACCTTTCGTGCGTCCAGGCACATGCGAACCTTATTGGGTTTGACCACTAAGGTGACTGGTGATGACCACGCACTCTGCGACTCCTCAATAACCCCCATTTCAAGCATCCGATCAACCTCCTTATAGAGGAGCTTTTCGACGGCGGGAGAGACAGGGAAATGTCTCTGCTTGATCGGTTTGTTGTTTCCGACGTCGATGGCGTGCGAGATGACATTCGTACGCCCTAAGCCCTCCTTGGCGAAAGACGGATACATTGAAATGGTGGTATTGAGTCGCATTTGTTGAGCAGCTGTCAGTGAATGTTGACTGACTGTCGCCGCAGGGTCATCGGACAATAATTCCGATATCTGTTGAGACGGAGCAAATAGATCAGGAGCCAAGTCGAAACTCCGGACAAAATCGACCCCTAGGTATAAGTTCTGACTGAGAGTTGGCATTAACAAAAACTCGAGAGTTTTTGTTCGTCCACGAAACGTGACTTTCGCCTGGATTTTACCTTTGGCTGTATGGCACGTACCATCAGCGGTGGTAACTCCCAGCCTAAACTTATCCCAGGGATAACGGCTATCCTTCAAAACCGCTTCTGCAAAGTTGGAAGCAATAACGCTACAGGATGCACCTGTGTCGACCAACCCACTCACTGTTTGCCCGAGCAGTGTGACGGCGGCGTAAGGCCGAATATCGTCTTTCGGGACGTCCGGAAGGATCACTTCGCAGTATCGACGACGATTTGCCAGCACCTTATTCCAGAATCGCCGGCACCGCAACGTGGAACGTTTTGGTCGACGAGGCTGGATTTCTTCGGCACCGAAAATTCGTTGTCGAGCTGCCAAGTAATCTTTCTGTCGCTCATGTAGTGGTCTGAAGCTAAAGTGAGTGGGGTCCGACTTCGGTACCACTTGGTTTGGGGGTCTGGTTTTTGTGGTGGAAGGGCAAGATTTCAAAATCCTAACTGCCGCGTTCTCCGTGGCTGATAGATCGGTAGATCTGCATGACAGCCGCTTGCTCGGGACACAAGTTTGTGTCTCTGCATCCGCATTCAGGGGATTAGATGCGTCCGGTGAAAAAGGCAAGTCAGGTAAGAAGGACAAATCCGTGGTAAGAGACGTGTCAGGGGAAGAAGGCGTGTCGGAGGGTTCCGACGCAGACTGTGCAGGAGGCTCGAAGCCGTTCCACTTTGGAGCGGAACTCTGCGGGGGCGGTTGCAATTTTACCGCGGCATCTCGGAGGAGGTCTGTTCGGTCTGAACCTCTTTGGAAGACCTCTGCTGGTGTTGAGGTTTCCTGCGCGCGTAGTTTTTTTGAAGTGCGCACCGTTCGCATTGCGGTTTAACCACACCCGGAGCTCCGCATCCAAAGCAAAACACCCTCAGTTCCTCCCGGCAGTCTGCGTAGGAATGTCCGGGCCTTTGGCAATTCCAGCAGGTGGAATTAGCATGCAGTGCTGCTATGCCTGGTTGCACGTCTAGTGTTGAAGGAGAATCATCTCTATCAAGCTCCGCTACCCTAGGACGCGAGACTTGACGAGGGTAGTGAAGGGAACGTCGGGAAGTCATACGCTCGTTATAATTTTCCAAGTCTCGAACAAATTCTCGCAAATCCAGCAAGTTGGCGAATTTTACATGGAGTGCTGAGCGACCTACGTCTTCCCGAAGGTTTCTCTTCACTATCCTCGTCAACTCCCGGTCTGATAGAGGGTCCCGCATGCGATTGTTTAGCTGGCGGATCTCCTTCAGGAACTCGTCGAAAGGCTGTCCCTCCCTCTGTAGACGATGACGCATCATTTCCATGATGTCGTCATCGTCGTAGGGGTCCATATACTGTTGACGAAGAGCAGCTCGCAACGACTCCCAAGTGTATCGGTTGCGCGAGCTGGCAGCAAAGTGTCGGAACCACTCGGCTGTATCCCCAGCGAAGAAGAGGTGGGCATAGAGGCACACCCTGTCAAAGTCCCCTCCAAGGGTGCGGTCGGTGAACAACTCCACCTGACGAATGAATTCGTCGACCGCGGTCCCTTGGAATTTTAAACCCCATTCCTGGATTGTACGGTGGATATGGTGTGCCGGTATTGTCGCTGAGGAGGCAGCCGGCTGGTGTCGACGCTCCACTGGGTCAGCTCGTGCAGTCGATACCCGGGGAGTGTTGTCCAAGCCCATGGCAGAGATACGCCGAGCGCATTCTAGGTCGATCAGTTTCTGCAAGGATTCATCGATTCCTTGCGGAAACTGATCGCCAAAAGACTGCACCGGCGTCCTAACTGTGTCTGCTTTTGGGGGCCTGCTGACCGCTCCCTGGTCTGAGCGCGGCGATGCAGGGGAAAGTGCCTGTGTGGTGGGTGCTGGGGGAGATGGCCTATTTTGACCCCACCAGGCTGGAGGCTTTGCGCCCCACCAGGCCGGTGGTTTCTGGCCCCACCAAGGTGGTGGTGGGTGATTCCACCAAGGGGGTCGTTGTTGTTGTTGTGGAGGTGGCTGTTGTTGCCCCCACCCCTGTGGTGGCAAACCCCATCCAGGATACGAACCCCAGACATCCGTAATTATTTCTTGCGGGGGCTGTTCTTGTGGTCCACATCCCCAAGCGGTTGGTTGTTGCAGTTGGGGCTGTTGGTGACCCCAGCCATAAGTTGGTGGATGGCCCTGCCCGGGGTAGGACGCACGCCCTTCCCCTGCTCCATTTTGCGGCAGTTGCTGCGTTGGTGGTTGCGGGTCCCGAGATGTTTGCTCTTCGACCGGCGCAACCTCCAGCAGCTCCGCTGGCGGAAATTCTTCCGCGTCAGGGTTGAGCTGCGCCTGGGACCTTGATCGGGTCACCATATTGCTCGGTTTTGGCGCAGCTCCCCTTCCTTGTCCTATTGGGGGTGGAGTGTGGTTCAGTGGCATTGTAATATGCTACAACAACCTATTTTAGTCTTAAGAATTTGGTATTTAGTTTTAAAATTTAGCGTAAGCACGAAAAAAAAACATTATACCGCTATGATAAAAAAAAATGAAAAAACGCGATACTCGACAAGGTATAATGGCGCACTTCGCGAAACGATATTGAGAAAAAAAAAGGATTTATGGTTAAGTTTTGCTTCCTGAACCCTTTCGGACTCTTCCTCTCTTCCACTCTCAGAATGGCATCTTCATCATAAAAAAAAACGTGCTAGACGCCGAAACGAAAAGAAATTCCGTCGGCCAAGAGAAAATATGTGTAACAGAAAAATGTGGGAATAAGTTCGGGGTCATTTCCTGTCGATACGCTACCTATTCTGTTCATAGGTTTCAGGAAGTTGGAGTCATTTTACAGGCGTAAACGCCTGTAAAATGCAGTTCCCCTATTCCGTTGACCGTCGAAACAGGATAGGCAGGGCAAAGACGAGTCCAGACCTCCGACTTGCCGTAGAAAAAGAGCTATAGAAGGTCAGTGCCTACACACAAAGGTGGGAAGACGAACGAGGGACCCGGATTGGAGATCGGGAGTAAACTCCCGATTCCGGTAGTTCCAAAGAGTCCCTTTGGTCGAACGCCTTGCCCACGATGCAAAAGCATCCTTATACAACCACAACGTAGGCACTGCCTGTTGGGGGATAGGTGGGGATGGGAAAACCTACTCTACAGGGATAAGGTACTCTACATGGATTGGATAAGGATTTTATCGAAAAAAAGAGCAAAAAAAATATAGCCGGAGTTTGGAAGTCCCTGTGTGCGTGCAGCACTAAAGTGAGGATGAAACCTCAAAAGCTGTCAAACTCCGGCAGTGGGACCGATAATTGGACCTCAAGATGGAATGAGGTCCTAGGGTGACCGAAATCACCCTAACGGTAA
This sequence comes from Chloromyia formosa, assembly GCA_964017055.1. Taxonomy (NCBI): domain Eukaryota; kingdom Metazoa; phylum Arthropoda; class Insecta; order Diptera; family Stratiomyidae; genus Chloromyia; species Chloromyia formosa. The sequence goes on along the minus strand of OZ024815.1, from coordinate 53,640,895 downwards.
ATTATTCGGCCCCACGTTGGGCGCCATTTGTAATATGCTGTGTTAGTTGAGGTGACCCTCAACCGAGGACGAAGATTCAGGCTGGTCGTTCAGACCTGCCGGGACACCTAAGTGCCAATATCTTCTCAGACTGAATTCAGTTGACGCGTGCTCGACACTAGCTCAGCTGTCGGTAGTGGGGGCGGGGTTTTGGTGAATTAGCCTGCCTCGCATCGCTACAAAAAAAAAATCACGCGTCTACCCGATTGACAATCCAATACGGGATTCCCTCACAGGATAAAAAAAAAGTTGACCGCGAAAAATCCCTAAGTCCCTGCCTCTAGCACGGGAACCCCCTGATGGCGATGGGGCTCCGCGCTCCCTCCCCTAACCTTGGGTTGGGCCGCGCATTATTGCCCAACCCCCTTCGCGAAACGACGAACACTGCGCGCCGAGAGTGGATTAGAGAAGTGCCCTTACTGGCCCAGGAAGCAAAATATCTGTTTAATCAAAAGTATTCATATCATTTATTATTTTCATTTTTAGTCTATTCTTTTCTTTCTATGCAAACTAATTCCTATCCTACATATAACGATATAAGCTCTACATTTTTTTTCGACAATGGAAAATGTTTTAATTAACTTTTGAAGCTAGCAATCACACTAGATTCTCTATGAAGCGTGGACAGAAATATGCTCTTACTGCAAGGTTATGGTTTTGCCAATTTATTTTTCTTTTTCTCAAAAGCTACCGAACGGATTGAATTGATCAATTCAATTTTCAAACTGTGCCAAAAACAGTGCTAATATCCATACTGATATTCTCTATTAAAATCGTATTATACATTATCGTAAATAGAATAGAATGATTATAAAAAAAAAAATCGTTTCTAAATTTGTAATCCAATTATTCTGTTCAACGACATAACAGCAACCCAATCTGCTGTTTTTTTTTTCTCAAATTATCAACAATTTGTTTTCCGATTACCGCAATATACGAAAATTCAATAATAGCTCCGTTTGTTTTTCTTATACTCTTACTTTAGGCCATTTCCATAATCCGGGCCATAATATGTTATTACCAAATTTTATATGAAATAACCGATTTTCATATAAAAAAAAAATGTTCCGCCCCACTCCAGTGTTTCACCATGTCTTTTGTTTTTTTTTTTAAACCTAAGGATATCACCAACATGTAGAGTGTGCCATAACTCCTCTGATATTTATAGCAGCTCACATTGAATGGGAGACCGGGTATATACACAAACAAAATGACATCACTATATGTTGTCAAATTAATGGCGACTTATATGAACTATCATAATTATAAGAAATATCGTACTTTCCTTATCATAACGTATGTAGACTCTGTGGTGGCTCGATGCCCGAATCTGGCGGCGGCTCCGTGCGACGACGATGATTTGTCGCGAATTGGTGCGGCTCGCTGCCGATTTGTGGTGGCGCTCCGTCCGACGACGATGGCGCTCGTTGCCAAATTGGTGGCGGCTCCGTCCGACGACGATGATTTGTCGCGAATTGGTGCGGCTCGCTGCCGAGTTGTGGTGGCGCTCCGTCCGACGACGATGATTTGTCGCGAATTGGTGCGGCTCGCTGCCGATTTGTGGTGGCGCTCCGTCCGACGACGATGATTTGTCGCGAATTGGTGCGGCTCGCTGCCGATTTGTGGTGGCGCTCCGTCCGACGACGATGCGCTCGTTGCCAAATTGGTGGCGGCTCCGTCCGACGACGATGATTTGTCGCGAATTGGTGCGGCTCGCTGCCGATTTGTGGTGGCGCTCCGTCCGACGACGATGGCGCTCGTTGCCAAATTGGTGGCGGCTCCGTGGCCGAATTTGGTGGCGCTATTCTGGCCAAATTGATGTCGCTCCGTGCTTCTTTTTGGGTGGATGAGCTCTCAGCCTCCGGCCGGCAGACACGCCGTCCGCTTTGGGGGTTAACTTCTTTTTCTGTGGCCGCTCTCGCTTAGCGGACGGCGTTCCTGCCGGCCGGCGTATTTTTTTTTTTTCTGCCTAAACACGAAAACTCATTAACGTCCCTTACTTCGGGATATATCCTATATATCACATACCTTTTGTTTCAGATTTCCCCGATTTTTTTCCGTTCACACGCGCCTACTCCACGTCGTCAATCCCAAACGTCAGATGACAATTTGACCTTCGAAACTCCAATTGGCATTTCGAAGGTCAAATTGTCATCTGTTGACACTTTGAAATCCAATGTGGAGCCGGTACTGCTCCAGAGATGGCGCTATGCCATCATATGTCATTGGCATAAATGGCTACGTTCACAAAACATCAATGCTACATGAGCGCTGTGCGCTGTGTTTTATGAACGCCTCCATTGGTCGGGTTGCTCTGGTACAGCCAGTTGCAAGTGTGCCCGCGAGTATCTTCGCGGGTACACTCGCAACTGTGTGTACCTTCGGCGCGACCGACACCAATACAAGACACACATTACACCGTTCCGGATCCCCCATTTGTTTTTTTTTTGACTTCAGAATCGTAATTATCGACCCAAAAACCCCCAATCCATCATCGGCCGCGACCACGCACAACACAAATAAAGACGAAAAGCTTCTCTCCGCCAGTAAAATCCAACTGAAAATTTACTCCACTTCATTCTACACCACAATATATCGTAGCGACATCGTATATATATCACATCAACAAATCTAATCAATAGTTCAGTTCTCTCATCTACTTTTCTATTCCCTCCAGACTTAAACGATCTGATCTGATCATGCTCCGATACCGACAGACAGAACTACTAAACCTATTCAGTTTTCAACTCATCCGATTCCGACCTGAACTTATTGATCATTTTTCGATTGCGGAGTAGGTCGACCTAGTTCGGTGTACGGAGTAGGTTAAAACAAAAACAATATACCCTATACTAAAAGTCTAGGGTATAAAGAGTAGGTTCGTGAATTGGCAACCACGACTACAACCTATGACGGCGCGAAATGTCGCGTGCTGCATAAAGGTAAGGTGTCGGGGGACTTTGAGATTCGAAGTGAAGCTCGGCAGGGGTGCATCCTCTCACCGATCCTATTACTCATAGTGATCGGTGATGTGTTACATGCAGCCCTATCCGGACTCGACAGAGGAATTCAATGGATTTTGACATCTTATCTACAACATCTTGACTACGTTGCCGACATATGTATGCCTACTCTCCCACAAAGTCATGGATCTGTCTGCAATGGCGTTAGATGTCGAGAGGGAGGCAAGTAAGGTTGGGCTGAAAATTAATACCAACAACACCAAGGTTCTTAGCCCGCCATTGCGAAAAAGAAATCCGACACCTATTGCCATCAATACAATTTCGTCTACCTGGGTAGCATTGTTGCCGAAAATGGTGGTACGGAGCAGGACATCGCTCGTTGTATCAACCAGGCTAAATGCGCATGCTGTCCAAAACCTGGCAGAGCTGTTATCTCAGTATCAAGACAAAGCTGGGCCTGTTTCGCTCCCTGGTACTGTCAGTGCTTTTGTATGGGAGCAGTACATGAAAAGTTTCCGTAAAAGTTACCAGAAAGCTGCAAGTTTTCGTCAACTCATGTCTTCGTCGAATTTTAAGAATATTCTGACCCGAAACAATATCGAATGAAGAGCTAAGTCGGCGTACGGGGCAGATGCCAATTGACGAATTGATACGCAAGCGAAAATGGCAGTGGGTAGGTCGCACATTGCGGAAGAGTGATAACTGCATTGCTTTGCATACCATGAAATGGAACCCCATTTCTAACCAAGGCCGACCAAGTGGGGATCCTCGAATCACATGGCGTCGATCTGTGGCAAAGGAGTGTCAGGCACTGGGTAAGTCTATTGAGGAGTTGCGCCCCATTGTCCAGAACAGAGTGCGATGGCGCGCAGGAGTAGTTGACGCGCTATGCCCCACTAGGGGTTAAGGCAAAGTAGTAGTAGTACCACAGTACTCTACCCAACCAAGCACACTAGAGAGCATTTGCTTGGTGAATCCTACAGATGTGCAACAAATTACAAAACATCACGTTTTCCGATACATCAACCATAGGGGTATCAAATGATATACCGATGGAACAAAAATGGAAGAGACAGCTGGTGCTGGAGTCTCTGGACTGAGCACAAGGATCTTGTTACCTGGTCCATTGTATTTCAGTCGGAGCCTCTGAATTTTCCCTGGTGCAGGACTCGACACCATGTATCTCGTGCCATTCACTCCTGAAAGTACTTAGAGGTCTTCAATTCTGGCTGCCTCCAACCAAGTAAGCCTGTGTCCGAACCCATTCACGTTTTTAGCTGGTTCCCAGTAATAATGCTGGACTGGGTCTATCGAATCAATTAGTTGCTTGCATTTTAACGACAATACCCGTATGGTTAGATTGGAGGCTGCCAGCGGGATACCTATGAAGATACCACTGGGTGAGATATCACCCCAGATGAGCGTGTCCGAAGAAACTCTCTACTTGAATGACGTCGATGAAACTAAACGCCATCTGCGCAGCAGTTACTTTGGTGAGTAGTCTGGAAGATAAGGCGACAAACATTACTGATTCTACCCAATTTCTGCTGTTTCTTCAAGTAAACGATACTATGAGTTTTTTGTGACAGAGAAAGCATGAATAGTATGCATGGAATATTAACTTCAAGAAAGACGGAAAACTGTTATCGTACCACTTGTGTCAACGGTCAACTTTATTGCTTAGTCGTGGACTTACTTAACTGTATTCAGTTCCACAAATTTCGGTATACTTGAATACTCCTGGCTTTGACTGTCATACAACAGTACACTCGTCTGTGCCCAAGACCTGTAGAAAGCCTTTGATTGCGTGTGGACCGAAGGCTTGGTCTTCAAACTTATTAATTTCGGTTTCCCATCTTCGGTAATTAGAATTGCTATCAGCTTCTTCTTAAATAGAAAGTTCAGGGTTACCCTTGATGACAACAGTTCTGAATTATTCCCAGTGACCTCAGGGGTACCACAAGGTTCAATTACCGGACCTGTGGTGTACAATATCTTCACGGCGGACGTCCCAACTCCTGAAGATCCTCAAGCGGGAATAATTCAATACGCAGATGACACTCTAATTTTCGCTGCTGACACCGACCCACTAACGGCCGCCTTAAGGGTCAACAGCTACTTAATCCAACTGGACTCGTATCTCCAAAGTTGGGGTATCCGTATTAACGCAGAAAAAACGCAAGTTTGTCTTTTCAGGAACCCATCCAGATTTTCCGGTTCAAGAACCTTAGTCAATAAAGCAGAAAAAGTTGTCATTACTGTAGGCAACACGCCAGTCCACCCTAAAGCCTCTTTGAAATATCTAGGGGTCTTGTTTAACAAGTTCCTCCGGTTCCACCCCCATGTCCACGAAACAGTTAAGAGAGCTCATATTAACTTCAATAAAATCCGATACCTCTTTTCAAGATCGGTGGGATTGTCGAAGAAGGTAAAGGTAATCACTTACAAATCCCTCATCCGCCCTATTCTTACATATGCCTCACCAATTTGGCTCACCTGCTCCAAAACAGCAATTAAGCGAGCAGAAATTTTTGAAAGAAAAGTTCTACGCCTTTGTACCGGAAAGCGCCGGCGCTTCTGGACTCCCCAAAAAAAATATTTCAAGAACAGTGAAGTATACAGCTGCGCCCAAATTGAAAATATTACAGACAGAGCTGTGAACCTTAGTCGGCGATTCTACCAAAAGGCAGAGCATCACCCAAATATTAATATCAGCTCTCTATTCAGGGTGGCCATGAACCGAGAAAGCGTCACAGTTACTTCGGATCCATCTTCTTCGCTGAGCTTGAGGCCCAGCGCCATAGTGAAATCCTCAAATGATGCGATCTTCCACAACCTTTATAATTATAGTGGCCGGCAACATCGCAGACATTAGTGGACTGCACGCCCAACGTGACCGACGCTTCTAGACTGACGACATGACCAATGACACGACTGTCGACTTACGGGTAATAAAAAAAGGAAGAAAAGTCGTGGTGCTCCAAAGAAGCGGCAAAAGAAGAGCTTCCCTTTATATCTACTTAATTTTATTAATTAATTTTTAATATTTAGAATTGCCTTGTGGCTACACGTAATGAAAAAAGAGTTTTTAAGAATGATTTCCCTAGCTACACGTAATGAAAAAAGAGTTTTTAAGAATGATTTCCCACACTAGTGGCTGGTAAGGGCGACGGCATGTTAAGCATCATGCACGTTGTATGATAGTCGATGGCCGTCGCCCGGCAAAAAACTTTGTTTGTAAATTGCCACTGGCGCCAAGCCAGAACAATGAAATGAATTTTATACCTACAAGCTGCACGTTGCAGTTTGCATTCGGTATGGATTCACACCCATGTCGTGTTGGTCGGCCTATATAAGGCAAAACAACATCTGTCTTGGGTCATTCCCTTTCACGCCTCTCCCACTGGTGCGATGCGCGGAGCAGAGGCGTCTGATGAGACGCGCTTCGCACCAGCGGTCGAAACCGGCGAATCACGCTTTTTGGGCCCCCTTTCGAGGGGGAAATCATTTTTAAGACTTATTGTTAAGTTAGGATGTAAGCTCAGTTAATGTTGAGTTGAAAGGCTTTGAATATGCAAAATAAAACCTTCAAAATGAATGTCATACAACAGTTCAATGCAGTGGCGGATCTAGAAATCGAGTTTGGAGGAGGCCCGACTTATTCAACATTTTGTCCTTAAAATGCGTATGTATTCCTTATAAAAAAAAGCATTCAATGATGAACGTTCAAAAACTCGTATCAAAGTTAGATTAGATACAAATGCCGCTGTGCTTACCCCAGCACGCATGGACTGCGATAGGGTTCGTTTTGATGCCACCATGGAATCATCACCTGACAATCGTAATCATAGAACCAAAAGGAACTCCCAATAAAACGAAGGCATTTGCCACCATCAACATTAGCTAAGTCATCCAGTTTTGTGAAGAAATGGGATCCAAGTAATGTCTTCTTCAATAATTTCACAATAGGACAGGTGCAGAGAGCATAAAGAATACGCTCTTTTAGGTGTTCCAACATGTAGTAGTACCAATTTTTGCAATCGATATGAAATATATACCCAAATTTTGGGATATTTTCAGGCAATTTTGGGCATCGAAAACAATTTTTGGAAGATCAAAATGTTTGAGAGAACTTCCAACTTGACGTCTAGGTTGTGGTGAACTATCATGTCTTTAACAATGTTATTACATAAATTTTCTCGCCTCTTTTAGTTTAGCAGAGCAACTAGACTTTAATCTTATTGAAAGGTACGCTTTCCCATTTATCCATCTAGGGTTGGTCCTGCGAAAAACTTTAATCATCTCATCATCATTGTGGCTACAGCGGACCTCGGCCGTCTGGAATCGCGCTTTCCTAATCGCCTGCAGTACGCTTGGAGCAAGTAGTATGGGTTAATCAGAATGATGAAGGCAGCAGAAAGTGTATAGTACTTAGAGGATCACAAAAAGCAACGCATGACAATCTTTGAACCTCCCCCATCAAGCAACGGTTAGCCCTCATACGCGTAAAACAATACCTTACTTAGAACACCAGAAAATTTACCAGATATTACGACAGCAATGTCAACCGCATTAGCACAGACACCCCTCTCGTCCCGATACTTTCAGATTCTAAATCAGTATATTGACAACTGAGTCCCAGAGAAAGGGAGCACATTGCGGGATACCCCTTCTCAGAAGTCTACCTTCATTTGATTTTCCCAGATAGTAGATGGCGACCATGCTCCTTATTTAGCAAAATTGAAGAGGAACGCGTACCGCAATGAATCCCACCCATGTAGGGTACCTATTGCATTCCCTTTTTGAAATCATTTTCAAATATCAAATATTATACGACCAAACATTTTGGAGGAGGTCTGGGCCCCCATGGCTCCCTCTGGATCCACCACTGTTCAATGGCACACCAAACTGCCGAACACTTGAAACACCAACTAATTAAATATGTCGGACCTAACCTAACACGATGACGCATAGGAGAAGTTGACGCACTATGCCACACTAGGGTAGGTGTTAAGGCAATCTATGTAGATATTATAGTCTATTTGATTGAGGGGCTCCGTCAAAGATTTAATTGGCAGTGGGTACACCACATCGCTAAACAATTACACTTTGGAGTAAAATGAAGTGTACATATCACTACCAACTCAATTAGTTGGGAATACACTTCGCCAAAAATGATCAGCATAAAGCATATCATTTCATTCAATGTAATTCGCACCCGTGTCGTAAAATGCGCACTACATATAAAGTGAGCATTTCACCAACTGATGTACGAGTATTCTGGCGAAAGTCGGAATACAGCACAATAGTTGGGCTGGTCGAGCTACCTCCCCGATAAACTAAAGGTATGTAGCTCCTGATGAGTATGGTCTATCGATGGACGAAACCAGTCGGCTGAGGTGCGATAGGATTTATGCTGATCATTTTTTGGTGAAGTGTCGACTCAGTCTCGTTGCAATGAGTTGGTAGTGATACACTTCATTCTATTCTTAGCAACTTGTAGTAAAGGCGCTATGTGTGATAATAATGAAATTCAGTTACACTTTGGATCTCCTATCCGTCCCGCTGAGCCCAAAATTCCAACAATCTGGCCTCTTCAGAAAAAGTTTGTCGACCTCTGTATTAAAGCTTCAATGAGATACATACTGTAGCATGTATCATGAGTGATACAGAAGCTCACACACACACATCGGTCATATGCACCGATACCGGAATGCATCTGAAAATGGTCGCATATTGAAGAGGACATTTTGTGTGATTCGTACACTTATGCAATTCAAGTTTTTCCAGATTTCCAACTTGAAAATGTTCATTGTTGCACCGCAAGATTTCCGCTATTATTAAGAAACTGTATTATTATTGCTTCTTGGAAAGGCCTTCTTTTGTCGTATTGTCTTGCATATATTATGTCTTTTAGCAAAAATCCATAGTCCGGTTCAAGTATGATCAAGTGTTTCAAAACATGCAGTTTACACATCTGTGAACATGTTAAATAAAACGGGTTTTTTGTTTTATCAAGGCAGCTTCTTTAAATGTACATATATATATATTTGTTAATTCGACTGTTTGACAACACCGATGGATGCTGCTAATTATTAGTCAGGAGCAGCTAAATTTCAAATTATGGTTGAATGAAAAAATTTTCGTACGTGTAACAAGTGGAGTGACAATTAGCTTAAAAATGGTAATATCCGTATACTTTAGGCTAGCGGCTTTCGCAAAAAATGGGATTATTGGGTCTTAAAACATACAAATAAGCCGGAAAGCCTTGGAGCGTTAAAAAAACAGTAAAAACCATTATACTGCTTTATTGAAAATAGGTTTATTGAGTCTTGAAACCTCAAGGAAACCTTGACTTTATCATTGGATTCACACTTGCGGTCAAACCACTTGATTCTGATGATCAGACCACTTCATTTGACCAGACCACTTTTGATTTTGAAACTGTCAAGATATAAAATATATACGGAAATGCACTCTGAAACCGCACTCAAGGTCAAGGAATTTCCGCTTTAGGTACTACAAATTCTCCATGTGTGGGTTCGAAGCCGCTAAGCTAAAACTTTCAAAACAAAAAAAAATATCTCTGCTTTCTGGCACGTCTCATATTAAAATATTGTATAATGGAAGTTCAAATGATCCGATGCATGCTGTGCGTTTGTTCGTTAGTCCGTTTGCGCGTTTGTCCGGGCACTTCCTGTGGTCCGAACTCAATCGAATTTGGCATGAAGATTCCTTGGGTGATCCTGACCACGGCCCGATGCCAGCAATTTTGTTTATCGACTGGACTAATGGTATATTCTGTTGTGTTCAAAGCAAAATTACTCGCCTAACACTTGGAAGATCGCTCCTTCAGGTATATCCCGTGGTTTGAGTTCAACCAAATTTGGTACATAGTTTCCTTGGGTTATTTCAAGTAACATACGGTGATAATTTGGTCCGACTGCAGGTGTGCGTTAGGACAAAACGACTCTCCTAATCACGAATGAAAACAAAAACCAAACCTGGTAGATATTGGTATCTACTGATTCGGAGTGATGAGACGATTGCACTGGAGTACTGTTGAAGGAATTTCGAGTACTTTGGTCAGCATTGACGGCATTTTGAATCTATTGATCAGGCACAAAGAACAATCTTGGCTATAAAGTAATATGGGCCAGTCGTTTTCCTCTTTCATTTCACTGCCCTAGACCAAATTTCCTTACCAGCTCTTCGTGGTTTTTCCTATATTCTATTATGGCATTGAAGTCACCCATTAGGAATTTCAAGTGACTGTTGCTACTGTCCCAAGCCTGGTTGATGTCGGTGTAGAACTCCTCAATTTCTTTACCAGTACGGCGAGATGTAGGTTTGTAGATTTGAATATAGTGTCTATAGTGTATCTCTGGAGGGCGCATCCTGGAACGGCAGTGATCACTGACCATTGCTAACCAATGTTAAGCGCCAGTGATGGCGGTACGATGATTTGGTTGAGGTAAACTTTCCCCCTTGTGGTGTGGGGCGTAAAAATAATACAACGACCATTCCCTTTGACGACCTGTAGTTAAAACCGACAAACAAAGGACAGGATGTGTATGCCAGCAACTTGCACTATCCGAAATCTTTATATGCTAACGAAACGTCAACTATGCCTCGGATAAGGACTGACTCAACGGTTACGACTTTTGGTTATCGTACAATGACAAAGATTGGATTCTGGAATGTGCGTACTCTCCTGTACAATGGATCAGAAGGTCCTCAGAATGCACGATTTCTTCAATTAGAAAGTGAATTACTGAGGTATAAATTAAACATCTTAGGAGTTAGTGAGATAAGATGGTGGAACAGCGGAGAATTCATCTCTCCAACGGGTAGCACTGTAATGTTGTATTTCGATAGAGCTATCGGTGGTGGTCGTAAGTCAGGTGTAGGCAGGGCCATCGAGAGGGGGGGCGGACGGGGCGAAACGCCCCGGGCCCGTGTATTTCTCGGGGGGCCGAAAATTTGAAAAATTGAAAAAAAAAACCAATCTACGCATTGCTTTTTTTGCTCCTTGCCTTTCACACCACTCTGACGCTAGCCATATATGGGCCTTTAAAAAAACACGTACGCTTTGACTTTTTTTTTTGTTCATTGAGCTACCGGTCGCCATATAGGGGCCCCTACAAAAGTTGAGTACCGGGCCCGGATTTTCTCTCGACGGCCCTGGGTGTGGGGCTCCTTTTAACCAGAGCCGAACGAAACTGTCTCTTATCCTTGGATCATGACCGCCAGGTTCCAGTCCAAAATGAGGAACATCTCAGTAATACAATGTTATGCTTCAACTAAACCCGCCATTGTCATGGCGAAAGACTCCTTCTACGAAGAAGTAAACGAAGTTTAGAGCAGAAAACCTAAAGGTGATATTATAATGGTTATGGATGATTTGAATGCAAAGGTTGGCACTGATAACTATGGGCTCAGACATGTGATGGGAAGCCACGGTCTGGGTGATCGTAACGATAACGGTGAAAGATTTGAAAAGCTCTGCAACTTTCAAAGTCTCTTCATCGGTGGTACTATGTTTGAGCATAAGGACCACCACAAAATCAATTGGTCCTCTGTTGATCGGCGCAGAGCACAATATTAAATCAACCACTTTGCCATTAGTAAAAGATTCAAGAGTTACCTCCTGGACGTGCGAAACAAGAAGGGTGCCGATATTGGCATGGGAAGAGACCATTATCTTATGATCACTAATGTTCGGTTGCGTATTGCAGCCGTGCGCCGTCCTACCGACGAAAACCCAGGCGCCGCAGATCTAACACCGATCGACTAAAAAATCCAGCTGTCTTACAACAACATAATGACCAACTTGCGCAAAAAGCAGCTCAGGTAACTAGTTACCCAGATAGTGACATACTAGAAACGAAAACTTTGACGCCATAAAAAATGCGTACATTGATAGCGCAGATACCAACCTTGACACAAAGCCGGATTGCCGGAATAAGCCCTGGATGTACGATGTTTCATGACAGCGGGTTGTTGAAAGAAAAGAGCTGAAGGTTCGCTTGGCTGCAGCATCAGACGACAATCGAAGCAGCATCGAACTCCTTTACCGCCAGAAAGCTCGAGAAGTTCAGCGTAGTGTGCGACGCGATAAAAGAGTCTATGCGAATTCTCTTTTAGCCTCAGGAGAAGAAGCCGCAAGAAGAAACAACTTAAACGCCATCTAAATTGTTGTCAAAGAATTCACAGGTGGTCGTAACTCCTGCCAACATTCAGTGAAGGATAGTGATGGAAAGTTACTTATCTTGGAAGAAGATCAAATGAGGCGGTGGAAAGAACACTTCGCCGCGGTTTTGAACGTAACCTCCGGTGAAGTTCCCCCTCATATAGATAATTTAGCTAACCATTAAAATGTGCATATACGGCCCACTTCCCCGACTAGAGAGGAAATAGTCACCGCAATTATTGCACTAAAACGAGGAAAAGCCGCCGGACTCGACGGAATCCCTGCCGAACTTTATCAAGCAGGGCTAAGCGTAACTGCCGATTTGCTGCACCCACTTGTTGATAAAGCGTGGAAGACCTTTCCCACTAAGTGAAAGGAAGATTTGATCGTCAAATTTCCGAAGAAGGGTAGCCTCACAGACTGAAATAATTGGAGAGGCATTTGTTTGCTTATGTCCTTGTCAAAATATAGTACTCGCAATAGCTAAAATCGTCCTGGAAAGACTAAAGGCCCACTAAGAAAGCACAATTGATGAAAAGCAGGCTGGTTTTAGATCCGAATTCTCCTGTGTCGATCACATTAACACCTTGCGAATCATCATCGGGCACTGAGTACGATTCTCCGCTTCACTGGCTTTTCATCGATTTCCAGAAAGCTTTCGATAGTTTGCACCGGGGTTCTATATGGGCGGCCTTGCGCAGCAGGGGCATCCCTGAGAAGCTTGTGGCTATTATTAAGGCAACCTATGGCGGCGCAAAATGTCGCGTTCTGCATAAAGGTCAGGTGTCGGGGGAAAGAGATTCGCAGTGGAGTTCGGCAGGGTTGCATCCTCTCACCGATTCTATTCCTCATTGTATCGGCGATGTGTTGCATACAGCCCTATCCAGACTAGACAGAGGAATTCAATGGACTTTGACATCATATCTACAACATCTTGAGTACGCTGACGACATATGCCTACTCTCCCACAAAATCATGGATCTGTCCGCAATGGCGATAGATCTAGAGAGGGAGACAAGCAAGGTTTAGCAACAGATTAATACCAACAACACCAAGGTTTTTAGCTCGCCATTGCGAAAAAGAAATCTGACACCTATTGCCATCAATACAATTTCGTCTACCTGGGTAGCATTGTTGCCGAAAGTGGTGGCACGGAGCAGGACATCGCTCGTCGTATCAACCAGGCTAAACGCGCATACGGCATGCTGTCCAAAATCAGGCAGAGCAGTTATTTCAGCATCACGACCAACCTGGGCCTGTTTCGCTCCCTGATACTGTCTGTACTTTTGTATGGGAGCAGTACATGGAAATTTTCCGTAAGAGCTACCAGGAAGCTGCAAGTTTTCGTCAACTCATGTCTACGTCGAATTATAAGAACATTCTGGCCCGAAACAATATCAAGTGAAGAGCTAAGTCGGCGTACGGGACAGATACCAATCGAATTGATACGCAGGCGAAAATGGCAGTGGATTGGTCACACATTACAGAAGAGTGATGAATGGATTGTTTTGCATGCCATGAAATGGAACCCCATTTCCAACCAAGGCCGACTAAGAGGGGGTCCTAGAATCACATGGCGACGATCTGTGGCAAAGGAGTGTAACGCGCTGGGTAAGTCTTTTGGAGAGTTGCGCCCCATAGCCCGGAACAGAGTACGATGGTGCGCAGGAGTAGCTGACGCGCTATGCCCCACTAGGGGTTAAGGCAAAGGAGTATCTCTGGGAGAGTCTGAGTATCAAACTGGTTACTCGATCCGAGACATTTGTTACACTACACTACACTACTATTCTTCTATTCTGATACAATAATCTACCACGCTGTTTTGATGCAGGTTGGTAAGGGCAAGGGGTAAGGGTTAGTGGGTGTGTGGTGTTATTATTAGCACTGGCAGTGAATAGGGGTTGGGGGTCCGTTGGAATTATCATCTTCCACCGGACAATCTACCCTAGCTGGATTGACGAATTTCTTATTGATGAAAAAGCCGTGCTTGGGATTTGAACCCGGTACTTCTTGAGTGAAAGTCCAGCGCTCTACCTATTCTGCCAAATAGGGTTCCTCAAAATATACCACTCTTTAAATGAAGATATCTCAAAAACTATCTCAGATACGGCAAAAGTTTTTTTTTTTTTGGCTTTTGGCTGAATTTCCATGTGATCTTTAATTTTGTCTTAGAACGTTTTTCGGTGCGTTTAACCGTTAATCGAAATATTGTCCAAAAACAAACAAAAATAGCTATTTGTTGTTTTCTGAGTTTTAGCGGAAGGTTATCTTGAAAAATATTTCAGATGCGAAAAGAAAATTGTTTTTATATTTTTGATGGATCTGCTTGTGATCTTTTATTTAGTCTCAGAAACTTTATCGCTATGATTAACTGTTTTCGAAATATTTTCAAAAAACCAAAAATGTTTATTTGTTTCGTATTTTCTAGTGACTATCTCGAAAACTATTTGAGATCCGAAAAAGATTAATATTAAGTTTTTAAGAGTTTCCTGGTGAGAATTAATTTTGTCTTAGAATATCTATCTTTCAAAATATTCAAAAAAAAACTGAAAAGGTTCTTTTTTGTTGTTTTTCCGAGATTCTACCGAAAGTCGACTTCGAGCACTTACAAGCACTTTCGGTAGAATCTTCTCTGGACCCCACTTCAAAAATAGAAAATAAAAAATATCCTGGATAATTAGTATCCTTCACAACACAAAGCGGCAAACGACGTAATTTTAAAATTTTCTTGCAAATTTTAACCCTCTACGGCCGCCAAATTCACCCCCGGAGGCTTGCCAGACTCCTCATTTTTGTATTCCTGCATAATAATAACAACGACAGGCTAAGATACCCAAGAGTGGGCACTGCGAACATGAGATCTATTGTGCCATAGCCTTAATTAATCCAAAAGACCCTCAACCAGCCTAATGAAGGCAAGTAGATCCTTTGTAGGGGTGCTCCTTACGACCACTGAGCTCACGATGGAGTCCTTAAGAAACAAGTACCTGGAACAGGCTACCGCCGGACATTCTCAGAGAAGATGTTTAGTGGACTCTGTGTCCTCCAGGCAAAGCCTGTACTGCGTGGATAGACCCATTTTGTTGAGGTGGTGCCCCGTAAGGTAACCCACGATTAGTCTCAGGCAGCTGGTTTCTTTAAGACCGTAGGGTTTTAAAAGATCTTTGGACTGCCGCAGTCCTGGAAGACAATCCCAGTGACGCAGTCTTTCATTGGCAGACCACTCCCTCACTAGTGATCTTGTTTTAGCCCAACTCACCACAGTAAGTGTTTGCTCACACGGGTCGTCTTGTAATCGGCTCGTCTGCGATTTGAAGTTCAATTCCCAAGCAAATGTATGGAGGTGCTCATACGGGTCGTCCATTGGTCGGCACGTAAGCGAATCGATTTGCTTGGGAAATGGAGTTCAAATCGCAGACGAGCCGATTACGAGACGACCCGTGTGAGCAAACACATAGGATCAGGCCCGAAAATTTATCCGAAGAGACTTGTCTAGCAAGTTCATCGGCAGCTTCGTTACCAGGGATGCCCTAATGGACAGGTAAAATTCCTGCATTACAAAGAAACGATCGTGAAAGTTCTAACCTTGGTACTTATACTGTTACCGAATGGGCCGCCAGCTTCCCAACTATCATAATATAAACTACTGTCTTAAATCAACATGTTGATGTGCTAAAATCATAGTACATTTTATGCCGTAACAAGATACATAATTAACCAACTATATTTTCAAATCATGAGAAAGTGGATAGGTATGAAAAAAATACCTCGTTCTATTTACTTATTATCATCAAAGACAACTATCTTTTATTTTTCAAAGTATCTGTTTCTCACAACTACTACCAAATATCAATTGAAGGCACTCGCCGCTGCCGGTTAATTACATTGAAAAACGAAGACCAGTTTACGCAAATGATCTGGTCGCATCATTTTCATTAGTCTCATGACTTAAAATCTATCTTAAGTGGATGAGGAGCATCTAATAGTTTTAAAACAACTCTCTACAAGGTCTAATACTTCTATAACCAGACAAGACACCGATGGTGTACTTATTTCAATTAACATTGCTTACAAAAAAACAATGTATACGTCTCCACATAACGTGTAACCATCTGAGCACATCAGAAAAGATGATTTGGAGGAAAATTATTAGCGTGTAGGTAGTCATTAGATGACAGTTAATAGAAAACTTAATTTTATGTTTATACGACTGGAGTTATAAGACGTTGTTTAGTATTCGTCCATGTAGTTCCAAGAAAACGTGTTGAAAATAAAATTAGTGACGTGACTGGTCTGTTGTTGACGTTATGCACGGCCAATGAAGGGTATCTACCACACATTGTTGGACGAATACGAAATGCCCTTACATGGCTTAAATGTGCCGTTACTAGCATAATAATAAAAACACTATTCGCAGTAACAAGATTTTATGTTTGGTATTTTAGTGAAAATTTTGAGATCGGGCTAGATGACACAGAATATTTTTTCGATTTCACTGGAAACTGACAAATGGTCCTACGTCTATCTATCCATACCTCCATTCAGAGTTTTGCCGTGATAACGTTTTACACTTAAAATTTGGACCCAATGCTCACTAATCTAGTGATAATTTCAAGCTCTCTAAAGAGCTTTAAGCTTCCCGGAACACCTAGCATGTGCACGTCCTGCTCATTATAATAAACCAACTGGCACCAACTTTCCTCCGATTTGTTACAACTGACATACTTGTGAAAATGTTACTTTAATATACATACGAGTATATTAGGCGCGATTTAACAACCATACAGAGCAGAGCAGGTTAAGACCACAGAATTACACTAGTAGTCTGGATGGCGCAACGGCTAGCACGTTCGCCTTTTACGCACTGGGCCCCGGTTCGATTCCTACTGAATGCGGTAGTTTTCGATAAAAAGGGGATTTACGTGTCGGACTATGAGCCAACTCAGCTGTTAAATGAGTACCCATTTATGGGGTAAATAGCTCGGTTGAGCGTGTTGCTGATCACACACCTCTGTACTGGACATACCGTCACGATCTAGAAAATTAGATGATGCTAACTCATCTCGAGGCCATGGTTCCATGGACTATTGCGCCAGTTATTTTCTTTAATTACACTATCGATTTGATCTTATCGTCCGTGCAAGAATACTGCTCCGTTAAGTAGTCTGCGTTTTGAAATGCAGGCGGCGCAAGTGTCAAATTTGTTGGGCAGTTTCAGTTTCAGAACTACATAAAATTCATTTCCTGCCAATAAAATGTTCGCTTGGAGGAATAGTAAACATAAAAAATATTTTTGTTGCTAAAGGAAATTTGTCCGATTGTACTCGTATCTGTACTAAGGATTTAAGTTTCCTCTTGAAATTTCAGTTGACGTTTGAGTTCTAACTAAACTAAGACACACTCCCAGCAATGACATGCCCTGTTTTCGTGTTCGCTACCCTAATTTGCTCTCGATCATTTTTGTGCCGCTCATCCTGCTCTAATCTGCTCTGTACAAAGAAAAACGCAGCTATTGTCAGATGCTGTTAATTAATGTCGTGCAGTAAAAGACGAATGGTACATTGTAGTAGAAGAATAAGACATTTTTGAAAATATCGGGCACGAACGATAAATATTCAATTCAATTACTCGTGGCGAAAGAGTAGTACGCAAAAAGAGAGAGGAACGGGTACTTCCCACACAAAGTGCCTTTTACTTTTTCTTACTTTTCAGGTTTTTGCCCATTACTCTTTTATAAAATCGTGAAGAGACCTGCATTCTGGATTAAAATAAGACCTTGATTCAGTTGAAGTAAAAAAAGCCCAATCGATTCAAAACAACGAATACTTCCCATACAATGGTTCCCTCCTCCTAGAAGCGCTTTTTACGGGGCAAATGATGAGAAAACTGCCATAATAATGAAGCCACCAACATTTTGCCTCCCGTTGATAATTTTTCCCGTGAATATTTTCTCTATATTTTGGAATTCAAATTGATTGTGCCGCCGCTTTAGTCCAGTTCTAGGCAAATCACGGGTAACTCCTAAAAAAACTACACTACACTACTTTTTTAGTGCACATCTTCATTGAAAATTTGTAATTTTAATATCACCACTAAAGCGGCTATAATGCAGTCAAAACACTTAACGCGTTTGACACCGACCTTGAGTTAGGCAGCGCAATAAGCCTAACCCCCGTTCGGAGTGAGAGTGCACTTTGCGCCAACGTCATCATGAGACACCCGTGCTAGTTGCATGGACGACTTTTAGCTTTGGCCGGTTGTCATGGAAAGACGCCGTTTGTTTTGGCTGCCGCGCTAGATTTGTCCTGTAACGACGAGCGAGGCAATAGTCGCCACAACAAACCCCGTTCACACTGTCGATAGCCGCGCTAGCAATCTACAGCGTGTCTAACTCGGTCACCACTGAGGTTGCTTTGATACTTAGGTGTCCGAGACGGTCTGAACGACCATGCCTTCAGCCTCCGTCCAGACTTGCAATGTATTACAAATGACGCCCAACGTGGGGTCCGAACACACGGCCCTAAAATTAAGAGTTTCATGCTCTACCGACTGAGCTAGCCGGCAATTTATTCTTTTTTTTTCAGACTCCCCCTCCCTTCCACTCTCCGTAATTTTATTTTAACATAAAAAGCGCACTAGGTCCCAGAACGGGAAAGAAACTTCAGCGGCCAAGAGAAAATTTGAACAAGAGCAAAAATTGGGATTTTGATTCATTCCTCGTCAATACGCTACCCATCCTGTTCCTGGGTTTCGGGAAGTCGGAGTCATCTTATAGGCGTAAACGCAAGATGCGATTCACTTTGTCCTTTGACTATGAAAAAATAAGACGAACCGCGTAAAGGCGAGTTCCAAAATCCAACTTGTTACGAGAAGGTGAGTGCCTAAATAAAAGGTGGAAAGACATTCGAGGGAACCGTTTTGGAGATTGGGAGTGAATTCGTGCTTCCGGTAATATCGAAAGTTCCCTTTGGTCGAATCCACCCACGATACAAAAGTATCCTTTGACGATACAACGTAAACACTGCCTGTTGATCATAGGTGTGGATATAAAAACCTACTTTACATGGATGTGTGCCCTACAAGGATAGGATAAGGATTGATCGAAAAAAAGCAGAAAAAAATTGGCCGGAGTTTGGAAGGACATGTGTGCGTCAAGCACTACAGTGAGGATGGAACCTCAAAAGATATAAGACTCCGGGCAGTGGGACTACTGAGTGGACGTCGAAGTATAATTAGGCCCTAAGGTGACCGAAATCAACCTTAACGGTATATTACTGGGCTCCACGTTGAGAGGCATTTGTAATACATTGCGACTCTAGATGAGGACGGAGGCTAAGAGTATGGTCGTACAGACCATCCCGGACACAAAAGTGTCAAAGCCTCCTCAGTGGTGAACGAGTTTGGCACGCTCTATATAACTACCTCGGCTATCGGTAGTGTGGACGAGGTTTTCTGTGGCCACTACCGCCTCGCTCGTCGTTACAAAACAAATTTAGAGTGCTGGAATATGAACCTTTCGATCCGAGTCCTGTGTACAGTATATGAAGGATGATACGTATACAGGGGATCAAAAAAGAACCGGACATCGACCTCATACCACGATTGCTCATGCAATTTCAATCAAACAAATTAGTAAGATTTTTTTCTCAATAACTTAAAAAATACTTTAAACGCAATAACACAAGATAAAGCACAGTAATAAGCACCAAATCACAACTTATATTTTACCCCAAAATCTGACATTAAGTCTGTAAAAATATGTTAATATAAAATGTTCACAAAACATAGCTGCAAAAACAGCAGAATTTCGTGCGTTCCTCTTTAAAACTTTTAAAATTTAATGTCATTTTTCTGAAGTCTTCATATTCATTTTATAGTAATTTTACTTCATCAATTTAATCTGTGTTTTGCTGTAATCTCCGGGGAAGCCTCTAGACTTACCCTAGCTTTTCTAAGAACCATGATGGCTCGTGGACTTCCTCTAGCTCGGAAACTATTAGTCTCTTATTTGATAACCATTTCCCTGGTAACACAACGGGCATCTCGTCAGCTCTCATTTCATCGGCAGGGACTATTTCTTTTAACTCTGCAGTGATTGTATCAATGGAGAAGATGTTATGGGCTATTGACAGCTTCGAACCGTTCAAATCAGCCGGACTGGACAGCATCCTACCGGCTGATCTGCAACACAATTTGAATATCGTAACACTATGGATTGAAATCATTTTAAGTGTCTGTCTTGATTTGGTCTATATCCTTCGTGCATGGGCTGAGTTGAGGTCGTTTTCATTCCGGAAGCGGGTGAAAGCTCCACAACTCCTATCAACATGCTTATTGGAAGTTTAGATCAGCGGACATAGTATTGCACTCCTTGGTAAGTTGTACTGAGTAGTCTCTTCTCTCTCTCTCAAATTGCTGTAACCCCTTTGTGGGGCATAGCGCGTCACCTGTTTCATGTGGCCCAGTTGACGATTCTCGGCATAAATTGCCAGCATGCACCTCCTGCACATCCATGGCCACGAACGTCGTCGTGGACGGGATTCGAACCCGAAACGCCGGTAGTCAAACATGAGACTGATGCCTCAACACACTGCGCTACTGGTCGACCCAAAGTAGCCTCTTAGTCACAATGAATTCACCATGTTTGTATTTCTGGGCATCGAGGGCGCTTTCAACAATGTTTTACCTGTTACTATTACTGACGCACTCTCGCATTTGAATGTGACCGTGTCTCTTATCAACCTTATTAAGATGCTGCTTACATCGAGGGTCGTTCGCACTAGTCTGGGTTGAACTTCGGAGCGTAGATGTGTCAAGAGGGGCACTCTGCAATGTGGTGTTCCATATTTCCTTCTTTGAAGCCTTGTAGTCAACAGACTGCTTTTATACTTGGAAGACCTGAGATGTAAGTCATTGCTTATGCGGACGATGTCGCTATTGCCATCTCGGGTAAGTTCGATCATTTCATCAGTGAGGTGCCACAGAATGGCTTCTCTCTACTAACTTGCTGGGCCAACTCCTGTGGTTTAAGGATTAACCCGAACAAAGCGGAACTCGTTCTACTCACTAGAAAATTCAAGACGCCACCTACCTTATCCCCAGTGCTGGAAGGAATGAGATTCGTTTTTGCTGATAGACAAAATTCATAGGAATAATTTTTGATAAAAAGTTGGGTCGGAGACCTAATATACAGGAGCGTATGAAGAAGGCTACCTTCGCTCTTTGCACTTCTAAAAAAGAGATTGACAACAGTTGAGATCTTTAACATAAGGTTGCCTACTAGCCCTACGTACTTATCTATTGTACGTCCAATTATTTTGCATGGTATTGCTTCTGGTGGAATGCCCTTAGAATGACGGCTTTGTGTAGCTTGCTGAATAATGTCCAAAGACTAGTCTGCTTGTTTGTCGGTGGAGCCCTAAGAGCTACGCCTTATGCTGTCCTAGACATTATGCTTAACCTGCTGCCTTCAGACATTCTTAGCGAACAACTTGCGGCATGCGCTGTCATCTGCCTTCGTAAAACAGGGTACGTGTTCACGTCCAGTACTCCACTCGGTGGATTTGAACCACCCGAGAATCCCTTCTCTGCACAGATTACATTTCCCCTTGATTTACATTCAGGAAGAACTTTGTTAACAGGACCCCTCTGTCTGCATCTAATATATGTAGTAGCCGTGTGTCGTTCGTCCTCGTTGAAGCCAGAAAGTTTTCAATATGGCCCTGTGTTTGACTCCGGGCCGTATTGGTTTTGGTGGCAATTTTCACACTGATGAACTTTCTAGGCGAGGGACTATGGGCGTGGCTCGGCAACAATTCATTAATCAACTGTACTAAAAATCTGAGGCAATTGACAGGGCGAATGCTAGGTTGAGAGCCATTATCTGGATCTGGAGTACGTTTTGAAGTATTTTGAGAGCATTTTGCTCGAAAAGCGATGTTCAATTTTATTATTCAATGTGTAAATTGTAAACTCAGGGGCTTGCACCATCATTAGGGCGATACAATACCTCGATACAATTTGCTTCGTTAGAACTTGTAGTTCATACATAGGGTATGAGCATTATTAGGACTAGAAATATGCAACTCAAGATTATTAGGAATGGCCACACAAAAAAATCGAACAAATCAAAATTTTCCAATTCGTTATTGTACCCAATCATACAAATCTGCTACCTTTGCAAAATCCTCCGAAAGAAATTTTCGCACCATCGAAAACGAACTGTAAAACCTCTGTCAATGAACACAGCATTAAGGCAGTTATACTCGTAATATCGACGAATAAGGAATAAACAGATTCTGTCCCCTTCATTGCCAACTCAATCTCCCCCTTCAGGCAGTGGCGGATCCAGGAATCGAATTCGGAGGGGGGCCAATTTTGTTATGTTTGTTTGTTTGTTTGTTGAATTCTGCATTTCAACTTCCAGTCCTTAAGAGGCATGCATCTATTAAATGCGACCGGTAGCGCAGTGTGTTGAGGCATCAGTCTCATGTTTGACTACCGGCGTTTCGGGTTCGAATCCCGTCTACGACGACGTTCGTGGCCATGGATGTGCATGAGGTGCATGCTGGCAACTGCATTCTCCGAAACCAGTTTATGCCAACGAAACGTCAACTAGGCCACATGGAACAGTTGACGCGCTATGCCCCACAAGGGTTAGGGAAATTGAGTATCTATTAAATGCGCGAACGCATTCTTTTTGGAGAAAAGCATGCAATGAATAACGTACATTACCATGAACAACGGTTAGGTTGGGTATAAGGGCTGATGTACTTACCACAGCACACATATTCTAAAATGAGTTCGTTCTGTTACCATCAAGGACCTATCACTGAGCCACACATAAATTCCAACGGACTTTGCCACTGTCAACATTAGCAATAAGTCATATCCAGTTCAATGAAAAAGTGGGATCCAAGAAATGTCTTCCTCCTTCTTGTCAAAGTAGGACAAGTGCAGAGAAGGTAAGCAATACATTCCTAATTGTCACCGTAGGCACAATCTATACAGCAGTCAATTAAGGGCCTGCGAAATTCTATGGTATGCTCCCCAACAATGCAATCCCGAGTGGTGACTCCCATATCAGCTATGATAAGTTGCCTTTTCAGCCACAACTGTTAGCAGTGCAACTAGAATCCAATCTGGGCCAGAACGGCTTTATTGAAAAGGATGTTTTACCATTCGTCAATTTAGAGTTGGTTCTGCTAAACTTTAGAGCTTGTTTGAAAATAGCAATAAATGTTAAATAGATGTATAAATGCTCCGACGATTTTATGCAGCATCGCTTGTTGAACCCTGTATAGCGAGCTCGTACAGTTACTAATGAAACCACTGTGACTTAAAATCCAACACAAAAAATGCTAAAAGAACGCACTCATTCATCACTATGCATTGAGGGACATTCCGCCATGGTCATTGACGTAGTCAGACCCTTTTCGACGGATTTAATAAAAGCTTGGCTGTCGGTGAAAATTATATTATCTATTGCTCATATCAGGAGATACCCCAGCCAAGTCATAGCTTTTGTAATCGCCGTAACTAGAGCCTGGAAAAGATCGCAGGATTCAAGATGATTGAAAGAGAGATTTAGGTGAAGCCCATTAGAGAAAAAAAGAAAATTTGGACCCCTAATCCTTCTGCACAGAATTCTATTGAATTAGGCGAAATAAGCGAACATAATAATAAGACATTATAAGCAAAAACTAGGCTCGAAAAGCAACAACACTGAATGCGCGGCTCAAAGAAACCCACCACCCTTGTCAGGTACCATGTGTATTCACTGTCATTTTAATAAATCATTTTTGAGTATTTCCTCAAATATTCCAAGACCAAGCTCTACACATAAAATATATCAATTGGGAGGCGGCCCGGGCCCCCATGGCCCCCTCTGGATCCTCCACTATCACCAGGTTATGAGGAGCGGCGTCGATGGATTTCCGGAATTGGTAGGTAGGTAGATGTTATGTGATGTCTGATGTGTTATCAAGATTCCTCTTAAAAAAATTTGGTGTCAATGCTTGTGTAGCATTTTCAGTATGAATTACGTTAAGCTTATTGTGCTCTTTCACCTTCACTGATCTCCAAGTGTGGGAAATGTACCCCGTAAATAATCCATATCCATTGTTAAGGATTTCATTTAACTTCGTCATGAATAAAAAGAGCTCTCACAGCTCCTCCACAAGAACAGACCAGCTCAGTGTGGCCCACTAAAGTTAGGTGGTATGTAGCAGCTCTATCCTAGGATATTCATATTACAATCAAAAAATTCAAAAAAATTTGGTCAAAATGAAAGATTGGTAACTCTAAAGTAAAAGTGATGAAATCAGGTAAATTTAAAACGGTACTCGCTTATTCTTGCAAAGTTCCACTGGTGGCCATGATGTAAGCTAAACGAGTAAATATTCGTCGAGTAATACCTATAATTAACATAGTAATTAACTTCTTCCAAAGCTCACCAACTTAATGAACGAATGCGTCAATAAATGGAAATATAGAGAAATCAGGACAATTTAAAAACAAAATTAAGTTGCAATTTATTCAGGAATGCAAATCAATTAGACACAACAATAGATCGCTTACGAGTATGTATACCTAGGTAGTATTGTACAAGAGTAAGGTGAAAAGTTCTCGGCCTGACATAGAGTCACTTTTCACCTTACCTTACCGTTACAATCAGCAAAAATTTATGTTTCCTGCCTGGGTGTCATTACGTGTCATTAGGTTTCAACTTGTACTCTCAAGTAGTTTGCTTGCACGAAATTTTGCAGTAGACGTCTTACGTGTTTTTCGTTAAAATCGAGAAACTTGAATATCGTGTGGTCATAAAATTCTTCGTTTTAGATGGATTAACCCCTAAGGAAATTCATCCGATATTAACAAAAGTTTAGTTTTAGTTTAGGCTCCTTCAATGTTAACGATTAAAAAATGGGCAACTGAATTTAAACGTGGTCGCACATCCCTCGAAGACAACCCACGTAAAAGACGGCCAAAAACCGCAACCACACCGGAAACCAACGAAAAAGTGCACGATATCGTGTTGGACGATAGGCGAATGAAAGTGAGCGATATTGCCGAGGCTGTGGGGATATCGGAAGAAAGAGTGCGAAACAAGCACAAAAAATTAGAGATGCGAAAGCTCTGCGCAAGATGGGTGCCGCATTTGCTCAATGCCGATCAAAAGCAAATGCGTAAACGATTTTCGCAGCAATCTTTGCAACGAATTAATCGGGATTTGACCGATTTTGTGCGACGATATGTCACAATGGATGAGACTTGTGTCCACCACTACACGGCAAAAACGAAACAGCAGTCGAAGCAGTGGGTGGAAGCCGGTGGTTCAGCGCCAAAGAAAGCGAAGTTGATCGCATCTGCCGGAAAGATCATGGTCAGCGTGTTTTGGGATGCGAAAGGGATCCTGTTAACTGATTACCTTGAAAAAGGCAGAACAATAACAGGCGAATAACAGAATAACTTCTTGTTCAGCTGGATGCCAAATTCGCGAGAAGAGGCCTGGTTTGAAGAAGAAAAAAATCATCTTTCACTAGGACAACGTACCACTACAAAGGTATTTTCGTTGGCGATGGGAAAACGTGATTTGGGGTACGATTTGCTCAACCATCCCCCCTATTCTCTTGATTTGGCACCCACAGACTTCCAACTGTTCCTAAACTTGAAGAAATTTGTTTCTAGGAAACGTTTCGCATCCAATGAGGTAGTTGAGAGGGCCGTAGATGAATATTTTCACAGCCTTCCAGACTCTCACTTAAGGGAAGGAATGCTGATGTTGCAGAAACGCTGGACCAGTGTATTGAAGTCAAGGGAGATTATGTAGAAAAATAAAATCATTTTTTAACTAAAAATCGCAGTTTTCCATTGTCAGGCCGAGAACTTTTCACATTACCCACGTATGTGCCCTATTATATTAATGAGTTATGGAATTTTATAAAATAAAAGTTTGTAATGACCGCCTGTCAAGACGTTGCTCATCGTTATCACCCTTTTAAGTGATATAATTTCTTCGGAACCAACCAACTGCTCTTCCAAAATGACCGCGCCACCAGGCTTCATTCGGTTTTTCCAAAAGCCTAATGCCAATTGTCGTATAAATTACGCTAAATCGTGTCCAAGAAAGACATCTTTAATCAAAAATCATGCTCAAAAATTTCCCTATTACTCATTTGCTCTAACCCCTTGTGGGGCATAGCGCGTCAACTGTTCCATGTGGCCCAGTTGAGGTTTCATTGGCATAAATTGGTTTCAGAGAATGCAGTTGCCAGCATGCACCTCCTGCACATCCATGGCCACGAACGTCGTCGCGGACGGGATTCGAACCCGAAACGCCGGTAGTCAAACATGAGATTGATGCCTCAACGGTACTGAATTGTAAAATTCCTTCTCTTCGTGGTCAGGTAGTCATCGCTCATTGCCCTCTGAATGTGTTTCAAGCGGCAGTGCAATTAAGCCTGGCTGTAGCGTGTGCTCTGGGGAAATTAATTACACCACCAGATTTTTTTTCTCCGGTTTAGGCCATTTCGGTGAGTATAAGAAGCGAGGCGGAACAAAAGCGAAGGCAGTAAATTAAGACCACTTGCAGCCCATGGCGGACGGTGTATCTGCCGCCTTGCAAATTGAAGAAGATATATTAGAAGCATCGACAACCGGATCGCTGTATCAGCACCGCAGAGAGCGGCACGCTTACGGAGGCGCAATGCACATGGCTTTTTTGGTAGGAGTGTCACACGGCACTTTTCCTCGAGGCTGTGGGCCCAACGACCATCGACCGTTACGGAAGGGTCGCGCCGCATCAGGTATTCAGCCAAACCCCCACCCCCTGCACTATATGCTGTCATATTTTCCTGGCCAGTAGAGCCGGAGATCCTCGTACATGCTCATCTGATAGTCTTTCATCAGGTGACCCACTTTATCCTTCTCGCATACACAAGAACACGTAGTCGCGACATGGATATACCTATATATGTGAATATATACGAGTACATAAAAAAAATAATAAAGACAATATTGTGCTCATATATTTAGTCTTAGTTACACATCATAATTGAAATAATAATTTATGGGCTCGCCAACCTTACCGGGAACAGTGATTATATAAATAAATATAAAAAAAAAATTAATTAAAGTAAACAAAAACCAATGAACATTTTTTTTCCTTTGGTTCAAAATCAGGATCATTTCGTCATGGTGAAAAATTATATGTTAAGAATTTTCAAATGTTTATATTTAGTAAGGTAAGTGGGCCAACCAAAAAAAGACGCACTGACGGACATTATTTTTTACTAAAGGACGAATATTTTACCTTTTTATTTTTTTTTCTGTAAGACCTAGCGATTCTTCATTTTGTGCAATGTAACATACCTGAAAAAAAAGGAAATATATAAACAATGAAGAAATGATAATTTCAGTGAATAAAAATTAAATAGCTTATTTTGTACGATTTATTTGAAAAACAAAAAATGATGGATGACTAGATACGACTATTTTTCATAATAAAACAAGATGCTGCAATGCTGCTTCGATACTGCTAGCATAGCGTGTTGCGATTCAGCTGTGTACATCGATGTCGAGAAGGCGGTTGACAGCACTGACCGGGAATACATCTGGAGGGCTTCACGTAGGAGATGTATACCGGATAAAATTATATCCATCATCAAGGAGCCCTATAGGGTAAGCTTTCGGATCCCTTGGAGGTGCATAGCAGAGCGAGGTAAGGCTGCATTTCGTCACCTATATTGTTTTGGATGGCCATTAATGACGTACTCTGCAGCGCGCTTCATGAGCACCAGAGCAAAGGTATCAGATGGAATCTGTTTGAATACCTTCGACACCTGGATTACGCTGACGATATCTGTCTTCTTTCAATAAATCGGATCCTCTAGCTCTGCACCGCGAAAGTCGCAATGCGGGGCTTAAAATCAGTGCTGTCAGAAGTACTTGAGCTTGGACCCAGAAAGATAGGGCGAAATTTATGTTTCGGTACTGACGGTGGAGAAAATGGACAATTTTCGCTACCTCGGAGGCGGATGGTGTCTCGCATCAATAAGGCTCGGGCAGCTTTTTATCAGCTTAACTCCTTTCTGGCAAAACAATAACATTTCCAGACGCACCCAACTCAGAATCTTCAAAACCAATGTACAATCTGTGCTTCTATATGACCGTTCATTACTGGTCAGAACAGGATAGACACCTCCATAAAAAGGCGAAAGTGGCAATGGATAAGTCACACACTTCGCAAAGGGCCGCAAAACATTGCTAAACAGGCCTCGATTGGAAACAACAGGGAACCGACGCAAGTCGCCGCGTTGGACGACCTAGCAACACTTGGAGAAGATGAGTTGAGGTCGAGAGTAAATCAATAGACAAATCGTGGAGCTAGTTGAAGGCGAATAGAGAGAGAGAAATCAAAACTTAGAAGGATCAAACCGGGAGTCCTTCAAGTAGTTCTCATCACCCACCCCGTTTAACCTCCACCTCTCGGAACTTCCCACACCACCTGACGGAATCCAGATCATCGGTTATGCCGACGACTGTTCTATCCTAGCATCAGGGATCGAAATAACACCAATGAGTGAAAAGATAAACAGTTACCTCAACAATAGTAACACCGTCTTCGTTAGCAAGAGTTTGAAGTTATCAGCTCCGAAATTCCCCGCTACTCTAATCACCCCCTAATCCAAGGAAATGAAGGTGTAGCTTAATATAGTATATGTTCAATTAATACCCACTACAAATCATCCAAAAATCGTCGATATTACTCTTGATAGCATGGCTACCTCCTTAGCCCATGCTTTCACAGTATGTAACGGAATGAGAAACAGGAACAAGGTTCTTAAAGACTTAGCAGGAACTTCCGGGGTTAAAGATAAAGAGACGCTACTAGTCATTTACAAGGCAATTAGTAGATCAGTGGCTAATTATGTGGCCCCGGTTTGAATGCAGATCTTGTGTGCCACAAACTGGGAAAACATTCAGCCTTGTTAGAATGCGGCCCTTTGCGGCGTTACAGGCTGTCTCTTGATATAACACCAATAGCATCTTGATCAGGAAATGAAAACTCTGCCAATAAAAGAACCCAACTTGTCACAGGAGAAATCGAACACACTAATATTACAACACACACTCTTAAGGTCATCATTGTTACCACTACAAACACAACATCAATGTCGAGGACCTCAGCATCGAGTTCGTAGACGACTTCACATAACTTTGAAATGATGCCAGTAAAACTGACAAAATCAAGCGATGGATACAGCTAGCAAATATGACTTTCCCCTCAGGACTTCCAATAATGATATCGAAGCATGTCCACAGAATGTGGTAGTTTACCGACGGATCTAAAATGGAGCTGGGCGTTGGTGCTGGAGTCTATGGACCGGACATCAGGATCTCCATTGCTATGGGCGTCTGGCCTAGCGTTTTTCAAGCTAAAATCCATGCCATTGAGGCCTGCGCCAGAGACATTCTGGACAAGAAACTCAAAGGCGCTAACATCGCTGTCTGCACTGATAGTCAGGCAGCCATTAAGGCTCTTTCTTCACATAGTTTCTCATCGAAATTAGTGAAAGAGTGTTTTTATACCCTTCAGTGTCTCACAAACACCAATCGGGTTACTTTATCTTGGGTACCTGGCCATCAGGGCATCCCTGGTAACGAAGCTGCCGATGAACTTGCTAGACAAGGCTCTTCGGATATATTTTTCGGGCCTAATCCTTACTGTGTTCTGAGTTGGGCAATAACAAGATCACTAGTGAGGGAGTGGTCTGCCAATGAAAGACTGCGTCACTGGGATTGTCTTCCCGGACTGCGGCAGTCCAAAGATCTTATAAAACCCTATGGTCTCAAAGAAACCAGCCGCCTGGGTAGAGCGGACCTGAGACTAATCGTGGGTTACCTCACGGGACACCAATGGGTGAGATATCACCTCAACAAAATGGGTCTCTCCACTGATACGGAGTGCAGGCTTTGCCTGGAGGACACAGATTCCACTAAACATCTTCTCTGCGAATGTCCGGCGGTAGCCCGTTCAAGGTACTTGCTTCTTGGAGACTCCTTCGTGAGCTCAGTAGTCGTAAGGAGCACCCCTACAAAGGATCTACTAGCCTTCATTAGGCTGGTTGAGGGTCTTTTGGATTAATTAAGGTTATGGCACAATAGATCTCATGGTCGCAGTGCCCACCATTCGGTATCTTAGCCTGTCCTTGTTATTATTATTATTATATTATTATGTCCACAGAAATACGACGCTTAGCAAATTCAAACCTTGCAATGAACCATTTTCTGGTCTCGTTGAGGGGTATTTTTCTTCGCAAGATGGCACGGCCCGACCTTCACAGTCCCTACGCTACCTAAGGCTCCGTCCTCACGGGCATCTTCGGATGCCCACCAAATCACCCATTACATATTTGGCGCCCAACCTGGGGCCCATTTCTGGTAAAGAACAGGACTAAAAAGGACCTTATTTGGTTCCTTTTTTGTCCTTCTACCGCTATGCGTCCCCACAAGCACATTAAGGCCTAAGTCTTAGGACTTAGCCATTTTTACTTAACGTATTTTCCCCTCAAGTAGCTGTGCTTTCCTCTGTAGCACCCCCAATCCCCCATCCTTCCTATAGAGTAGCTTATCCTTTTAGTTTCAGTTCAAAAAGGCATTCCCGGTGTTGTGTTTGTCTTTTGTGGTTAAGCCACGTACCTAAGGCCTCCCTAAATGCTTTGAATTGCCGGCATTTGGAGCATCTTCGGTGTCCGGACAAAGCGCGGGGAAGCCCTGGGTACCTTTCTGTTGCCAATATTGTCTTTACACCTCATTAAAATTTTAGATTACATTATTGCATTTGCTTCTATTATTGAGATGCTTTACTGTTTTCAGAGATAACGAGTGAATTACTGCAAGGAACGCAGTGTTGCGCCTCTGCTATCCTCGTCATTCTCTGGACTCTGTTGATCATCTGAATAATGGGAAAGTATAGTATTTTTTGTTTCTTTTCTCATTGCTATTTTTCTCCTTTGCAATGGTTACCGGATAGCTCAGGAGCCCGGTTCTTTTTTTTCGATTTTGCAGCACACTCTGTCCTCAGCTTCCACTTCTTTGCAGGCCTCGAAGTAGAAGCTGCCCTGTAATGAACCATATTCTGGTCTGATTGTGCTGCTTCCAATGGCAGATCTATGGCAGCACCTGATGAGTAAGGATCTGTCGGTGGTACGAAACCATAGGCCGAGGGTTCCATTACACCTGGACCCCAATGCGAGCGCGAGGGCAATCGAGCCATCCGCCAACCATTCCATCCTTATCGCTTCATTTTTTTTATTCCCCATTTTTACTTCCCTTGTTTGTGTTGTCTTCCCCAGGCCTATGAATTTTTCTTAATACGTAGTCCGGATGGCGCAACGGTTAGCACGTTCGCCTTCAACGCACTGGGCCCCGGTTTGATTCCGGGGATTTATGTGTCGGACTATGAACCCACTCAGCTGTTAAATGAGTACCCATTATGGGGTAAATAACTCGGTTGAGCGTGTTGCTGATCACATACCTCTGCACAGAAACCGTCACGATCTAGAAAATGAGATGATGCTAACTCATCTCGAGGCCGTGGTTCAAATTGAACTGTTGCGCCAGTTATTTATTTAAAGGACAGGGGCAACGAGCGGCGAAAACCCCACCTACATCTCCCGAACTGAGCTACAGCAAGCATAGGTCGCTGCTTAGCTTGTTGAGGGGCCTTTTTCTTCGCCAGATGACACGGCCCAACCTTCACGGTCATTATGCTACCTAAGGCTCTGTCCCCACGGGCATCTTCGGATGCCCACCAAACCGTCCGTTACAAACTATCATACGACCTGTGCTATCGCTGCGAAACCTGAGTTCTAACTCAAGCCTCTGAAAACATGTTAAACATATTTGAACGAAAGGTTCTTCGGCGAATTTTCGGAGCAGTTTATGGCCGAAATGGATGGCGCGACGCACCCGGTACAACCATGAGCTGTACGAATGTATGATGGGCTGGATGCTTCGAGAATCGTAAAGCTACAACGACTTCAATGGGTAGGGCATGTACAACGACTGAACAATAACCGGCAAGCGGAGCAAGGCTGCGAGAAAGACCGAGAGCTTCGTGGAAAAACTCAGTGCTATGTATGAATGTATGTATGCTAAACGCGGTCACTTAACCGAGATAATTGGAGGCACGACGTCGGGCTGTAGCGCCACAATGATGATGATGATTACTACTGACTGGAGAGTTTCGTCGAAATATACATTTTGGGATCATCGATACCTTCTGTCCAGCCTCGCCGAACGTCCTGCAACAAATCGATTCATCTTAAATTGAAAAAGGAAAAATTGGCCTAGGGACCCTTAAGCACGTTTTCTCGGGCTACCACTCCTACCAAGTCATTTTTTATAAGTCAATGGACTGCTTTTCGACATGGAAGGGATTGGGTGCAAAGTCAATAGATATGCGGATTATGTTGACATCACCGTTTCAGTTAAGTTTCCAGGTGGTGCCGTAGAATTATCTTTCTATTCTAACCGAAACAGCAAAACATTGTGGATTAACACGTTCAAAACAGAGCCACATCATCTTCGAAGACTATGGTGCATTGCCCGAAATTATTTATTTACTGAGGAAACGTCAACTAAGCTTAATAGGAGTAGTTAACATGCTATGGCCCGCTAGGAACTAGGGCAAATAGTATTTTACATATACGTATATAATGTACCTTTGTACTGTCTAAAGCGGAAATCTCTCCCTCCACATTTCAGTCTTCTCGTATATTGTTAATTGATTTTATCCCTCCATGCATGCACCTCCTATCCGAGCCGTCTTTTACTGACGAGCTGGGAGCGCTGTGGGAGTTCTAATAATACCCACAAGGAGTTTTAATTAACGCGCCGGGAATCAAACCCATGTTCTTTAGATCGCGTCACGTACCGTTTGTACTAAAATAAAATAAAAAAAAGATTTACCAAATTTTGATTACCAATCTTAACGGAACATTCGAAAAGTATCATGCAAATTTTCACAAAAAAAAAAGTCTACCAATTGTGAAGATCATATCTTTTTACCATATCGTCTCGATACATCTAGATTTCGTCGGATTTCCCCCAAATTTATTCAGAGAGAAACAGATGATGATGGATGTGTTTTCTGAATTTGCAACAAAACTGCAAATTGCATACTAAACTATAATCTTTGGGTAAATCCAAAATAAACAAAATACGATAGGATAAGAGATTAGAAATTTAAAAAGTAAAAATAAGAATCGGGTCAATCAACTCGCAGCACAACATACGGGTACGAGTAAGCAAACGTGCCGAAAATCATTTAATAGTTTGATGATGAAAAAGATGCACCGAAAATGATTATTAAAAACCCATAAATTTTCCGTATAAAATGTTGAGGTAGGTAATTAGACGATTTTGAACTTGTAATGGTGGCTAGCTCTTTTGCAAGAGGTGTTAGTTCAAATTGTTTCTTATGTTTTGGTTTTACCCATCGAATAATGGTAAAATGTGTGGTTTGGGAAAGAGGTAAGTATGTTAATCTGTCTGTACGTATGTTTATCAAATACTACGGGAAAGTATAAAACTGGCAGCTTGTCTGATATTAATTGATGACTCAACCCATACGATTACAACCAAAATATTTCTAATTTTCAACATTTTTAGTAATGAATCACATCGCAAATTGTTGGAAATTGGTATCCTCCACAGAGACTGATCGACTTGAATGTGCATCATCTCCATATCGATATGTTGAAAGCGATTTGATGAAATCGCCAGCGAATAATGAAAGCTGATAAATTCGGGTGTATCCAAGGGCTTGCATGAAGAATATTATTTTAAGAGATTACTTTTTTAAGAGACTTTTGAAACTACTACTACTTCCGCTACTGCGAGAAGCTACAATTACCGCTTTATACGCCGTTTTGATACTACACGCCTCGTAGGAGTAAGCAAAACCTTGGCTATAAAAGTATTTCATGATAGTTGTTGAAAAATATTCTCAGAACCATCTCGTCGAATTAAGAAAACGTAATATCTTCCCATAATCCAGTCATACGGAGCTCCAGAAGGGCTTCGGGGAAACAAATTGTGGTGGAGAATTTTTATACCCTAGACTTTTAGTATAGGGTATATTGTTTTTGTCACGACAGAAATATGTAACACCTTAAAGGAGGCTCCGGAGGTATAGCAATGTATATATATAAATGATCAGGGTCACCTCCTGATTCGATTTAGCCATGTCTGTCTGTCTGTCTGTCTGTCCGTCCGTCTGTCTGTCTGTCTGTCTGTCTGTCTGTCTGTCTGTCTGTCTGTCTGTCTGTCTGTCTGTCTGTCTGTCTGTCTGTCTGTCTGTCTGTCTGTCTGTCTGTCTGTCTGTCTGTCTGTCTGTCTGTCTGTCTGTCTGTCTGTCTGTCTGTCTGTCTGTCTGTCTGTCTGTCTGTCTGTCTGTCTGTCTGTCTGTCTGTCTGTCTGTCTGTCTGTCTGTCTGTCTGTCTGTCTGTCTGTCTGTCTGTCTGTCTGTCTGTCTGTCTGTCTGTCTGTCTGTCTGTCTGTCTGTCTGTCTGTCTGTCTGTCTGTCTGTCTGTCTGTCTGTCTGTCTGTCTGTCTGTCTGTCTGTCTGTCTGTCTGTCTGTCTGTCTGTCTGTCTGTCTGTCTGTCTGTCTGTCTGTCTGTCTGTCTGTCTGTCTGTCTGTCTGTCTGTCTGTCTGTCTGTCTGTCTGTCTGTCTGTCTGTCTGTCTGTCTGTCTGTCTGTCTGTCTGTCTGTCTGTCTGTCTGTCTGTCTGTCTGTCTGTCTGTCTGTCTGTCTGTCTGTCTGTCTGTCTGTCTGTCTGTCTGTCTGTCTGTCTGTCTGTCTGTCTGTCTGTCTGTCTGTCTGTCTGTCTGTCTGTCTGTCTGTCTGTCTGTCTGTCTGTCTGTCTGTCTGTCTGTCTGTCTGTCTGTCTGTCTGTCTGTCTGTCTGTCTGTCTGTCTGTCTGTCTGTCTGTCTGTCTGTCTGTCTGTCTGTCTGTCTGTCTGTCTGTCTGTCTGTCTGTCTGTCTGTCTGTCTGTCTGTCTGTCTGTCTGTCTGTCTGTCTGTCTGTCTGTCTGTCTGTCTGTCTGTCTGTCTGTCTGTCTGTCTGTCTGTCTGTCTGTCTGTCTGTCTGTCTGTCTGTCTGTCTGTCTGTCTGTCTGTCTGTCTGTCTGTCTGTCTGTCTGTCCGTCTGTCTGTCCGTTCGCACGATAACTTTCGACAGAATGAAGCTAGAGCCTTGAAATTTTGGTCAAATATTGGTAGTGTAATCTAGTTGGATGGTATTGAAAATGGGCATGATCAGGCCAAGAGAACGCCTACCTCCCCTACATATGTAAAATACATAAATGTATCTATAACTCCCGATTAAATAAACGTGAAAAGCTCTAGCTTAGGTAGATTACTCATGAGGGTAATCTTATACTCTCCTGGGAAAATAAAATCGATCAGTTGGAAACTAACGGTAGTTTTCTTACAAAGAACCCCGTACTACCCTAATTTTCAGGTTTTTTGTATACCTGATTTTTGGCATGTAACCTTGAAGTGAGAAGCTGCTTAAGGTTTTGTAAGTTGGGCATAATCAGATCAAAGGAACGCCTACCTCCCCTACAAATTTCAAAAAATTAAATATTCCCTTAATTACGACAACTTTCGAAAAAATTATACTAGCAAGTTGAAAATTTGACAAAATGTTGCTAGTAAGACCTACTTTGTTGATATTGAAAATGGGCAAGATCCGACCCAAGGAACCCCCACCTCCCCTACAAATGAAACTTCAAATAAGCGATAACTTTTGATAGAATGAAGCCAGCAACTTGAAATTTTGGTCAAATGTTTAAAGTGAGATTGAGTTAGTTGGCATTAAAGATGGGTAAGATCCGACTTAAGGAACCCCTACCTCCCCTAGAAATGGAACTTAAAATAAGCGATAGCTTAACGACAAAATAAAGCTATCGACTTGAAATTTTGGTCAAATGTTTGTAGTATGATCCAGTTGGCTAATATTGAAAATACGTAAAATCCGACCAACAAAACCCCTACTTCTCCTACAAATGAAACTTCAAATAAGCGATAACTTTCGATAGAGTGAAGCTTGAGACTTGACATTTTTTTTTAATGTTTGTAGGGGGATCTAATTGGTTGGTGGCAATGATGGGCAAGATCCGACCCAAGGAACCCCTACCTCCCCTACAAGTGAAACTTCAAATAACTTTCGATAGAATGAAGCTAGCAACTTGAAAACTGCGACAAATATTTGTAGAATGGGTCAGTTAATTGATTTTGAGAATGGTCAAGATCCCACTGAATGAGTGCCAAACTCCCCTATGAACTGGCCACTTCTAGTACATATGGTCTTTGCCAATTGGGACTTTTGGTATCACCACTAGGTCTGTACAAGTCTAGGGTATATACGCTTCGGACTCCGGGCCGAAGCGAAGCTTCGGCCTGGTTTTCTTTCGTTTATTATGTTTTTTGAGGTACTCAACACGAATCCGGAGCTTCCCACCAAAATTTCTTTGCAGAAAATGGTCAAAATCTCAGAATACCTGGAAATTTAAGTTCTTTTCTTGGTTTTTCGATTATAACTTAAAAACCCTTGATCCTAGCGAAATAAAGTTTAACGGCAAATTGAAGAACATAAAATTTTGCGCATGGAATGAGCTACCTAGACGTCAAATTCGGTCCAGTGTTGTAGTCGCAATCCACGTCGAAAAACGTCAATTTTTCTCAACTTTGCGAAAAACCCTGTTATGGTCACATTTGAACGTCTGTAACTTTAAAACGGCTACTAATAGGTAAAAATGCAATAAGCTAAAATTTTAGAGCATGAAATTTTGTTCAGAAAGTACCCAATCTTTTTAA
The DNA here is from genome assembly GCA_964017055.1 of Chloromyia formosa. NCBI lineage: Eukaryota > Metazoa > Arthropoda > Insecta > Diptera > Stratiomyidae > Chloromyia > Chloromyia formosa. The sequence goes on along the minus strand of OZ024815.1, from coordinate 53,603,810 downwards.
TTCGACCAGAAAAAAAAAATTCAGAAACTCGAAATAGCTGAAACCGCTTTTCGAGCGATTGTTCCCATACATACATTTTTTTTAATAGGTCACCCTTCTAACCACCAGAAACACTGCGTTTCCAGCTACTGCAGTCACAGTTCCAATCAAAAGTTCCCGGGAATGTTCTCGGTAGCAGTTCTACGAATAACAACTTAAAAAAAATTTGGTGCAAAATTTGTAAATGCAATTTGTGATCAGGTAAAGAGCTTCTACTCTTTCCCCAGATTTCTACCCATTTATTGTTTTGTTCGGGTCGACTACCTTCCATCTGCATCCTTTCAGCACCGAACCCGGCCAAAGATTAGAGATTGTTAACAAGAAGTGGGACTCCATACGAATTAAGAGTGCCTGCCTAGTTGTTGCGATTGTGTTGAATTCCAAAAGTACACGAAGGGGCAATGCCGAATAACAAGCATGTTAACCATACGATGAAACATTTTAAAAGTGTTGTCGTCCCTAGCCCTCTAAATGCGACTTTCATTTAATTATTTGCGTCTCAATTGGCACTGCACTTTCGCTTAAATCGTATGAAGTTCCATCTCTAGTAGTTGTTTCTTTATGACCAAGCCATCTGCTCCTTACCTGCTGAAGATCAGATCACCGATAGTTCGGTTCTATTATAAATTCTGGCATGTAAACAACAGACTCAAGCGAGACAAGATTGATCAAGGAAAGCTTATGGATTGGTTTTATGAACATCCCCCTTTCCTAGAAACATCAGACCTCACATAAATAACTGGTATTTTCGTAGATGAAGTGCGTGAGGTCCAACTATAGATCAACCGCAGTTGTAGTTTTCGACGGCGACCCTGACGAAGTTGCTGACAACAGTACGAAGCACATGGGACATCTAAGAAGATCAACCAAGAAGCAATCTATAGAAGTTCATTGAACTGATGGTGCCTACAGTTGCCTAACACACTTTCTTTACAAACTCTTCTAATGAAAGGAGCCTGATCAAAATGCTCATGAAGAAATTCACAGAGTTCTTGATGAAGTGCGAGCAAGCCAGGGTAGACACAGATACCCTCATAATCACGGCAGTTCTCTCCTTGGCCCTACCAAGAGACATGAGCGCGTCACCATCTTTAGCATTTCTATGCCTTGTTGACATTTCGATAGCATATCTAATTTTCGAAAGTACAGTTGCTATCATGCACCTCTTATTCGCGCCGTTTTTATACTGACAAGCACGGAGCACTGTGAGAGTTCTATTAGTACCCACAGGCAGTTTTTGATAGCGCCAAGATTTGAACTCCAAGGTCTAGATTAGTATCGTAGAACAGTGACCGAACGACCACAGCCACCGCACGCGATTTCTTGTAAATGCAAGAAGGCATGTGTAGGAAACTGTAGCTACGAAAAGGCAGGTCTACATTGCCCCGCTTCGTGCCAACTGTGACGGCAAGCGTGAAAATGTGGATCTCTCTGCAGCCATGGACGACGACGAGGACCTCGAGGAGACGTTGGAAGAGTTAGTCGACGAATCCCATCCACCGGAACCCAGACCACCGTCCCCACAAACTGGTCCTTCCAAAAAACTAAGGCTGTAAACCTATAGTGTACTTTTTATTCAACTTCTTGTAATATACCTATATACATGTAAATACAACCTTCAATATTCAAATTGTTGATGAATTAGCAGCACCTACTAAAACAAGAACGAAAATATGTTATAAGGCAACACTCGTTCAAAAATGTGATTTAAGTGATTTCGAATTTCGGAATTTTGTTTTAATCAAATTCAAAAGATTAGGTACTTTCTAAACGGAGAATTTCATGCTTTACAACTTTTACTTCTTACGTTTTTACCTATTAGTAGCCGTTTTCCAGTTACAGACAGACGTTCAAATGTGACAATAACAGGGTTTTTCGCAAAGTTGAGAAAAATCGACGTTTTTCGACTTTGGATTGCGGCTACACCACAGGACCGAATTTGGCGTTATCAAGTTATCTGTAAACTTTTTCTAGCTAGGATCCACGGTTTTCAAGTTGTAATCGAAAAACCAAAAAAAAATACCGAAATTTCGAGGTTTTTTGAGATTTTGACCATGTCCGCAGAAATTTTTAGTGGGAAGCTCCGCATAGTGCTCCATCGCTAGCCCGTTTCAGGTAGAATCTATGGATCTTTCTCTTGACAACATTGACTGATGAGTGCATCACTATCGCATAGGACTCGTGAAGAGCTGGGTCTTGTTTCGTAAGTTCATCCACTTTCTCGTTCCCAGTGGTGTAGATAGGCGATCAACCACCCCCCCCCCCCCCTTCCCCCCTCAGGACCGAATTTTAAAATATGTAGAACTGAAGTTCAGACAGTTTCGACAGTGTATGTTGACATTTATATTCATATACTGAAAGGGCCTATCGATTGTCCGTTTGCTGGTCCGGGCGCATGGTTCCACACCAACCAAATTTGTTATGCAATTTCTTAAGCACAACCCGTCGACTGATTTCTGCAATCAGAATATTTTGGTGCTGACAAGACTGGCCAACAGGACCTTCTTAGAAAATATGGGCACTATCGGAATCGAGATGATGATTGATGGAATTAACTAACTTTGCGGTTAGAACAGGGCTTAAAGCACACCATGGATAAAAAGGAAGTGTAGCCAATCAATAGCCAGAAATGATGAAGGTGAGGCTATCCTGACAATGTGCAGATCACACGGTCTGGTCATCCTCAACACATGGTTCATTAAGAACCAAAGGCACCTGATCACATATAGCAGTGGGGCTCATGCAACGCAGATACACTATCATCTCTGTCTAAATTTCATGAGACGTTGGGTGAAAGACTGCAAAGTGATCTTGGGTGAATCTGCGGTCACCCAGCACTGCTAGCTCCTGACAGAATTTATTTTGAGAGAAGGAACAAGACCGCAAGCAATCCCCAAACCAATCGAAAAAATCAAGTGGCATAATCTCAACAACGTACGCTTTGAATCTGTTGTAACTCCATTCATTGTTAAAGTGGAGGAGTGGCTTCAATACAACATCAACTGCGACGAGCGAAGTCCAACACAAATGTGGAATGCTTTAGATGAAATGTTAGTGGGTGAGGCTGAGAAGACACTGGAGGTTTCGAAAGGCCCACTCCACACGAACAAGGAGACGTCGTGGTGGACTAACGAAACTAAAGAAGCAGTGCAGACCAAATCGAACGCATTCAAGGCTTGGACAACATGCAAGACAGGCAGTAAAGCCGAGAAGGTTCAACTTCGGGAGAAATATGATAAATGCCGGAAGGAAGTAAAGCGAAAAGTGGCTCAAGCAAAGGCGATTGCAGCCGACAAGTTCTATCGAGAAGTAGAAGATCTGAAGGCGGATAAGAGATCGTCATTGCAAGAGAAACCTAAAGGCAATGGCAGGATTTATAAGCTCGCAGCCCAAACGAAAAGAAACGCTCGAGAGATTCGGGCGGCAAAGTACGTTCAAGACTCACAAGGAGTGCTACTGGTTGAAGACACTGAAATATGTAGCAGAATGCGTGAGTACTTTGACGACCTTCTGAACGAAGAATTTCCGCGTGAAGTTTTTCAAGCTGTGGAGCCGAACACCACTGATATCGCCGGTTTTTCAATGGCGATGAAGGCAATGATGCAGATGAAACGCGGAAAGGCAGTCCGACCGGACAAAATACCCGTACAGTTTTGGTTGAAGATGAATAATGTCGGGCTTAGATGGCTCACTGTTCTTTTCAACAGAATTAAAAGAGGGCAACCGATGCCCGACGCTTTCAGAAAAAGCTTCCTTCTCCCGTTTTATAAGAACAAGGGCGACTCACGCAAGCTCAACAACTATAGGGCAATCAAGTTAACATCTCACACATTGAAGACTTACGAGCGGGTTGTCTGCAATCGATTGAAAGAGATTGAACGTTTGGATGACAATCAATGCGGCTTTGTGGAGGGTCGGTCCACAGTCGATGCTATTCAGTGCATACGTGTTACAATGGAAAAGCATCGTGATGCACGGACAGACTTGCACTTTGTGTTCATCGATTTGGAAAAAGCCTTCGACAGAGTTCCTCGTGATCTGATATGGGTGGCCCTAAGAGCACTTAAGGTTCCCGAGACATATGTCAAGATGATACAAGACATATATGATGGAGTAACCACTAAGGTTAGATGCACAGCTTGTGAGTCTGAAGAATTTTCGGTTAAAGTCGGAGTTCACCAAGGCAATGTATTGAGTCCCTTGCTCTTCAACATCATCATACTCTATTTATTAACACTAATTTCTGGCGGCCTGGAAATATCCCTTCTCTTCGCCGATGACATTGTCCTGGTAGCAAAGACATCGTTGCTTTGCAGGTTGCACTGAATAACTGGTGTAAGATACTGGAGGATCATGGATTGAGGATTAGCATACCAAAAACTGAGTATCTTTGCGATCTTTTCTCAGATCCAGAGAGACCGATACCAGATATCAACATTAAGGGAGAGCAGCTGAAGTCCTGTACAAAGTTCAAATACCTGGGCTCGATGGTCAACAAAGAAGCTACCTGCGATGATGACATCAAACATCGCATCAGTGTCGGTTGGATGAAGTGGCGAGAAAACTCTGGAGTTTTCTGCGACAAGAAGATGCCACGAAAGCTTAAGGGCAAGTTGTACAAAACGGTCGTACGTCCCGCACTCATGCATGCGTCTGAATGCTGGACTATGTATAAGACATACGAAAGTAGAATGACTGCGACTGAGATGAAAATGGTACGGATGTCAGCCGGTGCGACCAAAAAGAATCGTATCAGAAGTACCCACATCAGAGGCACCTTGTTTGTTGAGCAACCGATCACTGAAAAGCTCGAAGATTGTCGTATGGATTGGCATTGCCATGTTCTAAGGCGTCCGCCTGAGAACCCTGTCATGAAAGCACTTTCAATGAATGTTCCATTTGCTGGACCCAAACCCCGAGGCAGACGGAAACACACGTGGATCGATCAGATGAAGAAGCAACAACAACGCATCAATCTCGGCGATGATACGATCCAAGACCGAGCTGCCTGCAGAAGGAAGCTGAGATTATATCGCCACAAGGGGCGAAATGCCAACACCACAGGCAGAGCAACGCGATGCCGCAGAGTGGTATGAAAGGGCAAGGAAGAAGAAGGATAAAAAAAACATAATACTCTGAAACATAAAAGGCAAGTTTGGTGCGCAACTCAATTGGGTGACGGTAGGTACCATACGGTAGTATCGATCAAGGTTTAGAAGGGGCCTCGTCATAGAACGTGTTTTATAAATCTTTCGTTCCTTATCAAATTAAAAAGAGTAAATGGTGGATTTTTTTTTAATATATATGTAAAAGTGAAAATGTTGTGTGTATGCTTGTCGTGCAAATAATGTACTTTTAAGCCACTGGGTTTATACTCCAGTCTCTATGTATGTACATTTAAATAAGAAAGTGAACCCGCAAACGAAATTCCTTTTGTAAGGTGTAAAGGGGTTCTAGAAAAGCTTGACTTCAAGTTTTCGACATAAGCTGGTTCTAGCCAGCGGAGAAATACACAGCATGTTGTGTTCATCATAAACTCAGTGCAGAGAATTCATAAAACAGATGTCCAACAGTAGGCCAACCGTTGTCTATTATGAACTTTGAACCATTCAAAATATAAAAAAATATCCCGAATTCGGAAATACCTATATGGCGGGTGAAATTAAAAAAAAATTTATGAATTTTGGCGTGTTTTGTCAAAATGACTTCTCCTTCCAAATCCAAATTAATTTTTTTTTATGAATCTGCCACATTGTTTACCCAAAATTAGGGGACAAGTCAAAGCCCCCAATTACATGCAACTTTTTATTGGGGAATATGTCGAGCACCATTATTTTTGAGGTCGGTACGTTCTACTCCCACATCCGATGCACTAACCGCCATGTTGATTTGCACCTTGTATACGTTACGTTGGACATTGATATACAAAAGAAAGGATGGAGACCAACGTATATGTGAGCTGTATGTGTAGGGAACCAAACTGTTGTTTTCTTTTTTTGGCTACCATCAGCTGTTTTTACTTTTGATGACAATTCTAGACGTCATTTTCGTGCTGATTGAAATCCAATTGTGTGATATCAGTGAAAATTGATTGATTTTTTGAGTGAAAACGCGGTTAGTTTAATTGTAATTGCCACCGGAACTGTAAATTAATGTTTCAGTGTCGATTTAGTGTACTCAGTAAGTTGATTCAATTGCAAAATCGTGTAAATATCACTGAAATATGGTGTGCAGTTGTAGTTTGCGCGAAACAGATGGAATTCTCGACAAAGTTGAGTGTCGGTTCTCAGGTAAATACCCTGACTACTTTCCAAATTTAGTGTAGCTTCGCTCTATGTATTTCGAATTCCTATAGTGTAAAGATCTTTTTCGGAAACTAAATGTTTTTGCTCGCGGTCCATCATGAAAATAAAAGCTGCCCACGTGGGTTATCAGCTGATTTACTTTTGTTTCAGTGGCGTAGCGTTTAAAGTGTGATGTGTGGGTGACCACTTGAAAGAAGTTTTGTTTTTACTAATGGTCAATTAATTAGAAATGGCCAAATCTGGTCAGATAATTTTGTATGAAAATGAGAGATCCATACAAATGTGATTTTGCTGTTCACATAACCCGCCAAATCAAGTGATTTCGACTGTAGTGTGAAACTACTTTCTCAATTGCGTGTAGTGACGAACGGTTCGGTAAGATTGCTGTGGCGAATATATTAATATAAAATAAACTGAGCAACATAGCGACTGCATCTGCCCTAAATACGTTTATAAAAAAGTGGAAGTGATGAAAATTTCATTCAGCACGTCCTATGAAGTTCATATGGTTCGATGGTGGTCACGAACGGTTTGATCGATCGTCTGTTGCGAACTTTAAACAATATTCATACTTGCAACAATAAGGCCGGCCGCATCTTGGACGTAGGCAGGGCAGTGCAGCGCGCACATGGCATTGTTGTTGTAAATTCGGGTTTTGGCAATTGTTACAACAATAATGCCATGTGCGCGCTGCCCTGCCTACGTCCAAGATGCGGCCGGCCTAATAAATTTCGAAACTCGCACCAAATTTTTCCAGTCCCCAAAAATATAATCACCTACGCCATTAGTTAAAATGTAATAGTGGTCGTGTGACAACCACATATAGGCGAATAGTTCCCAAATTTTTCGATATGACTACTTCCTGTGTCTTCTTCTTCATTGACGTTGGATGAGGTGTAAAGGTTGATCGCAGTTTCCGTGGATTGATTGATTAATTTTGTTTTTGTTTGGGCCACCCAATTTGCATGGCAGTAGCAGTGACAAACACCATGCAACCCTCCGTCAACAAATTATTATTTTCAGTGTTGTTTTGCAAAAATTCGACTTGTGTATACATCTAGACATATTTATTTTTTTAAATTATTTCTTTGAAATTCACTATTTGTACAATTAGTCAGCAACAACGAAACTCAAAAACAAGTTAGACAGTCTCCTTTTTTTCAATTAACAGAATAACTTTTCGGCAAAAATTTTGTTAGCATACTTTATTTTCTAGCCTGTTCTTTTCTTACACCCAAACTTAATGATGGAATGATTCGTGAGTAAACACAGATTGATGGGTTTGACTCCATTTCACTTTTTCGTTGGCATTCTTTTCAGTTAAGATGTTTCACAAAAAAAAAACTCTAATGCAAATTTCATAAACATGCAATTTTTCAATTTTATGGGTACATCACGATCTTTATTTTGGCTCAAGCTGATAATTAATGAATCTTCAAGTCGTGGTTCAACCACTTCTTTGTTTTTGGTTCTGTTTAATTAAATTTAATGAATTAAGCGTCTTTCGGGTAATTTTCAGTAGCATCTGTAATTTGTCATTGTACTCGTAGAGTCATTCACATTTGAATGGAAAACAGTGAATTGTTATGTATTTCTAATGCCGTCTTGATTTTGAGTTTCAATTTATTATTTAAATCTTAATATATATAAAAACGTTTGTGCATATGTTGCTGCTTTTATAACTCTTGAACCAATAAAGCTATCCACCTCATATTCACACGATGCGTTCGTTTGGTCCTCCGACGTGCATAACTTTTTTTTCTATCCGATAGGTGGCACTGGAGTGGAGTTATTTACAAAATTCTTATTTATGGTCCAATTTAGTTCTAATACACAACATATATTAATCAAACAATAATAAAGTTATTGATAAAATTTGGACCTGGTAGATGGCGCTGGGGTCAAGATATTCATGAAAATGTATATTTTATGTCTTATTTCGTTCAGTGTATACGAGTATAGATGAGACATTTCAATATTCATTATATTAATTTAGCGAATACAAATTGTTGCGCATACATTTAACCAGTGAACTGAGGGTAATCCAAACGCCCACGAGTTTTCTGTTACTGAAAATTGTTGACGGTGCGTGTCCAGAAGAAGAAGGAAAGGTTATTCTATGTATATAATAATTTATGTCGTGTAGTTCAATCACCTGGGTTTCTCCGAATAGCAGAACAGAGAACCAGATTGACCATATAGCCATTTCCAAGACATGGAGGAACTGTCTCTTAGACGTCAGGTCGAAGCGGGTGCTGATATTGGCAGCGATCACCAACTTGTTGTCGCAAAAGTAGGCTTACGAACGGCAGCGATCCATCGCCCTCAAAATGCAAGAATCTTGACACGTTTTAATGTGCAAAAGCTTAAAGATCCATCTATAAAACGTCCTTATTCCACCGCCTTGCACGAAAGAGCTAATGCACCACCATCTTATGAGACTCCTACAATTGATGATAGATGGGACGTCGCTAAGGACTCATTTATTTCGTGCGGTGAAATTTTTGCGGGCAGATTGGAGCGCGGTAGAAGGCCATTCATTAGTGACTCTACATGGTCTCTAATTACGGCACGCAAGAGAATTAAAGAACAAATCAACTCAGCCACTGACGACGCAGTCAAAGATCAACTTAGAGCTGAATACCGTTCTCTTCAGAAAGGCGTGCAAAGAAGCGTAAGACGGGACAAACGAAACAATTAATGTTGTTTCGCATTAGCGGAGAAGGCAGAGGAAGCGGCTTACCGTGGTGACAGTGACCCTTTACAAACTTATCAAGCCATTAACTGACAAATCTTTTACAGCTGAACATCCCGTGAAAGATAAAGACGGGTCTCTACTGGTCACTGATGAAGACCAACTGCGACGGTGGAGAGAGCACTTCATTGAGGTCCTCAACAACACCTTTGGACATTCGAACTCATCTGCACTAGAAGCAGAAAATATTCCGCAAATAGCAGGAGTTGATACCAATCCACCATCTAAACAGGAGTTAACTGTGGCTATTAAAACGATGGAAGCGGGTAAAGCCCCGGGGATAGATGGAATTCCGGTGGAGCTCTTTAAGACGGATATCAACGCTACTGCGGATATTCTTCTACCCCTTATCCAAGAGTGTTGGGAAACCGAAACTCTCCCTAAAGAATGGAAGAAGGGCGTCATTATTAAGATCCCGAAAAAAGGTAACCTGAAGGATTGTACTAATTGGCGTGGAATTTGCCTCCTCCCCGCAGTCTCCAAACTGATGGCAAAAATAGTCTTAAACCGGATCAAGCAAACAGTTGACCGCACACTGAACGATGAACAGGCTGGTTTTCGCGAGGGTTTTTCATGAAGAAACCACATCAACACCCTCCGAATTATTATTGAACAATCCATAGAGTGGAGATCCCCATTACATCTCATGTTCATCGATTTCGAGAAGGCGTTCGACAGCGTTGACCGGGAATACATCTGGAAGGCTTTACGTAGGAGAGGTATACCAGATAAAATCATATCCACCATCAAGGAGTCCTATAGCGGAGCCCAATGTCACGTCTTACACAAGGGTAAGCTTTCAGATCCCTTCGAGGTACATAGCGGAGTGAGACAAGGCTGCATTTTGTCACCTATATTGTTTTTGATTGCCATTAACGACGTACTCTGCAGTGCGCTTCGTGAACACCAGAGCAAAGGTAGCAGATGGAAGCTGTTTGAATACCTTCAACACCTGGATTACGCTAACGATATTTGTCTTCTCTCAAATATATCGGATCATCTAGTTTAAATGACGGATGCCCTGCACCGCGAAAGTGGCAATGCGGGGCTCAAAATCAATGCTGCCAAAACTAAATACTTGAGCATGGATCCAGGAAGACAGAGCGAAATTTGTGTTTCGGGGCAGACGGTGGAAAAAGTAGACAATTTTTGCTACCTCGGAAGCGTAGTTACAGCAGATGGTGGGACGGATGCTGATGTACAGTCTCGCATCAATAAGGCTTAACTCCTTTACTCAGTTTAACTCCTTTCTGGCAAAACAACGACATCTCCAGACGTACCAAACTCAATATCTTCGAAACCAATATAAAATCTGTGCTTCTTTATGGCTGTTCAACTTGGAAGGTGACCAGGAAGATAACAACTAGATTGCAAACTTTCGTGAACCAGTGTCTACGGCGCATCCTGCACATACGCTGGCCGGAGGTCATTTCTAACGACTATCTCCTGTACATTACCGGCCAGGACAGGATAGGCACCTCTATAAAAAGGTGAAAGTGGCAATGGATAGGTCACACACTTCGAAAGGGGCCGGAAAACATCGCAAAACAGGCACTCGATTGGAACCCGCAGGGAACCGATGCAAGTCGCCGCGTTGGACGACCTAGAAACACCTGGAGAAGATCAGTTGAGGACGAGGGTAAGTCATTAGGCAAATCGTGGGGAGAGTTGAAGGCGATGGCGGCAAACAGGACGAGGTGGAAAGTCGGCGTGGTTAATGCCCTATGCCCCACAAGGGGTTGACAGGATCCAGAGAGAGAGAGAGAGAGGGAGTTCAATCACAGCAAAACCTAATTTCTTCAGTAAATAGCGACCCTGCAAAATTAATTGATCATGAAAACTCTAGGCTTTGCGGGAGAGCTATTTTGACTTCTCGGAACGACCAGGCATCTGCGACAAACGAGAAGCTGCTGCACCTTTATCTGGTTGAATTTTTGAATTCCCTAAGCGCACCTGGCCTTCCATCTCACAAAAAAATACGTCGACAAAAGTAGTGATCAAGCAACATTTGCGATAAGAAATAATGAATAAGACGAAGTCAGTAGGTTCCAATATGGCCGCTATATAAGTTCTTTTGAGGCGTTTTGAAGTATTTTGAGCTTTCCTATTCATGAAAGTTTTACACCAGTTATGTATCTTGATGTTCACCTTGAAGGAGGGCGGGTGTACTTTTACTCTGAAAATGTGACAGAGCAAATTAAAATCTCGCGAGAAACCATTTTGTTGGCATTCTTTCGAATTTGTCAAGGTGGCGTTTTCTGTGGATGGCGTACCTGGCTTTCTCAAAGAACACGTCCTTGAAAGAGTTCACACAGTACATCTGAACAACTTCGAATGATATTACTTACGGTTACTGCTTCATACAGTACGGGGTCCTACTACTTTTGCTGATTTGCTAAAGGTTGACGATTTTGAATACGATACTTATCAGTGGTGCTTGCCGGGCATGTCACTTTCTAGATGGTGATCAGCACTGGGATGACGCATTGGCCGAAACATGCGTCAGCGATAGTTCACATCGCTTGCGTCGTTTGTTTGTCATATAACTGGTATTTTGCGGTCTTTCGGATGCAGCGGAGTTTTGGCATAAGTATCAAAATAAATTTGCTGAAGAAGACTTGAAGAATGTAACGATAACGGCCAGCGACTTATCGACTTTGCCTGCAGCAGGAGTCTAGTCGTAAGCTCTACATGTTTCCCGCATCGACGCATTCACAAGCAGACCTGGAAGTCTCCAGACGCGCATACCGTCAACCAAATTGACCACGTCCTCATTTGCAGGAGATGGGCGTCTAGTGTCATGGATATCCGCTCCTATCGAAGAGCAAACTGCGACTCAGATCATCACTTGGTGAAGACGACCTACAGATGTAGAATTTCCTCAGTGCACCAATCAAGAATCAGCCCTCCCAAAATCTTTGCGGTTGATAAGCTTTTGAGTGATGCTACAGCGGTGGCGTATACTAGGGCCCTTGAGGAAAAACTATCACCTATGCTACACAACATCAGCAACACAGGCGTCCATGGGTTCTGGGAAGAACTCAAGGGTACCATCAAGGATGTCGCAGAGAAAGTCGTGGGATATAAAGCCCGGCGAGCGCGAAACGACTGGTTCGACGAAGAATGCAAAAATTCACTTGACGCGAAAAACGAGGCCTACAGACAATGGATTCAACGAGGAACCAGAGCCAGAAGAGAAAAATATGACGAGCTACGGCGAATATCGAATAAAATAATTAGACGTAAGAAACGTAAATACTTTGACGAGCAGTTGCTGAACATAAACGAAAACTTAGCTAATAGGAACACCAGACAAGCGTACAAACTAGTGAATCCAATTAAGAACGGCTACCAACCCAGGACTAGCCTTTGTAAGGACAAGGATGGAAACATTATCAGCGACACCGATGCCATTAACAAACGATGGGCCTCTTATTTTGAAGAGCTTCTAAACCGACCATCTAACATCCCCACACAGGAAGCTCTCGACGATATTGTTGATCTAGGCCCACCCATTCAACCCCCGACAGTAGAGGAAGTTGATCTCGCCTTGCGGTCACTAAAACGAAATAAAGCGCCGGGCGCTGACGAGATTCCAGCTGAACTGCTAAAATTCGGTGGAACGAGTCTAGTTGATACCATACATCAATTAATCCTGCGAGTATGGGAGAACGAGGAGATCCCAGACGATTGGTGCAAAAGCATCATCTGTCCAATCCACAAAAAGGGAGATAAACTGCGGTGTGAGAATTACAGGGGCATCTCACTAGTTTGTACGTCCTATAAAATTTTGACGAAAATTCTGGAAAATAGAATAAAACCGTACGCAGAACGAGTCATTGGCGAATATCAAGGCGGTTTCAGACCTGGTCGCTCCACAACCGATCAGCTCTTCTCAGTCAAACTGATACTCCAGAGGTGCTGGGAATACAACGTAAACGTATACCAAATCTTTGTCGACTTCAAGCAGGCATACGACAGTATCGATCGTGGAGTACTGTACAACATCATGCTGCAATTTGGTATACCAGCAAAATTAGTGCGACTGACAAAGATGACGATGACCAACTCCGTCTCACAAGTCAGGATCCAGAATAGACTTACTGATCTATTTGAAACACGCACTGGTTTGAAACAGGGCGATGGACTGGCACCGACGCTCTTCAACTTAGCACTGGAATACGTTATTCGGGCCATGAATATGGACAACAGCAAGACGCTACTCATCAAGTCGACACAATTAGCAGCGTACGCCGACGACATCAACATCATGTCCCGAAGATTGGCTTACGCAGAAGAACTTCTGCATACGCTCGATACCGCTGCAAAGGAAGTTGGATTACGTATTAACGAGGGTAAAACTAAAATAATGATGCAATCGGTGACAAGGACACCTGCACAACCAAGCATCGATGTGGGGGACCTCAACATCGAGTTCGTGAACAACTTCATTTACCTGGGTTGCAACTTGTCAAGGGACGCCAACGAAACTGACGAAATCAAGCGACGGATACAGTTAGCTAATAAGACTTTTGACATGGATATGTCTTATAGCTGGGGGTCATCCTAAAAATCTGTCCGTCACACGAAATGTCTGTTTTTCTACTCGGGGGTCAGAAGAGGAAACAAGCCCATCGAAAATTTTTCTTTTCTGGTTGTGCATGTCGTTTGAGTGAAGTGGTCATTGTGCATGCCTGTTGCTTGTAGACCCGCGCGGGCGGTGCGCTTGCGGGGATCCTCGCTCGACATGCTCACACGCAATTTATGGTCTCTGAATGTATGCGAAATTTCGATCAGGGCAGCGGACCTCCTCCTCTCATTCATTCATATCATTCTCACCATTTCATTAAACAAATTGTGCACTCCCGACATGCACATGCATAGACCCAATCTGAGGTCACAATGAATGAAATTCCATTTTTACTCATTATTTAGGTCAAGGACGTCCAAGGACTTTCAATGACCTTCAATTTCCGCCAATTCCCCATTCATCATTTAATAAAATAGCCCGTGTTGTACTATCTGAATCACTAGGGTCCGAGAAAAAGTAGCAAGTAGTCAGTTCGACTAACATTTGGACATGCGCAGACGCAATATGAGAGTGTGTACATTACATACATAGTTCCCGCCCACCGAAGATAGAGAGCGAGAGCCATCGCGGATGAAGTTCATTCTATCCAAATCGGGTGATCCAGCAACTGTGGTTGTGCATTTGCAATGGCGGCGATTCGAGGTCTGACTGGCCCACAATGTGGGCCCCCACCACACGTGCAATAAACATATCATAAAACAAAATGGCGGATTCGTACTGCGCGAGTTAAAATCTCCCAAGCCCCGAAATAGAGAAATATTCGTCGCAGGATGTTATAGTTCCGGGCAGCTCATCGTGACATGATGTACATTCAGAGGTCTGCAGAAGATCAAATGCCCCCCCCCCCCCCCTTCTGCAAAAATTCCAAAATTTTTCTTGTGCATTCTCTTTGTGCGTGTGCTGGAATGTTTTGTTTACTTTTGTTAGTTTCCCTTTCTGTTTGCTGGACACAATCGCATAGAGTCGCACGCATTACTTGAGAAACGGATTGTGTGTGCCGGACCCGGACTGTTGATTAAAGGGGCGGGATGAGGCAGACAGTGTTGGAGCGACTTTGCAATAGATACACAAACACAATACACGTCCGATTGGGAAAAGATGGTGGGAAGCGTGATTGCGATTAGCAGAAACTTAGAGAAAAGTCGATAGGCTGCAGTCTGCAAACTGTACCGAACGGGTAAATGGAACAGGGTGCACGAGAGGAGGTGAATATTGCACACACGTGATGCAAATGAAAACGAAACGATCCCGCGAGAGAAAGGAGCCCGAGCGGACAGGACAAAGCAAAGCAAAATTTATGACGAGTATCTACACTGCCACCAGATACATCGGTACATGGATATGTCTTATGCCTACCGAAAGCGTGGGACGTGTTTTTTCGAATGATTTCATCCAGTTTAACTATACTGAGATCTTTATAAAACTTACGTCGATATCTTCAACACAACAGGTTCCACGCAGTCGGTAGTCATAGACATATCCATGTTCCGATGTATCTGCATGCAGTGTAGATACTTTGTATCTTTTTTCTCGGTTCTCCCCATAATGAAATCGAAGCATGTGCACAGAAACGCGAAGCTCCGCGTGTACAAAACCATTATACGACCAGTGCTATACAATGGCTGCGAAGCATGGACCCTAACTCAAGCCTGTTTTCGGAGGCTTGAGTTAGGGTCCAGTTAGTGCTAGACACTTTTGAACGTAAGGCTCTACGGCGAATTTTCGGGGCTGTTTGCGATCGAGATGGATGGCGCATCCGGTACAACCATGAGTTGTATGAAATGTACGATGAGCTGCAAGTCTCGAAAATCGTCAAACTACAACAACTTCAATGGGCAGGGCATATACAAAGAATGGACGATGATCGCATGCCTAAGAGAGTAATGAATGCAGAACGAGTCGACGGAGCGAGACTGCGAGGACGACCGAGATCTCGTTGGGAGAGCTCAGTAGGTGTGGACGCCGCGCAGCTGCTGGGCTCCCAAAATTGGAGGACGCGGTCACGTGACCGAGATAATTGGAGGACAATGATCCAGGCGGCCAAGGCCCGACGTCGGACTGTCGCGCCACGATGATGGTGAAGACTTTTTCGGTGATGCATGCCGCAACATGAACGGGGAACAGACAGATTACGCGAGAGTAATCTCAATCGATGCTTGCTGGCTATCCAAGAAACAGTAACAGGGGGCAATTCTCTCTCAGCGCAGTTGGCTAAAACATTGCGAAATGGTTTATCGAGTATGACAGCAGAACAACGTTTGATATTCGATCATGTATGTCATAGCGTAGACGGTGATTTGGGGAGATCCTATTTTTAGATGCACCCGGTGGGACGGGGAAAACATTTCTCACTAAAGTCATCGTAGCCCAAATACGTATTCAAAACAAAATAGCAATTGTTGTCGCCTCATCAGGAATGGCAGCTAGCTACATTGTTACCAGGAGGCAAAACTGCCCATACCATGTTCAAGATCTCGATTGACTTGGACCACACGGAGATCCCAGTGTGTAGCGTTTCCAGAAACAGTGACAAAGCCAGGGTTCTGCGTGATTGTTTCTTTATAATATGGGATGAGTGCACTATGGCGAATCGGAAAGCGGTTGAAGCAGTAGATAGAACCTTACGTGACATCTAACAAAACGACCGGCCCACGGGCGGTATTACATTACTTTTCTGTGGCAACTTTAGACAAACTTTGCACCTAATACCCCGAGGGATGAGGGCTAATGAAATAAGTGCATGTCTAAGAAGATCACATCTATGGCACATTGTCATACCCATGCATTTGTCAACCAATATGTGGGCGCAAACTGGGGGTAATCCAAATGCCCAAGAGTTTTCAGATTTGTTACTGAAAATTGGGGACGGCACGTATCCGGAAGAAGAAGGGAAGGTTATTCTCCAAAATAATTGATGTCGTGTAGTTCAAAAGCGACAAGACCTAATTACTTCAGTGTATGGCGACCCGACAAAATTAACTGATCATTAAAATTTTCGGCTTTGCGGAAGAGCTAATTTGACTCTCCGGAAAAATACCTTAAATTTGGCTTTAATCGGCATGGTGTTATAAGCACATTATTTATGTCTACATAGTTAACACTACCACCAGGAGAAATTATACTTTTGGACAAATATCAACAGGTTTGTATCTTTTGTGCAGCACATATGTACCTATGTACAACATACATATAACCTACCTACATATCTTGCAAAAGAATTTTTATGATTTCTGGTTTCAAAATATAAACTCAAATTACGGGCAGTTAAAATTTGAATTTCTAATTTTAGGCAATCGAATTTCTTTTCAGACTTTACGGTATCGCTAAACTTATAGGCAAATTTATTACGAAGATGTAACATACTCGTATTTTACACATGCAAATATACAAGGTTAAATATGTATATTGGTCGCGGTCCTGAAAGCCAATCAGATTGGGATCTGGAACTGAGTTTATCGATTGCTCCTCCATATGCTTTCTCCACCGATAAAATATGTGTCGTCAAATATCAATTTTTTGATTTGAATACTTTTCAAATCCGGAGGGAAATATTTTCCGATCCAAAAAGTTGAAAGTTGACAGCATTTATTTTACCTGAGGGGAAAATTATATGGAGGCGAAATAAGAAAAAAAACCAATTCCAGATGCATATCAGAAGGACTCACAGGACCGCGACCATTGATACTTCTACTAGAATTTATAAATAGAAACAGCTTTTTCAGAAGAAAACCTGATTTTTTCTTTTAACTGACACCTAGCCGGCATTAGTTTTGCCTTGAATTTGTAATGAACCACCTGTAACGAACCATATTATGGTCTGGTAGTGCTGCTCCCACCAGCAGATCGAAGCAGGACCTGATGAGTAGTGATCTGTTGGTGGTACGAAACCAGAGGCCGAGGGTCCCATTACACCCGGACCCAGGTGCGACCGTGTGGGCGTCTGATCCATCCGTCAACCATTCCATCCTTATCGACTATTTGTTTTATTCCCCATTTTTACCTCCCCTGCTTGTGTTGTCTTCCCCAGGCCTATGAATTTTTGTTAATACGTAAAGGACAGGGACAACGAGCGGCGAAAACCCTGCCCACATCTCCCGAACTGAGCTACAGCAAGCATAGGCCGCTGCTTAGCTCGTTGAGGGGCCATTTTCTTCGCCAGATGGCATAACCTACACGGTCATATGCTACCTCAGGCTCCGTCCCCACGGGCATCTTCGGATGCCCACCAAACCGTCCGTTACAAATTATAGTTACGTTCTCTAAATATTTAGGTCAAAAAAATAAATAATAAATAATTGCATTTTTTTTTTATGTAGAATATTTATCCTGATTATAATAACCTATTTTAAATTGGGTTGATACGATCCCCGCTCACCAAATCCCCAGACCAAAATCCCCAAAAAAAGAGTCCCAAAACACAAAATCCCCAAATACGCAATCCCCAAATACACAACCCCCAAATTGATAATCCCTAGATCCCCATTTGAACGCGCGCGCATTCTAAGATCACACCACAAATGGGGATTTTGGGGATTATTGGAGATAACTTTATAATTTTCGCTCAATTCGTTAATTTACATATAGCCCTATATATCATAGCTAGCGACATTTTTTGTTGTCATATTTGTTACAGCTTGGTTTATCATTTCATTTGTCGTAATAACATAGCATAACATTTTTTTTAAACAACGTCGATGGCAGGAGTAGATTGACCTACAATACAAGTCGCAGAAAGCAATTTTCGTTTTATCGAAATATCAATAAACAATAGGTAAAGTTTCGGCTTCTAACATTTTTAAAAATTTACAAGACAAAATCAACGTCAAGGATTAGTTCCTTGACGTTGATTATGAGAGATCCACTCGAACGGCTGGGTTGAAAATGATCCTAAGATGTATGCCCTTGGATCGGTTCATCCGTAGAATCGTATACCTAGCAGCAATAAGCGCCAAAAGCTCACGTATGTGGCACAATTCAACTCAAGAAGGCCACTCTTGTATTCTGACAGCATATTAAAGTCAATACAGCCTTGATCTTGAGGACATGTTTCACATAATCAAACAAGCATAGCTCGTAAGGAACTTCAAAGTGAAGCTCCCAACAAGAAAAGACTGGGGGAGCAGGGAAGCCATCAATAACGGTGGTGCCGTGCGGCGCCCTGATCTACACGGATGGTTCAAAGACGGATACTAAATTAGGCTCGGGTGTCTACTCGGGGGACCTGGGTCTGAACCAGTTGTATAGACTGCCGAACCATGCGACAGTATTTCAGTCGGAATTACATGCTATACGCATGGCAGCATAGAGTCCATTCAAGGAACTCGACCACAAGGCTAAACATACCTCCATCAGATCAGGATGCCCGGCAACAGTGATGTTGTAGGCAACGAGAAAGCTGATGAGCTGGCAAGGAGAAGTTGGAGAGCCGAAAACAGCCCACCTATGCCATAGCCATTTGGAGATATGACAAACCAAATAGATAAGGCCGTATGGACTAAACTACAATCCGAATGGGCAAACAGAACTGATTGCAGGCTAGCCAGAACCTTCGGGCCATCACCACTTGATCTGGCCAAGATTAGGATACTGCTCAAACGCAACAGCCGTAAATTGTAAACGCCTCAACATATTAGGTGCTTACCGCAAGTGACCAGTGGCGTCTCGTTAAGTCAGTTGACTCAATTTTATTTATTTTTATTTTTCAATTAGCAAGCGGAGGGTGGCGAATGGACCCAAATCGGGGCCTAATGCGAGCTGCGAAAGCGGCATCCACCTTAGGGTGCGGTTATTTTGGAGCTCCGACAAACGATAAGAGCAGCGCTGATGGAAATGGATTCATGCTTTTACATAGAGCTGTTTATGTTCGAGCTGCGTGACAAACGTTTAGAGCGTCACTGAAAGCAATTCTTTTCATAGATCGAAAAAACAAACAAAAATAAACAACTCTATGAATCACTACCTTATCGCTGCTCTTATCGTTTGTCGAAGCTCCAACATAAACGCGCCCTTACCTAGCCTAGCGTTGTAATGTAACATCGGCATACAATAGTATTCAATATTGCAACGCCAAGAAATGATCCTGTTTTACTACATACAAAGGGCTAGATCTGTCAGAAATTCGAAAATTAGGATAAGACGATCTAAGCGCGATCAAGGTGTCCAAGGAAGTGAAGCATCTAGGAGTTACCTTAGATGCGAAACTAACTTGGAATTGGAATTGTTTGTGACACTTGGTTTCATTCTGAACACCAACTTAGTATGCGTCTGTAGCTTAGCTCGGTAACGCACCGGGCATTTTTTTTGCTACAAGTGTCACAAACAATTCCAATTTAAATGAGGTTAGGGAGACTCTAATGCCGGTAGAAGGCATGAGTAGACGTAGGGTAGTTGAAAGACTACACAAGACTCACATTGCAGATGGAAACATACATAATGAGTGTATGTACAATGACATCAGCATGTTTACTGATGGCTCTTAAATGGACGGTAAAGCGGGGGCGGGGGTTTACTCTGAAGAGCTAAACCTAGCATGTGCGCTTAGTCTAGGAGAGTATGTGTCCGTATACCAGGCAGAGATGCTTGGCTTGTTGCATGCGTTGGACCACTTACTTGAAGGTCAGGTGCGGGGGAAGAAAATCCTTATTGCACTGGACAACCAATCGGTGATCAGACGCATGCAGCAGACGAACATAAACTCTAAACTGGTACTAGAGTGTGTCCGATAGCTCAACACGTGTGCCTCAGAAAATGAGGTTACGCTGATGTGGGTAAAAGGACACATAGGTACAACAGGAAATGAGGCGGCGGATGCCCTAGCAAAACAGGAATCTGCGGCAACTTTCATTGGCCCAGAACCCAGAGTTGCTCTGGGGAACGGCATGATTGGAGCGAAGGTTGGGAAGTGGATGGACTCCATGCATCAACAAAGATGGCAGGAGCTAGTCACTTGAAAACAAGCTCGGAATGCAATGACCAGCCCTTTAGGCAGGGAAGCGAGAAAGGTACTCAGTTATAAACGGAGTACCCTAAGCTGGATAACTGCCTTGGTCACAGGGCATGGTAATTTTAAGGCTCATCTGGCCAAGATGAAAATCGGCGAAGATGACGTTTGCAGGCTATGCCTGGAGGAGGCCGAGACGGCAGCACATATTGTGTGCGAATGTCCAGCACTGGCTAGCACGAGGTTGAGGATCACAGGCAGGCACACGATAAATGTAGAAGCCATGAGTGAACTCATGATCATCATCGTGGCGCGACAGCCCGACGTCGGGCCTTGGCCGCCTGGATGATGTGGATGAGTGAACTCAGCTTCAAACAAATGCTAGCAATAACACGGGACTCAGTGATGAAGAAAGAGGTCGACAATTATCAGTCGACATCTGGAAGCCACTGATGACCGGGAGGGGGCGAAAAGGGACCCAAACGTTAGTGGTCTGCTTCGGCTATCCCCCAGAGAATATAATAATAATAAAGCGCGATTTGATCATAATAGACTAAGGAATTAATTTTTGAAACAGGACAAGTACCTTATGTAAGAAACTTCCAGAAAAAATGGTAGAAAACCATTTTTTTTTTGAACAAAATAAAAATTTTGATTTTACAAAGTTATAACAGCAAACCGTTTACCGATTTTCACAAAAAAAAATCTAAATTTTAAACCAACAATTTATTGGCTGTGGGAGATTTTTTTAGTTCAGTGTTCTACCTGGCGTCGTTTTCCAGATATTGTTTTTATACTCTAGATGAAATCTGAGAGTATTATAAGTTTGCCACAAAGTTTGTAACGCTAAGAAATAAGGCTCGCAGAAAAAAATGAGTGATACAGAAGTTCATATTATCACTCGAATATCTCAAAACCGGATGTCCGTCTGTCCGTCTGTCCGTCTGTCCGTCTGTCCGTCTGTCCGTCTGTCCGTCCGTCCGTCCGTGACCTCTCTAGCTCGAGAACGCGTTGAGCTATGAAGTTCAAATTTTGCACACGTTATTTTTGACAAAAAATGAAGGCTAAGTTCGTGAACGGGCTAAATCGCTCCACCCCTTCTACCCCCTCCCATACAAAATGACACATTTTTGAAAATTTACAATAATCAGATTTTCTCAGAAACTATAAAACATATTGCTTTGAAATTTTTAATATATCACTTTTATGATAATTGTAACCTATGTTATAAAACTTATTGTAATCCTCACCCTCCTTCTACCCCCTCCCATACAAACTGCACTATTTCATGAAATACGTTAAGCCAATTTACTCAGTACGTATACAATTTATCGGGCTGAAATTTTGAACTTAACACTTAATTAACAATATCAGTTAGATTCAAAAAAATTAATCGATTACCCTTACTCCGTCTACCCCCTCCCATACAAAATGACACATTTTTGATAATTTACAATAATCAGATTTTCTCAGAAACTATAAAACATCTTGCTTTGAAATTTTGAATATATCACTTTTATGATAATTGTAACCTACATTATAAAATTTATTGTAATCCTCATTCTCCTTCTACCCCCTCCCATACAAACTGCACTATTTCATGAAATACGTTAAGCCAATTTACTCATTACCTATACAATTTATGGGGCTGAAATTTTGTACTTAACACTTAATTAACAATATCAGTTAGATTCAAAACCAGGTTCAAATTCATCTAGAGTATAGCATGATTGGGGTTTACCCCAATCGTAGTTCTTTTATGTTTTTATAGAAGCCTTTAGTCCTTCGTGTGGCGGAAAATGGGTCTCGAAGCCATTTGTGGCCATCCCATGGCCCATCGCTGTTGGACAGTAAATGACGGTTACGCGCCATTGGCCATTGAACGCCATCCGCCCGTCCACACAATGGAGATGGCGTCAAAGGGCCGGGGATGGGCCATTGTCTGTAGCAGGCTTACATACTCGTATTCATTTGAAAAATAGTAAAACGAAAAAATCCTAAAAATACCATGATTTCTGCATTGTGGGATCACGTGCTCTCACCTTGATTTTTGTCACGCACCAGAGGAATTTCACCTATTTCTGATTCATTTTGTTCTTATCTTCGAATCGCAGATATGAATCAAATAATAGAGTATATTACTGTAAGCTTAAATTATTATTTGGATTGGTATTTTGCAACAGCTAAAAAAAATTAGATAAACATAATCGGGAGTCAGCTATACGATTTATGATTAACCTTCATAAGACTTACATTTCACTGGATATCTTCTGAAAACAAAATCTTAATAAATTTCCTCCGAGATATGTTTCCAAAATATACCTCAAATACCGTACAAAAAAAAACTAAAATTTATTGCTACTGTAACGAGTTATCGTTAATTTTATTTGTTGGGGTATAGGTAGTCTCGAAGTTTTCAGTACAAACAGTATCTAAATGTTGGTTATACAAAAATGAGAATCGATTGCAATAAGTGCGATAGTTAAATTTGTACTAAGAATATTATGGTTTTACAATTTCGATTTTATCTCTTGTTTTATGTTGATAAATATAAAAATATTCTTTATTTATAAAATATTTGTTGTCCTTCGAATTAACGAAAAAAAAAATTGGGGCTCATTTGCACCCCACTTGGTCTTTATTGTAATTTTTTCTATACCAGGCCTATGAAGTTTAAATACCGAAAGTTTTAAACGAAATGATTATAATACGCCATTAAACTTACACTCCCAATCACTAGGATAGGTCCACTCGAAATATAGCTATATTTCGGAAAGGAGTAACGGTATATTCTCGAAACATCATGACAACAACGATTTCGTATCATTTGAAAGATAAATTGTCCAGATGATACGATGGCGATTCTTCCATACGATAAATTTATTGCTTATTTGTCGCTCTTTCAATAATTAGGGAATATTCATCTGGCGTCGACGTTGAGTCATGTCCGGGCATTCCCCATGACTATCTGCGCTTGGAATTATCGTAACGAACCCATTTTTCGTCGCCGGTTACGATGCGATGTAGAAATCCCTTCCGATTCTGCCTTTGAAGCAGTTGTTCGCATGCAAATAATCACCGTTCAATATCTCTCGGTTTAAACTCGTACGGAACCCAATTTTCTTTTTTCTGAATCATGACTATGGCCTTGAGGCGTTTCGGGATGGCTTGCTGAGATACTCCCAGTAATTCAGCTAATTCTTCTTGCGTTTGGCACGAATTTTCATCGACCAGTGCTTCCAATTCGTCGTCTTTGAATTTTTTTTCTCTCCCCTCACCATGCTTGTCCTCGACATTGAGATCGCCACTTTTAAAACGTTGAAACCACTCGCGACATGTTCTGTCACTCAGAGCAACCTCACCGTAAGTATCTGAGAGCATTCGATGAGCCTCAGCTGCAGTTTTTTTTTTCAAATGGAAGCAGAAGATCAAAACTTCCCGCTAATGACGAGAACTTGGCTCGAAAACGGACATTTCGAATCGCGAATCTTATTAAAAATGCGAACAACTTTTACTAATGCGGGGATGTCAATACGTTCACAGACGTCCAAACTCACTTTGTGACACTTTTGAACTATGTATGTACGTATTTTGACCAGCCCTTACCGATGCAGCCGTCTGTCGGAAAACGGCGGAAGCAAAGTTGTACACCTAATATATGAAGCGCATATATCCTAGGGGCAAGGGCAAATAGTATTGGATTTTCCAATAGGGGCGCTTGAATTGTATGAGTGTAAAGCGGTCATGTTGTTGAAACTGTTGTAGTTCCAACAAGACACAACGTGCCACACAACGCATGTAATAAAAGATCTTCTGTAAAACAAATTCGATGTCGGTACTATGTATCTCGTTTATCTGCAATGCCAACTGGCCACCAAGATCATGTGATTTAACGCTATTATACTTTTTCTTGTGGTGCTGCGTTTGACTCACAGGTCTCAGCGTGTAATTCGCAGACAACTTATGTCTAAAAGGTGAACATAACCAATACTATCAATGATATCGAGCCTGATTTATGCTATGCGGTCGAGTCATCGAAAATTGGAACTCTCGGATACGTGTCGCACTGCCCAGCGAAGCCGCAAAGTCATTTGGCCGATATTTTATTTCAAACATAATACTGTATAATCAATTACTATTTTATATAAATTGAAAAAGTAATGATATCCTATACGAGTACATAACTTGCTTTATTTAAATTTAAAGTTCGAGTGCCAAAGCCCGACATTGGGCAATAGCGCGACAGTGTTGACCAAACCAAAACCTTGTAGATTTTCCACACAATTTCCAAAGATTTCCAAATCTAGATTTACGGCGAGATTTGAAATAAATCTCGTTTCCAAATTTTGCTGAAGTCGTCTCAGTCTCGCGGAATTCAATCTCCCTGAGCTGGGTTGGGGAATGGTATTTTATATTCAGCACAGCAAATTCCTAACTCCTTATCAGTAGACAAACCACTTACGTGAGAAACCAATTTGCCTCTCCTTCAAAAAACTCTGTACGTCAGTGAAGTAGAGCCCATAACATGGCATAATGACCGATTCGTTTTTTTTTCTCCAATCACGTGTCACCAGTAGAAATTCTATTTTCATCTTATCACGTTTTACATTTTTTTGAAATTCACAAGGTTGAAAGATTGATCAACACAAGAACTGATTCCACAAATTAATAAAATCATAAAAATAGAAGAACAAAATAGAATAAAGATAAATGCCGATAACTGAGCTACCACCAATGGAGAAGAAACAAATTAATGAATCATCATTTCTGACGAGATTCCCGAAAATACTTTAAAATTTTACTTTCATATGTGACTTTCATAAAGCATGGTATTTATTGATGATGCTAATTGAAAAATGTATTTTTTCATGGGAATTTACTGGTTTTCGGAATACATAATTTCGTGATGATATCATTAATGAGGATTATTGGGTGTATCAGACTCAGCATTGGATTCAGACTTTTGTCTCGCCTTATGGCAGTTAGATTAAGTTAAAAGGTTACCATGAATAATCACAGCACACGAAGACTGCATCTGGGTCCGTTGTGATACCCAACGGAATGTTTTGTCCCGACCCACTTTAAATCTCGAACCAGCCTGAGCCCACAACGAAACCTTGGAGCTGGCCAACATCGACATCTTGCAAGTCCCGCAGCTCGGGAAAGTAGTAGGCTCCAAAAGTTGACCTTATCATATTTACCAGGCCCGGGCATTTACAGAGAAGGTCGCAAGTACTCTCCTCTTCCTCCTCAGAACAGTAGTGATTATAAGGAAACCGAAGCCTTCTGACGTGCCGTCAATTGGACAATGCTCAGTGATGACACCCACAACCGCACCAATATGATGCCTTTTCATCGAAAATAGCTTAGCAGAACGTCCCATGGCCAGCCTGGGCCATATCAGCCTTGTTCTATAACAAGTGCTGCAGCTTAGCAGCCTCGTGTTAGCCATACTAATTGCAGCCTGCATTATGACGTGCTTACATGTCTCGACAGGCATCTCAACTTTGCAGAGAGTACACTTTTGGCTTCTTCCGCTGTCCTTCTTCTAGCATGCTCGTCAGCTTGGGAGGTTCCAACGAAACCACAGAATCCAGCACAAAACAACATCAAAGGAATTACTCAATTCCACGAGAGATTCACGGCACTCCGGTACCATCTTTGAAGTGATATATACGGATTTCAGGGCTCTAATCGCAGGCTGACTGTCTGTTAAAATAATAATGTTCCTAACAGATACGACATGACAATGACATCCCAGCCAGACCAGGACTTCCCAAATAGCTACCAAGTCCGCTTGTATTTTAGAACGCTACAGTAGGCAAATAGTCGTACCAATGGGTCCAGATCTAAACTTTAGGAGTGAACGCCAGCTCTACAACATTGTCAGTCTTAGGGTGCGTTTTTCTATACACACGATCGTCGCATATTGTTCGTGCAATCGAAGTAGAGTTGTACCTAGCAAGCCGCACCTTTAGACCCATCTGTGTAGATATGTATCGTATCTGTTGTCGGAAAAAAATCTTCATTCCATTGTATAATATCACGAATACAATGAGGGATTAGACTTTTGGAGTACTTGAACATAAGTTTTGATGAAACATAGTCCGTCTTTGCAGGGATGTCTGGATTGTTTAAAATTTTCGAGTGTCCACAGTTTCGATTCAACTGTTGTCCTGTTTCGCAAATACCGGCGGATGTGCGTTCTGCCAGAATGCATAGCGGGAGCAGGTTGAGCATTATATTCATGGTATCAGAAAGGATCGTTCTGGGAGCCCCGCTGATTGCTGAACTAGCTGATCCTTGCACTTTTCACAACAGTCTGCGATTTACTGCTTTGCATTCCACCATACTACAATGCCGTGCAAAAGTATGGGGCGAATAACCGCCACATAGAGCCAATGCCAATGCACAACCTTCGGTTGCAAGCCCCACCTATTTTCCGATGGCGTTCTTACAACAGTAGAGTGCGATATTGGCCTTATGTACACGTTTCTGAATATTGGGCCTCCAACTTAGCTTCCTGTCAAATATCAGCCGCAGGAAGTTAGCCTTATCTATGAAGACTAATCTCTCTCCCTCCAAATCTGGAGGTTGGTAATGAACGCCACAATTTCAAATCTTTACGCGCGTCTCGCGTAACTTCTTGTTAGTTGGTGATTGGTAATGATGACTGTCGACGGCGGACAAACGTCAACTCAAGAGTGGCGAATTACCCGCCAAAAACATTGCCCGGGTTTTCTTTTTACTGTCGGCGAAAAATTAAGGGAATAAAATAAAACCCTCTTCGCGAAAAGTGCCGACTCCACCTGCCGACGTTATCGGCTGAAATTTTAGGGTGTGTTTTTTTCCTAGTTATCGGACGCGGAGAAGAGATTCTCGGTAGCCGCATCCAGCATCGGCTAAATACCTGCCGGCGAACAAAAAAAAAAAGAAAGAAGCTCAACTGCACGGACAAGAGCGTTCGTTCTTTGCCGGTAGAAATTTTTATCCGCGATACCTCAATCAACCGGCGCGGCGGAATTTTGAGATCTGATGAGGCGTTACGATGAGATGAGATTTTGAGAGCTGGCGTGGCCAAGTAAGTTTTGGGGAGTTATCATGGTACTTATTGACCCGCGGAACGACGAAAACTTGTTGATATTGGATGGCTGCCATTTGACATTGCTAGGCTTGCTAAGGACGACGTGATTCCGTCTTCGGGGCAAGGGTTTACTCCCCGATAAGCATTTGAGGTTATGTTTCATTTAAAAAGTCGGCGTCTGAACAGAGTGTATGATGTGCTACGGCGTACCGAATTGGGTTTATGTGCGGTGCCTATTGCGCTCGATTGTAACGCCAACAACAAAAACAACCGTACTCCATATTGGCGATACTTAGTTGTCAAATGCCAGTACGACGCGCTGAATGAGTTGCAGCCTTGTTCGTTTTAAAATTCCTAATTGATATTAGGTAAGTTTTTTGCGTAACCGTGTAGAGTCCCTGCCCTGGTTGCGCAAAAAACTGCTCAGAGTAGCCTCCAGGTTAAATTCCGACTCGTCAAGTTGTCTGCCCTGATGTCAAGTGGTGCACCTCATATGTGGTGGAAAATAAATTACAAATTCGGATGAAATATCAATTTGATTATCGGACCCTTTATTTAATGCATAGATATATAAAGAACAGATGGTAATAATACTATCCCCACTCTGTACTTCTGGTTATTTTCGAACAAATTGGGGGCGACCGGTAGCGCAGTGTGTTGATGCATCAGTCTCATGTTTGACTACTGGCGTTTCGGGTTCGTGGCCATGGATGTGCAGGAGGTGCATGCTGGCAACTGGATTCTCCGAAACCAATTTATGCAGTCGAAACGTCAACTGGGCCACTTGGAACAGTTGACGCGCTATGTCCCTAAGGGGTTAGGGCAATTGAGAACCAAGTCATGCAAGTGAAAGTTATAGAGGGGTTATCGAGTGTGGGGTAGCCACCCGACTAAGCTATCCAGGTTAATGTTGTTGGTGTAACGCGTGTGTTATTTTACCCTGCACCCGATAAATTCCCAAAAAACGCACCTATTGTTTGTTCGTTTCCGGTAGTTCTCTTTTCCATATTACGTAGCGTAATCTCATTTAGTTTCTAAAATAAAAATTGTCTTCCAATTGCTCCCGTGTTCGATGTGGCCACAGCGGATCCGGGATAAGTGTAGTCATTTTTTTTCTTTGTAAATACTACAGCTAGAAAATGTTTGATTCTTAACGTTAAATTTTGGTTTTTGCTTCTCATATTTTATATTTCCAATATTTCTTTTTCTATTCTTTTCTCTATGGATACATTTGAGTCAATTATTTAATTGTTGGAGTTTCTTTTTCTTATATCTCAGCCCAGGAAATAAAATCTAGTCCGGATGACACAACGGTTAGCACGTTCGCCTTCTATGCACTTGGTCCGGTTCAATTCCTACTGAATGCAGTAGTCTTCGATAAAAAAAAGGGGATATACGTGTCGGACCATGAGCGCACTCAGCTGTTAATTAGTACTCATTTATGGGGTAAATAACTCGGTTGAGCGTGTTGCTGATCATACACCTCTCCACAAGACACACATAATATGAGATGGTGCTAACTCATCTGGAGGCCATAGGTCAGATTGGACTGTTGCGCCAGTTATTTAGGAAATAAAATGAGTTTGGTTTAATTACGGCTTTTCCTTCACGGAACCCACACCCTCTTTCAGGTTAGCGATGATATGAGGTGTTCCGTTTTGGGAGACCCCCAATTTTTGCCGGCCATGGGAACACAATGATTGGGATTTTGTATTATGTGTACAGAGGCCAATTGTTGGGATTTTGTGTTATAGGTATAGGTTATAGGTATAGAGGCCAGTGATCCTTCCATCTGGGCGCGAAGCGTGCAGCATGAGCCGGTCGACGGCGATTTTTTTTTTATTTCCTGGGTCGTGGGACACAGTTTCAACCATTGTTGTGATTGTCTACCACCAAGGCACATGATATATGTTATCTATGTGATAGCTGGGGCAAAAACTAGTAGGCCTGAGATCGTTTGGGGGTGTATTGGATATTCTACCTGTTTTTGTATAAAGACCACCCTTATCTCTACCCATGCCCGAGGAAAGGAGACTAAGTCCAAACAGATCATTAAAATTGTTTTAATCCAAGGGTGGACAACAACGGACAGGTGTTGTTAGTTAGCCGGAATGATACCGTCTGGTCCCGCAGATTCAAATGGTTTAAAACTAGATATGGCCCAGATCATTTTCTGCTTTGATAGTACAGAATCAGACTCGCATTGATCTGTAACGTATTCCTATGCATCCACAAACGCAGCTTCCGACTTTGCGGGAAGTGCATGTCCTTTGACAGTTACAATAAATAGATTGAATCAAGGCATAAAGAGAGAGAGAGTACCAAAAATAAACAAAAATTATTCAATAATATTTTTTTTATGTAAAATAACGTTTTGAAAGCATGAATCCTCTACAAAATATTGGCCAGTAGCTCATATCGACTTATCCATGCGTTTCCTTCCAACCTTTCTTTTTACTTTTCTGATGTTATGCTGCTCATCCTTAAATCATGAAAATGTTTTCCTTTCACAGCCTTTCGTCATTTTTACGGGAACTGTAATGAACCATATTATGGTCTAGTAGTACTGCTCCCACCGGCAGATTGAAGCAGCACCTGATGAGTAGAGATCTGTTGGTGGTACGAAACCAGAGGCCGAGGGTCCCATTACACCCGGACCCAGGTGCGACCGCGTGGGCGTCTGATCCGTCCGCCAACCTTTCCATCCTTATCGACTTTTTTTTTTATTCCCCATTTTTACCTCGCCTGTTTGTGTTGTCTTCCCCAGGCCTATGAATTTTTGTTAATACGTAAAGGACAGGGTCAACGAGCGGCGAAAACCCCGCCCACATCTCCCGAACTGAGCTACAGCAAGCATAGGCCGCTGCTTAGCTGGTTGAGGGGCCTTTTTCTTCGCCAGGTGACACGGCCGGACCTTTACGGTCATTATGCTACCTAAGGCTCCGTCCCCACAAGCCTCTCCGGATGCCCACCAACCCGTCTGTTACAGAACAAGAAAAAATCGTGGTATATTACTTCACCGGGCGACGCATGGTGTCTTGTGACTAGTGATTTTACCGCAGTAGCGTGTACTGAGAATTGCAGTTCCTTAAGCCGCTGAGCTGGCACAGTGAGCGAAGTTCACGCAAGGGAAGTGCGAAACAATCTCAATTTAAAACCTACTATTTGTTAATGACGCGAACCACTATGCGTCGCCCGGTCAACTAGGAATGTTCCAAAGTCGCAGGAGGGATAAGTACGGGGCTGAGAAATTGTCGCTATGCTAGTTTTTGTCGAAAACTGATTGATTTTCAATGGAAATGATAAAGCAGCCAGCCACATGATCTCCACAATATATTAGTCGTGTTTTCCTTATTGCCTTGCCTGCCTTAATCACCGCAGACAGACAGCATTCAAATGCTCTATACTACACTGCTCACTTCTTCATTCATAGGTAAAGCTAGGGACCCAGTGCAGAATTAGGTATATTGAAACAGCTGCAGAGAATGATGTTCAGAAATTTGCCACAGTATTAAGGCCCAAATAGACAATACAAAACGGTAACAACCACACACGACACTTTTCATCGGTGAATGGCTCGTGGAAAAAAGTGTGTGGAACATGTCATTTTTTCACTTTTCACCCGATCTGTGAACCGGTGAAATAAAACATATCAAACATTAAAACGACTAATTTGTTAACTTATCTATCGCCCAACTACAAACAACACCGGGAAAATACAACACAACCTGAATGACACCGACAGAGACAGCTGAGCTGTCAGTGGAAATTTTTCTCGTACAAGAAAAAATTGTATCCTCGTGAAATCAAAAAAACTTAACAAACACACAATTTCACGTCTGTTTTCATCGGCGAAAAATCTTGCGATTTTGATTTCACGGCACTTTTCATTTCACGCGATCTGAGTACCGGCCTTAAAAGTGAGAAGCGAAAGCAAAACAAAAAATAAGAATTTGATGCATTTTGGTTTAAGACAAGAGCGCTTCTTGGACTAATTGAATTATTAAACGAATTAGAATTTACTTCATTGGGTGGATCCAAGTCTCCGCATTTTACACTCTTAGCAGGTGTTCCCCAAGGATCCGTCCTTAGCCCATTGCTTTACTCTGTTTTTACTAGCGACATGCCAATTCCCGAAAACTGTCAGGTCTGTCTTTTCGCAGATGACACTGCTTTACTCAGTTCTTCGGCATCTCCAGACTCTATTACGAAAGATCTTGAAAACGGATTTGAGACCCTAGACAACTATTTTGGAAGATGGAAAATTAAAATAAATCCCAGCAAAACTGAGGCCTTATATTTCACAAAAAAAAAGAAAACCTAGCCTGATACCCAACGAGCCCTTGCAACTAGGAGGTAATCGAATCAATTGGAACTCGGATTGCATCAAATACCTAGGTATTCTTCTCGACAAGAAGCTAACCTTCAAAGCTAATACAGATGCTTCACTAAAAAAATCAGACTCCCTCATCAAATTACTATATCCGTTGATCCACCGAAAATCGTCTTTGTCGACTGAAAATAAATTGTTATTGTACAAAAGTATATTTCAGCCTATTTTGCTATATGGGGCCGCGGTATGGGGATCATGTGCTATATCCCACATTAACAAGCTACAAACAAAACAGAATAAAATTCTGAAAATGCTCCTCGACTTACCTTTTTATTTTCCCACATCAACACTACATTCAATTTCGAAAGTTTCTTTAATTTATTCTAAAATTACACACTCCATTATAAACTTTAATTTAACCTGCGCTAATTCTACTAACCCCCTACTTAAGGACTTAACATATCACTCTTAGCCATGTCTCTACTCATTACATATTCTGCTGAACTTTCTGCAGATGATAGCGTATTGTATTGTACTTAATACAGTCTAGATTATAAGGTTTAGTAATAAGTAAGTTAGATAGTTAGGTTAGGTTAGGTTTTATTTTAAACATCATGTATAAGAGGTTTTTTATCCCGTTTTCCTCTTAATTAAGCTCTAATTTTCTTTATTTTCACAATTTGTTCGATAGTCACAGCGCAAACCTATTTATAGTTGTAAGAGAATTGACTCAATCACTTAAATCATTTATACTATATTATACAATTAAATACTAATGGTTGAATAAAGATTGAAATTGAAAAAGAATTTACTTCATAGTGCGATTTTAAAAATTATGCTCACATGAGCAAGCCGACTTATGATGTTAATTTAAGTAAAGTTGGATACCTCATTAATTACAAATTTCTATTAGACATGTCTGCGCAAACCCACCAAAAATCAAAATACGCAAACGGTACCACACACGGCATAGACCGTATATGTGCGCTTGACCCTATGGTATCAAAACTGATTGTAATCGAAGCTTGGCTGTCCGTATAGATTTCAATATCCCTAGTAGTTATGGCATCCATTAAACTAAGCTAAAGTTTAATGAAGGATAAGAATTAGAGAAACCATAAGGGGATTCACGTCGTATTTATTGTGAAATTGTAAACTTCTGTCATTTTACTATGGAGATGACAGCATATTTTCGGCGAATACGACATTTACGACACTGCGCGTGAATTCCCCTCATATCTCAAGGAGGACAATCAGATAGTCGAATCCCTCTTTGGAAGAAAAGGATTCTACTGAAAGATATTGCAACATAATAACATAAGACATTTTATCTGATTTATCAAATATTATATTTGGCATTACAAACAAAGAAAAATCAAATGATGACACCTTATTGTTTGCTTATTGGATTAATTAAATTCAATCAATCCAACGTCCTTTAAAAGTGACAAAGACATTTTATATAGTCTCCAGCAAAAACAAAACTTAAATAACAAACATAATGTCTTATGCTCAACATGATGAAAAAGACCGAACCGAAAATGTTGATTTGTAGTTTTCGGCATTAAGGTGCGTTTTGCTAGACACTCGATCGTCGCATATGGTTTGCGATTAGCGATCAACCCATAGCGTATGGAGCACTGTTTGTACATACGTATACGTATCTTTTGAATTGTCGCCTGCGATCAACGTAAAGTGGTGCCTATAGCAAAACGCACCTTCAAAATCACAGAAAAACCCAACTTTTCAGAAAAAAATATATGCACCAATCAACCTTGATTGAAAATAAGAATAAAATGAAACGTTTTCTTTTCGATAGTTTTAGATGCAAAGTTTTAAGATAAATGATCTTTAGGATGGAACTGGTTTTCGGGTGTTTATGTCGTGATTAGCCGGATTCTTGTCTACCAAAGCCAATAAAAACATATCAAGATGTAAATACTAATAACACTATGCATAAAACGTCATGCGCGCATTGTGTGGGCAAAGGTAGCATTTGATTTGATTTTCTAAGCGAAAGTTAGTTTATATTTAGTCGCCTTAGTATTAATGGTTGGGTATTTTTTGGTAACACAACTAAAAAAAAAAGTACTGCCATTTCCATAAGACTATAAATTTTGGGGAACATTCCTACTTGACTGGGCGAAGCATAGTGGTTCGCGTACTTTGACCAATAGTGGGTTTTAATTTGAGTGGATTTCTCACTCCTCTTGAGTGGACTAGGGTCAAGGGGCTGCACTCGCTTTATTATTATTATTATTATTTTATTCACACAGCGGGAAACACTATCAGCCAAGGCTTAAATCACAATGCGTCCGTCGCCCGGTGAAGTAGGAATATACCAATTTTGGTATACTCATAATCCAATTTCACCGGGCAACGCATCATGGTTCGCGTCTTGACTAATAGTGGCATACCGCTGGGAACGCTTGATCTATACAATACAGCGGTAGAGCCACTATTATCCAAGGCGCGAACCACGATGCGTCGCCTGATGAAAGAGGAATATACATACTGCAGCACGAGCGAGCGTTCTAGAGGTGCATACAGAGGGCTGCAGCCTCTTAAGCAAGCGGAGTGTGAAATAATCTCAATTAAAAACTCACTATTAGTCAAAGACGCGAGCCACTATACGTTGCCCGGTCTACTAGAAATGGTCCTAAATATTAATTGATAAATTAAACTTTTCGGCAACATACGAGTATTAAATGGATAAGATAAACAAAAGAATTTAAGGTCACACGGTATCGTAGTATGGAGATAAAAATCTATACTCAACTCCTAAATTTAGAGGGAAATCGCTTAATTTCATAGTATACACGTTTTTCTTAACAGCCATGCAGAGCAAAGCAGGTTAACACCATGCAATTACATTAACAACTTGATCTGAGTTGCTCCGGATAGAAGGTTAGTGCAGGAATTCTACTCTGTAAGGTAATTCTGCGTTTTGAAATGCAGGCGGCGCAATTTGTCGCAATTTTCGAGCTGTTTACAGTATGGGAAGCACAAGAACTCATTTCTTGTCCTGTTGATTTTGTGCAATTATATGGAATAGTAAACATTCAAAATGGTTCCGCTGCCTAAAGATTGTATTTGTACTAAGGATCTAAGTTTTCTCTAGAAATTTGGGTCGACGTTTGAATGCTAAACTAAACTAAGACGCACTCCCAGCAAAGACATGCCCCGTTTTCGTGTTCGCTACTCTAATATGCTCTATACCGTTTTTTTTGCCCCTTATCCTGCTCTGTACAAAAAGACACGCCTAATGCTAACCAAACAAAGACACACTACCAAGCAAAGACATTGACGCGCTCGGTGGCCGTAGTAGTCCGGTCACCGCTCTACGATACTAATCTAGAGCTCGGAGTTCAAATCTCGGTACAACCAAAAAACTGCCAGTGGGTACTAATAGAACGCTCACAGTGCTTCGAGCTTGTCAGTAAAGGCGGCGCAACTGCACTTCCGAAAAGTAAATATGCTGTCGAAACGTCAACAAGACATAGAAAAGCTAGAAATGTTGACGCCCATGCCCCTGGAGACATCAAGGCAATTAACAAGCTTTGCTTGGAAAAAGAAGGACTGGAGCTAGCTGAGCAAAAGACGGAAGCCGTTCTTATTAGTAACCGCAGAAAAAGGAACAGCGTCAGAAGCACTGTCACCATTTCTAAGCCACCAATTGATGATTGACGCGAAGCTGACATTTGGAGAGCACCTCAAGTACGTATGTGAAAAGATAGCCAATGCTAGTGTGCCAAGGATTATGCCAAATGTGGGAGGACCACGACCGAGAAGGCGACTTTTATTGTCTAGAGTGAGCACCTCTATACTTCTGTATGCGTCACCGCGCTTCGTCATGCCGTAACAGTTGAAGAATCAACTCTGTTTATCGAAGGAACGCATTGAGAGTGTGCTGTGCATACCGAGCAACATCAGATGAGGCTGTCTACGTTATAGCAAGTATAATTCCCAAACATATTCTGGCAGACGAAATGGACCGATTGTACAAAGTCGATGTTTGGAGCCACCGGGAGTATCTAATGCGCGTAAAACCGGAGAAAGATGAGAGTCTCTGATGAAATGGCAACAGCGCTGAGATGGAAACCCGAAGGCAAACTGTACATAATACACTCATCCAGCAAATCGAACTGTGGCTGAACTGCAAACATGGAGAGGCGAATAACATCTAACCCAGTTTCTTACTAGACATGGTGGATATAGGAAATACCTACATAGATTCAACCTGAACGATTCGCACGACTGTCCGAAATGGGCAGGAATAGCGGAAGACCCGGAACACGTATTCTTCCACATGTATTCTTCCACTTACAGGAAAGCGTGAAGCACTGAAGGTCGAAAAGTGACCTCAATCCACATAACATAGTGGAGTACCTATATATGATAAGATCTGAATCCAATTGAGAGGCCGTAACACATATTATGATAATGGGCGACCGGTAGCGCAGTGTGTTGAGGCATCAGTCTCATGTTTGAATAACGGTGTTTCGGGTTCGAATCCCGTCCACGACGACGTTCGTGGCCATGGATGTGCAGGAGGTTTACGCTGGCAACTGCATTCTCCGAAACCAGTTTATGCCGTGGAAACGTCAACTGGGCCACATGGAACAGTTGACGCGCTATGCCTCCATAAGGGGTTAGGGCAATTGAGAGAGAGAGAGAGAAGTAGTCGGACAGTGACGATCAAAGTCCCATGTCGCTGCCATTCAATAATAATAATAAAAAAAAGCTCTCAGTATGGCAAAACAAAAACGTTCGCTCTGTTTGTAACAGTTTTTAAGTGGGCTACCCTCGCTCCGCGGTCAAGGGATCACAACCCTCAGTATCGTAATTTTTTTTGGTCTTCAGCCAAAGAAGGTTTTATGGCTGTACACGGCTGTAGTGCAACCAATTCTCGCTTACGAAGCACTGGAATGGTGGTCACCTCTTCGCAGGAAGTATAATATTGACCTATTGAGCAAAGTGCAAAGAGCCGCTTGCATCACAGTCACGGTAGCTATGCGTTCATGTCCAGCAGACACACTTAATATCATCCTAGGTCTACTCCCTTCAGACCTACAAACAAAATTCAACGCCGCGTGCAGCGCTGTCAGACTAAGGGAGTCTGGATGTTGGACGTCCAAACCATATGGGCATAGCAATATACTGGAGTCTCTACCTGTCTACGAGTCGGAGATATGTTGCCAACAGATTATATCGTCACCGAAGTAGAGGTGCTTGTCAACCTCGTAACAAGATTCCCAACAAGAGCGGAATAGAGTGAGGGAGAAGTGACCCGGAGATACAACTGCAAAATATTCACTGATGGCTCTAAAATGGATTGTTGAGTTGGTGCGGGGATCTTTTCTGAGGATCTCAGTGCATGCAAGCGTATTTAAAGCTGAAGTGCTACCAATAAGGGAAGCGTGCAGGATGCTGAAGCACAGGAACCACTAGGAGTGTCGCCATATTCACAGAGAGACAGGCTCTGGAATCAATGACAATCTCATCGAAAATATTCAAACAATTCCGCAGTGAACTGGCTGAACTGGCCGACCTCTTCAGAGTTTCTCTTCTTTGGGTTTGTAATGAACCACCTGGACCCTATGGTAGTGCTGCTTCCGCCGGCAGATCTATTGCAGCACCTGATGAGTAAGGATCTGTCGGTGGTACGAAACCAGAGGCAGAGGGTCCCATTACGCCTGAACCCTGATGCGAACGCGAGGAAATCTGCGCCGTCCGCCAGCCATTCCATCCTTATCGCCTCCTTTTTTATTATTCCCCATTTTTACCTCGCTGTTTGTGTTGTCCCCAGGCCTATGAATTTTTGTTAATACGTCAAGGACACGGGCAACG
This sequence comes from Chloromyia formosa, assembly GCA_964017055.1. Lineage (NCBI taxonomy): Eukaryota > Metazoa > Arthropoda > Insecta > Diptera > Stratiomyidae > Chloromyia > Chloromyia formosa. Next base: position 53,565,913 of record OZ024815.1, on the reverse strand, counting down.
AGCGGCGAAAACCCCGCCCACGTCTCCCGAACTGAGCTACAGCAAGCATAGGCCGCTGCTTAGCTCGTCGCGGAGCCTTTTTCTTCGCCAGATGGTACAGCCCGACCTTCACGGTCAATTAAGCTACCTTAGGCTCCGTCCCCACGGCCATCTTCGGATGCCCACGAAATCGTCCGTTACAGGTTCCAGGACATAGGAACATAGAGGGGAACGAGAGGGCCGATCAACAGCAACAACAACAGGGCTCTGCACTACACGAGTCCTACGCGGTGACTGTCCACCCGCAGTTTAGTGCCGTAAAAAAGGAGATTCATACACATTTCATGACACGGGCTAGTGAAAGATGGGGCGCTCTGACAACGTGTGGCACGTCTAAGAAACTATGGCCATCATACGATGCCCGTAAGACTAATGCTTTTCTGAAGACAACCCGTTCGAATTCGCAAAAGTTACAGCGATTACGACGGGGCATTGGCCGGAGAGAATGCACGCGACTAGATTGGGTGTACATTACAACATGTTCTGCCGAAGCTGCAGGAATGAGGAGGAGAAGGAAACTCTGATCCATTTCTTGTGCAAATGCCCGGCTCTTGCAAGAATTAGACATCAAGAACTGGGCAGTGCTTTCGTCCAAGATATAACCGACATCTCCCCGAAGAGTATCGGCGAGATAATACGTTTTCTTAACGCCACAGGGTGGATCTGAGGACGAATACCTCAGAACGTTCATAATAGCAACGGTTTATTCCTCTTAAGAGGCGTGTGGCACCATAACGGCGCGCACCTAGCGCTACTTCTGTTTTCTTTCCCTACTAAGAAGTAATAGCCACTCTAACCAACCAACCATCGTAATTTTTGGAGACATTGTTCACAATCGAGTTTTGGGGTCTTTTTTCATGTGAATTATCCCCTCAAATTTGGAGGCATTTTCTTTGCAAAATTCCTCTTTTTTAGTTAGTTTTTTTCATTTTAAACTGGAGGGATAATTCATAATGAACTATCACCCCAAGAATGGGGTCTTTTTTCATAATTTTTTGGAGGCGAAAGTTCACTGGGGGATAGTTCGCAGAGCCATCGAGGTGGTCCAAATCAATATTTGAAATCTCGTTTACGAGCCTACATACCTATTTATTCAAAAAGAATGTACGTAAACCTTTCCTCATTGCTTTACTACCATGTTATGTTCATTGCTTCATGTCTATTCATGTTCTCAACAACTACATATCATCTTTTCCTCCGTCTGATGCGATGCTGGGATAGTGTCATCAGCATCACCATCATCAAGCCAATTCAACTTATAAGCTCGACTCTTGGTCTTGAGCGCTGAAGAAATGCGTGTATTATCCAATTATTTTTTTTTTCATCATCAAAATATGCATCGGTAAAAGCTTTAACCGATTGAGAAGATTCCTCATTGTGTCTATGAAATTGATTATATTCTTTGGTTATTTTTTTTTTACCCGAAATCCTGATTTGCCGATAGACAGAACAGGCATACTTTGTGGGATGTTCGAGAGATAAGTGTGTACATCACATCGCAAATACACCATGTTCCGATGTTTCCGATGGATGCTGTCCAGGCCAAAACAAAAAAAAATTCAGTTTAGCTATGCTAGGTAGCATCATAGTAGATTTCGTGTAAAGCAAAAATATACATGCATACAGCTAAATATAGTGTACGTACGAGTCCAAGAAGATTAACAAGTTTTGTTGAGGATGCTTGGTTAGGTCAATGAAACCATTACTCTTGGACGCGAGCATACTTCAAGAATTTCTTCCGAGCCCTTCTTCTTACTTGACTATCATTTTTTTGGTAAATTAGAAACCAAAAAGACAAGACAAAATCAAAAACGATTGTAAATTCTTTGTTGGAGCTATTTTTAACAAGCAAAGATTCCAAGCAACGTCTTACGACACCTCCTTCAGATTTTTCATATAATCATTTTTATTCGGTTTTCTTATGGTTGCCAGACGAAGAAGACAAATTCGTTCATCGTATGTACTCCTTAAAAATGTTTTTAGGAAAAAAGCTTTTAATTTCATATTAAAGCGTACCGCTTTTGGCATTAAATTGACCGAAGTTAATTTCAGCTTTGTGCGAATGGTAAAAGAAAGATGCAAACCGGCCAAAAAAATGGTACGGATGGTGGCGATGTGATGGCGAATAGTTAAAGGTCTGATCCACTCTCTGGTTCATAGTTGTATGTATGTTAGGTACACGTCATTCTAAAAGTGCATAATAATAATTTGGAAAGTTGTATTAATAGAGAGAATGATTGCTAAAAAATTGATGGTCTTCGTGCAATTTAATTGTAGGCCAAGTGGTGCTTGCTTAGGTAGATAGATAAAATAATAATTAGAGTGCACAGATACATTCTCTGATATACTCGGTTGTTGGCATCATTAACCATTTAAGCGCCCTGTTCAATAATAAGAAATCGTTCGTAACATTTAACATAACACAGTCCTTGAAGATGCATATGGTACGTATACTCGTATGTCCTATGTACTTCATAAAATCCGACCACTGTTCTCTTTATTTTTCGAAAAAAAAACACCAATGTAACGTCAATTTATCCAGATTTTTGGAGAAAACCAGCAATTTTCAGTCTTTATATTATTGAAACCCAGGTTGACATGATTTTCTGTACTTATATAAAATTCCCCTGGTTAGGTTTACGGGATATCGTGACAACAAGGGCCGGTAGATAATATGGGTATAGTGGGTATCTGTACCCACTCGAAAAATTTCGTGCGAGTAAAATACCCACTCGAAATCTAGAGAGCGTTTTTCAAAAGTATATTTTCACTTTTTTTTTTATAACTAGCTATAACATTTAGGGTTCGCTTCGCTCACAACATTCACACTAAATTTTTTCGTTTTAGCCATTTGTTCACGGTCATTCACCCCGAGGGAAGAGAGCTTTGGCAGCGCCACTATACGTCCCAGCGACGCCGGAAACCATTGACACTAATTTCCGTCATTTTCGACATTTTTTGCACTCTCATTCACCATCATCATCTTGGCGCGACAGCCCGACGTCGGGCCTTGGCCGACTGGATCGTTGTCCTCCAATTATCCCGGCCACGTGACTACGTCCTCCAATCTTGGAAGCCCGGAGTCCACATAAACTGAACTCTCCCAACGAGATCTCGGTTGTCCCCGCAGTCTCGCCCCGTTGACTCGTTTTGCGTTCACTACTCTCTTTGGCATACAATCATCGTCCATTCGTTGTACATGACTCCCCATTGAAGTCGTTGTAGTTTGACGATTTTCGAAACTTCCAGCTCATCGTACAGTTCATACAACTCATGGTTGTACCAGAAGCGCCATCCATCTCGATCGCAAACAGCCCCGAAAATTCGCCGTAGAACCTTACGTTCAAATGTGTCTAGCATGTTTCCGGAGGCTTGAGTTAGGGTCCATGCTTTGCAGCCATAGCATAGCACTAGTTGTACATGGTTTTATACACGCGGAGCTTCGTGTTTCTGTGCACATGCTTCGATTTCATTATGGGGAGAACCGAACAAAAAGTCAAAAAGTCAGTTTCGTGACAAGTTGCAACCCAGGTAAATGAAGTTGTTCACGAACTCGATGTTGAGGTCCCCCACATTGATGCTCGGTTGTGCAGGTGTACTTTTCGTCGATTGCATCATTATTTTAGTTTTAGCCTCGTTGATACGTAGTCCAACTTCTTTTGCAGCGGTATCGAGCGTATGCAGAAGTTCTTCTGCGTCGGCCAATCTTGGGGACATGATGTTGATGTCGTCGGCGTACGCTGCTAATTGTGTCGACTTGATGAGTAGCGCCTTGCTGTTGTCCATATGCCCGAATAGCGTATTCCAGTGCTAGGTTGAAGAGCGTCGGTGCCAGTCCATCGCCCTGTTTCAGACCAGTGCGTGTTTCAAATAGATCAGTAAGTCTATTCTGGATCCTGACCTGTGAGACGGAGTTGGTCATCGACATCTTTGTCAGTCGCACTAATTTGGCCGGTATACCAAATTGCAGCATGGTGTTGTACAGTACTCCACGATCGATACTGTCGTATGCCTGCTTGAAGTCGACAAAGATTTGGTATATATTTACGTTGTAGCTGATCGGTTGTAGAGCGACCAGGTCTGAAACCGCTTTGATATTCGCCAATGATTCGCTCTGCGTATGGTTTTATTCTATTTTCCAGAATTTTCGTCAAAATTTTATAGGACGTGCAATAGGACGTGCAAACTAGTGAGACGCCCCTGTAATTCTCACACCCCAGTTTATCTCCCTTTTTGTGAATTTGACAGATGGTGCTTCTGCGCCAATCGTCTGGGATCTCCTCGTCCTCCCATACTCGCAGAATTAATTGATGTATGTATTGTATATCATTAGCTAGACCCGTTAGACGGAATTTTAGCAGTTCAGTTGGAATCTCGTCAGCGCCCGGCGCTTTATTTCGTTTTAGTGACAGCAATGCGAGATCAACTTCCTCTACTGTCGGGGGTTGTATGGGTGGGCCCAGATCAACAATATCGTTGAGAGCTTCCTGTGTGGGGATGTCAGATGGTAGGTTCAGAAGCTCTTCAAAATAAGAGGTTTGTTAATGCCATTGGTGTCGCTGATGATGTTTCCATCCTTGTCCTTACAAAAGCTAGTCCTGAGTTGATAGCCGTTGTTAATTGTATTTACTAGTTTGTACGCTTGTCTGGTGTTCTTATTAGCTAAGTTTTCGTTTATACTCAGCAACTGCTCGTCAAGGTATTTACATTTCTTACGTCTAATTATTTTATTCGATATTCGCCGTAGCTCATTTTATTCTATTTTTCTCTTCTGGCTCTGGTTCTTCGTTGAATCCATTGTCTGTAGGCCTCGTTTTTCTCGTCAAGTGAATTTTTACATTCTTCGTCGAACCAGTCATTCGCTCGCCGGGCTTTATATCCCATGACCTTCTCTACGACATCCCTGATGGTACCCTTGAGTTCTTCCCAGAACCCATGGACGCCTGTGTTGCCGATATTGTGTAGCATAGGCGATAGTCTTTCCTCAAGGGCGGTAGTAAATGCCACCGCTGTAGCATCGCTCAGGAGCTTATCAACCGCAAAGATTTTGGGAGGGCTGATTCTCGATTGGTGCACTGAGGAAATTCTATATCAATTTGTTTCCTGGACTGCAGTAATGCTCAGTTTGTACTTTTCGACCTGTTGAAGGAGGGCCTTCTCGGCCCCCGGTTTGTTCAGGGAGCGTACATTCCGGGATCCGAAAGAATAATCCTTTAGTCGTTTGCGTGGTCGTCGTTGTAGATCCGTCCAATCCGAGGCTTTTGTTTCAGATTTCTTGACTTGCAGTGGTTTTTACAAAGACGAGTTGTCAGCACGTCGCTTAACCCCATCCAGGGGATGGCCTCGGAAGATAGCTGCTTCAGATGGTTAAATAAACGTGCTGGAGTTCACAAAACTATGTTGCAGGTCCAACTACGCAAGTCATTCCATCCTACTAGACCTGAGACGCTTAGGTGTTGGTCAGTCATTCAGGCTACAGCTATCTGCCTTTTTCCAAACTGTCTTATTGCTAATACTTGGCCGTCAGCAGTTTGAAATACTGCCGTTACCAGGGGCGCCCACGTGGAGGACTATGGAAAAGATCTGTTTGAACAATTAAAGAGAGGTAGTAAGTAAATTTTATTGGATTTTTTTTTGTAACGCCAAATACTAAAGCGGTAACCATATTTGATGTGGTTAAGGACATTCTTGTCCAGCACAGGTTTCACTCAGATCTCAGTGTATGAGGCATAGAAAGTTTTTTATAAAAATTTTGGCTTGCAGACCCGTACATTGTAATGCTTATAATTTGGATCTTTTCGTCCATTGTTACATAGAAATTTCTACGAAAGAGCTGCAGAAATCTGATTTCTGTGTCAGAAAATGTTATGAAAATAAGAAGCAGTTAGCAATGTTTAAAATGCTTCTCGTGAAGCTAAATTTAAAGGAATTTGGCAAAAAATCGATCAAACTTCTACTGACTTGGAAATTGTGAAACCTCAAATTCTGTGTCAACGAAAAATTCAGAAGCATCTTAATCAAGAAGATGCTGAAACTGTTAACTTGATTTTCAGTGGCTCTAAAATAATCGGGTTTAAAATGAGTCCGCGCAATTTTTCAAAACGCTAGGAAGATTTGCGAGAGGTCAGATCGCAGACGTGTTATTGTTCATTTTTATAAAAAGGGCTTTAACAAAGAAACGCCCCCGTGTAACGTTGTCGACAGGAACCGAAACACCGAAATTCTGTTCGAATTGTATAGTTTTCGGTTTTTAACCGCGCCTTTGTAGTGTGTAAATCATTATATCTTTCTTCACTCCACCAATGAAAATTTCGTCGTTTCGTTTTTAGCCGTTTCGATCAAAATCGTACTAGGTGTTGGGGAAGCATATTAAACCCATTCAACTTAAGTTACTCTAGACTAGGTATAAAACTCACCTTAGTGGTTGCTGCATCAATAATCACATAGACGAGTAATATAATTTCCTTTTCATCAGATCCAAGTGCTGGTCCACTTTGGCCACACGTAGCCAAATAAAGGGATACAACATGTCCCGGGACAAGCATTTTATTTTCAGATTTTTACACGTTGAAGTAGCATCCGCAAAATTGATTCAATTGAGGGTCTCTGGAAATTCGCTTGCTTTCTATTTTAGAAAAACGCAAACTTTATATTCGCGTTCAATTAGATAATCCCATAAAAAAGCGCGCTTAATACTTCAAATATCTTTCCGATTTCTTACAAACCCCTATCATGGAGGTATTTAAGAGTCAAAGCCAAATTATTATTGAATCGAATATGGATTTATTTTCAGCGCTAAATTTGTGTACGGTGTCTTTTATTTTTTTTTTTATTTCTCCACAAATCCGTTTATTTGTTTATGAAGATCCCACTACAAGTGATGTAATCCTATAAATAAATAGAAATAGAAGAAAAAAGATATTAGTAAGATTTTAGTCTTAAGAGCATAAAGTCTACGTATGGAGTTAGATACACAAAACGAATGTCAATACAAAAAGCGGAAAGTGGCGTCTTCATAATACAAAGCTAGGCTCAACCTACGCTGTCTAAAGAATAAAGCAATTTGTTTTCAAATATGTACGTACACGTATGCTTCTAATAATTTGAATCAGTCATAGCGTTTTTTTTCACAGCTTAACTAAATCAAAACTTCGATTTCAAATGGTATTTATTTTGAAAGCGGCACTTTCAAGGACTGTATTGGCGGAATTAAAGTTTAAACTGGTAGCTCTCGAAGGCGATATCAAATTATGTTAAAACAGATAACTAGAATATTATGGCAATTAAGTAAACGCCACTTTACTTTATTGCCATAAGCCTAAACCATTTTAAACTTAAGCCTGCGTTGACCGAAATATTATGTATTTTAAAATTCATTTATAGGAAGTGTTTTATAATAAGTATACGCTTTATCCTTTTCGAGTTGATCAACTGTAATGTGTAAAGCCACATCTTTGTTTATCTATTATAGATGTTAAATTATTAGAAACAATATACGGAGGCGTAATATCAAACAAATGTATTTCAAAATACGGAAAAGTTGATCTTGTTAGTTTAAAACAACACATCCGTTAAGTCGGCAGTGTCGGGTTACAACGCGACATCGGACTTTGGTCGCCTTGATCATTGTCCTCTAATTATCTCGGTCAAGTGACCGCATCTTCCAATTTTGGAAGCTGCTGAGTCTACCCAACGAGCTCTAGATTAGTATCGTCGAGCGGTGGCCGAACGTCCACAGTCACCGGCTACTTTAAGTATGGAGAATAACGACACTCTTTTTGTCGAAACGCTGATCTTTTGACTATGATTCCCAAACCGACAAAGTCACAAAAAAAATTCCAATTTAGCGTCAATTCGACGAGCACACCACAGACTAGTGATGTTTAACACATGAATGAGTCCTTCTTTATATGCAACTATAAGACTTCAGAATTAATCCATCGTTAAAGATACCTGCTAAAAACTATGTTACTAAGAAGACAATTCAATATTATTTTTAAGCAGTTCTTTCACTCGGCGCGGATGATTTCATTGCCACCCTAGGAGCCTGCTAGGCAATTGTTGATGGTGTTGACGGCTGTCAATAATTGACAAACGTCAACTTAAGAGTTGCTACGATTGTCCCTGGAATCCGGTCTCGGAATATCAAGCAAGTTACCCACGTAACATGCCCCTGGTTTGTGATCGATTGAAGATGTATGTACATGCTACTCAGGTGGCACTCCAGCTCTACAAGAGTGCATCCCCGATTGTTGTCGGCCACTGGGCTTCATTGGCTGGGATATGTTTCATGGGTTGAGTGGCCAGAAGGTCCAAACCATCTGAGCCCGGAGCGTGTACGCATGAACGGGGCACCGAAATAAGCCATAGCGAAATAAGGCATACGAAATAATTCAGATATTAGATACTTTCGTTTGGAAACGAAAGTATCCATCGGAAAATAACACGGGAGAACAATTTTGACACTTTTTTCTGTTTTTTTTTTTTTTAATTTTGCACCTAATTTATAGTAAAATGGCCTCGCTGATTCCAAAAATGCAGTCCGTTTTTCCCCTATACGTCAGGTTTTCGAGATATCGTTTGTTTTTTAATTTTACGGAAAATTAAAAAAAGGCCCCCTTAAAAAAACAACTTTTTTTGAAAGCTACGGGGCTGCATAATTGTGCAGGACCTTCTAGTACCTGTATACAATAAAATTAAAAGCAATATAAAAAAGTAATTTCTCGCTACCTGGATTGTTTGTTAAAAGTTGTGAAATTCTTCGGCCATTTTTAAGGCTCTTTTATGTAAAAAAATGTATTTAAAAGCCTCTGTTCCAGTATATTACTCTATTATTGTGCTCTTAACTTGTGTAATGGAAGCCTCTACTATCCCTCGTCGAAAGTGTCTCAACGCTCCGGACTCATTTTGCTATATATGTGGCAGTTATACATTTCAAAGTCAGAGGACAAAAATAATAAAGGCTGGTGTATTTGACGGTCCACAAATTCAACAGCTTCCTAGAGATACAAATTTTATTGAATCAATGGAAGAAAATGAAAAGACAGCATGGCTGGCATTTAAGAATATAGTGAACAACTTTCTAGGCAATATACGTGCATCGAATTATGCGATAGTAGTCGAGCAACTATTGGACAGTTTTCAAAGGCTTGGCTGCAATATGAGCATCAAAGTCCACTTTTTACACAGTCATCTAGATGAATTTCCAGAAAATCTTGGAGCTGCAAGTGATGAGCAGGGAGAGCGATTTCATCAAGATTTAAAAATCATGGAAACTCGATATCAAGGCAGATGGGATGCGAATATGATGGCGGACTATTGTTGGAGCATAAAACGGGACTGTCCTGAAATTGAACACTCCAGGAAAAGCTACAAACGAAAATTTTTGCCATAATTTTTTTTTAGTTCTTAGGTAATATTGTTAAGATGTAAAATCAAAATTTATAAATAAAAAAATTGTAACGAGTTTCGTTTGTTTTGATTTCAATGAAGGGAAGGTTTGTATGGGGGCCAAAATTTGAGCCCCCTGTATCTCAAAAACTGGACGTATAGGAGAAAAACGGTTAGCATTTCCGGATTCTACGACCAAAAATTAGCTAGAAATGAATATCAAATCGAAATAAACAAAATGCTGTTCCCCCGTGAATCGAAATAAGCTATGCATGGACAATATCGGTTTCAAATCAAAATAAGGCATGCGATAAAAACGAAAATAGCCATGCAGTGTCCAGAGCGAGCGAAGCGAGCGTTCATATTTGTGCGATATTGAGGATTGTGATTACCCTAAGTGCGGAGCGAGCGGAGCCCACACTGTTGACTGTTGTACCCAGAGCGAGCGAAGCGAGCGTCCATGTATGCTGCCTTGTAATGAACCATCTGTAATGAACTATGTTATGGTCTGGTAGTGCTGTTCCCATCGGCAGATCGAAGCAGCACCTGATGAGTAGTGATCTGTTGTTGGTACGAAACCAGAGGTCGATGGTACCTTTACACCCGGACCCAGGTGCGACCGCGTGGGCGTCTGATCCATCCGCCAACCATTCCATCTTTATCGACAATTTTTTTTTATTTCCCATTTTTACCTCCCCTGTTTGTGTTGTCTACCCCAGGCCTATGAATTTTTGTTAATACGTAAAGGACAGGGGCAACGAGCGGCGAAAACCCCGCGCACATCTTCCGAACTGAGCTACAGCAAACATAGGCGCTGCTTAGCTCGTTGAGGGGCCTTTTTCTTTGCCAGATGGCACGGCCTGACCTTCATGGTCATTATGCTACCTAAGGCTCCGTCCCCACGGGCAACTTCGGATGCCCACCAAACCGTCCGATACAATGAGAGTTATGATCCTTAAGCGTGGAGCGAGAGTAGCGAGCGGAGCCCACACAAGGGACTGTTGCACCCAGAGCGAGCGAAGCGAACGTTCATGTTTGTGCGATACTGAGCGTTGTGATACCGAAAGCGCGGAGCGAGCGTAGCAAGCGAAGCCCACACAAGTGACTGTTAAATCACAACCCACAGTATAGCGCAAGTGTGCCTGGATAATTTCGGTTTGGAACGAGCTCCGCTCCTAGGGCATTGCGAACCCCCGCATACAGCCCTACGTCGCCCGTTTCACTCTTTGTATATGTATCCGCATCCGTTTCGTCATAACATATCTGCATCCAGCATTTTTTTCTCCTATGCACAATTTCAAACTGAAATAAGGTATGCGAAGGAAAGTGTGAAACCGAAAGAATCCATGCATGGCCATTTTCGGTTTTAATCGAAAATATATATAAATAAATAAATAAATTATCCATTAATGCCTTATTTCCAAACGGCTTATTTCATGGTGCCTTTTTGTTGTGATCGTCTTCCACTAAGGCACATCATATGTCTAATCATATGTCACATGTATAATGAGTGTTGCAACGAGCGGACAAAAACCCCGCCCATATCTACCGCGCTCGGTGGCCGTAATCGTTCGGTCACCGCTCTACGATACTAATCTAGAGCTCGGAGATCAAATCTCGGCGCGATCGAAAACTGCCTGTGAGTACTAATAAAACTCTCACAGTGCTCCGAGCTTGTCAGTATAAAGACGGCGCGGATAGGAGGTGCATGCTAGCAACTGCACTTCGGAAAAGTAGACATGCTATTGAAACGTCAACAAGGCATAGAAATGCTAGAAATGTTGACGCGCCCCTGGAGGGGTCAAGGCAATTAGAGATATCTACCGAACTAAGCTGGAACAAGCATGTACCGCTCAGCTCGTTGTGGAGCATTCACTTTAACACACTTCCGGCTTCCCCATAAACACCATCCGGTGAACATTTTGCACATTATATGTATAGTACAATACGCACCATGATAGATAGACTGATAAAGGAGGTGAGCCGTGGGTCGTATTAGAACCACAGACACTGCGACCATGAAGTCTATTGTGCTATGGCTCTTTCTATCGGGAAGCTAAGCTAAATCGAAAGATTCAGCCAAGTCTCCTCGGTAAATTGACTTATCTGGCAAGGTTTTATGGAAGAGATATCCTCGGCCAACGTCGTCGGTAGCTAGCGTCGGATACAATACGCATGGTCTTGAAGTAACCCGTCAGACGCGAGTGTCCTGTTAAAATTTCACAAATTATTCTGACCCTGTTCTTGCTTAACCGCAGCAATTCCAAGGTACGAACACGTGAGTGGCCCGAAATAAACAGCTTGGCCTGCCTCAGGCCTGGGAGCGCCTTCCATTGAGAAGAAGCACGTGTTCTTTCATCCCGAAAAATGGTTCTGGGCCGTAAATGGGGACGGCGGAGGCTCGGTTTGCTAGCCTATCTGCCAGCTCATTGCCTTCGGTGCCCGAATGACCAGGGACCCTGTAAAGTGTAAGTTTTTTCGTTGAACCCACATTAGGTGGACTTCTTTACAAGCCAGTACCATCTTAAAATTATGTAATAATTAAATTAGTTAGCGCTTTGATAGCTGCCTGACTGTCGGTGAATATTGCTATCTCCTTGTTTAAATAGCCGGCAATTTGCCACATTCTAGCACAAACTTCGATGGCGTATATTTCCACTTGGAACACGGACAGTGTTTTACCCATTCGAATGGAGGCTCTGTGATCAGGACCGACAATGCCTGCGTCGGAACCCTCTTCCGTTTTGAAGCCGTCTGTGAACCATTTGATAATGCTGGGTCGAAGAGAGTTAAAGCCATCCGCCCACCTTTCTCCTATTCTAAATGACTGATTTAAAGGAGTGTTTATGATTTTAAAAAGGAGTGGTTGTAACGAAGCGTTTTCACAAGGTAATCAGTGTCCATGCTAAGTACCTCGTCACTTTTCAACCAGCTTAGTTGGTTTGAGGTCAAGTTGATCTTTATGTCGCGGGTCTTGAGTCTGACGGTTGCCATTCTAGCTTCCGCTTCAATGTGTATATCCATCGGCGGGAGGTCGAGTAGAACTTCTAAAGTAGCTATTGGACAAGAGTGCATGGCCACAGTGGTGGCATTGCAGGTAAGTCTCTGAATTTTATTCAGAGCCGTTCTCCCGGCTAAGGTAGTGGCCCTTTTCCACCAGACAACCGCACTGTATTCTAATATAGGTCTGACGATCGCTTTGTAGATCCACAAAAGGATGGAGGGCTTCGTCCCCCCTGTCCTGCCGACATATTGTCTGCGAATCCACAGAGCTTTAATTACCTTAACGGAAGTCACTTTAAGGTGTTCTGCCCAGGATAGCTTAGTGTCAAGGATAACACCCAAATAATTGAAGTTTGACATCAGTTTTATAGGACAGTTTTATATGAGCGGACACCTAAGTGTCCTGAGTTTCCTTTTCCTAATGAATGGCAGTATGACGCGTAAGCCGCTGATTTCGGGCAAAGCTTCCTCAAATTTGCCCCTGACCATGATCACCAAGTCGTCCGCGTAACCTTGTGTGCAAAATTTCATTGAGGATAATTTCCGCATCAAACTGTCGACTACGATGCACCATAGAAGGGGAGATAATATTCCGCCCTGCGGGCATCCACGCATGACGTTCGCTGAGAGGGTATAGTTTCCTATCGTAGTGATGACCTTTCCAAAGAACAGCATAATATATTTGACTCAGGCTGTGGTGGTGAGATCGGCTTCTTTCGCTCGAAGGGTACTCTTGATAGATTCGAAGGAGGTATTGTCACATAGTCCCTCGATATCAAGAAACGCACACAATGTCGTTTCGTTGCCTGAAATAACCGTTTCACTTTCGACAGCGATGTTGTGGAGAGCCAGTTGACTTGCCGGTTTGATAGGCAAACTGTTTGGGGTGAAGTAGGTTTCCCACAAGGAGTGATGTCCTGGTGTGTGAGCGTAGAAAATCTTCTCCATAGTCTTCAGCATGAACGATGTCAGGCTGACTGGTCGGTAGGATTTAGAATCATCCATATCCCATAGTCGCGCTCGGTGGCCGTAATCGTTCGATCACCGCTCTACGATACTAATCTAGAGCTCGGAGATCAAATCTCGGAGCGATTAAAAACTGCCTGTGAGTACTAGTAGAACTCTCACAGTGCTCCGAGCTTGTCAGCATAAAGACGGCGCGGATAGGAGGTGCATGCTAGCAACTGCACTTTCGAAAACTAGATATGCTATTGAAACGTCAACAAGGCATAGAAATGCTAGAGATGTTGACGCGCGCATGCCCCTGGAGGGGTCAAGGCAATTAGAGAGATATCCCATAATGAACACCACCCTCACTGATCTCCAGGTATTGGGATGTGACCCAGCGCGAAGCTGGTTCTAAAGATGCTTGTAAGAGGGCTGGAAAAACTCCATCTGTGCTGGGTGATTTGTAAGGGTCAAATGTTCTAATCGCCCATTTAACTTTGTCGTAAGTGAATATTATCCTAGCTACTACCCAGTCAGAACGCCTTGATTTGCAGGACATGTTTTGGCAGCCCAGGTCATATTTATCACCTATGCTAATTCTACACCCAGGGAAGTTAGTGTCCAAAAGGAGCTCTCCCGTACTCCCGGAGTCTAACGTTGTGCTGCCGTCCGGCTTTTTGAGTGTGCTAACTAAGTTAGGGCTTTTCTTTGCCAAGACCCGGTGTAATCCAGCAGCTTTGTTGGTGTTGTTGACATTTTCGCGGAAAGTCATCCAGCTGTGACGTTTGGTATCCCTAACTTTTTTACGGTATGCTATAAGAGTGGAACAGTATAGACCCCACTCTAGAGTGCGCTTGGCCCGATTGAACAACTTTGTAGTCCATTTCCTTAGGCGGGAGAGTTCTGTGTTCCACCACGGAACTTACCTGTTGTCTTTGATGGGCTTTAAAAGACAATTTTCTTCGTATGATTCCAAAATGGTTCTGATGATGTTCATGGTTACTCCGTCAAAACTCTGTCACTCAGAAGCTGTGTTCTCTATAAGAGGAAGCCTATCCCACAGCGACTTGGGAGTATCCGAGTCAGTTCGTGCGTTGCAGGATTCGTCTGTCAGCTGGCGGCGAGGCCACTGATGCAATATCGAAATGAATATGAAGGTGATGGTAGAGGGAAGGCTCATTCGAGATATGCCAGTTACATATTTGTTCACAAAAAAGAAACTACGTAAAGTAAGGTCTAAGATATCTTGCCTTGACCTGGCGACAAAGGTGGGGCTGTATTCCCTCTGTTACACGTGCCATGCAAGAGAAACACTGACATGTTGTACGCGAACATCACCAAGCTTAGACGTCACAGAACAATAAAGTACCTGTTACTTGATATGACTGCGCCCAAGCTCGTCTTAGGAGCTTGGTAATGGTCACCGAATATTCACATTGAAGCTGAAGGAGAGAGAAGAAAGCGAAACTAACCCACGCTATCCAAACATACAGTGGATAAAGGAACCAGAACGGAATTGTCTGACATGTAAAAAATGTAAAAGGTCATCTGGGTCACCATCGAAGAAAGGTGAGCAACGAAAAATTTAACACCGAATAATTAAACGGTTCATTCAAACCTGAAAGTAGGTGCAAATGTCCCTGAATAAATATATTATTGAACCAAGTGTTTTAAACTTAAGCATTCTACACCAATAGCGACTCAATAAATATAATAAATGTCGTCAACCTTCTTTTCTGAAATCATTTTTTTATAGTATAAGCTAAGATTTCATTATACGTACAATACACATAAATATGTTCAAAAACGGCTGTCCTAAATATGCTACATACTCGAGTTTGCTCATATTTATGTATTTGCTCAGGTTATTCCACTGTATGTGCAGTTGCGCAAATTTGTGTATGTTCAATGCTTGCACATACCAGATTTGCATATACAGTACTGGGAAAGAAAAAGTTGTTCAAACCATTTTATTCACGTTTTTTGGAAGAAATTTTCGGCGGTAGTCGAAACTCGATAACTCTAAGTCGAAGGTATGAAAGTTTTACTTCGAGTTATTGAAATTTCGAGGTATCAGATTTCGAAATATCGAGTTGTTGAAGTAAATTCCAGATATCGAATTTATCCAATTTGTTGTTGAGAACTGAGATTGATCCAAAGAACGATAAGTTAAGTACGTCAAATTTAAACGATAGGTTAGGTTTGAGGGTTGCCATTCGTAATTAGTCCCGAAACGAAACAATTGACTAAATTCCACCTCTGCTAGTTACCCCAGATGATTGAAGATGTTGTCACCGAGAGTTGACCTTCTCCTGCTTACTAGCGCCCGGCATTTGCAGAGCAGATGAAAGTTAGTTTCGTGCAAAAATCGCTGAATGGGAGTTGAAGCCTCCTGGCGTGCCCAGTGACCATACCGACCACCACGCGGAACTGGTCTTTCGGCAAAGACAGCAGTTTTGTGGTGCGACTGATATACAATCTGGGCTAAATAAGCTTTGTTATAAGATACGTATCGCCAACGGTTTACCTTAAGTTGGATTTGTTGATCATAGAAGGGGTGTTAGCAGATTAGCGTTAAAAAGCTGAGTTACGTCTGTGGATCCCCGTCTAGCAACCTCATCAGCCCTGCTTAATCACTATGGGCTGGGGAATTCAGCATAGTACAATGTTAAAGAAAATACGTACGGTGCTCACTTATGGTTTTTGACTTGCAGCAACCTGATTCGAGATGTTCAATTGCAGTCTGACTGTCCACAAAAATCATTATCGAAACGAACACCAACGAAAGATGTTGTGATGTCCCAACTAAGCCAGAGCCTATTTTATCGCGTAGATTTCTGCGTGAAAAACACTTATTAATGTCAAGCTCCTCGGTGTAGACTCCGGCACCCACACCACGGACAGATCTGGAACCGTCCGTGTATATCTTCAAGGAGTTAGGTCTGGCAGGATCAAAATGTTGTGTGACCGGTACTCAAGATTCTCCACTGACTCGTCTCCCAAATTCTAGTGGCTTTGTGCCCTTAGAATGTCCACCCAAAGCAGAAGAAACATCATATCCAGCGCCGCGGATGGAGTAGTCCGGAAAGCTTTGTTGGTTGCCACGCAGGCAACTCTGCGCCTTAGTCAGCAAATCGCAATGTGCTACAGTCCACGGGGCAAACCCATACCACTACCCCGACCAGCATTATGCGACGCAGTACTGATACGTAAAGTTAGTACAGTATTGACAAGATATGGGATCTGCAACCTTAGGTAGCAGTAGTAGCGTTGATCACATGATCCTGAATATTCGGTTTCCAGTTTTATTATTATTATATTCTGGGGGAAAGCCGAAGCAGACCACTAACGTTTGGGTCCCTTTTCGCCCCCTCCCGGTCATCAGTGGCTTCCAGATGTCGACTGATAGTTGTCGACCTCTTTCTTCATCACTGAGTCCCGTGTTATTGCTAGCATTTGTTTAAGGCTGAGTTCACTCATGGCTTCCACACTTATCGTGTGCTTGCCTGTGATCCTCAACCTCGTGCTAGCCAGTGCTGGACATTCGCACACAATGTGTGCTACCGTCTCGGCCTCCTCCAGGCATAGCCTGCAAACGGCATCTTCCTCGATTTTCATCTTGGCCAGGTGAGCCTTAAAATTACCATGCCCTGTGACCAAGGCAGTTATCCAGCTTAGGGTAGTCCGTTTATAACTGAGTACCTTTCTCGCTTCCCTGCCTAAAGGGCGGGTCATTGCATCCCGAGCTTGTTTGCAAGTGACTAGCTCCTTCCATCTTTGTTGATGCATAGAGTCCATCCACTCCCCAACCTTCGCTCCAATCATGCCGTTCCCCAGAGCAACTCTGGGTTCTGGGCCAATGAAAGTTGCCGCAGATCCCTGTTTTGCTAGGGCATCCGCCGCCTCATTTCCTGTTGTACCTATGTGTCCTTTTACCCACATCAGCGTAACCTCATTTTCTGAGGCACACGTGTTGAGCTTCCGGACACACTCCAGTACCAGTTTAGAGTTTATGTTCGTCTGCTGCATGCGTCTGATCACCGATTGGTTGTCCAGTGCAATAAGGATTTTCTTCCCCCGCACCTGACCTTCAAGCAGGTGGTCCAACGCATGCAACAAGCCAAGCATCTCTGCCTGGTATACGGACACATACTCTCCTAGACTAAGCGCACATGCTAGGTTTAGCTCTTCAGAGTAAACCCCCGCCCCCGCTTTACCGTCCATTAAAGAGCCATTAGTAAAAATGCTGATGTCATTGTACATACACTCAATGTGTATGTTTCCATCTGCAATGTGAGTCTTGTGTAGTCTTTCAACTACCCTACGTCTACTCATGCCTTCTACCGGCATTAGAGTCTCCCTGACCTCATCATGAATAATGTCTAGGATGTTCTTATGACCGCTGCTAGTTCCAAAGCGATGCCACATGGCATCCCTTTCCATGCGTATTGCCGAAAGCGCCGCCGTTTTCTTTATAAATAAGTCCAACGACGGCAGTCCCAGCAATGCCTCCATTGCTCGCGTTGGTGTGGTGCGCATTGCACCACATATGCTTACGCAAGCTATCCTTTGTACCCCATCCAGCTTCTGCTTTGTGGTATTCTGCATGGCTTTTGGCCACCATACCACTGATGCGTAGGCTAGAATGGGTTTTACCATCATTGTGTAAATCCAGTGTGTCGCTTTAGGTGAAATTCCCCACCTACGAGCACACACTCTCTTACATTGATGCAAAATCCTTTTCGCTTTTTGGATCTTTTCATCAACGTGACCATTCCAAGTTAGTTTCGCATCTAAGGTAACTCCTAGATGCTTCACTTCCTTGGACACCTTAATTTCCGAGGTTTCCAGTTTAACTTTCTGTCTAATATTAGACCAAGGAAGTTTGCCCTAACCTCAATGATCAATCTGATCCCTTTCAAGGAAGGTGTCACTTTTGTTGGAATGTCCTTGTGAATAAGACAATTTTGGACTTATAGTTAACAGATTGCTCATATACCTAGAGGATGTACATAAATTTTTTTTTTTTTGTTTTACATACACATATATTGGGAAATGGTGTTCTCTTCGAGTTAAGGGGTATTTCGAGTTAAAGTGTTTCTAGTTACTGAGTTTCGACTGTAGCTCCAATGTTTAAGTGATTCAGTTAGTAATAAATTATGTGTATCCTGTCTAGAAATAGTGAAAACTTTTAAAAGAAATTAATTCAGTTGGTAAAAATAGCCACATTTTGATTTTGGCGATAAAAGCGAATTACTTGCGAAATAAGTGTAAGACTGGATACTTCTTACCGTCCTGTGATTGAAGAAGCTTCGGAAAATGGGCACCGTCGAGCGGAACCAAGGCTCTGGACGGTAAAGAAAAAACTACTCCAGACGATCTACCTCACCGCTTCTCACCTTTGCAAAGCTGTCGGAACCGCTTCAAAAGTTCTTCTGGCATTAGGAACGATCTATTTCCAGCTATTTGGTAAGAAAAGGGCTTGTGAAAGAAGGCTTACGTGCATTGAAACCAATCCATGACTTTCCGTTAAGAATCAAGCTCAAAACGTTTGCTATGGGCTCAGGAGCATGTCATTGACTCAGGAGATGTAGAACACTGTTCTCTTTTCGGACGAATCAAAATTTAATTTACATGTTGGCAACGGAAGAATGTGCGTCCGGCGGGAAAGTGTCAGTTTTAGTATTTTAGTATTTATTTTCAAAATCTAAAGTTCTAGTCCAGAAATATTATATGAAAAAAAAATAAAAGTATGTTGAACTGTACGTATATCAACAGGGACAGAAAGTCGTTGCTCTTAAAAATTCATCAAGAGACAACATCAATCTGAATAAATTTCAATATTCTTCGCTAACTGGCTGAAGCCATGTTAATTAAACATTTGTTAAATATGAACATTATTCAAGTGAAGCTCTATAACTAACGTTTAATTAATATGTTTTATAATAATTCACAACTATCAAAATAATGACACTTCTCTTACGTACTGTTGACGTGGCCTATGTTAGTCCAAGCAAAATAAGAAAAATAACGCAATAAATCATGTTGTTCCCAACATTTTAGAAATGTGTAGGGGTAGGTCCCACGAACAACAACACTTTTGGACCTTTGAATGCATCTTCATAGTAGCAGTAGCAGAAGATATTCCGCAAATAGCCGGAGTTAATATCAGCCCACCATCTAAGCAAGAAGCAACTGCGGCTATTAAATCGATGGATGGTGGTAAAGCCCCGGGATAGATGGAATTCCGATGGAACTTTTTAAAGCGGATGCCAATGCTACTGCGGATGTTCTTCTCCCCCTTACCCAAGAGTGTTGGGAAACCGAAACTCTTCCTAAAGACTGGAAGAAGGGCATCATCATTAAGATTCCGAAAAAAGGCGACCTGAAGGATTACAATAATTGGCGTGGAATCTGTCTTCTCCCAGCCGTATCCAAACTGATGGCAAAAGTAATCTTGAACCGGATCAAACAAATAGTTAACCTCACATTGAATAATGAACAGGCTGGCTTTCGCGAGGGCTTCTCATGTAGCGACCACATCAATACCCTCCGAATTATTATTGAACAATCTGCAGAGTGGAGATCCCCATTACATCTTATGTTCATCGATTTCAAAAAGTCGTTTGACAGAGTTGACCGGGAATATATCTGGAGGGCTTTACGTAGGAGAGGCATACCAGATAAAATAATTTCCATCATCAAGGAGTCCTACCAGGGAGCAAAATGTCACGGCTGACACAAGGATAAGCTATCAAATCCTTTCGAGATGCATAGCGGAGTGAGACAAGGCTGGATTTTGTCCCATCGATTTCAGGTGCCGCGGGGGTCAGCGGGGGCTTCAATTTTACTCTCTACTTTAAGTTTTTCGCTTACATCTCGAATACGATGCGTTAGTGTCACCATACACTGTCGAACTCGAACACGACCCTAGTACAAGTGGACCGGTTTTCTTCACACCTATGTGAAGTGTGTGTGTGTGTCAGAGGAAATTTGTACCAGGTTCGAGTTCGAGATCGACAGTGTATGGTGACACTTAAACGTAAAAGTAAAGGGGGATAAAGTGAAAAAAAGTTAACCCGGCGGGAGTGTAGCTGGGTATAACATGCCCAAACCGTTACATTTATGCGTGTATTTTTTATGTAGTTATTCAAATGTTTTCTGGCTTTGAGTAGCTGGAGGTGAAGAGACATGGGAGGGTATAGTTGCGTGATCGCAGGAACCCGGCCGCCCACGATCGAGTTACACGGTTGTTAACAGCGTTTGGGTACGTAATACCCTGCCACATAGCTGGCATATACATTTCACGACAAAATCTCTCGCTTGTTTTGTTACAGGAAAGGAGACTTAGGGCTATGATCTTAGAGGTACTAGAGAGTACTTCGGACGAGCCAAGCTCTGGTGAAGAATCCGACCATTGTACTGAACATAATCTTGAATCTGACACCGAGCAAGAGTTTTCTGATCACGGCGAATCTGAGGCGGTGGAAAATACAAATGATTCGGAAGATCCGGATGACAATATCCCGTTATCTATTTTGAGTACACGACGTCGTTTAACTGTTCAAGCTCAAAGTATCTATAGGTATATTGGTCTCGTAGTACTAGTATGTATTGTAGTACAAAAGGCCTGTTATGTGCATTTTTATATGGGTGATATGAAAATTTCCAAATTTATATGAATATACGAGTACTATTATTAAATTATTATTGCCCATGGTGTTGATTATCGTTGGCCATCAATATTTTCGACATCGGATGAGTTTGAGTAATGCAGGGGTGTGCTAACTGTAACTATGGAAATGAACTATTGTTAACCTTTTCTGATGAGATTTCAAAATTCTATTATTTTTAGTTTTCTACGCTAGTAAAATGCCGTCTTGATGTAAATTTTCATATTTTTAAGTATAACGGTCTCGAAATTGCAAGGGGGGGGGACAACCTCGGATCACATATTTTCCCTTCCCCTCTCTTTCCTTTCTTCAAATTTGAAGAAAATTCCAAAAATGGAATGTACTCGACGGTACCTTTCTTACGATACCCCACTTGCCTATACCAAATAAAAAAAAATTTCGACCTGCATTTCCCCTCTATGGGGACGCCCCCTTAAGATTGACTTATTACGACGCACGCTTTCTCCGGCCAATTATAGTAATTCTACACATTCCTACAAATCCTATGTAGCTTCAGCCGTTCGTGAGATATTCTATGGACAGACGGACAGACATTTGATCGGTTTCATAAGGGTTTTGTTTTTACTACAAAACCCTAAAAAGGATGAAGATTGTTATTAATCGAATAAAAAAAGAGCGATAATAATTTTTGTTATAGTTGATTCTCATCGTAAAATTTCTTCTACGCGACATTTAATCAATTCGTCAATTTATCCCCATCGCGATTCGCTTTCTTCTTGTCGACTCGTTTCGTCAAAGTTTCTCCTGGAGGCTTTCGCAAACTATTTTTTCCCGAAGGGGGTGACCCCACGATAAGATGGCGATATCCCCGTCGATAAATTTATCTTCCAAGGCGAATCGCATTCTTATCGCGGAAGATAGAAATAGAACCTCACAATAATTCAGTGCTACGCCCCGACTGAACCAGCGGATCTATCAGCTAAAGGCGCGTTCTATCACCGACTCGGCGACACCTTCGACAAGGCTCCCAAAGGTGATATTAAAATTATTATGGGGGATCTCAATGCCAAAGTCGGGTCTGACAACCTTGGTTTCGAACACCTAATGGGCAATCACCGTCTAGGCAACAGGAACCAAAATGGCGAGATGTTCGTGGCGTTTTGCAACTCACGTTAGCTCGTCATCGGCGGTACCTTGTTCCACTGAAACTCTCCCTAAAGAATGGAAGAAGGGCGTCATTATTAAGATCCTGAAGAAAGGTAACCTGAAGAATTGTAATAATTGGCGTGGAATTCGCCTCCTCCCCCCAGTCTCCAAACTGATGGCGAAAATAGTCTTAAACGGATCAAGCATACAGTTGACCGCACACTGAACGATGAACAGGCTGGTTTTCGCGAGGGCTTTTCATGAAGAAACCACATCAACACCTTCCGAATTATTATTGAACAATCCGCAGAGTGGATATCACCACTACATCTCATGTTCATCGATTTCGAGAAGGCGTTTGACAGCGTTGACCGGGAATACATCTGGAAGGCTTCACATAGGAGAGGTATACCAGATAAAATCATATACATCATCAAAGAGTTCTATAGCGGAACCCAATGACACGTATTATACAAGGGTAGGCTTTCAGATCCCTTCGAGGTACATAGCAGAGTGAGACAAGGCTGCATTTTGTCACCTATATTGTTTTTGATTGCCATTAACGACGTACTTTACATGAACACCAGAGCAAAGGTAGCAGATGGAACCTGTTTGAATACCTTCTACACCTGGATTACGCTGACGATATTTGTCTTCTCTCAAATATATCGGATCATTTACCTATAGTTCAAATGACGGATGCACTGCACCGCGAAAGTGACAATGCGGGGCTTAAAATCAATGATGCCGAAACTAAGTACTTGAGTTTGGATCCAGGAAGACAGAGCGAAATTTGTGTTTCGGGGCAGACGGTGGAAAAAGTGGACAATTTTTGCTACCTGGGAAGCGTAGTTACAGCAGATGGTGGAGCGGATGCTGATGTACAGTCTCGCATCAATAAGGCTCGGGCAGCTTTTTTTAGTTTAACTCCTTTCTGGCAAAACAACAACATCTCCAGACGTACCAAACTCAGGATCTTCGAAACCAATATAAAATCTGTGCTTCTTTATGGCAGTTCAACTTGGAAGGTGACCAGGGCGATAACAACTAGATTGCAATTTTTCGTGAACCAGTGTCTACGGCGCATCCTGCACATACGCTGGCCGGAGGTCATTTCTAACGACGACCTCCTGTTCATTACTGGCCAGGACAGGATAGGCATCTCCATAAAAAGGAGAAAGTGGCAATGGATAGATCACACACTCCGAAAGGGGCCGGAAAACATTGCTAAACAAGCCCTCGATTGGAACCCACAGGAAACCGATGCAAGCCGCCGCGTTGGACGACTTAGAAACACCTGGAGAAGATCATTTGAGGTCGAGGGTAAGTCATTAGGCAAATCGTGGAGACAGCTTAAGGCGATGGCGGCGAACAGGACGAGGTGGAAAGTCGGCGTGGTTAATGCCCTATGCCCCACAAGGGGTTGACAGGATCCAGAGAGAGATGGTAGAATCGCCATCGTATCATCTGGGCAATTCATCTTCCAAATGATACGAAATTGTTTGCTGGATTAACTTTACGGCCAACATTTTGAGAGCCAATCTAGGCCGTATAAAGAGGTATGAGTATATAATTCATAGCCGGTACAGGAATATGATTCATAACCGGTTCAGAAATATGATTCATCCGCCCGCTAAATGAATCCGAAATGAATCATTTCTGAATTCAGAAATGAATCGGAGTTCAAGATGATTCGATCTTTTACGATTCATTAACTACGTTTAGACCGTGGTAAGAATCGTAGCACTAACTGTGGTGAATTCGAGTTAGCACAAGTTCTTGGTGTGTTTAGACCGACGGGTGCACCAAGTATTACCGATGTCAGCTGTGGTTTTATTGTCTTTTCGGTAATTTCGGGATTGCTCATAATCCAGGCGAATCGCTAACTTTGAGCCAGACGTTCGGATTCAAGTTCACAGCAGAAAACGCAAACATTACACGCGATGACAGCTGTAGTCAGCTCAGTACCGCATGGCAAATGAAATTAAAGTTAGTCGTAGCACTAACTAATCTGGTACGTTTAGACCGCGGTGAGTTTCTTCGTATTAGTTAATCCTCCAAGTAGTTCGCACGGTCTAAACGTACTCATTTAGTTTGCTGGGATGCTTTTATCGTGTCTGTATTGAAATGTTGATTTTCGTCAAAATGGGACTTACTTAATTGCCCTAACCCCTTGTGGGGTCAGGGCGCGTCAACTGTTCCATGTGGCCCAGTTGACGTTTCAACGGCATAAATTGGTTTCAGAGAATAATGCAGTTGCCAGCATGCACCTCCTGCACATCCTTGGCCACGAACGTCGTCGTGGACGGGATTCGAACCCGAAACGCCGGTAGTCAAACATGAGACTGATGCCTTAACACACTGCGCTACCGGTCGCCCCAAATGGGACTTAGTACTTTTAAAATCAGACCAGCGATTTATTATGTACTACCATAAAGCAAATCTAAGTGATTTTACTCTCATAATAATTTAACCTGAACAGTTTGTGTATCGTAGTACATAGTTGTATATTAAGCAAGTAATCAAATTCATTATCAGTTGTTTGCTGGCGTGCAATTTTATCAGATTAACAAAATCTTATTGATAATTATTGTACTTTACTCCTAATCGTCATCGAATTGCAATGAAAAAAACTGTTTTTTTTTTCTATCGCAACAACCAATCAAAGAGATAAAATTGACTAAAATATTGCTAGTTGAGTATAATCGTTTGAAATTTCTAGCTTTCGTATTGAAATATTCACCTCGCTTAAGCTGGCAGAGCAAAAGTAGCAGATATAATTGAAAGAAGTGTACTAGATTCGGGCCTATTTAGTGCTAATTTCGGAAAGTCGAAAAAAAAATTATCACCCTTTACTTTTAAAAGTCAGTCAGCTTAAGTCTTAAGCTGGAAGACACTACCGTAACCTTTTAGAAAAAGATGTAATTATATCTTTTCGATCGTACGAAATTAGCACTAAATATAACGAGCAATTAGTGACAAATGTGTTTTTTTTTAATGTCTGCCAGCTTAAGTCTTAAGCCAGCAGATTGGCGAAACAAACACAAACACAACCGTAATTTTTTTCGATTGTACGAAATTACCAGTAAATAGACCCAAATTTAGTACACTTCTTGCAATTATGTCTGCTACTTTTGCTCTTCCAGCTTAAATGAGCTGAAATATTCACTACACTCCTGACTTTATGGTTGCTAGTTTTAAAATGGACAGTAAAAAATTTATCTGTAAAATTTATACCAAGATAAATGAATCGTGAATTTCAAAAAGGGCTCACGTCGGACTTTTTCAAAATGTATGTTTTGTTTTTCTGTTTTTTTTTTTTCATCAACTCATGTAGACGGATGTTGCATGAGCGAACTGGGATAATAACCACTTTCGTTTCACTAAATTTCGGTCTCTCTCTCACGAAATGTCAAATCCCATACAAAATGAACATTTCGCCGATAAAAATGTTCCTTCCGCTCTATGGTATTGTGTCCATAATCATTTCTATGCCTTGTTGCAGTTTCGATAGCATGTCTACTTTTCGGAAGTGCAGTTGCTAGTATGCACCTCCTATCCGCGCCGTCTTTATACTGACAAGCTCGAAGCACTGTGGGAGTTCTATTAGTACCCGCAGGCAATTTTTTTTTATCGCGCCGAGATTTGAACATTTGATTTGCGGCGAATTTAATTTCGCAACTTTACAAGCTACAGTAGACTCCGAACAAGAGTGGAAAGTTTGACGTTTTGATATTTTGCAAGACATGCGTCCGATTGCGAATCCTAGATATATTGTGTTGGCGGAAAACCGAATACCGAAAAGAACGCCGGCCTGCAACCGAAAGTTGTATATTGTATACAGCTGTCGTACGTCCTATTTTACTTTTCGGTATAAGCGTGTAGTGGACGGCACTTAGAGTAGCGACTTCTCATTACCTGCTGGAGAAGGTAGAAAGGCTAGCTACGCTGACCACGATTGGGGTTTTATAACTACTCCGTCAGCCGGACTAGATGTCGTGCTCGACTTGCTGCCACTGAATATTCTCGGCGAAAAGCTGGCGGCAAACAAGGCATTACGTCTTCGTGAAACCGGCCAGTGGCGTACGCTGAGAAGTAAACACTCAGCTGTACACGGATGGGTCTAAGACCGAAATCTAAGTCGGGTTGGTGTTTACTCGGAGACGCTGGAAATTAACTGGTCATTCCGGCTTCCCAAATTCTGCAGTGGCCTACAGGCGGAGGTTACGGCGATTTTTGAGGCTTTCACCTGGCTGGGGAATCATGTCTTGACTGCGAGAGACATTACTATTTGCACGGACAGTCAGGCTAGAAATTGATCACTTGAATCTGTCCTGACTATGTACATCGAAAACTATTGAGAACTGTCGCTCAGTTCTCACGGAGATGGGTGGCTTTTTCAATATCACCCTCCGTTGGATACCGAGCCGTAGTGTCTTTATGGGCAACTGCAGGGCGAATGAGCTGGCTCGTGAAGGAACAATGGGTATTGTTGAAGGGGATCGCAAAGACATTAAAGTGCCAATCGCATCGTGTAAATTGGCATTGACGCCACTGCGGTGGACAGGGCAAATATAAGATGGCTAAACGGAAGCACATGTCAAACGACAAGGATAATTTGGCCGAAGCTTGACCCTGGCCGCTCTGCCACGGTACTGTCACTAAACAGGAAACACACTTCTGTGCCACTGTTCGGCTGAGAGGCGGAGGAAATTTCCGGGTTCTAAGTTTTTCCGGGATCTGGAGGACCTTAAAGATATAATCATTGGGCGACTGGTAGCGCAGTGTGTTGAGGCATCAGTCTCATGTTTGACTACCGGCGTTTCGGGTTCGAATCCCGTTCACGACGACGTTCGTGGCCATGGATGTGTAGGAGGTGCATGCTGGTAACTGCACTCTCCGGAATCAGTATATGCCAACGAAACGTCAACTGGGCCACATGGAAGAGTTGACGCGCTATGCCCCACAAGGGGTTAGGCGTTAGGGCAATTGAGTGTAATACAGCTCAGCCGCTACATCGCCAGTACAGGCTGCTTTTGATATCTAGGTTAATAAGATGATCTTGGTGGTATCACAACGGACCTGTGGTCTATGTAAGCTGTGAGATTTAATGGCAGCCCCTTTACCTACCCTAACCCTATGCCATAATTCAGGCTGCGATTAGTAGGACTAACGGGAGATGCCTTAGCGGCGGCACTTATTATAGAACAAAGCTGATATGGCCAAGGCATGAAATTGTCCGTTCTACCAAACTATTGTCTGATGAAAAGGCATCATATTGTTGTGGTTGTGGGCGTCATCACTGAACATTGTCTAATGGGGGACAAAAGGCTTTGACTTCCGTAAAACGATTACTTTAGAAGGTATGGGGATGAAGAGGAGGAGGAGACTACTTTCAACTTTCTCTGTGAATGTCCGGACCTGCAAAGTATGAGGAGGTCAATTCTCGGAGCAGACTACTTTGCTGAGCTAGGGGACTTGAAGCGCATTGCTGTTTGCCAGCTCCGACGGTTTTTTGTGAGCTCAGGCTGGTTCGAGGGGGGGGGGGGGGGGGGGGGGGGCAAAAATTCCTCTTCCATAGTCCTCCGCGTGGGCGCCCCCTGGAACGGCAGTGATCACTGACCATTGCTAACCAATGTCAAGCCGCCGTGATGGTAGTGCGATGATTTGGTTGAGGTAAACCTTCCCTCTGTGGTGTAGGGCGTAAAAATAATACCATGGTCTTTCCCTTCGACGGCCTGTCGTTAAAACCGACAAAAAAAGCACAGGTTGTGTATGCCACCAACTTGCACTATCCGAAATCTTCTATATGATAACGAAACGTCAACAATGCCCCGGATAAAGACTGACTCAGCGGTTACGACTTTTGGCCATCGTACAATGACAAAGAGTGGATTCTGGAATGTGAGCACTCTCCTGGACAATGGATCAGAAGCACCCCAGAACGCACGATTTCTTCAATTTGCGAGTGAATTTCCGAGTTATAAATTAAACATCTTAGGAGTTAGTAAGGTAAGATGGTGGAACAGCGGAAAAATTATCTCGCCAACGAGTAGCACTGTAATGTTGTACTCCGGTAGAGCTACCGGTAGTGGTCGTGAGTTAGATGTGGGGCTCCTTTTAACCAGAGCCACACAAAAATGTCTCTCCTCCTAGGATCCGGCCTCCGACCGAATCAGGACTGTGAGGTTCCGGAACAAAATGAGGAACATCTCAATAATACACTGTTATGCCCCAACTGAACCCGACAATGTCTTCTCGCAAGACTCCTTCTGTGAACAACTAAACGCCGTTTAGAGCAGAACACCTAATGCAGACACCAAAATGGTTATGGGTGATTTAAATGCAAAAGTTGGACTGTCGGGCCACGATGATGATAAATCCAAAAGTTGGCGCTGATAACTATGGGCGCAGACAAGTGATGGGGAGACACGGTCTTGATGATCGTAATGACAACGGTGAAAAATTTGTAGGGTTCTGCAACTTTCACAGTCTTTTCATCGGTGGTACTACGTTTGAGCAGGAGGAGGACCACCACAAAATCAGTTGGTCCTTTGTTGATCGGCGCAGAACACAAAATCAGATCGACCACTTTACCATTAGTAAAAGATTCAAGAGTTGTCTCCTGGACGTGCCAAACAAGAAGGGTGCCGATACTAGGATGGGAAGAGACCATTATTTTATGATCGCTAATGTTCGATTGCGTATTGCAGCTGTGCGCCAGCCGTTCCAGCGACGAAAGACCCAGGCGTCGAAAGTTCAACACCGCTCGACTTAAAAATTCAGCTGTCTTACAACAATATAATGACCATCTTGCGCAAAAAGCAGCTCAGATAACTTGTCACTCAGATAGTGACATAAATGAAAACAACGATGCCATAAAAAAATGCGTACATTGATAGCGCAGATACCATCCTTGGCACAAACACGGATTACCGGAATAAGACCTAGATATCCAACGCTTCATGATAGCGGATAGTTGAAAGAAAAAAAATGAAGGTTCGTTTGGCTGCAGCATCAGACGAACATCGAAACAGCATCGAACTCCTTTACCGGCAGAAAGCTCGAGCAGTTCAGCGTAGTGTGCGACGCGATAAAAGAGTTTATGCGAATTCTCTTTTAGCCTCAGCAGAAAAGCCGCAAGAAGTAACAATTTAAACGCCGTATACGATGTCATCAAGAAGTTTACAGGTGGTCGTAACTCCTGCCAACATCCGGTGAAGGATAATGATGGAAAGCTACTTATCTTAGAAGAAGATCAAATGAGACGGTGGAAAGAACACTTCGCCGCGGTCTTGAACCGTGTAACCTCTGGCGAAGTTCCCCCTCATATACAATAGATAATTTAGCTAACCATCAAAATGTGCGTATACGGTCCACTGCCCCGACTAAAGAGGAAATAGTCACTGCAATTATTGCACTGAAACGAGGAAAGGCCGCCGGACTCGACGCTATCCCTGTCGAACTTTATCAAGCAGCGCCAAGCGTAACTGCCGATTTGTTGCAACCACTTATTGAAAAAGCGTGGAATACAGAGACCTTTCCCACTGAGTGGAAGGAAGGTTTGATCATCAAACTTCCGAAGAAGGGCAGCCTCACAGACTGCAATAATTGGAGAGGCAGTTGTGTGCTTCATGCCGTTACCAAGATAATAGCTAAAATCGTCCTGGAAAGACTAAAGGCCTACTTAGAAAGAACAATCGATGAAGAACAGGCTGGTTTTCGATCCGGATTCTTCTGTGCCGATCACACTAACACCTTGCGAATCATCATCAAGCAATGCGCTGAGTACGATTCTCCGCTTCACTTGCTTTCCATCGATTTCGAGAAGGCTTTCGATAGTGTCAACCGGGATTCTATATGGGTAGCCTTGCGCAGGAGATGCATCCCTGAGAAGCTTGTGGCTATTATTAAGGCAACCTATGACGGCGCGAAATGTCGCGTTCTGCATAAAGGTAAGGTGTCGGGGGACTTCGAGTTTCGCAGTGGAGTTATGCAGAGATCCTATTCCTCATTATGATCTGCGACGTGTTGCATGCGGTTCTATCCGAACTAGACAGAGGAATTCAATGGAGTTTGACATCTTATCTGCAACATCTTGACTACGCTGACGACATATGCCTACTTTCCCACAAAATCATGGATCTGTCCGCAATGGCGTTAGATTTCGAGAGGGAGGCAATCAAGATTGGGCTAAAGATTAATACCAACAAGACCAAGGTTCTTAGCCCGCCATTGCGAAAAAGAAATCCTACACCTATTGCCATCAATATTAATGGGCAGCCTGTGGAGAAGATGGACAACTGCGTCTACCTAGGTAGCGTTGTTGCCGAAAATGGTGGTACGGAGCAGGACATCGCTCGTCGTATCAACCAGGCTAAATGCGCATACGGCATGCTGTCAAAAATCTGGCAGAGCAGTTATCTCAGCATCACGACCAACCTGGGACTGTTTCGCTCCCTGATACTGTCTGTACTTTTATATGGGAGCAGTACATGGAAATTTTCCGTAGGAGCTACCAGGAAGCTGCAAGTTTTCGTCAACTCATTTCTTCGTCGAATTATAAGAACATTCTGGCCCGAAACAATATCAAATGAAGAGCTAAGTCGGCGTACGGGGCAGATACCAATCGAATTGATACGCAGGCGAAAATGGCAGTGGATACATCACACATTGCGGAAGAATGATAAATGCATTGCTTTGCATTCCATGAAATGGAACCCCATTTCCAACCAAGGCCGACCAAGAGGGGGTCCTAAAATCACATGGCGTCGATCTGTGGCAAAGGGGTGTAAGGCGCTGGGTAATTTTTTTGGGGAGTTGCGCCCCATTGCCCAGAACAGAGTATGATGCGCGCAGGAGTAGTTAACGCACTATGCAGGGGTGGGGGGGGGGGGGGGAGAGTTAAGGCAAAGTAGTACATTCGTGAAGGATATACAAAAAACGGTTATTTTGCTCAAACCTGATATTTATTCTCCTAACTCGGAGACCGGACATTTCTCTAGAAAAAAACGGGGAATCCGTGCGAAAACCGGAAAGGTGGCAACCCTAGTGTACCATGATCTAACCCTAACAAAGATCTTAAAAATTACTGAATAACATAAAAATGAAATTGTAAAATCTCGAAAATTTTAGTGAAGAACAATCCAGACATTGCTTTGCGTGATCGTGTAAATACACCGAAAGAAAGCAAAAATCTTGCAAGAAAAATCAACCCAAAAAAAAAGTGTAATTGTCAACAAAATATATATAAAGTTTACTAATAAAAAATCCCAGTCAGTGAGATTGACAGACGTGCGTACGCGTATGATGGCATTTATACCGACCAACGACATCGTTAAAGCCACAAAACGCATAGTATGTATTCTCTCCATACATGTATTTACCGACTCCCCAGATTCCTACGGTCTTGGCGTTTCGCAAACTTCTATTAGTGATATCTGTATCTGATATATGCGAGTATAAATGTGTATATTTAACATTAAAGATACCGATATGTCGTTGTCACCAAACAACATTATGTTTATTGTAACATTAGGTGTTTGTTTGGAATGCATAACGTCGACAAATCAGGTTAATAGATGTTCCAAAAGATTGCGGTCGAATTGGAGAAATTTCTATTTTTCTTTTTTGCATTTTTTTCAGTCATTTTCGTACTACACGAAAAATCAAAATGTGAAATATTTATTTAAGATTTTTTTTTCAGTGGTGATCTGATCTGTCATGCGTACTTACTTCAGATTAATAAAAAAAAGTATCGAAGATATTACCAGCAAAATATAAAGATCTATAACATTTGCAATTAATTGCATAGTCTTAACTCCGTATGAAGAAAGTCTTATTAGAGTAGGTTGTTTCGTAACGGAATCACTGTCTTCTCAAGATGGCAATTTGTCCAATGATGTCTTGTTTACAGTTTCTTTGGAATGCATATGCACGGTTTTCATTGACTTGTTGTGGTCTGGTTTTTCCTCTGCACTCTGTGTGCTTCACACAGAATAAATGCGAAAACATACATAGAGCTCACTATACACTTGACAAACTCTCCAATGTATGGGTAAATTCCATCATGATGAACCTGTTACTTCAACCAGAAAGAAAGGTAAGCAGCGAAAAAATATACATAGTTGCAAGAACAGCGGAGGACCTAAATAACAACCTTGCGCGACACCATCAAAAGAAATTATCGTCTTGATCCACATTCATAAGAATTAAGTGGCGGGCCTAAATTGATAGAAAACGATCGACCTTAAGCTGATTTTAATCACACCCGGTGCCACACCGAAATCACACCATTTTCTTACCTGTACAAACAGACGATCAAGTCTGCTGCTTGAAAGCCATCGAAACGAAGAAGAGTCATCATCAGGTGTACCCATAGAACCATGTTCAAAGCCTCCCGCATACATACGTACGTGTGTAGAGACGACGAATGTATCTCATATGCGGATTTAGAATTCTGTATATGCCCGCGCGATTTTCTATACAACCCCAAACACATGTTAACACGTGTCACTTTGCCTAGAGCTAGATACCAACAGGTACACAGGAGGAAGGTTAAGGTAAAGCCTGGTTTAAGGTGCAAAAATGCACCATGCACTATAGGGTCACTGATCGGAAATGTGTGTCCCTTTTTGGCAAGGTCGAGGCCTCATAGGCGTGGGATAGATTTGTTTATGTCGACTATATCTTGAAGGTGCATGTTTCTAGATATTTTAATATTTTCGTGCGTTGGACAGTGAGGTCTAAAGAGAGAGCTGCGAATTAATGCCACAAACTCTACTCTAAGTTACGATGACATATGCAACATTTCGAATGGAAACACCAAAAGCAGCAACAAACGCAATGTCCGGTTCGGCGTCGTGTCTTGTTATGTGCGGCGAAGCGCATAGAATTAGAATTATGGTCAAGAAATCGAAGATTTTGTTTTTTAAAGAAATACGCCACAATTCCACTTTGCATCAAGTAAATTATAAAAACTTCCGACAATAAGCAACTTACTCAAATGTCCCAATTTGTTGTATGCGCTTCAATAGCTCCGCAGTCTTTTCAAACACTTGACGTTCTGCTTGCCGGGGCACCTCAATTTTCCAACCAATGTAACAAAATTGCACAAACTTTAAAATCACAAACAAATCTTATTCTTTTGCTTAGCAACAATTCACACTAATGCTCAGCCACTAACTTGGAAATCTCGATAGATTGCAAGGAAATTTGTTAAAAATGTAGATAAACACGCGTGAAAAAATGTACGATTATGTTTTTATTAGCACATAATACGAATCCGATAGTTGCGCAATGTATACTGTTTGCAAACTTTTTACCGTTTCTGAGGACACAAGCAGTAGGCACTGGTTGATATCCTATCAATATCAGACGCAGCCGAAAAGAAGTAGAATAAACCGACAAGATTTTTCCGATCACTTGAAATTACAGGCGGCAATAAAAAGTGTGTTTTCCCGTTCCGCTTTTTTTTTCGTTCCGTCCACCTCACTATACACGACACCCTCAGCCCGGACCAATTCAGGAATTGGTAGCAAGGAATATTCTTAAATATATAGCAACAAGTAGACAGCAGCTCACTGGATTCGTCTCAGAAAAAAAAAACCGACTTTGGGTCAAATCGAAGGGTTATACTTTTTCGACGGCGTATGTCGCGGACAGATAGTAAAACGACGACTGACGGTAAATAGCCATTCAAGTAATTTTCTCAGTCAACCATTTCATTCCCACATTCTACACATATACAGATATCTCGCTATCCACAACACACACCACCATTGGCAACACGATCCGGCCAGGTGAGATAATCAACTCCGGTAAAGGTAGAGATATGTGCAAACACATAGACGTGGCCGCAAAACAAGTTTACCGCACACTCTGTTCGTATACATGAAACTCAACCTATCCGTGCTCTCTCGTACGACCATATAGGTTGTTGTGTTGTTGTAGTACAGATCGGCTCTCTTCAGGTGAAACGATAGGCGCCCAGGTGCCACGGTCTCCGCTACGCCCATTCAGTAATGTCCCCTGCAATTTATTGTCATTTTGTGGGGTTTAGTTCAGTGGTTTTTGTTGTTGCCAATGGAGCGGTTGTTTGTAAGCATTGCTCAGATAAGCATGGTGGCCGATACTGTGCGTAAGAATTTGAAGGGGGTGACCGGTGACGGTAAGTTGACTTTGGCGCAACCTGCTCAATGTGTATTGTCATTTTCCCTACTCGGGAACTTGGACCGGTACTGACAGGAACCAAACACCAAGTTGAGTACTTATCGAATCGGCTGGGAAACCGATAGCAACCGGCTCGGCTGTTTAACCGTAGGTAGTGCTATTCCAATCAAGTTGTCATTCTCCTCTTCAGTTATCAGCTTACCTACCTGTGGTTGCCATTTGGAACTCATACTCACCTCACGCTATTCACCATGACGAAGTGATATACAGTGAACAACAAATTTAATCCAACAATTTGTCACGATATTTGCTGGGTAGAAATTAACATTATACAATATTAATTTATTATAAGCGAATAAAAGAATATTTCATAATTTTAATTTAGTACTTAGTCGAAAGTAAATAAAAAGTAAAAACATTGACGGTTTTTCGATGGAGAATTCATCAACTATACACTAAAGAAGGATGGGCATCAGTACCGGTCAAGAGCTAAGGCGAAGCAGGCGGCCGGAAGCGCTGACTCTAAAAGGGCGCCAACTCTTATCTTTACATATAATAAATCCGTAAATCTTGTGTCTTTACATTGGAGTCCGAAGCGTATATACCCTAGACTTGTACAGACCTAGTGGTGATACCGAAAGTACCAATTGGCAACGACCATATGCATTAAAAGTGAGTTTCCTATACGGCCAGTTTATAGGGGAAGCTGGCACTCATTCAGGAGGACCTTGACCATTCTCAAACTCAATTAACTAACCCATTCTACAAATATTTGTCAAATTTTTCAAGTCGCTAGCTTCATTCTATCGAAAGTTATTGCTTATTTGAAGTTTCACTTGTAGGGGAGGTAGGGGTTCCTTGGATCGGATCTTGCCCATCATTATCACCCATCACTAATTAGATCACCCTACAAACATTTTAAAAAAAAATTCAAGACTCTAGCTTCATTCTATCGAAAGTTATCGTTTGTTTGAATTTCATTTGTAGGAGAAGAAGGGGTTTCGTTGGTCGGATTTTACGTATTTTCAATATCAACCAACTGGATCCCGCTGCAAACATTTGGCCAAAATTTCAAGTCGCTAGCTTTATTTTGTCGTTAGTTATCGCTTATTTGAAGTTTCATTTCTAGGGGAGGTAGGGGTTCCATAGGTCGGATATAACCCATCTTTAATGCCAACTAACTCAATCTCACTTCAAACATTTTACCAAAATTTCAAGTCGCTGGCTTCATTCAATCGAACGTTATCGCTTATTTGAAGTTTCATTTGTAGGGGAGGTAGGGGTTCCTTGGGTCGGATCTTACCCATTTTCAATAACAACTAACTAGATCTTATTACCAACACTCTACCAATCTTTCAACTCGCTAGTGTCATTCTACCTAAAGTTATCGTAATTAAAATAATATTTAATTTTCTGAATTTTGTAGGGGAGGTAGGCGTTTCTTTGATCTGATTATGCCCAACTTACCAAAACTCAAGCAACTTCTCACCTGAGGGTTACATGCCAAAAATCAGATGTCTGCGTCAATTGGTTCAAGAGTTATAGACAGAAAACCTGAAAAGTAGGGTAGTACAGGGCTCTTTGTAAGAAAACTACCGTTAGTTTTCAACTGATCGATTTTATTTTTCCAGGAGAGTATAAGAATACCCTCACGAGCAATCTACCAAAGCTAGAGCTTTTCAGTTTTTTTTTAATCGGGAGTTTTAAATACATTTAATTACTTTACATATGTAGGGGAGGCAAGCGTCCTCTTGGCCTGATCATGTCCATTTTCAATACCAACCAACTAGACCACACTACCAACATTTGACCAAAATTTCAAGGGTCTAGCTTCATTCTATCGAAAGTTATCGTGCGAACGGACAGACAGACGGACAGACAGACAGACAGACATGGCTAAATCGAATCAGGAGGTGACCCTGATCATTCATATATATACATTGCTATACCTCCGGAGCCTCCTTTAAGGTGTTACATATTTCCGTCGTGACAAAAACAATATACCCTATACTAAAAGTCTAGGGTATAAAAAACTTAGGGTATAGCTGTCAGCAACAAAATACAAACACATTGAGTGCTAAGGCTAAAATTCAAACTCTGGCTGGTGGCGCGACCAATTTTTTTTTTTTTTTTTAACTGATTTTTGGAGAAAAAATCAGTTAAATTACGTTTACACTATCCCCAGATTACTTCATCTGCTCCTTAATCTGGGTGTGGTGAGTTTAAAATTGTATGTATTTGACAGTTCCAGATTACATCAGCCGGCGCAGATGAAGTAATCTGAGGATAGTGTTAAAATACGTTTACACTATCCTCAGATTACTTCATCTGCGCCAGCTGAGATAATCTGCGACTGTCGAATACATACAATTTTGAACTCACCACACCCAGATTACGCTGCAGATGAAGTAATCTGGGGATAGTGTAAACGTAATTTAAACGTAATGTTACTTGACCCTCCATAGATAACGAGTTTCGACCCCGGAGTTGGTTTTCTTTCCTTTTCATGACCCCAGGAATCGATTGGCATTCTTAGATTTTTTTAGTGTCATTTATATGTATGTATACAGGGTGTCCCATTCATGATGGTAAATATTTAAATGGTAGATAGTGTGGCTCATTTGGAGAAAATTAGTGGACGACATGAACCCTCTATCTTTAACCGTTACAGAGTTATAGTATTTAAAAAAAAACTGTCCAAACCCTTGACTTGTCCAACAAATTCTAAATTTTCTAATATTACGTTTACACTATCCCCAGATTACTTCATCTGCTGCTTAATCTGGGTGTGGTGAGTTTAAAATTGTATATATTTGACATTTGCAGATTAAATCAGCCGGCGCAGATGAAGTAATCTGGGGATAGTGTAAACATAAAATAATATAAGCCCCCAATTATTCGATCCAAGATTTGATCTTACTTTCTGAAACTAATACATAAAATTTCATATAAATAAAATTTTTACCGGTTAAAAAAATCACCGTTATTTCAAAGATAAAACCGTTCAAACTTTGAAAAAATTGTGAAATCTATTTTTCAACAAAAATCCAAATGATTATTTCGTAACGGTACTTTGAACTGACAAATCTGCAAAGTTGCCCCATTATATTATGTTTCGATGGGCGTATAAATATTAAGGACTTAGATTTGAAAATTTGCGAATGTGACGTTTTAAAGGTAAAAAACCGCGATTTTCAAGTAAAACACATTTACGCTATTTTCAAAACAATTTAATTTATGTTATATTTTTTAGTTAACGAAATAACAGAAAAGAAGCAAAACTAATGACAAAGGAATTCAAATCACATCCAAAGTGAAAACTACAAATATTGTTCGAAATGTGATCCTTCGTGTTGGATACAAGCTTGATATCTTTTGACAACTGATGCGACAGCCCGGAGAACTTCTTCCCTCTTTTCTCTCAAATCGCTGCATGCCGTTTCAATTTTCCGAATCAGGTGTTCCCGCGACGTAATGGGTTCGTTATAAACCTCATTTTTCAAACTTTCCCAAACATAAAAGTCAAGAGGATTTAAATCAGGACCTCTAGCAGGCCATGCAATAGGCCCATATCGTCCGATCCACTTTTCGTGGAATTCTTTATGAAGAAACTCCATGATAACTCTTCCGTTATGGGCAGGACATCCGTCCATCTGCCACCAAATATCGGGTCGTTCTACAATCGCGATACCATCGAGCAAATTCGGGCTGACATCAGTCTCCAACACGTTATGAAACGCGGATGAATTCAGTCATTCAGGAAGAATTATGGGTTCGGAAAGGTGGTCCCCGAGAACACCTATCCAAACATTCACCCTTAATTCATGATGGTATCTAGAAGTTCGAGTTGCGTGGGGGTTCTGATGAGCCCAGACATGCGTTCCGCGAATTAAACACGCCACTCTGTGTAAATGTTGCTTCATCCATAACACTTTCCTCGGAAAATGCCGATCTGTTGCAGTTTTATCCAAAAACCACCTACAGAAGGTCGTCCTACTTTCAAAGTCTGCAGGTAATAGATCCTGAAACTGTGCTCAGTGATACGGATACGACGTGGAGTGTCCGCTGTACCCATGATTCAAGAATAGAAGGTTACGCAACGCGCAGGTCCGTTATTCAGCCACCGAACGAGAGAAAAAGCTCGTGACGTCACAGTTTCAATTTTTCATATGAGCGCGTGTATTTTGTACGAAGTTTCATGTTTTTTGAAAGAAAAATTGCTTTCAAATCTGCAGTTTTATTTTAATTTTGATGAAATTTTGTATTTTGGACCTCCACAACAAGGGGAAGATTACTGCATGTAGGGCATTTTGAAAATCCACCCCATCCCCCTTTATAGCCCCTCCCCCTTAAAGTAAATTTACATTTTTACATACGATTTTATTCGTATCTTGACGAAATTTTGTATAATGCATCTCCAAGATTAGTGGAAGATTAATGTTCACATAAGATTTCAAAAAACCACCCTCATCCCCTTTCCCAAGCCCTAAAACGAAATCTGCGAATTTATCTAGTTTTATTCCGATCTGAATGAAATTTAGTATATGAGAGCTTACAGGCAAGGAGAAGGTGACTGTCTACATAAGATTTCGAAAAACCTATGTAGACATTCACCTCCCCCTAGCCTTGAAGGTCTAATATAAAAGATTTCATCAAAATCGGAATAAAATCGCAGATAAATTTGCAGATTTCCTTTTAGGGATGAGAAGGGGAATGTGTGTGTGTGTATGTGTGGGGGGGGGGGGGGGGGTCCGAAATCCTATGTAGACAGTCACCTTCCCCCAGCCATTAAGGACAAATATACAAAGTTTCATCTAGATCAGAATAACACTGTGGATAAATTCGCTGATTTCCTTTTAGAGGTAAGATGGTGGATGAGGGAGTTTTTTCAAAACCTATGTAGAAACTCACCTTCCTCTAGTGTTTAAGGTCTAATATACAAAGTTTCATCACAATCGGAATAAAACTGCAGATACACTTACAAATTTCCTTTTAGGGGTGAGAAGGGAGTTGTGGGTAGTTTTCCTAAGGCTGATGTAGACAGTCACCTTACCCTTGTCTGGAAGGTCTCAAATACAACATTTCATTAAGATCGGAATAAAACTGTAGCTAAATTCGCAGATTTCCTTTTAGAGGTGGGAAGGGGGATGAGGGTAGTCTTTTGAAATCTTATGTAAACATTTACTTTCCTCTAGTTGTGGAAGCCAAACTCTCAAAATTTCACGAAAACCGGATTAAAACTGTAGATTTGTAAGCGAATTCTCTATAAAAAGTATCTGATTTCCTAACAAATTCACGGAAAGCTTTCGAAAAGTAAAACTGTGACGTCATGCGCAGAGAGGACGAAAAAGTTGCACACTTCTTTGCGTAACCTTCTATTCTTGAACCATGCGCTGTACCGCCATACGCGGGACATTCAGTTAAAGTCCAGCCCTTCGCGTGTTCGAACCGAGGTTCGCATCAAAGTGCCTAAGGATCTCGTCTTGATTCCATGTCGAGCGTTCGCTTTGATCGTTGGTGTTGTGGTTAGGCGTTTTTCCCGTTTCTCTTAAAATTCGGAACGTTCCTGTGGAGTTTCAGGAAAATCCACGGTACAGTCGAAAGGTTCCAGTCATTTAACAGCAAAAAGTAATAAGCAAACATTAACCTGCACGAAAGGCATTTAGTTGATGAAGCTCAAAATGAAACCGGAGATAAAGTCATTTAATTTAATCGAACAGTTAAAAAGTTTCATCATCTGAAAATATCGCCCGCATAAAGAAATACATAATTCTGCAACTGCACCTGGTACTAGCAAAAGCTGTTAGTATCCCAACCACACCATAATTATATTATATTTAAACTCATAAATGATTCCCGAATCAGCCCATACCCAAAATGAGTTCCTCTGGCTTCACTGCGCCAGGTGTCTTTTTACTTCTGTCTTCTTTTTAATAGGCCATATTTTGGACATAGATAACTGGAAAATTATTTAAAAAAAATGTCGGTCTTTTTCTGCAAAAAAAAAATCAGCTCGATCATATGATCGAGTGCGCGACTGGTGTCGAGCAATTTTTTGACGAATTTTTTTTTTTGGCCTAGTGCTCTATTTGCTTGAACTATATACTGCTCGCTGTCTGAAGTTGACTCATTTTCTTTGGTTTATCCCAAATATGCAATCCTCCAGACAAGCTTTTGTTTTTCATTTTCTATTGTTCACTTACTTGCTACTTTGCCTTAACCCCTAGTCGCGCATGGCGCGTCGACTACTTCTGCGGGCCATCGTACTCTGTTCTGGGCAATATGGCGCAACTCCTCAAAAGATTTACCGAGTGCCTGACACTCCATTGCCACAAATCGACGCCATGCGATTCTAGAACCCCTCTTGGTCGGCCTTTTTTGGAAATGGGGTTCCATTTCATGGCATGCAAATCAATGCAGTTACCATTCTTCCGCAATGTGTGACCTATCCACTGCCATTTTTGCCTGCGTATCAATTCGTCGATTGGCATCTGCCCCGTACGCCGACTTAGCTCTTCATTTGATATTGTTTCGGGGCAGAATATTCCTAGAATTCGACGAAGATATGAGTTGACGAAAACATGCAGCTTCCTGGTAACTCTTACAGAAACTTCCCATGTACTACTCCCATACAAAAGCACAGACAGTACTCGTACCAGGGAGCAAAACAGGCCCAGCTGGATGTTGATGCTGAGATAACTGCTCTGCCAGATTTTGACAACATGCCGTATGCGCATTTAGCCTGGTTGATACGACGAGAGATGTCCTGCTCCGTACCCCCATTCTCGGAAACAATGAGTGCATTCACCACGCTCGTTTTATCCGGATCGCTACGGAGCGCTCCGTAGCGCTCCGTAGCTACAACCCCTCCCGGTCGTGATTGCAACCGCTCCTTCCATCCGCTCCGGAGCGGTTACTTCCCCTTGGTAGCAGAAATTTTTTACGCTCTCTGGGCATGTAGCGCTACATTTGACAATTCGCAGCTGGTATGTGCGTTGTGACGTTTGTGTACATCAAAAACGCAAATAGAATCCCCGTCTATGTAAATTCACTGTCTTCTCGTCTTTGATTTGATATTTCCTTGTTTCGTGATGTGCCAAAGAAATGTTTTGCGATGGAAAATTGGCAATTGTCAAATATTTGCGTTGTCACCTGTTTGTCAGACATTTCATATGTAGCGGTTCAATCACGAAAGAAATGTTGACAGGTAGCGTCTCCTCAAATGTGTAGTGGAGGGGATGTAGCGTTCCGTAGCGAAAATTTTTCACATGAATGCAGGCAATACTATCCAGGTGGATGAAGTTGTTCACCTTCTCCACAGGCTGCCCATTAATATTGATGGCAATAGGTGTCGGATTTCTTTTTCGCAATGGCGAGCTAAGAACCTTGGTCTTGTTGGTATTCAACTTTAGCCCAACCTTGCCTGCCTCCCTCTCGAGATCTAAAGATGTCAAAGTCCATTGAATTCCTCTGTCTAGTCCGGATAGGACTGCATGCAATACATCGCCGATCACTATAAGAAATAGGATCGGTGTGAGAATGCACCCCTGCCGAACTCCATTGCGAATCTCAAAGTCCCCCGACACCTTACCTTATGCAGATCGCGACATTTCGCGCCGTCATAGGTTGCCTTAATGATAGACACAACCTTCTCAGGGATGCTTCTCCTGCGCAAGGCCGCACATATAGAATCCCGGTTCACACTATCGAAAGCCTTTTCGAAATCGATGACAAGCAAGTGAAGCCGAGAATCGTATTCAGGGCATTGTTCGATGATGATTCGCAAGGTGCTAATGTGATCGACACAGGAGAACTCGGATCGAAAACCAGCCTGCTCTTCCTCAATTGTGCTTTCTAAGGGGGCTTTAGTCTTTCCAGGAGGATTTTAGCTAATATCTTGGCAACGGCAGGGAGCACACAAATAAATATAAAATAAAAATAACTGACGCAACAGTCCAATCTGAACCACGGCCTCGAGATGAGTTAGCATCCTCTCATTTTCTAGATCGTGACGGTTTTTTGTGCAGAGGTATGTGATCAGCAACACGCTCAACCGAGTTATTTACCCCATAATGGGTACTCATTTAACAGCTGAGTGGGCTCATAGTCCGACACGTAAATCCCCGGAATCGAACCGGGGCCCAGTGCGTTGAAGGCGAACGTGCTAACCGTTGCACCATCCGGACTACGAGCACACAAATGCCTCTTCAATTATAACAGTCTGTGACGCTACCCTTCTTCGGAAGTTTAATGATTAAACGGCAGGGATACCGTCAAGTCCGGCGGCCTTTCCTCGTTTTAGTACAATAATTGCAGCGACTTATTCCTCTTTAGTCGGGGCAGTGGACCGTATACGCACATTTTGATGGTTAGCTAAATTATCTATGTAAGAGGGAACTTCACCTTAGTTTACACGGTTCAACACCGCGGTGAAGTGCTCTTTCGGCCGCCACATTTGATCTTCTTCCAAGATAAGTAGCTTTCCATCACTATCCTTCACCGGATGTTAGCAGAAGTTACGACCACCTGTAGATTCCTTAATGAAACCGTACGGCGTTCAAATTGTTACTTCTTGTGGCTTATTTTGTTGAAGCTAAAAGAGAATTCGCATAAACTTTTTTATCGTATCGCACAGTACGCTGAATTTCTCGAGCTTTCTGCCGGTAAAGGAATTCGATGCTGTTTCGATTGTCGTCTGATGCTGCAGCCAAACGAACCTTCAGCTCCTCTCTTTCAACAATCCGCTGCCATGAAGCGTCGGACATCCAGGGCTTATTCCGGCAATCCGTGTTTGTTCCAAGGATGGTATCTGCGCTAGCAATGTACGCATTTTTTTATGGCATTGTAGTTTTCATTTATGCCACCATTTGGGTGACTATTGTAGTTATCTCAGCTGCTTTTTGCGCAAGATGGTCATTATATTGTTGTAAGACAGCTGGATTTTTTATTCGAGCTGTGTTGAATTTGCGGCGCCTGGATCTTTCGTTGCTAGGGCGGCGCACGGATGCAATATACAATCCAACATTAGCGATCATAAGATAATGGTCTCTTCCCATCCCAATATGGGCACCCTTGTTGTTTCGCACGTCCAGGAGGCAACTCTTGAATCTTTTACTAATGGCAAAATGGTCGATCTGATTTTGTGTTCTGCGCCAAACAACAGAGGACCAACTGATTTTGTGGTGGTCCTTCTGCTCAAACATAGTACCACCGATGAAGAGACTGTGAAAGTTGCAGGACTCTACAAATCTTTCACCGTTGTCATTACGATCACCAAGACCGTGTCTCCCCATCACATGTCTGAGCCTATAGTTATCAGCGCCAACTTTCGCATTCAAATTACCTATAACCATTATAATGTAAAATTTAAGTGTTCTGCTCTGAACGGCGTTTAGTTCTTCGTAGAAGGAGTCTTTTGCCAAGACATTGTCGGGTTCAGTAGGGGCATAACATTGTATTATTGAGATGTTGCTCATTTTGGTCCGGAACCTGGCGGTCGTGATTCTGTGAGAGACCGGTTCCTAGGATAAGAGACAATTTCATGCGGCTCTGGTTAAAAGGAGCCCCACACCTGACTCACGGCCACTACCGGTAGCTTTACCGGAGAACAATATTACAGTGCTGCCCATTGGGGAGACAAATTCTCCGCTGTTCCACCATCTCAAAAGATATTTAATTTGCACCTCAGAAATTCACTCTCTAATTGAAGAGATCGTGGATCTGGAAATCTGGGGACCATCTGATCCATTGTCCAGGAGAGTACGCACATTCCAGAATCCAATCAATCAGTCAGTCAGTCCTTATCCGTGGCATAGATTTCGGATAGTGCAAGTTGCTGGCATACACATCCTGTGCTTTGTTTGTCGGTTTTAACGACAGGCCCTCAAAGGGAAAGGCCGTGATATTATTTTCACACCCCACACCACAGTGGAAGGTTTACCTTAAGGTCGGCTTTTCGTGCGAAATCTCATTCAAAAACTGTCAAAAGTTTCTTTCGCACGAAAAATATTTTCGCTCTCTCAATACTAACATATTTCATTCGAAGAAAACGGTTTCCACATCATCATGAGCAAATTTCACTCGAAAACAACTACTTTGCACTTTATTTCGCTGGAAAACCGGTCTTTTGAGTAAGAAGAGAAGTACAAGTGTCATGTAGAGTGCCGCGGATATGTGCTGTG
This sequence comes from Chloromyia formosa, assembly GCA_964017055.1. Lineage (NCBI taxonomy): Eukaryota > Metazoa > Arthropoda > Insecta > Diptera > Stratiomyidae > Chloromyia > Chloromyia formosa. The sequence goes on along the minus strand of OZ024815.1, from coordinate 53,521,401 downwards.
TGCAATTTTACACTGTCACTTTTCCGTGAGAGACAAGTGCAACATTTATGAAAAGGTTAGCACCAACCTTCAAGCGGAAATGCACTTTGAAACCGCACTCAGAGAATTTGATAGAGAGAATTCTCCTATGATTCACGAAACAGGAATGTTCCCTTTTTTACACATAGCCAACAATCCGTGTAACATTTACATATATTCTATCTGAGATTGTAGTATGCACTTTCAAAAATGAGGCTGATATAAACGAACAAACCTGTTCCTGAGATTAAAACACCCAAAAAAAGAATAACAACTTGCACGATTCACATACGATCTAAAATCTTCTATAATTTCAACCTAAAAAAAAATGGCATATTCCACTGGTGCACGAGCATGTTTGTAAATGAGTACCCTTCTCCTCGAGTGATTGCCAGAAGATACATCATTACCTCTAAAGAAAATAAACAAATTCATCTAAAATGCACAATCAATAAAATGCCTTCAACTAAAATCCACTCTCAGTCTTGTGATGATTTGTGGTGAAAGCCTTGCAATCTCCGCAGTCAATACCCCAATACGAGTACTAGTCCAAAAAATAGTTAAGTTTTTTTTTCTTTTTTCACTGTTTCTACTCCTTTTTTTGTCCGCGACCATGCAGAAATAAAAATCGTTGAAAATTGTTTCTCGCACCGTCAAGGTGCTTGATTGCAATAGCCAAATCTAAAAGTCAGTAAGAGCAATCAATCTTCTTGAATGTTTCGGCAGATCTAATAGTGGTAGCAGCATGAATTCTATCTTTTTAATATGGCAAGAGATTTTCTTATTGTAAAAGATGTTTTCTTTCACACACGTACACATACATTGCGATTGAATGAACCAGCAATTAGCGATCAAACAAGAATTGTTGGGTAATCCCCAAAAATTCTGTACATGATCAACGCTCAGGGCCTGATGGATGCATAAGGCATATTCCTTTTGGCGTACCTCTCTGTAAGTATTGTAGGTATAGCACTCGTATATTCGTCCGGTATCATGAATAATTGAATGTTAAAATATTAGAAGTATTTACTTTCTACTTTAACCAATGTAAGGAAGGATTCATCATTAGTACAATAGTTAAATTTTAATTTTTTTTCATCAACTACGAGGTATGTTAAAAAAGTAACGGATCTTTTTTTAATTACATATCGATGGATTGTGGTAGCGACGGGCGGTTGGCAGCACTGCAATTGGAATAACCTTTTGCGTGGCTGTCTGTTTACAGATTTTTTATGTCTCTTTTAGTTTCCAAGCTATTGCTATTTGAGTGCGACGTATTCCATTTTTCGATAATGAGTCTCACCACTTGCCTGATGTGTCATCTCAGAACGGTTAACATCAATGCCATCTAGATAGACAGGCCTGCGCTCAGCTGATCGTGTACGTCATTATTTCCTTCGCCAAGGCAGTGACTGCACACGACAATGTCCCCGGCACGACATATGTTTACAATTGGAATTGCGCCAGACGGCATTTTAGTCCCCTAAAAACACACTTTCTGGACACTTGCACCAATTTGGTCGAAGCCGCAGCCCCGGGGATCAGTCGCAGAGCATCGTGGAACAGTTCACACTTGACAAAATACATCTTTTGACCGCACGACACACTTTCATCGGACACGTGTTTGTTTTTCCGGATCACTAGATGAAATTTTACTAACAAATAAACACTGAACGCGGAAAACAAAAACTAAACACGGAACGCACAAATACCGAGGACTGGCCGCCATCAGTCGCCGACCACTGGATTGTGGATACAATGGCGTCATCACAGGAAATAATTGCGCAATTTAGCCGTCAAAACCAGCTGAGCGCAGGCTTGTATATCTAGATGGCGCTGTTAACATACAATATGGGCAATATCAACGCCTGCGCTCAGCTGATGGTTACGTCATTATTTCCTTCGCCAAGGCCATGCCAAAGCAGTAACTGCACACGACGATGTCCCCGGCACGACCCTCTAAAAACACACTTTCTGGACACTTGCACCAATTTGGTCGAAGCCGCAGCCCCGGGGATCAGTCGCAGAGCATCGTGGAACAATTCACATTTGACAAAATACATCTTTGACCGCATGACACACTTTCATCGCGCACGTCTTTGTTTTATCAGATCACTAGATGAAATTTACATATCTAACAAAGAAACACTCAATGCGGAAAACGAAAATTAATCGCGGAACGCACAAATACCGGGGACCTTTGAAGAGAGAGTATATGAGGAAGTGAAAAAGAGCGAGAGAAACGAAGCAATTCGGCACAAGTGAGAAAGTAGGAAGGGGGATGGAAATTTGACATCTCTTTTGCTCTATATGGACCGGGCGGGTGTTCCGCGGCAGAGAGACAGACTGGAATGTTATTGTTCCAATTGGAAAAGTAGGAGAGGGGATGACATCTTGCGTGCTTCCTGTGCTTTTATATAGACTGCGCGGGTGTTGCGCAGTGGAGGGCGTGTGTCGCTCTCTCTACTTTTTACGACTAGAATTGCTTCAAATACCGGGCTATCTATCAAACACACAACACGCGTATCTAAAGGGGAAATCCGTGGAAACGACCCTGCACGAAGTGGTCTCCACCATCGAAATCTCTCTACAGTACAAAGAATACACGCTCGGCACGTTCCTAGACATAGCTGGAGCCTTCAATAATGTTACAACACAAGCGATAATGGATGCCCTCTACGATGCAGGGGTCAACGTAAGCATAAGAAACTGGATCGCAACATTGCTATCTATTGTAATAGACTTATATCGTCCGCATGGGGCAATGCCACGGTCACTAAAGTGGCCAGAAGAGGAACGCCACAAGGAGGGGTGCTATCACAACTTCTATGGATACTAGTGCTGAACACTTTACTAAAAACCTTCGAAGCGATAGGCATATGCGCGGTGGCTTACGCAGATGACGTTGTAATAGTTGTATCTGGAAAGGACACTGGCGTTCTGTCAGATCTCACAACAATGGCTCTAAGTAGGCTACTAAATTGGGCAGGTAAAGTGGGGCTAAGTGTGAACCCGCAAAAGACTGAACTGGTTCTCTACACAAGAAAGAACCAAAATTCAGGACTTCCACCTCCCAAGGATGGGCATCACCGAGTTAACTTTGATGACTCACGCAAAGTACTTAGGGTTGATCCTAGACAGCAAGCTTACTTGGAATCGTAACATCGAAGAACGCACCAAGAAAGCAACCATTGCTCTGTATACCTGCAAAAGTTTGCTTGGTAAGACATGGGGGCTCAATCCTCGAATTATGCACTGGATGTATACAGCTGTTGTTAGGCCAATTCTATTGTAATGTTTCCTCTGTTGATGCGAAACCACGAAACCAAAACAGGTTCGTTAGATATTCTTGTGCTGAATAATGAAACACTTCGATTGAAAACACACACACTTTATTTACAAAACGAACTAACTAAATATATACACGCGTACTAACAACAAACGCTAAAATGTCAAACTAGCTTTAATTATAACGACGGCACTATAGCGATCCAACCGCCACTGATTGTCGAGTCTGACTACTTCTTCACGACTCCCCTTCGTTCGGTGACATCTGCCTAGGTGGAGATCCATGCATTCGTCAATTTAGCGAAGACTCCGGATTTTTCGAGATGTTCCAGTCTCGGGTGCTTACTCAACGAAGGTTCGAGAATCCGCTTCAATGTTTCTGTTTGGAGAAGGTTCTAGACTATAGATGGCGCGAGAATAACCTAGTGTCCATTCAATTTGTACTGGTCATCGATCATTCGAGATTAGTACAGTGTGGGTCGTAAAAGATACCCACCCCGTACACGCAACACTATTATACGGAATTCTGGTGTGGTGGACAGCACTTAAAACCAGGTGCAATAAACTGAAATAGAAAAGATCCAAAGACTGGGATGTTTGGGAATCACAGGAGCGATGAGAACCACGTCCACAAACTACCTAAACACCCTTACGAACCTACCCCCACTGGACCTGTTTCTAGTGAACGCAGCGTCCAAATGTGCACTAAGACTTAGGGAAACGGGGTAATTTACCACGAGGCCCTATGGTCATCGTAACATCAAACTGCCTCTCGAGAATACAGACCTCATTAAACCGATAATTGACTCCAAGAGAAAATTCCGGGTAAGACCGAAACAGGTGTTGGAGCCGCGGTTCATTCGCCGGAGCTCCTACACAATTTATCGCTCCGACTGCCAAACGAGTGCAGCATCTTCCAGGCGGAAGTGGTAGCGATACAAAAAGCTGCGGAGCTAGTTTCAACAACACGCAGGATGGGCAACATCTACATTCACTCAGACAGTCAAGCTGCGCTGAAAGCGCTACAGTCAGACACTATCAGATCAGAGACAGTGCTTAACTGTCTCTCAATTCTTCAGAGACTGGGCACCTCACGGAAACTGGAACTCCGATGGATACCAGGCCACAGCGGTTGCCTTGGCAACGATATTGCGGATGGACTCGCAAAGCAGGGAGCTGCATTGGACGCCACAATGGCAATAGCAACTCCTATTCCAATACAAACACTAAGAACAAAAATGGACTCTCAGATGATGCAACGGGCCAACCAAAATTGGAACAGAACCGTCAACTTCAGAATTACGAGAGAACTCTGGAACTCGTACAACACTAAGAAAACCGATATACTCTTAGGCCTCTCTAGGGGTAAATGTGCAATGCTAGTGGGCTTATTAACGGGTCACTGCCTAATAGGTGAGCACGCGCACAGACTGGGACTGATCACAGACAGCAAGCTGCCATATACCAAAGAAATTTTGGAGCACCTCCTGTGCGAATGCCCGGCACTCGCAAAGACAAGGCATACATACCTTGGAGACTACTTTCCCCGTAACCTTAAAGCGATTGCAAACCTTAACATAATGAATCTTCTAAGATTCGCAAGCGCGACGAAAACCTTCGAGCTCAACAAGGACTTGTTGATTACGACTGATAACAACACCTAACGATCTCTGTTGTCTTTCTTTGTGGTATCGCTATGGACCCAAGTGGTCTATGCGGGGCCGTGAGGCCGCCACCTAACCTAACCTATGTATAAGTTATATTTCAGCAGTGGCTTCCTCTCCTACGATGTCGAGGAAAGGGAAAATGGGCTCTTCCACAGAAGAGAGAGTTAGAAGGAAATGAAAAAGAGCGAGAGAAATGAAGTAATTCGATACAAGTGTGGAAGTAGGAAGGGGGATGGGAGTTTGACATTTATCTCATGTGTCGGTTATATGGACGGGGCGGGTGTTCCGGGGTAGAGACAAAATGGAATGTTATTGTTCACAAAGGAGCAATAGAGGGGGAATGTAAGTTTGGCATCTCATGTGCTGCCATATAGACCAATGTGGACTGAGCAGTTGAGGGCGTGTGTCTCTCTGTTTCCTTTTTGCTAGTTCGTATGTGGGGAAATTCATCATCATCGTGGCGCGACAGCCCGGCGTTGGGCCTTGGCCGCCTTGATCGTTGTCCTCCAATTATCTGGCCCACGCGACCGCGGCCTCCAATCTTGGAAGCCCAGTAGCTGCTCGACGGTAGGTTCAGAAGCTCTTCAAAATAAGAGGCCCATCGTTTGTTAATGCCATCTGTGTCACTGATGATGTTTCCATCCTTGTCCTTACAAAGACAAGTCCTGGGTTGGTAGCCGTTCTTGATTGTATTTACTAGTTTGTACACTTTTCTGGTGCTCCTATTAGCTAAGTTTTCGTTTATATTCAGCAACTGCTCGTCAAAGTATTTACGTTTCTTACATCTAATTATTCTATTCGATATTCGCCGTAGCTCGTCATATTTCGCGCTCGCCGGACTTTATATCCCACCATCTTCTCCGCGACATCCCTGATGGTACCCTTGAGTTCTTTCCATAACCCATGGACGCCTGTTGTGCTGATGCTGGGTAGCATAGGCGATAGTCTTTCCTCAAGGGCACTAGTATATGCCACCGCTGTAGCATCGTCCAGAACCTTATCAACCGCAAAGATTTTGGGAGGGCTGATTCTCAATTGGTGCACTGAGGAAATTCTACATCTGTTGGTCGTCTTCACCAAGTGATGATCTGAGTCGCAGTTTGCTCCTCGATAGAAGCGGACATCCATCACATTAGACGCCTATCTCCTGCAATGTGGTGAAATTACGTCCAGAATTTAGTGCACAGTATATGGTGGTTTCATCTCCTTCTATATATCTCTGTGGGCTCTTCGGTCGGAGCCCCCCATAGAGCTCTTAGCGTTAATAGTGTGGGAGGTACTGAGCAATTGAAGATGTGATCAACATCATGAGGTGTATCGTTACAGGCTGGGCATATATTCAGAATATCGTGATCGATGCGGGACGGGAGCACCAACCAGATCGAAGCTGTGCAAGCGAAGTTCTGGTCGATCTAAGCAGACTATTTTCAGCAGGAGAAATGGCCCAACAACTTTGGAATTGAGTCCTGCAATCGACTTTTGAGCTTCCTCTCTATAGTAGCAATGCCAGCTCTGTAATTGGCTTCGTCGAAATGCTCCGTTTCATATCTTAGGACTTATTTCTCAGAGGAGCTTCTGCATACGCTCGATACCGCTGCAAAAGAAGTCGGAATATCAACGAGGGTAAAACTAAAATAATGATGCAATTAACGACAAGGACACCTGCACAATCGAGCATCAATGTGAACGACTTTGTATACCTGGGTTGAAACAGAAGAAATCAAGCGACGGATACAGTTAGCTAATAAGACTTTTTCCTCGGTTCTCCCCATAATGAAATCGAAGCATGTGCACAGAAACACGGAGCTCCGCGTGTACGAAACCATTATACGACCAGTGCTATGCTATGGCTGCGAAGCTTTGTACCCTAACCCAAACCTCCGGAAACATGCTAGACACATTTGAACAAAGGTTCTGCGGCGAATTTTCGGGGCAGTTTGCGATCGAGATGGTACAACCATGAGTTGTATGAACTGTACGATGAGCTGGAAGTTTCGAAAGTCAAACTACAACGACTTCAATGGGCAGGGCATGTACAACGAATGTACAATGATCACATGCCGAAGAGAGTAATGAACGCAAAACGAGTCGACGGAGTGCGACCGCGAGGACGACCGAGACCTCGTTGGGAGAGCTCAGTTTATGTGGACGCCGCGCAACCAGGGTCGTCGAAAGGGGGGCGGAAGGGGCGAAACGCCCCGGGCCCATGTTTTTCAAAATGGAAAAAAAAGAACGTATCTCCTCATTTCATCCCACTCTTACGCACTAAGCTACCGGTCGCCATATATGGGCCCCTACCAAAAAAAAATAGAAAAAAACGTACGCTTTGTCGCTTTGACCTTTTTTTTTTTTGAGCTACCGGTCGCCATATAGGGGCCCCAACAAAAGTTGAGTACCGGGCCCGGATTTTCTCTCGACGGCCCTGCGCGCAACTACTATAGGTTTCCAAGATTGGAGGACGCGGTCACGTGACCGAGATAATTGGAGGACAACAATGCAGGGGGCCAAGACCCGACGGCGGGCTATCGCGCCACGATGATGATGAGTAGGATGAGATTGGCATTACACTTTGCGTTTTTCTGCAGGAAGAGCAATCCTGTAAAAAACGCATTGTCGTAAAAGCAGAGGACCCTAAAATTACACATTGGGTTTTTCTGCGGGAAAAGCATTTGAAAGAAATAAATATATCCCAGTGAGGATGAGGATATTGATAGTTTTATTTCTGTGGCAATACTATATAGGTATAGTAGGTAAGTCAGGAGGCCGGTATAATTTCGACCAGTCCTCAATGGATACACTGCATGAATTTCGTCACTGGGTGCATGAGTTTCTAGTTTATCGTTGAACCAAAAAACGGAAGGTGCAATGCGTTTCATATACCACCGTGTGTTCATCTTCTCACTGCGTTTTTTTCCGGCAGAAGTCTTCCTGCTGTCCTTGGACTTGCTGCTGCAAAACGATTCTTGCAAACTGCAGCGTTGTCGTAACGCATAAGTGTAAAGCATTCCATTCAAATGTTCGCGTTCCTCTTCTTCTACGATAATGCGTTTTTTTTTTGTGGGATTGCTCTTCCTGCAGAAAAACGCAAAGTGTAATGCCAGGCTGAGGTGGAGCGTGGCAGCAGCTATCGAGATAAATTAAGAACTTTCCAACGAGTGGTAAAAGATTTTCGTGTGGTGAAAATTAACGGAGTTATATTTAGCTTAACGTAATCGTGACATATTACGGGACGGACAAATTTTCAGAACGACCCCCAACCATAAAACATATCCATGTCAAAAAAAAAGAAAACTAAAATTTCCGTGAAAATGTGAAAAAGACAACCTCACGTGAGTTTCAATTCATGATTTCCACTTCCAAAACAGATTGATGCATATGTCCATGTTTGTATCTTGCAGTAACAGCCATCTTTAGAGCACTCGTCTTGCAGCGTTTTATTACATCCAACTGAAGCTCCAATTTTAATGTCCAAACAGTTGCATCAAATGGAATTCAAGTACCGCCTCTTGGATGTTATTTTTTATGATGTGTATCCAATTTTTTCGTCCATGCTCCAAAGTCATGTTATTCATTTTCTGAAGTGTATCCAATTGGGGGCAGTGAAAAACGCTCTGTCCAAGTTCCTCGGGCATTTGTTCACAATCACAACTATGCTTACTACACAGTGTTCACGGAGCATTAAATTTCTTAATTAGAAAAAAGGCTGGAAAACCCGCGATGGGACTACAGTGATCCACTCGCCATATTGTTGGCTCCACCTACTACTGGGCTGATGCTGTATTTATTTATGTATACAATTGAAAGTGTTTTTATTTAAGATGCAGGAAAGATGCGACGACATGCGATTGCAGTGTAATAATTATCGTGCGATATGTAATTTATTGCATAAAGCGTATTCCCATTGGCCAATAGATGCATAGAGGAACATGCAATATGGAAAATTTGCGGTAGTATTGTTAATGCCCGTGCATTTGTTGTTGAGCCGATGTCGATTCAATGCAGAGTTGCGTTTTAGTGTTATACATGCGAGTATGGGGAAATGGAACAAGACTTCGACTTAATAAATATTACATTAATTCCGTCGTAATAAGACGTATACTAAAGTAGGTAATTATTCAGAATAGGTGGTAGTTTTTGCGGCTCATCGTGATTAAATGTGGCATTTGCATAGGTTTGGAAAAGAATTTTACACGTCAATGTATTTTCTGAAACGTGCATGATTACGTAAAGAGACATAAAGGTACGACGTTTGAGACATTTCAAATGCATAAAACAAGTTGACTTAAACAATATAAACCGTTTCCGCAATCCTTGAGAAACATTTGGCGTAATATAATATTGTAATTACGTATACAAATAGCCATTTTTAGGGTTTTGTATTAAAAACAAAACCCTAATGAAATCGGTCAAATGTCTGTCCGTCTGTCCATGGAATATATCACGAACGGCTGAAGCTACATACTTGAAATTTTGTAGGAATGTGTAGAATTACCATAATTCGCCGGAGAAAGCGATGCGTCGTAATAGGTCAACTTTAAGGGGAGGTTCCCATAGAGGGGAAATGAAGGTCGAAATTTTTTTTTTCGTTTGGTACAGACAAGTGGGGTATCGTAAGAAAGGTACCGTTGAGTACATTCCATTTTTGGAATTTTTTTCAAATTTGAAGTAAGGGGAAAAGAGGGAGAGGGGGAAATATGAGTCCAGATTCCCCCCCCTCCCCCTTGCATTTCGACACCGTTATACTTAGAAATATGAAAATTTTCAGAAAAGCGCAATTTTACTAGCGTAGAAAGCCTAGATTAATAGAATTTTGAAATTTTATCAGAAAAGGTTAATAATAGTACATTTCTATAGTTGCAGTTAACACACCCCTGCACCCCTTAAGCGCACCCGAGGTCAAAACTATTGATGGCCAATGATAGCCAACATCATAGGCAATAATACCTCAAAGTTTCATTACAATCACATAATATTTAATAATAGTACATTCATTTAAATTTTGACATTTTAACACCATCCATACAAAAAATGCACATAACCGGCCTCTGCTACGTACTACAGGGTGGCGCAAAACTACCGTTATGTTATGTTATGTTCAAATGCTTAATAACTTTTTAATTTAATTTTTATTTTTTATTTTTATTTCAGAGTTTTGTGAAGAATACTTCGGGAATTTGAAATGGAACAGTACACAACACAGCAGCGATCAAAAATTGTTGAATTTGAAATTTGAAAGAAAATCGCTATTTCATTCACAATTTGATAATGAGCGATGAAGCCCATTTCCAATTGAATGGTTTCGTAAACAAGCAAAATTGCAGGATATGGGCTACGGAAAATCCAAGAACAGTTCATCAGCAACAATTACACCCACTTAAGTGTACTGTTTGGTGCGGCGTATCGTCTGAAAGGATCATTGGTCCATATTTCTTTGAAAATGCACATGGCGCCGCAGTTACGGTTAATGGTGCTGAATATCGAACGATGCTGGACAATTTTTTGGGGCCAGCTGTAGAAAACCATCCACAGTTGTGGTTCCCACAAGATGGAGCCACAGCCCACACTGCAAGGGATACAATGGCTCTGTTACGGGACCTCTTTGGCGAACGCATTATTTCGCGCAGAAGCGATTTCAATTGGCCCCCACGTTCACCGGATTTAACAGCGCCAGACTGTTTTCTTTGGGGTTATTTGAAAGAAAGGGTATACGTAAATAAGCCAGCGACCATACCAGAGCTAAAACAAAACATTCGCAATGAAATTCGAGCCATAACACCCGAAATTTTACAAAAAGTTATGGAAAATGTACTGGAAAGAGCACGAATGTGCGAAGCCGAAAATGGCCACCACTTGCGGGATATAATTTTTCATACTTAAGCCAAAATTATTCCCCATTAATATACTGTATAACAAAAAAAAAATTATAATAATTAACCATTAAATAAAAAAGTTATTAAACATTCAAACCATAACGGTAGTTTTGCGCCACCCTGTAGTACTACGAGCACTGCATACTTGAATATTGTTTATTGTTTTTCGTAAAGTGACCATTTCTGAAAGGTTAGAGATTGGTGGTATAGGAGTGGGATGGGAGAGAAGTTTAAGGGGGGAGGTAGGTGGGTTGCTGCTTTAAGGGGAGGTCCCCATAGAGGGGAAATGAAGGTCAACATTTTTTTTCATCTGATATGGGCAAGTGGGGTATCATGAGAAAGGTTCTACCGAGTACATTCCATTTTTGGCGTCTTCATCAAATTTGAAGAAAGGGGAAAAGAGGCAGAGGGGAAAATATGAGATCATAATTTGTCCCACCCCCTTACCATTTCGAGACCGTTACACTTAGAAATATGAAAACATACAGGAAGATGGCTTTCAACTAGCGCAGAAAACAAAAAAAATTAGGGAATTTTGATATCTTCTCAAGAGGTATGCTGGTCGCTGACTCTACTTTCTATAATTATTCAAACAATTTATTTTCAATATTTTTTACGCAAAATTGCAATTTGCAATATCGTCTTAACATCTCCAAGAGTAGAATAGTTCATCTCCTATTGGCATGGAACACTACAAAACCCTCGGATTGCGGGCGTAGCCCTCTATTTTCCAGTTTCATTTCGTATGCATTAGAGACTATATTACGAATGTTTGAAATTTTAGATACTTTATTAAACGAACATTTTATTTTGCGTGAGCTTGAATTGCATCTTTAATCAACGGCAAAAGCCTATTGATCTGCTGTGATGCTAACGTACATCACACGGTATGGGGAAGTAATGATATTAACAACAAGGTGAGTTATTTCTCGATACAATCTCTAGCCTAGATCTTAATATACTTGATAGGGGATCCAGTCTCACCTTTGTCACCAGATCAAGACAAGAAGTCTTGGATGCAGTTTCACTCTTTCTGAACGAATATATAACTGCCATATCTCGGACGAGCCTTCCCTTTCCGATCATTTGCATATTCGTTTCGATATTGCACCGGTGGCCTAGCCGCCAGCTGACAGGCGAATCCCACAACGCACAAACTGGCTTGGTTACTCCGAGTCGCTACGGGATAAGCTCTCTCTCATAGAAAACACAGCTTCTGAGTAGCCGAGTCTTGACAGACTCACCACGAACATCACCAGAGTTATTTTGGAAGCATACGAAGAAAATTGTCCTTTAAAGCCCGTTACGGACCACAAGGGGGGGGGGGGGGGCAAAAGGCCTTTTCCATAGCCCTCCACGTGGGCGCCCCCTGGTAACGGCACTATTTCAAACCGCTGACGGCCAAGTCTTAGCGATAAGATAGTTTGAAATCGGCAGATAGCTGTAGCCTGAATGGCTGACCAACACCTAAGCGTCTCAGGCAGTGGCGCAATCACGGGGGGCTAAGGCCCCCCCCCCCCCCCCGAGCAAAAAAAAAGTCATTTAATACATAGGCTCTAGCTTTATTCTATCGAAAGTTATCGTGCGAACGGGCAGACAGACATGGCTAAATCGAATCAGGAGGTGACCCTGATCATTTGTATATATACATTGCTATACCTCCCCCAAGTAACATTTTAAGTAGCAAATACCAATCTTTTCGGTTCTGCCACTATATGAAGTTCCTGCTACATTTTTGGTACTAGAGTTGCAACTTCATCCTAAGAAATCCTGTAACGTAGCTCGTAGAACGTTCCAGCATAGTGGCAGGTGGAACATTTTAGTGGCATTATTTTGTGATTTTATTAAGGTTTCAGATTGGTGATTTTTCATAACCTGAGATTTGAGAAAAATGTTGCCACTATATATTGCACAAATGCAGGTGAATGTTTCGTGTTGGGCACTACAATATGGTTACTACCTAGTGAGGAACTATAAAGTACATTTTAAGGTGGTGCAATTGTGACATTAAATAAATAACTGGCGCAACAGTCCAATTTGAACCACGGCCTCGAGATGAGTTAGCATCATCTCATTTTCTAGATCGTGACGGTTTTTGTGCAGAGGTATGTGATCAGCAACACGCTCAACCGAGTTATTTACCCCATAATGGGTACTCATTTAACAGCTGAGTGGGCTCATAGTCCGACACGTAAATCCCCGGAATCGAACCGGGGCATAGTGCGTTGAAGGCGAACGTGCTAACCGTTGCGCCATCCGGACTACCCATTGTGACATTATTATCATTAATTCTACTATAAAAGTACTAATATTCACGAATGAAAAGATTAGTATTTGGTACTACAATCGGTACCATGAAGAACCACTTACTTCATTGGAAAGTTCCAAAAGTTCCTACTAAGTATCCAGACAATCGCCATCTTTTTAATTCTTTTGCAGAATTTTGTGACAAAAACAATATACCCTATACTAAAAGTCTAGGGTATAAAAATGGAGTATATACAAAAATCGTTAAGGGAAAAACTGGCACCCGGATAGCTCAGTGGTTTCCTTCTAAAGGCGACCATACTCTTCAGGTGCTGCCAGAGATGGAAGGGGTCGACAACTCGAACAGGTGACTATTGAAAGTCATGCGATTCATTACGGTTGTTGAAAATTTATAAGAAATGTATAAAAAATTTTGAATGACACAGCCATACAATACTCCGTTAATATGTCTTAGCCCCCCCCCCCCCCCCCCCAGGCCATATTTCTGGTTGCGCCACTGGTCTCAGGTTTAGTAGAATGGAATGACTTGCGTAGTTGGACCTGCAACATAGTTGTGTGAGCTCCAGCACGTTTATTAAACCATCTGAAGCAGCTATCTTCCGAGGCCATCCCCTGAATGGGGTTAAGCGATGTGCTGACAACTAGTCCTTGTAAAAACCACTACACGTCAAGAAACCTGGAACAAAAGCCTCGGATTGGACGGATCAACAACGACGACCACGAAAACGACTAAAGGATTATTCTTTCGGATCCCGGAATGTACGCTCCCTGGACAAACCGGGGGCCGAGAAGGCCCTCCTTCAACAGGTTGAAAACTATAAACTGAGCAGTCCAGGAATCAAATTGGCTTGGCAGCCAGATCAATGACAAGAAATCGCACACAATTTTTACAAGTGGCAAACCATCGGGCCACAAGGAGTTTGGAGTAGCATTTATAGTAAACAATTACCTCAAGCCGCACATTACTGACCTGAAACCCATAAATGAACGATTCACATTAAGACTCGATTCTTCAATCTCTGGCTCATCAATGTGCACGCCCCCACTGTGAGTTCTACGCCCGCCTTGAGACTCTCTTCGACTCACTTCCGACAAACGACGTCAAATTGCTGCTGGGAGACTTTAACGCGAAAGTCGGAAATGAAAGTTGGCACCGGGGGACCACTGGAGGCCACAGTTTCCACGGAGAATGTAACGACAACGGCCAGCGACTTATCGACTTCGCCTGCAGCAGGAATCTAGTCGTAAGCTCTACGTGTTTCCTGCATCCACGCATTCACAAGCAGACCTGGAAATCTCCAGACGCACATACCGTCAACAAAATGGATCACGTCCTCATTTGCAGAAGATGGGCGTCTAGTTTGATAAATGTCCGCTCCTATCGAGGAGCAAACTGGGACTCAGATCATCGCTGGACCTGGATTCTACAGATGTAGAATTTCCTCAATGCACCAATCGAGAATCAGCCCTCCCAAAATCTTTGCGGTTGATAAGCTTCTAAGCGATGCTACAGCGGTGGCGTATACTACCGCCCTTGAGGAAAGACTATCGCCTATGCTACACAACATCAGCAGCACAGGCGTCCATGGGTTCTGAGAAGAACTCAAGGGTACCATCAGTGATGTCGCAGAGAAAGTCTTGGGATATAAAGCCCGGCGAGCGCGAAATGACTGGTTCGACGAAGAATGCAAAGATTCGCTTAACGCTAAAAACGAGGCCTACAGACAATGGATTCAACGAGGAACCAGAGCCAGAAGAGAAAAATATGACGAGCTACGGCGACTATCGAATAAAATAATTAGACGTAAGAAACGTAAATACTTCGACGAGCAGTTGCCGAATATCCACGAAAACTTAGCTAATAGGAACACCAGACAAGCGTATAAACTAGTAAATACAATCAAGTACGACTACCGACCCAGGACTAGCCTCTGTAAGGACAAGGATGAAAACATCATCAGCGACACCGATGGCATTAACAAACGATGGGCCTCTTACTAAATTTTGAAGAACTTCTGAACCATCTGACATCCCCACACAAAAAGCTCTGGACGATATAGTTGATCTCAGCAACAGTAGAGGAAGGTGATTTCGCGTTGCGGTCACTAAAACGAAATAAAGCGCCGGGCGCTGACGAGATTCCAGCTGAACTGCTAAAATTCGGTGGAACGGGTCTAGCTGATGCCATACATCAATTACTCATGCAGTTTGGGAGGACGAGGAGATCCCAGACGATTGGTGCAGAAGCATCATCTGTCCAATTCACAAAAAGGGAGATGAACTGCGTTGTGAGAATTACAGGGACATATCACTAGTTTGTACGTCCTATAAAATTTTGACGAAAATTCTGGAAAATAGAATAAAACCGTACGCAGAATGAATCATTGGTGAATACCAAAGTGGTTTCAAACCTGGTCGCTCCACAACCGATCAGCTCTTTACGGTCAAACTGATACTCCAGAAGTGCTGGGAATACAACGTAAACGTATACCAATTCTTTGTCGACGTCAAGCAGGCATACGACAGTATCGATCGTGGAGTACTGTACAACATCATGCTTCAATTTGGTATACCTACCGGCCAAATTAGTGCGACTGACAAAGATGACGATGACCAACTCCGTCTCACAAGTCAGGATCCAGAATGGACTTTCTGATCTATTTGAAACACGCACTGGTCTGAAACAGGGCGATGGATTGGCACCGATGCTATTCAACCTAGCACTGGAATACTCTATTCGGGCTATGAATATGGACAACAGCAAGACGCTACTCATTAAGTCGACACAATTAGCAGCGTACTCCGACGACATCAACATCATGTCCCGAAGATTGGCCGACGCAGAAAGAACTTCTGCATACACTCGATACCGCTGCAAAAGAAGTCCAACTTATCAACGAGGGTAAAACTTAAATAAAGATGCAATCGACGACAAAGACACCTGCACAACCGAGCATCAATGTGGGGGACCTCAACATCGAGTTCGTGAACAACTTCATATACCTGGGTTGTAACCTGTCGAGAGACACCAACAAAACTGACGAATTCAAGCGACGGATACAGTTAGCTAATAAGACTTTTTTCTCGGTTCTCCCCATGATGAAATCGGAGCATGTGCACAGAAACACGAAGCTCCGCGTGTACAACACCATTATACGACCAGTGCTATGCTATGGCTGCGAAGCATGGACCCTAACTCAAGCCTCCGGAAACATGCTAGACACATTTGAACGTAAGGTTCTGCGGCGAATTTTCGGGGCTGTTTGCGATCGAGATGGATGGCGCATCCGGTACAAGTTGTATGAACTGTACGATGAGCTGGAAGTTTCGAAAATCGCCAAACTACAACGATTTCAATGGGCAGGGCATGTACAACGAATGGACGATGATCGCATGCAAAAGAGAGTAATGAATGCAGAACGAGTCGACGGAGCGAAACTGCCTAGTCGACTGAGATCTCGTTGGGAGAGCTCAGTAGGTGTGGACGCCGCGCAACTACTGGGCTCTGAAATTGGAGGACGCGGTCACGTGACCGAGATAATTGGAGGCCAACGATCCAGGCGGCCAAGGCCCAACATCGGGCTGTCGCGCCACGATGATGATGATGATGTTTGACCATGATTTTCGAAGATCAATTTCCCCATGAGCGACAATGACAATTCCTACACATTCCCGCATCGTCTGCGTCTTGAGTAATGTGCTTTCTTACACCTACCCCATATGAGCAAAAGTTTTGTACAAAAATTTGTAGAAAACTTTTGTAGCACATTACTCAAGACTCACTTGATGCTGCTGCTATGCTTCTGCCGGCAATGAAATAATAAGTTTCTCATCAGTCATCATGTTATGGGTGGAAAATACAAGCACAAAGCTCTGAAATCTTCGACTCGTGGGGAGCACGGGGGAGGGCGGCACAAACTTGGATTTTTTACTACTCCACCGACAACATATCAAAAATTCAGAACTTCTGCAACTTTTGGAAGGTAAAATCTCCCTGTTTCTTGGGTTATCAGAGGTGGAAGTGCTGGGCAAACTCCGTGGACGAAGACAGCAACAAAATGGTCAACTTCCGAAACTGGAGCACATGAGATTGAGGCGACAGCCATCAGAAGCTCAATTCGCGCAAAGCGCAGAGGATAGGCAGCCTTAAGCTGGACAATCATGGCGACGCCACGGAGTCAAATAACTTCGGCGGAAGGCAAAACTCATCGTATGTGGGGGAAGCCAAGTTGGATATTCATCTCGCCCAATATCCCGAGGCCAAAGCCACCAAAACACTCGCTGCCTGGTGGGCGACACTCAAACTAAACTGTGCCAAAATTTGTTTATGTTTCATTACGTTACTACTCACACCAATTTAAAGAAAAAACTGTGGGGAGAAAAAATCAGTTATTCTGCAAAATGAATAATAACCAAAACGTCGACTGACAAATGCAATTTCATTAATTGTCAAAGCACGGGATGAGGGCAGTTAACTGACAGATTGTTATTTGGCTCGATGGACTCGACTCTTTCGTGAATGACCTCCAGTTTTACACTCGAAGCCAACGGACAAGGGTCAAATGGCCACAGGCCAAATGACCTCCCCATGAATGGTCAGCTTTATAAGTAAGTATTGTATAATAGTGCCATTTGTCTCTCATTTATATTTGATATGTAAATCAAAACGTTGCTGTAAGTCAGCCACCAATGTCGTTGACCACTGGAAGAACTTGTAAACAGAAAACACGACTTTATTACATGCCACCATCGTAGCTCACACCAATGAAATTACCTACTTTAAATTGTTAAGACTTAGACATATAAAACTATTGAACCTCCCAAACATCGAAGTGGTTTACAACTTAGAAAGTACTGTCGAAATTTGCACATTTATAAAGAGAATAAAAAAATACACTAAAGGAAGCGGACACTAACAACAAAAATACAATACTTAATGAAAAAAAGATACAAAAATTCAATTTAGCAATATTTTCATAAAAGAGCGGTTCGTAAGATTTACCACTTTTAACGGTTCAAATTCTAAAATTTGAAATTATGTATACTCGAAAAATAAACGTCGGTGCGAAGTCGAATCCAAGTTAATTTTGCTGGTAATTCCACTTTCACTTAATACAGGCAGGAAGATGGATAGATGACTGCTTGGCAATCCATGGCGATTGGTGATGGTCGATCTATCTATCGGTGATGGTTGATACGAGTACTACTAGCTCGAGATGATGGTTGGTGATCAATTGGTATTCCCATAACTTGAAACTTGTGGATCCGTTACTTCAAGAATATTGGGAAATTACCGAGATGGTTGTTCATGTAAGACAATTATATAGTTGCTCCTTTTTTTTTAAATATTGATGGTTGCGCGGTCAATGTGAGTCGGTCCGATTAGTTGAACTATGGTGGTCTGAATTACTTGATCGATTAGTAGTTGAGCGATTTTTTTCCAATTGAAAATGTGCGCTATAATGTAAAATAAAATAAGATTGTGTAATGGACGTGGGGATGGAGTCTAAGAGCCGGTGCATATGAGCGTCCAAATGACGCCGGACGCCGCGTCACTTTCAATCGGATGGGAAGAAATACTATACATTGCGGGCAATAAAGCCATGCAAATGGCCGCCGATTGCTATCGGTATCACTTGGCCGTTGCGATAGCTCTCTGGGATGCCGCTGGTTTCTGCTCCTACCTGCTTCAATTCACGCTTCCGCATATCATTTTTTATTAAGCCGGGCCACATACACTCGAACTCGGAACACGAACACTGTCACAATGTGTAATTTGTGTGAAGTTTCTTAAACCATTCGCTTGAGCATCACTTTTACTCAATCGATACTTTGAAATTTCCTCCGAATGATTAAAGATACTTGACATCAATTTCAAGTTCGTGCTTGACATTATGTGGCCCGGCTTATAGAATACAGAGTGACGCTGCGGCGTCCAGCGTAATTTGGACGCGCATGAGCTACGGGGCTAAGGTAGCCTAATGATCGTGAAGGTCGGGCCATGCCATCTGGCGAAGAAAAAGGCTAGTTCGGGAGACGTTGGCGGGGTTTTCGCCGCTCGTTGCCCCTGTCCTTTACGTTTTAATGGAAATTTATAGGCCTGGGGAAGACAACACAAACATGGGAGGCAAACACGGGTAATAATTAAAAAAAATGGGGCGGTAAGGATGGAATGGCTGGCAGACGGCGCAGATCCCCTCGCGCTCGCATCCGGGTCCGGGTGTAATGGGACGCTCGGCCTCTGGTTTCGTAACACCGACGGATCACTCACCAGGTGCTGCCTTCAATCTGCTGGGGGAAGCAGCACTACCTGAACATGGTTCATTACAATTGCGATGCGAATGATCAATATCATCATCATCGTGGCGCGACAGCCCGACGTCGGGCCTTGGCCGCCTGGATCATTGTCCTCCAATTATCTCGGTCACGTGACCGCGTCCTCCAATTTTGGGAGCCCAGCAGCTGCGCGGCGTCCACACCTACTGAGCTCTCCCAACGAGATCGCGGTCGTCCTCGCAGTCTCGCTCCGTCGACTCGTTCTGCATTCATTACTCTCTTAGGCATGCGATCATCGTCCATTCTTTGTACATGCCCTGCCCATTGAAGTCGTTGTAGTTTGACGATTTTCGAGACTTGCAGCTCATCGTACATTTCATACAACTCATGGTTGTACCGGATGCGCCATCCATCTCGATCGCAAACAGCCCCGAAAATTCGCCGTAGAACCTTACGTTCGAAAGTGTCTAGCATGTTTTCGGAGGCTTGAGTTAGGGTCCATGCTTCGCAGCCATAGCATAGCACTGTTCGTATAATGGTTTTGTACACGCGGAGCTTCGTGTTTCTGTGCACATGTTTCGATTTCATTATGGGGAGAACCGAGAAAAAAGTCTTATTAGCTAACTGTATCCGTCGCTTGATTTCGTCAGTTTCGTTGGCGTCCCTTGACAGGTTGCACCCCAGGTAGATGAAGTTGTTCACGAACTCGATGTTGAGGTCCCCCACGTTGATGCTCGGTTGTGCAGGTGTCCTTGTCACCGATTGCATCATTATTTTAGTTTTACCCTCGTTATTACGTAATCCAACTTCCTTTGCAGCGGTATCGAGCGTATGCAGAAGTTCTTCTGCGTCAGCCAATCTTCGGGACATGATGTTGATGTCGTCGGCGTACGCTGCTAATTGTGTCGACTTGATGAGCAGCGTCTTGCTGTTGTCCATATTCATGGCCCGAATAACGTATTCCAGTGCTAGGTTGAAGAGCGTCGGTGCCAGTCCATCGCCCTGTTTCAAACCAGTGCGTGTTTCAAATAGATCAGTAAGTCTATTCTGAATCCTGACTTGTGAGACGGAGTTGGTCATCGTCATCTTTGTCAGTCGCACTAATTTTGCTGGTATACCAAATTGCAGCATGATGTTGTACAGTACTCCACGATCGATACTGTCGTATGCCTGCTTGAAGTCGACAAAGATTTGGTATACGTTTACGTTGTATTCCCAGCACCTCTGGAGTATCAGTTTGACTGAGAAGAGCTGATCGGTTGTGGAGCGACCAGGTCTGAAACCGCTTTGATATTCGCCAATGACTCGTTCTGCGTACGGTTTTATTCTATTTTCCAGAATTTTCGTCAAAATTTTATAGGGCGTACAAACTAGTGAGATGCCCCTGTAATTCTCACACCGCAATTTATCTCCCTTTTTATGGATTGGACGGATAATGCTTCTGCGCCAATCGTCTGGGATCTCCTCGTTCTCCCATACTCGCAGGAGTAATTGATGTATGGCATCAACTAGACTCGTTCCACCGAATCTTAGCAGTTCAGCTGGAATCTCGTCAGCGCCCGGCGCTTTATTTCGTTTTAGTGACCGCAACGCGAGATCTACTTCCTCTACTGTCAGGGGTTGAATGGGTGGGCCTAGATCAACAATATCGTCGAGAGCTTCCTGTGTGGGGATGTTAGATGGTCGGTTTAGAAGCTCTTCAAAATAAGAGGCCCATCGCTTGTTAATACCATCGGTGTCGCTGATAATGTTTCCATCCTTGTCCTTACAAAGGCTAGTCCTGGGTTGGTAGCCGTTCTTAATGGTATTTACTAGTTTGTACGCTTGTCTGGTGTTCCTATTAGCTAAGTTTTCGTTTATGTTCAGCAACTGCTCGTCAAAGTATTTACGTTTCTTACGTCTAATTATTTTATTCGATATTCGCCGTAGCTCGTCATATTTTTCTCTTCTGGCTCTGGTTCCTCGTTGAATCCATTGTCTGTAGGCCTCGTTTTTCGCGTCAAGTGAATTTTTGCATTCTTCGTCGAACCATTCATTTCGCGCTCGCCGGGCTTTATATCCCACGACCTTCTCTGCGACATCCTTGATGGTACCCTTGAGTTCTTCCCAGAACCCATGGACGCCTGTGTTGCTGATGTTGTGTAGCATAGGTGATAGTTTTTCCTCAAGGGCGGTAGTATACGCCACCGCTGTAGCATCACTCAAGAGCTTATCAACCGCAAAGATTTTGGGAGGGCTGATTCTTGACTGGTGCACTAAGGAGATTCTACATCTGTAGGTCGTCTTCACCAAGTGATGATCTGAGTCGCAGTTTGCTCCTCGATAGGAGCGGACATCCATGAGACTAGACGCCCATCTCCTGCAAATTAGGACGTGGTCAATTTGGTTGACGGTATGTGCGTCTGGAGACTTCCAGGTCTGCTTATGAATGCGTCGATGCGGCAAACACTTTGAGCTTACGATTAGATTCCTGCTGCAGGCGAAGTCGATAAGTCGCTGGCCGTTGTCGTTATATTCTTCATGGAGACTGTGGCCTCCAGTGGTCCCCCGGTGCCAACTTTCATTTCCGACTTTCGCGTTAATGTCTCCCAGCAGCAATTTGACGTTGTTTGTTGGAAGTGAGTCGAAGAGAGTCTCAAGGCGGGCGTAGAACTCGTCTTTTACTGCGTCTTCTTTAACTTCAGTGGGGGCGTGCACATTGATGAGCCAGAGATTGAAGAATCGAGTCTTGATGCGAATCGCACACAGCCGTTCATTTATGGGTTTGAAGTCAGTAATATGCGGTTTGAGGTGATTGTTCACTATAAATGCTACTCCAAACTCCTTGCGGCCCGATGGTTTGCCACTTGTAAAAATTGTGTGCGATTTCTTGTCATTAATCTCACTGCCAAGCCAATTTGTTTCCTGGACTGCAGTAATGCTCAGTTTGTACTTTTCGACCTGTTGAAGGAGGTCCTTCTCGGCCCCCGGTTTGTTCAGGGAGCGTACATTCCAGGATCCGAAAGAATAATCCTTTATTCGTTTGCGTGGTCGTCGTTGTTGATCCGTCCAATCCGAGGCTTTTGTTCCAGGTTTCTTGACATGGAGTGGTTTTTACAAGGACGAGTTGTCAGCACTTCGCTTAACCCCATTCGGGGGATGGCCTCGGAGATAGCTGCTTCAGATGGTTTAATAAACGTGCTGGGGCCCACACAACTATGTAGCAGGTCCAACTACGCAAGTCATTCCATCCTACTAGACCTGAGACGCTTAGGTGTTTGTCAGCCATTCAGGCTACAGCTATCTGCCTTTTCCAAACTGTCTTATCGCTAAGACATTGGCCGTCAGCGAATTGATACACTGCCGTTACCAGGGGTCGCCCACGCGGAGGACTATGGAAAACGTCTTTGCCCCCCATGCTCAATATACGGTGTGGAATAACACCGACATGAATGCCTGGGAGCGAATTGCTCTTCGAATATATCATTGTTACTAACCTGCTACTTTGTAACGTGGGTTGCAAACCTACCTTCGTTATAAAAAACAGACAGAAGCTTGTGGATATTTACCTAATAATCCTAGAAGGCGTACGAGATTGGAGAGTATGCGTCGAATTCTATCGATCAATTCTTATATGGCTAGTTTTATTTGAAATACGATCTGTTCAGAGCACTAGAACTCAGGAAAATGTTATGGCTCCATGTGATTCTAAGTCCATCGTTTCAAATGAGAAGGCGCTGTGGGCAATATCGAGCTTCGGCATCATCTCAGCAGATTTACAACCCTTTGGATCGAAACTCTTCTCAAGTCTTGCTTGAACCTACTTCATATTCCTAGCGTTTAGCTGGAAATAAACGCTATCTTCATTCAGTTCATACGCTGGACCAAAGATCCCAGGCCCATCAGGTGCTGGAGAGACTAATTCAAATCCACTGACGCTGCACGATACCGGAATATGTAGTTGCTTTCATGATTGCAGCATGCCTACACCAAAGATAAGTCGGTAGATACAATCCAGCACTCTATTGTGGGCTACATTGGAAAATCAATGAGCTATAGGGAGTACTTAACGGTTACCTTTCTGGACATTGAGGGTGCCTTCAATAATGTCAAGCTAGAGGCGATCATCAACACTCTAGTGGGACTAATTTTGAACGACTCTGTGTTCGCTCTTATCAAGGGGAGAGTCGTATTATCGATAACGATAATGATATCACATCTTCGATAGATTATACCTTACTAACTCTGGTTCGAAAAGAACTACAAAAGCCTAATGCCACAATGGAGTCTATGAGAATCGGGAGGTCCTCCTAGACCTAACTTCTTGAAAATATATAATACATGGACAGTGTATACTGCTAGTGTGGTGTGTGTGCTGGAGTTCACTCCAAGCAGCTTGACATCAATCTTTCCTTTAGGCGAAAATTTATGCGTTAAAAGAGGCTGACGCTGAATGGAACTCCACATTACAACAACGAAAGAGATCGTGATTTGTACGGACAACCAGGCTGCGATTAAATCTCTCGAATCAGGTTGGTGTACAAGTCACTAACCAGAAGTGAGTGCCAAAGTACCTTCTGGAGATGGGCAACTTCTTCAACATTGTACTATACTGGATTCCAGTCTATAGTAGCTTTGCCGGAAATTGCAGGGTTGAAGAGATCTTGCTAGAGGGGAAGCAACAGACGTAATGCAGCAGATTAGCTACTTGCTAATGCCCCTACCTTCCATCGAATTTATTCTAAAGTTGGCTGCCAAAACCAACTAAGGTCCATCTTAGCAGAGGTGGAGGTGGGTCAACTGCTTCGTTATGGGTTTAGCTCCGGATGCTTTTCGACATCATAAGAAAGCTTTTAGTCTTACTTTCTCAGTGTATCACAATGGACCTACGTTTTTGGTCAATTGTGATGTGTTAGTAGGGCATCCCTCAAACCTGTGAGTCAACTTATTCGAATTGACGTTGCATCCGTCAACGGTAAATAGAGTCAGAAAGAATGACGGGTCATACTTATATAATAGCTAACCTTAAATAGGGGGGGGGGGGAGGCAAAAGACGTCTTCCATAGTCCTCCTCGTGGGCGCCTTCTGGAACGGCTAACCAAGCTAATCGAGTTTTGCACTGCAAAACATTTGGTAGAGGCACATAGCGATGATCATCCTGAATGGCCAATAACACCAGTGCGTCTGAGGAAATAGGCGAACGGTGGTGTTGCAACACGTCACGTCACACCCAGCTGAAAGATCATCAAAAGAACGCGCAATTAAAATCACCATTGGAGAGCTACCTCTGCGCTATATAAAAAATAGCTCCCGGCAACTCTTAGGACACGTAAGGAAGCAACTCTTTCCCTAAGATTGGGTATGTGGGCTTGTAACCTGCGTACCTGAAATCAATTTACACTCGAAACATTAAACGAGCCTCGGATACCACGGACTGATTCACCGGCGACGACACTTTTGGCTACAAACAACGGACCACGATCGGTTTTTGGAACGTTCGAACGATGTGGGGCGAGTGCAATAGTGCGAGGCTCACTGAAGTCGAACGGGAAATGACCGCATATAACATCGATATATTAGGACTAAGCCAAACAAGATGGCCTGGATCGGGAACAACTTTAGCACCAAGCTCCCAAACAGTACTGCTCTACTCTGGAAATGAAGACGATACGTCACCTCGAATGGCAGGCGTCGGCATCCTGTTGACTTGGGAGGCACGCCTATCTCTAATTGACTGGAAGCCAATCTCCGATCGTATCATTACAGCCAGATTTAAATCCAGGGTAAGAAACCTCACAATAATTCAGTGCTACGCTCGGACTGATCCAGCGGATCAATCAGCTAAAGACGCATTCTATCACCGACTCGGCGACACCTTCGACAAGGCTCCCAAAGGTGACATAAAGATTATTATGGGGGATCTCAATGCCAAAGTCGGGTCTGACAATCTTGGCTTGGAACACCTAATGGGCAAACATGGCCTAGGCAACAGGAACCATAATGGCGAGATGTTCGTGGAGTTTTGCAACTCTCGTCAGCTCGTCATCGGCGGTACTTTGTTCAAGCACAAACGATGCCATTTAACAACCTGGTTTTCTCCGGATGGCAGAACAGAGAACCAGATTGACCATATAGCCATTTGCAAGACATGGAGGAACTGTCTCTTAGACGTCAGGTCGAAGTGGGGTGCTGATATTGGCAGCGATCACCAACTTGTCGCAAAAGTGCACTTACGAACGGCAGCGATGCGTGGCCCTCAAAATGTACGAATCTTGCCACATTTCGATGTGCAAAAGCTTAAAGATCCATCTATAAGGCGGCTATTACACTATAAAAGTTCTTTTACAAATATCTTTTATGAAAGCTACTTTCAAAGAACTTTTATAGTGTAATAGCCGCCTAAGAAAAGATTTGCGACAAGGACGTTGCTTGTTTCAACTACTTTTCTTATATGCTTGCACACCTTCCCCCTTTAGCGGCTAATATCATTCATAAAAGTTCTTTTGAAATATCGTTCGTCAAATATATTTGTAAAAGAACTTTTATAGTGTAATAGCCGCCTAAGACGTGCTTATTCCACCGCTTTGCACGAAAGAGCTAATGCACCACCACGTTATGAGACTCCTACAATTGATGACAGATGAAAAGTCGCTAAGGACTCATTTATTTTGTGCGGTGAAACTTTTGCGGGCAGATTGGAGCGCGGTAGAAGGCCATTCATTAGTGACTCTACATGGTCTCTAATCTCGGCACGCAAGAGAATTAAAGAACAAATCAACTGCGCTACTGACGACGCAATCAAAGATCAACTTAGAGCTGAATACAGCTCTCTTCAGAAAGGCGTGCAAAGAAGCGTAAGACAGAACAAACAAAGTCAATGCATTAGCGGAGAAGGCAGAGGAAGCTGCTTACCGTGATGACAGTGGAACCTTTTACAAATCTGTCAAGCCATTAACTGGCAAATCTTTTGCAACTGAACATCACGTGAAAGATAAAGACGGATCTCTACTGGTCACTGCTGAAGATCAACTGCGACGGTGGAGAGAGCACTTCATTGAGGTCCTCAACAACACCTTTGGACATTTGAACTCATCTGCACTAGAAGTAGAAACTATTCCGCAAATAGCCAGAGTTGATACCAGCCCACCATCTAAACAGGAATTATCTGTGGCTATTAAATCGATGGAAACGGGTAAAGCCCCGGGGATAGATGGAATTCCGGTGCAACTCTTTAAGGCGGATATCAACGCTACTGCGGATATTCTTCTCCCCCTTATCCAAGAGTGTTGGGAAACTGAAACTCTCCCTAAAGAGTGGAAGGGCGTTATGGGCGACGTTATTAAGATCCCGAAGAAAGGTAACCTGAAGGATTGTAATATTTGGAATTTGCCTCCTCCCCGCAGTTTCCAAACTGATGGCGAAAATAGTCTTAAACCGGATCAAGCATACAGTTGACCGCACACTGAACGATGAACAGGCTGGTTTTCGCGAGGGCTTTTCATGTAGCGACCACATCAACACCTTTCGAATTATTATTGAACAATCCGCAGAGTGGAGATCCCCATTACATCTCATGTTCATCGATTTCGAGAAGGCGTTTGACACCGTTGACCCGGAATACATCTGGATGGCTTTACATAGGAGAGGTATACCAGATAAAACTAAAACCATCATCAAAGAGTCCTATAGTGGAACCCAGTGTCACGTCTTACACACGGGTAAGCTTTCAGATCCCTTCGAGGTACATAGCGGAGTGACACAAGGCTGCATTTTGTCACCTACCTATATATTGTTTTTGATTGCCATTAACGACGTACTCTGCAGTGCGCTTCGTGAACACCAGAGCAAAGGTATCAGATGGAACCTGTTTGAATACCTTCAACACCTGGATTACGCTGACGATATTTGTCTTCTCTCAAATAGATCGGATCATCTAGTTCAAATGACGGTGCATCTGCACCGCGAAAGCCGTAATGCGGGGCTTAGGATCAATGCTGCCAAAACTAAGTACTTGAGCTTGGATTTAGGAAGACAGAGCGAAATTTGTGTTTCGTGGCAGACGGTGGAAAAAGTGGACAATTTTTGCTACCTCGGAAGCGTAGTTACAGCAGATGGTGGAGCGGATGCTGATGTACTGTCTCGCATCAATAAGGCTCGGGCAGCTTTCTGCAGTTTGACTCCTTTCTGGCAAAACAACAACTTCTCCTGAAGTACCAAACTCAAGATTTTCGAAACCAATGTAAAATCTGTACTTCTTTATGGCTGTTGAACTTGGAAGGTGACCAGGGCGATTACAACTAGATTGCAAACTTTTGTGAACCAGTGTCTACGGCGCATCCTACACATACGCTGGCCGGAGGTCATTTCTAACGACGACCTCCTGTTTATTACCGGCCAGGACAGGATAAAAAGGCAAAAGTCGAAATGGATAGGTCACACACTTCGAAAATGGCCGGAAAATATTGCTAACCAAGCCCTCGATTGGAACCCACGGGGAACCGATGCAATTCGCCGCGTTGGACGACCTAGAAACGCCTGGAGAAGATCAGTTGAGGTCGAGGGTAAGTCATTAGGCAAATCGTGGAGACAGCTGAAGGCGATGGCGGCGAACAGGACGAGGTAGAAAATCGGCGTGGTTAATGCCCTATGCGCCACAAGGAGTTGACAGGATCCAGAACGAGAGAGAATCTTAAATATAAACAATGCGATAAAGATAGATAGAGAAAGGGGGTGTAATGGGCGATTTATTGGGCATCCGAATATGCCCGTAGGAACGGAGCCTTAAGTTGCATAATGACCGTGAAGGTCGGCCAGTGCCATCTGGCGAAGAAAAAGGCCCCTCAACGAGGTAAGCAGCGGCCTATGCATGCTGTAGCTCAGTTCGGGAGACGTGGGCGAGGTTTTCGCTCGTTGCCCCTTGTCCTTTACGTATAAACAAAAATGCATAGGCCTGGGGAAGACAACACAAACATGGGAAGCTAAAATGGGGAATATTAAAAAAATGGGGCGATAAATATGGAATGGTTGGCGAACGGTTTGGTTGCTCTCGCGCTTGCATCGGGGCGCAGATGTAATGGGACCCTTGGCCTCGGGTTTCGTACCACCGAGAGATCATTACTCACCAGGTGCTGCCATCGATCTGCCGGTGGAAGTAGCACAAGCCGTGGTTCGTGTTGAAACCATAGCAACCTTGCGTCTATGATGCTAAAGCCCTTTAGTCGTGCCGCATATTGGTCCCAGCCCACGCACAACCCAGACCCAAGCCACGCGAGGGTCAGTTTGTGTTTGACTGTTGGCCATATACCACCGCATATTGGACCTAGCCCACGGCTAGCCCACGCAGTCGTCACCCATTCGTCGGGATGTTTGTCCTATTCGGACAGGTTCGTGTGCTTGAGTCAGTTGCTTGTTTAGATATAAATATGTGAAACTAAATGTTTTTTTTTTGGTTATGTTATGTGACAACCATGGAAATTGACAATGGAATTTAATTTCATTCCATAACGCAAATACTCATTTTCTATTTTAGTATGGAAACGACTGGGTTGTGTTAGGTTCAATATGCGGTGACAGACTCACGCAAGGGCATGGCGCCGTTCTGAACTGGCCGTAGGTTGTGCGTGGGTTGGGAGCAATATGCGGCGTGCCTTATACCTAGAAGCTAAGCTAGATCATATGATCCAGCCAATTCTTCTCGATAAATTGACTGATCTGGCGAGGTTTGCACAATGCTATAAAACATTAATAGTTTCCATAAATCTCCTGAAAAGGATGTTGCAACTGCGAATTTCGGTTTATATCGAATTTAAATCGATAACGATCTTTATTTTCTTAGCTAAATCATATAACAGATTCATGTCATGGGTACACATGACAAATTTGCTATGCATATTCATTTCATTTGATAGATGGACATGATAGTCGACTAGATCTGCACTCCGCAGTTAGGGACTGAAAGATATGGTTGGTTAAGTGTGTTGATGTTCAGTTCGGATTATATGATCTAGGAGGGTTATACTCATAATCAAAGCAGAAACGGTGAACCTACATATTAATTAATTTAAGTGCAAGCCAAGCTTTCAC
The DNA here is from genome assembly GCA_964017055.1 of Chloromyia formosa. Lineage (NCBI taxonomy): Eukaryota > Metazoa > Arthropoda > Insecta > Diptera > Stratiomyidae > Chloromyia > Chloromyia formosa. Next base: position 53,491,952 of record OZ024815.1, on the reverse strand, counting down.
ACACGTACAAAAGAAGTCATCGATTAATTATCCAGCATTCATTCCAATTCTGTTTTTTTTTCTAGCTTCAGCCACGAGTATATACTTGAAGTTCATTACGGTTTCAATACCTTCATACTTTTATAATTCTTCGCGGTGCGTCAAAGTGGCATAAACTTCAAAATTGAAGTACATACGTAGATCGGAAGGAAAAAATCACTATCTGAGATGTAGTTGCAACGGAATAACCTGTGTACTTTCTCTTTTCTTGCTCTCTGTCCCGAATAAAAATAATGATTATAGACAGTGGCGGATCCAGAGGGGGTCATGTGGTTCGGGACCCCCTCCAAAATGTTTAGTATATAGAGTCTGATCTACGAATATTAGAAGAAATACTCGAAAATGATTTATAAAAATTACTGCGATACCCGACAGCGTGGAATGCTTTGCGCAATGAGTTCCTCTTGGGTTTTTCTTAATAAAGCTCATGGTTCTGATGTTGCCACATACGTCTGGGACTGGAAGCATCGTCTGAAGGAGGACTAGTCAGCAGAGATATCTCGAAGGGTGGAGTGTTCTCTCCTTTTCTGTGGAACTTATTTGTCAATAGACTGCTTCAAAACCTGACAATGTGGAGCAGCAGGGGGTGTGCTTATGCGGATGACACTGGATATTACCATAACTAGTCAATTTCCTGGTGTTCTTAGAGGGCACTCTGCAGCCCTCTCAGAACAAACGATTTCATCTGATAACCAGCGGTTAATTCGAACAAAACACAATTTTTTCGAGCCTCTTCATCTGCATGGGACGAGCCCACTTTTTGTTGTTAAAGCGAAATTTATATGTAGTTGTTTAGTTATGCTTGTTTGGTATGGACTGCTAATCGTAGCTTGCTGGGAAAGGTGCAAAGATTGGCCAACGTTGCTTTTTGTGGCACTCTAAGGACAAATACTTCTTTTGCTTTGAATTTTTGGTGAATAAACGGCCGCAAATACGATCATTCGACTCATTCGGCTCCCCCTTTTCAAGTCAAGCCGCCAATATTGGCGGTGCGATGATTTGGTTGAGGTAAATATTCCCCCTCGAGTGTAGGGCGTAAGAATAATACGGCCTTTCCCTTTGCCGGCCTGTCGTAGAAACCGACAAAAAAAGAACAGGGCGTATATGCCAGCAACTTGCACCATTCGAAATTTTCTATATGCTAACGAAACGTCAACTATGCCTCGGATAAGGACTGACTCAACGTTTACGACTTTTGGCTATAGTACAATGGGTGCGTTCCTAAAAGTATCGTAAATCCGCTACTTATCCATTGTCCCTTCCCCGATTCGTGATTTTTCCGGGAAACGACACGATTCCCTTGACGCCATGAATATATTTCACACAAACATACGCCACTTAAAAAGGGATATTTCCACTTTCAAACACAATTTTCAAATAAAATTACGAGCGAGGACAGACTTTCCGGTCACTGTACGCACTTTGAGGCCAACAAACAGTTATTTACAAATGGAGTGACAGAGCTTGTCAAGAGCGAAGAGTTTTGACACTAGGAATCGTTGAAGGGGTAATCGGATCGGAAAAAATTTGTGATACTTTTGCCCTTCAAAAAGATTCTGGTATCGGTGTCTGAACTCGTACCGTTTTCGCAAAGCATCTATGAAACCGTGTCGACGCGCTTCCGACACGGTCCAAAATAGGAACGCAGCCAATGATAAAGTTTGGATTCTGGAATGTGCGTTCCCTCTTGTATAATGGATCAGAAGCTCTCCAGAACGCACGACTTCTTCAATTAGAGAGTGAATTTGTGCGGTATAAATTAAACATCTTACGAGTTATTGAGATAAGATGTTTGTGTTTTGGTACTCCGTTGTTTTACTCCGGTAGAAATACTGGTAGTGGTCGTAAGTTAGGTGTGGGGCTCCTCTTAACCAGAACCGCACGAAACTGTCTTTTATTCTGGGATCCGGTCTTCAACAACAATTCAACAACAATTATGGCCGCCAGGTTTCGGACTCAAATCAGGAACATCACAACAACAAAATCTTATGCTCCAACTGAACGCGACAATTTCTTGGCGGAAGACTCCTTCTACGAACAACTAAACACCGTCCAGAGCAGAACACCTATGTAAATATGACAGTACGGATATAATGGTTATGAGGGATTTTAATGCACTGATAACTATGGGCTCGTGATAGGGAAACACGGTTTTGGGAATCGTAACGACAACGGTGAAAGACTTGTAGAGTTCTGCAATTTTCAGTCTCCCCATCGGTAGTACAATGTTGGAGCATAAGGACCTCCACAAAATCAGTTGGTCCTCTGTTGATCGGCGCAGAACACAAAATCAGATCGACCACTTTGCCATTAGTCTCCTAAATGTGTGAAATAAAAAGGGCGGCGATAAAGGGATGTGAAGGGAGGGACTATTACTATATGATCATTAATGTTCGATTGCATATTGCAGCCGTGCGCCGCGCCGTTAAAGCGACGCAAAATCCAGCCGCCACAAATTCAATACCGCTCGAGTAAAAAATCCAACTGTCTTACAACATTATGACGACCATCTTGCGAAAAAAGCAGCTGAGATAACTAGTCACCCAAATAGTAACATAAATTAAAACTGGGATGCCATAAAAATGTGCACATTGACAGCGCACCATCCTTGGCTCAAACCCGGATTGCCGGAGTAATCCATGGATGACCGACGCTTCATGGCAGCGGATTGTTGGAAGAAAAGAACTGAATCGAAGCAACATCGATCTCCTTTACCATAGGAAAGCTCGAGAAGTTCAGCGTAGTGTGCGATGTGATGAAAGAGTTTATGCGAATTCTCTTCTCGCCTCAGCAGAAGAAGCCGCAGGAAGTAACAATTTAGTCGCCGTCTAAGGTGTCATCAAGGATTTTACAAGTGGTCGTTGCTCCTGCCAACACCCGGTGAATAATAGTGATGGAAAGCGAATTATCTTGGAGGAAGATTAAATGAGGCGGTGAAAAGAACACCTCGCCGCTGTCTTGAACCGTATAACCTCTGGTGAAGCTCCCCTCATACAGGAAATTTAGCTAACCATCAAATTGTGCGTATACGGTCAACTGACCCGACTAAAGAGGAATTAGTTGCTGCAGTTACTGCACTGAAATGAGGAAAAGCCGCCGGACTCGACGCTATCCCTGCCAAACTTTATCAAGCAGCGCCAAGCTTGCTGAGTTTCTGCACCCACTTGTTGATAAAGCGTGGAATACGGAGACTTTCCCAGTGAGTGAGTGGAAGGATTGATCATAAAACTTTCGAAGAAGGACCTTACAGACTGTAATAACTGGAAAGGCATTTGTAAGCTTTACTGTCGTTGCCAGGATCTGCTATAATCGTCCTGGAAAGACTAAAAGCTCACTTAGAAAACACAATTGATAAAGATCAGGCTGGCTTTCGATCCGGATTCTCCTGTGTCGATCACATTTACATCAATGCGCTGAATACGATTCTCCGCTTCACTTGCTTTTCATCGATTTTGAGAAGGCTTTTGATAGTGTGAACCGGGATTCTATATGGGCGGCCTTGCGCAGGAGAGGCATCCCTGAGAAGCTTTTGGCAACCTATGACGGCGCGAAATGTCGTGTTCTGCATAAAGGCAAGGTGTCGGGGGACTTTGAGATTCGCAGTGGAGTTCAGCATGGGTGCATTTTCTCACCGATCCTATTACTCACACCCAATTGCCGTAGCCCCTAGTGAGGCATAGCGTGTCAACTGTCTTATGTGGCCCAGTTGACGTTTCGTTAGCATTAACTATTTTCCGAGAAGGCAGTTGCCAGCATGCACCTCTTACTCCCCCATTTAGCCGCGCCTACCTGCGACAAGTCGGAAGATTCTGTGGCTTATTACTAAGCCCCGCACCACAGGGAAAACAACATAAACAAACGTCGTCGTGGGTGGGATTCGAACCCGAAACGCCGGTAGTCAGACATAAGTCCCACTGAGCTACCGGTCGGCCCCGGTACTCCTCAGTGATCAGCAATGTGTTGCATGCAGCCCTGTCTGGACTAGACAGAGGAATCCAATGGACTTTGACATCTTCTCCTATTGTACAAAATCTGGATCTGTCCGCAATGGTGTTAGACCTCGAGAGGGAGCCAAGCAAGGTTGGGCTTAAGATTAATACCACCAAGGCCAAGGTTCTTAGCCCGCCATTGCGAAAAAAAGAAATCCTACACCAATTGCCATCAATATTAATGGGCAGTCTTTGGAGAAGGTGGACAACTTCGTCTACCTGGGTAGCATTTTTGCCGAAAATGGTGATACGGAGCAGGATATCGCTCGTCGTATCAACCAGGCTAAATGCACATACGGCATGCTGTCCAAAATCTTATAGAGCAGTTATCTCATCATCAAAACCAAGCTGGGCCTGTTTCGCTCCTTGGTACTGTCTGTGCTTTTGTATGGGAGCAGTACATGGAAAGTTTCCGTAAGAGTTACCAGAAAGCTGCAAGTTTTCGTCAACTCATGTCTTCGTCGAATTTTAAAAATTTTCTGACCCGAAACAATATCAAGTGAAGAGCTAAGTCGTCGTACGGGTCAGACGTCAGACGTCAATGGATGAATTGCTACCTAGGCGAAAATGGTAATAGATAGGTCACACATTGCAGGAGAATGATAACTGCATTGCTTTGCATGCCATGAAATGGAACCCCATTTCCAACCAAGGCCGTCTAAGAGGGAGTGGATCTGTGGCAAAAGAGTGTAAGGGTAAGTCGTTTGGGGAGTTGCACCCCATTGTCCTTAACAGAGTACGATGGCGCGCAGCAGTGGTTTAAGCGCTATGCCACACTAAGGGTTAAGGCAAAGTAGTATGACCCTGTGCAACGGCCAGTTTGATGGGCATCCGAAGATGCCGTGGGGACGGAGGTAGCATAATGACCGTGAAGGTGGTGCCATGCCATCTGGCGAGAAAAAAGGTCCCCCAACGAACTTAGCAGCGGCCAATGCTTATTGTAGCTCAGTTCGGGAGACGTGGGCGGGGTTTTCGCAGCTCGTTGTCCCTGTCCTTCACGTATTAATAAAATTGCATAGGTCTGGTGAAGACAACACAAACATGGGAGGCAAAAAAGGTTCGATAAGGATGGAATGGTTGGCGGACGGCGTAGGTGCCCTCGAGCTTGCATCGAAGTCCGGGTGTAATTAGACGCTTGGCCTCTAGTTTCGTACTCATCAGGTGCTGCCTTAGCCTTAATGTGGTTGTGGGAATGCAAATCGGTAAAGGGACCAAAAAGAACCCGACGAGGTCCTTTTTAGTCCTGTTCTTCACCAGAAATGGGCCCCACGTTGGGCGCCATATATATAACGGTCGGTTTGGTGGGCATCCGAAGATGCCCGTGGGGACGCAGCCTAAGGTAGCATAGTGACCGTGAAGGTCGGGCCGTGCCATCTGGCGAAAAAAAAGGCTCCTCAAAAATTCATGGGTCTGGGAAAGACAACACAAACAGTGAAAGTAATAATGAAAAATAAAAAAAAAATAAACTGATAAGGATGGAATGGTTTCGCCGGCGGCACACTTGCCCTCGCGCTAGCATCGGGATTCAAGTGTAATGGGAATTTCGGCCTCTGGTTTCGTACCACCGACAGATCATTACTCATAACGTGCTGCCATCGATCTGCCGATGGAAGCAGCACTACCAGACCATAATACGGTTCATTACACCTGGTCAGTCGCTTTTCAAGGCTCTGGAGCTACTATTCTGAACGACTCAAATATTCCCGTAACGGCTGACTACACCTACATCAAAAATGGGCCTCACAAGCATTTTGTCATTCTGATAAAATCATGCTCTCAGTGGAAGACAACGCGGTTCTGTTGACTAATTCAATAGAAATTTATTCAGACGGTTACAAGCCATCAGGGATTAGATTATTAGGAATTAGAGTTGGGAGTTTTATGTGACGGATTAAACTTAGGTCTCCTTGAATACTGCAATGTTTTCCAGGTCAAGGCTACGACGTTCTTTTCAGCCATTTTTTATGTTGGATTCTACAATAGATCACATTAGTTCGCTGGTAACTGCAGATCACACGAGTTCGCGAGTCAGGGACCAACAAGCTATGCCGCTCAAATTTACTGGAACATTTATACACCAATCGCTGCTTCCAAACAGCTCTAAAGTTTGAAGCGACTAACAGGGACAATTTCAGAACGATAAATGGTAAAATATACTTTTCCACAAATCCGTTGCTGAAAAAGGCAACACATCATGCATATGCAATATGCATCTTCTGCAATGAGTACCGTATGAGCAGCGACGACGTGCAAATGGAGGTGCGTTTTTATTTTGTCCACTCATGTCCTACTCCAGTAAGAAGGTGAAAGACATTTCTTGAGTCCCAGCTTAAGCTTAGTCGTCTTGTGTTGATGCTGAGAAACTCCATCGTTTTATAAGCAGTTCTGTCTAATTCAATGATTAGGATTGTTGGATGATGAATCGCTGGTGGTAACAGAACGAACCCTATTGTAGTTCATGTGTGCCCTTCATGGTTTTATACGTTCATCATTGCATGCTTTACCCCTTAATTAGGTAGCGCGCGAATTACGTCCACAGTCGAAGTCAACTAAAATCAGCTGTTCAGACTGTTATAGTTAAATCCCTTGTTCGCGTTCGTTTGACACATTTAAACTGTGGAAAACTGGCTTCCTAATAAACTTGCAACACTTTTTTGAATTAAGAATAGAAACATGCACTTTAAAGCGCATAACAGTAACTTAGAATAAAACAAATGATCACCCACAATTTTAAAATACATGCATATGAATTGACACTTCGCGGCTCGTTGATTCTGACAAAATTGAACTCGTCTTCCCCAGCGACGTATTGTTCGCGCACAGTATACTTATCACCATCTGAAATACGATACATTGGGTCAACTATATTTGACAGCCGGAGCCACGTTATTTGCGCAGACTATAATCCAGCCATTATTCCAATGAGGAATGTGTCTGCGCTTTCGATAGACGCATGCCTCTCTAAAGGTGCGTTTTGCTAAGTCGATCGCAGTCGACGATCAAAAAGATATGTAGATACAAATAGTTCTCGGTGCTCTATGGCTTGATCGCTAATCGCAAACAATATGCGACGATCATGTGTCTAGCAAATCGCACCTTAAGACCGAAAGTTTAATAAATGTGGACATACCCTTAGCTCTGTAGGTAACAAACAAACAAACAATCCCCCTCCAAACTCGATTTCTAGATCCGCCACTGATTATAGATGCATGTAAAAAGGCTAAGTAACGTTCAAACTAGCGTTTTTGGGAACCGATGAGTTTATTGCACTTTTGGAAGTCGTCAAATAAAATAAAATAACATAAACGAAACGCACAAAAACGACCATATACAAACTTGTTTCTTGCTGAAGCCTTCCTTCCTCTCTTCCAGTCGGACATGTTAGTTACTCATAATCTAGATAAACATTTTTACATCTTTCAAATCGGCCATGGACGGTCTTCGACTTTAGTAGGTGAAGATTTTGTTTTTTATTTTATTGTTTGTGGTAATCCGTGTTTTGTGTTATGTGTACAAACATGTTATCAAAAAAAATCGCCGAGATACATGAAAAATGAACAAGATGAACGAAAGCTGAAGAATGTTTTGATACATTAATGCTACAATTTTATGCAACAATAAAACGATTGGATTAGCAGGCTTCCACATAATTTTAGATAGTTATAAAATTGTCTGATATTCATTACTAAAACCTCCGCCGGATGGGTAAAAACTTTTGTTTGTATAATTAGGCAAAAACGAACTTCCGTGATACAAAGTAACAGAAATGGATAAACTAAGCAGAGAAACAAAAACAAACAGAAAAAAGACACAGAATAACATAAAAGCCGCCATAGACTGTGCGACCTGTCGTCAAATCGATCGGCCGATGGATCGCCACAAGATATATGACGATCTCCGCTGCACACACGGCACAATTTTCGTGCGATGCAATAACGAATGACAATTCGAAAAACTAGGTTATGATTCACTCTCAAAACAATCTAGATTCTTTTTTGTAACTATTGGAATTTGTGTGGTATTTTCGTATACTACGTATTTGATATTTTCATCGCAGAACGCAGAGCAATTTAAATCATCAGAATCTGTCAAATTTCATAATTTAATAATTCGACATTCACCTGCGATAATCACATACACCATACAATCGATCGTCAGATCGACAGATCGCATGAAAATTGCGCTAAAATGTCGGCAGATGAAAACTGATCAGCTGATGAGCAAAATTGGTGCGATTTCCACATACCCAGGCCGATCCATCGGCCGATATCGATATCTGGCGATGACGGTTCGGCCGATCGATCGCTTCGTCTATGGTGGACCTAAGGCTCGCAATGAATAGACCGTTCGATTCATTCATTGTGGGTTGAATGAAGACATTTTTAGAACGTTCTAGTTAGCTCGGTTTGTTGTCAAAAATGAAAAACCGTTTAATCTTTTGATCTTAAAATATAACGAATAAGGTTTGAATGAATGACTACGTTCGGAATGTATAGGGTTACTGATTTTCTCTTTGAGAAAGTAAACTTAATTAAAATACTCGTTCAATTTGTATATTGAGGACAGTTTTATTTCATTTTATTATTTCGACTGTCGTATTAGCATTATGCATCAAAACAGAAAGGTCGAAAAGTTCAGCGTAGTGTGCGACGCGATAATAGAGAATATGCGAACTCTCTTCTGGCCACGACGGAAGAAGCAGCAAGAAGCAACAACTTAAACGCCATATGCGGTGTCACCAAGGAGTTTACAAGTGGTCGTAACTCCTGCCAACATCCGGTGAAGGACAGTGATGGGAAGTTACTTATCTTGGAGGAAGATCAAATGAGGCGATGGAAAGAACACTTCGCCGCGGTCTTGAACCATGTAACCTCTAGTGAAGTTCCTCTTATACAGGAAATTTGGTTAACCATAAAGTTGTGTGTATACGGTCAACTGCCCCGACTAAAGAGGAATTAGTCGCTGCAATGAGGCCGCCGGACTCGACGGTATCCCTGCTGAACTTTATCAAGCAGCGCCAAGCAGAACTGCCGACTTGCTGCACCCACTTTTTGATAAAGCGTGGTGCACAGAGACTTTTCCCCACTGAGTGGAAGGAAGGCTTGACCACGAAACTTCCAAAAAAAAAGGGCAGCCTTTCCTTACAGATTGCAATAACTGGAGGGGCATTTGCGTACCTCCTATCGTTACCAAATTAATAGCAAAAATTATCCTGGAAAGACTTGAGGATCATTTAGAAAGCACAGTTAATGAAGAGCAAATTCGCATATGTCAATCACATTAACACCTTGCGAATCAAAATCGAGTAATGCACTGGAGTACGATTCACCGCTTCCCTTGCTTTTCATTGATTTCGAAATTGCTTTGGGCAGTGTGAACCGGGATTCAATATTGGCAGCCTTGCGCAGGAGAGGCCGTAGGAGCTTTTGACTGTTATGAAGGCAACCTACGACGTCGGGAAATGGATTGGAGTTCGGTAGTGATGCATCCTCTCACCAATTCCATTCCTCATAGTGACTGCCCTATCTGGGCCACACATCTTGTCTTGATTATGCTGACGCTGACGACATTTGCCTACGCTCCCACAAAATCGTGGATCTAAACGCTGTGGTTTTAAATCTGGAGAGGGAGGAGAGCGCGGTTGCGCTAAAGATTATCACCAACAAGACCAAGGTTCTTAGCCAGCCGCGGCGCGTCGCCGTCGTGCCCTTGCAAAAAGGGAATCCGATTTCTATTGCCATTAATATCAATGGACAGCTTGTGTAGAAGGTGGACGAATTCGTCTGCCTAGGAAGAATTGTCACCGAAAATGGTGGTAAATGCGCAATCTTCATGCTGTTAAAAATCTGGCAATGCAGTTAAGTCAGTATTAAGGCAGAGCTGGACTTGTTTTGCTCCATGATACTCTCTGTCCTGTTTTATGGGAGCAGCACAGGGGAACTTTCCGTAAAGGCTACCAGAAAGCTACAAGTTTTCGTCAACTCATGTCTTCGTCGAATTTTAAGAATTTTCTGGCCCGAGACAATATCAAATGAAGAGCTGAGTCGGTACACGGGTCAAATGCCAATTGACGAATTGATACGAAAGCGAAAACGGCTGTCGATAGGTCAGTAGCGTATATAGCTTTTCGGTCATATGAAACTCCACGTCATTTATTTTGTATTATTCGAAACGTTTCGAAGATCACGCCTGTGAGCGGGAATTCATCAATTTTAAAATGAGTTTGTGGAGATAGAAGGGGGTTAACATTTTTATACCCTAGACTTTTAGTATAGGGTATATTGTTTTTGTCACGACGGAAATATGTAACACCTTAAAGGAGTCTCCGGGGGTATGGCAATGTATTGTATATATATAAATGATCAGGGTCACCCCCTGATTCGATTTAGCCATGTCTGTCTGTCTGTCTGTCCGTCTGTCTGTCCGTTCGCACGATAACTTCCGATAGAAGGAAGCTAGAGCTTGGAAATTTTGGTCAAATATTGGAAGTATGATCTAGTTGGTTGGTATTGAAAATGGGCTTAATCAGTCCAAGAGAACGCCATATGTAGGGGAGATATGTAAAATAATTAAATGTATATATAACTCCCGATTAAATAAACATGAAAAGCTCTAGCTTTGGTAGATTGCTCGTGAGGATGATCTTCTTCTCTCCTGGAAAAATAAAATCGGTCAATTGAAAACTAACGGCAATTTTCTTACAAAGAGCCCCGTACTACCCTACTTTTCGGGTTTTTTGTCTATAACTCTTGAACCAATTGATATAGACACTTGATTTTTGCCATGCAAGCTGGGGCAAAAAGCTGCTTGAGTTCTAGTAAGTTGGGCATAATCAGATCAAAGGAACGCCTACCTCCCCTACAAATTTCAAAAAATTAAATATTCATTTAATTACGATAACTTTCGATAGAATGACACTAGCGAGTTGAAAATTTGTTAGAATGTTGTTAGTAAGATCTACTAGGTTGGTATTGAAAATGGGCAAGATCCGACTCAACCAACCCCTACCTCCCCTACAAATGCAACTTCAAATAAGCGATAACTTTTGACAGAATCAAGCCAGCGACTTAAAGTTTTGGTCAAATGTTTGAAGTGAGATTGGGTTAGTTGGTATTCAAGATGGGTTAGATCCGACCTAAGGAACCGCTACCACCCTAGAAATGAAACTTAAAATAAGCGATAACTTACGACAAAATAATGCTAGCGACTTAAAATTTTGGTCAAATGTTTGCAATAGGATCCTGTTGGCTAATATTGAAAATACGTAAAATACGACTAACGAAACCCCTACCTCCCCTACAAGTGAAACTTCAAATAAGCAATAACTTTCGATAGAATGAAGCTAGCGACTTGAAAAATTCGACAAATATTTGTAGAATGGGTTAGTTCATTGATTTTGATAATGGTCAAGATCCTCCTGAATGATTGCCAACCTCTTCTATAAACTGGTCATATAGGAAACTCACTTTTAATGCATATGGTCGTTACCAATTGGTACTTTTGGTATCACCACTAGGTCTGTACAAGTCTAGGGTATATACGCTTCGGATTCTTTGAGTTTTGAAGATTCCATTGGCCCTTTGATTTGGTTAGATAGTAGCCATCATCTAGTGAAGTTTTCAGCCATTTGCGCCATCGAACATCGCCGAATACGCTTTCAGTTGACGATAATTTCCATTGGTATAACTTTATTATATTAGCTGATAGGGCATACATGTATCTGTCTTTCGTAATCTCCCTTTTTCCTGTTAACCCCTTGTGAAGCATAGAGCACTAACCACGCCGACTTCCACCTCGTCCTGTTCGCCGCCATCGATTTGAACTGACTCCACGATTTGCCTATTGACTTAACCTTGACCTCAACTGATCTTCTCCAGGTGTTTCTAGGTCATCCAACGCGGCGACTTGCATCGGTTCCTTGTGGGTTCCAATCGAAAGCTTCTTCAGTAATGTTTTCCGGCGCTTTTCGAAGAGTGTGACCTATCCATTGCCCCTTTCGCCTTTTTATGGAGAAGTCTATCCTGTCCTGGCCAGTAATGAACAGGAGGTCGTCGTTAGAAATGATCTCCGGCCAGCGTATGTGTAGGATGCGCCGTAGACACTGGTTCACGAAAGTTTGCAATTTTCTTGTAATCGCCTTGGTCACCTTCCAAGTTGAACAGCCATAAAGAAGCACAGATTTTACATTGGTTTGGAAGATCCTAAGTTTCGTACGTCTGGAGATGTTGTTCTTTTGCCAGAAAGGAGTCAAACTGAAAAAAGCTGCCTGAGCCTTATTGATGCGAGACAGTACAGCAGCATCCGCTCCTCCATCTGCTGTAACTACGCTTCCGAGGTAGCAAAAATTGTCCACTTTTTCCACCGTCTGCCCTGAAACACAAATTTCGCTCTGTCTTCCTCGATCCAAGCTCCACTATCATACTTCGTTTTGGTAGCATTGATTTTAAGCCCCGCATCGCCACTTCCGCGATGCGGGGCATCTGTCATTTGAACAAGATGATCGGATCTATTTGAAAGAAAACAAATATAGTCAGCGTAATCCAGGTGTTGAAGGTATTCAAACAGGTTCCATCTGATACCTTTGCTCTGATGTTCATGAAGCGCACTGCAGAGTACGTCGTTAATAGTAATCAAAAAGAGTATAGGTGACAAAATGCAGCCTTGTGTCACTCCGCCATGTACCTAGAAGGGATCCGAAAGCTTACCCTTGTGTAAGTCGTGACATTGAGCCATCCAGATGTGTTCCCGGTCAATGCTGTCAACCGCCTTCTCGAAATCGATGAACATGAGATATAATGGGGACATTCATTCTGCGGGTTGTTCAATAATAATTCGGATTGTGTTTGTTTAGTCGCTTTAAGAAAAGCTCTCGCGAAAACGAACTCATCGTTCAGTGTGTGTGTGTTTTCAGTGTGTCAACTGTATGCTTGATCCGGTTTAAGACAATTTTTGCCATCAGTTTGGAGACTGCGGGAAGGAGGCAAATTTCACGCCAATTATTAAAATCCTTCAGGTTACCTTTCTTCAGGATCTTAATATTATAATGATATACTTCTGCCATTTTTTAGGGAGAGTTTCGCTTTCCCAACACTCTTGAATAAGTGAGAGAAGAATATCCGCAGTAGCGTTGATATCCGCCTTAAAGAGCTCCATCGGAGTTCCATCTATCCCCGGGGCTTTACCCGCTTCCATCGATTCAATAGCCACAGTTATATTACGTTTACACTATAGCCAGATTACTTCATCTGCGGCGTAATCTGGGTGTGGTGAGTTTAAAATTGTATGTATTTGACAGTTGCAGATTAAATAAGCCGGCGTAAATGAAGCAATCTGGGGATAGTGTAAACGTAATATTACTTCCAGTTTGGATGGTGGGCTGGTATCAACTCTGGCCATTTGCGGAATATTTTCTGCTTCTACTGAAGATGAGTTGACGAGACCTGACGTCTGAAAGACAGTTTCTCCATGTCTTGCAAATGGCTATATGGTCAAACTGGATCTCTATTCTGCCATACGGAGAAACCCAGGTTGTTAAATGGAAAGGAATGCAGCTACTGCAACCAAATTCAAATGTTTTTGGAATTGGAGTGACGAGATTAGTCTTATGAAAAGGTTTCAAGTCATTTGGGGCCGAAGAGTGAGCAGGGCTTACTTGGCCTTGGGCATCTTGGGGCCTTTCGACCAAATATGAGTCGGATCGAGATGGGAGATGTTTTTCCTTGCGACTCGCCATGGCCGAAATAAGTGGAAAAGATACCTCGGTCGGCACTTTAGGACCAACTTACATTTTTCAAAATTTGGCAGCCATTTTTAAGGAAAGGGCCTAAAACCCCAACTTCCGCCAAAAAAAGGATCGATCCAAATTTGCTCTTATAGTCCCTGGAAGCTATCGTATGTTCCAAGTTTCAGACCGCTACGCAAAAGCGCAGCATTTCAGTGGTTTTTGCGTTATACCGAACGTACTATCATTATTTTGTAGGACGTACAGACTAGTGCCATGCCTCTGTAATTCCCGCACTGAAATTTTTCTCCGTTTTTGTAGATAGGACAGATGATGCTCCTGCACCAATCATCTGGGATCACCTCATCCTCCCAAATTCGCAAAAGTAGTTGATGTATTGTATTTAATAGACCCGTACCACCAGATTGGATTAGATTTAGCAGTTCAGCTGGAATCTCGTCTGTTCCCAGTGGCAAGATCAACTTCTTCTACTGTCGGGGGTTGTGCATTGGGGCCATGATCGATCAATTCATCAACGATTGGGGTTTCTTGTATGGCAACGTGGGATGCGGGAATAAGAAGCTCTTCGAAATAGGACGCCCATCGTTTCTTGAAGCTAGCGTTGTCGCTGATGATGTCCCAACTAACAATTTTCTTATGTTTTCTTATAGAATTTTTGAAGAGTTTATAAGCGAGAAAGTGGCGTATGAAATTGGAAGTATAAGACACTCTAAGAACTCTTGAAGGCTTCTTCAAAACTCTAACAAGAGCACTTTAAAAGAATTTGTTTTACCTCCAGGTCGATTACAAACAAAAAGTTTGTAAAACTTTAAAAGAACTAAGAACCCTGAAGATGGGCATATGCCCGAAATATATTGGTTAAACAAAAAATCGTTCAACTTTCATTTTCGCGAATCGACCTGGAGGTAAAACAAGTGCTCTTGTTAGAGTTTTGAAGAAGCCTTCAAGAGTTCTTAGAGTGTCTTATCCTCCCAATTTCATACGCCACTTTCTCGCTTATAAAACTCTTCAAGAATTCTATAAGAAAACATAAGAAAATTGTTAGTTGGGGTTTGCATCCTTGTCTCATAGAGGCTAGTCAGGGGTTGACAGCCATTCTTAATCGTGTTTACCAGTCTGTAAACAGTGTGTAGAGAGGAATGAAATATTCCTTGAACTACGATAATCTTCGATAGAATGACACTAGCGAGTTGAAAATTTGGTAGTATGTTGGTAGTAAGATCTAGTTGTTTGCAGGCAATATCTAACAAAACCAGCTCCTACCTCCCCTAGAAATGATACTTCGAATAGGCGATAACTTTCGACAGAATAAATCTAACAAGTTGAAATTTTGGCCAAATATTTGTAAAAGAATCCAGTTGGCAAGTTTTGAAAGTGGTCATGATCGGGCCAAAAGGACGCCTACCTCCCCTACAAATGATATTTCAAATATATGGTAACTTCCCATAGAATGGAGCTAGCGACTTGAAATCTTGATCAAACACTTGTGGTGTGGGTTAGTTAGTTGATTTTAGGAATGCGTAAGATCCTATCTCCCCCATAAAGTCATGGTAAAAAGGACTCACTCAAATGGCGCCCAACTTCCCTACAAATGTTCTTTCATCGTAGCTTCTTCGGCTAACTTCTGCCCAAACCGATCATATAGGAAACACTATTTCAATGCAATATGGCTGTTGCATATTTGAAGGTTTGGTCTCACCACTCGGGCTGCACAAGTCTAGCGTATATACGCTTCGGCCTGGTTTCTTTTAATATGGAAATACGCAAATTTTCAAATCTAAGTCCTTAAAATTTATATGCCGTTCGAAAGCTAACACAATGGGGCAATTTTTGTCAAGTTTGCAGTTTTGTCAGTTCAAAGTACCGTTGAATTTCTGATGAAAAATGAATTTTGAAATTTCTTAAAAATTTGAACAGTTGTGTCTTTGAAGTAACGGTGAACTATTCAATTGGGAAAAAGTCCAGTTATATGAAATTTTATGTAGTTTCAGAAAGAGAGGTCAAATCTCGGATTAAATGATCGGGGGAGTGGAAAATTTTAGTTTTGTTCAACAAGGCAAGTACTTTGGACATCATCATCGTGGCGCGACAGCCCGACGTCGGGCCTTGGCCGCCTGGATCATTGTCCTCCAATTATCTCGGTCACGTGACCGCGTCCTCTAGTTTTGGAGGACCAGCAGCTGCGCGGCGTCCACACCTACTGAGCTCTCCAAACGAGATCTCGGTCGTCCTCGCAGTCTCGCTCCGTCGACTCGTTCTGCATTCATTACTCTCTTAGGCATGCGATCATCGACCATTCTTTGTACATGCTCTGCCCATTGAAGTCGTTGTAGTTTGACGATTTTCGAAACTTGCAGCTCATCGTACATTTCATACAACTCATGGTTGTACCGGATGCGCCATCCATCTCGATCGCAAACAGCCCCGAAAATTCGCCGTAGAACCTTACGTTCGAAAGTGTCTAGCATGTTTTCGGAGGCTTGAGTTAGGGCCCATGCTTCGCAGCTATAGCATAGCACTGGTCGTATAATGGTGTTGTACACGCGGAGATTCGTGTTTCTGTGCACATGCTTCGATTTCATTATGGGGAGAACCGAGAAAAAAGTCTTATTAGCTAACTGTATCCGCCGCTTGATTTCGTCAGTTTCGTTGGCGTCCCTTGACAAGTTCCAACCCAGGTAAATGAAGTTGTTCACGAACTCGATCTTGAGGTCCCCCACATTGATGTTTGGTTGTGCAGATGTCCTTGTCGTCGATTGCATCATTATTTTAGTTTTACCCCGTTAATACGTAGTCCAACTTCCTTTGCAGCGGTATCGAGCGTATGCAGAAGTTCTTCTGCGTCAGCCAATCTTCGGGACATGATGTTGATGTCGTCGGCGTACGCTGCTAATTGTGTCGACTTGATGAGTAGCGTCTTGCTGTTGTCCATATTCATGGCTCGAATAACGTATTCCAGTGCTAGGTTGAAGAGCGTCGGTGCCAGTCAATCGCCCTGTTTCAAACCAGTGCGTGTTTCAAATAGATCAGTAAGTCTATTCTGGATCCTGACTTGTGAGACGGAGTTGGTCATCGTCATCTTTGTCAGTCGCACTAATATGGCCGGTATACCTAATTGCAGCATGATGTTGTACAGTACTCCACGATCGATACTGTCGTATGCCTGCTTGAAGTCGACAAAGATTTGGTATACATTTACGTTGTATTCCCAGCACTTCTGGAGTATCAGTTTGACTGAGAAGAGCTGATCGGTTGTGGAGCGACCAGGTCTGAAACCACTTTGATATTCGCCAATGATTCGTTCTGCGTACGGTTTTATTCTATTTTCCAGAATTTTCGTCAAAATTTTATAGGGCGTACAAACTAGTGAGATGCCCCTATAATTCTCACACCGCAGTTTATCTCCCTTTTTGTGAATTGGACAGATGATGCTTCTGCGCCAATCGTCTGGGATCACCTCGTCCTCCCAGACTCGCAGGAGTAATTGATGTATGGCATTAGCTAGACCCGTTCCACCGAATTTTAGCAGTTCAGCTGGAATCTCGTCAGCACCCGGCGCTTTATTTCGTTTTAGTGACCGCAACGCGAGATCAACTTCCTCTACTGTCGGGGGTTGAATGGGTGGGCCTAGATCAACAATATCGTCGAGAGCTTCTTGTGTGGGGATGTTAGATGGTCGATTCAGAAGCTCTTCAAAATAAGAGGCCCATCGTTTGTTAATGCCATCGGTGTCGCTGATAATGTTTCCATCCTTGTCCTTACAAAGGCTAGTCCTGGGTTGGTAGCCGTTCTTAATTGGATTTACTAGTTTGTACGCTTGTCTGATGTTCCTATTAGCTAAGTTTTCGTTTATGTTCAGCAACTGCTCGTCAAAGTATTTACGTTTCTTACGTCTAATTATTCTATTCGATATTCGCCGTAGCTCGTCATATTTTTCTCTTCTGGCTCTGGTTCCTCGTTGAATCCATTGTCTGTAGGCCTCGTTTTTCGCGTCAAGTGAATTTTTGCATTCTTCGTCGAACCAGTTGTTTCGCGCTAGCCGGGCTTTATATCCCACGACTTTCTCTGCGACATCCTTGATGGTACCCTTGAGTTCTTCCCAGAACCCATGGACGCCTGTGTTGCTGATGTTGTGTAGCATAGGTAATAGTCTTTCCTCAAGGGCGGTTGTATACGCCACCGCTGTAGCATCACTCAGAAGCTTATCAACCGCAAAGATTTTGGGAGGATTGATTCTCGATTGGTGCACTGAGGAAATTCTACATCTGTAGGTCGTCTTCACCAAGTGATGATCTGAGTCGCAGTTTGCTCCTCGATAGGAGCGGACATCTATCACACTTAACGCCCATCTCCTGCAAATTAGGACGTGGTCAATTTGGTTGACGGTATGTGCGTCTGGAGACTTCCAGGTCTGCTTATGAATGCGTCGATGCGGGAAACACTTTGAGCTTACGATTAGATTCCTGCTGCAGGCGAAGTCGATAAGTCGCTGGCCGTTGTCGTTATATTCTTCATGGAGACTGTGGCCTCCAGTGGTCCCCCGGTGCCAACTTTCATTTCCGACTTTCGCGTTAAAGTCTCCCAGCAGCAATTTGACGTTGTTTGTTGGAAGTGAGTTGAAGAGAGTCTCAAGGCGGGCGTAGAACTCGTCTTTTACTGTGTCTTCTTTAACTTCAGTGGGGGCATGCACATTGATGAGCCAGAGATTGAAGAATCGAGTCTTGATGCGAATCGCACACAGCCGTTCATTTATGGGTTTGAAGTCAGTAATATGCGGTTTGAGGTGATTGTTCACTATAAATGCTACTCCAAACTCCTTGCGGCCCGATGGTTTGCCACTTGTAAAAATTGTATGCGATTTCCTGTCACTGATCTCGCTGCCAAGCCAAATTGTTTCCTGAACTGCAGTAATGCTTAGCTTGTACTTTTCGACCTGTTGAAGGAAGGCCTTCTCGGCCCCCGGTTTGCTCAGGGAGCGTACATTCCAGGATCCGAAAGAATAATCCTTTAGTCGTTTGCGTGGTAGTCGTTGTTGATCCGTCCAATCCGAGGCTTTTGTTCCAGGTTTCTTGACATGGAGCGGTTTTTGCAAGGACGAGTTGTGAGCACGTCGCTTAACCCCATTCAGGGGATGGCCTCGGAAGATAGCTGCTTCAGATGGTTTAATAAACGTGCTGGAGCTCACACAACTATGTTGCAGGTCCAACTACGCAAGTCATTCCATCCTACTAGACCTGAGACGCTTAAGGTGTTCGTCAGCCATTTAGGCTACAGCTATCTGCCTTTTCCAAACTGTCTTATCGCTAAGACATTGGCCGTCAGCGATTTGATACACTGCCGTTACCAGGGGGCGCCCACGCGGAGGACTATGGAAAAGGTCTTTGCCCCCCCCCCCCTCCCTTTGGACATAATTTACAAAAAAAAATGCTACAACTCCGTAACGGTTAAAGAGAGAGTATCCATGTCGAAAGTTAATTTTCCTCAAATTAACACTACTATGGTAGGTAGTAGTATTTCAAGTATTTACCATCAGGAACGGTACACCCTGTATAGACAGTTGTTTTGCTACATATAAAAACACAATTTGTTGATATCATGTCCAGTAAGCTTTATTGTTTGTAAGATTTTATATAAAATGCTACCTGATTCTTAATACATTTATGTCGAATCTTTGGGATTTATAATCGTATATTAACATAATTATCTCTCCGTCCTGTCCAACTGCTAATAGAGTCATAATGGCTTCACTCTATTTTATGTATCGGCCTTCATCAAAAGTTTTTCATAGAATAATTTCATTTTTGAAATTCCGATTTAATTCCTTATGCGGTAAAACAATGGAATTCAGTAGAATTTTCTCGGATGGAACATTCACGCAGCAGCCTGGGAAGCGAAAGCAAGAAAAAAAAACACGTAATAAATATGCAATCTTCTATACGTTGATTTTATCTGTAATTTTATTGTACCTAGAATTGTAATGGATGGATTCAACTTTCCTTCTTTATTAAATAATGGCGGATTATCCATTTTAGCGAAAGGCTTGTTTGGATCCGGATCACTTGGTGTCCCTTCAACGCGTGCCCAACATCCAATAGTGGAACCACGACCGACTGTAAAGATAAAATTTTCGTTACTTTTGTTGAATCAAATACCATTTGCCATAACCCCTAGATAGTGAGGAGGCTAAGCGACAAATTTTGATGCAACCTTGAAAAATATGATAGAGAGATGCGAAAATTCTACAATTCGAGGCACCGTTTAGAAGTTATAAGGAAAATATTTAAAAAAAAGGGCACAACTTTTTCGCATGTACAGTCGAGTCACCTCGTACCAACGTCTGGAAACGGACGTGTTGGCGGGGTGGCTCAAAGTTCGTGAATATTTTACAATTAGGGAAATGGAAATGAAGTGAAGGGAAAATGGAATTATTTAACATGTAGTGAATTTTATAAAAAAGTGAAATTAATATAAAATACGTAAATATTAAGTTCTAAGTGCAGTTCTGCATAAATGAAATTAAATCAATATGATCAATTATATTGAATTTGAAAGTGATCGACCACATGGCTCATGTCATTGTGAATAACAGTTAAATGTACCCGTTTCACCGTTACCAATATAAATGAAACTGTCGTACATTGTATGACTAAATTTATTTAACATAACTCTAACGAGATAATTTAACCTGGCAATACAATCACTGGGATTAGCCAACCGACGACGTATGTAGCCTCACCTGTGGACTACTGTGAATAGTGGTGACATCAGGAACAAAGCACTTCGTTGTCATAGGAGAAGGAAGAAGAAGAAGCATGTACAGTCGCTCTGCCGCAGGGCCCAAATTGTCTCCATCTCCTCTTAACGTTAATCTATGGGTCCCACCAACATTCTACCATCTCTCTATCACACGAATATTTTGCAATGTTAAATCGCTTAGCGTCCCCACTAAGTCGGAACGCACATTGCTCCCAACCCACGCACAAGCCACGTGGCATTTGTTGTAAAATGTGATTTTGACATTTGTTACAACAACAATGCTATGTGGCTTGTGCGTGCGTTGGGAGCAATACTCGTATGCATTTTGGTTATGAGGGGCATAGCGCGTCAACTATTCCCAAGAAGTTTAGTTGACGTTTCGTAAACATAAACTGATTTCGGACGATGCATATTGCTAACATGCACCTCCTGCCCATTTAGCCGCATAATTGCGACAAGTTGAGGAAGGTTGTGGTTTACTCTTACGCTCCCAACGACCAAGCAAAGAAAAAAGAAAATATAAAGTAAATTTGATCACTTAAATAATTAAAATATTAAATTATTCATTGTAATCCAGTAACTTCATACATTGGATCTTACGTCAAATCAGGTATGTGTGATTTTAATAGTAGAAACATCCTCCAAAACACGACTGTTTGCCTCAAAAAATACTGGTTACACAATTCTTAGTACTTGGTACTATTAATGTTTTATAGCATTGTGCAAACCTCGCCAGATCAGTCAATTTATCGAGAAGAATTGGCTGGATCATATGATCTAGCTTAGCTTCTAGGTATAAGGCACGCCGCATATTGCTCCCAACCCACGCACAACCTACGGCCAGTTCAGAACGGCGCCATGCCCTTGCGTGAGTCTGTCACCGCATATTGAACCTAACACAACCCAGTCGTTTCCATACTAGAAAATGAGTATTTGCGTTATGGAATGAAATTAAATTCCATTGTCAATTTCCATGGTTGTCACATAACATAACCAAAAAAAAACATTTAGTTTCACATATTTATATCTAAACAAGCAACTGACTCAAGCACACGAACCTGTCCGAATAGGACAAACATCCCGACGAATGGGTGACGACTGCGTGGGCTAGCCGTGGGCTAGGTCCAATATGCGGTGGTATATGGCCAACAGTCAAACACAAACTGACCCTCGCGTGGCTTGGGTCTGGGTTGTGCGTGGGCTGGGACCAATATGCGGCACGACTAAAGGGCTTTAGCATCATAGACGCAAGGTTGCTATGGTTTCAACACGAACCACGGCTTGTGCTACTTCCACCGGCAGATCGATGGCAGCACCTAGTGAGTAATGATCTCTCGGTGGTACGAAACCCGAGGCCAAGGGTCCCATTACATCTGCGCCCCGATGCAAGCGCGAGAGCAACCAAACCGTTCGCCAACCATTCCATCTTTATCGCCCCATTTTTTTAATATTCCCCATTTTAGCTTCCCATGTTTGTGTTGTCTTCCCCAGGCCTATGCATTTTTGTTTATACGTAAAGGACAAGGGGCAACGAGAGAAAACCTCGCCCACGTCTCCCGAACTGAGCTACAGCATGCATAGGCCGCTGCTTACCTCGTTGAGGGGCCTTTTTCTTCGCCAGATGGCACTGGCCGACCTTCACGGTCATTATGCAACTTAAGGCTCCGTCCCTACGGGCATATTCGGATGCCCAATAAATCGCCCATTACACCCCCTTTCTCTATCTATCTTTATCGCATTGTTTATATTTAAGATTCTCTCTCGTTCTGGATCCTGTCAACTCCTTGTGGCGCATAGGGCATTAACCACGCCGATTTTCTACCTCGTCCTGTTCGCCGCCATCACCTTCAGCTGTCTCCACGATTTGCCTAATGACTTACCCTCGACCTCAACTGATCTTCTCCAGGCGTTTCTAGGTCGTCCAACGCGGCGAATTGCATCGGTTCCCCGTGGGTTCCAATCGAGGGCTTGGTTAGCAATATTTTCCGGCCATTTTCGAAGTGTGTGACCTATCCATTTCCACTTTTGCCTTTTTATCCTGTCCTGGCCGGTAATAAACAGGAGGTCGTCGTTAGAAATGACCTCCGGCCAGCGTATGTGTAGGATGCGCCGTAGACACTGGTTCACAAAAGTTTGCAATCTAGTTGTAATCGCCCTGGTTACCTTCCAAGTTCAACAGCCATAAAGAAGTACAGATTTTACATTGGTTTCGAAAATCTTGAGTTTGGTACTTCAGGAGAAGTTGTTGTTTTGCCAGAAAGGAGTCAAACTGCAGAAAGCTGCCCGAGCCTTATTGATGCGAGACAGTACATCAGCATCCGCTCCACCATCTGCTGTAACTACGCTTCCGAGGTAGCAAAAATTGTCCACTTTTTCCACCGTCTGCCACGAAACACAAATTTCGCTCTGTCTTCCTAAATCCAAGCTCAAGTACTTAGTTTTGGCAGCATTGATCCTAAGCCCCGCATTACGGCTTTCGCGGTGCAGATGCACCGTCATTTGAACTAGATGATCCGATCTATTTGAGAGAAGACAAATATCGTCAGCGTAATCCAGGTGTTGAAGGTATTCAAACAGGTTCCATCTGATACCTTTGCTCTGGTGTTCACGAAGCGCACTGCAGAGTACGTCGTTAATGGCAATCAAAAACAATATATAGGTAGGTGACAAAATGCAGCCTTGTCTCACTCCGCTATGTACCTCGAAGGGATCTGAAAGCTTACCCTTGTGTAAGACGTGACATTGGGTTCCTCTGTAGGACTCTTTGATGATGGATTTAATTTTATCTGATATACCTCTCCTATGTAAAGCCTTCCAGATGTATTCCCGGTCAACGCTGTCAAACGCCTTCTCGAAATCGATGAACATGAGATGTAATGGGGATCTCCACTCTGCGGATTGTTCAATAATAATTCGAAAGGTGTTGATGTGGTCGCTACATGAAAAGCCCTCGCGAAAACCAGCCTGTTCATCGTTCAGTGTGCGGTCAACTGTATGCTTGATCCGGCTTAGGACTATTTTCGCCATCAGTTTGGAAACTGCGGGGAGGAGGCAAATTCCAAATATTACAATCCTTCAGGTTACCTTTCTTCGGGAGCTTAATAACGTCGCCCATAACGCCCTTCCACTCTTTAGGGAGAGTTTCAGTTTCCCAACACTCTTGGATAACGGGGAGAAGAATATCCGCAGTAGCGTTGATATCCGCCTTAAAGAGTTCCACCGGAATTCCATCTATCCCCGGGGCTTTACCCGTTTCCATCGATTTAACTAATAGCCACAGATAATTCCTGTTTAGATGGTGGGCTGGTATCAACTCTGGCTATTTGCGGAATAGTTTCTACTTCTAGTGCAGATGAGTTCAAATGTCCAAAGGTGTTGTTGAGGACCTCAATGAAGTGCTCTCTCCACCGTCGCAGTTGATCTTCAGCAGTGACCAGTAGAGATCCGTCTTTATCTTTCACGGGATGTTCAGTTGTAAAAGATTTGCTTGACAAATTTGTAAAGGGTCCCACTGTCATCACGGTAAGCAGCTTCATCTGCCTTCTCCGCTAATGCATTGACTTTGTTTGTTCTGTCTTACGCTTCTCTGCACGCCTTTCTGAAGAGAATGGTATTCAGTTCTAAGTTGATCTTTGACTGCGTCGTCAGTAGCTCAGTTGATTTGTTCTTTAATTCTCTTGCGTGCCGAGGTTAGAGACCATGTCAGATCGTCAAAAAGGAAGATTATGAGTGGTGAAGGCAGATGCTGATGTCGTACGAGAAGTTCACAACTTTACGACACAAAGCAGTTTACATCCTCCGTTAACTTCTTCCAGAATGTGCATTCTGTGATCCCTGAATCCTTACGATTACTGCTACAGACATTAATTCTAACCCCCAGTCAATACTCGTATACAATGCCGCGCGATTGTCTATAGACAAATCGTGGATTTTGTATGTAGACAGTCACGAACAGTTCGGAACATTGTAAATCGATGTTGTAGCGGGTTCACATCTAAATTTAGTTTCCTATTGATTGATTGATTGATGTACTCTGTTTTTATCCCACGTTGTCCGGATCACCGAAAGATTCACGAACTCAAGAAGAGATGGTTGGCAGGTCTTTTAAGACCTATATCACCAGCGGTAATTGATAAATGTGAAAAAAATGTGTGTATTCTATTGTAATATGTATGTTTCGTAAATTTTTTTACAACTTTTTCCTTCTTCTTTTTTTTATACAGTACAAGCTCACTTATATTAAAACTCACTTATGTTAACGCTCGCTTATATTAACATTCAATTTCAATGCAATGTAACCCTATTATATTAACACCATCGCTCACTTATATTAACGATGTATAATGTTAGAATTAGAAACGTAGTTTTAGGGGCTTCCAATTATTCTTTTTAATTTTCTAACGAAAATGTTCACAAAAACTTACAGTTAGGTTAAGTTAGGTGCAAGGGCTGTCATGATGCATTACAGCACACTTGGACCAACATTAGGTCCGTAGTGATACCATAAAAATCACCTCCATTGGAACCTAGGTTAGGATAAAAGGCTGCCCCATATGACACAGCACACATAGGCCAACAGAGGGCCCGTTGTGATACCTGCCAGGACAAAACCTATCCCATTGAAATTACTATTCACTGAACCAACCAGAGCTGGCAATGAACCGATAAAGCCTGAGCGGCCTGCTGTCATTTAGGTCCTCCAAATGAAGGAAGGAAGAGTCCCCCAGTCCTCACAGCCAAGGCAGAACAGGTGCATAGAAAATGAAGGGTACTCTCCTCCTCGTCAGCATCCTCGCAGCTTCTACAGAAGTCATTGTAGGGTAGGTGAAGTCTTCTAGCGTGCTCCCCAATGGGAGAGTGCCCAGTGATAACGCTCACCACCACACCAATGTGCTTCCTGTTCAATGATTATATTGCAGAAGAGCGGTTGGGGTCCGCTGTGAGCCATAACCTCTTCATGATTTGACACGTATCGTCGTCAGTCCATTGGAACTTAGCTAACCTAACGATTGAGCCATGTGGCAGTCATATTCCTAAGGATATCCATATCGTAGAAAACGAGCATTTATTTTTTCTATCAGCCAAGGCCGGACAATGACAGAGAAGGTAGAGAACGCTCTCCTCCCCATCCACATCTCCATAAAACTTCTGCAGAAGTCGTGATGAGGAAGATGGAGCTTCCAAGCGAGCTCCTCGATTGAGCAGTGCTCCGAGATAACCCCTACAACACTACCAATGTTCTTCCTATTCAGCGCAAACAGTGTTGCTGAGCGGCTGGGATCAATTTTCGACCAAATCATCCTCGTTATTTGATAAGTGTTGGCGCATCTTATATTAGCCCTGTGTCGACAGTTTGAGTTTGGCATATGGCATTTTAATGTCCTTGCGTTTTTCGTCAACCCAGTTGTACCCTCCCGAGCCAGTTCCACTGCCTTGCAACAGAGAGTGATATTGAAAAGCCTGCGAAGGCGAAGCGAAGCAGCAGTTCTTAATGTGTTTAGATGTCGTCAAGATGGAATCGCTGCGCAACTGTCCGTGTGAATAGTGATGTCCGTCAAAGTAGTGACATGCTGACATGACTTTTCCATGGACTCCTAGATGGAATCAGATCACATCATCATCTCTAGCATTTAAGTGCAGTTGCTAGCATGCACCTCCTATCCGCGCCGTCTTTATACTGACAAGCTCGGAGCACTGTGAGAGTTCTATTAGTACTCACAGGCAGTTTTTGATCGCGCCGAGATTTGATCTCCGAGCTCTAGATTAGTATCGTAGAGCGGGGACTGAACGATCACGGCCACCGAGCGCGTGTGCTATAGCCCAGAGTCTGTTATCAGGCCTAAACCTGTCGATCGAGTTCGATTGAGTTCGATCGAGCTAATAAATTTGCTCAGGAGGAGCGGTGACACTGAAGCGATATCATCGGCCTCCGGGTAGGCGGCTCCAAAGCAGTCTCTGCGTCGCCGGGCCAAGGCGTCGCAATCGCATAAGATATGGGTCGATGTCTCGTCGTCCTCACCGCAGAAACAACAGCTCGAGTCCGAAACAATTCCCATAATTTTTAAATGATCTCTCAGGCATGAGTGACCAGTTAGGAGACCACAGATGGTTCTAAGCTTGTACCGGTTTAACTTTAGCAGTTCTATCGATCTGCTTTGTGAATAGCCTGAGATGAAAAGCTTAGCCTGCCTCAGTCCTGGCTGGTTGTCCCAATCGACAGAAGCTTCGCTGCATTCCCAGTCTTTGATGAGTTTCTTTATTATGCAGGTTGAAATTCCGCAAAAGGGCTCTGGTCCGCAAAAGGGGGTAGCTGAAGCTGTTCTGGCCAGTTCGTCTGCCTGTTCGTTGCCATTGATGCCAGCATGGCCAGGGTCCCAGAGTAGTGTTACTCTATTAAAAGAGCTTAATCTATGCAGTGCCTTTTGGCAAGTACGTACGATCTTAGATGATGTCATCCTTTTTAACAGAGCTTTGATGGCCGCCAAACTTTTATGATAGTAGCCGGTCTTCAGGCATGCCATGGGTATGAAAACTGATGATTGGGATCCACAACGCCTGCCCCGGTTCCTTCGTTGGTTTTTTAGCCATCCGTGAGCCACTTGATGGAGTGAGCGGGAAGGTTGGCAAATTTTTCCTGCCAATGCTCTTTGTTCCATATTACGGCCGTGAACCGTTGGTTGCATGATATTTCTTTCACAAGATGGTCTGATGGCATTCTTGTGACTATACTGTCATTAAGCCAACTGAGTTGTACAGGATTTAGCTCTACTATACATTAGCATTGTATGCAACTAGTCTCACGATTGACATTTTAGCTTCTGCCTTTATATGAATGTGTATCGGCTGTAGGTTGAGCAGTACATTAAGAGCGCCAGATGGACAAGAGCGAATAGCCCCTGTCACCATTAGGCATGCAAGCCTCTGGACTTCGCCTAAAATGGTCTTGCCAGCAGCAGTAAATGCTCTTTTCCACCAGACTACTGCACCGTACTCTAATATTAGTCTGACATAGGCCTTGTAAATTCAGAGGGCTATAGAGGGCTTGATTCCCCACATTTTGCCTACATATTGCCTACATATCCACAAGGATTTACTGACCCTCTCCGCCACCACCCTGACGTGTTCCTGCCAGAGAAGTTTACTGTTGAGGGTAACGCCCAGGTATTTGGTGTAATATCCCATGGGTAGGGGAGAGTTGTACATTTAGGGGCGTCTGATAAGCCTGAGATTTTTTCTTCTAGAGAATGGAATGACAACTGCCTTGATTGGGTTGACTCTTGCACAATGTAAAGAGCTGCTTCAAGGATGTCTGGTAGAATCTCCTCGCACTTTCCTTTAGTCAATATTACCAAGTCATCGGCTTAGTCCTGGACTAACTAGGCCTGCGACGTAAGTTCCCTTAGCAGGCCATCAACCATTATGCACCATAGGAGAGGAGACAAGACTCCTCCCTGTGGGCAGTCATGAGTGACATTAACAAGGAGGGTGACGCCTTCAATATTGGCAATGATCCTTCTGGAGGAAAGCATTTGTCCTATCCATTTTGTTGTAGTGATGTCGGCATTATTTTCCGTCAGTGCTTTATCGATGGCTATGAATGACGTGTTGTCGAAAGCCCCTTCTATATCTCAAGGAAAGCTGAAAGAGAAGTTTCTTTAGCCTCCATTGTCGCCTCGATTTTCCTCACCAGGCAGTGGAGAGTGGACTCTGTAGATTTTCCTGCTTGATAGGCAAACTATCTTTCGTGTAGGGATTTTCTCTTCAGGAGAGTTTGTCGAATATATTCATCCAAGATTTTCTCCATCGTTTTTAACATGAAGGAGGCGAGACTGATGGGTCTGTATGATTTAGGATCATCTTTTGGGCGATTTCCCATTTTCGGAATGAAGACTACCTTCGCGAATCTCCATATGTGAGGAATAAACCCCAATGCGAAGCTGCCTCTAAATATACTCAAGATGTATGGGGTCAGTGCCTCTTGTCCTTTTTGAAGCAGCGCAGGGAATATTCCATCAGCACTTGCTGATCAAAAGATCCAATACTTAACCTTATCTTCTGTGAAGATGGCTCTCGCCGATTTCCAGTCAGATGGAGAAGCTTTGTGTACTCCTCCGATAGCGGGTGGTACAGGACCGTCCTCCTCTAGGACTCTACAACCAGGAAAATGAGTGCATAGAAGAAGTGTGCCCGTTGCTTTGGCATCTGTGGTAGTTTTACCATCCGCTTCTTTAAGCGTACTTATCGGATCTGTGCCCTTTCTAGCCAAGACACGATACAGTCTGGCACCTTTGTTCGTGTTGTCTTCACTTTCGCAAAACCTGCTCCACGTGCTTTTTTTGGCAGACCTGATCTTCTTGTTGTATTCTGAAAGCGAGTTACGGTACTACGGGACTTTGAGCATGGCATATCTAGAAAATGGAGCATTCCTAGTTGACCAGGCAACGCATAGTGGTTCGCGTCTTTGACCAATAGTGGGTTTTTAATTGAGATGATTCCACACTCTCCTTGCATCTACTCCGCGCCTGAAAGGGTATACTATGCGGTTCTAGCACGCTCGCTTCGCTCGTTCTATATACTACAACAGTAAAAGCACTACTAGCCAAGGCGCGAACCACGACGCGTCGCCCAGTGAAATAGGAATACACCATAAGCATATACAGAAAAGCTCTGTCACTGATTTTCGCAACCCCCTACATTTCCACAACGATTTCTTCATGGCTATCAACGGTGGAGAGAGAAAACCTTTCTCTCCAGATCGGAAGAGAATCGATGTTGACAACAGGATAAAACTTTGAAGAAATGAAATTGAAACGAAGAATAATGCGGTGTCCTTTCTTCTGCTATCCGAACAACTACATACGAGCTGTCGCCATTCCCAATGTCACAATTCATTGAAGAAGGAATGAGAAACGGGATGAAATCTAATTCCCTGATTATCACAACACTGGGTACGATACTATGATAATCACTGATGGGTCAAAGTTGCTTTCGGCCCTCGAGGTCGACTTGGATTATCCATCGGGTCAACATCATAAATAAATCTTCATAAAATCACACAAACCTGATTTGATGTAAGGTTTGACGTTTCGATAGTATATTTTTTCGGATGGTGCAGTTGCTAGCATGCACCTCCTCATCTTATAAATTTTATTTGAACATACATCGCACGGAAAAAATATCTAATATATTGTCTTCACTTGAACGATCTATTCAATCGGATTAATACAACTGAAAAAACTATACCCTAAAAAAATGCATATACAGCCTTCGTACTATGATCTGTGAAGAATTGTGCAATTATAATGTACTTTTTAACTTTCGCTATTTGCCAAACTCAAGTTTAGCTCGACCAACTTCAGTACACGATAATAAATGAATGGGAAATACCAAGTTTCAAGAGAACGTAGTGCCAAACAAATATGTAGAAAAGAAAAATAAAATTTCGTTCCGAATCAGAAAATCCAATGCTATACCTTGGGATATTCCGGTCAATCATTGCACAAATTAATAAAATAGAATGTGGAAGCTAAAAAATGCAAAATAATTAAAGTCTAAAGTTACCTATACTGTGCAAAATCAATGTATGATCTTTGATGACAGCATTTTCAAGAATAATTGATTCGCGAATTCGCACTCCCGGTCCAACGGTTACTCCGGGTCCAATCGAAACATTCGGTCCCAACTGTTTGAATAGATAGATCGGTAACATACATAGCTTCGTATTTCTCTCCTTCTCCTAAATCCTAAAAAAAAGTTAACTTACATGCGCTGTAGGATGAACTGAAGCTGTTGGGTGTACGTAAACGTCCGAATAAACGGTACAAATGAGGCTTCCGTCACTGTTCTCATCTTCCTTGATACCGGAATTAGCCAATCGTTCTGGATGGGTGCGATTGTAAAGCTCTAATCCAAAATAAACAATTTAGAAGATTTAAATTTAAAAAAAAAAAAAACAACTATAAAATTAATAATAAGGCCACCCGATAGTTGGCTCGAGTTCGAGTGTTGCGATTGCGTGATTTCTGAGAATGGTTTGCTCCTTTCCTACTCTCAGCAAAGATGAAATCTACCTGTTTGACAGATTTTCGGCTGTTGTATCAACAAGTTGTGTTCATTTATTAAAATTAAGAATGTATTGGAAGCACTGGAAGGATAAAGCCAGCAATGCGCCAACGCTATAAAAGGACTTCAGTTGGGAAGCCTATAACAGCTAGGGTTAAAAAGAAAGCCCTCCAGCAGAAAATAGCGATGTCTCTACCGCCCAATTCTAGGAATAAGGAGTCAGAGGAGATCTCCCCCATGGAGACTTGGACGCGCCATGAGCGCCAACATACTGGATACCTATCGAGCAGCGGACTACACGATTATTCCGAGGGAGATGCCAGTACGAGTTGTGCCCTTAGCAGTAAGCCTGTAACCCCAACACAGATGCAACTACCGGATTTCAGCGAGGAAACACAAGCAGCTATTAATTCGGATTGCCAGCAATTTCGGCTGGCGACAGGTAGAATGGTCACGAGTAAAAAAAATAACCCTTCTTCTGCAGATAAAAGCAACCCAGCCTTTCAAATTTCAAATAATAGGTTTGATTCGCTTAATGTAAATACAGAAGAGTTAACCTCAACTCCTGCTGTAGCCAAGAATATATGGTGTCCCCCAATTTTTATAAATAATATTTCTGGGGAAACAATCAAGCGAATGATGGACCAGGCCCCACTCACTAAATACCGTGTTACCCATTTTTCAGAGAGGAGGCATAAACTCATTGTGAATGATTTCGCTACTCACCAAAAAATCCTTAACACTATAAAAAAAACCCTTGCTGAGGGACACACATTTACTCCAAGGGAAGAAAGAAAACACACCCTAATCCTCAGAGGCTCAAGCGGGCATTTCTCCCCAGATGACATCAAAGATGACATTCTACAATTACGTCCTGAAATCAATCCCAACCACATAAATATTAATAGACTCACTACGGCCTGGTCTAGGCGTAACAATGTTCAACTGTCATTTTACAAAATAGTCCTAGACAAGGAGGAAGACATGAAGAACCTGACTTCGATCAGATATCTTATAAACCAGAGGGTTTATTGGGAAAAGCCCCATAAGAGCAACGTCACGCAATGTTTCAAATGTCAGAGATTTGGGCACATTGCAAACAATTGTGCGTACGCAGCTAGATGTGTGGCATGCGCTGGTGATCATGACAACGAAAACTGTCCTCGGAAATCAGACCCAGCTATCAAGGAAAACTCCCCACCACGATGTACGTTGTGCAACAGCAATGGACACCCTGCGAATTACTCGAAGTGTCCGGTTAGACTCCAACACCTTAAAAGGCTAGAGGAAGCCAAAAAGGAGCGTGAAGAAGCGAAAAAACACCCTTTTAGACACCATATGTTTGGACCGACACTTCACTCCTCCTTGATAAATCCTAGTGTTCCCTATTTCGAAATACTGAAAAGTAGTCAGATGAACCATAACCCTTTTTCTCCTGGAGGAATATCTAACGAACTATCCCATCTTCTTAAGGACTGTCATGAGCTCCTAGGAATTAGCTTATTCTCTCTCATTCAGAAAGCCAAAGCTTTTTGGGGAACATACAAGAACCTTCCCTTAGAAGGCAAAGCTGAGGCCCTAATTAGCTTCGCTCTAAATGTAGCTAATAATGATTAAGCTAATGAATCTAAACATTAACTCACTTATCTCGCATGAGAAAAGGGTAGCATTGGAAGAATTATTTCGAATATACCAACCTGATATTGCCTTAATTACCGAAACTAGGTTGCAGAACCGCCATAGAATAAATATAAAAGACTATAATGTCTTTCGTAACGACTCAGGACGTGGTACGGCCATTTTTGCAAAAAATACTCTGGCTTTAGACAGTAGCATTCACATCAGCAATGAAGTGATATCCGGAACGTTTGCTTCTATTAAGGTCCGCCTACCATTTGAATCGAATAAGAACATTCTAATAGGAGCCATATATATTAAGAGTGGCATAGGGCACCAACTTCCTGTATTCCTAAACACTGTCCTAGAACGTAGTACGCAATATGACTCTCTCATCCTAGGTGGAGACTTAAATGCAAGACATACATACTGGGGAGACTCAATGAACAACCACAATGGGAATTACCTATATCAGTGGATAGTTAACAATGTTGAACGTCCTATAAAGATCATCAATGCAAATTCGCCATCTTTCCCGCGAGGTTCGTCGTATATCGATAACTTTATAATATCATCCGATTTAATATCTCTCACGCACTCAAATATTACTTGCAATACGATTCCTGCACCATCTGATCACTTCGGTCTGATTCTAGATATCCTAATTGACAACCTGCAACTTCCACTAGTACCGATTCCATCAAAGCGGGACTACTCTCACGTTAATTGGGACGTTTTTAACGGTAATCTTGATGATTTTGTGGGAAATCCTTTCCCATCTAACAGAAACCTATCAACAGAGGAAACAGATGACTATATTAACCTAATAAGTGCATCTATTAAACAATGCCTAGATCTACATGCACCACTAAAACCTTTTAGCAACTCTAAGTATGGGCACCTCCTTCCACTAACTCAATATCTTATACAAAAAAAGAAGACAAATGTTACAGAGAATAAAGCGAATTTTTCATGCAAACTATAACCGAGTAAACAGCGACTACCAACTGATTAAAAGCCAGATTAACTGTATTAACGTTATAATAAGACAACGCATCAACGTTGAAACTAACCTCTTCTTTAAATCTCAGCTGCAGGCACTTAAACCATGCCCCCAAATATTCAAACAAATTAAAAAAATCAGTGGTAGGTTCTACTCTTCCTTTAATATTGCTAAAGACCCTATTAGTGTAGAGGGTGAGCAAATCTTTTCAACCCAAGACAAACTTGCTGCTTTTTCAGATCACTTCACAGACATTTATAAACTGCGAGAATTACCGAATGAAACCCTGAACTTAATGGCAAGTGGCAGGATGTCCAATCTCGAAACCTGCCTACACAGCCCACTCACTATATTTAGCGAAGTCAACAACGCATTGAATCCAGTAAACTCAAACCAAAGGCAATTTTTTGCCTCAACAGGAGAAACTGAAACTATTATACTGCATACAAACAATAAAAAATCGGCAGGGACAGATGAAATTCCCAATAATGTCATTAGGAAATGCGCGCCTAGTCTGGCTAGACATCTGACTATCATTATAAATAACTGCATAAATTCTGGCTACTTCCCCTCGCAGTGGAAACTAGCCTTGCTCTGCCCAATCCCCAAACAGCAAAGATGCGTTAACATTGATTCCTTCCGCCCTATCTCGCTTCTCCCCAACTTAGGTAAAATTCCTGAAAAAGTGATACTGGACAGATTCGCCTTATTTACAGAAAGTTTAATACCGGATAACCAGTTCGGTTTCGAAAAGGGAAGATCTGCAGAAATGGCAGTAATGACCCTAATGGATACCATCCGACGTAACCTCAGGAACAAGAATACCACGGTGGCGTGTGCATTAGATCTAAAAAAAGCGTTCGATATGGTTTCCCACAAGGGACTAATTTTTAAACTATTAGAAGCAAACTGCCCTTTAGCATTAACGCGTATAATAGTGAGCTTTCTAAAAAATCGAACACTACAAATTAAAATTAACGCGAACAAATCTGATCCTATTCCAGTCCTTTCTGGGGTGCCGCAGGGGTCTATACTTGGCCCAAAGTTGTTCAACTTTTATATAAGCGATATACCGTCAGCAATTCATTACTTAGAAGCCCATGCAGAGATCCCACTAGTCACTCTGGAGACCATCCACAGCCTCTTCTTCGCCGATGATATTATCATCTTCGATAATGATCCGAAACCCTTTGAGGCTCTTTCTAAATTAGCCACTCGCCTGGAACCTATCCTCAGGTACTTATATTTTACAATTGGGGCTTTCAAATAAATCCAAACAAATGTACCTTAACTTGCTTCCGCAACGCAAGCGGCAGAGGACACTTTAAAGCCGTACCTGAAAGCAAACGAATAAATCTTAAAGTTAATGGGCAAACGATTCCACTTAAAGACCAGCTCAATTACTTAGGGTTTCTCTTTAATAATAAAGGGAAAAGTAATCCTCACGCCAGGAAGGTTCTGAACAAAGTTAAAGGAGCAGCTAATATGCTTAATTCTCTCCTAGCATCAAAGTCAGTTGATCCTAAAGTCAAAACGTTAATGTATAAAACGTTAATTAGACCTGCCATTAGCTACTGTTTCCCAGCATGGTTGTGGATCTCTCCCACAGTAGCGAAAGAACTCCAGATTTTTGAGCGAAAAATTCTGCGTGTTTATCAAAGTATCGTCGCCCAAATAAAAAGTACTTCCATAACTTATACTTGTATGAGAAATCTGAAATATCCCCGCTATTACATTACATGATACTGGCCAGCAGAGTTCGGCTCAAAAACTGGGAAGAACACCCTCTATGGATAGCCCGAAACCTCTTCCTCAAGAATACCAATGAACCAGTACCAGATACGTACTGTCCGTCACCCTTCCAATTTCTATTCCCAACATCGAATGAGCTCCCGGACTCATTAACAATGGGTTCTGACTTGCCCCCCTTCTATTTGAAAGCATCTAATGAAATCCTAAGGGGATAATAATAATTTTAGATCCTTCATCCTCATGGTTGTTCCCTCTGAACGCCTATAAATCATTGTAACACCAGCTAGTGCGTCAATTAACCCTTCTGTAGTTACTCAGTGAACTATAGCTATATAAACAATACAATATAACCATAAAATATAAATATAGCATTGCATTATTTATCGACATATATCCACAATGTAATAATCGAGAACCAGAACATAATATCATTAATCCTGCTGTAACTTTCAATATATCTTGCTGCGAATATTAGTAAACTAAGTATCACGAAAATTTATCCTTAAATAGAAGTTTATTTTCCTTTCTTATTCATGTAGACTATAAGTATGTATATATAAAAAAAGAAGTAGTCAACAGTCATGAAAGTTTCTTAACGATTCAACCTTACTTTAGAAAAAAAGCAATACAAAGGAAATTATAGATGCGGGAGTGAGTTTCTTGTCTCTTTGAAAGTAAAATGAGACACCACATCTCCTCTATAATCTTCAAGTAGTAGTATTTAAGTTTCATTTAATTATTTAGTTTTAAGTTTTAGTTATTTTAAGTTTTTATAAGTTGAACAGAATTACTTAGGATAAGAACCATTCAAGCTAAAAAATCAACGAGCAATGATGAAAATAGACTACAACTGCTTAATGAAGTGAATTTATCGATCAGCTGAATCCTACTCAGCTGAATTTATCTCTGTACTAATCAATAGACAAATGACATAATTGACTGTCAATTGACCCTCTATATATATGTAATATAAACACAATGTAAAGAAAAAGCCTCAATAAAATGAAATGTTCATTTATTAAAATTAAGAGAGATGGGCCGCGGGTAAGTCCATTAGGACTGCGGCATAATGGTCTAGGGAGCAAAAATTTCTC
This sequence comes from Chloromyia formosa, assembly GCA_964017055.1. Taxonomy (NCBI): domain Eukaryota; kingdom Metazoa; phylum Arthropoda; class Insecta; order Diptera; family Stratiomyidae; genus Chloromyia; species Chloromyia formosa. The sequence continues at coordinate 53,455,898 of OZ024815.1, read as the reverse complement.
TTCCATAGTCCTCCGCGGGGCGCCCCTGGAACGGCAGTGATCATTGACCATTGCTAACCAAGTCAAGGCGCCTGTAATGGCGGTGCTATGATTAAGTTGAGGTAAACATTCCCCCTGTGGTGTGGGGCGTAAAAATAATACCACGGCCTTTCCCTTTGACGGCCTGTCGTTGAAACCGACAAACAAAGGACAGGATGTGTATGCCAGCAACTTGCACTATTCGAAATCTTCTATATGCCAAATAAACATCAACTATGCCTCGGATAAGGACTGAATCAACGGTTACGACTTTGGGCTATCGTACAATGACAAAGATTGGATCCTGAAATGTGCGTACTCTCCTGGACAATGGATTAGAAGGTCTCCAGAACGCACGATTTCTTCAATTAGAGAGTGAATTTCTGAGGTATACATTAAACATCTTAGGAGTTAATGAGATAAGATGTTGGAGCTGCGGAGAATTTATCTCTTCAAAGGGTAGAACTGTAATGTTGTACTCGGGTAGAGCTACCGGTAGTGGTCGTGAGTCAGGTGTGGGGTTCCTTTTAACCAGCCGCACGAAACTGTCTCCGATCCTGGGATCCGGTCTCCGACAGAATCGTGACCGCCAGGTTCCGGACCAAAATGAGGAACATCTCAATAATACAATGTTATGCCTCTACTGAACCCGACAATGTCTTGGTGAAACCCTCCTTCTACGAACAACTAAACGCCGCTCAGAGCAGAACATCTAAAGGTGACATTATAATGGTTGTGGGTGATTTGCATGCAAAAGTTGGCGCTGATAACTATGGGCTCAGACATGCGATGGGCAGGCACGGTCTTGGTGATCGTAACGACAACGGTGAAAGATTTGAAGAGTTCTGCAACTTTCAAGTGTCTTTTCATCGGTGGTTCTATGTTTGAGTATAAGGATCGCCACAAAATCAGTTGGTCCTCTGTTGATCGGCGCAGAACACAAAATCAAATCGACCACTTTGCCATTAATAAAAGATTCAAGAGTTGTCTCCTGGACGTGCAAAACTAGAAGTGTGCCGATATTGGAGTGGGAAGAGACCATTATCTTATGATCGCTAATGTTCGATTGCGTATTGTAGCCGTGCGCCGTCCTAGCGACGAAAGATCCAGGCGCCGCAAATTCAACACCGCACGACAATAAAATCCAAAATGTCTTACAACAATATAATGAGCATCTTGCAAAACAGCTGAGATAACCAGTCACCCAGATAGTGACATAAATGAAAACTGGGATGCCAAAAAAAATGCGTCCATTGATAGCGCAGATACCATCCTTGGCACAAACCCGGATTGCCGGAATAAGTCCTGGATTTCCGACGGTTTATAGTAGCGGATAGTTGAAAGAGAAGAACTGAGGGTTCGTTTGACTGCAGCATCAGACGACAATCGAAGCAGCATCGAACTCCTTTACCGTCAGAAAGATCGAGAAGTTCAGCGTAGTGTGCGACGCGATAAAAGAGATTATGCGCATTCTCTTTTAGACTTAGCAGAAGTAGCTCCAAGAAGTAACAACTTAACCGCCGTATACGGTGTCGTAACTCCTGCCAACATCCGGCGAAGGATAATGATGGAAAGATACTTACCTTCGAGGAAGATCAAATGACTCGGTGGAAAAAACACTTCGGCGCGGTCTTAAACCTTGTAACCTCTGGTGAAGTTCCCCCTCATATAGATAATTTAGCTAACCATCAAAATGTGCGTATACGGTCCACTGCCCCGACTAAAGAGGAAATAGTCACTGCAATTATTTCACTAAAACGAGGAAAGGCTGCCGGACTCGACGGTATCCCTGTCGAAAGTTATCAAGCAGCGCCAAGCATATCTGCCGAGTTGCTGCACCCACTTGTTGATAAAGCGTGGAATACAGAGATCATTCCCAATGAATGGAAGGAAGGTTTGATCACCAAACTTCCGAAGAAGGTTAGCCTCACAGACTATAATAATTCGAGAGGCATTTGTGTGTTTCCTGCCGTTGCCAAGATAATAGCTAAAATCATCTTGGAAAGACTAAAGGCCCACTTAGAAAGCACAATTGATGAAGAGCAGGCAGGCTTTCGATCCGGATTCTCCTGTATCGATCACATTAACACCTTGCGAATCATCATCGAGCAATGCGCTGAGTACCATTCTCCGCTTCACTTCCTTTTCATCGATATCGATCATGTGAACCGGGATTCGATATGGGCAGCCTTGCGCAGAAAAGGCATCCCTGAGAAGCTTGTGGCTATTATTAAGGCAATCTATGACGGCGCAAATGTCGCGTTCTACATAAAGTTAAGGTGTCGGGGGACTTTGAGATTCGCAAAGGAGTTCGGCAGGGGTCACCGATCCTATTCCTCATAGTGATCGGCGATGTGTTGCATGCAGCCCTATCCGGGCTAGACAGAGAAATTCAATGGACTTTGACATCTTACCTACAACATCTTGACAACGCTAACTATCCCACAAAATAATGGATCTGTCCCCAATGGCGCTAGATATCGAGAGGGAGGCAAGCAAGGTTGGGCTAAAGATTAGTACCAACAAGACCAGGGTTCAAATAAAAGCAAAGCAAAGCAGTTACCTCAGCATCAAGGCCAAGCTGGGCTTGTTTCGCTCACTGGTACTGTCTGTCTTTTGTATGGGAGCAGTACATGGAAAGTTTCGGTAAGAGTTACCAGAAAGCTGCAAGTTTTCGTCAACTCATGCCTTCGTCGAATTCTAAGAATTTCCTGGTCCGAAACAATATCAAATGAAGAGCTAAGTCATCGTACGGGTCAGATGTCAATCGACGAATTGTTATGCAGTCGAAAATGACAGTGGATAGGTCACACATTGCGGAAGAGTGATGCATGGCATGGCTTTGCATGCCATGAAATGGAACCCCATTTCCAACCAAGGCCGACCAAGAGGGGGTCCTAGAATCACATGTCGATCTGTGGCAAAGGAATGTCAGGTGCTGGGTAAATCTTTTGGGGAGTTGCGTCCCATTGCCCAGAACAGAATACGATGGCGCGCAGGAGTGGTCGACGCGCTATGCCCCGCTAGGCGTTAAGGCAGAGTAGTATACATATCGATCGCAAACAGCACCGAAAATTCGCCGCAGAACCTTGCGTTTAAATGTGTCTAGCATATTTCCGGAGGCTTGGGTTAGGGTCAACGTTTCGCAGCCATAGCATAGTACTAGCCGAATGATGGTTTTGTACCCACGGAGCTTCGTGTTTCTGTGCACATGCTTCGATTTCATTATGGGGAGAACAGAGAAAAAACTCTTATTAGCTAACTGTATCCGTCGCTTGATTTCGTCAGTTTCGGTGGCGTCCCTTGACAAGTTCCAACCCAGGTATATGAATGATGTCGTTCACGAACTCGATGTTGAGGTCCCCCACCTTGATGCTCGGTTGTGCAGGTGTCCTTGTCACCGATTGCATCATTATTTTAGTTTTACCCTCGTTGATACGTAGTCCAACTTCTTTTGCAGCGGTATCGAGCGTATGCAGAAGTTCTTCTGCGTCGGCCAATCTTCGGGACATGATATTGATGTCGTCGGCATACGCTGCTAATTGTATCGACTTGATGAGTAGCGTCTTGCTGTTGTCCAAATTCATAGCCCGAATAGCGTATTCCAGTGTTAGGTTGAAGAGCGTCGGCGCCAGTCTATCGCCCTGCTTCAGACCAGTGCGTGTTTCAAATAGATCCGTAAGTCTACTATGGATTCTGACCTGTAAGACGGAGTCGGTCAGCGTCATCTTTGTCAGCCGCACTATTTTTGCCGGTATACCAAATTGCAGCACGATGTTGTACAGTACAGCACGATCGACACTGTCGTATACCTGCTTGAAGTCGAGAAAGATTTGATATACGTCTACTTTGTATTCCCAGCACTTCTGGAGTATCACTTTGACCGTAAAGAGCTAATCGGTTGTGGAGCGACCAGGTCTGAAACTGCTTTGATATTCGCCAATGATTCGTTCTGCGTACGGTTTTATTCTATTTTCCAGAATTTATTTTCTTTTACATCTTGGGTTAGTTAGCCTTAAAATTTTAATATACCCTCAGTGCAAATAAAATCTAACAAATTTTATTTGAAAAAAAAAATTGCTGAAAAAAGCAAAAGCGCAACCCGTTGGCAGAAAACTCACAAACGCGGACCAATTTGCGGACAGTCTAAAAACCGACGTAAAGGACATTTGGTTTTTACATTTAAATACATATATAATTTGTTACCTAAATAATGCCGATTAGCATAGATTGCCGAACCGGCCGTCTTAATCTGTGACCACCAGTTACTAACCTGCAAAATGAATTTAAATAATAATTAAAATATGAACACATAAAAATATAACTTACTTACCGGCAACGTAAATAATTTTCCTGTCCCTGCCAATGGCGTCAAAACTTCTTGTTCCCATTGAATATGTCCCTGATCCCGTCCGTTGTGTCCATTATATGATCCATTATATTCCAATTGGCGCGAATGAAAGATGGACGACATCAAATTGAATACTTCTGTCGAACAAACGTACACACCGCAATTAATAAATGTGGACACATACGAGCTCGGTTTCTCCACATAATGCGATACTGAGCCAGAGTCTCGATCAAAAACCAGGCAACCATAGTGAACAGCTTGTTGTCGTGTCGCTTCCGTGCTCATAATTGTAATTGTTGCTTGTCCTTCACGACTCATATGAAAATCGTGTAAAGCTTGCAATGGGAAATCGGCACAAACGTCTCCGTTCAAGACGAAAAATGCTTTTGGATTACCACTGCCAATTTGATCACGGAAGTGATACATTCCACCAGCTGTTCCGAGGGGCGTGAATTCTTGAAGATATCTGAAAAAAAAAGAAACATAGAAGATGGAGTGATAGATTGACGTTAGGGTTAAGGTCGCTTCGAAAATTTTCAATTTATACTTTTCCGATATATGCAATACAAGAAAATGTCCATTTCCCCAATGGATCTTCTCAAAGTAGGTCTAAGTAACCCAACATTTTTCTACTATCTTATAGGGAATAGGGATCAGAAGGAAAAACGCGGTTCGCGGATTTCGTATACTCAACTTTACATACATCTTTGCCGATGAGATTGTGGGGCTATTTTAGGTAGGTAGGTAAATCAGGCTGCCATGATTCTCACAGCACATTTCCTGGGAAACCATCACTTTCTTGCAAATATGTATGCCTAATAAGCAAAATTGTTGAAGACTAAGTTCTGAAAAACTAAGTGGATCCCTCTACGGTTAATGGTAGTGCAGCTACGAGCGATTTCCGGAACGTGTCCAGTTTAAACACCAGTTATCCTTTTGATCCCCCTCCCAGGATAAAGACCACAATTTTCGACTGACACCCTGCACTCTCCAAGTCTCCTACACCCGCTAGACAAAACTCCATAAAAAAGGAAAAGTTGAAGGACAACGTCGGCTAAAGGCCGAAATACATGCAGACGTGAACGGACGGACGTATCTTCTTTTGGGTATTATCACGGGGTCAGGGGCAGATGTGCATGATTTCAATTGAATTCATTTGTTTTCAGTTTCATTCAACGGCAATCAATTAATTCCCCTTGGATGGCTAACGAAAGTTTTCAAAAGTTCGTAACGTTTATAGATGCGGGACGTTGCGAAGTATGCAATAGTACTTCCTCACGAGGCGAACATTTCAGAGCTTTGTGCTCTGACGAGAAACTCACGCTGCCGGGTGCTCACCCAGCACACTTAGTCCATCATTTGGACCGTTGTGTTACCACCAAAGTAGCCTGTTATAACCTAGGCGTTAAACCAGCCTGAGCTGGTTATAAAGCGGTAGAGCTGTATGACACTCGTGTTTTTAATGTCGTCCAGGTCCAGGAAAAACCAAGAGCCAAGGAATTTCTTCCGCCTCGCAGCCAAGGCCGGACAGTGACAGAGAAGATGCAGAACGCTTTCCTCCTCATCCACATCCTCACAGCTCTTGCAATAGTCGTTATGAGGAATACGGAGCCTCCAGGCAAGCTCACCAATGGGACAGTGCCCTGTAATAACCCCCACAACCATGCCAATGTACTTCCTATTCAATGAAAGCAGTGCGGCAGAGCGGTCAGGGTCAAGTTTCGGCCAAATCAATTTCGTCGTCTGGCACGTGTCGCCGTTTAGCCATCTAATGTTCGCTCTGTCAATCGCGACGGCTTTAATTATAATTTTGCATGATGCGATTGGCATTCTAATGTTTAAACGGTCTCCGTCAAGAGCGCCGGTAGTCCCTTCTTTAGCCAGTTCATCCGCGACGCAGTTACCCACGAAGTCGCCATGGCTCGGTATCCAACAGAGCGTAATGTTGAAAAATGCACCCATCTCTTTAAGAATCGACCGACACTTAGCGATGGTTTGCGATGTAGTCAGGACGGATTCGAGCGATCGAATTTCAGCCTGACTATCCGTGTAGATCGTAACGTCTCTCATGGTCACTACATGATTTCCTAGCCAGGTCAACGCTTCAAAAATTGCAGTAACCTCTGCCTGCAGGACACTGCAGAAATCTAGAAGGTGGAGTGACAGGTTAATCCCCAGTCCTTCCGAATAGATGACCGCCCCAACACCGCCAACGACCCTAGAGCCATCCGTGTAGATGACTATGGAGTCGGTGGTCAGGGGTGTGCTATTAGCCCATTGACCCCTTGGCGGAATCAAACTGGTGTAGTTTCGGCCAAAAAGGTATTTCGGAGAGATATAGTCAGTCTCCGTGGGGAGACTCAAAATATCCAGTACAGTTGAGTGCCCGCATCTCAGCGTGCGCCACTGGCCAGTCTCACGGAGACGCAGGGCCGTGTTTGCCGCCAATTGTTCACCACAAATATCCAACGGGACCAAGCCGAGCACCATGTCTAGCCCGGCTGACGGAGTGGTCCTGAAGGCCCCCGTCATGGCCATCGCAGCTAGTCTTTGTACCTTGTTCAGTAATTTAATATAAGCCCCTACTCGAAGTGCTGTCCACCACACACTAATTCCGTACTCACTGTTGCTCATGGGGAAATATATCTTCGGAGATCATCGTCAAGTATATCCAATATGAATTATGCATACATGGTATTCGTCAACTTTTCGCGGAGAGCGATTAAATCTGTAAGCTTTTGTTTGCAAGCACTATGCACTAGCACTTATGGAATTTACATAATTTAAGAAAAAGTTCATATGTTGTGTGTGCAAAATTGACTGCGAATGAGAATTGATCAAAAAAGATGAACAATCGAAAATTGCCGTCCGTCAGCCCGTCTACATGTATTTCGGTCTGAAACCACATCCAGACTCTTTAAATTAATTACGTAACTATCTTTAAACCATAGAAGTGATATAATAAAAAAAATTATTTCGAAGGGACGTTAAGTAATTTAGGCTTATAATTAGTCAGGACATAATGTTCATGTAATTGATAATGCGATGTGTTCTATATAAAAAATTAGATCCTGTTTTTTGGCTCAATCAGGATCTAAGAACGGAAGAAGGGAGTACGATGCTTTCGAAACAATTGTTTTCTACAAATACAAATAAAAAACTCGTAAAGGAAAAACCTTATTATTTGAAATTTATTTAATAATACGAGAAACAATCGAAAAAAAGTAAACGAAAAGTAGATTTTAAATTTGAAATTTCTGTGGAATGCTGGTGCGCACATCTGTTCAACTTTATGGTCCGAACCTTACACAGTTCCTTACTGGACATGGAGACTATAGGCACAGGTTTAAGTTTGAAGACTCGCCAGAATGTCTAAGAGTAGCTGAAGACCCGAAACACGTTCCATTGTCCGACAAACTACCCCCTCGATGAGGGTATTTTGTCGACTTAAAACATCATCTAGCTTCTGCCACTCACTTCCGGCAAGCTTTCGCGAGGCTGGATTGGTTTTTCAGAAACATGACCTGAAATGATATGACACCTAATTTAGCACACACCTCGATGAGGGTAGTTCATTGACCTGAAACATCACCTTTGCGTGCCCCTGCCACCCACTCCCGGCGAGCTTTCTTTCGCACGTCAAGACCTTTCATTTGGCACCTTATTTAGCCCAAACCTCAATGAGGGTAGTTTGTCAACTTAAAACATCATCTTTGCGCGCTCATGCAACCTACTTCCGGCAAGATTGAGCAAGGCAGGATTGTTTTTTCGAAAAGAGAACGAAAAAGAACCTTTGATTTGACACCATACTTAGCAGAAAACGCTATGGAGGTAGTTCGTCCACGTGAAATACAATCTTGCACGTTTCTGCCACCTACTTCGGGAAAGATGAGGCTAGGCAGGATTAGTTTTTCGGAAAGGGCAAAACCTTTGATTTGGCACTGTATTTAGCGGAAACGCAGCGAGGGTACTTTGTTGATACCAAACATCACCTTTGAGCCTTCCTGTCACCAACTTCCAGCCAGTTTGGACAAGGCATGATAGCATAGCATGTCCAACTTAAACCACCGACGAGCTCGGACGTGTTTCTCCCTTTCTGCAACCGTGCAATTTTAATTAACATTTTATCCATTATATCTTTACCTTTGAACTGTGATTGTTTCTCCCTTTCTGCAACCGTGCAATTTTAATTTTAATTAACATTTTATCCATTATACCTTTACCTTTGAACTGCGATTGTGTATCAACTTTTGCTGTGTGGTGTAATTTCATTATAAAGCCCCAATCAATTGTGAAAGACCCTATAAACAGTGTCCCCATTTCAATTTAACTGAATTTGTGTTTTGAACAATCGCGAACAATTATGCATGACCCTATAAAAAGTGGCCCTATTTCCCTTTAATTGTAATTGCGTGTGTGTGTCTTTCTGCCAAGTGGTGATAGCGTTGATCATGAGTCATAAGTGTTCTTTGGCCAATTGCTCTGCCTACGACAACAATTTCAAGTTCGTATTGTGCAAAGGCTTTTGTCAGAGAAGACTTCATGGTACATGCATGGACGCTCCCAGAGATTGGTACTCACCATACCTCGCTGATCACTTTATCTGCTCCGATTGCCAGAATACGGAACTAGCTCTAACATCAATGTTCCGTAGTATCGTTGAGCACGTGGATAATCTTCACACAGATAAAGATGTCATGATTGCAAGACAAGCAGCTCAAACTAAAGCCAGCGGTGAGAGTTTCTCCGAAATGGCAAGATGTTTTGACGATTTGATTCACCAAATTTCAAATAATACCCAGATCAATAACATTGAAAAAGTAATGTCGGTCATCGATAAAAAACTCTCGTCGATCGCAGACATTATTAATAATAAAACGCCTAGTGAAACAAACGCTAACAATATCGTGAAAGACCTAAAGTCGGAATTCTTCGAAAAACTGTATAGCAAAGTGGAGTGCCTAGAGCTTTGCTTCCGTGATATCGTAGAACGAATAAACAGTGCGCCCCCTGTATCTAAATCGCCCTTTAGTGAAAATCCCATTCCCCCACCAGAAAATCCCACCGCGGTAACCAAGTCACCAATCTTAGAACCTCAACTCAACGTTCCTTTGGCTGTGCCTCCGATCGTCCAAGAAGCGACCGTCAAGCCAATTTCACGTTTTGGCACACTGTGGTCCCAAGACGAATGGGAGAAACGAATAAAAAAGATCAAAGCCATTGATAGCTCTGCCCGCAGATGTCGAGAATGCGTAAAAACCAATAACGTATCTCACATAACGTTCTTTGTAAGAGGTGCTCCAAATTTCGCCGACGAATCCTGGTTAAGTGGACTTTTAAAGAGCGAACTATTAATTGATGAATGCATTTGTCAATTGGTATACCTCCGCCACATTAACAATAAAAAAACTAAAGCCTTCAAGTTGTCCATCCCGGCGCGTTACGATTGGCTCCACGAACCAAAAGGTAATGAAGCGTATACTTGGAAGGGAATGCAATTTAGAATTTGGCGCACGAAATTTGCATCCTTATCTACGTCAACGAGATTTAAAACAGCGATAATAGATAAGAATATTGTAAATAATGTACTATATAAACCAAACAAACTTCCTAAGACTAAATCTGGTTCTAACTCTAACTTAAATCCCACTTTACTAAAAAACGTAGGTCCCCCCAGCTATAACTCAGGTTCTATGCCTATCTCTGAAACTATCCCACATACATCAACCCCCGCGAATATTAGTGTCAATTCCCTGTCTAGTAAATCTTATCGTCCAATTCGAAATAAAAGCGACGGTCAAGCAATATCAGCTTCTGTATCAAAATCTTCTGACACAAAGCTTTGCGACCCAAAGAAGCCGCCTGACTCAGGCGAAAATTCGACAGCTCCTAATTATAACAATTTTGTTCGTGGTGATCCCCATATGCCATCCACAACCGGTTCAATAAATATTCCTGACGCCCCTACTAATAATCCAACCGGACCCACTTTTCTTGACCCACTTACACCACCGGTTGTTAAACTGACCAAGAACTCAGTCGTTGACCTTGATAGCAGGTATTTACTTTCAAGATTACGGGAACATAAAATCTATGAAAGCGTTCGTTTGTTCCTCGCATATACCTATATGCACGATGCTCCCGATAGCACTTGCATTGATGGGAAAACTAAGACTAACCTGAAAGTCCTAATTCAACAAGAAGGTCTGCCCACTGATGTTACTTCGCTGCGTAGTTTTTTCAACAGATATCATGTAGGTTTTGGAATGTCCCACGAACAGGTGAAACGTGACCTCGAAACCTATCGATACTTTGTAAGCTCTAAGCACATGTCCCGCCTGCAGAAAATTCCCGAAGACCACAAGAAGTATTATTCCTAATGAGACGGTTGCCCAAAATATCCCCAGGTTAGAAGGTTTTATTCCAAACGAAAAAGCTGCCCTAAATACCCCTAGATTTTATTACCATAACTGCAGCGGAATGCGGGGTAAAGTAAATTCTCTTTTCCTTGATGCCAAGTCTTATCATTTTAATGTTTTGATAATAACGGAAACTTGGTTAAATGACGCCTTCAAAAATGAAGAAATCCTTGACTCCAGCTGGTCTATTTATAGATGCGATCGGAACTATAATCTAACCGGCACCTCTAGGGGAGGCGGTGCTCTAGTTGCTATACAGAATTCGCTTCCAAGTGAGCTAATTATTGTACAACCCATTCCCATACTACATTTGAACATATATTCGTGAAAATTTCACTAGAGAATCACCACATTTACATAGGAGTCTTTTACATACCTCCCCGTTCTGACGAAAATACTTTTAACGATGTATGTGAAATAATCACCTCCATCACCGCTTCGCTTAACGATAACGACAAAATTATAGTCCTTGGTGATTTCAATTGCCCGAACATCAAGTTTATACTAGACGAAAATGATAAACTTCTCCTCCCAGTGAACCTTACTGAAAACTCTGACTTCAACCTAATCAGCACTTTTTACGGCAATGACTTACAGCAAGTAGTTCCGACTTCTAACCAGAACGGTAATTGGTTAGATCTTATTTTCACCAATTTTTATGATGAGGTGGTTGTTAGTCCAACTGTAGAATCAGAAAATATTTTTTATAACACGCATCACCATTTTGCGATTACAGTTGAACTTTCAGCAACTAGTATACCTTTTAAACAATCCTATCAAAATGAAATTGTTTACGACTTCTCAAAAGCAAACTTCGAGGATATCAGAAATTACCTAGATTCCATAGACTGGGAAACTAATTTATCGAAGTCTAATCTAGACGACACAGTATCCTCCTTCAACAGCATAATCCTCGATGTAATTAATATGTATGTGCCCAAAATTAAAAAACGCAACCCGCTTTCCGAACCCTGGCTCGACAGAAATCTAAGGACCCTTAGAAACGAAAGAAACAAAATCTACAGGCTTACTAAAAACGACCCCAGTGTTAGCCCTAACGTAAAAGCAAAGTACACGGAACTAGCAAATGAGTTCGCCATGAAGTCCCGCGAAGCATATCAACTGTATGTCAATTCAATGGGTGAGAAAATTATCAACGACCCTAAAAAATTCCTTAGCTTCGTCAATATGAAACGTAAGACTGCTGGTTTTCCTGTTTCCATGTCCTATGGTACGGCTTCGTCCTCCAGTCCACAAGAAATTTGCAACTTTTTCGCTGACCATTTCCAAAACACTTTCTGCTTAGTTAATAACTCGAGATCCTCATTACCCTTGACCCTTTCTAACCCAATATGTCTTATTGACGGGATTAACATCACACCGGAGGAAATATCAAATGCAATTGCTGAACTAAGTATAGATAAAGGTCCTGGCCCTGACTTAATCCCTCCCTATTTTTTGAAGCAGTGTTTGGATCAATTGCTCGTTCCCCTTTATATTATTTTCAATAACTCCCTCCAATCTGGCGTCTTTCCTTCTTGTTGGAAATATTCCCACATCACTCCAATTCATAAGAGCGGTGATAAACGGTTGGTCGATAACTATCGAGGTATTGCAATTCTATCGGCAATCCCTAAGTTATTTGAGAAAATGGTTTGTGACAAACTCACCACTGTCGTTGACCCGCTTTTGAATGAACAACAACATGGATTCCGCAAAGGCAGATCGACCACAACCAACCTCATAATCCTAGTTTCCGAGGTTCTATGTGAAATTGAAAAGGGGAATCAAGTTGACGCAGTTTACACTGACTTTAGTAAGGCCTTCGATAGAGTTGACCACAAAATTCTAATTGAAAAATTACACAAATTTGGGATATCTGGGTCCATTCTAAGTTGGCGCGGCTCGTACCTTGTCAATCGTACCCAATTCGTGAAATTTCAAGGTTGTATATCCAGGAGTATATTCGTATCCTCTGGTGTACCACAGGGCAGCCATTTGGGTCCCCTATCCTTCAACATTTTTATTTCCGACCTATCACAGTCTTTATCTGATATTCCCCATCTTCTCTATGCCGACGACCTTAAACTGTACATTCTGATGTAACATTCCTTCAACAGAAGCTTCAATTCCTCGAAGAATGGTGTAATCAAAACAATTTATTCCTCAACGCCAATAAGTGCCAAGTAATAAGTTTCTCCCGTAAAAGCGAAATTATAACGCATTCTTACCAGCTGCTTAACGATAAATTGAATCGAGTTGACCATATAAAAGACTTAGGTGTAGTGCTAGACAACAAACTATGCTTCAATTTACAATATGACATGGCGCTGTCCACAGCTAATAAGCAACTCGGCTTCATTAAAAGACGGGCTAAAGAATTTCAGAATCTCTGGGTCACTAAATCTTTATATTCCACACTCGTGCGACCTCTTCTTGAATATGCTTGCGTTATCTGGAACCCAGTACACGAAATACACAGTAACAGGTTTGAGTCAATTCAAAAACAATTTCTCCTTTTTGCACTAAGAAATCTATTTAATCCTGCCGATTTCCGTAACCTCCCTTCTTACCAATACAGATTAGGTCTTTTAAATCTAATGAGTGCATTCACGACGCTCGTTTTATCCGGATCGCTACGGATCGCTACGGAGTGCTACGGAGCGCTCCGTAGCGCTACAACCCCTCCCGGTCGTGATTGCAACCGCTCCTTCCATCCGCTCCGGAGCGGTTACTTCCCCTTGGTAGCAGAAATTTTTTACGCTCTCTGGACATGTAGCGCTACATTTGACAATTCGCAGCTGGTATGTGCTTTGTGACGTTTGTGTACATCAAAAGCGCAAATAGAATCCCCGTCTATGTAAATTCACTGTCTTCTCGTCTTTGATTTGATATTTCCTTGTTTCGTGATGTGCCAAAGAAATGTTTTGCGATGGAAAATTGGCAATTGTCAAATATTTGCGGTGTCACCTGTTTGTCAGACATTTCATATGTAGCGGTTCAATCACGAAAGAAATGTTGACAGGTAGCGTCTCCTCAAATGTGTAGTGGAGGGGATATAGCGTTCCGTAGCGAAAATTTTTCACATGAATGCAGCCAATGACACTCGCTTCTCGAAGAACGCTACTCAGTGCATGTTTTACATTTGACGTTATTAGCGGCGCGGCTAATGTCAATTTCCTATCTGAAAAAATAACTTTCAATGATCAATTGAGACGAACCAGACATACTGCTCTCTTAAAAGAGTATCAACATCGAACCGCTTATGGCTACAACGAACCCATAAATAGGTGCTGTCGAGTTTTCAATTCAATTAGAATCCATTATTCCCCTGGGATATCTAAATTTAAAATACTTTTAAACATAACTTAATAAAAGCCCTCAATTCTTCCTAGATTCCCATTCCCCCAATCTCTCTTCATAAATTAAATGAAATCTATGTAATTGTAATTGTTATACTGTTACCTTGTATTGGTTAAATAAATAAATAAATAAAATATTCGGGCGCCCTGCCCAGCTCTCTACGCTTTTATGCGTTTGCGATTGCAAACCGACATGAGGGTAGTGGGACCCATTTTTAAACTATTTTAACTCCTCGAATTGCTCTCGGAGCGACTATTTGGTCTCCGATTCTTGTAATCTGATTAAGTGAAAACAGTACCTTTCCTAACTGCAATAATTTTTTATCCGAAGTAAATACGGAGCGACTCACTCCCTTCTCCAGTACATTTGGTACTAAATCTGTGGCGCAGATACAAAGTCTTATAATAACATTATTTTTACCATACTAATTAAGAAATAAGAATAAAAGTGGAGTGGGTCATTGCGAGTCTAAGTAAAAAATAACTCAAATTCGCTCTTCACTACCACACAAAAATAATCGGCTTAAAGCCAATTCTTCCCCGGTCACTTGGTTTCATCCACACCACGGATCACTCTGCAGAAGCTGCCTTAATCCATGGGGGAAGCAGCTGACCAAGTCAGGGGTTTGTATTCCGACCTAAATCGGAATACGTCCTTGAGTGAAATGATAACACCTTATAAACCAAGTGACCGGGGAAGAATTGGCTTTAAGCCGATTATTTTTGTATGGTAGTGGAGAGCGAGTTTGAGTCATTTTTGACTTAGACTCGCAATGACCCACTCCACTTTTATTCTTAACAACTATGATATGCGCTTATGCGTGAATAAACACAGTGGCATTTAGTTAAGAAATAATTAAAAGATACAAACAAAAAAAACAGCTAAATTAAAAAATTAATTAAATAAATAAATTATTATTAATTAATTAATATAAAATAATTAATTAATTAATACAAAATAATAATAATTATTTTCCTCGATTATATGCGCCGCTACCGATGATCGTATTACACGTCTTCCACCGTTGAAGGCCTCCTTAATAGCCATGCAGAGCAGAGCAGGTTAAGACGACACAATAAGACAGTTTGGAAAAGGCAGATAGATGTAGCCTGAATGGCTGACCAACACCTAAGCGTCTCAGGTTTAGTAAGATGGAATGATTTGTGTAGTTGGACCTGCAACATAGTTGTGTGAACTCCAGCACATTTATTAAACCATCTGAAGCAGCTATCTCGGAGGCTATCCCCTGAATGGGGTTAAGCGATGTGCTGACAACTCGTCCTTTTAAAAACCACTCCACGTCAAGAAACCTGGAACAAAAGCCTCGGATTGGACGGATCAACAACGACGACCACGCAAACGACTAACGGATTATTCTTTCGGATCCTGAAATGTACGCTCCCTGGACAAACCGGGGGCCGAGAAGGACCTCCTTCAACAGGTCGAGAAGTACAAACTGACCATTACTGCAGTCCAGGCAACAAATTGGCATGGCAGCGAGATCAATAACAAGAAATCGCACACAATTTTTAAAAGTGGCAAACCATCGGGCCACAAGAAGTTTGGAGTAGCATTTATAGTGGGCAATCACCTCAAGCCGCACATTACTGACTACAAACCCATAAATGAACGGCTGTGTGCGATTCGCAATAAGATTCGACTGTTCATTCTCTGGCTCATCAATGTGCATGCCCCCACTAAAGTTGAAGAAGACGCAGTAAAAGATGAGTTCTACGCCCGCCTTGAGACTCTCTTCGACTCATTCCAACAAACAACGTCAAACTGCTGCTGGGAGACTTTAACCCGAAAGTCGGAAACGAAAGTTGGCACCGGGGGACCACTGGAGGACACAGTCTCCATGAAAAATGTAACGACAACCGCCTGCGACTTATCGACTTTGTCCGCAGCGTCCGCAGTAGGAACCTAGTCGTAAGCACTACGTGTTTCCCGCATCGACGCATTCACAAGCAGACCTGGAAATCTCCAGACGCAAATACCGTCAAACGAATTGATCACGTCCTCATTTGCAGGAGGTGGGCGTCTAGTATGATAGATGTCCCCTCCTATCGAGGAGCAAACTGCGACTCAAATCATCACTTGGTGAAGACGACCTACAGATGTATAGTTCCCTCAGTGCAGAGAATCAGCCCTCCCCTGCGGTTGATAAGCTTCTGAGCGATGCTACGGCGGTGGCGTATACTACCGCCCATGAGGAAAGACTATGACCTACGCTACACAACATCAGCAACACAGGCGTCCATAGGCTATGGGAAGAACTCAAGGGTGCCATCAAAGAGGTCGCAGGGAAGGTCATGGGATATAAAGCCTGGCGAGCGCGAAATAACTGGTTCGACGAAGAATGCAAAAATTCACTTGACGCGAAAAATGAGGCCTATAGACAATGGATTCAACGAGGAACCAGAGTCAAAAGAGAAAAATATGACGAGCTACGGCGAATATCGAATAGAATAATTAGACGTAAGAAACGTAAATACTTTGACCAGCAGTTGCTGAATATAAACGAAAACTTAGCTAATAGGAACATCAAACAAGCGTCCAAACTATTAAACACAATTAAGAACGGCTACCAACCCAGGATTAGCCTTTGTAAGGACAAGGATGGAAACATCTTCATCAAACCGATGGCATTAACAAACGATGGGCCTCTTATTTTGAAGAACTTCTGAACCTACCATCTGACATCCCCACACAAGAAGCTCTCGACGATATAGTTGATCTCGGTCCACCCATACAACCCGCAGCAGTAGAGAAAGTTGATCTCGAGTTGCGGTCACTAAAACGAAATAAAGCGCCGGGTGCTGACGAGATTCCAACTGAACTGCTAAAATTCAGTGGAACGGGTCTAGTTTATGCCATACATCAATTATCATCAATATGGACAACAGCAAGACGCTACTCATCAAGTCGGCACAATTTTCAGCGTATGCCGACGACATCAACATCATGTCCCGAAGATTGGCCGACGCAGAAGAACTTCTACATACGCTCGATACCGCTGCAAAACGGTACATGCAGACGCTGCGCAATTACTGGGCTTTCAAGATTGGAGGACGCGGTCACGTGACCGAGTTAATTGGAGGACAAGGATCCAGGCGGCCAAGCCCCGACGTCGGGCTGTCGCGCCACGATAATGATGCTCTGGATAGAAAATTAGTGCAAGAATGCGGCGCAGGTGTCGAAATTTTCAGACAGTTTAAAGTTTGGGAAGCACATAAAATCCACTTACTGTCAATAAAATGTTCATTTTGTGTAATTATATGAAATAGTAAACATGATTTTGATGCCAAAAGGAAATTTGTCCGATTGTACCTGTACTAAGGATTTAAGTTTCCTCTTGAAATTTGAGTTGACGTTTGAATGCTAAACTAAACCAAGACACACTCCCACCAAAGATATGCCCCGTTTTCGTTCCTGTGGCAGCCGATTCTTCGTACCGGAACGACCCGTTTTTCAACGGCCAAGAGCTGCCCTCGATGCAAAAGGAACTGCAGTATTCGACGCATCGCTACCACAACAACAACATATGCCCCGTTTTCATCTTCGCTACTCTAATCTGCTTTATAGCGTTTGTTGACGCTTATCTTGCTCCACACCGCTCTATACAAAAAAAAACGCAGCTAATATGATCGTTGAATCTTGTGGTCATGGGCGAACGCTTTATTCGCTTTACAAACAGATCAATTCATCTACCTCATCCTTTCCGTCAAATCGAAGACTTCAGTCTGAGATGGTTCAAAGAACACGATCAGGAGGTACGTAACTCACACTGCACACATACATATCTTACGGAGTAATTTCTCGTCGATGCACCAAACTCCGCACTCAATCTCGCTCGTTGCCGTTAATATTTTATTAACTAAATTGGATCGTTTAAATGGCAAAATGTTCATTGTTCAAAATTCAGCCAAATCGAAGTAGAATTTATTGAAAGGTGTAGGTGCATTAAATTTGGGAAAATGACAAGCAAGCACGCAAAATATGATACCTCTTTTCTCTACCGCTCTCATGAATACTTCATGAGAAGAATAAACGATGTGACAATTAATACCTATTAGGATATAGCTAATTACTTAGGTAATGTGTCAAATTGTTTAACTATTTATTACATTTAGGTATATTTAATGCTTTGTACGGTGTTGTGGGTGTTCTTAACTTTTGTTCCTTCAGTAGAAATTTCCATCTTGTACCTTAACATCGTGTGTGAAATTGTTGTTGAACTCTTCCTTTCGTAGAATGGAGAAAAATAACAGCAAATATGCACTTAGGCAGATGTGGATTGCTATAAGGGTGTTAGGATTTGATCCGCCGAAAAAGTACAGAGTCGTTTATATTTTATATTCAATTTTTTTAAATACCATCGTAACTTTCTATTATCCGTTTTCAATGTTTCTGAATATGTTTTTGCTTGATACGAAAAAGGAGATTGTCTCGAATATGACATTGACCCTCGTTGTTATCATCTGCAGCATCAAAGCCACAAATATTTTTTTGAAGAGGAAAGAAATATATAGAATCAGGCATCATTTAACTCGTCTCGATTCTAACGTGAATTTTTCAGAAGGAATTGGTTATTTTAAATATGTAGTGAAAATGTCCCAAAGATTTTTTCTTATTTATGCATTCATTTACGGAATGGTTGCAGCTACCTGTGAGTTTCCAGTTATTTTCGCAACAGGACAACGTTTACTCTATCCAGCTTGGTTTCCATGGAATTGGAAAGAGTCGTTCACGACTTACATATTGCTGCATGCGTATCAGTTTCTTGGAATTTATGTACAAATCTATCAAAATTTGCTAAATGATTGCTTTCCTGGAACATTATTGTGGCTACTCAAAGGACATTTGCATGTTCTTGGAATGCGAATAAAAAAAATCGGATATGATAGGAAATCGGCAGATGCAAACTACAAGGAGTTAATAGATTGCATCAAGAGTCACAAAGTATGCGTGGAGTAAGTATTTTTTAAGTGAAATGTATTGTAATAATTCTTATTAACCCATTTCTGGCCGGTACCCGAAATACTGAAAATATTTTGAAACCCTTAATAAGTTGTGCTATGGGGAGGTCGAATAAAGTTTTCCAAGTGAAAAAATTAAAATTAGTTTTCCCGTTTAGCTGGGAAAATATGTTGCGTATACGCAACATTGGCGGTTAAGGAACATGAATGAAAACAATTTTTTTTTTTTTTCATTTATTTTACATTGAAATGGATGAAATCGATTTTTATATAATTTTTGTAATACGTGTATTGTATTTATTTCTTTATATTTTCATGATATTTTCCAAAGCATTCTCGTGGGTGAAGTGATACGTTACATTTTAAGCAGCGAAAAATTGAATTACTTTTGCACACTTTGCAACGCATCCTTTTCTTGCCTTTATCTTCAACTACTATATGATGTGGTTGATTGAAATCAGGTAGGTTGGAAGGGAGGTCTTCATGATCGGGGACTTCATTGGCGTTAGTTTCGGACTGCTGGGTGAAAATAAGTGTACGGGCGATTTCCGCTTTGAAATCCAATTGTGGCAAATACTTTTTATTTTCAATTGGACACACCATGACATGTAGTTTCCATGCGTTTAAAATTGTGCTGTTGATGGTATTTACCCAAAGTGGCCACCACCATTTCTTTCCACGAACCGCTACCCGATAATTGGCAACTCCATTGTCGTGGAGGTCGACGCCGCCCATATATTTATTGTACTCGGCTATAACGTTCGGCATTGGAATTGAAATTTTTTTTTTTTTCTCTTTTTTATCGTATCGTTTCGCCATTGCTAATGGCTCGAGAGGAACGTGATTAGTGGCTATTGTAACCTCCGCATTGTCCTGCCAACGAGTAATCAAGATCTTGTTTGTCGCATCAAACATGTAGTCGAACTCGTGTTTTTTTAAATCCTTCCCGCCTTTCAGTTTTGCGTCCGCGCCACCCATGCGATTTTTCCTGATTGTTCCCGTTGCTCGAAAGCGGCGTTCGGTGAGTAAGCACATCAGATAATATGACGTAAAAAAGTTGTCAAAATGGACTGAATGGCGCTCAGGATTGTCAACATTTGCTACAAATTCAGCACGACCGATGCTCCAAGACCGATATTCTTGTCGTGGGCCACAGAAGCGCCTCCATATGGTATCAGGGAAAACAGATAGCCATCGTGTGAACAGAGGCACCAATATTTAAATCCGAATCTGATTTATACAGATCCCATCTTGGAACTGTATGAAACCCTACCTACCAAACTATACGGTAATTCCTATGTTTATAACTCACGTACATATTTCTTACGAAAGCAATTAAAATTACGACCAAAATATCTACCAAACTATACGGTTATATTGTAACTATGACTGGATGCACATGCATTTGGTGGTCGAATGATTACTGTGCTGTATGTCCCTTAACCGCCAATGTTGCGTATACGCAACGTCTTCAGGTAAATTACGGCTGTGACAGGTACGCCATATTTTCACGACCATGATGTAGAGCATTTGTTATATTGGTCTGTTATATAAAATATTTTAGACAAATATCTAAATAATAATTAAAATAAATATTTTTAATTATTTTTTTAGAAATTGCGTTTTTTTTTTAGTGTATTTTTCCAAGCCTTCCCCACTACTTTTCACAGATGGATTTAACTTTTCGTTTCCATATATTTATTGCCAACAAATCAACCTTTAATTATACCATACTACCCAAATATTTCCTATTCTATTTTATTAGATATTAATATTTAAAACTGATGTTGCGTATACGCAACAATGACAAGAAATGGGTTAATGATCGCAGGTCTGAAAGCCGAATCTGGAACAGACTTTTACGATTTCTCCGCCATATACTTTCCCCTCCGGTCAAATATGTGCCGTCAGCTGTCAATTTTTCGATCACAACACTTTTCAGATCCGGAGGGGAATATCTTCAGATCCAAAATTGACAGTTGACGGCACATATTTTACCGGAGGGGAAAGCTTATGGAGGGGAAATCGAAAAAGTATGTTCCATATCCAAATCCAGTTTCAGGACCAAAGACAAATTTAGCTTCTCCTTTATCGAACTTTTTTTGTAACAGACGTTTCATTGATAATATATTTTCGAATATTTTGTACATTTCAGATTTCACCAGCTTTGTGAAAATCTCCTTTCGCGCGTGATGGTTCTTCAATTCGTTGTAACTGAAGTCACTTTGTGTGCAACTGCCATCTATATTTTCTTCGTAGGAGATAATTTATTTGAAGTAGTCTATTTGTCGGTTTATCTTGTGAGCATGATTTTGGAAATCACTCTAGTTTGTTATGGAGGCAGCGAGTTATTATATGAAAGCATCAAATTTACGACAGCTTTATATGAATGTAATTGGATGGACCAAAACCTTAAATTTCGAAAAGTTTTAATAATATTCATGCAGCGTTCACAAAAGCCTTGGGTTACTTACGCAGGCGGAGTTATAAGTATCACACTAGGTACATGGTTATCGGTATGTAAATAAACTGCATAATTTATCTGGGATTAATTTAATCTTTCCAATAATTGCAGGTTTTAAAATCGACGTACTCATTGTTTGCTGTTCTCAACCAATTGGCATAAGATAGTTCGTTAAGTGAACTATGTATTTAAAAAAAAACACGAACACAAATAAACTAATAGTAATAATAAATAATAAAGTATTGTTAAAAAATAGTCCGGATGGCGCAACGGTTAGCACGTTCGCCTTCAACGCACTGGACCCCGGTTCGCTAGTGGAGATACCAAAAGTACCAATTGGCAACGACCATATGCATTAAGAGTGGGTCTCGTATATGGCCAGTTCATAGGAGAGGTTGGCACTCATTCATTAGGATCTTGACCATTCTCAAAATCAATTAACTAACTAACCCATTCTACAATATTTGTCGAATTTTTCAAGTCGCTAGCTTCATTCTATCGGAAGGTATTGCTTATTTGAAGTTTCACTTGTAGAGGAGGTAAGGGTTCCTTAGGTCGGATCTTGCTCATCATTGCCACAAACCAATTAGATCACCCTACAATCATTTAAACAAAATTTCAAGTCTCTAACTTCACTCTATCGAAAGCTATCGCTTATTTAAAGTTTCGTTTGTAGGGGAAGTAGGGATTTCGTTGGTCGGATGTTACCCAGCTTTAATGCCAACTAACTCAATCTCACTTCGAACATTTGACCAAAATTTCAAGTCACTGGCTTCATTCCATCAAAAGTTATCGCTTATTTGAAGTTTCATATATAGGAGAGGTGGGGGTTCCTTGGGTTGGATCTTGCCCATATTCAACACCAACTACGTAGGTCTTACTAGCAACATTCCACCAAATTTTTAACTCGGTAGTATCATTCTATCAAAAGTTATCGCTTATTTGAAGTTTCATTTGTAGGGGAGGTAGGGGTTGCTTGAGTCGGATCTTACCCATTTTCAATACCAACCAAGTAGATCCTACTAACAACATTTTGTCAAATTTTCAACTCGCTAGTGTCATTCTATCGAAAGTTATCGTAATTAAAGGAATATTGAATTTTTTTAAATTTGTAGGGGAGGTAGGCGTTCCTTTGATCCGATTATGCCCAACTTACTAGAACTCAAGCATCTTCTCACCCCAGGGTTACATGCCAAAAATCAGGCGTCTACGTCAATTGGTTCAAGAGTTATAGACAAAAAACCCGAAAAGTAGGGTAGTACGGGGCTCTTTGTAAGAAAATTACCGTTAGTTTTCAACTGATCGATTTTATTTTCCCAGGAGTTTATAAGATTACCCTCACGAGTAATCTACCAAAGCTAGAGCTTTTCATATTTATTTAGTCGGGAGTTACAGATACATTTAAGTATTTTACATATGTAGGGGAGGTAGGCGTTCTCTTGGCTTGATCATGCCCATTTTCAATACCATCCAACTAGATTACACTACCAACATTTGACCAAAATTTCAAGGCTCTAGCTTCATTCTATCGAAAGTTATCGTGCGAACGGACAGACAGACAGACAGACAGACATGGCTTAATCGAATAAGGAGGTGACCCTGATCATTTATATATATACATTGCTATACCTCCGGAGCCTCCTTTAAGGTGTTACATATTTCCGTCGTGACAAAAACAATATACCCTATACTAAAAGTCTAGGGTATAAAAATGAAACCGGAAAATAGAGGGCTACGCCCGCAATCCGAGGGTTTTGGAATGTCCCATGCCAATAGGAGATGAACTATTCTACTCTTGGAGATGTTAAGACGATATTACAAATTGCAATTTTGCGTAAAAAATATTGAAAATAAATTGTTTGAATAATTATAGAAAGTAGAGTCAGCGACCAGCATACCTCTTGAGAAGATATCAAAATTCCATAATTTTTTTGTTTTCTGCGGTAGTTGAAAGCCATCTTTCTGTATGTTTTCCTATTTCTAAGTGTAACGGTCTCGAAATGGTAAGGGGGGTGGGACAAATTATGATCTCATATTTTCCCCTCTGCCTCTTTTCCCCTTTCTTCAAATTTTATGAAGACGCCAAAAATGGAATGTACTCGGTAGTACCTTTCTCATGATACCCCACTTGCCCATATCAGATGAAAAAAAAATGTTGACCTTCATTTCCCCTCTATGGGGACCTCCCCTTAAAGCAGCAACCCGCCTACCTCCCCCCTTAAACTTGTCTCCCATCCCACTCCTATACCACCAATCTCTAACCTTTCAGAAATGGTCACTTTACGAAAAACAATAAACAATATACAAGTATGCAGTGCTCGTAGTACTAGTACGTAGCAGAGGCCGGTTATGTGCATTTTAAAATGTCAAAATTTAAATGAATGTACCTAGTCTAGCCATAAATATTGTTACAAGGTTTGGCAACCCTGCAGAAAGGAACCGTTATATTGCATTTCTTAAAAATTGAGCTAATCCCTATAGTACGCTTGTGCTTGATGCATTTGTCATCATTTGAGTTTAATTTTTAGTGTAGTGAACATAGATTGGGGTGACAAAGAAAAGAGAATTGCTGTGATTGCACTTCATAAAGTAGGAATGCAACCAAGTGATATTTTTAAGACTCTGCATACCCTTGGTATAAGCCGAATGTTTGTATATCGGGCTATTGAAAGATTTAATGATACGTCTGGAGTAAGTGACCGTGAAAGAAGTGGCCGTCCGCGAACTACTCGAACACCTCAAGCGGTTAAAGCCGTGCGCGAGAGAATTCGCCGTAATCCTCTTCGGAAACAAAAAATTTTATCGCGTGAGATGAAAATACCCCAAAGAACAATTTCACGTATCATCAAAAGTGACTTGGGGTTGGGTGCTTATCGTAGATCTACCGGGCATTTACTAACAGATTCGCAAAAAAATAGAGTGTAAAAATCAAAACGATTACTTTGCCGGTACGCAAACCAAGAACACCGTAAAATTTTGTTTACGGACGAAAAAATTTTTACTGTCGAAGAAACATTTAATAAACAAAACGATAGGGTTTATGCTCGCAGTGCCAGAGAAGCTTCTCAAGTTGCCCAAAAGGTTCAAAGAGGTCATCATCCAGCCTCAGTAATGGTTTGGTGGGGTGTTAGCTACAACGGGGTGACAAAGTTGCATTTTTGTGAGAAGGGCGTCAAAACGTCTGCCAAAATTTATCAAGAAAGTGTCCTTGAAAGTGTAGTGAAACCTCTCAACACGTCATTATTCAAAAATCAGCCTTGGAGTTTCCAGCAAGATTCTGCACCAGGTCATAAGGCGAAGTCAACCCAAAAATGGCTTGAAGAAAGTGTTTCAGATTTTATTAAAGCTGAAGATTGGCCTTCCTCTAGCCCAGACTTGAATCCGCTGGATTACGAATTATGGTCTGTCTTAGAGCAAATGACGTGCTCTAAAAGACATTTTAATATCGAATCCTTAAAGAAGTCTCTTACACATGCAGTCGCCAACTTTCCGATTGAAGTCGTGCGAGCTTCCATAGATAAGTGGCCAGCTCGATTAAAGGCTTGTGTAAAGGCAAAAGGCAATCACTTCGAATAACTTGTTGCAATATCCGTTGTTGACAATGCATTTAATAAATAAACAATGATTTCTTAACATATAACACCTCTTTTATTGAACAGTGCTTCAAAAAGTTTGTAACAGTATTTATGGCTAGACTAGGTACTATTATTAAATATTATGTGATTGTAATGAAACTTTGAGGTATTATTGCCTATGATGTTGGCTATCATTGGCCATCAATAGTTTTGACCTCGGGTGCGCTTAAGGGGTGCAGGGGTGTGTTAACTGCAACTATAGAAATGTACTATTATTAACCTTTTCTGATAAAATTTCAAAATTCTATTAATCTAGGCTTTCTACGCTAGTAAAATTGCGCTTTTCTGAAAATTTTCATATTTCTAAGTATAACGGTGTCGAAATGCAAGGGGGGGGGGACAAACTCGGGACTCATATTTTCCCCTCTCCCTCTTTTCCCCTTACTTTAAATTTGAAAAAAATTCCAAAAATGGAATGTACAGTAGAGTCCGCATATAACGAACCTCAAGGGACCGGCTGATTTGGTTCGTTATATCCGGAGTTCGCTATAAACGGAACATATAAGGGAAATACATATAGCATTCGTATTTGATATTTAAATGTTGTATTTCATCAAAAGATACAAAAGTAAAAGAACTATTACGAAATTATTTTTATTTTAAACATAGTCATATCAATATTCATACGCATGTACATAATGGAAGTATTTTAAGAAAAAAAGTTCAAAATTGTCGATTGCTTATTTCTGGAAGTTGAATATTCATTTATGTGTGACTCAACTCGCGCAAAACTATTACGTATGTCGATTGGTGCATTTCGAAGTTGCAAAAAATCGCGAATCTGACCCATCTTGTGAATTACATCGATAATCGGCGGAGCTGAATGTATCGTGTTGTGATATTCTACGGGATCTTCATCGTCGTCGTCACTTTCTGCCGATGAAACACAGACAAAATTTGCTCATCGGTTAGATGTTCGGTGTTAATAAGATCCTCGTCAACTCGGATATACTCACTGAACTCTACGTCTATGCCAGGCATGATCGTTTCGCTACTTTGTCTCAGCAACTCAGCAAGTGGAATGTCGTCTTCTGCATCAAATCCGTCAGAATTGTATTCCTCCAAAAATCCGGCATGAGCGTAACAGTTCGCGATTGTTCGTGTCGAAACTTTTTCCCATGCCATGTGAAGAAAATTTATTGCATCTAAAAGGGTAACAGCAAACTTGTCTTTGCCGTCGTCAATAGCATGAATCCACTTCGCTAGAAAAATGCGCCTGTAATTGCTTTTCAAGCCATGAATCACCCCTGATCCATTGGTTGTAACTTCGCACTAGTGTCAGGTGGCATGAAAACCAATTTAATGCACCTTAAATCTTTCAGATCGGGGTGAGCAGGGCAATTATCTAGTAATAATAGAATTTTCCGATCTATTCGGGATAACTCTTTATCCCACTGCCGCAAATGATTCGAAAAATATCAGCCGTCATCCAGGCTCTAGAATTGGCTTCATAGTCGACGGGTAGATTCCTATTTTTGAAGCATCTGGGATTTTCAGATTTGCCAATGACAATGGGGCAAAGACCTTTTCCATAGTCCCCCGCGTGGGCGCCCCCTAGTAACGGCAGTGTATCAATTCGCTGACGGCCAATGTCTTAGCGATAAGACAGTTTGGAAAAGGCAGATAGCTGTAGCCTGAATGGCTGACGAACACCTAAGCGTCTCAGGTCTAGTAGGATGGAATGACTTGTGTAGTTGGACCTGCTACATAGTTGTGTGGGCTCCAGCACGTTTATTAAACCATCTGAAGCAGCCATCTCCGAGGCCATCCCCTGAATGGGGTTAAGCGACGTGCTGACAACTCGTCCTTGTAAAAACCACTCCATGTCAAGAAACCTGGAACAAAAGCCTCGGATTGGACGGATCAACAACGACGACCACGCAAACGAATAAAGGATTATTCTTTCGGATCCTGGAATGTACGCTCCCTGAACAAACCGGGGGCCGAGAAGGCCCTCCTTCAACAGGTCGAAAAGTACAAACTGAGCATTACTGCAGTCCAGGAAACAAATTGGCTTGGCAGCGAGATTAATGACAAGAAATCGCACACAATTTTTACAAGTGGCAAACCATCGGGCCGCAAGGAGTTTGGAGTAGCATTTATAGTGAACAATCACCTCAAACCGCATATTACTGACTTCAAACCCATAAATGAACGGCTGTGTGCGATTCGCATCAAGACTCGATTCTTCAATCTCTGGCTCATCAATGTGCATGCCCCCACTGAAGTTAAAGAAGACGCAGTAAAAGACGAGTTCTACGCCCGCCTTGAAACTCTCTTCGACTCACTTCCAACAAACGACGTCAAATTGCTGCTGGGAGACTTTAACGCGAAAGTCGGGAATGAAAGCTGGCATCGGGGGACCACTGGAGGCCACAGCCTCCATGAAGAATGTAACGATAACGGCCAGCGACTTATCGACTTTGCCTGCAGCAGGAATCTAATCGTAAGCTCTACGTGCTTCCCGCATCGACGCGTTCACAAGCAGACCTGGAAGTCTCCAGACGCACATACCGTCAACCAAATTGACCACGTCCTCATTTGCAGGAGATGGGCGTCTAGTGTCATGGATGTCCGCTCCTATCGAGGAGCAAACTGCGACTCAGATCATCACTTGGTGAAGACGACCTACAGATGTAGAATTTCCTCAGTGCACCAATCAAGAATCAGCCTTCCCAAAATCTTTGCGGTTGATAAACTTTTGAGTGATGCTACAGCGGTGGCGTATACTACCGCCCTTGAGGAAAAACTATCACCTATGCTACACAACATCAGCAACACAGGCGTCCATGGGTTCTGGGAAGAACTCAAGGGTACCATCAAGAATGTCGCAGAGAAGGTCGTGGGATATAAAGCCCGGCGAGCGCGAAATGACTGGTTCGACGAAGAATGCAAAAACTCACTTGACGCGAAAAACGAGGCCTACAAACAATGGATTCAACGAGGAACCAGAGCCAGAAGAGAAAAATATGACGAGCTACGACGAATATCGAATAGAATAATTAGACGTAAGAAACGTAAATACTTTGACGAGCAGTTGCTGAACATAAACGAAAACTTAGCTAATAGGAACACCAGACAAGCGTACAAACTAGTAAATACAATTAAGAACGGCTACCAACCCAGAACTAGCCTTTGTAAGGACAAGGATGGAAACATCATCAGCGACACCGATGGTATTAACAAGCGATGGGTCTCTTGTTTTGAAGAGCTTCTAAACCGACCATCTAACATCCCCACACAGGAAGCTCTCGACGATATTGTTGATCTAGGCCCACCCATTCAACCCCCGACAGTAGAGGAAGTTGATCTCGCGTTGCGGTCACTAAAACGAAATAAAGCGCCGGGCGCTGACGAGATTCCAGCTGAACTGCTAAAATTCGGTGGAACGAGTCTAGTTGATGCCATACATCAATTACTCCTGCGAGTATGGGAGAACGAGGAGATTCCAGACGATTGGCGCAGAAGCATCATCTGTCCAATTCATAAAAAGGGAGATAAACTGCGGTGTGAGAACTACAGGGGCATCTCACTAGTTTGTACGTCCTATAAAATTTTGACGAAAATTCTGGAAAATAGAATAAAACCGTACGCAGAACGAGTCATTGGCGAATATCAAAGCGGTTTCAGACCTGGGCGCTCCACAACCGATCAGCTCTTCTCAGTCAAACTGATACTCCAGAGGTGTTGGGAATACAACGTAAACGTATACCAAATCTTTGTCGACTTCAAGCAGGCATACGACAGTATCGATCGTGGAGTACTGTACAACATCATGCTGCAATTTGGTATACCGGCAAAATTAGTGCGACTGACAAAGATGACGATGATCAACTCCGTCTCACAAGTCAGGATCCAGAATAGACTTACTGATCTATTTGAAACATGCACTGGTTTGAAACAGGGCGATGGACTGGCACCAACGCTCTTCAACCTAGCACTGGAATACGTTATTCGGGCCATGAATATGGACAACAGCAAGACGCTACTCATCAAGTCGACACAATTAGCAGCGTACGCCGACGACATCAACATCATGTCCCGAAGATTGGCTGACGCAGAAGAACTTCTGCATACGCTCGATACCGCTGCAAAGGAAGTTGGATTACGTATTAACGAGGGTAAAACTAAAATAATGATGCAATCGGTGACAAGGACACCTGCACAACCGAGCATCAATGTGGGGGACCTCAACATCGAGTTCGTGAACAACTTCATTTACCTGGGTTGCAACCTGTCAAGGGACGCCAACGAAACTGACGAAATCAAGCGACGGATACAGTTAGCTAATAAGACTTTTTTCTCGGTTCTCCCCATAATGAAATCGAAGCATGTGCACAGAAACACGAAGCTCCGCGTGTACAAAACCATTATACGACCAGTGCTATGCTATGGCTGCGAAGCATGGACCCTAACTCAAGCCTCCGAAAACATGCTAGACACTTTTGAACGTAAGGTTCTACGGTGAATTTTCGGGGCTGTTTGCGATCGAGATGGATGGCGCATCCGGTACAACCATGAGTTGTATGAAATGTACGATGAACTGCAAGTCTCGAAAATCGTCAAACTACAACGACTTCAATGGGCAGGGCATGTACAAAGAATGGACGATGATCGCATGCCTAAGAGAGTAATGAATGCAGAACGAGTCGACGGAGCGAGACTGCGAGGACGACCGAGATCTCGTTGGGAGAGCTCAGTAGGTGTGGACGCCGCACAGCTGCTGGGCTCCCAAAATTGGAGGACGCGGTCACGTGACCGAGATAATTGGAGGACAATGATCCAGGCGGCCAAGGCCCGACGTCGGGCTGTCGCGCCACGATGATGATGAATGACAAGCAATTTTCTTTTTTCAGTTCCCAATAGATTTGCTGCAACAAGAACCATTATTCGCTCTTTTGAAAGCTTTCCACCGAAGCAGGATTCTCCTTTAAATTTTAGTGTCTTGTTTGGCGTGAGCTTATAAAATAAGCCAGTTTCATCTGCGTTGAAAATGTCACAGCTTCTATAATTTTCTTTAAGCGCGGGCCATTTGTTTTGTAGCCAGTCATCAACCACATCCTTATCTACCGCCGCAGATTCTCCGATTAATTTTCCGGAAACGATACCATGGCGCTTTTTAAATCGTTCAATCCAGCTCTTGCTACAAGAAAATTCGTCATTATCTTCAAGTTTTTCTCCAAACTCGTTCGCTTTCGATTGTAAGGCAGCGCCTGTTATAGGGACATTCGAATTTCGCCGTTGCGAAAACCATTTTATAAGTCCTTGATCCAGCTGATCATGTTTGGACTTCTTTAATTTCTTCGTATCCGAATTTCTGTTCTCGAAACTACGTATGATGGTTTCACGATTTTTCCATATTGTAGCTATTGTTGACTTACTCAATTGCATTTTCTTGCATAAATAGCTTTGTTTAATACCACTTTCAATTTGCTTCACAATATCAAACTTCTCTTTTAATGATATGCCTTTGCGCGTTTGTTTTACACCACCAGCAGATGACATCTTGCCAATAACAATCACAATAAATGACTGAAGAAAAACATATACAAAACGCACCCCTGGGAATACCCCAATTATACGTATAAAAATTCGTTATAAGCGGAATGCTGGACCTTTTTTTGTAGGATTTGGTTCGCTATATCCGGATAGTTCATTAAAAGCGGGTTCGTTATATCCGGTAGGAAATGTACTGAATTTATATATTTTTCGTTCTATCATTTGAAATTGGATCGTTATAACCGGAAGTTCGTTATAACCGGGTTCGTTATAGGCGAACTCTACTGTACTCAACGGTACCTTTCTTACGATACCCCACTTGTCTGTACCAAACGAAAAAAAAATTTCGACCTTCATTTCCCCTCTATGGGGACCTCCCCTTAAAGTTGACCTATTACGACGCATCGCTTTCTCCGGCGAATTATAGTAATTCTACACATTCCTACAAAATTTCAAGTATGTAGCTTCAGCCGTTCGTGATATATTCCATGGACAGACGGACAGACGGACAGACATTTGACCGATTTCATAAGGGTCTTGTTTTTAATACAAAACCCTAATAAAGTCTTAATGCGTCTTTTTTGAGTCTAATTCTGTTTTTTATTTATTTATTATTATTATTACTAGATGCAATGGATCGCTTCGCTCCCAACATTCACCTACCCTGACTTATTTTTTTCATACATGAAGCTAACCCCGCGAACTGCATCCCGCGCCTAATCTTCCTGTTAGTCGACATTTGTTTTTATATACTTTGACATTTAATTGAACGAAAGGGAATACGGTTCCAATTCCGTAACCTGAAATAACTCTATAACGCAAGAAGCTAGCTGAGTGAAACTTTGCTAATCGTTGAGCGATCGTCAGGACAGGGATCCTATTTAATTTCAGCAACATCAATGAGTCAGTTCCACAGTTACATATATAACAGTAAAATTTTGCGAACACAATTAATTTATAACTGCAGTTAAATATCCCACCCATATCTTAATTTTATATAAACTCATAAATGATCCCGAAGTAGCCCATATCAAAAATCAGTTCCTCTGGCTTCACTGCGCCAGGTGTTTTTTTTTACGTCTCTCTTATGACCCAAACTGTACGGAACATTATGGATTTGGCATTAATTGGAGAATTCTTTCTATTTCACTAGAGAGAATTTTCACAAAACTCAGGAAATTTCCGCTTTAGGACCTACACATTTCCCTGCGTGGGTTCCATGCCCTTACCACCTAAAGCGAAAATGGACTACCTTAAGCAGAAATACCGCAATGAAGGATTCTCTCTAAATGAAATAAAGAGAAGTTTCCCATTAAGGCCAAATCCATAATGTTCCTAAAATACGTAGCTTCTCCTACTACAAAATTATTTATTTCAGTATATACGTATTTCGGGAGGTATTTACTCCCTTCTAGCTAAAGTACTGAAGAAGGGAGTAAATAGCTCCCGAAGTACATATATACTGAAATAAGTAATTTTGTAGTAGGAGAAGCTACGTATTTTATTTGAACATCCCATCTCTTCTGGATCCGGACGGTTAACGAAATACTAGCGACGTTAAGAGTCAGCGGCTTTGAGATGGTAACATATGCCGATGATATTGTGGTGCTTGTGAGAGGTAAGTTCCCTCAAACCTTGTCGAACCTTATGCAATCGGCGCTACACCAGATCCAAATCTGGGCCGGGGAAGCTGGTTTTAAGGCTAACCCGACAAAAACCGAACTTATATATTACTTTTTACAAGGAAACACAATGTACCGGAAATTGCCACACCCACCCTCAACGGAGTAACACTACACTACACAAATATTTGGGCCTAATACTTGACAGGAAACTGCTCCGGGGAGATAACGTGAAGCACAGAATTGGTAAGGTCCGCGCAGCCCTCTTCGCGTGTCGGCCGGCTTACTCCAGTACATGGGGCCTCAGACCTCACACAGCCTATTATATATATGAGTATTTACATGTGTAGTGCGACCTACACTTGTGTATGGAGCGGTCGTTTGGTGGAAAGCCGCCCAACGGCTGGGCTGGAAATAATCCTTGGGCTTATGCTCTTGGACGGGTTAATCTGCAAAAGCGCATCCTTAGCAGCAATACGCGCTAAAAGTTCTGGCATGTGGCACGATTCAATAGAAGGCCCCTGTATTCTGACAACATACTCGTATCAGAGACAATACGGCTGAGTCGCAGTTTGCTCCTCGATAGGAGCGGACATCTATCACACTAGACGCCCATCTCCTGCAAATGAGGACGGGGTCAATTTGGTTGACGGTATGTGCGTCTGGAGATTTCCAGATCTGCTTGTAAATGCGTCGATGCGGGAAACACGTAGAGCTTACGATTAGATTCCTGCTGGAGGCGAAGTCGATAAAACGCTGGCCGTTGTCGTTACATTTTTCATGGAGACTGTGGCCTCCAGTGGTCCCCCGGTGCCAACTTTTATTTCCGACTTTCGCGTTAAAGTCTCCCAGTAGCTATTTGACGTCGTTTGTTGGAAGTGAGTCGAAGAGAGTCTCAAGGCGGCCGTAGAACTCGTCATTTACTGCATCTTCTTTAACTTCAGAGGGGTGTGCACATTGATGAGCCAGAGATTGAAGAATCGAGCCTTAATGCGAATCGTACTTAGCCGTTCATTTATGGGTTTGAAGTCAATAATGTGCGGCTTGAGGTGATTGTTTACTATAAATGCTACTCCAAACTCCTTGCGGCCCGATGGTTTGCCACTTGTGTGCGATTTCTTGACATTGATCTCGCTGCCAAGCCAATTTGTTTCCTGGACTGCAGTAATGCTCAGTTTGTATTTTTCGACCTGTTGAAGGAGGGCCTTCTCGGCCCCCAGTTTGTTCAGGGAGCGTACATTCCAGGATCCGAAAGAATAATCCTTTAGTCGTTTGCATGGTCGTCGCTGTTAATCCGTCTAATCCGAGGCTTTTGTTCCAGGTTTCTTGACGTGGAGTGGTTTTTACAAGGACGAGTTGTTAGCACATCGCTTAACCCCATTCACGGGATGGCCTCGGAAGATAGCTGCTTCAGATAGTTTAATAAACGTGCTGGACGAGCACACAACTATATTGCAGGTCCAACTACGCAAGTCATGCCATCCTACTAACCCTGAAACGCTTAGGTGTTGGTCAGCCATTCAGGCTACAGCTATCTGCCTTTTTCCCCAACTGTCTTATCGCTAAGACTTGGCCGTCAGCGGTTTGAAACACTGCCGTTTAGGGGGGGGGTCCCCCTTTGGTATATTCCTATTTCACCAGGTGACACATCGCGGTTCGGCTACTGGTGGTTTTACCACTAGTAGCGTATAGCGAGCGTTCTTAGGTCTGAGGGTTGCACGGGGAATGCAAAAGTATCTCAATTAAAACCCTCTATTGATCAAAGACGCTAACCCCTATGCATCGCCTGGTCAACTTGCAATGTTCCCTTCTTTCTTACAGGGGTACTTGAGGTGACGCGCTCGGTCGCCGTGTTCGTTCGGTCTACGATCTAGAGAATGAAGGTTAAAGACGGGACAGATACAAGACGAATGCTAGCAACTGCACGTCCAAAAAGTAGAAATAGAAATGCAAGAGATATAAGAGAATGTAGCAACTAGCAGGATAAATTACTTTTCTTCAAACCCACAATGAATCAACGACATTTAAAAATTTTCTATGCCAATGCAAGAAGTATTCGAAACAAACTATCGGATATAGAAGTTATGGCAATTGAGGTAGAAAAATCGGATATAGTAAAATAGTTATCCACGAAACTTGGCTATACGATAACGAATCCGAATTTTTCAATCCCAAGGATATACCGCTACTTTCAACTGTCGAGACACAACTGGGGGTGGCACAGTGATATACGTTAAGAATAACATAAAGTTCAAGGTAATCTTGAATACACCTCAATATAACTCAATAATACTAGAGTTATCAACTACAGGAGTGCCTATTAGAGTAGGAACCTACTACAGGGCCCCTACTGATAATGCTTACGAATTTATCGAATATATAGATGATTTGTACCACCAGTATAATAATCTAACGATTCTAGCTGATACGAATTTAGATATCTTGGATTCAAACTCTACTGTAGTTAAAGATTACCTGGACATACTAACGATGAACAACATGAATATTATTAACGATAAAGAACCGACAAGGGTCACTGCCACCTCAGCTACACTAATTGACCATATGGTATCCTCAATGAACACCTCCACTTATAGCTTCAATTTCCAACTAATGGACCAAGCCGACCTTGACCACAAAACTGCAATTTTAAATATTAAAGTAATTACCGCACTTAAAAAAAGAATGGAAGCGATTTTTATAAAAGCAATTGATAAAGATTCTTTCAAAGAAAACGTAAGAGTTAAGATAAGCAGTCTGAATGAAAATTTTGTTGATTTCAAACATCTGATTGATATCATCACGTCTGCTAAAAACGAATTTACGACTCTGAAGAAAGTCCGTACAAGACACCAGTCATGGATTAATTCTGAAATAATTAAGTCTATCAAACAGAAAAACATTGCTTACAAAAAATCCAAACTCGATCCATCTAGTGAAAGTAAAAAAGCAGCTTATAAACACCTTAAAAACAAAGTTTCGAATCTCGTCCAACAAGCTAAGACAGCCTCTCTAGATAGGCAATATGCTAATGCTTCCGGTAATAGCAGAAAACTTTGGCAAATTATTAACAATGAACTAACAGCAAATTCTGGACGTAGAAAAGAAACTGATAGCACACTTTCAGCTAATGATATCAATAAGTTTTTCGCATCTCTCACAGAAAGAACTCAGCTGTAGTATAATCTAGTACAAAGTTAATATTATTAACTTTAGTATATTAGTTATAAAATGTAATAGATCAAACATGTAAATTTATAGTTCAATGAATTCTAAATAAATCAGTACTAAAAACTCAACATGGCGCAGCCGGTCATAAAAAAAAAAAGTGTCGTCGGGAAATTGTCACTAGTATTTACGAAGTAATCAACAAAATAAATCAGAAAATATCGTGAACAAAAGCGGAGATCCAGGGAGATCTGTTTAAAAATAATAACAAACTGACACTGACCGAGCAGGTATAATAAACATGGATTTTTCAAAACCCGCATGCCTTATCTTGAAAGGCAATATTTGTGAAGAGTGGCGAAAGTTCAAACAATCGTTTGAAATATATTCAATTGCAACGAAAACTGACTGTGAGTCCGAAAAAGTGCAAATTGCTCGATTTTTAAGCTGTGCTGGAGAGGAAGCACTGAAATTATATAATACGTTCGAACTCGAAGAAGCCGAGAGATCGAAGCTATCGCTTATAATGGCTAAATTCGAAGCATATTGTAATCCGAGGAAAAATATTATTTATGAGCGGTTCAAATTCTATAAACGATCGCAAAGCGAGGGAGAGCCGTTTGATCAGTTTTTAACTGATATTACGAAATTGTCAGAAAGTTGTGAGTTCGGTGAACAACGTGAAAGCCTAATTCGAGATCGGATTGTTCTTGGCATCGCGGATCAAATCATTTTGCGAAAGTATGTCGAAAAAATTCCAAACAAGAGAATAATTCTCAAAATAAGGTAACTAATTCTAAAAATATAAGTGCTGCGGCGATTAATGTCAAGGAAGATGATTTTGGATCTTTGTCAAGTGGTGATTTTTACATTGATCAAATTAAAAATACAGGAGATAATAGACAGTGGTTAGCGACTTTATACATTGGTGATAATGCGATAGAATTCAAATTAGATTCGGGGGCAGAGATTAATACATTGCCAATTAGCTTGTGTAAAAAGTTAAATTTGATGGAACGTTATGAGTCTATCCCTGCGAACTTGGAAGCATATGGAGGTACGAAAATAAAAAATTTAGGTTGTGTTAAACTACCGGTTAAACATAAACATGATACTCATTTATTAGAGTTTATTATACATAGTTGACGTGAAAGCTAAACCGATTCTAGGTTTGAAATCCTGTGTTGACTTAAAGTTAATTAAAAGAATTAATGAAATTGAAAATATTAGGCGCGATGAATTTATAAAAGAAAATAAGGAAGTTTTTTCAGGTGTTGGTAGATTCCCTGAGAAATGTACATTAGAAATTATTGAGAATATCGTGCCGACTCATAAGCCACCCAGAAGAATACCCATTTCTCTTAGAAATCAAGTAAAAACTACTTTAGACAAAATGGAGGAAAGAGGCATAATTTCTAAACAAATTTATCCGAGTGCGTGGGCTCATAACATGGTCGTGGTGGAGAAACCGGACAAAACATTACGAATATGCCTCGATCCTAGAGAACTTAATAAATACATTAAACACGAGCATTTTGAGATTCCGAAACTAGAAGATTTGTCGATAGCTATGAATGGGATGAAATATTTCAGTGTAGTTGATTTGAAAGAGGGTTTCTGGTAGGTAGAACTTAACGAAAATTGCAAAGAACCAACTACATTTAGTACGCCATGGGGCTCATATCATTTTAACGTGCTACCATTTGGCCTAAGTATTGCACCTGAAAAGTTTCAAAAGTTGAATTCCAAATATTTCGGAGATTTACCTGGATCTTTCATTTACATAGATGATATACTTATTGGAGGGAAAACTCTCGAAGAACATAATGAAAATTTGAGAAGAGTTATACAAAGAGCTAAAGAATATGGCATTAAATTTAACGTAAACAAATTGCAATATTGTGTGCAACAGGTTAAATATTTAGGGCATGTACTCAGTGAGGAGGGACTAGCACCAGATGCCGAAAGAGTATCTGCTATCAAAAGCATCCAAGACCCTAAGAATAAGAAAGATCTTCAAAAAATACTAGGCACTATAAATTACTTGCGTCCATTTATACTAAACTTGGCCGAAATCAATGCACCCTTGAGAGCGCTTCTTCACAAAAACACTGAATTCGTTTGGACCACGTATCATTCAAATGTTTTAAAATTTTTTAAAGAATTAATAAGTAAAGATACAATCCTTAATGCGTTTGACCCTGAGAAGGATATTGTAGTTCAGAGTGATGCTTCTAAAAATGGCCTAGGATGTTGTTTAATGCAAAATCAGAAGCCTATATACTATGCATCAAAAAGTTTATCAGAATGTGAAATGAAGTATTCTCAAATCGAGAAAGAGCTTTTAGGAATTGTTTATGCTTGCACAAAGTTTCATGATTATATATATGGGAAAAAAGTAACAATACATACTGATCATAAGCCATTGGTTGCGTTGCTTGACAAAAATGTGAGTCAGATTCATTCGAACAGGCTTCAAAGGATGAAGATCAAACTTTTGAAATATAATTTTGTTGTTAAGTATATACCGGGAAAGTATTTACACTTAGCAGACATTTTATCAAGAAATGCAACTCCTGATAATGAAGTTAGTACAGATTCTATTTTCAAGGATGTGGTACATACAATTAGTATGAATACAAAGAAGAAATTAGTATTTCAAGAGGCAACGAAGAAAAGTATTCTTTTCTCACAAATAATACAATATTG
Source organism: Chloromyia formosa (assembly GCA_964017055.1). Taxonomy (NCBI): domain Eukaryota; kingdom Metazoa; phylum Arthropoda; class Insecta; order Diptera; family Stratiomyidae; genus Chloromyia; species Chloromyia formosa. The sequence goes on along the minus strand of OZ024815.1, from coordinate 53,417,671 downwards.
TAAAGAAGGATGGCCTGAGTCGAAAGAAAGAGTTACAGATATACTAAAATTATATTGGAATCTCAAGAATGAAATATATTTTGAAGACGATTTGTTATTTTATGAAAATCGTATAATGGTTCCACCTGAACTTGTAAATACAACATTAGAATGGCTTCATCAGTCACATTTTGGAATGTCCAAGACCAAAAGTAGGGCCAAAATGCTTTTCTATTGACCTAGAATGAATCAGGACATTGAAAATGTCATAGCCAAATGCCGAATATGCGAGAAATATGCAGCGGCAAATTTTAAACAACCTTTACTTAAATATCCTATACCTAAATATCCATTCCAGAGAGTAGCATGTGATATTGCTCAATACGGCGGGAATAGTTATTTTATTTTACAAGATTATTATTCAAAGTGGTTAGAAATAAAATTGCTCAAGAACAAAACGGCAAGTAGCATCATAGCAGCATTAAAAGAAATTTTTAGTACACATGGTATTCCTGAAGTGGTAATAGCCGATAATCAACCTTTCCATTCAATAGAATGCCAACAGTTTTCAAAAATTTGGAATTTTGAATTTAACTGTACTAGTCCGAGGTTTCCACAAGCAAATGGACTTGCCGAGAAAGCGGTTGGTATAAGCAAAAAGATTATTAAAAAAGCTACCGAAATTGGTACAAGTTATGAGCTAATCCTATTAGAGTATAGAGCTACTTCAATCACGGGAATAGGATATTCTCCTTCTCAATTATTAATGAGTCGTAACTTAAGAACCCAACTTCCAATAAAAACAGAACTTCTTTTACCCAAAATCTGTCTAGAAGTAGAACAAAAACTTGAAAGTAGACAAAACAAATACAAACAATATTATGATAAAACAGCACCAAGAAAAGAATTAGTATTAAATCCTGGAGATAATGTGGTTTATAGAAAAGATGGGAACCAGCTACTGTTGTAGGAAGTCATGTTTCTCCTAGATCTTATGTAATAAGGAATGAAAGAAATAGAGACATTAGGAGGAACACAAAGCATTTAAGATATTCATCAAATACTCCCAATTTTAGAAATGAAGTTGATAATCAAAATAATAGTAATGCAAATGGGAGTCAGAATGAAAATAGAGCGAGTCAAAATCTTCTTCCTGACACTAGTAGCCAACATTATGTAACAAGATACGGTCGCACAGTGAAGCCACCTAACTATTTTGGAAATTAAAAAACTCAGTTCTAATAAGATCGAAGTCCTGAACAGCCTGAATTAAAGTATTTTAGTGAATAAGAAAATATGATATGTTATTTATCAATAATACAGACTTTATTTAGATTGTAAAAAAAAAAGGTTGAATCATCATTTGAAAAGAAAAAAAAGAATGAAAACGGAATTCTATGAAAAAAAAAATTAATAATATTTTGATGAATAATACATACTAGTAAATATTGAACGTCGTTTATAAAAAAAAAATGTAAGAATCAAAAATATTATTTGAAATTGTAAAGCTAACATTGGAACATACATAACTTTTTATTTTTAAACAAAATTCGAAAAAAGGATGGAAGATGTAGTATAATCTAGTACAAAGTTAATATTATTAACTTTAGTAAAATATATTAGTTATAAAATGTAATAGATCAAACATGTAAATTTATAGTTCAATGAATTCTAAATAAATCAGTACTAAAAACTCAACATCAGCAAAACAGGTTAACTACGAATGCTGAAAGATTGCCAAATATTTTGAACGAACAAACGATATTTCTAGAACCTACAAACATAGAGGAAATCGCTAGTATCATAAAAAGCCTACGTAACGTATCTACTGGGTTTGATGGGATTAAATCCAGTGATCTGCAACTGGTTTGTGATGTCATTTCTCCACTCTTATGCAACAGTATTAATAAACACCTTTGCGAAGGCACATTTCCTGATGTGTTGAAAATTGCCAAAATCAAACCAGTTTTCAAAAATGGAGATTCTAATGACCCATCAAACTTTAGACCCATTGCGCTAATAAGCGTTTTTAGCAAAATATTTGAAAAGGTCGTAAATACCAGAATTGTCCGATTTATTAATGAGACTATTGGGTTTGATAAACAGCAATACGGTTTCCTGGCAGAAAGTAACACAACTGCCGCGCTGACAGATACACTTCATTTTATCAACTCTGAACTTGATAATTCAAAATATGTGACGGCGATTTTTATCGACTTGAGTAAAGCATTTGACACAGTAAATCATACAGTCCTATCAGAAGTTCTTTATGAACTTGGTACCAGAGGAGTCGCCAACAATCTGATAGCAAACTACTTGAAAGATAGACCAATTATTACTGAGTTCCACAATAATATAAGCGGTGAGATGGTGTTAAATTCAGGGGTTCCGCAGGCTTCCATCTTAGGCCCCACACTCTACCTACTATACGTGAACAATCTCAGTAATGCCGGCCTCTCCGCCAAGTATGTCACCTATGCAGATGATACTCTTCTGCTGTTTTCTCATTTCGGTAAGAACGATGCGGAACAAGTGATTGATCATGATCTGAAAGTTTACCAGCAGTGGCTTTTAGGTAACAAGTTAGAACTTAACATTAAAAAAACTCACTACATGCTCTTCAGGCAAAGAAATAAAGCCGATATTGAACTAACTATCAAATTTGGAAACCAGACTATTGACAGAGTCGCCAAAACCAAATACCTAGGGCTTATTATTGATGAGAAGCTTTCATGGAATGATCATATCGAGCAAATCAGAGCTAAATTGTGCCCATTAGTAGCTTTACTGAGACGTAGAAAATACATGAACACCCAACTCAAAAACATGATTTTCAACGCTCACGTTATGCCTATTTTGACATACGGTATTTTGAACTGGAGCCAAACATCAGCGAGAAATATTTCAGCTATCGGACGAATGCTTAATAAAGCTGTCAAAGCGGTCCATAATCTCCACCCAAGAACACCTACTTCTGAAGTATATGAATTAACAGGTATATATATATATATATACTATGGGGGATAGCCGAAGCAGACCACTTACGTTTGGGTCCCTTTTCGCCCCCTCCCGGTCATCAGTGGCTTCCAGATGTCGACTGATAATTGTCGACCTCTTTCTTCATCACTGAGTCCCGTGTTATTGCTAGCATTTGTTTGAAGCTGAGTTCACTCATGGCTTCTACACTTATCGTGTGCCTGCCTGTGATCCTCAACCTCGTGCTAGCCAGTGCTGGACATTCGCACACAATGTGTGCTGCCGTCTCGGCCTCCTCCAGGCATAGCCTGCAAACGTCATCTTCCCCGATTTTCATCTTGGCCAGATGAGCCTTAAAATTACCATGCCCTGTGACCAAGGCAGTTATCCAGCTTAGGGTACTCCGTTTATAACTAAGTACCTTTCTCGCTTCCCTGCCTAAAGGGCTGGTTATTGCATTCCGAGCTTGTTTGCAAGTGACTAGCTCCTGCCATCTTTGTTGATGCATGGAGTCCATCCACTTCCCAACCTTCGCTCCAATCATGCCGTTCCCCAGAGCAACTCTGGGTTCTGGGCCAATGAAAGTTGCCGCAGATCCCTGTTTTGCTAGGGCATCCGCCGCCTCATTTCCTGTTGTACCTATGTGTCCTTTTACCCACATCAGCGTAACCTCATTTTCTGAGGCACACGTGTTGAGCTTCCGGACACACTCTAGTACCAGTTTAGAGTTTATGTTCGTCTGCTGCATGCGTCTGATCACCGATTGGTTGTCCAGTGCAATAAGGATTTTCTTCCCCCGCACCTGACCTTCAAGCAAGTGGTCCAACGCATGCAACAAGCCAAGCATTTCTGCCTGGTATACGGACACATACTCTCCTAGACTAAGCGCACATGCTAGGTTTAGCTCTTCAGAGTAAACCCCCGCCCCCGCTTTACCGTCCATTAAAGAGCCATCAGTAAAAATGCTGATGTCATTGTACATACACTCATTATGTATGTTTCCATCTGCAATGTGAGTCTTGTGTAGTCTTTCAACTACCCTACGTCTACTCATGCCTTCTACCGGCATTAGTCTCCCTGACCTCATCATGAATAATGTCTAGGATGCTCTTATGACCGCTGCTAGTTCCAAAGCGATGCCACATGGCATCCCTTTCCATGCGTATTGCCGAAAGCGCCGCCGTTTTCTTTATAAATAAGTCCAATGGCGGCAGTCCCAGCAATGCCTCCATTGCTCGCGTTGGTGTGGTGCGCATTGCACCACATATGCTTACGCAAGCTATCCTTTGTACCCCATCTAGCTTCTGCTTTGTGGTATTCTGCATGGCTTTTGGCCACCATACCACTGATGCATAGGCTAGAATAGGTCTTACCATCATTGTGTAAATCCAGTGTGTCGCTTTAGGTGAAATTCCCCACCTACGAGCACACACTCTCTTACATTAATGCAAAATCCTTTTCGCTTTTTGGATCTTTTCATCAACGTGAACATTCCAAGTTAGTTTCGCATCTAAGGTAACTCCTAGATGCTTCACTTCCTTGGACACCTTGATTTCCGAACCAAAAAGCCGTAAGGGAGTTATCTCTATGTCTTTCCTCTTACGAGTAAAAATCATAGTGTTTGATTTACTAGCATTTATGGTTAGCTCTTGCTCATTACACCATTCTTCGGTTACTTTGAGAGCTTGTCCCATGCAACCTAGAATTGTGTCCATGAACTTTCCACTGACCATGAGTGCCAAGTCATCGGCGTATCCTACAGTGTGTACGCCCATCGAGTCCAGTTTCCAGAGAAGACTGTCCACGGTGATGTTCCACAGTAGAGGCGAAAGAACACCTCCTTGTGGGCATCCTCGGACTACCTTACCCCGTATTCTGTCACATCCACTGCTAAGATTTACCGCCCTCTGCTTAAGCATAGAGTCGATCCACTTAATTATAATGTAATCAACCCCCCGCTCAAACAGGGCGTTCCTTAGTTTGGTAAAGGAGATTTTATCAAAAGCACCCTCTATATCCATAAAAGTAGACATAGCGATCCCGCCATTGTTAATCTCTCTCTCTGCAACTCTAACAAGTTCATGTAGAGCGGTTTCCGTAGATCTGCCTACTCTATAAGCATGTTGGCACCTACTCAGAGGACTATACATTAGCGTGGTGTTCTCCAGGTAGTCCACCAACACCTTTTCCATTGTTTTCAACAGGAATGATGTAAGGCTAACCGGCCTGAAGGACTTTGCCTCTGTAGAGTCTTTCTTTCCCGGTTTAGGCAGGAAGACCACTTTAGCCTCCCTCCATGCCTTCGGGATGTAGCCTGCTGAAAGACAGGCGACGAATATATTCCGGATCCTATCTAGTAGAGCGCTCATGCCCCACTGTAATAGTGCCGGGAATATTCCGTCCATTCCAGCCGTTTTAAATGGAGCAAAAGAGTTTATAGCACTTTTGACTCCATTTGGAGTTATTATCCTCTCAGCTTCTTGTTGACTTACCCCACCAGCTCCCATGTTACTTTGAGGCCATGGTTGGTCTGACTTGAAACTTCCAGGAAAATGTACCTCCATCAGGGCCTGCAACGTTTCTTCCACTGTTTCTGTCATGGAACCATCAACTTTGCGTATCAGCCCCATTTTCGAAGCAGTGTCTTTCGATATCATCTTCTGTAATCTGCATACTTCCGACGTATCCTTCATGCTAGAGCAGAATTCCCTCCACGTATTTCGTTTCCGAAGACGTAAGGTTCTTTTCAGCTCCCTCTTTTTATCCTTGTATAGTTCCCAAGAGTGAGAGTCTCTCTCCCTCATGTAACGGTTAAAGGCTTTCCTTGTCTCTTTTTTCATAGACTCCAGTTCCCTACTCCACCATGGTGTTGGGTCCTTTTCGTCCACTACTGTGGAGGGACAAGCGTGTTCGAAGGCGCGATTAATAGCGGAGTTCAGTTGTTCCACTGTTCGCTCTATCTCGACCGTATTCCGAGGTATTCCGTCTTGAATATCCTCGACTTGTTCCAATAAATATGTCTCGTACTTAACACGATCAGTATTTTTTGGCACTCTTATACGTTTGCGTTCGCTACTCCGTTTTCTGCCATACAGAATTTCAAACTGGATAGCCCTGTGATCAGACATGGTTAGCCTGTCCACCACTCTCCAATTCTGAACTCTGTCAAGCATATTAACAGAGCTTAGGGTAATGTCGATCACTTCAGCCCTTCGTGCATCCACGAAGGTGGGAGCGACCCCCTTGTTTGCTACCAGCAGATTGTACTTTTCCACAAATTCTAGCAGCTGCTGTCCTCTGGGATTGTCATCTGTGCTGCCCCACACAGTGTTGTGCGCATTGGCATCACAGCCTATGATCAGGGCCATATCTCTTTCTTTACAATACCTTACCAGATTTTCTACTTCCTCTGATGGAGGTGGTTCTGGTGCATCATAAGGGAGATATGCTGATGCAATTAGGAATGATCCTGCACCACTGCCGATCATTACTACCGTAAGATCAGGCGAGCAGAGATGCATCATTTGTACTGCACGTATTCCATGACGCACCAGGATGCATGTCCTTATTTTACCGTCCACCTGTGCATGGTACAGATTTGCGGTTTGTTGTGACAAACCCCTAATTTTGTTTTGTAAAATCCAGGGTTCCTGTATCAAAGCTATGTCCAGTTTCGGGGCGACTTCCATATCTGAGGCGCCAAATTTTAATGATGGGTTTCAATCGGATTTGGTCTGAAATGGACGAATCTGAAGTCCTTTTCCGCGAATTCATAACCGTTTAGGAGATATTTACCTTTAAAGTTAGAACTTTTGTATGACAAAATCCAGTGCTAGAATTGTATATAGAATAAATTTCCGCTTTAGATACTTAAGAACCTCCTATGATACATCATCATTTAATTTTTCATATTTTCAGGCCACTTGTATTTTATATTTAGCGTGAATAAGCCGCCGATAAAATTAAGGCGCCTCAGATATGGAAGTCTTGCCCCAGTTTCTCTTCATCAAAGCATCTCGTCATCATCGCTGATGCCGCTTTGCTGTGATGAATATTCAGCTGGCACACAGTTAGTGTTTCTTTGTGCGAATTAACAGGTAAACTACCTTTAGAAAAAATTATCTTTTCTGAGAAAGTGAAGATTATTTGGAAGATCGTTAATAAGAAAAATAAAACGTCCATTTCCCTAACACTGAATAGAGAAGTTCATAGCTATGGCACTCGAAATGCAGGCAACTTCAGAACACCTTTAGCCAATACGAACAGAATCTTGCTAGACCCGATTAGATCGTCAATAATGATTTTTAATGCCTTACCTCAAGAAATTCGTACTCTCTCATCTTATGAAACTCTTAAATGGAGACTTAAACAATACTTACAGCTTAACGAGATTTAACTAAAAACTTAATTAATTCCAAACAATCGCACTCACCAGCCATGGTTTAATTATCGCGTTCTCATTTTGATTATATTTTGTTTCTGATTTTGTTAAAAATACTTTTTTTGCCTTCCCTCCATACCAGTGTCTCTTCACTGTCTGGGAGGCAAAACAAGTTTTAAATTTATAATCTATGTTTTAATGTTTCTTCAAATGTGAATTGTCTTTGGCACACACTAATTTTTTCTCCCTTTAACTGTGTTGGGCGGGTATGTGTTATCCTAAACACCAATTTCAGTTCCTCATGTCGTATTTCTGTGGACCTGACCTGAATTGAGTGTATTTGTCTCTACCTCCCTAATCCTTTTTCCCCCAGGGAAATGATGAATTGCATGACAAAGAATGATAGTGCCAAAGCCAAACTGATCCCTAATCCCTTGAAAAAAAAAAAAAATACTAACGCGCCCCAGGAGCGGTCAAGACAATTAACATATGTACTTGAAGTGTTCTCTAAACGTGACTCAATTTCATTACCTGATTTTGACATTGTACAAGCTCTGCATGTCGTTGACAAACTGATCCATCTCCGCCTGTGCATAGTACCCAATGATAAGGATTTCCTTCAAGGTCTTCAGTTGGACACAGGCCTCGATGTGGTGTTGAATTATAGGCCGACCGGCAATAGGAAACAAAGGCTTCGGCACATCCAACGAAAGTGGACGGAAACGGGTCCCTACAAGAAAGGAATTTAATACTGTTCGGAGCACCAAAAGCTTCTTCATACCCTTCTGCGGCCCGCCAACCAAAATTACTGCTTTCAACATGTTGTCTCGCCTCTAATTAATCAATTACAGCACCTGCGATACGTGTTCTAATCCGTTCCTATACGTGACAACAATCACACAAACGTCAACGTCTGTCAACGTAGCAAATCAGCTGACTACTGATAACAGCATGCATTGAGTACAGTTTGAGAGCTACTAATGCCGTTGCCATGGACTGCAAATGTCAAACAATTTTGTTTACTACTCATTGGAAATTTCACGGGATTGGTTTTGTGAGTAAACAAAGTGGGAAAAATCACCAATTTTGCATGTTTAAAGTGAACCATGTTAAGTCTCTCATGTGCTAATATAACAGTGAGTTAACGCTTTCGATCCGTGCAAGAAGATTTTAATACAATCCGTGAATTTCCACTCATAAATATGATAAACAATTTCGTAGGCTAGTTTCGGGGATTGCAACAATTCCCACGCCTCTCTAGTCGAGACCCGAACACGATGTCTTCCAGTATACCGGTTCGAAAGCCTGGTGAACCGATTCGAAAGATTGTAACGGATCTTGATCAGCCGGATGAGGAAGCAAATGTGGCGGTTGGAAAGGTGAAGAAATCTCACCGGCACGTTCATCGAGAGCGAAGTAAGGATTTGAAAAAGTTTGGTGGCAATTTCCCTACAGAGCGTAGTCGCAGTTTTGAGAGAGATGCAAAAAACTCGACGGGATATTTGCAAGTGCTGGTGAGTATTGAATTATTTTTCAAGTGAGGAAATTTCGAATTTCCATTTACGTAGCTACTAATTGCCTTAGCCCCTCGAGTGTGGGAGATGGGTGCGTCAACATCTCTAGCAATATTCATTGTCGTTTCGTTAAAATTTCGGATGGTGCAGTTGCTAGCATACACCTTCTATTCGTATAGCCGTCTTTTACTCACAATCTTGCAACACTGTGGGAATTCTAATAGTACCCACAAGAAGTTTTCTATTTTTATTAACGCGTCGGGGAAACGAACTCGTGATCTCTAGATGCAAACATATTGTAGATTGGCGACAGAGAACTCATTACTACTGTAATGAACCATATTTTGGTCTGGTTGGGCTGCTTCCACCGGCAGATCTATGGCAGCACTTGATGAGTAAGTCTGTCGGTGGTACGAAACCAGAGGCCGAGGGTCCCATTACACCTGAACCCCAATGCGAGCGCGAGCCATCCGCCAACCATTCCATCATTGTCGCCCCATTTTTTTTTTTTATTCCCCATTTCTACGTCCCTTGTTTGTGTTGTCTTCCCCAGGGCTATGAATTTTTGTTAATACGTAGAGAACAGAGGAACGAGCGGCGAAAACCCCGCCCACGTCTTCCGAACTGAGCTACAGCAGGCATAGGCCTCTGGTTAGCTCGTTGAGGGGCCTTTTTCTTCGCCAGATGGCACGGTCATTATGCTACCTAAGGCTCCGTCCCCACGGGCATCTTCGGATGCCCACCAAACTGTCCATTACACTACCCTGCGCGCGTAGCCAGACTCCCAAATTCTCATGACTATCTTCTCTGTTCGCAGGTCCAAACCAAGGACGAGCAAATCGAAAAACTTCTTCAAAAAGTCACCGACCTGCACAACTACAACGACCAATTCTCCACTGAAAATGAAAATCTTCGGGCAGAAATCAAAGCATTGTCGGAAAAACTACAGGCGATGTCAAAACAAATTACAAATCTGGAACAGCAGGACTGCCCCCAGTGCATGGACTATGCAAAACTATACGAAGACTGGACCGCCGAACGTCAGTTGCTTCAGAAGACAAACAAAGCCCTTACTGACGATATATCGATGATGAAAACCCTTGTCTATCGTCTCAACGTCCAACTCGAGCGCTATCAGGAGCTTATTCGGAAAACTCAAGAATTCGACGAAGACTGCACGGAACCCACGACAAGAACAAATCAATCGGAAGACAATGAAGCGACCGTCACAAAATGGGGTTCGGTGAAAACCCACACTTTGGCGCCGTTGCTAAATGCCTACGAAGAAATGCTTAGAGAAAAGGAGGACTTGATCGTTCAGCACGATCGTGAAATGAATCGATTCACCGGACACTTGAAGGAAATCATTGCGGAGAATGAACGCCTCCATGTGGAAATGGACGAGCTAAAGAAGGGCAAAGATGGCTGGCTTGAAGAAAGGACTCGACTTCACGCTCAACTGGAAATTTGTCGTGGTAAGGCCGAGGTGCAGACTCGACGAGCCGATATCGCCAAGGAGAAACTCGTGGAAATTCTGCGTTGTTACGAGCAAAAAGTCCAAGCACAGACGCTCGATATCGAGCGTTTACAAGAGGCCTATTCGCGTGCCAAGGGCGAAATAATTTCGCTGCGCAATGTCCACAGTCAACCAGACACTGTCGTCGAAAGTCTGAAAGAATGTCAACGGCTCTTTGAGGAGCTCAAAGCCCAACACGACAACGAGAAAACGAAAATATCAAACGATCTGATCGAATGTCGTAAAGTCCATGCCGAAATGGAGACGACTATCGCGAATCTTCGCGAGGAAAATGCCAATCTGAAAGCATCTTCAGAACAGTATCGACAATCAGAAGATTCCGTTCGCAAGAAATACATGTCCCTCAGATACAAGGTGCGAACAATAAACGAATCGAGGGAAAATTTGAAGTCTAGACTTCGAACTGCTTTGGAATGGGCTCAGAAGTTGGACGAAAGTCGACAGAAAATGAAATCCAGTTGGAACGATGTTAAGGAAATGGAAGCCGTTGTGCGCCATAAGGAGGCTCAAATTCGAGGTTTGCACGCGAGACATGCCGAGGAGATTGGCCGGCTGGAACGGAAGCTGCAACAACGCGAGGAAACCATTAAATGTATTCTGCAGGAGAAGGCAAGAGTTAAAATTCCACGCAATGCGGAGTAGTGTTTTTAGTATAATTCGTAGATGAAGGTGTCTTCGAATAGTACAAATTGAATCATTTTTGTTAATGTTTCTTTTTTTGTTATTCCGTTTCGTCTAATAAACTTTTATCTTATTGTCGAATTACGTTTGATTTCTTGTTTGACTCTTGAGTAGTAGTAGTAGTAGCGCGTCATTTAAATATGTGTGTGAGTATTAGCCATGAGTCAGCAGCGACTTTATCTCCTTCAGTATCGAGGCCAAGGAAATTTGTGATTGATTGGGGCTTCCCATAGAGCTCCTGGTGTAAGTTACGTGGGAGCTGCTGGGCATTTAAAGATACGTATGGGGGCCAAGGCCTCTTCCTCGTGAGCGTCCTCTGGGACGGCTAACCAAGTTTTCCAGTGCAAAACATTTGGTAGAGGCGCATAACGATGATCATCTTGAATGACCAATAACACCAGTGCGTCTCAGGAAAAAGGCGAACGGTGTAGTTGGAACATAGTTGTGAAACACCAACACGTCACACCCAGCTGAAAGAACGCGCGATTAAAAACACCATTGGAGAGCTACCTCTGCGCCATATAAAAAATAGCTCCCGGCGACTTTTAGGACGCCTACGGAAGCAACCCTTCCCCTAAGATTGGGTATGGTACATGAAATCAATTTACATTCGAAACATTAAACGAGCCTCGGATACCACGGACTAATTAGTCTTCAAACAACGGACAACGTTCGAACAATGTGGGGCGAGTGCAGTCGTGCAACGCTCACTGGAGTCGGACGAGAAATGACAACAACAACAAACAACTCTATATTAGGACTGAACGAAACAAGATGAGTTGGATCAGGATCGACTTTATCGCCAAGCTCCCAAACAGTGCTGCTCTACTCTGGAAGTGAAAACATTACCTCTGCTAGAATGGCAGGCGTCGGAATTCTGTTGACCAAAGACGCACACCGCTCTTTGATCGATTGGAAGCTCATTTCCGTCCGTATCATTACAGCCAGATTCAAATCCTAGGTGAGAAACATCACAATAATTCGGTGCTACGCCCCGACTGAACCAGCGAATTAATCAGCTGAGGACGACGTCCATTACCGATACGGCGACACCTTCGACAAGGCTCCCAAAGGTGACATAAAAATTATTATGGGGGATCTCAATGCCAAAGTCGGGTATGACAACTGTAATGAACCACCTGTAATGAACCATATTATGGTCTGGTAGTGCTGCTCCCACCAGCAGATCTAAGCAGCACCTGATGAGTAGTGATCTGTTGGTGGTACGAAACCAGAGGACGAGGGTCCCATTACACCCGGACCCAGGTGCGACCGTGTGGGCGTCTGATCCGTCCGCCAACCATTCCATCATTATTGACTATTTTTTTCTATTCCCCATTTTTACCTCCCCTGTTTGTGTTGTCTTCCTCAGGCCTATGAATTTTTGTTAATACGTAAAGGACGGGGGCAGCGAGCGGCGAAAACCCCGCCCACATCTCCCGAACTGAGCTACAGCAAGCATAGGCCGTTGCTTAGCTCGTTGAGGGGCCTTTTTCTTCGCCAGATGGCACGGCCCGACCTTCACGGTCATATGCTATCTTAGGCTCCGTCCCCACGGGCATCTTCAGATGCCCACCAAACCTTCCGTTACATATTTGGCGCCCAACGTGGGGCCCATTTCCGGTCAAGAACAGGACTAAAAAGGACCTCATTGGGTCCTTCCACCGCTATGTATCCCCACAAGCATATTAAGGCTACTTGCTCTAAGTCTTAGGACTTAGCCATTTATAAATAAATAACTGGTGCAACAGTCCAATTTGAACCACGGCCTCGAGATGAGTTAGCATCATCTCATTTTCTAGATCGTGACGGTTTTTGTGCAGAGGTATGTGATCAGCAACACGCTCAACCGAGTTATTTACCCCATAATGGGTACTCATTTTAACAGCTGAGTGGGCTCATAGTCCGAAACGTAAATCCCCGGAATCGAACCGGGGCCCAGTGCGTTGAAGGCGAACGTGCTAACCGTTGCGCCATCCGGACTATATTAGCCATTTATACTTAACGTATTTTCCCCTCAAATAGCTGTGCTTTCCTCTGTAGCACCCCAATCCTTCCTATAGAGTAGATTATCCTTTTAGAATCAGTTCAACAAGGCGATCCTGGTGTTGTGTTTGTCTTTTGTGGTTTAGCCACGTATTTAAGGCTCCCATAAATGCTTTGAATTGCCGGCATTTGGAGCATCTTCGGTGACCGGAGAAAGCGCGGATTGTGTTTGCCAGGATTGTCCTTCTAAGTAACTTAAAAAACATTTTTTTTTTCACAGTATCGGTTTTTTTTTTATTATTCATGTGCTCATCAGCTTGCAGAGTTTATGAGTGAATTACGGCAAGGAATGCACTGTTGCGCCTCTGCTGGCCTCAGAATTCTTTGTAAACTGATGATCATCTGAATGATTGGGAAATGTAGTATATTTTTTTTTGCTTTGCTAATTTTCCCCCTCTACAATGGTTGACTCCGGTACAGAGCTCGCTTTTGTTTTGTTTTGTTTTTTTTTCTATTTTTTGCAGCACACTTAGTCCTCAGCTTCTTCTTCTTGGCAGGCCTCGAAGTAGAAGCTGCCCTGTAATGAACCACCTGTAATGAACAATATTATGGTCTGGTAGTGCAGCTCCCACCAGCAGATCGAAGCAGCACCTGTTGAGTAGTGATCTGTTGGTGGTACGAAACCAGAGGACGAGGGTCCCATTACACCCGGACCCAGGTGCGACCGTGTGGGCGTCTGATCCGTCCGCCAATCATTCCATCATTATTGACTATTTTTTTTTATTCCCCATTTTTACCTCCCCTGTTTGTGTTGTCTTCCTCAGGCCTATGAATTTTTGTTAATACGTAAAGGACAGGGGCAACGAGCGGCGAAAACCCCGCCCACATCTCCCGAACTGAGCTACAGCAAGCATAGGCCGTTGCTTAGCTCGTTGAGGGGCCTTTTTCTTCGCCAGATGGCACGGCCCGACCTTCACGGTCATATGCTACCTTAGGCTCCGTCCCCAAGGGCATCTTCGGAAGCCCATCAAACCGTCCGTTACACAACCTTGGCTTGGAACACCTAGGGCAATCATGGTCAAGGCAACAGGAACAAAAATGGCGAGATGCTCGTTCGTTCGTCAGGTCGAAGCGGGGTGTTCATACTAGCAGGGATCACCAACTTATGTTGTCGCAAAAATACGCTTACGAACAGCAGCGATCCTTCGCCATCTAAATGCAAGAATTTTGCCACGTTTGAATGTGCAAAAGCTAAAAGATCACCCTATAAGACATGCATATTCCACCGCGTTGCACGGAAGAGCTACTGCACCGTCACCTTATGAGACTCCTACAAATTGATGATAGATGGAACGTCGCTATGGACTCAATTATTTCGTGTGGCGAAATTTTTGTGAGCAGATTGGAGCGCAGTAGAAGACCATTCATCAATGACTCTACATGGTCTCTAATCTCGACACGCAAGAGAATTAAAGAACAAATTAACTCAGCTACTAACGACGCGGTCAAATATCAAGTTACAGCTGAATACCGTTCTCTTCAGATAGGCGTGCAAATAAGCGTAAGACGGGACAAACGTAACAACATCAATGCATTAGCCGAGAAGACAAAGGAAGCGGCTTACCGTGGTGACAGTGGAACCCTTTACAAACTTATCAAGGCATTAACTGGCAAATCTTTTGCAACTGTACATCCCGTGAAAGATAAAGACGGGTCTCTACTGGTCACTGATGAACACCCCCTGCGACGGTGGAGAGAGCGCTTCATTGAGGTCCTCAACAACACCTTGTTGTTGCCGTTGATTGCCTTGCCCCTCCAGGGGCATGCGCTTGTTAACATCTCTTGAATATCTATGCTTGTTAACGTTTCGATATCATATCCACTTTTTCGGAAGTGCAGTTGCTAGCATGCACCTCCCATCCGCGCCGTCTTTATACTGACAAACATGGTAGTTCAAAATCGGATCTACTCTTTTGAACCTCGGTCGCACAACCAGACCTAGGCCTAGTAGGTCCGATTTAAAAAAATATGTATCTAGGTCCGCTGATCCGAATAGTTCCACTGATCCGAGTAGGTCCCCTATTCCGAATAGTTCCACTGACCCGGGTAGGTCCGCTGATCCGAATAGCTCCAATTATCCGAGTAGATCCCCTGATCTGAATAACTCCAATAATCCAAGTAGATCCGCTGATCCGAATAGTTCCAATGATCCGGGTAGGACCGCTGATCCGTATAGTTCCAATGATCCGAGTAGGTCTGCTGATCCGAATAGTTCCAATGATCCGAGTAGGTCCGCTGATCCGAATAGTTCCATTGATCCGGGTAGGAACACCGACCTGAATAGTTCCAATGATCCGAGTAGGTCCGCTGATCCGAATAGTTCCAATGATCCGGGTGGGACCGCTGATCCGAATAGCTCCCATGATCCGAGTAGGTCCGCTGATCCGCATAGTTCCAATGATCCAAGTAAGTCCGCTGATCCGAATAGTTCCACTGATCCGGGTAGGACCGCTGATCCGAATAGCTCCCATGATCCGAGTAGGTCCACTGATCCGAATAGTTCCAATGATTCGGGTAAGTCCGCTGATCCGAGTAGTTCCAACGATTCGAATAGGTCCGCTGATCCGAATAGGTCCGCTGATCCGAATAGTTTTAATGATCCGAGTAAGTCTGCTGATCCGAATAGTTCCAATGATTCGCTGTTCCGGGTAGGTCCACCGCTGATCCGCATAATTCCGCTGATCCGGATAGTCCCAAGGTCTGAGTAATTCCGCAGGCTGAACATTTGGATAGTAAACTAGGGATAGGTAGATAATAGAAACATAAAGGTTTGGAAAGAAAAGAAGAAATTACCCTGGAGTAGGTTTGGGATCTGAGTGTAGGTTTTACAGGATACACAGGTTTTGAAAGATTAGAAGAATAGAAGGTTTCACTCAATGTGGGAAGTTTAATGGAGAAGTTGAGTAGGGTGGGATGGATAAGATGGAGGAAGGAGGGGAAACGCATTTCAAGTCCTTTGGTCAGGAAAAACGGATCTTCTTGGACATGAAGTGGGACCTAGGCAATATGGGGCTCCCCGGAAACGGGCTGATGAGACCCATGCAATAGAGTACTGTAGATGACGACAAGGATATTCGAAAAAGGATATTTTTGGTGGTGAATCGAAATATGGGCAACATGGGTGTCATATGAATCGGGGCAAAGAGGCGAATGTCCAGGAGTAGTGCATTTCGATTACGAAAAGGACATTTGGCAATGAAGTGAAATATGGGCAATATGGGTGTCTTATGAATCGGGATGATGAGCAATATGCTTTGGGGTACTTTTAAAGGCGTTTGACTTTTGTTGTATGGCGAATCTAGGCAATATGGTTATCATATCCTTTTTCGAATGTCCTTTCTGCCGCCGAAGGACTCGCCATCTACAGCACATTCGTGTCTTTCCATTCATTCGCCTCACGTTCATATAAAAATGCTTGATTGCGTAGCCACTCCCTGCGCAACATAGGAGTACTACTTTCATACAAAAATTCTTCATTTCACATCCATACAAATGGCAAACGCATTACGAGAAAAAGATATTTTCCAAAAATAAGACACTTCCCAACAAAAGATACTTTGCCACAAAAAGATAAATTTTCAACACCATTGGGTGCCATCCTCAATAATCCTCTTGTAAATACAGAACATTTCACAGCCATAGAGTCGCAATCAGCATGGCGCCATTAAGGTCCATGTTCCTGGGGGCGATCCGTGCGACGGTAGCGCAGCGACGATAGCCATGCGACAAAAGCTCATCGACGATCGCGCACGAGGTGTGTTCCTCAAAGCGACCGCGACTTGTCTATGCGCGGATTACGAATTCGCAATGTAGATAAAATACATATATATATTCGTATGTAAAACGTACAGTTCACGCCCGGTGTCAGTCATTTGTTTGCTGATGTGATTGTCAATTAATTACCTTATTTAGAATTTCGAGTTAAAAAATATTTGGTCGCGACTTCTCTGCTATGCGCAACTCAAGTCCACGGCATATACGACAGCAACCCCAACTAACAATTTTGTTCTTATAGAGATCTTCAAGGATTTTATAAGAACTATTTTACATTTTACATTTAGTTTCAGCTAAGACTTATTATCTTGCAAATTGTTCTGATAGAAATCTTAAAGAAAGTTTCTAGCCAAAAAGTGGCGTATGAAATTATGAGTATAAAGTATTTTAAGAGTTCTTCAAGTCTTCTTGACAGCTCTAACTAGAGAACTTATCAGAAAGATATCAGTAAAAGTACGTATAAGTGATTTACAGTAATCTGCTATACATACATAGATCACCTTTTAGAATCTTAACTAAGAGACAAAGATTTCTATTGGTTTTCAGTAAGTAAATTTTGTGCTTATTGTAGCATTAAGTGGAATTCATGATACTTTTGGAAGTTCTCTATAAAAATACGAATGGAGTTGAAATTCATATTTGTATTATTGGTCTGATGCACTTTTTCTCTGCGAAAGAAATTTTTCTGATCAAATGCTGTACAAAACTCCCTAAAAAACGAACCCCTCTCGAAATTTAGCATACATGTACATTTAATGTTCATCATGAATTAAATGTACTTTTTGCATAGTAGCTCATAGTGGCCTAAAATGTATTAAACACGTTCTTATTTTCTTGTCAGACCCTAAGAAATACATTTAAAATGAAAATATCCAAAGTCACCAAAGTATTGAAGAAATTAATTTCTGGCGCATTAATTGCTATAACCAAACAGTCGAAAAAGATGGCGGTTCTCTCAAGCTCTATTTTAAAGAACTTATAAGTGTTTAGTTAAGTTTGTTGCTCCCATAAGTAAATTATAATAACTTCTTCCTATTAAACTTTTCTTCAAAATTGCAATTAAACTATATCTTTCCCTACAACCTTCGTTTGACTTCTTTAAGTATCAAAGTGTACAGCTTTCTCATTTAAAGCCGTTCTACTCATCTCTATTTAAGCTAAAATATTACAACCCTGAAACAGAAATATATTCTTGAGCAAGCTTATTGTACAAGCAGTACGAGAGTTGACAAACGGCAATTATTCCTATAATGGTTTAGTTAGACCTACACTGCATTAACACTTAGAATGGTCTAAAGCGAAAACTTTAAGAGGATCTTTTCTAATAACACACTTGCAAAAATTACTTTTAAGGCTATAATCTGAACAAAATGCCTTTAAAGTTTTCATCGAGCTTCCAATTTGCACTAAAGACTTTTTACACGTCTTTTCTTTTAAAAGTTACAACAGATTCTGGTATTAGTTTTGCTTTTTAGCAGAATGCCTAATAAATATCTTTAAGGTAATATTTCGTTCCGAAAGGTTTAATACCGATATTATAAGAGTTTTGGTTCTCACCTCAAGAGCAAATTGTTAGTTGGGACTCGCCTTCCATATACGAGTACAACACAAGTACCCCCCAAACAGCCGACCCCGCGCATGAACAAGTAATCGCCAAAACATAAATTTTTCTTGCCATGCACAACGACCAACTCAACCAAACGACATGCACGACAGCGATTGCGACTCCCAAATATGATGGCGACGATATCCTACCCCCTGCGATGCGACTGACGAAGCCAAGCGATCCTTGTTCGTGAGCGTAGTCGCAGTCGTTTGGAGGAACACAGCCCCATAGACAATTCACACAAATAGTGTTCAGCGCTTGTCGCTGAGCTGGGATAGCTGCGCTGTCGTCGCATGGATCGCCCCGAGGAACATGAACCTTAAGCAATGATTTTCTATTTTTCTTTATAGAGTAAATATCGATCATATTGCATTCGAGGCAAAAAGCTGTACGTGTCGTTCGTCGACTTCAAGGCAGCTTTCGACACAATTAGCCGACAAGCGCTGCTGTTTAAACTAAGCGGCATGGGGCTCTCAACAAAGTATCTATTGATCCTGGAAAGTCTATATGCAAACACAACCGCACGGATATGGGATGGTACACAACTATCAGAAAGTTTCAGTACAACAAAAGGAGTTAAGCAAGGCTGTCTTCTTAGCCCGCTGCTATTTGCATTGTTCATAAACGACATTGTAGACTTCCTACCAGGAGGGATAATTTTGCGGGACCTGCGGATCAAAGCGCTATTATATGCCGATGATATTGCACTAATAGCTGAAACACCTGAAGCACTCCAGCGGATGATCAATAAATTGAAGGAGTACTGTGACCGATGGAGTCTGCAAGTCAATACATCCAAAACGAAAGTGATGATATTCAACAAATCTAGAGGGAGGCCGGCTCACAACGAAAGGTGAAACTATGGTACTCAGGAACTAGAAGTAGTCAAAACCTATCCTTACCTAAGGATAACTATTACCCCATCGTTATCACTGGATTCACACTTTGATATTAAATTAGCCGCTGCAAAAGGGACAATTAATGCCATGTGGCAAAAAATTATGAAAAACCAGCTTGTTCCCCATAGTAGCAAGTGGCAAATATTCCAAGCAACTGCACGGTCGTCAATATGCCAACAGCACGAAAGCGTCGAGAAATTACAGCGTTTCTTTATTAAAAAGATATTCCGCCTGCCTCAAAGTACGCCTAATTATATGCTACACCTTGAAACAGGACTGCCCCCTCTATGTATGTATATATGCAAACAGGCTGCACTTTGATTATATTTGGAAGATAAATTTTTGTTACGGTGAAAGGAGACTGCCTAAATGGATCCTGTTGGCTGCGAAGGAATGGAATGTGTCGTGGTGTCGAAACCTCCTACAACTAGCAAATGAGTTTGGATTGCCGTTGAGCTGGGAACAAGGGCAGCTTATGAAACGAACAATCAATGCCATCTGCGAAAATTTAGATTCCAGATACCGTCAAACCTTCGAAACAGCAGCACTAACTTCGACGAGTCGATCGATTTATCCTCTTTTAACCCACGACCAAGGACAGTTTGGCTTGTGGGCGCGGAAGTTCTTTCAAGGAAAAAACGCGTTACCGGTTTTTAATGGTTTTATTGAACAAAAACAAAATTAACAATTAAGATATATAATATCGCGAGGTACAGTCGCGTGACTGACGATGACGATGATGGTGACGCGCGACGACGATGCAGACGGACGACTTGACTGGAACGCAGAGACACTTGCGAGTTGGTGCGAGGATCTTTTATCTTCACGATTTGCTGACGCAGCAGGGCGCAGGCATAGCCATGCCTCGTACCATCCATGTGCGCTCGTTCCCATGGATGTGCTTGCTCGGCACATATTTTAATGGCTCGCTCCGATTACATTTGGAATTGCTTCCAAATGTCCATGTGCTTGCGTGGTCAGCACATTGTATCCGTATCGTATGTGTGGTACAGTAATCGGGCGAATTAGTTCTGCCGCTCGGGATTGCTGTGCCGCCACAGGCTATTTCTCTGACAACTTCCGACTGGAACTTATCTCTACAATCTTTAAAGCTCGAGGTGAACTTATTTGCTTAAATTCGATGCCATATAGAACTTCAAACGGCGGTCTTTGTACGTTGTGCAATTGGAGAGTTCCAGAAGACATGTTCCGTGTCCTAGCCCGATGCCCTATATACCGCGAAATACGGAGCCTATACTATGCGCAAACTGAGTTCAATCTGGGCGAGCTGCTTAACATACTAAATGGTCACGATTGGATAAAACTTTCAAAATTTTGTAACGATGTAGTGAAGTATAGAAAAGAATTTGCTTATGCAAGCCATAGACGCACGTACCAATCCGTGGGATTGGTCGCAAGTCAACCACTGATACGCGAGCCGTATTCATACAATTTTACTCAAGAAAAGTAGTCAAACAAGTTATTCTCTATCGCCGCGACGCGCTCCGCATAAGTGTACAGCGACAGAACGCGCGACTACCTTTTCTGACCCCATATTGTAGTTGTTGTTTGGGTTGGCTCTGAGTTCGTGTCGAGCTCGATGCTCAACACTTCGAGCCCAGACCCGACCCAACAACAATTTCAATATAGAGTCCGACCGGTATTTGAAGAGGTAAATTGTTGTGAATGAACGATTACGGTGTGTGTCGAAATACAGTATGGTCTGCTTATTGACGAATTTTTCAATGGAAAATTTATTGGCACGATATTATATACGTATACATGCACGTCCATATGTGAGTATTATAGAAGTCTCGTTGTTATTAAGATTGGGTAGATCTTCACTGTCTCTTTAATCAAAGTTGCACAGGTGCAAGAACAATTACAACCTGCAGGTAAGTGCGAACTATGCAATTAGTATACTGATAATCGTGGGAGTATAATTTGCGAAATCATTGAAATAATTAGAATTGGAAACTTGCACAAATTTTGAATTGTGCTGTAAGTGCGGGGTTTACAGCGAATCCTATATGGTGTATTATCTACTACAGATTATGTAACTTATAAAGTAGCGAATATATGCAAATATGCGAATGTAGTAGAGGACCTCATTTTTGAGACCATTGTACGGGATGATGGCAGTGGGGAGGTGAATAGTCAGTACCACGTTTGGCCCGCATTTACTAATAATTCTTATGAAATCAATGAACTCATTTTCAACTGAGTCGACTGGTAATCGGTGAGAAAAGCGACAATTCGAATTTGCTGTCAGCAGGGTGAGGACCTTTCGCTTGACAGACCAACGTTGGACCTATGGAACTACACGGTTACATATTAATTGTATGAGACAGTGGTAGCACGGATAACGTTAAAACTACCAAATGAATTCGGCAAAAGATCGAATTATTGTTCATAATAGCTGCGTTTTTGTAGCAGTCCAGATCAGGTACAGAGCAACAATCGCACAAATTACACTAACAACCAGCTAATATGTATCTTGTTTACAATAATTATATTTGATAGTTTCTTTGTTATCTCTGATACCACTGTCAATATCCATTCACAGCCTTTCAAGAAGTACAACGAGACACATTGTAAATTATGAATGAAGAAAGTGATCAGTTGGAAAAAAACAATGATTATAGGAAATTCAAGGAAAGCACAGCACGGTGTGTAGATAGGTGCATTGAGGACCATAAATTCGGGAGTACTTTACCTTTTTTTATGACCTTGTCGGTCTTTTGCATAGTTTCCTAATGCTAATGTTAATGGTTCTTCATTCATAATTTGGAAAGTGTCTGGATGTAGTTATTTACATGTGATAGCGTGAAACCCGTGAACAGACATCGACAGTAGTAGCATGGATAACAATAAAACTATCAAAGAAATTCGAGTGCAAATCGAATCATTAAGAGGTATCTTTTTGTCACCTTCTGACAATTAATATTCAACTGTGGTAGCTTCAAGGGGAGAAACCATTCACCCCATCATCCCGTAAAAAGGTATCGAAAATGAGGTCTTCTACTATATTTTGCATCTCATATACCGACTTCGGAATAAAAAGAAGATGCTTTATAAGTAATAATACAGTATATATAGATACTACACCATATAGGATCCGCTTAAAACCCAAGTCTTACCATATATATCACAATTCGAAATATGTACAAGTTTCCAACCAACCAACAAATTATTGTATATTCCCACGATTATCAGTATAATTACATAATTCCCATTTACCTGCAGGCCGTAATTATTCTTGCACCTGTTCAACTTTGATTAAGGAAACGGTGAAGATCTACCCAATCTTAATAACAACGAGACTTCTGTAATACTCACATATGTACGTGCATGTATACGTATATAATATGGTGCCTATAAATTCTGCATTGAAAAATTCGTCAATAAGCAGACCAGACTGTATTTTTACACACACCGTAATCGTTCATTCACAACAATTCACCTATTCAAATACCGGTCGGACTCTACATTGAAATTGTTGTTGGGTCGGGTCTGGGCTCGGAGTCGGGTTCGTTGTGTTGAGCATCGAGCTCGACACGAACTCAGAGCCAACCCAAACAACAACTACAATATGGGATCAGAAAAGGTAGTCGCGCGGGCTGTCGCCGTACACTTATGCGGAGCGTGTCGCGGCGATAGAGAATAACTTGTTTGACTACTTTTCTTGAGTAAAATTGTATGAATACGGTTCGCGTATCAGTGGTTGACTTGCGACCAATCCGACTGATTGGTACGTGCGTCTATGGCTTGCAATAGATTTGATATGTCCTCTCGCACTTACTTTTTGCTTCTTATCGAGACTTTGTATGTTTTAATCCTTGCTGATGCTGTTTCTTCTTTTGCCTTTTGCATTCATTCTTTAAAATTTTTGTTGCACAGTTGCTTCAGTTCTACTTTTATTTTTTTACTTTCTTTTAATATCATAAAGTCTATTGAAAATCAATTCTCACTGCTGACAGCTCCTAAAGCTATAGCTGCTATCATTTTGAATTTTTGTATAATAGTTGTAAGGATTTGAAAGAATAAAATGATTTTTCTATTCTATTCTATTATATATTGCATGTAAAAATGATACCACATGTAATTCAGATCAATTCACTTCAGAACAGGGGGTAGGTTCGCCGACCTAAGTTTTTGGACCTAGATTCGATTTTGTGCCGGACCAGGTGCACCTGAGCAGTAAAATTAGATCATGTCATGACTACTGACCAGGTCGGAGCACTGTGAGAGTTCTATTAGTACCCACAGGCAGCTTTTGATCACGCCGAGATCAATCACACCTTTAGACCTTCGAACTCATCTTCAGTAGAAGTAGAAAATATTCCGCAAATAGCCAGAGTTAATACCAACCCACCATTTAAGCTGGAAGTAACTGTTGCTATTAAATCGATGGAAGCGGATAAAGCCCCGGAAATAGATGGAATTCCGGTGGAACTTCTTAAGCCGGACATCGACGCTACTGCGGATATTCTTCTCCCCCTTATCCATAAGTGTTGGGAAACTGAAACCCTCCCTAAAGAATGAAAGAAAGGCGTCTAAGATAACGGAGAAAGGTAACCTGAAGGATTGTAATAAATTGCCATCGAATTTGCCTCCTCCCCGCAGTCTCCAAACTTATGGCAAAAATGGTAGGCGTGTTTTTTTTTGCACTGCGGTGAAGGTTAATTGGGGGTTATCCGGGTTAACTTACACACATTACTCAAACAACATACCCTTGTTGTTTGTGTAAGTTAACCTATCCAGGATAGACACCTCCGAAAGTGACAATGGATAGATCACACACTTCGAAAAGGGCCGGAATACATTCCTAACGAGGCCCTCGATTGAAACCCATGGGGAACCGATGCAACTCGCCGCGTTGGATGACCTAGAAATACCTGGAGAAGATCAGTTGAGGTTGAGGGTAACTCAATAGGCAAATTGTGGAGTCAGTTCAAGGCAATGCCGGCGAAAAGGACGAGGTGGAAAATCGGCGTGGTTAACACACTTTGCCCCAAAAGGGGTTAGTAGGAACCAGAGAGATGCTCAACATCCTGGGACGACTGGTAGCTCAGTGCGTAGAGGCGTCAGTCTCATATCTGATTACGGACGTTACGGGTTCAATTCCAGTCCACGGCGTTTTTGTTGTCTTCCCCCTGTGATGTGGGCGTAATAATAAGTCACAACATCTCCCGACTTGTTGCAGGTAGGCGGCTAAATGGGAGCAGGAGGTGCATGCTGACAACGTGCATCGTCCAAAACTGATTTATTCCAACGAAACATCAGCTAACAGGAACACTAGGGAGGTGTCCGCCTCCGATTTCGATGAAACTCATATATGTTGTAGAGGACTCGAAACTAAGCGACACGTATTTTCTTTATCGGCGGATACGCAGCTTTAAGGGGGGAAACCATGGTCAGAAGGCGACCACTTTTGGGGGTGATTTTTCAATTCCACCTATAAGAAGGGAATTTTGGTAAATGTTCATTATGGAAATAAATAGCTCATGAGAAATTATGAAAATCACAATTGATAGTTCCTCCGGGGGTTTAAAATTTGGAGGGTAAACTACCCCTATAAAAACTTCATTTTTTCAAAAATGGAAAAACTATGAGTCAGAATTTTATGAAACCAACTGCGTTGGATGGAACATGGAAAAATGCGGAATACCTGTTTTTGGTTTTTCCCCAAAACTGGAGTTATCTAGGGTGAAAAAAATAATTTCCCGGCAACATCATCCACCAAGGTGGCCGGGTTATTTATGCAATTTATCCGACTGATGAATAGCTGGGGAGGAATTATGGAAATCATAATCAATACTCACCCTGAGGTTTCAAATTTAGGGGTTAACTACTCTTATGAAAATTGTGTCTTTCAGAAAAAAAAAATAAATATTGTTCAAATTTGCATAAAACCAAAATTATTCGAAAAAACATGAAAGAATGCAGCTAGGGGCCGGATAGCCCAGTAGGAAGAGCACCCGATGCAAAAAAAAATCGGGAACTGGTTTTTTATTTTTTTGCTCGAAACTGGAATTTTCGGAGGCGCAAGTTTGATTTTGTAGAAAACTATGAATTATTCAAAATATATATGTAAATGGATTAGTGATGTGTAACACAGTAACGAGTCGCTCTTTTTGAACGACTCATCAGAATGAGCGAAAGATTCGGCACAACGACATAGCCTTCGAGTCGTTCAGTTTAAGAATGACTCACTGTAAAATTAATTCCCAAACTAGCCCATCGCAAAAATATTACCCAACGCATAACCAATCCACGCTCATTTCTCGTTACATACGAGTATAATGTACAATACAATACATTCATTCACTCACATCCCATCCCATTATCTATCTAATCGCCCCCATATACGATGCAATCCGTCGTCAGATCGATCTGACGATATTGCGATCGTCAGATCGATCGCACAGTGTATGTGACTATTCGTTGACGATTTTTTTTGACATTTCCATATAATTTCGATCGCCAGATATTTTGTGGCGATCTATCGTCAGATCGATCTGACGACGGATCGTACCATCTATGTCAGGTCTAAAACTAAAACCACCATCATTTATCTACCAAAGCAATCCCATCTAAATTCATATTCATCTCTATGCAGTATGCAATGCATGCATTGTGTATACATACTTCTAAATATATGTATACACAACAACCCATGCTGACTGCAAATGCAAACATATCAAAAATCATTTACTTACGTCGCGTCGCATCGCACAGCCAAGTTTCACCAAATACAGAAAACAATCCCAACATTGCCTGCGTTCACGTTTTTGAGCGTTTCGGTTATTCAGCAATTGAAATGCATGTAAACGGAAAAAATCACTGATTTTTCTGTTTACATGCATTCGAATTGCTGAATAACCGAAGCGCTCCAAAATGTGAACGCAGGCATTCTAAAACAGAAGCATTCGTCGCTGGCACCACATTATGCGGGATTCGCCGAATCACGAGCAAAAGTTCGCCAATTGGCGAGCATCTTGTACGATCATTTTCATGGGATTCGCCGAGTTGCAAGTAGTGTGGTTAGGTACAAGATGCTCGCCAATTGGCGAGCATCTTGTACGATCATTTTCTCGGGATTCGCCTAGTTGCAAGTAGTGTGGTTAGGTACAAGATGCTCGCCAATTGGCGAACTTTTGCTCGTGACTCGGCGAATCTCGCATAATGTGGTGCCGGCATTAGATGAAACCTAACAAAAACCCATAGCTTCCACTTGCACTACAGCTACAGTGTAAAGCAGCGTTCTGACGGGGCCAATACATGACATCGTGGCACGCTTTCGATCTCATGCTTGTATCGAGCGTGGACTGGAAAGTGAACTGCCTTGGGTTGTGGACCGTTCACACGACCACGATTCAGTTTATCCCATAAATCATTCTGTTTCAAGCAATTACACCACTACTATACCCTAGTTTTAAATAAACTGTTTTGTGGCCATAACTTCTAAAATATAAGGAATTTCGCATTTTTGACACAATTTTGACCCCCCCCTCTAGATCCCCCATCCGGGCTGAGGAGCATCCATCCCCCCTATCTGGAGGCTTTTTGTTAGGTTTCATCTAAAGTTGAGCTTGAGATGATGATATGTAAGACGAATACTTTTGTTTTAGAATGTTGGGATTGTTTTCTGTATTTGGTGAAACTTGGCTGTGCGATGCGACGCGACGTAAATAAATGATTTTTGATATGTTTGTTGTATACACAATGAATGCATTGCATACTGCATAGAGATGAATATGAATGGATTTAGATGGGATTGCTTTGGTAGATAAATGATGGTGGTTTTGGTTTTAAACCTGACATAGATGGTGCGATCCGTCATCACATCGATCTGACGATGGATCGCCACAAAATATCTGGCGATCGAAATTATATGGAAATGTCAAAAAAAATCGTCAACGATAGTCATATACACTGTGCGATAGATCTGACGATCGCAATATCGTCAGATCGATCTGACGACGGATTGCATCGTATATGGGGGCGATTAGATAGATAATGGGATGGGATGTGAGTGAATGAATGTATTGTATTGTACATTATACTCGTATGTAACGAGAAATGAGCGTGGATTGGTTATGCGTTGGGTAATATTTTTGCGATGGGCTAGTTTGGGAATTAATTTTACAGTGAGTCATTCTTAAACTGAACGACTCGAAGGCTATGTCGTTGTGCCGAATCTTTCGCTCATTCTGATGAGTCGTTCAAAAAGAGCGACTCGTTACTGTGTTACACATCACTAATCCATTTACATATATATTTTGAATAATTCATAGTTTTCTTCAAAATCAAACTTGTGCCTCCGAAAATTCCAGTTTCGAGCAAAAAAATAAAAAACCAGTTCCCGAATTTTTTTTGCATCGGGTGCTCTTCCTACTGGGCTATCCGGCCCCTAGCTGCATTCTTTCATGTTTTTTCGAATAATTTTGGTTTTATGCAAATTTGAACAATATTTATTTTTTTTTTTCTGAAAGACACAATTTTCATAAGAGTAGTTAACCCCTAAATTTGAAACCTCAGAGTGAGTATTGATTATGATTTCCATAATTCCTCCCCAGCTATTCATCAGTCGGATAAATTGCATAAATAACCCGGCCACCTTGGTGGATGATGTTGCCGGGAAATTATTTTTTTCACCCTAGATAACTCCAGTTTTGGGGAAAAACCAAAAACAGGTATTCCGCATTTTTCCATGTTCCATCCAACGCAGTTGGTTTCATAAAATTCTGACTCATAGTTTTTCCTTTTTTGAAAAAAATGAAGTTTTTATAGGGGTAGTTTACCCTCCAAATTTCAACCCCCGGAGGAACTATCAATTGTGATTTTCATAATTTCTCATGAGCTATTTATTCCCATAATGAACAATTACCAAAATTCCCTTCTTATAGGTGGAATTGAAAAATCACCCCCAAAAGTGGTCACTTTCTGACCATGGTTTCCCCCCTTAAAGCTGCGTATCCGCCGATAAAAAAAATACGTGTCGCTTCGTTTCGAGTCCTCTACAACATATATGAGTTTCATCGAAATCGGAGTCGGACACCTCCCTAGTGTTCCTTGTAAGCCAAATGGAATAGTTGACGCGCTATGCCCCACTAGGGGATCGGGTAAATAAGTATTATAGTATACTCAAGATCCTAGGTGGTTCCATTGCAAGCCTGACAATTATTAGGAATACCGCGGTCGATGCGGGACAGGTACGCATTTTGACGGGAGCACGAACAGATCGTAGTTGCACCTGCGTAGTTCTTGTGGATTTGGGCATTCTGTTCTCGCTAGAAGAAAGGGTTGGTGGCTGATCTAAAAATACTGGATTCGGATAGAGTCTGCAATCGACGTTTGTACCTCCTCCTTGTGTTTTATTGCGATGGCAGCCTTGTAGGTTGAATCGTCGATTAGCTCCCTTTTATTCGTAAATCACTGGACTTCCCTTTCGAGCTCTCTCAGACTATATCTGATGTTACGAGGTGGCGTCGTCGGCGCGGCGTCTCGTCCATCAAATTGTTATTAGGGTGATCATAGCTGTAGAAGCAGCGTACAAGATACTGCTTTGCCAGGACATTGCTGTTGTATATGATGGGCAGCATGTTTGTTTCTTGATAGGCTGATCCTGTGACGATATCAAGTGACAGTCACCGTGCGTAGAGCAGTGTTTTGATAGGACTGGATATTTTCCCAACGCTTGTCACTCAGTTTCAGGGTTCATGTGGGCGCTGCGTAGTGAGCCACCGATCTTCCCATAGCCAACGAACATGGATTCACATAGAAGGAGCACTCAGTACATTAATTTTTGTGAAGCAGGATGCAAATAGTCAGCCCCACACATGTTTACCCATTTTTGACAGGAACCTAAATTGGGTAGATAAGGACAGCATCACTTCACAATCAGCTGTTCAAATGACAAGCGTCCCACGTTTTTAAATGTATTGGTAGCCTGAGAGAAAACAGCCCTCGTTTATATTTGTATTGGTATCACTTTTACCCGCAATTGCAGTGGTGTGTGTACTATTTTTCATGCATTTCGGGTTCGACTTCCTTTTCAGACTCACGGGATCATATGAAGAGGTGTATATCTGTAGCAAAGCGATTGTGTACGGATAATGAAATTTAACACATTGACAATTACGGGAACAGAAAACAACCTTTGGGCATCTTGTACTGAGTAGTGATGGGCATAATGACTCTTTTCACTGTGCCAGCACATAAGCTCTGACTCTTTCCAATGAGTCGTTCCAAAAGAGTCGTTCAAAAAGAGTCATGCAAAGAGTCTGAAACTTGGTTAATAACATATTCAATAAAAGTCGTAGATGGGCAACCCCAATTTTTTTTCTCTTTTTTGACCCCATATTCGGAGTTGGCGACCCCCCAATGCCCTTTAGTTCGAGCCAGCCCGGTCGGACCACTATTTCCCCATGAAAAGGGGGCTGTCAGCCTAGGATGGGCGACCCCAAATTTTTTTTCTCTTTTTTTGACCCCAGATTCGGACTTAGCGACCCCCCAATACCCTTTAGTTCGAGCCAAACCGATCGGACCACTATTTCCCATGAAAGGGGGCTGCCAGTCTGGGATGGGCGACCCCAATTTTTTTTCTCTTTTTGACCCCATATTCGGAGTTGGCGATCCCCCAATGCCCTTTAGTTCGAGCCAGCCCGGTCGGACCACTATTTCCCATGAAAAGGGGGCTGTCAGCCTAGGATGGGCGACCCCAATTTTTTTTTCTCTTTTTTTGACCCCAGATTCGGACTTAGCGACCCCCCAATACCCTTTAGTTCGAGCCAACCCGATCGGACCACTATTTCCCATGAAAAGGGGGCTGCCAGCCTAGGATGGGCGACCCCAATTTTTTTTTCTCTTTTTTGACCCCAGATTCGGACTTAGCGACCCCCCAATACCCTTTAGTTCGAGCCAGCCCGGTCGGACCACTATTTCCCATGAAAAGGAGGCTGCCAGCCTAGGATGGGCGACCCCAATTTCTTTTCTCTTTTTTTACCCCAGATTCGGACTTAACGACCCCCCAATACCCTTTAGTTCGAGCAAGCCCGATAGGACCACTATTTCCCATGAAAAGGGGGCAGCCAATCTGGGGCGGGCATACAAAATCAACTCGCACAAAAAAAAATCGTTCAAAAAGAGCGACACAAAATCGAACCGCACAAAAAGATTCGTTCGAAAAGAGTCAATTGACTCTTTTGACTCTTTTTGAACGTGTCGCTCTTTTTGAACGAATCTTATTGTACGGTACGAGTTTGTATCGCTCTTTTTGAACGAATTTTACATAGAGAAGGGAGAGGGATAGGGAGGGAGAGGGCTGAGGAGCATCCAAATAGTGGGGATGGATGCTCCTCAGCCCGGATGGGGGATCTAAAGGGGGGTCAAAATGGTGTCAAAAATGCGAAATTCCTTATATTTTAGAAGTTATGGCCACAAAACTGTTTATTTAAAACTAGGGTATAGTAGTGGTGTAATTGCTTGAAACAGAATGATTTATGGGATAAACTAAATAGTGGTCGTGTGAACGGTCCACAACCCAAGGCAAAAGCAGTTCACTTTCCAGTCCACGCTCGATACAAGCATGAGATCGAAAGCGTGCCACGATGTCATGTATTGGCCCCGTCAGAACGCTGCTTTACACTGTAGCTGTAGTGCAAGTGGGCGCTATGGGTTTTTGTTTGGTTTCATCTAAAGTTGAGCTTGAGATGATGATACGTAAGACGAATACTTTTGTTTTAGAATGTTGGGATTATTTTCTGTATTTGGAGAAACTTGGCTGTGCGGTGGGACGTGACGTAAGTAAATTATTTTTGATATGTTTGCATTTGCAGTCAGTATGGGTTGTTGCGTATATACATATTTAGAAGTATACACAATGCGTGCATTGCATACTGCATAGAGATGAATATGAATGGATTTAGATGGGATTGCTTTGGTAGATAAATGATGGTGGTTTTCCTTTTAGATAGATACTGGGATGGGATATGAGTGAATGAATGTATTGTAGTACATTATATGTATTGAGAAATGAGCGTGGATTGGTTATGCGTTGGGTAATATTTATGCGATGGGCTAGTTTGGGAATTAATTTTACAGTGAGTCATTCTTAAATTGAACGATTCGAAGGCTATGTCGTTGTGCCGAATCTTTCGCTCATCCTGATGAGTCGTTCAAAAAGAGCGACTCGTTACTGTGTTACACATCACTAGTACTGAGTGCCCCTTCTAGTCTCGATGTTCGTTGCCATAGCTTTATAAGTTACCATTCATTCCCCCAGGAACTATCGGCGAGAACTTTCAACGAGTTCTCATTTTACTGGAAACCGTTGAAGAATGGGCCGATTATGTTACCATACTATCCAAGGTGACACCAAGTATTTTTGGGTGGTTTATTGTGGGGAAAGGTTGGCTGGCTGCCCACCGATATATACTGCTTTGCCTTAGCCGCTAGTGGAACATAGCGCATCAGCTGGTCCTGCGCGCTATCGTATTCGGTTCTCGATAATAATTGGTCATGTATTCATATGTAAATCTTTTTTTGCATCCCTTAATACAGTGTTTCTACATTGCCTGGGATGCAAAAAGAGTTTTAATTTATAATTTCTTAAATTTAAATTAATTTGTGTTTTAATGTTTTTGCAAATTTCGGTTACTTTGTTACTGGGGAATGATGATAAAAGCTTTCTAATTAAGACTGATTTATATGAAAGAACCAAAGAAAATTCTGATCCCTCATCCTTGTAACCCGCACAAGGTGCTTGTCAAAAAACTCCATGCTGCACTGTTAATCTAAACAGACAACTTTAATGCACTTTCAATTCAGCCACATTCAATTCTTGAACATCTTCGCATTCTCCCAGCGATTTTTCTATCGATTTCATCAAATTGCTCCCCGACGAATCGCAATCAGTCGCTCACTGGCCTCTTGCTTGCTTGGTGGGTGCTTTGTAGCGGATGTGTCGTGGGAGGAAGATCCGTTTTTTCGTGACGCCCGAAAGTTACACAACACGCATCCTAGAAAATTCCAATCATCATCGTGTCGGTTAAAATAAAGTTCCGTTCTATAACTAACAACTGTGGCCATTCAATCGTTCTAGCAGCCAATTGATTGCCACATTGTCGCTTTCAGACCGTGTGTACTGCGGAAATTTCGTACCAGTGCCGAGTGTACGTGCGTGTGATAACAGAAGTTCACGCGGTGATAAGAAGAAAAGTTGGCGCAAAGCGCCACAATAAAGTGCAAATAGGTGATTTTGAGTGATTGTGAAAGTCTTTTGTGTATGCTGTGCAGGCTGTGCAGCATGCGAGGTCGATGACAAAGGCCCCAACGGCGACGTGGACGAGAAAATTGAGTCAGATCGTGCGAGTTATCGATTTTTCCGTCAACGTGAAATCATCCCCTTGCCTCCTGGCAACGAAGCGCTGCCGCTGTGTGCCACAGCCGTCAACGAATCACCCCGAATGCACTGCGGGGGAGAATTGAAAGCAGAACGTGTAGCGTGTAGGTTTTTCTTTTGCAACTGAATAGCTCATCACGGGGAATTGCTTTGTGAGTCACGGGACTGACAAATCAATGCTTTGGTCAAGGAAATTCGCAGCACTGCTCAGTAGGACACACGTTTGACTTGCGACGTTCCACTTCCTTCCGCTCCCATTGAAACGCACGCATCCCGAGAGGAATTGAACGTATTGACAGAAGAATTGAATGCGAAGCCTAGTACATACGTATAATACATAATTGCATTTTTTTATTGTGCGTCCAACTATACTCAATGGAAAATGTTCAGACCGGCAAGTTCATGGTAGACCGTCCGGGCTGACTTTCCAAGTATTTCACGGGCGCTCAAGACTGACTCGAAGCCGGTACTTGAGGCCGCAATTTCGCTTTGTCTTTTTTGCTTGCTTCGGGGTCTTTAATCTGGTTTTGGGCTCAGCATTTCTTTTCTTATTAGACAGCGGCCTCGAACTGGTTCTTGGGATTCTTTCTCCTCCGTGCATTGTTATCTTTTTTTCTACTTGGCACAAGTTCAATGAAATTTAATCGACCGGTGTGTTTTTGCTTCTTTTCCTCGTGTGTATTGCATTGCGCCCATCTGACGATGAGTTGCTCTTTTTTCGTTTTTTTCTTTTATCGACCTTCCGTTTTGTTTACGATGTTGTCTGCTCTGTGCTGTGCGGCTCATTCATGACGTCGACGAGGTACTGTTATGCGGAAGGATTCCAATTGCAAGAGACGACACTATTGTGCTCTTTTTAACGAAGATTGTGGACCTGTTTCAGTGTTGCCACGTTGTCGTGTGGAACACTCATCTTTTCGAATGAGTCGAAGTTCAAATCAAGGGATAGGGATAGCAAGAATTGGAACTGTATAACTCCACCGAAGCCTGCCCCAAGCCATGATTGTTGAAGAAGGAGGGAAGGATACCTGTAGCCTGAATGGCTGAGCCACACCTCAGGTCAGCAGGGTGTCATGAATTACGTAGTCAGAGATGCAACATACTCTCAAGCAGGTTTCACCGAGGCTACCTCTGGATAGGGTTTGGCGAGAATCCATCTTTGTAAAAACTACTCCATGTCAAGAAACCTGAAACAAAAGCCTCAGATTGGATCAACGCCATCTAAATAGACAGGCCTGCGCTCAGCTGGTTTTGACGGCTAAATTACGCAATTATTTCCTTTGGTGACGCCATCGTATCCACAATCCAGTGGTCGGCGACTGATGGCGGCGAGTCCCCGGTATTTATGCGTTCCGTGTATAGTTTTCCTATTCCGCGTTCAGTGTTTATTTGTTAGTAAAATTTCATCTAGGGATCCGGGAAAACAAACACGTGCCCGATGAAAGTGTGTCGTGCGGTCAAAAGATGTATTTTGTCAAGTGTGAACTGTTCCACGATGCTCTGCGACTGATCCCCGGGGCTACGGCTTCGACCAAATTGGTGCAAGTGTCCAGAAAGCGTGTTTTTAGAGGACTAAAATGCCGTCTGGCGCAATCCCAATTGTCAACATATGTCGTGCCGGGGACTAGATGGCGTTGATTGGATGGATCGTGTGGCGACCAGCTGACTACGAAGATTCGTCTTCTCAACACCGCGCCACATCATGGCGCTGTAACAAACGTCAAATGCAATTTCGCAACGACATGTGGTTTTTACCAGCAGTCGAGGTCCGCGTCTTCATGGAGCAACATGCTCCCAACAATATGTATTGTTTAACATCTTCTCAATAAAGTTCCGTTATTATTAAATTATGTAGAATGTCTTATCCATATCCCTACATTGGTGACCCCGCAAACGGACACGCGTTTAGTTTTCTCGTCGCGAGTGCCGGCCTCGACTCCCCGGGATTTGGTTTCGTTTAGCCGCGTCATCCCGGGTTACAACGGCGCGTTCATATCATCGCGCCCACGCGGTTTCCTCGCGTTCACATGGCGTCCTCGCGCCTACGCAGCAGCCTCGCGCACATGTAGCGCTCCAGCCACACACGGCGCCCCGGCGACACGCAACGCTCCAGCGCCTCTCGCGCCCCGGCGAGACACGCCCCGCCAGCCTGTCAACCGGCACACCACGCGCTCAGCATTTGGAGCGCCCACGCGGCCGCAACAACCGGTGCGTCTAGCACCCCGCGCAACAACCGGTGCAACTGGCACCCAGCGCACAGCAATCGGTGCGACTAGCACCCAGCGCACAGCAATCGGTGCGACTAGCACTCTGCGCCCAGCCACCGGTGCGACTAGCACCCTGCGCCCAGCATACGGAGCACCCGCATCCGGTGCCCACACACGGAGTACACGCACGACACGCCCGGCACTACCGTGGACATTAGTGCCACGACCACCGGCTATCACCAGCATAACCCCGCACTCGCACTCAGAGCGCCCGCACGCCGCGCTCAGCACCCGGAGCGCCCGCATCCCCGCGCTCAGCACCCGGAGCGCCCGCATCCCCGCGCCCAGCACACGGAGCGCCCGCATCAACACACGTTATCACGCAACACCTCACCAAGCGATCAGCACAGCACCCGCCGCCCGGCGCAATCGTGGACAGCATCGCCACGACCGCCGAGCTACCGCTCCCGACACGTCGAGCCCCTGCCACCCCGCAGCCCGCTCCCGACACGTCGAGCCGCCGCTCCCGACACATCGAGCCCCTGCCACCCCGCAGCCCGCTCCCGATACGTCGAGCCGTCACAACCGCTACGCTGACCGCATATTCACCACAACAGCTGCTACTTCGTCGTCCTACTCCTGCACCGCATCAACATCGTGCGCATTGCCGGACGCGGCAATGGCACTACGGGGGGAGTAGTGTGGCGACCAGCTGACTACGAAGATTCGTCTTCTCAACACCGCGCCACATCATGGCGCTGTAACAAACGTCAAATGCAATTTCGCAACGACATGTGGTTTTTACCAGCAGTCGAGGTCCGCGTCTTCATGGAGCAACATGCTCCCAACAATATGTATTGTTTAACATCTTCTCAATAAAGTTCCGTTATTATTAAATTATGTAGAACGTCTTATCATTATTCCTACAATCGTCAACGACGACCCCGCAAACGTTTAGGTGTGAGTTCCAAGGCCGCGACTGAGCGACTTGCTTCGTTATGAAAGTTTTTTTTTCACAGTCGCAAACGCAAGTCGCTCAGTCGCGGCCTTAAAACTCACACCTTAACGGATTATTTTTTCGGATCCTGGAATGGTCGCTCCCTGAACAATCCGGGGGCCGTGAAGGCCCTCCTACAACATTTCGAGAATTACAAACTGAGCATCACTGCAGTCTAGGAAACAAATTGGATTGACAGCGAGATAAACGATATGAATTCGCACACAATTTTTAAAAACGGCAAACCATCCGATCACAAGGAGTTTTGAGTTGCACTTATTGTGAGCAAGCAGCTCAAGCCGCTCTTTGTTGGCTTCAAACATATTAAAGGTTGTGTGCGATTCGCATTAAAACTCGTTTTTTTCAACATCTGGCTCATCAACGTGCATGCCCTGATTCAAGTTAAGGAAGATGGATTGAAAGACGAATTTTATGCCCGCCTAGAGACACTGTTGGACTCACTTCCAACAAGACGTCAAAATACTGCTGGGAGATTTTAATGCGAAATTTGAAAACGAGGAATGAATGAGGAATGAAAACTCAAAGGTACCATCAAGGAAGTCACAGAGACGATCTTGGGATACAAAGCTCGTCGAGCGCGAAATGGCCGGTAAAGAACGAAGCCTACAGACAATATATTCAACGTGCAACTAGAGCCAAAAAAGAAAAATATGACAAGCTACGGCGAATATCGAATAGAATAATTAGAAGTAAGAAACGTAAATACTTTGACGAGCAGTTGCTGAATATAAACGAAAAATTAGCTAATAGGAACACCAGACAAGCGAACAAACTAGTAAATACAATTAAGAACGGCTATCAACCCAGGACTAGCTTCTGTGAGGGCAAGGATGGAAGCATCATTAGCGAAACCGATAGCATTAATCGCGTCAAAAGTATACTTTTGGAAAATGTTTTTAAGCCGCCCGGATGCTGGTCGTGAGTTTAAATATGTTGCCTTTTTCTCCCCTTAAACAATGAAGATGTAACAATAGATTTAACACCAAAATTGGGGATTTATATTTAACATCACCATCACCACTCCAGATTATTCGCCTTATCACAATTGAATTGAACGGCTGTGTGCGATTCGCATCAAGACTCGATTCTTCAATCTCTGGCTCATCAATGTGCACGCCCCCACTGAAGTTAAAGAAGACGCAGTAAAAGACGAGTTCTACGCCCGCCTTGAAACTCTCTTCGACTCACTTCCAACAAACGACGTCAAATTGCTGCTGGGAGACTTTAACGCGAAAGTCGGAAATGAAAGTTGGCACCGGGGGACCACTGGAGGCCACAGCCTCCATGAAGAATGTAACGATAACGGCCAGCGACTTATCGACTTTGCCTGCAGCAGGAATCTAGTCGTAAGCTCTACGTGTTTCCCGCATCGACGCATTCACAAGCAGACCTGGAAGTCTCCAGACGCACATACCGTCAACCAAATTGACCACGTCCTCATCTGCAGGAGATGGGCGTCTAGTGTCATGGATGTCCTATCGAGGAGCAAACTGCGACTCAGATCATCTCTTGGTGAAGACGACCTACAGATGTAGAATTTCCTCAGTGCACCAATCAAGAATCAACCCTCCCAAAATCTTTGCGGTTGATAAGCTTTTGAGTGATGCTACTGCGGTGGCGTATACTACCGCCCTTGAGGAAAAACTATCACCTATGCTACACAACATCAGCAACACAGGCGTCCATGGGTTCTGGGAAGAACTCAAGGGTACCATCAAGGATGTCGCAAAGAAGGTCGTGGGATATAAAGCCCGGCGAGCGCGAAATGACTGGTTTGACGAAGAATGCAAAAACTCACTTGACGCGAAAAACGAGGCCTACAGACAATGGATTCAACGAGGAACCAGAGCCAGAAGAGAAAAATATGACGAGCTACGGCGAATATCGAATAAAATAATTAGACGTAAGAAACGTAAATACTTTGACGAGCAGTTGCTGAACATAAACGAAAACTTAGCTAATAGGAACACCAGACAAGCGTACAAACTAGTAAATACAATTAAGAACGGCTACCAACCCAGGACTAGCCTTTGTAAGGACAAGGATGGAAACATTATCAGCGACACCGATGGTATTAACAAGCGATGGGCCTCTTATTTTGAAGAGCTTCTAAACCGACCATCTAACATCCCCACACAGGAAGCTCTCGACGATATTGTTGATCTAGGCCCACCCATTCAACCCCCGACAGTAGAGGAAGTTGATCTCGCGTTGCGGTCACTAAAACGAAATAAAGCGCCGGGCGCTGACGAGATTCCAGCTGAACTGCTAAGATTCGGTGGAACGAGTCTAGTTGATGCCATACATCAATTACTCCTGCGAGTATGGGTGAACGAGGAGATCCCATGCGATTGGCGCAGAAGCATCATCTGTCCAATTCATAAAAAGGGAGATAAACTGCGGTGTGAGAACTACAGGGGCATCTCACTAGTTTGTACGTCCTATAAAATTTTGACGAAAATTCTGGAAAATAGAATAAAACCGTACGCAGAACGAGTCATTGGCGAATATCAAAGCGGTTTCAGACCTGGTCGCTCCACAACCGATCAGCTCTTCTCAGTCAAACTGATACTCCAGAGGTGCTGGTAATACAACGTAAACGTATACCAAATCTTTGTCGACTTCAAGCAGGCATACGACAGTATCGATCGTGGAGTACTGTACAACATCATGCTGCAATTTGGTATACCGGCAAAATTAGTGCGACTGACAAAGATGACGATGATCAACTCCGTCTCATAAGTCAGGATCCAGAATAGACTTACTGATCTATTTGAAACACGCACTGGTTTGAAACAGGGCGATGGACTGGCACCGACGCTCTTCAACCTAGCACTGGAATACGTTATTCGGGCCATGAATATGGACAACAGCAAGACGCTACTCATCAAGTCGACACAATTAGCAGCGTACGCCGACGACATCAACATCATGTCCCGAAGATTGGCTGACGCAGAAGAACTTCTGCATACGCTCGATACCGCTGCAAAGGAAGTTGGATTACGTATTAACGAGGGTAAAACTAAAATAATGATGCAATCGGTGACAAGGACACCTGCACAACCGAGCATCAATGTGGGGGACCTCAACATCGAGTTCGTGAACAACTTAATTTACCTGGGTTGCAACTTGTCAAGGGACGCCAACGAAACTGACGAAATCAAGCGACGGATACAGTTAGCTAATAAGACTTTTTTCTCGGCTCTCCCCATAATGAAATCGAAGCATGTGCACAGAAACACGAAGCTCCGCGTGTACAAAACCATTATACGACCAGTGCTATGCTATGGCTGCGAAGCATGGACCCTAACTCAAGCCTCCGAAAACATGCTAGACACTTTTGAACGTAAGGTTCTACGGCGAATTTTCGGGGCTGTTTGCGATCGAGATGAATGGCGCATCCGGTACAACCATGAGTTGTATGAAATGTACGATGAGCTGCAAGTCTCGAAAATCGTCAAACTACAACGACTTCAATGGGCAGGGCATGTACAAAGAATGGACGATGATCGCATGCCTAAGAGAGTAATGAATGCAGAACGAGTCGACGGAGCGAGACTGCGAGGACGACCGAGATCTCGTTGGGAGAGCTCAGTAGGTGTGGACGCCGCGCAGCTGCTGGGCTCCCGTAATTGGAGGGCGCGGTCACGTGACCGAGATAATTGGAGGACAATGATCCAGGCGGCCAAGGCCCGACGTCGGGCTGTCGCGCCACGATGATGATGATGACAATTGAATTGACTAGATTGTACTGCATTGCCAAGAAGGTCCTTTTTTCTCTCCAAAGAACTGAAAATGCTTTCAAAAGTACTCCAGGCCACTCCGCCTCATCACGCCGATTCGTATTGACATCCGTATTCCCTAGATTCCAGTTCTTATCTAAGAATGCGCTCAAGTAAACACCAAAGGTTTAAAAACGCCTTCAACAACACTCCAGTACATTGTCGCATTCAGACGTTACCTGTATTTCCTAGATTTCACTTCATGTCCTAGAATAGGTTCATGTCAACACCATAGGGCTAAAAGTACGTTGGTGGTGTCGGTAATCGAACCCGTGACCAATTGGTTACAATTCCGGCTCGCTAACCATAAACCCACTCAGTACCTGTCAAATTCTTTTCGCGTTGTGTAACATGTACGGCGCAAATTTATGAGATTGTATCGAAGCGACGCGAGCACTGCCTCTGGTACGTGGTAGTAAAGTCATTTTTTTTTTCCTTCCAATCTTCCAATCGAGGTGTCGTCGCTATAAAAGTTTCACTTTAAAAAGTTGTCCTCAAAAAACTAATTCTTGAATTGCGCAGCCTTCAGTAAATGTGCTTTTGACATGACTTTCAATTGCATTCGAGGACATTAAGTCTTTCGGCCTTTAGCGCCCGTTCAGTCCTTTATATCCTATATGTCCCTTACATCCTGAATATTGGGATCGACATCCCGATCTATTGTAGAAATTACCGATATTTGCTAGGTGTGGTTACCGTTTCAATTCATGCCCAAAAAGGTGCTGTTTTCCTGACCAAAGAACTAAAATTGTCATCAAGGCCAGCTTAGTACTTTTGCATCATAACTCTCAGTCGTATGCGATCCATCTTTCCTAGATATTACTTCATTGCCAAAAAATATCCTTTTTCCTCACCAAAGGACTCAAAATGCCATCCAAGGTAGTCTAATGCATTCGCCTCAAGACAACCAGGCATATGACACCGATCATGCTTAGGTATCACATTCAGGCCAAGAACTGTCACTTTTTCCTCCCCAAGGGTTCAAAATGTCATGAGTCTCGACCAAAGGACTTCAAATTCGGTTAACAGTACTCGACTGGTTCGGTTTCATCACCGTAAATCAAAAGATACCCATATTTACCAGGCATGGTTTCTGTTTCATTTCATGATTAACAAAGTCCTTTTGTCCTGACGCACACCCGCAGCAGGACCAAAATATCACCGTGAGGTACTTATTATAAGCCAAGGAAGTTATGTACCATTTGGTCGAATTCGGTAAATGTCTGGAAAATTTCGCTTATTTGAAATCTTTGAAAAGACTTAAGCTAGAAACTCTATAAAATCTTAAATTTTTCGATGTTTCTTTTTCTACTGCATGGGTCAGAGCAAATGAATAGGCTATGCTCTGACTCGTGCAGTAGACACTCTTGGGGCAGAGCCAATCCGTGAGAAATGAAATCAGATCCCGATACGCTGTAGCTCTGCCAAAGAACAATGAGAACAAGAAAAATGATACAAAGTATCTACACTGCATGCAGATACATCGAAACATGGATATGTCTTATGCCTGCCGAAAGCGTGGGATGTGTTTTGTCGAATGATTTCATCCAGTATAACTATACTGGGATCTTTATAAAACTTACGTCGATATCTGCAACACAACAGGTTACACGCAGTCGGTAGCCAAAGACATATCCATGTTTCGATGTATCTGCATGCAGTGTAGATACTTTGTATCATTTCCCACCAAAAGCCAATAACCTGTCTTCCAAGAACCAATTCCCGATAAACCCACCCCAAATCAAACTTAACATCCCCTTTAAGAGACAGAGAGACATACCCCATTGAAAACTACCGTCCCCATATGAACTGGATACACCCGTTCTAATGAGATTGAACACCCAACCACATGAGACAGATAGATACGCCCTATTGAAAGTAAACATTTATGCTGCTAATACATCGTACCGTATGTGGAGCTTTTGTTCTATGTTTATAGCACGTAGTATAAATCCGCCATTTTGTTCTATATGTTTATTGCACGTGTGGTGGGGCCCACATTGTGAACCAGTCAGACCTCAAATCACCGCCATTGCAAATGCACAACCACAGTCGCTGGATCACCCGATTTGGCTCGAATTAACTTCATCCGCTCTCGCTCATCTTCGGGGGGCGGGCACTATGTACACTCTCTCAAATTGCGTCTGCGCATGTCCAAGTGTTAGTCAAACTGACTACTTGCTACTTTTTCTGGGATCCTAGTGATTCAGATAGTACAATGGGTGCTATTTTAAATCAGCCACTACATTCATTCTTGCCGTCCACTACATTCATTCTTGCCGTCCACAACGTCAATCAACATCTCAACATGTACACACAAGATCCCCGCAAGCGCGCCGCCCGCGCGGATCCACAAGCAACAGCCATGCACAATGACCACTTCACTCAAACGACATGCACAACCAGAATAGAAAATTTTTCAATGGGCTTGTTTCTTCTTCTGACCCCCGAGTAGAAAAACAGGCATTTCGTGTGACGGACAGATTTTTAGGATGACCCCCAGCTATAAGACATATCCATGTCAAAAAGTGAAAGTGAGCGATTTTGAAACTGTTAAGCTTCGTATACATATGAGCATTCGTGCGCGCACAGGTACGGACGGTAGGAGCATGCGCGCGCGCACAATTTTATCCGCACGAACACGATCCATCGCTAGTGGATCTCTGTGCGCGCGCAACTTTGTGTGTGCAATTTGGTCTGGACGAGATTTTGATATTTGCTCATATGTATACGAAGCTTAAAGCTTCGCACAGCATTCGTGCGGGGAAGTATCTCGTACGCATATGATCATTCGTGCGCGCACAGAATGTCGTCCAGACCAAATAGCAAGCACAAAAGTTGTGTGCGCACGGAGGACCTACAGGTCTGGGTTGTGTATGGAGTGAGATGCTCATTGATGTAAATTCGTCCGTTTCCCCATTCTCCGCAAATGCTTTTATTCCAGGTCCGCTCATTCGCTCTCGTATTTGTTGCTTGTAAACTTGCATGAAATTGTTTCGCTTTGCAGTTCTGGTGAAGCTGAATACTAGCGTGGACGAGTCCGTTTTCCCTACACGATACGTGTTGCTTATATCAATCTCTTTCACGTTGCAATTGATATGTTTTGACGCCTTTTCGACAATATCATTTCAGTTTTCATTTGGTGTTGTTTTGATTCCCGTGATTAGTAAATTATTTCTTCTTAGTTGTTGTTGAAGATAATTATTTTCTTTGTTAAGGGTTGTTATGTTTTCTTTTAGTTGCATATTTTCACGTTTAAGTTGTTTCAGTTCTTCAATTACTTTATCAAGTTTCTCACTCTGTTCGTAAAATTTTTTCAGTTTTTTGCATATATCTTTAACAATCTCACTGTTTGATGATAGTTTCAGATAGTAAATACTTTAATTGTAGATAGTACCGTTCTTTTGTGGAAAATTGACACCAAAGTGGACACTCTGTTTTTAACCGTTACAGAGTTATAGCATTTTTTGTAAATTGTGCCAAAAAGCTTGACTTTCCGTTTCCGAACAAAATAAAAATTTGTCACTCTCCCAATCATTTAACCCGAGATTTGATCTCACTTTCTGAAACTACATAAAATTTAATATAAAACATATAAAATTTCCCGGTTTCCAAATTCCGTTACTACAAAGCT
The DNA here is from genome assembly GCA_964017055.1 of Chloromyia formosa. Taxonomy (NCBI): domain Eukaryota; kingdom Metazoa; phylum Arthropoda; class Insecta; order Diptera; family Stratiomyidae; genus Chloromyia; species Chloromyia formosa. Next base: position 53,374,229 of record OZ024815.1, on the reverse strand, counting down.
TCAACTGTTCAAACTATCGAAATCTATTTTTCATCGAAAATTTAAATGATACTTTTACAACGGTACTTTGAATTGACAAATCTGCAAATCTGACAAAAGTTGCCCCAATGTGTTGGCTTTACAACGGTATATTTCTTTGATATGTTTGAAGTTAAAACTTTTCGTGACGGTCTTGTGTAGAGGTGTGTGATCTGCAACACGCTCAACCAAGTTATTATTTCAAAAACGGATACTCCTTTAACAGCTGAGTGGGCTCCAACACGTAAATCCCCTTTTTTTTATCGAAAAGGACCGCATTCAGTAGGAATCGAACCGGGGCCCAGTGCGTAGAAGGCGAACGTGCTAACCGTTGCACCATCCGGTCTGCACAAGTCTAGAGTATGTGTATATGCTTCGGAGTCTGGATTAATGCTTCGGTTTCGTTTCAATTTGGCGTCGTTTCATAACGCGGTGGAACGTTTACACATAGACCTCGAATTCAGAAAGTCTTTCGGATTGCATTTTAATCTTTTAGCAAAACGAACTGCATGCGTATGTCATAAGTTATGACATAACTCATAACAAATAAAAATTTATACAACGATTTTTTTCAACTTGTTTGCCACTTCCATTCAAGCCTTTGCGTACTATTTCTTCATCGCTACCTGTGTTTGTTATACTTATCGTTAGCTGTGCCAATTTGAATGATAAACATCGATAAACATCTCAAATTTGTTTTTACGCATTTGTGGAAAAATTATTATCACGGACCTGTCGTGTTTTACAATATTGAACTTCGATTTTTTTCGAGACATTATCAATATAAATACATAAAATTCAGTGCGTGAAGCCTTAGGGGACTTTCATGTAATTCACCACTAAAACTCGAATCAAATACGAATTAATGTTAGTATTGTAAATAATGACCACTATTTATCTGCAATGACGTACATATATTTTTATATCATAATTAGCTTCAGATAAGATAGACTGCGGTTTTAAAGCTTAATCACGCTCCCATATCTTCTGCGCAAAGAAATGAACGAAAGGCGAAAATAAGTGTTCCTAAATAATGCAAAATATCAAATTTTCTGTCTGATTTCTTGTTGGTTCAGCATTGAACCAGAAAAAAGGGGTAACAGTTGTAAGGCACTGCTCACACGAGGATACTGAAGTCTTCAATACTCGGCGGCTGAGAGAAGAAGACTTGGAGTCTCGAGACTGTAGTCGCCCGTCATCTTCACACACTAAAGTCGCGAGTTGTGCATGTCGGCTGACTGAAGTGGTCATTGTACACGGCTATTGCCGACCCCGCACATCCATAAGCAATCCGATAACCATATTTTTCTTGCCGTCCACAACGTCAACCTTTATCGCTATCAACATCCCAACATGTACACACAAGATCCCCGCAAGCAAGCCGCCCGCGCGGATCCCAAGCAACAGCCGTGCACAATGACCACTTCACTCAAACGACACGCACAACCAGGTGACTGGGCGACTACGCGGCTCGGAGACTAGCATGTCCAATCTCCTAGCCACCGGTCGCGCAGTTGGCGAGTATCCGCGACCGGAATATCTCCGTATGAGTGCCTCCGTCTGATTACACATGCCAGATCTCTTAGTGGCCGGCTAGCCACGAGTATCCCCGTGTGAGTAGTGCCTAATGGTCGTGTTGGTAGACATCAAAAGATGCCCGTGGGAACGGAGCCTGAGGTTGCCATAATGACCATGAAGGTCGGGCAGTGCCATCTGGCGAAAAAAAGGCCCCTCAACGTGCTAAGCAGCGGCCTGTGCTTGCTGTAGCTCAGTTCGGGGAACATACTACTTTGCCTTAACCCCTTGCGGGGTATAGCGCGTCAACTACTCCTGCGCACCATCGTACTCTGTTCTGGGCAATGGGGCGCAACTCCCCAAAAGACTTACCCAGTGCCTGACACTCCTTTGCCACAGATCGACGCCATGTGATTCGAGGACCCCCTCTTGTTCGGCCTTGGTTGGAAATGGGGTTCCATTTCATGGCATGCAAAACAATGCAGTTATCACTCTTCCTCAATGTGTGCCCCATCCACTGCCATTTTCGCCTGCATATCAATTCGTCGATTGGCATCTGACCCATACGCCGACTAAGCTCTTCATTTGATATTGTTTCGGGCAGGAAAATTTTTAAAATTCGACGAAGACATGAGTTGGCGAAAACTTGCAGCTTTCTGGTAACTCCTACGGAAACTTTCCATGTACTGCTCCCATACAAAAGCACTGACAGTACCAGGGAACGACACAGGCCCAGCTTGGTCTTGATGCTGAGATAACTGCTCTGCCGGATTTTGGACAGCATGCCGTATGCGCATTTAGCCTGGTTGATACGACGAGCGATGTCCTGCTTCGTACCACCATTTTCGGCAACAGTGCTACCCAGGTGGACGAAGTTGTCCACCTTCTTCACAGGCTGCCCATTAATATTGATGGCAATAGGTGTCGGATTTCTTTTTCGCAACGGCGGGCTAAGAACCGTGGTCTTGTTGGTATTAATCTTTAGCCCAACTTTGCTTGCCTCCCTCTCGAGATCTAACGCCATTGTGGACAGATCCATGATTTTATGGAAGAGTAGGCATATGTCGTCAACGTAGTCAAGATGTTGTAGATAAGATGTCAAGGTCCATTGAATTCCTCTGTCGAGTCCGGATAGGGCTGCATGCAACATATCGCCGATCACTATGAGGAACAGGATTGGTGAGAGGATGCACCCCTGCCGAACTCCACTGCGAATCTCAAAGTCCCCCCGACACCTTACCTTTATGCAGAACGCGACATTTCGCGCCGTCATAGGTTGCCTTAATAATAGCCACAAGCTTCTCAGGGATACCTCTCCCGCGCACGGCCGCCCATATAGAATCCCGGTTCACACTATCGAAAGCCTTTTCGAAATCGATGAAAAGCAAGTGAAGCGGAGAATCGTATTCAGTGCATTGCTCGATGATGATTCGCAAGGTGTTAATGTGATCGACACAGGAGAACCAGCCTGCTTTTCATCATTTGTGCTTTCTAAGTGGGCCTTTAGTCTTTCCAGGAGGATTTTAGCTATTATCTTGGCAACGGCAGGAAGTACACAAATGCCTCTCCAATTATTACAGTCTGTGAGGCTACCCTTCTTTGGAAATTTAATGATCAAACCTTCCTTCCGCTCAGTGGGAAAGGTCTCTGTATTCCACGCTTTATCATCAAGTGGTTGCAGCAAATCGGCAATTACGCTTGACGCTGCTTGATAAAGTTCGGCAGGGACACAGTCGAGTCCGGCGGCCTTTCCTCGTTTTAGTGCAATAATTGCAGTGACTATTTGGTTATTATTATTTGGTTAGCTAAATTGTCTATATGAGGGGGAACTGCACCAGAGGTTACACGGTTCAAGACCGCGGCGAAGTGTTCTTTCCACCACCTCATTTGATCTTCTTCCAAGATAAGAAGCTTTCCATCACTATCCTTCACTGGATGTTGGCAGGAGTTACGACCACCTGTAAACTCCTTGATGACACCATATACGGCGTTTAAGTTGTTACTTCTTGCGGCTTCTTCTGCTGAGGCTAAAAGATAATTCGCATAAACTCTTTTATCGCGTCGCACACTACGCTGAACTTCTCGAGCTTTCTGACGGTAAAGGAGTTCGATGCTGCTTCGATTGTCGTCTGATGCTGCAGCCAAACGAACTTTCACCTCCTTTCTTTCAACAATCCGCTGCCATGAAGCGTCGGACATCCAGGGCTTATTCCGGCAATCCGTGTTTGTGCCAAGGATGGTATCTGCGCTATCAATGTACGCATTTTTTATGGCATCTCAGTTTTCGTTTATGTCACTATCTGAGTGACTAGTTATCTCAGCCGCTTTTTGCGCAAGATGGTCATTATATTGTTGTAAGACAGCTGGATTTTTTAATCGAGCGGTGTTGAATTTGCGGCGCCTGGATCTTTCGTCGCTGGGGCGGCGCATGGTTGCAATACGCAATCGAACATTAGCGATCATAAGATAATGGTCTCTTCCCATCCCAATATCGGCACCCTTCTTGTTTCGCACGTTCAGGAGGCAACTCTTGAATCCTTTACTAATGGCAAAATGGTCGATCTGATTTTGTGTTCTGCGCCGATCAACAGAGGACCAACTGATTTTGTGGTGGTCCTTATGCTCAAACATAGTACCACCGATGAAGACACTGTGAAAGTTGCAGAACTCTACAAATCTTTCACCGTTGTCATTACGATCACCAAGACCGTGTCTCCCCATCACATGTCTAAACCCATAGTTATCAGCGCCGACTTTCGCATTCAAATCACCCATAACCATTATAATGTCACCTTTAGGTGTTCTGCTCTGAACGGCGTTTAGTTCTTCGTAGAAGCAGTCTTTTGCCAAGACATTGTCGAGTTCAGTAGGGGCATAACATTGTATTATTGAGATGTTGCTCATTTTGGTCCGGAACCTGGCGATCAAGATTTTGTCAGAGACCGCCTCCCAGGATAAGAGACAGTTTCGCGCGGCTCTGGTTAAAAGGAGCCCCACACCTGACTCACGACGACTACCGGTAGCTTTACCGGAGTACAACATTACAGTGCTGCCCGTTGAAGAGATAAATTCTCCGCTGTTCCACCATCTTATCTCACTAACTCCTAAGATATTTAATTTGTACCTCAGAAATTCACTCTCTAATTGAAGAAATCGTGCGTTCTGGGGACCTTCTGATCCATTGTCCAGGAGAGTACGCACATTCCAGCCAGAATCCAATCTTTGTCATTGTACGATAGCCAAAAGTCGTAACCGTTGAGTCAGTCCTTATCCGAGGCATAGTTGACGTTTCGTTAGCATATAAAGATTTCGGATAGTGCAAGTTGCTGGCATACACATCCTGTCCTTTGATTGTCGGTTTTAACGACAGGCCCTCAAAGGGAAAGGCCGTGGTATTATTTTTACACGCCACACCACAAACAGAGGAATTAAAAAGTAGGGCATTAAAAAAAGGGGCGATACGGATGGAATGAGTAAAAGTTGCCAGAAAACTGCAAGTTTTCGTCAATTTGTGTCTTCGTCGAACTCCAAGAATTTTCTGATCCGAAAGAATATCAAATGAAGAGCTAAGTCGGCGTACGGTTCAGATGGCAATCGACGATTTGATACGCAGGCGAAAATGGCAGTGGATAGGTCACACATTGCGGAAGGGGGATAACGGCATTGCTTTACATGGCATGAAATGGAACCCCATTTTCAACCAAGGCCGACCAAGAGGGGGTCCTTAAATGATATGTTTTCGATCTATGGCAAAAGAGTGTAAGGCGCTGGGTAAGTTGTTTGGGGAGTTGCGCCCCTTTGCTTAGAACAGAGTACGATGGCGCGCAGGAGTGGTTGACGCGCTATGCTCCACTAGGGGTTAAGGCAAAGTAGTACATATCGAATCTGTTTACTAATTACAGTCCGAAAAGAAAACGCGATGAGAGTTGTAGACACGCGGGCGCGTCCCGGACTATAAAGGCGGAGACTTTTGAATCCTAAATGAAAGAAATGTGTCACAGATAATACTTCAATTGATTCCAAAATAATAAACATTGTCTCTCCTGACGGTTGGTGTCTTTCTCTTTATATTTGTTTTCTATTTAATTCATGTCAACGTTTCGCTCCATTTCATAATTCTAATCAACAACTATACAGGGTGTACCGTTCCTGATGGTAAATACTTTAATGATAGATAGTAGTGCTCATTTGAGGAAAATTAACATTGGAAATGGACGCTCTCACTTAAATCGTTACAGAGTTAAAACATTTTTTGTAAATTGTGTCAAAAAGCTGGACTTGCCGAACCTGAGAGTATGGAACATGTATTGAAGAGAGATTATCATCACATACAATCCATACGTGTTTCGTACACATTTTTTTCATAGCCAACCCTCTTCTTTCCCTCGTTTGTCAAATTAACTGACTGAAAGTTGCAATTTGTGTCGGCTTTTTACAATATTTATTTCCATTGCCTACTTTCTCCTATCAGCTGGTGCTCCCTCGGTTGCGGTATGATTGAAATTCACAGCAAATTATTTGACAGCCGGGGGAACATTTTTGTGATGTGTGTAATATGTCTCAGTGTGTAAACGGGTACCAAAAATCTTGGCTTATTTCCGTTCTTTATATAATCTTCATATTCTCAGTGCCGAACAAAATCCAAATTTGCCACTCTCCCAATCATTGTAAGATTTGACCTCACTTTCTGAAACTACATAAAATTTCATATAAATCAACCTTTTTCGGGCTGCGAAAATCACCGTTACAACTGTCCAAACTTTAAAAAAATTTCAAAATCGATTTTTCATCGAAAATCCAAATGATTATTTTACAACGGTACTTTGAACTGGCAGAACTGCGAAGTTGACAACAGTTGCCCCATTGTGTTAGCTTTCGAACGGCATATAATTTTTAAGGACTTAGATTTGAAAATTAGCGAACGTTACGTATTAAAGGAAAAAACGTGGTCTGAAGAATAAACAAATTTAATTCAACCTTGACTTGACAGATAGATTACGCCACGAATGAAAAATAAGAAAAAAAAAAACTTCCGGACCCCGTATCAACGAGAACTTTGTAGCATATATCTATCGAGAGGACTCTCTACATCAATTGAACCAAATTTCAAAACCAAATTTCGAAACCTTTGTCAACCCATGCATACTTAAGAATATGATCCTGGATAGTAGACTTAAATGGGGTCGTAACGCCGAGGAACGAAACGGGATGGCCAACATCGCGTTTTACACCTGCGAAACCTTGCTTGGTAAAAAGTGGGGCCTCAAACCGAGAATAACTCATTGGATATACACGGCTGTCGTAAGACCGGTACTAACGTACGGAGCTGTGGTCTGGTGGACAGCACTCAACACGAAAAGAATCCTACAGAAAATGGAGGGGGTACAGAGACTATGTTCCTTGGGGATCACTGGTGCCTTAAGAACAGTATCTTCGCTCTCTCTGAACACTTTTCTAAACCTGCCTCCGATTGACCTATATCTGAAGAATGAGGCTGCTAAATGTGCCCTAAGGCTTAGAGAGGCAGGACACTTCAAAGAAAGGCCAAACGGCCACCGCAGTGTTAGAACACGCGTACAGACTAAAGCTAATAACTAGCGATGGCTGCAGGAATTTCCAGATACCAAACACGAAAGAAACTCTAATGCACCTTCTGTGCGAATGTCCTGCACTCGCTAGGAGAAGATTAAAGTGCCTAGGAGCTTACTCTTCAACGACCTTGAAGGAGTCGCAGCGGCCTATGCTTGCTGTAGCTCAGTTCGGGAGACGTAGGCTGGGTTTTCGCCGCTCGTTGCACCTGTCCTTTACGTATTAATAAAAATTCATAGACCTAGGGAAGACAACACAAATAGGAGAGGCAAAAATGGGGAAATAAAAAAAAATTAGGCGATAAGGATGGCGGTCCAGGTGTAATGGAACCCTCGGCCTCTGGTTTCGTACCACCGACAGATCCTTACTCACCAGGTACTGTCATAAATCTGCCCGTGGAAGCAGCACTACAGGATATGGCATTGCAGGTGGTTCATTACAAGGCAGCTTCTACTTCGAAGCCTGCCAAGAAGTAGATGCTGAGGACAGAGTGTACTGCTAACTATAAAATACCCTTATACCCTTCAGTGTCTCACAAACACCAATCGGGTTACTTTATGTTGGGTACCTGGCCATCAGGGCATCCCTGGTAACGAAGCTGCCGATGAACTTGCTAGACAAGGTTCTTCGGATATATTTTTCGGGCCTAATCCTTACTGTGGTCTGAGTTGGGCTAAAACAAGATCACTAGTGAGGGAGTGGTCTGCCAATGAAAGACTGCGTCACTGGGATTGTCTTCCAGGACTACGGCAGTCCAAAGATCTTATAAAACCCTACGGTCTCAAAGAAACCAGCCGCCTGGGTAGAGCGGACCTGAGACTAATCGTGGGTTACCTCACGGGGCACCACTGGGTGAGATATCACCTCAACAAAATGGGCCTATCCACTGATACGGAGTGCAGGCTTTGCCTGGAGGACACAGAGTCCACTAAACATCTTCTCTGCGAATGTCCGGCGGTAGCCCGTTCCAGGTTCTTGTTTCTTGGAGACTCCTTCGTGAGCTCAGCGGTCGTAAGAAGCACCCCTACAAAGGATCTACTAGCCTTCATTAGGCTGGTTGAGGGTCTTTTGGATTAATTAAGGCTATGGCACAATAGATCTCATGGTCGCAGTGCCCACCCTTGGTTATCTTAGCCTGCCCTTGTTATTATTATTATTAACTATAAAAAAAGCAAACTGGGCTTCGGAGTCAGCCGTCAACCATTGTGGAGGGGAAAACTTAGCGAAGAAAAAAAAAATTACATTTCCCCATTATTCATATGATCACCAGGTTACAGAGAATCCTGAGGCCAGCAGAGGCGAAACACTGCATTCCTTGCCGTAATTCACTCATAAATTCTGTAAGCTGCTGATCGCATGAATAGTACGAAAGTGCAATATCCGTACTAGGCAATCAAAAATTTTAAACTGACGTGAAAGGTCAATCCTGGCAAACAGAATGGTACTCAGGGCTCCTCCGCGCTTTGTCCGGACACCGAAGATGCTCAAAATGCCGACAATTCAAAGCATTTATAGAGGCCTTAGGTACTTGGCTAAACCACAAAAGACAAACACAACACCAGGATTGCCTTGTTGAACTGACTCTAAAAGGAAAAACTTCTTTTTAGGAAGGATGGGGGTGCTGCAGAGGAAAGCACAGCTACTTGAAGGGAAAATACGTGAAGTAAAGATTTCTAAGTCCTAAGACTTAGACCAAGTAGCCGTAATGTGCTTGTGGCGATACAAATCGGTGGAAGGAATTAAAAGGAAGCCGATGAGGTCCTTCTTAGTCCTGTTCTGTACCAGAAATGGGCCTCACGTTGGGCGCCAAATATGTAATGGACGGTTTGGTGGACATCCAAAGATGCCCGTGGGGACGGAGCCTAAGGTAGCATAATCACCGTGAAGGTCGGACTGTGCCATCTGGCGAAGAAAAAGGCCCCTCAACGAGCTAAGCAGTGGCCTATGCTTGCTGTAGCTCAGTTCGGGAGACGTTGGCTGGGTTTTCACCGCTCGTTGCCCCTTTTCTTTACGTATTAATAAAAAATGGGGAAAAAAAATGACGCAATAAGGATGGAATGGTTGGCGGACGGCAGAGTTGTCCTCCCGCTCGTATCGGGGTCCAGATGCAATGGAACCCTCGGCCTCAAAAACGCAAGACAATAAATTTATACGAAAACAATTTTAATGTGAATGGCTTTTCTGTCATTTCTTAAGTAATTCTTTCTCTAGCATCAGGTGGTTCTTTTTCACTGTGACCCACTGTATGTTCTTTCTTCTTTCAATTGCCCTAACCCCTTGTGGGGCATAGCGCGACAACTGTTCCATGTGGCCCAGTTGACGTTTCGTCAGCATAAACTAGTTTCGGAGAATGCAGTTGCCAGTATATACCTCCTGCTCATCCATGGCCACGAACGTCGTCGTGGACGGGATTCGAACCCGAAACGCCGGTAGTCAAACATGAGACTGATGCCGCAACACACTGTGCTACCGGTCGCCCCTTTCTCAAATGAACACTACTGTCAGCCATTAAAGTATTTACCATCAGGAACGTTACACCCTGTATACTCGCAAACTAGCAAAAAAAACGCAAATTGATAAATTCAAAATTAATCCTGAATCTTGTTGCTTACTATGCAATGCAGCTGACTGGCGCCACTTTTTGTCATGTACTTAGCACAGATTTAGTCACATGCTGGCTGTGCTCTGATAACAATTTAGCGATTAATAGAAACATTCTGATATTGATTTTATTTTTAACTCAACTTGCCATCGATGCGATGGCATTGTAAGGACGTTATCAATATGTCAAGGCTGATTTCAGATAAGATACGAGACAGAAGAGATTTAATTGGGAGTAAATTATTTCAGACTTCGTTCAGAAAGTGAAGAGAAAAGATAGACGTCTTTGTGAACGGGCTTTTCAATATACTTGCTTGAACGTGTCCGTTTTTCGTACAAGTTTTGTGGAGATTGTAGTACTGGGGCGATGAGAACGATATGAGTTAGTTTTTAAGAATTATTACTTAAATCCTGCGAGTATTCTTCTTTTGCTAATGTAAAGATTACGATACGCCCAAGTGCCAAATTGCAGAGAATATGAGCCCAGACTGATCTGGCATAAGCATGTCCAGATAACAGATAACATACTAATGAAAGAGAGACGGCGTAGAGAGAATGAGAACATATCGCTGCGAAAGTTTGTGAACATTCCTAGTTGGCCGGGCGACGCGACGCATAGTTGTCCGCATCTTTGACCAACAGTGGGTTTTAAATTGAGATGAATTTGCACTCCCCTTGCGTGAGCTCACCGCGACATATTCGTCCTAAACATAAAAAAAAATGAATTCCCCCTCTCAAAAGATGACAAATTCCTCCAAACTTTGGGGAAATATTTCACATGAATTATTCCCGAATACCATTAGGTGGGTTCGGAAGTTACCCAACCGCAACCGCTCGGTTCTGCAATCTGTGCCTGGTGAACGCCACTCTTTTTTTTTTTTTTGATACAGGCGGGGGAATCTTCTATAAGATACCGATATCGGTATGTCATTTTTACTGACTAAACCCCACAGGGTGGACAGTATTTATATCCAACCTGCGCGAACACCTGTGTCTCCCCCCTTGCCCTGTGGAACCACCTTTCGGTATTACTTCGCTGGGAAGGGTACTGGCTGTTAGCCTACGCTAACATGCGCAGACCTGCGCCTCTCCTCCTCCCTTCGGAGCTCGATATGAATGCTGCACACTGCACGACTCACGGCATCCCAGTTGCTCGTGGATAAGAGCATGTGCTCAACAAGGTTCTCCGGGCTGATTGTTGCGCCCAATTCCGCTTCTAGTGTTTCGCGGTTCCTAGCGAATCTTGGGCAGTGGAACAACACGTGCTTAGGATCCTCCTCTATTCCAGGACATCTCTGGCACTCCGCCGATTCGTCAATCTTGAACCGGTGCAGATACTGTCTGTAGGCGCCGTGACCGGTTAGGAATTGTGTCAGGTAATGGTTTACCTCACCGTGTTTCCTATTCATCCAACTCTCAATTCGGGGGATGAGTGTGTAGGTCCAACGACCTGTTTGGGCTTCCTCCCAACGTACCTGCCATTTTCTTGGAGACTGGTTTCTTTCTCTTACTCTCCGTGCTTCCGGAACCCCCGCTGGTTCCAAATGACGACTTTCATAGAGCCGGTTCATTTCGTCGGTTAAAATATCTATTGGAATCATTCCAGCAACTACGTAGGCAGCTTCATGGGATGTCGTTCGATAAGCGCAGCACACCCTCAACGCACTCCTTCGGTAGACTGAGCTTATCTTTAGAATGTTACTTGCGTGAACAAGCGCACCAGAACGCCACTCTCGTGGTTACACTTTATATGATAGTCAAGAGAAAGAAGAAGAAGAGCGTGAGCAGTGGGCAGAAATATTTCTTGCTCGGTGATCATTTAATCATGTTTACCTGAGCCACCCATTAATAAAAAAAAATCCCTTCAAAATTGTATTTTTGGATACAACACGCTTTGCCCGTACTGCCAAAAGCGGAAGTCCACTTTAGGTAGTACGGACTTTGTGTGTATGCATCGTAATAAAAGTTTGACTCTGAAAAATGTAGGCTCGTACTGCCTGAAGCTGGAATCGACTTGATGATGAGTTCAGAATGAATTTTCACTTTCGTATAGTCTACGAACGTACCGTGAATGCATCGTAGTTTCACTGTGAAAACCGTTAATTCGTATTACCTAAAGCGGAAATACGCTTCAGCCTGTGCTTCGCTTCAGGCAGTATGAACACTTGCACATTTGAAATACACGACTCTAGTACCATTGAAAATATTTAAAAAAAAAGTATCTTGGCCCCTCCCCCAATTTGAGAATGAATGAATGAATGGGGAATCCATCGATCCAAAATGACAGCTCGGTGTTCGTTGGGGGCGAAAAGGGTGAAATGGCTGGCGGACGGCACAGATGCCCTCGCGCTCGCATCGGGGTCCGGGTGTAATGGGACCCTCGGCCTTTGGTTTCGTACCACCGACAAATCCTTACTCATCAGGTGCTGCTTTCGATCTGTCGGTGGAAGCAGCACTACCAGACCAGAATATGGTTCATAACACCAAATAGTACACACTACACAAGAGTGCTCGCTCCTTACAACTTTAGCCTCCGCCAGTAGATTTGTATGTATTGATTCTCTTGTGTATCTCTCTTGTGTAGTCTATACTATTTGTCAATACATACAAATCTACTGGCAGAGGCGAAAGTTTTATGGAGTGATCACTCTCGTGCAGTCTATACTATTTGATAACACTGTGTCTGAATTTGATATGGTTGTTGTTGCGGTAGTGATGTCGGAAGTTCGGTCTGTGAGTGTGTTACATGTTACAGTTCGTTGTTGTTGTTGTTGTAGCGGCGCTTCGAGCTCAGATAAATATGTGTGTCAAAAATTCTCTCTCTAATTGCCTTGACCCCTCCAGGGGCATGGACGCGTCAACATCTCTAGCATTTCTATGCCTTGTTGACGTTCCAATAGCATATCTACTTTTCGGAAGTGCAGTTGCTAGCATACACCTCCTATCCGCGCCGTCTTTATACTGACAAGCTCGGAGCACCGTGAGAGTTCTATTAGTACTCACAGGCAGTTTTTGATCGCGCCGAGATTTGATCTCCGAGCTCTAGATTAGAACGATCACGGCCACCGAGCGTGTAAAAAATTCTGACTATCCATGTTAGTATCCTCTGTGTCCAGGTGGTGAAAAGCAGCTGCTTCGATGGGGTTTTCCCATAACGTAATGCCCGGTTCACATTATTCCAGTAACCAATCCAGTCCAGTAATCCAGTCCAGCGCTGGACTGCTACTGGAATAATGTGAACCGGCACTGGACAGCAATTCAATCCAGCAATCCAGTCCAGTGACTGGATTGTCGGTCTACTTTTTGATTCCAGCTCGCCCAGAAATCATTGTTACTATAGTTACCGAATCAACAACACACTCGCCGGACTACTGGACTGGAATCATGTAGACGATATGATCCAGTCCAGCACTGGACTGGATCGCTGGACTGGATTACTGGACTGGAATAATGTGAACCGGGCATTATAGGAGTTAAACGCGTGGGGGCTGCTGGACAATTAAAGATGTACTCAGCGTCGTGTGGAGCCAGGCCACATGCTTGGCAGGAATTTTGGACTTCACTGTCGATGCGGGATAGTTCGTCGTCTTCCTCGATGTCAAGGCGTAGGAAAATCGCTGCTTCTACGATGTTCGCTACATCCCGCTCAATGCGAGACAGGTAGGAGTTAAGATGCGAATACCAACTGGACCGAAGTTGGATAAGTTTCGTTCTTGCTTGTGTTCTCAGTGACTTAATGCAGAGGGTCCTGTATGTTCTGGTGAGGTGGGCGAGTGAGGTTGGGGTTAGAGTGAATCCGAAAACGGAACTTGTTCTGTTCACCAGGAGATATAGGGTTCCTTCATTCTCACTGACAAAGCTAAATTTCTGGGGTTCATCTTGGATAAAAAATTATGCCGGAAGCCTAACGTTCAAGAGCGAGTTAAAAAGGCCACTGTTGCATTGTAGGCATGCAGAAAGGCGATAGATAGGAAATGGGGCCTGCAACCGTGAGTGGTTTTCTGGCTCTATGTGTCGGTAGTGCGTCCTATTCTTATGTATGGGATAGTGGCCTGGTGGGCGGCGCTTATAATCGCATCTTACAGAGGCTTGTTGGATAAAGTTCAAAGGCTGGCTTATGTCGCCATCACGGGAGCTCTAAAAACAACACCCACTGCGACCCTTGAGGCTCTGCTGAACCTGGCTCCCTCTAACATTCTTGCCGAACAATCTGCGGCTGGTGTGGCTATTCGCCTTCGTGAAACAAGTCACTGGACCACATCCACCACCGGGCACTCGGTCATTCTGAACAGCTTGGACGTTCCTGAAACCACGGACTATACCGTGACGAAACTTGAGTTTGAAAGGAATTTCTCGACTGCCTGATCCCCTCTCGTGAGGAGTGGGCGGCTCGCTCAAGAATTTTATGCCATAAGCATCTATACTGACGGTTCCAAGAGCGATGATGGCGTCGGGGCTGGTGTTTATTCAGAGAGGATGAACATCAGATTGGCCTTCCGCCTCCCTGTAGTGTAGTGTGTTCCAGGCGGAGGTTACGGCTATCTACGAAGCTATATCATGGCTGGGGTGTAATGTAATTTCGGCTAGTGATGTAATAATTTATACAGATAGTCAATCGGTGATTAAATCGCTGGACTCTACTGTGACTCACTCGAAGATACTTGCAGAATGTCGTGCCTTTAATCTACTGATGGGAAGCTCTCTCAATATTACTCTTTGTTGGATTCCGGGTCACATTGGCTTTGACGGACACTGTAGGGCTGATGCACTGGCTCGCAAGGGTACTACTAGTGAGGTCAGTGGTAGTTTTCGAAACGTTGGCATGCCTCTGGCAATTTGCAAATTGGCCTTAAAGGCTGAGGCGACGACGAGGGCTAACATCAGGTGGAGTACCGGCAACACATGCCGCGTAGCCAAGCAAATATGGCCTAGGCTGAATCCTAGTCGCTCTTTGGGGTTACTTTCGCTGTATAGAAAGCGAATCAGCAGTGTCGTGTGGGTTATCACTGGCCATTGCCTCGTTGGAGAGCATGCCAGGCGACTTCGAATACCGTACAATGAGTACTGTAGAAGCTGTGGAAACTAGGATGAAAAGGAGTGTTCATTTCATTTGCTCTGCACCTGCCCTGTTCTTGCAGGTAGTAGGAAATACACCCTTAGCTCTTATTACTTCATCGATCTGGACGACTTGAAGGAGGTGAGTGCGGGTCAGATTCGTACGTTCATTGTTCGCTCCGGATGGTTCGCGGATTAAGTACTGGTCGGATGGGCTCAATCACGCCTAACACATCTTGGTGGCGGCGTCTTGTCCATGTGGTTAATGTTGAGGTGCTCCTTCCGGGAACAATCCACCAGATATTTGACGTAGAAGCTTCTGTTGTTATATTTCTCGTTCGGCTGATTGTGACAGTTACAAGGAAACCAATTCAAACTCGTGATCCGAATTATAAATATAAACTTTATTCTCTTTGTAAAACTACAACTGACGTGTCTTGACTCGTTGACGTGACAGCAATACTCATTTTTCTATGCCACCACTCTATGCTTGGCGCGCTGCCATGGCTAGGCTATCTTTGTCGGGAGCCGCTACGATGTATGATATACTACACTGGATAGCAAATAAACCGGGCCATCCGACACCTTGGAACTCTAATCCAATTTTCTCAAAAAGTATAAAACTTACAACTATCAAAGTTTAGACGATTAAAATGAATGGAAACGCATTGGGATTTATCAATTTATTAAGCGTGTATTAAGGATTTTACAAAGAAGAGTCGTCAAAAAGTGAAAAAAAAAATTAATTTAATCTAAGCCGAAAACAAAGAAAAAATTAAAAAAAAAAGTTTTTGGTCAGTATTCAGTGCTCCCTCCCCTTGCTCGAATAACTGCTACAATCCTCGTATTCATAGACCTCACGAGGCTGACGATGAAATCTTGGGGAATTGCATTCCACTCCTCTTCAGTTGCGATTCGCAGCTCTGGAAGCCTTCTTAGAGCAGGTACCCGGGCTCGAATCCGACCTTTCAGCTCATCCCATAAGTGTTCTATCGGATTCAAGTCCGGGCTTCGAGCTTGCCAGTCCATCGTACGAATGCCGACGTCGTGTAGATACTGGGTCACCACATGAGCAACATGAGGCCGTGCATTATCATGCTTCAACAGGATATCCTGCCCGACATAACCTGCGTAAGGAACCACATTGTCTGCGAGGATTTCAGTGATGTAGCGATGGGAAGTCAATCCACGTGTACGGCCCGTCGCGTCGGTTCGATGAAAACTAACGCTGTACGTGTGCGGTTAGTGAGATGTCGCCCCAGACCATTACAGATCCTCCTCCATAAGCAACAGATTCCTCGATGCAACACTGAGAATAACGTTCTCCAGGGCGACGATACACTCTCTGACGTCGATCACTTCCATGTAGACTCACCCTAGTCTCATTAGTGAAGAGTACATTACCCCACTGTTCTAACGTCCAATCCCTATGCCCTCGAGCAAATTCAAGTCGTGCTCGACGGTGGGCTACAGTTAATGCTGGACCTGTTGCAGCTCTCTTTGGAGTCAGGTTCCGTTCAGTTCAGTCTTCTTCTGACGGTATCTGAACTTATGACCACTTGGCGTTCGTCACGCAGACTTTGTTGGACTTGAACTGCGTTGAGGCGGCGATTTCGCATAACAGTAAGTTGGATATAACGATCATCTGCTGCTGATGTAGCCCTAGGTCTGCCCGTTCCTGGACGGCGATCGAATGCTCCAGTCTCTAAGTATCGTCTGTAAACTCGTTGCACCGAAGATCTGCTGATTCGAAGTCTTCGAGCGACCTCACGTTGCCCAAGGCCTGCTTGAAGTAGTGCTGCAGCTTGAGCTGCTTCATTATTGGCTGAAAATAGTAGCAAAAACACACGCGTCTAAGCAAACAATGGACAAAAACTAAAGAGATGATAAGAAATATCCGACTACCCTCTCTGTAGAAAAAAAGAACGGTAAGCGCGAACTCTAGTCAAAACAGAGCAAATCGTTAGCATTGTGTTTGTTGCTTGATTACAATGTGAGTTTACGGTACTTTAGATTAAATTTATAGTCATTTAAATCGCCATTAAACGCTCTTTCTGTAGGTATAACTTTGATAGGTGTAAGTTTTATATCGTTTGAGAAAATTGGATTAGAGTTCCAAGGTGGCGGGTGGCCCGGTTTATTTGCTGTCCAGTGTAGTTCGATCTACTGTGTGGTAGCATGATTAATTTTTAAATAAAATGTGCAACTTTGATAACGCGTAACTCTTAAGATAATAGATGTACAGAAATACCTTGTAAACAAAAGTTATTGAAAATTTTATACTCTACATTCCCCCAATACGTTCTTTTTCTCTAAAATACATTATTAGAAAGATATGTGCCATAAACTAAGAACTGGCCCGACATTCTTCGGTTTTTGTAGTGCCACAGGGAATGCACAAGGGGGAGGAGGTCAAAAACCTGGATTCTGAACTACTGGACCGATCTATATAACATCAAAAAATTAGAACTACTTGTTACATGTATTAGTAATACTAGTAATAGACCTGTAAGTGAACTCTGTAGTAGCCTTAAGTCACTCTCACTTGGACCGTCAATAAAGTAAGTCACTTAACAATCGTCTAGCCATCTTTACTTTGGTTCTATATTTTACATGGTGTCAGGTGTAAAAGTTTACTTTTAAATAAGTAAAAAATGCCGGGAGATAGTCAACCAACAAGTGAATCGAAGCCGGAGGCAGTATTTATTAACAATACTACGCTAAACAGCACCATACCACAATTGGATTTTTCATCGTCGAATCTGTCGAAAGCGTGGAAAACATGGCGTACGACTTTCAACATTTTTCTATTAGCAACAGGACTTGATACGCAAAACGATTCCAGGAAAACAGCAATTGCTCTTCATCACATGGGTCCAGAAGCGATCGACATCTTTAATTCATTCAACGAGGATTTAGAAACAATATCCTACGCCACATTGATCCGTAAGTTTGACGATTATTTTACACCGAGAGTCAATTTAGCCATCGAGAGGAATCAATTTTTCTCGAGAAAACAATTGGAATTAGAAACTATAGATGAGTACATAACAGTGTTAAAAAATCTCAGCCTATCGTGTGAATTCGGTGAATTAAGAGAAGACCTTGTCAAAGATATTTTCATTTGCGGTCTTTTGCCTAAACATAATAATATTAAAGAGCGTCTATTATCCGATGGTGAAATGAAATGGGAAAAAGCGATTGAAATTGCTAAGTCCGTCATTATTGCAAAACAGCAAACATCGTCGTTAAATGAAATGAAACCGGAATATAGAGGGCTACGCCCGCAATTCGAGGGTTTTGTAGCACGCGCTTATTTTGGTATCTAAATATTGGCTCCCTGCTCTTCTTGGTACCACTCAGCTGAATAAAAACACCATAATTAAATGTTTTACCCATGATATAGTATCTTACATGCCAATTCACAAAAAGACTGCATCTGTCACCTCTCAAAGTAATAGTTTTAATACGAGAAGCTGTAGATAGATATGTATGTATACGAGATAAACTGTCCCACTCTTCGAGATGCTTAACCATTCATATTAAGACGACATTGCAAATTGCAAACTTGTGTAACGGCTTCGAAATTCAGGGCGGCTGGGACAAATTACGGTCTAATATTTTTTCCTCCTCCACTGTTCCCCTTTCTACAAATCTCAAGAAAATGCCAAAAATGGAATGTAGTCAACATTACCTTTCTTACGACACCCCACTTGGCTATACCAGTGGATAAAAAAAATGACCTTAATTTCGCCTCTATGTGGACCCCCCCCCCCCCTCTTAAAGTTGGCCAATTACACCCCAACGCCATCCCCAGAAAATTATAGCATTTCTACACATTCTCGCCGAATTACGTGTGCAGCTTCAGCCGTTCGTAAGATATTCTATGAACAGACGAATAGACAGGTATTTGGCCGATTTTGTAAGATTTAAGACACAAAACCCTAAAAATATTTGTGTGAATAGTTATTGTTAGGATCACCAATCACCAATCTTCACCCTTCCAAAGTTGGTTCATTAAATAACTGCAATTCGCCCTACGAAAAACAACATGCAAGTATTACACGCAAATCTATGCATGAGGCCGGTAGGTGTATTTTTTGTATGGATAGTGTCAAAATGCATAACTTTAAGTCAATGTACTATTATTAAATATCATGTCATTGTAATGAAACTTAGAGATATTATTGACTATGATGTTGGTTATCATTAGCCATCAATATTTTTGACCTCAGGTGTGCTTGAGGGGTGCAGGGGTGTGCTAACTGCAACTATAGAAATGTACTATTATTAACCTTTTTGGATGAGATTTAAAAATTCTATTATTTTCGGTTTTCTATGCTAGTGAAATGCCGTTTTTCTGTAAATTTTCATATGTCTAGCTATAACGGTCTCGAAATGCAAGGGGGGGGACAAACTGGGACCACATATTTTCCCCTCTCCCTCTTTTCTCCTTTCTTCAAATTTGAAAAAAAAATCCAAAAATGGAATGTACTCGACGGTACCTTTCTTACGATACCCCACTTGCCTATACCAAACGAAAAAAAAATTTCGACCTTCATTTCCCCTCTATGGGAACCCCCCCTTAAAGTTGACCTATTACAACACATCGGTTTCTCCAGAGAATTATAGTATTTCTACATATTTCCACCAAATTTCATGCATGTAGCTTCAGCGGTTCGTGAGATATTTCATGGACAGACAGACGGACAGACGGACGCATGACCGATTTCATAAGGGTTTTGTTTTTATACAAAACCCTAAAAAGTGATCAAACGGTAAATTCAATATCAAAATCATCAGCAAAACGCCCTACTAAAACTAACACACAAAAATTTGCTAAAAATTTAAATACAAATACAGGGCAACACACAGAATCAAAATGCGGTCGATGTGGTCAACAACATCGCGTACGCGTATTGGGGTTATTTGCAATAAATGCCAAAAACCTAACCATTTTTCTAAAATGTGTCGAACTAACGAAGAATTTATAAAATCTCATAAAAATGTACGTGCAGTTTATAACGAAGATGAAGATTCGCAGTCGGAAACATTATTTTTGGGAGAATTAGGAAATACTAGTTCAGATAAGTTAGTGTGGGTTTTGCCACTTAATATTAATGGTGTAATTGTAGAGTGTCAAATAGATACCGGAGCCCAATGTAATTTAATTTCCTCAAAAATGTTTCATAAGATATGCCCAAATAACAGTATAGAACAAACGCACTCGAATATTATCTCTTTCTCAGGAGAGAAATTACCAATACTTGGAAAAACAACTCTTGCATGCAATTATAGAAATAAAATTCATAAGATCACTTTCTACGTGACAACCTTGGAGTGTAAATCAGTGCTAGGTCTTGTCGCCTGTGAAAGTTTAAAATTATTAAAAAAGGCAAATGAAATCATAGTCGCGTCTATTAAGAAACAAAATACAGTGGATTTCGCTCATAGCGACGGCGAAGGGACCGAACAAAATACGTCGCTATATCCGAATGTCGTTATTTCCGAACAATTTAAAACATCTTCATATTCATAGGTACACTAGGTACATGAATCATTTCGTTTTATTTATAAATGATATACTAGAAAATAAACAATAAAATTCAATTAATGCTAACATAAAGTCTCTGTTCTCAATAATTCACATAACAATAACATAACATTTTCAATGATTTCCTTCAATAAGAACATAACATCTTTATTCGTAATTACATGTTTACATACACACGAGTATAACCAGTATACCTTTTAATTTTCGCAAAACTGTGAAATCAATACTTTTTTAAAGAAATCGTTTATATTTTTATACCCTAGTTTTGACTTAATTTCTTTTTTCTAACCATAATAATTTCAAGTTCCCTCACCAAATAAAGCGTATCTTTTTAACTGCGCTATGGCGTGTACTGCTTCGGTTACTGAAGGAACGTGCTCAGATGATTCACCTGTCACATTTCCTTCTTCGTCATCAGGTGAGCCAACATCGTTAACAGTTGCTGAAGCCAGGTTCTCGATAATTTCCATGTCTGTAAGATCGCCAGATGTAACGATTTCGTTATCAACGTAAATATATGTAAGTCGCCAAGTCAGTGCAATTTTCCACTGTTTCTACTTGTCGAACCCACGGCTCTAGTGGCAAGCTGTCTAATTCATCATTCGAATCATTGGTAAGAACTACCGCAGACGAAACTGTCGGAACTTTAGCGAAACCAGCATGAATGAAACATTTTTTAATCGTCTCGGATGATACTCTTGACCATGCAGTTGCTATCATTTCAATGGCATCTAGTAAGCTAACGTTAAAGGAGGCCGTGGATAGTCCAATATGATTAATCATTTTCAATACTAACAGTTTCCGATAGTGAGTTTTAAAGGACTTTAGTATGCCTTGACCTATGGGCTGTATTACAGACGTGGTGTTTGGTGGTAAAAATGCTAATTTGATGTTTGACGGATTTTCCATGTGTGGATGAGCAGAACAGTTATCCACTAATAAAAGAATTTTTCGATTTTCTCGTCTCAATTCTTAATCCCAAGCACATAACGCCTTTTCGAACAATTCGGTTGTCATCCACGCTTTCTTATTCGCTGGTAATCCACTGGTAATGTTCTTACATTTTTAAAACATCTCGGATTTTTGTATTTTCCAATGACCAGCAACTTGCGTTTGACGCTTCCATCCATATTCGTTGCAATTAAAACTGTTATGCGTTCTTTTGAAAGCTTGCCTCCAACACACTTTTCGCCTTTAAAGTTTAGGGTCCTGTCAGGCATGAGTTTAAAAAATAAACCGGTTTCATCTGCGTTGAATATTTCAGAGTCCCGATAATCTTTTCTGAGCTCCGGAAAAACGTTATTCAGCCAGTTGGAACAACTTGTTTGTGATACACTAGCTGCTTCGCCAGAAACCTTTCCTGTAACAATGTCGTTCCGCTGACGGAAACGGTAAATCCAGTTATCTGAACAGCGAAAATCTGTTTTACCCAGTAATCTAGCGAAATCATTGGCCTTCTGTTGCCAAAGGGGTCCACTTATTGGAATTCCATGGTTTCTTTGTGTTTTGAACCATGATAAAAGAGAGTTTTCTATATCCTGATGGGAGGTACTCCGAACCTTTTTAATTTTTAAGGACTTGGATTCAAAACACTCTTTTATGTTATCGTGACATTTCCATATCGTCGATATTGTTGAATGCGGAACTTGGAACTCCTTACATAAATCAGCATTTGTTTCACCATATTCCAATCGCCAAATGATTGCGGCCTTTTCTTTGATAGTGAAGGTTCGCCTCGTAGGAAGTTGTGCCATTTTAACTGAAGAAGAAAAGAATGCACTGTAAATGAACCGAACATTAAGATTAATTTAAGACTATTTCTGTCTTTCAGATCCGGAATTCGGTTGACAGTTTTTTTTTATTTGCATGTTTGTAACAAACAACTTTTTTGTTGACCATTGGCTATAGGACGTACGTTCTACGTTGTGTCCCCGCAAAAACAGAAATGTGACAAACTAACAATGTAGGGACAATAATTCTTATGACACTCACTCACTGAAATCACGACTGAAAGGAGAAGTTGTGGAATAAATTGCTCAACTTTGTCAATTGACAAAATGATTGTTTAGTTGTTTAAATATTTATCTGGCAATGTTTAATTTCTCCACGGTTGCTCGATTTCATAAACTTATAAAATTGTTGTTATGTACGTGAGCCACGTAAATCAAAAATTTAACATTCGGTCAACATTAGGTCCAGATCGACTTAATCTGGCCAGTTTACTTGATCTAACACTGTCAAATTCCTATAAATTTAAACTCACCACAACCAGATCGAGTCGATCTGGCCCCTAGTGTTAGTGTGGTCACGATGTAAATGTCGATATTGACATAAATGGCAAATAAAATTTAGCACCCGATTGACATAAGATTAATCTGCCAAATAAAATATCTTTCGAACATAGTATGGTTCCGAGTTTGTCAAATAAAATTGAAAACTGTTCTGAAATCCGGATATGCAATAATCACAATTTTGCAGAAAAAAATAAAAATCAGTCTCCAAATTAGGCTAATTTAACTTACCTCAACAAGCAACTCGAATAGGAAATACAATGAACTATATTGAATGTAAATACCCGCACAAGAAGTCAGCCTGCGTCTTATTTCATAACTAGAAACAGAAGAATGAGTTGACACAAACAAACTATGTACACTTGTACAGATTAAATGTGAAATAACGGTGATTTTAGCAGTAATGACAGAAAATGAACATTTTTGTTCGTCGCTATACCCGAAAATAGTTTCCATTTTTGCTTAAAAATCCGTCGTTATATCGAAACTCGCCTCTATATCCGAAGTCGTTATAACCGGCGTTATTTGTATGAAAAATAATGCCATATCCACGGGACTTGAAATTTACGTTGTTATATCCAAAATGTTGTTATAACCGAAGTCGTTATAAACGAAATCCACTGTAGTAATTATGAAAGAATAACAGAGAAGTATAGTGAAGTGTTTGAAGGAATTAGGAAAATAAGAGAAAAAGTTGTACTAAAATTGCGTCCGGATGTCAAACCTGTAGTCGACAGTCCGAGGAAAATTTCATGCCCTTCGGTATAAAAGCCGCTCCAATTTTTTATCACATAATGATAAAATATTTTGGGGATATCCAAGATCTCATAATTTGTTTCGAGGATTTTTTAATTTATGCAAACACGGTGGAAAAACATAACCAAGTGTTGATTCGAGCTCAGGAAATAGGACTCAAATTTAATTTGGACAAATGTGTCTTTTGTGTAGAAGAAATAAAATTTATGGGCTATATCTTCAACAGTCAAGGTGTGAGTCCAGATCACGACAAAATAAAATCCATCGTACAGATGACACGTCCTACAAGTGTCGTAGAACTGCAAAGATTTCTTGGGATGATCACATATATTTCGAGTTTCATGAAAGGTCTCTCGATGGAAAGTGAACATCTAAGGGAATTACTGAAAAAAGAGATCGCATGGGATGAGCGTCATGAAAGACAATTCAATAATTTGAAGACTCTTATTTCAAAAGCACCTATTTTGGCATATTACGATCCAAGTAAACCACTACTCCTGTCTGTAGATGCTTCGCAAAATGCTTTAGGCGCAGTAATATCGCAAGATAACCACCCAATAGCATATGCATCTGGTACTTTAACGCAGAGTCAAAAGAACTATGCACAAATAGAAAAAGAGCTTTTAGCAATTCTTTTCGGATGCACAAAGTTCCACCACTATACATATGGTAGAGAGATAACAGTAGAAACGGACCATAAACCGTTAGTGCCCCTTTTCAATAAACCTTTATACAAAGTTCCTGCCCGTCTTCAAAGGTTAATGATGCGTCTTCAAGCCTACCGTCTTGAAGTCATCTATAAACCGGGTAAATATCTGCATACAGCAGATGCCCTTTCTAGAGCTGCTCTTTCAGAAGAGACTTTACCTGAATTTGATAAAGAGGTAAGCCTTCATTGTAACCTCCTGATGACTAATTTATCTATTTCCGATGATAAAATAAAGAAAATTAGAGACGAAACTAATGCAGATTCCACACTGGTTAAAATTAAACAGTACATACAATCTGGGTGGCCAAGCAATAAAAAGGTAGTCTGTCCAGATTGCGCGCTATATTTTCCGATTAAAGACAACCTGCATGTTATCGACGATATCGTTCTATTAGGAAATAGAATAGTTGTACCACACTCCAGTGACGTGCAGTGGAAATTTTTCATAGTCAAGCAGTTTGGCGCCCTAAAGCCAATTTAGCATAAACAAAAATGGACTGTATAATAGAATATGGACAGTCACAAAAACATTTATACCAAGCGGCTTTAAGCCTTAAAGAAGAAATCAGGAAAGATATAAATAAAATATTGGCACATATATTCGGAATACAAAAAAAAAAAAAAAAATAAATAAAATATTACTAATAAAAAAAATGGTAAATAAATATTATGTTAATTAAGACTAAGAAAAATTCAGGGGTATTTGAAATAAATAAATATTCTTTCGCCATTGCCATTTATTTGTATTCCAAATCTATGCGCCGTTCTTTAAGTAAAAACTCTTTAATCACATTATCAAAAAAATCGTTTTCTCTTCGCATTTGTATAAGAAGATCCTTTTCAACCGCAATTAAAGCAAGATCCGAAAGTCGTTCTTGGGATTGGCGATTTCTCAAAAATGTGTGAACGGGCTTTAGTGTTGAAAATGACCTTTCCGCAGTTGCCACTGTGACTGGAATTGACGTTAATAATTTTGCTAAAATATCAACTTGCTTAAAACCGTTTGCGACATAAGTCCGTTTTTGAAAATAATCGAGAATTTTACTAGGATTCGCGTTTTTAAACTCATCTGAAGAATAAATAACTTTTAGCTCATTTTTCAACTTTATTCTGTCGAAAAATTGACTGTGATATTCAATAAGTGAGTCAACATTTTTATCGGGAAAATTTGACTTGAATTTAGAAAAATAATTCGGTTCAAGCAACTCTAAAAATGAAAGATCTTTAAACGAATGGAATCGATCTCGAATTTGCCCGAGAATAACATCTATAATCTCCCGAAATATCCGCCGTAAATTTTGTAAAGGATCTATCGCATTTCTACATTTCTTACGTGGTGGCTGATATTCTGCTGTAACTGTCGAATAGAAATTATCAAACTTTTTAGAAAAGTCATTTTCAAGCCAATTTTCAAATTCAATAATTTTTTGGCTTGCATATGAAATGTTTACCACTTTGCTCTGAATAATATTAAATAATATATCAGTTTTCGAAAAAATTTCAGAAAAAATTAACAGATATAATTGAAAATCTGACTCTGCGAATTTTTGTAAGTATATATCGGAAAAAGTCAAGGAATCGCCATCCCAGTGTTGAGAACCATTCGAAATTGTCTCAAAAACTGTACAAATTTCATGCTTATGTTCAAATATAACGTTAATAATACGCGAATGATAATGCCAACGCGTTTTGGAAACCGATGGTAAACGACGATTTACTATATTTGCAAAAAGGTCCGACCTTTTAGTGGATGTATTAAAAAATGATGCGATTTTATTGATGTGCGCGAAAAATAATTTAATTTCCGGAATAAACTCAACTGCTTTAGACAATACTAGATTTAGTGAATGAGCGTAACATGGAACGAAAATTGCCGATTTACGTTTTTCCCGAATTAAAGTCTGAACTCCACGAATTTGAGAACTCATTACTGCTGCGCCATCGTAACATTGTGCAATTAATTTCTTATCGATATTAAAATTTTGCAATTGTTTTAAAATGTGAGAGCTTATTGCTGTAGCTGTACGATTAGCGCTTACATCCAAAAATCCGATAAATCTTTCTTCAATCTCATTTGATATTGTATATCTAAAAATCATCGTTAATTGTTCCCGACCGCTAACATCTGGCGTTTCGTCGACCATTACAGTTACAAATGGAGCCTCCTTTATTTCCAAATTGATTTTATTTCGAACCACATTAGCTATAGCGGAAACAAGATCGTTTTGGATTCTATTAGACAAACCCGAAAACGCTGCATTTGCTTTTATAGAATCTATGTGGGACTCAATTATCGGATCGTACAAACTCAAGAAATTTACGGTTTCGATAAAATTACCACGATTATTTGAAGAAGAGTCTTCATTATTTCCGCGAAAGGGAAGCTCCTGTTTTGCCAAAAAAAATACAGTATCGATTAAACGTTTCAAAATATTACGATTACGCTCAACTTTTTCATTATGCAAACTAACAGATATTGCCACCTGGTTACTAAGCATAAACTCTATACGCTGAGAACCAAAATTATCTAATTTAATTAACGACTGAAGATGTTTTTCGGAACTTGAATGCTTTGCTGCTGAGCCCGTAAAATTATTCAAATCACTAAATCCAGCTTTATTCCAAACAGATTTTTCATTCGTGAACAAAAGACATGGCCAGCAAAATAAAATAACTTATTTAATTTACAGCTTCCCGTTAACCAAATGTACTTTTCATACGTTTCGATATGGAATTTTCGCGTAATATTTTTTAATTTAAGCTCTAAACTAAGATCTGGCTTCGGTCTATCCGATTCTATAATTTCTCTTTTCTTGGCAAAGGAAAGAGTTGAAAATCCCGCTTTTAGTACGAAATCCGTCGCGCAGCAATACTCCGACATAATGCGAAAAGAAAACTTACCACTTTTATCACAAATCAAATCAATTAAATCACTACAAACGGTCAAAAAAACTTCAAATCACAATTTAATCAAAATCACCCGATTGCACTGATTTCCTCTTTTAAATTGCAACGGAAAATCCATTACATAACAAAAACAAAAGCTCTACTGGAAAAATCAAATTCCCATAAACATTCCCTGCATTGGCAACATTTCATTAACAAGCATCATTGGGCTTTATCCCACACACAAAAGCAGTCGCGCCAGTGCTTGACTTGTCTCATATAAATTTGCGAACAAAACAAAAAAAAAATCGTTGCCCAATGTACTACCGAAATCCAAGATTCCCATTTTCTGGAATCAACATGTCTCTAGTATTTGGATGCACACATGGTACATGCATCTAAAGATCTAGGCACATTTTCCTATTCTAAGTTTGGTGTCTATGGTGTGCAAAATGTGGGAGGTTTGAATATTATCTAAAGTAATTGAACGAATGTTTTTTAACCAAAAGAAGGCGCGGATCAGAATTTGAATGTGTAAAGGAATATTTGAATGATAATATGTATTCTTCAGCTTAAAGAAAAACATTGACTGAAATGATGATATGTGTATTGGTGTAAGCAAAGTTTATTATTGAATTGCTTATTTCGGTAAGTCAAGCAGTTTGGAATTGCTTACTACGAGTGCACGTCACTGCCACACTCAATGAGGCGAGATATTGTAAGTCGAATCCATGAGGGTCATCTGGGTATACAACGCTGTCAAAGTCTGGCGAAAGATTGTGTCTTCTGGCCAAACTTGAATAATGATATCTACAATGTTATCAGCAAGTGTGAATCGTGTCTTCGTCACAGGAATGCTCAGCCGAAACAGCCACTTCTACATCATGATGTTCAGACGCTTCCATGGCACAAAGTTGGAATGGACCTATTTGAGTTGAACAAAATTATGTATTTACTGGTAGTCGATTACTACTCCAAATATGTGGAAGTCGAATGTCTTAACAATGGCTACAGTAGCAAACTAGTCATTCAAAAACTAAAGTCTATTTTTGCGCGCCATGGGATACCCCAGCTAATAATTTCGGATAATAGGCCTCCATTTAATTCGGAAGAATTTCGCAAATTTTGCATTAGCTGGAATATTGAAAATAAGACATCCAGTCCATATATGTCTCGTTCAAATGGTTTAGCTGAACGATCGATTCAGACCGTTAAAAAATTGTTTAAGAAATGCCAAGAGGATAAGTCTGATCCATACATTGCCCTTTTGCACTATCGTACCGTATCTAAAGGAAATTTACCAGCACCATCAGAACTTCTAATGTCACGCAAACTGCGTACCAAAATCCCTTCTTTATCAAGCAATTTTCGGTCTGTGCAAATTAACCAAAAGGAATATCAAAAAAATGTACAAAACCATAACAAGAAACAGGCACAATACTACAATAGGTCAACTAAGTCCCTCCAACCACTGAAACCAGGAAGAGACATCTATTTCAAAAAGACGCCTACTTCCTATTGGACTTCGGGGACAGTAGTAAAAGTATGTCCTGACCCGCGATCGTATATTATTCGCGATGCAGGGGGAAATACTCTTAGACGAAATCATCATCATCGTGGCGCGACAGCCCGACGTCGGGCCTTGGCCGCCTGGATCATTGTCCTCCAATTATCTCGGTCACGTGACCGCGTCCTCCAATTTTGGGAGCCCAGCAGCTGCGCGGCGTCTACACCTACTGAGCTCTCCCAACGAGATCTCGGTCGTCCTCGCAGTCTCGCTCCGTCGACTCGTTCTGCATTCATTACTCTCTTAGGCATGCGATCATCGTCCATTCTTTGTACATGCCCTGCCCATTGAAGTCGTTGTAGTTTGACGATTTTCGAGACTTGCAGCTCATCGTACATTTCATACAACTCATGGTTGTACCGGATGCGCCATCCATCTCGATCGCAAACAGCCCCGGAAATTCGCCGTAGAACCTTACGTTCGAAAGTGTCTAGCATGTTTTCGGAGGCTTGAGTTAGGGTCCATGCTTCGCAGCCATAGCATAGCACTGGTCGTATAATGGTTTTGTACACGCGGAGCTTCGTGTTTCTGTGCACATGCTTCGATTTCATTATGGGGAGAACCGAGAAAAAAGTCTTATTAGCTAACTGTATCCGTCGCTTTATTTCGTCAGTTTCATTGGCGTCCCTTGACAGGTTGCAACCCAGGTAGATGAAGTTGTTCACGAACTCGATGTTGAGGTCCCCCACGTTGATGCTCGGTTGTGCAGGTGTCCTTGTCACCGATTGCATCATTATTTTAGTTTTACCCTCGTTAATACGTAATCCAACTTCCTTTGCAGCGGTATCGAGCGTATGCAGAAGTTCTTCTGCGTCAGCCAATCTTCGGGACATGATGTTGATGTCGTCGGCGTACGCTGCTAATTGTGTCGACTTGATGAGTAGCGTCTTGCTGTTGTCCATATTCATGGCCCGAATAACGTATTCCAGTGCTAGGTTGAAGAGCGTCGGTGCCAGTCCATCGCCCTGTTTCAAACCAGTGCGTGTTTCAAATAGATCAGTAAGTCTATTTTGGATCCTGACTTGTGAGACGGAGTTGGTCATCGTCATCTTTGTCAGTCGCACTAATTTTGCTGGTATACCAAATTGCAGCATGATGTTGTACAGTACTCCACGATCGATACTGTCGTATGCCTGCTTGAAGTCGACAAAGATTTGGTATACGTTTACGTTGTATTCCCAGCACCTCTGGAGTATCAGTTTGACTGAGAAGAGCTGATCGGTTGTGGAGCGACCAGGTCTGAAACCGCTTTGATATTCGCCAATGACTCGTTCTGCGTACGGTTTTATTCTATTTTCCAGAATTTTCGTCAAAATTTTATAGGACGTACAAACTAGTGAGATGCCCCTGTAATTCTCACACCGCAATTTATCTCCCTTTTTATGAATTGGACAGATGATGCTTCTGCGCCAATCGTCTGGGATCTCCTCGTTCTCCCATACTCGCAGGAGTAATTGATGTATGGCATCAACTAGACTCGTTCCACCGAATCTTAGCAGTTCAGCTGGGATCTCGTCAGCGCCCGGCGCTTTATTTCGTTTTAGTGACCGCAACGCGAGATCAACTTCCTCTACTGTCGGGGGTTGAATGGGTGGGCCTAGATCAACAATATCATCGAGAGCTTCCTGTGTGGGGATGTTAGATGGTCGGTTTAGAAGCTCTTCAAAATAAGAGGCCCATCGTTTGTTAATACCATCGGTGTCGCTGATGATGTTTCCATCCTTGTCCTTACAAAGGCTAGTCCTGGGTTGGTAGCCGTTCTTAATTGTATTTACTAGTTTGTACGCTTGTCTGGTGTTCCTATTAGCTAAGTTTTCGTTTATGTTCAGCAACTGCTCGTCAAAGTATTTACGTTTCTTACGTCTAATTATTCTATTCGATATTCGCCGTAGCTCGTCATATTTTTCTCTTCTGGCTCTGGTTCCTCGTTGAATACATTGTCTGTAGGCCTCGTTTTTCGCGTCAAGTGAATTTTTGCATTCTTCGTCGAACCAGTCATTTCGCGCTCGCCGGGCTTTATATCCCACGACCTTCTCTGCGACATCCTTGATGGTACCCTTGAGTTCTTCCCAGAACCCATGGACGCCTGTGTTGCTGATGTTGTGTAGCATAGGTGATAGTTTTTCCTCAAGGGCGGTAGTATACGCCACCGCTGTAGCATCACTCAAGAGCTTATCAACCGCAAAGATTTTGGGAGGGCTGATTCTTGACTTAGACGAAATAGGGAACATATTATGACACCGTCTCATCATGATTCTACTCCACCTAGTGAAACTAAACGGTCTTCCTCTGAAATTCGAGATTTGAATACTCCTGAAGCCCCAGGGGAGGATGTACCAAGATCCAGATTTGGTAGAAGGATTGTACCACCTTCGAAACTCGCTTACTCCTAGTCTCCATATAGAATACTTTAAATAATAGGTCCAAAGAGTTAAAGTAAAACGCAAACATTCACTACACTTCAATAAATAATATTGTCAACTAACATATTCTTCGATGTATATATAATGGAATTGTAATTTTATATCGTAAAACAAAATAAATGAAATGTTGGATTTTAATGAATTTGAATCAGTAAATAGGTGATACGATCATAATAATGAATTGGAATTCGAAAAGAAATACATAGAAATAAATACATAATAAAGAGTTTAGATAATTTCATAAAATATAAATTTGTACTACGCTGACCTGTATTTTGGAAATAACTTCATCTTGAATTACATTGTTGAAAATGAAATTAAATATAAAATGAAATTGTTATTAATCTCAAAAAAGGAGATGTTACATGTATTAGTAATACTAGTAATAGACCTGTAAGTGAACTCTGTAGTAGCCTTAAGTCACTCTCACTTGGACCGTCAATAAAGTAAGTCACTTAACAATCGTCTAGCCATCTTTACTTTGGTTCTATATTTTACACTACTGAACCTTTTGCAAGGAAAGGTCACCTGTTTAGACTCTTTTTCCCGGACTACAAATGGCACCCCTGAAACTTTCAAATTAGAATTTTACTCTCGCGAGCAGACCTGCCGTTCAATTTATACTCTCTTCGATCTCGGCTTACGAAACACCGGTCCAAAACAAATGGCCCAATTGCATTTCTGACATTTGCTTGCGTTGACTGAGCGAGCGCACCTGGTCAACAATCGCCAAGGCACTCAACTAGATTGAATCAATTCCGATTGAAACTGCATTTTCAACTATCAACAATTTTCTCGCTCGCCGTTTGAGAGAGACGCCGCAGTTCATTCAATTCTCTGTTTTTAGTGTGCGTGTGTTTTATTTCCTCTTGGCAATTTTCCCTTCCCACAGCGTTTACACACACGCTACCCGCAAAACCGGTTATGCATGTATTGTCGGCTGTCATTCAACTTTGTGTTTACCAGAATGGATTACTCCGTGTGTTGTTTCTCTTCCGTCAGCCGTGCCGGCACAAAGTGCATTGCACGCAAACAACCACCACGAATGACAAGCCAAAACAGAAACGACGATAAAACGTAGTGTGGCGAGTTGAAGACAACTGGGACTGGAAGTTGCTCCCGTCGTCATCGTCAACGCGGCTGCTGTCGTCGCACCAGCAGAGGCACAAAAACTTTGCGTCGCGTCGCCTGGCGCATTGATAACTCGACGTTCAACGTCGTCAGAGAGTCAACGTGTGGCCGCGGTGGTGGTTCAGTGCGACGTTGCTCGCTTCTTATTGGAGTCCTCTCTGTTTATTCCGTGAATTTCTTCCTCTTGAATTGTTTTGACGGCGCTAATTGGATTATAGCGAATCCACGGAGTATCCAAAAAAAAATCGAACGCCGTCTTGCGGATTACCACTGTTTGACCGTCTTCGTTTGCCAGGTTCAAACGAACGTGTGTTGTGTCTCTAGTGGTGCCGCCGAGAGGCGAATTAATCGAAAAACCCTTTCCGTTGTCTTCGTGAAGTGCAGTGCTGCGAGTTTCCTCCTGCTTGCCGTGTGAAAATTTCCGTAAAATCCATCCCGAGTGACATCAGCTGAAGTAACGTTTTCCTTTTGATTGCAGGACATCTCGAGTGGCAGTGCAACCATCACAACATCGTCCAGGGGGACCGAGTGTCATCGCCACGGTCGTCGTGGTGGTTTCCTTGTCCTCGCGTCCACGCCAGCTGCAAGGCCAATCGCGTGTGCTGGTGCAGCACTTCCCCCGGGGTGGAAAACGTCGTTTTGTTTACAGTGAGCCCAGCCGAGTGTCCCTACTTCAACGCGTGCATATTTCCTGCCGGTTGGCAAGTGCCAGCAACCCCTTCAAGTGCATCTCTGAAATTGGAATACGTGCAAGTCAAGTCGAGTGCAGTGTATCGTCACACAAAGAAAAGATCGAAGCAGTGAATGTGCAATAAGGAGCAGCGGTCTTTGGCGAAACCGCGGACCTCCTGGTGCAAGTCCTTGTTCGTGTACGTAAGAAGATCCCGTTGAGTGTGTTTCGTCCCTCGCGATTCGGTGCTTTATCACAACACGCCTCGCGTATGGGAACAAAGTGAAAAGTGACCAGTGCACCGCACCGGTTGGTTTCACAATTTGAATTTGTTGGCCCCGTGGCCTTAATGGAAAGATTGCAATGTCTGAAGGCGGCAGACAACTGTTTTGGATTATCAAGTGAACTAGTGCATAGCAGGAGTGGTGGGAGAGGAGCAGCAGGTGAAGACGACGGCCAAAGGTGAACAAACGTTTGGTTAGCGAAGCAAACGGAGCAACGATGATGGATCGGGAAAGCCTCAGCGAGTGGGCCAAAGATAAGCCGCTCAGCATTCTGCAGCTGGACCCAGCCGATCGGGCTGTCTTGAGAATAGCAGGTGAGTCAGTGGTCTTCTTGATTGACTTTAGATTGATATGGTCGTGGAGAGAAATTTGTTTGGTGTGGCTGGGACCAATTCCCATGCAAAACGGTTGTCTGGTCTTTGATCCAGGGGGATCCAAGAGCGGTTGGGGGTATTTTTAGTTTGCGGGGCCCCGGTTTCAAATAGCATATCTATGTTAACACTGACCTGAATCGACGGCACGACTTATGAGATGCTAAATTTTATCGGCGGCTAATTCACGCTAAATCTAAAATACGAGTGGTCTGAAAATACACAAAATTAAATGGTGATGTATCATAGTAGCTTAGGTTAGGTTAGATGGGCTGCTTCTACCAAACAATGATCAAAGCACTCTTAGACCCCACTGGGCCCGTTGTGATATCCCTAAGTACAGCAACCCGAAACTACCTGAGTCATTACACCAGCCAGAGCTGACAATGAAGCGATGAAGCCGATCAACCCTAACACCCTTTAATTCATCTATGTAAATCAGTAAAGAAGTAGGACCCCCCTGCGTCTCGCCAGGGCAGGACAAGCACACATAAGGTGAAAAGTACTCTCCTCTTCCTCCTCGTCCCCACAGCTCCTGCAGTAATCATTGTGTGGGAGCCGAAGTCTCCTAGCATACTCCCCAACAAGGCAGTGATAAGCCCCACCACATTTCTCAAATGGGTTTTTCCCACCAGTAATAGCCTGCGAGAGCGGCTGGGGTCCATTTTCGGCCATATTTGACACGTACTGCCATTGCACCATCTGGTGTTAGCCCTATCGTATGCTAACGCTTTAGTGACCAGTTTGCAGGCTGCTAAAGGCATCCCAGTACTACGAAAGCATTCCCTGGTCATATTGGTAGTTCCAACCCGGGCCAGTTCATCAGCTTTGCAATTACCAGAAAAACCACTATGATCTGGTATCTAGCACAGGGTAATGTTGAAAAATCTCGCCATCTCATTGAGAGAGCTACGACAATTTAGCACTGTCTTTGACATAATCAAGACGGAACTGAGCGATTTTATCGCAGGTTGACTATCCGTGCATATTATGACATCCCTAGCAGATATGACATTACGTGCAAGCCGCGGATTGCACAAACTTCCGCCTGAAAAACGCTACTGCGTGCTGGCATGCCGACATGCCAATACGCAGCTTCTCTGAATATACACCAGCCCCAACCCCTCCCTCAGTCTTAGAGCCGTCAGTGAAAATGCTGATGGTATGCCAAATTAGCGTTCTCTGGCCACGCATTCTTCGATGGGATGAGGCTAGTAAAGCCCTTGTCCAAAAGATATTTCGGTGAGGTGTAGTCCGTCACAACGGGAATACCAGTGTTGTTCAAAACAGTTGAGTGGCCTGTGGTTGCCGCGGTCCACTGACCGGTTTCACGGAGGCGGAGAACAGTGTACGCCGCCGTTTGTTCTGCGAAGATATCCAAACGAATCAAGTCTAAGAGTGCGCCCAAGGCAGCAGTCGGGGCAGTGCTTAGGGCTCCCGTGATGGCAACACATGTTCTTTGGAACAGAGCTCTGTACAACGCGATACTAAGTGCCGCCCACCAGACAACAATCCCATGCATCATTATGGGCCGCAGCACCGATGTGTATAGCCAGTAGAAAACCTTCAGCTGCAATCTCCATTTTTTGCCTATGGCCCTCCTGCAGGAGTACAGTGCAACAGTTGCCTTACTCACACGTTCCTGAATGTTTGCCTTCCAGCATAATTTACTATCCAAGACAAGTCCGAGAAATTTGGCTTTATCAGCGAGTATAAGCCTTGTGCCCTCCATCATTGGTGGTACAAATGCAGGTATACCATATTTTCTAGTGAAGAGAACGAGTTCCGAGACTAGTGGAGATCACCCGAGATGTAAGCATCAGGTACACAAATCTGCAGAGTGTGTCATCTTCGGACAGGGTTAAGAGCGCATCAGTGATAGCCACAGGTTTAACGTTGTTGAAAGCGCCTTTAATATCCATGAAGGCAACCAGCGGATACTCCTTACAGGCGAGGGATCTTTCAATGCAGCCTACTAGAGAGTGCAAAGCAGTATCCACAGATCGGCCCTTCCAATAGCCTTGTTGGAACACGGATAGAAGATTCATTGGAATAACGCGCCGTAAGTGTGTGTCGATCAGACGCTCTATTACTTTTAGCAGAGTCGATGATAGGCTGATGGGTCGAAGATCCATCGGATGTGTGTGTGAACTTTTGCCCGCTTTCGGGATAAATATCACTTGAACTTCCTTCCATAGGAGAGGAATGTATACGAGCTCCAGACAGGCTTTGAAAATCGATGCCAACCAAGGCTGCGCAATGTCCTGTATGTGTTGTAGATCTGTATCATAGTAAGTTCGCAACTACCTAAAGCGGAAATTTTTTCTATATTCAATCCTAGCACTGAACTTTCTCATACAAAAGTTCCAAATTTAAAGGTAAATATCTGGAAAACGGTTATGAGTTCGCCGAAAATGACTTAAAATTCGTTCATTTCAGACTAAATTTGATTGAAACCCATCAATAAAATGGGCGCCTCCGATATTGAAGTCGCCCCGAATCGACCGAATCTGAAAAAAAATTTGAATTCGCTGCGGTTAAGGAGATAATACAGCATAAACCATATGTTACAAGCTTTTCCCGTCGCGATCTTACTCCAAAAGCTGATTAAAACGCTGTTGCACGCACAGCGAGCGAAACGAGCGTTCATGTTTGTGCGATACTGAGGGTGCTGATCCCTTAATCGCGGAGCGAACGTGGCTCTGCTACTCTAGGAGACTTGTGAATACAGTAGGCTCGCGAAAACTTGAACATCGAAAATTTGGCTGACTCAGAACCACTGTGGTAGAGGTTTATCTAAAGCACCCGTAGCATATTGCATAGGATGGGATACGTTTGGGTCCTCAGCCTCTGGTTCGCTTTCCCCCTCGCTTAGTGTTATGCTAGCTGCCAGAGTTAAGGTATGTATGGCTAGATCCTTTTCCACTTCATTGGCTTCTAGAGTGTTTTCATTGCCATCCAAGCGATTGCTCTTTTTCAGCTACATGAAAACACTTCCTAGGTCCTACGTCATCTTCCCAGATCTCGGGTATAGCAGGTCCTCTGCG
The DNA here is from genome assembly GCA_964017055.1 of Chloromyia formosa. Lineage (NCBI taxonomy): Eukaryota > Metazoa > Arthropoda > Insecta > Diptera > Stratiomyidae > Chloromyia > Chloromyia formosa. Next base: position 53,337,762 of record OZ024815.1, on the reverse strand, counting down.
TCTTTGTTAATTTTTTGGATTAGGTACTGCTTACCGCCAGTCGGTTGCTCGCTGGGACGCAGGACTATTCAATCCACCGTAAGAATTTCCGGGTTTTGTCGTTGTAGTAATCTAAGCGAAGTGTCGGCCGGTAGGATCCTTAGCAATACAACCTTCGCCTTAGGTACTGTCGGGATCTGATCCCTATCGACAATTTCAAGTTGGACTCCATCCCATAGTTCACCAAGCGCCGCCACTATGTCCTTGCACCATTTAAGCGTCGCCTCGTCCTTGCAATTTATGATCTTAGCATCATTAAACCATCCCGCTCCGTCAAATGATGGCATGTGTAGATCATCAGAATCCACTTTCGTGATTGTCTCCACAAGCTACCACCTCTCCTGGCCGAATTCGCCTAGGTTCTCGCTTCTGTCGATCAGTGCCATTATTAATTAGGCGCTTTTTAGCTACATCAGCTATGCTACCTCTAGTTGTTCTAGCTTTCATTGTTCTTTTTGGCAAGAATAGACGCTTGTGTTCTTGCTGCACCTTCCGTTTCAGGGCATTTGTTTGTTGAACTTAAGAGCGCTCGTTTCTGTCGCTGAACATTACAGCTTACTCGAGGAGGGTTGTCAGGTGCTACTTGGTGCCGAGTTCTACTTTCAGCCTGCTGGCAGTCTTATAGTGGTTGAAGGACCTGAGTTCCTTCTTAGTCGGCTTGGGCCCTCCGGTCGTATGCCGTTTAACACCCTAAGCTGACGGAGGAGAATTCGGTAGGAGATCCTCTTCCGCTGGGGTTAAATGAGTATCGTGACCTTTTTTGCGATCTAACCAAGGGGTTTGCTGCCATAGTTCTTTGAAATTTAGATTTTGAACCATTAGCTTGACCGTCGGAGCCGCCTGGTTTCGCCATTGACTCGGCTTTGTCTGTATGGCAGCTGACTAAGGAGGTGTGAGCACCTCCCGAGCATTTGCCGGTAGTCGCTGCCATGCCTCCTACCGACACTTGGGTAGATATCCCTACTCGTTTTGTTATCTTTTTTTCAATTGTCCGAAAAAAGATTAGGCCTTCTTTATAGTCTTTCGGCCCTAAAACATAATCTCCATAGCTATCAAAGGGCGTGTCGGGAACTATTATTGTTAGGGTGTATTTGTGCATGCAAGTTTCAGCCTACCACCTCTGGCTGGCAGGCGTTCTGAGACGGCGTTTCCCAGTTGTCACTACGGGGAGGTTCCCTAGTTGGGCCACTTGAGGATTCTACTTCAGATTTCCGCTTCGAACTTTAGCGGTGAGCCTCTTAGACAACCCACACAGAGTAGAAGGAGGAGGAGACTGTTCTGTACACTTTCCTTGATCCGAAAGTGTCAATTCGATCTTTTTCACAATACTGTGCACGTGCAGTGCAGTTTCCGATGACTTTCCCGATTGGTAAGCAAGCTCCATCTCCATCACTTTCTGCATGAAAGAAGCCAAGCTGATAGGTGTAATGGACGGTTTGTGGGCATCCGAAGATGCCCGTGGGGACGAAGCCTATGATAGCATAATGACCATGAAGGTCGGGCCGTGCCATCTGGCGAAGAAAAAGGCCCCTCAACAAGCTAAGCAGCGGCCTATGCTTGTTGTAGCTCAGTTCGGGAGACGTGGGCGGGGTTTTCGCCAATCGTTGCCCCGGAGGACAACACAAACATATGGGAGGCAGAAACTGGGAATGATAAAAAATGAGGCGATAAGGATGGAATGGTTGGCGGACAACTTAGTTACCCTCGCACTCGCATCGGGGTCCGGGTGTAATGTGGCCTCTGGTTTCGTACCACCGAGAGATCATTACTCATCAGGTGCTGCCATCGATCTGCCGGCGGAAGTAGCACAACCAGACCGGAATATGGTTCATTACATAGGTTTATAGAATTTCAGATTATCCTTGGTCATTTATTAAATAAGAACATTAATCAGACTCTGCTTTCTGAACTGTAACTCTCGTTCACATAAATCTATCAATTAAACTATTTTCTTGTTACTCAGATGCAAATATCTTTTACGGTTTATTGAATTTAAATTCGTGGCAACTAACGCGCCTAAAGCAGCAGACACGTCCAGTTAGTCACTGATGTAGATATTTCGACTGCTTCAACAAATACAGTTTCCAGCTGAATGCAATAGTCGTGCAACTGCATCTAACAAGTCTTTCCACTCTAGAGCTAGACTAGATCAATTTGCCGAGGTCCGGTGCCGTGTATGAGAGGAATGCATCATGTTTTTGCATTACCTATTCGTACGTTTTTAGATGAATACGCGGCCTAATCTAAAACGTGATTGCATTGCATCCTACGTACTTTTACCGCGGTATCTTAAACATGCAACCACTGCTCGGTCTATGTACACACCACACACCCATTTTTAGTTCACACACGATCCACAGAGTGGATGTAGTGCATCTGTTTAATAAATTTATTTCACATCGGAGTGCATCTTTTGCCAGTTGTACTATAGTATCCTATTCTTGAAGTTTTTTTTGTTACTTTACAATGTACCATGAATACACGGCATATCTGTCATGTGGTAGGCTACAGTTAGCGTAAAATATGGTCGTAGATGGCATGTAAAGTAACTGAATGTACGGCTCGTACGTAACTGGATACTTTACGTAGTTTAATTAAAATGAACTCATTCCGAAGTTGTGTGACCTGCAGTCGTTTGAACGCTATATCGCGGTGTTCTATTTCCATTGAGGCGTTGTAATGACGATGGGCCATCCAAGATGCGGCTATAATTTATAATCGTATTTTAGCTTTCACACACCGCCAAAACACACCCAAACTTTTATAGGGGCCGAAAATCACTCAGCCAGTAACAAAAGACCTCACGACATTCTTCGCCAAGGACAGATCCTTGAAATGGATATGGATATACAAGCTTTAAGGATTTGGGTAATAATTATTCACCCACACACTACCAACATTTTGTTGTGATTGTTATTAATCATAGAATAAAAAAATGTTGGCCTTGAACCGAGTGACGAAGGGGGCAAGAATTCTCTTCCATAGTCCTGGAACGGCAGTGGTCGTTGACCATTTTTAACTAAGTAATGCCACCAGTAATGGCACGGCGCGGTGTGATAATGTGGTTGAGGTAATAAGATAAAAATAACATAAAATAGTCGAGCTACTGTCCCAGCAGGAAGGCACTGCGACCATAAAAGATCTATTGTGCCGCCCATTAATCCAAAAGACCGTCCACCTTCCTAATAAAGGGCAGTAAGTCTTTACCAGGAATCAATCTGAAGTCTGCAGTGCTGATAGTAGCCTGCCCGAGGAGTGACATCCTAAAACGCGCGATGGCGGGACATTCGCACAAGATGTGTTTGGTCGTTTCCACGTCCTCCAGACAGAGGCAGCATTCAGGCTAGCTGGACGGACCCATCTTGTTCAGGTGTTATCTGACCAGGTGATGGCCAGATAAGTACCTCACTAGGGCCCGTTTTCTGAATGTCCAGTTAAAATTTAAACTCGAGATAAAATTTCTTGTTGTTTTCCCTGTAAAATTTGACAGATGGGTACGTTCAATGTCTGTTTAACTATAGCTTAAATATTAATCAGACATTGAGAAAACGGGCCTGAGAGTCTTAGGTGGGTTCTACTCATTTGAGTAGTATCCTTGTGAATGAAGGGCAGCTCCTTTGATTGTCGTAGCCCTGGAAGGTTATTCCACTACTGATGACGCAGTAGTGCAAACCAATATGTGATCCGCAGTTTGGCTGAGGCCAGCCCAAAGCCACAATAAGGCTTAGGTCCATGAAAACGACTGGATGATTCTAGTAAGTTGATCCGCAGCCTCGTTCCCCTCAATGTCCTGGTGGCCGGGCACCCAACACAATCGGTTTTTGGTTGCCAACAGTTGAAGGAGGTCGTAATACTCCTTCACCAGTTTTGAAGAGATCTTATATGAGGAGAGCGCTTTTATAGCTGCTTGAATGTCTGAGTAGATAGGAATGTGAGCACCGCGAAGTTTAGTTTCCAAGATTACCCTGGCGCAGACCTCAATGGCGTGGATTTCAGCTTGAAAAACGCCGGGCGAAACTCCCATTGCGATCGGAATCCTGGTGTTAGATCCAAAGGCACCTGCATCAACACCCTGTTCTGTTTTAGACCCATCGGTGAACCACTTAATACATCTAGGGTCTGAACAGGGCCATTTACCCATTCAGAGCGGTCAGGGATGAGGGCTGAAAATTTTCTGCCGAAGCAAACCTCCGTGATCATGTAATCTGAATCTCAAGTAGATCTGCACATCAGGAATTTGATTCAGAATGCTCATGTGGCCGCTTTCTTCACTAGGCACATCGGAAGTTAAACGAAATCTAAGAGCACTTAGAGCTGCTGATTCTTGAATGAATATATGCAAAGGAGTAAGTTCAATAATCACCTCCAGGGCTGGCGTAGGCCAAGTGCGCATAACTCCAGTGATGCCAAGGCAGGCAAGGCGTTGAAGCTTATTGTACTTCAGTAAGACAGAAGATTGCTGAGTTTTCGACCACCACACAAGCGCTGCGTAGGTCACCATGGGCCGCACCAGCATGGTATATAACCACTCAATTATATTTGGGGTGAGCCCCCATGTCCGTTCGAAGAGACTTCTACAAGCCCACATTGTGCGTAAGTCTTTGCTGAGTACATTATCTATGTGATTATTCCAGGTGAGTTTCGAGTCTAGGGTTACCCCGAGACATTTAACTTCAGTGGAATAATCTAAGGTCGTGTCGCCTAACAAAATTGGATACATATTTCGTTTTCGTGTGAACGGCAGAACGACAATTTTCTGCGGGCTTACATGTAGCAACATACCACTGTAGAACTATTGTATGTCAAGGGCCGACCTCGTCACCTCCGTGATGGTAGATTCGAATTTGCCCAAAAATGGGTGCTGATAACAATGGCCTCAGGCATGTGATGGGGAAACACGGTCTTAGTGATCGTAACGATAACGGTGAAAGATTTGTAGAGTTCTGCAACTTTCACAGTCCCTTCATCGGTGGTACTATGTTTGAGCATAAGGACCTCCACTTTGCTGATCGCCACAGAACACAAAGTCAGATCGACCACTTTGCCACTAGTAGAAGATTCTAAAGTTGCCTTCTGGACGTGCAAAATAAGAGGGGTGCTGGTATTCGGATGAGAAGGGACCATTATCTTATGATCACTAATGTTCGATTGCGTATAGAAGCCGTGCGCCGTCCAAGTGATGCAAGATCCAGGCGCCGCCAGTTCAACACCGCCAGACTAAATAATTCAGCTGGCTTACAACAGTACAACGATCTTGCGTAAAAAGCGGTCAGATAGTGACCTAAATGGACACTGGGGTGCCTTGAAAAATGCGTATATTGACAGCGCAGACCCCATCCTTGGCACAAACCCGGATTGCCAGGGTAAGCCTTGGATGTCCGTCGCATCATGGTACCCGATTGTTGAAAGAAAAGAGCTGAAGGCACGTTTAGCTGCAGTATCAGACGACAATCGAAGCAGCGTCGAGCTCCTTTACCGGTAGAAAGCTCGAGAAGTTCAGCGCAGTTTTCAACTTGATAAAATAGAGTATGCAAACCTTCTTTTAGCCTTGACAGAAGAAACCGCAAGAATCAACAATTTAAACGCCATATACGGTGTTATCAAGGAGTTTACAGGTGGTCGTAACTCCTACTACCTACCTCCTACCAACATCCGGATGGTTACAGGAAGATCAAATGAGGTGGTGGAAAGAACACTTCGCCACGATCTTGAACCGTGTAACATCTTCTCATGTAGATTATTCGCTAACCATCCAAATGTGTATACTGTCAACTGTGTAACGGACGGTTTGGTGGGCATCCGAAGATGCCCGTGGGGGCGGAGCCTAAGGTAGCATAATGACCGTGAAGGTCGGGCCGTGCCATATGTCGAAGAAAAAGGCCCCGCAACGAGCTAAGCAGCGGCCTATGCTTGCTGTAGCTCAGTTTGGGAGATGTGGGCGGGGTTTTCGCCGCTCGTTGCCCCTGTCCTTTACGTATTAACAAAAATTCATAGGCCTGGGGAAGACAACACACACAGGGGAGGTAAAAATGGGGAATAAAAAAAAATGGCGTTAAGGATGGAATGGTTGGCGGACGGATCAGACGCCCACGCGGTCGTACCTGGGTCCGAGTGTAATGGGACCCTCGGCCTCTGGTTTCGTACCACCAACAGATCACTACTCATCAGGTGCTGCTTCGATCTGCCGGTGGGAGCAGCACTACCAGACCATAATATGATTCATTACACAACGTCGTCGAAGGTGAACTGGAGATTCTGGTCAAAAGTACTGTTATAATGTTCCCGCAAATTTTGCGCTTGTAACTGTCAGGTAGCGAATGTTCAACGAATTCTCGTTTCAAATTTCGAGCGCATTGTGTGTGATCACCAATCCTGGTGTTACACAAACTGAGTGGCAGCATTCCCTTGTTGCTTGGAAGGATTGGTGAGGGCTCTAACAGTTGACCAGAGTTTACTGACTCTAGATTTCAAGTTGCAATTATTCAAGTAAAAGCTCCTCCAGGTCCTTTTATGCTCATTGACTTGCTTGATGATTTCGGCGTTGAGTTCTCTAATTCTATTGGGTCATTAGGGCTACTATTGCGGATTCTGTATCTTTCGGCTGTCAATCTTGCAGCTGAATTTGGGAACTTACGTCGAATTTCAGGAATTCGTCTGGCCGGATAAAATTTTTTTTTGCAGCTTTTATGATGACTTTCCTAAATTTCTTCCAAGCCATGCTTACATCTGAAGGTGTTGGTAGGGCAGTAAGAGCCGTATTGGTAAAATTCCTGAAGCTTGTCCAATGTGCTTTGTTGTGGTTCGGGAATGCGGTCAGATTGTTGTACGAAAGTAGGTCGGCCAAGTCTGATGATGATGGGGAGATGGTCAGATGAAAGAGTTAAAACGGCTTCCCAGTGGGCAGCGTTAATAAGGCCAGCACCTTTTATAGATATGTGTGGAGGGTTTGAGCAGGATCCAATCATGCGGGTAGGGGTGTCAGAGGGCAAAAGTCCGATAAGTTTAATTGATCTGCTATAACAATCCATCGGGAGTCATTTTCGAGGTTTGAGTGCCACAACTCATGATGGGCGTTGAAATCACCAAGTATAAGGTGATATTGTCCAGTTAAGAAAGAACTGATATTAGTTTTGTAACCAGAGGAGCAGCTGGAGACAGGAGGAACACAGATATTGAAAACTTCAATCTCTACGTTTCCTGACTGAACCGCAATCGCCTGTATCTTGAGAACATTGTCGTTAGTTGTAGGAGATGTCTCACGGTATTGTAACAGAGAGGTGGATAATAAGCGCAAGTTATCCAACTGCATTCATTAATCTGTCCTTCTTTAAGATGTTGTAAGCGCCTAGAGAGTTGAGGGTCGAATTTACACTAAGTTTTGTTTCCTGAATGGCTCCTATTACAATATGGTGTCTGTTCATGAATGCAGTTAGTTCTATCTTACTTTGAAGTCTATTATAATTGAGCTGCACCAACGAAACTATATCGATTTTTGCAACCGCCGGAGGTGAAGTTAAGTTGAATTGCGATGATGGTCTTTGGTGATTTGTGCTGCTGTTCATAGGTGTCACTAGTGATATCTGCAACCCCGCTGTGTTAGTAGCCAACACTGTACTTGGAGTGTCAGGTGTGGGGCATGATGAAGATGATGAATGATGATTATTCTTACACAGATTCACACTGAAGGAAGGGCTCCATAAATTATAATGAGATAGACCAAAACAGTTGTTCAGATGACACCATTAATCGCAACAGTTCTATTTCACAGCCTGTTGCAAACGCAGCAAATCCAGGGACCCGGGTCGTCTTCAATACCGGCGCGGTGTAGGAAAACTGAGGACGGTAGCGCCGACTTGTGATGCTCCCAATTTGCATTAAAAAAAGCAGTCTCGTAGAATAATAGCACACACATACATTTTCCTTCTCGCATTGAAGGGGTTTGGCAGCTCTTGGCCGTAAAACGTATCGTAGTACACGTCGTGCCGGTGGGTAGAACTGACTACCGCAGCAACGCTGAGCTACCGGTCGCCCCCAATTGCTTTACATGTAATGAAAAGGAACCCCATTTCCAATCAAGGCCGACCGAGGGGGTGTCCTAAAATTGCATGGTGCCGTTCTGTGGCAAGAGAATGTGAGTCTGTGGATTAGACATGGGGGAGTTGCGTCCAATTGCCCAGAACAGAGTACGATTACGCGCAAGAATAATTGACGCGCTATGCCCCACTAGAGGGTTAAGGCAAAGTAGTAATTGAGGACCATATACGTTACTGGCGTTAGGGGCGACCTGTAGCTTCGTTTATACCAACGAAAACGTCAGCTAAGCCACATGGAAAAGTTGACGCACTGTGCCCCACTAGGGGTTAGGGCAAATAAGATTATCGGAGAGGTACATATACCTCTGCGGTTGCCTGTGCAGATCTGTACGCCCGTGCGGTTATGGTGTGTTCTGTAGGTAGCAACACACATGCTCTGGTATACCTGTACAGTTGACTTGTGCAGCTATATCCGGTATACTGTTGTAGGGTATGTATGCACTGCATAACTAATAATAATTCTAGACTCGTGACCCAAATCTGTTGGTGAAACAATAAACCAATGTTTTAGATTTTTAAATATGAGACGGCGAAGATTTCCCGCGGAGCTTGCGCAATTCGTTTACTTGGCATGCATACGCACCGATATCCTTTCCCGTGTGTGGCATCATGCATAGGAAAGAATATCTCATAATACCCCGCGGTGCATGCCCATCCGTTTTACATTACGTGTATACGGAACGAGGTCCGTTTTCGTGTGTGGTCATAAAGGAAAAGGTCTATTTTCGTTTCGTCCCTAAATTTCATTTGTTTTAGGATGCAAGTGAAATTGGTTAATTTATTGCAGGCCAAAACAGATTCCGGTCACCGAGGTCTATTTACATTAAGGATATTTGTAGATCCAAGACCATGTATGTAATAGTTTTAAGTACATAGGCTAAGGAACTGAAAATGTATAAAAATAGAACAATTTTAAATAGAAGGATGATTATCTTGGCAGAACACAAATCGGCAGCATTGCCTTCTTTTCTTGAAGATAATATCGAAAGAGATCCAGTTTTTTTGCAGTCGCCAACTGCAGATCATTAAATGGTGAGTCGCATCTCTGGTGCGTTAACAATTCGGCAGTGAATGCCTAAAATATTAGCGTGGCTTGTTCGCTAGTTAAATATAAACTTGCCGTCCTCTTTCTTTTGCTAAACTATTCTCTCTCTTTCTCTCTCCTCTCCTCTGAAAAATGTTGCATCCATTACACTGGTACGTCTATGACCGGCCTAAGGAAAAAAGATTTAAATTAGCAAATACCATTTCTACTTCCTTCCATCCCACTGTTATCATTTGAGCTTTTTAATAGCTTCCCACAACGCGAAACAAGATAGATACTACGATCTAATCGTGATTTTCTGATAACATGTGTGAATTTGTGGTATTTTTAGCAAACTTTTATTTTGCTTTTCCGCTTGTTTCTTCGAAAACCAGTTAACCCACCAAGCCGCTCATTAAAATGCTTATAAATAACTATTTCTACTTGTTTCTTCGTTTTTTTTTTCTGTTTTCTACTTTCAAGGCAACAGTAATAAAATGTAAAGTAGAACAGTTCGTGTTTTAACAATTATTTCTGTGGCTCTTTTCGTGTTTCCTTTCCGACAAGAGACACAAACAAGCTTGCATGCTAATTGGCGAATCTGATTTTTTTTCGGGTTCGAGTTTCAATTGAGAGAGAATCAAATGAAGATGGAACGAAGAAGACACCGATGATCATCAGCATCACACTACTCACTTCCTCTATCCAGTAAAAAAAAATGCATGCAATTTTCTAAATGGTACATAATTAAAGATGTTTGGCGTTACTAGCCCATAAATTGACACTTTTTTCTTCAAAATTAAGAGTTCTGGACAAATTATTCAAAGTTCATCGGCATTTCAGTAAAAGCATTTTTTTCGATAAGGTTGGGGATAATGAACTGCTGAAATGAAAATCTTTTCTTGCAATAAATTCGCCGCCCACTCGATAGATATTTCACCCGAAATTGATAAAAATAGAATAAAATAAAGTTTATGACTAAAGTAGTAATGGGAAATCTTTGAAATGAAAATTTTATTTGCTTGTTTACGATCTCCAGAGGAACTTTGAGAGATTCCATTGATTCGATGCTGAATTTAGAAATAGTATGGACCAAATCAGCCAGATAACTATAATGTTGAGGAAACATGCAATTTTCAAAGTTGAGTAGAAAAGTTACCGATGCAATTGGAGCTATGATATGGCGAAATACATTTACATTTCTGGAATCTAAGCAAGTAATTGGATTCCGTAAAAGTATTTGCAATCAATCATGATTTGATTTCACGTTGACTTGGAAAAAAAAGTCCAAGGAAACGTTAATAAATGTGGATCATCCACATGTTAAACTGCCTGTCAGGTAACAGGGACCTCAAAGCTTAAACCTAAACCATATACAACACCCAAAATACGGCAAAATGTGGGGACTTTCTCCACTTATTTTTGAACTGCATTATTGTATTTTGGGTGTTGTATATTGTTTAGGTTTAGGCTTTTGGTAAATAAGTCCCTCTTAGCTAACAAAGCGAAACTCTCTAGACTGAATGCAGACTGGTTAGCTTACAAAAGGAATCTTATGCGTACAAAAAAGAACTAAGATGGGCTAAGCGTAGCTCATGGCGGCTTTTTTTGTGAGCGCATCGAGGAAACGAGCGAAGCCTCTAGGCTTCGCAAGATCCTATCAACAAATCCACCGATGTCTGGTTTCTTATTAAAAGACGACGGATCGTGGACGGAATCGAGTGAGGAAACCATAAAGCTTTTGTTAGGCACTCACTTTCCAGACAGCTCGGCGGATACCATGTTTGGGAATGCCTCGACGTGCTCAGCAGCTCCCGGAGTATCTGCTAGTATTCTCACAGAAGAGAAAATTTTATGGGCGATCTCAAGCTTTGAATCGTTTAAGTCAGCTGGACCGGATGGTATTATTCCGGCAGACTTACAACACGTGTCGGATCTAGTGTATCCTTGGATTGTGTCCATTTTTAGGGCATGTTTGGAACTGGTGTACATTCCTCGTTTTTGCAGAGAGGTTAGGGTCATCTTTATTCCGAAAGCAGGGAAATGCTCGCATGCGCGCCCTAAGGATCTTCGGCCCATGAGCCTCTCATCGACTCTCCTAAAGGTCCTAGAAAGGTTAATTGACATGTATTTACGCAGCAGTATTCAACCCAACCTCTTATCCACTTCTCAGCACGCCTACTGGAAAGGGAGGTTGGTTGATACAGCTCTGCACTGTCTGGTGAGTCACATTGAGAAATCACTTACCTACAAGGAATACACTATTGTGGCCTTTTTGGATATCGAAGGGGCTTTTAACAACGTGCGACCGGAGGCAATAATGGACGCACTCGCTAGTCTAAGTGTTGACGCTTCGCTCAGCACTCTCATTAACCTGTTGTTAACATCTAGGGTTATACACACGTGTCTGGGTGAATCGTCGGAACGAAGGCTTGTAAGTAGGGGCACTCTCCAAGGTGGGGTTCTCTCACCTCTTCTCTGGAATCTGACAGTGAATAAACTACTCCAGGACCTTGAAGCGGTGGGATGTAAGGTCATTGCCTATGCGGACGATATTGCCATAGCTAGCTCGGGTAAATTCCCTAACGTTTTATGTGAAATAATGGAAAATGCACTGTCGATTCTTGCACTCTGGGTGAATTATGCTGGAGTAAGCGTAAATCCGGACAAAACGGAACTTGTTCTTTTCACTAAGCGTAATAGACTTTCTGATCTTACTCCCCCACTGTTGGATGGGACGAGGTTGGTATTCTCTGATAAAGCAAAGTTTCTGGGAGTAATCCTGGATAGAAGGCTGACTTGGAAGTTCAACATACAGGAACGAGTGAACAAGGCTACTGTTGCGCTGTACTCTTGTAAAAAAGCTATCGGAAAAAGATGGGGCCTGCAACCTAAAGTTGTCTACTGGCTGTTCATATCTGTAGTGCGTCCCATACTATTGCATGGTGTCATTGTTTGGTGGTCCTCACTACGTATAGCAGCTTATTACAGCCTGTTGGGAAAGGTGCAGCGACTAGCCTGCATAGCAATGACGGGGCGCTTAGAACGACACCAACCGCGGCTCTGGAAATGCTGCTTAATATACTACCACTTGACATTTTTGCTGAACAAGTGGCTGCAAACGTGGCCATTCGACTTCGAGAAACATGTCACTGGGACGCGTCAACTGCCGGTCACGCAGCTATTCTCAACTATGTGGATATCCCTTTACCGACTACACATCTCCAAAGCTTGTATTCGGTAAGAATTTTACAAGCCTCATCTCTCCGCGTAGCCAATGGGCGGATAATGATCCCTCCGAAATGGACTCTATCGCATTCTTTACGGATGGGTCTAGTAATGGCGAGGGAGTGGGTGCGGGGGTTTACACCGAAAGTCTAAGAGTAAACATCTCCTTTCGATTACCGGATCACTGTAGTATCTTACAAGCGGAGGTCGCGGCAATATTAGAAGTCCTGGTATGGCTGGGACGTCACATGGTAACTTCAACGGATATTATTATCTTCACAGATAGCCAGGCTGCAATTAGGTCTATTGACTCCGTATCTACCTCATCCAGACTGGTAGAAGAATGTCGCTCGTCCCTTATTGAGTTAGGTAAACTCTTCAACATTGTGTTGTGCTGGATACCTGGTCACAGCGGTTTTGCTGGTAACTGCCTGGCTGACGAGCTTGCTCGTGCAGGGACAAGGGATATTATAGAGGATTCTCGTGTAATCAAATTGCCTATTGCTTCATGCAAAAGCATATTAAAATCTGTTGCCGAAGATAGGGCTAATTCGAGATGGAGTACCATAGGCACCTGCCATATAACCAAAATGATATGGCCTAGTATTGATCCTAGGCGATCGTCCAAGCTTCGGTCAATGGATAGAAGGCTCATCGGTGTGTTGGTGGGGGTGATCACTGGACACTGTCTGATCGGCGAGCACGCTAGAAGGCTTCGGCTTCCTTATAATGACTTTTGTAGGAGTTGCAATGACGAAGATGGAGAGGAAAGTACTTCCCATCTTCTGTGTGCCTGTCCTGCCTTGGCTGTAAGGAGAAAGCCGATTCTGGGGTTGTTCTTTTTTGGGGACTTGGATGATCTAAAAGACATAAATGTCTACAGACTTCTTCGTTTCATTGTCAGCTCCGGCTGGTTCAATGTTTGATTAAGGTTTATGATAGTTGGTTAATACCTTGGGTATCACAACGGACCCATATGTGGTCTAAGTGTGCTGTGTGTCTCACGGCAGCCCTTCTAACCTAACCTAACCTAGCTAACAGGCAGTTTAACAGGACATTGAGAAAATGGGACTGTATGTGTCACCGCACCGGTATGGGGTTCACCACGTTGCCCAAAAGTCGAGTGTTAAACTCAACTGAAAATCAATACAGTTACAATAACAAAGGTGGGCTCCCTACCCACATTGCAAATTAGTAGGTTGGTACCTATCAAGTACTCGAACAAGGATTCACCGCGTCTGTTGTTGCGCCATGTAAATTCGCATCGATTCTCTTAGAAGAAATGATTCGGTGGACTATCTCCAATTTTGAACCTTTCCAGTTAGCTGAACCTGATGGCATAACTCCGGCTGAATTGTAGCATGCATCGCAGTTAACGGATAGTTATAGTTGACGCGCTATCCTCACAGAGGGTTAAAGCAAGCAGTCGATTTCTTGATTAACTTGGTACGATACGATGGATTTGCTTCAGCCACACATATAAAGCTTCGTACATATATGAGCATTTGTGCGCGCACGGAGGTCCACTAGGGATGGATCGTGTTCGTGTGGGTAAAATTGTGCGTGCACGCATGCTCCTACCGTATACATATGTGCACGAATGCTCATATGTGTACTAAGCTTAAGAACTCGCTTATCTACTTCAAAATAAACTTCCTTGATCGATCAACAGAATTAAATTCAACGAAGCATTTGACAATCATAATCCATCGGATTTAAACGAAATCCCTAGCAGTCAAACCCAATAAGGTGTAACTGAAAATTGAAGATATCGAATATTATCTACCATTACATATCTATCCAAATTAGTGTCACATATCTGCCTTATCAATTTACTCGGAAATTAATTTATTTTTGTTCCATTTGTGACGTTCAAAAAAACACGTATGCTCCGCAACTCACGGTATACTCGTATGTACGAGTAGATTATTATTTGTAGCGCAAATTTTATCGTAAAAAATATGAGTAGATAAAGTGCTATTGTTTTTATGGACAAAAGTTTAATGACATCTTTCATAGTGGATATGACTTACGTTTTAGAATGTGCCAACATTTGTCATACACTTTTGATAGTGGGTCATTGATTTTGACTTTCTTAACCATCAATCGATTTGAACGTTATTGTTTCATGCTTCAGGCTGACCGTAATTAAGGTAGCATAGACAGAGATGCTATTGCGCTTGGGTAGCCAACGAGGAGCCACAAGAACTAATCCGTTGTCTATTAGATTAAAACCCTGAATGTAGCGAGCAAGGCTAGGCCTAGAGGTCAAGATTGATTATGTCAATGAACATGTTCAACAGTTTTGCTCTATTAAAAGGAGATTACTTCCACTTCAGAAAAAGCGTCTTCAAGACAATCCATAGGACTTCGTAGAACCGAGTGCACTGTAAAGGGTCCGTTTATAACCCTTGCCTCATTTCTGATCAAGCTTAGAAATTTCAAGGCACAAAATGATCATTTTCGCCTATCTATGGCCAGGAAGAGTATCCCATTGTGCGATGGCTTTTGTTCGCGCCCAGCCTCTGTGATGTGTCGTTTCAAATAGCACAGAGGGATCAGGCAATAGCACTATGGACCAAGTATGGATGTCACTGAGGCTTTTCAAGCTAGTTCTGTACCAAACTCGATGCCAACATGTACAGCGACCCATGGTATATGAACACGAGGATCCCACGCATTACAGTGCTCATCGGAACAGTTCAGTTCAGACAGTTGAACATTAGTTTTGATGGAGCAGTTAGGAGCTAAGCATTGATGGCTGATTCGCTGCGGGTGAAGATTGTAGTATTTTTAATACGGTATTCATCAGCTATAAATATAAATCCGTAGGTCTCTATGATATGTATAACATGAGCGTCTGACATGTGGCTGAAAACCTGGGTCGATGAAGCCTCTTTGTGCGGCCTATAAACCCGTATCTGTGACCTCTTCGTTTTCCGAACTATTGTAATTGCGATGGTTTACCTAGTCAGATGACAAACTAAGAGTTCGTTGCACTCATAGAGTCAAAAATTTCCGCTGAGTCTAAATTTGGCTACTGCTATTTTCACCTACACTTTGTACAGCAGCACAAGATCAACAGTACCGCCAAAAATACGACAAGATTTTAATTTTCATTTCGCCAAGTTATGGCGAATCTGAAGTCGAAAAAAAAAACTAGAAAAGGAAAGTTTTCTGATAAATCAAATGCGGCTTCAGAAGTAGATTTCCGCCATAGGCAGTACTGGACCTGAGAAAAAAAATGTCTTATTCCTTAACAATGTCTAGGGGCAGACCTTCTTAAAACTTTTTTTTATTCGCGACCTCATTTTGCTAAATTTTTCAACGACCCCAGGTAAAGCTAAGTACTAACCTCCGTTTTTCATGCGAAATCTTATTCAAAAACTGCTGTCGTTTCAATCCCACGAAAATCGTTCGCTACCTCGGTACTAACATATTTCACACTGCACACATAGAAAAAATTTTCCACACCGCTGTGAGCCATTTCTACA
Source organism: Chloromyia formosa (assembly GCA_964017055.1). Taxonomy (NCBI): domain Eukaryota; kingdom Metazoa; phylum Arthropoda; class Insecta; order Diptera; family Stratiomyidae; genus Chloromyia; species Chloromyia formosa. The sequence goes on along the minus strand of OZ024815.1, from coordinate 53,321,884 downwards.
CGAAAACAATTCCTTTGGGTTTTATTTCGCATGAAAACAGGTCGTCCCAGTGGTGATCGCTCTCTTTTGAGCGAGATGGGGAAGTTCAAGTGTCGTGTAGAGAAGGGGAAGTTCAAGTGTCGTGTAGAGCGCCGCGGTATGTGTTATGGGAAAGTTTCCACTGTCTCGTGTGAGAGCTAAGTGTAACATTTTCGTACGGAAAGGGTAGTACTAGCCTGATAGAAGAAAGTTCCACCTACAGGCAAAAAATTCTATTCTTGCTTTTTTTAATTAGCAGCTATGAATAATGAAAAAAAATTCAGACCTCTACTGGGTGAACATTTGTTTGCGCTCAGAACGTCATGTTTGCCAATGCAAAAAGTCAAGAATGACATACCGTTTCACTCCAATTGTATGGAAAGAAAACAGGACCTTAGGGCATGTGACAGGGGTACGTATCAAAAGACTGGCACTATATTTTGTAGTACAGATAGTGCGTAGTGTTAGCACGTTTGCCTTCTATGCACTAGGCTCCTGTTCGTATTCCCATTCAGGGTAAATAACTCGATTAAGTGTGTTGCTGATCACACACCTCTGTACAAAACATACCATCACGATTTAGTAAATGAGATGATTCTAACTCATATTGTCACGGATCCAGAGCTGCGCCTTGCGACCTGTAAAGGAGAAAGTTAACCATTAGATATTACGGCGGCAATTAGGGGGTGGTGGCATAGTATACTCACAATAACATCGGGAACAGCGATGCACATCAATTTCATGGCCAATATGTGTACGTTGTCATCCGGAACGCGGCCAGTATCTGGAAAAGTACCACAGAGTAATTCGTTCTAGAAAGTAAATGTAAAAAAAAGAAATACTTATCTGACTGTCGTCGTCAACGCTTCCACCAAGTCGATTAAGATTCTGTCCGTCGGCCGAAAAGTAAATAAACACTAAACTGTCAATCAGTCAATGTGACAGGGACTGCTTTATCGACATCGTGGAATGTACTAATACGATACTAAGAAGCGGAATTCTCGTATCGCGTGAATAACCGATCCATGAAAATATCCGTTGGTCCGATACTATTTAAGCCAGGGAAAAGAAACGGAACCCTCTTTGTTTGATTTGGCATTTTGGATGAAAGGTGGGTGTCCGTATTCCCGAAAAGGCTTATAAAAATTGAAACTAATCTCTTTGTTTGATTTGGCATTTTGGATGAAAGGCATCTCGGATGAAAGGATTGAGGATCGAGGACACAGTAGTGAGAACAAGAACGGATAAATTGTGGATGAATCCACGGAGCCCAGGCCTGACGAGCAAATTTGTGAAGAGTGTGCGGAAAACGTAGACGGAAGAACGGAACGAACGTGAGCCAATTCCTCAGGGATCGCCATCGTCGTCGGAATATTGATAGTGAGTAAAGTAGAGCCGCCATCCAAGTAGGGCAAATAGACTAGGGCTAGTGTTAAGGTAGTGTTAAGTTATAGGGTAAGGACGTTCAATATTACGACCGGTCGTCTTTTGCTTTTTAAAATCTAAAAATACTGGATTCGTTACGTAGAGAGTTAATAAATATTGTGAAAATCGTATGTGACGCGCTTTGGATTTTCTTGAGCAGTTAGTTTTTGACCGTGTATTCCGTGTCGGTGGTCACAGTGAGCAACACTCCCTTCCGCGGGTTCGTACTTTTTCGCGGAAAAAGAACCAATCACTGGCGGTCAAAAAAATACTAAGTACGTGGCGCCCGCGACCCTTCTCCAAGAGTAACAATATCGAGGCCTTGGTTCAAATTGAACTATTGCGCTAGTTATTTATCTTCGGGTCCAAGAATAACCCAGTATGAATAGTTTGGTCTTTCTCGGACCCAACAAAGTATTCTGGACCGATGGAAGAGGTGGCGGAGGTCTGCCCAGCAAGCTCGTCTGCTAGTTCATTAACTCGATTAAGTGTATTGCTGATCACACACCTCTGTACAAAACATACCATCACGATTTAGTAAATGAGATGATTCTAACTCATATTGAGGCCTTGGTTCAAATTGAACTATTGCGCTAGTTATTTATCTTCGGGTCCAAGAATAACCCAGTATGAATAGTTTGGTCTTTCTCGGACCCAACAAAGTATTCTGGACCGATGGAAGAGGTGGCGGAGGTCTGCCCAGCAAGCTCGTCTGCTAGTTCATTGTCCTCGATTCTCAAGTGGCTATTGACCTAGTGAAGTGCAAGTGCGCACAAAGATCCTATACTTTGAAGAATGTCCTGACACCAACCTCCAATTGACCAATAGGCGCCCCGTAGCTCAGTGCGTCGAGGCACCAGTTTGACTACCGGCATTTCGGGTTCGAGTCCCGTCCACAACGACGTTCGTGGCCATGGATGTTTGTGTTGTCTTCCCCCTGTGGTGCGGGGCGTAATAATAAGCCATAGCACTCCCAACTTGTCGCAGGCAGCAGGAGCAGAAGATGCATGCTGGCAACTGCATTCTCCGAAACCAGTTTATGCCAACGAAACGTCAACTGGACAATAGGGTTTAGGGCAATTGAGTCTCCCCGGTGGGACTGGCGCCAGTCTGGTCTCTGTTTCAACATGTTCATGCAAACTCGAAGACTTTGCCGAATGCCGCACTTTTCTCCTGGAAATGGGAAAATTTTCCAATATCTCCCTATGCTGGATCCCGGCCCAAAGTGGCTTCAGTAATAGTTGCAAAGCGGATGAACTAGCTGGAGAAGGTGCGAATGTGGGGACGAACCAGATTATGTAAGTCATAGCCATTTTGGGTGGTCCTTAGCCGCCTGTAAAATTTTGGTAAATGCTGACGCGTCGGGTACTGTCAGTCAATGCCAGGTGGTGCAATGGTACAATTTTTAATGTTACTAGACAACTTTGACCTAGGCTCGATCCTAATCGCTTTGCGGAGCAAAGAAGAAACCTGATGAGTCTTTTTGGGGTGATTACAGGGCATTGCCTAATTGGGAAACATGCTAAGAGACTGGGACTCCCACATAATGAATTCTGTTGGAGCTGTGGAGATCAGAATGAGGAGTGCTCCTTTCGTCTATTATGCAATGTCATGCTTTGGCTATAAGAAGAGGAAATGCCCTGGGATCCTTCTATTTTGACGATCTGGACGACCTTAGGGATATCAGCATCGGCCGGCTCCAGCGTTTTATCACCACCTCTGGCTGGCTCATTGAATAGATAGGTTGTTGTGGTTGTCAAGTCAATAGTGGTATCACAACGTCCACAAAGGTCTAGTTGGCTCGTATTAAAATGCAACGAGAACTGATCAAAAGAACGCATGATCTTAAATATGTAAGCTTATGTTCAGTTTGTGACTCTAGCCGAAGTCGCTTAGCGAGTAACAAAACTTCATATAAAATACCCACAAATAATGCTCAGCGATGATAACGATGATCGCTCCGTTGAACATTATGCTTTTAATAATTTACATATTTTCTTTGCAGTTATTTCTTTCTTTTATTCATTTTAAATGATTATGTGTATGTATGTAGATACGAAATAAAGTCACTGCTTTCAAATTGATCAAATAATGTGCGCCCCAATTGTCTTAGATGTCTCATATAAAATCTGAGTCCACGATAAGTACATTTTCATGCATACACCAGGTGTTCAATAGCCGGATATGTTTGAGTGCATACAGAAAGCGTAATACAGGTGGAAGTATTCCTGACACTAAACCAATGCTCTGTATACTCGGAAATTCATTGTAGCAGGTACGTGGTCAAGGTCTGCAAAAACCTGACGCCTCCTTTCTGACTCACGTGATTGCATCTCGACCAAGAAGATAATTCAAAAGCAATGTATGAAATAATGGCGGCCCCTGATGAGGTATGTACGTACACTTGTAAGTGATTAACGAACCATAAACTGTATTCAACTTATTACCCAGAGATCTTCGTCGTTCCATGGTTATTTTCTCATAGTTTGTAGTAGACCATGTACGAGTAGTAGACCCTACGTTTTATTTCAAACTGACAATATTTCTGACTCTGACGTCTTGAATCTTGATTAATTAGATGTTTTAACCGAGGCATGTTCTGTGGTAGTGGTAGGGCTTAACGTCTTTAATGGTCTATAATAACTGCGAGTGAAAAGTCAATTAAGTGCGTTGGGTATCAATTTAGAAGACTCTACGCATCCGACAATGCGTGCACTGCACTAGACACCTACGTAATTCGATAGAAACAAGTCAACTGGGGAATTGTTTAAGATGCTACGAAAGCATGATGCTAAATTGCCCATGGCATGATGATGGAGTTAAAATTTAAGAGAATCTTTTTTCATAATTTCTACAGTCAACTTATATAACCGTTCGGTACATTCTTCGGATTCAGACTTTTTCTAACGGAAATGCCATGCTATTTTTTTTTTGTTAAATTCTTATTTTTAAAAGCTATCGCAAAATTTGTAAAATCATTTTGACGGCACAGAGTCATATGTTGCATGCCGCAAGAAAATTGATGTTAGGAAAGGTTAATGACAGTCATCGTCTATCAAATTATGTAGTCAGAATATAGAAAAATACTCAAGTATGTTAGTAAGAACGCAATTAAATGAAACTTGGGCCAGTGTGAATTTGAAAAAATGGGAATCTTGAGTAGACTTCGTACTGCAAAATTTTGTGGTTCTCCGTCTCCTGGAAGCGTATTTGAGCGGCAGTGAACTTTCGCGGCACAAGCGCCAACAAGCGGCAATACGCGCCAGGGCAAAAGTTGAAGATTTTCATGAACTTGCGTCCACTACAAGTGTATTTGAGCGAAGCGGTTACGAGTGTCTCCGTGCGCCACGTGATTCGATCCAAAATTTTTTGAATTTTCCGCTCGTCGCGCATTGCTTCGAGGAATGTATGCGAAAGAAAGAAGCTTTGTGCCGATTGACTTTGTGTGCAATGGCAGAGATATACTCGTAGTTAAGCAAACTGAGGCGCTATGACGCCGGCAATGGACGATCCCTGTCGCTCATGGCCGGTTAGTTCGCGAAAGCTTGTTGACGCTTGTATCGCGGGAGTACGTAGCCGCTGAAATATACTTGTAGTGGGCCGCCTGGCTAAGCCTGTGTTCAGAGTGAAAGCCGAAGCATATGCGCGAAACCTTCTCATACAAAATTGACGAAGCTTTGGCCAGAGGGATGGAGCTTCATACGATTTAAGCAAAAGCGCAGCGCCAATTGATCGCAAATAATCAAATGAAAGGACAGGGACGACAACATAAAAAGCTCTTCCAATGGCAACTGCCTAGTACGTTTCCTCGTATGAGTAACATACTTGCTATTCCGCATTACCCCTTCGTGTACTGATTGAATCCAACACATATGCACCTACTAAGCACGCACTCTTAATTCGTGTGGAGTCCCACTTCTTGTTACAATAATCTCTATTCTTTGCTTTGGCTTTCAATCTGAACGCAGCGTATTGAGTTGAACATTAACCTGGCCGTCCACTACAAGGATATTGGAGCGTCTGCGTACTACCGCTACACAAGCGTCAACAAGCTTTCGCGAAAAAAGCGGCCTCGGGCGAAAGGGATCGTCCATTACCAGCGTCTTCGCGCATCAACTTGCTTAACTATATCTCTTCGTTTGAACACAAAACCAATTAGCACAAAGCTTCACCACGCTAATGTATAGTCCTCTGAATAGGTGCCGACATGCTTATAGAGCAGGCAGATCTACGAAAACCGCTCTACACGAACTTGTTATAGTTGTAGAGAGAGAGAGAGAGATTAATAATGGCGGATCGCAATGTCTACTTTTATGGAAATAGAGGGTGCTTTTGATAAAATCTCCTTTACCAAACTAAGGAACGTCCTGAATGAGTGGGGGTTGATTCTATTATAATTAAGTGGATCGACTCTATCCTTAAGCGATAAATCTTAACAGTGCCAGAATACGGGGTAAGGTAGTCCGAGGATGCCCATAAGGAGGTGTTCTTTCGTCTCTATTGTGTCTCTGTCGTCTCTACCACCGTAGACAGTCTTCTCTGGATGCTAGACTCGATGGGTGTACACACTGTAGGATACGCCGATGACTTGGATCTCACGGTTAGTGGAAAGTTCAAAGACACAGTTCTAATGGGTTACATTGGACAGGCTCTCAAAGTAACCGAAGAATGGTGTAATGAGCAAGAGTTAGCCATCAACGCTAGTAAATCCAACACTTTGATTTTTACTTGTAAGAGGAAAGATATAGAGATAACTACGGCTTTTTGGTTCGGAAATTAAGGTGTCCAGTACGTGATGCATCTAGGGGTTACCTTAGATGCGAAACTAACTTGGAATGTTCGCTTTAATGAGAAGATTCAAAAAGGGAAATGGATTTTGCATCAATGTAAGAGAGTGTGCTCGTAGGTGGGGAAGTTCACCTAAAGCGGCACACTGGATTTACACAATGATGGCATTAGTGGTATGGTGTCCCAAAATCCATGCAGAAAACCACAAAGCAGGAGCTATATGGCGTACAAAGGACAGCTTGCGTAAGCATATGTGGTGCAATGCGCACCGCACAAATTCGAGCAATAGATGCATTGCTGGGACTGCCGCCGTTGGACTTATTTATAAAGAAAACGGAGGCGCGGGGAAAGGGATGCATGTGGCATCACTTTGGAACTAGCAGCAGTCGTAAGAGCATCCTAGACATTATATACTACATGATGAGGTCAGGGAGACTCTAATGCTGATAGAAGCCATGCGTAAACGTAGGGTAGTTGAAAGACTACACAAGACTCACATTGCGGATGGAAACATTCAGAATGAGTGTACTCGTATGTATAATGACATCAGCATTTTTACGAATGGTTCTTTAATGGACGGGAAAGCGGGGACGGGGGTTTACTCTGGAGAGTTAAACCTAGCCTGTGCGCTTAGTCTAGGAAAGTATGTGTTCGAATACCAGGAAGAGATGCTTGGCTTGTTGCTTGCCTTGGACCGCCTGCGGAAAGGTCAGGTGCGGGGGAAGAAAATCCTTATTGCACTGGGCAACCAATCGGTGATCAGACGCATGTAGCAGACGAACATAAACTCTAAACTGATGCTAGAGTGTGTCCGAAAGCTCAACACGTGTGAAAATACGACTTTACGCTGATGTGGGTAAAATGATACATATGTAGGTACAACAGGAAATAAGGCGGCGGATGCTCTAGAAAAACAGGGATCTGCGGCAACTTTCATTGGAACAGAACCCAGAGTTGCTCTGGGGAACGTCATGATTGGAGCGAAGGTTGGGAAGTGGATGGACTCCATGCATCAACGAAGATGGCACTGGGTAGCACGAGGTTAAGGATAACAGGCAAGCACACTATAAGTGTGGAAGCCAGGAGTGATCTTAGCCTTAAAGAAATGAAAACAATAACACGGGATTCAGTGAATGAAGAGAGAAGTCGATAATTATCAGTCGACATCTGGAAATCACTGATGAACTGGAGGAGGCGAAAAGGGACCCAAACATTAGTGGTCTGCTTCGACTATCCCCCGGAATACAATTATTATTATAATGGACCACACTTCGGTTTTACATATGCTTAGATTTTTCATTTGTTTGATTTTTGTCGGGTTTGATTGATGCATGGGTAACCCGGTATGGTACTGTGTGGTTTCTTAATGTAATTAATTTTTATTATTTACTAACAGAAATGCGATACCTTTTAGGATGGTAATGGGCGAGACAGCCTTAGGTCATCCTAGCCAATTCCTATTTCCAGGATTAGTTGAGAAACCACTTATCTACTATACTATGTTTATAGCCGAACAGTAGTTTACCAGCTGTTTGAGAATCTAATCTTTTTCAAGAACCATCGAGACCCACAGAGAATTGATGGACGAGAAGTGCATCTCATGTCACAAAAGAAAAGCTGCTGAAGCAAAATAAGTAAATCCATTTGGCGATGGATATGAAATGAATTAGTTACCATTCTAACTTTATGAATAAAAGGCTAGCAACGCCGTAAACCTCAAAACAAAACGAACAATAAAAAAAACAACAGGTAAACTTAAATGCAACTTTAGAATATTTAATATGGTTCCAGACTCTTATTATTTATCTCTTCCTTCCTCCCGTGACACATTCCATGACACTTTCGACCCACCAGGATCTAAATAGGATCTTCAGTCCATAGCGTTATTATTTAGAGTTTAACATACAGATAAGTTCGCCTGGTTCTGCCAGTATCAAATAACTTATGAGTACATATTACACATATTTTATTTTGTTTTCTGTCATGGTTTTCAGCTAAGCTTCAGGAGACACCAAATCATACTTTCCATAAATTTACATACTCGTATAAAGTTGTTTTGCTTTGGGTCACCTCTACCCGAAAAATGAGAACAAGATCACTTTGCCTTTCATTAGGCTTGTTGAAATGGACAGAGACATTATGCATGCAATATGTTAAAAGAAGCGATTCGTTACGGGCTTATCGTCAACTTGATTTGTTGATCGTTATAAATGCTCAAGTCCAACAATGCTTTGACGCTCTTGTGTTGATTGGACAACAAAAAATGAAAGTAAATTAAGGGTGAAACAAGTTTTTAAAAGACGAAGAAGTATTCAAATTTGTTACGTAAAAAAATATTATATGCTGAGAATTTTCGAGGAGAATTTGCAAAGCGGAAAATTGAATATTATCTGTGTAGAGTAACGAGGAAGCAAGAATGAAGTAGCTTAGGCTCATTAACCATTACAATGATCCTAGGACCTCTTAGGACTAATCGTTCAGTTTGTTTAAGATTGCTCACGGTGCTGTCAAATCTTAATGGGATCGCAGAAAGATTTGACAGCATCATGAGCAATCATAACCACATTCGATCCCTTCACATCGACTAGAACTGACGGAATTTTTCCAGCCCTTCTTGAAACAGGACAACAATCACTTGTCCCATTCCTCCTAAGCATCTTTAGGTCCAGTTTTGCCTTGGGCTACATTCCCAAATCCTGGATGTCAATGAGAGTGGTCTTGATTTCCAAAATGGGCAAAAGATCCATGGATGAGCCTAAATTATTTCGGCCAATCTGATACAGTCAAATTAGACATGAAAAGGGGGTGAACGATGCATAAAATCATGCATTTTTGCTTTTTTGATATGTTGTTTATGATGCAAAAGGGAATGTTAGATCCAAGTTTTCGACCTCGGCAGACGACCGCGTCATTGTCAAAAATCAAGAAAAGCTCCAAATTTTCGCCTTTTTTTCAGGTTTTGTCGATTTTGACCCGGGAGGACTCGGCCACAAGTCTTTTTTTCACTTTTAAAGTAGATTCAGTTTGCAACAAATTGAGACAAGAGCCGTTATTGTAGAACCAGTAATTTAGGATATACAATACATACATCTTTTAAAAAATTGGCAAATTTTTCAAATTACAAGATTTTTAGCAAAATTTCATCGTTTTCATTACCATTTATGTTTCTGAAGGCCTAGTTTGTTGTTCGAAAACTGGACTGGAAAACTACTGGAGTCTCAGGGGACCCCAAAGTGACCCTCTTTCCTCACTATTTGGGCAATTTGAGGGTCCGTTAAAATCAAAACAGAAGAGCCACCTAGGTACTATTTTTTAATACTGTACTTGTTGCCTCACACTGCCTCACACTCGAAGCCCTATTCCAGCTCTCGCTAACGCTAGGTGAGGTTAGGTTAAAGGGCTACACAGCACACATGGACCGCAGCAGGGTCCGTTGTGTTACCACCGGGGATTCAACACCCGACCATCCTAATCATTAAACCAGCCAGAACTGTAAATGAAACGATGGAGCTTGCCAATATCAACATTAGCCAAGTCGTCCAATTCAGCGAAGAAGTAGGCTCTCAGAAAAGTCCTTCTCCTTATTGACAAAGCATGGCAGGTGCATAGAAAATGAAAGACGCACTCCTCCTCCTCCTCGTCACCGCAGCTCCTACAGAAGTCATTGTAGGGAAGGCGAAGCCTCCTGGCGTGCTCACCAATCACACAATGCCCAGTGATGACTCCCACCGCCGCTCTGATATGCTGCCTAACGTTAAAACTCTATAGCTAAAATTGGCTAATCGCTTTTTAATTTGAAACACATTTCTAGTTTTCATTGATTTGTATGATCAATTATTACGACGAGTTTGGACAGTTACGCGCAGCTATTTAGTGCCTTCAGATAAGAATGTCGAAGCCTGGGACTTCTGCGGGTTTGTTTCATTTGTCGCGGGAGTTTGAATGATGTTAAAGTGGTGACATTAAAAGCGAGAGGGGTGCAAATCCTTCTGGCGTCCAGTATTTCATTGAAGAATCGAGAAGATGAGTGTTTGTTGAAACGTTTGATGAAGGTTTCTGTGCATACTGCTTGCCAGAAGAGGTATAACAACCCCAAATGAGCCGATGGACTTTGGGGATGGTTTATCTCTAGAACATCTGCGAAGAAGTAGAGGTTTATTGTTACAATATATTGACTCAGCAACAAGTGAGCAACACGTGGACCTACGCCAGTCTCGTATCACCCGAGATATAGTGGATACAGAAAGCTGTGTCATTGGTTTTCCCTGCATTTCCCATTCCCTACGACGATAGTTGTACGGATACTAAACTTTCGAGATGTCAAATTGAAACGAAACTACAAAGTCGTGTTCCTTTTATCTACTGTTCGAACAGCGTCGATTGGTGAGAGAAAGGTGACAGTTGACCCTCTAACCGTCTTTCACAGGTTATACGTCTGTTATATGTTTAATTAAAAAGACAAAGGTTTCTAAAATTAATTAATAAAATTCAAGTATTGCGGCTATGTCTTTACATTGCGGTGGTAAAATACAGAGTGAGAGTAATGATTTAATGTAGCTAACAAAATACTAGTACATACTAATACATTTATGGAAATGCATATACAACAGCGTCTTGAAACAATTTGACGAAGAATTGAAACTGTTTTTCACGTGTGAGCTGTCACCGTTCCCATTGTCGATGTTCACAGAAGGATGAAAGGGCAGAAATCGGCTTTCTATGCAGCATTCGAACCTGTGAACATGGAGTCTTCAGAAACTCTAAAACATGTGGCTGTAGATGGTGGGCATTTACTCCGCAAAGTTGCGTGGCCTCATAAATCCTCATTTGAGGTAATAGCTGCCAGGTACATCCAATACCTCACTATTCACTATGGATCCAAAGTCACAGTAGTCTTCGATGACTGCCCCACTGAGGCTGCAGAAAAGAGCACGAAGAACTCTGAGTGTATTCGCAAATCTAAGACTGGTACATCACCTCGAATTCTATTTGACGCCAGTATAATTGCGCAAGTGCTTCAAGAAATGTTCTTATCCAATCAAGACAATAATATTCGGTTCATCGACTCCTTGACACAAATGAGAAAACACAATATTCCAACATTGCAGGCTACAGAAGTTGCCGACAGACTGATCATAACAACAGCGATTTCTTTATCCACTACTCATGATGTCGTAATTGTTGGTGAGGGTGTGGACTTCCCAGTCTTGTTGCAGGCATCACACCACCATACCGACGAAATATATTTTTTTCGAAATGTGACGGATGTCAACGTGATGCGACCTACACTAACACCTCTTTCAAATCTGACTGTATTAACCATCAACTCCTGTTTCTCTTCTCTTCCACGCCTTCAGTGGATGCGACTCCACATCTTCATTCTTTGGGAAAGAGAAAACTAAAATTGTCATCCCGTTTCAAAAACATCAAGACCTTCATCACAAAGCTGCCATTTTCTTGGACGGCAATGCCAACCCGGATGATATGATATACCGTATCGCAATTGCTCTTTGAAGAGGACTGCACAAAACTCAAAACCTGGCCGACCTTAGATACAATTTGTTCGCAAAGGCTCCGGCGAAAACAAACTTTAACCTAGGGAGATTGCCTCCCACCTAGAATCCAATCAGATTTCACTCCCTGCGCACCTACCACCAGGTACAATAGTCTTTGAATACCATTTAGCTTCCTGCATATTTGCTCTTTAATTGCTTTGGTACTCAATTGATGATTGAACTTGATCTGTACATGTCCAGAAGTGGTTATTAGTCGACAAGGAGCCTCTTGACTGGGGGTGGCTGTGCACTTCCTAAGCTCTCAGCCCCAAGATCATGACAAGAGATGCGGCACCTCAACATCTCCTGGAGCTCATCTCCTGCGGCGGTAGAGAAGGCTGCAATTCTTTCCATTCCAACACAATAAAATGGCTCATGGATGGCTCCAAAATGGATGAGGGATCTGGACACAGAATTCTCATCCCTATGGGGAATTTCCCCACTGTCTTCAAAATGGAAGTGCATGTCATTGAGGTGTATGCGCGACTGTGCCGGGCCACTGGTTACATCGACAGCAACATAGAAATCTTCATTGATAGTCAAGCGGCCATCATGGCGCAGCCCTCGACTAGTTCTCTGGATTTATAAGGCGATTGTCAGACCCATAATTGACTATGGAGCTGCTATCTGGTGGAAGAAATTGAGTACCCAGGAGAGCAAAGCCACACTAGGAGAAAATCAAAGGCTGGCCTGCCTCACTATAACGGGTGTCGTTAGCAGCTGCCCTACTGCCGCCCTTTAGGCACTACTCGATCTCCCTCCATTACGCATTCATCTAAAAGCGGAGGCTAGATTAGCAATAGCGAGGCTTAGAGCCAATTAGATCTCGCATCAACTGAAATCAAAGGTGAATAAATGGCTCCTAGAAATCAATGAGCTAAGTTTGCCATGTGATCACTTAAGGAGGGAGCTACACTTCAATCGACTCTTCCCTACCGTAATAGAGGAAGAAATAGAGTAGAATGGAATCTGAGGCACTCGTCAGTCCCCCCGTATACTATCAACTGGTTTACTGATGGCTCCAAGACTGATGAGGGTACCGGAGCAGGAATTTTAGGCCTCTCTAAAGGACTATCAATACCCATGGGGAAGCACCCGACGATCTTCCAAGCTGAAATCCATGCGATTAGGACCTGTGCTAGTGCATGTATAGATGCCTGCTACCGTGGAAGTAACATTGCAATCTTCACTGATAGCCAGGCTGCTGTCAAAGCTCTCAACACTTGATTGCGATGTGATTTTGCAGAGACTCGGTTTGCATAATAAGTCGCAATATACTGGGTCCAGGTAATGAGATTGCCGGCGAGTTGGCTAGGAAAGCATCTGCCACCTCATTTATCGGGCCTGAACCCTTTTGTCGTATCCCTATGCAGGGTCAAAATTCATATTAGGGAACAGGAGCCTATATTTACAGTCGCATACTGGGAGAGTCTCCCTGGCCTGAGACAGTCTAAACTGTTCATTCCAGGCCACTCACGCAAACGCACCCTGGAACTGCTAAATCTAAGCAGGAACAGGGTAAGGAAAATTTGCGGCCTTCTCACGGGCCACTCGACCCTGAGGTACCACCTTCACAAAATGAGCATTGTCACTGACGCTGTAGCTTTTGCAAAGCCGATGATGACACATGACAGCACATCTTATGCGAATGTGAGGCCCTTTCCAATAGGATCAAACTTGATCGCCAACCCTAAAGCCACACTAGACGATTTGGGCTATAGCACAATAGACCTTTCCTGGTCGCAGTACTTGTGGTCCTTTCGGACTCACTGTCCTCTCCCTCTAATATAATCATGGCGCAGACTAGTACATCGGGATACTCAAGACCAGTGACGTCTTGTCAAGATATCCTTAAGATCGTAGTAGCCTCAAATAACCTCACAATCTACTGGGTCCCAGCCCTAGGGCACTCTAACATTGAAGCTAATAAACAAGCAGATGAGCTTGTCAGACAGGCATCTGCGGCCCCCTACATTAGCTCAAATCCTTTCTGCGGTATGCTAATTTGCCCTATTGTCGGAAAGCGAATCAGGGATTGGTAGCGAGAGAGAGCTGCCTCGCGTGGGAAGCTCTCTCTGGTATGAGACAATCAGAATTGTTTATAAGAGGCTACTCCCGTAGCCATTCTCTTGATTTGCTCAACTTGAGGTGAAACGGGGCCAGAATTATATGTGGACTTTTCACAAGTCACTCCCGCATTCGAGGTCACCCCAGTACAATGGGTATCGTTTCGAATGCAAGATGGCATTTCTGTGAGGCCGACGACGAAACTCCAGAACACTAACACTTCCTCTGCGAATGTCGAACAAAGTGTTTCGATGTTGCTTACCCTATGACCGAGGACGTAGCCTACATCAGACCCGGTCATCTCAGTCAAATTATCGAAATGAGCAGGTTGGCTCAACAGATCTTGTCCTGGCTCTCTAAGACCAGGGCGTAACACAATATACTGATTGGTTCTTTTGCAGGCAACGACTCATTCACTATCTATTTATCTATCTATCATAACCAAATTAAATCAATTAATTTACAAAATACTAATCAAAAGCCACATTTAATCAAGGAAATAAAATATGATGCGACCTGTGCTTGGCGGGAAATGGACTCACTCGCAGGCATCCGAAAGAAAGCTAAACAGTTTCAAAAGTAACCTCCAAACATTGGAGTAATTCGAGATGAAGATACTGTGGGATATATGATCTATTCAACAAAGAGGAGGTCTCCAAATTAGCGATACGCCCGCAGTAAGATAGCATCCTGCGGGAGCACCAGAGGCATTGGGAACTCCTGCGCTTATGAGAGTTCTCCACAGAAATATTGCAACATTAAAAAATGTCCCTACCCTAGATGTACTTCTTCAATTTGATTTTTTTACGTTTCCTCGTATTCAAATTTAAAATCATTTTTATCCGGAAATTAAGAAAAAAAACGCGAGATTTATTTACATCATTTCGTTGATGATTACTTAACTTTCTCAGAGTGAACTTGAAATCAAATGAAAAATGATTATCCAAGTCGGTACTTGATTTATCAAGCTTACAGTACTTTTCTACACTGGATACTTACATATCCGTTCGGTAATGATGATCATGATGACTGCTGCTAATCTTTAAATCTCTTACACTTTTTTCTTCTTCTTCTTCGTCTTTCCGTGTGTACTTTTACGTTTTTTATTACTTTTGATTGTGATTTGTTCGATGGCAACTGAAGAAGTGTGTATTTCTTCAGGATTGATCAAGAGGATCCGTTGGATATCTTTCGCTTGGAAAGGTATTAGGCCAAAAAGATATTTCTCCATTCTATCGTTGAGTTTTTGTTCTATTCATCAGTGTGCCTTCAGACCATTGGTCACAAAAGATTTATGCTTTAATTGAACAGGTTTCTCGAGAATGTAATTGAATTTATGTACATACGAGTTCACATGTTCTGATCGGCATGTGTGAAGTGGAGTACATGTGTTAAGAATTCGAGCCATATTGTCAGATGTCAATTACCTCCGCCATTTATGCACGGCATGTGACGATGAAGTCATAAAGGTTTAGCGAAAAATCATAAAGGGAATTTGAAGAGTCGTTCTTAACTTGATATGTCGACAATATATGCTAATTAATTCGGTTGAGAAATGATGGTTTTTGTTCTACAAAACCAACAGAAACGACATAAGAGGTTTCTTTATTACGAAATTATTATTTTTGATATGTAATACGCATGTCACGTTTGAATTTGAATCAGCAGCTATCGCGCATACAAGTCCGCAGTGGCAAGTATAAATTCAATGAATCTGTCGTTGCCGCACAAAAGCAATGTTTGAATAGCCCAATTTGATTCTTTGTACCGCAAGTGTGGTGCCGATACTAGGCCCATGACCCAGTTGGGTCATAAAAACTTATGAACTATTGTCCCAAACCGTTTGCTAGAAAAACGAAAAATCGCTCTAAAATTTGTTACCGCCCAAACGGCAAATTCAGTTTGAGATTTTCCATTGTGCATTTCCATTGTTTCCAATGAACTGTTCATACTGCCTTAAGCGGAAATGCCCTTTGAAATTTCTCAGAATCGATTTCCGTGGGTTAGTACTGCCTAGATTTCCGCTTTAAGTTGTACCATTCCACAGAAATCGACCTCCGGAAAATCCCAAAGACCATTTCCGCTTTGGACGACAGTGCCAACCCAAATCCCAAAGGATATTGCCGCTGTAGACATTACGCACATACATCCCAGAGTGGGATGCTGCTTTAGACAGTATCAACTTTCTAAAAAAGTGTGTTTTGAACGACAGTTCATTTGGAGCTATTGCCCCAAATTTTATGGATACTTCCCTCAAAATTTAGCTATTGGTTACGGTTTTGTGACGCTTTATGTAATGGGTTTTAATGTGTGCATGTTCGGTTCGCACTGCTTACAATAGGAATTCACTCGAGGAAGAACTCAGAGTGGATTTTCGCTTTAGTCAGTACAAATACAAAACTTCGTACATATCGTAGATACAGACGTGTTCGAAATAATAAGAACAACACAAGTGAAAACTGAATTCGTCCTAAAAAAAACGGTTAGAATATTTTTTTTTTTAATTTATCCTTTTATTAAAATACTTTAACACCATACATATTAAGCTTTTTATAAACGCAAGAATTTATGTCCTGCTATTTCCTTATTTTGTTGTTCTGGTCACTTTGTTGGATTGAGTCGAAAATCAGCTGTTCGAAAAAATAAGAACAATACACACTTAGGCCCTTACGTTTAATAAGAAGTAGCTCCCCCCTTATTTTTGATAACTTCGACACATCTGGACTGCATGGAAGCTATAAGAGTGCGACATCTGGAGAGTGGAATATTCTCCTAAGTATTTTTTGCCGCTTGCCATAATTCTTCGGAGTTTTTTGGTTTAGCATCTCTCACTCCTTTCTTAACATCAATCCAAAGGTGTTTTATTGGATTAAGGGCCGGCGATTGTGTAGGCCACTCCATAACAGCAATTTTGTGGGATCGGAACCACTCCTTCGCTTTTCTTGAGGTGTGTTTCGGGTCATTGTCTTCCTGAAAAATCCACCGTAATGGCATTTCCTCTTCAGCATAAAGTAACATGACATCTTCCAATATGTTTCCAAAATAGTAGTTGGCATCCATAGTACCCACGATCTTAGCAAGAGGTCCAACGCCATTCCATAAAAAACATCCCCACAGCATCAGTCTTAGACCTCCGTGCTTAATGGTCTTACTAGTGTACTTCGCCTTGAATTCTTGCTTCGGAGGGCGTCTAACGTAATGTTTTTCAGTTCCCATATCGAACTGCACAACTTTTGTCTCATCTGACCATAATATGTTGCGCCAAACGGTGTCAGGTTCGCCTTGGAATTTTCTGGGGAACTGAAGTCTACGTTCCAAATGCACATGTTTTAATAAGGGTACCTTTCTTGGGCTTTTTGCTTTAAGATTTGCTGCAATCAAACGTTTTCTTATTGTGGATGTGGCAATTGGCAGGTTTAACTCATCGTTGATTTGCGTAGAAGTTATGAAAGGGCGCTGTTTAACAGTCCGTACGATCAATTTGTCCTGCCGTTCATTGTTTTTTTTTACGTCTACCTTGGGTTTCGGTCTGCGATGATAAGTTTTTCGCGTTTGTTATCAAACCATTGGAAACACCAAGTAAATTTCTAATAAATGCAAACGTTTTGTCTTCACTAAGCAATTTTTTAATTAATTGTCTTTGCCCCACAGAACAATGTGGGCGTCTTCCCATTTTGAAGTGATTTTCACGATTATTTGTTAATAAAACTACTGCACACCACGCACAATACACTCCAAATAAGCAATTACATTCCAATTTCGGGAATTCTGTCTGTAGAAATTAACTACCGTGTGTTTTTGCTCTTTGTTCTTATTTTTTCGAACAGCTAATTTTCGACTCAATCCAACAAAGTGGCCAGAACAACAAAACAAGGAAATAGCAGGACATCAATTCTTGCGTTTATAAAAAGCTTAATATGTATGGTGTTAAAGTAATAAAAGGATAAATTAAAAAAAAATATTCTAACCCCTTTTTTAGGACGAATTCAGTTTTCCCTTGTGTTGTTCTTATTATTTCGAACACGTCTGTATATGAAGACTTGGCTTGGAAAACAATTTATGTCCACGGAGTTGACTTTTTTTTAACGAGCATGCAAAACTTTATTAGCACATAAATTCTTACCGGTAGAGAAGAACGCGTGTTGCATGTGTGATTACTCGAACGTAAGAAAGAGAGAAAGTCTTCGTAGCTGTCGTCTGTGCAATAATTGCCGATATGGGCGCCGAAAAACTGTTTCAACTGACGAAATTATCGGTTTAGTGCATCAAATTGTGACGGAAGACCGCCGATTGTCGGTTAAGGATGCTACTGAAGCTTGTGGGATATCCGTTGATCGATAGCACTAGGTTTTAACCGAATATTCGGCTATGAGAAAGTTCATCGCGTGGTGGGTGCCGCGATTGTTGGCAATAGACCAAAAGCGTATACGACTGTCGCTCAAGTGTTTGGAGCACAAAAAATAAAGCTGAGTTTTCTTTTTATTAATGTCGAAGAAACGCGAGTTCATCAGCATACTCCTGAGACCAACAACAATGCAGTGGATTGCGGTGGGCAAACCAGCTCCGACAAAGACGGAAGTCATTCTCTCAACAGGAAATGTAATGACGACAGTTTTTTGGCGACAGTCGACCAACCCGTTGGGTTGAATACTACCTTACCTTGTCAACCACTCCTGCGAGTCATCGTACCCTGTTCTGGCCAATGCGGAGCAACTTGTCGCGGATCCAGGGCTTAGTGACCTGTAAGAATGAAGAAAAATAATTAGTTATTACGGCGGCAGTAGGGGGTGATGGCTTGTTTATCCCGCGGCGAAATCCTGGAAGTAGAAGAGAAAAATACCACAAAGTCTCTTGTTCATTGGACGATATTTGGAAAATACTTATCTGGTTCTATCCTCGTTCCTCGTCAATCCACACGCGCGACCGGAATCCACCGTCGACACAGCATCGCGAAACCAAAATATGTAAAGCACAAGCTCAAACTTTGACAATATATAAACAAACACCGGATTGTCAGAGTGACGTAAACTACATTACCAACACCGGTTGTTGTACTAATATTAGTACTAATAAGCCGAATTCTCGTACTGCGCGGATAACTGATGCATAGAAATATCCGTTGGTACGATGCTATTTAAACCAAAGAAACTGGAACCCTATTTGTACGATTCTTGGTTGACGACAAAAGGTGGGTGTCCCTATTCCGAGAGATAATGCAGTATTTTATAATTAACTCTCTTTGTACGATTTTTGGTTGACGACAAAAGGAATCAAATACAGCGACGGAAGCGAATTCATTCTTTTTGGAGACTCGGAGGAGCTAAATTGACGGAGGCAAAGACAAATATCTTGGAGATGGTGTACCGGATGAGTCGACGTATAACAAAAGATTGCGACGGACAGCGCAGCAAATACGGGCAATTTAAGTGATTTAATGAGTAAATCCGCCACCCAGGTAGGGCAATCAGATTAGGATAGTGAATAGTTAGATATAAGTTAGTTTAGTGAGTAGCGCTTAAGTTAAGTACAGTAGAACCCCTGTTAACCGGCCTCGGATAAACCGGTCCTCGGATTAACCGGCCTATCCCATGGAACAGAGTTTTTCTCTTCTTCAGCGTATAATAGATGGCCATTGATTGTTTTATGAGCTTTTACTGGAAAGTTCCTGGAAAATGAAACGCGGTGTGACGCGACTTTTAGGTGTGAAATGTCTAAGTGTTGTAGCTTGCAAAACACAGAAGAGGAAGGAGTTCGCGAGTTTGATTCCTCTCTTGCTTCCGAGTCTATTTTTCTTTGAATCTATTACCAACGGGCTCCTTGTTTCTTTTTTCTTTGTCTCTTGTTTTTCGGGGCCTTCGTTTATGCATGTAATACATATTTATATATGATACAATATCTCATTTGCTTGTTTATTCATAATACCTTATGAAATATCTACTATGATGGAATATATAGGTTAGTTCCATTTTTCACGGGAAACTCGGCTTAACCGGACAAACGGGTAACCGGCTAGGGTCGCTGTCCCGACCAGACCGGTTAAGAGGGGTTCTACTGTAAATATACGACCGGTCGATAGCGTTTGAGTGAATTCCCTTACGGAGAAAACATTTGTAAAGACGGTGTAACGCGCTTTGGATCAAAAAAATATAAAGTGAATTTAAATTCTAACCGTCTCAGTGGTTTCAGTGTGAAATATTTTCACTCCCGCGAGTTTGTACTTATCGCGGAGACGAACCAGGCGGTCATTAAATTCAAAGTACGTGGCGCCCACGACCCATCTTCGAGGGTTGGCCGGACGGCCGCAAGACCACGGGCACGGTGTAACAAACTCCCCTAACGACTTACCCAGCGCCTTACACTCTTTTGCCACAGATCGACGCCATGTGATTTTAAGACCCCTTCTTGGTCGGGCTTGGTTGGAAAAGGGGTTCCATTTCATGACATGTAAAGCAATGCATCGTCCTTTCGCAATGTGTGACCTATCCACTGCCATTTTCGCCTGCGTATCAGTTCATCGATTAGTATGTGATGATGAAAACCGGTCCACTTGTATCATGTTTGGATCGAGTTCGAGTTCGACAGTGTATGGCGACAATAAGGTGAAAAGTTCTCGGCCTGACACAGAAATACCGTTACAATCAGCAAAAATTTATGTTTCCTGCCAGGGTGCATGTCATTAGTCATTAGTTCGTATGACAAGTTTCAACTTTGTTCTTTCAAGTTGTTTGTTTACACGAATTTTTGCAGTAGACGTCTTACGTGTTTTTCGTTAAAGTGGAGAAACTTGAATACCGTGTGGTCATAAAATTCTTCGTTTTGGATGGATTAACCCCTAAGGAAATTCATCCGAAGTTAACAAAAGTTTACGGGGACTCTGCTCCTTCGATGTCAACCGTTAAAAAATGGGCAGCTGAATTTAAACATGGTCGCACGTCCCTCGAAGACGACCCACGTGAAGGACTTGGATGATATATTGCTGAGGCTGTGGGAATATCGGAAGAAAGGGTGAGAAACATCTTGCACAAAGAATTAGAGATGCGAAAGATCTGCACAAGATGGGTGTCGCATTTGCTGAATGCCGATCAAAAGCAAATGCGCGATTTTCCCAGCAATTTTTGCACCGATTCAATTGGGATCCGACCAATTTTGTGCGGCGATTTGTCACCATGGATGAGACTTGGGTCCACCCTTACACTCCAGAAACGAAACAGCGGTCGAAGCAGTGGGCGGAAGCCGGTGGTTCAGCGTCAAAGAAAGCGAAGTCGATCGCATCTACCGGAAAGGTCATGGCCAGCGTATTTTGGGATGCGAAAGGGATCCTGTGAATTGATTATCTTGGAAAAAGTAGAACAATAACTGGCAAATATTACTCCAAACTTCTTGACCAGCTGGGTGCCAAAATTCGCGAGGCCTGGCTTGAAGAAGAAAAAAATCATCTTTTACTAGGGCAACGCACCTGTACACAAGTGTGCGTTGTCGATGGGAAAACTGCGGGATTTGGGGTATGATTTCTCCACCATCCCCCCTTTTCTCCTGATTTGGCACACTCAGACTTCCATCTGTTCCCAAACCTGAAGAAATTTGTTTCTGGGAAGCGTTTCGCATCCAATGCTGTTGAGAGGGCCGTAAATGAATATTTTCACAGCCTTCCAGACTTTCAATTCCGGGAAGGAATACTGATGTTGTAGAAACGCCGGACCAAGTGTGTTGAAGTCAAGGGAGATTATGTAGAAAAATAAAATCATTTTTAAAGTGTAACTTTTATAGCGACGGCGCATCGATGGATAGTGAATCGAAAAAATATACTTATTTGTTCTGCCACCCAAATCAGAGAAGCGCTCGCGTCGCTGTGATACAAGCTCATATATTTGTATTGTACATAATTTTTAAATTCGGTTTTCTGGCCATAACTTCTAAACTATAAGGAATTTCGGATTTTTGACGAAATTCCCCCCCCCCCCCCCCCAACAGTAGACACCCCCATGCCCGTGGGCCTAGAAGCATCGATCCCCACTATTTTTATACTCCTCAGTCTACTTTTTTTTGTTTGTATACCCTAGTTTTTTTTTTAAATTCGGTTTTTTGGCCGTAACTTCTAAACTAAAAGGAATTTCGGATTTTTGACGAAATTTTTGCTCCCCCAACAGTAGACACCCCTATGCCCGTGGGCCTAGGAGCATCGATCCCCACTATTTTTATATTCCTCAGTCTACTTTTTTTTTGTTTGTATACCCTAGTTATTTTTAAAATTCGTTTTTTTGGCCATAACATCTAAACTATTAGGAGTTTCGGATTTTTGACGAAATGAGTGAGAGGGAGGGGATAAAAAGCTAAATCTTTAATTACAAAATCCAGTATGCAGCCTTAAAAAGATTTTTAAAAGTTAGACTTTTGACGCGCGGTAATCTTAGCACGCATTTAATTTAACTGAAAATCGCAGTCTTTCATTGTCAGATCAAGAACTTTTCACCTTACCCTCTTATGTCGTCAGCGTAGTCAAGATGTTGTAGGCAAGATGTCAAAGTCCATTGAATTCCTCTGTCTAGTCCGGATAGGGCTAGGGCAACACATCGATCGGAATAGGATCGGTGAGAAGATGCAACCCCGCCGAACGCCACTGCGAATCTCAAAGTCCCCCGACACCTTACCTTTATGCAGAACGCGACATTTCGCGCCGTCATAGGTTGCTATAATAATAGCCACAAGCTTCTCAGGGATGCCTCGCCTGCGTATGGCCGCCCATATAGAATCCCGGTTCACACTATCGAAAGCCTTCTCGAAATCGATGAAAAGCAAGTGAAGCGGAGAATCGTACTCAGCGCATTGCTCGATGATAATTCGCAAGGTGTTAATGTGGTCGACACAGGAGAATCCGGATCGAAAGCCTGCTTGCTCTTCATCAATTGGGCTTTCTAAATGGGCCTTTAGTCTTTCCAGGACGATTTTAGCTATTATCTTGGCAACGGCAGGAAGCACACAAATGCCTCTCCAATTATTACAGGCTGTGAGACTACCCTTCTTCGGAAGGTTGTTGATCAAACCTTTCTTCTACTCAGCGGGAAAGGTCGACAGTTACGTTTGGCGCTGCTTGATAAATTTCGGCAGGGATACCGTCGAGTCCGGCGGCCTTTTCTCGTTTTAGTGCAATAACTTCAGCGACTGTTTCCTCTTTAGTCGGCGCAGTGGACCGTATACGCACGTATACGATTGAAACCGAAATTAAGCAGAAATGATTCCATTTGGCCATGAATAAAGTGTTGCTTCGCCAAAACAACGCTCGGCTGCTTACGTTCATGATAGGAGAATTGCACGAACTGAAATTCAAATTGCTTCTGCACCCGCCCTATTCAGCAGGATCTAGCTCCCAGTGACATTTTCCTGTTTTCAAATTTAAAAAAAGCTCTTCGGCGAACAAATTATAGGTGAAATGCCCTGCATTTCACCTATAAACATTGTAGACCAGTATTTTTCAAGTGAACCCAAAAAATTTCTCTGGCGTATTGGGAGAAACGTTTGACTAAAAGTATTAAGTTACGACTTGGCTATGTTGTGAATATTTTTTTTTTTGTACTGGAAGATAATATATAATAGTTTTTATCAAATCGATATACTCACTTCCAGCTGAGTCGTCTGGACGCCGCGCCGGCCGGTAAGAAAAGAAAATGTTTAAATATGTCCATTGCAGGAATCGAACCTGCAACGTCCCCTTGACAAATCGACGCTCTATCAATGCAGCTACCGCGGCAAGCACCTTGGCCCTTGGCCAATTTAGTTTAGAAGATGGCCGGAAGCAACTATTATTTGTAGTTAATTTTTGTAAAATATCTACGGACATAAAAGGAAAAGATAGAAGTAACATTCCCAAGTTGAAACAAATTAACTTTTATTTTTAAATAAAACTTAAAAGGGCCTCCTATTAATTAAATTTATTTTTAGATGCCTTTTTCAAAAATGGCATGAATCATTGAAAAAACAGTGATCAAAGTAATATAATATTACTTTGAAGTGCTAAAATTAGAAATAAGCCCCCAGCTTCATCAACATTAACATCGGCAAAGACACCCAACGCCAAACAAGTTTGCCTATACCCAAACAAACATGTTAACTTCAATTCAATTCGGCACTTGTTTGATTGACAGCAGACATTCATCATCGTGCGTCTTATCATTCAACTTGGGGTTGATTAATTGTCAAGGCACGTACTATAATTATCGCCGCGAAACTGTACAAGCTGCCGGCGAACAGCACATTGAAAAAATAGCTGGAATAGTGGTAATTACGTGAAGCTGGCATATACCATTGTTTTGGAAATGAATATTTCCGCCGTGCGTTGTCTTATGGCGAAAACTTCTTTGCTTTGTGGCCCGTCTCTTCTTTTATAAATGGACAAGGAGGAAGTAAACGTACAATTAGCCTCAGTATATGGAATGATTCTAAATAGCGTTCTTATGTCATTGATCGTTTATGTTACGGTTACGGTTTCTTCGCTGGTCCACACGTCTCACGCGGCGGTTTACTTAACCACTGTCAGCCAGCACCAGTACACGCCTATATTCTGCATCAAACTTGAACTTGATTCAACTTCCCGTTTGTAAAATGCCGGTACGATGTCTCACGTAATATGTAGTATGTACTGTACACGATATGTTTACAGTGCAAGACGGAATATTATTTGAGAAATGCAGACTTATAGTTTCAGAAAATCGGTTAAGCGCGCACATTTGATATGGTACATCCCTGTTTCAAGAATAGTAGGAGAATTCTCGTTGTGTTCAAACCGGAGTTACCCGCCTCAGTTTTTTAAAGGTCGGGATATACTGTTAGTCAAGTCGATAACCGAACTTGCTGCCAGCGGGCCATGCTTAGGGTCACCCAAGGAAGCTACATACCAAATTCGATTAAGATCGGACCACAGAATTTGCCCTGACGAACGAAACAACGCAATGGATGAATGTACTCATACAAAAAAGTATGCTCTTCAGTTTTCCTTGTATGAGCAGAGCATTCACTTTTGTATGTGCGAAGTTGAGCATAGTGTATATGCAACTGATATTCAGAGTGATTAGATAGAGGGCGGTCGGCCCGAAGGGCCGTCAAGCACTGCGACCCGTAAGTCTATTGTGCACCCTAGTGTCTAGTCTATGCAGATTTGTGATTAATTGTCGAAGCCTATCATCCCAACAAATCTGCTCAACTGCTCAAGTTTCAGTGGGGCAATCGTTTCCGCTTCAGGGAATGCGTCGCATTTCAAGCGTCACAATCACAGAGAAAATGTGCTGGGATATATCATCATCACTCTCACAGAAGCGACAGCTTGAGTCAGAGACGATCTCCATTCTATGTACCTATAGATGGCCCTTTAAGGTAAAATTACCCTTAAGATGCCCGCAGATAATTCTCACCCGGTTTTCGCGTAATCTTAGCAGCTTGATGGCACCAGTCCGTGAGTGGCCAGCTATAAAAAGCTTGGCCTGTCTGAGACCCGGGGTACTGTTCAAATGCGCAATGGTTACTGAGTTTTCCCATTTCCTGATATGCCGTCTTACGCTGCACGGAGAGATTCAGAGTGATTACATTATATGAGCAATGTACATACTTTTGTATGCTCGGTGATGCACATGCAACGTGAGTATACATTCCTGAGCATACAGTTTTGGCAATTCCAATATGTGTGCATGCTCGTGTAAGCTCACACTTTTACATACGAGTAGCATTTTAGCATACGAGTACATATATATATGCATTGCAAATATGGTGGCATCCTAGCTTTAGTAAGCAGTAAAGCCTACACACAGCTTAAGGTCGCTACACACGTTCAAGAGTGCTAGAAACCCAGAACACTAATGTTTGATAGCACACACACAAATTGACACTTTTACTGCTTGCGTGTGGCATGATAGGTTTGAGGAGAACTTAAAAGCAGACGAGTTGGCTCGAAGGGGAGCAACTGGTGTAATCCTCTAGGATCACACCAGTTGCTCCCCTTCGTTTGTGTTGTCTTCCCCAGGCTTATGAATTTTTGTTAAAACGTAAAGGACAAGGGGCAACGAGCGGCGAAAACCCCGCCCACGTCTCCCGAACTGAGCTACAGCAAGCATAGGCCGCTGCTTAGCTCGTTGAGGAGCCTTTTTCTTCGCCAGATGGCACAGCCCGACCTTCACGGTCAGTTATGCTACCTTAGGCTCCGTCCCCACGGGCATCTCCGGATGCCCACCAGACCGTCCATTACAAATGTTGGAAATTTGGTGGGAGTCATCACCGGTCACTGCCTTATTGGTTATCATGCCAGCAGGCTTCGGCTCTCCCACAACAACTTACATATGTCGTAGCGACGAGGAAAAGGAAGAGAGCAATTCAACTCCGGGCCTAACTGTGCTATAGATCCCCATGGCAGTCCATTTAACCTAACTATTTGGTATTGAAAATGGGCGAGATCAAAGAAACCCCTACCTACCTTACAAATGATACTTCAAAAATGCGATAATTTTCCTTAGAATGAAGCTAGCAACTTGTTGTTAATTTTGGCTAAATGCTAAAGTATCCAGATGATAGGTATTGAAAATGGGCATGATTCAAAGGAACGCCTACCTCCCCTTCATCTAAAATGTATAGTAGCTTTCCATAGAATGCAGCTAGCGACTTGAAATGTTGGCCTAATGTTTGTATTGTGGGCTAGTTTATTTTGGCAATGGGATAATTTGATCTTTAATATAAACTTGTGGTGAAAAAAAGAGTCTCAAACTTGCGCCTACCCTTCCTTCATCGTAGGTTCATCGATTGGCTATATTCTGTTCAAGTTGACCATATACCTATATAGGAAACACACTTTTAACGCTAGGCTATTGCCTATTTGTTTGAAGTTTTGGTGTCACCACTAGGGCTGCACAGGTACATACGCGTCGGACTCGTTTCACCTGATTTTCGTACCAATAAAAGAAACGGACTATTTTTATTTTTTGATGCATGTATGTATTGAACAAATACTTTTAGCCTGCACTGCCTCTGTAGCATGGTATGCTAGCTGCAATCTCTTCTTCGGAAAAGATATATCCACACCACTTTATACCAAATGAAAACCTCATACATCATCTTACCTTACACAATATGATGTGGGAAGATTTCATGTTACTTGAGGCTTTGTTTTCTGGTTGTCAGTTTTGTCTTTAACGATCTGTTTACAATATTCCAGTTATGATGCGGTTTCTTTATTGCATTTGATATTTTTTTCTCAAACACAATTCAGATATACAAATGTGAGGCATGCACTCTTCAATTTTCACAGAATTCCCATTGGGAAAATAAAATATTTTACATAAAACTAAGGACATGTCACCGGAAGCTGCGAACAATGTTTTTTTTTAAAGATTGACGGTCATAAATTTGGAAGAGTGGCGTCTTCATCTTTGGGGTATTTTGTCGCAGTGTATACGATAATAACCCTTCAGTCAGATGGTCTTTAGATTTCGTTAAAGATGCAGGCGCGATATAGATTTCAATTGATTTTATTGCGATGGAGGGGGGAAGAAACAGCTGACACTACAAAGATAATTTCCTCCTCTTTTTATTATGTGAAAACAGTGTCGTCTGAAGGATGTAAAGTACGGGCTAATTGATAATTATTGGTGAATTGGTGAGGATAGCTTCCGTTGTGAAAGGAGTTACGGCTCAGTTGAAGGTTCTTAAATCTCAAGATTTATATTTAAGTATGTCTATATATTTAAGAATAATCGATTGGAAATTTGTAATTAAGTGAAATAAAAAAACGCTAGAAGAAATGAGAAAGAAATATTGGAATTAATCGTGTGGAAACGGCTCTAGAGCAGAAGTCGGTAAACTCCGGCCTGCGGGCCAAATCCAAGCCACTTATGGTTTTTGTCCGGCCCTCGAGCTAAAATTAGTTTTTTACTTGAAAAAAAAAAAAAAAATCACGAATAGAAAATAGAATTTTTTTTTTTATTTTTAATTTATTTAAATGAAATTGAATCAATTTGCTGCATTGGAGACTCAATTAAAATACATAATCATATCAAGAACTCGATGAGCAAAACCACAAGGATTATCTGGGCCCGTAGAAGTCTCTTTTTGCAAAACTTGGGGGCTCACTTTAAGAATTACGGGGATATTGGTGTGGCGGTTATTGTTATGTTCTGGGTAACAATTTAAAAGAATGAAAACACCATGTGGTTTTACATCTTATGTAACTAGTGTATTTTTTATATATGTACAAGAGGTCAACTGCTGACTCACTGAGTGACGGACATTGACTGACTGACTTAATGCAGTTGTATATAAAATAGAAGTAGTAGTGCATACATATATAACATCTCCCTTTTCAAGTTTTTAAATATAAAAATGATTATTATTATTATTAGTAAATGATACTTTAATGTATATTTGAAATAATTCAAATTATTTAATATTGGTATTTCATTGCTACAGTTAACTAATATATTTAATACATTAATCGTTCTGGTGGTCTTATAACCCTTCCAGCTTTAGTTTGATAGAATTCAGATGATTGGCTATTATGACTATTGCTTTTATTTCCTGTAATTTCGTTTTCTCTAATGTTTGATTGATGACTCTCACTGTGAAGGTTTACACAAGGCTCGATGTGAACATCATTGTCATCCATATCTCGAGTTCGAATTATTGGAGGATGCATTGATTTCCGCATATGAACAGAGTTTCTTCGGATAAACTGATTGTCTTCACTTTGTAGCAAATATGACCTGGGCGAGTTTAATGGCTCAACTACTCTAGCAGGCTTCCAAATTCGATCCTTCTGGTATACAATGTTGTCTCCGCAATGGTACTTTTCATCTTCGAGTTTTCTAAGTTTTCGATCATGGTAAAATTTATATATTCTGATTTTTTGTAATCAACTCACAGCTGTCTTTTGGAACTTTCGGTTTAAGAAGAGAATTCTTTATCGGTAGTTTTGATCTAAGTTGCCTGCTCATAAGAAGTTGCGCAGGACTGTAATGTAATCCAGTCAGGTCAGAGGGGTAATTCTATAAGCTAAAAGGCCGGAATGTATATCTTTGTTCTCCTCAAAGCATTTCCTTTGAAGTGACTTTGCTATACCTACTCCTTTTTCAGCAAGACCATTGCTACGTGGGTAATATGGGCTTGTGGTATTTAACCTTATGTTCCAGTCTGTCAAAAACGATTTAAATTCAAACGAATTAAAGGGATTATTATCAGAAATTATAACTTGAGGGACACCGTGACAAGCAAATATTTCTTTTAATTTGCAAACAACTTCTTTGGCTGTTTTATTTATAAGGGGTTTCAATTCAATCCATTTAGAGAAATAATCAATAAGAACGAGGTATGCCTTACTAGCAAAATCAAGAATATCAACACCTACTTTCTCGAAGGGCAGACGTGGAACTTCATGTGGGATTAAAGGAAGTTGTGTATTAGAACGTTGATATTTCTCACAGATCTTGCAATTTTACTGCTCCACATCCTCATTGAGTCCCGGCCAATACACCATTGTTCGTGCTAATGATTTTGTTTTTGACATGCCTAAATGACCTTCATGAAGTTTATCAAGTATTTCGGGGCGTAGTTTCTGAGGAACGATAATTCGATCATTAAAAAATACAACTCCTGCCTCAAAATATAGCTCATTTCGAATAGCCCAGTAACGCTTGATTAAATCATTGACTTTCCTGAGCTCGTTAGGCCATCCTTTACTACAATTTTCTATTAAAAGCTGAGACTCAATGTCGTGAAGAGTATTTACACGGATCTTTTGCAATAAGGTATCTTCTACATGGACTGAATGAATAATGTAATTTAGAGTATTATCGATTTCATCTACGTTATTTTCATTTAAATTCCTCGACAAAGTATCGGCTATGTGCATATCCTTCCCTGGAATATACTGAATATCCAAATCATTTCGTAATAATTTCAACTTCATTCGTTGTAATCGGTTTGAATGTATTTCGCTGACATGTTTTTTTGCGATTGCCACTAAAGGTTTGTGATCCGTGTGGACTCTTACTTTGCGTCCATATAAAATATATAATGGTGAAATTTTTGACACGCGAAAACTATTGCATGCATTTCGCGCTCTATCTGAGCGTATCGCTGCTCAGCTTCAGAAAGTGCTTTTGAAGCATAACACACGGGTTTATCATTTTGCAATAAGCAAGACCCTATACCATTCTGTGATGCATCTGTTTGAATTACAAGGGGCACATTCTCTTTAAAAGCTTGTAAAACTGGGGCTTCTGCTATTATGTGCTTAAGTTTTTTGAACAAATCGGAGTGTGATAGTGACCACAAGAAAGCAGCATTCTTCTTTAATAGTTCTCGAAAAGGCGCAGTTAAAGCCGATAGATTTGAAATATGATCCCTCAAATAATTAATACAACCCAAAAATCTTTGTAAGTCTTTTTTATTCTCTGGATCTTTCATATCCTCAATGGCCTTGATTCTAGTCGGGTCAATTTTAATTTCATCTTTGGAAAAAATAGAACCTAAATATCGTACTTCCTCTTGGCAAAGTTGCAGCTTATTAGGGTTGAACTTAACATTGATTTCATTGGCCCTCTCTATTACGCGCGCTATATTTTCATCATGTTCTTTTTTACTTTTTCCGAAAACTAATATATCATCAAAATATATGAAAACACCCGGTAAATTCCCAAAGTACTTCGTATTTAGTTTCTGGAAAATCTCCGGAGCACAATTGAGTCCAAATGGTAGTCTCTTAAATTGGTAACAACCTAATGGCGTATTGAAGGAACATAAATCTCTACTTTCGTCATCCAAATCTACTTGATAAAACCCGTCTTTCAGATCAATTACCGAATAATATTGCATTCCCTCTAATTTAGCGGTTATGTCCGACAATCTCGGAATCGGAAACGTTTCACGAATTATGTTGCTGTTTAAATCTCTTGGATCTAAACATAGTCTTAAACTTTTATCTGGTTTTTCAACTACTACCAGATTATGAACCCACTCTACTGCCTTATTAACTTTTTGAATTACACCGGCTTGCTCCATTTCGCTCAATTTTAGTTTGACCTTTTCTATTAAAGTTAAAGGTATTCTACGCGGTGGTTTTATAATAGGATTTGCGCCTTTTCTAACAGTAATTTTATGTGATTCTGGGAAACATCCTAACCCCGAGAAAGTCTTTTTATTTTGACTGATGAAAGAATTCTTTTCTTCCGAATTTACCAGCTGAATCGCGGATATTTTTTTAAATAAATTTAATTTTAAAATCGAATTTAATCCGATAATTGGACAAGACTTTGTTTCCATGATTACAAAATTAAATGTAAATTTCTTGTGATTGTACCTTACTTCCAAATCAGTTTTTCCGATAACCTCCAGTATATGACCTCCATAGGCTTCTAATTTTTTATTCATTTTCTTCATCCTCACATTTTCAAAATTATTCATTATTCTTCTATCGAATTCGCATTTTGGCAAGATGTTCACCTCCGATCCAGTGTCAACCTTAAATTGAATAATTAAATCATTTTGAAATTTCAATTTAATGAACCAAAATCTATTCCTACCCACAAATTCAGAATTAACTGAATCTATAACTAACTTGCTAAGATCAAATTCTTCCATTTCATCTGATGAATAGGCATTTTCCGGTTTGTCACTTTTTTGGCTGGTTCCCGCTGACATCTCCACAGTATTGACAAATCGTCGATTGTTGCATACTGTTGCAAAATGATTTGGCCGTCCACATTGCTTGCATGTTTTCCCAAATGCTGGACACTTATTTAATTCGTGTGTATATGAGCACTTTCCGCAGTTATTTATGGTTATTGTTGTACTCGTATTTTTATTTAAGCCCGTTGTTTTGGGTCGCTGTTTTTGTTGTTGTTGCTGTTGTGGTTGTTTATTGTGATTTTGCTTGTTATAATTTGGGTTGTTAAAATCTTGTTTGTTATAATTTTGACTTGAATATTTATTTTTATTAAATTTATTTCCCGAAATTGAATGGACAATTTGTACGTCTCGCAATTGTTGTGCCTGTTGATGTACCACTTCAGAAACCTGACATATTTCCACTGCTTTTTTTAAAGTTAAATTTTCAGCCCGTAGAAGTTTTTCTTGAACTTCGGTATTGTTTATCCCTAAAACAATTCGGTCCCGGACCATTTGGTCTTCGATGGGCTTTGAAGAATTCGTAAAATCACACTTCATGCACTGTTGCTTAATATCAGCATAAAAATTATTGAACGGTTCACCCGACTGCTGCTTTCTCGAGTTGAAAATAAATCGTTCATATATTATGTATTTCTTCGGGTCACAATAGCTATCAAACGATTTGATCACTTTCTCGTAAATTTTAGAGTCTGCATTGGATAATTTGAAGGTGTCAAAAATCTTCATGCCCTTTTCACCCATTAAATTTAATAGCATTGCTATTTTTACAATATCATTTTTCAGTTCCTCTGAACTTTTGCTGGCTGTAATAAAAATTTCAAAAAGCCGCTTAAACTTTTTCCACTTGGCACTGATGTTGCCTTTGAAACTCATGGGGCCGGGAGCACGAAACGATTCCATTATTATTTTGTTGATCTTTCACTTTTTCATGAATTTAATTAGTTGTGTAGTTAATTAGGCTGTTTCCGAACACTTTTTAAATAATATTAACTAATATTTCGGCTGCGCCATGTTATGTTCTGGGTAACAATTTAAAAGAATGAAAACACCATGTGGTCTTACATCTTATGTAACTAGTGTATTTTTTATATATGTACAAGAGGTCAACTGCTGACTCACTGAGTGACGGACATTGACTGACTGACTTAATGCAGTTGTATATAAAATAGAAGTAGTAGTGCATACATATATAACAGTTATGAACATCACGCCGCGGAGCGTCGCTGGCATCGATACGAAGAAGACATTCAAGCTGATTACACAAATTTACGTCTGGCAATTCTAATTGACACTTCTGTCACTCTCGTTATACACGCTACTAACTTGTTGTGAAATTCTAAATTGAATAAAGTTTTGTTATTTGCTAACGACACTCTACTATTGATTGAAACCCCAGGATACCATTGCCATTAGGAAAACCTCTAATCATGGTATTTTTCCACTTTATTGGTTATCCCAACTCGCGAACTTTCGCGACCTTTTCAGAGTCTTCCAGCGGAGGACCATATTCAACATACCCTGAAATTTCCTCGCAAGTTAAAAAATTTGCCTGCACAAAAACTCGCCATACAACGAATGCTACACATGGATCAGCAGAGCATTCAGCGTCATTTGAGGTGTGATACGCCCAGTATGTCTTTGCCACGATAACACCTGCGCATACTCGGGTAACTGCCACCAACGCTACGGCAACGGTCACGAAGGTAACCGCCACCATTGCTACGGCAACGGGCACAAGGGCGACCACCACGCATACGACGTCAACTATTGCTGTCACACTACGGCAACCGCCACAAACGCAACGGCATCCGCCACAAACGCAACGGCAACCGCCACAAACGCAGTGGCCATCGCCTCAAACGCAACGGCAGCTGCCACGCACAATACGATGGACACGCAACTGCATATCCTGTCAACGGTCCAAGATCCACCACCAGCAGGAAGCAGCCATGACAATAAACGTACCCAACGAACGATTTGACCACGTCCACATCGACATTATCATACTGCCATTTGTAAACGGCTATCGATACTGTGTGACAATGGTAGACAGATTCTCACGGTGGCCAGAACCAGTCCCCTTGAGAGATATGACAGCGGAAACAGTCGTCAGCGCGTTCTTCAACACCTGGGTTGCACGCTTTGGAACTCCCAAAACGTTGACAACCGACCTAGGCGCTCAATTTAAGAGTGCACTTTATCGAGCTCTTATTAACTTAAGCGGAACCAAATGGATTCGGACAACACCTTACCATCCTACGTCCAATGGTGGCATTGAACGATGACACAGAAATCAGTTCTAATTTGCAATCAACCAACACCTTGCATTGAACTACTTCCTACAGCCTCAACAGATCGGCTCAAGTCAGCAGGCGAAGAATGACAGCGAACAATATCGCCGTGACTTCTCCCCTTTTTTTTTTTTTTTTTTTTTAAAGAGGTGATGTAGGAACCTTCAAAAGAAACTGCTGTGCTTTAGCAAGTATGCCGGATTTTTACCGACTAAACACAAAAACACCTCCGCCGTTCCCCCTGCGAGACTACCTTTCGGCATTACTTTGCAGGGATGGCTCTGGCTGATCAACCATTACGATTTGTCGACTTACGTCTGGCTTCTTTGTGGAGATCTTTGTGGATAGTGCATACAGTCCGGCTCACTGCGTTCCAATCTTGTTGTCATTGCAGCATCAAATCAACCAAATTCTGTGGGTTTATGACACTCCCCAAATCCATTTCTAGTTGTTCACGGTTCCCAGAAAATCTGGGGCAGTCGAACAACATGTGTTTGGTGTCCTCCGCAACTCCCTTGCATGTATTCTTCCAGCGACCGGTTGAAGCCTGCTCCCATCGCTGCTGCCATTCTCTCAGAGATAGATTCCTTTCAACGACTTTCCGATCTGCTGACGCCTCTGATGTTTCCAGGCGTCGACCACGGTACTGTTTGCTTGTTTCGTCAACCGGAATCTCCATTGGGATCATTCCGGCGACGACATAGACGGCTTCGTACGAAGTGGTTCTGTATGCACAGCATACTCTCAATGCGCACCTTCGGTAAACCGAGCTAATTTGCCTAGTATTGCATCACCTCACCCTAGATAACAGAAACCTTCTGCTTGGTCTTGGACCGCCTATATTTGGCATAATTCTTGTCAAGGCCACGATGGCGGACGCTGCCTTCTCGCATATATACTTTAGGTGCTCTCCAAAGCTCAGCCTCGCGTCGATTATAACCCCCAAGTTCCTAATGGCTGGCTTAGAGGTTATGACACTGCTTCCGACTCTGATCTTCAGAGAGGTCTTTTTTCTGCACTTACTGATAAGAACAGTTTCCGTTTTTTGCTCGGCGAGCTCCAATCCAACTGTTTCCAACCACAACTTAAAGGTTGTGATCGCCTCGTTGGCGTACATTTCGACATAGCTCGGGTCTTTTGCGACGACGACTACCGCTATAACATCTGCAAACCCGACTACCGTGACCTGTTTAGGCATCGGGGGGTTCAAGATGGCATTGTAACATGCTAATCCACAGCAGAGGGCCAAGAACGGATCCCGGTGGAACACCCGCTGTTACCGTGTACTCCTTAATTCCCTCACCAGAACACGATGGGAATGGTAGCTCTTGATTATTCCAGCTAAGAATAAGTGCCGGACTACCATCTTTTGCAGAGCGGCATGAATGCACCCCCAGTTTGCGGAATTGAACGCGTGCTTGACATCGAGTGTCACTATTGCGCAGCATGTGCCCTTCGTACTGAATCCCTTGCCAAGTTGGTAACCGTCATAATTGCGTCCTTCGTAAACCGCGCGCGTCTGAAACCATACTGTCGGTCCGACAGGCCGCCTTTTTCTTCCACCACCTCGAACAGTCGGTTAAAAATTATCCGCTCGAAAAATTTTCCCGTAGTGTCGAGCAGACAGATTGGGCGGTACGAATTTGGCTCTCCAGGCGGCTTGTTTGGTTTGGGCAACAGTACCCATTTTTGCCTTTTTCATGGTTTTGGAAAGGTCCGTTCCGACAGCAAGTTCCGAATGCGTCGATGAACTTCTCTGGTATAGTTCGGATTGCCACCTTCAGCGCCTTGTTGGGGACCCCGTCCGGGCCCCCTCAGAACGTATGGCGGACGAACGTACGTCAGCATATAACTCAATACGGGGAAGGAGGTGACTGGGGCAGTTATGAACACCACTTCTGCCACGGAGCGGCGCTGGCATCGACATCAACACGAAAAAGACATCCAAGCTGATTAGAAAAATGTACATTTGCCGATTGCCATTGATACTTCTGTCACTCTCTTTACACACGCTACTAACCTGTTGTGAAATTCTAAATTTAATAAAGTTTTGTTATTTGTTAACGACACTGTACTATTGATTGAACGCGTAGGACATCATTTCCATTACGAAAACCTCAAATCAATGTATCTTTTCGTTTTATTGGTAAGACCAACGGTGACACCTGTTGAACTGGCATTGTAGCTTAAAACTCAACAAATACTTATATACCACCCCACACACATCACATGTGCAAAAACTTCCAACCGTCAATCTGGGACTACTCAGTGATTTCAGAGCGGATCTTATTCTTACTCTCTTACATCAACTGAAGCACACGAAAGTGGACATGGCGACATGAGGTTGTCTCATGGCAGCATGTTGGTCTGCGTGAGATGATTCGTTACATAACTACGAAACTATGTTTCGATAGGATAATTTCGGCTCGTATCCAGACTGCACGAATTGGAAATATGGCAAATCCTGCCCAGATCCTAGGTGCATTATATATGATAAAAAAGAGAGTTGGTGCTGGGGTCGTTGGATCATCTGGATCCTCCTCGCTACGGTCTTCTGGCTCAGTGAACTGAATCCATGTCATTGAATCCTGCACCACGCCGCGCCGGGACAAATCTAATTCAGATTTGATAATTCGTCTCAAAAGCTCTGACTGAGAATGATGGAAAACCTATCAGTTCATTCTCTATGGGAGCAGGGAGCAAATGGAAGCAGGAGGTGCATGCTGGTAACGTGCATCGTCCGAAACTGGTTTATGCCAACAAAACGTCAGTTAAGCCACATGGAATAGTTGACGCGCTGTGTTCCACTAGGGGTTAGGGAAAACGAATAGTGTACAACCTCTTATCAGTGCTGCCACCAGTTGCAGCCGATTAGGTTAGGTTAGAGGGCTGCCGTGATCACCACGACACACATATACCACGTCTGGGTCCTTTGTGATACCTCACGGGATAAATTATCCCGACCGTCCTATGCCCCGAACCAGCCTGAGCGTACAATAAACCGTTGGAGGTGGCCAATATCGACGTTTTCCAAATCTCCCAGCTCGGCGAAGAAGTATTCACCAAGAGTTGACCTCCTCATGCCCGCCAAGCCGATTACAATTACCAAAAGATCACTGGAGTTGAATTCCAAAAGACAAACGTAGTTGATGCCTCTCCTCAGGACGATACTTACTCAAGGTTCACAAGTACGATTGTCATAGAGTATCGATGAATTGTTTACCGTGCGTCCTTTGATTACTCCGTTGTAATTGTCACAACTTCTGAATCAGGGCTATGCCAAGATTTTCTCTGGTTAACCTAGCGACCATCGCATCCGAGGCTGCTTTGGCGCGGTGAATCTTAGCCTGTACCACGCGAATTCTTGGACTACTTGTCTGCTGCATTGCCTAAAGACGTCGAGTTTCGTACCGTATCGCCAGGTAGTGGGCAATCTATCTCCATGGGGGCAATATCTGTGATATATGATGATATTTTTCCCTGTTTAACTGTGGTATATGGGGCTGTAAAGTCCGGTGTATACATTTAGCAACTACAGCAACTCTCTTGAGTGCAGATCTGGTTCTGTCTGGATAAAAGACCGGTCAGTCGTTATGTATGGAAATTGATGCAAATCCATGTGAAACGAACGCACAATTTCGCTACTATATCTACCACATTTGTTTACTGAATGTTTTGCACTGAAAATTTATTCCGGAAATTAATGCTTGTAAGGCAACCTAGCACGACGAACGAAAATCACAGGTCAAGGCAAATTTTAAATTCAACGGTCGGCAATTATTTGTGATACCTATGTGAATGATGTCAACGCGACATTCTTTGTAAGTTAGTAAATTAATAGATTAGCGTTCATCGCTCTAAAGTGACACCATCCATCACTTAGAGGCGACAACACTATATTGCATTGCTGTCGCAATTGGGAAGAGAACAATGTACAATAGAGTTGGATAAATGGAATCATTTATGTGGCTAAATGTGAAAATGAACATACAAAACTGAATAGGCGACTCAAAGTGGAGTAGAGGTGATGATACGGTGGAGCGTCCAAAAGATGGTAAGCTATTGTTAACATGCATAAGAACAGTACACCTACTTCTTCAGCGACTGATGAATTAATGCGACTGCTACGTCTTGCTTATTTGCAAACCGACATATTACAATATAAAATAATAAATATGAAAAATGGGATATTGTGTTTAAAATCGCGCTTGTGGGCCAAGGGTCTTTTCGAAACTTAAAACTTTTCGTAAGATAGTTAAACGATGGGAAAATGACCAAAGTTCTCCATCAACCAACCGTGATGAATGTTGGCGTGTGTAGATACATCTTTTTCCTCTCTGCCGTTTCAGACCACTCTGCGGCTTCGCGTTGCTCTTTCTGTGGTATTGACACTTCGCCCATTCTGGCATTATAATATCAGCTTCCTTCTGCAGACAACTCGGTCTTGGATCATATCATCGCCCAGATTAGATTCTGACAGAAAACCACTATTCCTAACATACCTTTATTTAAAAGAAAGCGATTCGAGAAACAGTACCTTGTTAACATTCAATTTATTTATTTATCAAAAACCTAAAGAAAGCATGGGCGACCGGTAGCGCAGTGTGTTGAGGCATCAGTCTCATGTTTGACCACGGCGTTTCGGCTTCGAACCCCGTCCACGACGACGTTCATGGCCATGGATCTACAGGAGGTGCATGCTGGCAACTGCATTCTCCAAAACCAGTTTATGCCGTCGGAACGTCAACTACTACTACTTTGCCTTAACCCCTAGCGGGGCATAGCGCGTCAACTACTCCTGCGCGCCATCGTACTCTGTTCTGGGCAATGGGGCGCAACTCCCCAAAAGACTTACCCATTACCTGACACTCCTTTGCCACAGATCGACGCCATGTGATTCGAGGACCCCCTCTTGGTCGGCCTTGGTTGGAAATGGGGTTCCATTTCATGGCATGCATAGCAATGCAGTTATCACTCTTCCGCAATGTGTGACCTATCCACTGCCATTTTCGCCTGCATATCAATTCGTCGATTGGCATCTGACCCGTACGCCGACTTAGCTCTTCATTTGATATTGTTTCGGGCCAGAAAATTCTTAAAATTCGACGAAGACATGAGTTGACGAAAACTTGCAGCTTTCTGGTAACTCCTACGGAAACTTTCCATGTACTGCTCCCATACAAAAGCACTGATAGTACCAGGGAGCGAAACAGGCCCAGCTTGGTTTTAATGCTGAGATAACTGCCCTGCCAGATTTTGAGAGGGAGAGAAAGAAAGTATTATACATATAATGAAGTACACAATTGAATTTGTAGCCAAGCAAAAGTTTGTAATGTCTTGATAATAATTGCTGTCGCTTAATATAGGTTTTATATGCATTTAGTGTATTAGAATGAATAAAGTTATAAAACCGATAAAAATCGATCGACTTACATTATTGTAATGGGCTGGTAGGTAGGCATCCGAAGATATCCATGGGTCCATTCCCGTATTTTCGTTTCCCTAGGGTTGCAATATAGACCGTGTAGGTTGAGAAGCTCCATTTGACAAATAAACAATTACCCTTAACGGTTTATGCTTGTTGGAGACGTGGCCGGGATTTTCGCCGCTCGTCAATCCTGTCATTATCATATTCTGTCTCTGTCATTATCACATCGTATGAAAAAAAGGGAATAGTAAAAAATGAGACGGTACGAGTATTGAGAAAATTTATCTCCTGATTTAAGCTTCGCATACCCGAAACGCGTTGGGGACACGATACCCGTTCAGTGTAAACACCAAAACGGGTATACATTTGTGGACGACAGCGCGTAACTTGTTGGACTACGTAGCGTATTGAACCGTTGATGTAAGTGTCACCATACACTGTCGAACTCGAACTCGAGCACGAACCTGGTACAAATGTCCCCTGACCTGACACACACATACACTTCACATAGGTGTGAAGAAAACCGGTCAACT
The DNA here is from genome assembly GCA_964017055.1 of Chloromyia formosa. Classification (NCBI taxonomy): domain Eukaryota; kingdom Metazoa; phylum Arthropoda; class Insecta; order Diptera; family Stratiomyidae; genus Chloromyia; species Chloromyia formosa. Next base: position 53,282,124 of record OZ024815.1, on the reverse strand, counting down.
TGTACTAGGTTCGTGCTCGAGTTCGAGTTCGACAGTGTATGGTGACACTAACACGTGCATATTCAACAACATGCACGATTAGATACAGTTAAACCAAAATTGTTCACGCTGCTGAGTGAAAAAAACGGTCCACTTGTGCCATGTTCGAGATCGAGTTCGACTGTGTATGGTGAGACTTATGCCCACGTTGTTGTACGCTTTCTTCATTCTTTCTTTCCTACGCAGATCTGCACACGGCATAGTATTTATCTCATTACTCAATTGCCCTAACCCCTTGTGGGGCATACCGCGGCAACTGTCCCATGTGGCCCAGTTGACGTTTCGTTGGCATAAACTTGCTTCGGAGAACGCAGTTGCCAGCATATACCTCCTGTTCCCCCATTTAGCCGCCTACCTTGCGACAAGTTGTGAGATGCTGTGGCTTATTAGTACGCCCCGCATCACAGGTGGAAGATAACAAAAACATCCATGGCGACATACGACGACGTTCATCGTGGACGGGACTCGAACCCGAAACTCCGGTAGTCAGACATGAGACTGATGCCTCTACGCACTGAGCTACCGGTCGCCCGTTATCTCATTGCCAATGTATATTTGTGGGGATCCATATCCTTAATAAAAATAAATAACTGGCGCGACATTCCAATTTGAATCATGGGCTCGAGATGAGTTAGCATCATCTTATTTTCTAGATCGTGACGGTCTTGTGCAGAGGTGTGTGATCAGCAACATGCTCAACCGAGTTATTTACTCCATAAATTGGTACTCATTTAACAGCTGAGTAGGCTCATAGTCTTACACGTAAATCCCCTTTTTTATCGATACTACCGAAGAGTCGAACCGGGGCCCTGTGCGTAGAAAGCTAACGTGCTAACCGTTGCGCCATCCGGACTACGATCACTATCCTTATTTAAAAAAAAGAAAAGAGGGAGTTTAAGTCAAGCGGATTCGTCGGATAGGCGAGCGACTGTAAGGGGGACAAATTTTTAATATTTTAATTTCTTCGTTCCAATTTAGCCAAACAAACATGGCGCATTGTCACATTAAGCTGATGACGGTTTGACCATTTTCCAGATTCTAAACCTTTTTTTCTTGATTATCCATTCGATATTACATTAATTTATACATACTTTGCAATAACATACTAAATTTAAAATTTTTCATCATGTTTCAGGTAAGTTCAACATTAGTTATGCATCGACGTTCAACGCACATTACTCGTAAAGTACGGTCGCCCGGCTAACAAAAGTTTAGATCCTACATTAGAATAGCATAAAACATCCGAGGGCATCGTTTGGTAGGTACAAAATATTAAGGATCATGCACAAACAATACACGTGTATTCAAATATGTGAACTGTGAATATTCGGCAGAACATTTCGCAAACAAAAGGCTCATCAATGAGCTTGCTGTAGCTCTGTTCGTAAAAAGTGGACGGGGTTTTTGCTACTTTTTGTTGTTACATATGAAGCATATCACAAGGCTAAGCAAAGACAACGCAAACAAAACATACAAAAGCGGAATAGAAAAAAAATGTGGCCAGATGGTCGCAAATAGTTTAAGTCGTCCGCACAGTCTTAAGGATATCGGCCTTCTATACTGTGTCAGTCAATCGTATCATGCGAATGGACCAATTTACACGAAGTCTCAATATCCTGGATAGGGAGACACGTCGCCGGCCGAATGCAACGAAAACAAGCTAGCCTTCGGCGAAGCGTGAAGGGTATCATACCTTCGTTGTGTTTTGTGGTTCATCTGCCTTTTTGAAATTAGTAGTAAAACTTGTTCCGATTTCACTGTTCCTATAAGAGGTATATGAAATAGTGGGCCAATTTCAACCAAATTTAGGAACGTGGCTTCGCAGTCAATACGATTGAATAATATGCAATTTCGTAAAGATACCTTCAGAAATAAAAAAAGTGTTTCTGACAAAAACTTGATTTTGGGACGGTCGTTCCTATGACAGCTATATGATCGAGTAGTCCGCTTTCAGCCAAATTCGGAAATATGATTTCGCTAAAGATACTATTGATTAATGTGAATTTTGAAAACAATACCTTTAGAAATAAAAAAGTTTTTCTCACAAAGACGAATTTTGGGACCGGTCGTTCCTATGGCAGCTATATGACGTAGTGGTCCGATTCCATTGGTTCCGGCATATATACTGCCTGCAATAGAAAGAAGGCTCTCTACAAAATTTCAGCTCGATAGCTTTAAAACTGAGGGACTAGTTTGCATAGAAACAGACGGACAGACAGACAGACGGACAAAGCTTAATCGACTCGACTCATCATACTGACCAAGAATATATAAAGTTTATATGGTCGGAGATGCTTCCTTCTGTGCGTTGCAAACTTCATGACAGAGTTAATATACCCTATCACATCTGAAGGGTATAAAAACTTAAAGTGCCCGTAACGTTTCTCTGAGTAGTTCCACCACGTTAAATGTTCCCCTCATCCCATATTGAATTGTTCAATAATACTCAGATCGTTCGCGAATATCAATGTTATTTCATGCAGGTTTAGTATAAATGATGCAAAATAAGATCAATAATTATTATAATTATGCGAGTATATCTTGGGAAAAGTTGCATCACAATTATGTCCGCGAACAAAGAATTCTTGATATTATCGAAAAATTTTACACGGGATGACCTACTAAATACAGCATAACTTATTGACTTTAAACACATTGATGCGTTTATATTATATCACCATAACATACTTAAAACCTTAACTTCGACATCAAATAAAATCTACATATCCACACGTAATATTCATATCTATAATGATAGCCTCTAATCATTACGTTTCGCCATCAATAAAATGTTCTACTCATTCACGCAAGGATGCCATGTGCATGCTACACAAAATTTGATAAAATCTAGAGATTTTCAAAAATCTGCCACAAAACTAGATTTCCATACATTTGAAAGATTTCCAAATCGAGATTTGGGACGAGACTTGAAATAAATCTTGTTTCAAACCTTGTTTAATTCGTTTCACTCTCGCTAAATTCGTCTCACTATCGCTGAATTGCTTTGGGTGCTGCTACTTTATACTCCACTCAGCAAATTTCTCGCAAGTTTCCCCGCTAGTCATGAGTCAGGTGTAGGGCTCCTTTTAACCTGTACCTGCTGTACGAAGCTGTCTTTTATCCTGGGATCCGGTCTACGACGGAATCATGACCGCCAGGTTCCAGACCAAAATGAGAAACATCACAATTATACAATACTACGCTCCAACTCAACCCGCCAGAGTTGTGGCGAGAGACTCCTTCTACGAACAACTTAACGCCATTCATAGCAGACAACGGTGCAAGATTTGTGGAGTTCTGCAACTTCCACCGTCTCTTCATCGGTGGTACCATGTTTGAGCCTAAGGACTGCCAGAAAATCTGTTGGTCCTTTGCTGATCAGCACCGAACACAAAATCAGATCACCCATTTTGCCATTAGCAAATCAATCTCCTTTACCGTCAGAATGGATAGGCATTGTGTGCTTCCTGCCGTTGCCAAAATAATAGCTAAAGTCGTCCTGGAAAGACTAAAGGCTCACTTAGAAAGCACAATTGATGAAGAGGATTCCGGCTTTCGATCCGGATTCTCCTGTGTCGATCATATTAACACCTTGTGAATTATCGTCGAGCAATGCGCCGAGTACTATTCTCCGCTTAACCAGCTCTTCGATGATTTCGAGAATGCTTTCGATAGAGTGAACGGGGATTCTATATGGGCGGCCTTGCGCAGGAGAGATATCCCTGACAATCTTGTGGCTATTATTAAGGCAACCTATGATGGCGCGAGATGTCGCGTTCTGCATAAAGGTAAGATGTCGGGGGACTTTGAAAATCGCAGTGGAGTTCGGCAGTGGTGCATCCTCTCACCGATCTTATTTTTCATAGAGATCGGCGATGTGTTGCATGCAGCTATATCTGGATTAGACAGAGGAATTCAGTGGACTTTAACATCTTGACTACGCTGATGACATATGCCTACTCTCCCACAAAATTATGGATCTGTCCGCAATGGCGTTAGATTTTGAGAGGGAGGCGAGCAAGGTTGGGCTGAAGATTAATTCCAACAAGACCGAGGTTCTGAGGCCGCCATTGTGAAAAGGAAATTCTACACCTATTGCCATCAATATTAATGGGCAGCCTGTGGAGAAGGTGGACAACTTCGTCTACCTGGGTAGGATTGTTGCCGAAAATGGTGGTACGGAGCAGGACATCGCTCGTCGTATCAACCAGGCAAATGCACATCTGGTATCCTGTCGAAAATCTGGCAGAGCAGTTATCTCAGCATCAAGACACTCCATTTCCAAACAAGGCCGACCAAAAGGGGGTCCGAAAATCACCTGGCGTCGATCTGTGGTAAAGGAGTGTGAGGCGCTGGGTAAGTCGTTTGGGGAGTTGTGCCCATTGCCCAAAACAGTGCGATGGTCCGCAGGAGTAGTTGATGCGCTATGTTCCACTAAGGGGTTAAGGTAAAGTAGTATTATGCATGCATTCAAAATATCCAAGCAGTCAATATCAGAAATAATATGCTGGCGGCAGAGTCAATTCAAGACACTTTAACGACGATGCCGACCAGTTGCGTCAGGAGCTTTTCGAGGACTGTAAACTTGCGCAGAGAGGCTGTCGACAGGAAGGCTAAACATACCCCTGTAAGGATTATGTGGGTGGCTAAACATACCCCTATGAGGATTATGTGGGTGCCCGGCTGATGAACTGGCCGGTACCTATGGCACGGTCACTTGCGGACATCATAAACGAAATAGATTGGACCATATGGACTAAACTTCAATCCGACTGGACAAACAGAACGAAGTGTAGGATAGCCAGAACCTTCTGGCCATCACCCGATCCGAGCAAGAGCAGGATACTGTTCAAACTCAAAAGAAATAGGCTGAGAGTGACGAGGTCTACTCGCAGGACACTGCCTTAGTGCCTCATGCGAGTAGATTGGGATTGACCTCCAGTAACTTATGCAGAAGATGTGAGATGGAAGAGAACACCAAGGTGTGTTCAACCTTTTGTGAGTGTCCAGCTCTAAATTGGATACGCCTCAACAGTTTACGTGCTTACTGCTTTTAAGTGTAATATGAGGTGACCAGTGCCGTCGCGTTGAATCAGCTGATTTAGTTTAGCGGAGCGTTCATCTGGCAGCTCTAATTAGTCAGCGGTGGGTAGCAAATCGGCCCAAATCAAAGGCCTAATGCGAGCTACGCTAAACGCAATTCTCTTGCCTAACCTAATCTAGGATTTCGTTCCGGGCACTGTGCCCACGTGGAATTGACTGCTAAGCCACGTTCCTAAATTTGGTTGAAATTGGCCCACTATTTCATATACCTCTTATAGGAACAGTGAAATCGGAACAAGTTTTACTACTAATTTCAAAAAGGCAGATGAATTGATTGATGTTGATCACAACATGTTCACCTGAGCATAAGTGGCTTAGAAGACATTTACCCAACCGATACGCAATCGTTGCGCACTCTGAACGCATCCGTAATTGGTGTTTACATGAGTAGCGCTTTTACGGTCCGACACTTAAGAAAATTTCGAGCTGTCACCTAAAAATTCGTACCCGCTTCGATGTATACATTTGACGGGTACCATAGATTTGACGCGCCCTGCGTATTTACACGTCTCATGTATGAGGAACAATCCCATATTAGCATATACTAGGAAAATAATAAGGTTTGAATTTGTTGATAATTTAACCCTAGTTTACCACCACCAATTTCTTACAAGTTTCATGTCATGGGATGCACTCCTTATTTTTGTATCGGATTCTCAACAAAAGGAAGACAGAATCCATCAACATAATCGATTGAAAGGTGGTTTTTATGTTTTCATTAATTTTTAAGCCCAGATGCCACAGTTGTCTAAGAAAGATGATCAAGGATCTGTAACAATATAGAATGCTTATGTGATAGTTATGATCATCACAACATGATCTCTGTCTAACGCCTTCAGTGCTCTAAAGGACTTAGCTATTGTTAGTTATTTTTATGTTATTTTATTAATATTACTATTCTTAGTAAATAAAGGAACATATTATAAAGATTTGTTGGAAATAGTACGTTTTTTCCTCCATCTGTATTGAGTGGAGTGCAATTGCACTCCATGGCGATTTTAATGCCTTTGATCGACAAAAAATCATTTATATTGGACCCCAGATGGTAAACTAGGGTTAATCTTTTATTTGAGATAACTGAGATGCGCGTAGAAAACATAGTAGTAAAACCGACTGCGGGGAAAAATATAAACATCACTTAATCAATTCTACGTGTCCCATACGTTTATCTTTTCAAAAGTACATTTAATTTACTCAAATTTATTATAAAATCAGCTCCGTAGGTCTAGATTTTTCGGAGAAATAGCCCTTCAGACAATGAATTTTTTTTTTTTCGAAAAATGAAAAATCTTCGTTTTTGGGTCTGGTTTGCCTAAATCAGAACAACATCACAATTAAATGTTGTCCTAATTTTTTTTTTCATTTATGTTTTTGGGGCTCTGAAAAAGAATCTTAAGGGTTGCCCCAAAAATTTTCTTGTGTAATTTCAGTTATAAAAAACATAATTTTTTTTGGTATTTTAAAAATATAATGCAATTTATCAAAAAACTTTTTGAAACAAAATTAAAGATCTTGAACAGTTCAATAAAAAATGTAAACGCGCCTTATTTCCGTACTTTCAATAGTTTTCGAGATAACCGCACTTGAAAAAAAAGTAAAAAGGGACAAATCTTCGTTTGTCTAATATATTTTTTTTTTACATGAGAGTATCTCAAAAACGAAAAAATCGCACTAAAGTTTTTTATTCATCTGTTCAAAATCTTTAATTTTGTTTCAGAAAAATTTTCGGTAAGGATAACCGTTTTCAAAATTTTTTTAAAAAATAAAAAAAAAGTGTTTTTTTTTGTGTTTTTGGCTATACATAACTCTAATTTCATAAAAAAAATTGGGTGCCTGAAAACCTTAGATTCGTAATCAGCACTCCAAAAAAACATAAATGAAAAGAAACACTACCCAATTTATATACATATAAATTTTACAGTTCCTGTGAGTGACTAGGCTAATATGTTGAACTCCAAAGGACCGGCATCGTAGGTCATATCAAAAAGCTAGCAAACTTTCTGCGCGAATTCCACACGATTTGTTTATTTTTCTCTTTAAATACCAGTGAAATTTAACAAATACCAGTAACATTTTGCAACAATTTCGATAAGTATACGGAAATCATTAAAAAAATACTTCTCGATGACTATAATGTACGAGTACATCCTATAAATTTGGTTCATATTGATTTGGATTAGCAAATTGAAAAAAGCATGAAGTACATAAGATACACATATTGTGTGAGGTCTGTGATCTAAGAATATTTTCTAAAAATAAAGCAAATGATCATGTTTAAACATTTAATATAAACACGCCATTCACAAAACTTTATGCTTGTAAACGTTTGTGAGCGGGCTTTCTGGGCCGGCATAATTTGCCGGCTACGTTAACGAATGGAACACGCTTGGTTTGCGATCATTTCACCTAGTTTTTTATTGGGAAATTAATTGACCAGAACTTGAAATAGTTTTATAAATACGAGTACATACTCATACTCAATCTTTAGGTTTCTGTTGATTTTAATCTTGGCCAATTACAAGGTGTTTAAGTGGAGTTTTACTCCGAAGGTTGAGCGTTTTGAAGCAATTATATGAACTAATTGATACGATTATATGATAGAATGTGATTGTTGAAATGTTGTAACTTATGGTTTATGGACTTTATTTTTTTTTTAATAACTTTGAATCTAATATTACTTCAAGAAATAAAAAAGTTAAGGAATGTTTTTCTTTCGATTTTAACAAACCTTTGTAGCCATATTTTTAAGTGTACATTCGATTCGTTGTCGCTAAAATGTTGGATGTCCCATATACACAAAAACAGATAATTGTTTATGTCATTTTATGACTTGGAAAGAAGATCAGCCTTTCTCGAAAAATGTATAGAGCACCAGTGTAACACACCTTCTGATGCCTGCTGCAGACAATGGCCCATCACTGTCAGTTGCTATCGTAAATCTGGGCAGTTAGTGGCGATAATGTCTGCCAGCAGTTGGCTGATAATTGTTTTCAGGACAATTTTCGGCCAAACGCTGTCGTTACGAACCGCTATACGCGTAGATATACGATGGCAGTCGCCAGTCATGGCCCATTGTCGGTAGCAGGCATCAGACTGTCCAATGATGGGCCACCGTGAAGAATTTGCCAATGTTGGGAGAAAGGATTGATCATCGAAGGCACGATACCCATTGGATGGCTTCAGTTCCTGTTCTTTTTTTCCTTCATTGATTCGCAAAAAGAAAGATTTCACGAATTTATGTTAGTCATACAATTCCAGCCTTATTTGAATCCTATGAGATCATTTCACTTGCCAGACATCTAAAAATATCTTATTTATCCATCAGAAAATCGACAATTTGATCTCATCTAACAATTTGCATGAGGCAACAATAATTATTGCTCCGTATTTTATTATTCACTTTATTTACTTCACTTTTATTTCCATTTAATTCGATCTTGTTTAGGTATTAATTTGAATATAGTTACTCAAGGTGCCAACATTCTTTTTACCTCTGGTTAGAATGCTTATATTATAGTAGTTACATGTACATTATGTAGATACAAAAATACATTTAATGCATATTAGATTTGAACGGGGCACCGAAATAAGCCATAGCGAAATAAGGCATACGAAATAATCGTTTGGAAACGAAAGTATTCATCGGAAAATAAACGAAAAAAGCTATGCATGGACAATATCGGTTTCAAATCGAAATAAGACATGCGATAAAAGCGAAAATAGTCATGCAGTGTCCAGAGCGAGCGAAGCGAGCGTCCATGTATTTGCGCTAGTGAGGGTTATGATCCCTTAAGCGCGGAGCGAGCGTATAGCGAGCGGAGCCCACACAAGGGACTGTTGTACCCAGAGCGAGCGAAGTGAGCGTTCATGTTTGTGCGATACTGAGGGTTGTGATCTCTTAAGCGCGGAGCGAGCGAAGCCCACACAAGCGACTGTTAATTCACAACCCGCAGTATCACACAAGTGTGCATGGATAATTTCGGTTTGGAACGAGCTGGGCTAGCTCCGTTCCTAGAGCGTTGCGAACCCCCCCATGTAGCCCTAGGTCGCTCGTTTCATTCGTTGTACATGTACCTGCATCCGTTTCGTCCTAGCATATCGGCATCCAGCATTTTTGTTTGGCTATGCACAATTTCAAACCGAAATAAGGTATGCGAAGGAAAGCGAAAATAGGCATGTTTGTACACACTCACCTTCGTTTTAAACGAAATTAAGCATTGAGTGTGAAACTAAAATATAATAAATGCCTTATTTCCAAATGGCTTATTTCATACTCAGGTTTCACTACAACTGGTACTAGCATTGGGTCATATCCATGTTTTCAAAAATCGATTGTCTTCTATCTTAATTTAGAAGTGTATGCAAATTTGTAAAAAAAAAGTATTGAGTGGTTTTAGAAAATTGGAAATATCTTCTTACTGTTGTTCATTCCAACCATTTTACTATCGACACAAATATCTGAACAGAATAGGTGAATTGTTCAGTATGGCGATTCATTAACATCTCTGGTTTTTTTTTCATGTGAATTCTGTTTCTTCAGGTGATAATTTTTAGCAAATGTGAGTGCATGTCTGACAATATGTATATGTAAATTCATACGTACGTAAGTTCGAAACTGTTGTACACCCGACGAACTCGTGAGCCAAGTTTGAGCTGCTGTTCCAAGTGCAGATTTCTGGGGAAAAAAAACGTTGCTATCTTGTTGAGTCATTTAGAATCAATGACCCCTTCATCAAAGATGAGTTCTGAAGTTTAAATCGACTGCAATGGTTCATGTGAGGCAATAGTCTAAAATCTCTGAAAATTACTCGTGAAAACAGCCTTCCGCGAATATCACTCTCGCACCAGTGACAGCTAGCATCCTATAATGCTCAATCTTCTGTGAAGTTCGACTCGGCTCGAGTATAATGTGACCAGGATAGGGTATGATTGCTAGGGTGACCTCAAAAACATGCTTGGTTTGTCTCTTTCAAGATGAACTTCCATTTTGAATCAAAAACTGAACTGTAAAATTCCACAGACCCTACGATCATGTGGCTGGGACAAATACAAAAATCGTAATAGCTTTACAAAGGGCAAAACGTAGGTTAGATTAGGTAAGAGGGTTGCCGCCCGCGCAACTCGCAGTAGGCCTCCGATTTGGGCTCATTTGCTACCCTCCGTTGGCTAATTAGAGCTACCAGGTGACCACTCTGGTAAATTGAATCAGCTGATTCAACGAGACGTCACTTGCCATCTTTGCTACCTATTGAAAGCACCTACATAGATGTTGAGGCGTTTCCAATTTAGAGCTGGACACTCACAAAAACTATGTTAGATTGTGTCGTATTCCATCTCGCATCTTCTGTATAAATTGCTGGAGGTCAGTCCCAATCTTCTCGCTTGAGATGCGGTAAGGTAGTGTCCTGTGAGTAGACCTACCGTCGTCTGCTCCTGCTCAGATCAAGTGATGGCCACAAGATCTTGGCGACCCTACAAACCGTTCTGTTTGTCCAGTCAGATTGTAGTTTATAAGAATGAATGGAGTGTATCACTACCAACTCAATACAACAATATTTAGTTGGCAATGCACTCCACAAAAGTTACTCAGCATTAAAGCCGATCGCACTAGCCGACTGGTTTCGTTTGGGAAGACAATACAAACATGGGAGGCAAAAATGGGGAATGGCAAAAAAAATTGGACGATAAGGATGGAATGGTTGACAGACGGTGCAGATTTCGTCGCGCTCGCATCGGGGACCAGGCGTAATGGGACCGTCGGCCTCTGGTTTCGTACCACCGACATATCCTTACTCATCAGGTGCTGCCATAGATCTGCTGGTGGAAGCAGCACTACCAGACCATAATACGGTTCATTACAGTTCTCAGGACACCCGTAATACTCATTGGTTTATTGACATTGGTTTTATTCTCGGTGGCTTTCCACCAAACGACCGCTCCATACACAATTGTTGGTCGCACTACTCATGTAAATATGTAATAGGCCGTGTAAGGTCTGAGGGTTCATGTACTGGAGTAAGCCGACCGACACGCAAAGAGGGCTGCGCGGGCCTTACCAATATCGTGCTTTACGTTAGCGCCCCAGAACAGTTTCCTATATAGTATTAGGCCCAAATATTTAACACTGTCATCAAGGTATAGTGTTACTCCGTTGAGGGAGGGTGTGGTAATTTTCGGCACGTCATATTTCCTTGTAAAAAGTATTAGTTCGGTTTTTGTCGGGTTAGCCTTAAGACCAGCTTCGCCGGCCCAGATTTGGATCTAGTCCAGCGGCGGGTTTGAGGGAATTTACCTCTCACAAGCACCACAATTGCTTTGGCATATGCCACCACATCAAAGCCGCTGGCTCTTAACCTCCTTAGTATTTCGTTGACCGTCGGGATTCAGAAGAGTGGGGATAATATTCCTCCTTGCGGTGTACCTGTACTAACTGTCTTCTTTTTTTTTTGACCTACAAAAAGGTAGCTAAGCAAATCCGACGCCCAAGTAGTTAGGGTTGGGTCAACCCCGTAACAGGTCATAGCATTAATAATGCTTGTCATAGTGACATTTTTGAAAGCCCCCTCGATATCTAGGAAGGTTGCTAGCGTAAATTCCTTTTGTTGTATGGATTTTTCTATCGTCCCCGAATACCTTGTGTTGCGCCGTTCCCACTGATTTGCCCGAAAGATTAGCCTATGCACTTATGGGAGGATCAGAGATCGTGTTGATCCTCAGCCTCATAACCCACCTACAGCCAATGTGGTTCCATGGCCGTCTATGAGGAACCACCCAACTGAACAAAAGTGCTACCAAAACGGACGGGCTCAACCCATGGACCTGAAAAGGAAGGGGCTTTTAAAGGAAAAGATGACTTTAAGTCTACTCCATCCTTTTATTAGATAAGGATAGTAAATGTAACAGATAATATCAAAAATTTATACGATTTGTTTTTCTACGTATACTGTTGGGTGTACAACTTTGCTATCGCCGTTTTTTCCTAGAATTAAAGGCTTAATTGTCAAAAAGTACTTACAGATGTATTATTCAAAGTACTCTCGCTAGCGATGGATAGCGACAACTTTCGCCCATCTCTCCGGCAATTTCCGGATTCCATCTCGGAAAAAGCAGGCGTCTTTCGACGCGATCCATGATTGGATCCATTTTTCGACTTCCTCGTACGAACGAAAATTCTGATCAGCCAGGCCGTGCGCCATGGAACGAAACAGATAGTAGTCGGAAGGAGCGATTTCCCATTTCAGGGCTTCAGAGTATGTCTTGCCCACGTTTGCGACGTGTGGCCGCGCATTGCCATGCTGGAGGATGACTTTGTTGTGTCTCTCTTGGTACACACCGAGCTGGTCCCACCAAATGTAAAGCATAACCTTGGCGCCGTGAATATTCGGTTTTCCGTCGACGTTCAGGCATGTCCGGGCATTCCCCATGACTTTCTGCGCTTGGGATTATCGTAACGGACCCATTTTTCGTCGCCGGTTACGATGGGATGTAGAAATTCCTTCCGATTTTGCCTTTGAAGCAGAAGTAGGATTGAGTTAGTTGGTATTAAAGATGGTCCACATCCGACCCAAGGAACCCCTAAAATAAAATAAATAACTGACGCAACAGTCCAATTTGAACTACGGCCTCGAGATGAGTTAGCATCATCTCATTTTCTAGATCGTGACGGTTTTTTGTACAGAGGTATGTGATCAGCAACACGCTCAACCGAGTTATTTACCCCATAATGGGTACTCATTTAACAGCTGAGTGGGCTCATAGTCCGACACGTAAATCCCCGGAATCGAACCGGGGCCCAGTGCGTTGAAGGCGAACGCGCTAACCGTTGCGCCATCCGGACTACCCTACCTCCCCTACAAATGAAATTTAAAATAAGCGATAACTTACGATAAAATAAAGCTAGCGAGTTGAAATTTTGGTCAAATGTTTGTAGTAGAATTCAGCTGGCTGATATTAAAAATACGTAAAATTCGACCGATGGAACCCCTACTTGCCCTACAAATGAAACTTCAAATAAGCGATAACTTTCGATAGAATGAAGCTAGAGACTTGAAATTTTGTTTGAATGTTTGTAGCATGATCTAATTGGTCGGTGGCAATGATGGGCAAGATCCGACCCAAGGAACCCTTCCCTCCCCTACAAATGAAACTGCAAATAAGCGATAACTTTCGATAAAATGAAGCTAGTGACTTGAAATTTTGGTCAAATGTTTGTACTGGGATCTAGTTGGTTGTTATTAAAAATGCGCAAGATTCGACACTAAGAAACCGCTACCTCCCCTACAAGTGAGACTTCAAATAATCAATAACTTTTGATAGAATGAAGCTAGCTACATGAAAAATTCGACAAATATTTGTAGAATGGATTAGTTAATTGATTTTGAGAATGGTCAAGATCCTCCCGAATGAGTGCCAATCTCCCCTATAAACTAGCCATATAAAAAACTCACTTTGAATGCATATACATACATAGTCGTTGCCAATTGGTACATTTGGCATCACCACTAGGTCTGTAGAAGACTAGGGTATATACGCTTCGAAGTGAAGCTTCGGTCTGGTGTTTTACTATGTATAGGATATCCCGCATCGAAATGTTCATAGCTCAAGGGTAAATTTTACTTTTCATTTGTTGAAAAGCACCACCTAATTCGGTTTCTTTGAGAGAAACCTTAATGCTGTTGTCGATGGAATATCTTGGCAAGTTACTCAAAACCACACTTTACCTGTTAGGAATTATCTTAAAATATATCAAAAAGGGGGCGTTTAAAAAACAGGGTGTGTTTTTTGCCCCGTCGCGTCGGGCCAATGCAATGATCCATTCTATGCGTTTGTGTGTTTGTACGTTAGTCCGAGCACTTCCCGTGGTCCGATCTTAACCATAATCGGTATGTAGGTTCCTTGAGGGACCCCGATCTCGCAACGGTGGCAGAAAATTCGGTCATCGACTTGACTAACGGTATATTCTGCTGTGTTTAAACTAAAGTTCCTCGGCTAAGTCTTTTTAAAAATCACTCTTCCAGGCTTCTCCCGTAGTCCGATTTCAACGAATTTTGACACGTGGCTTCCATGGGTTATTATAAATAATATATGGTGGCACTTTGGTCCTGATGCAGGTTTGCGTCAGGATAAAAGGACCATTTTTGACATTAATGTGATATCTAGACAAGATGGGTATCATGTGACACAGTTTGTTCAGGCGAATGCACTAGACTACTGTTGAAAATACTTTGGCAAAAAAAAGGACATTCTGAATTCTGAATTAAAGTTGATGGTTTTTTGAGTCCTTTGGCAATGAAGTGATGTATAGATGGATATTATATGACTGGGCGTGCTGAGACGAATGTACTAGACTATTGCTGAAGTTATTTCGGGTCCTTTGGTGAAAAAGAAAAGGACAGGTTAATAGAGATTGTATCTGTTGCTCAGTAGATGCTGCATATGTGATTCAATAATTACTGAGCCTGTGGTTTAATAGATACTGTATCTGTAACTTATTCGATGTTGTGTATGTTGGCCAATAGATACTGTGTCTGTTCTTTGTGGATTCTGTATCTGTTACTCAATAGATACTGTATATTTTGCTCAGTGAATGAATCGTGGCGAAAAGGACAACTTTTTTCAAAGAAAATCATAGACAACTTAAAGACTAACGGATCAAAATTAAAAAAAAATGTGTTTGCATGGGACTGGCCTAAAGTGCCGATGAACATCATCGCTCTTTTTGTGTCGTTTTGTGTATACAAGTACATAATCTTTCTTTAGCATGGGAAGAATATAATTTTATGATGATTACAATCTCAAACTCTTCATATTTTAAAGTCGTATTTCCCCTTATTTAAACATAAAGGATCAATACTTCAGCATCAATCGGGTACTCAAGAGCAGAAACGTTGCGCAAATCGTCAGAGAATAAAATTTATGATAGTCAAGCCAAGGATAAAATGAGGTCAAGTTATTGTTTGGTGCTTTTATTATCCTAGAACACTCTTCAGAGTATCTGCAACTTGAACCACGAAAAGTAAAAGCATTTATAGGAAAAATCGATAAAAAGGCAAATGCATTATAATCAGACGATGGCGATGAATAGAAGAGTTGAAGACGCTATAAAATAGCATAAAGTTGTCGACGATATTACCCCTTTTAGTTAGATTAGATGACTGTTTGTGGACATTATTTTGTGGTTCAGTTTCGCATGAGGAAACATTATGACCTCATCGCCACATACTGCATAGCCGCAAAAAACCATCATTTTGGTGGCGTATGTCGCAATGTGTCTTTTTAATGTCACGACCACCACGTAGTCGTGTAGACGGCCCATGTCGGTTTAGTTGAAATTCGATACATTTTTGTTTTGGCGGATAAAATTGAAACCTAATTTAAAAGTACTATGGGGTGCTTCATAAAAATGTCAAGAAAAAAAGGTCATTCATTGATTTTTTGTGGTGAATTTGATATTGCGAAGTTGAATACAATTTTATGTACTTGTATTCAAATCAAGAACTGTAGAATAATGTTCGTCTAAAACCCTTGTACAGATCCAGATGCTTTGTTGCGCAGTAGTGTTGCGGGGTTCGATGTGTATTTTGCGCACGTTATTGATTCCCAAACGAAGTGGGATACTTGATACAATTAATGGAAATGATGCAATTAAGTAACCAAGGCTTTTTTTTTTGTTAGAGCAGGTGGGGAATCTTGCATAAGATACCGGCTATATCCGACGCGCACTTGCTGTCGTCCCATCAGCTTTGCGGAGCCACCTCTCGGTATTACTTCACAGGACTGGATTTGGCTAATCAGCCGTCATTCCGACATGCCGACTTTCGCCTCTTTTCGGATTTTTTTGTGAATATCGCAAATATAGTAGTGCAATCCACTGAATATCAGTTAGTTGCTGTGATTTCATCATATGCTCTACAAACTTCTCTGGGCTAATAACTCCACCCAATTCCCCTTCTAGCTCGTCTCTTCTTCTACGACTCCTTTATATCTCTGACTCTCTGGTGAGTTATCCATCTTTCTCTCTCAATTGCCGTAACCCCTTGTGGGACATAGCGCGTAAACGGTTCCATGTGACCCAGTTGACGTTTCGACGGCATAAACTGGTTTCGGAGAATGCAGTTGCCAGCATGCACCCCCTGCACATCCATGGTCACGAACGTTGTCGTGGACGGGATTCGAACCCGAAACGCCGGTAGTCAAACATGAGACGGATGCCTCAACACACTGCGCTACGGGTCGCCCCCATCGACATCCATCTTTAACCCATGTAGGTACTCTCTGTATCCACCATGGCCTGAAAGAAACTGAGTCAAGTAGTGGTTTAACTCACCGTGTTTACGGTTTACGCACTCGTCGATCCGCGGGATGAGAGTGTATGTCCAACGACTTGTGGACGCCTGATCCCAGCATATCCTCCCAAATTCTCAGTAACTTGGCCCTTTCTCTGCTTCTCTGCCCCTCTGACTCTGCACATGGCACCAGGTGTCGATCGGCGTAGAGTCTCTCCATTTCACCTACTCCTATTACTTGGGATCAATCCAGAGACAATATAGGCCGCTTCATGGGATGTAATTCGGTGTGCGCAGCATACCCTCATGGCGCTCCTCCGATATACCGAACGGATATCCTTGGTGTTGCAATTGTAGCGTAGCGCACTACTCCATACCAGTGAAGCGTACAGCAGAATTGAGGTTATTATTCTTGATAATTGAAGCCTCCTATTCGTTCTAGGACCACCGATGGCATTGGCATGATCTTTGTAAGAGCAGTAGTGACGTTCGCCGCCTTCTTGCATACATGTTTGAGATGCGCTCCAAAGCTCAGCTTCGAGTCAATCATCACTCCCAAGTACCTAACGGCTGGTTTGGAAGTAATGTACTTGAACAAAAATGGTGCATAAACTATTTTGTGGATGCGTTTCAAAGACCACATATTGAGCGAACCATGGTCGCGTCAACCGATTGGTCGGCCGATACTGTGATCGCTCAATGTCTATTGTAAACGATTTTTTGGTTGATTGCTCGGCCCACGGGATCATTCAGTGGCTGTGGCCTATAAATTGAATTGATGCATATTTGGGGTTCGATAGCGCTGATTATTTGTATTTTTAACAATATATACCATATAGTGTCTACTATAAAGTGTTTAAAACTGTTGCGAGATATTGTGTAGCAACACTTTAAGCAATCTCGCAACCAGCTAGACGTAGCTAGTATTTTGTTTCGGCGGTCCACGCATCTGATCAGACTATTTTGTGATGGAGAAAATGGTATTTAGCTCAGTATATTGGGCTCATCACAAACTCAGCAGAGAGGATTAATACAGGAGAGATTCACCATCACCGACATTAAGTTCATTATTTGAAAAGTTTTTTTTACCACTTGAAGCTATGGGCATCTTTCTTACCTGGGGTTTAAGTTCAAAAACTATATACCTACCTACAAATTTAATATCTGGGACGATTTTCGCGGAGTGCGTATATTTCTCGATATTTTAACAATCACGAAAAGTTTCCCAACCAAAATTTTTGTTGACAAAGCTCACGGGCGTCCTCAGCACTAAAAAATAAAAAAAAAATATTTGCTTACCAAAAATCAAAACCAAACCTCGGTTAAGCTTAATGATTGCTTCTTTGTCTGTATTCACGTCGAGTTTTCCACATTCTACGAAACCAACAAGTTCCGTGAAAGTGACTTGATTCTCTGACTCCGAAATTGTAATGTTTTTTTTTTAACCATGTACAGTAGAACCCCTTTTAACTGGTCTCGGATCAACGGATCCTCGAATTAACTGGCCTTCCCCATGGAACGGAGAACGAACAAAAATGAAGAGTCTTGACTTTCAAAAAATCTTTGGAAGGTCAAAAACAGAAAGAAAATTACTGAGTTTTTCATGCCTGCTACAGACAATGGGCCATGACTGCCAATGTGAAGCCATTGCCATTGTGTATATACACGTAAAGCGGTTAGTGGAGATGCCGTTTAGCAGAAAATTGTTTTTAAAGTCATTATGAGCCAATTGTTGGCAGCCACCATTGCCACAAACCGCTATCTGCCCAGATTCACGATGGCAGCTGACAGCGATGGGCCATTATCTGTAGCAGGCATCAAACAATGATATGTACATATATACAGTTCATAATACCTTATTAAATAATATTTCATGTATAGTTATTATGTAATATATGATGAAATTTGTGGCTTCTTTTTGAGCAAAAATCTATTTTTTACGAGAACCTCGAATTAATAGACCAAATGGGTAACCGACCAGACCGACTAAGAGGGGTTGTACCGTATATCTTAGTGAAAAGATGCTTGGATAAAATTCTTGTGCCGGTCTTAACTACTTAAGCGCCCCGTTCAACATTTCCTAAAAGCAACACCAAAATAGGCAAATATATCTACATCTACTACCTTTCTACCTACTACCTTTCACGTCAATGATAAAATATTTAGAAAATAGTCGAAAAATTAGTAATGGACGGTTTGGTGGGCATCCGAAGTGCCCATAGGGCCGGAGCCTAAGGTAGCATCCGGGTGTCCGGGTGTAATAGGGCTTTCGACCTCTGGTTTCGTACCACCAACAGATCAGTAATCATCAGGTGCTGCCTTCGATCTGCCGATGGAAGCAGTACTACCAGACCAGAATATGGTTCATTACAAATGGTCAAAACGCTCTGAAATCTACGGCGCCCAATGTGAGGTCAGTGTGATTATATCGTGTGTCTATGACCGGTAGCGCAGTGTGTAGAGGCATCAGTCTCATGTTTGACTACCCGCGTTTCGGGTTTGGCAACTGCATTCTCCGAAACCAGTTTATACCAACGAAACGTCAACTGGGCCACATGGAACAGTTGACGCGCTATGCCCCACAAGGAGTTAGGGCAAATTGAGAGAGAGAGAGAGAATCAAATTACCGTTAGTCACAAGTCACAAAACCTGATGCATTTTTATAGCATTTGTTATGACTATACATTAAGGCTTTTTTTCATCCTACGTCAGTGAAAAATGACGGCTATTTTCATTCATGCACCCAATGTAAGGGCAGTGTGATTTTATCTAGTTTTATCTAATTAATGAATCCGAAAGTGGCAATTGAATAGGCATCCGGTGCCGTTATTCACAAAACGAAAAGAAACAATACCATTTTATTCTTTACCTGTTATACCCTATGATTTTCAAAATGTAACGTCTGGTTTAATTTCTTAGGCAGGAAAATTCGCCTGTTTATCTGACATGCTGTTCAATGGGCCTGTCTACATTATCATATTTTTATTCAAATTCAAAATATTTCAGGAGGGGTCCTGGCTACGTCACTGCCCGCAACTATGTTGAGTGACAAAATATCTCGGTGTGTGTACTAGGGCTAAAAAAATCGGGTATTTGGATTTCGAAATTGGGAAGACATAATAGCTGCTTTCGATTCATTAACCCGGCTTCACAGACCGAAAAGAACGCCACGGCTCTGCGACGAGCGAACTTAAACAGCCACCATACTGATACTTCGCCGTCGTGATGGCGAATTGCGTACTCCGTATACATTTAGACGGGGCGAGAGGAGTTGATGTTCAACCAATTTGCTTTCAACTTTGCTCCGATGAGATCCCATGTGAGAGCTGGATTAAAACCAGTCTGTCGTTTTGTATGAAAATGATCCGAAAATTGGTTGAATCGAAAAGGGCTAATATTATTATCCATTTAACCATACTGTTTGACGACTTCTTTTACATTTTTTTCGCAATACCATCATTTCTTTCCTATGAAACTTCGTCAGTTTTTGGCCATAAAATTTACATCGTAGACTTCTTTTGCCAAGAAGATCGTCAACTTTTTTTTAGGAAAATGGCTCACTACTTTTTAGAATACCCTTCACATGTACAAGTACTTTTAATTTAATTTATTTAATTTATGTATTAGTCAAATAAACTATTAAGAATAATATGCATAATAAATTGCTTGAACCATTCATCATCGTTGAGTTCATTTAAATACTGACTTCAGTTCTACTTTATTCCAAATTCAACTTAATTAATAACTGCCATAAACATAATTGGCGGAATCAACTAAATCAACTCTGATGTTGAAACTATGCTCACATCTAGATTGAATCTGAAGGAAAAAATGAGTTGACCTGTTGATGTTAAGGCAAATATTTGGTAAATTAGTTCTTTTTTCATGTCTACTATGTCATAGTACATGAATAGATATTAGATTGGCCAGAAAAACAGTTCTGGGTACGGTCTTTTGATTAATAAGACCCACTCCGAAAAGAATTAGATAAGCTGCCAAAACGTTTTGTCGTTCTATTCCAGGAAATTAATGCCAGTAGTCAAGACAATCGTAAGGAATGCCTGGGATCGGCTGAAGCAAGGAATTTCCATTTCGTAAGACTTGTCAAATTATCTGCATATCAAACTTTTTGTGGGCGGGTAAAGATTGAATGATATATGCCATTTGACAATGAAAAATATGCAAAGTGATTCGATATGATGTCAACCCTCATAAATTGTTCGATTTAAATCAATTGGCATTGAAGGTGGTAGCAATTCAGAGTCAAGGACAAGGATTTGTGAACTCTGGATTGATGAAGTGTATTTAAAGTGTTGAAAATTTAAATTTATGATAAAATCTGAATAACATATTTGGATATTATTCAATTATTGAATTCCTTTATACCTGGAGGCGTATACATTTCGAATCTGTGTAAAGCATTCCCAAAAAGAACCGACTGGGGTAAATTTAGGGAGTGTCTCGAAGAAACACTTTCCCCCATACCGTGCCAACCGTGTAGTAGGCAGGAGCTGGATGCCATGGCACAAACCCTGGCAGCAGCGCTCGGTAATTCTGCCACAAAATCATGCCCAGTTATCAGACATAAAGGAAGGAGGAAACCGCCCTGGTGGAATGCTCGGATTGGAGAGCTAAGGGCTGTGAGCAGAAGAAGCTTCATCAATGTGGCGAAGTCCTCGGGGTTAGACTCCGATTGGTCAAACTACAAAGGAAACCTAAAACTCCTTGAAAAATAAATCAGAAGGTCTAAGCGGGAGTCGTGGAGGAGTTTCTTTGAACAAGTTGAGGGATCCAGCAAAACTTCCAGATTGCGGAAAATTTTATCCACTACTCCAAATATGCGAAGCTACATATTTGCAGAAACAAGATGGGACGTGGACAACCTCGAGTGAAGAAACTATCGAGGTCTTGTTTGACACTCACTTCCCTGATAGCTCACCTGGTGGAATGCCAGAGTACTCTCGGACTTTAATAGCCCCCTGTGATTCTGGTTCTATTCTATCGAAGAGTAGAATAGTATGGGCTATTTATTAATAGTTTTGACCCGTTTAAGTCCCCGGGACCGGATGTCATTATTCCGGCGGACGTACAACAAACGATAGACATGGTGTATCTCTGGATTGAGAGCATGTTCCGGGCCTGTTTGGAGCTGGTACCATGTGCTGGTATTCCCCGCACATGGTGGGATGTGAATGTGGTTTATATACATATATATTTTACATACATACACCAACGCGAGCAATGGAGGCATGGGACTGCCGCCGTTGGACTTATTTATAAAGAAAACGGCGGCGCTTTCGGCAATACGCATGGAAAGGGATGCCATGTGGCATCGCTTTGGAACTAGCAGCGGTCATAAGAGCTTCCTAGACATTATTCATGATGAGGTCAGGGAGACTCTAATGCCGGTAGAAGGCATGAGTAGACGTAAGGTAGTTGAAAGACTACACAAGACTCACATTGCAGATGGAAACATACATAATGAGTGTATGTACAATGACATCAGCATTTTTACTGATGGCTCTTTAATGGACGGTAAAGCGGGGGCGGGGGTTTACTCTGAAGAGCTAAACCTAGCATGTGCGCTTAGTCTAGGAGAGTATGTGTCCGTATACCAGGCAGAGATGCTTGGCTTGTTGCATGCGTTGGACCACCTGCTTGAAGGTCAGGTGCGGGGGAAGAAAATCCTTATTGCACTGGACAACCAATCGGTGATCAGACGCATGCAGCAGACGAACATAAACTCTAAACTGGTACTAGAGTGTGTCCGGAAGCTCAACACGTGTGCCTCAGAAAATGAGGTTACGCTGATGTGGGTAAAAGGACACATAGGTACAACAGGAAATGAGGCGGCGGATGCCCTAGCAAAACAGGGATCTGCGGCAACTTTCATTGGCCCAAAACCCAGAGTTGCTCTGGGGAACGGCATGATTGGAGCGAAGGTTGGGAAGTGGATGGACTCCATGCATCAACAAAGATGGCAGGAGCTAGTCACTTGCAAACAAGCTCGGAATGCAATGACCAGCCCTTTAGGCAGGGAA
The DNA here is from genome assembly GCA_964017055.1 of Chloromyia formosa. Classification (NCBI taxonomy): domain Eukaryota; kingdom Metazoa; phylum Arthropoda; class Insecta; order Diptera; family Stratiomyidae; genus Chloromyia; species Chloromyia formosa. Next base: position 53,259,656 of record OZ024815.1, on the reverse strand, counting down.
GCGAGAAAGGTACTTAGTTATAAATGGAGTACCCTAAGCTGGATAACTGCCTTGGTCACAGGGCATGGTAATTTTAAGGCTCATCTGGCCAAGATGAAAATCGGGGAAGATGACGTTTGCAGGCTATGCCTGGAGGAGGCCGAGACGGCAGCACACATTGTGTGCGAATGTCCAGCACTGGCTAGCACGAGGTTGAGGATCACAGGCAGGCACACGATAAGTGTAGAAGCCATGAGTGAACTCAGCTTCAAACAAATGCTAGCAATAACACGGGACTCAGTGATGAAGAAAGAGGTCGACAATTATCAGTCCACATCTGGAAGCCACTGATGACCGGGAGGGGGCGAAAATGCACCCAAACGTTAGTGGTCTGCTTCGGCTATCCCCCAGAATATATAATAATATATATACATATATATCATATATAATATACTCTTCCGCCAGTCGTCAGGTACTTTTTCAGTTGTCCAGATCTTAACTATTAATTTATGGATTCGACTGATCAGCGGGGTCGCGCCTTCTTTCAGAAGCTCTGCGCGAATTTCGTTAATTCCAGGCGTTTATTTGGGTTTAATGGGTCAAATGTTGTATGTATAGTGAGTATCCGTCCTCCATCAGGATCGTCTGGGATTTATAGGTCTTCCGACTGTGATGTCGAGTTCAACAAATTTTGGAAGTATTGAACCGATCTTATTTTGATCTCAGACGCGTCACTAATAATGTTGCCATATTGGTCCTTACAGGGGGTTGTTTGCGGTTTATATCCTCGTCTCATCAGATTTACGGTACGAAACTATTTATCTGATTTAAAAAAAATGTGTTTTGTGTACACCTTTCTAATGGTGTAAACATTATTAAAATCTGTTCAGTAGTTTGGGAGTAGTTTACGTCACAAAATTCGCATACAACATTTGTTAGCCTATTAAAATTTAGATTCAATTAATCTAAAACCGTTTCTAAACGATGCTACGAAGACCTTCCAACGTTGGACACTTGATGGTTTCTAGCATCGTGTGGCAGAACATGGAGCTATGAGCTTTCAATGTCAAGCGTCGAACGTCTGCTCTGTTGGCGTTTTTGGTGCCCTAATCAAAGGACATCGAACGTTCCAACTTTTAAATCAAACAATTGCTGCACCGTTGAGCAGAAACATTTGAAGCAAGCGCGGCTACAAGGCACGATGTGTAGGTAGAGATAACATCCACCACCTTCTTTTACGGCTTGTACGTTCCTTGAGCCCGTGAAAAGTTTCCATTTTTTAATAATAGGAACAAGACAATGTCACCATGGCGACAGCAATAGCTGTTACCTCTTCTTCCGCCATCACCTGGACAGTTGACAACCTGGCCAAACCGTCAAACGTTGGAATTGCCGCACCGTTGAGCAAAAACATTTGTATCTTCAATTGCCGAATCATTTCATTAAAACGTTAGAGCAATGATTGGATCAAACGTTGGACGTATCGTTTAGAACCGGCTTAATGGAAGCATCGGTTTTTATAACAAGTCTAAATTATTATTTTATGACAACGTATTCAGAAAGTCCATTTGACTTTGCACTTTGATAGGATGGAGAAAGTATTGAAGCGATTAATATCAACCGACAGCCATTTTACTGTACTAAACACACAATAAATACATCTTCAATATTCTCTGCCCATGTTGATTCATGGTTAAATTCATCAACTGATTGTAACCAACAAACATATAATTTTGTGGGCAAGTAAGGTTCATCCCAATGAGCTTTCATTAGAATTGTGCAAGGTCTTCTGTGTATTTTTACGGTGACTGATTTTACAATAATTGACTTTGATATAAATATGATATAGGTAATACGTACCAAGCAGGCAAAAATAGAGATCTATCTGAATATCTTACTTATTAGTCCTCATATCCTCTACGCTCGACGAGATTTGGCTTCTGAGATCTGTTGCCTCCCACTCTTATTGGTCTCGGCATCATGTCCCCGAGTTTCGTAATCCGAGTAGATTATCACTGTCTACATCGTACAAACAGCGCTTCTTCGAGAGGCATGAAATGATGAACGATAAAAATTGTGGGTCATAATCGAAGATGAATGCTTAGCGCAAAGGGTGTCGGGTATCTTTCGTTTTCGATGATCTTTACGAATCATTTCTGCGAATTTCCTCGAATATTCCATGACCAAGCTACATGCCTTGACGCGCTCGGTAGCCGTAAGGTCTCGGTGGTCTTTTTTTTTCCAAAAATTGAAAACGGTTAACCGCAGAGTGGGGCTGGGCTGTCCGTGGATCCCAGACGCGGGGCCGTGGAGCTCCGATCTCGGGCTCATGAAATAATAACAATTCCCCGGCTCTAGCAAAACCTGGCCCCAGCGGAATTGTCTCCCGGGCACACGACAGCAGGATGGCTTCCAACATGGAAAAGAAAAACCCGCATGTGCGACTCTCAAAACCCCATTTTAGACAGGGTTGTCAATATTCTTGTTGTCGCTAAGTTGGCACAACTGTCCTCTATACTGTCACGGAGTTTGACAGTCATCAGTCATTTAGTTTGTTTACAGTACTCGATATTGTCAGTTCATCTCAAGTGTGCTGGCGATTTTTGCAATGGACGAAATTATCGAACAAAGAATTTGTCTTAAATTAAATTTGTCAATTCCGACCCCACATTCATAAAACGCATTGTAACTGGTGACGAGACATGGGTTTACGAGTTTGACATGCAAACCAGTCAACAAACTTCGGAATGGCGCCTTCCAACTGAGCCGAAACCGAAAAAACCTCGTCAAAGTCGATCAAAAGTCTAATGTTGACAGTTTTCTTTGATTACCGTGGTGTCGTGCACTCAGAATTCTTGCCCGAAGGTCAGACGGTTAATAAAGAATATTATTTGGCGATTGAGAGAGCAAATTCGTCGAAAAAGGCCAGATTTGTGGAAAGAAAACTCTTGGATTTTGCATCACGACAACGCAACATCACATAAGGCTATCATTGTGAAGGAGTTTCTGACCAAAAACTCAATAAATGCCATTGAACAACCACCGTATTCACCTGACATGGCTCTGTCCGACTTTTTTCTCTTCCCGAAACTGAAATTACAACTTTGAGGCACCCGCTTTCAGTCGATAGAAGACATAAAACAGAATTCGCCAACAAACTTGAGATGAACTGACAATATCGAGTACTGTAAACTAACTAAATGACAGATGACTGTCAAACTCCGTGACAGTATAGAGGACAGTTGTGCCAACTTAGCGATAAAAAGAATATTGACAATCCTGTCGGACAGGCTTTTTTAATGATTGATTCACGATACTTTTTTGACAGAATGTATCTATACGGATACTAAGACCGAGGAGGGGGTAGGGGCTCGAATCTTCTCCGAGAAAGTTAACCTGAACCTGTCACTCCCAAGCTACTGTAGTGTGTTCCAGGCGGAGGTCCACGCGATTAAAGAACAGTGATGTGGCTTGGCCGTAAGGCTATAGCAGCAACAGATATCACAATTTATACTGACAGCCAAGCTACAGTAAAATCCCTCGAATCTTATCGAGTCTCATCAAATACCGTGAAGAAATGTCAATTTTGCCTTTCGGAGATGGGGAGACACTATTATATTATAATATGCTGGATACCGGGCCACAGCGGTTTCGCTGGTAACTCTAGCGCTCACGGGCTTGCCCGGAACTGTATAACTGACACAACTCTTCAGATATGTCGGGGTCTCGCCATGCCCATCTCCAGCTGTAAAAATAGTCTAATTACAACAGCAATAGACAAGACTAACTCGAGATGGCTAAGTGGTAGCACCAGTCACAATGCAAAGCTATTATGGCCATCACTGAACATAGACCGCACCTCTGAACTCTAAAGAGAGAGAGAGAGAGAGAGAGAGAGAGAGAGAGAGATTGTGTCATCGGGCAACATGCGAGAAGGCTCCTGCTTCTACACCATGACTTTTGCAGAAGCTACGGAGACGTGGCTGAAGAGGAAAGTATCTCTTATCTGCTCTGCTCCTGCCCGGCATTGGCTTTCAGAAGAAGGTTAACTCTCAGGGAATATGCCAATGCTGATCTAGAAGACTTAGCTAATGCAGATGTGAGTCAGCTCCTGCGTCTTGCTATTAGCTCTGAATGGTTCAACTTTGGTTGACGGAAGGAATTATTCAATTTCATTATAACACAAGGGACCTTCATCTGGTCTAAGTGTCTCTCTCTCTCTGTCTCTCTGAAACAAAATGAAAGATCATCAGGAAGTTCTAATTTTATCTGAAATAATTGTCGGGATAACCTTCGGGAAAACACGGAAAACAACAAAACATAACTATTTTTGTTTGTTTTGGACAATGTTTCGAAAACTGCTAACCGTAAGTTTCCAGTAATTTAGATTCTTTATTCTCGATGACGCGCTGCTGTTCTTGGTCGACGGTCAGCAAACGCGGCACTCATCGCGGCGATAGCTTTTTCATCTCCCAAAAGATCGTGAAAAATTTATCCCGCCCGTTCTTTTGAGATGCCCACGGCCTCAGCTAACTCGCACAACTTCACTTTACGATCATTCAAAACGATTCAATGCACTTGCTTTACGATTTCCGCATTCGTAGCCTCTTTTGGCCTTCCAGAGCGAGGTGCGTTTTTCGTGCTTGTACGACCCATTTTAAATTCACTAAACCACCGATAAACTGTTGTTCTCGAAGGAGCAGATGTGGGATAACACATCTGCAACCATTGCAATGATTGTTCAGAAGTTTTTCCCATCAAAACACAATGTTTGATCAAGATGCGATATTCCTGTTTTTCATTTTTTTTTACGAAGGCGAAAGTAGCGTCACTCAAACGACTGTAGCTTGTAAACGAATGGACGAAATGTCATGAAACTTCATACAAAAACTAGTGATAGATGAGCCTCTCGAAATAAGTCATGTTTATTTTCTAGTGGTCTCTCTCTCAATTGTCCTAACCCCTTGTGGGGCATAGCGCGTCAACTGTTCCATGTAGCCCAGTTGACGTTTCTCGGCATAAACTTGTTTCGGAGAATGCAGTTGCCAGCATACACCTCCTTCTAGTTGTCTAGTATTGAAAAAACCCGGGACTTTTCAGCCCATGTAGTACGTGTCGGACTATGAGCCCACTTCGATGTTAAATGAGTACCGATTTCGGATAAATAACTCGGTTGAGCGTGTTGCTGATCACACACCTCTACACAAAATGCACCGTCACGATCTAGTAGATGAGATGATGCTAACCCATCTCGAGGCCATGGTCCAAATTGGACTGTTGGGCGCCAGTTATTTATTTACGTTTACGTGTCGATCGTTATTTTAAGTGTTATACTCTTTATTTTGATTTGCGGCGCAACATCCGGAAATAAATGCCTTGTCAGTCGTCATGCCCAATCGACCGATGATTACCGAAATTACTGGTAGACCTGATGAAGTTAATCAAGCGACACGAATTGATCAACAGGTGTCAATTCCATTGTTTTCTAACAATGAGATAGTTAAGTGTGAAATTGAGCATTACACGTTCCATTATTGACTAATTTGTTATTGGATCAGTCATAAATTACTTAAATGACTAGACATACACTGAATATATATTGCGAAATTAACCAGTACAATACATTTTATTATGGAATATTTTTCTGGCACTCATTTTCAATGACCATTACGACTATATGAACTTTAACAAGAGCAACTTTAAAAATTCAGATTCAAATTTAGAATTGATATCATATACATTTATGTACATATCATTAGCATCTTCAATAAAATTTATGTTTAAAATATGCAAATACTTGCTCGTATGGTTATTTAAGATGAACAGTTGGAAACAAGATCATACGGAGGTTCAGAAAAAAAAATGATTAATTTATGAACATTTTTCTAGTGTCTGAAGTTTTTGTTTTTATTTTTGAAAATTAATAAGTAATGATGTAATGTATGTAATAATAATGATCTCTTAATGATCGCAAATAATCTTGTACTACTAATACCGTTTGTGGTCCGGATGGCGCAACGGTTAGCATGTTCATCTCCCATGCACTGGGCCCCGGTTCGATTCCTACTGAATTCGGTAGTCTTCGATAAAAAAAAGGGGATTTACGTGTCGGACTATGAGCCCACTCAACTGTTAAATGAATACCTTTTATGGGATAAATTACTCTATGGAGCGTGTTGCTGATCACACACCTTTACACAAAACACACCGTCACGATCCAGTAAATGAGATGGTGCTAACTCATCTCGAGGCCTCGGTCCAAAATTAGAGTTTTGTTCCAGTTATTTATTTATTTTATCTACTAATACCGATTAATCACTTTTTTTAATTACTTAATTCAGAAATCTACTCTCGGCAACGTATCTCCTGTACAAATAATTTGCAATATCTGAAGGTAAAGTCGCGCTCGGTGGCCGTGTTCGTTCGGTCACCTTTCGTATTTTTATGGATTCCAACACATATCCAACTAATAGACAGGCACTGTTAATTTTTATGAAGTCCCACTTCTTGTTAATAATCTCTATTCTTTGGCTTTACGATCTAGAGAATGGAGGCTCGATCCTCGGCGCCAACAAAACTGCCTATGGGTACGAATGCAACTCCGAGCTTGTCAGTATAAATACGGCGCGGATAGGAGGTGCATGCTGGCAGCGATAGTTCCATAGATAATTGAAATGCGTGTGTAGTCTCATGTATGGAGCTGTCTTGGGAAGTGCGTACTCAACAGAAGTTTACCCGTATCCTCGGCATCAGCCGTAATTTCTCAGCTCGTTATTTCAAGTGTATGTATGTCATTTTAGACAAAATTCGATGCAGTCTCGCTGTCTTGTTTGTTGTATCGACATTCTCACTCAAAAAACTCAAACCACGAATATCTTTTGACAGACCTGATCTTGTTGTTTTATTCCGAAAGTGAGGTTCGATATGCCTCTCACTCATCGTGTTTTTTGCTCTGTTGAAGAGCCGTCTAGTAGTTTTGCTTAAAAAAGTGAGTTCGGAGTTCCACCAGATTACTTCTGTTTGCTTCGTAGTGGGCGGCTATTGCACTAGTAACATTGTTTATTAGGCTGCCCAGGCTTTCCCATCCCGACACTGTCCTTTTAATCATCTTCAATCTTTTCCTGCAAAGACGTGGCATAGTTGGGTCCAACCATTGTTGTAGAATGTGACGCTGAATTGCTAGCAAATTCATCTGCAGCTTCATTGCCATCAATGCCTTGATGATCCGGAACCCAATAAAGAGTTACTCGGTTGGTGGCTGCCAGGCATTGAAGGAAGTCAAAACACTCTTTCCCAGCCTCGAAGACAAGGATCTCAGCTTGGAAGGCGTTAGGCCAAACACCCATAGCAGTTGAGATCCTGGTGTTTCGTCCTAAGACACCAGCACCGACTACCTGCTCAGTTTTTGACCTATCTGTAAACCATATTAAACAACTGGGATCTGGGCAGGGATTACCATTTTCCCATTATGTACGTACTCTGGCATGAGAACTGAAAATTTTCTACCAAAACAAAGTTCAGTGGTCATGTAATCTGATATCATGCATATCTATTTGTTTTAGAATGCTCATATGACCATCTAAGGTTTCATGTGCGTCGGATGTCAGGTGCACTCTGAGACCATGAGGAGCTTTAGATTCTTGTATGTGAATATGCAACGGAGTAAGTCCGATAACAGCCTCTACCCAAGCAAGTTCGTCATTGAAGTTTACTGCACAACTGTATGGTACACCGTTGTTGGGTTTTAGGCAACCATACGAACGCAGCATATGTTACTACTAGCCGCACTAACATCAAATACAACCATTCTGCCATTTTCGGAGTGAGGCATTTAACTTCGGTGGAGAACGCCATAACCGCCCCGCTCAGGAAAACTGGACCCAAGTTCAGGGTTCCTCATTGTGTGAATAGAATCAGGACAGTTTTCAGGGGGTTGACGCTCTGTGTTACTTCCGCACACTATTGTACTATTGTACTATGTCAAGGGCACCCTCCTTCCCTCGCGGACAGTCGCGTCAAATTTACCTCAGATTATAGTGGTTATGTCATCCGCATAACTGATTGCTTGACAACCGCGTGCATATAGCCTAGAGAGCAACTCGCCTACTAGTGACCAGAGTAGCGGGAAGAGAACCCCTCCGTGAGCGCTAACCCATATTCAGGTGCTCCCCAGTGTTAAGTAGATTTCGCATCCACCCAGCATGGCATCAATCCATGCAATTGTGGCTGAACGTACGTTTCTGAGCTAAAGTACTCTGGATATGCTGTCGCACTAGTGTTGTCAAAAGCACCCTCAATATCAAGGAAAGCGCAGAGAGCAATTTCCTTGTCAATCAGTGCTTTTTCAATCGTTCCTATGATTGTGTAAGGCAACCACTGTAGACTTGCCTTTCGTGTAGGGGAACTGAGTTCTGTGCATAGGAAACGAATTTTCCACTGGTTGCCTTATGTGAAAATCCAAAAGTCTTACGATCGTTTTTAAAAGAAACGAGGTTAGGCTGATTGGTCTGTAAGATTTTTGAGTGATGATGCGCTTAAGTCTATCAGTTGGCGGATGTTCAATAAACTGTTTGTTGAAGTTGTTGGGGGCATTGTCGGATCCTTAATCGTAACGTTACCGAATTGGATTGCAACATACCCTTTCTGTTTGGTTGGTTTCGTAAGGGCATTAACCGTTGACCAAAGCTTATTTACACCCGTTGTTAAGTTCCAATTGTCAAGATGGGAGTTCCAATTCCTTCTGCGATCTGGTACCTGTTTGTAGATATCAAGGTTTAACTTAAGTGCCATGAATACGGTTTCAAACTGCTGAAATACGGCAATTTATCCGAATTTTAGGTATGCGGCCTCCTAGAACGAACTTTGTAGCTGCTTTCTGAAGTATGTGCCTTACATTTCCTTCGGCCGTGCGCACATCACTTGGGATTGGTGAGGCAGCGAAAGCCGCATTGATGTAGGTTTTGAAGTTATCCCGTAGTAGCCGTCGTTTGATTTTATCCGTTTCGCTGTCGTCATTTGATAGGCTACTCAATGGCCCTAACCCCTTGTGGGGCATAGCACGTCAACTGTTTTATCTGGCTCGGTGTACAACTGTTCCATGTGGCTCGGTAACCGTGGTCGTTTGGTCACCGCTCAACGATACTAATCTAGAGCTCGGAGTTCAAATCTCGGTGCGATCAAAAACTACCTGTGGGTACTAATAGAACTTTCACAGTATAAAGACGGCGTGGATAGGAGGTGCATGCTAGCAACTGCACTTCCGATAAGTGGATATCGAAACGTTAACAAGGCATCGAAATGCTAGAGATGTTGACGCGCCCATACCCCTGGAGCGGTCAAGGCAAATAATTAACAACAACAGCACAGGAGGAAGACAACACAAACATCCATGGCTACGAATGTCGTCGTGGACGGGATTCGCACCCGAAACGCCGGTAGTCAGACATGATGCCTCTAGACACTGAGCTACCGATCGCTCCAAACGACCAGGTAATTAAAGTTTCCTTCGAATTCAATGTTGAGATCCCAATGGCGATGTTCGATTTTGCTGCCGTCCTAGTCCTTAATTACAGTTATACTCAATTGCCCTAACCCCTTGTGGGGCATAGCGCGCCAACTGTGGCCCAGTTGACGTTTCGACGGCATAAACCGGTTTCGGAGAATGCAGTTGCCAGCATGCACATCCATGGCCACGAACGTCGTCGTGGACGGGATTCGAACCCGAAACGCCGATAGTCAAACATGAGACTGATGTCTCAACACACTGCGCTACCGGTCGCCCCAATTTTTTTCAGGTGGTGCAGATTTGAATTTAAGCTTTTCACCTTTTTAATTGTCTACTGCAAAAAGCACTGTTTATAATTGTTTGCATTAAAACTAATTACAATACATTAAACAAATAGTTCAAATGCATTTCACTTCTTAAAGCAATGTGAAATGCATCTTATAAATATTCATCAAAAATGCCTTTCTCTTAACAATGAAATATCCGATACACTGCATTCGATTAAATTTGCAAAATTGTTGCGCTATTATGTTCCAATCGCTGATCGCATATCATTCTGTGTCAATGTCAATCTTAATCATCGTACAATTTTAAATTCCTACAATATCATGCAAATAGCATTTTTTGCCATATTTTTCTATTATATTTTTTCGTCAACTCCCTGCTGACTAATTGTCGTTTTGTTTCCGTTCGACATTTATGGCTACTGTTCAGAAATATGAGAAATATACGTTTACTTCGATTTGCATACCCTAGACCTTATAAAAGCATAGGATATATTGCTTTCGTCACAACGAGAATGTGTAATCCCTCTTGTAAAATGGTTGTTGTTGTTGTTAATTACCTTGACCCCTCTAAGGGAATAGGCGCGTCAATATCTTTTGCATTTATATGACTTGATGACGTTTCGATAAAATATTTACTTTTGGACGGGAGTTTTTTATTTTTTTTATTTTTTTTTGCGCCGAGGATCGAACCTCCGTTCTCTAAATCGTAAAGCTGTGGCCAAGCTAACACGGCCAGCGAGCGCGGGTACTTTCCTCAAAGGCTTCCCTGTAGTACCCTACTTTTCATGGTTTTGTCTATACTTTTGAACAAATTGGCATAGAGAGCTGATTTTTATCATACGGACTCCAGATGAGACTTTGATTCATTTGTAATGAAAAGAGCTTGCTCCATTCAAAACAGCGCTTACTTCTATCCTTCGTAGCCCAAGTGGCAGGATAAATATTGGAAAACTTACAGATAATCAAATTAAAGTGTTCGGACCGCAATATGCAACCTAAAACCACATGATAGTATTATCTCTAGGTCTTACCCTGGTCTACGTTGTATCATCAATAGGTCTGGGGTATTCTAGCTTCGCACTTTGTTTCTTAAGCCTAAATAGATTGTGGCATGGAGATTTTCAATCTTTTCTTATGTGGCGCTTTTCTCGCATTTTATCTCAAATTACACTGCCTTATGGTTAACGTATTTTACGTAACAAAACTGGGATAAGTTTGTCAGAGTTTTGTATGAATGGCCATATTTTGATTTGTTGTATTTTTCAGTGGGATTTATGTTAGTTTGTGAATGGATGTATTGATAAAAGTTATGGGAATTTAATGTGCTACAATACAATTGACTGCTTAATTTGTAGTGTAGCCAGTATTCATCATCATCGTGGTGCGGAAGCCCGACGACGTCTGACCTTGGCCGCCTGGATCGTTGTCCTCCAATTATCTCAGTCACGTGACAGCGTCCTCCCAATCTTGGAAGCCCAGTAGTTGCGCATTTACTGAGCCCTCCCAACGAGCTCTCGGTCGTCCTCGAAGTCTCGCTCCGTCGACTCGTCGTCCGTTCATTACTCTCTGTACATGCCCTGTCCATTGAAGTCGTCATAGTTTGACGATTTCCGAAACTTCCAGCTCAGCGTATAGTTAATACAACTCATGGTTGTACCGGATGCGCCATCCATGTCGATCGCAAACAGCCCCGAAAATTCGAGTATATACAGACGTTCTTCTGCGTCGACCAATCTTCGGGACATGATGTTCATGTCGTCGGCGTACACTGCTAATTGTGACGACTTGATGAGTAGCGTCTTTCTGTTGTCTTTATTCATAGCCCGAATAGCGCATTCCAGTGCTAGATTGAAGAGCTTCGTTGCCACTCCATCGCCCTGTTTCAGACCAGTTCGTGTTTGAAATAGATCAGTAAGTCTATTATGGATCCTGACCTGTGAGACGGAGTTGGTCATCGTCATCTTTGTCAGCCGGTCAAATTAGTGGGCCGATATACCAAATTGCAGCATGATGTTGTACAGTACTCCACGATCGATACTGTCGTATGCCTGCTTGAAGTCGACAAAGATTTGGTATACGTCTACGTTGAACTCCCAGCACTTCTGAAGCATCAATTTGACCGTAAAGAGCTGATCGGTTGTGGAGCGCCAGGTCTGAAACCGCCTTAATATTCACCAATGATTCGTCCTGCGTACGGTTTTGTTCTATTTTCCAGAATTTTCGTCAAAATTTTATAGGACGTACATACTAGTGATATGCCCCTGTAACTCTCACACCGCAGTTTATTTCCCCTTTTTGTGAATTGGACAGATGATGCTTTTGCGTCAATCGTCTGGGATCAGCTCGTCCTCCCATATTCGCAGGAGTAATTGATGTATGGCATTAACTAGACCCGTTCCACCGAATTTTAGTAGTTCAGCTGGGATCTCGTCAGCGCCCAACGCTTTACTTCGTTTTAGTGACCGCAACGCGAGATCAACTTCCTCTACTGTCGGGGGTTGTATGGGTGGGCCTAGAACAACAATACCGTCAAGAGCTTCTTGTGTGGGGATGTTAGATGGTATAATAGATTCGGAAGCTCTTCAAAATAAGAGGCCTATCGTTTATTAATGCTATCGGTGTCGCTGATGATGTTTCCATGCGTGTCCTTACAGAGGCTAGCCCTGGGTTAATAGACATTCCTAATTGTATCATATTTACGAGTACTAGTTTATACTCGTACACTTGTCTGGTGTTACTATTAATTAAGTTTTCGTTAATATTCAGTAACTGCTCGTCAAAGTATTTATGCTTGTTACGTCTAATTATTCTATGCGACATTCGCCGTAGCTCGTCATATTTTTCTCTATTGGCTCTGGTTGCCCGTTGAATCCATTGTCTATAGGCCTCGTTTTTCGCGTCAAGTGAATTTATGTATTCTTCCCCGAACCGGTCATTTCCCGCTCGCCGGGCTTTATATCCCACGACCTTCTCTGTGACCTCTTTGGTGGTACCCTTGAGTTCTTCCCAAAACCCATGGACGCCTGTATTGCTGATGTTATGTAGCATAGGTGATAGTCTTTCCTCAAGGGCGGCAGTATACGCCACCGCGGTAGCATCGCTCAGAAGTTTATCAACCGCAAAGATTTTGGGAGGGCTGATTCTTGAGTGCACTGAGGAAATTCTACATCTGTAGGTCGTCTTCACCAAGTGATGATCTGAGTCGCAGTCCGCTCCTCGATACATTTTTCATAGAGACTGTGGCCTTTAGTGGTCCCCCGGTGCCAACTTTCATTTCCGGCTGTCGCGCTAAAGTCTCCCAGCAGCATTTTGACGTCGGTTGTTGGAAGTGAGTCGAAGAGACTTTCAAGGCGGGCATAAAACTCGTCTTTTACTGCGTCTTCTTTAACTTCAGTGGGGGCGTGCGCATTGATGAGCCAGAGGTTGAATCGAGTCTTAATGCGAATCGCACACAGCCGTTCATCTATGGGTTTGAAGTTAATAATGTGCGGCTTGAGGTTTGTTCGCTATAAATGCTACTCCAAACTCCTTGTGGCCCAATGATTTGCCACTTGTAAAAGTTGGGTGCGATTTTTTGTTACTAGTCGTCGTTGTTGATACGTCCAATCCGAGGCTTTTGTTCCAGGTTTCTTGACATGGAGTGGTTTTTACAAGGACGCAGCACAACCTCATTCAGGGGGTGGCCTCGAAGATAGCTGCTTCAGATGGGTTAATAAATATGCTGGAGTTCACACAACTATGTTGCAGGTTGAACTACACAAATCATTCCATCCTACTAAATCTGAGACGCTTAGGTGTTGGTCAGCCATTCAGGCTACAGCTATTTGCCGTTTTCCAAACTGTCTTATCGCTAAGATTTGGCCGTCAATGGTTTGACGCACTGCCGTTACCAGGGGGCGCCCACGTGGAGGACTATGGAAAAGGTCTTTTGCGCCCACAATTATATGTAACATACTTGATGCTATGAAATCTCTCAACATCAAAGATGCTATCTATATGATTACTTAGTCGTGGAAGGAATTGAAACCTTAAAAAAAGCTTCTTTGCGATTTATTGCAATATTTTTACAGTAAAGAATAATTCAGTCATTTTTGAGTTCAGAGATCGTTTATTTCACTGTAAGTAATGTATTTTTATATGACGTGTATTAAATATGACTTCTTTCTGGTAATTCGACCTTTTTTGCGTTCCGTACCCCACCCCCAGTCCCAAATGTGACGGATTAGAGGGATTCTACTGTATTCAAATATTCCTTCTTTGGTTTATCGTTCATTATCCTTCCAAGATGTGCCATATGATCGCCTCTGTTAATTGTTTGGTCTGCTAAAGGTTTATTTTTGTGATGATAAAGCATTATATGTACCTAGTTTTGCCTTGTTTTTCACAAATTTGCTATTGAACAACCATTCTGAAGATGTTTTTAGGTAAATATTCACTATATTCTGTAGAATTGTTGGATTATGGTGTGAGTACAACTAGTAGAGTGTCATCTGCAAACATTATCGTCTTTGCGCCGATTCCAATATCCTTGATTGAATTGACAAGTAGAAGAAAACGCAGGCGGTCCAGTATAGCCCTCTTCAACCAAGCACTGGAATACGTTATTCGGGCTATGAATAGGAACAACAGCAAGACGCTACTCATCAAGTCGACACAATTAGCAGCGTGCGCTGACAACATCAACATCATGTCCCGAAGATTGGCCGACGCAGAAGAACTTCTGCATACGCTCGATACCGCTGCAAAAGAAGTTATACGTAGTCCAACGAGGGTTAAACTAAAATAATGATGCAATCGACGACAAGGACACCTGCACAACCGAGCATCAATTTGGGGGACCTCAACATCGAGTTCGTGAACAACTTCATTTACCTGGGTTGCAACTTTTCAAGGGACGGCAACGAAACTGACGAAATCAAGCGACGGATACAGTTGCACAGTGCACTGCACAGAAATTCGAAGCTACGCGTGTACAAAACCATTATACGACCAGTGCTATGCTATGGTTGCGAAACATGGACCCTAATTCAAGCCTCCGAAAACATGCTAGATACATTTGAACGTAAGGTTCTACAGCGAATTTTCGGGGCTGTTTGCGATCGAGATGGATGGCGCATCCGGTACAACCATAAGTTGTATGAAATGTACGATGCAAGTCTCGAAAATCATCAAACTACAACGACTTCAATGGGCAGGGCATGTACAAAGAATGGACGATGATCGCATGCCTAAGAGAGTAATGAATGCAGAACGAGTCGACGGAGCGAGACTGCGAGGACGACCGAGATCTCATTGGGAGAGCTCAGTAGGTGTGGACGCCGCGCAGCTACTGGGCTTCCAAAATTGGAGGACGCGGTCACGTGACCGAGATAATTGGAGGACAATGATCCAGGCGGCCAAGGCTCGACGTCGGACTGTCGCGCCACGATGATGATGAGTATAGAGCCCTGAGACACGCCGATGCTAATTGCTTCTGAGTTGCTGAAGATGTCGAAATTTGTTGTAATTAAGATTCTGTAAATAACACATCGGTACTTTAAACGGTCTCCCAAGGAAGCTGCGTTCCGATAGTGCTCATATTTTTCAAGTTTGGTTCATACCCAAGAAGGTTCTGTTGTCCTTACTAGCACCTTCAGCAGCACTAAAACAGTCTGATTGCAAAAACCAGCTATCGGGTTATACTTAGGGTCACCCAAGGAAGTTACGTACGAAATTTGGTTCATATCGCACAACTAGTAGTGCCCGGACCAAGAAACGGATAATCGACCGAGCTTACAGCCCGCATCGGACTTTATATCCGTCCATTATATGAATATGGATAGAGGACGGGCCAAAAATCAACATGGAATAAAGCACTCTACATTCGGCTCATTTGATTTTAGTTGTTTTGTCAAATCCGAGACCCGAAACGGGGGGGGGGCGGTAACTGTCCTGTAGATGAACTTGCTTGCAGGGGACTTTAAACGAGGCTCTGCAACTGCACAATAGCATTTTTCTTTTTCCTTTCATTGACTTATGGAGGAGCTTTGGAGATATTAACGAGGAAGAAAGCTGCTACCACCATCTCTGCGCTTGTCCGGCTTTAGCAGGAAAGCGATCTATTCTTGGCTCCTGTTTCTTCCTGGATTGCTGGATAATTTACGTGCCTACCTATCCAATTGTATTTCATCTATTCTATAGTTAGACATCTCCTCTTCCTTAGCCTGGCTTCAGTAAGTAATCTATTGTATTTCATTCATGAAATTTTACTTCATTTATTTGATTTTATGGGTCCGTCGCTTTAGTTCATGCTTCGTCCAATTGGCCTTATCCTATTCCGGGTAAGAATTAGTCTGTTGTTACCGGCGAAAGGACTCCGAACAACCGCTTCATGACTCTTTAAGGGCCTAAGTTGTAATCGTATCCATTTGTAGCTCAACAAAACACCAGTGACATATCATTTGACAGATATTTTTTAATGTACAAATCTTCTAATTTCAATGATGAGTGTGGCGCCAACTCAAACCAATTTGGCCAGCACCCGTGACTTAATTGAATCATTCATTCAAGATAAGATTAAAGTACTTAAGAATGCCTCAACGAATAGCCGAAAGCCTAATCTACTAGCTCATCCCATCTGTCAATCATCATAGCGCAGTATCTTCAAACAATTTCAATTTGTTTTTACACTCAAGTCAACTTCAATTGAAACTTAATTTGAATGTATAAATATAAATTTTGTTAGTCGTATCTGTTGACAGATATGGACTAAGAGACACTATAAGTGGACGTTTCTTTGTATGTTTTTTTTTTGTATTGAATATTGATTAATGGTAGCTTCTACTGAAGATGATAAATTTCGGTTGTCTTGGAACAAACTATTTTTCGAATATGAAATAAAAATAAATGGTTAGATACATTATCAATTATTCTAATTAATCACTGTATTAAGGTGGACGTACTTATGGACGTGTATTAATATGTTTTTTCTTCTATTTCAGGTCTGTAAAATGAATTCACATAAGATGCACTAGTAAGTAACTACAAATTAAGAATCGTCTCTGACATTCCCCTTCTGGCTTTGAATTTCCAATCTCAAATGGAAAATGCTGAAGTCTGTCGAAAGCCGGGTAAATTTTTTATATAATCCGGTCGTTTCTTTTCCTGTATATTGTATAATATTGTATGAAAGCTGAATGATGTCATTTCTGAAATGGATTTCCATTCATCCTCAGTAGTACCAGTATGTCAACAGAGGTCACTAAACGTTGACGTGCGCGGGTGTAGCTGACATGGCTTGCCAAGCAGTCAAGTGATGTGAGGACATTTTTGTAGGCCAACAATGTTTATCAGGAGCAAACATATCGTATTCTATGTAAAAAGATATTGTATATTCGAGTATGTATGGATATGTTTCAGCCTGTTGGTACAGTAAACATTAGATTTTTTTTTCGCGTTCCCGTGCTTGATGAATGTTCATCGGAAAAGCCACCTAAATAGCATATTGGGTGACGACATCTTGTAGAATAGAGGTAGCCTAGTGCATTTATTTGTCATGTCATTATTTCTAATGCGAGATCAGGAAATAAAATTAGATTTCGATTAAATATGAGAGCTTAATATATTTTTCGTGATACATGCAGAGTTATCTAACCAACCAACTGAAGCACAGGGTAAATATGTAGATAGATATAACAAAGGTTGTAAACCAAAGAGGTTCACAAGCACTGAGACCAGATGGTCTATTGTACTAAGGCCCGAAGTCTAATGACAGGATAAAGCCTGCGATCAGGCTTGTTCGCACTGATGAAGTTACTCAGAAGCTTAAGCGAGGACGAGGCTATGTCATCCGGATCGGGGAATGCGTTCCCAAGACTATCCTTCCGACGACATGCTAACGCCTCACAATCCGAGAGAATATGAATTGCCGCTTTGTCCTCAGCCTCGCAGAATCGGCAACTGCTATCCTCCATTGAGCCCATGGTCTTCAGATGAATCCTTAGACACTAATGTTGGGTGAGGAGACCACATATGATTCCAAACCTTGTTACGATTTAGCTGAGGCAGTTTAGAGGATCTGCTACATGAGTAGCCCGAAAGGAACAACTTGGCCTGCTTTAGGCCTTGGAGATTCTCCCAGATTGCTGCCGCTGCAATACGCTACCAGTCCCTGAGTTGTTTTTTAGCGGTGCATAGTGAGATTCCGCAGAAGGCTTTGATGGAACTGACCGCTTACTTAGAGCGAAAATGACCGCCTGACTGTCTGTGAAGATTGTGATGCTTTCATTATGATAACCTGCCTCCGAAGGAGTGGACACAAAATACCTGATCTAGTTCCCTCGTCAGTTTTTTAACTATCCGCGAAAGACTTGACGGTGTCAGCTTTCGCATGAATATGCAGATCAAGCAGTACATCCCGGACTGCTGTGGGTGAAGAGCGAATGACTTCTATTACCATAAGACAGGTAAGCCTCTGAATTCTGGCCAAGCCACTGTGGCCAGAATTCAGAGAATAGCACCTGCGGTAAAGGCTCTCTTCCACCAAATTACTGCGCCTTTCTTATGATACCCCACTTGCTTATACTAAACGAAAAAAATGTTGATCTTCATTTCCCCCTCTATGGTTGTTCAGACATTGTATATTTCCGTGATCTTCAATTTCGCCTCAGAAAGTTTTTTGCTAGGATGAAAAGTTACAGAGATAAAAGCCAAAAACGACATATTCTTACAATAGTATGAACCTGTGACGTATTTATTCAGAGAGCCGATATGCGCAAGGCGATGTCTTGTTTTCCTTGTATCATGACTGTCGTCAGGGTTGCAATGTTGAGTGTTATATACCACCAGTCTCTCAAATATATACGCGATTATGACGTGATGGGCAGGACGATACGAAAATGAGACGCGGGAATGCATTATTTTGGCTTCCTTGTATCATAGGTACCGAGCATGATACAAGGAAGACAAGATAACGCCTTCCCGCGTCTCATTTTCGTATGGTTCTGCGCATCACGTCAATTGCGCGTATATATTTGAGAGTGTTGGTTCATAACCATGATACAAGGAACCTTGTATCATGGTTCAGTCAGTGCTGAATGCAGTGCAAAATTGGTGCAATGATAACGGCCTACGTGTTACCCCGGCTAAGACAGTTATCGTCCCTTTTTCAAGAAAAAGAAACATCAAACCAATGAGGCATCCCACTATGTACAACACCCCAGTGCTCCTGGCAGACACCGTCAAACACTTAGGTGTTACTCTAGATAAGAAGCTATTTTGGTCGGCACACCTGAGGACAATCTCGGACAAAGCCACCAAAGCTCTATGGATCTGTAGACAGGTTGTAGGTAAAATTTGGGGGACAAGCCCTCGAATAGTACTATGGATCTATAAGGCAATTGTGAGACCCATAATTGAATATGGGGCTATCATCTGGTGGAAAAAAGCTACCACCAAAGAAGGAATGGCTATATTAGGAAAGATTCAAAGACTGGCATGTCTCACAATTACTGGGGCTATTCGCAGCTGCCCCACGGCTGCCCTTGAGGCGTTGTTAGATCTTCCGCCGCTCCACATTCACCTAAAGGCAGAGGCAAAATCAGCAGTAGCTAGGCTTAATGCTAATCAAACTAACATCAAGTTTAATTTGGAGCAGGAACACTGGCTCCACGAGGATAATGAATTAGGCTTGCCATCAGACCACATAACAAGGGAACTCTGCGTCAATCACCTCTTCTCTACAACCATATGGAGCAGAGAAGAATGGGAAATGAAGCACTCAACCCTTCCTTCCAGTACCGTTAAATGGTTTACGGATGGCTCCAAAACTGAAGAAGGCTCAGGGGCGGGTATCGCAGGTCCCTCAATTAGAGTGTCTATTCCTATGGGGAAGTACACCACGGTTTTCCAGGCTGAAGTTCACGCGATTGAGGTATGTGCAAACTTTTGTCTGGAAGCTGGCTACCGTAACAGTAGGATTGCAATCTTCACTGATAGTCAAGCTGCAGTCAAGGCGCTTAGCAAATTCTCCTTTTCATCAAAACTGGTTCTGAACTGCTTTGAAGCTCTGCAAAGAATTGGCATTGCTAATATTGTTACCATCTATTGGGTCCCTGGACATGTTGGTATTGCGGGTAACGAAACCGCTGATGAGCTAGCCAGGACAGCTTCTGCAAGTCCGTTTACAGGGCCTGAACCCTTCTGTGGTATCCCTCTATGTAGGGTAAAATCACACATAAGAGAGCAGGAACAGTTAGAAACCACTGCACATTGGGAAAACCTCCCTGGCCTGAGACAATCGAAATTGTTTATTTCAGCTCACTCACCCAAGCGCTCCCTGGAATTGGTGTGCCTTGGCAGAAGCAGAGTGAGAATCATTTGCGGTCTCCTTTCAGGGCATACCACTCTCAGGGGTCACTTATACAGAATGGGGATTGTCTCTAACCCCAACTGTCGTTTTTGCGAAAGCGATGATGAGACTTCTCAGCACATCCTCTGTGAGTGTGAGGCACTCGCCCGTCGCCGCTTAGAGAGTCTCGGTGAGGCATTCCCTGAAGCGGAAACGATCGCCTCTTTCAAACTTGGGCAGCTGAGCAGATTTGTGGGATCGATCAAACTCGATCGCCCACTCTAGATTTACAGGGCTATAGCACAATAGACCCTATGGTCGCTGTGCTCGTGGGCCCTTCGGGCCCACTGCCCACAAACTAATCTTAATCTTAATCATGGTTCATAACACTCAGCATTGCAACCCTCACGACAGTATCGCTTCGATTGCTGAGGGTGTAGCACGCCCATGGTGCAGCAGCGGTCTCTTGTGTGGGCTCTGCTTGATATGTTTTTTCAACTTTGTGCGAACAGGGAGCCATTAAATGAAATTATCTCGAAAACTATTTAAGGTAGAAAAAAGTTGTCCAGACTTTTGTTAGGTATATTTTTGTGATCATCAATTTCGCGCAGAAAGTTTTTTGCTGTGATTAATAGTTACAGAGATAAAAGCTAAACACTAAGTATTCATACAATTGTATGAGCCTGTGACGTAGAGAGAGCCGACATGCGCAAGGCGATATCTTGTCTCCCTTGTATCCTGGGTACAGAGTACAGTAGTCGCGTTACTTTGTATCAGAACAGTACAGAACAGAAAAACAAGCAACACAGTTAAAAATCTCGGTATTTTTTTTAAACCTGGTCTTGGACTACCACCATTTTTAATAATTTTAATTCTATAATCCAAACCCTTTCAAAGTTTACTTCTATTTTAAACCAAATTTGTAATAAATTCTAATACAATTCAAAGTTTACTTCTATTTTAAACCAATTTGTAATAAATTCTAATACAATTCAAACCTTTTTGTGTTCTTTTTGTTCTCGCATTAGTTTGTAATCTAAGTTTAATTAAAAGGTAAACCCCACAAAGTATATTTTTTGAGTCTCAAGTCTCACTATAACTACTCGCAGTCAGCTCAAAATATTATGCTGCGTGGCCGAGTGGTCTAGGTCGCAACTCTACAACACGAAGTTCACAGGTTCGATGCTGCGTCATGGCGAAAAAAGTTAAAGATTAGCTGGCTAGCCTGCGATGGGCTTAATAAAGGATTTGGAAGTTTAGAAAATTGAAAAAAAAAATAATGGAGAAAAAACTTAGAGGAGTTAAAAAAAACGCAGTAAAATTAATATTTTTTCATAGATTATAATATCTGTAGATTAAATTTTAAACCAAAAATTTGATTAAAAAAATAATGCCAGAAAAGTTTAATATTTAAACCAGTGAAGTTTACGGAAGCAATTGTAATACTTTCATTTTATTAAAATCTAATACAATTTTGGTGTCGTCATATATGTAACCCGAATTAGCATTGATAATAGACCAGGATTTTTAACTGTGAAGGAAATGGGTTCTGTAAACCATTTTTAAGGTGGAAATATTCGGAATTCCCTCTAGGCAGTGTAGTTTAGGCCGGTTATACAGTTTTCTTTCTAGTAAATACATTTTGCAGTAACAAATGCATGCCACCAGCAAGAAATAGTTAACATTTAACAATAGGACAATGATGATCGACAGCCATATGTCAATAGGTGAATGATTAAATACTCGTACACACTGCATGGCTTATCATTAATTAACTCGTACGGCTACCATTGATCAAAGTCATTTAAATTATCAACATATTCAGTTCTAATTTTGTACAAGACTTGAGAGTAATACTAGAACGATTCCATGTTCCAATCGTTATCAACTCATTTTCCGGTTTAATTACGTTAACATCATTAAGTAGAAAGCATGCCTATATTGTGAATTTAAATCAATAAAGTTAATTATGATTACCCCAGATGATGCGTTTCTAGCAATGATGCTCGCGCGATTCAAGTCATCACATAATTACATAATTATTCCCAAAGTAATGATGCGACATCAAAAAGAAAACATCGACGTTTCAAAATATAGATGACCATTACAAAACATCGATGCTTTAATTTTTCTACTGCGATCCCTGAAATTATCAAGGGGAGTGACTCCTGCCAAATGTGTTCACGACATTGGTGTCAATCTTTTTATATATCGACCGATGTGTTTAACATCGTTTTTGTCACTAGTAATAGGCAAGAGGTCCTCGATATTGCCCTTGCTTCGGAGAACATTCTGCACCTGATAAGGGATTGGAGTGTCGTCGGAGCACTCTTTCTCCGACCATCGGTATCTCGAATTTAGCCTCGCCGAACGTCCTGCAGCCAAAATGCATTCTTTAAATCGTAGAAGAACCAACTGGCCTAGATATCACGACACTCTTTCAGCGGTACTGCCCCCCCTCCACCAGGCCAACCCGTGAACACTTTCGAGTTGAAGTTTATGATTAACACTCTTACTGATGCAATTAAGACGGCGGCATCTGCATCGTATCCTGTTTCCACTCACAAAGGTAAAAAGAAACCAGCTTGGTGGAATGATAGACTTGCAGGAAAGGCTTCAATAAGGCAAAGGCATCTAAACAAGCATCGGATTGGCGCTCCTACAAAATACAATTAAGTTCTTACAAAAAGGAGCTGAGGACAGCTAAACGGAACTCATGGAGGAGCTTCTGCGAAGGCGTCGAACAGTCAAATGACGCCTTCAGGTTTAGCAAAGTCTTGTCTTCAGATCCATCCATACCTAGCTTCCTGCAAAGACATGACGGATCGTGGACGTCATCCAGCAGAAAAACCATCTAGCTTCTGCTGGACACGCATTTTCCTGGTGACGAAGAGGACAATTCTTTGAGGGACTCATCAAACCCCAGTACAGCACCCTGCGAGCTTCGAGCCCTTTAAATCTTCTGGACCCGATGGAATCATCACTGCGGACCATCAGAACTCCGTTGATATTGTGTACTCGTGGATAAAAGCCATCCTAACTGCATGCCTAGCATTAGGTTACGTTCCGAGAAGTTGGACGAAGGTGCTAGTAATTTTTATTCCTAAGGCGGGCAGAAGTTCGCATGCCCGTCCAAATGACTTCAGACCAATCTTTGTAACACCATCTCGCCACACCTTCTGGCTACCTCGCAACATGCCTACTGAAAAGTAAGGTCAGTTGATGCGGCTCTGCACTCTCTGGTTGGCTGTATTGAAAAGTCCCTGGGATGTAGGGAATGTACAATACGTTAGCTGTGTTCTTGGATATCGAGGGCGCCTTCAACAATATTAAGCCTAGTGCGATAATAGGGTCACTAAAGAACCTGCAAGTCGATGAATCGCTCTGTCAATTAATTGGCCTGCTGCTCACATCCAGGATCATTCGCACTACTTTGAGAACGTCGTCTGTCAGTAGGGGCGTCTGTAATGTCACCCCTCAGGGCGGAATACTGTCCCCTCTTCTTTGCAACTTAGCGGTCAATGGGCTGCTTCTGAAACTGGAAGAAATTGGGTGCCATGTGACTGCCTACGCAGACGATGTTGTCATTGCTAGTTCCGGTAAGTTTCTGGGAGTCCTGAGTGAAGTACTCCAGAATGCCTTATGTAATCTAACTGAATGGGCAGACACCTGCGGCGTCGGGGTAAACGTCGACTAAACCGAACTTGTGCTCATCACCTGTTGAACCTCCCCTTTTGGATGGCAAGAGCTTGGTCTCTGCTGCAAAGCAAAGTTCCTCGGACTTATCTTCGGTAAGAAGTTAACATGGAAACTGAATATTCTAAAACGGGTGAAAAAGTCAACTGTTGGATTTTACTGGTGTAGAAGCCTGATTCCCTCGAGAGATCAATGGGCGGGCAGCAATTTTTATTTTATTACACCTGACTCCTTGCCCATCTACACAGATGGCTCCAAGACCGATGAAGGAGTAGGTGTGGGCATTTATTCGGAGGGACTAAATATTAACGTATCGGTACTTCCTCCTGACTACTGCAGCGTCTTCCAGGCGGAGACTTCAGCAATCGCGGAAGCTCTATCCTGGATGGGGAGGCATGTCGTTACTTTTAAGGACATTACTATCTATACAGACAGTCAAGCGGCGATACGGACGTTTGAATCGGTTATTTCTACATCAAAAACAGTTGTAAATTGTCGCTCGACACTCATGGAAATGAGCAGCTTCTTCGATATTACTGTTTGTTGGATTCGGGGCTACAGTAGTTTCACGGGCAATTGCAAGACTGATGAGCTGGCGCATTAGGGGCAATCGGATCCAATGATATGTATCTTAACCACTTTAGGACACCCTTAGCAGTGTGTAAAATGGCAATCGAGTTCGCTGCAATCGGCAGGGCCAATGCTAGATGGCTCGTCGCCAAACAACGAGGATGATATGGCCTAGGATAGATCCTAATCGCTCTGCCTCACTGCTTTCATTAAACAGAAAATATATTGTCAGGGTGGTGGAGATCATCACAGGGCACTGTCCTATCGGCGAGCATGCGAGGAGGCTTCGACTTCCTCATCACGACTACTGCAGAAGAGAGGTGGAGAGTGTCTCTCACCTTCTTAGTTACTCTCCAGCCTTGGCTTATAGGAGGAGAAGGTTTTTGGGACTCTCCTTTTTCCAGGACCTAGAGGGTCTCGTAAAAGTTAATGCGATTCAAATTAACCGGTTTATTGCCAGCGTCGGCTGGCTGGATACTTAGGGTTAAGAGTTTTAGGTGACAGAATCTTGGTGGTATCACAACGGACCATGAGTGGTCTATGCGTGCTGTGGCTAACTCACGGCAACCTCTGAACGTACCTACCTACCTAACATCGTTTTTCATAAAATTCGTTGGTGCGTTTCATTCGGCCAGACATTCAAACTGTGCCTTGTGACTTCCTAGTATCGCTACATGCTAAAATGCCCATAGCCAACCGACATAAAATAAATCAGCTCATTTATTTGGGAATCGTAGTAAATACTAGAAAATTATTAAAACTTATGTTGAAGTTTTGAGATCTTTTGGGAAACATTGAACATCAATGTTCTGTTGACGGTGTCGCATTTCAAGTATGAGTAGTTGTGGAACATCGAACGCCAGAGGAAGGTTTTCTACAACGAGTACAAAACATCGATGATGAAAACTTCAACGTTTATACAAAAACATCGATGCTTTGAAAACATCGTCATCGATGCAGAATCCCTGAACAGAACCAACATCTTTAGATCCATAAATACTACCGCACATAGCGAAATTTCAATTACGTCAACTAATCTACAGGAAAAAGACAACGAGCAAAGCTGATAATGAGCAAATGCAAGTGCTTGTACTGAACAACTTGTTTACTGTACTACGTACATATGTACTTTTGTTGCATTGTACATTCATGGATTGGGGCCACAATCCGTCCAACCATGACGCATGGCGAACAATCCTTTCAAGTGCATCTGGGTCTGTAATGTTAGCACATCTGAGTCTGACTCTGACATTGAGAAATGATAAGAACGCTATGCACTTGAAATTGAATCCAAATCACTCGGTGGGTATAGTTGAGCGAGAACAGACATTGGTCCGGCAGAAATTAGTTAAGATGGAATGCTGGAAAATTTCTTGAAGCGATCGGAAATTGGCGACTATGTAAACAATTTCATTGAGAGTGGGAAAATCAAGGAAGTGAAGTGGAAAAACGCAAATAAACATTAAAAATACTGTAGTCCTGAGAAAATTGGGCCATAGGCGAAATTTCGGGGAAATACTGACATCCGATTTTTTCAGTAACGTCTTCAGCACTATCCCACAGCCATTCATGTTGTGGTGCACACTTAACAGCGCCACTGTCGCTGCGAGACAGCAGAGTCTCAGTATCTATATAAATAAATAACTGGTGCAACAGTCAATTTGAATCATGGCTTCGAGATGAGTTGATTTAGCTATGTCTGTCTGCCTGTCTATCCGTTCGCACAATAACTTTCGATAAAATAAAGCTAGAGGCTTGAAATTTTCGTCAAATGTTCATAGTATGATCTAGTTGGTTGGTATTGAAAATGGGCGTGATCCGACTAAGGGAGCGCCTGCCTCCCCTACATATTTAAAATAATTAAATGTATCTATAACTCCCGATTTAATAAATATGAAAAGATGTAACTTTGGCAGATGACTTGAAAGGGTCATTTCGCACTTTCTTGAAAAAATAAGATTGATCAGTTTGAAAATAACGGTACTTTTCTTACAAAGAGCCCCGCATTACCCTACTTTTCAGGGTTTCCGTCTGTAACTCTTGAACCAATTGACGTAGGGAGCTGATTTTTGGTACGTAAACTTCAGATAAGAAGCTGCTTGGGTTCTAGTAAGATGAGCATAATCAGCCCAAAGGAACGCCTACCTCCCCTACAAGATCCTTCTGAATGAGCGCCAACCTCTCCTTTAAACTGGTCATATAGGAAACTCACTTTTAATGCATATGGTCGGTACTAATAGGTACTTTTGGTATCACCACTAGGTCTATAGAAGTCTAGGATATATACGCTAAGCGAAGCTTCGGTCGGGTTATTTTTGTGGTACCAAACAAACAATTCTTAAAGAACCATAAGATTGTTAGGCCTATAGTTAGGCCTATAGCTATTAAGTCATCGCAACAACGGCATGACCAAGTGTGAACTAAAATATGCTTGGCTATTTGGCGTGTCGGAATCGGTGCTGAAAATGTCGTTGATCTGTATTTCGCCCAAGACCAAGCTAGGCTTGTTTTGCTCTCTGTTACTGTATGTGCTGTTGTGTCGTAGCATCACTTGGAAAGTCTCCATAAAGGTTACCAGAAGGCTGTTTTCGTTAACTCGTGTCTTCGTCGAATCTTAAGAGTTGTCTGGCCCGAAACAATATCAAATAAAAGGCTGAGTCGGCGCACGGGTCATAATGGCAGTAGATAAGTCACACATTGCGGAGGGGTAATAACTGCATTACTGGACACTGGACATGCCATGAAATGGAACACCATTCTTAATGAAGGCCAACAAGAGGTTGTCCTAGAGTCATGGCGCCGATCTGTTGTGAAAGAGTATGTGTTTCTGGGTAAGTCGTGGGGACAAATGCGTCCCATTACGCAGAACCGAGTACGATGGCGCGCAGGATTAGTTGATACGCTATGCCCCATTAGGGGTTAATTCAAAATAGTAGCCACCTTATCGTCTATTGCCACTTAAATTCCAATTAAGCAAAATGCAATTTAAAAAAGTCAAGCGTCTGTCTTATCGAAAATGTTGATAGCTATCGCCAATGTTTGCAACATTATTTGTATATTGGCAGCTGTGGAAATCCCCCTTATTTGAACAAGAAAACCGAGAATCGTATTAGTTTCCCAGTAATTACTGAAGACGTTATCACCGTGTGGTTACTGTTATCGATCAAACATGTTTAACAATATCAGAATCTACCTGTTGATTGTTTAATTATTGAGGGAATGGCAATAACTAATAGTTCACTTGCGACATACATATCACGTCTTAGAAGTGTTTTTAGGGTTTTGTAAAAAAAACAAAACCCTTATGAAATCGGTCATGCGTCCGTCTGTCCGTCCGTCTGTCTGTCCATGAAATATCTCTCGAACCGAAGAGGCTACGTGCATGAAATTTGGTGGAAATATGTAGAAGTACTATAAGGAGAAGGTGACGCGTTGTAATAGGTCAACTTTTAGGGGGGGTCCCCATAGAAGGGAAATGAAGGTCGCATTTTTTTTCGTTTGGTATAGGCAAGTGGGGTATCGTAAGAAAGGTACCGTCGAGTACATTCCATTTTTGGATTTTTTTTTTCAAATTTGAAGAAAGGGGAAAAGAGGGAGAGGGGAAAATATGTGATCCGAGTTTGTCCCCCCCCCCCTTGCATTTCGAGACCGTTATACTTAGAAATATGAAAATTTACAGAAACGCGGCATTTTACTAGCATAGAAAACCGAAAATCGTAGAATTTTGATATCTCATCAAAAAAGGTTAACAATAGTACATTTCTATAGTTGCAGTTAGCACACCCCTGCACCCCTTAAACATACGCGAGGTCAAAAATATTGACGGCCAATGATAACTAACATCATAGGCAATGATATATTTAAGTTTCATTATAATCAGATAACATTTAATGATAGTACATTCATTCAAAGTTAGGCATTTTGACACTATCCATACAAAAAATACACCTATGGGGGTACACATAGAGGCGAAGTTAATGTCACAAATTTTTTTATCGACTGTTGTAGGCATGTGGGGTGTTGTGAGAAAGGTAATGTTGAGCACATTCCATTTTTGACATTTTCTTTAAATTTGAAAAAAAAAAGGGGAACAGTGGGGAAGGAGAAAATATCAGATCGTAATTTGTCCCACCCTACTAAGTTAAGTTTCGTAACAATCACGTAATATGAATTGGCATGTAAGATACTATATAATGGGTAAAACATTTTAATTACGGTTTTGTTTTTATCCATCTATGTGGTACCATAAAGAGCAAGGAGCCGATATTTACATACCAAAATCACCGCTTGCTACAAAACCCTCGAATTGCGGGCGTAGTCCTCTATATTCCGGTTTCATTTCTTTTTTCATTAAAACTATTCTACGAAGGGTTTAATTTACTAAAAGGGTATCTGTGTATAAGTTTTGATATTTGTCGCGAAAGGCGAGATTAGGGAATATAGACGTTTTGATTTAATCGAATAACAGCGGAATGCACATACATGCCAACACACTTTTGTTTGTTCTATTTTTTTATTCTGGAAAATACCGCAATCTGAGCAATTACTCGAAACATAAAACACTTGGAATTTATGACAGCAATCAACTGAATTTTGATTAAGATCGTAATACTCAAATTTTCGACTTTACAAATACCAATCTATAACCATTTGAAAATTGTAGTTGAATTATGGAAACTTTTTTTATTGGTTTATTGATTTTATACGCATGTTCTGCGATAAAGAAAATAAAAAATTGAAATCGCTTTGTGAAGTATTTTGCCGCATTTTGATGGGCAAGAATCCCATAAGGTTCATGGCAGATACTCTAAACTATACATTACAGAGTGGTAGCATTTTTTGTAAATTGTGTCAAAAAGGTGGACTTGCCGAGTAAAATCCAAATTTGCCACTCTCCTAATCATAAAATCCGAGATTTGGCCATACTACCTGGAGCTACATATATAGAATTTCATACAAAACAATGGTATATTCCTATTTCATTGGACGACGCATCGTATTTCGCACCTTGGGTAATCGCGGGTTTACCGCTGTGGGATATAGAGCGAGGGCAACGAGCGTTTTAGGGCGGTGTACTGAGGGCTGTAACGCCTTAAGCTGCTCCGGTCGGGAAGCGAGCGGAGCCCAGGCAAGGGGAGT
Organism: Chloromyia formosa; assembly: GCA_964017055.1. Taxonomy (NCBI): domain Eukaryota; kingdom Metazoa; phylum Arthropoda; class Insecta; order Diptera; family Stratiomyidae; genus Chloromyia; species Chloromyia formosa. The sequence continues at coordinate 53,230,153 of OZ024815.1, read as the reverse complement.
GAGAAATCCACTCAAATGAAAATCCACTGTTGGTCAAAGACGCGTACCATTATACTTCATCCGGTCAAGTACGAATGTTCCAAAGCAACGTACACCGGTATATTAGATTAGATTGAAGGGTGGGCGTAGAACCTCTAAGGGTTCAGAGCACAGAGGCCGAGTGGCCCATTGTGCTAAAGCCCTGGGTCTGGTAACAGGCCTAGACCTGTCGATCAAGTTTGATCGAGCTAATAAATTTGCTCAGGAGGATTATAGAAGCCGAGGCGATATCATCAGCCTCCGGGTAGGCTACTCCGAAGCAGTCTCTATGTCGCCGGGCTAAGGCGTCGCAATCGCATAAAATATAGGTCGAAGTTTCGTCGTCTTCGCCGCAAAAGCGACAGCTCGAGTCAAGAACAATCCCCATAGTTTGCAGGTGGTCTCTTAGGCTTGAGTGTCCAGCCAGGAGACCACAGATGGTTCTAACCTTGTTCCGGTTTAACTTTAGCAATTCAGTCGATCTGCTACGCGAGTAGCCCGAGATGAAAAGCTTTGCCTGCCCCAACCCTGGTTGATTATCCCAATAGGCGTTAGCCTCATTGCGTTCCCAATCCCTGATGAGATTCATGATTGTACAGGTTGGAATGCCGCAAAAGGGTTCCGGTCCGCAGAAGGGAGTGGCCGAAGCTGTTCTGGCCATTTCGTCGGCCTGTTCATTGCCACTGATACCAGCATGGCCAGGGACCCAAAATAGAGTTACTCTGTTCCGAGAGCCAACTTTAGGTAGTGCTTTTAGGCAACTATATACGATCCTGGATGTTACTGTGCTTTTTGACAGCGCTTTGATGGCCGCCTGGCTGTCAGAGAATATAGCCACGTTCTTGTTCTCATAGCCGATCTTCAGGCATAACTCAGCACATGCCTCGATGGCGTGTACCTCCGCCTGGAAGACAGTGGCAAACTTCCCCATGGGTATGAAAGTCCGATGATTGGGACCCACAATGCCCGCCCCGGTACCTTCATTGGTTTTCGAGCCATCCGTGAACCACATGATAGTGTGAGGGGGGAGATTGCCATATTTCTCCTGCCAGTGTTTTCTGTCCCATAGAACGGCGGTGAATCGTTTCTTCCATGAACTTTCCCTCACAAGATGATCAGATGGCATACTTGTGAGAATACTTTCATTAGGCCAGCTAATTTGTGCTGGATTTAGGTTTACATTCGCGTCGCATGCTACAAGTCTCGCGGTTGCCATTTTGGCTCATACTTTTATGTGAATGTGTATTGGCTGTAGGTCGAGCAGTACATCACAAGAGCACTAGATGGACAGGAGCGGATAGCCCCCGTCACCGGTATATGGTTCAAATTGTAATGGACTCAAGATAGGTTAGGGTTAGGTTATGTAAAGAAATGCCATGACACAGTATAGCACACATAGACCACCTCTGGATCCATTGTGATACCACCAAAGTCACCTAATTGCACCAGATTACAAACCAGCCTGTGCTGGCGATATAGCGCACGCGTATCCGTAAAATCCTCCAGATCCCGAAAAAACAGGAACCCAGAAATTTCTTACGCCTCGCATCTAAGGCCGGACACTGACAAAGAAGATGAAAAACACTCTCCTCTTCATCCACGTCCTCACAGCTTCTGCAATAACCGTTGTCAGGAATACAGGGTCACCGATATTGATAGGACAGTGTCCTGTGACAACACTCATAGCCTTGCTAATGTGCCTCCTATTCAGCGAAACCAGTGTGGCAGAGCGGCCAAAGACAAGTTTCGGCCAAGTCATCTTCGTCGTTTGGCACGTATCGCCGTTTAAGCTTCTTGTATTCACCCTGTCAACCGCAGCGGCTTTATTTACAAGGTTACACGATACGATTGGTATTTTGATGTTTACGCGGTCCCCGTTTACAACACCGCACCGTCCCCTCTCGAGCCAGCTCATCCGCCGCACAGTTGCCCGTCCTGCCATTATGGCTCGGTATCCAGCATCGTGTGATATTGAAAAAAAACACCTAACTTCTCAAGCGACAATTCATTATGATTTTCGATGTAGGCAGGACAGATTCGAGGGATCGAATTGCAGCCTAACTATCCGTGTAAATAGTAACGTCTGTCACGTTTACAACATGAATTTCTCAGTCAGGTCAGAGCTTCTGAAATAGCCGAAACCTACGTCTGCAGAATATCACAGAAGTCGGGACGACGGAGTGACAGGTTAATTCCCAGTCCCTCCGAATAGATACTACTAACTCCAACTCCGCCATTGGTCCTAGAGCCATCCGTATAGGTGACCAAGGAGTCAGTGGTCAGGAGCGTATAAGCAGCCCATAGACTCCTCAACGGAATATGACTGGTGTGCTTCGGGTCAAAACGTATTTTGTGGAAGTATAATCAGTCTCCACGGGGAGATTCAAGTTGCCAAGTATAGTCGAGTGTCGACAACTGAGTGCGTCACTGACCAGTTTCGCGAAGGCGTAGAGCCGTATTTGCCGCCAATTGTTTGCCGCAAATATTGAACGAGAGCAAGCGGACCACCATGTCACAATTATTCCGTGCAGTAGTATAGGACGTACGACAGCTGTATACATCCAATATACAGCCTTACGTTGTAGGCCCCAATTTTTTCCTATGGCGCAACAGTAGCTTTGTTAATCCGTTCTTCAATATTGGGTTTTCATCTTAGTTTCCTATCTAAAATAAGAGCAAGGAACTTAACTTGTCGGTGAAAACTAGTTTAATACCGTCCACCGTGGGAAGTTCGATAGGAGAAGTCTTGTGTCTTCTAGTGAAGAGCACAAGCTCCGTCTTAACCGGACTAATTCCAACGCCGCAGAGAATTGCCCACTCTGTTAGAATGGAGAGGGCATTCTGCAATAACCCGCTGAGCACTTCAGGAAACAACCTGTGACAGCGATGGCAACGTCATCCGCGTATGCAATAACTTTGCGTCCAGTTTCTTCCAGTTTTAGAAGCAGTTTGTTGATCGCTACATCTCAAAGAAGGGGAGATAATATCCCCTATGGGGAAACTTATTTTTTTGGAAGAGTTCAGATGTTTTTGTAGGACTCCAGTCAGTCAGACTCCAGTTGGGAGTGTCACCATGCATCTAAGCGACCCGAAAACTATTACAGTATTATATACGAGTATATTGTTAATTATGGACATTTTTTCACTGTCACTTAGCCGCGGGAGTAGGGGAAAAAGGAAGGGTGGGGAGTTTTGAGAAGTGTCATGCTTTGACACTAATTTCGATCAGTTTGGATGGAATATTTTATTGACGCTCACTTACCCCCATGTGGGGTTGGGATTAGTGGATGCTGCCAAATCGAAAAATTCAAATCGCTAGAACTTGTTCTGGATCATAACAAGTATGTTTATGAAATTTTCATGGAAATCGATCGAGACTTTTGGTCGCAAAAAACGAACAAACATACACTCCATTTTTATATATAGGTAGAAGATAGATAGATAGTTGATATATATACTACTCAAAACAAAATAAGGGCCACCCGAATATTTTTGCTTCGATAACTAATTTTTATGAATGCCGTTATGTTTTCAAGTGTTTTGTTAACGATAACAGTGAATGGGCATGGAGGAATGGCGTGAGGTGCTTTTCACGGATGAGTGTAAAATGAAGTTTTTTTTAATGACAATCGACGTATGAGAGTATGGAGAACCACAAAAAACAATCGGAAAATTATTAGTGGCCCTTATTTTGTTTTGAGGAGTATAGAAAATAGATAGGTTCTTAGATAGATGAAGATAAAAGATAAATACGTAAAAAGTTTCCACGGATTGTCCTTAATTTTGGTAAACTGAGATGACAGCGGCCTCTTTAGTATGTTTAGTCCGGCCACACCGTCGAACACGAACTCGAACATGGTACAAGTGTCCTCCGAATGGCTCAAGACACACATACTCCACACAAATCTGAAGGAAATTGTTCACTTGTACCATGTTCATGTTCGAGTTCGGGTTCGACAGTGTGTGGCCTTAAATGGCATTTTACTATTTGTGAAAACATTATGCAGTCGAGGTTGAAAGTAAGATCTTACTTTCAACCTCGCCTTCCCAAATATACTCGGGTCATATTTCGCTATCCGAAATGATATCGCGCCGCCCTCTTGGTTCGGTTAATCGGTGTTTTACTGTATGTTGCAGCATTTTGTGAACCATCTTATTTGCCTCCTCGGTCTCCCGAAAGTACTTGTGGAAAATTTCGTTTTCTCTTTGGTTCGGTTATTTGGGGTTCTACTGTATGTGCTATGTGGTTTCATTTTGGAGTCGCCAACCACCTTATTTTCCTCCCCAGCCTCCCGAAAGTAATAATGAAAAATGTCGTTATCCAAAATAACTCCGCACCCTTGTGTTCGATTCAACGAGGTTTTATTTTATGTGGTCGTGAGCTACCTAACTATCTATTCCAGCTCCTCATATATACTCCTGCAAAGTTTGACGAAAATTGTTTCAGTGGTTTAAAAGTTTTTGCACGACAAACATACAAAAATAATCTTCACTTTCATATTAGATGGAGTAATCGGGAGACTCCAGATCTCTGACGAGATCGTACAATGTTCCCGAATCATTGCGATATCTTCTTCACCGCGCGCTTAACGAAGAAGAATGGTAGCCGAGGCTGCTTTTGAATGGTCAAGGTTTATCTGAAGTAACCTTACCATTACGCCTGCCTTTCAACTACCGTCACGTCCTCTTCCCCCTCCGTGTCGAATTCAAAGGAATCGTCCACAAAGGATGGCTGTGAAGTATCATCCAACGAACGTCGCCAGATCAGAGCCGAGCGACACGCAATCGTCATCCGTTCCCTCCTCAGCGGGCCTCGGCACTTCAAAGGGAGACGATTCGGCCAAACTAGCAACCACCTTCATGGGAATGGATTCTGGCTTGCGAGCATTTTTCAAGTCGCTTTTATATATCCTCAGCTTAATCTTGGCCAAGCCAAGCCTTCCGACTCCGTCTAATTTTGTTAGTGGGACCAATGACTCCCTGTTTATCAATAGGACAGCTCATCTGCGGTCCTTTGCCGGGTCCTTCAATCCTCAGTTGGAATGCCCGGATTACAGATCCGCATGTAGTGCAGTATTTGTTTTTTATCGGACACAAAGGGCGGCAGCCCAACACGGGCCGTAGAACGCGATGGAATTACGTCCTTCGTCACTACTTTAAGCCTACCGCCTGGCCAAACCTCCCCGCCTTAATAATGGCGGTACATTATGGATTTGGCATTAATTGGAGAATTCTTTCTATTTCATTAGAGAGAATTTTCACAAATTTAGAGAGAATCCTTAATTGCGGCATTTCCGCTTTAGGTAGTCCATTTCCGCTTTAGGTGGTAACAGCCTAGAACCCACACAGGGAAATGTGTAGGTCCTAAAGCGGAAATTTCCTTAGTTTTGTGAAAATTCTCTCTAATGAAATAGAAAGAATTCTCCAATTAATGCCAAATCCATAATGTACCATAATGGCATATCTAAACCTCGATGCAGACCGTTCGTCTGTAAACTTCATTAGTTTAACCTGACCCTGAAACCAGCCCCCGCCCTCACAGTACGGGAACGGTTCCGGGTAGGCCTCTATAACGCCTTCGAAATTAACGGTCAAAATACCTTCGACCTCCCTCCAGTTGTCAACCGAAGTACCCCGTCGGCGTCATTTTGGTCAAACACCGCCAACACAATCCAACCGCCTTCGCATTGGAAGGGACTGAATCATTGGCTCGAACAGTCTTCCGACGGGTCTCAAGATAAGACATGTCAAAACAGAAAACAAAATAGTTTTGACGTTTAGGCGCACTTGTCAATCTTAATGGGGAAATCCTTATTGGGACACCAGTGTGGTGTGTAATGTAATGTAACGCATGCAGGAACTGCTTGCGGAAATCGTTTCTTGGCCGTAATAATATAAGTCACATTCATTTCTGCACCTATTCAGAAAAGCGCTCATTTTCCGCAAAATAGTTATTCCAACGGCGCGCGTAGGACTTTCCACGCTCGTGTCATACATCTCAACTCAATTGCCCTAACCCCTTGTGGGGCATAGCGCGTCAACTGTTCCATGTGGCCCTGTTGATGTTTCGTTGGCATAAATTGGTTTCGGAGAATGCAGTTGCCAGCATGCACATCCATGGCCACGAACGTCGTCGTGGACGGGACTCGAACCCGAAACGCCGGTAGTCAAACATGAGACTTATGCCCTCAACACATTGCGCTACTGGTCGCCCCATGTTGATGTGTCATACATCTGCTTTCCATCAAATAGTCGCGTTCTAGGAAATGTGTTTGAAATTTAATTTATGGATTTATAGGTCAAAACTGGGGCCAGTTAAAACCAAATTAATGTTACCATATCCATACTAATGCCTCTGTTGTTCTCACCAAAGCACTTAAAATGTATTCAACAGTACTCCAGGCCGTACCCAATTCCCGATTAAAAGTAAAAAAGTACCATACGTAACAAATAACCATATTCGCTAGGAACTTCATACTCAAGAAGGTCCTTTTGGCCGGGCCAAAGGATTTAAAATGCCTTTAACAGTACACCATTCCATTAGTATCCACTGAAAATTAATTCGCGGTTGCAAGACTGTTCAAAAGGAAAAATTAGTACAATTCTCAGAAATTTAATCTTCCCCATAATAATATTCTCTAAAATACTATTGGTTTATTTTAATTTAATTTGCCTTCCAAATTGGTTTCATATCTACCAGCAAACAAGTCGAAATTTTTTAAAGATTTTGTCAATTTTTTTTTTCACAAATACAAATTCGGTAGAATTTTAATCCCTCGCTAGCAAGCAGAATTGAAGCCTGTTTTATTTTTATGCAGCAAACTTTTCTTTGAACCTGAAATTCAATTGATTTTTATCATAAACTAAAATTTTTCTAAGATATTTTATATAAAATACCCGAATAAGATTGCCATCTACGCCACTGTATTTTTCCATTCAACTTGCGTTCAGTTCAATCGACTAGCTTCCGCGTTTCATTCAATCTATTCCATACACAACCCATACTTACTGCGAAAGCTTTTCTCGCCTTGCTTTTCAGCGAGATGGCGCTCAGCGTTTTAAAAATGAGTTGTTTGCCGAACAAAATGTTATTTAATTGCAAAACTCATTTGCATCCGATATCTATTGATAAAAAAAAGCCGCGGCACAAAGTTGTTGCATGTTGTAAAGCAGTTACAATTATTCAATAGGAGCCAGAGAGCTTGATGGCTGCTAAGTAGCTATGTACGTATGTACCTTGACACGTTGTTCGTACTTCCAGATACCGTGTACTTTGTTGGACTGGTCGCTGATGGGCGGTTGGGCGGGAACTTTTAATTTGAATTCAATGTTTAATTCAGTTCTCGTATTTATTGATTTGCGCTCATTAAATTGTAATTGTGAAGGTCGTTAACCTATCAATTTGCCGCAACATTTCGCCCACTTTGATCCAGTTCTTCCGTTTTCAATGCACGAATAAATCATTACAACTTTTGCCGTGAGTTTTGTTGCAGCAATGCATTCGAGGAAATCGACAGGAGGAAGTGATCGTGATTATATGAGAAGAGTTGGCGGAGTTTTGTGAATTTGTTGGAATAGGTCATGATTTGTGGGCGGTTTTGGGTGCAGCAACTCACAACAATGCTGTTTAATCTGCGAGCTTTGATTTAGCGACATGTCTTTTTTTTATAAGAGTTGATTGCGTAAAAAAACAGTAAATTGCTAAACAATGCACCGGTCATTTTTAGAGTTTTGTTGAAAAAAAAAACGAAAACCATCGTCCATCTGTACAGAGCATTATCTCGTGAATGACTAAAACTACGTGCATCAAATCTGGAGGTATATGAAGGATTGCTAAAATCCGTGGCTCAAAGCAAAGCAAGGGTCAAAATTTGTTTTTCAGCGAGTATAGGCGTGTGGAATGGGATGTCGACAAAGGGAACGATGGGTACATTCCATTTCTGGCATTCTTATTTGAAGTAATCATAGCGGAGAGACGTCCGACGTCGAGCTGTCGAGACAAGATTATGATGACGATAGCGGGGTGAGGGGACTTAATTGGTGATTTTTTTTTCTCTAGGTTACTATGCGCGAGTGGAGCTAGTGGTTTACACTTTTACCCCTATTTTCGCTGTGGGCACGTTGGGCCTATCGTAGTCTTACTATGCATTATTTAGACCTCGGTGTGCTCTTAATTTATTACATTTTTTAGGTCAGGGTAGACTTGTCTCCCACCTATAGAGAATCTTAAAGGATTCAAGGTACTATTAGAATGTCCATCTATTTTGTAGAATAGTTTAAGGGCTTTGTTCCTTATATGTATATGTTTTGATAGTGTTAACCCGAAGGTCGCTATGTACATATGTATATCTGTATTTCTAATGTACCTTGGAACATTAAAGATTCTCCGCTGAGCTAGGTTTAGGCAAATTTATAGCTGTTTAATGTTCGTATTCCGTATAGTAGTGTCGGCAGTATCGTCTGTTTATAAATGAGTGACTTACTATATTTTTGTTGTTGAGTTTCTTGGAGTGTATGATTGGGTAAAGGTTTTGGATAACTCCGTTGGTTTTTTGTCGACGGCGCCTAATGTGTTCTGTCCACGTCAGTGATTTGTCAAATGTCATTCTCAGATAGATGGCAGTCTCCTGCCAGTCTATCTATTGACCGTCTACTGTCAGTGTGTCTGGCTCTTGGTTTGGACATCTCGTGATGAAGATCGCCTGGGTTTTGTCTTCGTTCACTTGGATTCTCCATTTCCGGAAGTATTCCAAAAGTATATCAATGGACTCCTGGAGTATTTAAGTAATGCTTTCTGCTAGTCTTGCAGTACAGAAAATACATGTATCGTCAGCAAACAGTGATGAATGCGCATTCCGAGGTATTTGTGGAAAATCTGCAGTGTATAAAGTATACAGGATTATAGAAAGTGGTGATCCCTGTGGGACTTCAGCTTCCATCGGTGTTTCCGAGGAAAGTGTAGAGTTAACTCTAACTCTAAAAGTTCTACCTTCGCGCTCGGTGGCCGTGATCGTTCGGTCACCGCTCTACGATACTAATCTAGAGCTCGGAGATCAAATCTCGGCGCGATCAAAAACTGCCTGTGAGTACTAGTAGAACTCTCACAGTGCTCCGAGCTTGTCAGTATAAAGACGGCGCGGATAGGAGGTGCATGCTAGCAACTGCACTTCCGAAAAGTAGATATGCTATTGAAACGTCAACAAGGCGTAGAAATGCTAGAGATGTTGACGCGCCCATGCCCCTGGACCTGGAGGGGTCAAGGCAATTAGAGAGAAAGAGAAAATTTCTACCTTCTAGGAACGAACCTATTAATTGAATAATGGGAAGCGTAATCTCGAAATCATGCAATTTGACGATAAGTCCTGCATTTCAGACTTTGTCAAAGTCTTTCGCTACGTCAAACATAACTAGGCGTGTTGGCCTGCGCTGATTAAACCCTGTGCGGATGTGCTGGGTAACTCTTGCTAGCTGGAGCTCGCAAGAGTGTTCGGACCTAAAACCGTATTGTTCTTCTGGGATAACGTTCCTCTCTTTAGCCTGATCGAGCAGGAGAAAGGAGACTTATGGGCCTCCAATTTTGAGGAAATTTGTGATCCTTTCCAGGCTTAGGGGTCGATTACCGCTTTTTTCCATACTTCTGGGTACCACCGGAGATGGAAGATTGCGTTAATTATGTCAGTGATTGTCTTGAGTATATTGTGCGGTACGTGAGTAAGCCATATGTTTGGCTATAGTGTCCATCCCAGGTGATTTCTTTTTGTTTAGGGAGCTGCCGAGACTTCTGACCACATCTAGGTCAGCCTACCTAATTGTTTCTGCTTCTCGAGTTTTGACTCTGGAAAGTATGATATCTCTTCGGTTCTATCATTAATCTCATCCTCCTCGTCCAAGATGACGTCGGGGGGGCTCGTTTTCACGGAACTGAAGCTCCATCGTGTCAGCGAAAGCCTCTGCTTTCCCCAAATCATCATACTTCGTCTAACACATTTATCGGCACATGGAAGTCCAGTGCTTTGGATAGCCCTATTTCAAGAGAGTCGCCTTGTCTTGATCCGAAATGATAAATTTCGTTGGGGTTCGTGTGAACCCAGATATGGTTATTTCGGGCCCCTCCGCTTGAACGTTGAGAAATTAAGATCTGCCCGGATTTGTTCGAGAAACTAGTGACAGAAAGTTATCCTTCTCTGAAAATCTATAGGCAGCAACTGTTGAACTTGCGTCAAATGGTACGGATACCTGTTATCAGATTGAAGGGTTCGTTGTACCATCATTCGGAGAGAGAGAGCTGAATGCTTGGTCTAAAGGTGAATACAGACTGCTCTGACGTGATGTGGGAACACGTGGGCCAACGTCATAATACTCGTGATACAAAATTCCAACACTAGGTTTTGTGTGCTTACGTCCACATGGGGCTGACGTGACGTGGGAATACGTTGGATGATGCAATTTGACGCAATACGCCTTATTACGCGTCAGCGGCATATCAAGAGTTCTAGATTATTCGTCAGTCGTGGAAAGGTGTCAGAACACTCACTTCTCGTGTCCTGTTTTCCATTTTGAAATAATAAGTAGTGATTTTTCGAAGGGGGAGGAGATGCTGATTGATTTGTTCGGGAAAATCCTGTGCTGTACGACCCTACAAACCGGGGATCGTGCAACGCACTGGAAATTGCAATTTCTTGCGCTACACGTCAGGCCGATCTGAACACCGCTTCTTGCCTGACATAGTCCCACGGAGCCTGACGTAACTTGGAAACACGTTCTCTCAGTGCAGTCTGTATTCAACTTTATTGGCGGTTTAATGCTGCTCGAATGAGTGGTCTAATAGGCGGTTTAATGGCTGGTCTGATGCGTGGTCTAATAGGCGGTCTAATACCTGGTATAATGCGTGGTCTAATGGCTGGTCTGATGTGTGGTCTAATGGGTGGTCTAAAGCATGGTCTAAAAACCCCTTAACCAATATGTTTTTAAAGAACATTCCACAAAAAAAAATAATAATCTACATATTCAATAGTATATCTATAAAAGTGAATTGTGTATGTATGAATGCTTATACTCTCTAAGCCGCTGCACAAACTGACGTGAAAATTTGTACAATAATTCATTATGTCACTGCGCGTGCGAAGGCGATACACCTGGGGCCTATTCCACGAAACTTTGCAATTTGCACTTTCATTATTGCGGCACAACGACCCGTCGTCGGACCTAAGCCGTCTGAATAATCTGAATAGTCGGTAAATTGACCAAGACAATTGTAGGAAAACTAATGAGATGATCAAGGTCCGACGATGGGCCATTGCGCCATTGTAAAATGCAAAGTTCGGAGTTGCAAATTAGTTTCGTGGAATAGGCTCCTGGTCTGAATTGCAAATTTTTAGTAGCTGTGTTGCGAAAATACATAACCTAAAATGTGTAATTTAGCAATTCGGATTCATAAAAACATACTTCACACTTCATTTCGCTAATGGACTGCCAACATAATGTTAATTAACTGTTAGTATACGGTTAAGAGACTCTTAACATTCTGTCAATATACTGTCAATGCATAATGTTAACATATTGTTAATACACTGTTAACATTCTGTTAACATACTGTTAACACACTGACGCTTCCAAAACCAATCTCAATGTTAGTGACCGTGAAAAAGTCTCCAGAATGGTGAGCGTAGGGAACCCTATATGAAACCCGCTAGACGTTGACCGCGGGGAAACCCACGAGAATCTAGTATTTAATAAGTGTATCCAATAAATCTACATTTGAAACATTACAAATCAATTGTTTCTAGTTTATCTCCTGTTGATTTACAAAAAATGTAGCATATTTACACAAAAACAATTTGGGGTGCATTTGCACTCCACTTGGCCTTTAAAGTAACTCTTCGAGGACGGTCCCATGAAGGTTAACAGAGCAATATTCCTGTACCAGTACTCCACCGAGAATAATCGCAGATAATTTGTTGATGTAATGCAGGAAATAGTTCTAAAACAGAGTGCAAAGAAACGCTCCCATTATTTAAGTAATACACAACATTCGATCGGACACACTTTTACTAACGTCAACCGTTTCATTCTGATTTCCGTCTTCAATGGTTCAAATCAGCTTTAACATTTTTACTGAATTGGCAACTATCAATTTGCCATTAATTCATGACGAATTTCCCGTACATAAATCACTGCTTCTACTATAGTCAGCAATAGAAATACTGTATGCTGAGCCACCTTGTAAAATATAAGTATGTAATATATACATATTGTCCATTGTTTTACTCTTTTAATGACACATGCGAAAAAAGTGACAATGTATTATCTCAGTATATAGTAAAAAAATGTATTGTTTATTTATGTATTCAAAAGATAATAGAATGAAGTGTCATGGTATGACTAATTGCTTAATGCCGGTTGTTACGTTCTTCTGGTCAGTAAACTGAAAGTGACGTCTGATAGAATCTTCCCAAATTTTTAGCTATTTGTGTTTAGTCATTGATCAAGACTTTCAATATGCAACACTCATCCCGAATTTTGTTCTTATTTGCGAATAAGAGTAATAAGAAGTCCGAATTTGAAGAATAAGATAGATGATGTGTGTGCTTAATGGGACGAGTAAAGGGAAACTAGCCTCGAAGTGGAAAATATGGGCGGTTTCTTTTGCCATCCCATATTGAAGTAAATTCGTTCCTGATGTAGATCTATACGCATAGACATCCCAAAAACCTAAACTTAAAGCTAAGAAAAGCAATAATGGAAAAATACAATGTTCATCGATCGGCTTTTATACCAATAGGCACGTGGCTAACCTAGGCGTTATCTAATCACCTGTGAGGTATAATGGTCGTCAGTATTGGAAACCTCTACACCCTTACTTCTTCCTGTAGCCATATGTGACGAATATTTTAATCAAATGGTGGTACTAGGGAGCAGAATATCGCTAATAATGTCAAAAATGTAAAATACTTAACGTTACCTTTCTTCCGCTCGCCTAAACCAGGCGATGAAAAAAATTTGACTCTCATTTCGCCTTCATTGGGGGACACCCCCCGTTAAAGTTATAACAAATCGCTTGCTCCAGCGAATTATAACATTTTTGCACATTCGAATATCGTGAGATGTTCTATGTAAGTACTAAGGGTAAACCGCTTACTACAAAACCCAACAAGAAGAAATTTTGTGAATACTTATTGTTAGAATCTCCGCCCCCAACCAATCTTTACCCTTTCAAAAATGGTTAATTAAATAACTTGAAATGCAAGGGTGTGGGAGAAATTATGATCTTATATTTTCCCCTCTCCCTCTTTTCTTTTTTCTTCAAATTTTAAGAAAATGCCAAAAATGGAATATATTCAACGGTACCTTTCTTATGATACCCCACTTGCCTATACCAAACGAAAAAAAATGGTGGCCTTGATTTCCCCTCTATGAGGACCCCCCTTAAAGTTGGCCTATTACGACGCATCGCTTTCTCAGGCGAATTATAATATTTCTACACATTCCCACCGAATTTCATGTATGTAGCATCAGCCGTTCGTGAGATATTCCATGGACAGACGGACAGACTAACATTAGACCGATTTTATAAGGGTTTCGTTTTTACTACAAAACCCTAAACACGGCGCGTCTGAGTCAGGCAGGTGAAATGGCAGCAATTTCACTTCACGCACACGTTCCGCGGCCTGTCGTTACGACCTTGCTCCTCCGTGTCTTCGTGCATTGGACTGTCGTTCGAACCAATTGAAACTAGATTGTCATTCGAAACGATTCTACATTGGCCTGTCGTTCAACCGATTGGAAGTGGACTGCCGTTCGAACCGATTGGAAGTGGATTGTCGTTCGAAACGATTCTACATAGGCCTGTCGTTCAACCGATTGGATGTTCGACGATTTCGAACTCCCACTCGGCTCGAACGTCAGTTATGACGAATTGATATTGACAAATGTCAATATCATTTCGGTAAACAAGGCGAACGAACAATAAGTCTCGGATCGGGGAAACTCATAGCGCAACGACGATTCCGTTTGTTTGTGATCAGTGCGATAAGGTGTTTAGACCCGCCATAGACTGTGCGATCCGTCGTCCCAATTTTTCAGTCCCGGTCTTCATCGCAGGTGGAGTTAAAAGTTAGCAGCACCAAAATTAACTAAACCGGTACGTGTATATCGTCGTGAGTTAGATCGACTTAATTAAACCTCGATAGGTAGTCCCGCGGTATAAACGTAATGACTGTGCAATCGATACGTCGAACACAATGGTCAAGTTCATAACACACAACGGTTGACCTACTGTTGCAGATTTGTTTTATGAATTCTCCGCACTGAGTTTCTGATGGGCGCAACATGCTGTGAAAAAGGTCATTTTCTCTATCACAAAAATTTCTCCGTCGCACAGTGGAGTATTTGTACCAAAAACCTGGCCTACATTATCAAATGCAATTTATGTGGAATGTGGAAATACATAAATAAACAATTTGAGGTATTTTCAGAATGTATTTTAATAGTAATTTATAAAATAAATGTAAATAAAAGCTTTAATTCAAAATTAGTCATCGAAATGCACAACAGTGCATCGACTTTACCAACTCGATTCAAAATAGACCCATCCATATTGCTTAAATTTTACTTCTTGCTCAAGAAGCTGCTTTTGTCCTGTCCATACGGCTCAAAATACCTTCAACCACATTTCAGGGCATTGGTCTCACCATCCCCATTAAGAAAATACCCATATTGGCTTGGTTTCACTTCATACACAGTAACAAAAATCATACTGAAAATCACCTAATCGGTGTGCCATTAAGTCCGTTTTTTATCGGTGTAGTGGAAATACCTTCCATGGTGAATTTAATTTTTACACCACTAGGTGAATTTTAAAATGTCCCGGAGGGATGGAATACTATCCATTTGCGTTTAGAAGCAAGTTCTCCAGACGGAGAATCGCTCCACTGTTTTTGTTTAATCGGTGTAATATAATAATATCCTTATGGTTAATGTTTACCACATGAATGGTGATATGCATGCATAATCGGTGAATTAATACTACATACCTTTACTGCACAAAATAATAGTAACATATATAGAAAAACAAATTTGTTATACGTATTCATAAACACTCGATTTATTTATTCAAAAATCAACTTTGTAGGAATTATGTAACAAAAATCATCTCCATAGGTTAGGTTAAAGGGCTGCTGTGCCTAACACAGCACACATGGACCGCAGCAGGGTCCGTTGTGTTACCACCGGGGATTCAACACCCGACCATCCTAATCACTAAACCAGCCAGAACTGTGCCAATATCAACATTAGCCAAGTCGTCCAATTCAGTGAAGAAGTAGGCTCCCAGAAAAGTCCTTCTCCTTATTGACAAAGCAGGGCAGGTACATAGAAAATGAAAGACGCACTCCTCCTCCTCCTCGTCACCGCAGCTCCTACAGAAATCATTGTAGGGAAGGCGAAGCCTCCTGGCGTGCTCACCAATCACACAATGCCCAGTGATGACTAGCTAGTTTGCAGGCAGCGATAGGCATGTAGATATTACGACGAATTTCACCAGCTAAGTAGATTGTACCCTGCCTGGCAAGTTCGTCTGCTTTGCAATTACCAGCGAAACCACTGTGGCCCGGAATCCAGCATAAGAAAATGTTAAAAAACTCACTCATCTCCGTAAGCAGAGAGCGACATTCCGCGATAGTCCTTGACGTGATCAAACCCCGTTCGAGAGATTTAATTACAGCTTGGCTATCTGTAAAAATTGTTATATCTCTAACTGATATTACATGACGCCCCAACCAGTACAGGGCTTCTGTAATCGCCGTAATCTCTGCCTGAAGAACACTACAGTAATTGGGGAGATTGAAAGAGAGACATAGGTTCAGCCCATCACAAAAAATTCCAGCGCCTACTCCCTCGTCCGTTTAAGATCCATCTGTGTATATTTCTAGTGACTTATGTAGTGGCAGCACGTTCCCTTCCCATTGACTGCGTGATGGTATCAGACTGACAAAGTTCTTATCGAGGGCATATTTTGGAGCCGTATAGTCAGTCGTTGCCGGAATAATTGGGTTATTGAGAACAGCAGCGTGTCCAGAGTTTGAAGCAAGCCAATAACCACTGTCACGTAGTCGAATGGCCGCACACGCGGCCACCTGTTCTCCAAACGTGTCAAGAGGGAGTAGGTTGAGCAGCATGTTCAGGGCCGCAGAAGGAGTAGTCCTAAGAGCCCCAGTAATAGCGATGCTGGCTAATCTTTGCACTTTTCCCAGTAACCTACGATTAGCCTCTATACTCAAAGCAGTCCACCAAACCACAACCCCAAACGTAAGTATGGGGCGCAAAACAGCTACATAGAGCCAGTGCAATATTTTAGGTTGAAGGCCCCAGCTTTTACCTATAGCCCTCTTACAAGAGTAGAGTGCAATAGTAGCCTTGTCCACCCTCTCCTGTATATTCGGCCTCCACGATAATTTTTTGTCTAGAATGAGTCCTAGAAATTTTGCCTTATCCGCAACAACCAGGCTCGTCCCCTTTAACACAGGAGGCTCAAAACGAGGTATAATATGCTTCCTTGTAAAGAGGACAAGCTCAGTTTTGTTCGGATTAATATTTAAACCACAGTTTTCAGCCCAAGTGGTTAGAAGTGAGAGGGCATTCTGCAGTACCTCGCTAAGAACACACGGAAATTTTCCCGATATTGCGATGGCAATGTCATCCGCATACGCACACACCATGCAACCCAGCCCTTCCAGGTCTAAAAGCAGTCTATTGACAGCTATGTAAGTTCCAGAGAAGGGGAGAGAGTACTCCACCTTGCGGAGTACCTCTTCGCACTAGTCTACGTTCGGTCGACGCTCCTAAGCACGTGTGTATAACCCTAGATGTTAACATCAGGTTAATGAGCGTGCAAAGGGAATCTCCAACTCCAAGACTAGAGAGTGCATCAGTGATAGCTCTGTGTTTAACATTGTTGAAGGCCCCTTCTATATCAAGGAAAATAACCATGGTGTATTCTTTATTGCCCAAAGATTTCTCGATATAGCTCACAATAGAGTGTAAAGCTGAATCTACTGATTTGCCCTTGAGGTAGGCATGTTGAGAGGTAGACAGAAGGTTCGATGGAATACTACTACGCAGGTGAATATCTAAGAGCCTCTCCAGTACCTTTAAAAAAACTGACGATAGGCTGATTGGTCTTAGATCATTTGGACGTACATGTGAGGTCCTACCCGCTTTTGGGATGAAAACCACCTTCACCTCAGTCCATAATTTAGGAATATACACCAGCTCCAACAGGCCCTGAAAATAGTCTCGATCCATGGAGCCAGAATATCCGATGATTGTTGCAGATCGGCCGGAATTATCCCATCCGGGCCCGCGGACTTGTAAGGTTCAAAGCTGGATAAAGACCAGATAATTTTTTCCCTAGATATGATGTTATTAGCATCGACTGAACTATTGCCCGTCGTCGGTGAATACACATTCGATGCATACGGTGAGCTACCTGGGAAATGCGTGTCTAGCAGTACCTCAATGGATTCTTTGCTGGAGGTTGTCCACGACCCATCTTGCTTCAGTAGGTAACTGGGTGCAGATGGATTGGTAGAAAGAATTTTGCGAAGCCTGGACGCCTCACTCGACTCCTCGATGCGTTCACAAAAAAGTTTCCATGAATCATCTTCATAAGTATAAGTAGTAAGTAAAGGCTCTTGGGTTTTATAAACAGATACATTTTGAATAATTATTGAATTTAAACTCTTAATTCTATAAGCAAGCACTTAAGCACAAGCATTTAAAAAGTCAATAAAACTTATGTTTTCATTTTCACTGTCCACCAAAACAAACTTTTCTAAATTGTTATATTTAACTCTAATCACTTTCTTCATTTTACGAGTATTTATAAAAATTATTCCACTCTCTAAAAATGACTACACTGATCAATGATTATTGTGGAAATACTAACTTTGGCAAACGTTTCGCGGACTTGTTTGAGCGAGTTCTCATTTTTTCGTTCAATCGGTGTAATTTAGACACCGTTTGGATAAATGCGTCAAATGCAAACACCCATTGGATTCATTAGTCAAAAACAAGATGAAACATGCACCCACTTGGATCTGATTGGTGTCAGTCTTAACACCGATTGGATATTTTGCATCAGGTTATTTCCCTTTTTTACGTTTACACTATCAGGGAATTAAATTCACCAAGCAGAGCAATCATTTTGAAAACACCACTTGCTCGATCAATTTCTGGGGTAAAAATTTCCCAAGTGGATGGAAAAAGTCCATTATCCAGCCTTTGGTGTAAAAGTGCACCTACAATTTTTTACTTTGTACCCAAGAAGGTCCTTTTGTCTCGACCAAAGGACTCAAAATACCTTCAACAGTATTCCAGTGATCCAGTGCATTGATCACATCACTCCTAGTTAGGCTGTTGGCTAGGTTTTTTATCCGTTTGACTTCATGCCAAAGAAGGCCCTGTTTTCCTCACGCCCACCAGCAGCACCACCAAAACGTTATCGGATTATGCTTAGAATCACGCAATCAAGCTATGTACCAAATTTGGTTGAAATCGGACCACGGTAAATGCCCGGACGATAAGAACAAATTTTCCTAAAAAAGACTTAGGCGAGAAACTTTCTGATTTTAAAACACAAAATGTACCGTTAGATAAGCCGAAAATCCAAAAACCCGTCACCGGGCTGTGCTGGGGGCTACCCAAGAAATCCACATACCAAATTTGGTTGAGATCGGACAGCCGGAAGTGCCCGGACCAATTATTTGAATATATGGGACGGACTAGAAATGCGAAAATACTTAAAAGTTCAAACATGTGGGAAAAGAAATGGGGGAAGAAGAGAGAACCAGTTCTTTTATCTTCATTTTAAGGGAATATTAACCTAAATTTTCATTTTGGCATGATATCTCGGCACGTTCCGGAACTTGTGCAAAACCAGTTTCGTTTATTTTTTTCTCCAAAGAAATTTGTACTAATAATAACATTAAAAAATATTTCCATAACTGCAAGTAAGATGAAATATTTTTCTTATTAAAGTACACACTTCCATCTTCCATATCCATAATTGCTATTTTTTAACTGCACTAAAAACCAACTGAAAAAATTATGAAATTTGCACCAAAAATTAAATTACTCAACTCAATTGCTATAACTCCTTGTGGGGCATAGCGCGTCAACTGTTCCGTGTGGGCCAGGTGAAGTTTTGTCGGCATAAACTGGTTTCGGAGAATGCAGTTGCTAGCATGCACCTCCTGCACATCCATGGCCACGAACGTCGTCGTGGACGGGACTCGAACCCGAAACGCCGGTAGTCAAACATGAGACTGATGGGTTTATCATACTTTATATTTTTGACTTTTGACAAATTTTTTTGGTGCAAATACTCCACTGTGCGCCGGATGGGACCAGCGTGTGATGGCAATTCAGAAATAACACTCGCGCTGTAGTATTAATTAGATTTTTTTTTGTAAGTAGTGAGTTTTGCACTGGAAATTTGACCATTGATTGGATGCCTAGTGCGAGTGCAGTTCAGAACACAACAAGTTGCTGCAAAGCTGCTTCGATACTGCTGCCACAGCTTGTTGCGATTCCGCTGTGTATTATGAACTTAGCCTTTATTTTCGGATCGATCTATCAAGGGATCGCCCAGTATATGGAGCTATAAGCCAGCAATGTTCGTTGGAACGTCCTAAATATGAACACTCAGCGTCCATATAAGTGCTAAGAACGTTCAAAAGTCTTCAGATACAAGCGTCATTTAACCGAACAAAAAGGTTGTAGTGGCGAAAGTCATTCCAATGCAACGCATGCCTAAAACGTTTCTCCAATTCGGGATCATATAGCCAACACATGAACCACTGGTGTTCGATAGTCGTTACAATCGGTCAAGGGCGGAGCCTAGTCGCGCGAGTTGATCGGTCGGCTCGTTTCCTGCTATACAGGCGGTTCAAACTTATATTTTTCAGAGTGAAACTATTATTATGATGATGCATACAGGCTATATCCGTACTGTCTAAAGTTGAAGTTCATTTTGAGCTCTCCACCCAGCACATTTTCGCTTTAGGCAGTATGAACATAGCGTTTCATATGATGCAGTACAATTTTGGGGGGATAATTCATGTGGAATATCCCTTCAAAGTTTTTCGGTGTGTGTGTATGAGGACGGCGGGGGCGGTATTTTTTTAGTGTGATCTGTCATTTTGTTTTGGGAGAATATGCTGTTAATTGCCTTAACCCCTCCACGGGCATGGTTGTGTCAACATCTCTTATATTACTTTGCCTTCTTCTTGACGTTTCGATAGTATAATTTCGGCTGGTGCAGTTACTAGTATGCACCTCATATCACAGCCGCCTTTTTACTGACAAGCTCGGAACGCTGTGGGAGTTCTTTTAGTACCCACAGGTAGTTTTTTTTTATTAACACGCCCAGGATTGAGCCTCTGTTTCTCTAGACGCATCATCGTAGAGAGGCAACTGAGACCTCACGGCTACCGAGCGCGTCAAGAGGAGGAAAGGGTATGCCACGATGAATAATCGCCTCAAAAGTGGAGACTTCTGTTATCACTTTTTGGGACATAGTTTGTGGAGCACACTTTTCCTAGTTTGTCTAGTATCCCATCTTTTTTAGTCGGGGAGAGAGTAAATTTTTCATCCAACCAAACAACCATCTAAAAATGTTAGAATTGATTTTTATAATAGTGGCTTTGAAATTTCAGGACTATTATCTTAAAAAATAGTGGGAGTTTTTACTTCTATTTTACTTTAGTACGGAGAACTTGTGGCGATCTGAATATAGTTCGCGAAGATCACACAAACTTCATTGTGGAACCAGTCAGTGTCCGTATAGTTATTAACGTACATATGTACCTACTTAAACAAAAAAATTTCCATTACCGTAAGGCATCCGGTACTCAAGACATAAATACATTCAAACATTCCAAGCAACTGCGTCAACAAACCATATAGTCACCATTAGCGTGATGCAATTAAAATCCATGTACATATAATAAATCACCTAAAATAGACATTACACTCGCCGTAATGATAATTCAACGATTGATCAGATGCCAGCCTTGAACGGAAACTAATAGATACATTGTACATACGCTAAGTATCTCAGGCATAGTATTTATCCAGCAAATGACGCCATCATGACAGTTAGAAGATTGCATATAATATTCATTGATCCGATCTTGAGTGCGGTGGTGCACTTCTCTCTCGCGCTAGCATCATTTAATGTCGTCTTCGCATGTTATTCATGTTAATTACCAACATTAACACGGTGCAACATTCCTTTTGAATCTACTAAACACTTTATCTCGATCCATTCATTGACTCGTATCTAGTTAATCTTGAAGACACGATCGTATAATCTTGGCCATCATGTCTGTCATCATCATAACTATAATGCTTAGAACGATATGTGGGAATGTCTATATGCGATATGTGCGATGATTATCCTGCCATCACATATGATCATTATCGTTTTCGATGTACACTCTCATCATTGGCGTAGACTTTAGGTGTTGCGTCGCGCCTTTCATCCAGAAGACGTTTATTTATGTCCAAAATATCTTGGAAATGCAATTGCAATTCACGAATAGATGTGCATTGTAGTGTGTGCAACAACTGAAGTTATCTACCAGACTAGACAGTGCAGAACTCGCTTTGCTCGCTCTCTCATCTAATGTTCGCCGCGCTCAAAATTTGACAGTCTAAGTTATTTGACGCGCTCGATGGCCGTATGCTCTCGGTCATGGCTCTACGATGCTATGTAATGAACCATATTCTGGTCTGGTAGTGCTGCTTCCACCGGCAGATTGAAGGCAGCACTTGATGAGTAGTGATTCGAAACCAGAGGGCATCTGAGCCAACCGCCAACCAGTCCATTTTTTTTTTATTCCCCATCCCCTGTTTGTGTTGTCTTCCCTAAGTATTTATTAATACGTAAAGGACAGGAGCAACGAGCGGAGAAAACCCCGCCACTTCTCCCGAACTGAGCTACAGCAAGCATAGGCCGCTGCTTAGGTCGTTGAGGTGCCTTTTTCTTCGCTAAATGGGACGGCTCGACCTTCACGGTCATTATGCTACCTTAGGCTCCGTCCCAACGGGCATCTTCAGTTGCCCACCAACCCGTCAGCTACATCCAGAGAAACAGAGGTTCGAACCTCGGCACGAACAAAAAATGCCTGTGGGGTTGGTACTTATAAAACTCCCACAGCGCTCCGAGCTTGTCAGTATAAAGACAGCACGGATGAGAGGCGCATGCTAGCAACTGCACCATCCGAAAAAATATATGCTATAGAAACGTCAACAAGGCACCGAAAACCAGGTATCACTAACACACTAACCTCAGTAATTTTGACAGTTTATACACCCACATAGTGGAGGTGAAGAAGGCCAGACTAGACAAAGGAATTCAATAGATTTACGAGTATACATCTTATCTTCAACATCTTGACTACGCTGACGATATATGCCTACATCAAAACCATGTTACTTAATGTGGGTGCCTGCGTGTATCGAACATATAAATTAAGTAATGTAGCCGGCTCGAATATATCCTGAACGCACTTGTTATGTTGTTATTTTTAGCTGCTATTTGAGCATTAACAGAAATTAGCACTTTAGCCCATCGTTACTACTCTCCCACAAATCCATAGATCCTGGATGTCCGACGCTTCATGGCAGCGGATTGTTGAAAGAAAAGAGCTGAAGGTTCGTTTGGCTGCAGCATCAGACGATAATCGAAGCAGCATCGAACTCCTTTACCGTCAGAAAGCTCGAGAAGTTCAGCGTAGTGTGCGACGCGATAAAAGAGTTTATGCGAATTCTCTTTTAGCCTCAGCAGAAGAAGCCGCAAAAAGTAACAACTTAAACGCCGTATACGGTGTCATCAAGGAGTTTACAGGTGGTCGTAACTCCTGCCAACATCCGGTGAAAGATAGTGATGGAAAGCTACTTACTCGTATCTTGGAAGAAGATCAAATGAGGCGGTGGAAAGAACAGTTCCCCCTCATATAGATAATTTAGCTAACCATCAAAATGTGCGTATACGGCCCACTTCCCCGACTAAAGAGGAAATAGTCACCGCAATTATTGCACTAAAACGAGGAAAGGCCGCCGGACTTGACGGTATCCCTGCCGAACTTTTTCAAACAGCGCCAAGCGTAACTGCCGATTTGCTGCACCCACTTGTTGATAAAGCGTGGAATACAGAGACCTTTCCCACTGAGTGGAATGAAGGTTTGATCATCAAACTTCCAAAGAAGAGTAGCCTCACAGACTGTATTAATTGGAGAGGCATTTGCGTGCTTCCTGCCGTTACCAAGATAATAGCTAAAATCGTCCTTGATATACTAAAGGCCCACTTAGAAAGCACAATTGATGAAGAGCAGGCTGGTTTTCGATCCGGATTCTCCTGTGTCGATCACATTAACACCTTGCGAATCATCATCGAGCAACGCGCTGAATACGATTTTCCGCTTCACTTGCTTTTCATCGATTTCGAAAAGGCTTTTGATAGTGTGAACCGGGATTCTATATGGGCGGCCTTGCGCAGGAGAGGCATCCCTGAGAAGCTTGTGGCTATTGTTAAGGCAACCTATGACGGCGCGAAATGTCGCGTTCTGCATAAAGGTAAGGTGTCGGGGGACTTTGAGATGCGCAGTGGAGTTCGGCAGGAGTGCATCCTTTCACCGATGCTATTCCTCATTGTGATCGGCGATGTGTTGCATGCAACCCTATTCGGACTCGAGGAATTCAATGGACTTTGACATCTTATCTACAACATCTTGACTACGCTGACGACATATGCCTACTCTCCCACAAAATCATGGATCTGTCCGCAATGGCGTTAGATCTAGAGAGGGAGGCAAGCAAGGTTGGGCTAAAGATTAATACCAACAAGACCAAGGTGTTTAGCCCGCCGTTGCGAAAAAGAAATCCGACACCTATTGCCATCAGTACTAATAGGCAGCTTGTGGAGAAGGTGGACAACTTATCGTCTACCTGGGTAGCATTGTTGTCGAAAATGGTGGTACGGAGCAGGACATCGCTCGTCGTATCAACCAGGCTAAACGCGTATACGACATGCTTTCCAAAATCTGGCAGAGCAGTTATCTCAGCATCAAGACCAAGCTGGGCCTGTTTCGCTCCCTGGTACTATCAGTGCTTTTGTATGGGAGCAGTACATGGAAAGTTTCCGTAGGAGTTACCAGAAAGCTGCAAGTTTTCGTCAACTCATGACTTCGTCGAATTTTACGAATATTCTGGCCCGAAACAATATCAAATGAAGAGCTAAGTCGGCGTACGGGTCAGATGCCAATCGACGAATTGATCCGCAGGCGAAAATGGCAGTGGTGATAGGTCACACATTGCGGAAGAGTGACAACTGCATTGCTATGCATGCCATGAAATGGAACCCCATTTCGAACCAAGGCCGACCAAGAGGGGGTCCTCGAATCACATGGCGTCGATCTGTGGCAAAGGGGTGTCAGGTGCTGGGTAAGTCTTTTGGGGAGTTGCGCCCCATTGCCCAGAACAGAGTACGATGGCGCACAGGAGTAGTTGACGCGCTATGCCCCACTAGGGGTTAATACAAAATAGTATATTAATGGGCAGCCTATAGAGAGGGTGGATAATTTCGTTTGCCTGGATAACATTGTTGCCGAAAATGCTGGTACGCAGGACATCGCCCGTCATATCAATCAGGCTAAATGCGCATTCGGCATTGTGTCCAAAATCGGGGAAAGCAGTTATTAGAGTGTTAAGACCAAGCTGTGCCTTTTTCGCTCCCTGGTACTCTCTGCGCTTTTGTATGGGAGCAGCACCTCAAAAGTTTCCATAAGAGTTACTACCAGGAAGCTGTCTTTGTCGAGTATTAAGAACTTTTTGGCCCGAAACAATATCAAATGATCGTGGGCATACGGGTTAGATGCCAATCGATGATTTGATTCGCAGATGAAAATGGCACACATTGCGGAAGGATGATAACTGCATTGATTTGCATGCCATGAAATGGAATACCATTTCCAATCAAGGCCGACCAAGAGGGTGTCCTAAAATTTCATGGCAGAATGTTGTAGCGAAAGAGTGTGACTTTCTGGGTAAGACGTGGGGGAAGCTGCGTCCGACTTCCCAGAACAGAGTACGATGGCACGCAAGAATATTTGACGCGTTCTGCCAAAACTAGGGGTTAAGGGAAAGTAGTAATATAGTGGAGGAGGGAGGTAGTCCTGTCTTTCGGAGTACCAGTGGCTTAGCGTCCTATTCGGAACGGATATACATGCAAACAAACATCCATTTGCATATAGTTGTACCCACAAAAAAGTGTGCGTGTAACTATGTACGCGCGCACCTAATGGTCATAGTATAACATAAGCTAGTTGGGAACTGCACACGTTTGAATCCGAACGGGAAATTATTTGGCATAAAGACTCTATCACCTGCCCGCATCCTGTCAAAATCTCAGCTGCTATCTGTCTAGTTTCGCTGAAGGTTTATGACTTTCATTCGGGTTACCTAGTTTCGGCGGGCTTAAATTTCTAGGCAGAATTACTGCTTAAATTATTTTGTGAGACGGAAGGCGTGGTGCACTTAAGGAATTTAGAAATTTAACTGGATAATTGGTAGCGTCTGCATGCTGCATTATTCGATGGATTGAAGTACGATATATATATTCAACACTTCCCCCACGAACACATTTTAATATGTCAGCGTTTATCGCCGATGCCTGGTCGTTGCGAAGAGTCAAAATATAGTAGCTCTTCACAAAAGGGCGGAAGTTTTCATGATCTGCTTATTGTGTTGGTTCACGATACACTGAATAAATTAAGATTGAATTACAGAACATAAATTATTACATAGGATAACCTTTCATTCTTCTTCCGGATACGTTTCGTCTGGAAAATCTTGGGTTGTAGAACACCCCCAGTGCTCGCATAGTCATTCAAATCCAGATATCTTTTAATCGGTAGAGCCGATTACAATGAAATAAAAACTAGATGTTAATGGAAATTATGCACAATTTGTACTTCAATCGGATTAGCGGTTTTCATGTGATGGGTGCACAGACAAACACACAATAATTCTAAAAACGATTTTAAGGTAACAATAATTCTAAAAACGATTTTAAGGTATACTATAAGTGATAATTTTAATTGTACTCTAGTAATTTTTTTTTGCAAATATTTGGGATGTACAGACACACAAAATTTCCAGATTTATTGTATGTACCTATATAGAGATGGTAAGATCGCACTGGGAAAGATACAAAGGCTGGCCTGGTACGTTGTGGAGATCATACGAACTTGCCCTACTGCGGCTCTAGAGGTTCTGATGGATTTGCCCCCATTGCACATCTATATCTTGGCGGGAGCAAGAAAAGCATCTGCAAAACTTGGTAAAAACAACTGCAACATCAAGCTTAGTCCAACACAGGAACTTTAGAGCAGTAAGAGCTTTAAAGAGAGAATGACATCGGAACATTTGATGAAGAAATTAGTCTTTGATCACTCCTATTCCGCATTAAATTGGGGTTGAGAAGATTGGAAGGCTAAGTACTCAGAGTTACCCTCCGACACCATAAAATGGTTTACGGATGGCTCTAAGGCAGAGAAGGGCACTAGGGCGGGCATCGTGGGACCCGACTAGTTACACTTCATCCCTATGGGGGGATTTCCTAAAGTCTTTCCTGCAGAAATACATGCCATAGAAGACTCTGTTCTGCGTTGCAGGGCTGCTGGGTACTGTAATAGGTCCATAGCAATCGTTTTTGATAGTCAGGGAGTCATTCAAAACTAGTATGGAGCTACCAGCGAGCACTTCAAGAACTGGAATATACTGGGTCCCGAGGCATGTCGGTATTTCTGGTAATGTACGGGCGGAAGAGCAAGCCGGGTTGGCACCACACCTTTTCATGAACCAGAGCCGTCCTGTGGGGTTCCCCTGTGCAACGTGAAAACATGTGTTAGAGTATGGGAGAGAACCGAGGCGACGGCGTATTGGAACGGCCTTCCGGGTCTAAGACAAGCAAAGCTGTTTATTGCTGGATACTCGCAAAAACGAGCTTAAACACTACTCGGTATGAGTGGACTTAGGTTAGAAACATTTGTGAACTTCTTTCAGGCTACTCATACTTGAGACATCATTTAGCAACTTTGGGTTTGGTCCCAGATTCTGTCGTTTCTGTCATGAAGAAGACGAGACTTCTCAACATATTCTATGCGAGTGAGGCCCTCGCCTGATTCCGCATGTAATGTTTTGGGTTTGGTTTTCTTGAAGCAGAAGAAATTTCTGCACTCTCAATTAAAGATACGATTAAGCTTGGTCGGCATGCCTAACCCTGTAAGCAGACATGGGGCTCTCTCTCAATCGCCCTACTACTACTACTACTCAATTGCCCTAACCCCTTGTGGGGCATAGCGCGTCAACTGTTCCATGTGGCCCAGTTGACGTTTCGTTGGCATAAATTGGTTTCAGAGAATGCAGTTGCCAGCATGCACCTCCTGCACATCCATGGCCACGAACGTCGTCGTGGACGGGACTTGAACCCGAAACGCCGGTAGTCAAACTTGAGACTGATGCCTCAACACACTGCGCTGCCGGTCGCCCCAAACATGGGACTACAGCACAATAGGCCATCAGGTCGCAGTGCTAACGGGCCTACCCACGGCTCATCTCCAATGTATCTGTCTATCTATAGATTGAACAGGAAAGCATGATTACCGATATTGATCAGATCAGGTCATTGCAGACAAACCTATATTTTTGTAAATGAGCAAAAGAAGAATTTAAAAATGTTTTCCTCATCATTCACACTTCCCGAAATATCCAAATGTAATTCTACCGAATTTCTTTCTTTTTTCCAATCTGTAACATTCGTAATATTTTGTAAGCACAAATTGTCCCCTTTTTCCCACAATTTTCCAGCCATCGTCCATTAATCATTGAAATTATCCACAAAAACTGCATAACTCAATTCTAAGGCTGCCTGAACCGTCGAATTCACTTCCTTGTTGGACAAATTTAGAACGTGCTTCGCGTCGCCGTCATTGCATCCAATATGCAAGCCAAATATTTTTTTGAACATGCCACGTACAGCGGGACTAGAATAGAGCACAAGTAATAAGGCCAAAAGAGTCCCTTCAAAGATGTTTGTCTGTCCATCATCGGCAATAACAAACATTCTCCCGGTAATTGCTAAATTGCAATTTTACGTGGAATGTAAGCATCAACGGGGCAAAACAGACGTAAAGAGATGAGCATCACGCATCAGCTCGACTCATAGGCATCATGATTGCGATGATCTCGACGAAAAAGAAAGTGTGTTCATTTAAGGTGGGATGGGGAATGAGTGACGGAAATGAAAACTCCATTCGGGATTAATTATTTTTCTTGTAGATTTTGAGCATAGTGGTGTATAACACAGCCTACTCCGTGTGACCCAATAGTTGTGGTACGACCTTCACCCTTTCCTCTTGGAACTCCGTGGCGAAAGAAGCGCACGGTCTTGCGTATTGTCATATATGTACGTGGTCGACAGTACCTTATTTTAGACAGGGTCTACACTAGAGTACAAATTTCTTCGTCCGTTGCTGTATTATTTTCAAGGTACGTTACAACGGACGTTAATTTTTCGTCGATGCTTACTTTTTCTACAACGGACGTCAAAATGAGAAAAATTTAACGCTAGGCAAATGCTGAGACGCAGGTTGGGACACCTCCCAAGGTGAGTTTCTGTAAAACAAAAGTCAAACATATTAAATGCATTGGCGAAATTTCCAATTTAAGGTGAAGTAGTTTCTGCGTGGTGTGAGCCTGTGATAATCTGTGCTTGTGCATCACCTCGCCAGCATGTGTCTCAACATACGCCTCACCTAAGCAACATCTTCTGGTTCCAACGTATAAATCCGCCATGCGAATGTACTTAGTGCGCTCCTGCGGCCCGGGGCTTAATGTCCTCCTTACTTGTTGTTGTTGTTGCTTTTGTTGCCTTAAATCCCCCAGTCGGCCACATTTACGTTTCGTTAGCACATAAATTTCGGATGATGCATGCATGCATCTACCGAGCTCGTTAAAGGTACCCATTGTCGAAAGGGATCGCCCTTGAGGAACAACTGACAGCCAAATTTAACTTTTTTGTATGTTTCTGTTTTCATAGAAACCAACAGCTGTCACGTATTTTTAGAGAATTCTATGAGTCAGTCGTTAGCAGCTTTGTCCAAACTGTGCTTTTATTTCCAAACGACCCAGAACTTTAGCGTGGTCCTCCACTGCAGTCGTGTATAAACGGCAACGCGGTCTCGCGACACAAGCGTCAACAAGCAGCGTGTTTGCGCCAGGCAGTTCGCGCACCAGATCCAAGAAAAAATGGAATTGCCGCTCGTTGCCGCTTCGTAGCCGCTTATTTCCGTGCCGCGTGTTGCGGGAGCTTGCAGTGGAGAACCACGCTAAGGGAGAAACTTGTGCTTGCTGATCGACTGCGATGCAAATGCGCACCACATCATTTGGGGAAGTACGGACACGAACAGTCGAGGTGAGTATCTTCTGGATCTCATAACTAGCCTAGACCTCAACACCTTCAACAATGGGAATATCCCAACATTTGTCACTAGTAACAGGCGAGAGAGCGTCTTATTGCAAATCGGATCCCAAATTGGAATGTCTCTGGCGAGCTATCACTGTCTGACCATGGGCACATTCGTTTCGACATTACAAAACTGGAATTGGAAGTGCTTACAGAAGAATATCATATCGTACAGAATGGGTTGGGTTCTCCATCTCTTTACGGGAAAGTTTGGTATACTAGCTAGATCATAGAGTTTCAAGGTAAGGTAAGGTGGCACAGTTTGGATAGCCTAGTCTCCAATGTATCGGAGGCAATCATATCCTCATATTAGGAAAACTGCCCCCTGAAATACTCTAAAGACCTTAGAGGGGTTCCATGGTGCAACTCTGAGCTCTCCGCACTACGTAAGAATATAAGGAGACTCTTTAATAGTGCGAAAGGCGTGGGAGCAGTACCGATCCGCTCTCACACTATGTAATAAAAGTTAAAACTCTGAGAAGACAGGATGGCAGTGTCACAGAGAATGCCGAGAGTACTGCCAGACTTCTTCTGGATACTCACTCTCCTGGGTGCGAAGCACTGACTGACGACACCAGAATCTCAGCTGATCGGGAGGCGCGGTTCTAAGCCTGCTGTTCAAGCTGGAAAACCCCAATGAATCCCTCGAACCCTATATAACTCTGCCAGGACTGATGGAATCTTCCCCGCTATGTCACAGAGAGGAAAAAAATATTAACCTAGTTTCAGCTCAGCATATTTAGGAGCAGCTTTGCTCTTGGATACAATCCAAATTCCTGGAGATCAGTTAAAGTAGTTCTCATCCCAAAAATGAGCAAATTATAGAGGCCAATAAGTCTGACGCTCACGTCCATGGAAAAAACCTTCGATGCGCACATTAGGAACACTCTCCTTGTCAAATTTCCGCTGTACTATAAGCAGTCCGGTTACCAGTTCGACAGATCAACTGAAACTGCTTTCCATTATCTGGTAAAAGAAATCGAGTTAGATATGACAGACAAGGAGGCTGCCGTATGCGCCTTTATAGACATCGAAAGAGCCTTTGACAATACATCCTTCTCATCCATCGACTCTGTGTTTAGAGCAAAGGGAGCTGACGACACCATCACAACCTGGGCCAAAAGGATGTTATCATCCAGATGGATCATTACTGAGATTGTGGATTGTACTTTATCAGCAAACGTTCCACGAGGTTGTCCACAAGGAGGCGTACTTTCTCCTATTCTATGGTGCATCGTAGTCGACAGTTTATTGTGGAATCTTACCAATACAAAATTATGCTGATGGCCTAGTGATAACTATTAGGGGAAAGTTTGAAGAAGCTCTAACAGATATCCTTCAACGAGCCCTTAACGTAGTACAAACATGGTGTGATGACAACGGCCTTCGGGTTCGTTGTTACGCTTGATAGGAAACTACTCTGGACGAAACACCTAAAAACTATCTCGAATAAGGCCACCAGAGCCCTCTGGATCTGTAGACAATTTGTAGGGAAGACCTGTGGAACCAGCTCTTGAATATTTCTTTGGATACTCAAGGCGATCGTCAGACGCATAATTGATTATGTAGCTGTCATCTGGTGGAAGAAATCGTGTATCAAGGAAGGCAAACTTGCACTCGGAAAATTTCAAAGACTAGCCTGCCTCACTGTGACGGTTGCTATTCGTAGTTGCCCTACTGTCGCCCTTTAGGCACTACTCGATTTCCCTCCGCTCCATATCAGTCTAAAAGCGGAGGCTAAACTAGCAATAGCGAGGCTTAAAGCCAATCAGACCTCTTCGTTTATTATGAAAACGGCACTGTTCTGTATACTAACCCCACACAGAATTATTTTCCGAATGTTACATCACCTTCATCTGGCATTTGCCTTGGATTTGCATTTATTTGAATGTGTGAGCAAGTGTGATTCTGATTACACTTGCTACAATCATGATCCACCTTAAATCCTCTGTAACATCGCTCTTAGATATCGTTATTAACCGGCACTTTTATCAAAAAATAGTCTTGTGCAATTTGCGGAATAACCGACAATGTCTATCAACTGATCCTCTTAAAATTAAGTCATTGTTAACCGACGGTCTTTGGACTTTTGATCTGGCATACTCCAACTTGTGCATATCAACAATGCATGCATGGCTACGGCAAAAAATACTCGAGCCAGGACTCATACATCATTCAGATAGCATGTCGCAATAAAATAGCTCATCAGTCCGTTTATTAGATTTTAAATTGCATCGGATGGGTCATTGCTTCTGCAATAATTGAATTACTATTGGATTCTACTATCAGTGGTAGAGTTCACGCATTTTTATTAAATGCGTGAAATAAAACGAAGAAGTGAAAATAGTAGTACCGGATTCCTTGGTAAATTCGCTATAAATTTCGGTCAAGACTGAAACATCTGTACTGAACTAGTTTCGATCGAAATACAAATTTGCAATCAAATTGATCGGCATTGGGTGGATCGACATAAAAATAGAAATGCGATGATAAGAAGACGACTATTGATGGATGAGATCTTCTTAGCGATGCCATACATACGTACACGAATCTCTTGATGTTCACGATTTGCATGGTTTCAATTAATTGTGTCTACTTGCCGTCGACTACCAGCAGTCTACTTTTACGAAATAAGCGCATTATGACTCAAATAAAGACGCATGTAACAATTGAGGCTTCAATTGGTCTAATCAGTTTAAATTTCAGTTTAGACAAATTAATGAGAATTGATGAGTTTTGACAATTGGGCGTATCAGAATTTGATTTTTATTTATCAGAAATTGGAAAAGGAAGAAATCTGATCTTGTTGTGCACAATTCGTGATTCTTAACTTAAAGGTGAAAATTAAACAGAAAAAAATCACAAGTGAAAGCGATATGATTGTTGAGAAAAACTCAACTGAAAACGAAACAGTTGAAAAAAACTGTTTTTCAAAAAAAAAAAAATAACCAAAGCACTTGGAAACAAATTCCAGAGCTTCAAGCGGGGCCCGTAACGCTAAACATGAAAATGTTTATTATTAATTTGCCAAATTTGATAGGAATTTCTTACCACATGTTTTATACAAAAGTAGAAAATAAATACTGTTAATGCACTGTTAACATATTGTTAATGTACCGTTAACATACTGATAATATACTGTTAACATACCGTTGATGCACTGTTAATGTACCGTTAATGAAATGTTAACATATTGTTAATGTACGTTAATGCACTGTTAACATCATGTTAATGCACTGTTAACATCGGGGCACCGAAATAAGTCATAGCGAAATAAGGCATACGAAATAATCCATATGGATACTTTCGTTTGGAAACGAAGCGTTCATGTTTGTGCGATACTGAGGGTTATGATCCCTTAAGCGCGGAGCGAGCGTAGCGGGCGGAGCCCACACAAGGGAGTGTTGTACCCAGAGCGAGCGAAGCGAGCGTCCATTTATGTGCGATACTGAGGGTTATGATCCCTTAAGCGCGGAGCGAGCGTAGCGGGCGGAGCCCACACAAGGGACTGTTGTACCCAGAGCGAGCGAAGCGAGCGTTCATGTTTGTGCGATACTGAGGGTCGTGATCCCTTAAGCGCGGAGCGAGCGTAGTGAGCGAAGCCCACACAAGCGACTTTTAATTCACAACTCGCAATATCGGATAAGTGTGCATGAATAATTTCGGTTTGGAACGAGCTGGGCTAGCTCCGCTTCTAGCATATCTGCATCCGGCATTTTTTTCTGGCTATTCACAATTTCAAACCGAAATAAGGTATGCGAAGTAAAGCGAAAAAAGCCATGTACATACTTACCTTCGTTGTAAACGAAATTAAGCATTGAGTGTGAAACCGAAAGAATCTATGCATGGCTACTTTCAGTTTCAACCGAAATTATCCATTAATGCCTTATTTCCAAATGGCTTATTTCATGGTGCCGTTAACATCATGTTATATTAATGCAATGTTAACATCATGTTAATGCACTGTTTATGTACTGTCAATGCCTTGTTATGTACTTTTAACACACTGTTAATGTATTATTAGGATGGGCTAGGTAAGAGGGTTGCCGCTAGCGCGGCTTGCATTAAACCTCTCATTTGGGCCCATTTACCACCCTCCGCTGGCTTATTAGAGCTGTCAGGTGACCACTGTGCTAAATTGAATCAGGGTAGTAAGAGTTATCTCAAGGCGCTGCCCAATAGGGGAGCTTGCCTGGAGACTCCATCTTCGTCACCACGACTTCTGCAGGAGTTGTGGCGATGTGGAGGAGAGTGTTCTACACCTTCTCTGTCATTGCCCGGCCTTGGCTGGTAGGAGAAGCAAGTTTACGGTCTGAATTACCTTAAGGATATGACCACCACACGGCTCAATCGTTACATCGCCAGCACAGGCTGCTTTAATACGTAGGTTCCAATGAAGGTGGTAGTGGTGGTACCCAATGGTGGTCTAAGTGAGTTGTGTTACATCACGGCAGCCCCTGTACCTAACCTAACCTATTATTAGAACTCCCACAGCGCTCCAAGCTCGTCAGTAAAAGACGATAGGAGCAGCAACTGCACCATCCGAAATCTATACGCTACTGAAACGTCAACAAAGCATATTGATACAAGAGATGATGACGTGCCCATGCCCCTCGAGGGGACCAAGGCAATTGCCAAAAACCAAGAAAGAAAAGCAGTTTTTGTGTTATTTTGGAAAACCGAAAAAAAAACAGATTTTTTTAGACATTTTCTCAAAAAAAAAAATGTTTGTTGGAAAACATCAGATTCCTGTTCAGCGACCCCAAAAACATAAAGGTACCACAAATCGAAACTTCACCAAAATTTTCTTTCTGTACTTTTCTCTCTCTGGTTCCTGTCAACCCCTTGTGGGGCATAGGGCATTAACCACGCCGATTTTCCACCTCGTCCTGTTCCCCGCCATCGCCTGCAACTGACTCCACGATTTGCGTAATGACTTACCCTCGACCTCAACTGATCTTCTCCATGTGTTTCTAGGTCGTCCAACGCGGCGGCTTGCATTGGTTCCCTGTGGGTTCCAATCGATGGTCTGTTTAGCAATGTTTTCCGGCCCTTTTCGAAGTGTGTAACCTATCCATTGCCACTTTCGCCTTTTTATGAAGGTGTCTATCCTGTCTTGGCCAGTAATGAACAGGAGGTCGTCGTTAGAAATGACCTCAGGCCAGCGTGTGTGTAGGATGCGCCGTAGACACTGGTACACGAAAGTTTGCAATTTAGTTTTTATCGCCCTGGCCACCTTCCAAGTTGAACAGCCATATAAGAGCACTGATTTTGCATTGGTTTCGAAGATCCTGAGTTTGGTACGTCTAGAGATGTTGTTATTTTGCCAGAAAGGAGTCAAACTGAAAAGAGCTGCTAGAGCCTTGTTGATGCGAGACTGTACATCGGCATCCGCTCCACCATCTGCTGTAACTACGCTTCCGAGATAGCAGAAATTGTCAACTTTCTCGACTGTCTTCCCCGAAACACAAATTCCGCTCTGTCTTCCTGGATCCAAGCTCAAGTACTTAGTTTTGGCAGCATTGATTTTAAGCCCCGCATTGCCACTTTCGCGGTGCCAGGCATCCGTCATTTGAACTAGATGATCCGATATATTTGAAAGAAGACAAATATCGTCAGCGTAATCCAGGTGTTGAAGGTATTCAAACAGGTTCCATCTGATACCTTTGCTCTGGTGTTCATGAAGCGCACTGTACTTTTACTGTTTTAAAATCAGAAAGATTGTCGCCTTAGTCTTTTATTAGAAAGTTTGTTCATCTCCCGGTCTTTTTTCCGTGGTCCGGTTCATACAAATTTGATACTTGGCTTGCTTGCGTGATTCTAAGCATCACCCGATGACGTTTTGGTGCTGCTGCTGATGCGCGTCAGAACAACAGGATCTTCGTGGACATGAAACCAAATGGACACCAAACCTGGGTTTAGGTATTTTCTGATTCGGGGTGATGAGACCAATGCACTGGGGTACTGGTGAAGGCATTTTGAGAACAACAGGACCCTTTTGGGTATGACGTGACTTAGCAAATATGAGTGTCCTCAGAATGCAGTGACATCCATTCTTTGAACATGAAGGACATTTAGAATATAAAGCACTTAACGGACAAATACGAGATATAAAAGACACACCAAAATGAAATAAAGGACTCGAAGTTATTTCAGAGGATCATTCGCTCAAGGATGTGAACCAAAAGATTTACATCTTTGTGGTCAATATTTTTGAAAGTAAATCATAGTTAACATCAAAGTTCCCTTTGACAGCAACCACATCAGCTTGATTCCCTCTAGAGGTCAATGGGCGGGCAGCACCCCTATTACACCTGACTCCTTGGTTAGCTACACAGATGGCTTCAAGATCGATGAAAGAGTGGGTGCGGGCATTTATTCGGAGGGACTAAATATTAATGTATCGGTCCATTTGTCTTGGCATGTCGTTACTTTTAAGGATATTACTATCTACACAGATAGTCAAGCGGCGATACGATCGCTTGAATCGGTTATTTCTACATCAAAAACGGTTGTAAATTGTCGCTCGACACTCATGGAAATGAGCAGCTTCTTCGATATTACTGTTTGTTAGATTCCGGGCCACAGTGGTTTCACGGGCAATTGCAAGGCTGATGAGCTGGCCCGTCCACTGATACGTATCTTAACCACGTGAGGACACCATTAGCAGTGTGTAAAATGGCAATCGAGCCCGCTTCGATCGGCAGGGCTAACGCTAGATGGCTCGACGGTAGTACTTGCCAAACAACAAGGATGATTTGGCCTAGGATAGATCCAAATCGCTCTGCCTCACTGCTCTCATCAAACAGGAAACATATTGGCAGAGTGGTGGGGGTCATCACAGGGCACTGTCCTATCGGCGAGCATGCGAGGAGGCTTCGACTTCCTCATCACAACAACTGTAGAAGGATTCGTGATGTGGATGAGGAGAGTGTTGCTAACCTTTATTGTTACTGCCCAGCCTTGGCTTATAGGAGAAGAAGGTTTTTGGGACTTTCCTTTTTCCAGGACCTAGAGGGTCTCCTAAGAGTTAGTGCGTTTCAAATTAATCGGTTTATTGCTAGCGTCGGCTGGCTGGATACTTCCGTTTAAGAGTTTTAGGTAACATAATCTTAGTGGTCTTGGTCTATGTTTACTGTGGTTAACTCACGGCAACCCCTAAACCTACCTACCTACCTAACATCAAAGCAAATGGATGATGTGTATTTGCATGGGACGGGACAAAAGTACTGATGAATATGGCTACTTTCTGTGTCATTTATTTATTTGTTCATGCTGGAACTGTTTAAAAATATGTAAGTTGCGCAAAAAAATCGTTGAAAATAACTGACACATCCATCCCGAGTCAGAATTTTGCCAAAAACGCGGTTTAGTGGTGGATGGGATACGGCCGTCAGTACACAGAGTTTCTCGCAGAAGTTAATCCACCTGTGTCGCCAGACAGTTCTAATCTTCGGACGAGTCTTCGGAGTTCCGACATCGTGTCTATTGGTATCTTATGGCAGTAAATTCCGAAAGCAAAAATCTGATTAGTTTTTCTAAAAAAAAATACCATGGTCTTTTTTTCGTCTTTGTTGTAGCAGACGTCATCGGTGTCAGCTCCTGGATTGTACTTGAGAGATATTAAGTAGTGATGATGTCGGCTGACACCTCTTTATCCACGCCGCCCTTCAGCTCTTGATATATGGGAAATCCTTTTCATGTTTAAATTAAAGAAAGTGCATTAGGCGAACATACACCATCCGGAATTCCTGTCCGGAAAAACTGATGAGGTCCGGCCTTGAGGAATTCCGGATCGTGTATGGTCGTTTCAGGCCGCCTTCAGGCGGCCGGAAGGAAAATCTTTCCCGCCAGGCCTCCACCACACACGTTCAGGCCTGGCATTGAGGAATTCCGGATCGTCAATGGCATGTGCAGACCGCCTTGAGTTGGATGGACAATTGGCAATCGATCTTATTATTTTATCATAGAATGAAAGTATCTATCTATTGGATTGAATTTTACATTCCATAGCCAAGCTTCAGATACATTCGTCTATTGAAAAAAAACTGCAGTGAAAATTCATGCTAGCCACGCGGTCGGACAGTTCGCCCTGAGGCGGCCGGAAAGTAAAACGCCATAAAATTCAATGCAATAGATAGATACTTTCATTCTATGGCGATAACATCAATTTGCAATTATCCATCCGGCCGCCTCAAAGGCCTTTCCGGCGGCCTGTCCGGCCGCGTGACTAGAATTAATTTTCACTGCAGTTTATTTCAATAGACGAATGTATCTGAAGCTTGGCTATGGAATGTAAAATTCAATCCAATAGACAGATACTTTCATTCTATGGCGATAAGATCGATTTGCAATTATCCATCCGGCCGCCTCAAAGGCCTGTCCGGCGGCCTCAAGGCGGCCTGAAACAGCCATACACGATCCGGAATTCCTCAAGGCCGGGCCTGATCAGTTTTTCCGGAAGCAATTCCGGATGGTGTATGGTGTATTATATATTCAGGCAAACCGGAAGGCCGGGCCTCATCAGTTTTTCCGGACAGGAATTCCGGATGGTGTATGTTGGGCTTTAGTGTGTGTGTGTCGAAAATAGCCATTTATGTATATTTTAATTCAAATTATAGAAAATTGCAAATTTTACACTTTTTCGCGTCTAATGTGCAGTTCTGTGCTGGATTTTTTTTCTTCTAAATTTTCTCATTTTCTCTCTCCGAATATTTTCACGTCGATTGCCAAGTCGGAAAAGTTTGCCGGCTTGTCGGCTCTTCATACATAAACGTATATTTAGATCGCAACCATGCTCCTCACATCATCTAATGTTGATCTTCATGTGAGCCATGTCATGCCATACCATACATTCATGTGGAAAATTCTTCTGAATTCGCTAATTGTTCAAAACCGAATGGTAGCTGATGTTTACGGATATGTGGGAAAATTCTCACATCATCGTTGAATGGAAGAGCGCGAAAGCGAAAAAGTAGCATTGGAAAATATTGCACATACTCGTAGTATTGTGAGCAAAGTGAACACACGGAATTACATAAAGCATATAGCATTATCGGACTAAGTTTGCCGACTTACCGAGTGATATATCGGAAAATCTTTTGGGGAAAATCACTTCTTGTATTGTTGTTGTTTTTTTTTTAAACACCCATAGGAACTAGGTGAAAATGTTAATGAACTTTAGAGAAGGGAAAATTGTCATGAAAATAGCTGAACGATTTGATCGGTTTTTGGGATTTATATGCATCACACATGAAATACGAAGGAAAGCTTTTGAGTTTTTACGAATTTTTCATGGTTTTATCATTATTAAGATGATTTGAATTTTTTTAGAGGTGTGTATTATGTCATGAAAGAATAGAATGGACGCCGTGGAAATTGTTTTGACAATTCAATGTGAATATTTTGTCTTTTAATTTCTACAAATTGAATTTGATTGATTATGTGATTGATTTTGTTTTCGAATACAATTGAATATTGAACATAAATTTCGTATTTATTCAGACTTCCCTTTTACAATAGTTGGTTACGAAACACGGATTAGCTAACTATTCAAAAGCTGATGTCAGGCGTGTCGATCGTTTTTTTATAAGGAGATTTGTCGTATCACCGTCAGTTTTTGGAAGAAATTGTAATGTGGGCTCGGAAGATGAAAGGAAAACCAAGAGGCCAGGCGTTGGCATACGCTTGAGGGTAGCTCTGGTCGGGAAATTGGTGAGGGATCTTTGACGGCCTGGTAGGTATCACCTGCATTTCTACATTATTCTACATACTCGTATGCCGGACGAATGAACAAAGGGCTTAAAATGGAACCATCGCTAAAAGACAAGACAAAGACAAAAGTATTAGTGTCAACGAACGCACACACTCCACAAAGATCCAGTTGATGCGGGTTTAGGCCAACTATTCCCGCCTTCAATGAATAGGTCTCATGGCCACGGTTTGCGAGGCCTCCCAAAAATGATGAAATCGGGTTCACCTAGCTCTAAACATATCATACTGAAAAGGAGAAGAGTTGGCCCATAAGGAAAAGATTATAATTTCAAGTCTCCACCTTCGCTGTTACCACCATTTCTGGAGGGGACGAGTTTGGTACTTAGCGAAAAAGCCAAATTTCTGGGACTTATGTATATTCGATAAGAAGCTATCCTGGAAGGCAAATATTCAGAAGCGCGTCACTAAAGCAACGGTTACTCTGTAGGCAGGCTATTGGCCTCAAATGGGGCATGCGACCGAAGGTGGTTTTCTGGTTGTACGTATCAGTCATACGCCCCATATTAATGTATGGGGTAGTTGTTTGGTGGACGACGCTCAATAAAGCATTATACAGGAATCTATTAGATAAAGTTCAAAGATTGCCTTGTATTTCTATCACTGGTGCTCTGAAGACCACACCGACCGCTGCTCTTGGTGTACTGCTGAATTTGCTCCCCTTAGGCATCCTGGTTGAGCAGGTAGCTGCGATTACGGCCATCCGTCTTAGGGAAACAGGGCAGTGAAAAGAGTCTACTAATGGCCACTCGGCGATACTGGGCAATCTGGATATTCCAGAAGACACGGACTCTACCTCTCCGCTGTACTCTTTCGACAAAGGGCACACGAGTCTAATACCGTCTCGGCAGGAGTGGGATGCAGATAGTACACCTGAGTTGGAAGGCAGAAGCTTCTTTACTGATGGTCAAAAACGAAAGAGGGTGCGGGCGTAGGCGTCTTCTCAGAGAAACTGGAAATTCGCTTCTCCTTCTAGCGCTCTGCAGGCGGAGATCACTACAATTACCGAAATTCTGACTTGGCTGGGTCGTAATATTATATCTGCAATGAATATTACTATCTACAAAGATAGTCAGGTGGCGATTAAGTCTCTGGATGCTAAACTTACTACTTCGGAAACCGTGGTGGCATGTCGCACCGCTCTCAAAGAGCTCGGCTCTTTCTTCAACATCACTTTGTGCCGGATTCCGGCTCGCAGTGATTTCAGCGGAAACTGCAAGGCAAACGAGCTGGCTCGGGCAGGTACGGCCATTATGGACATGGGATGTTTTCGCAATGTAAAAATGCTTATAGCAGCATGCAAGAAGTTAATTAAGGCAAACGCAATAAGCCGTGCTAATATCTGATGGGCAAATGGTAGTACCTGCAACGTTACGAGGTAGATTTGGCCGCACTTCAATCCTCGCCGCTCCTCCGGGCTGCTGATGCTGGAGAGAAGGTATCTCAGAAAGGTTGTGGGGATCATCACGGGGCATTGCCTGATAAGTGAGCATGCTGCGCGTCTTCGGCTTCCATACAATGATTTTTCCAGAAGCTGTGGGGACGAAGAAGAGGAAAAGACAATATACATATAACTTCCTGTGCACCTGCCCTGGCCGGTAGAAGAGAGAATATTTTAGGCTCCCTCTACTTTATTGACCTCGATGACGTAAAGGACGTAAATACTGGTCACCTGCATCGTTTCATTGATAGATCCGTGTGGTTTGACGATTAGGCTCACATAGCGTTTTTATATATATCACAATGCAACCAGTGTGCGCAGCTGCCTCAACCTAACCTACTTCATAAGTGTCACCATACACTGTCGAACTCGAACATGGTACAAGTGGACCGGTTTTCGCCACGTTTATGTGTGTGTCTTGAGCTATTCAGAGGGCATTTGTACCAGGTTCGTGTTCGAGTTCGGGCTCGACAGTGTATGGTGACACTTAGATCTTTTTTTTATTGTTTCTTATCTGGAATGAGTTTACAGTTTAATGTATACAGAACCCGTTAGTATGATTTTAGATTAGAACAAATGAGTGATTTACTTACTACTTATAAGCCATGTCGTCCCCGGAGGGATGTGGCTACCGAAAGTCATCGCCTCCATTCGTCTCGACCTTCACATTGCCGTTTCACATTCCGCACTTCGAACAACAACTCTCTACTGTTTTCTCGCACTGAGTCCTCCCAGCGCTTCTTCGATCTTCCACGCAATCTCACATCTTTGTCCATGCCTACGGAGGCCTTTTTATGAATTCGATGTTCGCCCATTCGTTGCAGATGAACTGCCCACTGCAGTTTCCGCATTTTCACAAATATGAAGGCCTCTGTTTCAAACAACTCGTAAAATTCGTTGCTATACTTACGTTGCCATTGGTCTCCATCGTGCCTCGCTGCAAGGCTTCGTCGAAGGACCCTTCTTTCGAAGGCGTTGATAATTTTTTCAAATGCCTGCGTGAAGGCCCAAGTTTTACAACCATGGCATAATACCGGCCGGATTATCGTTTTGTAGACTTGAAGCTTTGCTTTTGTTGTGGATGCAGCTGGTCTTCAGGGGGGGAAGATCTGCGTAGAGGCTGAGGTTTGCGAAGTATTGTTCGTCTAATTAACATAGTCGTGAAATGCCAATGTTACTGCAATCGACGAACTAGAAAAAAAAAACTATTTTTTTTTTATTTTCTTTCACTCTAAATATAATGCACTTTTATCTAATATTAATATTTTATTTTATTTCAGGTAAGCAACAAAGTAAAATTACGGCTAACAAATGAGTCCGGCAGTAAGTACATAATGTATATATAATGTAAAGAGACTCTCATCGGTGAATGGAGATTTTCAATCAGAATAATAAATTCTTACAATAGGTGTGTTTTTTTGCACATTTATCTGGTGCAGGTTAGGGTATCTCCATGCATTACAACAACAACTTAAACCAGAAAAACGCGCCTATAGCTATGCTTGTCGTTAATTTGACAATTGGTGTCAAGTTCCGACGACAGTTCATTCAGCCAACTCTGATTGGCATGACATGACGTTAACTTGGATGGCTGCCCTCGCTCGATTTTTTGCCCCACGAGTTAACTTACTTTAAGTCGATGTTCAAAAAACGCACTTAATATAAATACTTAGGCGCGTGCTTTTGTGAATCTTAACCTACACAGGTTAGAGAAATAACACGCACTACAACAACAATATTAACCTATATGGGTTAGCGCTCTACACCACCGGTGAGTTATTGATGCTATTATTTATTATTATTATTACAACTTGAAGCTTTTTTACCCATCCGGTGGGCACTGCGGGCATGGAGAGGTATATTGTGCCTTAGCCCATATTATTGCAAAAGACTTTCCACAATTTTTAGGAATTGTTCACCGTGGCCTGTCCCAGAAACATACATTTTTCGCATTTGCACATGATGTGCGTAGTGGTTTCATCTTCCTCCATACACAGATGGCATTCAGTTTCGCTAGATAGGGCCATTTTATTTAGGTGGTATCTCATCCTGTGTATCAATAAGTATCCCACAAGAATGCTTATATCGGCTCTACTCATTCGAGTAGCATTATTGGACTTAAAGGACGTTATAAGCTCCTTCGATTGCCGCTGTCCCGGAAGATCATGCCAGTATAGCTGCCTTAACTCCTCAGACCATTATTTAATAACCATTTTGGCTGCGGTGATTCCCAGACCACAGTATGGTTCCGGCCCAAGAAAAAGAAAAGACGAACCCTGCCTAGCAAGTTCTTCCGCGATCTCGTTACCTTCGATGCCATGATGCCCTGGCACCCAACACAAGTTTATTCGGTTATTTCAACTCAGAATGTGTAGAAGTTCATAACACTCTTTCACCAGCTTCGAAGAGAGCTTATGTGAAGAGAGCGCCTTAATGGCCTCCTGGCTATCTGAAAAAATAGCGATGTGAGCACCACGGAGTTTCTCATCTAGAACTTCTCTGGCACAGACTTCGGTGGCATGGATCTCTGCTTGAAAGACACTGGGATGGGATCCCATGCGATTGAAATCCTGGTGTTCTGTCCATAGACCCCAGCACTAACTCGCTGTTCAGTTTCGGACTCATCGGTAAACCACATAATAAACCTAGGATCAGGGCATGAATTGTCATTTTCCCATTCCAAGCGGCCCGGGATGAGAGCTGAGAATTTCTTGCCGAAGCAAACCTCCTTGGTCAGGTAATCTGATCTTAAGCAGATCTGCATTCCAGGAATTTGTTTTAGAATGCTCATATGACCGGCGTAATTGATGTGTACGTCAGAAGTGAGATGTACTCTCAGAGCATTGAAAGTGTCGATGCTAAGTCCTATACTCGATAGCACATAAAGCTTTACTTTACTTTTACTTGCCTCGTTCGATTTAGGTACATCTGGCGGTTGCGGTTGGCGGTTCCACTTCGTGGGAACAAAGGAGCAACTGACAAGAATTCAAATTAGATTAGCTCCGTCGCTATTGGTTGTAAAAGAAAACTTGTCAAATGAAATTTGTAGTAAATGTTGTGCTCTACAAAAATGGAACACCCTTATTTTGCGCTAAAATGGACTGGAACGGAGTTACAGGCGAAAAACTGATAAAAGTGCCAATTTTTCCAAGATAGCGGGGGGAGCACAGGGGGAGAGTGACGCAAACTTGGATTTTTTACTACCCCACCGACCTATAAAATATTGTATATCAAAAATTCAGAACTACCGCACCTTTTGCAAGGTTATTGGACTAAATCCATATAGGGTAGAAACATCAATTTGACATAAAATGGATCTTGCATTCAAACTATTAGCTCCGTTGTGAGTTGACCAATCAATCATCGTTATTTCGTTTGAATAGATTCATTCCATTAATCAAAGCTTCTCGACGTGCAACAAAAGTATTATTGTAAAGGCAAAAATCTTTGGGGTGCAATGAAAGGGCTTTTTTATAATTAGCTTGGTCACGTTTCAAACGTCGCATTATCTATTTTCTATTTTTACAATCATGTGAAGCTCATACTCAGCGCTATGCAATAACATCTACTTGTATAA
Source organism: Chloromyia formosa (assembly GCA_964017055.1). Classification (NCBI taxonomy): domain Eukaryota; kingdom Metazoa; phylum Arthropoda; class Insecta; order Diptera; family Stratiomyidae; genus Chloromyia; species Chloromyia formosa. Next base: position 53,185,759 of record OZ024815.1, on the reverse strand, counting down.
AAAATCGACCAACGTACGTACATAATGTTCTATGTTATATGTATGTATGTATGAAATGCAACAAAATTCATGGCAGAAATGCATGTTTACATGTTCGCATAGTCATGCCATACAAATACATCCACAAAAACTTTCTGGCGCTGGCTTAATCCGTATTGATTTTCCTAAGTTACTTGTAAGAGACTTGGATCCTTCAAACCAGACCAAACATTAACTCGTCTGCGAATTTAATTGTGTCATTCAAAGATACGAAATAATTATTGATGTTGAGTCACAGTAGTCGTAGGTAGTAGTCATTGAATATCTAACTTTTGCATCCTTTGTGGAAAATTCCCCATAAAGGAGTCCGTATGCATTAAGTTCCTATCATCAGACAACTTTGCATTACTATGCATCAAGCTTTCCTCACACCAACGCGACTTATTCACTACGGATTCGCAAAGTTGTATACATAGCGTCTAAGAGGTCGTTCGCACTGCCTGCCATGCGATGCCGAGCCATGGGATGATATTCTGTAAAAAAAAAAGTTGCGATGCGATGTGGGTGATGGGTGTTCACACTGCAGGCGATGCAATGTATTTGATAGGATACGCGCTATGAATGCAATGGATGCACGATGCGATGATGAATGCAAGGAGATGGGTTATATGGAAGCGATGTTGTTTCAAGGACACAATCGGCTCGAAAACAAATCACCTTTTACTAAATTTCCACTTCACTCAATCACAACGTGCTGGTCGTATTTGCACAAAAACTCGAACAAAAACTCGAACTAGCATGAATTCGTAAAGCAAACCGCACGTTATTGTACATGGTATGGTATGATAAGAGGGGTTGCCGTAATCTCTTTATAGCACACTTAGACCAAAAGAAGGTCCCTTGTGTTGCCCTGGAATTGTGTAATTCCATCCGTCATCCATTTTTGGACCATCCGGAGCTAATAGCGAATCGCAGGAGTCGACCCACATCTGCATTAGCTATGTCTCCTAGATCCGCATACGCAAATTCACCTAGAGTCGACATTCTCCTGTAGGCTAATGCCGGGCAGGTGCAGAGTAGATGAAAGATGCTCTCCTCCTCATTTATGTCTCCGCAACTTCTGCAGAAGTCATGGTATGGAAGTGGGAGCCTCCTCGCTTATTCACCGATAACACAATGACCAGTAATAATTCCCACCACTATCATGATGTGTAGCTTACTCATCGACAGCAGTTTAGAAGTACGGTTTTTGTTCAATAAGGGCCATAATAACTTCGCATTTTGGCAGGTACTCCAACTTAACCATCTCGAGTTGGCCCTGTCTATCGCTGTCATAATTAGCTTATGTTTACACCTGGAGATGGGCATGGTGAAACCCCGACCCATCTAAAGAGTTATATCGTTTGCACCGTTCCAAGCGAGGTCGTCAGCTCTATAATTACCATCGAAAGCACTGTGACCTGGTATCCAGCATAGTGTAATGTTATAGATACCTCCCATGTCCGCAAGGCACGAGCGACAGTCCGCAACGGTTTTTGACGAGACTACACAAGATTCAAGGGACTTTATTGCAGCTTGGCTGTCAGTATAAATTATGATATCTGTTGCTGCTATACCTAGTGTTACGGCCAATCCACCTCACTGCCTTTTTAATAGCGTGGATCTCCGCCTGGAGGACACTACAGTAGTCTGGGAGACGAATCGTCATCATACATAATTCCAAAGGCAATTACCACTAGTACTCACTTTAAATCACAAAGTGATCACAATTTCGCGCATCGCATGGCATCGCATGCACGTCGATCGCTCGATTCCATATAATCGAGTCATTAGGTACTCAAAAGGGCTTCGGCGAAACAAATTGTGGTAGAGCATTTTTTTCTTTAATTTTTTATGTTTTTTTTTTGGGGTGCTGAACACGAATCCGGAGGTTTCCATCAAAATTTCTTTGCGGAGCATGGTCAAAATCTGAACAAACCCACGAAATTTCAGTACTTTTTTTTTGTTTTTAACTTACAACTTGAAAACCATGCATCCCAACGAAAAAAAAATTGTGAATAAATTGAAGATCATAAAATTATGCGTCGATTGAGTTACCTAAACATCAAATTCCGTTAAGTGGTGTAGCCGCAATCGGCAGTCGAAAAACGTCGGTTTTTTCAACTTTGCGAAAAGTCCTGTTACGGACACATTTGAATGTTTGTAACTTGAAAATGGCTAATAATACATAAAAATGCAATAAGGTAAAGTTGTACAGCATGAAATTTTGTTCCGAAAGTACCCAATCTTTTTCATTCGGTCAAACGAAAATTCAGAAATTTGAAATAGCTAAAATCACTTTTTGAGCGAGTGTTCCCATAAAACACATTTTTGGACTTTTTTTAATAGGTCACCGTTGTAACCACCAGAAATATTGCGTTACCCGTTACCGCAGTTACAGTTCCAATCAGAAGTTCCCAGGAATATTTCCGTAACAGTCCCACGAGTAACAAATCGGAAAAAGTTTTGTAAATGCAATTTGTGGTCAGGTAGAGAACTTCTACCCTTTCCCCAGATTTTTCCGCATTTATTATTTTGTTCGGGTTCCCCTCCCCTCCACCTCTATAGATAGGTTAGGTTGGCTAAATAGGTGAGCGTGCGAGGAGTAAACCGCATAGTTGGAGACGATTTTCGGGCAGTCAAATTCACAAGAGATTATCGAGTTAAGCCTCTTGCGTTGATGAACAGTACTATTAATATCCACGAAAAGACTGTAGTTGTAAATCCTGACACGCTATTGCATCGAATCGTAGTTGTAAAACAATCAGATATTGAGTTGGAAGAGTTCCTGACATACGAACTATCTCCCCCACCCGCAGGCTTTTTAGACACTAATGGAATGGGGGGCAAAGACTTTTCCATAGTCCTCCGCGTGGGCGCCCCCTGGTAACGGCAGTGTATCAATTCGCTGACGGCCAATGTCTTAGCGATAAGACAGTTTGGAAAAGGCAGATAGCTGAAGCCTGAATGGCTGACGAACACCTAAGCGTCTCAGGTTTATTAGGATGGAATGACTTGCGTAGTTGGACCTGCTACATAGTTGTGTGGGCTCCAGCACGTTTATTAAACCATCTGAAGCAGCTATCTCCGAGGCCATCCCCTGAATGGGGTTAAGCGACGTGCTGACAACTCGTCCTTGTAAAAACCACTCCATGTCAAGAAACCTGGAACAAAAGCCTCGGATTGGACGGATCAACAACGACGACCACGCAAACGAATAAAGGATTATTCTTTCGGATCCTGGAATGTACGCTCCCTGAACAAACCGGGGGCCCTCCTTCAACAGGTCGAAAAGTACAAACTGAGCATTACTGCAGTCCAGGAAACAAATTGGCTTGGCAGCGAGATTAATGACAAGAAATCGCACACAATTTTTACAAGTGGCAATCCATCGGGCCGCAAGGAGTTTGGAGTAGCATTTATAGTGAACAATCACCTCAAACCGCATATTACTGACTTCAAACCCATAAATGAACGGCTGTGTGCGATTCGCATCAACACTTGATTCTTCAATCTCTGTCTCATCAATGTGCACGCCCCCACTGAAGTTAAAGAAGACGCAGTAAAAGACGAGTTCTACGCCCGCCTTGAAACTCTCTTCGACTCACTTCCAACAAACGACGTCAAATTGCTGCTGGGAGACTTTAACGCGAAAGTCGGAAATGAAAGCTGGCATCGGTGGACCACTGGAGGCCACAGCCTCCATGAAGAATATAACGATAGCGGCCAGCGACTTATCGACTTCGCCTGCAGCAGGAATCTAGTCGTAAGCTCTACGTGCTTCCCGCATCGACGCATTCACAAGCAGACCTGGAAGTCTCCAGACGCACATACCGTCAAGCAAATTGACCATGTCCTCATTTGCAGGAGATGGGCGTCTAGTGTCATGGATGTCCGCTCCTATCGAGGAGCAAACTGCGACTCAGATCATCACTTGGTGAAGACGACCTACAGATGTAGAATTTCCTCAGTGCACCAATCAAGAATCAGCCCTCCCAAAATCTTTGCGGTTGATAAGCTTTTGAGTGATGCTACAGCGGTGGCGTATACTACCGGCCTTGAGGAAAAACTATTACCTATGCTACACAACATCAGCAACACAGGCGTCCATGGGTTCTGGGAAGAACTCAAGGGTACCATCAAGGATGTCGCAGAGAAGGTCGTGGGATATAAAGCCCGGCGAGCGCGAAATGACTGGTTCGACGAAGAATGCAAAAACTCACTTGACGCGAAAAACGAGGCCTACAGACAATGGATTCAACGAGGAACCAGAGCCAGAAGAGAAAAATATGACGAGCTAGGGCGAATATCGAATAGCATAATTAGACGTAAGAAACGTAAATACTTTGACGAGCAGTTGCTGCACATAAACGAAAACTTAGCTAATAGGAACACCAGACAAGCGTACAAACTAGTAAATACAATTAAGAACGGCTACCAACCCAGGACTAGCCTTTGTAAGGACAAGGATGGAAACATCATCAGCGACACCGATGGTATTAACAAGCGATGGGCCTCTTATTTTGAAGAGCTTCTAAACCGACCATCTAACATCCCCACACAGGAAGCTCTCGACGATATTGTTGATCTAGGCCCACCCATTCAACCCCCGACAGTAGAGGAAGTTGATCTCGCGTTGCGGTCACTAAAACGAAATAAAGCGCCGGGCGCTGACGAGATTCCAGCTGAACTGCTAAAATTCGGTGGAACGAGTCTAGTTGATGCCATACATCAATTACTCCTGCGAGTCTGGGAGAACGAGGAGATTCCAGACGATTGGCGCAGAAGCATCATCTGTCCAATTCATAAAAAGGGAGATAAACTGCGGTGTGAGAACTACAGGGGCATCTCACTAGTTTGTACGTGCTATAAAATTTTGACGAAAATTCTGGAAAATAGAATAAAACCGTACGCAGAACGAGTCATTGGCGAATATCAAAGCGGTTTCAGACCTGGTCGCTCCACAACCGATCAGCTCTTCTCAGTCAAACTGATACTCCAGAGGTGCTGGGAATACAACGTAAACGTATACCAAATCTTTGTCGACTTCAAGCAGGCATACGACAGTATCGATCGTGGAGTACTGTACAACATCATGCTGCAATTTGGTATACCGGCAAAATTAGTGCGACTGACAAAGATGACGATGACCAACTCCGTCTCACAAGTCAGGATCCAGAATAGACTTACTGATCTATTTGAAACACGCACTGGTTTGAAACAGGGCGATGGACTGGCACCGACGCTCTTCAACCTAGCACTGGAATACGTTATTCGGGCCATGAATATGGACAACAGCAAGACGCTACTCATCAAGTCGACACAATTAGCAGCGTACGCCGACGACATCAACATCATGTCCCGAAGATTGGCTGACGCAGAAGAACTTCTGCATACGCTCGATACCGCTGCAAAGGAAGTTGGATTACGTATTAACGAGGGTAAAACTAAAATAATGATGCAATCGGTGACAAGGACACCTGCACAACCAAGCATCAATGTGGGGGACCTCAACATCGAGTTCGTGAACAACTTCATTTACCTGGGTTGCAACTTGTCAAGGGACGCCAACGAAACTGACGAAATCAAGCGACGGATACAGTTAGCTAATAAGACTTTTTTCTCGGTTCTCCCCATAATGAAATCGAAGCATGTGCACAGAAACACGAAGCTCCGCGTGTACAAAATCATTATACGACCAGTGCTATGCTATGGCTGCGAAGCATGGACCCTAACTCAAGCCTCCGAAAACATGCTAGACACATTTGAACGTAAGGTTCTACGGCGAATTTTTGGGGCTGTTTGCGATCGAGATGGATGGCGCATCCGGTACAACCATGAGTTGTATGAAATGTACGATAAGCTGCAAGTCTCGAAAATTGTCAAACTACAACGACTTCAATGGGCAGGGCATGTACAAAGAATGGACGATGATCGCATGCCTAAGAGAGTAATGAATGCAGAACGAGTCGACGGAGCGAGACTGCGAGGACGACCGAGATCTCGTTGGGAGAGCTCAGTAGGTGTGGACGCCGCGCAGCTACTGGGCTCCCAAAATTGGAGGACGCGGTCACTTGACCGAGATAATTGGAGGACAATGATCCAGGCGGCCAAGGCCCGACGTCGGGCTGTCGCGCCACGATGATGATGAATGGAATGAGAAAATGTACAAAATCGAGCTTGTTCAGTGGTTTTGAACCGAATCAACAACAATGGAACTTGAGCAACACAAAATATGTATTGGTGGATAAACATGTTTATTCCAAAATGTATACACTGCTCGAAAAAAAAAACTAAGGCACCCACTATTCTTCCTATTGAAAAGACCAGGAAAGTCAAAGTTGCAGTTTTTACTACTAGCGTAGGAAGGGTGGAAGAAAAGCCTTCAAAAATCGTTTCTGTGAGTCATGTCCCTCAGCAACATAAATTGACCTGTTGATTTTCGCCAGAAAACATTTTTCGAAGAAAAAAAGGAGAAACTGTCCTCCTTTTCCAAAGGACCCAGAACAATATACAGATAATTACTGCATATTGTTGTTGTTGGGTTTTTGAGAGTGTGGAGAAGACAAAAAAGAAAGTTTTCTACCCTGTGCACTTTAACCAACATTGGCATTTGATGGCAGATGAATCATGGTGTGGGGAGCAACTCCCTTGTAAACTGTTGTCGGGCGATTTTGATGGTACATCTGCAAAATAAGCAAAATTACCTCAATTAATAGCTTAGGTCGAAATAACGATCATTTTTGTTAATACACTTTCACGATTTTTAAAGACTTATAGCTAAATAAATTGGTCCCCACTTATTAATATTCCTTTTGACCAGCCTTGTCCTGGTCTTTGTGTTAATTTGCATGCTTTAGTTGGGGTATCCGTTGCAGAGGGGGTTTATATGCATTGGTTTTCTATACCTTTCGTTCGGGACTTTTCAAAATTGTCCGTAATGAAGGGTGTCCGTTAGCAGAGGTTTCACTGTATATACGTGTAAATACAAACTTCAATGTTGAAAATCTTAAGGGGCTATACCAGTGTGACACTTAAAAAAATTCAAAATTTTTTGCTTTTTTTCAACAGTTTATATTTTTAAGAATATTCTGTAAAAATTTCAAGGCCGTACCTCTTATACTCCCCCAATGACAGTCTTCTAAAGAGACGCCGCTCGCAAGTATAAAATGTTCCATCTGCCTGGAGGCGGAGCTCTGACGTGTTGTTACCTGAATCTTTCGGCATCATGAACGGTACATAATTAAGAGGGAACACTATTTCAGCTAGATATATATCTGTAGGGCCATATGAAAACAGCGTTGCCATTTAAAAGGTATTCTGGAGTCGTTCAACGCAGCTCGTTAGTTAAATCTTTTAACGCGTTTTGCTCGAAATGAGATTTTTCAAATCTGCTGCCATCGTAACTTAAAGAGCAATTATCCCATTGACTTGAAACTTGTACTGCTTACTACTGAATGTATTTACTCTACAATGACGTAGGACATTTTTGATTAGATGGAAATTGGCGATTTGGCACTGAAAAAAACTACCATTTTATAGTATCTATACTATAAAATGGTAGTTTTTTTCAGTGACGTAGGACATTTTTGATTAGATGAAAATTGGCGATTTGGCACTGAAAAAAACTACCATTTTATAGTATCTATACTATAAAATGGTAGTTTTTTTCAATGACGTAGGACATTTTTGATTAGATGAAAATTGGCGATTTGGCACTGAAAAAAACTACCATCTTATAGTATCTATACTACTATACTATCTATACTAAAACTACCATTTTATAGTATCTATACTATAAAATGGTAGTTTTTTCAGTGCCAAATCGCCAATTTTCATCTAATCAAAAATGTCCTACGTCATTGAAAAAACTACCATTTTATAGTATAGATACTATAAAATGGTAGTTTTTTTCAGTGCCAAATCGCCAATTTTCATCTAATCAAAAATGTCCTACGTCATTGTAGAGTAAATACATTCAGTAGTAAGCAGTACAAGACAGCAGTACAGACTTTTTTTCATAACTACGCCATTTTCTTAGATTTTCATATTTTTCGAAAATCCTACGTTATTGTACAGGAAATACCTTCTAGTTTAACGACATTTTTTCAGTCAGGGTAGCAGTGGAGGAACTTTTTTTTTTTGGGGCTTCCGAATCCAGCGCAAAACTCGCTTGGATCCCAATACTTTCCTATGAAAAAAATTATGTAATATACGCCAAATATAGCCAAATATGTTCTACATTTTCCGAAACATTTTGTTGAGTACTTTTCTTCCAAAAAAATTCCGAAAATCACCCAAATTTTTAGCGTCCACACTGGTATAGCCCCTTAAAGAATTACCTACTAAAAAAAGTACGAAAATGTGTTATATGGGAACACTCGTTCAAAAACGTGATTTAATTTATTTCGAATTTCTGAATTTTCTTTTGCCTGAATTAAAAAGATTAGGTACTTACGGAACGGAGAATTTCATGCTATACAACTTTTACTTATTGCATTTTTACGTATTAGCACCCGTTTTCAAGTTCACGGGGATCAAATGTGACCATAATAGGGTTTTTCGTAAAACTGAAAAACAAAACTGATGTTTTTCGACACACCACTTACCAAATTTGACGTTTCGGTTACTCATTTGACGCAGAATTTTATGCTCTTCAATTTCTAAATTTGTTTTGCTGGGATGCACCGTTTTCAAGTTATAGGCAAAAAACCAAAAAAAGTACCGAAATTTCGATTTTTTTTTGACCATGTTTCGCAAAGAAATTTTGGTGGAAAGCTCCGGAGTCGCAAAAGGCCTAAAAGAGGATTAAAAAAAAAATTCAAAAAATCACCCATTGACTGAACTAATTCAATCTAATTGAACACTTTTTCTTTCCTTGCGCGATGACATCTTCTGTTCGCAAGCCATAGCATCGCGGTCAGTGTGAACGCCGTGTTATTAACACTTATTGATACCGGCGCGACGCAGCTGTCGGCTCATTTTTATTTCTCCATACAACTTTCGCGTTTCTATGACCACTTTTGTGAATTTCATGGACTGAAGTTTTGTTTGAATTTCTCATGCGTCAGTGTAAAGGTAATTGCGAATCCGCAGCGAATAAATCGCACCGGTGTGAGGGAAGATTAATAAAAAAACACCCAACAAATTATTTCTACTATATATTCTATTCTAGCTTTTCTACATAGATATTTTCGGTACATCATCAAACAATCAGACATTCGGTGCCCAATGTGGGGTCGCCTAAGGCCAAATAAACGTCATTAAAAATGACTTCTTGGCCCCGCATGCGAAGTTTTTCTAGTCTGACTAAGCCACCTAGTAGAACCGTGGTCTCGCTAGAATTGCCGGCCGGCCGGTGGCGGCTATCCTATGCTAGCCTTTGTTAGAATGTCTAGCACTATTATACGAGTAGTCGCTATTGACGCCGAACTAATTTTTCTTCCCATAAAATTGACTCCACCAAATAGAATTCGTGCAGCTCTAGCTTCTAGTGTGCGTAGCGTACTGTACTGTGCTACTATCTTCGATTCGAATTCAAAGCAACGAAAAGCATTTAAGTTCATCTTTTTCAATGCTTTTTTCCCCCGAAGGCATTCTAAACACTTCACGAACCATCGCTGCTGACTCTCGACAGTATTGAATCGGACGCGATTATGAACGCTTATTAAACGTACGTCGAAAGTACGTGGTGGGCTACGTTTGGCACCTTTTGCTAGTTTTATCGTATTTTCCGGGGGTGGTGTTGTTGCTCTTCTCCACTGGTGGGTGAATGATAATTTTTGTGATAAACGTGCAAGTTTATAGAGATAAACTCTCGCGTTGCATCTGTCATATCATAATGAATGTACCCGCAGTCCGCACGAGATACAACAATTTTCTTCAATTTCATTCAGAGAAGCTGACGTTTTTTTTACACTGAGAATTTCCAATAGATAATATGAGTGTAAATTTCGGTCGTCTGTTTTTTTTTGTGAATTCGATAATAGGAGAAAATGTCAAATCCACTATGAAAAATGTGTCTCCCTTTTAGAATTTGGCAGGACTTTGTTGCGAAAGCTTCCGATGTCTCATATACATACGTCAATGAACATTCAAATTATTTTGTGAAAAATTTGAATATTTCAGCTGACTTCTTCGAGCTGAAAAATACGAGTAAATATCGAATTGTGTGCAAAATCTAGTCACAAGATAAAACGAATAGGTTACTTGTGATGGCGTTTAGTATACTAACGATACATACATGCGTACTATATCTACGTTAATAAAAATATAAATGCGATCACTACATTTTTCTCCACGAATACTTTTGCAAATGCTCGTCGTATCTATGACTGCATGAGTTTTACACAATATTGAGAACTAGATAGATGAGTACGCATTTTTAGTTAAATCATATCTTCACTATACAACGTCAAGAGACTTACTATGATTTATTGAATGAAACGTTGGGTGTTTGAAGAAGTTTTCACGGTTTATTTTAAATGATAACTTAAACGTGTTCTCCGTGAAATTCTACTTTTCATTTCCTATATATTTTATAAGATGTGCAATATATATTTATTTAGGGAATTTATTCCTAGACAACAAGAGAACTAGGCACTCTCTTCGAGAAGCCGTTTAACAATAGGCTCACCTGTGTATTGGATCTTTTTGACAACGATAGCAATGGGCTGATCCATATTTTTAGTGAGTGAGTTTGCGGTTAAAAAGGGTACTGTGGGGTTTCGATAATCCGGATTCCGTTAATCTCGGTAGTCCGGAAGGCCACGCTTCTCATTTTTGTGGTTAGCTTTTAGTTCTTTTGCCTACTGATTAGGATCGGCGGTTATCATAGAGTACTGGTGGACAAATTCATCGGACCACTCGCCGCCATGACGACAAATTTGGATTTTAACGGCGTCGGGAGAGATTAGTGTCACCTTGATAGCTTTTCGGGATCGATGGGACTAATAATATGGCTGGGGGTCATCCTGGTTGTCCGCTCTGTCGAATTTGGAAACCTCTGGTTTGTCGTAGATTTCGTACAACTCGCTGTTGTACCTTCTTCGCCATTGGTCGCCATCACGAACAGCTCAAATGATTCGCCGGAAGACCTTCCTATTGAAGGTGCTGATCACCTTCTCCGAGGTTTGGGTAAGAGTCCATGTCTCACATCCGTGGCAAAACATATAGTCCAGGGAACAGACACATATTGGGTGCATTCGGGAGTCACGTTTGCTAGCTAGCTTTAAGTGCTGCCTCGTGATTTGTATTCCGAATGTTGCGCTAAACCACTGCTAAACTTAGCGCAAATAGCTAGGTGCTAACACTTTTAGGCAGCACAAAATTTGTTCGCTGTCTTGGCTTAGCGGAGATTTGACAGTTCGATGGAATTGCCTGCATTCACAAATCATAGCGCTACCTGAGCGCTCCCATTTTTGTTGTTATAATTCAGTGCAAAATTGGGACAAAAATAGGAGCGCTCAAGTAGCGCTACTGATTTGTGAATGCAGGCATGTCAATTTACAACAGGTGAGCCAGCATACCATTCGGGCGTCACAAAAAATTGTTATGTGCTGCTTAAGAATTCGCTATTTCTATGCAGTGCATTACGCTTTTTTCCGTGACGCCCGAATGCACCCATTACCTCGCAAAAGGTTCAGAGCTCTCATTTTTGATGTGTAAACATCTTATCGCTCCATACGGGGTAAAGCCATAGAAGCTGCGGAATGCGTAAACAACTGTAGTGTGTGTACATGTGAAGTCTTTGTATTCCGTGCTTAGAGTTTAGTGTACAGAAATAATAGTTTTCGTTATGCGCTGCGTAGGTGTATCGGTAGCGTGGTGGAGTCTAGAACATGCCCGGTGCGGTCCCGGGTTCTAATCCCCGTCGTGGCGAGTGTTTCTTTTTCTTTCTTTTTTTTTGTTAACATGAAAATGTATATTGGGAGGCGATTAATATAGAAAGCGACACAAAAAAAGCGACGTGGTTCCAAAGGATATTCACTAGCATGTACGAGGAAGAGACATTCGATTTATCTGTTAGGGTAGAGTAGTGGGGTGTGTACTTGATGTGGTATAGTGTGTTTGAGGGGTATTGTAGAGGGAAGGGTTATGAAAATAGATATACAGTTACATGTGTGATATGCATTCTGTGTATGATCATTGTACGTGATCGTTGCTGTAATGATGGTTGAATAATGATGGCCGCTAGGTGGTGTTGGCTGGATGTTGATGGCTTACTATCATGAGGCGAATGCCCCAGACTACTGTTGATGGTATTTTAAGTCCTTTGATGAGGACGAAATCTCCGCAATGAAGTGATATTTAGCCAAGATGGGTATCATATGACTGGCAGTGGTGAGGCGAATGCTTGTTTTTTTTTCATCTTGATGAAATTGGTTGAATTTCTTGCAAGGTATCTGGTCTACCAATTAAGGGATCTTTGCTTCGAGTGACTTTTTTTCAGCGTGCTCATTTTTTCAAAATACATATTCATCAACTAATATTATAATTTACGAGGGTTAGGTGAAAAGTTCTCGGCCTGACAATGAAAAAATGCGATTTTCAGTTAAAAAATGATTTTATTTTTCTATATAATCTCCCTTGACTTCAACACGCTTGGTCCAGCGTTTCTGCAACATCAGTATTCCTTCCCGGAAGTGAGAGTCTGGAAGGCTGTGAAATTATTCATCTACGGCCCTCTCAACTTTTTCATTGGATGCGAAGCGCTTCCCAGAAACAAATTTCTTCAAGTTTGGGAACAGATGGAAGTCTGAGGATGCCAAATCAGGAGAATAGGGGAGATGGTCGAGCAAATCGTACCCCGAATCCCGCAGTTTTCCCATCACCAACGCACACTTGTGTACAGGTGCGTTGTCCTGGTGAAAGATGATTTTTTGCTTCTTCAAGCCAGGGCGACTTCGCTTTATTTGGCGCTGAACCATCGACTTCCACCCACTGCTTCGACTGCTGTTTCGTTTCTGGCGTGTAATGGTGGACCCAAGTCTCATCCATGGTGACAAATCGCCACATAAAATCGGTCGGATCCCGATTGAATCGGTGCAAGGATTGCTGCGAAAATCGTTTGCGCATTTGCTTTTGATCGGCATTCAGCAAATGTGGCACCCATCTAGCGCACAGAGCTCTCACATCTTTAATTCTTTGTGCAAGATGTTTTTTTTTTGCACCCTTTCTTCCGATATCTCCACAGCTTCAGCAATATCACTCACTTTCATTCGTCTATCGTCCAACACGATATCATGCACTTTTTCGATGGTTTCCGGTGTGGTTGCGATTTTTGGCCGTCCTTCACGTGGGTCGTCTTCGAGGGACGTGCGACCACGTTTAAATTCTGCTGCCCATTTTTTAACGGCTGACATCGAAGAGCAGAGTCCCCGTAAACTTTTGTTAACTTCGGATCAATTTCCTTAGGGGTTAATCCATCCAAAACGAAGAATTTTATGACAGCACGATATTCAAGTTTCTCAATTTTAACGAAAAACACGTAAGGTGTCTACTGCAAAAATTCATGTAAACAAACTAGTTGAGTGAACAACTTGAAACTTGTTCGTATGACAAGTGCACCCAGACAGGAAACAATTTTTGCTGATTGTAACGGTATTTCTGTGTCAGGCCGAGAACTATTCACCTTACCCTCGTATGTACCTATTTGAGGATAGATATCGCGCACGTCTGTTCTTCTTGACGGTTCGAACTCAACCGACTGCCCCCATTCAAGTGACCTGGAGTGTATTTTTGACGTTAGCAGCCAGTTGACGCTAAAAATAATTAACTGCTAAAAAATACATAGTATGGTACTGCTACAATGAACCTTTCTTTACTATAAAGAAACTTCTTTTCACTGCAATTTGGCGACTTTCATGTCATCACTCTGCATTCGACATATTTGGAAAAAACTTTGGAACATACCCAATATTTAGCTTTAGCAATAACTATTGTTGCCGTTTAGTGTGCACAACGACATGGAAGTGTGTTTTATCACTAAAAGCTCACAGTGTCATACTTGCGTATGTAGATATCGTACGTCAGTTGGCTCTAAACAATAACAATCCGTTATCTGAGAGAGCCTACAAACTTGAAGCATACGAGTACAATTATGATATTAACAATTTCCAATCAGTTGGTAGTCGGAAAAAAGTGTGTACAGAAGAAGAATAACACAACTGATAATATTTTGGATACAAAAATTGAGCATTTCCAGCTGTGTAAATATTTACATTTTCACAAAAAAAAAATAGATTGGTGAAGTAATTTTTTCTCCAATTTTTTTATTGTACATTATCTAGAAATGTTGCATCAACTGCACCAATTTTAAATTTAAATTTGTCTCAGTCATAAGCCAGATTTTTTGCTACATACATATTTAGCCACACTGTGGCAGCTGCATACTACGGCAGCTAACGCCACCCAGCCAATGGGAAATGATCGTTTTCTCTTTTCGGCACTGATCTTGTTCTCGACTGTCAAGTGTTACTCATCTGCTACACATATGATTTCATATGTGACCCCGTGCAATTGACAGTCGAGAGCTGACCAGCTGATAGGGAAAGGCATGGGACGAAAAAAAAGTTATGGTATGCGATCATGACCCCTCTTATATCACCTCGATTGATGCTCCAATTCATAGTCTAGTCTATGGTGTTTGTTGTTAATGTATGTTCATCGCACTCGGTGGCCGCGGTCGTTCGGTCACCGCTCTACGATACTATCTAGAGCTCGGAGTTCAAATCTCGGCGCGATGAAATACTGCCTATGGGTACTAATAGAAGAGTAGATATGCTGTCGAAACGTCAACAGGGCGGCATAGAAATGCTAGAGATGTTGATGCATCCATGTCACTAGAGGAATCAAGGCAATTAACATACATACATACATACATGAGCCCTCTTATATCATCTACCTCGATGCTCCAATGCATATAATCTAATCTCTATAGTAACGTACATATCTTTTTATGCTAAGTTGTAATTTCAACTTCAAACTTGATCGCAAAATTTAAATTGATTTAAAGATTTTCGATTTTTTTTTCTCTTTCTTGTTGATTCGTAATAACTGAGATCATTCTTATTATTATGCTCATATTTTTATTTACGTTTTCTTTGGTTAGTATTTCCAAATATAGTTGAGATTACGTTGGGAATTATCGTTAGAATGTTATCTTCTGATTAGCGATTTCTGATATATGAATACGTCATAATTCTAAAAAAAATATAAAAAGAAATAATCCAAAAATTCAGCGCTGTTTATCTGAAACATATTTCCAAAAAAAAACAAAAAACCAGGCCGGCCTGGAGCTCGAAGCGTATATACCCTAGACCTCTACAGACCTAGTGGTAATACCAAAAGTACCTATTTTTAACGACCATATGTATTAAAAGTGAGTTTCCTGTATGGCCAGTTTATAGAGGAGGTTAACGCTCATTCAGAAGGATCTTGACCATTCTCAAAATCAACTATCTAATCCACACTACAAATACTTGTCCAATTTTTTTAAGTAACTGGCTTCATTCTATCGCAAGTTATCGCTTATTTGAAGAGTCAATCGTAGGGAAAGTGGAGGTTTCTTTTGTTGGATCTTGCGCATTTTCAATAACAACCAACCTGATCCTAGTACAAACATTTGACCAAAATTTCAAGTCGCGAGCTCCATTTTATCGAAAATTATCGCTTATTTAGTTTCACAAACTAACTAGATCTTACTATCAACATGCGATCAAATTTTCAACTCGCTACCTTTATCCTGTCGAAAGTGATCGTAGCTCAATAATATTTGAGTTTTTGCCACTTGTAGGAGAGGTAGGCGTTCCTTTGGCCTGATTATGCTTATCTTACTAGAATTCAAGCAGCTTCTCATCTGAAGTTAACGTACCAAAAATCGGCTCCCTATGTCAATTGGTTCAAGAGTTATAGACAAAAACCCTGAAAAGTAGGGTAATGCGGGGCTCTTTGTAAGAAAAGTACCGTTATTTTCAAACTGATCAATCTCATTTCTACAGGAAAGTACAAAATGACTCAAGTCATCTGCCAAAGTTACAGGTTTTCACATTTATTCAATCGGGAGTTATAGATACATTTAATTATTTTGAATATGTAGGGGGGGGGGGAGGGAGGGGGGCAGGCACTCCCTTAGTCGGATCACGACCATTTTCAATACCAACCAACTAGATCATACTACGAGCATTTGACGAAAATTTCAAGCCTCTAGCTTAATTCTATCAAAAGTTATTGTGCGAACGGACAGACTGACAGGCATGGCTAAATCGAATCAGAAGGTGACCCTGATCATTTATATATATATATATTGCTTTACCTCCGAAGCCTCCTTTAAGGTGTTACATATTTTCATCGTAACCGGTAGCGCAATGTGTTGAGGCATCAGACTCATGTTTGACTACCGGCGTTTCGGGTTCCAATCCTGTTCACGACGATGTTCGTGGCCATGGATGTGCAGGAGATGCATGCTGGCAACTGCATTCTCCGAAACCAATTTATGCCAATGAAACGTCAACTGGGCCACATGGAACAGTTGACGCGCTATGCCCACAAGGGGTTAGGGCAATTGAGTATACTTATAAAGTCTAGGGTATAAAAATATGTATATGCTCTGTATTGGGTACACCTAAATTGTAGGAAAACTACTTTATACTTACTAATAATCATAATCATGTAAAAGAAATTGATTGTGTTCAAGCATGTTTAAGTACTTTTGCATATCGAATATGCAAATGATGCAATTATTTATAAATCCAACAAGTTACCTATACCACACGTATTTTCCCTTAAATATTTATTTATAGCAAAACATATCTGACGGCTGGTACATATTTACATTAATCTTTAAGACAAACTGCACAGACACCCTAAAGCCACGTAGAATAATTTAGCGAACGTTTTCTTTGCCTTTTACTTGTGCTCGCCATAAATTTTACTTTCTGACCCAAAAGATACGCTACTTTAATTATGAAATCCAATTTAATCGACTCGGTCGTTTGTTTAGTGCAAGTCCGTATGTCTACCTTTGCTAGACAACTTTTTTCTTCGTCAAATTTCTTGTTCGAAGACTTGACAAGAAACACTTTTTTGTTGTTGTTTTATTGCTTCCATTCGACGCTTACGTTACGTATCCAATTAAGTAATTGAATGGTTAGTTGCAAGACATCGCCTTTTACTTGATAGCCTCTTAACCTCATTGCTGCGGATAACAGTTTTGTGTATGCACGAGTAGGGATTGCTGAAGCGGCCATTTTACAGTCAAATATTTGATTAGTTTTTATGTCAAATGTTTGACTAATAGTGTAATACGAGTAGCAATATTTAATTTTTTTTTTAAAAAAGTTTGACAATAATCATATTAATTGTATCATAGCAACCAATTTGATGTTAAAAAAAAATGTAGTGTCAAGCGCATCAAATTGTTTGACTGTGGAATAGCCGCTTTAGTGTGAACACACACCGCATCAGACAAAACGATTTTGTGTCATAAGACAAGAAAACGTTTTTCATTGCAGCACACACCAAGCGAAACACAGTGAATCAAACCAAAACGTTTTTTTTGCCTTGTTTCGTTTGGTGTGTGTTGAAATAAGACAAAATTTATCTTGCAACGACGTCCATAATCTGGAAAATTTTACATAAAATTACCAGCTATTAAGCGGAAACGAATTTTTATTTCCGAAAGACAACTGGCCGCCTAGTGGCAACGAAACATGTCTTTCTGTTTTGGCTTGTATTTTTGTTTCTTTCATGCGGTGTGTGCTGCGCCTATTGCAATGTATGTAATTATCGACAACGACGTTTGCCTGAAACGAGTTTGTTTCATTCGGTGTGTGTTGATCATATTCAAAGACATGCATTATCGACAACCAGTCATAAAACGCATCGAGACAAAAACGTTTGTTTTGTTTCGTTTCCTTTGGTGTGTGCTGCCTGATAAGAAGCAATGATCGGTTGTTTCTTGAGACAAAACAAAACGTTTTATCTTACGCGGTGTGTTTTCAGCCTTAGTCACAAGAAAAGTGATTTGTGGGAATTATGGATCGATATGCTCATATGGCATTAGTAACGCTCCTATCCTTTTTTCGTCAAAAGCGAGATAAATGTTCAAAAATTTGTCATATTACGGAAAAGCCCTATTAAAAAAGGGCAAAAAGAAGGATAAAAGCTGGATGATTCGTATCCGCATCGTTTGTAGTGCCCTAACATACATAATTTGTTTAGCGTCACGCTTCAATAAAAAATAAAATATCAAAACTCGGTACGTTTAACGCGGGGGTTTCAGTCGCTTCTCTACCATGCTTGAATCTAGAGTTCAGGGGTTCCCTGCGCGTTAATAAAATAAAAACTAACTGTGAATACTATTGGAACACACACAGCTTGCCAAGCTTGTCAGTAAAGGACGGCTATACGGATAGGAGGTGTATGCTAGCAACTGCACAGCAAATCTTTTTTCCAGTAAAGTTCAACTAGAGATAATCTGGTGAAAATTTCTTACTGATAATCTAGTAAAAAATGGCGTATGCGCATACATCCAGTGAAAATACTTAGATATGCAGTTCGTGCCCAAAAATCAAGTGAAAGTAACTAGAAGTTCAGTTCGTCTTGTCAATTCGACTGTTTTTCTAGTGCTCGTCACTCTGTTTCTAGGGAAAAAGTATTACATCTACAAAACTGGATAAATTTACTGCTAAAGCGGTAGACAAAGACAAGGTAGACATCATTAGTGTCTACGCGTTTGGAGGTAGTGTTTGCATTTTCACAAAACACTTCATCTCATTCGTGCTCGGTGGCCGTGTTCTAGATAATGGGGATGCGCTCTGAGCTTGTCAGTATAAAGACGGCGCAGCTAAGAGGTGTATGCTATAGTTGAAACTGCATGCCCAAAAAGTAGATATACTACAATATCTAAACATCAACAAGGCATAGAAATGCTTGAGTGTTGAAACGTCCATGATCCTGGAGAGATCAAAGCAATTAACAGACATTTTGAAAGTATCCTTTCAAAATGAACCGAAAATTTGGCTTCTGTATTAGTGCGACAATATATACCTATATATACTAATACTGTCTACTCAGCTTCATTTACTAGTTTACTAGTCTTTTTCGCTTCCAGAGTTTTGTCAAAACTACTGAAATACAAGTAAATAGAACTAGATTCTCGACACGCTTCTAATAGAAAATCACTAAAAAATTTCCCTGATATTCTAGTGGATACTTAATCACTAGATCTTAACTAGAATATCTAGGAGCTAAATTCTAGTTGTGTTTAACTAGAATCTAGTTGAAAAAAATTTACTGTGTGCACCATCCGAAATTTATATGCTAACTGAATGTCAACAAGGCTGTTTATGCGCTCAGTGGAGGGGCTAAGGCGGCATTTAGTAAAACCCTGAAATGACATTAACTAATTTTTTTTATTATTGAAGCGTGTAATTACGAATAACAAAGAAAACCAATCCGCTGGAATTTTGTTCGAATATACAATATTCGCCCTCACTTCTTATACACCTCAACGACTTGGTATGGGTATTTTACGTGTACCTGTACATATGTTCGTACTACTAAGTCTAATCGCCAAGTTCACGATCGCTATTGTTTCTATGCATGATAATATGTAGTACACTCGTACATCGAACATACAAATATCGATAAGTATGTCCATCGATATTCACTAGCGAACAGGTGTGAATGATGAATGGGAATCAAAGTCATGGTCTTTTTTTTGAGTCATTACTCGTACTATTATTGTTCGGATTCGACAAAAGCACGTGTGTAACGAACATTTAGTACGCAGTCTGGCCGATCTTGAGCTTACAGCGTCCTAACAGATCTTATCGTGCAGAATTTTTTTGTCACTGTATGTCTTACATACTTTTTTTTGTCGAAATTGATTTTGAACACGAACACTACACGTGTATAGTATTGCCCGATTATGTAAGAAAGAGAACACCTGCCTGTGGTGTGTACATACGTACATACATACATACATATGTAGGTATACACGTTCAATGAATTTTTTTCTTGTACTAGTAATCCGATTCTTCACTCAGAAATTCGATAAGTAGACTGTGAAACAATGGAGTTTCCTGAAACACGCACTGTGGTATTTCTGGTAGATCTACTAAGAATTCATATGCTAAATATTATACTTATGTATTACCTTTTTAAGAAGAGTTACCGGCTCCCAAAAGAAGATACCCAATCTTCTTTTGGGAGCCACCTCAGTGCGTTTGGGCATCAGGCTGATGTTTCGCCGACTTCGAGGGTTCGAATCCTGCCGTAGCCATGGATGTTTGTATATTCTTCCCCGTATACTCAATTGCCTTAATCCCTTGTGGGGCATAGCGCGTCAACTGTTGTTCCATGTGGCCCAGTTGACGTTTTGTTGGCATAAACTAGTTTTAGAGTATGCAGTTGTCAGCATACACCTGCTCCCCCATTTAGCCGTCTACTTGCGACAAGTCGGGTGATGCTGTGTCTGATTATGCATATTTTTTTTTGCTAACTTTTGCCATTCAAATAATGCAATATCTTTACGAATCCTTGCATTTGGAATTATTACACCAAATTTTATACTGCATATTTTTCCACATTTAAGGGGTTACTGTATATGTATATTTGCATATTTCCTTATTTCTGATCTAAAAAATAATTTGAGCCGTTTTGTGTCAATATTACATAAAACACGATAATTTCAATAGCACGATTTCGTTTAGAAAAACTTACTGCTGGAGAAAACGGTATTAAAGAATTCTATCTGTATAAGTATTTTTCTAAGTGCCACTACAGAGTGAAAGCTGATGCCGAGCTGGCGCTGACTTTGCTTCACGTGTAGCTTTCTGTCTCTATGCTATTGCTAAAACCAGGGCCGGTCAAAGGCTAAGGTGAAGCAGGCGGTCGCCTGGGGCGCCGACTCTGAAAGGGCATCGAAGATGGCGCCAAGTGGAAAGCCAAGTTTGTGAATTTTGCCAATTTGAGAAGAGGTGAATTTAAAATGATACCATTCAGTTGTAATATTTAGTTCAAATTTAAAGGTGCGAACGATTCAATTTTGAATCTTGGACTTCTCTAGTGAGAGCGACTTATCGAACAAGAACGTGCCATCCATATACCCCTCTCTAATTGCCTTGACCTCTCCAGGGGCACGGGCGCGTCAACATCTCTAGCATTTCTATGCCTTGTTGACGTTTCAATAGCATATTGTAATGAACCACCTGTAACGAACCATATTATGGTCTGGTAGTGCTGCTCCCACCAGCAGATCGAAGCAGCACCTGATGAGTATTGATCTGTTGGTGGTACGAAACCAGAGGCCGAGGGCCCCATTACACCCGGACCCAGATTCGACCGAGTGGGCGTCTGATCCGTCCGCCAACCATTCCATCCTCATTGACTATTTTTTTTTCATTCCCCAATTTTACCTCCCCTGTTTGTGTTGTCTTCCCCAGGCTTATGAATTTTTGTTAATACGCAAAGGACAGGGGCAACGAGCAGCGAAAACCCCGCCCACATCTCTCGAACTGAGCTACAGCAAGCATAGGCCGCTGCTTAGCTCATTGAGGAGCCTTTTTCTTCGCCAGATGGCACGGCCCGACTTTCACGATCACAATGCAACCTATGCTCCGTCCCCACGGGCATCTTCGGATGCTCACCAAACCGTTCGTTACAATATCTACTTTTCGGAAGTGCAGTTGCTAGCATGCACCTACTATCCGTGACAAGCTCCGAGCACTGTAAGAGTTATATTAGTACTCGCAGGCAGTTTTTGATCGCGCCTAGATTTGATCTCCGAGCTTTAGGTTAGTATTGTAGAGCGGTGACCGAACGATCACGACCACCGAGCGCGACGACATATACCCAAGTCCGCAAAATGCGGAGGCCTCCAGCTTTGTTGAATTTTTTTTCACCGAAAATTTGAATTTCCGCCGCTATGGAAATTTAAGTGCTTACACGAAGGGCTCAGTAAAAGAAAGGAAGACTCGGAAGACTTCAGAAGAAACAAGCTATTGTAATGTTTACATAATCTATAAACCGATAAGCACCCTTCGTGTGTCTTCCGCATCTGCAGAAAGGGCATTTTCCATGTTGAAATTGAATAAAAATCGACTCCGTTCTACGGATATCATGGGTGAAGAGCACTTAGAGCATCTACTGCTGAGGGGTTTTCGATTGGATGATATTTCGCTAGAAAAAGTTGTCGATGTTTAAGCTTCTGACACCAAGTTCAGTAAAATATTGTCTTTTGTTTGAAACGTAAACTAGGTAGGTTTCTTTAAGAAAATCATAGCCATATTCGATCCATTCGGACAATGATCCATTTTCATACAAAACGACTGACCGGTCTTTGATCTTGCTCTAATATTGGATCACAGCGGATCTATAGGCGTTTGAATCTTTCGTAAATGCTGGCAAGGTCGACCCCATCTATTTGTATATGACATCGGCTGGGAAAAAATGCCTACCGACTTTTTTCTTAATGCTTCATTTTTCGTTATTCCTGTATGACTTTTTTCCATGAATTAGTTTGGCACAAAGTAGTCCGGATGGCGCAACGGTTAGCACATTCGCCTTCTACGCACTGGGCCCCGGTTCGATTCCTCCTGGATGAGGTAGTTTTCGATAAAAAAAAAGAGGATTTACGTGTCGGACTATGAGCCTAACTCGGTTGAGCGTGCTGCTGATCACACACCTCTGCACAAGACCGTCACGATCTAGAAAATGAGATGATGCTAACTCATCTCGAGGCCATGGTTCAAATTGGACTGTTGCGCCAGTTATATATTTTTTTAGTTTGGCACACTCGTAATAAGTTCAACTAGATCAATATGCCTCTCCAATTTGTATTTAAATTAGTTTGGTACGAGCACGTAGAGTTTTTTTTGGCTAAAATTTATTTTGTGAAATGACTTCCCGAAATCTTCATCTATATATTAATACGCTGACATGGACGAGTATTAATTGTGTATTATATGAAAGGTATAGTCCTGCAAATACTGACAAAAAATAATTTGGTGGAAATGATGCTTCTAAGGCAGATAAACGTTCCTATGGGTTTGCCTAATACAAAGTGCAATATAACGTTTAGCAATCATCGTATTGCACTGGGTATTGCAGTTGGATATGTTTGATGTATGTTGTATGATTGTATGACGGCCCAGAATAGGGAAATTTGATCGGTCCCCAGAGGCTAGGGCTTCTAAATGAAATTTTGCCAAGACCTCGAAAACCATCAGCATGCCCTTGTTATCGGCAATAATTTGTATCAAGCGAAACCGCTTGAACAAAAGAAGCGCTTGAAAAGTCGCCCTTACCAGAGAAAAAATAAAGTTCAAGTTCGAGATTTGCAAACAATATTCGAACCAATGTATGTATCATTCCAACTTATACGAAAAACCGTTTAAAAAAAATGTTTTAGAGGGAGCGCCAAAATTTCCTTGCCTGCAGCTTAAATTAGACTTTGACCGGGCCTGGCTACAACTCAAGATCACATTCGTAAGAGATAACATTCGTAATTGTCCCGTGATTTTCTTACATCAAATCCACAGGGGAAGACAACACAACACAAACATCCATGGCCACGAACGTCGTCGTGGATGGGATTCAAACCCGAAACGTCGGTAGTCAGACATGAGACTGATGCCTATACGCACAGAACTACCGGCTACGTTTCATACTAGCAACGTACTCGTACATCGTCTTAAATCAGTTTATGCTACTGAAACGTCAACTAAGCCAGATGGGAATAATTGACGCGCTGTGCCCCACTAAAGGTTAGGGCAAATAGTTTATAATATCGAATCGAGTTACGTTTGATTCTGAATGCAATAACGGTTTGTTCTGGTATTCTGGTATAGAATAGATCAAAAATAAATCCGAAGAAGCTCATAAGGAGTGAAACGAGTGAGCTCTTTGTACTACAAGTTTATAGGGGAGATAGGATCTTGCCTATTCCTAAAATAAATTAACTAACCCACACTACGAAGATTTAGCCAAAATTTCTAGTCGCTAGTTCCATTCTATATTAAGTTACCATGTATTTGAGATAACATTTGCAGGGGAGGCTGGCGTTCCTTGGGTCCGATCATGCCCATTTTAATACCTACCAGGTGGATCCTTTTACAAACAAATTGGCCAAAATTTCAGATCGCTTCATTGTATCGAAAGCTATCTCATATTTAAAGTATCATTTGTAGGTGAGGTAGGGGTTTCTTTGTTCGGGTCGTGCCCGTTTTTACAATATTACCGACTAACTAGATCTTACTACCAACATCCGACCAAATTTTCAACTTAGCTTCTATCGAAAGTTATCGTAGTTAGAGGATCATTTAATTTTTTGACATTTGT
Organism: Chloromyia formosa; assembly: GCA_964017055.1. Lineage (NCBI taxonomy): Eukaryota > Metazoa > Arthropoda > Insecta > Diptera > Stratiomyidae > Chloromyia > Chloromyia formosa. The sequence goes on along the minus strand of OZ024815.1, from coordinate 53,161,396 downwards.
AGCAGAAGTAGGCGTTCCTTTGGTCTGTTGTGCCCATCTTACTAAAACTGAAGCAGCAGCAGTGATAGGCATTCATATCCCCTCCGTGAAAACCCGTGCCTTCAATTTCCTGGAGCGACCGCAGGACTCCTGAAAAATTCCTGTTTGTCGGTTGGTTGTAGACCGAAACTATAGTGAAGTCAAGGAAGGTCGTTTGCACTTTTATGGCGGTAGCCTCTATGCACTGAAGGTCTGAGAGAAGAACTGAAAGTCTGGGAGAAGAATTGGATGATGGCTGATATTTCATCTGATTAGAATAGCTGTACCTCCTCCCCTACCTGTCATTCTATCACTCCTGTATAGAATATAGTTGGGTATTCGGAGGTTGTTTCCCAGTTTCAGGAAGATCTCTTGGATGAGCATGATGTCAACTTGATACTCATGTAAAAAGTTGATCAGCTCACCCTTATGTCTGTGGATGAACTAGGTGTTCTATGAAAGCACGACTTCCTGATATTTACAGGATTTTTGGGGCAGCCGCCGAAGCTGGCTGGGTGCTCGCCGCCACAGTTAGCATATTTCGGCTTTTCCTCTGCTTTCAATGTGCTGTTCTAGAAGAGGTGAAGACCATCACACTTCACTTATTGGCCGCGTTCCCGAATTGCTGGCAGTTGTGGTATTGAGATTGGCCACTTTCAACCTTTGTGACTCTACTTTAACGCTGCTAACGCCGCAGATACCCGTAATATTGTAAATATCGGTCTCAGTTCTTAGGAGAAGAACTTTGTTTAATTTGAACCTTTCTATTTTCTTGAGTTCGAGTTTGAAGCACTGAATGGGATGAAACCCTTGTGCTTCAGGTCCTCTTTTATTTATTCCGGGGAGATATCCTCCAGGCCGCGGATAATTAAATTTAAATGTTTCTCTTTCAGGAGAAGACACGTATTGTATTGGTGTTTACGCTCAATCAGGAACCTTGTCAGCTTCCTGTGGTCTTTAATTGTCAATGGATACCCAAATCGACCTTCTATGCAGTTAAATAACATAGGTGTCTGAGCTACCGATTGATAGTTGTCCATTTGTCCGGTTTCCTCAAGATAATTGGAACCGGCTTGTCATTGGCAGCGTCTTGCTTTGGAGCAGAGGTCGGCTTTTGGGGTTAGTGTAATGGTATGAGTGGCCTCATTTGGGTTTGTGCGCTTGTTGGCGTTCGGCACCTCAGTTGACTTCGGAATTGCGTTCCGGAGGGTTGAGGATTTTTGGGGTGCCGGCATGTTGGTTTTCTGGGATGGTGTGGGTAGGTCGGGAAACTTCTCGTCACTGTCCACAGTCATCTCCTCTTCAGAGGAGTTTTCAGTGGCCTCCTCGTCGTTATTCGAGGAGTCCCTAGGGTCCGTCTTTTCGCCTTTGTCTGACGACCTAGACGTAGAGGAACTGGACGAAGTTTTAGCTTTGCGCTTATGCTTGTTAGGCGTGCCCTTTTGCTCATTGGGACTTAGGGTCCGTAGATTTGTTTTCACGAGCTAACATTAGTTCGTGAGAAAGCTTTTTGTTTTCGGCAACAATTCGGTCCAGTTTCTTCATCATCTTGTAATTTTGGCTTAACCTTACCTTACAATACAATAGTTTTACATCGCTTAGTATAATACTTTTTTTTTTTGTAAATTTTGACGACATATCTGATGGTACTTGCAAAGGTACTAAATCTAGTATTCCATAAATATTGTATATACTGGAATATGCTGACTACTCAGACAATTTCTTTATCCCGATGTCTACCACCTCTAAAGTGTTTAAAGTTCTATACAGCCATATTCAACTCTCAATAGATATTAGACATCGAGATATACGGATAACTATTGTCAATCTGTCAATAAAAAACAACAACAATAAAACATATAGATTCGTTCAGGCACGAATAGATTTTAACCGTGTTCAAAAATACTGGCTCATTATTACTTTTTTTTTCCTTCTTTATTCTTGTACCGTTAATACATATACAAATAATAAGTTTAACTCCATTCATCTGTACCAAGTTGTATGTAATTTGAATCCATTCAAATAATCGTATCATCAGCGTGGCCGCAAAAAGATACTTTCTGGAATTCGAACTTAAGAAGGTCATGAAAAGAAGACGACAACATAACCGACACAAACCGCAAAACAGCGTAACCCAAGAATGAAAAAGTAGCAACAACAATATTTTTTTACAAACGCCAGTAACATCGACGACAAAACCACCTTAGGAATCTGGCCAGACAAGAAAAACCCTAGGGGAGATGGCGAGAATATTGACGACTAATAAATAATAGCAGTGGTGGCTGCGAGGAGGATGTAAGACAATACCAAAAAAGTGTGTAAATTACAAATTTATTTTAATAGATAAATCCGCATTTAAAAGTGCATGATAGCAGAAAATCAATTAAGTAATGTTTTTTTTGAGAAAAGTATACGTAACTGACGATTACAGAATATTAAATATGTATAATTAAAATAAATTATTGTATTTAATAATAATTCATAGGTATCTTAAGTCCGAAGCAATATGCTTAGTTAAGAGCCGGTTTCCCAATGTCCAGCCAAAGTTTAACGTAACGATAAGCGCTAACTGCCACCTATCCGCCGGCTAAAAATTTAACGAAACAATAAACTCAAACAGCTGATACAGCTAGAACTGTGGCACATTCGGAATATTCCTAGTTCATCGGCGGCGCATAGTGGTTGTTGAGATGATGGGCTTCTATCGCTACTCGAGCTCCGCGGTTTCAGGAGTTGTTTTTGTTAACTGCCTTGACCCCTCCAGCCTCCAGGGGAATGGGCGCGTCAACATTCCTTGCAATGCTATGCCTGGTTTACGTTTCAATAGCATATTTATTTTTTTCAGATGTGCAGCTGCTAAAATGCACATCCTCTTCTTGCCGCCTTTTTACTGACAAATTCGGAGCGCATTATTATTATTTTACCGGAAGGAAAACAGATGGAGGAGAAATCGAAAAAGTCTGCTCCAGATGAGCTTTCAGGACCACAACCATTGCATTTTCCCGCCTGCTATTCAATAAATGTTATGTATGCTGACATCTCAAATTATTTCCGGTATGATTGTGAGTCAATTCGTACATCAATTGTAAACAAGTGGTAATAATTTTTTCGTCAACATACTGTCGTACGTAAGAAATTAGATAAAAGATATGCGAGTATCGCAATCTCCAGTGAATGAATGGAGAAAGAATGAAACGAAAATAAAGAAGTTCGCTTTGAGATGCATACCAAAAACAAACACAAAAAATCAAATAGATAACTGGTTTCCGAAGAAGTTGCAATTTTTAGTGTTGTAGGAGAAGAAGTGGAGAGAGACAACACTCAAAGAATTTCATAAATTACTCAGGAATTTGTGAAAGAAAGGTGAACACATATTGTATTGGTTATAGGCCAAGAAGAAGTCAGTCGTTGAGATTAATATAGTCTTTATGCTAATGATATCGCGAAAATCTGGGGCATCTGATTGTATAGACAGATAAGATTTTTTTTTAGGTATTCAAATATTTATTTTATTTGTTTGAAAACTTTGATATTGTAGTACGTACATATATACATACATAGTTCATTTTAAATTTTATGGAGATATGCAGAGAATTTGATAAAATAGCCCTTCGTCGGAGACGCGATTGAAGACGATCATTCTCAGAAACCATATACAGTCGAGTCGCGCTAGCTTGAACACGCGCTTGTGTGAACCACGCAGTAGCGTGAACAAGGAAAATTGGATATTGACCACCTTATAGTATGACCAAGCGCAACCTTCAATATTGCGAACATCGTGGATCTCTTGTTTATTCATGTTGATTTCGATATTCGTTCAAGTTGTTAGCTAAAACTCGCACGTGTGACCACAGCGCGTTGTTATTTCATGTGCAACTACCGTTTGATTTTCCACGTGCTTATCTTTTCTTTGAAGTAGCAGTATATTTTCTGGTGTGTTGTGATTAGTGTTCTAACTTAAAATGCCTAAACATTAAGGTAAATTCCTGCCACTATATGTAAAAGCGAAAATAATCGAGGAATCGGACAGGGGTATGGGTGTCACATCGCTTTCAAAAAAATATGGCGTTGCAAAGTCTACGATTTGTTCCTTCAAAAATAAAAAAAATAAAGATCAATTTGCGAACGAGTTGCGAGCAGTCTAATGCCAACTAATCATTCCACACTTAGGAAAGCTGAATATCCTGAAATGGAGAAGAAACAAAAGCAAAACAATGTCCCCATTTCAGGAGAAATGATTAAAGAAAAAGCATTAAGCTTGAAAGCTTTGTTGGGCACTAGCAGCTTTAATGCCAGTGAAGGCTTATACCGGCAGCTTCTACCTGAAAAAACGCATATTGGTCTTTCTGAAAAATTTGCCCCTGGTATGAAAACTGCAAAGCAACGAATTACGTTATTAGGGTGTACAAATGCATCTGGCTGCCATAAACTAAAACTTCTAGTAATCGGGAAAGCAAGGAATCCCAGAAGTTTTAAAAACTTCGCTAATCCACTCATCTATAGGCACACTAAAAACGCCTGGATGACTGCTGAAATTTTAAAGAACTGGTTTTTCCAGCAATTCGTTCCTGAGGTTAGTTCCTAAAGTGCTGTTTCTTGTCAATTGTTTTTAATTAAGCATACTATATAATGCATTTCAGGTTCGAGTTTTTTTGCAAGATCAAGGACTAGAGCAGAAAGCAATATTGGTGGTAAACAGTGCACCTTGTCACCCATCAGCTGATGTGTTGAAAACTTCCGATGGAATGATTTTCACGCTTTTTATGCCACCGCACGTCACACCTCTGATCCAACCGATGGATTAAAATGTCCTGAGGATTAAAAAACTCTACTATCGAAAAAGTCTGCTCAGTTTTGTTGTAGACAAAGATGAGCCCATTGGGAGTTCACTAAAAAAATAACACTAAGAGATGTTATGCTGAATTTAGAAGGAGCTTGGCGGAAATTGAGTCCAACGATCATAGCGAAATGTTGGGGGAATATTCTAGAAAAACCGCCGGAAGATGAAGACGACCTACCCTTGTCTGTTTTGCAACAGAGATGGAGAGAGGACAATAACGTCTTAATGGACACAATAACTTTGCTCCAGGGGATAGCACTTGTAAATTGGTTACTGCTTTTAAATTATTGTAGTATTAGATACTACAACATACACTTTTTTTGATTTAGGTGGAATTGTCCTGTTCGGATATTGAAGCATGGAATGAAGACTTAGTGGATGTCCAAAATTCCCCAGAAGACGTTGACGTTGAAGTAGTGATATCTGATACTGATACAGTGGATGATATCGTCCAATCCAATATAAGCCACGGCGGGGCAGTAAAGGCTTTGAACATTGCCATCGAATGGGCTAAATCGAACGATATCATCATCAGTGACATACTAGTATTTAAGGCTGTTCAAGAGAAGGTGGTTATGTTGAACCTTTCCACCAAAAAAGCTCAAACAAAGTTAACATCATTTTTCAAACCATGTAATATTTCATCGCAAATATAAACATAAAAAATGTACATACATAAATTTATGATATGTTTCTTCTTTATTAAAAGTATTCTAGTAAACAATTTTTCGATGTAAGTATCTATATATTTTGTTACAAATTATAACCTTCGCTTATGTGAACACATGCGTACGTTCGAACAACGCTGGTTTTATTCTGTTCACATTATCGCGACTCGACTGTATGTAGTTGGGACGCTAAGCGATTTGACCTTGCAAAATATGATAGAGAAATGCCGTTTGGTATTATTGTTGGTGGTCCCCATACATTCATTTTAAGAGATGGAGCTATCTTGGACCCCGCGGCTGTTTGGGCGAAAAACCGAAAAACTTGAGCCCTTTTTTTAATATTCTCCTCATAATTTGTAAACGGTGCCTCGGATCGAAAAACTTAATAGGATTTAAATTAAAGGGCGTCAAATTCTACATCCAATGCATTGCTCATAGTTGGAATTCGGTTTAGTAGTATTGTCAAAACCGATAGTCGAAAAATGTTACCTTTCGAGGCTTTGGAGGAAAATCACACTATTTCGCTTTTCAAGCTCACATATCTCTGAAACCGATGCTACAAATGGAAGACTTATTAGGCAAAAGTTGAAGATATTTCTATTTCAAGTTTAACTAGCACAATACTTTTCAAATCAGCCCGTTTTAGTGTAGTTGTGAGCGAAAATGCAGAAATGGTTTTTTAGCGATTTGAGCCTTAATAGCTATATCTCGTTAAATATAACAGCTAATAGTTTTGGCTTAGCCTCAATTTGTAGATATTTTAGCCTTGTTTTTAAAAGTTCTGCTAATTTTTTTGTCAGATTAATTAAATTAATTAAATAATTAATTAAATGATTTAATTTCTTCCATAATTTCAAAGTTCATGCAACTTATATGACACTTTAGGTTGGTTCCTAATGTATTTGGTCATTTTAAGTCGAATGAAATCAACCGCAATTCCATACGACCACTAGTTCAAAAGATATTCACATTTTTCCAGATTGTTTTATTAGTTAAATGAGCTTTTTTGTTAAGTAAGTTGAAAATTAATTTTTTTTATTCCAGTTTAAGTTGGTTGTTAATGTATTTGGTCATTGTGAGTCGAATGAAATCAACCGCAATTCCATACGATCATTAGTTCAAAAGATATTCACATTTTTCAGATTGTTTAATTAGTTAAATGAGCTTTTTTGCTAAGTAAATTAAAAATAAAAGGCTTTTATACCAATTTAAGTTTGATTCTTAATGTATTTGGTCATTCTAAGTAGAATAAAAATAACCGGGATTCCATACGACAATTAGTTCAAAAGATATTCACATTTTTCCGGATTTTTTTATTAGTAAAATAAGCTTTTTTATTAAATAAGTTGAAAATAAAAAGCTTTGATGCCAGTTTTAGGCTGTTTCCTGCTGTATTTGGTCATTTTGAGTCGAATGAAACTAAAGGCAATCCCATATAACCGTCAAAAGATATTCACATTTCTTCAGATTTTTTAATTAGTTTAATTTTTTTTTTTTTTATTAAATAAGTTTAAAATAAAAAGTTTTTATTCCACTTTTAGATTAACTCCTAATGTATTTGGTCATTCTGAAGTGTCGAAGTGAAATCAACCGCAATTCCGAGCGATCATTAGTTGAAAAGATATTCACACTTTTCCAGATTTTGTTTTAAATTAAAAAAGACTTTTTTATTAAATAAGTTTAAAGTTTTTTAGCAAAAATTTTATAAGCAAGGTTAAAATATCTACGACTTGAGGCTAAACCAAAACTTTAAGCTGTTATATTGTATTTATCGAGATATAGCTATTAAGGCTCAAATCGCTAAGAAATTATTTCTGCATTTTCGCTCACAACTACACTAAAAACGGGCTGATTTGAAAAGTATTGTGCTAGTTAAACTTGAAATAGAGATATCTTCAACTTTTGCCTAATAAGTTTTCCATTTGTAGCATCGGTTTACCAGATATGTGAGCTTGAAAAGCGAAATAGTGTGATTCTCCTCCAAAGCCTCAAATGTGACGTTCGACGACGACTATCGGTTTTGACTATACTACTAAGCCCAATTCCAACTTTGAGCAATGTATTGGATGAAGAATTTGACGCTCTTTAATTTAAATCTTATTAAGTTTTTCGATCTGAGGCACCGTTTACAAATTATGAGGAGAATATTAAAAAAAGGGGTAAATTTTTTGGTTTTTCGCCCGCACAGCCGCTCTGCCGCGGGGTACAGGATGGCTCCATCTCTTAAAATGAATGTATGGGGACCACCAACAATAATACCAAACGGCATTTCTCTATCATATAGGTATTTTGCAAGGTGGCGTCTATTTATGTCGCTTAGCGTCCCAACTATTGTAATATACACGGTGGCGCAAAAGAAACGAAGTGGTTTGAATAGTCTATAATTCCTTTATTTTCGAATCAATCGAATTTCTTTTTTTTTTAGTACACTTTATAAATGGCGAATTTTGTTAATTTAAACGTGAAAAAAAATCGCGTAAGTGGTACCCATTCTCAGCTTTACATAGTCGCGCTCTTTCTAAAACATTTTCCATGAATTTTTTCAAGATTTCAGGAGGTATCGCTAAAATTCCTTTTTGAATATTATTTTTTAGTTGGAGTATGGTCTGGAGTATGTGTATGGCATATGAATAAGGCGCAGACCATACCCCAACTAAACAATAATATTCGAGAAAAAATTCGAGCGATACCTCCTGAAATCTTGAAAAAATCATGAAAACGTCGCAATTTGCAAAGCTGAGGATGGGCACCACTTACGCGCTTTTTTCTCACGTTTAAATTAACAAAATTCCCCATTTATGAAGTGTACTAAGAAAAAAAAAAGAAATTCGATTGATTCAAAAATAAAGGAATTATAGACTATTCAAACTCCTTCGTTTCTTTTGCGCCACTTATTGTTAGTATTATTAGGGAGAAAATGGCCATAGCAAGCAAGTTTTTCGGACGCTAAAGGTGCATTTTGCTAGGCAGCACTCTGCATCGATCGCAGACGGCGATTAAAAATATTCATACAAATAGTGCTCCGTTCTTTATGGCTCGATCGTTAATCTTGAACAATATGCGACGATCGTGCGTTTAGCAAAACGCACCTTAAAACGGGATAGTCGGTAGTTCGTGATGCCTCAGGGTGCGTTTTGCTAGACACCCACTCTCTCTCTCTCTCGTCGCATATTGTACCCGATAAGCGATCAAGCCACAGAGCACATCTACCCCTTAAGCCGGGTCGGCCATCTAGTGGTCAACATGAGTACTTCTAGAGCTTTGATAAAATTATAATGCCGAACACGAGTTCTTTATTAAAACTAAAAGTAAGTGATTGTAAGTTAATCTAGAATTATTCTAAATGAAATACTAAATTAAAATGTATTTAATTTAATTATAGCCGCGAAGAAATTGTGTGGTACAAAGCAAAATTTTGAGCGCCATTCAGCCATAAGAACAAAGCGAAATAAATATTGTTCATACCTGCTACAAAAAGTTTTGAATTTAATTCCACGATGGTGAAAGCCCTTGCTGACTTGTCCAGATCGTGCCCTATCAGCAGGTAGAAAGGAAAGAGCAAACCAGTCTGGTAGAATGCACAAATTTCTCAGCGAATTGGAACTCCTTTAAGAATCATCATCATCTGTGTCTTTTCAAGAGGGATGCATTGAGTGCTCTGGGAGAAGCGCCTAGACTTCGTAAGATCCTGTCCATTCACCCACCCATGTCCAGTTTTCCGCTAAAACAGGACGGGTCCTGGACGACCTCGAGTAAGTATACTATCAAGCTGGTATTTGACACTCATTTCCTAGGTAGTCTGGCGGATATACTTCCCGACAGGTCTTTTGTGAACGAGGGACTCGTAGCTCCTTGCGACTTTACATCCATTCTCTCAGAATAAAAAAAAATCGGTGGGCGATATTAAGCTTCGAACCGTTTAAGTCAGCCGGACCTGGTGGCATCACTCCGGTGTACGCATTGGATATTGCTATATTGGCCCAAGGGCCTGTCTGGAACTGGTGTCTATATTCCCCGTATATGGTCAGTAACCGAGGCTATCTTTATCCCTAAGGCGGGAAAAAGCTCACACACGCATCCGAATGACCTCGGGCCAATTAGCCTATGTTCGAGTCTGCTAAAGGCTTTGATTAAGATATACATATACCTGTGTGCCACTATTCCAGAACACCTTATATCTACATTACAGCATGCTTACTGAAAGGTGAGATTGGTAAAAATTGCCTTACACTCTCTGGTGAGTTGCATTGAGAGATATCTTGGCTGTAAAGAATACACATTGTTTGATTTCTTGGACAGAGCGCTTTCAGTTATGTTGTACCTGCGGCTATCCTCAATTGTCTCTCCGGTTTGAAAGTAGATGACTCACCCTGCAAGCTTATAGTTCAAGTACTAACATCTAGTGTTATCTGCACTTACTCTGGAATCTGGCTAACTGTTTTGGGCGGGATGTCGGGTGAGGGATGTAAGATCATCGGTTATGCGGACGTTTCCCTGTATTTTGCAGAATGCCCTCTCAGTCCTAATAAAATGGGTTAGCCTCGCCGGGGTTAGTGTCAACCCGGCCAAAACGGAACTTGTTATCTTTACAAGGAAACATAGGTTGCTAATATTCGAACCATCACTGTTAAACGGGACGAGACTTGTTCCCTCGATTAAACCAAGTTTTTGGGGTTCATTCTGGATAGGAAGCTGAAGTGGAGGCCCTATATTATGGAGTAACTTACTAAGCTGACTGCGGCACTTTAAAAATATAAGGCGCACCGCATATTGCTTCCACCCACGTACAACCTACGGCTAACGCAGATCGGTTCCACGTCCACGCGTGGGTCTGTCAGCGCATATTGAACGCTGTACAACCCAGTCGTTTCCATACCATGGATGATCCATCTCCATCGATCTATCCATACAGACAACTGACCCACGAACACGAAAATGTCCGACTATGGCCCGTTTTCTCAATGTCTGGTTAAACTGCCAGTTAGATATCCGGGACAGTAAATTTAACCTTAGTGTATGCAACGCTCAAAATATGGTAATGCAGTCTCAAGCTCAGTTAATGCAGTAGAAAATCAGCTGATTTTAGTGGCGGAATTCTGTCGCCTGGTCTATTCTATTCTACGTCTGTGCCATCTTTCAGCATTATTTTGCGGCTCAGTTGGTTTCATATCCTCTTGCTTCGAATGATTTTCCAGAACTTTGTTCTTTGTGAGCAGTTTAATTGTCTCATTTGAATGTGCAAACATAAACAGTTCTAGCTGTCAAAATTTCAGCAGCCCGTATCAGATGTTTGGAATTATGTATCATCCGGAAAATTCTTAACCGGAGGATAAGCGCCGTTTAGCATTTATCTATAGGATAATCTCTAACTGGACATTGTAAAAACGGCCCTATTAAAAACAATCCCACATATGGGTGACGACTGAGTGGGCTAGCCTCGGGCAAGGTCCAATATGCGGTGGTACTCGTATATGTGGATAACAGTGAAACACAAAATGACCCACGCGTTACCTCGGTCTAGGTTGTGCGTGGGCTGCGATCAATATGCGGTATGACTAAGAAAGTCATAGGTAGGAAGTGGGGTCTACAACCGTTGTAGTTTGGCAGCATGGCCCAGTCCTGCGACTTATACTTTTGCATCTTGTATTCTTCCGAAAGATGTTTGGAGAAATTTCAAAGAATGTTAAGTGTTAGCATTACAGGGGTGCTTAGAACTACACCGACGGCTGCTCTTGATATGCTGCTGAACTTGCTCCCCTTAGGCATTTTTGTTGAACAGGTGGCTGCGAACACAGCCATTCGTCTTCAGGAAACTGGTTAATTTACCGTGTCAACCTCTCATCCATTCTTAACAGCCTAGATCTTCCTGCGCTGAGGATTACACTCTTCCCAAATACTTGTTTGGAAGCCTAATCCCTTCACGGGACAAGGGGGCAGAAAATATTTTCCAGGAGTCAGATGCTCTAGGACGAGAGTGGGAGTGTACCCTGACACACTGAATATAAGCATCATTACATCTCCCATTTTACAAGCGGAGATTGCGGCCGTTCGGGATGCCCTCACCTGGCTGGGGTATAATGTGCTAGCTGCTAGGGATTTCATCATTTTCACTGATAGTCAGTCGGCAATTAGATCCCCTGAGTCTGTTAATACGAACTTGAAGACTGTTGCTGAATGTCGTACTTATCTCTTATAGATGCGGAAATTTTTCAACATCTCTATGTTGGATCTCGGCCTGTAGTGGCTTTAATGGTAACTGCCAAGCGGATGAACTAGCGACTAGTGAGACCAGACTATGTCATCGCCATTTTGGCTTGTTCTTATCAGCATGAAAAACGATGGCAATCGCTGACACGTCCAAAACTGCCAACGCCAGGGGGAGTAATAGTAGCACTTGAAATTTTGCTAAGCAACTTTGGCCTAGCCTTGATCCTGCTGATGCTTTGGGGACCTGCTGCCATTGAATAGAAGAAGCCTATATCTTATTGTTGTGATTACAGGGTATTTTCTTATTAGAGAGCATGCTTAGGGACTAATGTCGTTTTCGATTGGCACACGAACTTCTCTTATTTTTGAGTGAAATTGCTCGAAATCTGCCCCAATGCCATAATGGAACATTATATGGAATTTTTAATTTTCTTAAAGGACATATCAGATGTCAGTCGTCAGTTCGTTCCAGAAGCACCAGCTATGTTCTGTCAGATCAAATAAATTGGTGTGACTAAAAGTCAGAACAACTCTGATTTAAAAATGTGATTTGAGTAAATCTTTTCCAGAGCGTTTTTTTTTTGGGGGGGGGGGGGGGGGGGGGGCATTTAGCTGAAAAAAGAGTAATCTCGGTGCGAATCGAAAACGACATAAGGCTTCCTCTAATGACTTGAGCTGTGATGATGATGATGAGGAGGAGTGTACCTCTCATCTGCTATGTAAATGTCATGCCCTGGCTGTAAGAAGAAGGGACTTTGGCGACCTGGTTTAATGAATAGACAGGACTCGGGTTATTGAGTCTATACGATTATTCCTAAGCCGTAGTAAGGCTTAGCGCGTCAACTATTCCTACGGTGCTTAGTTGACGTTTTATTAGCATTAACTGGTTTCGGACGACGCATGTTGCTAGCATGTACCTCCTGCATGTACATTTGGCCGCATACCTGCGACAAGCCGCGAAAGTTTGCGGCTTATTATTGTTACTTCCTAAACCACAGGGAGGAGACAATACAAACATCCAGATTGAGATACGAAACTGATGTCTCAATGGACTGATCTACCGGCAGTGGAGTCTGTAACCGGCAGTGGAGTCTGTAGATAGTGGTATCACAATGGACCCAGTGGTGGTCTATGTGCGCTGTGTGTCTCACGGTAGCCCCTTAACTTAACCCACGCGTATTCACAAATTCTTTTAATGTTAACATATTGACGATTGCCCTTGACATTGTGGTCTGATAAATTATCTAAAAATTTGACCATTTGAAAATTGAATTAGATAACTAAGTCCAAATTATTCAACTTCGAAAAAATACAAAACAGAAAAAATCTTAAAATTTACGATACACATTCTTCATTCATCCAGCACCTTTCTCTCAATTACGCGATCACGCACAAATCAATGCAGCTTCCAGCTGTCAGTATTTTTATGTAATTACAATACTAATTCAAGTTACTGTATCATTTGCTGATTCAATCATCAATCGTTAACTTCAGCATCTTTCTTTTCATCTTTTCTTTTCCAAATATACATCAATAACTCCGTTAATAAGCAATTTCTCTTGAAGAAGAAAAGATTGTTTAGTTTCTTCGGCTTTGAATGTAAAATGTTGATCTTTCTAGGAAATGTTTTCCTACACTTATATCCAAAGATGGGCAGAGCCACTTGTCTCTATTTTTAGAGATGAATGCCATCACAATGTGACTAATGTGAAACGTACAGAAGTTCAATTAACCACAATCTATCGTTGCCGGCTTCACTACACTATACACATATTGCATATTGACTGAAAAATATGGAAAGGCCGGAAAAAAAATCTATTACATACCAAGTACGTTTAAGTGACGTTGAATGCACTTTGAGCTCCATAAATGCATGTCTTCTGTCTTGTCTAGCTGAAGTTCATTTTAGGCCTTGGCGGGAAAATGAAATGCAATTTTATAATTGCATTGTAATTTTTTATCTTAAGCCTCGATTGTACTGGGCAAGTTTACTAGCCACACGCCAGTGCGTAGCGAGAGTTGGGCGAGGCAACTGGCAGCTACTGGATTTGCCGGCTTGTAGTTGGTAATGTGTTGCGTAACATCGAGGTAGTATTGTTCGAATAATAGGATATTAGAAGAACCGCGGTGAAACAAGTTTTAACGAACGAAGCGTTCGATATTTCCTTGAATACTCCTGGAATTACTCTTTGCTACTCACTTTCTACACTGTGGAAGCCCGTCCATCCATCCACAGACAACAACAATGAAGAACAATACAAATTGCAGTAACATTGCAGGGCTCTTTATGGTCAGACGAGTAAAATGGGTCATAAATTCCTTTGACTCATACAAATCATCTGGACCTGATGAGATCATACTTGCAATGCTGCAAAAAACTATGGTCTCAATAGCGATTTTGATTATCGCTATTTTCAAAAGCTGCATTAGAATGGGATGTAGTCTGTGTCTATTACACTGTCATAATAGAGTACCCGAGCGAGAGGCCATACCATCCCCTCTTGCGGGATGGCTTTTTAACGACCATAGTCGAGGGAAATTCTTTTTGGAAATGGGATTCCTCCGAACTAACCCATAGGTTGCGACTCGGGTTCAACATCATGATGGGCCAATGATACTGTGGGCTTACCCATCCCCGCGGCTACACATTTGATACTGATTTCTCCCCTGCCGGAAGTGATCTCCCGTTCGATACCTTTGCAGCTACCAACCTAATTAAGGGATCGCATTCCCGGTCTCAGTTCAGCCCACTGTCATCAGTTGAGCGACAGTGCTCACGTTGCTTGCCTAATTCTAATCATGTCGGATAGTGCTCCCGTTCCTCGCATACTAGGAAGCGTTCCTGTCCTTAGCCCGGCTGGGGGCAGTGCTTACTTTCGTTGGTCAGACCGTCGTCCGACTGTTGCACTTGTAAGTCTAGTTGGCTGAATCCGTAGGTTCGTCAGGCTCTAGTGCCATAGTCAATCAGTCCAAGACCTTTCCGCCAACTTTGCCCCTATAGGGATCGGCAAACGTTTCCTATACGAATCAGCCTGAGTACTAGCCAGGGCCTTTCCGCAAGTTTGGCACCTATACGATCAGGCCGGAGCCTGTCCAATAGGTATCAGCCATGAACCTATCAGCCTATATAGCCCCCTTTAGGCTATGCGGGGTCACCACTCCCGAGGTGGCTGGTTCATCACGACGGTATCTAGCGAGACCGTCAAACAGCCACCCATTTGCATAAGTATAGTACATGGGGTCATCACTCCCCAAATGTTTGTAAAGGAATCAGCTCCAATCACCTTTCGACTTAGGCCGATGAGGGCCCAGATTGTACCGGCCTTGCTCCTTGTTTTTAGACAACAATACTGTCCTAGTTTTTGGAGCCAGCGATCGTAATTCCATAATTGTTTTCGCCTTGGTAATTTCGTACTGCTGCTTACCAGTCAGCAGGATGTCTGAGAGGATGTAGATTACGACTAGCGAAGAAAGCGTTGAGTTCCGCCAGATATCCGGTAATGTTTTCATACATAACCGGGATATTATTGTCCGTAGCTACAATGGAGCAGTCATCCGCGTAGGAGATGAGAAGTAAATCAGACGAAGATGGCATACCGGGCATGAAGAGGTTGAATAGAATGTGGGACAAGACTCCACCCTGTGAGACTCCTTGCTTTACTCTCCTGAGTTTGCCTCTAAACTCCGTGAATGACTGCCTGCCAACGAGATAGTTAGAGATCTATTTCTTGACTTGGGCTGGGAAAGATGATGACTGAATATTCGTATGTGGCTGACCGTGTCGAACCCCTTCTTAAGGTCAACGGCCACGAGAATTGTTCTGGATCATGGGCGTGACTGATGCGAGTCATGATGACATCTAGGACTGTATTCGTGCTATGCATCTTTATGAAGCCGTGTTGATGGTCGGTAAGTCGAATTAGGGTCTGAGTAAGGCCTTGAGGGTTTTCGCGACTGGGAAGAGCAGAGAGGTGGGGACGGTAGGACTCTCTCAAGATGTCTTTCTAACCGGGTTTTATTATGGGAATTATTTTTCCGGTATTCCATACTTCCAGTATCACTAACGACAATAGTGATAAATTTAGTATCGTCGTTAGGTACTCAATAGCTGGCGTGTCCAAGTGTTTCAGCATGGTCATTGATATGCCGTCAGGTCCTGATGCCTTGGTGTTGTTGGCGTCCCTGGGGTGACCTGAAGCATTTGTTCCACTGCTTAATTGCGGATGTTCCTTCGGATTGTGCGCTTGAGCTTGTCGATGGGTGGGTGTTCGACAAACTGTCGATTGAAGTGGTTGGAATACTTAATCGGGTCGTAGTAGGATTTGTTCCCGAACTCGATGGCGATATGTCCCCTTTTGTTGGTGGGGCTGGTTATCGATTTAACAGTGGACCAAAGCTTAGATACACTGGACTTGAGGTAGCAGGTGTCCAGGTGGGCATACCATTTGGTCTTCCTATGTTCAGCTACCTGTTTGTTAATTGTAGCATTTAGCACTCTTATTTGTGGATCGTCTGGGTTAGTGCGGCAAATGCGATCTCTATCATCTGCCAGTCTGGCGGCAGACTTTGGAAAATTTGGCCGGACCTTAGGGACTCTGCCAGCAGGTATGAATCTAGCTGCCGCCTTGTTGATGATCTTTCTGAAGCTAGATTCAGCATCTCGCGAATTCATAGGTACTGGGAGAGCAGAGATGGCGTCGTTGGTGAATAATTGGAATCCATTCCAATTTGCTCTATTGTAGTTGACGAAAGTGCGGGGTTCTGCAGATATTTGATGCGAAGGTCGGTCAAGTCTTATGATGATTGGCAGATGATCAGATGACAGGGTGAGATGAGGCTCCCAGATGAGATTGTTGATGAGGCTGGCACTAGCAATCGAGATGTCAGGTGAGCTGGTGCATGAACCAGTAATCCTTGTTGGAGCGTCATCATTCAAGGGACATAAATCAGAGGAGTCGAGTTGTTCGGTGATGGCGACATATCAAAATCGGATGTTGGTTGTGCCGGCGTGAGACTATGCCGACCGTCGGGAGTTGTTGTTGTTGTCGGCGTGGTTGTTGACTGGAGACCACCTGAGCCAGCTAATGTTGTAGGGTTTATATTCACCGGGCTAGATTGTGTTGTTGGTAGCCTATTAGTGCATTGGGCAGCGGTGAAGGAAGTATCCCATAACCTGTGATGGGAGAGCCCTGACAAGCTTTTCAGGTGGCACCAGTCGTTGCAGCAGTTGCATTTTACTGATGTAGCATTCGGGTGCAGCACTCTACCGCAGACGCAGCAGATCCATGGACCGGGGTTCTGCTCGATGCCGGCGCGAATGAGGAGCAGCCGGATGTAGTTGCGCCTATATGTGTTGGTCCATTAAAAATTTGTGTCGAGGGGGGGGGGGGGGGGGGGTCAACGCACCCTTGATGAATCCTTCCTGTCTACCCGCTCGACTAGGTCGTTTGGTGACGTCCGTTAGTCACGAAGAGTACATCCGAACGGCTTGGGGATAACCCTGCAGTGAATCCAAGCACGCAGTTACACCGGGCGCAAAGCACGCTGTGAATAGGCGCCAAATATTTGATGGAGCGACTCAACGGGAGTCTGCACTGGCCGTGGCGGACACTGCACTACACTTCACACCAGAAAAAGAAACGGCACAAATTTACTCTCTGCACAAATTAATCCCGGGAATCGAAATATAAAATTTGAAAATATAATAACCCGCTTGTGCCTTCAAGGATTTAATGATACAACAGTATTAGCACTATTTAGTCGCATTAATATCTAAATCACAAGTAGTGGCTGCAGAAATTGTAAGCTACCAAACACTAAAGAAACCTTGGAGCACCTCCTGTGTGAATGTCCAGCGCTCGCCAGATAAAGACAAAAATGTATAGGGGCCTACTTCATGCACAATTTGAAGGTACTTAGTTGTAGACTTCAGCATAAGAAGTCTTCTAACATTCCCAGTTTCGACGAAGATGATCAACACTGATAGATAATAATGGGCTCCGTAGTTATGTGGCATCGCTATGGATCCCGGCGGTCTATGCGGGTCGTATGGCCGCCACCTAACCTAACCGAACCTACTTTGCGTTTTCAAGGCAAGGCTGTATATTCGAAGATTTCTGTCAGCATTTCTCATCCATCTTCAGATAAATTGAACAGCTTTCATGTCCGCACCATTGAATTCAACTTATTGGAAATCAAATCTTGTCAATTTCGTTCAATTATGCGCTCATCTAATCGGTATTTTGCCTACCTAGACTAGACCGTCATTTCGAATATTACTCCAATCGAAATATGTCATATTCCAATCGCTAATCCTCCAGTTGACAAATAATTAATGTTGCAATTGGTAGTTGGAATGGAATTAAACGATTGAATCTATCCATCAACATCGACATTCCAGACCATTCGTTCAAAATGAATTGTTTGGATGATGGAACTTGGTCATCTGTTTTTGACTAACGATCTTATTATATGTTTTTTTTATATTTCGGTCTTTACGATCGGAAGTCCTTGTCCATGGGAAGGAAATTCGATTCTCCTTGTCTTATGAAATGTATCCTTATGAGAAAATAAACAATCCAATAGGCCAATGCTGCTGCCCTTGCACCTGTACAAATGATCCTAGCTACGCCGACGCCGACTTAGAGATACAGTCTTGATCACGTTTGGGTATGGTGGATGATGAATGTAAAATATGTTTACATTCCACTATACCCAGCATGGATCTGTTCTGGTCGTTGAACGATGCATACGACAATTCTATATTTGTTTATTATATTTTTGTATCTCTCTTTTATCCAAGCTAGTCCCATTCTCCTTAAAAACATAAGATACAGATCGTTTCGTCACAGATATATGTATTAGAAAATACCAAGACATTCCAGACATGCATACACTAAACTTGAAAATAAACCATCAACGGTTGACGACCAAAAATAAAAGAAGGCCAAAATCCGAAACCGGCAACAGCCTGTAAACAAATCATAAAGGCCACATAAAGTTCGAATTAAAGAACGATCACAAATGGTGTGCATTTCTTGTCGGGATTAAAAGAGAAGGCGTTTTGGGTCGCACGAGCTTTGCATTGCCCAGAATAAGACAGGACCGATGCATCTTGTTCAGCCGCAGATGATTCGTCTGGAACGCACGTTCTTTGCGTATTATAAATAGCTCCAGGGATCCCCTAATCTAGTTGTTAGGACTGATTAATTGCTATGAATTCAGCCTAATGACAATTATTGTTTTCATTTCCACCGATTTTGGTTGTAGTCTATTGTCTGCATAGATTTTTCCTTGCAAATTTTCCAACGTCATCGTCACTTACGTCCCTTCAACGCCCAGGATGCATAAAATCTATTTCTGTCAACAAATCTTCATAAGATATTTGTCGATATTTTATAACTTCAAAGTGAAACACGGTCGTAAAGAAGCGAAGAAAGTGACGGTACGTTCTTATGCACCAGAAGAAATCTTTTCTACCAGCTGCATCCTGGCAAACAGTAAATTGCACGGATATTCCGTTCCAGTACATTTAAATGTCGCAGTTTTAATATATGACGATAATTTGAAACGGTTCGTATGCCCTTTTTGACTGTTAGCAAACGCAGATTTTCGAATTGAATTACAGCGCTAAAATTATGGGCTGTATTATGCAGATGTTGATGGGACATATGAGATTACTCCGGACCGTTTGTGGCAAAGGGTAATTGAAAAGTCAAGTTGGCAGAAATGCATGAAGATTCCAGATTTTCTAAGCGGAAAATTGTTTATGGTATGAGCCAAGAGCAATGGAATTGAGATAGAGAAATTGGACGAAGAAGTGAGAAGATGGGTTGACATGCTCAACACCTTATACAGACAGCTTAAGGATTTGTTCGTCGGTAGTTATGAAGCAAATTGCATAACCTGCAATTATTGTTTTCTAGAAAAAATATCTAATACATGTCTATCTGTACATAATTACAATAAATCTGTAAATTTTTCTATACATTTCAAATATTTCCAAAAAAAAGATAACTAGGGTTAAATGTCACTGACTGATGACTCCGTTGGCAGCGAAAAAACAATGTTAATCAACGGACCACGGCCGCAGCGGAGTGCATCAAAGATGATCCCGCAGTTAGTCCGCTTATCACGTTGGCTGTTACACCAGATCCTTGTCTACCGCGGAGTGCGTCGGAGGACAATTCCGTAGGTAGTCGTCTAAAAAAACATTACTGCCGCGCCGCCACGAGCGCTACAAATTCCTTTTACGCGGATGCCTTGAAAGAGTGGATAGAGCAGGCGGTAGTCGATAAAGGTAATCCGGATGGAACCAGATTGCTTGAGAACTGGAGGAAGAATGAGGTTGACGACTCGCATTAATCTTTCGTAAGGTCATGGAAGAGAGTCCAGCTCCTAAATGCAAAGATGAAGACTGGTTTCAATGTCACATCAAGCTAATGCGTTTCACTGATTAACGCTCAATGAGCCTGTTCAAGCTTGCCATAACAAAAATAGGTGAGCTATGGGCAAGCGCCAGTCTCGAAGGCGTTGCGAAGGACACACGTCTAAGAGCTCGTGTGTGGATTCCCCCATCGTCGAAGATGTGGAAGAAATTTTGTGCATCATGAGGACGAGTAATATGGACCTTCCCGCTCAAGACTGGAAGATCGTCAACCTAGAGGAGGCTCTAAAAGGGTCTCACTAATTGGTTCTAGTGATTAACACGGAATCGTTTGCCCCTAGCTAGAACGAATGGAGTAGTCTTCATAACCACTAAAATAAAGGTGTTTAAAAAAGATCTGAAAGACGCTGGACTAATGGGCTCTCCACCGGATTCCATGGAAGTGGGATCAGTAGGCGAAACCTACCCACTCCGTCTCACATCCATCCCAACAGTGATGTCAAGTTGCCCCCCCCCCCCCCCCCCCCCCCCCAATTCAACAAAAATTTAATTTAACTATTCGTATCGTTTGTTGGTGATTGTTGGTCATTTAAAAACATTTGTTGGTCGCTAATTAGTAAATTATAAGCAAATTAAAAATTTAGGTGTCAAGTTAGCCCGTCCTCACAAGAAAATCCCTAAAAAGTGATTTTACTAACCTAAACTTGCAAAATTTTGAATGAAAATCGTTTGTTGGTGATTGTTAGTCACTTAAAAACATTTGTTAGTAAGTAGTTTT
This sequence comes from Chloromyia formosa, assembly GCA_964017055.1. Lineage (NCBI taxonomy): Eukaryota > Metazoa > Arthropoda > Insecta > Diptera > Stratiomyidae > Chloromyia > Chloromyia formosa. The sequence goes on along the minus strand of OZ024815.1, from coordinate 53,140,499 downwards.
TAAATTATAAGCAAATTAAAATTTACGTATAAAGCTGAGAAGCAAATGGTTGCGATATGGAATAAAAACATCGGCTGGATTCTCGCTACCAGATGGCGCGGAACTCGTTGAAAAGAAAGTGGTTGTGAAATGGGATAAAATTATTAGTTTCTGGTTTGATTGTAATTTTCTCCGAACAATATACCAAGATCCTAAATTTGATTGCTTATAATTTAAAAACTAGCTACCACCAAATGTTTTTAAGTGATCAACAAACGATTTTCATTCAAAATTTTGCAAGTTTAGGTTAGTAACATCACTTTTTAGGGATTTTCTTGTGAGGAGGGGCTGACTTGACACTTAAATTTTTAATTTGTTTATAATTTACTAATTAGCGACCAACAAATGTTCTCAACAGACCAACAATCACCAACAAACGACCAACAAACGATTTCAATTAAAAATTTTGCAAGTTTAGGCTCGTAACGTCATTTTTTAGAGATTTTTTTGTGAGGGGGGGCTAACTTGACACCTTAATATTTAATTAGTTTATAATTTACTAATTAGCTACCAACAAATATTTTTAAATGACCGTCAATCAACAATAAACGACCAACAAACGATACGAATAATTAATACAATTTTTGTTGAATTGGAGGGGCTAACTTGATACGGATACGGATGACGAGTGTGTATCACTGGGTTCGGGAACGTATTCGAGCCCTCAATGCTCCACGACTTGCCCGAATCCGATGTTGACAACGACGCCGACGTCACGGCGGAAAATAGTTCCTCATCTCGACTGTTAAAGGGGACGAGGTTGGTGATCAATAATAAAGCAAATTTTCCGGGGCTAGTCTTAGACCGAAAAGTGGCTTTGAAGCTCATACAGGAGTGGGTAAACAGGGCTACTGTGGCCCTTAACTCTTGTAGAAAAGCCATAGTCAAGAACTGGGGCCTACAGCCAAAAGTTGTCTACTGGCTGTTTGTGTCAGCCTTGTGTCCCATACTCTTGCAAGGCATTGTTGTTTGGTAGGCGGCAGTGCGTATAGCGGCTTATCGCAATATGTTGAGAAAATTGCAGCATATAGCTTGCATAGCAGTAACTGGAAGCTCTTAGAGCAACACCGTCCACTGCTTGACACACTACCGATTGATATTTATGCTGGAGAAGTGGCTGCAAATACGACGATTCGCCTTCGTGAGACTGGTCAGTGGGTAACGTCAAGTGCCGGTCACTTTAACATTCTCAACAATATGGATATTCCTATAACGACCGTCAACACGCCTCCTGCTTTCGCAAAGAACTTCACAAGCCTGATTTCATCACGAAATAACTGGATAGATACTGTCTCCTCGGAACGGGTTTTAATTGATTTCTATACAGATGGATAGAAGATTGGGGAAGGAGTGGGTGCTGGTGTATACTCCGAAAGTCTAGGAGTTAATACCTCCTTTCAGAGATCACTGCAGCGTTATTCAAGCGGAAGTCTCGGCGATTCCATAGGTTTCGGCATGGCTAGGACGTGTGCGATAAGATCCATCAACTCATAACTCATCAACTCCGTTTCCACCTCATCTACGCTGGCGGAAGAGTGCCGCTCGTCCCTCGTTGAACTCGGAAAATTCTTCAACATTTTATTATGCTGGATCCCTGGCCATAATTTTTCGCTGGCACCTGCATGGCTGGCGAGCTGGCTCGTACAGGAACTAGAAAGGGGAGATGGTGATATAGCCTCACGAAATTGAAATGCCCATAGCTGCTTGCAAAATGAAAACGCCAAAAGACTCCAATTTCCTTGCAATGGGCTCATTCAGAGAACACTGAGCAGCTACGTAGCGACATCTCTCCTCCATGTCACACTTTCCGACAGCTACCCGTCACAAACTTGTTTTGTGAATACACCGGCTACATACCGAATTTGTGACATCAGCTGACAATCGGTACTGGCCACATACAAAGCAGTCGGAAGACCTGTGGCCAACTATGCTGCACCTGTGTGGTATCAGAACCTATTTGGCATCGAGGAGCTTGAAACGGAATTAACATGTAACACACACACACAATGCAAATCTGACCATTAGCTACAACTGCAATACACGGTTCCTGCGGCAGCCGGTTAAATGCCCAATTAGCCAAACATGCACAGCAACGCGAACTCATAATAGATGTCGTGCCGGTCCCATTGCTAATAACTGAATACGATGACGCGCATCATTAGTTGTCGCGCTATGCCCCAGGCCCCACTAGGAGCATAACCGTGCACACACAACAAAAATACAATCAACGAAAATCCCACTCATTTTTAAATTGTAATTTTCCCGTAAAATTCCCGATCGTCCTCTGTTCAAATTCAACCAAAAAACGCTCATATGACAAATGACGCACGCACCACCTATGATGCGAATTGTGAAAACAAAAATGTATCACGCTCCAAGCCAAGGGAGCGTGGAAAATTTTCGCTCAGAAGGGGAAGTACATATGTAGCTGCTCAGAAGGGGAAGTAGCTGCTCAGCAGCGAATCCATGGACCGATTGCATTCACCAGACATTGGGACAGTAGCGCTACCATAGCGTTCAAGAGGGGAAGGAGCGCTCAGGGAGCGATGATTGATTCCTGAATGCAGGCAATGACTTTTGTAGGAATTGCGATAACAAAAATGAGGAAGAAAGTGCTTTCCATCTTCTTTTTGCCTGTCCCGACTTAACCGTAAGGAGGAATGAAATGCTTGGGTTTTTCTTCTTAAGAGATTGATTGTTTAATGACTTGAAAGACATGGATGTCAACAAGCTATTTTGTTTCATTGTCAGTTCAGGCTGGTTCAATGATTAATAAATGTCTATGCGGGTTGATAAATAGCTTGGGTATCACAACGACCCAATTGTAGCCTAAGGCTGAAAACACACCGCATAAGGCTGAAAACACACCGCATAAGACAAAACGTTTGTTTCTGTCTCAAGAAACAACCGACCATTGCTTCGTATCAGGCAGCACACACCAGAAGAAACGAAACAAGACAAACGTCTTTGTCTCGATGCGTTTTTTGACTGGTTGTCGATAATGCATGTCTTTGGATATTATCAACACACACCGAATGAAGCAAACATGCTTCAGACAAACGTCGTTGTCGATAATTGCATACATTGCAATAGGCGCAACACACACCGCATGAAACGAAACAAAAAGACAAGAAAAGACAGAAAGACATGTTTCGTTGCCACTAGACGGCCAGTTGTCTTTCAAAGACAAAAATTTGTTTCCGCTTAATAGCTGGTCATTTTAAGTAAAATGTCGCAAATTATGGACGTCGTCGTTGCAAATTTAATTTTGTCTTATCTCAACACACACCAAGCGAAACAAGACAAAAAGACGTTTTGTTTTGTCTCACTGTGTTCCGCTTGGTGTGTGCTGCAATGAAACACGTTTTTTTTTTGTTTTAAAAGACAAAAACGTTTTGTCTGATGCGGTGTGTTTTCACACTAAGTGTGCTGTGGCGATTCATCTAATCTAATGGTATTTTTTCAAATATACACCCAGGCCAGAAATAATGAAATAAGCATGCTTGTACAGAAACCGAAGCATCATGATGCATGTCATAATAGTTCTCCGATCGGTGTTTATACCCTAGTTTTTTTTTGTCGTTTTCAGCCAACTAAATGGGTACGAGTATTATTACACACCATACAAAGATTTATCGGATTTTACACTTCGCATAGGCCGATATGATAACATTGTTAGGATTTTAATTCGATTGACAACTACCGCTACTTTGTGGTAATTCATTTTAATTTCAGAAACACAATTTTTTCCTTCGTTAGTTGTAAAGACGAAAAAAAAATTGTGTTTGTAAAATTTTCAGGATAATGCGTCATTAGGATAATAAAATTGTCATATACTACTGGCGGTGTTGTATTACACCGCGTTTTTCTAGTACCCGACGAGGTGCACTCGACGCTTGAGCATGTGATTTAATTAATTTAGAAATTAATTAATCATTAAACAATCTACTACACATGCAAACAGCATTCCATGCAGCCACGTTCGAACCTGACACCTAGTGTCTAGCATTGCTAGATTATATATGAAATATGAGAAGATTAGAATAGGTAGAGTAATTACCCCAGCATACAATGGTCGCTACTGAGTCCTTTACGATGACTTCCAGGACCCGTCAAAATATAACATACGGAGTTGGGATCAAAGCGATAGATAAAGGAGCTTACAACATAGGTCCTCCAAGTTGGCGAGAAAGGAACCTAGGAATTCTCACTCCTGCACCATTCAAACTAGCAAAACATCTATAGTGGTTAAAATATTAAATCTTAAAAGCAAGTTTAAGAAAGAAACACTTTGAGGCCATAATTGCTGAACAAAATTTCGTCATTTCACTGACTTGATACAATCCTGTCCATTTATTTGACCGACTTGTGTCAGTCGAATTAAAATTCATAACAAGATTATTTTATTTTCGAACATGACTTTTCTGATTAGAAGCCCGTGCCGAATAGTATTGCTTATGAACATTTTGTTGATTGTTCTCAATTGTTTTCTTGGAACTCCCAAAGCCCGACAACAAAATGACAAATGAATCTAAAGAAATGACAACTAATTAGAAATTCAATTAAGTCGGTCAGACAGCGTTCTGCTTACAAATCCATAGGATCACTGCGCTATTGATTTGCGCACTGTATCTGTGGTAACGCCATTTAAATTTAAATTCTGATCTTGTTTTCTAAACGCTAGATTTCCAGTGAAAAGATCAGCTTACAGCCGTAAAAGCCGATTTATATCTTTGTATCTTGTCTTGTCTGGAGGTTAAGTAATCTCTGCATTACAAATGAAATGTATGTGATATGATCCACATGCATACATTGAAGCGAGTACGTGTAATCGCGCGCCCATCATCATGACGCAAGTGACATAGTTGATGAAAGCTCAGTGGGCTAAACGAGTTATGGGTTTCAATGAAATGGTATCAGATTTACCTTGATTCAGACAACGAGATTATGATCGGATTAAGATCCAAAACATATGGTTGCAATGATTATTTATAGCAAGGTGGACAACTGTACTGAACCCCAGACTCCAAAATATGGAGTCTGATAGAGAGGCGGCCAGCGAAAGTGATGACAACTGTTATAAAAATAATGTTTTGACGAATTGTCGAAAATGTGCTTCGAAAATTGCGGAAAACTAAAATGTACTTATACAAATAATAAGAATTCATGTTAAAGTGTAAACTATGTCATCCTTATCACGCTCAGTGGCCGTGGTCATTCGGTCACCGCTCTACGATACTAATCTAGAGCTCGGAGCTCAAATCTCGGCCCGATCAAAACTGCCTGTAGGTACTAATAGAACTCTCACAGTGCTCTGAGCTTCTCAATATTAAGACGGCGCGGATAGGAGGTGCATGCCAGCAACTACACTTCCGAAAAATTAGATATGCTATAAACTTCAACAAGGTATAGAAATGCTAAAGATGGCATTCATTTAGGAAGATCTTGACCGTTCTCAAAATCAGTTAACTAACCCATTTTGCAAATATTTGTCGAATTTTTCAAGTCGCTAGCGTCATTCTATCGAAAGTTATTGCTTATTTGAAGGCTCACTTGCAGAGGAGGTAGAGGTTTCTTTTGTCGAATCTTGTACAATTTTTAACCAACAACTAGCTCCCAGTGCAAACATTTTACCAAAAATTTCAAGTCACTAGCTTCATTTTATCGAAAGTTATCGATTAGTTGAAATTTCATTTGTAGGAGAGATAGGAGTTTCGTCGGTCGGATCTTGCCCATCATTGCCGCCAACCAATTAGATCGTGCTACAAGCATTTAAACGAAATTTGAAGTCACCAGCTTCATTATGTCGAAAGTTATCGCTTATTTGAAGTTTCATTTGTAGGGAAAGTAGGGGTTTCGTTGGTCCGATTTTACGTATTTTCAATATAAGCCAGCTGAATCCTACTACAAACATTTGACCGAAATTTCAAGTCGCCAGCTTTATTTAATCGTAAGTTATCGCTTATTTTAAGTTTCATTTGCAAAGGAGGTAGTGGTTCCTTGGGTCGGGTCTAGCCCATCTTTAATACCAACTAACTCAATCCCAATTCAAACATTTAAGTAAAATTGCAAGTCGCTGGCTTCATTCTATTAAAAGTTATCGCTTATTTGAAGTTTCATTTATAGGGGAGGTAGGGGTACCTTCAGTCGGATGTTGCCCATTTGCCCACCAACTAACTAGATTTTACTACCAACATTCTACCAAATTTTCAACTCGCTAGTGTCATTCTATTGCAAGTTGTCGTAATTAAAGGAATATGTAATTTTTTGAAATTTGTAGGGGAGGTAGGCGTTCCTTTGATCTGATTATACCCAACTTCCAAAACTCAAGCAGCTTCTTTTTTCTGAGTTACATGCCAAAAATTAGGTGTCTACGTGAATTGTTTCAAGCGTTACATACCAAAACATGAAAAGTAGGGTAGTACGGGGCTCTTTGTAAGAAAATTACCGTTAGTTTTCGACTGATCGATTATGTTTTTTCAGGAGAGTATAAGATTGCCCTCACGAGCAATCTACCAAAGCTACAGCTTTTCGTGTTTATTTAATCGGGAGTTATAGAAACATTTAATTATTTTACATGTGTAGGAGAGGTAGGTATTCTTTTGGGCTGATCATGCCCCAATTACAACCAACTAGATCATACTGCCATCATTTGACCAAAATTTAAAGTCTCTAGCTTCATTCTGTCGAAAGACAGACAGACATGGCTAAATCGAATCAGTCGTGACAAAAACAGTATACCCTATACTAGGGTATAAAAAACACCATTTGATGTGCCTGGTGCGTTATGGCGTTGCGTCAGTCCAATGTTATCGTCTGTGATAAAGAATGTTAATAATTTTCTTGAAAAAAAAATCCCGCCTCTTTCATATATAGCCCATTAAAGGGAAATATGTTTCCTTAATCTTTTTAGAGTTTCAATAATCGTCAGTTGAAATACAATAGTTATCCAAGGAAAGTATTATTTGAATCGAAATTAATTACTTTATATTCTCCTAAAGGTGTTTTTTAGTAACACAATTTTAGTACTGAGTACACCTAAAAGGGCTGGAATCCATAGCACATCGATTCGGTGAATTATCTGCACAAGATATTTTACTGTGTGGCGCAACCGAAACTTTAAATAATTAGGTTCGATATATTCAAGTTTAGTCGAACCAGATATTAGACAGCTTCTTCTGTTCTTCATCGCCTAAATTCCAGCCCATGACTCATTCCAAATTTAGCAGATTTCCAATAAATTATCATTCGATAAACAAAACAGGTAGGCTGGCGCCACCATATGTGGTACTCCCTGCATTGCTATTTATTTTTGTATACAAACTGCATTTATATAACATTCATTTGTATATATATTTTTAATTCAACCTGAATAGTAATGATTTTCGCGACAGCAGGTAAACTTTTTCAGTCGGCTACCTTGATTTTGCTGTTTTTTTTTTCTCTTGTCACTAAACCAGTTTGACCATTGATTGTACATTATGTCCAAAATCACGAGGAAGGTGTTAAAAGTGCAATGAATATCGCGAATCAAGTCTAGTTGTTCGTATGGAGATTCGCGAATATATTTATGTGGGATATCCTTGCAATGTACCAGACATACATGCATATTTTTAACTTTATCCCACATATGGTTCGAAATTTTTTCGGGAGCATGTAATGTTGGTACGACCATAAATTTTTCATAGTATGGTCTAGTGAAGGAGAAAAATATTAAGTCTGTCTGCGGTGGCTTTATCGCGAATTCAAGTGTCGGGGCTATTTAATTATTATTTTTTACCAACGTTATCACTAAGAACCAAGAAATTCTGGCTAATTGAATTCCAGCACTATGTTGATTTGATGTCAACCTCTACAACCACTGCAGAATGAAATTCTTTGAAAAAGAGTCTCCCATAAAATACGTTTCGAACATTCTAATCCAGGGGTCGGCAACCAGCGGCCCGCCAGACAATAACGAATAATGTACTTTAAGTTATAGGATCTGCATAACGTGAGCATTCTGTAAACGGAGTGAACACTTGAAAGTTTTAAAGATATGTGAATTCCATAACAGACCTAGAGGAAAATAAGCCGAAGGATTTGCTCACAGTTCTAATACATAACCCCAAGCACTTGATTTTTTACACAAGGACAGGTACAGGTAGACAGACCTGTTGTTAAAAAAAAGTCATTTGCGTAATGTTCGGCATTTGCATGGTAGTAGGCAATAGTCAATTCATAAGGCAAAATTAGATGGCAGACCATTTGGGTATTTCTAAAGCGGTGGCAGACGTCATAAAAAGCATCAAAAATGGATGCGCTTCATTCGAAAGTCATTCGGTTCAAGACACTCCACCACGAGTAGTCGCAAAAGAGCAGAAAATTGGGATAGATATTACGAAAATTCGAATAGTATTTGATGCAGGATATTATAATACCACAAGTATTCGTATCATGGCAGGAAGACAGACCAAAGTTGTTGACCTGGGTAGCTTCCACTGAAACGAGTCAAGTTTCGCGGTGTTCCTCAAAAGACTTTGTCTTGTTGGAATGAAACTTATGGGAGTGTCAGTGATGCGAAAGAAGAAAAAGAGAGATTAGATCAATTCTGTAGGGAAAATCTGACAATGCAATGGTCGAGTCTGCTAGCTAAAAACTGACGAGTCAGCTAGCGCTGTTGTCGTAATAACATATAGTACAACTTTTTAACTCGCCCGGTAGACAGCTAGCAGAAGGTTGCGTCTACTCTTACACGAAATGGTTTGAAGGCACTTGCTCAAGCTAGTGGGGATTTCACTAGCATATTAGACTATGATTACACACAATTATGTAATTGGTAGAGAGCCCACACACCAGCAAGCAGCGAAATTTTCTTCGCACAAGCTGCTTCTTAGCTTATGATCTTGATTATATTGGGCGAATTTACTAGTAGCTAGTAAATTCGCCGGTGCCTGTGACCATGGGGTGAAGGAAGTGAGAAGGCCTAACGTTTTACTGATTTTGTTCACTTCCTTTCCACCTAACCAAAATCATGATAGTTTCGCATTATTAGTGTTGAGGTTTCAAGAGTTTAATTTCACTTTCGTCATCATTTATCCGGCATATAATTGGTTTTGAACCTTTTATTAAGAGTTTTAGCTACCAGTTTGCCAACTTTAATCAAGTTTTCTCGGGAAACAATTTTTTTTTTTTCGTAAAAATGTGTAAAGAAGCTTATGTGCAATCCAACTGGCAATATACCTATAAGAAAAATAGACGAGAATCTTGTAGGAATAACTGGCAACAATTTGGACCGCCGGCCGATGAGAATCTGTAGGAAAAACTGAAGAAAATCGCAAGCACTTCAAGTCATCATCAGTGGTTCCTACAGATTCTCGTCAGCGCTTCAAATCATCGTCAGTTATTTCTTAAGTTTCTTGACATCGCTTCAAATTATCGTTAGTAATTCCTTCGTCGGTTTTACTTAATAGGGGTACCGGTTAATTCGTGCGGTTTTCTAACAGATGGCGTAACTTCATTTTTATTCCAGTGATTCACCTTTCCAAATATGTGTTGGAAAGCTACTGTCATATAGTTTCAGAATCAGTATGTGTCATTTAGCTGAAGCATAAACAACAATACTTTTTTTTACTCTGAAAATGTCGAATTTTGTGCCGAATAAAGTGTTTTTGCGGGGAGTACTTCTTCATTACTTCAATATGAAGAAAAAGGCTGCCGAAAGTCATCGTATTTTGGTGGAAGTGTATGGTGTGCATGCTCTAGCTGAGCATACGTGCCAGAAGTGGTTTGCACGGTTTAAAAGTGGCAATTTTGACTTGGAGGACGATGAACGGCCCGGACAGCCAAAAAAATTTGAAGATCACGAATTGGAGACATTGCTCGACCAAGATCCATCCCAAACGCAAAAAGAACTTGCAAAATCAATTGGCGTCGCTCAACAAACCATTTCCGATCGTCTAAAAGCAATGGGAATGATCCGGAAGGTAGGCCATTGGGTGCCGTATGAATTGAAGCCAAGAGACGTGGAACGCCGATTTTTCACGTGTGAACAACTGCTTCAACGGCACAAAAGAAAATTTTTTTTTGCATCGAATTGTCACTGGCGATGAAAAGTGGGTCCATTACGATAATCCAAAACGTCGGGCAACGTATGGATACTCCGGCCATGCATCATCATCGACGGCCGTTCAGAATATTCATGGCCTGAAGGTTATGCTGTGTATTTGGTGGGACCAGCTAGGTGTGATCTATTATGAGCTGTTGCAACCGAATGAAACGATCACAGGGGAAGTCTACCGACGACAATTGATGCGTTTGAGCCGAACACTGCGCGAAAAACGGCCGGAATATGAACAAAGGGACGACAAGGTAATTTTGCAACATGACAATGCTCGGCCACATGTTGCACAGGTCGTCAAAACCTACCTTGAAACGTTCAAATGGGATGTCCTACCCCACCCGCCGTATAGTCCAGACCTTGCGCCATCCGACTACTATCTCTTCCGATCAATGCAACATGGCCTGTCTGACCAGCACTTCTCCAATTATGAACAAGTCAAAAATTGGATCGATTCGTGGATAGCGGAGAAGCCGGCTTAATTTTTCAGAAAGGGTATTCGTGAATTACCAGAAAAATGGGAAAAAGTTATAGCTAGCGATGGACAATACTTTGAATATTAAATTTGTAATCATTTTAGAAGTTAGAAAACCGCACGAATTAACCGGTACCCCTTTGTCAGTGTATCCTACAAAAATTTCGTCCGTAGGGGCCCGCCTAAACATATTTCTTTTTAAAGTGGCCCACTGGCCTAAAAAGGTTGCCGACCCCTGTTCTAATCAAATTGGCTCAAAACCCATCGGGTTTCAATCAGGTCAAAAATTTCGTTGTGCTAAGGGAACCGGAGAATATCTGTGATATCCATTTACAATATAGTAAAAAAAAATGTTTGGTGTAAAAAAACACCGAATTGGTGCGTCATAAAGTGCAGTCCTTTTGGATGTAATCATACCCACCTTTGGGAAAGCAATCTGAATCAGCGTTGCAACCTTACCACATTTTTTTTCCGAATTTTTTGAATCTACCACATCTACCACAGTAACTTAAAAACCTACCACAATTTGGAATTTGTGTTTGTTATAAATGTCACAAGTTCTTTTCATCTTAAATATTCCGTTTTTAACTACGATTAAAACTCCTCTCAATCGGTCTAGTCGGAACCAAGGCCCTGGCTGGACTATTACCATACCTTGGCCTGAAAATTATTGCAGGATTGAACGCGGCTGAAAGATAGATTAGAGTTAAGCGCTTCAGAGAAAACTCCGATCTGTAATCCATCATCCATCTTGAACCCCTGTTGAATTATGATACGTGTTGCTGTGCGGTTTTATCAGGCTGATAAGATACTTTTTAAGTGCATATTTGGTAGAGGAGTAGTCAGTCTTCGCCAGACTATTTGTGTTGCTCAGAATAACGGAGTGTCCAGGACCTGAAGTAAATCACTGAACAGTATCATATTGTCGAAGGACCGTATTTTCGACCATCGATTCACCCAAAATGTCAACATTCAGCACATTTAGCAGCATGATCATGGTATCAGGAGGAGCAATTCTAAGTGCAACATAAAAAGCAATGAAAGCCCATATTTGCACCTTATTCAGCAAGCTAAGGTTAGCTTCTTTTCTCAGAGCAGTCCTCCAGCCAACTTTCCCAAAAACTAGTAAAACAGCTACGTATAAATTTCGCCTTACCAGCTAAAATAAGACTATCGTCCCATGCAGTAGGGGAGTTTCGATTGAAAGTGTTATATACTTGTGTAGAGAACAAGCTTTGTTCCGTTCGAATTACTCTTTACCCCATAGTTATCAAATGATTTGTTGTGAGAAAGCATTCAGCAATGCCTCACTAAGAACACCAGCAAATTTACCAGATATAGCAATATCATCCGCATGAGCACACGCACCTTGCAGCCTGACTTTAATTTTCTAAACCAGCATGTTGACAACTGAGTCCCAGGGGAAATGGAGAAAACACTCCACCTTGAGGGGGTATCCCTGCTTACAAGTCTTCGTTCAGACGGTGTTCCTGAGTAAGTGTGCCAACACAAGCACAATGAGCCTCATTAAGCCAACTTGAAAAGGAACACGTAGGGAATCCCCCTCTTTTCGGATATCTTTTGTGAACATTGCTTGTTGACCAGACGCCGCATGGTGGGTTGCGTCTTTAACCAATAGTGGGTTTTAAATTGAGATAATTTCGCACTCCGGGTGCGTGAGCTTCACAGTCTAAGGGGTTACCACCCTCAGTATACCGTCCTAGAACTTTCGCTCTATACCCTGCAACCATGAAGCGAACCATGACTCGTCGTCGCCCAAAAAATAGGATATCATCTTTTGCATTCGCTTTCATTTTTATAAATCATTCTCGAGTATTTCATCGAATATTCAATACCAAGCTCTGGCTCTGGATCCGCCACTGGCTGAGCATGATTGGTTGAAGCGGAGCCCTTTTATAAATTGGTCTGAGTACATGCTGCGCTTATAAACCTCGTGAAATCAGCATCATCATCGTGGCGCGACAGCCCGACGTCGGGCCTTGGCCGCCTGGATCATTGTCCTCCAATTATCTCGGTCACGTGACCGCGTCCTCCAATTTTGGGAGCCCAGCAGCTGCGCGGCGTCCACACCTACTGAGCTCTCCCAACGAGATCTCGGTCGTCCTCGCAGTCTCGCTCCGTCGACTCGTTCTGCATTCATTACTCTCTTAGGCATGCGATCATCGTCCATTCTTTGTACATGCCCTGCCCATTGAAGTCGTTGTAGTTTGACGATTTTCGAGACTTGCAGCTCATCGTACATTTCATACAACTCATGGTTGTACCGGATGCGCCATCCATCTCGATCGCAAACAGCCCCGAAAATTCGCCGTAGAACCTTACGTTCGAAAGTGTCTAGCATGTTTTCGGAGGCTTGAGTTAGGGTCCATGCTTCGCAGCCATAGCATAGCACTGGTCGTATAATGGTTTTGTACATGCGGAGCTTCGTGTTTCTGTGCACATGTTTCGATTTCATTATGGGGAGAACCGAGAAAAAAGTCTTATTAGCTAACTGTATCCGTCGCTTGATTTCGTCAGTTTCGTTGGCGTCCCTTGACAGGTTGCAACCCAGGTAAATGAAGTTGTTCACGAACTCGATGTTGAGGTCCCCCACATTGATGCTTGGTTGTGCAGGTGTCCTTGTCACCGATTGCATCATTATTTTAGTTTTACCCTCGTTAATACGTAATCCAACTTCCTTTGCAGCGGTATCAAGCGTATGCAGAAGTTCTTCTGCGTCAGCCAATCTTCGGGACATGATGTTGATGTCGTCGGCGTACGCTGCTAATTGTGTCGACTTGATGAGTAGCGTCTTGCTGTTGTCCATATTCATGGCCCGAATAACGTATTCCAGTGCTAGGTTGAAGAGCGTCGGTGCCAGTCCATCGCCCTGTTTCAAGCCAGTGCGTGTTTCAAATGGACCAGTAAGTCTATTTTGGATCCTGACTTGTGAGACGGAGTTGGTCATCGTCATCTTTGTCAGTCGCACTAATTTGGCCGGTATACCAAATTGCAGCATGATGTTGTACAGTACTCCACGATCGATACTGTCGTATGCCTGCTTGAAGTCGACAAAGATTTGGTATACGTTTACGTTGTATTCCCAGCACCTCTGGAGTATCAGTTTGACTGAGAAGAGCTGATCGGTTGTGGAGCGACCAGGTCTGAAACCACTTTGATATTCGCCAATGACTCGTTCTGCGTACGGTTTTATTCTATTTTCCAGAATTTTCGTCAAAATTTTATAGGATGTACAAACTAGTGAGATGCCCCTGTAATTCTCACACCGCAGTTTATCTCCCTTTTTATGAATTGGACAGATGATGCTTCTGCGCCAATCGTCTGGGATCTCCTCGTTCTCCCATACTCGCAGGAGTAATTGATGTATGGCATCAACTAGACTCGTTCCACCGAATTTTAGCAGTTCAGCTGGAATCTCGTCAGCGCCCGGCGCTTTATTTCGTTTTAGTGACCGCAAGGCGAGATCAACTTCCTCTGCTGTCGGGGGTTGAATGGGTGGGCCTAGATCAACAATATCGTCGAAAGCTTCCTGTGTGGGGATGTTAGATGGTCTGTTTAGAAGCTCTTCAAAATAAGAGGCCCATCGCTTGTTAATACCATCGGTGTCACTGATGATGTTTCCATCCTTGTCCTTACAAAGGCTAGTCCTGGGTTGGTAGCCGTTCTTAATTATATTTACTAGTTTGTACGCTTGTCTGGTGTTCCTATTAGCTAAGTTTTCGTTTATGTTCAGCAACTGCTCGTCAAAGTATTTACGTTTCTTACGTCTAATTATTCTATTCGATATTCGCCGTAGCTCGTCATATTTTTCCCTTCTGGCTCTGGTTCCTCGTTGAGTCCATTGTCCGTAGGCCTCGTTTTTCGCGTCAAGTGAGTTTTTGCATTCTTCGTCGAACCAGTCATTTCGCACTCGCCGGGCTTTATATCCCACGACCTTCTCTGCGACATCCTTGATGGTACCCTTGAGTTCTTCCCAAAACCCATGGACGCCTGTGTTGCTGATGTTGTGTAGCATAGGTGATAGTTTTTCCTCAAGGGCGGTAGTATACGCCAGCGCTGTAGCATCACTCAAAAGCTTATCAACCGCAAAAATTTTGGGAGGGCTGATTCTTGATTGGTGCACTGAGGAAATTCTACATCTGTAGGTCGTCTTCACCAAGTGATGATCTGAATCGCAGTTCGCTCCTCGATAGGAGCGGACATCCATGACACTAGACGCCCATCTCCTGCAAATGAGGACGTGGTCAATTTGGTTGACGGTATGTGCGTCTGGAGACTTCCAGGTCTGCTTGTGAATGCGTCGATGCGGGAAGCACGTAGAGCTTACGACTAGATTCCTGCTGCAGGCAAAGTCGATAAGTCGCTGGCCGTTATCGTTACATTCTTCATGGAGGCTGTGGCCTCCAGTGGTCCCCCGATGCCAACTTTCATTTCCGACTTTCGCGTTAAAGTCTCCCAGCAGCAATTTGACGTGAAATCAGCATACTTTAACACAATTTAAGCCTATACACAGTAAAAAATATTTGGCTCATTATACCCTTCACGGATGTGATAGGGTACGAGTATAATTAACTTTGTCATGAAGTTTGCAACGCACAGAAGGAAGCATTTCCAACCATATAAACTATATATATTCTTGGTCGGTATGATGAGACGAGTCGATTAAGCTTTGTCCGTCTGTCTGTCTGTCCGTCTGTCGGTCTGTTTCTATGAAAACTAGTCCCTCAGTTTTAAAGCTATCAAGCTGAAATTTTGTACAGAGCCTTCCTTTTATTGCACGCAGTATATATGTCGGAACCAACGGAATCGGACCACTACGTCATATAGCTGCCATAGGAACGACCGGTCCAAAAATTCGTCTTTATGAGAAAAACTTTTTTATTTCTAAAGATATCTTCTTCAAACTTCAGAGAAATCAACAATATTTATAGGTTAATCACTTTCCCGAATTCGGTTGAAATCGGATCACTACGTCATATAGCTGCCATAGGAACGACCGGTCCAAAAATTCGTCCTTGTGAGAAAAACTTTTTTATTTCTAAAGATATTGTCTTTGAAATTCACAATAATCAATATGTGGTATTTTTAGTAAAATAATATTTCCGAATTTGGTTGAAATCAGATTACTCTATCATATAGCTGTCATAGGAACGACCGTGCCAAAAGCAAGTTTTTGTCAGAAAAAACTTTTTTATTTCTGAAGATATCTTTACTAAATTGCATATTATTCAATCGTATTGACTGCTAAGCCACGTTCCTAAATTTGGTTGAAATCGGCCCACTATTTCATATACCTCTTATAGGAACAGTGAAATCGGAACGAGTTTTACTACTAATTTCAAAAAGGCAAATGTACCTCAAAACACAACGAAGGGATGATACCCTTCACGCGAAGCACACAAGTTGCTAGATAATGCATTTTTTCTATCCATTCGGTGGATTATTACGCCTAGAATACACCGCACGATTAGTGTTTAAAATATAATACCCTTACTTGGTGTATTCGTTTCACAGGTGGTGTAAACGACAACATGGATACCAACAATACATAACCAGAATAAAAAAAAAAACAGCCGGAGTCATTAATCCAATTCGTGGTGTAAATATTTATGTCATATTAGCTCTATTCTATTCTAAGGATAACATATACCGTGAGGTATCACAACGGACCCAAATGTGGTCTATGTCTGCCGTGGTCATCATGGCAGTCCTTTAATCTATCCTAACCAAGCTCTATTCCTCTTCCTAAACGATTATCTGCATATCAGTGAGTGGGCATTAAGGCGTTGAGGTTATTCATCCTTTAATTCGAGGGTTCAAGTCCAGCTGTGGTATTAGTTGTTGTACGAGCTTTTTGTCGATTTGAATAAAGGTTAAATATACTCACCGTATGGATAAATTGATTTCACTGTTTCGATGGATAGTATTTAATCCGTTCGGGATATTTTGACATTCACCTATAGGTGTAAAAATATTATTCTCACAAAAGGTAATTTTTCACTGTGTATTGGCGGTTTTGATCTTTGTTTTAACATAACTATGTACCAGATTTACTGGGAGCAGTACTCCAAACGCCTCAATAAGGCAGAAATGTATAGTCCTAGTCAGTATAGGACAAGCTAATATTTTAACCTTTCAGAGTGCGACTTTATCTCCGCTAATTCTTACCCTAACATATTACTGTTGCATATTCTATTTTTGGACTGTTAACCAATGTGGGTCCCAGTTGGTTCCGCATTTCCAGAATTCAGATGCTTCTTAAATATTATCTTTAAGATCGTTTCCAGCGGAGATTATACAGAATTTTACGAAGAACTCATCAACAGAGTCAATAATCACATTAAACCTAATTTCAACATCTCAAGTCATCCAAGTACACACTCGCACATGCTCATGTCACCGAAAATAACGAATGACATATTTTTCTGGAATATGAAGACAAAAAAAATTCAATAAAGATATTTAAATCCTATTTGAGAAGTTCGCCTTCTTTCATTCGCACTGCCATTGCACTCGACTACATTAAATTACATACTCGCCTTGACAAAATTGTTTTGACTATTGATCATATGGTCGAATCGATTCGAATCGTTCATAGCTGAAATTTGTCATCATGTTTAGATAACAATGGAAATACGGGTAATACAGTAAACTTTCGTCATAACGACCTACAAGGAAATCAACTATCAGCAGTTCTCTATAACAAAGTTCGTATACAGTAAAAAATTAAATAAATAAATAACTGGCGCAACAGTTCAATTTGAACCACGGCCTCGAGATGAGTTAGCATCATCTCATTTTCTAGATCGTGACGGTTTTTGTGCAGAGGTATGTGATCAGCAACACGCTCAACCGAGTTATTTACCCCATAATGGGTACTCATTTAGCAGCTGAGTGGGCTCATAGTCCGACACGTAAATCCCCGGAATCGAACCGGGGCCCAGTGCGTTAAAGGCGAACGTGCTAACCGTTGCGCCATACGGACTATCGTCCGTAAAAAATTACCTAGTGCAAATTCACCGATTCGGTGTGTCATTTTAACGGTTTTTTGGTGTAAATAAAATATCTTTTGTGCGGATAATATTTTCACACTTATTGGCGAATTGCAAAATATTCCAAATGGATTGAATACTATTCATCAAAACGGTGAAAACAAATTATCCATACGAAGAATATATATTTTTTATTCAAATCGAAAAAAGCTCGGACAACAACCAATGCTACAGCTGGATTTGAACCCTCGAATGGAAGTATAATGACATTGGACCGACCGACGCCTGACCGCACTAAGCTACCGACTCACTGATATACATATCAGTCAGTCGATACAGATGCAGATACATGTTTCGGAAGAGCTAATATGAAATATTTACTCCATGCATTGGTTTGATAACTCCCGTTCGGTTTTTTTCCGATTCTGGTTATGCATTTTTGGTAACTATAAATTGTCTTTTACATCACTTGCGAAACGAATACACCAAGTAAAGGTATTAAATTCTAAACACAAACCGTGGGGTGTATTCCAGGATTATTAATTCACCGAATGGATAGGAAAAGTGCATTATCTAGGAACTGGTGTTAAAAGCAGTTAAATAAGAACCAATAAGAGACATAACCAAATTAAGAAAAGAAAAATACGAATTAAGTCTTACCCTGCTTTTTCCTTAAAGGGAGGCTTTACCAGACAGATAAAAAAGTGTAATGTTCAGTTTCGTAAAAATAAGATACTTATCACGCTTCACACTTTCTCCGTTAAATTTGTTACGTTTATCGAAAACCACGTGCGATCAGGTGTTGTGTGTTTCGAAATCTCCACAATAAACCAGGCAAAGGTCAACCTTTATGAATTGGTCTGAATTAAAGATTTTAGAGGCTTTCATTAAGGGGTAGTTCTTAGGTCTATATTCTCGCGCGAATTCCATGCGAAACCTGTCAAAAGTTTCGTTCGAACAAAGAAATTACATCATTTCGATACTAAAATATTTCACTTGAAATTTCACATATCGCTGGAAAAAGTGTGAAATCTCCTGACTGAAAACAGCAAATTTTACAGGATGTACGAAAAACTGTTTATCTCAATGTTTAACGTTTTTCATCTCATTAGACGCCTCCGCATACGTACCTCGCATTAGTGTGAGAGGTGTAATGGACGGTTTGGTGGGCATCCGAAGATGCCCGTGGGGACGGAGCCTAAGGTAGTTTAATTGACCGTGAAGGTCGGGCTGTGCCATCTGGCGAAGAAAAAGGCTCCTCAACGAGCTGAGCAGCGGCCTATGCTTGCTGTAGCTCAGTTCGGGAGACGTGGGCGGGGTTTTCGCCGCTCGTTGCCCCTGTCCTTTACGTATTAACAAAATTCACAGGCCTGGGGAAGACAACACAAACAAGAGAGGTAAAAATGGGGAATAAAAAAAAAAATGAAGCGATAAGGATGGAATGGTTGGCAGATGGCTCGCTTGCCCGCGCGCTCGTATTGGGGTCCAGGTGTAATGGGACTCTAGGCTTCTGGTTTCGTACCACCGACAGATCCTTACTCATCAGGTGCTGCCATAGATCTGCCGGTGGAAG
The DNA here is from genome assembly GCA_964017055.1 of Chloromyia formosa. NCBI lineage: Eukaryota > Metazoa > Arthropoda > Insecta > Diptera > Stratiomyidae > Chloromyia > Chloromyia formosa. Next base: position 53,121,300 of record OZ024815.1, on the reverse strand, counting down.
CAGCACTACCATATGGTCCATTGCAGGTGGTTCATTACAGAGGTGGGACCGGGAACGACCAAGTCGATGTTGTTCTGCTTAATATAGGACGGCAAACACAACATGGGTGCGATTTTTCACATCACGAATGGAAACCGCAACGTGCAGCTGCGAAGGCGTCTTATGAGACGTACCTCGCTTAGTGTTCGAAACCCCTTCGAAGGAAATTATCCTTAACAATTATATGAAGGGTGACGGCATCCTTTGGATATCATTTCGCTGCGAAGAAACCTTCGGATTTCGCATAAAAACCTGGCACCCAGCTATAATTTTTCTCACTTTAGGTGAGAGGGCGAAGTTTCAAGTGTCGTGATCGTGCGATCGCTATCATTTTGAGTTAGAAGGAAAAGTTCCAAGTTTCGCGTCGAGCGCTGCGGATATCAGCTTCTCGGAGGTTTTGACGGTCTCTTTTTTTGTGGGAATGAAAGTACAGCATTTTCGCGCTACACGACCCTTGAAAGTTCCCCGTCTCACTTAAAATGACAACGATCACAGCTGTGATGATAGATTTTCAGGCGAAATTAAATCTAGGTCATTATTTCCGAGTTCGTTTTAATGAGAGTTTACTGTATACTGCTAGTGCATACCTTCACGGTGAGGTGTTATTCATATCATAATTTTATCGCATTTGTGTCTATGAGAAATGACAAAAGCTTTTGACAGTATGGCAAAATAACTGCAAAATATTGAACATGTTTAGATAAAAGATAATATGCAAAATTGTGGAATGTTAAGAAAATAAATATTAAAGGCACACTTGTGTATCCACTTATCCAAGTGTAAAATACAATGATCTTTAAATAGAAAAAATGAAAATAACATAAGCTGACTTTTGTGCATTTTTATCGCTCATTTTACAAATTGTACAATTGCAATTGACATTAGCCTTAGTTTGAAGTGAAAAGCCAATGAAAGTGTTAATTTTAAGAAATTTGGCAATGAATTTATTGTAGATTATGATTATTTGGGTAGTATGTACTGTACTATCCGTATATCTTGGAGGTCATATTTAATACTCACTGTTTGTTGATTCGGTCGGCATCGTTAGATCTAGGATTAATTTTCACCAGTGTATTATCTTATGAAAAGAAATTATTCTGTGTTTTTTGTTTGGCATTTAGTTAACCTTCAGTCTTAACCCTTAAATGCATCAATTTTTTCTATAAAAAAATCTTTCCTGGCAAGAAATTGGTGGCAGTGTAATGATAAAATAATGAAAAAAAATTGTTTTTTTCGTATTTTGATGGTTTTTTTTTATTAAAAAAATTTCTTGTGGCCAAAAGTCTACACCACGCATATAGAAGACAAAGGAAACACAATTTTGCTGATAATATATAATTATCGCTTTATAGTTAATTGTACTATACATCATTTATTATTACGAAAAATTTCAAAACAGTTTCGATTTTTGTTCAAGCAAAGGACTACTCCGCATTCTGAGCATGATGTACGGCTAAATTCTTTGCAACCAAGCAATTTATTGTACATCGATTTTTCTTAGATGATGTTGGCCAATGTCCTTCCCTATCCATCCGTACATCCTTTGGTAGAATATGTTGTGCAGGTCTCTTGCGTTTTTTTTGGCTGTTACTAATCGCTCGATGCTGGATGTAGAAGGTTTGCCTCTTTTACTGTCTTCGGGGATATATTTCTAGTCTATCAACTCATCGCAATCGCTAGCTAGGTTAGTTTAGGTAAGTTGGCTATCGTGACTACTACAGCACATATAGACCAAGAGCTGGTCTGTTTTGAAAGCAGAATTTTTGGATTCATCACTTTCAACTCGTTACTTATCTAAACCAGCTCGAGCTAGTGATGAAGAGATGGAGCATATCAACATTCGCACTTTCCTGATCCCCCAACTCCGAGAAGAAGCAGGAGCCAAGAATTGACCTCCTCTTTTCTGCCAAAGCCGGACAAGAGCAGAGAAGATGGAAGCATCTTTCCTCCTTGTTCGCATCTCTACAGCTTCTTCAGAAATCATTGTAGGGAAGACGAAGTCTCTTGGAATTATCTCCAATAAAACAGCGCCCACTGGTAAACCCCACAACCGTAATAATGTGCTTCTTTTCAGGGATAAAAGATAAAACGAAGGGAATCAAATGAAAAATCAAGCCTAGGGCACAACGACCTGACATGTATTACCATCAATCCAACTCGTATTTGCGTTGCTAATAGCAATAGATTTTAAAGTCAGTTTACTTGCCGCAATTGGCATGCAAATACTATTATGTTGGTGCAAAACTTGGCACAGTGATCCCTGTTTAGCAAGCTCATCTGTCTGGCAGTTATCGCCATAGTCACTGTGGCCTGGAATCTAGCTCAGGGAGATATTGAAATAATTCCCCATCACGACGAGCGACACCCTGCTACTGTCTTGGGTGTTATTAGGACAGGACCTTATCGCGGCTTGGCTATCCGTGTATGTTGTGATATCCCCATTGATTATGGCGTGCCGCCCCAACCAGGTTAAAGTTCCCAAAATCAGGTAGACGGAACGACAGGCGCATGTCCAGTTTATTAAAGTAAACTTCCACTCCTACCCTCTTTCCGCCTTAGAACCATCCATATAAATACCTAAAGAATGTGGCAAGGGAAGTTTGCCTTCAACCTACTGATTCCGAGTAAGTATCACGAACGTGCAGTCCTTTTCGAAGATAAGTCGGGGGAGAAATAGTCTATTCCACCTGGGAAATTCAGGTTGGTTAGAACTGCAGAGTGGCCAGTGGCTGACGAGAACCAGTGACCTGATTCTCGAAGGTGGATGGCCGCTACCCTAAGCGCCTTCCACCGGACAATAATTTCATGTGTGAGAATTGGGTTCACAACAGCTACGTAAAGCCATTAGACGCCTTTTGGTTGCAGGCCACAGCTTCTGCATATTGCTTTCTTACAGGAGTACAGGGCAGTTCTAGCCTTCTTTGCATGTTGTTGTATTTTTAACTTCCATCCTTACTTTTTGTCAAGGATAAGCCCAAAGAATTTCGCCGTATAAACAAAAACCAGTGTAGGTTTCGGAGAATGCAGTTGCTCCTAGCATGCACCTCCTGCACATCCATAGCTACGAACGTTGTCGTGGACGGGAATCGAACCCGAAACGCCGGTAGTCAAACATGAGACTGATGCTTCAACACACTGCGCTACCGGTCGGCCCCAAGAGCTGGAATAGTGACTAGTTATTTCTCATATACAAAAACCAGTCTAGTCCCTAGACTAGACTATAGTGGTGGTACACTATACTTCCCAGTAAAAAGAACCCATAGGAGCTGGCCCGGTTAGTAGTGAAAGGGTTTTCTATAACACCTCGCTGAGGACTCCAGAAACTTGCCCGAAATGGCAATGGCGACCACACATTGTCCACATAAGCAATAACCCTGCACCCCAATCCTTCCATGTCTAAAAACAAATTTGTTAACCACAACATTGCAAAGAAGGGAGAGAGAACTTCGTCTTGCGGAGTAAATCTTTTTACACATCTACGCTCAGCCGAAGAGCCCGGGCTAGTACGTACAACCCTTGATGTTAGCAGCAAGTTTATAAGAATGTAAAGTAAAACGTCCACATTCAAACCAGAAAGTGCGTCGGTTATAGCTTCAGGTTTAACGTCGTTGAAGACGCCCTCGATATCCGGGAACGCAACCAAGGTATACTCCTTGAAATAAAAAGTTTCTCAATGTAGCTTACCAAGGAGTGCAGTGACGTCCGTTAAGCTGGCACCCCCATAATGAAAAGTCGAGATGTGTATAGTGCTGTTTTGTATCCATCGATCTACCCTTACAGTAATGATGTTGAGATTTAGGTAAGAGCTGAGTTGGAATACTATTACGTAAATGAAAATCAATCGTCCTCTCTAGGTCTGAGCTCATTAGGACGTGCATGAGAACCTTTCCCGTTTTCGGGATAAAGACCACCTCGACCTCAGTTCATATATGATGGATGTAAACCAGTTACAAACAGGCGTTGAAAATAGTCTCGATTCTTCACTGAAGAGTTGGAGGAGAGCGTAATCTCGGCTTTGCTATCGAGAAAATGAGTATCAAGCACGAGCTCATCGTAGCCGCAGGTCGCTAGCTAACGCACGACTTTCGTTACATCGGAGAAGTGTAACCCGCTTCGTACTGAATAACCAGATTGCTCAGTATAGCCGAGTGATCGTTACTAGACACTTTCCACTGCCTTGTTTCCCGAAGATTGATGGTCGTTATCGCAGCCAACTGCTCGGCCAAGATGTCCAAGGGAATCAAATTAAGCAGTGCTCCAGGAACTGCAGTTGGTGTGGTCTTGAGAGCACCAGTGATAGCAATACAAGGCAATCTTTGAATTTTATTCAATAGAGTACTGTAGGACGACTTATTGGGTGCCATCCACCAAACTACTACTCCATACATTAATATGGGGCGTATGACTGATACGTACAACCGTACCACCTTCGGTCGCATGCCCCATTTCAGGTCAACTCTAGCCCACCTACATGAGTACAGAGCAACTGTTGTCTTAGTAACGCGCTCTTGAATATTTGTCTTCCAGGATTGCTTCATATCGAGTGTAAGTCCCAGCAATCCGGCCTTTCGCTAAGGATCAGTTCTGTCCCGTTGAGGGATGCCGTTACATACCTGTCTGCTTATTTTTGATAATCCCAAACTGCTACTAGTAAATCTAGATGCAAGCATCAGCATCACTACGCTCTAAGCTACCGGTCGTCCAAAAGAGAGATTTTTCAATATACTCGTATGTTACCAATCAGTGCAGAGCTGTATCCATCGTTGTATCCTAGGCATGCTGAAATTAAACGGGAATATAGAGGGCTACGCCCGCAATCCGTGGGTTTTGTAGCAAGCGAACTAATACGAGTATTTTCTCCTTCCCCACTGTTTCCCTTTCTACAAATTTCAAGAAAATGCAAAAAAAAAATTGAATGTACTGAACATTACCTTTCTCACGACACCTCACTTGCCTATACCAGTCGATAAAAAAATCGACCTTAATTTCGCCTCTATGTGGACACCCATTTGACCGATTTCATAAGAGTTTTGTTTTTTTTACTACAAAACCCTAAAAAGGACAGAAGGTGCGTTTGTCGATTAAACGCTCCAGCATCTTCAGCCAGCTTGACAATAAGCTTATGGGGTGAAAGTCTTTCGGACGTGGGTGCGAAAAAGGGAGTCAATTACAACCGAAATATGAACATGCGAAAATAAAATAAATTTGTAGCAAGGAACTATTGTTTTTTATTTATTCATTAAATGTGTGTTTACTTTGAATCTTATTCAATTCCCGCAGTGACCAACAGAATGAAAACTACCTTCTCGGAAACCACTTTCATCCATTCATTGAAAACTAAATAAGAAAAACCGCAGAATGTAAACGATAACGCGATGGGTTGTGTACATTATAATGATGATTTCTACCCATATGTCTACCCATCATCATCATCCTACACAAAACTTCTGAAATTACGTTACACATATGTCACAATTTATTGTGATTCATGCTTTCTAGCCTTGGCCTCAAATGAGGCTGCCAACTATATTTTCCACCGAACTTGCTGCGTTCATTGCAAGATGACCGTAAACAGAGGTACAATAAACGTAATTTTGTCCGCATAAATCCAACCACAGAATTAATCATTTGACATCAAGGCTATTTTGGACAATTTTTGGCATAAATTACCTAAAATTAAAGAGTTAAGAGTCCGATTACCGCGATTTATTTGGCACAGTAAACCCTGAGATGATATACATAATTGGCTTTGAATTAGAAGCTAGATGTTGTTAGACAATTGCTAAGACGCATTGCTTGTTAAAATAAGCTTTAATAATTTAATAATAAAGAAGGGGGTGAGACAAATTTGAATAAGTGTCCTCAGGATCATCCTCATTGTCAAAAAATATAAATGTTGTGTTCTAAATTCCCAGAACATCCTGCAATTACATTACAATTCACCACTGCCACACATCTCCAGCCCAAACTGTGATGAGGAAATTCTCTTGTTTAAAATCGACTTTATGCACCTTTTAGTAGTAAAGCTCCAATTTGTCAATTCTTGTGGTTAATAGATATGTTTTTCGCTGTCTGCATATTTCATCAAAGACATGTTTATCGAATATGGCGATTTAGTTGGATGTGATTTCGGTGTTAAATATACGCGGAAGTGTGGGCGAGTGGTGGACGTGGGATCCAATATGATATGATGAATACTTTGTTGGAAATTAATAGCTTCTTTCTTGCCTTAACTGTAGTTTGGCTGGATATTATGGAATGAATTATGTTTGTATTTTTCATTTAGATTTTCGTGGATAGTTGAGAAAAATCAAAATGATATATTATGGTAATACTTTTTCTACTAGCATTCGAATGTGTTTCAATAAAACAAAATTTAATTTTTTTTCCAGTAGATAATTGTATATCCATTATGAACCGCAATCAGTGTAATTCGCTGTATGCTGTGTCATTCATGGCAACCCTTCTAACCTAACCTATGTTAGAGTAAATTTAGCTATAGTTAGGTTAGGTAGATGGGCTGCTATGACAACCACAGCGCACGTAGACCTCGGTCGGTTGTGGTACCACCAGGCAGAGTATGGTTAAATTACTTATGAAAAGTAATAATTATTTAAAATTTAGTTACTGTTGTAAATCGAATTTAATAAATACTCAGTAATTACTTCGCGTTATTTAGGAAAAGTAATAAAATATTTTAAGTTTAATTACTCCAAAATTTTGGTTTAATAAATACCTCTTAATTACTTTTTAATTACAATTACTTTTCCTGACATAGCTCGGAGCGCAGTGGGAGTTCTGTTAGTACCCACAGGCAGTTTTTGTTCGCGCTAAGGATCGAACCTCCGTTCTCTAGATCGCAGAGCGCTGACCGAACGAACACGGCCACTAATAGCTTCAGGTTTGACGTCCATAGTTAAAAGCGCGACGTGGCTCAGTACGTAGAGGCGTCAGTCTCATGTCTGACTACTGTCGTTACGGGTTCAAGTCCCGTCCATGGCGGTCGTGGCCATGTACATATGTTTGTGTTGGCTTCCCCCTGTAGTGCGGGACGTAATAATATGCCAGAAAATCTTTCGGGTTGTCTCAGGTAGGTAAATGGGAGCAGGAGATGCATGCTGGCAACGTGCATCGTCCGAAACTGGTTTATTCCAATGAAACGTCAGCTAAGTGGCATGCAATAATTGACGCACTATAGCAAATGAATATGGTATACTCCTTGTATCAAAGAGATTTTTCGATGTAACTTACTAAAGAGTACAAAGTTGAATCTACCGACCTACCTTTGTATAGCAGATTAGATGATAGGCTGATAGGTCTGAAATCGTTAGGGCGGCGTCCGTGTGAACTTTTACCTTTTTTCAGGATAAAAGTCACAACGTTCGTTTCAGCCTACATACCTGAGTTATGACCCAGTTCCAAACAGGCCCTAAAAATGATTTCGATCCAGGAATATAATAGCCCCGTTCCATTCATTTGGATCAGATCAATTTTCATATAAAACCACTGTCCGCGGCCTTTGATCCAGGTCTCGTGTGGGACCACATATGCATCACGGTTGAAAGTGAGTCGATTGAACGTCAACTTGTTTCTTGGCAATTCGCTCTGTACATTTGTATACGAGGGCCACAATTCGCCCCCACATGGTGGATCATCTGTATGGTGGCTGTTTAAATCCGCCCGTCATTTGATCCAGGCCGTTCGTTTCAGAGATCAACCCCATCCGGTTGTCTCGAACGTGGCTAATATCAGATGTGTTTTGTAAATCAGCTAGAACAATGCCATCACGTCCAGGCTTCTAATAGCCCATAAAAAATTGTCACCAGATATAATGCAGGCCCAATCACAAGGAGCAGTCACTTTTCATCTCCGTCTCTGAACTAGCGGTGGTCCATGAACAATCATGCTTCATACAGTAGCTAGGAACAGCAGGATAAGAAGCGAAGATCTTACGCAGTCTAGATCTGCTCGCAGAAAAGTGTCCAAGAGCTGCGCTTAGCCCTTTGCAGTTCTTTCTTAAACATAGTCATTTGCCTCAACCCCTAGTGGGGCATAGCGCGTCAATTATTTCATGTGGCTTTGCTGACGGTTCATCGGCATAAGCCATCTTATCTTATTGAAGTATCTCCTACATAGGAGTTTGAGTTAATGAATTTGCGCGTTGCCTCAACCCCTAGTGGGACATAGCGCGTCAATTATTCCATGTGGCTTTGCTGACGGTTCGTTGCCATAAGCCATCTTATCTTATTGAAGTATCTCCTACATAGGAGTTTGAGTTCATGAATTTGCGCGCGTTTCATCAGACGGGTTTTAATTTGACCCTTAACTCTACTGACGGGATATGATTTGGAAGCAGCTGTGTTAAATGCATCCGTCAAAGTTTCTACCATGTCATCCTGCTCTGATTTGCTTAACGGCTGGTGAAGCAGAGGAGATTGTACTTCCAGTTGAACCTCCCTGTATATGATCCAGTTTGTCTTTTTCCGGCTAAAAATACTGAATTGAAGGTAGTGATGATCAGAGAACGAGTGCTCTGTCGACACCTTCCAATCTTCCATTAAGTGATGAATAGACTCCGAGACAAGAGATATGTCTAAGACTTCTTGCCTGTTGTTGGTAACGAACGTAGGCTCGCAACCACTATTGCACAATAGGAGGTTTATACCAATAAGTTCAAAGAGTAACTCTTCCCGATCCTTTGTATCAGAACTGCCCCAAATAACATGATGGGCGTTTGAGTCGCAGCCAAGGCTGAGTGATGTGAATTAATTTGGAACGAAACTTTTAGTAGTAGCAGTAGTATAATTATTGTATCGTTTTGCCTATCACAGTAGTGTCGGCCTCCTCAAAGTCGAATTCAAAAGACTCCGGAAGATGACTTCATCAAACGTCGCTAGGTAAGATTCTGGAGAAGTATCGTCGTGATCCTTATGCCGGCTGGTATCTTTTAGTCGCTGGGGAAGGTTTATCTACACACTCTTCCATAAGGGAAACCGCATCACTCGAGAGTAACAGCTCGGGGTTCAACGTAGCGCCCCTCCTTGCATGACTCCCACTGGAAGAGAAGTCGTGGTCAGTAACGCCCTTTGTTTTTGTAAGGAGAGCTAGAGATTCTGTGTTTATGACGAGGATTGCACAACACATATCATCCAGCCAGATCCGAGCTGTAGGTCGAGAGGGTATCCTATCCTTAGGTATTGCCTCCTCCCCTTGTCACAATTCCCCAACGGTGCTATTGGCGATTTTAAACACATCGGTAAAACGCTGGCTAGCAAATCGCATGAGCTTTATACGCGCTTGATACTAGTCGGATCTTTACACTTGGGAGCAGGTCCAGGAAATGACTCCATTATACTAAGGAAATTAGAGACTAGTTCACCCGCCACCTTCTTCCATTTGGCGATCGAAATGCTACAAACCGCATCATTACGGTCATTGACTACAAGTTCAATCTACTCCTTAAAAGGTCAGCTGTAGTTAGTCCATGTAGGAATGATGTGGGCTTCTAAAGGACAACGCAGATAGAGGTGAAAGTTGCGTGCAGCTATATTGCATTGGGACCAAATCGCTTAATCAGCGATGGGTGTACCTTGAATTTATTTGCAGTCAGTGACATTAAATTTTTTCGCTCACTTAAAAATCAATTTTTCTAAAAAAAAAAGGCGGTTGGGTCTGTGGACAAGGAACGCGACGGAATAATGAAGCGTTTCCTAGCAAAAATCGCCAATTTTTTACTTTCTACCAAATTACGTGCATCTTATTGTCTACGAGCTTATGTGCTTTGTACTACAAACAAACAGACAAACAGTCGTAATAACAAATAAAACACTGAATGAATGAAAGACCTTGTGCCAATTCGCTGCGATCAATTGTACTCGTAAGCAGACCCCAAAAGAAAACGAAATTAAAATTATATTGACATATTTGCCAACTTTTCTTATTTAAAAGATTGCTGAAACTTGATATTTGTCCGTATTCACATCATGTGTGTTTCTTGTTTAATTGTAGGTGATGGGCAATTTTGATGAAAAGAACCGACATCCAGGGTTTAGTGACTGTATTGTTTGCCCTGCTTCTTATCGCCTTTAAAACTGATCTCGACAAAAATAATTGCTGCCTGGAAATGGGTTGCCTAATCGGTTAATTTAAGACCTTTTATCGAGGACTAACTAAACCACTTAACCAACGGAGAAAGTGACGTAAACTTATAGCTCGAGGTGATAATGAAGCACGCCTACATCGATTAAGATTGAACGCCTCAAATTACACATGATCGCGTATCCAAGAAAAAAAACAAGTTACCAGAATGCCAGCCCACAATCAAGGCAGCATTATACTCGTAAGATTCGTACAACATGTTATTGTGGCATATTGAGACCAACAATCAGGAGACAAATATACTTGTTGCATTGATCAGACTGTATAATTAGTAGCAAAAGATTGTCGATCAACAACTGTTGCAGGTAGCACGAATATTTTAAGAGTTTACCATTATTTGGGTGCACCTGGGTTACGAATGAATGCAATTTGGTATGAACAACACGATCAAGAATTCGCTCACAATCACTTTGTAATTCTAGATGCAGGAGATAGTTATGAGATGACTTCTAGGGGACCTCCTTAGGTGAGTCTTTGATAACGATCGAGCTGGGCGTGATTTTTGATGTGTAAACATCTTATCGGTCGGCACGACCCCAACCTATACTATTTACCCTAACCCCTAGTGGGGCATAGTGTGTCAACTATTCTCATGCGGCTTATAGTACTGGAGCCCGCTGCAAGAAATCCTTCGTCATCTATAGCCGGAATTTACACCAGTTGTAAAACACGTAAGTCAGCCCAGTCATACCCAAGTCCGTGACCCATGTTGACCATCTCAAAAACGCTCAGCACGGTCAGCATAGGTCACGGACCCGGGCAGGATTGGGCTGACGTACGTTTTCGTAGTCTTCGTACTATGTTTAACAACTGGTGTAAATTCCAGCCGGTTACAGATGACGAAGGCTTTCTTGCAGCGGGCTCTTAGATTATTAGTTTTCGTTTCGTTAGCATAAACTGAACACCCACAAAGTGCTAAAGTAACAAAAGTGAGCTAACATGGGCATTTTCTGATTGGGATGATAAGATCAAAGCATTGTTGATTAAATTCTAAGTCCTTTAGACAGGACAAAAGCATCGTCATGGGTGAAGTGAAATCTACGCAGTTCAAGAGTCTTCTGAATTGGTGTGATGAGACTAATGAACAGAAGTATACTGTTGAAGGTATTTTGAGTCCTTTGGTAAAGACAACAGGAGCCTCTTGAGCACGAATTTAAATCTGGGCAGTAGGATTTACTTCTGTTGTAAATCGGAGTGATGAAACCGAAGTACTGGAGTAATGTTGAAGGTGTTTTGAGTCCTTTGGTCAGGATAAAAGGATGTTCCTGGACACCACTGAGTGGAAGGAAGGTTTGATCATCAAACTTCCAAAGAAGGGTAGCCTCACAGACTGTAATAATTGGAGAGGCATTTGTGTGCTTCCTGCCGTTGCCAAGATAATAGCTAAAAGACTAAAGGCCCACTTAGAAAGCACAATTGATGAAGAGCAGGCTGGTTTTCGATCCGGATTCTCCTGTGTCGATCACATTAACACCTTGCGAATCATCATCGAGCAATGCGCTGAATACGATTCTCCGCTTCACTTGCTTTTCATCGACTTCGAAAAGGCTTTCGATAGTGTGAACCGGAATTCTATATGGGCGGCCTTGCGCAGGAGAGGCATCCCTGGGAAGCTGTGGCTATTATTAAGGCAACCTATGACGGCGCGAAATGTCGCGTTCTGCATAAAGGTAAGGTGTCGGGGGACTTTGAGATTCGCAGTGGAGTTCGGCAGGGGTGCATCCTCTCACCGATCCTATTCCTCATTGTGATCGGCGATGTGTTGCATGCAGCCCTATCCGGACTCGACAGAGGAATTCAATGGACTTTGACATCTTATCTACAACATCTTGACTACGCTGACGACATATGCCTACTCTCCCACAAAATCATGGATCTGTCCGCAATGGCGTTAGATCTCGAGAGGCACGCAAGCAAGGTCGGGCTAAAGATTAATACCAACAAGACCAAGGTTCTTAGCCCACCGTTACGAAAAAGAAATCCTACACCTATTGCCATCAATATTAATGGGCAGCCTGTGGAGAAGGTAGACAACTTCGTCTACCTAGGTAGCATTGTTGCCGAAAATGGTGGTACGGAGCAGGACATCGCTCGTCGTATCAACCAGGCTAAACGCGTATACGACATGCTTTCCAAAATCTGGCAGAGCAGTTATCTCAGCTTCGAGAACAAGCTGAGCCTGTTTCGCTTCCTGGTACTGTCAGTGCTTTTGTATGGGAGCAGTACATGGAAAGCTTCCGTAGCAGTTACCAGAAAGCTGCAAGTTTTCGTCAACTCATGTCTTTGTCGAATTTTTAGAATATTCTGGCCCAAAACAATATCAAATGAAGAGCTAAGTCGGCGTACGGGTCAGATGCCAATCGACGAATTGATCCGCAGGCGAAAATGGCAGTGGATAGGTCACACATTGCGGAGGAGTGATAACTGCATTGTTGCATGCCATGAAGTGGAACCCCATTTCGAACCAAGGCCAACCAAGAGGGGGTCCTCGAATCACATGGCGTCGATCTGTGGCAAAGAAGTGTCAGACACTGGGTAAGTCTTTTGGCGAGTTGCGTCCCATTGCCCAGAACAGAGTACGATGGCGCGCAGGAGTGGTTGACGCGTTATGCCCCGCTAGGGGTTAAGGCAAAGTAGTAATTGAGTCTAGTGTTTTCAAAACGGAGTGATGAGACCCATCTTCTGGACATAAAAGACCTAAAGTATTTATAGGACTTAAGGACATGAGAACAGAACGAAAGGAAATAAAGGACCCGAAATCAACTCAAAGTAATTTCAAAGGTAAATTTGCTCAAGGATGCGAATCAAAAGATTTATTTCTTTTGCGGGCAAAATTATTCATAGCAAATTATCGACAACTGAAGCAAATGGATTGGATGTGGATGTGTATTTGCATGGGATGGGCAGAAAGTACCGCTGAACATCGCTACTTTTTGTGTCATTTAAGCTAATAGATAAAATCTAGACAAGACAGCCTTTTATTCCAGTAGGCCAAATATCTTGTTCAAGGCTCTGTTGAGAGGAAATAGAAAAGTTGAAGTCCGGAAATCAACCTACAGAATGCAATTATTGCAACATTAGTCGCTAATTCGCAAAGCCTCAATTTCTTCAACAAGCTGTAATTTTCTCCATCCAAGCCGCCAAGTGAACCCAATAAGGTAGTCGTCAACAATTTAATCGGTGGCATAGTCATTGTCAGACACCTACATTCGAGGCGATCTGGCATGATAGTCTCTTCAGAAGACAGGTTTCGTACGATAATGTAGCAATCGTACACGGCACCCTCAAGTAATATATATTTTGAAGTATGATGTCACACGGCAGACGAAAAATTGGAAGCAGGTTGGTCGAACCGCGGGCTCATGTTATGTCAATTGCTGGTGAAATGAAATCGAAAATTGGATATTGCCAAAATCAATATCTTCTAGATCTGACCATCTAAGAAAAGACAAACTGTCAAGTCTAGTAGAAACGCGATCATAAGAATGTATCTTGATTTGGTCATGAAGATTTCAATACGATTTGCTTACCTAACATCATGCTGTAGACTTCAATCAATAAGATAGACAACATTGGTACACTCAGGCATAGGCATAGATGGAGGTTTTTCGCACTTTGGAATGTGCCTACAGATTGATCGTAGGCATATGTAGATTTAGTGTGGGAGTTAGTCAGAGTGTAACCAGGGCTGAGTGCACAGATTGTAGGAATGATTTCCAATGGAATGTCAGGTAGTGGTGAGGTTTCGCAAAACAAGTATGAGTAATTGAACATATGGTGGAGTATGCATGCAGTCGGTGAATATTATCCCGGAATTTTCGATATAAGTACTCGAAGTGGAGGAAACCAGCTTCGCAACTTCGAAGGTAACGCAATGTCGGAGAGGAAGTGTTCAGGCTATGCAAATGTTGTGTGCCAAATGCATTTTAAATTGAATTGGTTATCCTGCAGTAATTGGATACGGGCGACTATTTATGCAATCGCGATTTGGATTTGGCTTAGAGAGTTTATCTATCTTTCATAAGATTTTGGTAATCATTATCGTGGCTCGAATGTCTGACTTCGGAGCTTGACCATCTGGATCGTTTTCCTCCAATTTTCTCTCAGCAGATGCTCGGCGTCAGCATTCACTGAGTCTTCTCAACGGGCTCTCGGTCTTCCACTCAGGCTTGCTTCCTTGATTCTACAATATTCGGTTATGCATGCGGCTGTCGTTCATTCGTTGGACATGTCCTGCCCATTGAAGTCGACGATTCCCCTGGCTTATCGTAGAGCCGCGTGGGTCGGAGGATATCATATATGTACTTGATTAGAGACTGGGAAGTGACGTCGGAACATTCCTTCTCTGATCATCAATACCTTTAGTTCAGTCTCGCTGAACGCCCAGTAGCAAGTCAATAGACCATTAATCGTAGTAAGACTAATTGACCTTTGCTTCGAGATGCTCTTGTTAAGGGGCTACATTCACTATCTGCCAAGTCAGCCCTGCAGCAGATAGGAGTTGGATAACATGGCTAATACTCTGATAGATGCTATGAATGCAGCGGTGTCTGCATCGTGTCATACTAACGCATATGTAGGTAAGAAGAAACTACTCAATTGCCCTAACCCCTAATGTGGCATAACGCGTCAACTATTTTATGTGGGTTAGCTTACGTTTCGTTGGCATAAACAAGTTTTGGATGATGCACGTTGACAGCATGCACCTCCTGCTCCCATTTAGCCGCCTACCTGCGACAAGTCGGGAAATGTTGTGGCTTATTAATGCGACCCGCACCACAGGGGGAAGTCAACACAACGACCGTAGTCAGACATAAGTGTCACCATACACTGTCGAACTCGAACTCGAGCACGAACCTAGTACATGTGGACCGGTTTTCTTCACACCTATGTGAAGTGTATGTGTGTGTCAGAGGACATTTGTACCAGGTTCGTGCTCGAGTTCGAGTTCGACAGTGTATGGTGACACTTAGACTGACGCCTCTACGCACTGAGCTAAGCTACAACCACAACCTTCGAACTCAAAGCTGCGTTCAGTAAACGTTTCAATAAGATTAAGGCTTCCAAGGTAGTGCTAGATTGGCACTCCTTCAAATAACATCTGAGATGTTTCAAGAAAGAGTTAAGCGATGCTAGATGTAACTCATGGAAAAGCTTTTGCCAATGGATAGAAGGGTACGAGACTTCTCGATTTCGTAAAATCCTGGCGTCAAATCTACGGCAAGCTTCCTACAACAGCAAAAGGATTGTGGACATCTTCGAGTACAGAAACTATGGAGTGTCTGCTTGACACGCATTTTTCTGTCAGTTCAACTGGTGCCTCGTCTGAGGAGTCCTACACTTATTGCTCTGCGCCATGTGACTTGCATCAGTGCACGGATAATGTATAGCCTTGTGTAGAAGATATACTAAAGGTCTGTTTGGAGTTGGTCTATGTTCATCGCATTTGGTTGGAAGTTCGGGTTGTTTTTATCCCGGAAGCGGGTCCAAACACCCAAACGACTTTCGACCCATTAGTCTATCTTCAACATGAAATTGCTAGAGAAACTAATTGATGTTCATCTGCGAAATACCATTCCGTTTCGCCTTTTATCTGGGTGTTAACATGCGTTGGCAGGTCGGTAGGTACGACTCTCTACTCCTTTGTTAGTTTTATTGAGAAATCTCTTGACCAAAAGGTTTACACGTTGGCTTTCTTCCTGGATATCGAGGGCGCTTTCAATAACATTAAACCTAGTCCAATCATCGAAACACTATTGAACTTGCAGGTTTATCAATTGCTTTGCGTACTCATTAACACGGCAAACTCATTAACAAAACTCATTCATACAACCTTGGGTACATTGTCTGTGTGTGTGTGTTTGTGTGTCGTCTGGAATTTGGTGGTCAACAGACTTCTTTTGGATCTGGAGGAGATTGGGTGTCAGTCATTACGCAGATGACGTCGTGTTTGCCGTCACGGGCAGTTTTCCTGATGCCCTCAGTGGTGTGCTGCAGAATGCGCTATCCATTCTAACGGAGTAGCCAAATCGGTTCCGTGTTAAAGCTGACCGCGATAAGATGAAGCTTGTGCCTCTTCACTATAGAAGGCACACAATCCCTCCAATCGGACTCCCTACACTGGAGGGTACTAAAGTGGTTTCCACTGATGAGCTGCACTACTTGGTGTCATCTTTGACAGAAAGCTAAAGTTGAAGCTTTAATATTCAGCAACGGCTGAAAAATGCCACCATTTTACTCTACTCATATAGGAAGGTCATAGGTAAAACTTGATCCTGCGACCGAAGGCAGTATATTGGATATATGCAGTTATCGTACGTCCTTTATTATTGTACGGCATTAGGCGAAATTCACATTCACGGCAACGACTCCCGACGACTGCTCAAATATAAGTCGAGATACTCACTATCAAATGGGCGGATTCACATTCACTTGCTCCAATTCTGGCACGCTCGACTCGGTTCGCAGGTAGAACTTCAGCCGTCGTCGCTAGTGTGTATTTCGCCTTAGTGTGATGTGGACAGCACTCAGAGTAGCGGCCTATTGTAAACTACTGGAAGAGGTACAAAGGCTAGCTGCGTTGGCGCCGACCACTCCATCAGCCGAACTAGATATCTACTCGGCTTGTTCCCGTAGGATAATTTTGGGAAACAACTGGCGGCAAACACAACTTTATGCCTTCACGAAACTGGCCAGTTGACACCGAATCCATGGTCATCTATGCAGATTGGTCGAAGACCGACGCGACGTCGGAGTTGGGATAGGCATATACTCGGAGGGACTGGGGATTAACCTATCTCTCCGCCTTCTCGGCTTTTCTAGTGTCCTATAGGGGGAGGTTCCCGCGATCTCAGAAGTTCTGTCCCGTCATGTCGTTACTGTGAGAGGCATAACAATTTACACGGGCAGTTGGGTAGCGATTCGCTCACTCGAATCCGTTTTCATGACATCTTCTTCTTCTTCTCTGTTGGATTCCGAGCCATAGTGGTTTTGTGGGTAACTGCAAGCAGATGTTGTTGTGGATAACATCACATAGACATCAGAGTGGCATTAAGATCGCTGCTATGGACAGGGCTAGCACAAGATGACTTTGCAACAGGACATGCCAAAAATAACGAGGATGATTTTTGTCCAAAAATGACTCCAGACGTTCTGCCACACTGATGTCGCTGAATAGGAAGCATTATCAGTGTAGTAGGAGGGCACAGGGCACTACCCCTTCGGGGAGTTCGCCTGGAGGCTCTATTTTGGGGATACGGATGAGGAACGCATTTTCCTTTTTCTCTGTCGTTGTCCGGCCTTGGCTACTAAGAGAAATTTTTTTTTGGGTTCTCGGGTCTTTTACGATTTGCATATCCTTAAAAATATGAGTTCCACACGGCTCAACCGCTACATCGCCAGAATAGCCTGTTTTGATACCTAGATCTTTATCAATGGAGGTGATCTTTATGGGACCAAAAGGGACCTAATTGTGATCTACGTATGTCCGTGCGTAGGCATGTCTGCAGAGGCACTCCTTATGTTGGAGTCCTCTCAGGCGGTCAATAGACTGCTTATAGAATTGGAATGGTTGGGTTGTAAACCCATTGCATATCCATTGTCATCGCTATTGTCATCTCGGGTAAATTCGCAGATGTCCTTAGTGAGTTAATGCAGAGGGTCCTGAGTGTTCTGATAAGGTGGGCGAGTGCAGTTGCGGTTAAAGTAAATCCGACCAAAACTGAGCTTGTTCTTTTTACCAGGAGGGGAATTGTCCCTTCATTCAAGCCGCCGCCGCCGTTGGATAGCATTATGCTTGTTGTCGCTGATAAAGCTAAATTTCTTGGGCTCATCTTGGATAACAAACTGTGTTGGAAGCCTAATATTAAATAAAAAGGCTACTGTCACATTATACTCGTTTAGAAGGTATTGTAGGTATTGGTAGGAAATGGGGCCTGCAACCAAGGGTGGATTACTGGCTGTATGCGTCGGTCTTGCGTTTCATTCTTATATATGAGATAGTGGCACGGTGGAGGGCACTTAGTATCGCATCCTGTTGGAGAAAGTTCAAAGGCTGGCGTGTGTCGCTACTACGGGAGCACTACGCCTACTGCAGTTCTTGAACTCATGCTGAACTTGACTCCTCTGGACATCCTTGCCGAGCAGCTTGGTGCCAATGTGGCTTATTCGTCTTCGTGAAACGGGTCTGTAGACCCCGTCCACCACTGGACATTCGGGCATTTTGTTGGTTTGGATGTTCCTGAAACCACGGACTATGCCTCACACAAAGTGGAGTTTGACAAAAACTTCTGACCAATCCCTTCTCGTGAGGAGTGGGCGGGTGGTATTGCTTTTGGTACTAACGTTGTAATCATTTTTATGGACGGCTCCAAGAGCGTTAATGGGGTCGGCGCGGATGTCTACTCGGAGATGCTGAATATCAGTCTGTTTTTCCGTCTCCCTAACTACTGCAGTGTCTTCCAGGCGGAGGTGACTGCTATTCACGAAGCCATTTCATGGCTGGGTCGTAATGTAATTTCGTTCAGGAATGTAATCTTTTACAGTGACAGTCAATCGGTAATAAAATCGCTTGATTCTGCTATGACTAACTCGAAGGCACTTGCTGAATGCCGTAGCTCGATGCGACAGTTGAGTAGGTTTCTCAACATTACTATTTGTGGGATTCCGGGTCACAGTGGCCTTGTCGGTAACTTAAGGCGGATGAACTTGCTCATGGAACCAATAACGAGGTTGGTGACAGTTTTCGGAATGTTGTTGGTATGCCTATGAACGCCTGCAAACTGGCCCTAAAGTCCAATGCGACTGCGAGGGCTAACATCAGATGGCGTGATGGCTGATCATTTCACGCGTCCAGGCAGATTTGGCCAGTACTAAACCCTTGCCGCTCTTCAGGATTGCTTATGCTGGGCAGAAAGTGTATTAGTAATGATGTAGGGGTTACCACTGGTCATCACCTTACTGGGGGGCATGCCAGGAGACTTCATGTGCCGCACAATGATTACTGCAGAACCTATGGGGACGAGGATGAAGAGGAGTGTTCTTTTCACTTGCTCTGCTCTTGCTGGTATTAGGAAGCCCATCCTGGGGTCCTACTACCTCACTGATCTCGATAATTTGAACGATGTGAACGTCGGACAGATTAATCGATTCATCGTTCGTTCAGAATGGTTCGCCTAGTAGGCAGTGACCGAAAGGTCTTTCTTATAGAATGTGTTAGCAGTATCACAACGGACTCAGTGTGGTATATGTGTGCTCCGTATGCTGGAGCAGTCCGTATAACCTAACCTACTTGATTTAAGGCCGGCAACTCGAACAAAAACATGGTACAAGTGCCCTCCGAATGGCTCAAGACACACACACCCACTTCACACAAATCTGAAGAAAACAGGTTCACTTGTGTGGCCAGGGTAAGGATTGCTTCAGTAGTTTTTTCTTGAGGAGTTAACAAAACTGAATACATAATTATGTAATACTAACCTGAGACGCTTAGTTGTGGTTCGACTATTCAGGCGCAACTATCATTGTACACATACATACATATACAACATATTTACCTCAACAAAATTGTGTCACCGGCGCGGCAAAACTTGGCTAACAACGGTTAGGTAGCACTGCCGATCTGATCACCGGTACTTGCAGTTTGGATTAGACGACTGCACTAGTAATAATTCGGTTTTCAGGAATCGAAAAAGAACCGACTGGTGTAAATTCAGGGATTGTCTCGAGGAGGCATTACCCCCCTTACCATGCCAGCCATGTAGTAGGCGGGAGCTGGACGCCATGGCGCAAACCCTGGCAGCAGCCCTCGGGAGATCTGCTGTCAAATCGTGCCCAATTAGCAGGCATAAAGGAAAGAGGAAACCACCCTGGTGGAACACTCGGATTGCAGAGTTGAGGACTGTGAGCAGAAGATCTTTCAATGTGGCGAAGTCTTCAGGACTAGACTCTGATTGGTCAAATTACAAAGAAAATCTAAAAATCTTTAAAAACGAGATCAGAAGATCTAAGCGGGAGTCGTGGAGGAGTTTCTGTGAACGAGTCGAAGAATCCAGCGAGACTTCCAGACTACGGAAAATTTTATCCACTGCTCCGACCATACCAAGCTATTTGCTAAAACAAGATGGGACATGGACAACCTCTAGTGAAGAAACTATTGAGGTTTTGTTTGACACTCATTTCCCAGACAGCTCTTCTGATGTTTTGCAAGAGTGCTCTCGGGCAGTAATGGCCCCTTGTGACTATGATTCTATTCTCTCGAATGATAAAATAGTATGGGCTATTAACAGTTTCGACCCGTTTAAGTCCCCAGGACCAGATGGCATTATTCCAGCGGATATACAGAAAACGATGAACTTAGTGTATCCCTGGATTGAAAGTATATTCAGGGCCTGCTTGGAGCTGGTACACATTCCTCGCACTTGGTCGGATGTGAAGGTGGTTTTTATCCCGAAGGCGGGCAGAAGCTCGCACCCACGTCCGAAAGACCTTCGTCCCATAAGCTTATCGTCAACCTTGCTAAAGATGCTGGAGCGTCTTATTGACATATACTTAAGGGACACTATTCCATCACACCTTCTCTCCTCTTCGCAGCATGCCTACTGGAAGGGGAGATCGGTGGACACAGCTTTGCATTCATTAGTAGCATGTATTGAGAAATCTCTAGTTTGCAAGGAATATACATTGGTGGCTTTCTTGGATATTGAGGGGGCCTTTAACAACGTCAAACCGGCGGCTATTTCGAATGCTCTCTTGAGTTTGGGTATGGATGGCCCGATCTGTGAGCTTATTAGTCTGATGCTAACATCCAGATTCATTAGTACCAGTTTGGGTTCATCCAAAAAACGCAGGCAAGTTTGTAGGGGTACTCCCCAAGGAGGTGTCTTGTCCCCCCTTCTTTGGAACGTGGTGGTTAACAAGTTACTTCTGGATTTGGAGGCGATTGGCTGTGATGTTATTGCGTATGCGGACGATATTGCCATTTCTATCTCGGGAAAGTTTCCCGGGGTTCTTAGTGAAATTCTGCAAAATGCCCTAAATATTCTATCTCAGTGGGCTAGGCAAGTGGGTGTGGGGGTCAATCCGTCCAAAACAGACCTTGTTCTCTTCACCAGAAGGAACACTCTACCTACATTGATACCACCATTGCTGGAGGGGACCAGACTGGCCCTTAGCGAAAAAGCCAGATTTCTGGGACTTATATTTGATAGAAAGCTCTCCTGGAAGGCAAATATCGAGGAGCGAGTTGTTAAGGCAACAGTTGCTCTGTACTCTTGCAGGCAGGCTATTGGCTTGAAATGGGGCATGCGACCAAAGGTGGTATTTTGGTTGTACGTATCAGTCGTACGCCCTATTTTAATGTATAGGGTAGTAGTTTGGTGGATTGCACTCAACAAGGCGTCCTACTGGACTCTATTGAACAAAGTTCAAAGATTATCCTGTATTGCTATCACTGGTGCTCTCAAGACCACACCAACTGCTGCTCTTAGTGTAATGCTTAATTTGCTTCCCCTGAATATCTTGGCCGAACAGTTGGCTGCAATCACGGCCATTCGTCTTCGGGAAACGGGACAGTGGAAAATGACTACTATTGGCCACTCGACTATAGTGGACAATCTTGATATTCCAGAAGAAACAGATTACACCTCTCCAGTGTACTCCTTCGACAAAGGCTATATCAGCCTAATACCCTCTCGACAAGAGTGGGGCGAAAACGGTACTCCAGAGTCGGAAGCTATAAGCTTTTTTACGGATGGCTCGAAAACAGAAGAAGGTGTAGGCGCTGGTATCTTTTCAGAGGGACTGGATTTTGGCTTGTCACTCCGTCTTCCAGCATTCTGTAGTGTCATCCAGGCGGAGATCACTGCAATTACCGAAGTTTTGGCTTGGTTGGGCTGCAATGTCGTATCTGCTAGGACTATTACTATCTATACCGATAGTCAGGCGGCGATAAAATCCCTGGACGCTGCACTTTCTACTTCGAAAACCGTGGTGATGTGCCGCTCTGCTCTCAAGGAACTCAGCGACTTTTTCAACATCACTTTGTGCTGGATACCAGGGCATAGTGGTTTCAGCGGTAACTGCCGGGCAGACGAGCTGGCTCGGGTGGGTACCACCAGTGTGGACATAGAGTGTTTTCGCCCCGTCAAAATACCGATGGCAGCTTGTAAGAAGGTGATCAAGACAAACGCACTAAACCGTGCTAACATCGAATGGCTAAATGGAACTACATGCAATGTTACAAGACAAATTTGGCCGGCCTTTAATCCTAGCCGCTCTTTAGGGCTGCAGATGCTAGAGAGAAGGCATCTAAGGAAGGTTGTGGGGATCATTACAGGACATTGCTTGATAGGTGAGCATGCCAGGCGTCTTCGGCTTCCGTATAATGATCACTGCAGAAGCTGTGGAGACGAGGAGGAGGAGGAGACAATAGCTCACTTCCTGTGCTATTGCCCTGCTCTGGCCGGTAGAAGAAAGGACACTCTAGGTTCCCTTTACTTTCTTGACCTGGATGACTTGAAGGACGTAAGTGCTGGTCATCTACATCGCTTTATTGATAGATCCGGGTGGTTTGACGACTAGGCTCTTATGGCGTTGAGATATCACAACGGACCCATTGGTGGTCTATGTGTGCTGTGTTCTATACAGCAGCCTTTTTAACCTAACCTAGCACTGCCGATTCAAAGGGCGCCTACGAGGTGGACTGTGGAAAAGATCTTTGGCCCCTAAATATAATGCTAATTTTAAAATTGGATCTAACTGCCTCACGACAGAAACACGGCTTTTCATAAAATGATACCATCAATCGAGAATTCTCTATCTCTTTCCACCTGTAATTTAGTACATTGCACAGACTTCATTCCGCACTTCTTCCATATGGCTCTCATCGAAATTTCCATTAAGCAGCGATTCAATCAGCCGTGACAAAACGAACATGGTACAAAAACACACCCATCCACCCAACTTGGGCCAACAAATCCAATTAGTTCAGTCTTCAGGTGTACAACAGTGCGACAATACCACCTATATGATTTTTCTTTTTCCATTCCATCTAGTGTCCATTTTGGGCAACCTCGTCAGCCATAACTGGCTGATATATAGACCCATAACTTAATATAGGTTCCTTATGTGCACTGAGCGCGCTATCGAAGAACCTACGCGATAATTTCTACTATTTTTCTGTTATTATTGTACAGTATTGCCGTGGGCCAATTTGGCGAAAATGACACGATCTAGTGGAGAAACTCCAAATTTGACAAAGTGCCCACACGGTTTTTCCACAGACAGTATATTTGCCAGGGGAATTTTCGCCGACCTCTTGCCCAAGTGGACTTGTCGAGTGGCGATATATACCGCAAATATCGCGTTTATGTCTTTTAATTGCTCACTATGTCCAGATGGACGCAATACTGAAAACTTGGTCCAATTGAATTTCCAATAAAACCGATTGGTGATTTGATTAGAGTGTGGTAGTGCGGAAGATTTGTGTCGATGATTTTTATCCAACTGGTCAGCGAAATGGCTTAATGACAAAGTCTTCTCTGCCCCATTGGCAGAGTCATGGGGGCATTTGACCTGTTCCATTGTTATCCTTCCTGGTCGACTTAACTTGACCACTTTGTAGACAATCCAGCATACGAGTATAAAGTATACTAGTAGTTTATTCAGAACAATTTGCAAATCCATTACGTGCAGATATTCTCTCATATTACATATGCTTCCAAAGAGCCACTCGGAACGGCACAGTAGTTAATCATTTAATTCAATCTGAAAACTTAAAGATTGCCCACTTGTTTGTGGTTGTTTGAATTCGAAAATCTCTTAGACATCTACTTACATCGGGATATGAATCATAAGATTTAAAGTGGTCGACTTATGTGCAAAATCATTGAGCATTGACCGACCATTACAAAGCGTTGCATTCACTTGAAATGCGCTCATTCAGACGGCTGCCGGCGGCATCTTCAAGTTTACGTATCACCAGCATATTGTTCACAACTTTTATTTTTGCAGTTTAACACGTTTTTAATTTTATTTTTATTTTTTTGAGTTCGAAGCAATTTTTTTTTTTTTTTTGGAAGCAACAACTTTCACTTGTGATCGGTCAATTGCAATTCCTGAAGTATGTAGTTCAGTGGATTTGGAAAGAGAAAAGAATGGGTGAAGATGGTAAATTTTTTTAACCATGACGAAAATGGAATTCACACTGATGTGGATGATGGATGATCTTTTATCAATCTACTGTGCACTTAAGGTTACCACAAATGCTGACGGACGTTGCGTAAAGTAGTATTGCTATAGGGATGAATCACGGGACCTCGGCAGTGACGTAGCTAGGCTTTAATTTCAGAAAGGGTCCACACATTTAATAACAGAAATATCGGCAAGGGCAGCCTCACATATTAGGTGCGATTTCCGGATAAGCCCGTCAGTAACATAAACATGTATGGGTCAATGGTAGCAGCTCTTATTCACACGACATGCCGACGGCGTAGCATCGCTAGAATGTATGATTTAGTTTTGAGATGTGATTGGAATTGATTTTTTATATAAAACAGGTTTTATAACAACATCCTAGACTTTTTCCTCGTCATAATGTCCAACACATTATCCGGGCCTACGGCGATGTTCCAGTGGTGTGAGCGCCACCAAAAAAAAGTTTAAATGTGGACACACACTTTCGTCGAAAATCTAAATTTTCCCCGGTCAAATCCAAAACTTCCCCGTCGAATCCATACATCGCCCGGGGAAATTTTAGGTTTGTCCCGAGAAAATTTGGATTTTGAACGCAAATGTGTGTGCACGTTAACGCAGTGAATGTTAATAATATTTTGAGATTGTTGGCATTGCATTTAAAACGCTTTTTTGTTAAAACTTTTTTGTAAGCTTATAACCAATTCGTAATTAATCTGCAATACTCGGCTAAGCTTACTGGGCGATTTTCTCGACAAGTTTGCCTTTTCTTCTTCTTGCAATGCGCACATAGACCACCATTAGATCCGTTGTTATACCCACTAGATTCGGAAACCGTAGCCTATCTTATTCATTAAATCGCGCTCGGTGGCCGTGATCGTTCGGTCACCGCTCTACGATACTAATCTAGAGCTCGGAGATCAAATCTCGGCGCGATAAAAAACTGCCTGTGAGTACTAATAGAACTCGCACAGTGCTCCGAGCTTGTCAGTATAAAGACGGCGCGGATAGGAGGTGCATGCTAGCAACTGCACTTCCGAAAAGTAGATATGCTATTGAAACATCAACAAGGCATAGAAATGCTAGAGATGTTGACGCGCCCATGGCCCTGGAGGGGTCAAGGCAATTAGAGTGAGAGAAACCAGTCAGAGCTGACAATGAAACAATGAAGTCGACCGACACTAACATTCTTTAGGTCGTCCAGATCGACAAAAAATTAGGACCGCGAAAGCAGGGCAAGTGCACACAGAGTGATGGTGGCTTTCCTCCTCGTCCCCGTAGCTCCTACAGTAATCATTGTGCGGAAGTCGAAGTCTTCTAGCATGCTCCCCGATTAAGCCGTCTCCAGTGATAAGCCCCACCACATTTCTCAAATGTCTTCTACTCAGTATCATCATCCTGTAGGATCGGCTGGGATCCAGCTCAGGCCACATTTGCCTTTGTTGCTACCTGGTGCTGGCTCTATCATACGCCACATTCTGGGTAACCAATTTACTAGTTGCTAGAGGCATCCCTGCACTACGCCAACACTCCGTGATATCGTTAGTCGTACCCGACAGAGCCAGTTCAACGGCTTTACAGTTCCCAACTATAATAGTTCCTTGCTAGTCACGTCTGGACTATCGAGAATGAGATTGCTAAGGAACTATCAAAAACGCGCATTCCTTTCCAGGGTCCCAAGAGTTTCTGCGAAATACTAGTAAGTATCACAAAAAAGAAAGAAGAGAGATTAGAAGTGTACTGATGTCGTCGCGTTGCCCGATGGTTGAATTCCTAAGGTCTGATGCTGGCCAAATTATTCATCTCGAGCTAATAGACTAACTGGGGTTTTCTAACTGGACACTCCTGGCCGAGAGGCCATTTTAAGGCAATGGACATGACGAGCTTGAGCTGGCGGCTGTTGAACTTAACGATGTATTGACTTCATCCTACAGGGGCAGTATCACCGTATACATATCAGGGGAGGTCGAAAAATGCCCTGGTGGAACGAAGAACTCACCAGCAAACGTCTTCAAGTTAGAAAGAAATTCAACGGAGCAAAGCGCTTCAATCTGTGGGACGAGTACAGAATCGTTTTCACTAAGTATAAAAAACTCATTAGGCAATTTCAACGGAAATGCTGGAAGAAACACTGTGAAAACATTCAAGTGGCACGTCCTCACAAAGCTCTTTCCAAGAACTTCACAAACGGAGTCGGTCTGCTTAAAAGATCAGATCGGTCTCATACTGTTGGCCCAGAAGAAACTCTAGTGCTTCTACTTCATACCCACTTTCCGGGATCTGTCCTTTCAGGCTACACTCCGATACCTACAACTGATAACTATCGGTCCTCGACTGAGCAGTTAAACAGCCTATCAGGGATGATCGTCGATAAAGATAGGGTAAATGGGCAGTGGAGTCCTTCGAGCCTTTTAAGGCTCCTGGAGCGGAAGGTATTTTTCCTGCTCTTTTGCAGAATAGTATAGACACTATCATGACTCCGCGAATCAGCCTTTTTAACGCAAGTTACACTTTTGGGTTATATACCTAGACTGTGCAGGAAGGTGGTATTTATACCCATGCATGGTAACAAGCGAGAGGATTTACCGAAATCATGCAGACCGATTAGTCTTACTTATTTCCTCCTTGAAACTATTCAGAGGCTGCTTGATGTTCATATCAGGCACTTGATGGAATGTACAGCTACCCCATTACATCGAACACAATTCGCTTATTCGAAGGGATAATCAACCGTGACACTTACATAATCTTGTAATGACAATTGAGAAATCCCTTAATGATAAGGAAATCGCACTATGTGCATTCTCTGACATTAAGGGAACTTTTGATAACACCGGCTATGACTCCATATCCCGAGCCCTCGAGCTCCGGAGTATTCCAGCAGCTACTATCACTTGGGTAGAGGCTATACTACAGGAAAGCAAAATCTTCTCTTCATGGGGCAGCACTACCATTAGCGTCTCACCGTTACTGTGGTCTCTTGTAGACGAACTGCTTTCCAGGCTTTATTTGCGTGGTTACTGTGCAATAGAATACGCGGATGACATAACTATTGTTGTCAAGGGCAAATTCGAATTCACCGTCGCTGAGGTGATGGGCGCTGCTCTTGACGTGGTCTTGGACTGGTACGTCGAAGTTGGGTTAAATATAAACCCATAAAAACCCGTCATAGTGCTTTTTACACTTAAAAAAAACCAAAACCTATTTTTTGGGGCAGATTCACTAGGCAGACCGGTCCTGGAGTATTTCACATTGGATTGGCGACTGAACTGGAATATTCACATTCATAATGTAATTAACAAAGCCACACGTAAGATGTGGGCTTGTAAAAAAATTTTTGGACGGACAAGGGGTCTGACACCAAAGATGGTGGCTGTATTTCTCGTTGGTGCGGCCCACCGTCACATACGCTGCGTTGGCATGATGTGTATTGGACGGTTTGGTGGGCATCAGTAGATGCCCGTGAGGACGGAGCCTAACGTTGCATGGCCGAGCAGTGCCATCTGGCGAAGAAATAGGCCCCTGAACGAGCTAAGCAGTGGCCTATGCTGGCTGTAGCTCAGTTCGGGAGACGTGGGCGGGGTTTTCGCCGCTCGTTGCCAATGTCCTTTACGTATTAATAAAAATTCATAGGCCTGGGGAAGATAACACAAACATGTTAGGCCAAAATGAGGTGTCGCGTCCTTTTTAATCCTATCTCTTTGATGGTTATCAGCGGTAATTGTAAGGCGAATGGTTCAAGAAACTTCACACAAATCTGAAGGAAATTGTCCACTGTGACTATGTTCGTTGGCCGGGCTTAATCAAAACTTACATGCGGACTCGGACACTGACGTATTCTTAACTGTGTACTAGTGGAACCCTGGAGGTAGAGAATGACGCAGATAGAGGCGGAACCAGTGGCAGCCTCGTTAGTTATCGGGCGGAGGGTCTTGATCAGCTATCGGCGTTCCTTGGGCATTGCCTCAATAGTCGCAATGTTATTTTCTGCCTATCCGATTCATAAAGGCGCAGCGCCCCGATTGCTTTTGCAGCACATGTGCACCGACATTGAACCAGTTGGTTCATTACATTAACCGTCCGTCTTTTCCCCAAATAATTGCCCAGCCCTATTCGACCTCGATCGTGAGAGTTTTTGAACGCTTTAATAGTGGAATTTGGCACACTGTTTTGCTTCACCGCCCAAATCTATTAATTTTCTAATTGCAATTCATTGGACCACTGTACGCGCATCACAATGCGATGATCTTCAATGATCATTTCAACAATTTTTTTTTCTGGCCCCATACGGTCATTTGCATTACTGTCATGCGACGCACACCGTTCAATCCACCTAATTCTGGTGTGAGTGCTACTTTTGGTCACTCGCAGTTATGTTTACATTTTATGCTCTCTCATATGCCCGGCATCTTCTCTACATTATGGTGTAAATGTGTTGCATACGTATGTATGTATATGGTATGGTCGTACCCAGATACCAGATATACTCAGATAACCGTCGCCGATAATGATGATGTCAGACAGGTGAACCCGGCATGTGACGTCACCGCCACTGTTTGTCACGAAAATTGTAATAGTATTAGCAGCTATAAAGAGGCGTTGAAGTGAATTTGTGGGGTGCTTTATCCGATCGTAGCACAGACCTTTTTATATTTTACTATATTTGGGAAGGGTGCATTTTTATGGCATTATCGTGATAAAAAGCTGTGCTTCGGTGAAATGACTGTAGAACTTAACCTGCGGTTTTCCATAGGCTCTGTGTACAAGGCTAAATAATTAATATATTGGACCTTATTATTCCTATCAATCCGTTGAATTAAAGCGATGCCGACTATAAGTTACACGCATAATTGGACAATTTTCTTCAGATTTGTGTGAACTGTCTTCAGCCATTCGGAGGAAATCTTAACACATCGCTTGAGGAAAGGTTATCCTCAAGCGCATGGCTCAACACACTTTACATAAATCTAAAGAAAATTTTCCACTTGTACCGTGTTGGTATTCGCAGCTCATAAAGTTATTCAGACCCGGTGACATCACTCCGGCGGACTTGGTAATTAGTTTATAAAATTTTGTCATTATACGTATAAGCCGAGTACTAATTGTATCATGAAAATTAGGAAAGTTTGCTGTAAAAACGGTGGGAAAAGGCTGACTTCTACTCTTTGGCCAAAAACGAGACATTTCGCATATTTATACCCTAGACTTTTAGTATAGGGTATATTGTTTTTGTCACGACGGAAATATGTAACACCTTAAAGGAGGCTCCGGAGGTATAGCAATGTATATGTATAAATGATCAGGGTCACCTCCTGATTCGATTAAGCCATGTCTGTCTGTCTGTCTGTCTGTCTGTCTGTCCGTTCGCACGATAACTTTCGATAGAATGAAGCTAGAGCCTTGAAATTTTGGTCAAATGTTGGTAGTGTAATCTAGTTGGATGGTATTGAAAATGGGCATGATCAAGCCAAGAGAACGCCTACCTCCCCTACATATGTAAAATACTTAAATGTATCTGTAACTCCCGACTAAATAAATATGAAAAGCTCTAGATTTGGTAGATTACTCGTGAGGGTAATTTTATAAACTCCTGGGAAAATAAAATCGATCAGTTGAAAACTAACGGTAATTTTCTTACAAAGAGCCCCGTACTACCCTACTTTTCGGGTTTTTTATCTATAACTCTTGAACCAATTGACGTAGACGCCTGATTTTTGGCATGTAACCCTGGAGTGAGAAGATGCTTGAGTTCTAGTAAGTTGGGCATAATCGGATCAAAGGAACGCCTACCTCCCCTACAAATTTAAAAAAAATTCAATATTCCTTTAATTACGATAACTTTCGATAGAATGACACTAGCGAGTTGAAAATTTGACAAAATGTTGTTAGTAGGATCTACTTGGTTGGTATTGAAAATGGGTAAGATCCGACTCAAGCAACCCCTACCTCCCCTACAAATGAAACTTCAAATAAGCGATAACTTTTGATAGAATGATACTACCGAGTTAAAAATTTGGTGGAATGTTGCTAGTAAGACCTACGTAGTTGGTGTTGAATATGGACAAAATCCAACCCAAGGAACCCCCACCTCCCTTACATATGAAACTTCAAATAAGCGATAACTTTTGATGGAATGAAGCCAGTAACTTGAAATTTTGGTCAAATGTTCGAAGTGAGATTGAGTTAGTTGGCATTAAAGCTGGGTAACATCCGACCAACGAAACCCCTATTTCCCCTACAAACGAAACTTTAAATAAGCGATAGCTTTCGATAGAGTGAAGTTAGAGACTTGAAATTTTGTTTAAATGGTTGTAGGGTGATCTAATTGGTTTGTGGCAATGATGAGCAAGATCCGACCTAAGGAACCCTTACCTCCTCTACAAGTGAAACTTCAAATAAGCAATACCTTCCGATAGAATGAAGCTAGCGACTTGAAAAATTCGACAAATATTGTAGAATGGGTTAGTTAGTTAATTGATTTTGAGAATGGTCAAGATCCTAATGAATGAGTGCCAACCTCTCCTATGAACTGGCCATATAGGAGACCCATTCTTAATGCATATGGTCGTTGCCAATTGGTACTTTTGGTATCTCCACTAGGTCTGTAGAAGTCTAGGGTATATACGCTTCGGACTCCGGGCCGAAACGAAGCTTCGGCCTGGTTTTTCATTTAAACGGGGACACGGTCACAGACCAATGGCGCCGGAACAGGGGTGGGGCAGTGCCAGTCTGTCTGCTGATCTTCCCTCTTACATTTTATTGAGCTGATCGAACTGTCTCGATACTTTGGATGTGAAATGGTGGATATTGATAATTGGAGTCATTGATTCTGTGCTATGTACGGTCCTCTCCGTAAACTAAGAGCGTTAACGGATTAGCTTTTTTCAGTAGCCGTCTATCGATGAAAACAGATACACGCTCACTTAGATCAGGGATAGGCTCATTGTGTTGCCCAAGTCTCAATGTATTGTAATATCGAACCATCCGGAGCTAACCGCAAACTTGAAAAGTTAACTGACATCCATATCTCTTAGTTGCCCACGATGATCGTAAAAACCTTTTCCAAAACCTCCACCGAACAGCACAGAGCTGATTCTTTTCATCCACATCACCACAGTTAATACATAACTCGTATGGAGGTCCAAGTCTTCTGACGCGCGATGACGCAATGATGAATAAACAACTCCAACTACCGCGCTGATCTGGTGTTTTCTCAGCAATTTATCACAACGACTGAAATTCATATTAGGCCAAACCTGCGTTGCTTTCAGGAATGTTACGCCATTCATCCATGTTGAATTGGCTTTCCTGATAACAGCCAACTTAATTAAGACTTTCAGGTGGAGGCTTAGTAATGTTATCCCCGATCTACCGCGCTTCGCCCGCTGTAAGCCTACGTGCCAGCTTGTCAGGTGTGCATTTCACGGTAAAGCCACTGTGGCCACGTATATAGGTATAATATTGTAACATTCCATTTCCATAAGACATGCTCGACATTCAGCAACCATCTGAGACACAATCAGCGCAGACTCGAGTATTCTAACTGCAGTCTGGCTGTCCATGAAAATAATGATGTCCTTCGACATCGCAGTCTCTTTTATAGCATAGACCGCCGCATTGAAAACGCTACAGTAGCTTGGAAGTTGGAACGAGTAGTTGCGATTGAGCTTCTCGAAGTATACTCCGGAACCTCCATCCCTCCTCCCACAACTTTATCGGTCTTGGAATATCAACAGAAAGGTTAGTAGTACTGGCGGAACATCTAAATTCCATTGACGGCGGAGTCAGATGAGGCTTGCATAATTTTTCCCGAAGCAGTGCATTGGTAGAGTGTAATCTACCGATGTCGTGATACATACATACATCATATATTATTGAGAATTGTTGAGTGCCCGATACTCAAAGTGGACAAGCGACTGGTCTCTCGAATACGTTTGGCTCAATTGGCCGTCATTCGCTCAACTAAAAGGTTCAGGGGAAGCCGACCAAGCATTGTATCTAGCACCGCAGATGGAGTCCACCAAAGAGCTCCGCTCTCTGTACCTTATTCAATAATTTACGATTGACTTCCGAAGGGCGTTCCACTATACAACAACGCCACACGACATTATAGGACGCAAGACACATGGAATCAGTGCAGCGCCGTAGGCTGCAGACCCCATGTCATACCTATAGCCTTCCTGCAGATGTACAATAGAGTGCTCTTCCTTCCTGTCTAGTACCAGGCCAAGAAAATTTGACCTGTCATTGAATGTCAGTCTCACATTGTCCTAAATAGGAGCAGCAAGAGGGTTGTAAATAGTTTGATTTTTCAGCATTAATACTAAAGCGGCATTTCCTGGCCGACTTAGTAAAAAAAAGTGAGTACATATTGCGTTACCTCGCTGAATGTCCCAGGGAACTCACCGGAAACGGCAATCGAAACGTCACCCTCATAGACAGTTACTTTAAGCCCCGCCTACTCCAGATATAAAAGCAGTCTGCAGCAGACCAGAATGTTCCACAGAGGGGTGTAAGTATACCGCCCTGCGGAGTCCCCCAGTCTTGACGATATGACCCTGGGTGTTAACATCAAGTTAATTATCTGAATTAGTGACCAGTCTACGGTGAGTTTCCTTAGTGCATATTAATTACTTCAGGTTTGACATTGTTAAATTAACCCTCAGTATCCAGGAAGTTAATTAAGGTAAACTCCCTGTAATATGGGGTTTTTTCTATGTGGCTCACAACTGACTGCAGAGTTGTATCCGACCTGTCATGGGAGTAGGCATGCTTCAAAGCAGAGGGTAGATGTGTTGGATTAGCCTCATATAATGTAACTCATTTCGATTCTTTCGATTTAGTTAATGAAAGAGTCCAAAAAACAAACATTTTTGAATTTGTTTAATACGGGTGACAATGTGCACAATGTATAAAAAATATTTATATTATTCAATCCTTCGGAAGTATTATGAGCACAAAATGAATTAGAAAAAAAACTTGAATTATCTATTGCCGAATTGGAAAATTACAATAACATGCATTGCATACATTCAAAAATTAGAATTGCAACGAAATTTTGGTACAATAATAATTCAATTGTACAAAAAAATGCTTGCCTCCCCCCAATAAGAATTCGTTCCAGCGCCACTGGCACAGACAGTCAAAAATGACAGGACATGTAGAATCGTTTGGCCACCTTACCGATGACGGCTTTTTCGATTATCGACTGGAATAACAAAATATTTCTTCTGTTGTATTGCAATCAGAGGTTTCTCGCTCCTCCTGTCATTGGTCCGGTTTCAACCAAATTTGATACGTAGCTTCTTGGGGGCATTCTTAACACCACCCGGTGACCTTTTGGTACTACTGCAATCGCGCGTCAGTATAAAAGAACCCTCTTGAAATAAAACAGAAACCTTTTTTTCTGAATCGAGGTGATGAGCATTTGAGTGTTTGGATCAGGGCAAAAGGGCCTACTTGGGCATGGGGTGAAGTTTAAGTAATGGGCCTCTCTATTGGATCGGGGTGATAAAACCTATGCCTTACTGGGCATGAAGTGAGACGGATACCAGACCTTCCAAATATGAGTACTTTTGGAAGGGAATAATGTGACCATAAGGAATAATAGGATATAAAGGACTTAACGGAAGGACATGAAAACAGAACGTATGGAAATAATGGACTCAACGCAATTTCTAAGACGCATTTGTTCTAGGGTGCGAACCAAAAGATTTACTTCTTTTGGGTAAACATTTTTCAAAATAAATCATGGACAAGGGGATGATGTTTATTTGCGCAACCCATGCAGTGACGTACCTAGGATTTTGTTTCGGAGGGGGTCCAAACATTTGATATCAGAAATGCTGATAAGGGCGGCCCTATATATTATTCAAAATTAGAAATATTTCATACATTGACACCAAAGTAGTATAAGTTGGGTGTACAACTTTGCTTACGCCGTTTTTTCCTGGAATTAAATGCTTAATTGTCAAAAAGTTCCTACAGCTGTATTATTCAAAGTACTGTCCATCGCTAGCGACAACTTTCGCCCATCTCTTCGGCAATTTTCGGATTCCATCTCGGGAAAAGGAGGCGTCTTTTGACGCGATCCATGATTGGATCCATTTTTCGACTTCCTCGTACGAATGAAAATTCTGATCAGCCAGGCCGTGCGCCATGGAACGAAACAGATGGTAGTCGGAAGGAGTGATGTCTGGGGAGTACGGCGGGTGGGGCAAGATTTCCCATTTCAAGGTTTCCAAGTATGTCTTGACGTGTGGCCGAGCATTGTCATGCTCGTTTAATGCTCGACTTAAACGCATCCACTGCGTTCGGTACCGATCTCCTGTGATAGTTTCATTCGGTTTCAGTAGCTCGTAGTATATCACGCCGAGTTGGTCCCACCAAATGCAAAGCATAACCTTGGCGCCGTGAATATTCGGTTCTGCCGTCGACGTTGAGGCATGTCCGAGCATTCGCCATGACTTTCTGCGTTTGTGATTATCGTAACGGACCCATTTTTCGCCGCCGGTTACGATGCGATGTAGAAATCCCTTCAGATTCTGCCTTTGGAGCAGTTGTTCGCATGCAAATAATCGCCGTTCAATATCTCTCGGTTTTAACTCGTACGGAACCCAATTTCCTTGTTTCTGAATCATCCCCGTGGCCTTGAGGCGTTTCGAGCTGGCTTGCTGAGTGACTCCCAGTGATTCAGCTAATTCTTCTCGCGTTTGGCACGAATCTTCATCAAGCAGTGCTTCGAATTCGTCGTCTTTGAAAATGTTTTCTCTCCCACCACCATGCTTGTCCTCGACATTGAAATCGCCACTTTTAAAACGTTGAAACCACTCACGACATGTTCTGTCACTCAGAGCAACCTCACTGTAAGTATCTGAGAGCATTCTATGAGCCCCAGCTGCAGTTTTTTTTTTTCAAATTTAAACAGAAGATCAAGACTTCCCACAAATGACAAGAACTTGGCTCGAAAACAGACATTTTGAATCGCGAATCTTATTAAAAATGCGAACAACTTTTACTAATGCGGGGATGTCGACACGTTCACAGACGTCCAAACTCACTTTGTGCCACTTTTGAACAACGTATTTTGACCAGCCGTCACCGATGCAGCCGTCTGTCGGAAAACGGCGGAAGCAAAGTTGTACACCAAATATAATACACGATCATGGGCCGATAAAAGGGCTTGTATTGGAAGTTCTTAAGGAGGTATACTTTTTGTGTATTAATGTTTTCAGGGTGCTGAATACGAAACTGGAGTTTTTCTACAAAAATTTGATTGGGACACGAACGGAAAAAAGCCGAAAAATTATCGAAGAAAAAAAAAGGATGTATTCGGCACCCAATGTGGGGTCAGTGTCATTTTATCTAGTCAATTAAACTATTGTAGAATGGACAATCGAATGGGTGCGTGGTAAAGTTAATTACAAGACGCAAAAACCGAAATCTCAGAGAAAATTTGCAATAGAAAATAATGGAAAGAAAATTCTGTAATATCCGGCGCCCAATGTGGGGTCAGTGTTTTTTTTTTTAACTAGTAGATGAATCCAAAACTGGCAAGCGAATAGTTTCGCTGTGAAGTTCGTCGCAAGAGAAAAAAGGGAAGAAACCTTTTTAGACTGTTATTATACCTTGTGCTTTCATAATATAGTGTTTAATTTATTAGGCAGGAGATTTTTCAACCCTACATAACGACATCCTATTCAAAACAACAGTCTGCGCATATGGTAGAGGCGGGCGTGCCGATATTGTCGTATTTTTATCCAAATTCAAAATATTTCGGGAAGAGTCTGGACCCCCTGGACCCCGTCCTGGGATGGACCTAAAAGCACTTTATGCATCATTAAAATAATCTTTACCAAATTCTCAACAACGTTACCCAATTTCGACGTCAGCCAACTACTTGAAGCGCCAGTATCAAATTTCATTGAAATTTTGACAAATTTGAAATTAACGAGTTGTTAATGGGCGACCAGGCGCTGGAATATGACAATTTCAATCTTAGTTGCTTACTTTTTCCGCCCATCAATGAAATCATTTTCATGGCTCATTTCATAAATATTCTAACTGACCAGTGGCCAGTGTAAAAAGGCCAAAATGACCAAAAAGGTTATGACTACGAGCCTCGCGAGAACATCGTGAGTGTGTACTGACTGTGTCACATCCAGGTATGCGATACCATGTAATAGAATGAATGAAGATCGCTGGAACAGAAGGTGAACTTGAGGTGAGGCAGGTTGCTGATGGGTTCTTCTAACTTCTTCTTCTTCTTCGTCACTGCGGTATGTATGTTAAGGAAACTTGAATTTCCAATTTTTCAACCTGAAATTCCAGTGTCTCGTTGAATGACTGTGTTTGCTGTTGTATTCGATGTTATGTTCGTTAGTTAGGTTGGGAGAGTTATTCGTGGATCGTATGGTCGCGATCTCGATATAACATACACAGAGACAATCTTTTCTCTTTGGCGAGTATAAAACACACGTATGCGATAGCGAGGTGTACTCGTATACATACAACAATCTGTATACGCGGTGTACTCAGATACCAAGCATATTCCGTGCGATTTCAGATACAGAAAAGTGTAATTTAGATTGTGTGCTTTTCGTACCCATACTGCTGTATTTTTGTGGAGTTTTCCGTGTATGTGTGCGACTGTGTATGCGATATACTGTCTTTTAAAGATCTTTTTAGTAGCGTGTATTTTCTTACCTCGATCATAAGCCGATCTTTAGTCTCCTGTTGTATCTTATATCGAGCGGTTCTTTGGTTTCATAACACAGACGATCATAGAATCTGCTTTTTTTTCGTTGGCGAATAATTTAGAATCTTTTTGTAATATTTATTAATGTATTAAGTAGTGTGTTTCGCAAAGTTAACGTACTAATTTCGAGATTAATGTTAGTTTTATCGCGCGATTATCTCCTGTTCTAATTATCGCTAATCCCGCTTACACCCCCCATATTGGTACTAATTTTTTGTTCGTACTAACTTAGTATCTTCGTATATAATATTCTGGTCAATCTTATTCCATTTTCGTTATACTTCTCCGCTACATACGATAACTATATGGAGAGAAAAAAAAAATAGACGAAGAAACATAATGGCGAGTAGTGGTGATCTCCTCCGCGCGCTCAAAGTCGCGTTGTGATCCGTTGGAAATTCTCAAGTTTATAGTGGCGCTGTAAAATTTGCATTTTGTACCAACAAAATGTTGGCAAATTAAATGAAAATGTGTGAAAAGGTTTTTCTAATTAAGCTTAACGGGTGCGACAATGAAGAAAGTTGTAGTGATTATTCTGGACTGATTGGTTTTTTTTCTCAACCGATCGTTCATTCGTGAAAGACAAGTGATTTTATGGACTGAACATTTTCGGAAAAATGTTTAAAAATTCAATTAAAGTGTACTCGAAAGTGTTGTTCTTGTCGCAGATATACGAAAATCATGTTGCTTACTAACATAGTTGGACGCGATAACCGTGAGCGATATTTTGTTCCAATCAGTGGATGTGACTAAACGTGATCAGTTTTTGAAACAATTGGATAGACACCAACACCACATACCTACACAACTGGATTATATTTATATAATTTTAATCAAAATAACTAACTTTAACATTGTCTTAGATTAGATTTATTCTGGTATGACAAGTTTAACTGGAAAGTATGTTCAGGTTTTTTTCTGTACGGACGATAGCCTGTAAGCAAGGATTGTATGTCTTCCGTGTATCATATGTCTAGACAAGAAATCTATATTGAGATTAATTCTATATTTGAGAATATTTTCATAACAATTATTTAAAAAAACGCTTCGCATTCTATCACCTGAGTTGGGAAGCAATGTTCTAGTTTTAGCACAACCGCGATTTTGCATACGTAAGGCATGCGGTGTCCCCATATTTTTTTAAAAACCGGATCTCGATATCACCTTTAATAGTTCTGAGAATTCGATTTAATTTGTTGAATGTTCGTTTATAGCCACCGATATCTGAGGACTGTATCTCTGTAGAATGCAGTCAGATTAATTCCTAAGATGTTTCCCAACGATTGTCTGAATTCTATTGATTGGCTGTTTTTTTAAGTCCTTCTTGATAAAAAAAAACAGACATTTGGCCTCTTTTGGTATAAAGATCCGACTAGTCTCATTATACCCCAATCGTTCTGGAGCCAATCCATAAGAATACATACGAGTATTATCTAATGGTAGGTTTCGATACTATCGAATACCATTTTTGGCTATAGTATGCTTATACATATGTTAAAATGTCAACCCCCAAATGCAAATCTCCTTTGACCACATTTGGTTACGGTCCCCCCCAAAAAAGAAATGGTATGGCCTTCTAAGAAGTTTAGGTGACGAAATGGTTCTTTTTTTTGTTAGCCATTTATTCTTGTACATATACGTATGTTGACTGCACCATATGGGGAATTACGAAATATAGTTAGCGTGGGTAACATGCCTCTCTCATAATCTAGCCTACTCAAGTTTTGTTGTTTGTGACGATTTGTGAATGTCTTTTTGTCACATCTGAGTCAGGAGCGCGCTTTGGCGAAAGATAGTTGAGAAATTAGTGGGCATTCCAGTTTGATTCGAAGCTGTGGAAATTATGTTCTATCCATGGTTCCTCAAAAGAGGAGTAAGGAGAATAGTGCGGACAATACTACATTAAATTGGAAAGGTGTATAGAAGGGTCGGTCACTCGAGGTTGTCCACAAGGAGGAGTCCTATCTCCTCTCCTATGGTGCATAGTGGATGATGGGCTATTAGGTTCAGGGCTACACCGCTGGCTTGATGATTTTGATTAAGGGATAGTTCGAGGAGGTTCGACCAGACATCCTTGAATCAGCTCTTTACATTGTACAGGAGTGGTGTAATGGCAATGGACTTCGAGTCAACCCACCCAAGGCAGTTGTCATTACATTCTCTGGAACATGGACCGGCAAACTTTTTTTTTGAAAGGGTCAGGTTGTTGGAACTTTGTACTCAACCGGCCGGATAGAAGACCTTGGGTGCAACTACTTAACGTTCAATAATGTAGAACCTTGAGCAATCATCGATTTGCAAACTCATTGGTTAGCTGTTAACATCTAGGATTGTACGTACCACTATGAGTCCATCATCCTTAAGTAAAAGTGTGACTGCAGGAGTATCCCCCAAGGAGGGATACTTTTCCTCTTCTTTGGAACTTGGCAGTCAATGGTCTGCTTTAGAGACTGGAAGAGTTTGGATGCAGGGTGACGGCCTACTAGACAATGTTGGCATTGCTGTTTCCGCGAGTCCTGTGAGTGAGTTGTTACTGAACGCCCTTTGCATTCTCACTGAATAGGCAGGCCATTGTGAACTTGGAGTCGACCCTGACAGGACCGAATTGGTGCCCCCAACTCTTTGATCATCTACACTGATGGCTCTAGGACTGATAGAGAGACTGGGGATAGAGTTATCCTACCGTTTTCCCGACTTTTGTAATATCCAGACGCGGAGGTTTCGGTAGTCTTGGAAGCTCTGATTTGGTTAAAGAGTCATGTCGTGCCTGCGAGAGACATTACAGAAGGCAGCGTCCATCATTGGATGACAAGAAACTGACTTTTACTGATACAGCTAGGTTAGGTTACACGGCCGTCTTATCAGCGTAGCTCACTTAGATCAAAAATGTTCGTCCGTTGTTATACCCTTAGACTGCATTTTTAACCTACCTTTAAAGTTAAAACCATCCGGAGTCTGTCCCAAAACAGAGGAGTTGACCCACAACCACCTCTGATAATTCCCTCAAATGATCGAACAAGTAGTCACCGAGAGTTGAAAACGAAAAATAGCTTCCTCCTCATCCTCGTTTCCGCAGTTTCTACAGAAATCATTATGCGGAAGCCAAAGCCCCCTAGCATGCTCAGCAGGCAGTGCCCAGTGACCATGTCCACCACCACACCGATCTGTTGTTGCGATATCGACAGTAGTTTTGCGGTCCGGCTGATATCTAACCTTGGCCAGATCTGCTTGGCTATAAGACATGTAAGGCCTTCAGACCACCTTGAGTTGACCCTGTTGAAACCGGCCGACTTAATACTCGATTTTATTTAAGATAGGAAAATGGGGATGTTACTGTTAATCTGCTGCGTCACATCCGATGCTCCCTTTTTAGCGAGCTCATCAGCCCTACAATTTCCTACAAGGCTACAATGACCAGGAATTCAGCAAAGCACAATTTTGCAAAAGTAAGGAATATTGGACACTCATTTAAGGTTTTGGATGTACATACTCCTGATTCGAGGGATCTAATCGCAGCCTGGCTGTCAGCGGAAATCGTGATCTCTTTCGTAATAGTGATGTGCCGTACATGCCACGCTACGCCACGGCCTCCTTTATTGCGTAGATCTCCGTCTGCAAAATGCTACAATGATCTGGCAGTCGGAAAAAGCGATTTCGTTTTCTCGAACTAAATACCAGCGTCCTTTGAACCGCGTCTGTATAAATCTTCAGCGAGTTCGGTAATGGAGGACCACCCGATTCCCATAGACTACGTTGTGGGATTAGGCTCTCATGGTTCTTCGCGAACCAGTACGTTGCTGAGGCATAGAATAATCTGTCGAAGCTGGGGTGTCCCAGTCTTTCAATATAGTTGAGTGGCCAGTACTCAAGAAACTCCATCGACCGTTCTCCCGAATCCTAATGGCTGCATTTACTCCCCATTTGTTCTCCTAGAATATCCACCGAAAGGAGCCCAAGCATAACATCCATCGCCGCAGATAGGGTTGTCCGGAGAGCTCCGCTAATTGCCACACAGGCCAACCTCTGCATCTTTGACAGCAGATTGCGATTAACTTCAGTTTGAAGGGCCAACCAGCCAGACGATTGGCAAGAACTGGAGTATGCAACCTAAAGTGGTGCACTGGCTGCATACAGCAGTTGTGCGGCCAATTTTACTACCTGACATGTGTGTGTATGTGGTGGACGGCAGTTAGAGTGGCGTCCTATTGTAACTTATTAAGTAAAGTGCAAAGGCGAGCAGTGATTGCTGCAACGGGGGCTTAATGACAAGTATTTTCATTAGTCCGCCTCTAGTTGGCGCACTTAATT
Source organism: Chloromyia formosa (assembly GCA_964017055.1). NCBI lineage: Eukaryota > Metazoa > Arthropoda > Insecta > Diptera > Stratiomyidae > Chloromyia > Chloromyia formosa. The sequence goes on along the minus strand of OZ024815.1, from coordinate 53,079,848 downwards.
GGCATTTTATTGCAATGACCATCAGCAGCTCCAGTTGTCCCCATCCAAGCAAGGTCATCATCACTGCAATTACCCCCAAAAATACTATGGATAAGTATCCAGGAGGCAGTAACATTGAAACAGCTACATATTTCCGTAAGAGCTGGGCGACAGCTTACAATCCTTTTTTATTTCATGAGAACAAATTCAAGTGATAGTTTGACGTTTCGTGCAGTGATGTCTCGAAATTACTTCACAACCAGATTAAACCTTCCGAAATCGTCCTTGAAATCTCGCGCCCACAAGACGCTGTAAAAGCCAGGAACAATAGGTTAGTCCTCAACTCTTCCGAGTATATATACCAGCCCCAACCACGTCGTCGGTCTTAAAGCCATTCGTGTATATGATTATTGAGTTGGGAAATGAGGGTGCATCCACACACCTCACAGGTCTCTAGAGGGAACAGGCTAGTGTAGTTCCTGCTGAAAGCGAATTTATTAGAGAGGTATCGTCAGTCTTCTTCAGAATTTGCCAATGGGCAGTTATCCCATGCAATAGTCTAGGGCGGACAACATCTGTATACCTATATATCCAATATACCACTTTCGGCTTCAGGCTTCAGTTCTTACCTATGGCCTTCCTAGACGAGTAAAGTGTAGTAGTAGCCTTTGTTCACCCGTTCCTGAATATTGTGCTTCCTCCTTAGTTTTCTATCAAGAATGGGGAAGTCGGCATTGTCAGTAAAAGTCAGTTTGTTGCCCTCTAGCATGGGAGGTTCGATAGGACGGATAGTATGCCTCCTCCGTGTTGTTCGGGGTAACCTAATGCCTCAATAGTTTAACCACTTGGTTAGAAACGGTAGATATTCTGCAGCACCTGGGACATCCAAGCTGACAACTCGCAGAGCGACTTATCGACACGAAGGCTCTGACATTATTGACATCGCCTTCGATATTCAGGAAAAAAGTCATCGAGTTCTTTGAAATCAAGAGATTTTTCAATAAGTCTGACCAGAGGACGTAGAGCCCTTTCCACCACCCTGCCCTACCAATAGGCATGTTAAGAAAGTTTTAACAATGGTTCGCGCTTGTGAACTTCTACCCGCTTTCGGGATAAACACGACCAGCACTTTTATTCAAATTTTAGGAACATATGTCAACTGCAGGCAGGCCCTAAGGGTGGTTTCCATCCATGAGTGTATGTATAATCAGTCCGGTCTAGACGATTTAAATGGCTCGAAACTAGAAATTGCCCACCGAATCTTATAAATCTGACGTTATGCTAGCAACGGCCGAATCCTGTAACAAGAAGAAAGAACGGTTTTGTGCCATGGAAGGGAGTGATCAAGGCAGTCCATTTGGAATAACCTTAGGGAACTATGGATCCGAATTTTTGACATAGATATACGAACGTGAATGACTGAATTTTGTGTCACGTCACATTCAGATGGTGACACCCTAGGTAAAACAGTACATACAATTAAATGGAATGCACGTTGGTAAATTGAAAATGGCGAAACGGGGAGTGGACTATGGTTTGGATGGCAGGATGAAAATGAAATGGGCCAGCTGCAGTCTAGGTGGAAAATGGAATGGTTTGGTTTCAATTCGATTACGGTATGGATGTTAAATTGAAAATGGGAATAGAGAAATTGAAAATTGAATGGTCGCAGTTTTGGTGGAATGTTGAAGATAGGAATCGGTAAATAACACGTAATAACGTAATAAATCATACAAGTCGTTTTAAATTCCGCCGAAAGCCGCACATCTGGCTCATGTTCGCTCTGCCCATGTGTTTAGTGCCTCTTGATTGCTTTTTCCAATGCTTCGTGCTGGCCGAAGACCAACCAAGATCTCAAAAGAGTTCAATCTCATACAAGTTCGAGATTGAGCCCTACCTAAGGATATGCTTGCTATCTTTTTAATCTACCCTTATTCTGTCCGATTTTGTATACCAATAATTGTTTGAAACAGGTCAATATATCGACATCGGGCCTTGACCGCCTGGATCGTTGTCCTCCAATTATTTCGGTCACGTGACCGTGTATATATACCATATCACATACCTATCCTCATCCTGCAAAATGTTAATGAGCTCTCCACGGGCATGGGCGCCTCAACGTCTCTTGCATACAGCTGTGCCTTTGTTGACGGTTCGATAACATGTAAATGCTATCCTAGCCGTATTTTACTGACGAGCTTGGAGCGCTGTGGGAATTCTAATAATATCCACGGGTAGTTTTAACTGATGCGCTGGTTTCCTAGATGCAGCGTCGTAGAGTGGCGACCAAGACATTACGACTACCAAGCGCGTTTTTATTCCATTCTTAATCCAATGACCCGATATCTTGAGCCATAGACTAACTACTACCATTTAATAGAATGTAAAATATAAAAAAGTACAACTAAAATGTTTACATAGGACTATACATGTGCTTATCTTTCAGTGTTTCAGTCAATTTCCGTTTCGATAATATTTTCTTGAAGGTATCTCAATCTCAATGTCATCGCAGGTAGTTAGCAGACAACTTTGTAAATAGTAGGTCATTACCGGTGACTGGGACAATGTCATCTGTCTCCTGTCCTGTGCGGTGTTCTTTTGGCGTAGGTAGAAATCGCTCCGTATAGGTTAAATCTCGGATTACCTCAAAAGGGACGTTGGCTGCAGACAAGTGCTACCTGTATAGGTATACTCATGTATTCGGGTGTTTATTGTCAGGTGAGATTGAAATGTCAGCAAGTAGTAATATTTTAATGGCTGATTCAATTTTAATATTAAGTCGACGATTTAATACTGATCCGGATTGAGTTTTCGATAACTATGCATTCACGTTGTTTTAAAATAGTATGGAGCTTAATACAGGAACAACCAACAACAAAAATTTTGAAAAAATCGCCTTTTCAACTATTGTTGCATTTTTTTCTTCTTAAGAGTTTTAGATTGTCATCGCTAGCCGGTATGTTTATACGAAGTCAGCTATAAATTACAAGCTGACACGCTGCAGTTTTGATCTGAACATAATTTTTAAATTTAAAGCACACTGAGTATATTTAGAAACCCTTTCAATAAGAAGGGTTCTTAGAAGCACACATTTAGTTCTTGAGTGCAGCTTGATAGCGTTGACCGGATTCCTATTTTCAGTTCTAAAATGTTTTTGAATCCTGAATCGGATCGATAGTACTCCGAAGGCCATTTGTTTGATCTAAACCCCAAGGAAAACCTACAGTCTTTCTGGTGGTTGACCTGATGCCTTTTTCTGTAACACTCCGGCCCTGACGAGTGTCTCACCTCAAAACAGAATGATCCAATTCAGTCCAGTTAATGGAGCTTGATGTGGCCTATATATTGTTAGATACAAATTTCTCGCTCTTATAGCTTGGTAATAAGATCAGTTTTCGTGCGAAATATTATGCAGAAACTGTCAAAAGTTTCGTTCGCACGAGAAATTATCGCTATCTCGGTACTAACATACATACATAATGTATTTCATTCCAAGAAAAAAGTCTCCACATTATTGTGAGCAATTTTCACGCAAAAACAACTACTTCGCATTTTATTTCCGGTCTCTTGAGTAAGAAGGGAAGTTCAAGTGTCGTGTAGAGCGCTGCGGATATGTGCTGTGTGCAAGTTTACACTGTCACTTTTTCGTGGGAGAAATAAGTGCAACATTTTACCATGAAAAAGTTAGTACCAGTCTTATCCGGCAAGTGCACAAGGAACCCATCTGCTTAAAAGAACGCGCTGGACACTATCCATAATTTGCCTTGCTATCTATGCATCTTAGTAAACAAAGGTGCAGATTTTGTAACCATATTGACACCTCCATAGGACAGTGTGGCGCGTTGTATTATATTCGTAGTTCTTTATCTGCTTCCTATACGTACGCTGTAATCACTGTTTAGATTGTTTCAATATTTGCGAATCTAATTGAAATAATGTACATACATGGGCGTTCAGTCAAGTAGCTGTTACGACCGAATAAAGTACTCCAACTCTACCGTCGCGTCGTCCCACTTCATTTTAAAATAAATCAATAGAGAATAAATAGCAAATATTACACTAATAAATAAATACATTATATGGCTTCTTGGAGCAATGGATTTTATCGATTGGTTACGGCTATTTCGGAATCTTGTTGCGAGATCTAGTCAATGAAATTACTCGTACATATTTGAAATTGACAATATTGGCTTAGGTGAAGATTTTAGTTTTTCCGTATCGGAAAACTAATTTACCATTCATTTACAAATCAGTAGTATTGTTTAAATACTTTTATTTTAATTATTTTATATATCAGTTTTTACGTCAGTTGATACATAATTATCCAAGGAAGATCCAGATCCAGCCTAGAAAAAATGAATGATTTTCGTCGCATGACAAACCATTCTCCCATTCGTATCGGGCCAGATGAACCTGTTTACCCCTAGACGCCTAATGAATTTCAAATGAGTATCTTTAGCACCCTTAATTATGTTCAAGTGAACATCTTATACAGTTTATAGACAGATATTGTCTATGATTGGAATAGCGAACATAATTAGAAAGTATAGAGACGTCTCGGCTTTTTCGTCTACGAAATCCACCCACCGCTTCTTTCGTCGACCACGAGCTCTTTCTGATGTCAACCTTGAATTCTTTTCTTGTTACTAGATGCTTCACGCCGCCAGGTGTCGGCAACCAGTGGCCCGCGGGCCGCAAGCGGCTTCCCATAAATTTTTGTGCGGCCTGCTAGGCAATAACGAACTTCATCACTATCACGCATAGCGCTGTTACAACAAGTTCTTAAGAATAAAATGAGGTGTAACTACCAAATTGTACGCTCGGTTCGTGTGGTGCGCTGAAAGCGGGGTTTCCAAGGACGACGATGCCGTCAATTCACGAAAACGCTCCCTAGGCAAACTAAATGTGAGTGTCTCAAGATAGCGTTGGTTGCGAACGTAACAGCAACTAGGGATGGCGCCAATACGCGACAGCCGTCAGCTAGCGGTGGGACCATTTCATGACGGCTGTCAGGTAGCTATTTCCTGACGGCCGTCAGAGCGTTGTCATCATTTTAAAAATGACTGTCATAACGTTGTCAACAAGTAGTTGAATTTTTTTCTAAAGGCGAATTGTGCTGATTTTTCAATCAAAAATTAGTGAAAAATATGTTTGGTCAAATGAAATCGACGTCTTTTACGCCACCGCTACATGACGGCCGTCTGTTAACGACAGGTTTTTAAACCACTCCTACATCCCGGCGCCAATTAATAACCGCCATCTGACCGCCGTCAGCTGACAGCAATGTTTCTCTTGGAAACCCAGACTTTACACTATGTTTTTCTGTACTTTGCGGCCCGCCTAAAGATCCTCGTATTTCTTTTGAAAGTGACCCACAGTCAACAAAGGTTGCCGACTTCTGCTCTACGTTCCCAAGCCCAGTTTTCATAGCTTGACGAATTGGGAGACCTCTGGTTCGTCATGTATTTTGTACTGCTTTCTGTTCTTCCTCTTTTACAATTGGTCACCATCCCGAATCGTTCAAATGATCCTTTTATGACTCTCCTTTTGAAGGTGTCTATCATTTTCTCTGATGACTGGGTGAGTGTAAATTTTTCGCATGACATAACACGGGCCTGATTATTGTTTTGTAAGTTTGGAGCTTTGCTTCGAGTATATATTATGAAGCTATTTTTCAGGATGGGGAGCATGGAGTATTAGCTCCGATTTGCGATCTGGATTCGACGCTAGATCTCGAGAGTTTCGTCGAAGTCATTTACTCTACCGGTAACTTGATCGCCTAATCTAATTCCCGCATTCACTCTTTGTATGTGGGTATGCATCAGCACTTTGGTCTTAGCCTTGTTAATCTATAAATCCCCTTTTTTATCGAAAACTACTGAATCCAATAAGAATCGAACCGGGGCCTGGTTCGTAGAAGGCGAACATGCTAAATGTTAAGGTATATACGATAAGGCCGCGGTACGTGCGGCATACGAGTTTTTCCCAAAAAGCACCAGTGGCAGCGAGCTTTGTATGTACGATGATTGAATTAAAATTGCACAATCGGACATAGAAAGCTTGCTGCCGCTGGCGCTTTTTCGAGAAAATTCGTACACCGTACGTGCCATGTGATACAGTCCTAAGATTGCAAATTGACATGTACGCATTTAAAAAACAAAAAGCATCGCTCAAAATCATAGAATAAAACAATATCGAAGAATAGTTTATTATTCGTAGCTAAGCGTTTTATGACTAACTTACGCTTGTTTATTCTGTGCACTAAACACGAGATTAGGTATTTCGCGGAAATAATGTATATATGTATATATGTCTACATAAACGACTTATCAAAGAACCTTATCTTTCCAGAAAAAAAATGCTTTAAGTATACAATAAATAACGATTTGTTTAGTGTTTCCGAATAAAAGTCAGACGCGTACATCCGGACTAAAATATGAAAAAAGAGCAAATTTAATATTGATTTTTATTGGTGGGGCATGTTTCTGATTGTCGCTTTCGTTCATCTACTAAAACATCGTTTCCTTAACTGTAGCTTGCAAGTGGGGTCGCCAAGCGAAATTGGGAAAATTTTCTTCCGGTCAACTTCTTCTCGAAATACCATCGTGGAACGCGTGACTAAAAAGGGATCTTTTTAGTTTTCTGGTAATTTTGACGATAATCCTTTTTGTGGTTGTCGTCTTCCCGAAGGTTTTAGTGTTACATCTGGTCTTCATTAGATTACTAACTGCTTTAATGATAGCCCTGAACTTTTGGGACACGTACCCCGTTGATTTTAACGTCCCATTGATTTGACCCCCACATTCCTTCCAATTGGAGTGAAGCGGTGTCATTGTTGTCTTCCTGACTCCCTAATTATCGACAAACTTACTTTTTTTGAGGTCGATCCTAAAGTATTCGCCCAGTTATAGGCTGCAAATGTAAGTATGTTCTGATGTAAACGGGATAGAAGAACAGTTGGATGGAAGGATAGCAACCCTCCTGGTCGCCGCTATCTTTGAGTAGCAGACTCTAATTCGGCTTGCCGCTGCTCTGTCAGCACTAGTAGCAAAGCATGGGGTTGCATGGTTTTGGAGGTCCCTCCCCTAAACGTGCTAATGTTGTTTTAGACATACAAAAGAAATCAAATTTATACAAATAGTTAAAATCGATTTTTTTTAACACAAAGTAACTTGTTTTTTTATCAAATTTAAATAAACTTACTTTCTCAATTGGAATAATCATCGATATGGCGCGAAATGGGAAATACCTGTCCAAATCTTAGGTGTACTATATAGGAAAAAAACGCAATAAATTGTGCTGGGATCATTGGACTAAACTGAATCGCTATGGTTACTGGCCCTTCGTATTTTAAGCCTAGATCCATGCTATAGAGTCTGGCGCCAGGGAGATTCTTATTCAGAGGCTTCGTGGCACTAGCATTTCTAATTGTGCAGGCTCTCACAAGCTTTTATCGAAACTAGTAAAAAGGAACACCAATAAGGTGACTCTGTATTGGGTGCTGGATCATCATTCTGATTTCGGCCAGCTTGAAATGCAAAAACCAAACGATAAAAGTTCAAAATACGCCTACCAATATTATGAATCATTTTCCCTAGGAATTTTCAAATTTGTTCTTAAGTACTTTGAGATCACTTTATTTAAATTGTAGAGCTCAATTCCTTAATTGAACATGGGGAAATGGGGAGGCTGAAGCAAACATATGAAACAGAAGATGTCCCCGCAAACGGAAGGTCTGGCCACTCTAACGTTATCCTGATAAATCAATGGAGCGGGGCCACTCATCTGCAGTAGCCGTCTCCATCTAGTGGTTTCAAGTGCTATCGAAAAGCGCATGTACTTCATCGCCTTGAATTGACGAAAATGATAAGATCCATGCTCATTTACTCACTAGAAATATGTATCGATTTCGACATTAGCTTTTGGGCGTAATAGGTACGGATAACGATTAAGCTGCCGTTGCGCTGGGTGTCATTGACATGGATTGAAATAAAATTGGAAATTAACTTGGTCACATCCTTGAACTATTACCAGATTTTGCCAGAACCCTTTTGTTGGCTTAGCACGACCTCACTCAATCAAAGATCTGCTAGCAGCAGCACTGATTAGACCTCAAAATATTTATTAACCTGTTCGTTGCTTCCCGATGAGTGGATAACCATTACCGACATTGTGTAATTGCTGCTGTTTCTTCGAATGGTGAATGCTGAGTTTGATGTGACTGAGAAATTAGCTTCTTTGAATAGTGTTCATGGAAATACCACAGGCAAATATGTCTTCACATAAGTCATCTTAATTAACGGCCAAGGCCCGCCGTCAACCCTACCGCCACTATGATGAAGTCACCCCAATTTGTCATGTTTTATCGATCCTATTTTTTCTCGACGAGTCAGCTGTGGAAACATTTATTAAGATTTTTAGAACTCATTAAAGTTCTAGTCATGTTGAAGAAAAATGGCTTTAGAAATAAGCATTTACTACTACCCTTGTGGATGTCTTTACAGGTTAAAAATAAAAAAAAAATCATCTCGCTAGGAATAACCGTTTTCGAATATTTTCAAAAAAACAAAGAAGTTTTTTTTTGTTTTGTGTTTTCTAACGATTATCTAGAAAATAATTTTAGATTCGAAAGAATATAATATCACATTTTCCGAATTTCCTAGTTACCTTTCCTTTGTCGCAGAAAGTTTCGCGCTGCGGCTTCCCGTTTTCAAAATATTTGAAAAAAAAATACCGAAAAGGTCCTTTTTTGTAGTTTTTCCGAGATTCTGCCAAAAGTTCGCTTTGTACTCACGTGCACTTTCAGTATAATCTTCTCTGAACCCCACCATAAAAATAGAAAATAAAAAATATTTTGACAAGTTTTCCGCTTTGTAATACTCGTATCTCTCTCTCTCTCAATTGCCCTAACCCCTTGTGGGTCATAGCGCGTCAACTGTTCCATGTGGCCCAGTTGACGTTTCGACGATGTAAACTGGTTTCGGAGAATGCAGATGCCAGCATGCACCTCCTACACATCCATGGCCACGAACGTCGTCGTGGACGCGATTCGAACCCGGAACACCGGTAGTCAAACATGGGACTGATGCCTCAACACACTGCGCTACCGGCCAACCCCCCCCGCTGCTTTGTAATATGAAAGATATTAATTATACCTTTCATATTACAAAGTGGGAAACCTGTTAAAATTACATAATTTTAACGTTTTTTTTTACAAACTTTAACCCTGTACGGCCGCCAAACCCACCCTCGGAGGCTTGCCCGACTCATTTTCGTATTCTTGCATTGCAATGATACGATCGTGAAAGTGATATCTAAAGTCAGACAGGAGTGGGATTCCACCAAAATTATCCCAGAGCAGCTCGCATCAAGTGTTTGCTACGGGCGCAATTGACATCAAAAATGCACACCTAGATATAGTGGAAATAAGAAAAAAAATACAAAGACGTACTTATTAAGGAACCATGTTTATTTTTACAAGAAAATATCCAGCTATTTTTTCAACTTTTGCATTTTAATAAGCTATCCTTATCTCACTTTCAAAACTTCTCTTTACTCATGCATGATCAGTCGTAACTAATAGTACATACTATATCTTTAAGCGGATTTATCAAACACAAATATACAAACATCCAGGCTGTATATTTCGTCACTTAATGCATTCGTCAATATCTTGAAGTGGTCTGCATACCGCACAACTTTTATTTACCTTGTCTTATCTCAAACTCAATGTCAATGATTCTTGTCTGTCCCGTCGTCATCCACACTTTCCAGATAAACTTGTCATCAAAATATCTAAAAAGAAAAAAATCTTTTTAATAACAAAAACATGAATGATTCCTATGCTCCTAAAAGCATTGTAAACTTTAAATTTTTCTTATTAAACTTAACCATTTACGTATTGTTTATTTCTAAAGTTCGTCACGAAAGAAAAGATAAGAAATGTTTTCGCGGGATCAAACTTTCGCATACCGAGGCAGATAAAGCGAAGAGTTGAGTGATAACAATGATGAGTGCATGGTGAAAATTTTTCGGAAATGGGTCCAGTTTGCAAAAATGCAATGCAAATTTGGAAATAGTCGGGAATGAAAACAAAATTCAAACAATGATGCTGTAAATGTTATTAAAAACAAGTCAAGTGCCATCTAACTAAAAAAAAATTTATAATAATTTTTCTGCATCATTTTCTCTTCCCAACGAACTACCCTGGATGGAATGTTACAATTCCTCTAAAACCCTTTGAATCCTGTTAAAAGTGTTCGCAACCAGAAAAAAATAAATAAAAAAAAGTGAGTGTGATATCTTCAGTGCCAAGTTGACGGATAATCCAGACAACAGGATCAGAGTTTGTGCAGAGGCGAGGCGACAACAGTATGTCTACCCAGTCGTACTATAAGGATCGACTCGGTTTCGATCCAAACGAAGCTCTCTATGAAAGTGCCGAAAATGTTCGGGTGACTCGTACTGTGAGTAGTACAGGACGACATAGCAGTTCGCCTGCACGTCATCATCATCAGCAGCACCAACAACAACGTCATCATAGTAGTAGCAGTAGCCATCACTATCAGCAGTATCATCAACAAGTGCAACAACCCCAATCGCATAGTCGAATCTCAGTATCGCCCGGTAATCATTATGATTACGATAGTCCGGCTACGAAGAAGCAAAGACAGAGCCAAGGTGGATACGAAGATGCTCTGACCCAATTTAAAGGTACAATGTCGATTTGGGAGTATTTCATTGAGAACACAGATCTGTTGGGTAGGTACCAGTCGATGTAATTTGATCGCGTTTTGTGAAGAGTGTTGCTCCAGTTTTTCGATAGTATAGTTGTGCAGCATGCGAGTGACATTATCCGCTGAGTTGCAATGGATTTTTTATGGTTTGTTTTTGAACTAAAAAAGCTTTTTTTTAAAGGTTATACGTGTAATGACAAGCGCTATTTAATTTTTGAATTATTTGCCACATTTTTTCCCCTATATTTAAAAAATAGTTATTTTCGCTTCCGAGGGTCATTAAAAAATATGCTAAAATCGAGGCAGTCTAAAAAAAATACGAAAATTTGTATACCTAAAGAAAGGATGCCATTATAGTCAAAAGTTCATATTTACTCATTTACCTTAACCCCTAGTGGGCATGGCGCGTTAACTATCCCATGTGGCTTGGCTGGCGTTTCGTTGGCATCAGCATAAACCTGTTTCGGACAATGCACGTTGTCAGCATGCACCTCCTGTTCCCATTTAGCCCCCTACCTGCGACAAATCGTGAGATGTTGTGGCTTATTACTACGCCCCACACCTAAGGGGAAGACAACACAAACATCCATAGCCAGTTTTACTCCAATTGTTTCGGTCCAATGATCCTTCCTTTCAGAATCCGTTTAGGCATTCGGCTGTCATCCATGGGCTTGTTTTTAACACCGATTTAGCGCTTTAGTAGCAGCTTGTTTTTTTTCTGTATCGAAACCAATCTTACCGGGTTTTTAGTAGCCTTTTTTTTTGTTTTCCAGTATCGGTTGTCTCTGGTTTTTTGAGAACCAATTTTTCTCCGGTTTCGAATAGCGTTTTTTTCTGCTTTTTTTTCTTTTTGGGTATCATTTTGTTCCCATTTTTACGAGTATCGTTTTTTTCTATTGGGTGTACAACTTTGGTGTATTATAAATCATAATTCTGGTTTTTTGAGTATCGGTCTTTTGTGGGTTGTCGCTTGCGTAACCTACGTTAGGCCTCCGATTTGGAACCATTTGTCACCTTCCGCTGGCTAATTAGAGCTGCCAGGTGACTACTGCGCTAAATTGAATCATCTGGTTCAACGACATGGCAGAGGCTGGGGGTCAGTCCCAATCTACTCGCGTGAGATGCGCTAAGGCAGTGTCCTGCGAGTAGACCTACCATCGCTCTTAGTCAATTTCTGTTGAGTTTGAGCAGTATCCTGCTCAAATCGGGTGATGGCCAGAAGGTTGTGACTGCCCTACCTCATCCCGTTCTGGTTGTCCATTCGGGTTCGGATTTAGTCCATATGGCCTCACCTATTTGGTTTATGATGTCGGCAAGTGATCGTCGTATAGGTGCCTGTTTTCGGCTCCCGAACCTCTCCCTGCCAGTTTACAGTTTCTCGTTGCATACGATACCTGCAGCCTACTACAGTGTTTAAGATTCAACGAAATACTACAGTGTTCGTTTTTGAACCATCCGTGTAGATCAGGGCGCCACCGTTATTAATGCTCTCTTAGTCTCCCCTTGTTGGAAACTTCACTTCGAAGTTTCTTCCGAGGTATGTTTGTTTGGTCATCCTCAAAATCAAGGCCGTATTGCCTCTGCTATGTTATTGCTTATCAGAATACAAGAGTCGCCTTGAATTGAATCTTGTCACATACCTGAACTTTTATGGCGTATTGCTGCTAGGCATGCGCTTCTGCGGATAAACCGATTTAAAGGCATAAACCCTAGGATAATTGCCAATCCAGCTGTCGGGATGGTTCTCAGACCACCCGTAATGCTTGTGCAGACCAATCTTTGCAATCTCATTAGTTTTATTCTTGGTGGCTTTTCAAGATACGACCGCTCCATACACTAGTGAAGGTCTCACTGCACGTGTAAATCTGTGTCCTGAGACCCCATGCACTGCAGTAGGCCGGCCGAAACGCAAAGAGGGTCTTACCAAGTCTGTAATTCACATTAGCCCCCAGAGCAGTTTCCTGTGTTCCAAATACTTATCACTGTCAACAAGATGTAGTGTTATGTGTTATTCCGTTGAGGGTAGGTGTGGCAATTTCCGGCACGTTACGTTTTCTTGTGAAAAGCTTGCTCGGCTCAGATTTGGATCTGGTCCAGCGCCGATTGCGTAAGGTCCGACAAGGTTTGAGGAAATTTACTTTTCACAACCACCACAATGTCATTGGCATATGCCACCACCTCGAAGCCGCTGTCTCTAAACCTCTCTAGCGTTTCTTTGACCGTCAGGGTCCAGAGGAGAGGGAATAATATCCCTACTGACTGTCTTCTCCTTTTTGACTCCCAAAAAGGTGGCCTCGATTTTCCTGTTCCCGAGCAAATCCCCCAAGTCGCATTAGTAACGGTCGTTACATTGACATTGTTAAAAGGCCCCTCGATATCTGACAAGGCTACTCATTTGCGATAACCCAGCCTCTGTGCTTCCCTCAATGTTCTCATAGAATTCTCTCTTTGAGTCACGTTTGACTCGCCTTATCTTCTTTTTGAAGAGAGACAACTCCAGTCCTCCGCTTTACCGGTCCGGCTTGTATTGTTAAATGCACTTCGTGTGTTGCGTCTGGACTTCGTAAATTCGCAATTCCACCATAGGACGAAGTTTTTTCCTATGAAATCCGATGCAATTATGTTTGTTAGTTGGTCCACCTGTTCGCTAATTTGTCCCGGAGTCTTTAGGTCCAGGTCATCCAATGCTGCGAGGTGTCTCTTTGGTCGGGTTCTGGCGAACGGATCTTTTATAATTGACTTAGTTAATGACAGTGAGCAACAGAAATCGTAAAGCTTTGCGTGTCCGTAAGTGAAAGAGACACACATTCGACGCACACGACTCATATCAAAGCATCTACATACGAATCCCGAAACCAGAATGATAACCGTCCAATTTTCGTTACCCCTGTCCCTTAGAAATCGGACTAGAGCGAAAGAGACACAGAGTCTGGTAGATGTATCATGGTCTGGGGTGAAGAATCAGATGTTTTTTCCTGGTCTAAAGATCCTGCCAGATGCACTCCCTCTCTCTTCCACTCACGGATATACTGCCACAACAGACGCGTAAACGTGTATACAGCAAACGGGCCTTCTTTCGCGTCAATTTCACATTCGCATTTGTTCGAGGAATGATTTTAATACTCGCGCATATGTGCGTCCGCTCCTAAACGCGCCTTGTTTTCCGTGTCAGCAATTTACGCTTTCATACCCGTTTCTGACGTTTCGTGCGCGTAAACCCGTCTAACGGCTAAACACTGGTCGCGTTTACGATCAACGGGTAAATAATACGCGAACGCATATGCATGTCCCTTGTATCAGAAGTTCAAGTGAGACTCTTTTCTAACAACAACAAACAATGTGTAGTGTATTGAATATTGTGATCTAGAGACGGAAAAAATCTAGTGAAAACCCAACATTTTCACACAGTAGTTAACACTACTGAAAAGTCATTAGTTCTAAAAGAAAAATATGTTAACGTATGGCATTTTAGTACATAATATATGGAACAAATAAATCGCAGTTATTATCATCAATCAAATCGTTCGGCCTTGAATTTCTTATCCGAAAAATTTCAATTATTTACCTCAAATCGCAGACGCGGAAATATTTTATTTAGAGTAGATAATAGTGTCATCATTCTTACAGTTATATGCATTTAAAAAGAATATATTATACATATATACATATATCTAATCCGCAATGTTTTGAATCAGCATTCATTGCGTCTTCTTTTCTTTGTGTCATATGACCTTTCGAATAAATAAAAAAATAAGTTAAACGAATTCTAAATTCGAATAGAATGTCTATGTCAAATCACAATGGATACATCTAGATAGATGCTTACTTTTTATCTTTTTTTTTGTATAACTGGTATATGCTAAAATTTCTTTGAAATTTCCCGTGTTCTGTTATCCGTTTAGAGATATTATCAAACCAAAATTATACTCGTAAATTCTAAAGGAATTTGAAAGAATTAGCAGTTTTTTTATTCTAATATAAAGTAGAGATTCGATAGTTAGGACGAATTTAGACCAAAGGTCGTCCGGACAACCAATTCGTAAGTGGATGTTTTTTGAGGTAGTGCAAACGAAACAACGAAAATATACTATGCAAAAAAATTGTTCTGTACAGAGCACATTGTTAGTGTGAAGGCTCTAATACACGATACGCGTAAACCCGTCAGGCGCGTCAAATCTACGATATCCGTCCCGTGTAAACAGCAAACGGGTTTACGATAGCTCATTATTTGTTAGCTGACGACGGGTACTCATCCGCCATTGATGAGTCTATGAGTCCAACAATAATCACATGAAAAAGGTTGATTCCAGTACTCGCACATATGCTGTCGAATCGTAAACGCACCTCATGTAAATACAACGACATGAGCATTATTTCCGCGTCAGTTGTTAGTTTCGATACTTGTTTCTGACGTTTCGTCGGCGCGTCAATCCGACTTACGTGTAAACACGTGTATGAGAACTTCAATGCGTGCGATTGTTGTTCTACTCTTGATCTGAACTGTTGGAAAAAACACGCCTATTGTTTGAGTTGAGCGATCGAACCATAGCTATAGCGGTTCTTGATGCATTTAATTGTTTTGAGTTTTTCTTGTAATGAAGAGTTATATGTTTTCGGAGAGTCATTCATAAGCCGTGTTCTTTTGACCCGATCTCAGATCCAAAGTGAAACCGCTCCGGATCTGCGACGAACGAATTTAAACAACTCACATACAGATGGGCGGCGTAAATGGGGCGAATTATTGACTCACATGCAAATATTTAGGAGGCGAATTACCGGAAAACATATTGACGTTTAACAAATTCAATATCAACTTTGATCCAATGAGTTCCTATACGAGACCTGGATCAAAGACTTGTAATGGACGATGGAGATACCCGAAGTTGTTAATGGAGATGGAGCTCATATGACCGTGAAGGTCCGGTAGTGACTCCTGTCAAAGTTGGCAGCTGTCAAAATTGGCTTCTCAGTGAGCTAAGCAGCAGCATGAGCTTGTTGCTGTAGCTCAGACTCGGGATATGGGCGTGGGACGTTGCCGCTCACTGCTCCTTGTCCATCCATATTAAACAAGAAATTCTCATGGCTAGGTAAGGACAACACAACAGGAGGATATAAAAAAAGTGCATGTGCACACTTTCGATTCAACCGAAAAGTCAACAGAATGTAGCGCTTGTGCGGTTGTTGTCCTTGCACGCAAGCTATTGTGGCACCTAGAGCGAGCGCAGCTAGCGTAGCTCATCAATTCCCGTGTTTCATGGTCATATTCGGTTTATAACCGAAACTGTGTATGCATGCACAATTCCCGCATATGCACCATTTCAGGGCGCCCTCATCAATAATGTCATGGCCCAACCCTGAACCAGGAAAGAAAAAACATGGCCAACGCCAGAGAGTCGAAGCCTTATTGTTTATTAAAAAAAATTTAAACAATTTGTTACTATGCGAAATGTGTTGATGGATGGGAATCTGTGGGTGACAAATATTGTTTGCAACTTTATTGATTATTACTCGTATATCCGAAGTAAATAGTTCAGTTTTCTCATTTAACTATTAGCTGAAAAAACTGTGGCAAAGTATTGTATTTTTTATTCTATTCCAGTTAATTAATCTCCGATTTTATAAAAATCATTGTTTTATTGCGCTTGTCTTTACACTGAAAATAAAGCTTTTTTTCAGATCTAAAAAGAAATAATTTAATAATGCAATGAAGTGGATTATAAAATTAAGCAACCAGAAAGCGTTTTTCCGCATTCGTTTTTGTTAATTGATTTGCGTTTTAATGTATTACGAATTTAATTGCATCGACTTGTGCCCACTTAACACTTAACCATTTTAGTTTTAATCTTATCTTAACATCTTTTATATTTATTTATTGAAATTTATATTAACTCTATTTAAGCTTCATCCACACCAAAACTATTTGTTAGTTTGCGGAATCGGATTTTTCTGTATACAGGTTATCTTGCTTCAGATCAACGAAGATACTCTCACAATCATTTATTCACATCACTTAAATTAGGTAGAGGTCGGTTGGCCCAAAGAGCTACCAAGCACTGTGCACCTGATGGTCTATTGCGCTGACATAACTTTCTGGAACCATATCAAATTTCATATATTTTCCCGGTTACGAAATTCAACGCTACTTCAAAGATGGAACCGTTCAAATTTTAAAGAAACTTAAAAATCTGTTTTTCATCAAAAATTAAAATTACAACTCTGCAAATTTGACAGAAGTTGCTTCAATGTGTTGACTTTCCAACGGTATATTTCCTTGATTTATCTGAATTTCAAAATTTTCGAAAAATGCGCATTGATGCCTAGTATTGTGTTGGCCACGAAACGAAACGTCAAATTTTACAAAATGAACTTTCAAATCGTCATAAGGTCGACGAAAATCTACGTTTCGTTCTATGGTATTGTATTCATAAGCGGAATTGGATGACATTCCTAGTATCCAAAAGATGGCACTGTTTTGCGGCGAATTCAATTTCGCAACTTTACAAGCTGCAGTGGAGTGCGAATAAGAGCAGAAAGTTTGACGTTCTGATATTTGGCAAGCTATGCGTCTGATTGCAAATCCTAGATGTATTGTGTTGGCGGAAAACTATACTTTTATGTAATGTAACATAATTGAAATGTCTAATGTTGAGTAATTAACCAAATGTTTAGCGTCAACATGAACATATGTTTGTGACGTCTACCAAACATCATCAACATCAACACACATAGATCAAGCCAAGAGCTGGTCCGTTGTGAAACCTGCAAATTGGGATTCAACACCTTTAATCTATTACTTATTTAAATCAGCCCGAGCTAGTTATGAAGCTTGTTATGGAGTATAGCAACATTCGCACTTTCCTGATCCTCCAACTCCGTGCAGAGATAGGATCGAAGAATTAATCTCCTTTTTACTGCCAAAGCCGGGTAAGAGCTTTTCTGCTTTTACCTTGCTTTGGGAGAAACTTTCTTCCTCGTTCACGTCTCCACAGCTTCTATTGATGTAGAAAGTCTGGTGTGTTAATTTTGCCCATCCAGGGGCATGGGCGCGTCAACATCTCTTGCATTACTATGCCTTGTTGACGTTTAGATAGCATATGAGGCAGGTCCAGAAAGAAAGAGTACTGTTGAGCTCTCACGACGTGATAATTTTCTTTTCCAATAGTTGGTAACACTGGTGGTTGTGGGGATTTCCCTAAACACAACGAGCACCGGCGACCCTCGTTAGTATCAAAACTCGCCTCGCAGCACCAAAACTCGCCTCGTAGTGTCCCCTTCTGGGAAATATGTCAATAAGAAATCACATCAAGTGCGAGATGCGAGCTGTCGTAAGGTTCTTTCTCGCGGATGGAAAAACGCCGACTGAAATTTTGCACGTAGTTCCCTGCCTAGCAAGCTCATTTGCCTGGCAGTTACCGCCTAAGTCACAGTGGCCTGGAATCCAGCACTGGGAGAATATTGAAATAATTCCTCATCACGATGCGGGACGAGCGACGGTTACCGATGTAGATTTCACAGATTTCTTTAATGGCTTCCTTCAAACCGACGTGATTTATTTCTATAATTATGTAGTAGTCCGGATGGCGCAACGGTTAGCACGTTCGCCTTTTGTGCACTGGGCCCCTGGTTGGAATCCTACTGAAGGCAGTAGTCGTTCCAATAACCACGGCCGTCCAGTACAATCGTATTTGAGCGGCAACGAGCGACACAAGCGTCAATAAGCGGCATTGTGCGGTAGATCTAAAGTTAAGGATTTCCATGAACCTGCATCCACTGCAAGCATCTTTGAGTGAAGTGGCTACAGGCGCTACGCGACTCGAGCGCCATATTAAAAATAGATTTGTCGCTCGTTGTATTCCAAATAAACATTTTGCTAATTGGAAACGTTTTGATTTCAGTTTGCTTAACTATCTCTAATTAAGCAAACTGAAGCGCGAAGACGCCTGCAACAGACGATTTTTGTCACTCGTAGCCGGTTTTGGGTGCTTGTTTCGCGGGAAAACAGCCGCTCATTTACGTCTGCAGTTGATACTATTTGCCCTAACCCCTAGTGAGGTATAGCACGTCAACTATTCCCATGTGACCTTGTGCCGATTTAGCCGCATACCTATGACAAGTCGGGAAGTGGTGTGGCTTATTGTTACACAGGTGGAACACAACACAAACATCCATGGCCACGACGTGGACGTAACTCGAACCCGTGACCGACCGGTATGTTCAACGTTATGCTTCAACGCACTGAGCTACCGGCACCTGGAGTAGAGGGCCGCGCTAAAAGGGGATTTACATGTCGGACCATGAGCACACTTCCACCCATAAAGGCACTTCCCTGTTATAAGGTCTCTTCGAAATTGGTGAATGAGTGTTACGAACACCTTCAACTGTTGGCAGCCAAAAACGGAATTTTCTTGTGTTGGGTACCCTGCCACCAGGGCACTGAGGGGAACAAGGATGGTAATGAACTTGCTGCACAAAGATCATACAATCGCTTTCATGAACCGGAGTTTTACTGGTGCGTGGGACTGGCTTCGGTCAAATTGTGGATGAGAGACTGGTTTGCACTATTACGTCATCAGTACTGGAATATAATCCAGAGCTAATAATGCCCTAAGAGTACTACTAAAATGAGTAGAACTCATCTAATGGACGCCACACACGAAAACAATTTGGTTCGCGAGCATGCATCGAACCGCGTCAAACTCAATAGAAGAAAAACCTCATTTCCACCGTTCTATGGTATTTAATGGTTCGATGGAAGTTCGGTCGTGGCTCTGCACGATCTGTGGCGACCTTAAGGCTTCTAATGGTGTACTTGTCAGTTTATCACCTGGTCAGATATCACCTAAACAAGATGGGTCTGTCCAGCGAGACTGAGTGCTGTCTCTGTCTGGAGGACATGGGAACGATCAAACATCTTATGCGAATGTTCCACCATCGTGCGTGATAAGATATCGCTCCTCGAGCAGGCTACAATTAGCTCTGCAGACTTCTAATTAATTCCTGCATTAGAAGGGTGGACGGTCTTTTGGCAGGCTACGGTACAATATACCTCTTAAGATCGCAGTGCCCACCCGCTGGGTCAGTAGCCAGACTGTCTTATCTTATCAGAACACTCAGTTGTTAAATCTGTATCCATTTGGGATCAATAACTCTATTGAGTGTAATGCTGATCAGTGATCGCACACCTCAAAGTACACCATCATGATATAGTAAATGAGATAATGCTAACTCATCTTGAAGTCCTGGTCCAGCAATGGAGCTGTTGTGCCAGTTATTTATTGGATGGAATCCACATTAGCAGCCATAGAAATGCATATAATCCAGGCGTGGAAAACAAATGATACCGGAATATAGCGGGCTGTGCCCGCAATCCAAGGGTTTTGCAGTGAACGCTTATTTCGGTATGTAAATATCGGCTCCTCGCTCCTCTTGGTACCACTCAGATAGATATAAACGCCACAGTTAAAATTTCTTACCTATGATTTAGTATCCTATATGCCAATTCATAAAAAGAAACTCCGTCTCTTACCTCTCAAAGTAGGAATTTTATAACGAAGCTCTACTGTAGGTAGATAGGTTTGTGTATGTATAACATAGATATTTTCCATATTTTCACAAAAAAAAGTACCATTTGCGCTATTTTTACTTCAAATCGGAAAAAATGCCAAAAATGGAATGTGCTAATTAAATTGTGCCCTTTGATATGAAACTCCACATGCCTGTACCCGATGAAAAGGAAAAAATGTCCTTTTTCCCTCTTTGTGGAAACTTCCGATTCATCGAGCTGCTGCACCGGCGCAGCCCGCTTACGACACGCCAAACCCCAACAACCCCGCTCATGGTACGTCGGGCCACTGCACCACCACGACGAGCTGCTCAATCGGCACGAGCACTAGCCACATCATCAGTATCATTGCCACATTCGAAACTAGCCACGGCCGGCGCCCCGGCTACTGCAGCACCCCAGGCAGTCACACCGTCACAACGAGTTTCTGCCACATCCGCCATCGTGGTCACCAGAATCACGACCGCTTGTGTCATTTCCGGTCATCGAGCCGTTGCTCTTATCGGCCTCGGCAACCAGTTTATTGGCCCTGGTAACCAACTTGTAGGCCCAGCAACCTAGATCGCCGCCATGACATGTCGGAGAATAACACGCAGCTATCATCTTCGCCCTGGCACTTTCCCCTTCCAACGCGAGCACTGGAATCGTATCCATTTCGTTTTTCTCTGCATGGTCATGGGGGTAGAAGTACTGTAGCGGCCATGTGTTTTCCGCAACTCGCCACTGTCAGCGCTCGCATCGCTGGAAGGAGAAGTTTGTCGAAACCCGACTGACAGTCAGTCGGGGCCGAGACGCCATTATGGCGATGGCCACTGGTTAACTTCAGTTCATTATCTTTGTCATTAAACAAATATTTTATAATAGTTCGTTCAGTTTTTACCTCGCGTTTTTCATTCTCATATTTATATGATAGCACAAACATTATTCGCTACAAATCCTTCATATTTCTACCAAATTTTATTCATGTAGCTTCTGCCGTTCACGAGATATTCTCTGCACAGACGGTCGGACAGACGTTTTGTTTTTTCTACAAAACCCTAAAACGCCCCCAAATCGGGACAACCCTAGAATTGGCGTCGCCCCGAGGGAACAATTCCATTAGACGCTATGTAAACAAAAGTAAAAGTTTGCTGTGAGCAAATAGCAGCGAACAAAATTCGTGACGTTAGAAAGGTATTGTTGTACTGTTGAATAAATCGCGTCGCTGTGAAGGAAGCTTTATTATTTGCACTCTTCAATTATCCAAATCCGTGAATTACGATTGGTGCTTTTCACCTGCAAATTAACCAAGTTTTTAGCAAAAATTCACTACCTACTCGCACATAGCTATGTTTACAGTCGATTAAGTACTGGTACTCGTATGCACATGCCTCAAGCCATATGCACGTGTAATTACAAATGTTTATTATCTTGTTTTCTTTTTATGATATTGTTTGTTGTGTTTTATGGCGTGGAAACCAGTTTCTCCGGTTTCCGGCGAATTATTCTTGCATCGGAATTATCATAAACCTAAAAGTGTATTTTTAGTAAACGAAAGACTTATGCGAGTAACCTGGAAAGATCTCTAAGTTCATTTCGATGTCAAGAGATGAAATTTCGATTAATCAAGACCGATAAAGTGTGACCGGTTCGGGTTTATTTTTGGAACCAGGTCAGATGTGTGATTAATTTGAATTTGAATTCATGCATATACTCGTAGAATGTGCATGGTCGAGTTTGTGGGACTGAAACAAATAATTACTATATATATAATTTCTTGCAAAAAAATCAGAAGATTCAATAATCATTTCCGGCGATATTTAATAAGAAATTTTTTTCTCGATAGGAAGTAAATTATTGCTTATTATTGTTCACACGTTTTGGATAAACGTATTTTTGACTGTGCCTAGTAGTTCACATTGCTCAAAGAAACGAAACAAAATCCTCTAGGGTTTCTTATTTCAAACAACTAGATACAAAACTATTTTCTCGTCTGTTATACTTTTTAGCACTTACGTCATATTTGAAGCGGTTGATTGCAGCACTCTTGCAGATACTTTTGAATGTTATTTATTATGTTTTCGTTCTGTGTTGAATTCTACTTGACCGAAGTGCTCTTAGGCTCACATTTTTAAATCGCTTTGCGATGCCGCGGCACGGCCATATCTCGATAGCAATTTGTAACATTGATGTTCGTTTTTATTTCAAGGTTATACTTATTATATTGTTAGGAAAACGAAAATAATGTTATTGGAGACGAAAATAAATTTAAGTAATAACTGCTAAATGCATATCACAATTTCATTCAAGCGTTTATTCGAATTTACGCTTGAAATGAATGTTATCGGTCGGTCGATACACATGTATGTGTAAACCAAAAGTAACATATATGATTGTCGTGTTTTTATGCATCAACTGATGGATTTAAGACGGGCGTCAATGAGAACTTGGAAACGGTTTGTTCGTCAATTAGACTCACCAGTTATCACATGATGACTTGAACCTTCATTTGAGCCCATATTAAATCCATCATTCGATTAACCGGTGAGCCGATGTGATGTGTCCGTTACCGACAACAAAACAAAATCAACCTAACAAACCGATTAATATCCATTTGGAACTTACTCTGATGCCAAAAAATGATATGCTTAAGGTGCGTTTTACTAGACACACGATCGTGGCACATTGTTCGCGATTAGCCATAGAGCACGGAGCACTATTTGTTTGTATCTTTTTGTTCATCGCCTGCGATCGACACAGAGTGGTGTCTGGCAAAACAGACCTTTAAGATTTATCTTGTGATATTTGTGTCGTTCGCAGGCGACGATCGAAAAAAATATAATACATACACAAAGTGTTCCGTGCTGACCGATTGATCGCTAATTGCGAACAAAGTGCAACGATCGTGTGTCCAGCAAGACGAACCTTTTGCTAGGTACAACTCTGCGTCGAACGCAGGAGACGATCAAAAAGACACGGAGCACTAGTTCTCCGTGCTCTATGGCATGATCGCCAATCGCGAACAATATGCGACGATCGTGTGTCTGTAGCAAAATGCACCTTTAAGATGTGAGCTCCTAGACCGCGACATGCACTTGCGACTGTGAAAAAACTATCATAACGGAGCACTATTCGCATGTATTTTAAAGTTTAGGGGATCATCGTCGAATGCAGGCTGTAGTTGTACGACTGTATTTCCACATGAAATACATACGAATAGTGTTCCATTAAAATAGTCTTTTTTTTTCAGTCGCAAACGCAAGTCGCTCAGTCCAGGCCTAGGAACTCACATTTTTAAGGTGCCTTTTGCAAGGCACCACTCTGCGTCGATCGTAGGCGACGATCAAAAAGACACATACAAATAGTATTCCGTGCTCATGTGTCTAGCAAAGCCATGAATCGGTGAGCTACTCACAGACTCATCAATGTGGAAATGCTGATTTATCTCTAAACTTGCTTGTGAGCTCCGGCATGCTCAAACCATTGTGGGTTCATCGACTCATGAGCTGACTCACAAAAACAACATTAGAAATAATATATGGTCACTTAATGCCAAATTTGTGAATTAAGAGGGTTAGTCAATCAGTCTGAATCCCAGTTCGTGAGTTTTAGACACATATAGCAGCGGCTGAACTGTGTGTGGTGCAACAACCCTTTTATTTTTAAGAAAGGAGAGGTTGGCGAAGTATTTTCGAAAATGCTGCATATTGCGGTTCTCACGGGGTGCCTTTAACATCGTAAAACCTGAAGTCATTACGGATGCCCCCTCAAGTCTTCGAGGGGATGACTCGCTCTACAGGCTAATATAGCACCATGTATATTTCGCATTATCTCCATTAGTCTCGGCACATCATCTGCATGCAGACACGTGAACAGGGGTACTCCTCAGGGTGGTGTTCTCTCTCCCCTTCTTTGGAATTTGGCGGTCATAATGCCTCCATCCTGGTGAACTGGGCTAGTAAGGTTGGTGTCAAAGTAAATCAAAGTAAGCATATCATCAAATCAAAGTAAGCATAAAACAGAACTTATTCTCTTTACTAGGGGACACAATCTACCTTCATCCGAGCCACCATTGATGGAGGGCACAAGGCTTGTGCTCACTCATAAAGCCAAGTTCCTTGGTCTTATCCTGAATACTGGAAACTTTGCTGGAAGCTGAATATTCAAGAATGTGTTAAAAAGGCTACTGTTGCACTATACTCGTGCAAGAAGCCTGTGGGAAAGAAGTGGAGCTTACAACCGAAGTTTGTGTACTGGCTCTATTTTTCGGTTTTGCGTCCCGTTATGTTGCATGGGGTTGTCGTCTGGTGGACAACACTTAGGATCTTAGCTTATAGAACTCTGCTGGAGAAGGTCCAAAAATTGGCACGTATTGCCATCACGGGGGCTCCAAGGACTACACCGACCGCTGCCTTAGGCGTATTGTTGGATCTGCTTCCTTTGGACATCTTCGCCTTCGCGAAACTGGTCATTGGGCCGCGTCAAACATAGGTCACTCGGCTGTATTGATGAACTTACTCAAGTGTCCAGTATTGATTCGAATGGTGCTATATTCCATTCAGGGCACTCCGAAAAGTGTCACTGGAAAAGGTGAGACCGCTAACACTGTGCTATAAGCTCATGAAATGTTGAAATTCGGACGATCGAATCATGATTGTGGACTAGAATAAGGTTCATCATTAATTTGCTCTTTTGATATACTCTGCCGACGATTTAATTGCGTCAAACTGTCACGGGGCTTTGGTGACGCCAATTTTCCAAATTGTCAACATTTCGTCCGCTTCCGCCACGGCAGGTGGAACAGAATTTCCGTCTGCTACAGGGAAACTGGAAACGGGACAGTAAACCTACACCGAATAAATATGTCAACAGATGTCGCTTGTATCGATGTATGTATGTATTGTATGTATTGTATGTATTGTATGTATTGTATGTATTGTATGTATGTATGTATCATTTGATTGGTGAAAATATTTTCAATTGATTTGTAAAATTGTCAATTTCATTCGAAACTTTAGCAATTTGGTTCGCAAATACCTTAACTTGAAGAAAAACGGGTATAATTCATGAACGATTAGGAATTTAAATTTTCTGTATTATCATTTTCTACAAGAATTTAAATTCTGCATACATGTATCGGTTTCCACTATTTTTTCCAAGAATAGTTTAAATGTTCGATTATATTGGGCATGTTTTTGTATATCCGGTTCTGATAAAAACAATTTTGTTGAGGGTATTTAAGGACTTTACGATGGATGAAATGTTTCAGTCTAAAATTGTACTTTGACAAGTGCACATCTACTTACTTATCCTGAGTGTAGTCCTTTACGTGTAATTAGTGAAATGTGTGATGAGTTTTGTGTATTTTGTATTGAGTTAGCTAATTGCCAAAATATCATATTTCCAGGTAAGAGCCGTGTATGTTCGAAAACAAAGTGTTTGGTTCAAATCAGGCCTAGTGAAGGTGCTTAATGTTATGGAACCAGCATTGAATTTAAAGAATTTTATGACTTGGTGACGCCCACTTTTACTTTTGTTTAGAAGAACAGTATACAGATCTTTGTTTTTCACCTGGATTATTTTGATAACAAACAAGAGCTTACAAGTGCAATTCCATGTGCACGTTTTTCGATCTAATTTGTGAATATATTGCTTGTTCTTTCGAGTCTCTACTATGGATTAATTGTGTTGTGAATTCAAATGGTTAAATCGGTATTGCGACTCGATCGCTATATAATTTTGATAAACTAGGTGAAATCTTTTAATCGTTTAATAACATGTATCTATGAATGGGCTGATTTGGACTAAATACAGGGTAATTGTTTTTCCTTTTTGAAGGAAATTAATTTCACGGGTAGTCGAAAAAACTGACGCACAGCCAACTAGTTGAGCATGTATGTGACCGCACCATGAAACATCGCCAAACACTCGATTGAAACATCCTCAGGACGCTCTTTTTGCTCCATTGTGAGCAAATTCGGCACCCATTTGGCGTTCTGTTTTCTCATGTCCAAATTTTCAGTTAATATGCGATGTATAGCACCTTTTGAAATCTTCTAGTTTCCGCACTTGAGTGAGTCAATACCATTTTGTGGATTTTCTTCACTTTTTCTGGCGTGGTCGCTTCGTTTGGTCGAAAACTGCTATGTTCGTTTTGACAGTTCGTACGACCTTGCTTAATCTCTGCAATCCAATATTTTCTGGTTGTTAACAAAGGAGCGGACTGGATGCAATCTTGCTCGGCTTTGATATTAGCTAGACTGATACCTTTCAAATAAGTATCACATTGGTAGGTAAGTAGTAAAGGGCTGCCGTATATAATACAGCACACTTAGACCAGATGAAGGTCCCTTGGGTTATCCTGGAATTGAATAATTCCTTTCGTCAACCAAAGTTGAACCATCCAGAGCTAATATCAAGACGCAGGACCTGACTCACATTCACATTAGCTAACTCTCCTAGATTTGCATAGGCATATTCCCCGAGAGTTAACCTTCTTCTAAAAGCCAATGCCGGGCAGGATCAGATGAAAGATACTTTCTTCTTCATCCACATTTCCATAGCTTCTGTAGAAGTCATGGTGTAGAAGCCGGAGCCTCCTCGCTTCTTCCCCGATGACACAATGACCAGTAATAATTCCTACCACGAGCCTAATATGGTGCTTTTTTATAGACAGCAGTTTAGAAGTACGGTCTATATTCAATAAGCCATAATAGCTTTGCATTGTTGCTGGTGCTACCACTTAGCCATCATCTATTGTAGCTAGACTACTTGTACAGCTGGAGATGGGCATGGCGAGACCCCGACATATCTGAAGAGTTGTGTCGGTTATACCGTTCCGGGTAAGCTCATCAGCCCTGCAGTTACTCGTGAAGCCGCTGTGGCCCGGTATCCAGCATATTATAATATTATAGAGTTTCCCCATCTCCGTAAGGCAAGATCGACATTCGGACATTATCGACATAAATGGTAGTTCACAACCCACATTGCAAGGAACCTGGTTTGTTCCGTTAAAAAATCAAATAACAGCTCGAGTGTTCGTATCGGAGCTGCCCCATACAGTGTGATGGGCATTGGCGTCGCAGCCCAGTATGATACTAATTTTTTTTTTGTCCTAGCTGTTTCAATGGCTTGTCGTAGACGCTCATACGGGAAAACCCCTGCCTGGTCGTAGGGTAGATATGCTGAAGCTATCCAAACCCTATTATCTGATCCTTCCGGACTGACAAGAACTGTATCCTCGTCATTATAGGCGGCCATCAAGAAAGCGTTGCATGTTTTTCTTATCATGAAGCATGACCTTGGCTTGCCCAGACCTTTGACGTTGAACATAGTATAATTAATGGTTCACAAACTCCTTACGAAATTATTAACGATCCATGGTTCTTGGATCAAAATGGTATCCTCCGCACTGCGATTGAGGCGAAGTAAAAGAGCAGCTGATGCTAATTTAAAATGATGCATGTTAATTTGGAGGAAACTGGGCATTACTGAAGAGGATTATCCGCCTCGACTACCGTAATATCAGTTTCTTCCTCTAGGTTCGAGTCGAACGATTCCTCAAAGATGACGGAAGCCGTAACGTCCTCCAACAACGTCCGATCGGATGAGAGTGATATAGCGTCATCCTCGGTATCCTGCTCAGAAGGTGTAGCGGTGGCCTAGTTATTGTATTTCCCCAAGCTAGCCTCATTCTTCTTCATAGGGACGGATATGTTCATCTCCCTTCGCCCTTCTCTCTCGTCCTTCCTATACACCTTTAAAATTACTTTGGAGAAGCCGGAAGCTATCTCTCCATTCATTTGCGCCAGAGGTGCCAAGGACAACGATGACCGCACATCGGGATTTTCCTCGGGGCTCCTCTAGCTTCACGACTTTCCAATCCTGTGTTGGGATTTGAGTAATGGGCCCTGATGACAACCGCCATCTCTACAAATAGGAGCGGGTTCCGGATGATCCGTCATAATTGGGCGGAAGTTTGAGGCTATCTCGCATTCGACCTCCTTCTATTTATCGATGGTGATGCTGCCATCGGGATCGTTCTAGTCGAGGATTGCCACCTCAGTCCAATTCTTCAGTGCTTCCGCGTAAGAAGATGGTGGGCCAGTGGCGGTAACGGACCTTTTTTTCTTTTTGACAACGGTTTGTTACCTGTCCTCGACCTACCCCTTTTTGGCTATCGTGGGAGACGTCATCACCGCCAATACTGAGGGCCCATTTCAGAGACTCCTTTTGTCTTACTGTCTGTTGCTCCTCCGTTATCTTACCGATAAAATTGCGAATACGTGCTGCGTTGCGCCGTATTCTAAAAAGGGATTTTGAGGGTCGCACATGCAAGTATCTCATAACTATGACCAATTGTTTCTATGCTTATAAATTCAGTGTGAGCGTGTACTTTCGACTGCTTTCAAACAAATACATACTAAACAACACAGCGTCATCAACCTTAAAACTTAACCTTTATAAGGTTGGTACTTTCCACCAGGGATTCGGAGTGCCACAGTTTTCCCGCTCCTCGATTGATGAAACCATTTCGCTCCGGGGTACAAATTTTTGCAATACTCCACACTCTGCTCCCGCTTCAAATAATGCTTCGTTTCGACGTGAACGCTGAGCCAAGCACCGAATATTGAAAAATAGCATTCAACAACAAGAAGATACATGAATTCATGAGCAAATGATGACGCTAAGATCAACAATCACGTAATATTTAATAGTAGTACATTCATTTAAAGTTGGACATTTTGATATCATCCATACATAAAATGCACATAACCGAGCTCATGTATGATACTAATACTACATACTAGTACTTCGAGTACTACAACTTGAAACAATAATTTTTCGTAGAGCGAATTAGAGTTAACCATTTCTGAAAGGGTAGAGATTGCTGAGAGAGGAGTGGGGGGGGGGGGGGGGGCGGTAGTAGGCTGCTCGCTGATTTTTTTAAGCTTGTAATTTGCAATGTCGTCTAAACATGAATGCTTAAGCATCTCCATTAGTAGGACACTTCATCTCCTATTGCTATGGGACACTATATAACCCTTGGATTGCGGGTGAAGCCCTCTATTTCCCGGTTTCATTTTTTTGCTACCGGGGTTTATTTATCTGATCTGGAAATTAATTTTTTTTGTCCTGGAAATTTATTTGTTCCGGAAACTTACTTGACCTAGAATTGGGTATTTCAGAAGTTAAGCCTAGTATTGTGTTCTACGGAACGAAATGTAGCGAAAATTCTCCTACGGAATGGAACGGAAAAAAAATCCGCTATTGAACACCAGATGTCTCAAATATCAATATTTTCCAATGACATCCGCTAAATTATTCGCATTTGTCATAAAATTGCTAAAATCAGTGACAATGGTATTGAGAAAAAAAATGAAATTTATTGCCTTGGCATGTTCTTTGAGTACATTAATGCTGTTGAATCGCAGAAAATGTAAAAAACGATCAAAATTGGATTCATATTTGAAGGAACGACCAGTGAAAGGACGGTTTGCAACTGATGTAAGAGCTCGACAATCCTGAATATAGTAAATTACTATTGCCAATGACAATCAATTTTAAAAAGGTTTTTAGTTTTCAGATATGCGATCAAGTAAAAAACGCTTTGTAGAAAACTTTCGAATTGATCCAAGAACATTTGATGAGCTGTTGAATTTAGTTGAACCATTCCTATTAGCCAAACGTGAGACACACCCGGACAATGCCATAACACCAAAGCAGAAACTCGCCGCTACTTTAGAGTGAGAAGTTATAATGCGTTTGATCTATTATTTCAATACTGAAATGGCTCTTTAAATTAAACAGATATTTTGGAAGTGGGACGCTTCAAAGGCATGTAGCATCTATTTACAGAATAAGCAAACAACATTTTGGAACCATCTTGACAGATGTGTGTGATGCTATAATTGCCGCACTAAATGATCAATTCCCTAAATTAATGAAAGAAGAAATGGTTGATGCTGCTAATGGTTTCCAAAATAGGTGGCAGTTTCCAAACTGCTTGGGAGCAATCGATGGGAAACATGTAAGCATCAAATGCCCATCCAATGCGGGAAGCCTGTTCTACAATTATAAGGTCAGATTCTCTTTCGATACCAGCTTCGATTTTTTGCTAATGCTAACAATTTAACAGAGATTCCATAGCATAGCACTCCTTGCTGTGGCCGATGCTCGTTACCGATTCACTTTTCTTGATGTGGGAGCTTACGGAAGCGAAAGCGATGCTTCCATTTTAGCAAATGGTAAATTAGGCAAAGCAATTTTCGACGAGCGGTTGAATTTTCCTGCTGATGCAAGGTAAACGGAGAAAAGCTTCCTTTTTTCTTCGTAGGAGATGATGCATTCCCACTGCATAAACGCATAATGAAGCCATATGTGCCAAAAAGAACCATTCCCCTTTCAGATGCACAACGAATCTTTAACTACAGGCTAAGCAGAGCCAGACGTTGTATTGAAAACGCTTTCGGAATATTGTGTTCACGTTTCTACTGTCTTGCGCGTATTATGCACTGCTCCCCTGGAAAAGCATCGAAAATTGTTACCGCATGTTGTTTCCTCCATAATTTTTTAATTTCAAGGAATCACGGTTCATACTGTCCATCACAGTATGCAGATTATGTCGACCATGAAGGTAATTTGGTGGAAGGAGATTGGAGGCAAAATATTCCAGAAAATTCCATGTTCAATGCCGATATCAATTTCTCCCAAGGCAGGCCCAGCAATATGGCGAATCTCATCAGACAAAGTCTTGAAATATATGTTAACTCGACTTTAGGAGCTGTACCATGGCAGCAACAATCTTGCGGATTAGAATGAAATAATAAATGCTATTTTTGAAATAGAAATTATTGGTTTTTATTTTTAAATGCCTCTGCAGCCATGGCTACGAATTTTACATTTAATTCTACCACAGTCTCTTCCGGTAATTTCTGGCAAAGGCTGTCCAGATTGGACCACATTCCGAAATATTTCAAATTTTCTCCAGCACTTTGTGCAACTTCCGTCATCAGTGAAATAATTTTCGATGTTTTTTCTTCAAACGTATCTTCTTTTCGCTTATTCGCTTGTGGTGTGCCCTTCTATGACGGAACAGAGCATTAATATCAATAAAAATAATGAATACCTGTACTTACATAAGCATATGTTGTTTCCTGTTTGTTGTTTGAACCATCACCAGCATCTTCGTCGTCAACTTCTATTATAGTTGAGAAAGTCCTACAAATGATTACATATGTATATAAATCTGAAGATGTGAACTTAAATTACTACTTACGTTCGTTGGGATGAAGTCGTTTCTAAAAATGACAAAGAATCTAAAAATTCAATGCTGGCATCATCTTCTACCAAGTCAACGTCGTATTCGAGATGGCTTTCGACTTCTAAGCCGCTGCCAGACTTGAGTTTTTCGGACCTCTTCTTTTTAAAATAACGCTGGCTGTCCTTCAATGATCTCCAAGCGTGTTTACATTCTTCTACTGTAAAATTAATATAAAATATAAATTAGTCCTGAATACCCGTAGTGTTATTTATATTTAACTTACCAGATTTGTCCATTTCTCTGGAAATCTGAAGCCAATTCTTTCGAACGATGTCGACATTTCTATGGTCTCGATTCTTAAGGCTCCAGATTGCCTCATATTTTTTGATTATTTCTGCAAGTCTTTTTTCTGTTCGCTCGAAAAATTATTACGTTTTCTTTCTTTCTTCTGTTCCATCGTTGCGATAATAAATCGAAATAATTAAATGTTCTGTCACCATATCAACAATGTCAAACTTTTCGTCGTTTTAAAAGGTACTATGTCCTTTTAAATTTATTTCGGCGCATTCAGAGCCACCTATTATTTAGTAGGAAGTATTGAATTTTCAAATTATGAACAGAGTACTACAGTGCGAAATGAAAATGTTCGTTGACGAAATGTAACGAAATAATCAGAATATTTATATGGGATTTGACATTTCGTTTCGTTTCGCTGTGAATACAATACTAGGCTTTAACAGGGAAAATGGAATCAATTTCATATCTCTGGTTCTTAATTATCCATTCCGCTTCAGATTTTAGCAACATTTCTTAGTATGTGTGTGTGTATTTCCTAATCCCCTTGTGTGGGCTCCGCAGCTTAAGTGGTTTGCAACCCTCAGTATACCACCCTAGAACGCTCGCTTCGCTTGCTCTATACCCTACAAGGGTAAACATACTATTACCCAAGATCCAAAAATAACGTCGATTGGGAATGTACCCATTTTTTTCCTAATAGTATACGTTCCGCCTTGTCATTCCCATAGTGTCGGTGACCATTTAGTATTACTTGGCAAGAAAATCGATAGTAGACTATTCTCAAATTTGCCATCCAGAAAACTATTATCATTCAAGCGCCTGATTTTTATTATGCAAATTTGTGGTACTTATTCTTCAACTATTTTGCTATATTTTTGGCACAGTTAATTTTCTCCAAGTTCAATGTTTTCAAGCTACCTTGCATCACTTCCCAGCACCCTATTTCCTGCATACGTTTTCTATTTAGCTAGATCTCTCCTAACTATCTTTGTCAGCCAAATTACAATTTCGTAGATTCGGCTTACATACAATTTAAATTGCAAACTTAAAACATTGAATGATGCTGGTCATTTAACAAAAGAAAAAAGTGTATCTTGATATCACGTCATTCTAAATTTGTTGTGAAAGGAAAAATGCTGTTTCGTCTCTTAACATTTTAAATTTCCAATTTGAAAAAGCAACCAGCGGAAATGAATTGTAGCCGTCTGAAATAGGTGAGGGCTTTTGTCTGATTTCTTTAATATTATTATTTAGTAAAGGCCGCGATGACCGTGCAAATTAGTGCCCGGATCTTAATTTTATTACTTACATTACAGTGTCGTGCGATGACATTTTATTAATGGGGAAGCGGCGGAAAAGGAAAAAAATTTCCTCATTACACGTAAAAACATGAAATCATAGATAATGGTTTAAGGTTGAATGAAATCCACGCCGTAAAAAGGAGGAAACCACCATTAGGACTTGAACCAGGTTTCTCCTTGCACATTCGATGTTATTCCGATAGTGGACAGGCTATGCCTAACTGGTGAGGGTCATAGTATGTCAACTACATCTACGCGCCAGATTTAGCATATGTTCCACCAAATTTTGGGAACTAATGTCCGTGCCCAGTACCTATCGCCTCCAGAAAAACTCGGACATTCAAAGAGTAAGTGTTCTGGACTTTCAAGTGCTTCCGGGCATCTTGGGTAATCTGGGGAATCGTCAGTCTGTCCAGTCCTTATCCAAGGCCCTTATCCAGAGCTCTGGAAATTTATTCGATGGAGGAGGATTTGAAATTGACTCACCCGCAAAATAAATGCTGAGAGACTGTAGAGACGTAGAATAGAACAAGCGGCTGAGTTCCACCAAGAAAAGCCGCTGATTCTGCTACTGCATTAGCTGATTTTTCTACTGCATTATCATATTTTGAGCGTTGCACACACTTAGGTTTAATTTAGTGTCCTAGATACCTAGCTGACATTTTAACCAGACAATGAGAAAACGGGCCAGAAAGAATTTTCTAATAGTGCTTATGCGTTTTTACACTCTAGACTTATAGTATAGGGTATATTGTTTTCGTACACTACACATGTATACACAAACTACTGAATTCTCACACTCGTGTCATAAATAAGATTTTCCAACTTCATATCGACTTGATCATGTCGTTAGGAAAATGTATATACACTTTCATTTACAGCTCAAGCTTGACTTCGGGGAAAAACCAATTCTTTTACATTGTCAAATTAAAATTACATTATTTATTCATTATTCATCATCATCTTAGTGGCGCGACAGCCCCACATCGGGCCTTGGCCGCCTGGATCATTATCCTCCAATTATCTCGGTCACGTGACCGCGTCCTCCAATTTTGGAAGCCCAGTAGCTGCGCGGCGTCCACACCTACTGAGCTCTCCCAACGAGATCTTGGTCGTCCTCGCAGTCTCGCTCCGTCGACTCGTTTTGCATTCATTACTCTCTTAGGCATGCGATATTCATTATTCAAAAGTCATAAAATTGTATTTATTCCAAAAAAAGATCGACACGACGGGAATTGAACCCGGGACCGCACGTCCGTAAATCTGATACGCTATGCAGTTTCTGAAAGAAACTCTTCCTTATGCACACTATTCAGTGTAGTGAGGCACGGAAGGCATATCATTCTTTACGCATTCCACTTTCCTATGGTTTTACCGCGCAGCGTACCGCGCAGCGTACCGCGCGATGAGATGTTTACACATCAAAAATTGCTCTTTGGCTATCTCTCTGTGTCACAACGCATTTTAATCTAATTGTGATGACACATACGACAATGAACAAAATATCCGATTCTATCACACACATCTAGGAATTGACTGATTCATGTTTACTCTGCACTAAATTCAACTAGATATGCGAATCAAATATCTTACTCTCACAACAGGCATTTCCTCAAAAATGCGATCATCATGACGATAACGATCGCGATACAAATTTTTACTATAGAAAAAAATTAGGTTCGACAATAAATTATTATTACTCATTCTAAAATATTTTATCACCACAATTTAGGTCTGACCATCGATGATCGATATTTTGGAACAATGTTGTTGTTCTAGTAACGACGCCCACTGGCGTCGAAGGGGTTTGGCAACCTTTAGCCGTTGCTGATGAACGGGTCGGTCGGGCGCATAGAACCGGCTGTCGTGGAAGCGATTTGATATTCGGAAACATCGATAGTTTTGCTGTCGATGTTTAGCTAATCACTGAAACAAAATATAGCACCTATCAGATCAGCAATTAGAGCACGCATTAGACCACACATTAGACCACCTATTAGACCACACTTCAAAGCAACTTAATGGGTTATCTAATGCGTGGTCTAATGGTGGCCTGATAAGTGTTCTAATGCGTGTTCTAACGCGGCTAGTTGCGTGAAAAGCCCTTTGGGTTTTCATTGTTTCTATTAGGTTTAGGTTAAGTTGGGAGGCTGCCGTGTTACCACAGCACACTCAGACCAGGGATAGGTCCATTAAGTTACCCAAGTTGTATCCAGTCTTTATCTTATTTTGAACCAACCGGAGCTAACCGCAAACCGGAGAAGTTGACCGACATCCACATCGCTTAGTTCCCCCAGATGGTCGTAAAAAGATAGACCTCCTTCTATTTATCAGTTTTATCCACATCACCGCAGCTCCTATGCCTCGAAACACCGTAGAGGCTTATAAGTTGAAGCGGGTAGTTGAGATTCAGGTCGTCAGAGCTCACTCCGGTGCCCACAACTCTATCGGTTTTGGAGCCGTTCGTGAATATCCATAGAGAAGTTAGTTATAGTGCTGGTGGAACTTCTAACTCATTGACCCACAGATAGAGTCAGTGCAGCACCCTAAACTGCAGACCCCATATCTTAATTATAGCCTTCCCGCAGCAGTGGAGTGCTGTCGTGGCTTTGTTGGTGCGTTCCTGAATGTTCATGTCTCCAGTCAACCTTCCTGTCCAATATCAGGCCCAGAAAATTTGCGCTGTCAATGAAGACCAGTCACACCCCCCTCCAAATGCGTATTGCGTTTCTCTGAGGGTATCAGCGAACTTACCGGAGATGGCCGACACTTTACATCCCACTTCATCTAGCTTTAAAAGCAGTCTGTCGACCACAATGTTCCACAAGCGAGGTGAGAGTACACCGCCCTGCGGAGTACCTCTTCAGACATTCCTGCGTACAGTCGAGTACGCCTGGCCTGGATTTTAAATTGGGTTGATTATCTGAATTAGAGAGCAATCTACGGCGAGTCCTCTTAGTGCATCAGTAATTGCTTCTGGTTTGGTATTGTTAAAGGCACCCGCACCTTAAATATGCAGGAATGTAATCAAGGTAAACTCCCTGTAATGCAGCGATTTTTCTGTGTAACTCACAACTGGGCTTAGAGCTGTATCCAGTGACTTGCCCTTGGTGTAGGCGTGCTGGAATGGTGCCGCGTAAATGGATATCATTTAATCTCTGTAGCATTTTTAGAAGTGTAGGGGACAAACTTGTCTGTATTAAGTCCTTTGTGTGTGAATGGGAGCTGTTCCCCACTTTGGAAATGAACGCTATAGTGACCTGTATCCACACACTGTAAAGGTGCACTATAGGTAGAGTCAGGCAGGATTTGATACTGATTTATAGTCATGGAGCCATAACATGCGATGAGTGTTGTGTATCGGCCGGAATAATGCTATTAGGTCGAGGCATTAGGTACAGGATAGTACTTTCTACCTTGAGATGATTGAACTAAAGTCACCTGAATCCTAAGCATTTACCTGATCGCAGGTCCTATAAGTAGGCATGGGTGAGCTATCGGGAAAGTGTGTGTTTCCATCGGGATCTCCAGACACCGTCCATCCTGCTCCTGATAAAGGTTGGCGCTGTGTTAGTAGAGAAAATTTTACGATGTCTTGAACTCTCAGTGGAACCCTCAATGCGTTCGCAGACGTGCTTCAACGAGCTACGCTTCGCATTCCTAAGCTTCTTCTTGTGTGCTCTAAGGAGTTCCTTGTAGAGGGCCCAGCCTATTTCCGCTCTTGAAGCTTTAGCTTTATTAAACCCCGTTCTCCAGGCGGCTTAGTGACGATTCAGCTCTCTGGATGACCACACAGGCTATTTTTCCCCTTAGGTCTTAGGTATTGCCGTAGATTGAGCTATAGCGTCTGTCAGATTGTCCTGTTCTTACTTACAACGCGGTACACTAAAAAAGGGTGGAAGAATGCGAAATGGCATGCCTATGCGTAGACCAGTCGGTTTCCCTTCTATTCCTAAAGACCGGAGGAGTAATTGAGGGTTGTCTAGAATGAACTATATATAGCGGTGATCAGAGAAGGAGTGGTCTGGAGCCACCTTCCATGTTTCTTTTTGCAACTTTGCAACGCAGCAGATGTACAGTTCAACTTTGGGTTCAGTTGGTCACATTAATAAACAAATCGTAGTGTGAATATCCCATTTTCAATGGTGGAAGAAGACCAATCGATAAGGTTTGATGCTTTTCTACCATCCATGATTTGGTTTGATGTTTTTCTTTTGTTGCTCATCCCTACGCTACGTTCTATACTTAGCACAAGTATAAAACCTTTATTCACAGGTACTCGTATATTATATAGTTTAACTAGAAATGCATACATGCATACAAATGCAGTAAACATTCCTTACTAATTGTGAACTTTTTTTTCCTTCTCATTCCTTGTTTTCAATCTTCCACCTTTCTTTACATCCGTATTCACTCGCTAATCTAGGTTTCTTCTTTTTCGATTTTTTTTTTCACAGATGAACGAGATGCCATACAGAAGAAGACTTTTACGAAATGGGTCAACAAGCACCTCAAGAAGGTAAGTCTACAACGAATATACGTTACATAGATTAGACGTCAACGAAAAAGATACGTATACTTGTGAAGATACACTGCAAGATGGTGTGTAAGAAGAGAAGATCATTCACCTCGTGAAGATGATCAGATGATGCATGCTCTGCGGTGTACTTAGGTGTTTAGGTAGTTTGTTTTATGTGTTTGCTATTGCTTTGCTCCGTTTTCCAGCTTTTGTTCAGTTTGTTATTTTTGTAGATTGCATCAAGTACGATGTGTACTACAATGAGATGCTATTGCCAATGTTTTATTGCGAGTGATACATTTTTTATGAATGTGTTTTAATTTGCACCTAATGAAAGATACGAGTGTAAGTACTTGTATATGCAGCAAGGTATGACTATATATCAATGAGGCACTTGTTGTAGAAAAGCTAGATAATAGATTTTTGGTAGTACACTTGTGATTAATGGATCGTACTTTGAAGCTTAACCTAAAAGTGTGTTCCATACGCCTTCGTAGCCCGAAAATAAATAGCTATACTAGAAGTAAGACACTCGTTAACATTTAATCCATAAATATTATGCTGGGTCGAATTTGATGAATTTGCTTTAAAGGCGTTAATTTATCTTGTACTGTCCTTTTATTCGTGATCTGTAATTTGCTGGATAAATAATAATGATAATAAATAAATGTAGGCTAAGGTACCCAACCCAACAGGTAGGCAGACTAAGGTGCCCAACTGTAGGCAGTGCGACAATGAGATCTGCAGTACCATAGCCTTCACTAATCCAAAAGACTATCAACCAACCTTATGGAGGCCAATAGGTTCTTTGTAGCGACACAATGACAGCTGAGCTCCCGATGTATTCTCTTAGAAACCTGGAGCGAGCAGCCGCCGGGCATTCGCAGAGAAGGTGTTTGGTGGACTCCATGTCCTCCAGGAAAAGGCGGCATTCCGTCTCAGCGGAAAGACGTCCGCAGACAATTCCTTCACCAGCGAGCTCAGACCGCAATAAGGATCAAGTCCGAAAAATTTTCCCGATGAGCCTTGTCTAGCAAGTTCATCCGCAGCTTTGTTGGATGTCCTGGTTTTAGGTGTACAAACACCCCATTCCCCCCCCCCCCCCCCGTGTGATGAAAATCCATCACTAAACTTATTCGTTCAGTTACTTCGCAATCTGCAATTCATTATTGTATTGGTTCAAATTCGCGCTCGGTGTTCGTGGTCGTTCGGTCAACGCTGTGCGATACTAATCGAGAGCTCGGTGCGATCAAAAACTGCCTGTGGGTACTAATATGTAGAACTCTCACATGTTAGGAACTGCACTTCCGAAAAAGTATGTAGATATGCTATCGAAACGTCAACAAGGCATAGAAATGCTATAGATGTTGACGCGCCCAGGCCCCTGGAGGGGTCAAGGCAATTAACAAAGCTTTTAGCCGAGGAAGGGAATATGTTATTCGCACTACACTTTTTTTCAGTTACTGCTCGGGGCTGAATTTGAACCCTTCAGTGAAAATGAGCTCTGTACACATAGATCAACCCGAACTGTCCTCCTGTATTTTTCATATATCTTCGAAACACTTAACGAAAATAAATATGAAATCCTCGATGAGTCAACATCAGCAAATCGTCAGAAAGTTTAAGGTCTAAAACGGTTTGTTATTTTTTGTCTCGTGACTAATGGTGCCACATCAGAGCAAATTTAGCGTAGAAAATAAAAGTAGTGGAAAAATCATAAAAATATTCAGCGCCCAACGTGGGGTTCATGTGAGCTTATCTTGTTCATTGAATAGATAAAATCACACTGAGCTCATATTGGGCGCCAAATACTTTCAGGATTTTACAATTATTTGATGTCAATGAGCCCTGTATATAAAATCGCACCGACCCTACATTGTGCGCCGAAAATTTTCAGGTTTTTTCGTCCATTTTTTGGTTATTCTAATTTCCTACTGTAATATTTTCATCGACGAAGGGCCACAAGGAATTGAATGTAATGTTAAGGTAAAGTCTGACTAACGATACGATGTGCCTATTCGATTGGCCACTTCGGTTCCAATGTGTAAATAAAATTCCACCGATTCCACTATTTTCAGCCTTTGCTGATTATTTTTTGGCTATTTTTATTTTCTATCGTAAATTATCATTGACTTAGGATCGAAAAAAGCTTTTAGGTAACCTTAAGCCAGCCATATACGTTCAGGAATACATTGAGATATACCTGGACAAGTATAACACCTGTACATCGAGACAACACACGCTACGGTGGACCTGTCCAGGTATACGTGAAGATATACCTGCCCAGGCATACCTCAAGGTATACCTAACGTATATGGCCGGTTTTAAGGTAGCTTACGATGAAGTCTTAAAAATATTTTTATGCGACTTAAGGGTACCGCGCATCCAACCAATTGCAATTTTCGTTTTCAATGACTCGCATCACATTTAGCATTTATACTTCTAGCTAAGTTTGTGAACATAAGTTTTAAACTATGTATTGTAGTTCGAGTTTTAAGTTGAACAATATTAGGGATTTTCATTATTATGTTATCCCCGTTATGTACGTGACTGCAATGGTAACTATCAAATCAATTTTTGCAATAATAAAGTACTTCAGAGAGCTTTTACCAGGAAAAGAGTGTGATTTGAGTAGTTGGCGTCAAATACTATCAAGGCATATAGCGGTGTTAGCGCCACTGAGCTTCTTGTGCAGATTTTTTTCTGACGCAGACTTCAATGGCATGAATATCGGTTTGGAAAACGCTGGGCTAAATGCCCATACCTATTGAGACCCCGGTGTTCGGTCCAAAGATCGCAGCACGAACTTATTGTCCCATTCTTGACCCGTCGGTAAACCACATGATATTTTATATCTGAGTTCAGGACAAAGGTTGCATCTAGTGATGGAGACCGAAAATTTCCTACCGAAGCAGAGTTCCGTTGTCATGTTATCTGATCTCGAGCAAATCGGCATGCCAAGAATCCGCTTCAGAACACTCATGTGCGCCTGATTGTATACATGCGCATCATAAGTTAGATGCTCTTGAAGAGCGATTGGAATCGAAGTTTCCTGAATAAAAATGTACAGCGGAGTAAGTCCAATAACCGCCTCTATGGCCGACATAGGCGTGGTGCAATGCTGCGGCGTTTTGGGCCACCATAATAGCGCAGCATATGTCACAACTGGTCTTACTAGCATCAAATACAACAACTCAGTCATTTTAGGGTGAGACGCCAAGTTTTCCAAAGAGAGACCTCTAAGCCCGCATGATCCGAGTGGGGTTACTAACGAGTCTCGACGTGTTTGCTTCAGTTGAGCTTCCAGTTCAATGTGATGCCTAGACACTTGATTTTGCTGGGGAGCTCGAGTACCGTCCTACCTAGGCTGATCTAGCTTAAACTGAGCTTTTTCCTCCGAGTGAATAGAACTAAGATCGTTTTTTAGGGCTAATGCTCAGGGCAACTTTAGTGCACCAGCGAAGGACTAGGGCAAGTGCTGCACCCATCACCTCTGTGCCGGTCGTTTCAAACTTTCGCCTTATTATTATGGTTTTATCATCGGCGTATTCTATAGCGTGAAAGCCAACTTCTCTGAGCCTAGCGAGTAACTCAGCTACGACAAGTGACCAGAACAATCGGGAACGAACCCCACGCTGAGTTAACAGCGTTAACATAAGTTGAGGTGCCACTCAACGGTGAGTTGATTTCGCTCACGCAAAGCATGGCGTCGATTTACATGATTGCGGCCTTAGGTATTTCCGTAAGCTCATGTGCTCGGTTTAAACTGCTGTAGCCAGTATTGTCGAAAGCACCCTCTATGGAGGCGCGTAGATCGATTCCCCTGTCAATAAGGATTTTTTTTCACTCGTTGCCACGAGATTGTGTAAGGTAGTGCCTATTGGTTATGATAAAATTTGAGCTAGAAAGGCCCTCCATTAATTACTTTATTCGCCTCCTGGTCGGCCTGCTCTCGGTATCCAATACATTCGTCATCTTGACCTAAAATGTGCATATATATTCATGTAGGAGGCCCCGCGAGATTGATTTCAAGTTGCAGGTTACCGAAAACATGCCGAGAACATATCGAGGACGAGCAGAGATCAAGCCAACCGATGAATACAGTGCCAACGTCGTTTCCGATTGCTACATATCGAAAGAAAACGCTTTAAAAGTGATGCGTTATTTGCCTAACCGAATTAATCACTAAGCTCACTCCATTCAGCTTCGATATCTTGGATATCGCTGAAAATAGCGTTACCGCCAGTACTTCGGCTGATAAGCACCTCACAACTAGGTTTCCAATGAGGGGGAGGTGACCGGGAGGTACGACTATAAAATATTCACTGATGGCTCTAAAATGGATTCTCGGTACGGGGATTTTTTTTAACGATCTCAGAGCACCAATGGCCTTTCGCCTCCAAGATAATGCAATTGTATTTCCAGCTGAAGTGCTGGCATAAAGGGAGGCGTGTAGGTTGCTGAAGCGCAGCTCAAGAACAACTAGGGGCGTCGCCATCTTCACAGATAGCCAGGCCGTGGTTAAGACTTTGGAATCAATTACATCCTCATTGAAAATAGTAAAACAATGCCACATTGGCGAAGTTTCTTTTCTATGGTTTTCAGGACATAGGAATATAGCGGGAAACGAGAGGGCCGATCAACTGACGAGACAGAGCTCCGTGCTTCACGAGTCGTACGCGGTGATCATCCACCCGCCGTTTAGTGTCGTAAAGAGGGAGATTCATGGACATTTCATGACACAAATTAGCGAAACATGGGGCGCACTGACTCGACAGGATGGATCTGAAAAGGAATACTCCATAAGGGCTCTGATAACAACGTTTTAATTCCTCTTATGAGGCATGTGGCATCAAAACGCCGCACACTTACCGCTACTTGTGTTTTCTACTGGGTAGTTAACACCCACTCTAACCAACGAAACCAACCATTAGGCTGCGCTTTTGCTTTTTTTTTTTCAGAAAAGATCCAACTCTGGCTGTTTGACAGATCTTCGGCGTCCTGTTGAAAAACGCAATGGTGCAACCCGTTGACAGAAAACAGGCAAACTTGATTCACTTCCCGGTTAACCTAATGCTCATAAGAGTCTTTGGTTTTTATATTCGGTTTTCAAGAATGGGCTTCTTCTGGGATAGTTGTACTTTAATCAAATATATGATTTACTTCGACAACCTGTTAATGGTGTTTGGTGGTCTCTGACGTACACAATATTCATCCATGTAAAATTGCAGGTTCATTTATTTCAAAATTTTTATTGTTAGAGTTGCTGATGTTGTTAGATCCTGCCATCCACTTCTGATGCGGTGGAAAACTACTTTTGCTTCAAATGCCTCTGCACTCACTTATATGCAAGGTCATAGGCGCCGACTATGGGGGGGCAAGGCACTTTCTGCCCCCTCAATCCAAATATTGGGGGGGCAACGCCCCCCCAATATTTCAGACATAAAAATCATTTCGCAAGAAAAGCGATCTTAACCCGACTTCTTCGTTCAAACAATCAAACACTTATTTAGCTATGACACATAGGGAAGGAAGGAAGGAGCTTCTACGGACATACATATACATACTCATATATAGCCTATGAGGATCGTACCATTGAATCTTGTGCTTTAACAAGACTTGACAGCCGTCGTTCTCCCGGGCCCGGGTCATGGGAAGCCGTGTGAAATTAGCCCGAATCATAATGGTCACTTGAGGTATTAAAACTCGACGTTAAATTTGGTTATGATTCCTCAAGATGCTGTCAAAACTTAATTGATCTTTTGTGCTAAATTATTTTAAGACGTGGACGGTAAATTATTTGAATTTGAGTTTAATTAAAATTTAAAAAATTATTTTCGGTTAATAAACAAAAAAGCTTTATAGTTAGTTGGTCAGCAAATGCTTGATGAAATGACCTGGATCTTAATGCTTCATTATTAAAAACAAACAAGCTAGCCTTCGGCTAGCGAAGCGTGAAGGATATCATACCTTCGTTGTGTTTTGTGGTACATTTACCACTTTGAAATTAGTAGTAAACTTGTTCCGATTTCACTGTTCCTATAAGAGGTATATGAAATATTGGGCCGATTTAAACCAAATTTAGGAATGTAGCTTAGCAGTCAATATGATTGAATAATATGCAATTTCACAAAGATATCTTCAGAAATAAACAAGTTTTCTGATAAAAAGTTGCTTTTGGAACGGTCGTTCCTATGACAGCTATGTGATAGAGTAGTCGGATTTCAACCAAATTCGGGGATGAGACAACTAAAGACAACATTGATTAATGTGAAATTTGAAAACAATATCTTTAGAAATAAAAAAGTTTTTCCCACAAAGACAAATTTTTGAACCGGTCGTTCCTATGGCAGCTATATGAGGTAGTGGTCCAATTTCAACCGAATTCGGGAATGTGATTTTACTAAAGATATTGTTGATTAATGTAAAATTTGAAGATGATATCTTTAGAAATAAAAAAGTTTTTCTCACAAAGACGAATTTTTGGACCGGTCGTTCCCATGGCAGCTATATGACGTAGTGGTCCGATTCCGTTGGTTCCGACATATATACAGCGTGCAATAATAAGAAGGCTTTGTACAAAATTTCAGCTCGATGGCTTTAAAACTGAGGGACTAGATTGCATAGAAACAGACAGACAGACGGACAGACGGACAAAGCTTAATCGACTCTTCTCATCATACTGACCAAGAATATATATAGTTTATATGGTCGGAGATGCTTCCTTCTATGCGTTGCAAACTTCATGACAAAGTTAATATACCCTATCACATCCGTGAAGGGTATAACAAGAAATTTTATTTCCATACGACGCTGATGATTTGCATGGTCGGTTCCAAATTGGCTCCCTTCAATTGTGAGAGCATTTTGATTGACTCTATGAGACTATACATTCGTATCGACATCGAATATTTGCCTGCCTTAAAACATCGACTTTTTTAGCTATGGTTATTGGACCGTTCTTTTCGTGGACCCATCATCAGTCCACGTTTTAAGTGCAAGAGATACGTTAATTGTTATTTCAAGAATGGATCAGTTTATTGTGAGGATACCATCACAAAAAGTTCACACAACAAGGCAATCCGACAGTCAATAAAAAAATTATGAAAAGTTGTTGTGCCCCCCCAATATTTTTCAACAGTCGGCGCCTCTGTGCAAGGTTAATTAATCTAATTTCTACGATTACATCTGCATGGCGTAATTTGGCG
The DNA here is from genome assembly GCA_964017055.1 of Chloromyia formosa. NCBI lineage: Eukaryota > Metazoa > Arthropoda > Insecta > Diptera > Stratiomyidae > Chloromyia > Chloromyia formosa. Next base: position 53,035,004 of record OZ024815.1, on the reverse strand, counting down.
AATCTTCACTAGCAATGACCCCGACAGAAAGTAATTCGCATAGATTTTTCATAGTAGGCTACAACTATCATGAGAAAACGACGACACTATTACGAGAAAATTACCATGCTTGCAGGGTCAGTTGCGATCGCAACTTTATTGTAACATTGAAATTAAGATACATCTCTGTTGGATCAAATTACAAAATGCAAATTAAGTTGAACTTCTGCAAGATAGTTTGTTGATTTTATTTTATGATAAAAAGATGAGAAAATGATAGCTGTTTTTATGACGCTTATAAATTTACTGAAGTGATGACATGAATAGTTTTTTATTATATTGATATGCGGTGATGATTTATTGTTAATGCAAGCTATCATAGAGAACGGAGATTTGAACTGCTACAATCGCATTTTAACTTGACTTTGGTCTCTTGCCACCGCTCGCAGGTTTTCATGAACCTGTTTCCGATGCAGCTGAATCCTGTCATTATTACTAACAACGAGAGAAGAATCTCCCAGCATCTTTAGCCGACGCAAATGATTGTAGATATGGCCATGTGTGATCATCATTGACAGATCAAATACGAAACATTCTGGTGACGTATTAATGGCGACATAGTGTGGAGTCATACACCCCAATCTCGCCTAGTATTTACGCCCGAATCGTTGCAACGATGGACCGATTGACTCGCCTAAATGTGCGTTTTGCTGGACACCACTCTGCGTAGATCGCAGGCGACGATGAAAAGGATATATACAGATAGTGCTCCGTACTCTATAGGTTGACCTCTAATCGCAAAGAATGTGCGATGATCATGGTCCTAACAAAACACACCTTAAAAGCATATCGACCCAACCGAATGCGTGAGACTTGAACTGTACACAATATCCGACCTTGGCATCCCAAATATATGAAATATCCGTGTCTCGGGTGAATTGTTCAGAATCTCAGTGGAGTGACTTCCATAGGACCCGCTTTGGATCTCACAAAGAACATAGCAGATTCAGTACAACCTCTAAAATATCCGATCGTAGGTAAATTTTTCTTCTGTTGGTAGCCGAAGAATCTGGTTGGGAGAAGAATGAAGAGACAAATTTCTCGACCTTCTTAGCCATTTTATCTCGTGGTCAAATCGGGCGCTTTTTTCAGGAAGTATGCTATAGGCTCTTCTGGGACCCATTAGTTTCCATGATTCTTCACCATTCCTGGAATTCATTACCGCTCGCATCTCTGTGCGTCAGAGACCTTTAGATCCGGTAGTTTATTTTGATTCTGGCTAATGTGGTCCATTAAGTCTAGATATTTTGGAAACTAGGAAAAGGTGGCACGTTCTGTTCATGAAAGGGTGGGCATCGAGCGCCCCATCCGCAGCATAATGGCTTATCGCGTAATAGCGGTAGTTCGAGAGGTGATGAACATCTTTCCTCTTGGTAGTTTCTGTTTAATTAAATGTAATTATATGGAACAGCAAACAAACAAAATGAGTCGACTGGCCAAAAAAAATTTGTTAAAATGTAATTTAATTAAATTTTGCACTAAGGATATGTCTTAGAATTTAAGTTTTCTCGTTAAATTAAAGTGGAGGTTTGAAGTCTAGCTAAACCAAGACACACCCCGAACCAAGGAAATATTCCGTTTTCTATGTGTATTTCCCTTTCGCTACTTTGATATGTTCTGTATGTTTTTTTTGCTCCCCTACTCAACTGCCCTAACCCCTTGTGGGGCATAGCGCATCAACTGTTCCATCTGGCCCAGTTGACGTTTCGTTGGCATAAATTGGTTTCAGAGAATGCAGTTGCCAGCATGCACCTCCTGCACATCCATGGCCACGAACGTTGTCGTGGACGGGATTCGAACCCGAAACGCCGGTAGTCAAACATGAGACTGATGCCTCAACACACTGCGCTACCGGTTGCTAAGATGCAAAGAAATGCGGCTTTTGTTTGCCCCAGCGTTGACTACGCCTTAAGCCTTTTTGGCGTTATTAGTTGACATTTCGTTAGTATATACATAAATGGTTTTTGGCGATGCACATCATATTGCCAGGGCCGGTCAAAGACTAATTTAAGGCACAGGCAAGGATATTTTGGCGCCCCTTCCTCTCATTTTTTCAAAACAGTTTTCTATATTAACTAGTCATCATCATCGTGGCGCGACAGCCCGACGTCGGGCCTTGGCCGCCTGGATCATTGTCCTCCAATTATCTCGGTCACGTGACCGCGTCCTCCAATTTTGGGAGCCCAGCAGCTGCGCGGCGTCCACACCTACTGAGCTCTCCCAACGAGATCTCGGTCGTCCTCGCAGTCTCGCTCCGTCGACTCGTTCTGCATTCATTACTCTCTTAGGCATGCGATCATCGTCCATTCTTTGTACATGCCCTGCCCATTGAAGTCGTTGTAGTTTGACGATTTTCGAGACTTGCAGCTCATCGTACATTTCATACAACTCATGGTTGTACCGGATGCGCCATCCATCTCGATCGCAAACAGCCCCGAAAATTCGCCGTAGAACCTTACGTTCGAAAGTGTCTAGCATGTTTTCGGAGGCTTGAGTTAGGGTCCATGCTTCGCAGCCATAGCATAGCACTGGTCGTATAATGGTTTTGTACACGCGGAGCTTCGTGTTTCTGTGCACATGCTTCGATTTCATTATGGGGAGAACCGAGAAAAAAGTCTTATTAGCTAACTGTATCCGTCGCTTGATTTCGTCAGTTTCGTTGGCGTCCCTTGACAGGTTGCAACCCAGGTAGTTGAAGTTGTTCACGAACTCGATGTTGAGGTCCCCCACGTTGATGCTCGGTTGTGCAGGTGTCCTTGTCACCGATTGCATCATTATTTTAGTTTTACCCTCGTTAATACGTAATCCAACTTCCTTTGCAGCGGTATCGAGCGTATGCAGAAGTTCTTCTGCGTCAGCCAATCTTCGGGACATGATGTTGATGTCGTCGGCGTACGCTGCTAATTGTGTCGACTTGATGAGCAGCGTCTTGCTGTTGTCCATATTCATGGCCCGAATAACGTATTCCAGTGCTAGGTTGAAGAGCGTCGGTGCCAGTCCATCGCCCTGTTTCAAACCAGTGCGTGTTTCAAATAGATCAGTAAGTCTATTCTGGATCCTGACTTGTGAGACGGAGTTGGTCATCGTCATCTTTGTCAGTCGCACTAATTTTGCTGGTATACCAAATTGCAGCATGATGTTGTACAGTACTCCACGATCGATACTGTCGTATGCCTGCTTGAAGTCGACAAAGATTTGGTATACGTTTACGTTGTATTCCCAGCACCTCTGGAGTATCAGTTTGACTGAGAAGAGCTGATCGGTTGTGGAGCGACCAGGTCTGAAACCGCTTTGATATTCGCCAATGACTCGTTCTGCGTACGGTTTTATTCTATTTTCCAGAATTTTCGTCAAAATTTTATAGGACGTACAAACTAGTGAGATGCCCCTGTAATTCTCACATCGCAATTTATCTCCCTTTTTATGGATTGGACAGATGATGCTTCTGCGCCAATCGTCTGGGATCTCCTCGTTCTCCCATACTCGCAGGAGTAATTGATGTATGGCATCAACTAGACTCGTTCCACCGAATCTTAGCAGTTCAGCTGGGATCTCGTCAGCGCCCGGCGCTTTATTTCGTTTTAGTGACCGCAACGCGAGATCAACTTCCTCTACTGTCGGGGGTTGAATGGGTGGGCCTAGATCAACAATATCATCGAGAGCTTCCTGTGTGGGGATGTTAGATGGTCGGTTTAGAAGCTCTTCAAAATAAGAGGCCCATCGTTTGTTAATACCATCGGTGTCGCTGATGATGTTTCCATCCTTGTCCTTACAAAGGCTAGTCCTGGGTTGGTAGCCGTTCTTAATTGTATTTACTAGTTTGTACGCTTGTCTGGTGTTCCTATTAGCTAAGTTTTCGTTTATGTTCAGCAACTGCTCGTCAAAGTATTTACGTTTCTTACGTCTAATTATTCTATTCGATATTCGCCGTAGCTCGTCATATTTTTCTCTTCTGGCTCTGGTTCCTCGTTGAATCCATTGTCTGTAGGCCTCGTTTTTCGCGTCAAGTGAATTTTTGCATTCTTCGTCGAACCAGTCATTTCGCGCTCGCCGGGCTTTATATCCCACGACCTTCTCTGCGACATCCTTGATGGTACCCTTGAGTTCTTCCCAGAACCCATGGACGCCTGTGTTGCTGATGTTGTGTAGCATAGGTGATAGTTTTTCTTCAAGGGCGGTAGTATACGCCACCGCTGTAGCATCACTCAAGAGCTTATCAACCGCAAAGATTTTGGGAGGGCTGATTCTTGACTGGTGCACTGAGGAAATTCTACATCTGTAGGTCGTCTTCACCAAGTGATGATCTGAGTCGCAGTTTGCTCCTCGATAGGAGCGGACATCCATGACACTAGACGCCCATCTCCTGCAAATGAGGACGTGGTCAATTTGGTTGACGGTATGTGCGTCTGGAGACTTCCAGGTCTGCTTGTGAATGCGTCGATGCGGGAAACACGTAGAGCTTACGACTAGATTCCTGCTGCAGGCGAAGTCGATAAGTCGCTGGCCGTTATCGTTACATTCTTCATGGAGGCTGTGGCCTCCAGAGGTCCCCCGATGCCAACTTTCATTCCCGACTTTCGCGTTAAAGTCTCCCAGCAGCAATTTGACGTCATTTGTTGGAAGTGAGTCGAAGAGAGTTTCAAGGCGGGCGTAGAACTCGTCTTTTACTGCGTCTTCTTTAACTTCAGTGGGGGCATGCACATTGATGAGCCAGAGATTGAAGAATCGAGTCTTGATGCGAATCGCACACAGCCGTTCATTTATGGGTTTGAAGTCAGTAATATGCGGTTTGAGGTGATTGTCCACTATAAATGCTACTCCAAACTCCTTGCGGCCCGATGGTTTGCCACTTGTAAAAATTGTGTGCGATTTCTTGTCATTAATCTCGCTGCCAAGCCAATTTGTTTCCTGGACTGCAGTAATGCTCAGTTTGTACTTTTCGACCTGTTGAAGGAGGGCCTTCTCGGCCCCCGGTTTGTTCAGGGAGCGTACATTCCAGGATCCGAAAGAATAATCCTTTATTCGTTTGCGTGGTCGTCGTTGTTGATCCGTCCAATCCGAGGCTTTTGTTCCAGGTTTCTTGACATGGAGTGGTTTTTACAAGGACGAGTTGTCAGCACGTCGCTTAACCCCATTCGGGGGATGGCCTCGGAGATAGCTGCTTCAGATGGTTTAATAAACGTGCTGGAGCCCACACAACTATGTAGCAGGTCCAACTACGCAAGTCATTCCATCCTACTAGACCTGAGACGCTTAGGTGTTTGTCAGCCATTCAGGCTACAGCTATCTGCCTTTTCCAAACTGTCTTATCGCTAAGACATTGGCCGTCAGCGAATTGATACACTGCCGTTACCAGGGGGCGCCCACGTGGAGGACTATGGAAAAGGTCTTTGCCCCCTAGTATCGCTTCAAATATTGTTTGCAAATATTTTTCATGTATTTGGAACCATTCTTGCATATTTTAAGCGCCACTTTTGCCTTGCTGTTTTTTGCTTCATTATTGACGTCGCAGGGAGAAAAGTGATTGTGAGAATGCCACTTTCGTCTGTCCGGGTTGTTTTGCTTGGGTCTAATTATCGTCGTTAATAATTGCGTTCTGGGAAAACGTTAAAGGTTGCAAGTTAGGTTAGCTGCGGGGGTTGCCGTAACATGTCACAGCACACTGAGACCACATGTGGGTCCGCTGTAGTACCGCCAGAATCTTCATACCTCACTCTAAAATCTAGGTGTTAATCCAACCGGTGCTAGCAATAAAACGATTGAGCTGAGTCGCGCTAGCGTTGTTGAGGTCCGCCAAATCGTAGAAAAACGAAAAATCAAGAAATTTCCTCCTCCAGACCGCTAAAGCTCTGCAATGACACAAAAGGTGAATAATACTTTCCTCCTTTCATCCACATCCTCACTTCTTCTACAGTAGTCATGGTGAGGGAAGCGGAGCCTTCAGGCGAGCTCCCCAATGGGGCAGTGCCCTGTGATGACCTCCAGCGCCCTGGCGATGTGTAATCTACTTAATGACACCAGTACAGCCGAATGGCTAGGATTGAGTCTAGGCCAGATCGCCCTCGTCGTTTGGTATGAACTGTCACCGAGCCGCATCTTGTGTTGACTCTGTCGAGCGCAGCGGACTTAATTACTATTTTACATACTGTAAAAGGCATTTTGTTGATTTCACTTCCCAGTCACAATGCCGATTATTCCCTCACGCGCAAGCTCATCCGCTCCGCAGTGGCCTGCAAAGCCACAGTGACCCATTATCCAACAATGTGTAGTGTTGAAAAATTCACCCATTACCGCGAGGGCTGGGCAAAAACCGTAGTAGTTTTGGTTGTAGCAATAAGTGAACGTATTGCAGTAAAAATAGTCATGTGTCTTGCAGTCACCACTTGGCTTCCCAACCAGGTCAGAGAGCCTCACAAATCGTCGAAACCAGCATGTTGCACCAGGCTAAGTGTCGTCCAGCATACACTTATACCATACAGTAGTATAGGACGCACCACAGCAGTATATATTCAATGTACCACCTTCGCCAGGGCCACTTCGTATCAATGGCGTTTCTACACGTATTCACCCGCTCCTGAATATTGGGCTTCCAGCTTAGTTTGCTATCTAGGATGGGACCGAGGAATTTAGCCTCAGTAAAAGCCAGATTCTCTCCGTGCTAGTTGGGATGTTCGATAGGACAGTGCGTATGCTGTCTGGTGAAAATTACAAGCTCCGTCTTGTATGCGTAAACCCTGACACAATGGTTTGCCTAATCGGTTAGCATGGACAGGGCATTCAGTACCTCACTGAGGACGCTCGCATAGATTTGTGTCTAGAAACGGCGGCTGCAACATAATCTGCAAAGACAGTGACATTGTACCCAAAAGTAATTTATTGACGACCACATTCCAAATAACTGGAGACAATATAGGGAGGGCCTTAGGGAGTCCCCTTACAAAAGCGACTACTTACAGATGACGTGCCCAGAGTGACGCGAATAAGCGAATTAGAGCGACTCACCAACCTGTTGACTCAAGAGTGCCTCAACAATCACACTGGGTCTTACATTGTTGAACGCGCTCTCGATATCCAGGAACACAGCCGTGGTCAATTCCTTGTGATCGAGAGATTTTTCAATAAGGCTGACCAGAGAGTGTAGAGCCGTATCCACTGATATGCCCTCTTCCGTGAGCGAGCTTTAGACGGACCTAAGGTTCGAAATTGGATCGCTCACGTGTGTAAATTTAAACTATGAGTGATTCTCATAGTTCAAATCGGATAAATCGCGAATTGGAATTATACGTTATATTACATCCAGCTCTAAATTGACCAAATTCACTCTCAAGCCTAATTTTCCTCTGGGCGCCCTCTTCGGCACCCTTTCAAAGTCGGCGCCCCAGGCGACCGTCTGTTTCGCTTTAGCCTTAAACCGGCCCTGCATATTGCCTACAAATACATACACACATTTATATGGTGAGTACGGGTGTGCAACGTGGACATTCATCAATAATCTTGTCAGTCTAGCGATTGGTTTATCAAGCACATAGTAGAGTTCAATTTTCTACGGTGTGGTTTTTACTTTTATTTTTTTTATATACATTAAGGTTCGTTTTCTCAATGTCCGGTTAAGCTGCTCGGTAACTAACAGGGACATTAGTTTATCCAAGCTACAAACAGCCCGTTAAATACTTCAATTTTCTCATACGCCGCCGCTTAAATTGAAAATTGGGGTTTTTCTTTTGATAAATTTTTAACCGGAAGCTAGGTGGCGGTTAGCGTTTATCCGATCAATAACGCCAACCAGACATTGTGAATTTGAAATCGTGCTAACTGACAGTTTATTGTTATGATAAATTTTAATTAGACATTGAGCAATCGGCCCTAAATCTAATATAACATAAAGTAACGGTATTTTTGTTCCGAAATGGGAATATGAAATGCAGTAGGACTTTTTAATTTTCGGGATCGTCTTACGCGATGGTTTTTTTAATTTCCCTTGGTATATTCTGAAATTTTTTTGGTGACCTGAAATGATGTTGGTCCCGTAGTATTTGTTTTAATTGTTCAGGAACAATTTGTGGTTTTAGTACAAAAAAATGGTCATGAGTATCAGCGTCAAGGCTTACTTTCAAATTTATTGCTACGATGCTTTATAATTGGCGTGCAAATCTATATTTTATAAAAAAAAAAAAACAGAAAGAAAACACTAAACAGAATGACTGAGAAACAATTTCACAGAAACAAGATCATTTCTAAAATGAAGGGTCATTCGATTATTCAACAACAACCGTAGCAAACTATTAACAACAATAATAGCGACAGCCACGAAGGTTGCATAAATCTTTGAAAATAATTTGCAATTAGTTGCTTGTCACCTGATTAACAATTACAGCCCGGGAGCTCATTCATTAAATGTCACACGGACTAGAATTATCGTTAGATTCGCGTCGGACACCTATGAGTGTTTATATATAAAAAATAGCTTCCACTGTATTAGTTATCTCTACTACTGGCCGTGAGCTAAATAAGATACAATCGAAAATGACATGATTTTCACCTTAAAGATGACAATTATTCTGCATGTTAGACAGCTTCGGTACCCGTATGATTATTTACTCAAGAAGCAAGTGACGCGACCTTTCCCTCCGTTTTAAAAACAATGACGGCATTTCCGATCCGATTCATATATAGTTTGTATCTCCCATGCTTTCCGCCATGAGATTTCTGATGCTATTGTGTGGTAATCATTTGGATTTCTGAAAGTAAAATGTTTCTGAGATGTGTCGGTTCAAGTAATTATCATTGGAATGGGAACTAATAAAATTTGCTTTGATTTCAACTTTTCTTTTCTCACGGCTTAATCAACGTGATTGGATTTTATTGGATTGGCGAAAAAGAATTTAGATTTCGGGCACTTGGTGAACGCCCCTTTTGGGTGTCTAGGTCGGCGTAATTCTATGGGGATCAGGTACCAAGTTTGATAACGCATTTCGTTTTCCAGGTTATTTTATGAGGTGCAGTGAAGTGATATGCTCAGCATCATGTGGATAAATTCTCTCCATCAGCATCCTCCTCGATGGTGGCTATCATATCAGAGTTTTCGTCGGCTAAAATTTAACAATTTTGCTATATTTCCAATATTTCCCATGGTAGACATTTCTTGTCAGTTGTCAATTTCGCTGCTGGCATGGGCTGAATTGAATGAGTTAGGGTTGGCATCACCTTTTTAACATTTTCGAAGTGATTTTGTCTGTGATCTTGTACAAAATACGGCAAATGAGATGATTTGGGATCTGTCAGATTGTATGGAAAACGAGTTTATTTGGGAAGTGATTTCGTATGAAATCACGAAATTCGGCCAAAATCACGTCATTTGCTCCGATGTGAACACGTTATAAGATGCCTGAAAGCTGGCGAAAAGCCGAATCCTCCTAAACTTTTCTCAGTGCACTTACTGAAGTTGAAGTCGTTGTTGCAATGGCGACATCTCCATCTCCACATGCGGATATCTTATCAAACAGATTTCTCAACTCGTTTCTTAAATTTCCTAAACCTCCGTATCTCAATCATTAAAGTACGACCATATGGCTCATAATATGCATTTTGTACATATTATGATTTCCTTGGAAAATCACATTATATTCACCCCTCTAGATTTTTATCTAACGAGCGATAGTTTGCAACATGCGTGCAAAAATTGTCACAATCACAGGCATCATAGAGCACCCATTATTCTTATAGACTCCATTCAAGCCATTTATGAATTATTAATGTGCTCACAAATGGACACTTTCAAATTATTATCTCCGGTAAAGTCATTGGGTCGATCAACTATGCATGACGGCAATTTTCAAGTTGCTCACAAAAGGAGGCGATTTCGTAATGTTGCAGATCAAATGTCTACCAAATTGCAAGACCCACACTTGAATGCATCAAACAAACATCTTTGTTCATTATTCGCGAGATTTTCAATTCTACGGCATATCATTGCACTTTAGACAGCCACGGACTGCAAAACATTTGATTGAGCGAAATTTATGCAAATCGTTGGCTATATGGCTTGCAGCAGCTGGATGCATGGTGAAAGAGAAACTGCTTGATGATTCCAAAAAATCGAGCCGATGGTCATAATTTAGAGCGGTTAATTTTCAAATTAAGGCTTTCACTCATAACGTGTGTACCAGTACATTTGGCGGTTATTCGTAGCGTTTGATGTCGAAAAGTAAAATTAAAAATTCGATTGAAATTAAAAGTGTGAATTGTAAGTGAAACTCGAGGATGGTATTCATGGACTTGACCCCAGAAAGTAGAGCTAGAGGTCATGGTCTAACGACTCGCTGCATTTTAAGTATATGCAGTTTTAGTTTTAGAGAAATTTCGTGAAAATGTCATTCGATGGTCGAAAAGTGGTTTTACTATACCAGCACTATGATAGGGCGCGTCAGCGTAAGCAAACCTTTTGGCCAACGTATGTACAATACATATACTGTTTCTGACCTAGATTAATATGTAACAGATTATCATACACCTGTAAATCGATCAGCTACATATAGCTTTTTCATCGAATCCTTTAGATTGATTTTAATCCTGTCTAAAATCCATTTAGTCCTGGAACCTTGGTCGAAAAAATGGGCCTGAGTGCAAAGTTTTGAATAAGAGATTAAATTTTTTCGCAAACGAAAATTTTGACTGAAAACTCTGTTGTGTGTCATTTTGATACCACACCCCTCGTAGGTGGGGAGCCTTTCATATGGAAATTTTCCATTCTCAGAATTATTCCGCTGAGTTACGAAGGCATATTATCCGTCTCCTCAGTCGTCTTCGAGGAGATAGCAGGTATGCTAGTAAAGTCTAGATAAATTCTCGATGACTGCCCCGACCTGAATACGCATACACATAGGAAGAGGATCAGAGCTTCCTTCTTCGATCTGAATGTCCTTTTCTCTCTCTCTCTCTGGATCCTGTCAACCCCTTGTGGGGCATAGGGCATTAACCACGCCGACTTTCCACCTCGTCCGGTTCGTCGCCATCGCCTTCAACTGTCTCCACGATTTGCCTAATGACTTACCCTCGACCTCAACTGATCTTCTCCAGGTGTTTCTAGGTCGTCCAACGCGGCGACTTGCATCGGTTTCCTGTGGGTTCTAATCGAGGGCCTGTTTAGCAATGTTTTCCGGCCCCTTTCGGAGTGTGTGACCTATCCATTGCCACTTTCGCCTTTTTATAGAGGTGCCTATTCTGGTTGTCGTTAGAAATGACCTCCGGCCAGCGTATGTGCAGGATGCGCCGTAGACACTGGTTCAGGAAAGTTTGCGATCTAGTTGTTACCCTGGTCACCTTCCAAGTTAAACAGCCATAAAGAAGCACAGATTTTATATTGGTTTCGAAGATCCTGAGTTTGGTACGTCTGGAGATGTTGTTGTTTTGCCAGAAAGGAGTTAAACTAAAAAAAGCTACCCGAGCCTTATTGATGCGAGACTGTACATCAGCATCCCCTTCTGTAACTACGCTTCCGAGGTAGTAAAAATTGTCCACTTTTTCCACTGTCTGCCCCGAAACACAAATTTCGCTCTGTCTTCCTGGATCCAAGCTCAAGTACTTAGTTTTGGCAGCATTGATTTTAAGCCCTACATTGCCACTTTCGCGGTGCAGGGCATCCGTCATTTGAACTATTGTAGATGATCCGATATATTTGAGAGAAGACAAATATCGTCAGCGTAATCCAGGTGTTGAAGGACGTCCTTACAGCTCCAATTTGGCCGCGTGTTCTGCTCTCCCAATGCGCCATCGTAATAGCTCTTACCCTGGCGGGCTGTCTTCAGAAGAGATGTAATGGACGGTTTGGTGGGCATCCGAAGATGTCCGTGGGGACGGAGCCTAAGGTTGCATGGTGACCGTGAAGGTCGGGCCCTGCCATCTGGCGAAGAAAAGGCCTCTCAACGAGCTAAGCTGCGGCCTATGCTCGCTGTAGCTCAGTTCGGGAGATGTAAGCGGGGTTTTCGCTGCTCGTTGTCCCTGTCCTTTACGTATTAATAAAAACGCATAGGCCTCGGTAAGACAACACAAACATGAGTGCATAAAATGGGGAATACAAAAAAATGAGGCGATAAGGATGGAATGGTTGGCGGGCGGCTCACTTGCTCTCGCGCTCGCATCGGAGTCCAAGTGTAAAAGGGGACCTTCGGCCTCTGGTTTCGTACCACCGAGAGATTATTACCCATCAGGTGCTGCCATCAGTCTGCCGTTGGAAGCAGCGCAACCAGAATAGAATATGGTTTATTACAGAGAGTTTATGCTTCCTGCATTGTATGATGGCCATAACGTCCTGGAAGTGGCGCCTGTTGTCAGCGGATTTTATCTATCGCTAGTCTGTGTCAGGTAGAGTCTGTGTTTCTTGACAGCAGTTAGCAGACTCGTGAGAGGCAAAACCTTGTCCTACCAGTTAATTTATTGTTAGGATTTTGTTATGTAACCTTAATAATAATAAGATACCGGCTACTCACCTTAAAGGTAGACATTGCGACCAAACGAGTTTCATTGTGCCATAGCCTATTTTTTATTATTCACGCAAGAGACTTTCCATCACTCGTACGAAGGGTAGTATGTCTTTTGTAGTAGTTTTTCTGATAACGGCAGGGCACATGATGAACTGTGCGAGGAATGTATACCTCACCGGCGCATTCGCCGAATATACGCGTAAAATGTCACTTTTAGACTGTCAAAATCTCAGCAGCCCGCATCCGCTGTTTGGAATTAACGTCCGATAAATGTTTAACTGGAAGATAGATGGCATTTTGCGTTTATCGATAGGTCAAACTTTGACCAGACATAGGGCCGTTTTCTCAATGTCTAGTTAAATCCTATCCTGTAGATAAACGCTAAACGGCACTCATCTTCCGGTTAAGAATTTATCGGACAATAACTCCAAACAGCTGATACGGGCTGCTGAGATTTTGACAGCTAGAACTGTTTACGTTTGCACATTCAAATGAGACAATTAAATTGATCACAAGGAACAGAGTTCTGGATATTCATTTGAAGGAAACGGATCTAAAACCAACTCAACCGCAAAATAATGCTGACGTAGAATAGAATAGAACAGGTGGCAGAATTCCGCCAAGAAAATCAGCTGACTTGCTACTGCATTAGCTGCCCTGTGGACTGCATTATGAGCGTTGCATGCGCTAAGGTTAAATTTAGTGTTCCCGATAGCTAACTGTCAGTTTAACCAGACATTGAGAAAACGGGCCATAGAGAAATAGGCTCATAATGCTTCGTCGATCACTTGTTCTTACACCTAACCTATTTTTTTCAAGCTATTTTCTAAACACTTCCATTCCCAACACATGACAAAATATTGTGCAGTTTTCATCTTAATTGGTCCAGTATTTTAGACGTCCACGTCGACATCCACCTCAATGTCATACAGTGGGTTAGGGTCGGAATGAATCGCTTCTAGGATTCCTGCCAGTGGTATATGATATAATATCATACAGTATAATACTCAGCAATTCTGTGTGTGCATGTTCACACCTAAAGAAGGTCAACACACTCGTTCAACTATGCATTCTGGCTGGCATGCACCGCTAATCAGTTGACATAAAACCAACAGTTCATCTATGCATTCTGTTGGAATTACTGAACTGAAATGAAAACAGTGTTTTTCTTGTTTTTTTTTTTATGGGCTAATAAATTGTATGTTATCCTTATGGTATATTGTCCTTATTCGATTTTTTGTAAATCACTATCATAACACTCGTACGAGTAATAGGAACAAATTATGAAATTTTTATTTAAATCGTTCCAGTAGTTTGGACGCCCCGCACGGACATACAGATTTGACACGATTTTTATATTATATAAATTTTGGGGCTGTCTGCACCAATGTAGGTAGGCCACTTTTACGGTCAAGCTGTTGAAGCATGAACATCGAAATACCACCTGGTCAAAGGGCTGGAATTCTTTGGTTTTTTGATAGCTGCGGCAACTTCTTCGGATGAAAATTGAAGTGCCTAGTGATGATGCTTTTAAGTCTGTCAGGTGGCGGGTAGAATTCACTGATGAAAAATTGTTCTCGTGCAAAATGCACGCAAATTTTTTCACCGGACAGCACTTGACAATTCACCGAAAACTGTACAACAGGCTTTATAAATAAAAATAATAACACAAAAAAAAAAAAAAAAACTGACAATATATCTACCCAAAAGCAGGCATGCTAAATTTAATAATCACCTCTAATTGGTCTTTTGTGTAAGCGACGTTTGCCCTTCAACAGACTAATTTGAATTGCGTGTTGAAAATTACAGTAAAACATGGAAGCCTACTTCGTCCGTATAACATGTTTTAATTAAAATAAGGTTACCACTCGTCTTTTCCAGTGAAAACCAAACTCATGACCTGAAGCTTACTTTTTAGTGATGGAGGGCTACCAGTTTTCAACACGCATAATCAGCTTTCATTCATCTCAAGAGAGTCTGTTATTTTTCATTGTAAATTATACACCAATTTTAATATACAATAAATGACATGTTATCGTGTTTCTGTTTGTATTTTTAACGCTTATCAATTTTGACAACAACTTAACAATATCTTTTTGTAATTTTTGGATATCGAACTACGCTATATATGCAGAACACCATTTCCCGAAAAGAAAAACAAAAGATAATAACTAAAAACCGGTACGCACAAAAAAAACACGGAACCAGTTAAATTATTCATATCACATCATATCGTTTGCCTACTAATTACTCGCGTATTAGCATAATTATTAGCTACGTTTACCTTTAATGTTTGCCTAACATTAATAAGTCGTAAAAATGTTAAAACTGTGTCGGTATTGAAAAAACGAGCGTTTAAAATTCAAGGAGATAAATATAGTACTCGTACATACACGAAAAGGTAGATGATTGATTGATTGACTTACTTCATTAGTTGTTGGGTTATGTTTTTATTATTTTTCAATTTTCCGGTCGTTCCAATTCATTTGCTCTGTCTGGTGTGTTTCATTAAGTGACAAATTGTTATTTTATAATAGCTACTATTGTCGTCTGGTTTTTGTTG
This sequence comes from Chloromyia formosa, assembly GCA_964017055.1. Lineage (NCBI taxonomy): Eukaryota > Metazoa > Arthropoda > Insecta > Diptera > Stratiomyidae > Chloromyia > Chloromyia formosa. The sequence continues at coordinate 53,019,923 of OZ024815.1, read as the reverse complement.
GATCAGGTGTCTTTGAGCTATCAACAATAAGTCAAGTTGTCAAAATAAGACCTAAAAGATACGTTTGAATAAAATGCGTCTGAAAACTTTGCATCTCAAATATTAAATAAATATTTTTATTATTTTTTCAAATTAGACGTTAAGGTTTGATGGCTTCTTTTTTCTTGTTATTAGGATAAGTTTGGACCCACTAACAATATTATAATATTTGAGAGGCTTTAAATCTAAAAACATAGTATTTTATATAACAAAAAAAACATGACCTTCCCAACGGGGTGCAAGGAATATGTACATTAAAAAGACTGGAGCGCATGACTCGGTTTTTATCAAACACTGTTTTAAAGCATGTAATGCAACATGTCCCCTTAGAAAACATCCCAAGAAAATCTAAACGCTTTACTGAAACAAGGCGATTAGGGAGGCCCACTGTAAGGTACGGAAGCTGTTGAGGCATGGGACGAATGCATGAGTTCGCTAAAAGTATTTAAGAAACAATCAAGGGCGACTAAGCGGAATAGCTGGAGAGACTTTACAGCTAAAGCTAAAAAACGATCTCCAGCAATCGTCATCCTCAACAAAGAGAATGGGGTTGACAGCAGACACCGCGGAAACATTAGGTGAACTTCTTAACACTTATTTCGCTGGCTGTGAAGGCCAACACCCGCCTCATAACAGGAAATGACGGCGCGAAAAGAAACAATGTGCCGGCGCTATTTACATGTAGACGTGTAAGATGGGCGATAAGTTCATTCGAATTCGAGGCGTATAAATCGACAGGTGCCGACGGCATTATATATAGGTAGTACCTGCATTGTACCTGCAAAAATTCATGAACGCTAAACACCCTGGGCTGATGCCATACTAAACGGATATCTCCGACTATGCTATATATCTCTGGTATGGAGAGAGTGTAGAGTGGTCTTCATCTTCAAATCAGGCAAGAGTAGGCATGTCAATCCTAAGGATTTCAGATCGATCAGTTTAACTTCCTTTTTCCTAAAAACGATGGAGAAGTGTGAGGCATATGTCAAGATGATACAAGACATGTATGATGGGGCAACTACTAAAGTTAGATGCACAGCTGGTGAGTCTGAAGAATTTCCGGTTAGAGTCGGAGTTCACCAAGGCGGTGTATTGAGTCCTTTGCTCTTCAACATCATCATGTTCTATTTACTAACACTCATCTCTGACGGCCTGGAAATATCCCGTCTCTTCGCCGGTGACATTGTCCTGGGTAGTAAAGACATCGTTGCTTTGCAGGCTGCACTGAATAAGTGGTGTAAGATACTGGAGGATCATGGACTGAGGATTAGCATTTCAAAGACTGAGTATCTCTGCTGTCCTTTCTCAGATCCAGAGAGAGCGATACCAGATATCTACATTAAAGGAGAGCAGTTGAAGTCCTGTACAAGGTTCAAATACCTGGGCTGGATGGTCAACAAAGAAGCTACCTGCGATGACGACATCAAACATCGCATCAGTGTCGGTTGGATGAAGTGGCGAGAAAACTCTGGAGTTTTCTGCGAGAAGAAGATGCCACGAAAGCTTAAGGGTAAGTTGTACAAAACGGTCGTACGTCCCGCACTCATGTATGCGTCTGAATGCTGGACTATGTACAAGACAAATGAAAGCAAAATGACTGCGACCGAGATGAAAATGCTACGGATGTCAGCCGGTGTGATCAAAAAATCATATCAAAAGTACCTACATCCGAGGCAGCTTGTTCGTTGAGCAACCGATCACTGAAAAGCTCGAAGATCGTCGTATGGATTGGTATTGCCACGTTCTAAGGCGTCCGCCTGAGAATCCTGTCATGAAGGCACTATCAACGAATGTTCCATTTGCTGGACCCAAACGCCGAGGCAGACGGAAACACACATGGAGCGATCAAATGAAAAAGCAACAACAACGCGTTAATCTTGGCGATGATACGATCCAAGACCGTGCTGCCTACAGAAGGAAGCTGAGATTATACCGCCAGAATGGGCGAAGTGCCAACACCACAGGCAGAGCAACGCGAAGCCGCAGAGTGGTATGAAAGGGCAAGGAAGAAGATGGAGAAGTGTATGGATGGGTATATCAGCGAGGCTATTGACCCTGCATACCTCCCAAGAAATGAACACGCTTACTCAATTGCCCTAACCCCTTGTGGGGCATAGCGCGTCAACTGTTACAAGTGGCCCAGTTGACGTTTCGTTGGCATAAATTCGTTTCAGAGAATGCAGTTGCCAGCAAGCTCCTCCTGCACATCCATGGCCACGAACGTCGTCGTGGACGGGATTCGAACCCGAAACGCCGGTAGCCAAACATGAGACTGATGCATCAACACACTGCGCTACCGGTCTCCCCTAATGAACACGCTCATATGATAGGGAAATCTGTAGAAACTGCTCTTCATGAAGTGGTCTCCACAATTGAAATATCCCTTCAATATGAAGAGTTCATGCTCGGTGCATTTCTGGGCTTAGCAGTGGCTTTCAACAACGTCCCAATGGAAGCTGTAATGGGAGCTTGGACACGCCGAGGTGAACGAAACCCTAGTGAAATGGATCAAAGCACTACTTTCAAACAGGCTGATAACGTCCGACTGGCATGGTGCCAAAGCCGTCAAGAAGTGCGTGAGAAGTACTCCGCAAGGAGGATTATTATCGCACTCCTATGAGTACTCGTACTGAACGTTTTTTAAATGACAGTCCTTCGAATTGTTGGGGATACGTATTATAATCTGTGCAGAAAATGTCGTGATACTCGTATCTCAGCAAAGATGGCTTTCAGTAAGCTATTGCCGTGGACAAACAGAAGAGGATTGACTGCAAATGCTCAAAAAATTGAAGTGATTCTCTTCACAAGGAGAACCAAACTTCAGGGATCTAACTTGCCAAAGATGGATGACACCGAGTTAACTTTGCCAACCTATGCAAAGTACTTAGGGATGATCTTGGATAGTAGATTTAACTGGGGTCGTAACGCTTTAGAACGGATCAGGAAGTCCAACATCGCCTTCTACACCTGCAAGTGTTTGCTGGATCCCACCTTTTACGCGGCAAACTTTTGCAGATTTAGAAGGCGATGTTGACCTTTATGAAACCGAGAATAACCCACTGTTTATACACAGCCGTCGTAACACTGATACTAACATACGAAGCTGTATTCTGGTGGACACGAAAATCAACATACAGAAAATAGAGAGAGTACAGTGACTATCTTGCTTGGGGATTATCGGTGCTCGGAGGAACCAATGGAGAACATTTCCCGATAGATGAGCGTGGACGTAGAAACACGCTGGACCTCTTTACAGACGAGTCCAAGATGTCAGCTGGAGTTGATGCAGCAATCTATTCATCAGAATTTCCATGCAGTCTGGTTGCCAGAATCGTTGGAATTTCGGACTGTCAGGCAGCGCTATAAGCGGTACAGTCCGTTACCATCAAGTCGAAGACATGACATAACTGTCTAACAGTCCTCCAAAAGTCGGAGACCGCTATGACAGTGGAACTTCGGTGGATGGCCACTGCGGGGTTCTGAGTGACGAAGTCGCCGATGGACGAAACTGTCCTCCAAACGTTTGGGATCGCTAGGAAAGTATAACTTCGGTGGGTGACCACTGCGGGGTTCTAGGTAACAAAATCGCAGATGGACTAGCTGAACAGGAAGCTAGCCAATACAGACAAGAAGAAACTGGATGATAGGATGTAGTTGCTGGCCAACGCAAACGAAAATATTCTGGAACTTCTACAAAAAAAAAGACAAAAACCCTCTTGGAATTACCCAGAAGATAGTGCGCACTACTAGTGGGCATACTAACGGGTCACTTCTTGATAGGGGAACACGCATAATAATTAAAACCTTCCACTAGCAGGCTCCAGGATTGGAAGCTTCCATGTACTGAAACTCTAAGACATCTGTGCGACAGTCCAGCGCTTGCTAGGAACAGATTAAAACGCCTGGGATCCTACTTCTTCAACGACGTGGATGGAGTTGCAGGTCTTAGCTTGAGAAGCCGTTGGACCTTCGCTAATTAGCCAGGATCCTTACTACTTTGCCTTGACCCCTAGAGAGGCATAGCGCGTCAACTATTCCTGTACGCCATCGTACTCTGTTCTAAGTCGGACGCAACTCCTCCCCACGGCTTACCCAAAGACTCACACTCTTTTGCTATAGAACGGCGCCATGAAATTTTAGGACACTTTCTTGGTTGGCCTTGATTAGGAATAGGGTTCAATTTCATGGCATGTAAAGCAATGCAATTATCATTCTTGCGCTGTAACCTATCCACTGCCATTTCCGCCTGCGTATCAATTCATTGATTGGCATCTGACCCGTACATCGACTTAGCTCTTCATTTGATATTGTTTCGGGGCAGAAAATTCTTAAAATTCGACGAAGACATGAGTTGATGAAAACTACAGCTTCCTGAAAACTTACGGAAACTTTCCAGGTGCTGCTCCAATACGAAAGCGCAGATAGTACCAGGAGGCGAAACAATACTTAATACTGAGATAACTGCTTTGCAAGATTTTGGACAGCATGCCGAATGTCGATTAAGCCTGGTTGAAACGACGAGTGATGTCCTGCTCCGTACCGCCATTTTCGGCATAACAATCCTACCTAGGTAAACGAATTCGTCCACTTTTTCCACACGCGGTGATTGATTCTGATGGCGGTAGGACGAGTATGACTTCTTTTTTTTTCCCTGAGCGGCGGGCTAAGAACCTTGGTTGTCCAGGAGAATGCGGACATTCCTGAAACAAATCTTTGTCGATTAACGATAGCCAAAAGCCATAATCGGTGACTGAGTCCTTATCCGAGGCCCAATTAATGCTTCGTTAGCATATAAAAAAGTCCGGATGATTCAAGTTGCTGGCATACACATCCGGTCCTATTTAGTCGCCTTCTACGCATGCCGGGAGAGTAGTGGATCGTTGCTAGTCCAAGTCAATGACTTAGCTTCGAGGAGGTGTAGAATCCATCGTGTACACGAAACCGGGTGACAGAGTTATGAATTGGCTATAAGCTGATTAATTTGTTGGTGGTGTGAAGAGCGAAGCTAGGTCATTGACTTGGACTAGCAATGGTCCATTCCATCCCATTCTTAACTAAGGCATGCCAAACATTCATTTCGAGCTAGTCGAGTAATAAATCTTCCCGAGACACTACCAAGGTAGGGTATAGGATAGTAGGTATCATTTTGGCGAAGGTGGCGGTGAAATGCCAATGCTTATTCTCTGTTAGGCGAAATTCACACACACGACACCGCGCTGCACGACTGCTTGAAATTTCAGTCGAGATACACAGCATCAAATGGGCGGATTCACACTCATCACTCAGCATGCGATACGATCGACTATGCTTGGCTATTGCGCGTGGCTGCGTCGTGCAGCGCGGTGTCGTGTGTGTGAATTTCGCCTTAAACTCGCCACAGACGATCGATCCGAACCGTTCGTGACCACAACTGAATAAATAAGGACAATTTTCTTAACACGTTCTAGGTACTAACCTACACGCGCCTTTGATAAATTGCTCGCTCTTGATGAAAAGATATACGAGGGTTGCCTTTTATATTTCGGGATTAGAGAACAAAAACAAATATTAATCATTGAAAATCGCGTTATTGTTTTTCAAAATATTCCCCATGAAGATCTATACACTTTTGCATGCGTTTGAACCAATTGTCAAAGCACTTTTGCCACTCTGATTGAGGTGTCTCCAAAATATGCATTCTGAACGCAGCAACCGCTTCTTCAGGTGTTGAAAAACGTTGACCTCTCAGTTTGTTTTTTACGTATGGGAATAAAAAGAAGTCATTCGGTGCCAAGTCAGGACTATACGGCGGATGACCCATCAAATCTATGTTTTGAGTGCTCCAAAATGCAGTTGTTTGAGCTGATGTGTGAGAGCTCGCATTGTCGTGGTGAAGAGTGATCCGTCTTCGGCGGTTGGTTTTCCTGATTTCTTGGAAGACAACTGGCAAACAAATGGTTGTGTACCACTCAGAATTGACTGTTCTGCGTTGTTTCTAGTGGTACGGTTGCGACATGTCCCGTTTTTCCGAAAAAACAGGCGACCATTTGCTTGGAAGTGCTTCGTGCGCGAACAACTTTTGTTGGGTTTGGCTCATCTTGAAACACCCATACAGTCGACTGCTGTTTACTTTCGGGCTCATACGCGTAAATCCACGATTCATCACCTGTCACGATGTCATAGACGTGTTTCGAAGCACCGCGGTCGTATTTTTTGAGCATTTCTTTCGACCAATCGACACGAGCCTTTTTTTGAGCGATTGACAAATTGTGTGGGATCCAACGCGAACAAATTTTTTTGACAGTCAAATGTTCATACAATATTGAATGTATGCTGGTCCCACTAATGCCTAAGGTTGTCTCAATCTCACGATAGGTCACATGACGATCTTTCAATGTCAGTCAGCGCACAGCATCAATGGTTTGCGGAACAACAACTGATTTTGGACGACCTTCACGAAATTCGTCTTGGAGTGAACTACGACCTCGATTGAATTCACCATACCATCGATAAACACTGATCCTTGATGGAGCTTCATCGCCAAAAATTGAATTCAGTTCATCCATGCACTGTTGCTGAGTTAATCCACGTCAAAAGTTGTAAAAAATAATCGCATGAAAATGTTCACGATTGAATTCCATTATTTGGCCGAGATTGATCTTTTAAGTTACTGTAAAAAAAAAACAAATAGCGCTCGTATGTCAAAACGTTCTGAGTACGTATAACCTCAAAAATGTCAAACTTTACGATAAAGCTGTCGGTTGCCAGATTGCAATATTAAGGTTGTCCAATCCCGAAATATAAAAGGCAACCTCCGTACATGACCACTCACGACGTGCTACAACTGTATCATTGACGATGACGATGGGTGAGCAATTTGTCTAATATTATAGTATCGTATAGCTATGTGCCAGTCCACCCAACGCCGCATCAAGACCTGGCCTTTATAACTATGTACCTGTACCGACCAAGCCGAGTCCGGAGTGAGTAGAGACTAAGACTGTTACGCCCCTTTCGTCTTCCACCACCCCCTCTCTCTCTCTCTTTCTCCCTCTCGACGGCCCTGGGTGCAAGGCTTGTCTACAGAATACGGATGAATGGGTAGGATATACGTAGACTATAGAAAACTGTTGTAGTCCGGATGGCGCAACGGTTAGCACGTTCGCCTTCAACGCACTGGGCCCCGGTTCGATTCCGGGGATTTACGTGTCGGACTATGAGCCCACTCAGCTGTTAAATGAGTACCCATTATGGGGTAAATAACCCGGTTGAGCGTGTTGCTGATCACATACCTCTGCACAAAAACCGTCACGATCTAGAAAATGAGATGATGCTAACTCATCTCGAGGCCGTGGTTCAAATTGAACTGTTGCGCCAGTTATTTATTTTATAGAAAACTGTTATATGCTAACGAAATGTCAAGTAGAGTAGTTGACCCACTATGAGAGGCTCGACAGTATGCTAAGTTTCGGCAGTGCATGCTCTAGATGTCCTCCGACGGCCACGTTTATATTAATTTAGTCACTTTTGCTTTTGGCACATTAAAAAGAGTTTGTTTTGGGCTAAAAATCGTACTCGGTTGGTAGTCAATGTAAACCTTAGAAATGCGCGCCTAACTTGGGACACATTAAGGTACACCTTCGCGTAATTGTACCGTGTTTTGTTCAGTTATACAGTTAACTTTTAACTAAATTTGAATTAATTAGAATATTGTAGATGATATAATGATTTTGAAATGCACTTGTGTGTTGGTTTTTCCTTTCATTCACTATTCGAAACTTACCCGTTTCGGTCAATAATAATTTAACTACTTATCCCGCGTTTCTATTTTTCTTTTTTTTTTTTACAAGCAGCATTGGAAGTATGCAGCCAAGGTATTGTGCTTATTTTTTGCATTATTAAATCAATGTAAATCAGCTACATAATATCAAATTGCATAAATTAACAATCACAAATAAGTCGATATTATTCAAACGAGTATTTTGCTAAGTTCAGTAGAAAAGAAAACTTCCTTATAACTGTTACTGGAATATTTCCAGTCGTAGAACATTTCATGTAAAATATATCCTGTATTTTGAACTTTTTCCAGACATACACAATGTTACATGTTTGTGTTATCATCAATGGATCACCCTGTTGTCCGCTCACTGTAAGTTGGAGAAGATGAATTTGATGTTGTTCGACGTGTGCTCTTGATGTGTTTTTTGTTTGTTTTATCCTATCCAAGTTTTTTATGACTCTTGAATTTTTGATTTTTGGTTTCTTCCATTTTTGAGTCTATTGTACGATTTCAACAATTTTTTGTTCAATTTTGCAATGTTTACAGCAGATTTTTTCTTGAAGCATGAATTTTGACAACTTTGAAGGTTGAATTTTGAGTTCCGTTTTTACGCATTAACAAAGTTATAAATCCATGTTCTCAGTATATCTCAAATGAATCTTCTCATAAATCGATACTGAAATGAAATTTATTCAGATGACAATCTCATCATAGCCTTGAAGTTCATTATCCTTCCATTCATCTGCATTTAAATCGTCAAAATGTCGTCAAATTTATATTCCGTCCAAATTGATCAAATTGCACATTGGAGCTCCAAGTTTTTAAATTGAAGGGCATGTGAAAAGAACGAGTCGGTTCCGTTTTGCAAATTTTAGTTACGGTCACTTTCTAATTAGAAAATTTTCTTCGGTTGGTGCCGGGTAAAGTCAATTCCATTTACGTATTGAAAGCAGAGGCAATTATTTTTGAAGTTATTTCCTTCTTGTATCAATCGAAGGACGATTTTTGATAGTTAAAATGGAACCAATTCGTTCTTGTTGCAAGTTCTTCGATTCCCAATGAATCCTTTCCACCTTTTTAATGAGATGCTTTCTTATAATCGGAATGTGTACGTAGTATCTTCCCATTTGAGATTTTCCCCATTCAATTGCAGTTTCTGACTCAAAAAAGTTCCTAGCAATGCGCTCGATGTGCTCGGGTAAGTTTTCACGTACACGTATGATAGTGAGAACATTGCCATCTTCCTTGCCACCTGTTTTCATTTATAATATTGATATAAATTTATTTTAAATTATTTTTCAGTCAAGTTTACAAAGTATATCCGAATTTCTTAGTGGATTAGCATATTTTCTTATTCGTTATTTTGCCAGTTGGTATGCAATTCACTGCTATATTATGCTGTTTTTAGAAGCTAGGCAAACAACTCTCGTTAAACCGTCCATTAGACCACGCACTAGACCGTCTATTAGGCTGCGCATTAGAGCGTCTATTAGACCGCGCATTAGACCGTCCATTAGACCGTCCATTAGACCGTCCATTAGGCCACATATCAGAGCAGCTAAAATCAAATAGCTGCTCTGATACGTAGTCTAACGGGCGGTCTAATGGACGGTCTAATGCGCGGTCTTATGCACGATCTAACATGTAAAAACGACATCAAAAAGAAATAAAAATAATAATAATAAAAAAATGTACGTAGTACGGAAATCCACTCTGGAAAATTCCAAAGGGAATTTCCGCTGTAGGCAGTGCGAGCATACATCCCAGGGTGGATTTCTGTTTTTGGAAATCTGGGACATTTGATCTCCGCTTGAAGTAGTGTCTAAATTTGTGGTGATTTAAAGTCTTTCTAAAAAAAATTCCATATTAACTATCATCCCAAAATTGAGCCGATTGTCAATTTTCGATTTGGGGCCGATAATTAGTAGATCTATGAATTATCGCCATCCATGAATTGACGCTGCATGATCTATTGTCCTAATATGAAAATGAAAAAGCGCCCCAAAAATGTTGGATGAGTTTAGAGCGAGTGATCATTAGCCGTGCCCGATTCAAATGAATAAAGATCAATTCTCATACAAAACTACTGACCAATGGCCAATTGATCCAGCTCTCGTATGTGATCACATTGGGTCAGAGTTGAAAGTGAATTGGTTGAACGTCAACTTTTTTTTTTGAGTAATTCGCCCCTATATAAATGCATGCCGAGTCCGCAATTCACCCCGACGCGGCGCGGCGCAAGGAAATATCGATCGAACACGGCTATTATCAACTGTTCATTCCCGATTTCCGGCGACAGTTCCTGGGGTGTCAACTCATGAAGCCATCATTTTCAGACCAAAGGACTCTCCGCTACTACGATTGGTATATATTGCATAGGTCATGGACTTCCTTAAGCATTTTGACATTTGACGACCCCAGTCGATCTCCATAAAAGTCAATCGTGCGGAAGAAATATTATTCCACTGAAGTTAAAATACGTGCAGATCTACTTGAGATCAGATTACATGATCACGGAGGTTTACTTCGGCAGAAAATTTTCAGCCCTCATCCCTGATCGTACCGAATAAGAAAATGTCCAGATCCTAAATTCGGGGCGACCGGTAGCGCAGTGTGTTGAGGCATCAGTTTCATGTTTGAATACCGGTGTTTCGGGCTCGAATCCCGTCCACGATGACGTTCGTGGCCATGGATGTGCAGGAGGTGCATGCTTTCAACTGCATTCTCCGAAACCAGTTTATGCCAATGAAACGTCAACTGGGCCACATGGAACAGTTGACGCGCTATTCCCCACAAGGGGTTAAAGCAAGAGTAGTGTCCAGATCCTAGATGTATTAGGTGGTTCATTGATGGGTCTAAAACAGAACAGGGCGTTGGTCAGCTGTCTTTTGACCGAACACCACGATTTCGACCGCAATGCGAGTCTCGCCCGCTATTTTTCAAGCTGTGATCCGCCCCACTGAGGTCTGCGCTAGGCTAATCACTCCCATTGCTATCTACTCAGACTGCGAAGCAGATGTAGAGGCGCTCTCTTCCAACCGTTGGCAACCAAAAACCGAGTAATGGGACGGAAAATTCTTTTGCAGTAGACGAGAGTTATAGCAATCGATAGCTTATGGTTTCGTTAATACCATATCAATTTGTTTAAGCTCCACTCTGACTGCAAGAGCAACAATTAACTTAAAAAAGAAAACCAATAAATTGGACTTGACCAACTTTTACTCATTATTTCTCGGATATTTCTCACTGAATCGGAAAAGATTTAATTTCAATTTTTAGCGCAAAAAATAAACTACGCAATTTTTGACATATCAATCAGCTACCTGCGGACCTGGAATAAATTAAATTGTATGGCATCCAATTTAATTTATTCCAGGCCCGCATCAATTGTATCATAGACTACGACTACGATAAATTTAATGCGGGTCTGGAATAAATTTAAAATCTGATGAAAATAAATAACTGGCGCAACAGTCCAATTTGAAACATGGCCCCAAGATGACTTAGCATCATCTTATTTTCTAGATGTGATCAGCAACACGCTCAACCGAGTTATTTACCCCATAAATGGGTACTCATTTAACAGCTGAGTGGGCTCATAGTCCGAGTCCAAGTCCGCTTTCAGTAGGAATCGAACCGGGGCCCAGTGCGTTGAAGTCGAACGTGCTAACCGTTGCACCATCCGGACTACATCAGCTGATAGAAATGTAAAAAAAAAAGATTTTCCGGCATTGCCTTTTGTGGTGATATTAGGACTTCTTTTTCTGATGCTTTCAACATGCTGTTTAACTTGCTGCTTCTTGACATTTTTGGGGAATAGGTGGCTGTAAATATCGACTGCATGCCGCTGGCCAAGTTTACTTCAGGTTCTTGACACTACTATTGACTGCATCTCTACCAAATTTGCGCTTGACAAGCATTTTGTGGGCCCGGTAAAATCACGAAGTCATGCCAGTGAGAAGAGAGCGCGTTTCTGTTGCCCGATTCAATAGAAATCTATACAGACTCTTGCAAGAATAAGGGGTCGGAGTGTCTCTGTTGGGCTTAACTTAAATCTATCTTTCAGTCTCCCTGCCCTGCCAAGGTTACGGCGACTACTGAAGCCCTGATCTGGTTGGGCTATCACGTGGAAATGTATACACGTATTGCTACCACTAAGCTAGTTCTAAAATTTAAAGCGATTAGCGGGATCAATGGACCAACTCTAGATGGGCAAATGGTAAAATATACCTATCAACAAAGCCGTGACCAAAATTAAATTTGTCGCTGAAAAGGCAACAAATCAGTAATCTTGTGGAAATCATCAATGGGTATTCCATAGTTAGGGAGCACGCTATGAGAGTTTACATCCCCTGCAATGACTGCTGTAGAAGCTGCGAGTATGAGGAAGACATTTCTGGGATTCCAATTCTTTCCTGAATTTGATGACAACTAATGTTGATGGCGGCAAAATTCATCGTTTTATTGGAAGTTCCGTCCGATTCAATAATTAGGATTAACGGGTGATGAGTCCCTGGTGGCAAAGAATAAAGCCCATTGCATTTCATGTAGGCCACGGTAAGCAAGGCATACCTAACCTTATTTTGATTCACTATTTTTTACGTTTATCTTTGTATGCTTCTCTCTAAAGTGGCCTGGCTTTTAATAGACGCAAACCTCTTGATGACCAAAAATTCAATAATTTTGCACATATCCTCAGTTCTCCAGAAGATAAATAAAGTCGGTCTCCCTCCGAATTCGATTTCTAAAATAGATCCGCCACTGCGGTAATCACAAATTAACTGTGGATTTGCTCATATAGTAGATTCCAGCCATATTTTGTACAATAGCAAAGGTTAGGCGAAATTTTTGAAAAATAATGAGTGGAACATGGCCAGGTCCAATTTTTAGGTGGGTTTTGGTTATTTGTAGATCTTAAGCCTGCTACAGATAATGGCCCATCCCCGGTCATTTGAAGCCATCACCATTGTGTGGATGGGCGGATGACGTTAAGTGGCCAATGGCGCGTAATCGTCATTGCTGTCAACAGCGATGGGCCATGGGATGGCCACAAATGGCTTCGAGAGCAATTTTCCTATACGCAATGGCCCATCGCGTACACAACTTTGAACAGCTGATTTATGTTGACAGGTTACTAAACCAATTATCGTAATGCTACTGTCACCGACCTACTATCGTACGCGATCCGTTTGATCATAGCTGCCGTGACGCCCAATGGCCCACTATACGCCATTTCCTGATGGCCCATCGAAGACCATTGTGTGGGTGGACAATATTTGAAAATATTTGTATTGACATTTAGTGTGTGATAGCACTGCCATCTTTACTCTCAGGCCGGAGTGTCAGCTGATTGTCAAAGCACTAACGACATGACAAGCAGTCAACGAAGTGTGAACGCGTGCGGTCGCCCGGTGAAATATCGCGATAATTGTGTGTAAAAGTGAGTTTAGTGCCGGAATTTTAAGTGTAACTAAAAGAAGTGGCTATCAGTGCCGTGTGAAAGTGAAAAAACGTGAAGTGCCGGGAAATATCGAGTAAAATGGTGTATTGAAAAGTGCGAGGTTAGGAAAGTGCGACACGGGAAATTTCGCATTTTTCGTTTATTTTCCGGCAATTCGGCAAGTGTGAATGGTACAGCACTACCATGGGACGAATCCTCGGGCCGGTGAGTTTAGCGGAAACTCCCGGAAGTGCCCCAAAAAGTGAATTCAAAGTGGTTGTCAAATGACAACATTACAGGTGATTTCCGGCCTTTTCATCGGAATTCATAGGGTAAGTATGCGTTTTTTGTTGTGGTAGAATTTAAGTGGATTGATGCGCCCCAAAGTGTGGATTTTGACCACGATGTTGACGAACCGGACGAAAGTTTCACTGCTAGGCATCTAGTCCTGTCAGCTGCAGTGAAACTTTCGTCTGGCTCGTCAACAACGCGTTTAAGACCCGTATTTTGGGGCGCATCAATTCACTAAAAATTTTACACAACAAAAAACGTATAATTACCCTATGAATTCCGATGAAAAGGCCGGAAATCACCTGTAATGTTGTCATTTGACAACCACTTTGAATTCACTTTTTGGGGCACTTCCGGGAGTTTCCGCTGAGCTCACCGGCCCAAGGATTCGTCCCAGGGTAGTGCTGCACCATTCACACTAGCCAAATTACCGGAAAATTAACGAAAAATGCGAAATTTTTCGTGTCGCACTTTCATAAACACACTCATGTCTCGCGCACTTTCGAGCAGTTCATTTTGGTCGGAAGTTCGCGGCACCTTGCGTTTTTTTCACTTCCAAATATCAGTGACAAGCACTACTTTCAACTGCACTTAAAATCGCGACACTAAAATCACTTTTACGCACGAAAATCGCCAAATTTCAAGAGGTCGACTGCACGCGTTCTTCACTTTGTTTACATATGGTTCACTGCTTGTCATGACGTCATTGCTTTGACACTCCGGCCTGAGAGTTAAGATGGCGGTGGTGATAGCGGCCATCACAGTCATTATCGCGATGGGTCATTGTCTGTAGCAGGCATTACGGTCGGATATAACTTGAACAAATTACTGATCATGTAAGCAATCGATTGGTACGATTCTCACTGACTTGGTTATTTTTTTTAAAGCAGATAATTTATTTTTATTTTTCGCTAAATAGAGCATGCATAAATATTTATTATTTTCACCTTTAAGAGTGTTTATTGAATTTATTTTATTCATATTTTTGCGTTTTCTTTTACTCTTTTATAAAATATATTATAAAAGAACAACAACAATACACCTGAAAACAATTTGTTAATTTTTTTTAAAATCATTTCAGGCTTCCCGACGTGTTGACGATCTATTCGAAGATTTACGAGATGGCGACAATTTGCTTTCTCTCCTGGAGGTACTTTCTGGCGAACACCTTGTAAGTATTAATTTCATTCTATTTTAAACTTGAACTGTCCCCTCTTAATTACTGATTCAATCGTTTTTTATTTTAGCCAAGAGAAAAGGGAAATATGCGCTTTCACATGCTGCAAAATGTTCAGTTGGCTTTAGAAGTTCTTCGTCACAAAAAGATCAAATTAGTCAATATTCGAGCTGAAGACATAGTCGATGGTAATCCAAAGTTAACGCTCGGTTTGATCTGGACAATCATTCTACATTTCCAGGTATGTTTTAGATTAAGCATTTTGGTGTTAAGACGCGCTTCTTACATATTTAAGTTTAGTTTTAGAATATTGTTATTATAAATATGCAAAAACAAATATTTTGGCCTATATATTTTTTACGATCATTTAAACGAAGTGCGCTCATCTATACATCTATAGCATTTAGAGTATATGTATTTATTTATTTTCTGTTCTCTTCTTTACAATACATATTAATTTTAAGGATTTGCTTAGCTGTTTCCATTATTCAGTTATACTCGTAGGAGAATTTATTCTTCCTACTCAATTATATTGTGATAAATGTTGAAAAATAATTTATCTTTATCTTTCATAAATTATTACATATTCATAATTTACTTTCTCTGTGCACTTCAACCCCAACCATCATCATAATCACAAATAAAATAAAAAAAAAAACTTCAAAAATCAAACGAAACACCTGTCCCCAGTGGAGGTGGCAGGTAAGTTTTGTTAAAATCCAGTCCGCCTATAGAAGAAGCCTATTGTCATTGCGTTTTTTATGTTCACTTGTAATTCAGTTTTACAAAGTATAATACAATTATATGTACTAGTAACATATTTAGATAGCTACGTATGGTTGCTTCAGTGGATTTGATTTGCGCAGAATGCAATATTATTAAGATATGAATAATTTACTGTTGCGCAATATTTACGGATTCTTTGATGTAGCAGTCGAATTTATAAGAGCGTTTTTAATACGCAAAATGTTTACAGAAATTTTGTCGTTCGATTTTTTGTTTGTTATACAATACATATAAGTAAATAATAGATAGATACATCTTCCAACTTATCAATTTTGATGCACAAAATGGAAATTTCTTCAAATCACTCCGCCATTTCTAAACTTTTGATCTTCTTTGTTCAATCGGTTTGAATCAAAGAGGATTGATATTCTACAAGAGCGATCACTCCATAGAACTATCGCCTCTGCCAGAAGATTTGTATGTATTGACAAATTGTATAGACTACACAAGAAAGCTGACTCCATACAATGTTAGCCTCCGCCGGTAGATTTGTATGTATTGATTCTCTTGTGTATCTATACTGTGTAGTCTATACTATTTGTCAATACATACAAATCTACTGTCAGAAGGGAAAGTTCTATGAAGTGATCGTTCTTGTAGAATATCAATCCTCTTTGGTTTAAAGCTTCTCATATACGAGACGCATAAATACTACGAGCGCGTCAAATTTACGATTCTACCCGTCCCGTTTGGGCGACAGACCCTATCTTGTTAGGCGATACAGCGTTATTGCACTTCATGTGTAAATACCAAAAACGTTTGTGTGCTACGCGTATATTTAACGCGTATACGCTTTCAACATGTTGGAATCCTATCTCACAGTACCGACGCGTAAAATCAAGTCAAATGTAATATCAAGGTACTGGATTTAAATTTATATTTGAAGCCAGTATTCAAATAATTTCCGTCCGCTCGATATTTCATTTTTCGTTTTCTGACCCTTCCATCATCATAGATTTTGATTTGACATACTCTATATGCCTACACAGCCGACGAAAAAAAAAAGTTGGCTACCCCTTTTCGTGGCTTTTCAATCCTCACTTCGTTGTGTTTCCTTCGAAACTAGATGTTGGGAAGATTAAGCCCTGAGCCTAGGAGACAACAATTCGATACTACGGAGAAAGCTGGCGTGGTAGTCCTGAGACTCGATTCGGTTCGAAAATATCCTTACAGGTGATTTTCAAATACATACAAGTCACCTGTATCCAAAAACAATTAACGATTTTTAATTAAGGATACACAATACGTACATCGATTTGCCATGTTAAGTTTGTTTAAACTTAGTTGTTGTAGGTTAGGAGCAGGGTTGCTGAAAAAGTACACTTAAACCAGAAACATAAGTACATTGTGATACGCTAGGAGAACCAAAACAACATATTAGAACCAGCCGGAGTCACTGACGAATTGAAGGAGTTGTGCCACTTCCCTCTCCACCTCTGCCAGCTCCCCATCATGGTTATAAAAGCATTTACCAAGAGTAAACCTCCTCAATTGTGAAAAATCAGGGCATTCGCAGAGCAGATGAGTAATACTTTCCGCCTCCTCCTCTCCCATAGCCTCTAAATCAATCAAAGAAAGGAAGCCGAAGCCTCCTGGCATGTTCACCGATAAGACAGTGTCCAGTAACGGAGCCAACCACCAAGCTGATCTGGTACTTAGCGACAGTAGCAACTCGGTTGATATTCTGCCTCGGCCTGATTAGCTTGGCATTATAGCAAGTAACGCCACAGTCCATCTAAGGTGGGATTCCTTGACTGCAGCTGGTTTTATTCTGGATTAAACCAGGGAAATCGGTGTAGCGATATATTATTGTAAATTGATGATCTAACAATTATATCGCAAATTGTCTGAATCTAAAAACATCGCACATAATAAACGCGGATAAAGGATATACCTGTAAAAATTCCGAGCCTCTGCATTCAACGGTTAAAAACAGGCTGACGAGGGTGTAAGCGACTAAAAAATTAACGAATGGATTGCTTCTTATGCAAGCGTGCCGCCTATGCGATCGATATAATCACGCGCTCAGTTGTTCATCAGTGGCATAAGAAACAATACACTCAATAATGTGTTAATCGCTTATGCGCTCATCAGCCTGCATGAAGCCTAAAGGTTCTAATATACAAAACGCGTTCGCGTAATTTTTACCCGTTTTACGCGTTCGAAGCGAGCTGAACGGCTATCGAAGCGTAAATGGCTAAAGCGGAAATAGTGAACGAGACCCGACGCCGCCGTGTTTACACGAGTCGCGTTTACGAGTCGACAGCGAAGTATTGTCAGAAATATTATGTACATGTTCTGTATCGCTCAGTGGTTGGTCGTTAACTTCTTTTAAAAAATTGAAATGGCAAATCTGTTGGCTTTGTTTTCATTTTTCATTACATTTGCTAATTCGAGAAGAGAAGGCAAAGATAAGAAAAAGATAACCCAGCAAGACATCTGTCTCCGATACCCAGTGGCATCGAAAAGTCTTCGATCCTATAGCGGTTCCATTCATCGGTATGTCTCCGAAGCTGGAAAAATTCAAATGTTCTCGATTATATATCGACCTTTGTCATCGGTTTCTTTCGATGCGAAAGAAATCGAAGTGTTTTCGATTATTCATCGATTCTGGTGATCAATTTGCTTGAATTTTGAATTTATTTTAAAGTATCTTTGGCGACGCATGTTGTCATATAATTAAATACGGAATATGTTTTGCTTGTTTTTGGTCCTCCGTTAAATGAAAAGTACCGTGAAATCAATACAAACATTTTAAACCGGTGCAAAATGAATTTTTCCGTGAAAAGTTTCGCGTTAATTTTACACGAGATTTCACGACACTTTTAGTTTCTGGACGAATTGTATATCAGGCTTAAACATATTCTACACATTTATACAGTCATCGATCCTAATTCGATCTCAGCGTCGATTCTACACCGACTACAGTCATCGATTCTACATCGACTACCGTCATCGATTTTGGATCGATTCCTGTCCTCATTTCCGGTATCGCAAAATCGGTCATGCCCATAAAAGTGTCTCCAACGTTTCATCGATAAAGTCATCGATTTCTTAGTAGACAGTCTTCGATCTAGGATCGATCAAATTTCAACTCTGACAGGGAATTTGGGCGAGAGAAATATATCTCCAACGCGACAGAAAAGACATCTTCGAAAACTTCTAAATACAACCTTACTAGTGCCAATATAAAATTGCCGCGAAACAAGTTTATACAACATGTATTCTGTTGGACGGTTAGATTCATCAACGCAAAATGAATTCAATACGGGATCAAATGAATGGTTTTATGTAAAAATCAGCTCTATTGGAATACATGTAGAGCCTCCTAATACCGTTGAAACACTATGTACGCGAATGATCATTCCCACACGACTGATAATTCGATTTCATGTGTGTCCTTGCGACGAATCATTCGAACTTCGTCCGAATGATAATTCGCGAATTACTATTGGGAGTGCAAACGTAATTCCTTCTTTGTGTGTGCAGTGCCACCTATCCGACAAATTGTTATTGAGTAGCAAAAATATTCACTTGTTGCTATGCAGTAGATATAATATTCACTCGTTGCTAAGTGATATATTCGCTACTAAACGAAATAAACAATATTTATTCGAAAAAATCTGTGCTATGTCGATTTCGCAGTGACAGTTGGAATGAAGTTCACATGGATGTGTGTATGTCTAATTCGTCATTGCCAGCAATTTATCATTCGCCGAATGTTTATTCGGGCACAATGTGTGCTATACTATTCTGTTATGGAAAAAAATAATACACACTGAGGTCCGTTGGACACGGAACGCACGATATACAAGTTTTCCCTCAAAAAGCGCCAGTGACGAGGGAGCTTTGTATGTACGACGAATGAATTATACCGTACTTACCATGTGAAACCGACTAAAACCTTCACCAAAAATAACTCGACATCCCGAAGCATCACATTAGACCCATCTCGGCTGCTTGCAACCACCTTACCACAATGTACAAGCCGGCCTGTATAATCAAGATGACAGCGATTTTACGCGATCGTACGATTCCAATGGGTTTGAAAGCGTTCACGCGTCGGATTTGTTAACCCGATTGATATTCACATGAGAAGCGTATTTATGCTTCGCCAGCTAACAAATTACGCGTTGTCGTAAACCCGTTTGCTGGTTTCCCGAGACGGGTATTATAGATTTTACGCGCCCGACGGGTTAGAAACTTAATTTGTTTACCCATCTCGTGTATTAGAAGCTTTAGGCTTCTGGTACACGGGACGCGTAATTTGCACCCGTGTATAGTAAACGCGATTACTGTTTACACACATGTTGGGTTAGCGCATTTATGCTTCGATATCCGTCGTCGTTGAAAATATTACGAGCTATCATGTAAACAGAGCGGGTATCGTGGATTTGTCACATACGACCCGTTTACGCGTCTCGCGAATCAGAAGCTTAAAGGTTCTAATACACGGGACGCGTATACGCGATCTCGTGATTTTAAACGCGACTACTGTTTACACGTAAGTCGGGCTTACACGCTAACGAAACGTTAGAAACGGGTATCGAAACGAATACTGACGCGGAAATAATGCACACGTCGTTGTGTTTACATGAGGTGCATGCGTTTACAATTCGACAGCGTATGTGCGAGTACTCAAATCATCTTTTTTTATGTGTTTGTTGTTTAATTTATCGACTCATAATGGCAGATGAGATAAAATTTTGACGAAAATTCTGGAAAATAGAATAAAACCGTACGCAGAACGAGTCATTGGCGAATATTAAAGCGGTTTCAGAACTGGTCGCTCCACAACCGATCAGCTCTTCTCAGTCAAACTGATACTCCAGAGGTGCTGGGAATACAACGTAAACGTATACCAAATCTTTGTCGACTTCAAGCAGGCATACGACAGTATCGATCGTGGAGTACTGTACAACATCATGCTGCAATTTGGTATACCGGCAAAATTAGTGCGACTGACAAAAATGACGATGACCAACTCCGTCTCACAAGTCAGGATCCAGAATAGACTTACTGATCTATTTGAAACACGCACTGGTTTGAAACAGGGCGATGGACTGGCACCAACCATGAGTTGTATGAAATGTACGATGAGCTGCAAGTCTCGAAAATCGTCAAACTACAACGACTTCAATGGGCAGGGCATGTACAAAGAATGGACGATGATCGCATGCCTAAGAGAGTAATGAATGCAGAACGAGTCGACGGAGCGAGACTGCGA
Organism: Chloromyia formosa; assembly: GCA_964017055.1. Taxonomy (NCBI): domain Eukaryota; kingdom Metazoa; phylum Arthropoda; class Insecta; order Diptera; family Stratiomyidae; genus Chloromyia; species Chloromyia formosa. Next base: position 52,999,201 of record OZ024815.1, on the reverse strand, counting down.
GGACGACCGAGATCTCGTTGGGAGAGCTCAGTAGGTGTGGACGCCGCGCAGCTGCTGGGCTGCCAAAATTGGGGGACGCGGTCACGTGACCGAGATAATTGGAGGACAATGATCCAGGCGGCCAAGGCCCGACGTCGGGCTGTCGCGCCACGATGATGATGATGATGAATGGCAGATGAGTACCCGTCGAGATCCGTCGTAAGCTAACAAATTACACGTTGTCGTAAACCCGTTTGTGGATTTGACGCGGCCGACGACTTTACCCGTCTCGTGAATCAGAAGCTTAAGTTGGCGCAAGATTCTCGTCTATTTTATGTGGAAGAATTTATTTAATATGTACAATATTAATACACTCACAATTTATAATAATGAGTCACAACAATCTAAATGTCTAGACGGCAATCATTTACTGGTCATATCATTGTCGTTTCTATTGGACGACACGAAATTGCATGGAGAATTCGATTTGAATTGACGACCATAAAGCTAGTGATTGTACGCTATCTAGCATAATATTTTAACAACATTTATACGTATTCGGACATCACTCATTTCGATTTTATAGTTCATATATGTACACTCCAGATCACTGGGATATGTCCACTCGAAATTTGGCTACATAAATCTCGGAAAGAACTGACGGTATATGGAAATTCCATGATATTATACAAAGTCGCCTACTTGTTCATTTTATTACGAGTAATATAAAATCGAAAGTCCTGTTAGGATTTTATTGTTATTGTATTTTAAATCATCAGAGAAGAAACAATCACTAGGATAGGTCCACATTGTCAAGTGTACCTTTCCTAGTGATCTTTTTTTTGTGATTAAACAAAATGCCAACAAAATTCTAACGGGACTTTTGATTTGATATCACTTAGTAATAAACTGAACAAGTAGGCTACTGTGTATAATGTCATGGAGTTTCCAGAATATGCCGTTAGTTCTTTCTAAGATATAGCCAAGTTTCGAGTGAACATATCCTAGTGATCGAGAGTGTATGTTATTTTACTAAATCATAAAGACACGTTCTTGTAGAAACGAATGGTAAGCGTTGTTAATTTTATCTACTTATGGTCTACAACTTAATAATGAGACTTTTTTTAGAGATGGCAACACCGATAAACCAATGGTAGTCCATCTTTGACATACATACCATTTGAAGTTTGTATTCATAAGCTGTCAATGTCAGTATAAACATTTCGTGTTGATTGTTGACAACGTATTTTACCGGACCATGGAAAGTTTCGAAAATTCACGAAAAAAACAACATTTGCGGGAAGTTTTACTTGGACATTATTTTGCTAAGAAGACTGCAGCTCAGAGTCATAAATTGCTCGTGGAAGTTTACGGTGACGATGCTTTTTCGCGTGCACAGTGTTTTCGGTGGTTTCATCGGTTCAAAAATGATAATTTCGACATTACCGACGAAGAGCGACCTGGCCAGCCAAAAAAGTTTGAAGACGAAGAATTGACGAAATTACTCGAAGAAGATTCGTGCCAAACTCAAAAAGAGTTGGCAATTTCGTTGGAAGTGACTCAGCAATAAATCTATGAATAAATGCCCAAAATTCCAAAAAAAAGTCTCATTATTAAGAGCAAGAGCAAAACAACAATCGCACGCATTACACTAACAACCTGCTCTGTATAAAACAATTTTGTTAGTGTAACGCGTGCAATTTTTGCTCTGCTCTGATCTGAACTGTTGAAAAAAATGGGCTTAATATTATTCTCAGTAAGAACATAATTATAAATGAATGATTAATTATACACTGCGTATCAACAAAAGTGGCGCACTCAGTTTTCTTCGTGCTGAAGCCAACAATTGTCATGCGATTTGACGAATTGTGGTGAATACCAGTATTTTTTTGGGAAATCTGGATATTGCGTCATCATACCTTAAATGTTTACGATAATTTTCAGCCGAAATAACGGTTCCCGGGGTGCATATGTGGTCGTTTTTGCTAGCAAAAGGCGTGTTTTCACGATTTTTGAGGCCTTATATCCGCTCCGCATAGTTCGGTCCCTACCTATTGATGTCGCTATCGTTCTGGTCTTCTATTGAATGATCTTGTCTCCTGATACATATTTCATGCATGCTGGATTTAAAAATGTCACCCAGAGGTTGTACCGTACAATACTTCTCTATTAGGTGGACAACCCCACATTGACTGAATTTGAAAAAAAAAAAACGCGGTCCTATGCCTTGCGGGAGGTCCTTGTGTAACTAAACAGTAGCAAACATTAAACAAATTAACAGATTAAACCATTATAGACGTTTTTTTTACCGAAAGTGACATTTTCAATCTTCGTATTTTCGCCGTTTTTAGTAAAATTTACTCAAATTTACCGTTATATCGAAAATTTTTGCTTTTTTTCACCCTTGCTTTACTAGAATTAAAAACTGCACCCTTGTCATTTTTGTTGGCTTCAGCACGAAGAAAACTGGTTGCGCCATTTTTTTATGCGCAGTACATTTTTTTTAGATCCTAGATCTTAACCAACTGCAAGGATTTTTAAGAATTGAGGATTGACGCGCTTGGTAACCATGAGGTCTCGGTCGCCACTCTACTATGCTTGCATCTAGAGATAAAGGGCTATAAGAAAAAGTATTAGTTATTTAATATGGAATGTAATTTTTTTTTTAAATACATAAAATACATGAGTATCTCATTCTTCTCAAATTAATGATACAATCAAGAAATAGAACGCCATAATAACCGCACATCAACATCGGGGAACTCAGCATCGAATTCGTAGATCATTTACCTGAGTAGTAAGATGTCAAATGACGCCAATGAAACTGACGAAATCAACCGATGTATGCAGCTGGCAAATAAGACTTTCTTCTCGGTCTTCCTTATAATGAAGTCGAATATACAAAACCATCATACGACCTGTGCTAAGCTATGGTTGCGAAACCTGGACAATCAAGCCTCCGAAAGCATGATAAACATATTTGAGCGGAAGGTCCTTCGACTAATTTTCGGAGCATCCGGTGCAATCATGAGCTGTGGAAGCTGGAAGTTATTTTATGAGAAAATCAAACTACAACGTCTACAATAGGCAGGGCATATACAACGAATGGACGACGACCGCATGCCTAAGAAAATATTCAATGCAAGACGCATCGACGGAGTAAGGCTGCGAGGAAGACCGAGAGCTCGTTGGAAAGATTCAGTAGATAAGGATGCCGAAAAACTTCTGGACGTCCGAAATTGAAGGACGCCGCCACTTGACCCCGAGATACTTGGAGGACGATGATCCAGGCGGCCAAAGCCCGAGACGTCGGGCTATTGCGCCACGATGATGTTGACCTCATTCTCATTAAAAAAAATCATAGAATCGTATTGATACTTGTTAAATTTAGCATCAGCACATGATGATGAAAAGACAGATTTGAATATGAATGTTCTTTTGAGACGATTAGACCATGTATGTACTCGTATTACACAATTACAGTGATCATAAAAGTTTCATAAATTTTCGTCTTGACTTTGATTGGCTTCCATTCTATGTTAAGTCTCTCACATCAATCAAAAGTAGAAATACAAATATCAAATCAAATGGTGCGAATTCAATTTATGCAATTTAATACAATCAAATCAATTCGTAGTTGTTCTCATATGTTGAAGCGACCCATTTAGCAACCCACTCGTTTGTCTATATTGACGTACCAAATTACCTTCGATTACTATTCAATCCCAGGCTAACATTACTCTTTAAATGACCAACATAACTGCCCTGCATATTTAAGTAGTAATTTATTATCACATGAAGTAGAATATTTCGCACCCACTACTACATACTATGCAATATATTTATTTTGATTTTGTCATTGATTATCCACCACACCGTCAACTGCCACTAGCCATTTTTGGAGATTTTATAACAACCCACAGAGTTATTAATTATCAATGCTCTTGCATATGGTAGTATTGTTAATATGGAATTAACATATTAGTCGGTTTCTTTTTTGGTAAATGTTCTGGACCTAGTTACACTAACAACATTGTTCTGGATTGTGCTGGATGAGCAGCTGGTGCATGAAATTAGTTCTTATGGTGAATTCAGGATACATATTTCAAATTGGTTGAAATACTCAGAGTTCGCTGCATGCAATGCATTTCGAGAAGCTCATTGATTTTAGGTTAGGTTAGGTAAAGGGGCTGCCGTTTATCTCACAGGGCATATAGACCACAGTTGGGTCCGTTGTATTACCGCCAATATATCACCTCATTAACCTACATTTCAAAACCAACTTGTACTGGCGATATAGCGATTGAGCTCTATTTTCCTCATGTCCTTAAGGTCCGTCAGATCCTCGAAAAAACAAGAACCCAGAAATTTCCTCCGCCTCCCAACCAAGTTCGGACAGTGACAAAGAAAGTGAAGAACGCTATCCTTCTCATCCACATCCGCACAACTCCTGCAATAGTCATTGTGAGAAATACGAAGCTTCCAGGCAAGATCACCGATAGGAAAGTGCCCTGTAATAAGCCCCATAACCCTACCAATGTGTTTCCTGTTTAGTGACAGTAATTTGGCAGAGCGGCTAGGATCATGCTTCGGGCAAATCAGCTTTGTCGGTTGACACGTTTGACCTCATCGAGTTTATTTCCTGTAAATCACATGTCGATTTTGTGTAATTACGAGTAAATGGAATAGCAAACAAACAAAATGAGTCTACTACTCAATTGCCAGCATGCACCTCCTGCACATCCATGGCCATGAACGTCGTCGTGGACGGGATTGAACCCGAAACGCCAATAGTCAAACATGAGACTGATGCCTCAAAACGCTGCACTACCGGGCTGCTGCCCAAATAAAATTTGCTAAATTGTAAAATATTTGCACTAAGGATATTATTAGAATTTCAGTTTTCTCTTGAAATTTGAGTTGAGGTTTGAAGGCTAGCTAAACCAAGTCATACCCCGAACCAAGGAAATACTCCGTTTACTTCGTGAATTTCCCTTTTGCTACTCTGACATGTTCTGTATCGTTTTTTTGCTCTCCTGATCTGCTATGTTCTGCTCTTGAGCAAAGAAATGCGACTATTATCTGTATCTCTGAAATTAAAATTTTTACCTTGCAAGCGATATGAGATCAGTTAATTTACACGGTAAATTGTACGGCGAAAAAAATCTTCTGATTTATAGAGAGCGATACCCAATTTGCATTTTTGTTGGCGTATCGATTAGTGCGAAATTCAGTTATTTTCGAGACGACGACGCAACGTGTGATAATATTGTACGTATGTATTACATTTATTTGGGTTGGTATCGTCGACTATTCGGTAATCAGCTATTATTAGGTTTTTATTGAATTTGATGATCTCAATTTGTGTACTTGTTGTTTGCTGGTGGCAATAGTCACTAATGGGATTTATCGATGCAGGTAATTTGGTTGGAATGTTGTCAGGAATGCGTATGATAATTGATTTTTATCACAAGATGTAGTTGTAGGAGCACTTTATTTTGTTTTTTTCATTATTTACTTTACAGCCATATTATACCCTGGGGAATAGCCTATCCAAGTTTTCGCCTTTATACATGTGTCTAGGTTTATACCTGCAGCCTTCAGATTGTCACTCAAAGCAACTTTCTACTCGCTTCTGGGGTTCATTCGGCCTTCCGGGATTCTTCATACCATTCACTTCTCAGCGTAGCTCCTTTCAAAGGCATTAAACTTTTTTCCGACGCCTGAGTGAGGGTCCAAGTCACGCACCCGTGGCATAGCATAGGGAGAACTAAAGTCTTGTAGATTTGAAAACTATTGCTATACCAGCCTGTGACGTGCTATATTCGGGATTGAGTAGCTCTTTAAAGTATGACGCCCATCTTTTGTTGACTTCCTGTGAGTCACTTACGGTAGCGCCATATTTGTTCTTCTTAATACTCTTGACTCCTCAAGGGAGATGGGCGCGTCAACATCTCTAGCACTCTATGCCTTTTTGACATTTCTATAGTATATCTACTTTTCGGAAGTGCGGTTGCTAACATGCAAGCTCGGAGCACTATGAGAGTTCTAACAGTACCCACAAGCAGTTTTTGATCGCGCCGAGATTTGAACTACGAGCTTTACATAGATTAGTATCGTAGAGCGTTGGCCGAATGACCACGGCCACCGAGCGCGACTATATTTGTCGTTGCATATGGTAGTATTCGCTCTAAATCCATTTCTTGTTGCTTTCACAATCTTATAGGCTTGTCCGGTTTTGTTTTTCGAAACCTTCATCGATGCTTCGCATTTTGTCGTTGAAATATTGGCTTTTTATCTGCTATATGATGTTGTTAGAATTTTGTCCTCAACTGTTTGTAGATCCCATTCCATTGTCTTGTTTCATTCGGCGTATACTGTTGGTAATTTTGATTCTTTTTCCTCACCGCTTTCAGACTTTCATCGTCATTTGTTCTGCGACCGACTTCATCCTGTCCTTGATTGAATTCCATGTACATATCGTTCACTGGTGTTGTTATGGTGCTATAACGGAGCGGAAAGAGTTTCCTTTCAAACATCGCTACGTTCTCCTCCACATAAAATGTTGTGTCTTGATATCAAATTTATGCTAATGAAACATCAACTAAGTCTCGAAGAATAGTTGACGCACTATGCTTCACTTGGGGCAGCCCGTAGCTCAGTGCGTTGAGGCATCAATCTGATGTCTCATGCTACCGGTAAGTTACGGGTTCGATCCCCGTCTATGTCGTGGCCATGTATGTTAGTGGAGGAGAAGGGAGAAGACCCTGTGGTGTGGGGCGTAATAATAAGCCACAAACTTTCCCGAGTTCTCGCAAGTATGCGGCTCAATGAACAGGAGGTACATGCTAGCAACATGCATTGTCCAGTTTATGCTAACGAAACGTCAACTAAGCCACATGGGAATAGTTGACACACTGCTCCACTAGGGTTTAGGGTATATAGTAGTATGCTCCACTTAGGTAGTAGTAGTATGCTCCACTTAGGCAAATAGTATAAAGTAAAGAACGTACGTACGTTCAAGATACTTTACTACAGTTTTCTGGACAATGTTGTTTTTGTTTTCTGGAGACGGGTTGTTGGCCCATCGCCCGAATATCCCCACCAAATATCTAACCGTTTTCAACAAACCTTAGTCGACAGCGATTGACAAAGCTGCCGCTACCAAGGGACCCGTATGAAGGATTAAGGTAGATGTCATTAGCCACTCAGTACTTTCTACTCGCCAGATATGCGATGGCGGGCTTTACTGACTTTTTCCCCATTCTAACACGATAATTGCTCTTAAATACGCATGCTTTTCACCGACATGAAATGCAAATCGTACACACCACAAGCTAGATTCGACACTTGCTGTGTTACTGATCGTTCTTAGGCAACTGGATTTTTCGGAACACCTTAATTCCCAGTCAAAGTTGGTTCCGATACCAATGTTTCGATCTCTTCACGTATCCTCGTATTCATACATTAAGAAATCGTCATGTGTCGTCAACAAACGCTCCAATTGAAATGAAAGGATAAACCGACTGAAGTTGGATTTACATTGTATCCAATCGTCCTACATTCTTGATTTATGTTTATTTTGGTACACTGAGCTGCCATAAAGCTTCAATACGGAATCTAACACACCAGGCAAGGCTGTGACTTGTTTGTTTTTTAATCAGACGTAAGGTGGTCAATTTGTTGTCGTATATCTTCTTTGATATTATATCCATACTTCCGCACACTCATTTGTCTTTATTGAGATGAAACGTTCCAGTTCGACGCAACTTGACTTTTCAATTGGAGGTCCTATTCTTATGAACAAAAGCTGACTATCTTACAATCTTATAGAGCCCAATTATTTATAAGCTGTTGTCTCGGTTTGGAACACCGTGACATGCCAACCTACCAGTACTACTTTTTAGTTAAAGATTGCAGACATACTTCAGTACCGGAAACCACATCAATCAGAGCCGTCTAAAGTTTCCTCCAAATGTGTCAAAGTTTTCCCAATAGCTTCCGACAGTATTATTATCACAAACCTCTCCTGGATCTACAGGCTGGTTCCTCGGACCTTCAACTCCGTCATATCAGTACTCGATAACAGTGCTCACTTCACTTGGAATTCATCGTACTTGTACTACCGATGCTTACCCACGAGCTAATGACACGTGGTAGGAATTGATTACTCTTTCTATGTCTGTTATTTTCTAACAGCTAATCGCTTTTAGAGATTTAACGTGGAGATATAACATTTAACACTTCAGCTGCACACTAGCAGAAACCATGAGTGAACACAATATTTACTAATCCATTTCTTGTTACGAAAACAACAACGAATTCTTATTTGGATTACACTTACAATCATCTATTGTACATATCTGCAACCCAAAAAACGTTTGCGCGCGGTTCTTTACATAAACATATGTAATTTTTGCTTTGTCGAACCCCACGGTCAAAACGTTGCTCTTTTTTGATTTACAATAACAGTTGGAAAAGGTGTCAGGTATATCAACACAATTAACACTTTGTTGTAGATTAGCAGCTTGCCAGCTTAGCAGCGTCCCAAATTAGCTATTAATTAGATTAGTAGGCGAAGCAGCACATTTATGTTGTATGTTATGAGATTGTCGTTTTATCTTATTCACGCATTACCAGCTTCTTACGAAAAAAATTGTTAATCATATCTTATTCACGCATTAGCAGCTTTTTACGAAAGAAGCTGCTTACGAAAAAAATTGTTAATCAAAGTAGCTGTTAACCCAATTTACAGTGAAAATTATTATATTATATGAAAGGCGGTTGGCCCGGAGGGCCACCAGGTACTGCGATCCGAAGGTCTATTGTGGTACATCCTGGTGTCTACGCAGATTTGTGACTAATTGTCGAGGAATATCAACTGGCCGAGTTTCAGTGAAGCAATGGTATCCGCTCAAGGGAATGCGTTGCCAAAGTATTTCAAGCAGCAGAATTGAAGTGCGTCACAATCACAGATAATGTGCTGCGATGGCTCATCTTCATTTTTATAGAAGCGACTGCTTGGGTTAGAGACAATCTCCATTCTATATAGATGACCTGTTGCTTTTAGGGTAAAATTACCCATAAGGAGCCCGCAGAAAATTTACACCCGGTTTCTGCGTAATTTTAGCAACTCAAGGGCACGATTGCGATTGATACGATAAAAAGTTTGGTCTGTCTGAGACCCTGGATATTCTCCCAATACGTAATGGTGTCTGAGTTCTCCCATTTTCTGTGCCGTCTTACGCTGCACAGAGAGAATCCATAATATGGCTCAGGACCGTCGAGAGGGGTTGCAGAAGCCCTCCCAGCCAACTCGTCGTCTATCTCGTTTCCTGGGATGCCGGCTTGCTCGGGCCTGCGTTACCCGCCCCCTGTATCCTCTTTTAGGTTTTAGGTCTATCTGTATACCGATTGACAGTGTTGGAGGGGAGCGTATCGAGCCCAGATAACAGTTGTGAATGAAAGTTTGAAGCGTAGCTTCCTAGCTAAATGGTCCGATGGCATAGTAGATACGTAGTCTGTGTTTAGATTGAAGAAATTCGGGCATGGCTTTAATCTTGCTACTGCCGAGCGGCGATAGGTTGAGTTTGCGATTCAAGAGCTGCAGTGGGGCAACTGCGGATAGCCCCCGTTACTGGGAGACATGCTAGTCTCTGAATTTTATTCATTGGTGGTTGATTTTTTTCTTTAAAGATCAGCTCCATACCATATTCAAATATTTGTATGACAATCGCCTTAGAGATCAAAAGGATAATGTGAGGGCTTGTTCCCCATAGACTGCCTGCAAATCCGTAAGGCTTTGATGGCTTTGTCAGATATTAACCATAGGTGTTCCGACCAGAGTAACTTCCTGTTTAGAGTAACACCGATGTATTTGTCGAAATCCGCCAGGAGCACTGGTGTGTTGTACGAGTACATTGTAGGGCATCTCATTTGTCTGGTATTTCTTTTCTTCGAAAAGGGAACAATGACTGCCTTAGCCAGATTGACTCGCAGACCGTTGTCACTGCACCATTTTTGTGCTGTGTTTAATGCCGATTGAAGAATTTCCGTGAGGAATTCTTCAAATTTCCTTCTAACAGTTATAACCAGGCCATCGGCATCTCCCTAAAACAATTATCCCATCATGGTAAGTTTCCACAGTAAACTGTCTACTACGATGCACCACAAGAGGGGAGAGTGACGTTCGCTGTTAAAGTGTAGTCTTCAATCTCCGTGATAACCCTTCTGGAAGATAACATCCTTTTCATTCATAATGATGTTGTTTTATCTACTCCCTTAGCTCTAAGTGCAGAGTCGATGAAAGAGAAAGATGTTAATATTATCAAAAGAATCTTCGATGTCCAGAAAGGCGCTGACCGCTGTATCCTTTCCCGCCAGGATTGTCTCAATTTCTCCTACTAGACAATGAAGAGCAGTTTCAACTATTACATACTTAATTAACATTCTGTTAAATGGGAATAGCTTCTATAAGCGCTAAACTCTCCAATGTGTTGTACCTTCGCAGAATTTCGTTGTTTGAAGGCTTTTAGTAGTTGGACAAAAAACAAGAAAGTTTAAGTAATTTCAACAATCAACAAAAATGTATGAAATTCAAACAAATGGGGCCATGCTATTTAGTTACACAATGAAATTAGTTTGTTCCCCTGCAGTTGGATTTTCACATCCACACCAAAACTCAACTTCTGGCTCGAATTCACTAACTACCGCTGTACTAAAAGTCTAAATCTCAGTGGAACTGTTTATGTGTAGGTATCGTAGATAGGTGGTACTTTTAGAATACATGCTGCTGTTTTAAGTTGGGTAAACAGCTAAAACTGCTAATATAACCAGCTAAGGAAACTGGTATAACTGCTAATTCGAGTGCGATACTTTGGCATTGTTTTGGTAGTTTTTCATATTTACTTACACTTATAAGCTAAACTTGTCTAAGCTTATGAGCTGAACGTGAAACGCAGAACTCAAAAAGCTCGATATAATTGGAGGCAACTTACAGAAGCCACATACCAATGGGGATCATTAGAAAGGGCAAGGAAATATTAAACTTAGTTATCGTACGAATCGAAATTTATTTACATGAAACCGAACTATTATTTATTATACCCATCTCTCAATTGCCTGATTTTAAGATAATTAACCCTTTGCTAACAATAACCTTGCAGAAACAAAAAGCTTTGTTTTTTTAAACATATATATATTTTCGTATTTTAAAATAACTTCCCTATGGGTAATGGGACTGCTCGGCGACATTACCTAAATTTATTCATTTAATGAAATATCTGACCCACTAACCTCTCAAATACTTAGCCCAAACTATTTCTATTTCTCTATCTCGAAAAAAAAACCATCAGTTACATTTCCACGAAGCTTTCAAAATCGAGCCTTTATTCTGTTTTGCGCTTTCAAAGCCGCTTATCCGCAAATGTCTCTTCAGGATGCTTACTATGGCAAGTGTCTACTGTTCTCTCGAGTCTTTTGGGTGATTTATAGAGTAATACTCGTAAATATATGACAAATTTTCTGAGAATAATATTATGAAAAATTCCACCAAAAATTTCAGCTAATTCCACCACTTTTTCGTGAGTATATTTGTCATTTGGACAAACGATTCAAGCGGACATTGAAGCGGGTGGAGATCCTATCGGGTTTTAAATTTTGTATCTTTCCCGATAGCGGATGTGATGATGTAAGTTGAACCTATATTATCAAAAAGAAAAGCTATGTGGTTTTGGGCGCTTGCAAAATTACGAAATATTGTTGTTATAAGTTTGAAATAAATATTTTTTTTTTGTGAAATGTGAATTCTCGTTCAAAGCATTCAAAATTGCCTTGAGGATTTAACATTCTTTATTTTTTATGTTGACCTCAATTTCATGTAAGCAAAAAAAAGGTTGACAAGTTGGGCGATAGCATAAATATTGTAAAAATTCCCCATTAACTGGAAAGTTATTAGGATAAATGTGATATAAATCTACATATATATGTATGTGTCGGATATACATATGTCTTCTTAACCCTCCATTATCTCCTTTTCAAAAATTATATCAGAATAAATCTCGTTTTCATTAATAATCTAAAATAAAAATAAAAGCTTTTTGCAATGTCATATCAAGTCAAATAAAAAAATGCATGTGGGTTGAACTAGTTTCCTTGAAAAGGTACTACTACTAATTGATTCGTGGGTTCTGTTGATTTGTTTACCAGACTTAAATCTTAACAGTAGGTGTAGGTTGTAAGTATTTACCCAGATCACCTTATACTATAGCTTGATAAAAAGGCAAAGCTTGCGGAATGTCGACAATAGGAGACACGTAATGTAACTTATACTATACTCATACATCTTCAATGTTCATTGAACAATAAGTCATGATATCTCACAGATGCCTTAGTAATAATAAACACTATAGGCCCACTGTGCGTCCTCGGCGGCACTTCATAGTCAATGAGGCATTTTATGAATGAATAAAAATGTGTGTGTGTTTTTTTATACACATGTACTACGCTTTTGGTATATTCTGACAACGATGATGATGCCAAATACAATAGATTAATACATTTTTAATCATATTGTACATTTTCATTCAATTCTACATACCGTCTAACTTCGACATTCTAGTTCATAATTGCAATATAAAAATTTCGCCCACCGTTCGTCTATGAATATTAGCCATGGGAGCCATAATCAAGTTGACATTGACAATGAATGAATGAACATTTTGGATCTTGGATTGAATTAAATTACAAAATATGCAGATATTGTTATGTCATCGTAATTAAGTTGATATATTTGTATTCAGTTTTGATTGATGGTTGTGGTTTTGTTCTGAAACAAGTACAGGAGCGTGAAATGCAATACGTCGTTTGCGATTCAATCGATTCAAGTCGAGACAATATTGAAACAAGGACGTTTGAACACAAACACTATGTTCTTTTCGAATCTTGTGCTTAATTATTTAAATAAAATGCAAGTTTTTTTTTGGAAAGCGATTTTGCTGAAGACGTTGCCAAATCAAAGTATGTATCAGAATAAAACCATGATATACGTTTAAACTCTCTTTTTTTGACAAGAAAAAATATGGCTAAACCCACTGACTATGAAGGAGTTGCTCCCAGAGCTTCTATTTGCAGTTTACTTCAAACAAATAGGTATAAAAAAAGAAATGAATGGTCTATGTCCAGCTGCCAGAACACACACCATAGAAGGTGATCTCACTTTAATGGTCATGTTTCATCGTCGTTAAACAATCAACATAACATACACACACGAAATAAACAAAACAACTATAAACGCCATTGATCGTGGGTTGCATTTTATTGTTGGCGATTTGACCTGAATTTTATGCTTACAATAATCCCAGGAATAATATCAAAAGCCGTAATAGGAAATTAAATTGATTTGCTACGATCAGAACAATTGATCTTAATCGTTTGTAAAGATCGCGAATTTAATGAAATGGCAAAAGTTCACCAATGAAAGACCCATAAGTGTACACATTCAAAAAATGATTACTTCTAATAAATCTTTGAAAAGTGCATAGAGAAGAATAGATTGTTCTGTGTGTTGCATGAAAATTGTTTCAACAATGGAATTATCCAGCGATAATGATTATTGATTGTTATGTTAGCTGCATTGATGCTGACATTTCGAGGTTTCACGGCAGACGTGAGAATCTTTGCGTTTTATTTACAATTTTCTGTAATTCGAGCTGTACAGTGTCCTGCACAATGACTTATAAATGGGTTTTGTTCAAATTACAAAATTTTTCTGATTGAATACGCCCGAATATGAAATCCAAAATACTGGCGAATTAAATTTGAACTTCCTCAATTATTTTCGGCGTTGCCGTTAAATTTTGTTTTTTTTTTGTTGTGCGGTGAACAACAAACATCGACCAGTATGCAGGAGATATGAACCTTCTTAAACTGGCAAAGTTTGGACAGCCTTACTACTAATGTTACCAACGCCATCAAAGCATCATACGAAGAGAACTGCCCTCTGAAGGTAACCAAAGACAGTGGGGGAGTTACCTGGTGGAATCCTGAACTCTCTCGCCTAAGGAAAGCTACCAGGAAACCCTTCAACAAAGCCAAAAGAACTCGCGGGTGGGAGGACTACCGTAACTCGCTTTCAGAATACAACAGAAAAATCAGGTCTGCCAAAAAAAGGACGTGTAGTAGGTTTTGCGAAAGTGCTGACAACACGAACAAAGCTGCCAGACTGCATCGTGTCTTGGCTTGAAAGGGCACAGATCAGATAAGTATGCTTAAAGCGGAGAACACATATACGCGATCGCGATGGCTATCACGATTGCGTTCGCGATCGCGATCATAGGAGGAAGCAAACAAAGCATGTTGCAATCGCGATCGGAATCGTAAGGAAAATTCCTTCTTTTTATTTTTTTTTTTAAATTGTATGCGCACATTGTTGTAGTCAGTATGTGACATGTCATACAATACATTATGTTCTTTTACATATTCAATTAATTTTCCCGTGAGATATGCGATACTTGCGATCTGCGATAAATTCAACCAGTTGCGTTTTATCGCAGATCGCCGACTACCCCGCTATCGAACGCTGCAGTGCAGATGTCCACTCTATCGCCAACAGATCGCGACAAGTATGTACTGCTTAACTTAATAACGTGGAACGCATTTGATCACCATCGCGATCGCGTATATGTGTTCTCTGCTTAAGGAAGCGGATGGTAAAACTACCACCGATGCCAAAGCAACGGGCAAACTTCTCCTATGCACCCACTTTCCTGGTTGTAAAGTTCTAGGGGAGGACAGCCCTGTGCCACCCGCTGTCGGAGGAATACACAAAGTTTCTCCATCCGACTGGAAAGCGTCGAGAACCATCTTCACGGAAGATAAGGTTAAGTGAGCTATTAGATCTTTTGATTCCTCTAAGTCAGCAAGTACTGATGGAATATTCCCTGGCTTTCTTCAGAAAGGACAAGAGGCACTGACCCCATACATCTTGAGTATATTTAGAAGCAGCTTCGCACTGTGATTTATTCATCACAGTTGGAGATCCGGGAAGGTGGTTTTCATTCCGAAAATGGGAAATCGCCGAATAAAATAAATAAATAACTGGCGCAACAGTCCAATTTGAACCACGGCCTCGAGATGAGTTAGCATCATCTCATTTTCTAGATCGTGACGGTTTTTTGTGCAGAGGTATGTGATCAGCAATACGCTCAACCGAGTTATTTACCCCATAATGGGTACTCATTTAACAGCTGAGTGGGCTCATAGTCCGACACGTAAATCCCCGGAATCGAACCGGGGCCCAGGGGAAATCGCCGAATAGATGATCCTAAATTATACAGATCCATCAGTCTCACGTCCTGCATGTTAAAAGCGATGGAGAAAATCTTGGATGAACATGTTCTACAAACTTTCCTACACGAAAGACAGTTTGCCTATCAAACAGAAAAATCTACAGAGTCCGCTCTCCACTGCCTGGTGAGGGAAATCGAAGCGACAATGGAGGCTAAAGAAACTGCTCTTTCAGTTTTTCTTCATATAGAAGGGGCTTTCGACAATACGTCATTCGTAGTCATCGACAAAGCACTGAAGGAAAATAATGCCGACACCACTAAAACAAAATGGATAGTACAAATGCTTTCCTCCAGAAGGGTCATCACCAATATTGAAGGCATCACCCTCCTTGCTAATGTCACCCGTGGCTGCCCACAGAGAGAAGTCTTGTCTCCTCTCCTATGGTGCATAGTGGTTGATGGCCTGCTGAGGAAACTCACGACGCAGGGCTACTCAGTCCAGGGCTACGTCGATGACTTGGTGATATTGACCAAAGGAAAGTTCGAGGCGATTCTATCAGATATCCTTGAAGCAGTTCTTTACATTGTGCAAGAATGGTGTAATGACAACGGACTTCGAGTCAACTCAGCCAAGGCAGTTGTCAATCCATTCTCTAGAAGAAGAAATCTTAGGCACATCAGATGCCCCCAAATGTACAACTCTCCCCTACCCATGGGAAATTACACCAAATACCTGGGCGTAACCCTCCTCGACAGTAAACTTTTCTGGCAGGAACACGTCAAGGTGGTGGCGGACAGGGCCGCTAAGGCCTTGTGGCTACGTAGGCGATATGTAGGAAAAACGTGGAGAATCAAGGCTATTGTCAGATCAATATTAGAGCACGGTGCAGTAGTCTGGTGGAAAAGAGCATTTACTGCTGCTGGCAAGACCATTTTAGGCAAAGTCCAGAGACTTGCATGCCTACTGCTGACAAGGGTTATTCGCTCTTGTCCATCTAGCACTCTTGGTGTACTGCTCGACCGATACACATTCATATAAAGGCAGAAGTCCAAATGGCAATCGCGAGACTAACTACCTAGTTGCATGTAATGCTAATGTAGAGCTAAATCCAGTACAACTCAGTTGGGTTAATGACAGTATACCTATAGTCACAAGAATGCCATCAGACCATTTTGTGAAAGAAATTTCATGCAACCAACGGTTCATGGCCGTAGTACGGAACAAAGATCATTGGCATAAAGAATTTGCCAACCTTCCTCCACCTATTCTACATATATACTGTATGTTCTAAGAAAATAGTCGGAAATTGAACGAAAAGACTTGAACAAGCGCCCAAGGTGGGGTCGGTATGACTTAATGTGTTCAATGAAATCGAAGTAAATAATTCAATAGGCGCATGGTACCGCTGACGTATTATTCAATTAGGAAGGAAATTTCGCGCCCCTTATAATGACACCCTCTTTAAGTATACACAAGTGCATACTCGTTCTTAATGAGTGCTTCGAAGATATATTGAAAAATGTTATCAGCTAACTCATTTGTGGGTGGTTTGATATTAACTGATTTTTCATCCAAAAGGACAGTTATGGTAGGTTTTACGTCGATTTTCACTCAAAAGGTGAGGTGTTTAAATTCTGCCCGAGCTCATGTTAAAAAAAATAGTACCGACAACATATCCCGTCGCCCCGATGAAAGCTATCTACGCCACTGTTTCTTAACGTCGGGAGCACATGGTTTCACAGTGACCTGGGGCTCTCTTAACCATTACTACAACCTAGTCAAACCCCTCCCTCTCCCCCTACCATTCACCCTACAGGACTACTCGGAGGGCTTGCAATTGCTAATTACCGGTCACAGCTTAGGACTGCCTTCGGCAGCGTCTCTGCTCTTCGGGTTTCCCGGTGTATATCGCACAATGTGTTGAGTGTGATTTCGTGGACTGGTAGATCTATCTAGCGTGTCTTCTAATAGTGTGCACCTTTTGGCAAACCTCCAGCAGTGAAGAAGCATGGGCCGATCGTCGGCCGCGACTGCCATACATGTGGGACATTCGGAGGAGTTATCTAGTCCGAATCTGTGCAGATATTGTCTATATCCTCCATACCCTGTAAGAGATTGGGTGAGATATTGTTCACCTCGTTGTATTTTTGGTCGTTCCATACCTGTATCTTGACATGCTCATTCGCCGAAGGCAAGGTATAGTAATGCAAGAGATTTAGACGCGCACATGTCCCTGGATGGGTCAAAGTAATTGACATATTTTTATCTCCTTTCTTTGATGCATATCATAGATTGCGATACTTTGCCTTTGAGACTTCAATTTCCTTCCGTTTCTGTTTCGCTAATTTTCTATATCCAGGCTTTTATTATGATCATCCTTCTTTTAATGGATCCACATTTACAACTAGACAAGTGCCTGAATGAAAATGCCGAGTTCGTTTAACCTTCGAATGAATTCGATCTCCTCTCTCTGCTTTGCTGTTCTCCTTGTCAACATAATTTGCTAACATAACACTCTAGGTCGCGGTTAAATATCTTAATCGAGTAATAACCTCAACTTTATTCCCCATTTCATCAGTTACTATGTTGCTTTAATTGTTATTTTAAGTCGATAATTTTATTTTAACGTCCATGACGATAGAATGTCGTTTTGTCATTTTTGCCGCCTCCTTTAAGTGAACCATTGAACATATGGCAGTGGTAGCGAAGACTTTAATTTCATGGTCACCATTTCAAAATCATGGCACACCTACACAAAACTCTTATTTGGCTCATTTGTAAATGATTTTATGTTGTACATTTTCTTTTTCTTGAATGAGACATTAAGTGGGTGAGAAATTGGGACATTAAATATATGTATTAAAGAAAAGATGGATAGATATATGCAGATTTCAATTGACAACTTCAACATATCAATGGTTAACTTTAAATTAGTAATAATAAAAAAGAAACTCAATTTTCTTGAATGACCAAATATGAGAATGATGTGTTTATGTCTATGGTGGCATGATCTAAGTTTTATATTTATAGGAATGTGACAGTGTTGTGGGGAAAATGGCAATTTTTTATGTTAAAATATTTGGCGGTAGAGAAAATACTTGAACAGATTATGATTCTATTTTCTTTGCAAGACGGGGTGACTCCCACTGTAAGTATGCACGCCAATCAAATGTAATCCACTTTATGAAGGCATGCCCGTATCTTGCATAGAGCGTAAACTACGAACCAATAGCTCTATATTCTCGTAAATTATGAGTGAATATGGGGGAGTATCTACACTTAAATATTGATTTACGAATTCCGAGTATTTTGACGTACAATATGATCCATACACTTCCTGGTGGGTCTGACTAACAAATGGTTCAAAATTTAGGTTTTCATTATATCGCTCACATTCCAAAGAAGCCGAACTTGCTTGCTGCTGACCATACGAGCATGACACAGTTTCATCGTATAGAGAAGTGGGTTTCATTTTCATAGTACCCACCGACAAATTTCATTTATGTTTCGTTTGATACTTCTTGCAACTTTCTGGTAAGTCTTTTACTGAAAATGTCCACGTACTGCTCCCATACAAAGGCACAGACAGTGCCAGGGAGCGAAACAGGCCTAGCTTGATGCCGAGATAACTGCTCTGCCAGATTTTGCGCATTTAGCCTGGTTAATACGACGAGCGATGTCCTGCTTCGTATCACCATTTTCGGCAACAATGCTACCTAGTTAGACGAAATTGTCCACCTTCTCCACAGGCTGTCCATTAATATTGATGGCAATAGGTGTAGGATTTCTTTTCCGCAATGGCGGGCTAAGAACCTCGGTCTTGTTGGTATTAATCTTTAGCTCAACCTTGCTTGCCTCTCTTTCTCAAGATCTACCGCCATTGCGAACAGATCCATGATTTTGTGGGAGAGTAGGCATGTGTCGTCTGAGTAGTCAAGATGCTGGGTGGGTGCAGCAACTCGGCAGTAACGCTTGGCGCTGCTTGATAAAGTTCGGCAGGGATACTGTCAAGTCCGGCAGCCTTTCCTCGTGTTAGTGCAATAATTGCAGCGACTAATTCCTGTTTAGTCAGGGCAGTGCACCGTATACGCACATTTTGATGGTTAGCTAAATTATTTATATGAGGGGGAACTTCACCAGAGGTTACACGGTTCAAGACCGCGGCGAAGTGTTCTTTCCACCGCCTTATTTGATCTTCCTCCAAGATAAGTAGCTTTCCATCAACATGCTTCACCGGTAAGAGGAGTTACGGCCACCTGTAAACGCCTTGATGACACCGTATCCGGTGCCTAAGTTGTTGCTTCTTGTGGCTTCTTCTGCTGAGGCTTGAAAAGAATTCGCATAACCTCTTTTATCGCGTCGCACAGTACGCTACGGTATCTCCAAATATAATTTGACTTCCTTGTTCGATGAGGTAAACAGATTGGCTTACAATTTTTGGGCTGAAATCAATTGGTTCTTGTTGACGAAGAAAGCTTTAAGTTCGCCTAGATAACTGTTCGTCAGCTCGTACATAAATGTGGGATGTCGTTGCCAGTAGCCAGAATAGAACTGTCGTCAGCATAGGAGATGATCTGGAGTCGATCTCGCGGTGTTGGGAGTTCAGATAGATAGATGTTAAACAGGGTTGGAGATACAATAAAACTTCACCTTGAGGGACGCCCTGTTTGACTCTCCTATGTTTGGATTCCTTTCCCTGAATTCCGCGTAGGATTGTCTGTCTGTTGGTTTGAGAGAGGAGCGATAATATCTAATATAATAGAAGTGCTGAGTGGTTGATTGTGTCAAAAGCTTTTGACAGGTCGAGGGCCACCAGAATTGTTCTGTGACACGGACAAGATTGATTTAAGCCTCTATGGATTTGTGATGTGATGGTATCCAAGGCTATTGTCGTGCTGTGCATATTCCTGGTAATTACTGATTGGCTAACTGCGAGTGGATCGTTAGTAGTGTGAGTAGCGCTTCAAGCATCTTGGCAACAGGTGAGAGCAATTACATATGATTTACCTAAATCTGCCTTTTCTCTTCCATATTTCCAAAACTACTAACGACGATAGATTTAAGGTTACAGCTATGCAGGTGGGCATTCTATTTGGTTCATTTATACTCGACTACTTGCACGTTGATTTGAGTGTTCAGGTCTCTGATTTTGGGATCGCTGGGGTCAGAGCAGCGTAAATTATCCCTCTTTTCTGTTAATCGTAGGCATTCTTCCTGCAGGAATGAATCTGGCCGCCACTTTGTACATAACTCGTCTAAAGTTGAATTAGGCAACTCGCACATCCGATGGTGTTGGTAGTGCAGCAAAGGCTGCATTGGTATAACTTTTAAAAAGTGTCCCAATTAGCTTTGGTGTAGTTGAAAAAAGTGCGGTATTCCCAAAGAGCATCGTTTATGAGGCTGCCACTAGCGATAGAGATGTCGGGTAAGCTAGAGCATGAATCTGCAATGCGAGTAGGAGTGTCATCATTCAAAGGACAGAATTCAGTTGAGTCCAGTTGTTCAGCTATTGCGATTCCTCTGCCATTGTTATCGAGATTGGAGTGCCATAGCTCAAGGTGTTGCTGTTGAAATCACCTAGTACGAGACAGTGTTGACTGGTGAGTAAAGGACTAAGGTTGACTTTGTATCCTGAGGGACAGCTGGACCCCGATGGAATGTAGATATGAAGATTTTATGACCTGCAGTTCAAGGAAATTGTCGTTGTTAAGAGGTGAAGCTAATTCTCGGTATTGCACAGATTGGTGGATTAGAAGTGCTAGTCCTCCGCTCGCGTTATTCAAACGGTCCTTACGTATAATGTAATAACTATCATGAGAGCTGAGAGACAAATTTGAGTAGAGTTTGGTCTCTTGTACGGCTCCAATCATGATGCGGTGCCTGTCCATTAACGCTGTCAACTCCGCCACCATATTCTGCAGTCTGTTGTAATTAAGTTGCACCAGCGAGAGAACGTTGAAAATTGAGACTGTGGGCACTGGGGTGAGATTGTGGTGCACCGGCAACTGATGAGTGGTGATGTTGTTCATCGGGCTGACTGGGGATAACTGCGAGCCCATGACTACTTGGGGTGGTGTAACCAAGTTGGTGGGGTTGAGCGAGGTGGAAGATTGTTGTCCGTTGTTCCTGAATAGGGTAGCGCTAAAATATGAATGCCACTGCCTATGATGTGTTAATGTCGCTTTCCATGAGTGGTTTTTGACAGCCGTGCTTGGAGGTTTTCCTATGTATTTTGTTGTTGCGTAATAACAAAATACATATATGGGAGAACCGTCAACCACGGCTGTCAAAAACCGCCCATGGAAAGTGGCACTTAAACCGGAGCAGATCCTAAGATGGCACCATTCGTTTCAACAGTTGCATCTCACTGAGGTGACATTTGGCTACGGAGTTTTATTGCAGACGCAGCAGATCCACGGGCCCGGATTGATTTCTATGCCAACGCGGATGAGGAGAATTGAGAGCAGTTGCGCCGATAGATGTTGCTCCACTTCAGAAGCATAGCTTTCCTACACGAGTATAAAACAACAGGTGCCTGAGTTACGCACTCCTGAATATTTGCTCTCAGGATTACTTTTTATCCACAGTAAGTCTCAGGAATTTGATTTATCACTAACGACCGGCCGTGTCCCATCCAACCATATTGCGCTACGAATGAAACCAAAGTGTTTCTTTCCGGTGAAGTGGTCTGTTTTGGTCTGATTGACTCTGACTTCAATTTAACTAGCCGAATTCGATGTAGTGCATTCTGAATAGTTTCTCTGAAGCTCCCTGGAAATTTTCCTGATATATAAGCAATGACTTCGAAGTCCATCTATCCAGATCTTAGAGCAGACTATTGACAACCAAGTTCTAAAAAATGGGCGACAGGAATGACCCAACACACCTGCCTACGTACGGCCGATGAGCCCTGTCTGGTGCAAATAACCCTAGATTTAAGCATCAGGCTAATAAGCTCGCAAAAATGTTGTGCAAAGGCAAGTGTTCTTGACCAACCCAAACTGAAATCTCCTCAAAAACTCCTACTCCTGGTCCAAAAGTTTGAATATAATTCATGATATGGGCTTCTTTCTGGGTAATGGTTTCTTTAATACTTAAAAAAGGGAATCTCAGGAAAATCGAGTCGTTGTCTCTTCGTTGGTCATCCCACTACCCGAAAATCAAACCATACTACCACCATAATGCCCTTGTCATACCTGTACAATTTGACCTAGAAAGTCGACGCCCCTTTTCCTATATATGGTATGTCTTCTTTTGTGTCTGATGTAAGTACATCATACATCGGAAGTAATTACAACGAATGAATCCAATTACACCATTCCAATTGCACTCTACCAAAGAAGACATGGAAATCGCTTTATAATAATAAAGCGGCATGGCTGTAAAGATTTTTTAAGGGGTACTAGAAATCTGATATTTCTAGAATTTGAAACAAACCAAACGCAGAGGATACGCACGTTCTCTTCTTTCGGAACAAATGAAAAGAAGCTACTTCTTCAGTTGCCAGAACAACGTAAAATTGTACTAAAGCTAATATTTATGTCTCTTCAATTTACATAACCCATCTGGAAACACCAGTAGATAATAGTTAAATTTGTCATCCGGTCATAAAGACATTTCCTTAATTTTGAATGCCATCCACACCGCGCGTCAACCTGAAATCGACTGCTTTGTTGCCGGTAATGAAAAAATCAAATATACAGTGAAACCTCTTTGCAACGAACAGTCACGGTTTCAACAAGATTGTCCGTTGCAGAATAGTGTCCATTATGGAGAGGTAGACAAAAATGTTAATTTGAAAATTTATACACAGCTCCTCAGAAATAGTTCCTACTGAAGAAACCAAGGAAGGCAAAATTGCAGATTTTGTTACTAATGTAGGAAGGATGAAAGGGAATAAAAATGAATTTGATTCAATCCTATTTAGCCGCTTTCGATTCACCGGATCTCAGAACACTTTCATACAAAGCGACAGACCGGTTCTAATTCAGGTCTCGTATGGAATCTCATCGGATCAAAGTTGAAAGTCAGTTGGTTGAAGATCAATATATTTCGCCTTTATCTAATTGTATACTGCGTCCGCTATTCGCCCCACGCGGTGAAGTATCCGTACGGTGGCTGTTTAAGTTGGCTCGGCGCAAATCCGTGTCGTTCTTTTCATCCGTGTTAGGTCTGATGCCTAGTATTGTGTTGGCCGTGAAACGAAACACAATGTAAAATCCCATACAAAATTAATTTTTATTTCATCGACGAAAATTTTCGTTTCGCTCTATGGTATTGTGTTCATAAGCGAAATTGGATGACATTCCTAGTATCCAATAGATGGCACTGTTTTGAGGCGAATTAAATTTCCCAACTTTACAAGCTGCAGTACACTATGCACAAGAGCGGAAAGTTTGACGTTCTGATATTTGGCAAGCTGTGCGTCTGATTGCGGATCTGTGATTATTGTGTTGGCGGAAAACTAAACAATATTTTTAGGTAATGTAACGTAATTGAAAGGTCTAGTGTCGAGTAATAAACCAAATGTTTAGTGTCAACGTCAACATATGTTTGTAATGTCTACCAAATGTCTGGCCAATTACAGTGACGACTGGTGTCAAACAGGGGAATTTATTTCGATTGAGTGAATTGTTTTTCGATTGTGCATTTTCCGTTGCTTGAAAAAACCAGGACAATGCCGGTCAAGAGGCAAAATTTGAACAAAATTATGCGGCTATAGGCTTTGTGGTTCACAGCGGTAATTTTAATGGATATGTGGAAAATAGGTAACTTTACCTCAACCGTTTACCAATAATTTGAGTTTAAATCACGGTCATTTTTGTTAGTATGGTTAAGGAACGTGTTTTTGCGATTTATGAAGGCTTGAAATCACATAAATTGGTTTCCACCTGTTTGTATTGTCCTTGTCTCTTAGTGAATTTGTATGTGTAAGTTGATCAATCGAAGACATGAAGTATCTTCATTCTCAAGCGTCCGTTCAGGAGAGCTAAATGTGTTTCTTGGTGACAAAATTAAGGCTATCCGCGTCTGCCAAAGAGATGGGTCTATATGCATTGATTTCCTATTATGTCCGGGACTTTTCAAAATTGTCCGTAATGAGAGGTGTCCGTTGGCAGAGGCTTCACTGTATATGTCGAGTGTCACGGATAGTTAACCCTGTTAAACTCAGTCAGTGAATAGTAGTTGTAGTGGCAACAGTAGACAAGCCACGCCGTATTTAAATACAATGGAGTGTTCGGACGCTACCTTGCGCTCACCGGCAGAATGCAAGCAAATTTTGCTCGCTTTTTTCTCCATTGCCTTTTTTTATTTGGCTTCCTTTCTCTTTATAGTAGTAGAACTGAACTTCAGTTTTATGCATCTTTTCGTGGATTCGTTTTTTGCACCTCTCATTTCCGTCTGATCGTCTCATTTTTATATTTAGATACACTGGTTATCTGTATCTGTCGCAGACATTATTTCTTTTGCATTTTAGTTGGTCTTAATTCTTATAAGATTTTCTGGTATCCAATCTATTTGTCTGTTGGTAGAGGTTAAAGGTTTTAATATGCGCAGTCAGTTTGTGTCTGAAAGATGTTCACGTTTTATATTAAATTTAATTAGTTCGTTCCGTTATTAAGATTATTTTCAGAGTGTGAGAACGTTCCTATGTTTTGGAGGAAAGATCTTAAAAGGTCACGTGCTCTAGTATCTATTGTAAAGCTGGTTTTGTTTTAATGGTTTACGCGGTGATACAATGATTGGAAATAGGTCAGAGCTTTTTTAAAGAAAAGATACTGGTATAATATAGAAGAAAGAAAGAAGTAAAAATATTGATTCGAAATTTAAAGGATAAAAGAAGCAAAATTGCGACGGTTTCGCTTCGAATTGTTACTGTCATGTCATCTTAGTTTAGATTCTTGGTGTGATAGTTTTTATAATCGTAACTATCCCAGATGGGCTAACACAGCAAAAACTGATAATTTATGTGCAACAGCAGTAAGTCCATCCATTCAAAGGAATTGAACGCTTGTTCAAATTAAATTAATTATTTTTCAAAATAATTTAACCCTTTCCAAATAAAATTAACGATATTTCAAATTAAGCTAACGATTTTCGGAAAAATATTCAACGTTTTTTTAAATCAAATTAACGATTTTTCAAAACACGTTAACATTGTACAAAATCTTTTCAATACATTAAATAATGTATTATTCGCTGAATTTACTGGATTTATTAATTTGTGCAGTCTGCAATTTCACTTTTACTCCTGCCTGAATTAAGACTCGCATCAAACACCCCTGAGAATAATTTCTTAGTGCAGTTTATACATAACCTTTTATTTCTGAGACCAATAGTTGTATCCCGGCCCAAAAACGAATGCATCGTACTTCAAGCGACATCTTCACAACAAAAAATGTTTCAAACGAAAACGAGTACGTTAATTTCTTGAATGCTCAGGCGAGCCCATTTATTATGATCGAGTTGATGAGGAGACCGAGATCGAGCTTGGATTGAGCGATTCTGCATTTGCGGTCAAGAAGCCGAAGACCCCCAGATCTGCTTTCGTACACCAGCAGATCTCTCGTCAGGTGTTGCCTTTGTTTTGCCGGTGTAAGCAGCACGGTCAGATGCTTGGCATCTTATTTCATCTCAAAATGTTCAGGATCATCGGACCCCTCCACAAGTTCAAGTCTTCTATCATCATCAGATCCTCAGAACAAGAGGAGGTAAAATATTGTCTATCCTCTTTTAATTCTTTTCATCGATAAGCCGTCACGATTTCTTTATTATTGACTTTGATTTCATCAGATATCAAAATTCGGTAATATTCCGATTGTATATTAATGACGAATTGAAATAATGTATAAAAATTAAGAATATAGTGAGTAGGAGAAAAAAAGTTAAGAACAAGAATTTAGGGCGAGGATATGGTACTCCATACCATATCTCCTCAATGCGGATTTTGCCATTTCTCCCAGATCGCCACCATTTTGCCTTTTGCCTAGAGTCTCACTTTCTCTAGGCAAAAGGCAAAATGGTGGCGATCTGGAAGAAATGGCAAAATCCGCATGTTTGGCAAATCTGGTTTGGTATCTTTAACTTTTATTTCTGCTAAGTAGGTACTTCTGAGAAACAGATGAAATAAAAACAACAAAATCAAAAGAAAATCATCACAAATTCTTCGATTTTTTCGGGTTTCGCTCCAAAAATGGTAGAATTTAAAGGCGAAATTAACACCAATTTCACCCGATATACTATATAGTTATAGCCGAGTGACGTAATGAAATATTTTGAGACTCGCGCGCGCTCGGCGTCTACAAAAACTTGAAAGTGCGCCATACCGTTCACTGTGCCATATCACTTGGAATTACCCTAGTGGAACACACTCAATAAAGCCACATCCAATAGCCCCGAGAGTCCTGTAATGCAGCTCTATACATTTTGGACATATACAGACAACGATTTTTAGTAGGCTGGTAAAATGCACAAGCAAAAAAAAGTCTCGATTGTTGTAAAGAAAATGAATATCTGAAACTCAATAGCGCAGATAATCGAAGTATGCATATCACTTCATATGCTCATACATATGCACTTTCAATAAATAAATGAAGAAAAAACACTGCAACCATTGATTAAACTGCATTCCCACCAAGCTCAACTTGTCGCAATTACCTCGTTAACAATAATGAAGTAAAGTGCCATTTTGAATTAAACAATTTATAAGAAAACATTATAAATTACAAAATTTATACGTATGTGGGATACATTTCAATTGGCGCTATATGACTTCTCAGTGGCTTCTGTAGTTGTTCCATACCCGGAGAGATTTAAAGATGATGAGCTGAGCATGCTAAGTAATTGATGAGCATTTTGTCCGATGCAATTAAATTTTTAAGTTGTCAATAAGAATAATTGTTTCTTAAATCAATTATTATTGATTGGTTACAAATGAAATCGTGATGACATTCGATTAGTAAGAATTGATTGATTGGAAGCCACGTTATTCTTCGAATTCGTATCATTTAAAGTCCACCAAAATTTTCGGCGGTCTATTGTGGTAGTACCCAGGACCTCTACATATTACGACAAAACACATTTCAGCAGATTACCAAAAGATAGTATATCCTTAGCAGGAATTTTACTGGTGTTAAAAAAGAGGGCCTTTTTCTAAAGAACAGTTTCAGCAGAAATTTTAGAACGGGTCCATATATTTCGAAACAGTGGCGGTTTACAAATATATATATGAAACCGCGGCGATTGACCGTCATGTATAAAAAGCCCATAGCCGTTTTCCGGTGTGAAACTTGAAACATGTTATACACGGTAGAACCTACCGTGCACTGCCTAAATTGGAAGTCAACTCTGACTTCAAGTTTCAGTTGTTTCCGAGTTTCACGCGGGGCGAATATTCAAGTGAATTTTTACTTTAGGCAGTACGAAACTACCCATTATACGTCAAAACAGTAATTTCACATACTATAGAACGATCTGTGAAAAGTGGAGCTTCGTCAGTTAATGGTCCCAGTATTTATCGGGGCTATTGGTAGTTCAGGCTAAAATTGACTTACATTATCGGCGAGGCGAAAAACCTTTGAGACTTCCAGGTCTGGAGAGGAGATTCCCGCACCGACTCCCAGAGCCATTTCTTAAGTGACATTGTATTTTTTTTTTGGGAAGCCAGTTGCATGACGTCTCTGGAAATCAACTTTAGTGACGAAGAAGTTATTTGGGAACATGTTCTTCATTTCTCCAAGTAGACATTCTGAGCCTGTGATCATATAGCTACGAAGTTCAACCCGCGGGCGGTTTCCTGTGCAATTTTGTTATTGTGCAACCATCCATTTGCGCGCTCGTTAGCCGTGAGTTCGCGGTTGCCACTCTACGATTCTACATTAAGGGAAACATAGGTTCAACCCTCAGCCCCGCGCGTGAATGAAAATTACCTGTGGGTACTACTAGAACTCCCACAGCGTTCCGAGCTTGTCAGTAAAAGACGGTTCAGATAGGAGGTGCATGCTGTCAACTACATCATCCGAAATCTAAAATATATGCTATTGAAACGTGAACGTCAGGCATAAAAATGCAAGAGATGGTAACGCGACTATGCCCTTGAAGGGGAATTAATAATGAAAACCATTAGACGACATTCTGCCACGGTCTTGACGTAGTCAGACCTGGTTCGAGAGGCTAAATGACACAGAGACAGGTTAGAGTTTCCGCAATTACCATAACCTTGGCCTGGAAAACATAGCAGTATTTAGGGAGACTGAAAGAGAGATGTGGGTTAATCAGAGAAAACTCTGACCCATAATCCTTTATCCGTTTTGAAGCCATCTGAATAGATTCTATTGAATTAGGCAACAGAAATACCTTCTCATCCAATTGGCTGCGCGATTATTAGACTGTCAAAATCCTTGTCAAGCGCATTCTGTTGTATTCGCTGTCATTTGTACAAATCAATTTTGAGTATTTCCTCTTTCGAATTTTGCAAGACCAAGTTACACATGCTAAAATTTTGGCATGGCCCCCCCTTTGGATTCGCCACTGCATCTACATATCATACTAATTCCAAAAGCAGAATTGTTGTTAATTGCCTTGATCCCTCCAGGGGCATCGGCGCGTCAACATCTCTAGTATTTCTATGTCTTGTTGACGTTTCGATAGCATATCTACTTTTCGGAAGTGCAGTCGCTAGCATGCACCTCCTACCGTCGCCGTCTTTATACTGACAAGCTCGGAGCACAGTGAGACTTCTATTAGTACCCACAGGCAGTTTTTAATCGCGCCGAGATTTTAACTCTGAGCTCTAGATTAGTATCGTAGAGCGGTGACCGAACGACCACGGCCACCGAGCGCGACGAATTACAGAATGATCTAATTTCGTTATTAGTAAATATAAAGGGACAGGAAGATTATAAGTAAACCGGTTCCTCTCAGTTCTCTCTCTCTCTATGGTTTTGTTTGAGATCATATTCTGGGAGAATAAATCATAAATTTTTTTATTAAATTTCGCTTGTAAAGGATACTCTCTCTCTCTCACTCATTCAAGGGCATACAATACTTCGGTTGCAGATGAGGCAAGTTGCTAGCATACACATCCCACCCATTTAGTCGCATCCTGTGACAAATCAGTAAATGTTGTATCATATTATTACGCCCTACACCACAGGCAAAAGACAATACGATCCAGCATGACCAGGGCGCGGCGCGATACGAACCCGCGAACTGGGTAGGAAGAGGCATCCTATATTGATGACATAACGCGAATTGTACTAGTACAAAAATAATCCTAGCTGCACATATTAATATGATGACTCATTCGGATTCCTTTCAAAATCGGGTATCATCGATTAGCTTTTGTAAAATTCCTTTAATAGAATTCCGCCATTCATTCTATCGTAACTATTGTCAAGACATATTCCGATGTCACCTTTAGACAACACAAAAAGGATGACATAATTGTTTACACCGGGCAGAACATCAGAAAGCATACATAATAATATCCAAGAAAATGACAGTCTGACTAACATAGCTAGCAGAGTGAGAGAGAGAGAAATAAAAAACGTTGTGAAAATGTGCGAATCTTATAACTATTCAGCTTGACCGCATTGCTTCTGGTCATGGATTGTTGAAATGACGCAATGTTTTCAGAAGCACAATCCACCTCTATGTACGATATAGTCCAGGCTACGAACGAAAAAAAAACTAGTAGAAAAAAAAATCGCATAGTTTTGAAACTTTGCACAATTGTTAGGAACATATGAATATATGCTCCAAGGTCCCCGATGATAGAGGGTCTGGAAGTATGGGGGGAGGGGATCAAAGGTCCTTTTGTTATCAGTTTTCCTTGATTATTTTAAAAAATATGGATTCTACAAAAATATCCCAAGGCCGAATCAAAGCACATAAAATTTCTTACAAACTGATATATTACATATTATAGACCATAAAATGGTATATTATACTCTAGACTAGGAGTAGGTAGCCTTTTTCTGGAAAGGGCTAATTTTTTAAATTTTAAGCTCAACAGGCCGGTTGGCAAATTTAATATTCAACTGCCTACCGGTGTGATCAACCTGGAAGAGAGGGAATAAAGTTGACCTTTGACACAACTGAATCATTGTGGTTGGGTTGTGCAAAATCCTCTCCCACCTGGATGGTGTTTACCGGACGCGTTCCAGTATCTCGAAGCACTTTGAATTAAAGTCTTCCTGGCGCAAGTCTCAATGGCATGAATCTAAACTTAATATACACGAAGCCAGATGTTCATAGCAATTCAGATTCCCGTGTTCAGTCCAACGACCCCAAAAATGTTCGGTTTTTATCACATGATCCACCTATAATCTGACCAGGAATTGATATTTTTCATTCCGTGCGGTCTGGATTATTATTCCAACTGAGTCTCCGATTCTCTTTCTCATTTATGCAAATTACGTTGCGATATAAAAAATCTTTTTTAATAAGTTATTTGCATAAATTTGATTTTTTTTCCATGAACAGTAAGTACTAACTCGCGGGCCGGATGAAAACCAGAGGCGGCCCGGATTTGGCCCGCGGGCTGGAGTCTGCCGACAACTACTGCTCTAGACCATAAAATAGTACATGGTATATGAATTGGATTGAATACAGTTAGCGACATTAAAATTTGTCAAAGTGTTCCCACTAAGATCCAGTTGGTTTGTACCAAATGGGGAAAATCCGACCAAAGGTATGCCTATCTCCGCTACAAATACTATATTTGGAATCATGCCAATATCGCACCACCCAAAAAAAGCTGGCAGGTTAAATTCGGGTGGATGGCTGCCTTGGAGCTCACTAAACTCCTCTGTAAAAATTAGTTGAATCGGATGAAAACCATGGTCTCTTCCCATACAAAGTGCCCCAAACTACCCTACTTTTTTTTATAGTTTTGACAAGTAAATATAAGAAAAAAATTGTGAAATTTTGAAATTTAACACAATTGATAAGAAAAGTCCTCTGATTAAACGCTCTTAAGACCCCGTTAGTGGGGGGCCCCGGAAGTGTCGAAAAAAAAGGGTCAAAGGCCCTTTCTTCAAGTTTTCCTCGAATATTTCGGCTTTTCTAAGATTGAATAAAGAATATAGAAAAAATCGTATAATAAATAAAATAAATAAAATAAATAACGGGCGCAACAGTCCAAATTGAACCATGGCCTCGAGATGAGTTAGCATCATCTCATTTTCTAGATCGTGACGGTCTTGTGCAGAGGTGTGTGATCAGCAACATGCTCAACCAAGTTATTTACCCCATAAATGGGTACTCATTTAACAGCTGAGTGGACTCATAGTCCAACACGTAAATCCCCTTTTTTTTATCGAAAACTACCGCATTCAGTAGGAATCGAACCGGGGCCCAGTGCGTAGAAGGCGAACGTGCTAACCGTTGCGCCATCCGGACTAATCGTATAGTTTCGAGATTTGACACAATTGATAAGAAAAGTCCTCTGATTATATGCTGAAAAGTCCCCATTGATAGGGTTTCCGGAAGTGTAGGGAAGCGTGGGTCAAATGTCCTTTGTTCAAGTTTTCCTTGAATATTTCGCCTTTTTTCTCTAAATATCAAGCGAAGAGCATGTGGAAAAAATCGCGTTGTTTTGAAAATTGACCATTTCCAACACTTCCGCCATTAAGGCCTACGCCTGGGAAATTTTAATTCAGAGGCTTCGTGGCGCTAACATTGCTATCGGGCAAGATAATAATGTAGGCATTAGCGTACGTATACACACCTATCACACTATTGAGGCTAGTGCAAGAGTGTTTCGAGGTCGTTGAATATCTGGTGGACACCAAGCTCGTCGCATCCCTCATGGCACACATAATCGTCCACTAAGCTCGGAATAATTAAAATAAACTGAACTTGGGAGCCAAAAAGGATTTGTCCTGTAAGGGTGCAAACTTCAGTCGACAGTGTTTCGGCTGGCAGCACACTGACAAGTTGTCAAGCTAATCTACAGAGGAATACTGAGTTGGTATGCAGAATAAAACCAAACCAACCACTACTCCAGATCTGGTGACGAAATCGATGCGTGTGTTTAGCGATTAAATGAATTTAAACTCGTATCAATTTCGTCAATTCCAGGTGACAAAACAAGTACGTTTCTCGGTGGTATTTGCGGTATAAAATAGTAATAAAACTGTGTCTATTTTTTGTTATAAATTAAATCTTTAAAAAACAAACTAAAGTGTTCTCTGAAATAACCGATATTATTTGCTTTCATCTGCCAAGCATTCCAATCGCTGAAGTTTGTTTCCACTTTAGGTAATATTATTTTTCATTTTTCGGCGTCAAGCTTTGTTTATGATGCATGTACATACATATTACATACTCAGGATTTATCCTCAATAACAACAATGCAAAAAATAAGTTAATTACTTGAATTCCCTCTAATTTTGAAACGAAAAAATAACCGTTATCTAACGGTTACAATGCTCATAATTACGATTCAATTTCGTCTACATGTAGTTATATCATATCACAAATGCTATCTTATCTGTTTCGTTACTTAGAATTGACGAAATCGATAGAGGTTTGCGGTCATTTGCAGAAACCCATATCGATTTCGTCGTTGGATTTGGTCGTAACGGATACGATACGGCTAACGACTTGGGCTGCTGTCACGCATGATCATCGTGGTATGTGCTGATGAAATGAGGCTGTGGATTTTCTTGGAAGACTGTCTTCATCTGTAAAATTTTGTCAAAACTTTGGTTAAGGGATGGTCGGGATGGTCTGATAACAAAAGCCAAGAACACTGGACTGTGATCTCAGTTTGCCATATTTTATTGATTCAGTTGTGTCAACGGTCAACATTATTCCTTCTTGTAAATTTACCCGTATTCAACTTCGTAAATTTTGACTAGAGATCAATAGTGTGACTTGCCTTAGCGTCAATGGGTCAGCAATGGAAACATTTATTTATGGCCCTTTTCAGAAAAAATTTGCCGACCCCTGGTCTAAGGTATAAAAGATGTTTATGGGCTTTGATTCGGCCTTGGGACATTTGTTTTAATAGAATCCCTAGTTTTCAAACTAATCAAGAAAAACTGACAAAAAAGAACCTTTGACCCCCTCTTCCCAACAGTTCCGGATCACCTATCATCGGGAACTTTGGAGCACATATTCAGGGGACTGTCCTTAACAACTGTTCAAAATTTCAAAACTGCACAATTTTTTTTCCTAATTACGCTTCTTTGGCTTTCCTAGCCTGGACTAATATGTATCTGAGTACGAGTATGTCTACCGCAATGGAAGATGCCGAGAAAATCGAAGTACGCATGGGGTACATATTCTGCAATTATTTTATTTACTCCTGCTGCTCTACATAACGTGCTACCGCAAGTGACTGTTTCGTCTTACTTTTCATCGTCATCCATGTGGCGTGATGACTTTGTTGTTTGGATGGATGAGTAAGGATACGTGAAAAAAACATCAGACGGTAGTCTCAGAGAATTGGTGATATCGCCGTTATTATCGATTTCACGACAATCGAACGTGGCTTAGCTTTAATAACCTCTTTTGTTGCGTAATGAGTAATGACATCATTCCATAGAAGAAGACACCAGAGGTGTCGCCGTATGTCAAAACCATCCATCATCATTTAAAAGAGTTAATTCACTTAAAGTATTGTTTTCATTGTGTTAAAATTCCCACGGCGCGGCGTGAATCGATCATGTTTAGTGCAGAATGCTCAAATTAATTTTCACAGTTTAAAATTGTTACCATAATTTTGAGAAAAAAAAATCAATTCGTTCAGTACTCAAGCAACTTTTCCCAATTTTACGGGAAAACTCTCAAAAATTTCGGTTATTATGAAATGAAATTATTTTTGTTTCGCCAATTAACAGCATCCACTAAAGAATTTCACTATCAGGTCGCTGACTTTAACTTCTCATTCTTGATTTTGTACTGTATGTATAGTAATTATAAGTCTTAGAGCTGGTTCTTGTATGTTTTCTGCAAAGTTATTGTGGAACCTTACACTGATAAATTGTTGCACGAATCTCACTGCATATTGTTGGATTTCTTTTAGACAGCTTAGCTATCTTAATCCCAGCTTTATCATTCCATAGACGTATCTCATCACTCTTGTTATAAATCTAGCCGGACTAGAGCTTTTGAGTATCTGAGACTATTCTCACCTGTCCTCACCATTCATGACTACTATATATATTTTTCCATGACTTGTTAAGTGTTGGTTACCTTCAGTAGACGCCGCCGCGCCGCCACAAAGCCCAACCTACACACAGGTATACTCAACAGTAAACAAAATTGGCTTGAATTCGCCTACTGTGCCTACACCTTTGCTCAGGTGAGTTAATGATGGTTAACGCCGTTGATGCCATATGCATCACGTACACGTATAGCTGTATGTACTCGACATATGGTAGTATTTGTGTTATACTCCTCTGCAAAATATGGCATAGAAAGATGACGAAAAAAACAACTAGCCGGCAAGCCAGCCTAGGTAAAAAAAATATGTTATTCCAAAAGCCAACCGTACTGAATACTATTATAACTCACTATGACTATATTCGTGATTTTGAAAAATTCTATTTGGTATGTTTCATGGGTCTCAGCTCAGCGCTCTGTTTGGGCGCTTTTCATACCTGTATGTACGAGCGGTGTGTTGTGTTCTAGTTGTGACCATTGGATCACCTGGTGGAGCCCCTCAGGTTTCAGTCTTGTGTCATATGTTCGTTGTTGTCGACGCATCGACAAGAGATATTCGACTCACCCGATTTTCAAATAACGAGTAAACTTGGCGCGTATCCGCACCTTACCTGTAACCGTGTATCGGCATTTGATGAATGAACATTTTCGAATCTACTTGTATATGTATCTATTGATTACAGAATATCGCGCATTGTCTCAATTTGTTGTGTTCTAATCGGTTTAGTGTGTGGCCCCTGTTTTATTGAACCCCTGCCATCAACCCTCGGTTACTATCTTTTTTGTTTTTGTACATATTCAATTTACGTCCAAGTGTTACGAATCCAAGTGCGATTTATTCTCTTTGATGACTTACTCTGGCGGATTAGTACGAATACGGATTATTTGCATTAAAGCAGGATTTTGCGCTCGCTAGAGCACTGGAATAATTATAAATGTGGTGCAAATGCAAATAAATTGGCCCGCGTATTGTGGTCAGGGATGACGAGCATGGCATGGAATTTTATTGTTATATCCAATTATTGTTGAGGTGTTTGGAAATGTGTAACATGAATGTCATGAACATTATTTGTGACAATTTTGTAGTAAATTTAGAGTATTCAGGAGTATCAGTTTAACGTTTTAGGAGTATTTTTGATGAAAGACAATAAATTGTCTTTTTTGGTTCGCAAGTCATCAAAATAATGTAAACAAAAAGGCGTCTATTTTAATTTATACTTTGTAAGGTCCAATTCCTATGGCTGCTTTCACACCGATCTAATCGACCGGTCTAAAGCAAACTAAACTTACGCAGTAGTATAGGTACCCTAAAGGTCCGATTCCTATGCGACGACTGGAACGTCAACAGCCGCGCGGCTATAGTCGATTTTCTACAACGAATATATAGGTAAACAGTCGCATAGCAAACGAGGCGTACTCTGTGCATTTCTAGACTAAATCGACTATAGCCGCGCGGCTGTCGTCGTTCCAGTCACATAGGAATTGGACCTTTAGGGTAGTACCTAATTGCTGACGCATATTCAAAATGTCAGTTCAAACTTAGAACATACATACAAATTTTATGTGTTTAAACTGAGAATCTAATGTATGTACGAATCTTATTTTTATCAAAAAAAAAGTAAAAAAAATCGTGTTTAGTAATGAGACTTTTAACAAAATTTTCCGATTTTCAAAAATCAAGAAATATGTATGCTGTTGTTGTTGGTCCCTCTAGGATCATGGGCGCGTCAACATGTCTTGCATTACTATGCCTTGTTGACGTTTCAATAGGTGGTGCACTTGCTAGCATGCATCTCCTATCCGAGCCGCCTTCTACTGACGAGCTTCATTATCATCGTGGCGCGAAAGCCCGTCGTCGGGGCTTGGCAGCCTGACGAGCTTGGTAGCTCTAAAAATATCCACAGACAGTTTTTATTGACGCGCCGGGGATCGAACCTATGTTTAAAGCATCGTAGAGTGGTGACCGTGATATCACGGCCACCGACCATGTCATCAGCTGGAGTAATGGGAACACGTGCCATGTAACTAGGCAAATGTGGCCTAGACTAAATCCTATTCCCTCTTCAGGGTTGCTATTGTTGGATGGAATGTTGTTGTTAAGATAGTTATGGCGGTTATCACTGGCCATTTCCTCATTGAAGCGAGGATTATTGAGGAAGCTGTAGTGATGAGGATGAGGAGAAGCATCGCCGGCCTTAACTATTTTATCGCCCTGCTCAACTAACAGAAAATCGTTCGTGACATTTAAGTATAGTCATTAATGGATACTAGACATACTCAGGATGGCCCGCTTCGAAATGTCTATACCTATTAAATTCAGTCCTTAGTTTACTATCCTGTGACGCCTTTTTTATCCAATCTCTGACTTCCGTAAGAGTACAGATTGATTGCTTGTCGACGAGCTACCTAGCTTGTTTCTAGGTTTATGTAAATTTTACTGGCGTAATCACCTGGAAATGTAATTCCCTTTTTACCTTGTCTGTCTAAACTAGATAAGCAGAGCAAAGATACGTCACGGAATCAAACTTGTTAATAGGAAGAGGTTTTTTTGACGCGCTCGGTGGCCGTGTTCATTCGGTCACCGCTCTACGATCTAGAGAGTTGAGGTTTTGATCCTTGCCGCGTACAAAAAAAAGTGCTTTTAGGTACTTACAGAGCTCCCACTGCGTTCCGAGCTTGTCAGTATAAAGACGGTGCGGAGCGGAGCAATGTTGACGCATCCATGCCCCTGGAGGGGTCAAGGCAAATAACAACAACACTGAAGGTCAGTGTCTACCACAGAAAAGTGAACTCTCGGCGCCAGTAGTTCCAAAGGGTATTCATATCAAAATTTTTGCTACTTACGAAGCATCATCAAATTAACATAGGCACTGTCTGTTGGGAGATATATTTGGCAAAGAAAAGGTCTCATGAATGGGATAAGGATTACAATAGAGAAAAAAAAATTTCCAGAGTCTGTAAGGTCCTGTATGTATGGAACGCAAATATTGGACCAAACCTCTAAAGTTATCAAATAGCGCCCAATATGGCGCCCAATATGGGGCCCAATAATTTACCGTTAAGATTGATTTTGGTCCTTCAGTGACCGAAATCAAAAATAACGGATTCGGTCACCCTAGGACCCATATCAACCTTAACGGTAAATTATTAAGCTCCAGATCTGCCAAAATATTGTAGTAATAATAAACATTTTTTCTAATACATCGTCCTTTCGTACTAAAGTATTTTAATAAATCAAAGATAGAAACCAACCGCACGTTGGGCGCCGTTTGATAACTTTTGAGGTGCAATCCTCAGATTTGTGCTTCACGCACACACACTCTGGCATTTTTTTTTTCTCTTTATCCTTATTATATTGCCCATGCAACCTTCCCATGTCGAATGTGATTTTTCCTAGTGTAGTATGAAGTTCTATGTTAGGTCCCGCTGCCGAGATTTCATAATCTTTGATGTTCACATTTTTGTGCTTCATGGGTTACACAAAATGCCCTAAACGCCATCAAGAGGCACATGTGTCAGTTGACAATAATCGGTTCTTCAGTGGCCAGCTTTTTTTCGATTCTACAACGATAAACTAGTTGAATTTTCTTTGAGGTG
Organism: Chloromyia formosa; assembly: GCA_964017055.1. Taxonomy (NCBI): domain Eukaryota; kingdom Metazoa; phylum Arthropoda; class Insecta; order Diptera; family Stratiomyidae; genus Chloromyia; species Chloromyia formosa. The sequence continues at coordinate 52,961,161 of OZ024815.1, read as the reverse complement.
ACCTTAAGGTTTTTTGGTATTCGTATTTATGCCATAAAATATGGTCGAAGAAGCCCCAAAATATTCGGCGCCCAATGTGGTATTAGTATGATTTTATCTTGTTAATAGAACCGAAACGAGCAATCGATTAGGTGTTCGGTACCGTCAGTCAAAAACCAAAAGGCCTTATAGCCTTAAAGCCATTTTAAGGTTTCATTTTATCCCAAAAACTAGTGAAAATTTTCCCTTGATGAATGAAATGGTCGCAAAAACCTGAAAACATTCGGCGGCCAATGTATGTGTCAGCGTGATTTTATCTAAAATAGTTAGTGAATCGGAAATGGGCAATCGGACAGGTGAGCGGTGTCGTTAGTCACAAGAAAAATTAATTTGCTTAAATCTCACCTTAAAAGGCTACCTTTTAATTTAATGCAACGTTAAGTTTATTAGATCAGAGATTTCGCGCCCCTACCTTATGACACCCTGTTCAAATACACAGTCTGAAAAATGTGGTAGAACCGGATCTGAGGAGGAGTGCTCCCTTCATTTGCTCGGTACTTGTCCTGCCCTGGCTGGTAGTGGAAAGATTCCGCTTGGGTCCCACAACTTTACTGATTTTAATGATCTGAAGAAGGTGAGCTCCATCGTTTCATTCTTCGCTCCAGATGGCCCGGAGATTAGTTCTTGGTTCGACATTGTTGAGTCCTTTAGTGGTATCACAATGGACCTTGTGGGGCATAGTAGATGTTTTGGTATGGTTATGGACGTTATAGTAGAAATAGTAATAAAATCACCTAAATTCAGTTGTTCGGGAACTACGCGGCAATGTACTATAACTGCACTAAGCAACGATACTTGGACCATTAAAGAGATGAAACGAAGAGACTTCTCTTAGTTACATCTCTTTTTTTCATGCTTTTGTGTGTTTTTAACGTATTTTATTTGAAAGAAAATATGGCAAGCCCATCTTGCCCAATACCCGTCTTGCCCCACTGTCCCCTATAAATTTAATTGGGAAAAAATATATGCAAATTCTCAAACAGTCTTGTAAGACATTTTTGAAGAAAAAAAGTCTTTTAAGACATTTTTGAAGAAAAAAAATAATTGTTGCTCGAGAATCCAGAAAACTCAATCAATATTGGCAAGGTGTTTTCTAGACCTTTGAAAAAGCCTCAAATCCAATGGTAATCAATAAATGTAGGTGCAAATGGAGATTATCTGCTGAAATGCAAGACTACGATGTGCTTGGGTAGATGGATAACGAATTAGTTATCAGTCCTGTTCAGAATTTGGCTTCTGATAGACGTCGCCTCCAGTTTTCTCGGTCTCAGCATCGCGTCCTCCAGCTTCGGAAGCCGAGAAGTTTACTGCAGTTTTCGTCTACGGAATACAGCCAGCGCTTTCTGAATGACCACGAGCTCTTCTACTTCTGATGTTGGTCCATTTGCACTACGTGATGGGGAGAGATCGAAATAAAAATAATCAAAGGCTCTCATATTGTTAAGGGTTGCTGGCATACAAAGACATCCTAATGATTTTATCGTCCTTGTGCGATAAGACCAGAACTTTGTGGGATATTCGATACCCACACACAAGTACTTGAGTATGCATAAAAAAAGTGAAAAGTAACATGTAAAATAGTATCACGAAATTCGCAAAAGCTTCGGCTGTTGTCAAAATTCATTAGTTACTGGATTATACCTAAAAATTCGATTTATCTGAATGAAAATGCCTGTCTTCGCAGCTTTTCACTTGCCCTGTATGCATCAACTTGAACAACGAATAATCTCTCCATTGTGACCTGATAGTACATTTTTTTTTTCGCCCAGCTAAAATACATATTGTTATGGGTGCTTCACATTCAAGTAACTAAATATGCATATACATGTATGTAGACCATTATGTCGGCTTCTTTCATTTGCTCTCTTCTACTGAATTGTTCCTACACATTTATTCTACCCGGTCACATTTATATGTACATACATATTACGTATTTTTTTTACAACAATTTTTATTCATGCATGTAGTTGTACCAACTTATATATTGTTCTGGTTGGTGCGTCTAGTGCAATTTTCTGGATATTCATATAGCGTTTGCATTCTGTTTATAATTGACGTTTTCCCATGAAATTGGTGAAAAATTTGTGGTAAAAAAATGAGAAAAGAAAAACGATAAGTCGTCTTACTGGGTATATATTAAATGTATGTATGCATGTATTTATATATAAATTCTTTTTTTTTTAAATAAAACATTCTGACATTTTAGAGCCATTGTCGAATGTTTAAGTTAGAACATGAAACATGACTCGGAACTGGTGTGACAGATATGTAAACCATTGTGTATCCATAAGTGAAAGAGAGTCGCATTATCTGAACCGGAATCTGACCGAAGCACCTGCATGGTAATAACGAAGTAGAATGCAAGCAAGCAGTCTAATGTCATTATCACTGTCTCTTACTAATTGTACTAAATTGAAAGAGACCAAAAGGCCAGTTTCTCTCAATATTCTCTCTCTTTCTCATCTGGGAAACCGAATCGGAACTTTTATTTTCCGGTTTATTTTTCTTTGAAGATCCATGTCATTCGATGTCATATGCAGCGGCACTCTCTCTCTCTCTCTCTCTCTCTCTTACTATCCGTAACATAACACTTAACATCTCTGTTACTCACTGCCATTTCCTGGATCAATATTAAAATCACAGGGACCCACCCATTCATTTCGCACTAATAATTTTGATCTAATGCATGCTTCGTTGAAGCTTATCACTTTCTATGATTTAATATCTGACATTCAAAAGTTTGAATGTCAAACAAAACAAGTTGATGTGTGCAGAGCTTTGCTCTAAATTCAGCTTAGCTCTTGCCAAACAAGTGCACATCTTGTCATCAAATTTATTCTTCTACCAAGCTTCCGCATTTGGCTCTTTGGTTCCTTGGATTTCCTACACCAGGCAGTTTTTGGATTAGTTTTGCCCGTGTCAGAAGTATAACTCAATAGTTTCTGTTGGAACATTCTTAATTATTGCTGACGCATTCCTGACCGTAACCCAGCCTCCTAAACTACAATATAGTTCCGCAACGAGTAAGTCCGAGTATCAACCACAACTTGTCAGTTCATCTAGAAGCCTCATTTCCATTAGTGGTACGATGAGCTGACTCCCAGTGAATCGGATATTCCGATTATTGGTGTAGATATGATAGCAGTTTATAACACTTTTATCAGCCTTGATGAGAATTTTACGGCCCATTAAAGCAGGTGGATGCAGATTACAATCTAACCGCCGCAAAGTCTCTTTCCCAGACTTTTTTGTGTACTGTCGAAGAACCACCATATTTTAGTCAAATTCCAAAGGACCTATTAAGGTCGTAGGTTACGTTTAGAGGTCCAGATCCATAGCGCCAAGGGTTGCTGATATGGGTCTGGATGATTATGTTCTGATTGGTCGATTTCAGAATTAGATTTTCTCCTTTCTCGTTTTCTTTCTGTTCGGGATAATGATTTTCTGTGTTTATAGTAATGCAAGTCCCTTAATAATATTAATGAGCACCACAAGTGAAACAGCTGTGGAAGGATGCATCTTACCTCCACTAGGGGCGTAGGTAGGCCGTTTTGTGCCCGGAGCACAACTCCTGTACAGGACATTACATTGTAATGCTTACATTCAGGATTATACACATCTCTTTGGGAACATCATCTGGCGAGTTGAGGTTTTTGCAAGGCTGGATACTGTTTTCTTTTCTCTGAAACTTGGAACAATTACAATTAGACCCGAATTCCTGGCCATCTACACGGATGACTCTAAGACTTACGGAGGAGTGGATGCGGGTATTTACTTAAAAGGACTGAGGATTAACTTCGAGCTCCATCTCCCTCAGGGAAATGAGCAGTTTCTTCAATACTACTATTCGTTGGATTCCAGGCCACAGTGGTTTTACAGAAAATTACATGGCTGATAAGCTTGCCCGCCAGAGGACAATCGGTGCCACTGAAACGAATCTTAACTATACATTAAGCCGCCTATGGCAGTTTTCAAAATAACAATCAAGTCCGCTGCAAGCAGCAGGGCCAATACAAGATGGCTCAGTGGTAGCACTTGCCAAACGACGAGGATGATATGGCCCAGGCTAGATCCTAAACGTTCTGTCACACTGCTCTCATTGAATAGAAAGCAAATTAGTAGAGTAGTGGGGGCCATTTAGGACACTGTTCTTTCGGCGAGTTCGTGAGGAGACTTCGTCTTCCTCATCACGACTACTGTAGAAGTTGTCAGGACGTAGAGGAGGAGGAGAGTTTTCTTTATCTTCCCTGCCACTGTTCAGCTTTTTCTAATGGGAGGAGAAAATTTCTAGTATTTTCTGTTTTTCACGATCTAGAGGGTCTTGTCAATTTAAGTGCAGCTCAGCGCTGGCCACCAGACCAACGTAAGAATCGCACGAACTACTGCTACTGCACGGCCTTCTTTACGCATTCTTCAATGTTTAACTTCCAGCTAAGCTTCGTGTCTAGAATGACACCTAAGTATTTTGCACTGGGCGATAATTGGAGTGGCTGTCCGTTTAGTTTGGGAAGGGTAAAATATGGTAAATAGCATCAGGTTAATTTTTTCCTGGGTTGACGCCCAGGCCACAGCTTGTGACCCAAGCGCTTACCATACCCAGGACCCTTTCCATGATTTGACTAATCACGGAGAGGCACATCCCCGACACTACGATCGCCACATCATCCGCATACGCTACCACTTTAACCCCTTCTCTGTCAAGCCTAGCTAGGATTTTATTGATGACAACTAACCAGACTAGCGGGGAGATGACGCCTCCCTGAGGTGTCCTTTTGCATACATATCTGGTTAGGTGCCTGTTTCCGAAGTTCGCATGAATTATTCTAGATCTTCGCAGAGCTGCTATTCAGCTGCCGCTCTCTGCTTCGACTCCCAAGTCTGATAAGGCGTCGTGAATAGATTCGATGCGGACATTGTTGGATGCACCCTCTATGTCGAGGAAAGACGATAATGTATATTGCTTATACTGAAGTCTCTGTTTGATGGTGCGCACCACCTCGTGGAGAGCCTCCACTCTTAATTCAATTAATTGAAACTTCATTAGAATAGCCTCCAGAAAAATACTACACAGTTAAGAAAATCTGGTGTAGATAAAACGTGCAATCGGTGTGCTATGGGGTCCAGCCCTTTTAGTTGTAATTACTACTCCGAAACATGATGTTGAAAAAGCATCTACGGGATACCAAAAGGTAATTCATTTCGGTTTTATTATAGTTTCACTTTCTTTGGATAACAATTTGATCAACAAGGGACGTTTGTTAGAAAAATAGTGATTGCGCCAAGCATGGTTATTTCGCATGTCGGAGAAGCCGAATTATTTTTCGCATAGTAATTATTATACAGGGTGTCCCACTTTAATATCGCTATATGACACACTCTGTTTTGTAGAAAAACGCCGCGCAAATGAACCCTCTATCTTTTACCATTACAGAGCTATTACGTTTTTCCCGATTCTTGTCAGAAAGTCTAACCTTCTAGAGAAAACTCCGATTCACCGGCCTATGGCTAATTGTATCCATAAAAACAATATTGATTCAGAAACTACACAAAATACTCGATAGAATGATACCTCAACAGTTTCGAAATTCATTCTACCGCCCGAGATACAAACTTTAAAATTTTAGAAACAATTCGTTATCAACTTTTGATGGAAAATTTTAACCCGCATTTTATAACAGGGCTTTGCACTAAGAGCTCTAGAAACCTCCAATTTCTAACCTTTCGAATGACATATAAATATCTACGACTTAGATTTGAAAATTTTCGATTATTGGATTTTGATCTGAAAATCCATATTTTGTAGAGCTTAGTACAAAGCCCCGTTATAAAATGTGGGTTCAGTTTTCTCATCAAAAGTTGATAACGATTTTTTTCTAAAATTTGAACGTTTGTATCTCGGTCGGTGGAATGAATTTCGAAATCGTTGAGGTATCATTCTAACGGGTATTTTGTGTAGTTTTTGAATCAATATTGTTTTTATGGGTTCAATTAGCCATAGGCCGGTAAATCGGAGTTTTCTCTAGAAGGTCAGACTTTTTGACAAGAATTGGGAAAAATGTAATAGCTCTGTAACGGTAAAAGATAGAGGGTTCATGTGGGCGGCATTTTTCCACAAACAGAGTGGAATATGCCCTAGTCCTACAGCGACCTTAAAGTTGAACACCCTGTATTTACATATACTTTTTTGGGATTTCATTAAACTGATGCCTGAACGCTAACTAAGCTATCGACCCGTTTCATGATGTTATTACGAAATACAAAAATAAGCATGCTTACAAATCGAAGCATGTTTCGTATACAAAAAGTTTTCCGTCGGTGTCTTTTTCATTTTTGAGTAAACTAATTGGGTGTTGTACCACTGTAAAATATATTTACGAAATAATTACACCCAGAAGGTAGATCAGATCTTAAACTCCGCCCAGGCAGATAGGTAAAGAATGCATCGTTGGGATAATATAATCGGCATATCCTACTGTTGGTGTTATTCGCACTGCGTTTGTTAACCGCGTACGATAAATATGACTTTAAATGAACAGTCACAATTTTAATATCATCACAAATTAAATTTAAACGATTACCCCTGAAGTTTCTTCGTTAGTGACATATTCATCGAATTTTATTATTATTATCCACAAAGTTTGTATTTTGTGTATATACAAAATGTCTCAAATGAGTAATAATGTAATTATTAATAAGAAGAATCAATGTTTACCAAAAACCAGATTGCTTACCTACCTATATAGTCGATGTTGAAAATGAAACTGTCAACATTTGCATCTGCTTCTATCGGATACTATAGGAAGGGAAAAATGCGCATCCACTTGCTCTGGAGGAAATTAGTTAAACAAAAATACAAACTTCTAGCCACGGTACTCATTTTAAGGTAGATTAAGTCTGCAAATATACGATTTGTTAATAAAATGCTGATTTTAAAAACATTTAGTTATGCCATCATTCAACCATTTATAGTATATGTACAGTATGGATTACGCTGTAAAGCTAATTTAATGTTGGCATTCGCGTGATGAATAACATAAACATATATGGATATGAAAATCAAATGATATTTATACTTGTTAAATATATTAGTTTATTGGTGAGTGTCAACATTGAGAAGAGTAGATTACACAGGTATGAACCGCGGTGCGTATTTCATCGAACGTTCTTCTCGGTCATACTTTCGAAGGCGGACTAATACTTTCAATCGCAAAACTCTCCCTCCTCGATTTCAGGTCAAGTACACATGCATATTGCGAGTATATGGTATGTTGTGGGCATACAAGCGACAAGGTGACGTATTTTAAATTGAAATACCTTGACTGTCATTGGAAGATGCGTTGGCGGTAATGACATTCATTTACGATTTCTAGTAAATATTTTGAAGCCCCCGCTTCTGAGCTTCTTAAATGAAATTGTATAGAAGCTGGTATTAATAATTTTTAATTATACGTTTCTTGACTCGATATTCGTCCTAGCACTATTCTCGGTCGTAGAAAAAAAATAAACACCTAAGTATCTGTGGAATTTTCGTAAAATTTTCTGCAAAGTCATGTAATTGTTAGCACATTTCTTCGAGTTCTTTTATGCTCAATCATTGCATGGACCGCTCTAGGAATCAATTTATCAATTTGCACCTAATGTTGCCATGCCTAATGATATCCGACATAATCTCAATCAATTTCATATACAGCTTTTTTTCGCTTTGTTTTTCAATTAAACTTCCACTAATTGCTCATTGACATGTACAAAAAGATACACTTCTGTATAGATACCGGGTATCAATGTCCCTAGTGGGCTCGCCCATTATGACTTCAAATTACAACGCAAACTAGTCGTATAAAATTGAATGCTTGACTTGTCATGTTGGAATTGATATCATGGATGATTTGTCAATCAAAACGGTTAGAGTGATGTTCTTAACCATTCAGTCATTAACCTTTTAATTAAACACAATCAAATAATGCCGTAAGGTGTTGGGTATTCATTTTTGAAAAGGTTTCATCTTTTTCTTGATTTGAATTCGAAGATACAAAAATGTATTTCATTGCAGTTATATTTTTGATAGAACATCAGTCATTTTGTAAAGATGTGTCAGAATGCACATACTACGCTTATGAGCCACATTCCACTTTCGCAAGATTGATGATTTTTGAGTATGTAGCACAAATATGTTCACGCTTGAATTGAAATCCACTAATTCAATGACCGTTACAACAAAGCTGATAAGTTCTGACTTCCTCAATTCAAAATTAATTTGTACATAAATCAATTATAATTCAATTTTGATGCATTCATATTTTATTCTATGACACTCGAGTGAGTGATACTAAAAATCGTCATACAGGTCTTCTGGCTTTTTTCGCACACTCTAACGTAAAAAACGCAAACTCTAAAAACTACTGCAAAAGTTTGTTGGCTCTAAACATTTTGAGCGTATGACTCATTGTGACCATGAACTAGTTCTACAACCCATAGGTGTTTTTTTTTCTCTCCTATCTTTATTCTGCAATCTTTTCTCTCACACCTTTCTGGGACTGTTCGGGGGTCTTCTGTGTTGAACTTTCGTGGTCAACCTATTGAAAAAGAAATAAAAGAGAATTTAAGAAGCAAAGAAAAAGAACTATTTTCATAGGATTTCACAGCAAATTAAGCAGTTAGTGGCTGCCTTTTTTCATTGCGATTACAATCAAGAATCACAGTGGTTTATTGAGGTAAGGTAGAGAGTAGAGAACGTGTACATGAAGACAAAAATATGACTGCCAAAAGTTGTTTAGGTTTTTATCGTAATGTACAAGGTAAGACCAAAGACTCCCAAATTTATGTTTGTACTATATGACGTTTGATGCGATCCAAACCAGTCTGAGGTTTCGGTGAAAGAAAGCCGTATATGATGCTTTTTTTTTGTGTTATTATGGCTTTCCTTATTAGTTAAAACAAAGACTTTCCAACTGATGGCTGCATAAATCTGAAGTGTGACTGTATTTGTATTGGTAAATCTAGTAATGAGAGATGATTCAAATAGATGATGATGCCTAATTTGATCGTATCATTTGTTGGGCTTGAAAACGGACCAAAGAAAGAAATGCCGAAGCACCTCAACAGTATTTCGTTTAACTGTCTATTTACATTCGTTCCTACGAGTATCTGGATTATTGTTAAATGAAAAAAAGTTTCATGTCTGTACAAACAATTTACGCTCAAAGTCATAAGAAGGAGTCATGGTGACAAAGAAAACCTGCAAGAAAATAATATGCTCTCGGCGTAATTTTACAGAATACAAGTTTATGCCAGACAATTAGCAACTGTGTTTTGTATATTGTACATATTTAATTTATGAATGGTGACTTTTGAGGTTCTAGCAACTGCACTTCCGAAAAGTAAATATGCTATCGAAACATCAACATGGCGTAGAACTGCTAGAGCTGTTGACGCGTCCATGCCCCTGGAGGCAATTAACAACAACTTTTAAAACAACCCTTGGAGTCAGTGGCGGATTCCAAATGTTTCATATACAGAACTTGGTCTTGGAATATTCGAGGAAATGCGCAAAAATGATTTTTTTAAATGACAGCGAATACAATTGGTACCTGACAAGGGTGGGTTTCTTTAAACCACGCGTTCGATGATGTTGCTGGTCTTTGCACACTAAACGATGACTCATGTGTAGCGATACACTTGAAAGGTACTACTTTTCCTTCTCTGGAACTTATTTTTGTCAATAGATTACTTTAAAATCTGAAAGGTTCGGACTGCAAGGATTGTGCATATCAGATAAATTTCCTGGTGGCCTTAGTGAGGTATTACAGAATGCCCTCTCACAACAAGCCATTTGGGCTGATAACCTAATCCAAAAAAATTCACTAAAAGTAATGTTATCATGTAAAGATTAATCCGAACAAACAGACCTTGTTCTCTTAGCAAGTAGGTTAGGTTAGGTGTAGGGGCAGCCATGATAGATCACAGCATACTTAGACCGCAAATTGGGTCCGTTGTGATACCTCCAGAAACTCTCTATACCTTACCCTAAAAACTAGGTTTTAAAACCAGCCGGTGCTAGCAATAAAGCGATTGAGCTTCGTCGATAGGTAAGATCGAAAAGTTTCTGGGGTACAAGAAGTATACGTTGGCCTCCTTCCTAGATATCGAAGGTGCTTTTAACAACAAAAAATCGGCGGCTATCACGGATGCACTCTTAAATCTAGGAATACATGACTCAATCTGCAGGCTTAGTAGCTTGCTGATGACATTGAAAATGATCTGCACAAATCTGGGTACATCGTCTGCATGTAGGCATATGTGCAGGGGAACCCCTCAAGGTGGTGTTCTCTTTCCTCTTCTTTAGAATCTGGCGGTTAATGTGCTGTCTAGGAACTGAAAGGGTTGCAATGAAAAGCCACTGCATACGTGGATGACATTACAATTCTTAGTGATTTAATGAAGAAGGTCCTGTATATTCTGGAGAAGTGGGCGAGTGAGGTTGGGCTTAGGGTTATACCGACCAAAACGGAACTTGTTCTTTTTACCAGGAGATACAGAGTATCTTCGTTTAAACCACTCCTGATAGAGGGTACACGACTTGTTCTTATCGATAAAGCTAAATTTATTGGATTCATCCCAAAATCATGCTGGAAGCCTAACATTTAGGAGCAAGTTACAAAAGCAGCTGTTGCATTATACTCGTGTAGAAAAGTAAGAGAATGGAAGGCTTACTAGTGAAAGTTCAAAGGCTAGCATGTGTACCTCACATTTTTTAATGGCAGTTATTGTGTTCTCTTTTTTTTTGTACCTATATACATCTCGGCCATATGATCAAAAATAAAATATCAAATTATTCGTTACGAAATTAGAAATTATCTACAACTATTGAAATCAACATGAAAACATTTTTTTTTATATAAATACGTAAAATATTAGGTTGGGTTAGGGTAAAGAGACTGTTGTACAGAACATACTATACACAGACAGACAGATCACTACTGCCCCACGACCTTCCTGAAATGCCTTCTCGCCAGCATCAGCAGCCCTGAGAAGCGGTTAGGTTATTGAAGGTCGGCCAAATATGTCTTGTAATATCGCCTGGTATCTTCATTTAGCCATACGATGTTAGCATGGCTTCGTGTGCTTGTCTTGACTAGGTTCCTTAATGCTGCTATAGATATTTTGGCAGTACGAAAACATCCCATTGAAGTTACCGCTGAAACCACTACGCCCCAGAATCCAGCACAAAATCAAACGAGACTGAACTTTGCTATCGTGCAAACGATAACAGACAGACAAACAGACGAGTAGACAGACAGACGGACGGTCAGACAGACATGGCTAAATCGAATCAGGAGGTGACACTGATTATTTATTTATATGCATTGCCTTACCTACGGAGCCTCCTTTAAGGTGTTACATACTCATATTTATACCCTAGACTTTTAGTATAGGGTATATTGTTTTTGTCACGACGGAAATATGTAACACCTTAAAGGAGGCTCCGGAGGTATAACAATGTGTATATATAAATGATCAGGGTCACCTCCTGATTCGATTTAGCCATGTCTGTCTGTCTGTCTGTCTGTCCGTTCGCACGATAACTTTCGATAGAATGAAGCTAGAGCCTTGAAATTTTGGTCAGATGTTGGAAGTATGATCTAGTTGGTTGGTATTGAAAACGGGTATGATCAGGCCAAGAGAACGCCTACCTCCCCTACATATGTAAAATACTTAAATGTATCCACAACTCCCGATTAAATAAACATGAAAAGCTCTAGCTTTGGTAGATTGCTCGTGAGGGTAATCTTATACTCTTTTGGAAAAATAAAATCGATCAGTTGAAAACTAACGGCAATTTTCTTACAAAGAACCCCGTACTACCCTACTTTTCAGGTTTTTTGTCCAGAACTCTTGAACAAATTGACGTAGACATCTGATTTTTGGTATGTAACCCTGAGGTGAGAAGCTGCTTGGGTTTTGGTAAGTTGGGCATAATCAGATCAAAGGAACGCCTACCTTCCCTACAAAATTTTGAAAAATTAAATATTCGTTTAATTACGATAACTTTCGATAGAATGACACTAGCGAGTTGAAAATTTGGCAGAACGTTGGTAGTAACATCCTGTTAGTTGGTGTTGAAAATGGGCAAGATCCGACCTAAGGAACCCCTACCTCCCCTACAAATGCAACTTCAAATAAGCGATAACTTTTGATAGAATGAAGCCAGCAACTTGAAATTTTGGCCGAATGTTTGAAGTAAGATTGGGTTAGTTGGCATTAAGGATGGGTTAGATCCGACCTAAGGAACCCCTACCTCCCCTAGAAATGAAATTTTAAATAAGCGATAACTTACGACAAAATAAAGCTAGCGACTTGAAATTTTGGTCAAATATTTGTAGTAGGATCCAGTTGGCTAATACTGAAAATACGTAAAATCCGACCAATGAAACCCCTGCTTCCCCTACAAAAGAAACTTCAGATAAGCGATAACTTTCGATAGAATGAAGCTAGAGACTTGAAATTTTGTTTAAATGTTTGTAGGGAGATCTAATTGGTATATGGAATGCTGGACAAGATCCGACTCAAGGAACCCCTACCTCCCCTACAAGTGAAACTTCAAATAAGCGTTAATTTTCGATAGAATGAAGCTAGCGACTTGGAAAATTGGATAAATATTTGTAGAATGGGTTAGTTAATTGATTTTGAGAATGGTCAAGATCCCACTGAATGAGTGCCAACCTCCTCTATGAACTGGCCATATAAGAGACCCACTTTTAATGCATATGGTCGTTGCCAATTGGGACTTTTGGTATCACCACTAGGTCTGTACAAGTGTAGGGTATATACGCTTCGGACTCCGGGCCGAAGCGAAGCTTCGGCTTGGCTTTTATTTACCCTACACCAAATAAGGTCTAGGGAACAAAAAGTCGCTGAGCCGAAGTGTAGCGTCCAGGGATTTAATCGTCGCCTGGCTATCGGTATACATAAGTAGTTGGTATACTTTATGTATACCATATAGTAATATTCTTTGTAGACAGGATATTACAACCCAACTATTCCAAAACTTCGGCAATTGCAGTGACTTCCGCAATGATCAGTGACGGAGGTCTTCCCGATGTGAGTGTGAGCTCCTGCTTGCTTTCGGAATAAAAACCACTTTCACCTCCGACCATGTGTGAGGAATGTGTACCAGCTCCAGGCAGGCCCCCCTGGTGCTTCCAGGGGTACACCATACCCATAATTGAACAACAAACATAATAATAGCTTCCATTCGGGCTGACTTAAACGGGTCTGAATTGTTAATAGCCCATGCTATTTCACCATTCAAGAGAATAGAATCAGAGTCACCAAGGGGCTGTTAGAGAGTTATCTGGTACTCTCATCAGGGAAGACCTCGATAGTTTTTTCACTAGAGGCCTTCCTCGTCGCATCTTGTTTCACAAATAGCTTGGTATGTTTGGAGGAGTGGATACAATTTTCCATAGTCTCTTAAGTTTCTCTGGACTCCTCAACTTGTTCACAGAAAATCCTCCACGGCTCTTGCCTAACCCTTTTGATTTGGGTTCTAATTTTTTATTTTATTAAATTAAGCAATCAGAGTCTAGCCCTGAGGACTTCTTCTGCCCAGGGCGTTTAGCTTTCCAATCCGAGCGTTCGACCAGGGCGGTTTTCTCCTTCCTTTATGCCTGCTAACTGAACAGGATTTGGTGGCAGAATTATCGAGTGCCATAGCGTCCAGCTCCTGCCTACTACATGGCTGGCACGGTCAAGAGGTAGTGGCTTGAGACAATCTCTAAATGTACTCCAGTCAGTCGGTTCTTTTGCGATTTCCGAAGATCGAGTTTTTAACGCTTAACTCGCTTTAGAATGCTATTTAAAAATTGGCGGCAAGTTTAACTGCCATTTCCAAATTGTACACCCATATTCGAATTCCACAGTTTCAAAACATTAGCGTAAAAAAACTCATCTGAAGATCATCCGAATTCCAATCTTCCAACGCACAGAAAATAGCTTGTTCGTGAAAACAGCAGACATCCACCAGAGACTTTACTATTTAGGAAAAACTTGTGCAAAAATGGGAACACTTAAGAATATCTGTAGGCTCCCCTGTAATCGTTTCAAATAAAAACGACAATTTTACAATTACTGACCATATACACGTACGGATTAGGCGACATACTACACACTGCTAGTCATTTTCAGATCGATTAACGCTCACGCATTCTAATAAGAAACAGATACTTGTCAATATCTTCGTTGCATATTTATTATTGTCGCCGTGCCGTTGTTTTTAACAATCCTTTACCATATTGGTGCAAGAAGATTATAGTCTGTTCGTTTGTTATATAATTCAGAATGCATATGACGTAAAACGTGTGTAGACGTATGATTTCTTGGGGTGAGGAGGAGGAGAGGCAATCTGAGTATAATTTTGGAAGGAAGTACTTATATGGAACTGCAGTTGTCTTATGCAAATCGATACGTAAAATGCAACTGGTAGCTCACTAATCAGAGAGAGAGTGAGAGGGCGGATGCTATCCGGGAAGTACAAGAAAAACACTGCTGCGGGTACCCATTAGCACAATACTTAATACTACCATATGTGCAGGGTGCCATTATGTAGTGGCGCGAACGGTGCGTTATTCTAAAATAGAATTCAAAAGGTACCCTTAAGCTAAGGTTTTTGTTTTTGTTTTGCCCATTTCGGTTTCACACTGACCCAACATTGGGTGCGGAATATTTTTGAGCTTTTGCGACCATTTTGCTACTATTTTCAATGGTAAATATTCACTATTTCGTGGGATAAAAGAAAACGTTAGGTAGCTTTAAGATCTTGGGCGCTTTCGGGTTGCGCCTTTTGAGTAACGATATTAAGCGCCTAGTCGACTGGCTGTTCCGGGTTTATTGACTAGATAAAATCAGACTGGTCCCACATTGACTGCCGAATATTTTGGGGCTTTTTCGACCATTTTTTTTTTCAACTTTTTGTCCTATAAAGCGTCATCTCTTGTGGGGCGTAGGGCGACAACAACTTCATCAGTCATCTGTATCGGTTATATGTAGATGAATTCGCCAATTTGAGTGATGTTGATAACAAATACAAGCCTTAGTGAGGCCTGAGGCTGAGCGTATTGTCGTATAGACCATCCTAAGAGCCAATATCTCCACAGTAAGTAACAGGTTTGACGCGCGATGAGTAGTTAGTTACAACCGACACAGGTGCCTGCTGATGGCGCTTGTTACACTGTGCCTAACCCGTGAAGCGCAAGTGTGATTCTCAAAAGTTATCAAACTTCGACATTGGGACCTATCGTATCACCTGAATGTGACACGACAATAGGGTGAATCCTATTCTACAAGGAAAGGGTTTATGGATGGATTAAAAGGAAACAAATTTGGCGTGGTCTGCAAGGCCCTGTATGCGTGAGGCACAACTCTTTCGACGGAACCTTAAAAGTTATCAAATGGTGCCAATTTGGGGCCCAATAATTTACCGTTAGGGTTGATTTGGGACCCATGGTAACCGAACCTTTATGGTGTACGGTTTCATCACGTAATTTATAAGGTAAAACTTTAGCTGCTACACTCAATCTGAATAACAGATCTTCCATTACTTAAAATACATTAACTAAATAACTTAGCAAGGGAAAATTCAAAAGCTTCGTAAGGTAGATCTCTGCTCGTTGCAACTGATACTCTGAAAAAAAAGGTCTGTAGTTTGTCCCGCAAAATTAGATAAATTGTTTATAAACCCTTAGATCCGCAACTGGGACGGGAATGCTGTGCATTTGTCCGTTGGTCCGGGCACTTCCCGTGGTCCGATCTTAACCGAATTCGATATGACCCCAAGTACGGCCCGGTGGCAACAATTTCGGTTATCGACTGGACTAACGGTATATTATGTTGTGTTCAAATCAGAGTTTCTTGTTCTCTCTCGTTCCTTTCTCCAGACATTTCTAGTGGTCCGATTTCAACCAAATTTTATATTGTACATAGATTCCTTGGGTTATTTTAGTCATCACCCGTTGACGTTTTGGTGTTATTGCAGGTGCGCGTCTAGGTATATCTAAGCAAGATGGATGTCATATTAATGGGGTTTGTAAGGAAAATGTACTAAACTACTGTTGAGGGTATTCTTAGTTCTTTGGTCAGGAAAAGAGAATCTTTTTGGGCATGAACTGAAACTGAAACTAAACCTAGCAAATATTGGAAATTTCTGGATCGGGGTGATGACAGCAATCCTCTGGACGTAAGGGACTATATGACTATATAGGAAATAAAGGACTTAACGGACATTAAGGACCGAAAGACATAATGGTCTGAAATGCAACTCAAAGTCATGTCAAAGGCGCATTTAGAAGAAGAATTAGTTGTTTGGGGATGACATTTTTGAAACGTAATCATAGACAACTTGAAGGCAAATGGATAGAAATGAAAATGTGCATGGGACGGACCTAAAGTGCCGATGAATATCATGGTTTTTTTTTGTGTCATTCTAGTATGTATATCTCCATATCGAAACCATATCCATGGTAAGAAGAATAAAAAAACGAACAGATTCATTCTCGGGTAATTTCTGATTTTTGCAACTGTCATTTTCAGGATTTTTTAAATTTGTGGATTCATTTTAAAAACTTCTTATTCCGCTATATTATTTTTGACGTGACAACGTTTATGGGGATTGTGTCAAGAAAATGCGGGACGAAAGTGGAATTGGCTGTTGACACGAGCAAACTTTTGAACGTGAAGTGAAATCTAGGAAATACGGGTGTCGTCTCGGGGTGATGAAGCTTATAAACTGGAGTGTTGTTGTAGGAGCTTTTAACCCCATGGTGTTGAGATTAGCACATTTCTTGGATAGGAAGCGCACAAAGGGTGTTGTCTGTATCGGGTGCTCGGGCCAATGCACTGAAGTGTTGTTGAAGGTGCTTTTAATCCTATGGTGTTGAGATGAACACATTCTAGGATATGAAGTTAATTCTTGAAAAAAAACGGGTGTTGTCCGAATCGGGGGGGGGGGGGGGGGGGGTGTCTTTTAACCATATGTTGTTGAGATGAACACATTCTTGGACATCGGGTGAAACCTTTACGAGTGTCGTCTAAATTGGGGTGGTGAGGCCAATGCAAGAGAGTGCTGTTGATGGTCTTTTTTATACTTTCGTGTTGAAATAAGGATATCAAAGCGATATTGTGGCGATACCAAAGCCATACGAAATCGATATCGAAGCGACATCAAAGCAATATTGAAGCGATCTCGAAGTGATGTGAAAGCGGAATGTTTGCCAGAAGACGATAACCCTAAATAGGGGAACAGAATTGCCAATTGTGAAACAAACATATACATACATGATCTAATATTTTTCCCAATAAGAGGAAAGTTTCTGTGTAATTTTTTAAAAATATTATTTCAAAACCCTTTGACGTTGTCATGCAAAAACTTAAGCAGGTACAGCCCGTGGATTGTTTTTTATTAAAACTTATAAGTCATGAGCCATGACCATCTTTGAAATATGACCTGAAATAATTGTAGACTTTTTTCTGCTTCTTTCTGCTTTGCGTAACCGTAATTATTGAATAAGCTGATTTGAACCAAATGTTGGCTTCGCTGTAGAGCGGCGATAATTTATTAAATTTGACTTCAAGAGTAAGTCAAATTTAATAAATTATTTTACAACTCTTTTTTTAATGAAAACATGTAGACGAAATTGCATTTTTTTTTTTAATGTTGGGGTCGCGAAACTGTTTTGTCTTTTTGTCTAAATGCCTGCATTCACCTTGGTTCGGTTTTAAGATACTCAGATAGACGAAAATACTCCTTATACTGTTGATGAAGGAAAATTCTTCCATGCTCGTCATTCCTGAATTAAATCATACTCGTCGTTCCTGAATTAAGTCTCTTGCGCGCATTATTAATGACTTAATCCGCGAATAATTTGTACAAAACCCTATCGATGGATTTATACAAATGATTGTAGCCTTAATCACTGAAGTTTTGCCGTAATATACAATAGTTTAGACCCACCGAATACCATCAACCAACCGTCCGTACTGGTAGCATATAAATATCCAGCAAAGGTGCTTTGAATTGACCCGACAACAGTGGAAATAAAGAAGTGTTTGTGAATTGTGTAACGACTTTTACCGAGGAACATTGACGTGATAATCACGTCATGGAAATGGCTTTGATGTGAACGAGATTTATATACATAATATTTTGTTTCAAACCGTGAACACCCAATAAATCATACCAGTCATGTATAAAATCGACGATGAATTTCGTCCGGGAGGAGGACGAGTCTTTGTGAAAGCCACTCAGGAAAATAAAGTGCCCGTACCGGAGCGAAAGTCTAGCTTGAAAAAAATCCCGACAACTGTTGCGAAAGGTCCGGCCATTACAACCAACTTGGATGATCGCAACATTCGTTTCCAGCACGAGGTGAAGCATGAACGAACTGTTCAGGCGGTTATAACAGATTATCCTCCGAATTATGCACAACCGGCGTCCAACTTGAGTGCATTGCCGAGCACGTCTAATAGCAGCACCGAAGTGGTCATACAAAGAGGACACAATGGCTTATATCCGGGATCAGGACTAACCGAAATACCGAATAATGTGAATTCACTTCAAGCGGTTACCAGCAATAAGCGCGTCTCTACCGAAGTGTTAGGTTCAAGTTTGGAGACTACGAAAACATCACAACGTGCACCAGATGGTCATCGTCGTATCACCACACATATTGTACGCAAGGTGACTACCATGAGTCGCGCCGAAGAGCGTGCAAGTGCAGAGGATATGATGCATAGAGCCAAGGATGTACGCACGACCGAAATTGGATACGAAGTGACACGAGCCATTGAACCGAAACGCCCTAAGGTAATATACATGAACGATAGCAAAAACGGTTGTATAGTATTATTAAGTGCGCAATAAAGCGTATTAAGTGGTCTGGTAAATGACATATCATGTCCCGCAAGGTTCTGCTTCAGGGCCTATTGTGTTTTCTTCGTAGATAAAGTGAACAATACTATTGGAGCTATCCAATCCATTTCAACTTTCCATAAACTCTTCGCCTTCAATCATCATTTATTTGAAAAGGAAAGTTTTGTTGAGGTTGCACTAGTTCTCCTTGCCGCTAGCTACAACATATTCTGACCATTTTGGACACTATTTAAACTCGTTGCAAAGACTGAAAAGAAAAACTGCCGAAACCTCTTTGTCGTTGTAGTTCCTACATCTGCCTCTTCGAATCGTACCACAAAGCGTTACGAACACTTTACGCAGAATATTGGTTGTTATACACTTTTACGGTCATCCAGTATGACCATATTAAATTTAGTTGATTTCAAATGACTCTTATAGCCAACTGTCGTTTTTTTTTATTTTATTTTTTTTTTTCGGTAAAATAAATTCTTTTTACTTCTCGCGTTCTTATGAGATCCATCTGACGCAATATTGATTTACGTGTACATAGATTTTAAGAGTTTCAGCAAAACATTGATGTGTATATTCAAGTCTGCTTCTCTTTATGGGCATAACTAACTTATGACGTAACTGTCATATATAGAGAGATCTAGAGAAGGAATCATGTTCAACAAATAATCGACAGAGGTGGCACACACTTTGATTTCCGTTGAATGAAAATTGCATCTCAATTGGACACAGATATACTTACACGTTGCCTTATCCACACACAAGATACATGCGAAACCGATTGAATAGCATACAAAACGAATTATTAATTTCTAGAATTAAACATTTTTATCGGTTTTATACGGTTACAATTGACCACTTAATTGTTATTTGATCATTTTGTACTGAATATCTTGTGTGTTCAGATACACGTCAAAACGTAAATATTAATTGTGGAATTTCGGTACATTGTTAAATGATTTTCTATTATATAAAGTCAAAGTCTTCAAGAATTTGCCATAGTTCCAGATAACGTCATTCGAATCAATGTTCAGTCAGATCAATGTTGCAAAAGCAAATATAAATTTGAAACCCATTGAAAAGGACAGGTTTTACAAATGAGCAAGATTCTATCAGTAAATTTTATTCGAATGAATCAGATAATCGGGAAAACTACTATTTGACAACTAAGTTCATTCTTGAAGACTTGTTTTATAATGTTTACATTGACCTATGATACTGGTTTGTGCATCGTTTGAAAATAAATCACGGTTATGACTTCAGTCACTTCTATTCAGCATAAAAAAGTGTTAAATTTGTTGAAGATGATGCTTGAGAGGCTCTTAGTTCTTTTTTGACGATATTACGTTTTGAAGTTATTAAATCTTCCCTGCACCTTGCTGGTGTGAAATCCTTGAGTGGTTTCTAGACACAAGATCAACTTGACCTGCGAGACAAGCTACTAGGCCTGCTTTGAGACTAGCCACGATATTTACTATGAGCCCAGCCACGAAACTTGCTCCGAGACCAGCCACGAGACCTATTGCGAGATCAACCACGAGACCTGCTGCGAGACCAATCATGAGATATGTTATGAGGCCTGTCGTTAGGTACACGAATAGTTCGTCTCAAAGCTCGTCGCTTGGTTTGTCTCGCTGTAGGTCTCATAGCCGAACTCGTGGCTGGTCTCGCAGTAGGTTTGGTGACTCGTCTCGCGACTTGTCTCGAGTAGTCATACTTGTTCAAAACTGGACCTGGACTTTGGGGCGACCGGTAGCGTAATGTGTTGAGGCATCAGTCTCATGTTTGACTACCGGCGTTTCGGGTTCGAATCCAGTCCACAACGACGTTCGTGGCCATGGATGTGCAGGAAGTGCATGCTGGCAACTGCATTCTCCGAAACCAGTTTATGCCAACGAAACGTCAACTGGGCCACATGAAACAGTTGACGCGCTATGCCCCACAAGGGGTTAGGGCAATTGAGTAAAACTGGACCTACTTGTTTCGACCTGGGCTCAACGCCCAGTTCCGGTAGGTACGATTTGCAAAATATGTAGGTCACCAGGTTTAGGTCCAGGTAGATATGTAGATCTAGTCCGGGTAGATCCGCAGATTTTGAAAGGACGGAAGATCAGTGCTGGGCAGGTATGTATCCAGATCTGGGTAGGTTGCTAGGTCTGGTCTGGGATCTGGGTAGACCCGCAGGTTTTCAAAGAACAGAAGATCTGTGCTGGGTAGATACGCAGACCTACTCCTTCCTTATCAATGCAGTAGGTCTGGTTAGATACACACACAGATATTGAAAGAACAGAACATCAGGAATAGGTCTGGGTATGGGTAGATTAGATATGTCTTTCTTTGATTTAACAATTAGAAATTATTGATTATTATTTTTAGAAAATGTACGTTCAGTTTTGCTGAAAAAAAAACTGGTAGAGGGTTGCTTAGGTCGCTGATTGCGATCCAGAATGCAACATTTTCTTTTCGTTAACACGACCGATCAACAATGAACAAAATATTCGTTCCAGAAAATGTCAAACAGCACTCTGCAACTGTATGCATAATGTGCTTTCAACTTCTATCATGCTTGGAGTCAAAAATCCGTTTCCATAGTTCTCCTCGTGGGCGCCCTCTGGAGCGGCAGTGGTCGTTAACCATTGCTGACCAAGTCAAGCCGCCAGTAATGCCGGCGCGATGATTTGGTTGAGGTAAATTTCCCCCCTGTAGTGTGGGGCGTAAGAATAAGACTACAGCCTTTTCCTTTGTCGGCCTGTCGTAGAAACCGAGAAACAAAAGAGAGGATGTGTATCTTTTATATGGTAACGAAACGTCAATTGACGCGCTATGTCCACTAGGGGTTTAGGCAGAGTAGCATACTTTAATCTTTATTTTATCCTGAAAGAAACCCAACAAGCGCTTACAATACAAAATGCTTTTCTACAATAAAGATTGGCTGCATTGCAAATGTAAATGTCAATCGGTTTAATCTATTTCAGTTCACAAACCTGGGGTAGGTCTGCCGATCTAGGTTTTAGAATCTAGGTTATGTGCCGTACCGGATAAGGTCCGATTCGATCTGCAAAATTAGCGAATCATACCATGACTAGTCTCGAGGCTAATTGATCTTGTGTCTAAAAACCACTTTACGATGAAAATTAAATAGGTATAGTACCCTCTTCATTCCTCTTTTGTTTGTGTTTGCAATTTCAAATATTCTATGTTCACCCACCACTTCCGGCGACTAATGCTGCGTCCCCATGGAGCGACAGAAGTCCGTCGACAAAAATCGAATGGGACATAAACCCGTGTTTGTTTACACGTGTCAACAAAATTTTTAACATTTGCAATGGCGTCGTAATGCGAGCAATACTCGGAAGTGCACGAACGCAGTTTTGCAATGGCGTCCCAATGCGAGCAATACATGGAAGTGCGCGTACTACTCAGACGAGCGACAAAGTTTTGATCAAAACGTTGTCGTTCGACTGAGAAGTCTTTGTACACTGTTGAAAGTGCTGTTCCCAAATGAAGATTTTGTCGGCCGACTTTTGTCGTTCTACAAAAATCGTTTCATGGGAACACGGCCACATATTGGAAATTTATCTTTTCCCATAGCATTTGCCTCTTGATGGTGTACTCTAGATCTACGCCTATCATTGCCCTGAGAACTTTATGGTCACATTTCCGACTCCGATCTTCAGCGAATTCTTTTTGCTGCTGTTACTTATGGGAAGGGCCTCCGTTTTTGTTTGAGCCTATTCTAATAAACTTTTTTACAATCCCAAGTTAATAGTACACTTCGCATGAGTCGCAGAACAAGACCAAGGCTGGAACCTTTGGCTAGTTTGACGATTGAGTTAGTCTCATGTATGCTGAATCTTCTGGGTATCACAACGTGGTGGTGCTATATGTGCGCCTTACTTTTCTCTTTCAAGGCAATTCGTCGAATCTAGAACCTTGAAGGAGCTAAGCTGTGTGTATGTTTTCTGGTTCGCTTGCAGTTATTTCAGTTTGCTTATATGGAGGCATTCCTCACATCCGGAGTATTCTTTGAACAATTGACAAACTCTGGGACCTATTCCCCGAATAAATTGCAACTCTGAACTTTGCATTTGCACTTTATTATCCATCCAGTTTCTCTCGGTCATTTAGTCTATCCTTTGTTGTTACTCTGGCGCTGTACACGCAGCTATAAAACATCAGATCCGTTGGAGGTGTTTTGATTCCACTAGGTTAAAAAGGCTGGCTTGATGTTCGGTGTACACATAGGCCACTGGGTCCGTGGTGACGCCACCGGGAACTCTGCAACTGGAGACCTGCCGGAGCAGACAATGTAGATGAGTAGCACTTGCTTCTTTTAAAGTCCTTTAAATCAAGACAACAAGTAGACCTAAGAATAACTCCCCATTTTCTAGCAATGACGGAATAGGTACAGAGCAGATGTAGCGCACTTTTTCCCATCCACGACTCAATAATCTCTCTGACAGAAGTCGTTGTAATGAAGCTTCTATCAGCTACGGAACAGAGATAATCTCCGCAGTAGTTCAAATGTGCTTCCTTCAGCATTAATGGTGTGGAGGAGCAAAAAAAAAATGTGGGGACCTCCCTATGTGTATGTGTCGATCAGAAACTAACGCCTTGCAAGATAAAAGCCTTTTCCGTAGTCCCCATTATTTTTAATTCGTTTGTATATACGCCAACCTTGGATAGCTGGACCCCCTTTAATGTGCGGACAGGAGTTTTTTTAAGTTTCGGTTTCTTAAAATTATCACCATAGAGTCCCCACGAACTACTTTTTCCACTACTAGTTCTTTCTTATATAAATTAAGGTGCTTATTATAGATGACCCCATTTGAGTCCACCGCAGAACATTTGGCCCTCTTGAACTATGGAACATTAAGCTTTCTACCAGCCTAGCTTTTGCTGAAAGGACGCGGTCCAGAAACAGATTTATTTGTCTACGAGTATATACTGTTTTCAAAATCCTAGTTGATACGGAAGAGGGAACACCACTTCTGGAAGCATTTTTCCGGTATTTAAGCTGTCTGAATGTTAAGATGTCTGGGTACAATCGTTAATGCTTAATAGTGGAAAGTGAGCTGATCCTGTCGTAGACTGGACTAGATTCTGAATATTCCCTAAAACAAAAAGTGGTCCCCACTGCACAGACGGGGATGAAAAGCAGCCAGTGCTGTTAGCATAGTGCAAGTGAGATTACATTTATTCGACTCCATCAAGTAATATCGGTCCCTACTTCTCCTTGAACTAGATCCTTGCCCTTCTACTAACTTAATAAACACGGGAATAACGACTTTCCCGTCGTAAGATAGAATGTTCAAATACGTAACGCATAGTACGCACAGCGACTCTTGAATAGGTTTTTTTGCGACTCGTCATAATCTCACCTGCCACGGCTCGTTGCAAGATACAGAGAATACCTACAAAATTCTCGGCGACAATGAGTCGAGGCAGGGGAGATTTTGGCGAGACGTAAAAGAATCTATTCAAAGAATCGCAGTGCATACTAGGCGTAAGTGATGCATCCTCAAATATCATCCACATCGTTGAGTTAACCTCACGCTAGTTTTGGGTTATTATGACGGGATCATATATCAGCCGGACAAACAGGAAACTTCCCCCGTTCTTGTCTGTTTCAATAAATTGTATAATTACGTTGATTTTATTTAGTCTTATTATAGCTTTCTTGCTTAAATTAAAATCGTTTAAGCTCCGTTCTATTGCATGATCGTTAAATGGATCGTTTTGATCAAGTTTCACGAATCATAGATTTCATTATACAGAATTTGCTTGATGCGCGCATATAGTTCTTGTTTTATAACTGTGTTAAAGGCCAAAATTAAGTTAACGTGTTCGTATTTTATGCTAATTATAATCGAAACAGTTTTGTACTCCTGAAACTAACTCAAGCCTTTAATTTTATCCATTTTAGATCTCCGATATCGTTGTTGGCAAGGAAGACAATGTATCAGCTCGTGATGCTCTACTTAGATGGGCAAGAAGATCGACAGCACGCTATCCCGGTGTTCGAGTCAATGATTTTACAACATCATGGCGTGATGGTTTGGCGTTCTCTGCATTGGTTCATCGTAATCGACCGGATCTGCTTGACTGGCGAAAAGCACGATCCGCTCGTCCACGTGAACGTCTCGAAACGGCCTTCCATGTTGTTGAAAAGGAATACGGCGTGACACGTCTACTTGATCCCGAAGGTAAAATTTTCTAAAATTCTTTTTTTATTGCACTACTAACTTTTTGTCTCCATTCCTCCCATTTTCAGATGTCGACACAAATGAACCCGATGAAAAATCTCTGATCACGTACATTTCATCATTGTACGATGTATTCCCAGAGCCACCAGCAATTCATCCACTTTACGATATGGATTCACAACGTCGCGTCCACGAATACAAGGAACTCGCACAACAATTCCTCTATTGGTGTCGCGAAAAGACCGCCAATCTACAGGAACGATCATTCCCCTCCACATTTATCGAAATGAAACGACTGCTAAACGATTTAAATCGTTTCCGTAGCGACGAGATACCGCCAAAGAAACGCGAAAAGACAAAATTGATTCAAATCTACAAGGAGCTTGAGCGCTATTTCGAAAGTATCGGCGAAATTGAAGTGGACGCCGAACATCAACCCGAAGCCCTTGAGAAGGCATGGTATCGCCTTCAGTCGGCCTTGTCCGATCGTGATCATATCTTACAGCAGGAAGTTGAACGGCTTGAACGTTTGCAACGTCTAGCCGATAAGGTACAACGCGAAATCAAGCATACCGACAAGAAATTGACCGATCTCGAAGAACGAATAGACGAGGAGGGTCGACGTATTGAACGATTGCATCCGGTCGATGCTAAGAATATTGTAGAAAGTCTCGAAACCGAAATACGACATTTGGAGGAGCCTATACAGGAGATGAATCAAGATTGTTATATACTTAAGGAGGGACGATATCCGCAAGCGAGTGATTTACAGAAGAAAGTCTCGAAACTCCATCAAAGATGGTCTCAATTGCGTACAACATTCCATACAAATTTGGTACAGAAATTAGCCGGCCTTAGATACCCCGTCCACGAGACAACAATAACGCGTCAAACGCGCACCGTTGTCGAAGCCAGACAAATAGATACGAATCCGTACTTTAGAGATTTACAGGAATATACTGAATGGTGCCAAAATAAATTGGTGAGTATGTGGAATATGTTGGGTTCATTTAAATTGTGGCTGAATAGTCCTTTATTTGATTATGTTTGGTGCTGCTAAATTAAAATTGGTTCCCGGATCCTCTTCTTTGATATTTTTGTCCTTATCGTGTCTAACGCTACTACTAGTTCAGCTTAAGTAATACAAATACTACCGCACTAGCGGCAGTGAATTCCCGTGCTTGCTCATATAAAAGCTATGGCTACCAATCGGTATAGAAACCGCTACGGATTGTGTTTGTGACATGCTCAGTAGTCATATAAGACATAAGCTCCGACTCCTTCCACTGAGCCATTCGAAAATAGTCCTTCAAAGGAGTATGGTGCCTCAGGTCAGCTCCCCTCGAGTGTGTAATATCTCCATAGTGGCAGTATCTCATTAATTCTTTCGATTGCCGCAACCCTGGGAAGTTTCCTCAATAGTGTTGACGTAACCTTTCAGACCAGTCCTTGATGATTGGCCTGGCTGTAGCTTAGACCACAATAGGGATCCGGTCTGAGAAAATTTGATGATGAACCCTGTCTAGGAAGTTCATCCGGTATTTCATTCCCCTCAATGCCACGGTGACTCGGGACTTAATACAGAAGGATTCGGTTGTCGGTCGCCAGACATGGAAGAAGTTCATGACACTCTTGCACCAATCCTGAAAATATCCTATACGAAGAGAGAGCTTTATTGGCCGCCTGGCTATCTGACCATATAGCAATGTGTTCGCTGCGAGGTTTCTTTTCCAAGATTATCCTGGCGCAGACCTCAGTGGCATGGTTTCGGCTGGGCCAGGTACCCGTAGTGATTGAAATCCTGGTGTTGTGGCCAGATATTCCAGAACCACTTTCTGTTCAGTCTTAGAACCATCGGTGCACCACATGATACACCTGGGATCTGGCCAGGGATTGCCATTCTCTCATTCCGTGCGGTCTGGGATGAGGGCCAATAATTCATTGTCGAAGCATAACTTCGTGATCATATAATCTGATCTAAGGCAGACCTGTAAGCCAGGAATTTGTTTCAGAATGCCCATGTGAGCAATATCACTATCGCATACTTCAGAAATTAGATGTACCCTAAGAGCATCGAGCGCTGTTTTTTTTTATGAAAATATGCGGGGTTAAGCCAATGAGCGCCTCTAGAGCAGGCGTTGAGCATGTAAGCATAGCCCCAGTTATCCCGAGACAGGCAAGGCGTTCTAATTTGTTGAATTTGAGTATGGCTGAGCTTTGTTTTGCCTTGGGTCATCATATCAACGTGCCTGATATGTGGGCCGAGCCGCTTCTCGATAATTTTAAGGAGGAATGAGGTTAAGCTAATCGGTCTGTAGGATTTGGGTAAATCCTCCGGTTTGTTACCATATTTGGGTATGAAAACCACATGGACTTTCCTCCATAACTGTGGTATGTACTTTTTAACTTTCCTTAAAAAGACTTATCCACGGAGTGATGATAGTATCAAGACAGCTCTTCAAAAGCGCAGGGAAGATACCATCCGCTCCAGGAGCCTTAAATGATTCAAAGGACACTATATCCCATTTCATTTTGTCTTTTTTTTAAGATCATCTCTGATAGCCTTAATAGTTGATCATCCAAGACTCGGTGGTTATCAAGTTGTGAGATCCAGAGATTTCCCTAATAGGATCGACCCCGGAAAATGAGTGTGGAGTAGTAGCTCAAGAGTTTCCTCCTTCAGTGTGAGATCCATCTGATCTTTTTAGATGGCCAACACCGTTAGTGGAGTCCTTGGACAGATTTTTGTGAAGGCGTCCTGTTTTCCGGAAGGGATTGAATGCCTTCGCAATACCTCTTCCAGCATTCACGTTTTGAGTGCCTTATAATTAATTATATTCCCTGAGAGCGGTTCTGTAATCGTCCCACTGATTTAGACGATTGGCCTCATTAAACTTCTTCCTAACTAGTACACGCTTGCGGACCAGCTCTTCATCCCACCAGGGCACTCTTCGTCCTGGTTTGAAGTTGCGTGAGACAGTACCGTAGTCTCTATAGGAAGAGGACAACACTTGGTTAAGTTGAACTGCCGCTACTTCATCTATTGAACTAATAGTGGTAATCAGCGAGTCAGCCTTCAAGCTGACTAGCTCACGAAACTGATTCCAGTTAGTCTTTCTGGAACACGAAGATGTTTAACGGAGTTCGGTTTTTCTTTGGATATCGAATCTAATGTGTTTGTGGTTCGACAGGAACTTTTCATCAGAAAAGTGCCAGTTAGAGACGAGTTCGGCAAAAATACTGCTGGCAAAGGTTAAACCAAGCACCTCCTTCCTTGCAGCAGTGACGAAGGTAGGTTTGCACCCGCTGTTAAGGACATGTACATTATTTCACATAAAATAATCTAGAAGGCGCTTACCTCTGTCATTGTTGTCGCTGCTACCCTACACCATTTGGTGCACGATTACAAATTGGCGGTCTTTGCGTCGACAAAAGTCGAGGAGCTGCTGAATTTCCATAGGTGATATCGTCTCGTTGTCAGATGGAAAGTAGGCAATTGACACCCGTTGATAGTGGGTATTTTCACTATTGCTGCAGCTAGATCTCTGGAAATTAAATTCGTAAGTGGAGTTTGATTTACTCATTTGTCAATTAAAACTGCCGCACGTGGACACTCAATTGACTTGTCGTAAATCAACTTACCTGATATATCATTGAGACCACACATTTGGTCACGAGCCACCCAAGGTTCCCGAATGAGCACGAGGGTGATCTGTTTCTTGGCGAACAGCCTGCACAAGATGGCCGATGTTCCTTTTGCATGGCGCAGGTTCGCCTGAAGCACCTCGATGGCACTCATTAGGGATTGTTGGTTGGGAGCGAGTTAGATAGGCCAGGAACATTATCCTGGCGGGATCTATTCCCCGTCGCACACCCTCGCATTACTTTTTGAAAGCGCAAGCAATTATCAGCGCCTTGTTTACTGCTGTTGATGATGCTGATGTAGTTGAAAGATTAGCAGCATCCGAGCTATTGGCAGCTCATGGAACGGGCCGTACGTTGTGAACAGGGGCATTTTATTGTTGGGCTCAGTAACACAACCGATTGAGGCACGGACGGAAGAGGGTACTACTTGCAGAGGTTTGGTATTAATGTGGGAGCGAATGTCCACTCCACTCGGCCCGGCTGCTGGAACGGTAGCAGGCACCAGTGCTTCCCTTTTTAAGGAAACAGTAGCAGCGGGAGGATTTGCGTCAGTCTGCAGTTCTCCTTGATCCGTGGTTGGTTCTCGGTTTAGTGAGCGCTGAATATGGTTCGCTTTATTCAAATTAAGAGTAATATGAGTGAAGCAGTTGACTACAACGCCATTCCGCTCCACCAATCGCTCCATAGCAGAATCGTCCACAGGAAGAACGAGATGCAGGTTTCCACAATTTGTTTCCCGGTTTAAAACCCTCCAGCGTTCTGTCGGAAGTCGATTTGGTGCTCCAACAGAACCAATGACCCTTTCACTAGCGGTCCTACGGCAGCCAGTTCTACGCTCCGGAGCGAACCGTTCATCAACAACGGCCAAAAGCTGCCAAACCCCCTTCGATGCCAGAAGGTGCTGCTACTACAAAAACCCTTTCATTAGAAAGAGTGCTGCTACGAGGAAAATATCGGCGTATCATATGCGGTCAGGGGAAGGGAAGTCCTTCTCTTCCACAAGAGTGATTGCTAAAGGACATTTAGAGAGGACATACTAATTAAAGTAATGATAAGCTCGAGTTCATCCCAAAGCATCGATTCACCATCTGAAAGGAATCATAAACAGCACGAAATGTGTCAAATTCATTTGGAGCGAATTAGCGGCTAGAAAACTATTCGCATTCTTTCGATCATTTTGTCAAGTTGTTCAAGGTGAACGACCTGTCCACGTGCAACTCATCACTAATATATAGCTCTGCCAGCTGGCTCTTGGGGTGGCTAGGGGACAACGAAAGGACAATTCATCCAAGCTGTTTAATTATATACATATACGAGTATGTAAATAAATTAAGCTCTTTAAACTAATTATAAATTCTCCATTCCAGAAACAACTCCTAGCCGCCGACTATGGCTCCGATTTGCCATCCGTCAAAGCCGAATTGGAACATCACCAACAGGAGCACAAAATCATCGATCAATTCCACTCGAAAATTGTGCACGCCGAGCGTCAACAATCAAACTTCACGGGCGATGAGCTCAATTTGTATCAGCAACGTTTGAATCAACTGCAAAAACTCTATGCTGAATTATTGAGCACGTCGACAAAACGTTTATCGGATCTGGATACGCTTCAACATTTCCTGGCGCAAGCTTCGGCCGAATTACAATGGTTGAATGAGCGCGAACAAACTGAAATCACCCGCGATTGGGCCGATAAGAATTTGGATTTATCGTCAATACATCGATACTATGAGGTAAGAGAAGGGCGTGGCTTATTTCGATAGTTTTAATGACGAATTTCAATTGTGTGCTGTTAGCTTCGAAGGACTTTATTCGGAAGATTCCTTTTAGTTTTGTTTTGCTAATTATAGCGCGATTCAACTATTTAGATGAAATATTCACTTTCAGTTTAATTTCAAGCGATCATACGGAGATGGGGACGAGGTAAGTTGTTGATTGCGTTCCCAGTTGGATTTCAAAATTCTTTTGTGTTGCTACGACTGGCGACTCCTTGTAACATGTGGCGGCGAATTACGTATTATTATTATCGAATTATCGTATACAAATGCACAGAGCGAATTGCCGAGAAACAAGTTGACGTTCAACTGCACTATCAACTCTGATCCAGATGTAATCCCAGACGAGATCTGGATCATCGACTGTCAGTCGTTTTGTATGGGAATGAGCCTTTGATTCAGTGAAAAGGGCGCGGCTATTGAAATGTTCGAAGCAGATTGAACGCAGAAAGCAGCAGCAGTGTCAGCAACAACAAGCAGATCCGTTATCTCCGCTATCGCCGTTCAATCTAGATCGCTGAAAGGTCGACACACACTTGCGTCCAAAATCCAAATTTCCCCCGGTCGAATAAAAAAATTCCCTGTCAAAGCCATACATCGACCGGGGAAAATTTGGATTTTGGACGCAAGTGTGCGTCCAGCTTAAGGGAAATGCATGCTTTCTAACTTGACATTACGCTGCCGCTGCTGCTGCATTCTGCGTTCGATCTGGTTCGAGCATTAGTTACATTTACGAGGAGTTGTATCGTATCAACTGGGAATGAATTCTGTATTGCGTATTGTGATTTGTTTTGGATTTCTTTCTAAATTTTGGAGAAACATGTTTTTTTTTCGTGACTAGAATTTTTGAGCCGAATGTTACCGGTCCCCATGATTCTATCGTCTCGTTATATTTTAAATTTTTCGTCTTTTACATTTATTTGCTTCATTTATTCAATCGTGGTTGAAACAATCCAAACTTATATCGTTTAAATGGTCTTCTGTTGTAAGCCGTTTATTTAGTATGAACACACATCGGGATGACCAAAATATTTTTCATACAAAAGTGTACGATCGCTAGACGATAGCGTCTGCAGTGGTGGGCTATATACTTGCTTGTGCTCGACAGTATCGCATTTGCTATCATATGGTCCGCAGAACAAGCATGAGCAGTTCATTTTTCTTGCATTGTAAGTGCGTTTTTTTCTCGACTTTTTTATCTCGGGCTCGATCGATTCAAATGGTCGGGCAGATGGTCCGCCAGTATTTTCAATAATACTTCTAAGCCCATGTTTTTCTTGCCGGTTACATCATCCGTGCTCATGTGAAAGGACTGTTAAGACGTTAATTTCTCTCCGTTAAAAGACGTTAATTTCTCTCCGTTAAAGTAATACAGTGTGCGCTCCCTGTACGGACACCTCCCATAACCGGATAGATCTTATAAGCGGGCAAATGTTCAGGTCCCGAACAGTTTTCGCATGTTCTCGAACAAAT
This sequence comes from Chloromyia formosa, assembly GCA_964017055.1. Taxonomy (NCBI): domain Eukaryota; kingdom Metazoa; phylum Arthropoda; class Insecta; order Diptera; family Stratiomyidae; genus Chloromyia; species Chloromyia formosa. Next base: position 52,929,107 of record OZ024815.1, on the reverse strand, counting down.
TAGGCCCCTTTAACCGGACGCTCTCATACCCGGACACGGACATGCTCTCTTAGATATTTTTCAGACTAAACCTCTAATAGCCAGAAAATTCGGTGGTTTCGCAATTGCTTTTCTTCGCATTTTCATGACTTTAGAGATTATGAACGAAACATAAAATATTTAATAATAAAATGAGACGGCGTAACAAGCAAGCGTTGCTATTTCTTGATAACGCTGGTTCGCATCCAAATAATGTGAACTTTCCAACCTTTTTTTATTATAGAGGGGGAAATCTCATTGCTCATGAGACACTGGCCGGCAGCGACATGCAACTTTCGTCGTCAGTGCGCGACCTTTTACCCGGTAAAACCTTCAGCCCTCTTACTTCAAATTCTGTCAACGGAACTACCAGTCGGATTTACGTCGCAGGGCTGGTTTTGGCTAATTAGCCGTTAATCCGTTGCGTCCTTTTTGGTATCTGCTCCTCTTTCCTCAGTTCGCTATTGATGTAGCATATTGTGCGAGTTACGGTCTCCTCAGTTAGATAAGTTCAGAACTAATCATGTGCTCCACTATGTCCTGTGTGTTGAGGTCACTACCAAATACTACCTCTAATGCTTCGCGCTTCCCTGTAAACCATGGTTATTGAAAGAATACATGTTCCGGGTTCTCCGCTATTCCTGGGCACCTCGGATAGGGCGAATCGTCCAGCTTGAATCTGTTTAGGTACTTCCTACCACCATGTCCTATTAGAAACTGGATTATATAGTGATTTACCTCTCCGTGCTCGCGGTTCAGCCACAATTCAATTTGCGGGATGAGTATGTATGTCCAACTTGCCTTTGGGGTTTCATCCCACCTCTGTTACCATTTCCTCAGTGACTCGCTCCTTTTTCTTTTTTTTTGCGCGGATTAAATGCAGCAGGCTCCAAACATCTTCAACTGTTACTAGCGTGTCGGAACGCGTCCATCCAAACCGGTGACGCGTGCAGAAGAATAGAGGTGACCACTCTAGACAATAGTCGCCTACTCAGTCGTGGTCTTCCCATCATCCTTTCCAAAGCCACAGTAGCATTTGCCGCCTTCTCACATACACTTGAGGTGCTCTCCAAATGTCAGCATCGCGTCAATCAACCTACCTAATTGCTGGCTTTGAAGTGATGATGATGATGCTTTCAACTCTGATCCTCAGAGTGTTCCTTTTTTGCGTTCACTCATGACAACGGCTTCCGTTTTTTGCTCAGCAACTTGTTACTTGTGATTGCCTCCGTGTCGTACAATTCAGCGTATGACTGATTATTGGCTGACACGACCATTTCCAGTTTGTCTAATTGAAAGCATTCTACACGTCCAGTGTCACATAAGCCCAAAATTTTCCGTCGCGCAGCGCCTGTTTCGCTAGGTCTGTCACTGTCATGGTCGCATCGGCCGTCGACCAAATTGTCGGTCCGACAGGACTCCCTTTTCCTCTAAGTTTGCAGTCTGCTAAAAATTATTCGTTGCAGCACACACGCAGTGTCTAGCAAGCAAATTGGACGATAACAGTAGCGTTTTTGCCATTAATACAACCAGTGAGTGCCAACTTTTGGATCAGTGTGTGATTAAATTTTTTAAATATCACTACCGGACAAGTTTTGGTTATTTGATTTAAAAAAAATTGAAGGCTGCTTTAAAGAAAATGTTGGCGTTCTCTTCAGCGGACACCTCCCATAACCGGACAAAATTGTAGGCCTCGATGGTGTCCGATCATGAGAGCGTACATTGAACATATTGTCTTTTACGCTTAGATGTGGGTTCATACTTATTTTTGAAAAATTATGTTTTTTTTTCTTACTTCTTAATGTGTGCACTTTATTTCCGCAAATTATTTTTATTAATTATCTTTTACTAAATACTTTCCTCTCCTATCTATTTCACAGAACCTGATGTCCGAATTGGAGAAACGTGAAATTCATTTCGCCACAATTCTTGATCGCGGCGAAGCTCTCCTAGTTCAACACCATCCCGCATCGAAATGCATTGAAGCGCATTTGCAAGTACTGCAATCACAATGGGCGTGGCTCCTACAACTCACTCTATGTCTCGAAGTTCACCTGAAACACGCCACCGAATATCATCAATTCTTCAATGAAATCAAAGATGCCGAACAGTGGCTGGCGAAACGTGACGAAATCCTAAATACCAAATACTCTCAATCGGACTTTGGATTGGACGACGGTGAATCGCTTTTGCGCGGTATGCAGGATCTTCGCGAGGAGCTCAACGCGTTCGGCGAAACAGTGAATGCCTTACAGAGTCGCGCTCAAACCATTGTGCCTTTGAAGCAACGCAAACAACCAGTGAACCGACAAATCCCCGTACAAGCCATATGCGAGTACAAACAACAAGGACCCGTGAATCTATCAAAGGGTGAATCGTGCACGCTAGTCGATACGTCGGGACGTGTCAAGTGGCGAGTGAGAAACTCAATGGGTGCTGATGGATCCGTGCCGGGAGCATGCTTGTTGATACCACCACCGGATCAGGAGGCGATTGATGCCGCCGATCGTTTGAAACGATTGTTTGATCGTTCGGTTTCGTTGTGGCAAAAGAAACATCTTCGATTGCGACAAAACATGATTTTTGCTACAATCAAGGTTGTGAAGGGTTGGGACTTTGACCAATTCTTGGCCATGGGACCTGAACAGCGAACGGCCATTCGTCGCGCTCTCAACGATGATGCCGACAAATTGTTGAGTGAAGGTGATCCGGCGGATCCACAGTTGCGTCGTTTGAGACGTGAAATGGACGAAGTCAATCGTCTTTTCGATGAATTCGAGAAGCGAGCAAGAGCTGAAGGTATGAATGAGATGAGCATAGATACGATCGCAATAATTCTCCTGCACCAACATAGTTAAAGTTAATTTTTATTGTTCTTAATAATTGTGTCAAGATTCCGTACCCCACATCAATTCAGAATACACCAAGTGACACGAACTAAAATCATGCTTGTAGGCAGCAATTTCGTAATGTTTTGAATCAAACTCCAAATTTGTACATGCTTTAATTCGTTAATTAAATAATTGCCTGTATCTAAAGTAGCTTTCCGAGTCAAAGCGTTCTCTACTTCCAAATGAACATCTTCAGTTTAGATCAGTTTCGTTGTTAAACAAGATCTTGTGTAAAATCTTTAAGATGCGCAAAATATTTCGATCGTATCGCGGTACATATTAAACATCCTTTGAATATTCACTAATTCGTACTACTACATACTATTAATTAAAATTGTCCATATTTCAGAGGAAAGCAAGCAAGCTAGTCGTATCTTCTCGGAAGAATGCATTTCCATACGAACAAAACTGGAAGACATGGCACGCGAGTTGGATTCCATCATCCTTGCGCCAATGGCCCGTGATCTTGACTCCTTGGAGCATTCTATTCACAAACATGACGACTATAAGCGTAGACTTCGTCTTTTGGAGCCCGAAATTAAACATCTTCAAGAAACATTCCGTACGATAGCGCTGAAAACGCCGGCACTGAAGAAGAGCCTCGATGTTGTGCTGGACTTGTGGAAGGAGTTGAACACTCAGAGTAATTTGCATGGTGATCGATTGAAATTGTTGGAAGGATCTCTAGCTGGCCTAGAAGACAACGAACAAGTCATATCGGAATTGGAAAATACATTGGCCAAACATCAAGATTTACCATCGACAGCCGAGGGGTTGCACATTGTATTCAAGCAACTGTCGGCAATGCAAGACATTATCACTCAACAACAACCACAAATGGATAAGATGAATGATGCGGCCGATCAATTGGGACGTATGGGTGTCCCGACCAAGGTACTAGGCGATCTGAAGCGTTTGCATGCCAGTGTTGAACGTTTGAATGCCCGCTGGAATAGTGTGTGCTCGCAATTGGGAGAAAGGTGAGTGGTAAAATTCAATTTTGTCTGATTACTAATTGTGTCATTGTTTAAAGACTTTTTTCCCCACCGGTGCCGCACCCTTAAACGGTTCACTACCTCATTGAAATTCACTTGTATCGCGGCTATTGTTTCGGATGTATTCATATGTGACAAAAATTGACACATATATCGGATGTGATATTTTCCCCATTGTTAAGTTGCGATCTTTAGTCTTCTTTGGTTGTCTTTTATGCTTCATTGAGTTTTCGGAAAAGTGTTTGCCATTCAATGGTAATTTTAATGAATTGACACTATCTTATGGCTCTATTGTTCTGGGCGATTCAATTTGTAGACGGTAATACATTATTGTGCTTGATCTTGATGATAGGGCGATCAAATTAATGTCTACTTAGTTTCGCTTGATTTTGATGATTTTTGTATTTGTTATACTAGTAAAAATAAATGTTTATGGATATGTTGATACAAATTAATTCCCAGTGCTTTAACAGCGGGTTGTTGAGTCGATTTATCAACCCAAAATACATAAGGCTCTAGTCTAATCATCCCAGTAAAATTCATTGAATTATAATTCTTTCCTCAGAAATAAGATATTATTTTTTCTATAGCAGACCCTTAACCCTATTCCCACAGGTGCTCATGATTCTAATTGAACGTCAGTTCGTTGTTTTCGCTCTATAGAATTACAGCAGATGTTTTGCCGAACTTCTACTTCTACTGCAGAAAGATACCTGCAACATTTTGACCCAGTATCTATCAGTCACTTCATGGACGACGAAGGGATTACCTGGCCATTTGACGTTTTCTGAAGTCTACTGAGTTCGAAATGAGTCGTCCAAATATTTTACGATTGAAGACATCCAATCGATACCACTTCCATGTTTGGCCACACGGCCTTATTTGTGGGGAAAATTTTGCGGATGGAAGCTGCAAGATTTGAAATTTTGTGTTGCCAACGGAGAGAAAGAGGAGGGAAGAGGTACTTGTGATGGACTAAGGTTGACATGTAAGCGTTATCACGCAAAGAAAAGGTCCGTCAATGACCTAGACAGCGGCTAGCTTGTTGTAGCTCAACTCGGGAGAAATGTGCGGGGCTTTTGTAAAAGTAAGCATATTCATTCCCAAAATTATAGAAGTCATTCTGACTACCGGTGGAGGACATGTTAGATAGTAAACGTCAATTTGCACTGTCTCCTGATCTTGCTTCTATGTTTTCTCCATATCACACGGTGATGTGTTCAAAAATCGATAGCGGATGACTTTGTCGACAAAATTCCATACATTCTTTCTTCCCTGTCAAACTTTCTTCAACAACCTCCCCGAAAAATCGGTTTAAACAAAACAGTCGTCCGTTACTATTCCTCAGCAGCTGTCCGTCTGCCATATGCTAGTATAACCATGGCGGCGAAGAATAAGGCTTGATTCATTACAAAGCTAGCGATTAGTTGATTTGTGCCGATATGAATGAAAAGTCAACGAGGTAATCTTGAAGAAACACGGCGACGGGTGGTACAGGTGTAAAGTTGTGCTGCATAGGAATCCTGCAGGTATAAATGTTGTTCACTGGCGTTGTGGTGGACTGCTGGGAACTTGTTTGCCTGGTGGTAATGCGTTAGATGTTTGTCATGACGTTGAAGCCTGCTGTCCTCTATTTCTGTACTGACCCGCTGTAAAGGTGGGATTCCATTGCTTATGGTGATTGAGCCCAGAGCAATTCCTTAAGGGCAGAAAACCTCTTCCATAGTCCTCCTCGTGGGTGCCCTCTGGAATGGCTAACCAACCCGACCAAATTTTGCAGTGCAAAACATTTGGTAGAGGCACATAACGATGATCATCCTGAATGGCCAATAGCCAGTGTGTCTCAGGAAATAGACGAACGGTTGAGTTGCAACATAGTTGTGAGAACGCCAACACATCACATCCAGTTGAAAGATGATCAAAAGAACCCGCGTCAAAAACACCATTGGAGACCTAACTCTGCGCTATATATATAAAAAATAGCTCCCAGCGACTCTTAGGACACATAAAGAAGCAACCCTTCCTCTAAGATTGGGCACGTAGGCTTGTTACTAGCGTACCTAAAATCAGTTTACACTCGAAACATTAAACGAGCCTCGTTTACCACGGACTGATTTGCCGGCAACGATTTTTGGCTACAAACAACGGACCACGATCGGTTTTTGAAACGTTCGAACGATGTGAAACGAGTGCAATAGCGCAAGGCTCACTGAAGTCGAACGGGAAATGATCACATATAACATCTCTATACTAGGACTGAGCGAAACAAGATGGGTTGGTTCGGGATCGACCTCATTGCCAAGCTCGCAAACAGTGCTGCTCTACTCTGGAAGTGAAAACATTACCTCGCTTTGAATGGCAGTCGTCGGAATTCTGTTGATGCAAGCCGATCTTTAATCGATTGGAAGCTCATTTCCGACCATATCATTACAGCCAAATTCAAATCCAGGGTAAAAAATATCACAATAATTCAGTGCCTCGCCCCGACTGAGCCACCATATCAATCGGTTAAGGACGCCTTCTATCACCGACTCGGCGACACTTTCGAGGTTACATAAAAAATTTTATGGGGCATCTCAATGCCAAAGTCGGGTTTGACAACCTTGGCTTCGAACACCTAGTAGGCAATCGTGGTCTTCTACGCAACAGAAACAAAAATGGCGAGATGTTCGTGGAGTTTTGCAACTCCTCGTCGGCGGTACCCTGTTCAAGCACAAACAATGCCATTTAACAACCTGGATCTCTCCGAATGGCAAAATGAAAAACCAGATTGACCATATAACCGTTTCTAAGATATGGCGTCAGGTCGAAGTGGGATGCTGATATCTGCAGTGATCACCAACTTGCTGTCGCTAAAATGCACTTACGAACGACAGCGGTTCATCGCCTCGAAAATCCAAGAATCTTACCCCATTTTAATGTTTAAAAGCTTGAAAATCCATCTATAAGACGTGCTTATTCCACCGCCTTGCACGAAAGAGCTAATGCACTATCACCTTATGAGACACCTACAATTGATGATAGATGGAACTTTTAGGAGCAGATTGGAGCGCGGTAGAAGACCATTCATGACTTTACATGATATCTAATCTCGACACTCAAGAGAGTTAAAGAAGAAATGAACTCAGCTACTGGCGACGATGCAGTCAAAGATTAACTTAGAGCTTAGGTAGCGGCTTATCGTCGTGACAGCGGAACCCTACACAAACTTATCAAGCCGTTAACTGGCTTTTTTTTTCATCCCGTGAAAGATAAAGACGAAACTTTACTGGTCACTGCGATGGTGTAGAGAGCACTTCATTGAGGTCCTCAACAACACTTTTGGACCTCCAAACTCATCTACTTAGAATCAGAAAATATTCCGCAAATAGCCAGAATTGATACCAGCCCACCATCTAAGCTGAAAGTAACTGTGATTATTCAATCGATGAAATCGTGTAAAGCCCCGGGAATAGAATTGCGGTGGAGCTTTTTAAGGCGGACATCAACGCTAATGCGCATATTCTTCTCCCACCTATCCAAGAGTATTGGGAAACCGAAACTCTCCCTAAAGAATTGAAGAAGGGCGTCATTATTAAAATATATAAGAAAGGTAACCTAAATGATCGTAATAATTGGCGTAGAATTTGCCTCCTCCCCGCAGTTTTCAAACTGATGACAAACATAGTCTTAAACAGGATCAAACATACGGTTGACCGCACACTGAACGATGAACATGCTGCTTTTGCGAAGGCTTTTCATGTACCAAGCAACAGTCTCCGAACTATTATTGAACAATCCGCATAGTGGAGATCCCCATTACATCTCATGTTCATCAATTTCGAGAAGGCGTTTGACAGCGTTGACCGGGAATACATCGCCAAATAAAATTATATCCATCATCACGCAATCCTATAGGGGAGCCCAATGTCACGTCTTACACAAGGGTAAGCCTTCAGATCTCTTTGAGGTGCATAGCGGAGGGAGGCAGGCCGCGTTTTTTCACCCATATTGTTCACCCATATCATCTAGTTGAAATAACGGATGTTAAAATCAATGCTGCCAAAACTAAGTACTTGAGTTTGAACCCAGACAGAACAAAATTTGTGTTTCGGGACAGGTGGTGGAAAAAGGACAATTTTTGCTACCTCGGAAGCGTAGTTACAGTAGATGGTATAGCAGATGCTGATGTACTGTCTCGCATCAATAAGGGTCGGGCAGTCTTTTCCAGTTTGACTCCTTTCTGGCAAAACAACAACATCTCTAGGCGCACCAAACTCAGGATCTTGGAAGCCATTGTAAAATCTGTGCTTCTATATGGCTGTTCAACTTGGAACGTGACCAAGGTGATAACAACTAGATTGCAAACTTTCGTGAACCAATGTCTACGGTGCATCCTACACATACGCTGGCTGGAGGTTATTTCTAACGATAACCTCCTGTTCATTACTAGCCAGGACAGGATAGACACCTCCATTAAAAGGCGAAAGTGGCAATGGATAGGCCGCACACTTCGAAAGGGCCGATAAACAATGGGCAAACATGGGATAAACAGGCCCTCGATTGGAACCCACAGGGAACCGCTGCGCATCGCCGCGTTGGACGTCCTAGAAACAGGAGGAGGAGATCAATTCAGGCCGAGGGTAAACTTATTGGCAAATCGTGGAGCCAGTTGGAGGCGATGGCGGTGAACAGGACGAGTAACAATGTCGGCGTGGTTAATGTCCTACGGTCCACAAGGAGTTAACAGAAACCGGTAAGAGGGGCCCATTCATTGCAGAAGTTACATTTTACTGAGGTGGCGTTATTGTTCAGTGTTTTGTTGCTGATGTAGCAGATCCAAGCACCTAAATTTCGCGCAATTTCGTGCGGTTTTCTCGGAACGCACACCTCCGTCCAGAGGGGTAAACTTAGAATAGTCATGATGGGACTCAAATCAAGCGAATTACCAGGTTTTTTTTCCGAGCGGAAACACCAAGCCACTGGCCTTAATATGAAATCAGCTTTCAAAGTTTTGGACGTTTTTACGTTGCCTAGAGGCCTGGGAAAATTGGTAAATATGCCACTATAAAGGTTTCCCCAAACCAGCGCGGTACGCGGTAGCAGTACAGCGGTTCCTGGTAGCAGTGCAGCGGTACCCATTTACATGGATGGCGGTATATGGCAGCTCTCAGTTCAGACACGGTATACTGCGGCTAAGTTACAATACAATGTAAATGGGTACCGGTACCGCACTGGCTTTGGGAGACCTTAATTCGTTACTAGCAAATTACAAGAGCAGCTTTGGAAGCTTCGGATTCCAGACCTTATTCAATGAAAGGTCCACATAAATGACCATCGAAGTTGGCGTGTGTATGTTACGTCTTCATTTGTGAAATGTTTGTGCCGTCCGTTTCCGCTTCGCCGTCAAATCAGGATGTTCTTTTTATTTATTTCGTAAAATAAATTTTATATATGATATAAATTAAATATAAAAAATCATTATTTTTCTAAACTAAAAACTAAAGCTTAATTATCTCTTTCAGACTGCGTACTTGCGAGACAGCAATTGGTCTTATGAAAAATCTTCAAACAAGTATGCAAATCGAAGAGTCATGGGTCGATGGTACTGCCGAAAAATTATCAGCAATGCCAACAGCAACTTCGGCTCTGGAGTTGGATGTAAGTATGAGGCAATCGGAAAGGTCCCTTTCAAAATACGATCAGTACATAAAAGATAGAGCATTGAAAATGTTTCTTACAAGACGTTTTCAGTGTCACTGTATCATCTCACCAACAAACACCAAACATATATATTTTTCATCTATTTTTTGATATCCACCCCACCCACCCCTCTTATGACGAACTCTTTTTGTTGATATTTCCCCACAAACTCCTCTTTGTTTTTATTTATCTTGATTTTATTTATTTTGAAATATCCGTATGCTAGATGCAATTTAGTCAAAGAAATAGGGTATTTAAAAAGAAATATAAATATATTTATACAATACATTTAAAGTAGGAAACGAATGAATGAGAGATAGGAAAAACACAACAAAATTTGCCTTATTGTGTTCGTTCTTTTTGGGATTTGTAAAATATTTTCAAAACAAAATTGTCTTTATCAAAATTTGTAAGTTTTTTATGGTTTTGGGCGCGCGGTGTGAATGGGGTTGTTTTTTATTTATATTTATTAATATTATAAATATTGTTGATTATATATACATATATTTGTCCTTTATTTGGTAAATAGTATTTTTGAAAATAGTTTTCTCGGAAACTTGTCAATTGTAAATAGTAATGTTAGTTTTATTTTGGGGTCTATAATTTTGGTTGATAAATTAATAGTTTTGTTTTAGGTTTTAATGAGTCATTTTTTTTACGGAAAAAACAACGGATAACATGAATTTTATTAATATTGCACAAACAGCACACAATCACACTGCACAATCATGTGAAATTTCAGTTCAGAGCATATTGCACACATTAGTTTGCACAGTAGTTCTTAACAAATCAACACTTTTCACGGGTAATGCAATCAATAGTTCAATTTATTCGAGTTTTCTAGATTCCGAATCTTTTTAAAGTCAATTTATAATGATAATAATTGAGTTATAATTAAAAGCAATCTTCAGAAGTTTATTCAAGCAATCAATAAACTTCCAATGATAGTGATGGGAGTGCACCATCTTCTCTGGCTGTATTTCCAGTCCCGAAAATAATATTGAATTTGTTGAGTTGATATGCCAATTTTTTTTCGTAGAAATATTTTTAATAAAAAGTAATAAAATAAAATAAAAATAAAATAATATAATAGCGGAGCTGAATTAAGTGCTGAATGCCGATCAGCTTAATGTCTTTTATTGCCTCATTTTCAAACTAAGTCAACCGAAAATCGAGTGCAGATTTAATTATTTCAACTCGTCAGGATATTAACAGATGAGGCGCCTAATTGATACTATTGATTGCAAGAAAGCAAAGTTAAACTGATTTCATTCTACTCTTATCCTTTCCAAATGCGCCTAAATAACTTAAAAATTCCCCAACAGAAAAAAAGAAACATTTCCTCTAATTCCCTATCCTTTTTGTATTTGTATCATTTATATTATTTGTTTAATACTTTATTTGTTTGTATTGTTCTTGTAAATACTAATTATATATATTTTGACTTTAATTCCTTTATCAACAACACCTCCACCATATTCAAAATCTACACACCAATCTAAAAATTCAAAACAAACAAACAAAAAATCAACACCAACTTCCAACATTGGTCATTGGAATTCCTCCAACATCCACATGCATCCCCTTGGAAAAAAAAAATAAATAAAAAAAAACTTAAACACAATAAATATATATATTTACCTAAATAAAAACCAAATCCCTCAAAATACATAAAAATTTAACGCAAATTAAAAATCAATGAATAAAAACCAAAAAAACCAAATAATTCACCAAACATCAAATCAAAATGCACCACAAAATTTACCCTAAAAAAATATCATCAACTACCACAATCGTAGAACTTACTGGGTGCGGCAATTGAACGTAGACCGAAAATTGAACAAGTTAACCTGAGTGGCGGACGGCTAATACGCGAAGCTAAGGTAATTGTTTTCTTAATTATATGTATTTATGTTAAACATGTCGATTTGAATAATTTCAAGTATATAGAGGTCGTATTTAAATGGATGAAAATAGTTAGGACTTATTGTGATGGTGTGAATGCGAATTTATCGATTTTATGATGAGCGTGATTGGAAAATGTGTGTGATCCGTGCGATTGGTTCAGAGTATGGATGAGTATGAGAATGCATTGTTGAATTGGTCGCAATTTATTTATTGCTTTTTAGAGGTAAATGAAAGAACCAAGAAATGTTAAAAAAAAATATTAAACCGAAATATCAAAATTTATTTAATAAAAGCAAAAATCTAATTGGAGTCGGGCGAATAATATTCCCAATTTAGTATAATAATGTGCTAACAGTATATCAATTTGTTTAATGTGCAATGGCTAATTGATATTCTCAGAATTTCAGATTCATATTGATATGCAGTGTGTGTACAATTTTCAGGATTTTCGCAATGCCAACCTCTACGTTCGGCTAGGTTAGATTATATTTTTGATACAAACACCGGTTTTTAAATCCGAAATGTTATCACTGTCGTCTTCTCGAAGATAGATCGCCAAGCGCTTATCTGAAATGTTTTTCTGAGTAGTTTTTGAGCGAATTTAGAGAATTTTTGTTAATCTCATATTTGCAAACCGACTTCGGGTTTTGTCCGCCTTAATCATTGTGCTACAATTATCTCGGTCAAGTGACCACGTCCTCCAATTTGGGAAGCCCAGCAGTTGTTCGGCGTCAGCATCTACTGTGTCTTCCCGGCGAGCGTTCTTCCAATATTTTCTTAGGCATGCGGTTATCGTCCATTCAATTTACATGCCCTGTCGATTGAAGACGTTGTAGTTTGACGATTCTCGAAATTTTCCGCTCATTGTACAGTTCGTACAGTTGATGGTTGTACCGGATGCGCCATTCATTTCGGTAGCAAACTGCTCCGAAAATTCGTCGAAGGCCCTTCCGTTCAAATATGTATAACATGTTTTCAGGGTTCAGGTTTCGCAGCCATAGCATATGACAGGTCGTATGATGGTTTTGTCTATGCGTAGCTAAGTATTTCTGTGCACATGTTTCGATTTCATTATTGGGAGGACCGAGAAAAAAGTCATATTTGCTAGCTGTATCCGTCACTTGATTTCGTCAGTTATGCTGGCGTCATTTGACAGTTTCCAGCCCAGGTATGTGAAGTCGTCTACGAATTCGATGCTGAAGTCGCCGACATTGATGTTCGGTTGTGCTGGCCTCCTTCTTCTTGATTGCATCATTGTTTCGTAGTCCAAATCTTTTGCAGCCGTGTCAATATTATTTAGAAGTTCTTTTGGGTCGGGCAGGTTTCAGGACATGATGCTACGCTATCAACTGCGTCGATTTGAAGAGCGGCGTGCTGTTGTTGTCCGCATTCATTACTCGGATGGCGTGTTCAAATGCCAGGTTGAAGAACGTCGGTGCCAGTCCATCGCCTTAATCCAGTACGTGTTTCAGAAAGTTTAGTCAAACTGTTTTGTTGCAAGCAACTTCGGCATTAAGCTAAGTCCAGCACAATAATATTGGTGCAGTGAAAGCCGTGAAGCCAGAATGCCAACGGACAATTGGTAAAAAAAACTGCTCTTCGAACACTCCTACTCCTGTCAATCTAAGACAGAAAGAATTGGGAGAAGTACTCAGAAGTACCCTCCGACTCCATAAGGTGGTTCACGGATGGCCCTCAGACCGGAGGAGGCACTAGGGCAGGCAACAGCTCTTTATCCCTATGGGTGAATTTTCTATGTTCTTCCAAGTAGAAATACACACTGTGCTTTGCCGGGCTGCTGGTTAATTAAGTAATATAGCAATTTTTTCGGACAGTCAGGCAGCCATTAAGGCGCTTACTAAATGTGCCGTTAGCTGCCAGCAAGTACTGCAGGAACTGGAACATTCAAACACAGTAACGTTCTACTGGGTCGCGGAACACGTTGGCATTGTTGGTAATGAGCAAGCCAGGTTAGCCTCAGCCACACCTCTTCATGTACCAGAGCCGTTCTGGGGACTTATCAGATTATGGAAGAGAACCGAGGCCGCAGCACATTGAGATGGCCTTCCGCTGTTTATCACCGCATAAACTCGCATAAACGAGCTGCAAGATTAAGGTCAGAAATATCTGCGGTCTTCTATTGGGTCACTCATACTTGAGATATCATTTAGCAGTGATGTTTTTGATTTCAGATTCCACCTGTCGCTTCTGCCAGGAAGAAGACGAGACTTCGCAGCATATTTTCTGCGAGTATGAGACCCTCGCTTGCTACCGCATGATGTGTTTTAGGGGTGCTTTTCTGGAAGCATAGGAAGTTTCTATACTGTCACTCAACGATTTAAGTTGTTTCATTAGTGCGATCAAGCTTGATCGACAGGCCTTATCCTGTAAACAGACATAGAACTATAGCACAATAGACCATTAAGTCGTAGTGTTAGTGAGTTTGCTCGGGGCCCATTTTTCTTAACCTTAATCTTGACATTCGGAATGTGGACAACATTTTAGGTAGCTTTCGTTAGGTCTCCTTATTAGCAAACCACAGTCACGGAACTACTCTGAATGTAACTGGAACCTACTCTATAAAACCAATGGCACTGACTTGATTAACAAGCTACCAGAAAAGTTTTCGCCAGCGACAGATAAAAATGTTGAATTTTTGGGCGCTTATAAATCCTATAGATGGATTATTTTCAACCCTCATGCAGTAAGGGCGTGTAAATCTTGTCCCATATTTCGTGCACATTTTTAGAGGTATCTTCGATCTGGACTTTACTTGAGATGCATTCAAAGAAGTTGAGACTATCGCATGTATCAGTCCGAGTCATCTCAGCAGAGGTGCGCTGGGTCTTCAAATATAGGAATGATTTCGGGCAGCAGCGCGAAATTGACTCTTGCTTGTAGTGCTTTTTCAGTCCCGCGTCCCATTATGAGTTGGGACGCGAGACTGAAAAGGCATCTTTGTATTTATTTCGAATGTAAATGATGACATAAAGGCTAATCGCTGTTGTTTCATTCCTTTCCAAAAGGTTTGTTTCTAGAACATAATTTAATCTGAGCCAAAATCCAGCCAACAGTACCTCTCTGAAGTCATCGATCCAGATATAAGATAAAATTTATCGACAGCGAGATGATATTACATACTTTCTTGAATCGCACCGATAGTGATATTTGTCATTACTTTTGTAATGTTGATAGAGTTGAAGATGTTTCGCTGGCTTTTGGTAAAAGCAACATCCCAAACACGTCTGGGGAGTCTCATTTTGCATTTTTGCAGATACCGAAAAGGATAAGATGGTGTGAAGTATTACTTTGCCTTAGACCCTAGTGGGCTATAGCGCATCAACTACTCCTACGCACCATCATACTCCGTTTGCGGCGATGGAACGCAATTGCCCCCACGACTTACCCTGCAACTCACTCTCGTCGGCCACAGATCGGCGCCATTACTTTCTGGGACGCCCCCTTGTTCGGCCTTTACTTGGAATGGGATGGTGTTAAGTAGAAGAAGATTGTTTCGTTCGCTCGCTCTGACAAATTTTCACTTTTGGGCAAAGACTCTTGTTTCCGTTCAAGAGAAATCTTCCAAATTGGGTATTGTCCTTTTATCAAATCGATAAATAATACAATTCATAATATACCTGGGATTGCAGTTCCATTACCGTTGAATCTGTACTTAGTCCAGACCTCATCTGTAGTTGTCAATTTGAGACTATCATACTCATACAGTTGTATCAAGCCGTATGTAACCTGGGAGTTCTAGGTCTTTGCAAAAGATCTGTTTTTTTTTGTATTGATTCCACGCAAGTTCTTTCAAAAACATCGTGGCCGTCGTAGAGATTTCCATAGCATAATACTTGTTAAGGTTTTGTAAATAGTAGTGCAGATTGGGTGGTGATCGAGGCAGTTTAGCCTGATGGGTGGTGGTTTTGAGTAGTTTCAAAAGCGTTAAGCTGCACTATCCCTAAAACCTTCCCATAGGAATCAGCTCAGGCATTTCTATCTATGGAGTTCCAATTGCATTGTATTTGTATAATAGAACTGGTTATATCATGTCGTGGCAACAGGGACCACATCTGACAAACCGCCCCGACATAACGCCAATTTGATATTTGTTTCTTGTTTGAATTCAATTTTAACCTCGGAGAAAGGTTATAAGATCAAAAGAAGTATGTTTGAATGTACTCGTTTGCAGGTAGCTGGCATAAACGCTTGTGACGTCGAAACAGCTCCTCTCAGCGGTATATTTCTATTCTAAACGATTTAAAAACCTAAGCGATGTATTTCTATTTGAACCTTCGGAAGTTTTGCTAGTTGATTGTCTAGGAAAATATGTCTTTTTCCCCACACACCCCACATTGGACGTAACTTCGAGACATGAGACATCAGCCTGGCATCTCAACGCACTGAGCTATCGGCCGCCCCCACCACAGTCCCTTGAAAAGGGTGTGTATTACCTATCCCACATTGGGCGCCACTTCGAATTCTACCACTTGTCCGTAAACTTATTAAAACTGATTCGTATGTTAACAAGATTCTTTTTTTATGTTGTTGTTAATTGCCTTGACCTCTCCAGGGGCATGGGCGCATCAACCTCTCTTGCATTTCTATGCCTTGTCGACGTTTTGATAGCATATTCACTTTTGGGACTCTATCCTCGCCGTCTTTATACTGACAAGCTCGGAGTGCAGTGGGTGTTCTATTACGCACAGGCAGTTTTTGTTCGCGCCGAGGATCGAAACTCCGTTCTCTAGATGTCTTTCTATGGACTTCTGGAAAAACATCTCCCTAAAAAAAATCCTGAATTAAGCCGCAGGCGCCAAACTTTTGAATGCACTTTATTAAGATTTTTTTATGAAGTTATTTTATTCCACTAAATTGCATATCAATCTGAAATTCTGATATTTTATACATTTAACCCTGTCCAAAAAGCATTAAATAACTGCTTATTTAGGGAATTGTTTGTAGGTATTTAATATAAAATAAAATTCACTCTTCAATAATTCTAACTAGTAATAATCTTAATATACAAATAAATATATCCAAAATATATATAATAAATAACTTTCGTAACTTAACCCTCCCTTCCTATAAATTAAACAAATATAACACACCACTACTCAACAACAAATCAACTGTAAAATTATAAAAAAAAACAATCAACATCGTCACAAATTGTGCTGATAAATAACGTCCAACGTTGGATCCAAACTTAAACTGAACTGTTAAAACTGTTGTGCAAACAAAATTAAAAAAAAAAACCACGAAAAATCGTCAGATCTACGATAGTAAATGTCTTCACTATATCGACTGGTTGGTCGAAGTGCGACCATCATTTTCACCGCCACGACGAGATTTACGACCATTAGGTGCTGATCCTGGTGCAACCGAAGTGTATAGTCAACGTTTAGATATTTTAAATTTGAAATATGAACGGCTACTCGAAACGCTATCGCAACGCTTGAAGACGGCCATAGAAGTGAATGGAGCTGATGGTTTGGTAAGTACACACAAACAATTTTGTTATTTTATTTTTAGTGTAAGAACTTGAAGGCAAAATCGATCGTCCTTTTTTTAGATTTAATTGTTGATAAGATTTTTATCAAACCATTTTGAGTACAGCGACGAACGATGGAATGTAATACTTCCCATTGGCTGCTTTCACATCAAACAGACTAATCTAATCGACAGGTCTGCTACTCCACGCTAAGTTCTTACGATTATGTACTAGTAGCTAACCAAGGAAATTGCTACCTGGAGGGTATCTCAAAAGGCTCAAGTCTCCTTCTTAGTCATGATTCATAATCGATATACCATTACCTGGTTTAGTACTATGCATTGCAAATTCAGGACTCGTACAGCAATCTTAAACACATGTTCTTCGAAGTAGTCTTTCTGCGACCCACCTCTGCCAAGGGTTCCTCCTCTGTTGGAAGTTGTGCTAGAACGCCCCTTTTGGGATGTCGCACAGCCGATCCATAGTATTTTGCAGTATGTCTTTTTTGGACTGAAATCTGAACAAGAACAAGATAAAATCTGATTTATTGTTGGTCTACCTCTATCTACTGTTTAGATGTCTCTTTCATTCTTTGGCTCAACGTACCCAGTCCACTGTAGATCTTTGTATATTTCGTAAAACTTGTTGATGTAGATTCTTCGCAATTGGTCATCGCAACTTATCCTTTGATTGTAGACCTACCTACTTCTGTCCTTGTTCAATTATTTTCTGCGTTTCCTCTGGAACCTATGGTGAAGTTGACAGGATTTTGATGCCAATTAGCAATGTATTCTAACCTTAGGTTAGGTTAGGTGGTGGCCTCACGGCTCCGCGTAGACCACTTACGTCCATAGCGATGCCACAAAGAAGCAACAGAGATCGTTAGGTGTTGGTATCAATCGTTAGCATCAAATCCTTGTTGAGCTCGAAGGTTTTCGTCGCGCTTGCGAATCTTAGAAGATTCATTATTCTAAAGTTTGCAATCGCTTTAAGGTTGCAGGCTAAGTAGGCTCCAAGACATATATGTGTTGTCCTTGCGAGTGGGGGCGTACGCACAAGAGGTGCTCCAAAGTTTCCTTGGCAGCTTACAATTTCTGCAGCCGCTGTCTGTGATCAGTCCCAGTCTGTGTGCGAGCTCTCCTATTAGGCAGCGACCCGTTAGCTAACGAGCATTGCAGTTGCAGTTAAGCACTGTCCTTGATCTGATAGTGTCTGATTGCAATGCTTTCAACGCTGCCTGACTGTCTGGGTAAATGTTAATTTTACCCATCCTGCGTGTTGTTGAGACTAGCTCTGCAGCTTTTTATATCGCTAGCACCTCCGCCTGGAAAATGCTGCACTCGTTCGGCAGTCGAAACGATAGATTGTGTAGGAGCTCTGACAAATGAGCCGCGACTCCAACACCTGTGTCCGTCTTAGAGCTATCCGTATAGAGTCTTAGGGATTTCTTAGGTCTGTTCTCGCCTGTAGAGTAGAAGTATCTTTCTGGTATGATTACTCTGAAGTTTCTCTTCAAGTCAATTACCGGTTTGATGAGGTCGGTATTCTCGATTGGCAGTTTGATGTTTCGATGGCCATAGGGTCTCGTACTAAATTGCCCCGTTTCTCTAACTCTTATTACATATTTGGACGCTGCGTTCATTAGAAACAGATCCAATGGAGGTAAGTTCGTAAGAGTGTTTAGGGAGTTTGTGGACGTAGTTCTTATCGCGCCAGTGATTCCCAAATATCCCAGTATTTAGATTCTTTTCACTTTCAGTTTATTGCAACTGGTTTTAAGTGCTGTCCACCAGACCAAGATTCCGTATAATAGAATTGGCCTAACAACTGCTGTATATATCCAGTGCATAATTCGAGGATGAGCCCCCATGTTTTACCAAGCAAACTTTTGCTGATGTACAGAGCAATGGTTGCTATCTTTGTACGTTCTTCAATGTTACGAAACCAAGTAAGCTTACTGTCTAGAATCAACCCTAAGTACTTTGCGTGAGTCATCAAAGTTAACTCGGTGATGCCCATCCTTGGGAGGTGGAAGTCCTGAATTTTGATTCTTCTTGTGTAGAGAATCAGTTCAGTCTTCCAGCCTTATTTGCATAATATTTCACTGGCTTCACCAAAATATAGTAAATCACATGTTCGCATCATTTTAATTTAACTATTACCACAAATTACTCCGGTGTTTTGTCAACATTACCAAACAAATCCAAATATAGATTGTGATATCATTGACACCTATATCTCTGAGAATATCTTTCATTTTATCTTAGACAGTATAAATTGATTATACAAAAATTGTCGAGATAATGGCCTGGCCTACCGCTAAAATATACAAATAAAAAAAATACCAACAATAGCAATGTTTTGTATGCACAATAAAATGTAATGTGTATTATTTTCATTATTGCGTGGAGTGGTCATTGCCTGTCAGAAAATCGCACTTTCTTGGGTACTATGGCTTCACAGAATGCAAATTTGTTTTGGAAATAAATATGATACACGCTGATTCGATGACATCATATCTTCACATACATTTCATTTGTGTTTGCATTCGTAGTTAGACATATATATACCTATATATAGACAACACAGATTCAAAGTAGTAATCGTGTTACCACTCTTTGAATAGATTCTTTTGCGTCGCGCCAGAACTTCGCCTTCCTCGACTCATTGTTGCCGTGAATTTTGTATGTATTTTCTGCATCCTGCAATGAGTCGAGGAGGCAGGCGAGATTCTGACAAGACGTAAAAGAATCTATTCCAGAGCTGGTAAAATGGTCAAGTGTCGTGTATTTGTTTCTGAGTAGGTGTAAGTTTGATAAAAGCCCCCGACAAAAAAAATTAGAATTGCAAAACCACCATGGAATAATATACCTATATACATACAAATTTTTGCACAAAGTTTATATAAAACATTTTCAAGATATTTATAGCCATAAATGTGGTCTAATGACAAGCCGAAAACTTATGGATATAATTTGTGTAAGGTCACGGTGTGGTTTATTGATTAGAAAATTTGGTTATAAATGCGTGGGACTTTGAGCCGAATTTTGAAAAGGAAGCTGATAAAATTTCATCTACTACCGAGAAATATACGGCTGATACAGTGGCGTAGAGATTTTTCAGCGGGCGAAAGGATATGTCGACCGTAGGTTTATCATGTATTCTTCGGATAAGTATGAAACTGCTGGGGTACTTAAATCGAACACAAGATTTTCAATAGTTGTTGTTGTTTTCAAGTGGAACTCAGGGGTGGCAAATAAATATTTAAAATATTAATTGTTTTACTTCGAGAAATATTTACAGTCACCAATATTTGTTCAACATCTTTATGGAAAAGCTCAACTTCATAAGATGGGAATACTGTCTTGACAGCGATCAAAACACGACCTCCTCTTCTAGATGAGTTTCCATAACGTTTGTAATGTGCTCATTACTTTCATATAATATGTACCTATACATACCCATTTACTACATATTCTTTCATTCCAATTCATTACCTGTTTTATTGTACATTATCTACATCTTGGACATCCCTTCTATCAAAATTGCTCCGAATATACAAAAAATGAAAACAACTACAACAACTACATCTTTGCTTATTGCAATTGTAATTGTAATTAACAAGACGAAGTCTGTTGAAAACGGGTCGATATAGAAAAATAAAATAAATAAGACAGGTTTTGGGGGGATCGAAGAAAATTATGGGACGCCGACGAAGAATGTCGTATAGTGCGTGAGCGAGCCCAAAAGTGTAAATCAAGTGTAAATTTATTTTGAGTATCTGGGTATTATACAATATTAAAAAAATGTGGTGAGTTAAAACTGCAGGATTCCTCCCTCCGTCTTCCTCCTTCTCGGTACTTGTTATGGCTTCCCCGGGATATTAAACAAAAATATGTAATAATAATTATCCTCTTTAAATTTGTCGTCTTGAAGCCATGCAGGAGGCACGACGCGCGAAATAGTATTTTGTTTGAATGGAAGGACTAGCAGCCGCATGTGTGAACCCCGCCAAACAGCCGCGTCACTGTAGCGGCATGCTGAGGAGGATTTATACTTCGGTACACCCGCTTTCAGTCTTATTTACTCAATTACACGATCCCAACGAAAAGCATGATAGTTACTTGGAAAAAGCTCGTCATTATACGAGTACATTCCAGAATGAAACTGAATAAACCGGTAACCGGTAACTTGATCCCAGTTAGACATATTACTGTCAATAAATTATCTTAACATGCAATGTCAAAAGTATTCGTCAAATATTTCAGTAAATCCGATATAATTGAGTAGCCCTCAGCAATCAATTTTGAAAATGATGAATGACACTAAAGCAAGCTCGTGTCAAAAATCTATATAAAAACTTAAATGTAGCGTATAGTGCACGGCACTCATTCAAAATGACTTCACCCATACCTTGCACTTGTCTGTGCTCCCTCATTAATTCAAATGTACGAGTAAATATCTATTTAAAAATGCTTCGTCATGGAGTTCATTCTTGAAACGGATTGAATTATATTTGTGTCCGCCTTCATAAAAAAAAGAACGTAACGACCGGTGAAGGCTGGTGATGATAGGAGCTTCCAAACATCTTCGACATGACTCAATCAATCGTAATTTTGTCGAAAAAAAACATGATAAAACAAACTACACTTGAAATTTGATATTTGATGTGATATCAGAACAAATGTTTCTATCAAATTAATTGGTTACTATCATGTTGTCACTGTGTTAACGAAATATGTAGTTAGGTGATGATCTTCGGCTAAAGTTATGCAACTTATCTAATTAATGTCTCAGATATGGTAAACGTTTCCAATTAAGATTTTTTATAATTTAAAAAAATATTTGACAACAGTGGATGGCGGTTCAGAAGGCGGAATTGTGTAGCATTACTGCACACTTCAGCTGGTTGATTCGTCGAAAATTTGCCAGCTGATGAAGAAGAGCAGGCACAGATTGCATAAATAATCGGTTGCGGAACCGCACCCCAACAGTGTGGGATTTTAGACAACTTTTGAACACTGAACCCTTCCAATGAACGGGGAAGGAATGATCTGGTGGTTATCTGAAGTTACATCGTTACTGTGAACTGCGGTCCAGAAACACATTTGAATTCTGAAGAACTACTAATTTTACGACATGGGAATGACCTCTGATTTTTCTCTAACTTCAGTCAGTCAGAGACAGTTTTTTCGTTGCGGCGTAGAATATAGGCAGACTGGACGCTTAATTTATTCCATACGCTTTGAAGGCGTACATATCCTTTAATTTCTTGAATCTTCTGTGGTGTTTAAAGTAACGGTGTGGTTGTATTTTCGGATGGTTTATGTTCACTTTTAGACGATCAAATGTCGGTTGAACCTATTCTCCCATTTCGAAGTGCTATCTAAGGCGTTCTGTCGCTGCGTATCCATGTAGATTCTGAATGGCTCAAATTAGACTTGCGCTATACTAACCAGTAGCGTAACTTATCGGAGTAATTTAAATTCTTGGGAAGAGTTAGTTATTCTTCATCTAATAATCCGCTAGATTCGTCCAGTGGCTAGTTCAAAAGGATGATAATTTTTGTCTTTATCAAAGTTTTATACCAGGACTGATCGAAATGATCTTGACTTAGACTCATTTCATATATAGCCATAAGAGAAGGCTTGAGGCTTTAGCGGTACAAATCTGCTAGGCTGGACCTTACACCTGGATCGAAGCCATTTTCAAATCTTGGTTTAGCCGGCCATATACATTCCGGTATCAAAGAAAGGATTCTTTCAGCCATAATAGAAGGCTTGGGGCTTGAGCGGTACAAATCTGCTAGGCTGGACGGCCTCATTACAGCACCTATCCGGCATTATTTACCTTACACCTGTATCGAAGCCATTTTCAAATCTTGGTTAAGCCTGCCATATACAATCCATTCCGGTATACCAGAGAGATATACTTGCACAGGTCAATTGTACAGGCATACCGGATTGTGTATGTTCTTACGTTATGGTATACCTGTTCAGGCGTCCAGACTCACAGGGGAAGAAGTATAAATTGTGGTAGACCGGAGCGTGTGTGGTTGTGTAGTGTGGCAAACCGAAGAGGTAAACCGGAGCGTTAGTACAGTTTTTATTTGGCCAAAAACTGACAATGGATTCAACACAGGACGCCATGACGTTGGTTGCGTTGTTACTTCCTACAATATACAAGCAAACACAGAGAAAATAACGTGAAAATTGCTGTAAAGAGCGATTACATTATAAATAATTTATTTATTATTAACAATGTAGTTAAGGTTTTAAATGGAATCCATGTGTCTGAGTATACGCAGATATCGCCAATGGCGATGGTTTTATTCCACGGTATTGAATCGACTGTAATCTTTAACTTGTCTCCATAATTTTCAGCGACTTTTGATCATTTTGGCAATTTATGCAAATATTTTTAAAGGTCTAAGATATTACTTACGATCACAAAATTCTTGTAGAGAACTCTTTTTCTTTAATAAATATTTAGTTTTCCTCGGAAAATGTTAATTTCGACGTTGTTCAACAAAATCAGTTCAGGCTTTACTTTTTTTCCGATCGTTTTGACTGATAATTTTAAATACTCGTAATTTGCAGATTGATCGACTTGAAGTTAATTTGGCAACATCTTAAGGAGATTTTCTTTGAGTTCTGAAAATTTGTCAGAAAATTTTGTTACTTTTTTCCAACATTTTGATGGTCATTTAAGTTTCTGGTCACGTGGATTTCGCCAAACTGTCTTGGGGAAAGTTCGACGTACTTTTACTGCGTTGGAGATTTTGTACAACTTTTACAAGGGATTTTATTACCGTTTGGTATTTCTAGATTATTTCTAGATTATGATTAAGCACCTCAAAGTACGAGTATATTGTTTAGAATTAGAATTGGAGGTACTTAAACAGTTTGGCACTACGAACAACCCATTTTGTAGTTTTTCTTGTTCGTTAGCAGGTAAAATTGGTGAATGGGGTATTCCGCAACACAAAGCCAAGTGTGTCAAACCGACATCATGATACACGTTTCTAAATTTTCGCTACTAATTTAGCTTTTTATCCAGAATAAGACTCTGGAAGTATGCATTGTCTGGAAAAGTAGCCCTCATCCCGTTTAGTATATGAAGGAGTCTTTGCTTCCTTGTGAATTGGAAAATTTCGGTTTTACTTTGGTAGACAAAACATTTCGTACATAGATTCGCGAATAATGTTTTCGGAAAAGCGTTTTGCTGAAGAGTAGGCATCACACTTGCAAAGGAGCACCCTGTACGAGGTGCACTATCGAATGATCATTCTTCTACTCGCCAAATAAAAACTAACATACAATCGACAATTACTGAAAATCGAATTTTCGGCTTATTATATTGTATGTGCTTAATGGGAGCGTTCTGGAAAAATAATTTTAAAAACAGATTTGGCCAGAACCGTGGCAGGCTAATGCTGAAATAAAGTTATGTATCAGTCGGTACAAATAGCATTGCAGCTTCCAATGACCCTTCAATTACTCCGACACGCCATTGTGTTCGGTTTCAGGATTCAGGTCAATTCTCGTATCTCGTTTTTTTTCCTTAATGACGCTGACGCATATCATCGACCAGTGCGATCTGCGACATGAGTTCCTAGGACATTGAGCATTACAGCTGGGTAATTTTTAATGGTATCAAATGTTATTTTTAGTGCATACTTTATGCATATTTGAATTTCCGTATTTTTGACACTCCCTGAATCAAATCCTGGCTACGCCCATGCATACGAGTATTCCATCGCAGCTGAGTTGATTTAAAGCAGGCTAAAACCAATTGTTGCACAACGCACCACAGGGAAGGCAATGCGAACATCCATGGCTACGGCGGGATTCGATCCCGCGAAAAACCGGTATGATGATGAGACAACAAACTGACGCCTTAATTCACTGAGCTACCGACTTCCTTAAGGTCCGTTATGCTACACGATCGTCGCATATTTTTCGCGATTAGCGATCAATCCATAAAGCAGGGATCACTATTTTGTATGTATCTTTTTGATCGTTGTCTGCGATCGACGCAATGGTGCCTAGGAAAACGCACCTTTATACCTTTTTCTTCTTTTCCAACTGTCACCTGTCACTGCTTGGGACGTACGACTTCTTGCAAACCTGCGATTTGTCGTATTTTGATTCAAATTTATTTTGATACGTATTGAATATGTTTTGAAATTGCTTATCTATTTACAATCCCAAATATTTATATTGCATG
The DNA here is from genome assembly GCA_964017055.1 of Chloromyia formosa. NCBI lineage: Eukaryota > Metazoa > Arthropoda > Insecta > Diptera > Stratiomyidae > Chloromyia > Chloromyia formosa. The sequence goes on along the minus strand of OZ024815.1, from coordinate 52,903,890 downwards.
TGTTTAGTCTGAAACTTTTAGATCCTTGTCTTCTTCATCGCGTAGAATGTGCATACAATTAAATTATTAAAAAAAAGTCACAATCAAAAACTGGAATCTTAATTCAATATTAGTCGCGTTTCTTTGTACCAGAACAGAACAGCTTTACACACATTACACTAACAGCATTATCTCCGATACTTCTGGATCAATAACTGGTGCAAAAAAATCTTGTTCTGTGAGCGACTTTTCAGATTGAAATATTCGAAATTCGCTGCAGGCAATGCAGTTTTACCTATGGTATATCGTTATATGGAACTGCATAGAATTTATTTAATTAATTTTGTTTGATTTTATGCAATTGCATCGAATAAAAACAGAACATCTCCGCACCCAAATAAAATTCGTTGTATTGTATTTTTTACTAAGGATATGCATATTCGGATTTACGGCAATACATGTTAATCGACGAGAACGATTTGGCCGAAAATTGATACCAGCCGCTCTGCCACTTTTTTGCCACTGAACTCATTGGCAGGGCACTGCCCAATCGGGCCTGTAGGCTTTATCTTCCTCATCATTACTTCTGCAAGAGTTGTGGGGATGTGGATGAGGAGGAGAGCGTTTTCCACTTTCTCTGTCATTGTCCGGCCTTAGCTGACAGGTGAAGGAAATTTTTGGGTTCTCGGGTCTTTTACGATCTGGATGACCTTAAAAATATGAGCGCCACACGGCTCAATCATTACATCGCCAGCACAGGCTGGTTTGTTACGTAGGTGATATTGGTGGTACTGCAGCGTACCCAATAGTAGTCTAAAGGTGGTGTGATTCATCACGGCAGCCACTGTACCTAACCGTTAGGATTTATGGTTTCTTTTGAAATTTGAGTTGAGTTTTGAAGGCTTACTAACCCAGAGCACACTCTGTTCGAAGGAATTACTCCATTTCCCCAGAAATTTCCCTTTCGCTATTCTGTTCGATCCTGTACCGTTTCTTTGCTGCTTACTGTACTGTTCTGGTACAAAGAAACGCGGCTATTTTCAGACTCGTTTGCAGAATTGCCAAAGAAAATCAGATCATCTGAAAGAGGAGCTGTTGCAGCAGGGTTTTTTCTTGTTATTGTTATATCGTGGGTATTTGGTTAATTCAATTCATTAAGACGACCGAAGGTCAAACGAAAAGAAATCGAATGGAATTTTTAAATATATTTGTTTATGCTCAGACGAAATATTACGTCATTCGTCGCCTACCAAATAGGTACATTATAATATATTCAATGCATATATGCGCCCACAGATTTGAGTTCCAAAGTAGACGGTTGTAACTTAAAAGTTATTGGGAATGCATTTATCATTGTTTTAATTAAAGGCAGATAATGTATTTATTAAATTTTATTTTATGACTACATATTTAATAGGAGGATATGTACAAATTCTCACTAATGACAGAATAATAAAAACGAATTGGTAAATTTAGCCCAATTTCGAATGAAAATAAAATAATAATAATAATTCAAAAGTGGTTTCTATCGCAGCTATACATTTTTATATTTTTCATTTCAATTGAAATCATACTCTTATTGTCTCTAGGAACTAATGGCATCACTACCACTGTATCTTGTATTATAAAGAATATTTTTAGCGATCGTTCTTCCAACTTACAGCTGCCAAACTTAGACAACTATGGTCGCATTCCTTTTTTTGCAGAAATCACTCATTCGAATTCAGTGTGACAAATACATACATACATAAACTCCTGTGCATCCGTGAGTCTAATGAAAGAGAAAAGGTCGCGGTTTCTGATCTCGAATCATGTTCGCCTTTGCAGAGAAAGTCGATCGAAAAAAAAAATCAGAGAGTAACTGTCTGTCAGAAAAAAAAAAGATTTTTTGGTTTTTTTTCGGTCAGTTTCCTCGACAAAGACGAATATGATTCGGGATCAGAAACGGTGAATTTCGTACAATTAGTAAGGGACAGCAATAAATAGGGCGTTTGTTTTTCTTTTTTTGATACTCCAGATAATGCGACTATCCTTCATTTAAGGATGCAAGTGCTTTACATTTCTGTCACACTATTTCGAATTGAATTCAGAAGCAAGTTCAGTGCTGGCCCAAACACGCCCACTATCTATCAGATCTTCACGAACTGATTAACTGAGGAGCAATGCTTATTTGTGGCGTAGGTGGGGGACGGAGTTAAAGGAAACATCACCCTCCTGCCACACATACACACAAAGAGTTCTACGCTATCGCTCATGCTTTTTTTTGGAGTTTGAGCGAAAAAATGGCTAAAATAAAAAAATATTAAAATTACATTAACATTTGATCCGTCCGGATGGCGCAATGGTTAGCACGTTCGCCTTCTTCGCACTAGGCCCCAGTTCGGCTCCTACTGAATGCGGTAGTTTTCGATAAAAAAGGGGATTTACGTGTCGGACTATGAGCCCACTCAGCTGTTAAATGAGTACCCATTTATGGGGTAAATAACTCGGTTGAGCGTGTTGCTAATCATACACCTCTGCACAAGACCGTCACGATCTAGAAGATGAGATGATGCTAACTCATCTAGAGGCCATGGTTCAAATTTAACTGTTGCGCCAGTTATTTATTTATTTATTCAATGATAGTTTGCAATAGAAAATAGCGGAAAATATTCGGAGCCCAACGTGGGGTCGGTGTGATTTAATCTAATCAGTGAAAGCCAGATGTACAATTGGTTGAACGGTTAATCACAATACACAAAAACCGAAACCTCTGTAGACGTTACCTTCAGGCTACCTTAATATACCTTAAGGCTACCATGAACTGTGTTGAGGTTACCCAAGGTTTTTTTTTTATCTTACTTCAATTAACAGTGGAAAATAGTCGAAAAATTATAGAAAAGTAAATGAAAAACAGTAACTCTCCTAACTACAATAATTTTTATTCATGTACCATACATATGTACATATCATATATTACGGAAGCGACTCACTCCCTTTCTCAGTGCTTTGCAACTAAATTCAGGTATTACAGTGGTCAACTTAAATAGGAAATTACATGTATACAGAAGGGTTTACAAGGTCAAATTTATTATTTTATTATTATTTTTTCATGGGCTTTGTATTTTGACTCTTGGTGTGGGTTTTATGGTTATGCGGTCTACTTGCTAGAGTCGGATTAACTTCGATGAGCAATTACTTTCGTCAGTGTTGATTAGTTTATTTCGGTCTTCACGTAATAGGCGTGTTTTTTCAACAGTTCAGATTAGAGCCGAACAAAAATTGCACGCGTTGATCTGGACTGTTGAAAAAAAACACGCCTAATATTGCTAAACTTTCCCATGCATCGAGAGTGTTGGGTTCTTTTTTTAAGTGATACAGCAGTTCCAAGTTATCCTTGTCCACTATATGATTTTCTTCGATGACATGTGTTGCGACCGACGACCTTATTACCTTTTTTCCCCGTCGCGCGGCAGATATCTCACTCATAAGCTCGTTGGCTCGTGTTGTTATGAGGCGTTTTGTTTGACCGATGTAACGTTTATCGCAATCCTTGCATGTGATTCGATAGATTCCGCTCTTCTCGTCTGGTGTTAAAAGGTCTTTTTTGCTTTCTAGCCAGCGCTTGAGTGTTGAAGTCTTGTTCGGTCCGACCACCTGGATGTTGAACTGTCCTAGGAACGACTTGATTTGACCCTTACCGTACGCTTACCCTTTTAATATCTTCGTCGGTAATCTGATCGAACAACGTCGAGCGTTCTTTTCTGGATTTACGGAAGATCTTTTTTATAAGTCGTTGGATGTGATGTACTTCATACCCACTGCCGTATCGAATATAAGCTCATTTTCCTTCTGGAAACCTTCGGGTGTTAATGGGTACGTAATGAGTCTGTGTACCATGCTGTTATAGGCGGCCAGTTTTTGTGCGTATGTGTGGCTCGATGTTCTTGTTATTGTCCTCTGTGTCGCCACCGGTTTTCTGTATATATCGAATTGGATTCTAGCATCGGTATTCGATATTAATAAATCTAGGAACGGTATGATTCCATTCGGTTCTCTCTCAATCGTAAATCTTATTTTTGGGTGGATGCTGTTGATTTCGGCCAGGATCTCTACTACTACTTTATCTTTTTCCACGACCGACAGTAGATCATCGACGTACTTCTACCAAACCCTCGGCAGGGCCGTCGCGTGGTATGTAGGCGCCCAAGGCAAGGTTTTAATCGGCGCCCCCCTCCCCGTAAAACTCGTAATTTGGTTCGTTCCAGTTTTGGTTCGGGGGAATGACAATGTTCCGAACTGGAAAAACCGGCAGCTATTATAAATAACAGCATCACGGACCACCCACCCTCCACTACATATTTTATATGTATATTAAGATTTTGTTTATTTATATACAGTCTTTGATTTTTCATTCTTTGTTCTTGTCTTTGGTGCTCTTTTTTGTCATCTCTATATACAAACTTTAAACATTGAAAGGTATTCGCCTGGCTTTTTCATGGGCAAATGTTGTCAGTATTTCTCTAAAGTCTAAGTTTCTTGCAATCTCATTTTCTATTGATAGAATGGCGAGAGAGTTCAGCCTTTCCTGTGCCATTGTAGAGCGCAATTAAGTTTTTATAAGCTTAAGCTTACTAAAGCTTCGTTCGGCACTAGCAACTGTCTCGGGTATTGTTAGTAACACTCTTAACGCGACCCACAAGTTTGTAAACAAATCTTTACAGTTTGGGTTTTTGATCATACACAAAACCTCTTTTGGTGTGACTTTGTTGTTTCTATGATCCAAAATCGAACTTACATGTAAAAGTTCATGATACAGTTCAATCCCGTTGATATCAGACACTTTGGTTGTTTTGTCAGTTAAATGTCTTTCAAGGTCCAAACAACTTTGTTTTAGGTTTTCTTTTCCTGGAAGTTGAACAACATTACCCAAAAATCCCCACACTTGTTGGTGTTCTTTCAACGCAGTTGACCTCTTTTTAAGTGAGTTCAAAACGTTATCCACTAATAGATAAAAAAACTTCTCTCGTAAAGGTTTCTTTAGGTGACGATTGCACTTCCTCAGAAGACTCATACGAAAAAACGCGTTTTCGTTTACGAATCCTTTTCTCGGGAAAAACAGGTTCGATACCAAGTTCAGCAGCTATTACTTTAGCGGAGATTATTGCGCCCACATATCCATTCTCTCTAAATCTGTTTAAAAACTTCAAACACTTATTTAACTTTTCAGAACAGTCACTGATGTCTACCTGTTTCTCTTGAATGCTTTTACTGATCAAATTAACTTCAAAAAGAATGTCATTCCACATTGTAGTGAAAAACTCAACTATTCGTTGATCTTCTATAATCTAAATCTACACGGTTTCTTTAAAATCTAAATCCTTTACCTTACATTTCTAAATACATTGGTACACACATTTCGAGCACATGTATATTCGGGAAAACATACATGAAATTATCGTTCTTTGTCTTTTCTCAAAAAATTGGATAGTATTTTTTATTATACAATATCTGTTTCTTTGAATTTGCGATTGTCTAATGTAAAGTAAGACAACCTATCTTACATTACGTTATTGCGTCAAAAAAGAGGTACAAGAGAAATGCATGTGTGTTTCAAAAAGGGTTTTATAACGTGGTGAAATAGCCGTGTACAATGACCACTTCAGTCAAACGACATGCACAACTCGCGACTTAAGTAGCGGCCGTGTGAAGATGACGGACGACTATAGTTTCAAGACTCCAAGTCCCCGCCTTTCACTCACCAAATATCGAAGACTTGAGTATCCCCGTGTGAGTAGTGCCTTAGACTACAAACGCATAAAATATATATTTTTTTTACTCACGGCGCCCCCGGATCGCGGCGCCCAAGGCGACCGCCTCGGTCGCACCACCCACGCGACTGCCCTGACCCTCGGCATAAAACCTTTTTCTACGATGATTGTCTTGTTCGAGGCCATGAACATTACGCTTTCATAACCGGATACCATTATCACCAACAATTTAGTGTGGTTATGGGAAGTGTCACGTTAACATTTTTTAAGGCAACCTTTCAATTTGTTTAAATAATCAAATAATCAAAACTAGGTAGAGAAATTTTAAATGTTTTATCTCACCCTGACCCTAGGTTTGGCACTTACTGTTTCCATTTGGGGGAGAAAATATTAGGGTGACGTTAGGACGTTTTTTTTTGGATGTGATATTTATTGAAATAGCAACACTTGCTTATTACGCCGTTTTGGTTATTGAATGTCACCAACCAATCATGCATAATCTCTAAACCCATGAAAATGCAAAGAAAAGCAATTGCGAAGCCATCGAGTTGTCCGGTCAGCTATGAGGAGGTCCGGTTAGGGGACCCTCATTTGTTTGAAAACATGCAAAAAATGTTCGGGACTTGCAAATTTATCCGCTTACAAGAGGTGTCTGTTATGGGAGGTGTCTGTACACGGAGCGAACACTGTACTCCTCGTGATGACATTTTGGTGACGCTCATCGGTGTATTTTATCAACTACATGCTCTCAATAGGTGCTTGGATTAACTATTGAAAAATGTAATCAAAAACTCATGTAAATGAGTGAATGGTTCGATATTTACTCAATTTTCTTTCTTAAAGCACAATTGTGGTAGAAAGTCGATAATTGTGAGAGGTTCAAATCCTGCTCCGAGCACATAATAAAAAAAAATTGTGCTGATGTCATATCCCCTCCCGCTGCGAAAAGCTATCTACGCCACTGACGCTTGCAAATTGTGAGAGTTTATTACTAAGATAAGTGCTCAGCTTAGGAGTAGAATGAAGAGTAAGAAACGCCTTTAATCGAAAATGTGCCTGTGTGAGAGGGTTGATGGATAGTCGCTGTGGTCAATTAGTCGTTTATTAGTTTTTTTTAATACATATTAAATGTTAAAAAAGTACCCTTCTTCCTTGCCCTTTCATACCACTCTGCGGCTTCGCGTTGCTCTGCCTGTGCTGTTGTTAAAAAAGTATCCACCGAATCAAAATGAATTATTGTTTGTCAATCCGTTAATTTCTTAATTGATTTGGTTAAAAACAAATATACGAAAACGCATTTATTAAGAGCAATGCAATTTCTTTACAAACATTTCGTACTTGCAAAACTGTGAATTTAATTCGAAACACATACGAATTAGATTCGAAAGTTTATGAATTGGAAAGGGAATATAATATTTGCGATTTGATGGATCTCTCGTGATTTTAATGGATAGAGGGTCACTGTTATTTTATTACATATTTGAGGAACTGAGCCCACGTCTTTTGTGTTGTAGAACAACAATTTAACGACTTACGTTACGTTATATGCTCACCAAGACGGCAACTAAGTATCTTTTGTAATGTTTAATTGAGTTTATAAGTCGGATAATAATAATAATGATTGTTTCGTTTTAAAACAAGTCAAGTACTACTAGTACCATAAATCAATATTTAATTTGATTAATTATCTGTACCAAAGAAACGTTTTCCCTCGAGCATTAATCGATTGCATATTTAGCATCAATAGGTCGCACTTCATTTCTACCTTCATCACTGAAAATGCAAAAGGCAACTACAAAATGACAGTAGTAAACACGTAAAAAAAATGCATTGTGATTATTTGTGGCGCTTATGTCATACCATATCGTGTGAAAATGAATTTGATCAGTTAATGACTTGACAATTGGATGAATCTAAACAGTCAGTCCTTGAATTAAGGTTATGATTTCAAGATGAATTATGCAATTTATTTTAATATGACCGTGAATAAAAGTGGTGCTGACAACATAGTCTCGATTGGTGTTTGATGTTTCAAGTGTTTGTTACGTTACCTTAATTTTGGGTGCACAAATAGTCAAACTTGCCGGCGTCCGGCGATTATTCGCAACATTTCCAAAGGCAAAATTGCCAATTTTGTTGTATATCTTCGCCACTTCATCAATCGCCTTTCTATCGCATTTACCTGGAAAAATATTACGTAACCAACTCAAAGTCATTAAAAAGAACAACCAGGCAAATTTCCCCCTGAATAATAAATTAACCGGTCAACATAAAAACACGTACATAACTAACCGTCATTAAACATGCAATAAAACAGCAATTTCTATTCCCAAAAAGGCGATATAACATATAGGCACATGTCTTATATTTTTGTGCTTAGAAGTTTTGTGATGCGAATTTTAAATGTTCGATATATTGGCCTTGATGAGTGTTTTTCGTATTCTTGTTTTTTTTTATGACCATGGTGGTGTATATAATAATCAGAGATGGCTTTGCCTCTATTTTGCTAAAAAAAATCACCGAAAGTTTTAACTAACGTACATTGCTTATACATGCATAGTAAGAACACAATCAAAAGAGTTTGATGCGACTGCGATAATTGCATGGGTGATACTATTCAAATTGATGCAAATTTGAAGTTTAAAATCATTTGATAATGAACTCTGCCTGGATGGTTGATAACAATGTATTTACCATAATATGGTTCGGCTTTATGGAAAAAATGTAAAAATTAACATTCTGAATATAGATCAGGTTTTATAGTCTTCCAGAATCAGGGGTCGGCAAACTCCGGCCCGCGGGCCAAATCCGGCCCGCCTCTGGTTTCCATCCGGCTCGCGAGTTAATATTGTTTTTGACGTGACAAATCAAATTTATACAAATACATAATTTAAAAGTGATTTTTTTATCACAACGGAGTGTGTTTGAGCGGAATTTAAAACAAATTTATTTGCTATATTGGAGACTCAATTGGAATAATCATCCAAATAGCAATCCCTGTGTAGGTAAGTCATATCGTAAAAGCCGATCAGAGAGTCTGTGGTGGGGTATTTGAACCAACCACTAGGATCTCAATCGCTATGGCCGTCTGACCCAGCGTATATTAAGCCTATTGCTATTCTGCGCCAGGGAAATTTTAATCCAGAGGTTTCGTGGCGTTAACATTGCTATCTGTGCAGATAATAATGTAGGTATTAGCGTAAGTATACACTCTTATCACAAGATCTTATTGAGGCTAGTGAAAGAATGCCCTGAGGTCCCTGAATATCTGGTGAACACCAACCTGGGCATTTTAAGTTTGGTTCACTTGGTTTTATTTTGTCTACCAGCTGAGGTTTGCGCACCTCACGGCATAAATATTTGTCCACTTGTTCAGGATAATTAAAATAGAGGGAATTTGAAAGACAAAAAGGATTTGACTCGTAAGGGCACGAACTTTAGTCGACAGTGTTTCAAATGCCAACACAATGACACGCTGTCAAGCTAACCTACAGACACATATTAAGTTGGTATGCAGAATTAAACCAAACCAAGATTCCAATTTTTAGTGAAACATAATTCCTTGCAAGAAACTTGGGTACTAAGCAGGCCACTTTGTACTGGTTGCATGGTGACGCATTTAACGTATTCACTACTCCAGATCCGGTGACGAAATCGATGCGTGTGATGCGATTAAATGAATTTAAACACGCATCGATTTCGTCAATTCCAGGTAACACAATATATACGCTTTTCGATGGCATTTGCAGTATAAAATAGTCAACAAGACAACTTCAGCTAGATGGATTGGTGATAGTTTTTGGTAATTTGTTCTTGTTTTAAATTTAATTTTTAAAAACAAATTAAAGTGTTCCCTAAAATAAACAATATTTTTGAGTATTGAACAGCAAATGTTCATGAGCTTTATTGAGTCTTACAGCCTCGTTTATAGTAGCTCCGCTTTTTATTACATGACTCTCCAGTACAATTCAGTTCAACAACATGTTAACCTGAAATATCAATGGAGATGGAACATTTATTTTCGTCGCCCTGTATACGGAGTTTTAATTTAATATTACGTTTACACTATCCCCAGATTACTTCATCTGCGCCAGCTGAGATAATCTGCGACTGTCAAATACATACAATTTTGAACTCACCACACCCAGATTGCGCTGCAGATGAAGTAATCTGGGGATAGTGTAAAAGTAATATAGCACAGTTAGCATATTTTCAATTTGTCTATCAACATTAACCTGCAGGGTTTATTCCGGTTTCCTCTGCTAAGCACTTCAGTCGCTGAAGTTGATATCCAGCTGCATTTCAAATTTTCTCTCCGGCCCGCTGAGCCTAAAATTGAAAAAGTCTGGCCCTTTTCGGAAAAAGTTTGCCGACCCCTGTTCCAGATTATGGTCATTAAGGCAAAATAAATAGTTAAAGATGTTAATAGGAGAGGGTGGAGCAAGATGGGCCAGTTAAGGTTTCATGACGAATAAACGGAAAGTTTTCAATAATGATAAATCAAAAACTTCTTGTCGTTTCGATAGCATATCTACTTTTCGGACATGAGTTGCTAGCATGTACTTCCTATCCGCACCGTCTTTATACTGACAAACTCGGAGCGCAGTGGAAGTTCTATTAGTACTCATAGACATTTTTTGTTCGAGTCGAGAATCGAACCTCCATTCTCTAGATCAAGGGTTCCCAAACTATGGGTCGCGACTCCAAATGGGTTATTTATTATTTTATCGCAATCCCTCCATTATATTGAATTCTCATTCATTATATTGTTAGATACAAAATCGTAGTTCAGTCCATGTGAGTTTTAAATTAGCACATTTATCATTAGATATTAGTTTTCTAATATTTTACATCGAATTTTGACTTATAAAGTTAGTTTGAATTCAAAGACAATTTGTGATCGACATGATAAGATTAATCACCCGTCATTTCAAGTCCATACCATAAAGCATTGCTGAGCTATCGATTTACTCAAAATTTAAAGGTCGCTACACACGACAACCATTTTGGTCGCGACTACGCATCAAACCACGTCAACCTCAATAGAAAAAAAAAATCCTCGTTTCCACCGTTTAATAGTAGCCTACTCGCGAAGCGACATCTTATAATGCGTGATGGCGGGACATTCGTACAAGATGTATTTGTCTCTGATTTGCAATTTGGCCGAGGCTAGTTCCAAGCCACAGTAAGGCTCTGGTTCATGAAGGCGATTGGATGATCTTTGTCTGGTGGTATGGCGTCCAACACGGGAAAGCTCGGTTTTTGATTGCCAGCAGTTGGAGGAGTTCGCAACACTCCCTCACCAGTCTCGAAGAAACTTTACCCGAAGAGAGCGCTTTCATAGCTGCTAGGTAGATAGTAGCTGCGTTCTTTCTGCTGGATCAAAAGTTCATTCCCAAACAAAACGACTGACTGCCAATGATCCAGATCTCGTTTGAGATTGCGTCTGGATTAAAGTAGAGTTTAAAGTGAATTAGTTGAACGTCAACATGTTTCTTGGCCGATTCCGAAATTATCTGAATGGTGGCTGTGCAACTTCGTCCATCGCATGATCCGTGCGGTTATTTTCACTTTTGGTCTTTGTCCGAATGAAAAAAAACGCGGCAAGTAGTGTGAGCGCCGCGAAGTCCCTTTTGAATGGTATGGATTTCAGCTTGAAAAACCCTGGGCGAGATTCCCATTGGTCCAAAGACACCTACACCAACAGCCAGTTGTTGCCCAGCCGTGAACCATACTGAACGAATTCTGAGAGCATTTAGAGTTGCTGATTTTTGAAAGAATACAAGATTTTTTTTCATAAATGTGTGTACGAGTATGTATTGTTATTGTTAATTGTCTTGAGATCCGTCCAAAGGCATGGACGCGTCAGTATTGCTTGCATATGTATGCCTTGTTAACGTTTCGATAACATATAAACTTAGGATGGTGCAGTTGCTATGCTAGCATGCATCTAAAATATATTGTTATTGTAAGGAATAAATTATTATTTTAGTGAAAAATACCTATGACCCATCTTTTACTTTATACATGTTAAATATCTGGGGTCGCGAAAAAATCTTGATGAAAAAAAGAGGTCATGCATGAAAAAAGTTTAGGAAGCCCTGCTCTAGATCGTAGAGCGGTGACCAAATGAACACGGCCAAGCGCATCACACAGCCCCACACTCACAATGGGCCCATTTTCTGCAGCTCTGACACATTATCCATCCTTCAGCTGATTTCAAGGTAACGACATAGAAGGTCTGGAAAGGAAACTACTTACAGTGAGTCACAGTCAAAATGAGCCACTTTATGTTAGAGAAAGAATTGCTTAAAAAATGACTGAAAACCCATTCAGATTAAAATTATTTTTATGTTAATTTATTGTCTCAACATGTAAGTCTCTTATTTCATTGCGTTTTATAATTATTTTTTCTTCTTAGTACACAAAAGATGATATAAACTTCAAAACATCAAAAATACACCTCGCACAGTCAAAATGAACCACTTAAATAAAGGTAAAAAGCATATACAGGCTGCCCCGCTTCAGATGGTAAATACTTTAATGGTAGATAGTACCGTTCATTTGTGGAAAATTTACACCAAAGTGGACACTTTGTTTTTAACCGTTAAAGAGTTGTAGCATTTTTTGTAAATTGTGTCAAAAAGCTTGATTTTCGGGACAAAATCAAAATTTGCTACTCTTCCAATCATTTAATCCGTGATTCGACCTCACTTTAAGAAACTGCATAAAATTTCAAATAAAACATATAAAATTTCCGGGTTTCGAAATTTACCGTTACTCCAAAGATACAACTGTTCAAACTATCAAAATCGATTTTTCATCGAAAATTCAAATGATAAGTTTACAACGGTACTTTGAACTGACAAATTTGTAAATTTGACAAAAGCTGCCCCAATATGTTGGTTTTCCAACGGTATATTTCTCTGATACGTTTGGTTTTGAAAATTTTCGAATAATACACATAAAGGAAAAAAAACATGGCGTGGAGATGAATCAAATTTACTTCAACCTTGACTTAACAGGTAGTCCATGCTACCAACGAAAAATAAGAAAAAAGATTGTTTACTTTTGAAATTTGGCACAATCATTATGAAGAGTCCTCTGAATATATGCTGCAAAGTCTCTGTTGCTAGTGGTCCGGAAGTCTAGGGGAAAGGGGGTAAAAATTCCTTTTTTCCAATTTTTCTTGAATATTTCGGGTGGGTTTCTCCAGGCCATGTTTTCTTTCCTTTGATGCGTATTATTCGAAAATTTTCAAATTCTAACGTATTAAAAAAATATACCATTGAAAAGTTAGCACATTGGGGCAACTTTTATCAAATTTGCAGATTTCTCAATTCAAAGTATCGTTGTAGAAATATGATTTAAATTTTCGATGAAAAATCGATTTTGATAGTTTGAACAGTTGTATCATTGGAGTAACGGTGAAGTTCGAAGCCGGGAAATTTTATATGCTTTATATGAAATTTTATGTAGTTTCAGAAAGTGAGGTCGGATCACGGATTAAATGAATGGAAGAGTGGTAAATTTTGATCTTGTCCCAAAAGTCAATCTTTTTGACACAATTACAAAAACTGCTATAACTCTTTAACGGTTAAAAACAAAGTTTCCACTTTGGTGTAAATTTTCCACAAATGAGTGGTACTATATGTCTGACTAATAGCGGTAAATTGATTTTCTGCCTTAGGCAGTATTGACCTAATCTAATACATATATAAAAGAGAAGATTATTATATTAAATTCCATTAAACCGAGTATTAGACCGCGCACTATACCGTCCATTAAACCGTCCATTAGACCGTCCATTAAACCGTCCATTAGACCGCGCATTAGACCGCACATTAAACCACGTATCAGAGCAGCTATTTGAGTTTTTTAATGATAAATCATTATAATCAAGTAGATTCTCTGATACGTGGTCTAACGGGCGGTGTAACGGACGATCTAACGAGCGGTCTAATTAACGGTCTAATGCGCGGTCTAATGGACGGTCTAACGGCTGGACGGTCTAACGACTGGACGGTCTAACGGCTGGACGGTCTAGTGTGTAAAAACGCCCATATGATGAGCCCTCTTCTTATATCTTCTATATCGCTATCAAAGATAGTTGCGTTTTGTATAACAAGACGAAGACAAATCGCCCACTAAGCGCTGCTTCTTTCTCTAGTTAGCTGCAGAGCGACATGCACAGTGTCATTTCCATACTAAAGTTCAAGTGCCATATACACAATAATTTCCGGAAGTTCATACCGTGCATATAAGCTGCCATTTTTAATTCCGAATCGTAATTTCTTAAAACAAGAAGAACAGAATCGAAAATCAATTAAGTCCTTCATTAGTAAACATCAACAGCTCTAACATCTTATCCGAAAAAAAACTGCATCCGTCAATTGTTTTGAGTTATTTAATTAAATTGCTCGTAAAACACCTACGTGAATAGTACAACAGAAAAAAGAAACACAATGGGAAATATGTAACATCATTCAGTCCGCCACAAAAAATAATAACACAACATTCTTTCAAGAAATAGGCTTTCGACCTCCAAATATTAAATATATATGTATATGAATATTCCATATAGAAAAACTGTCGTATCAGTTTACACCAATTAGTACTATGTATAAATGTTAAGTGTGTAGATAGTTCAAGATTCGCTTTTAATTGATTACGTCAAAAATAAAAGCCACAACAACGCCTTAGACCTCCAAAAAACATGGATGGGTTTTACAATATATACCCCCTGGTATGATGATCCAATAGAAAGACACAGGCAATAACATGCCGGCAGCGCATATTCAATTGGCCAAAAACTACTTAAAATTCAAGGTGAACTTCTATATAAAAAAAAAGTTCATACCCATTACGACATACATACTACCCAACATTCAGTCTCCGGAAGATATAAAGATTAAATTTGAAACTAGTTACATACATATATGAGGATAGTTCTTTTTTGTGACATTTGCGATAGATAAGAATTTTTGTAGTTTCACAGCAATATGGCCGATCCGAGAGTCGAAAAAAATAGCTTCTTTTTATGTTGAGTCTATGCGACTAATTACTAACAGATAATACCCCGTAATGAACCTAAGTGCTTATCCGATTATAAATTATTACAATTACTGAAACTAGATTCAATCACAAAATCCTATCAAAAGATTGTATCAAATTCTGTGGGATAATCTGTGGATTTAAACAAGAACATGCAACGTGGTGACTCGATCTGGTTTGACCGCTCTTTCTAGAGATTTTTTGACTTTATTTGATTTATCTAGGTGTTTGATTTTAGACATTAAAGTCAATACTACTACATATACGCAATTCTGTTTGGAGTATGTTTGCCTACAAAATGTGCTAATCGGCATATCTATATACGAGTATATAAATCTGTCAGATATAAGGCGATTATACATATATGTATGTACAAATCCTAAGTAGGGAGCCAGTCTTCCAAGTTGTACTAGAACTAGACTACTTTCGTAAGCGCCAACTAGCCGGTATATTTCTGTTTCACATAGTCTGAAAATAGAATGTCACCGTTGAAAGTACGAGTCATGTCGTCGCTCGAGATTTTCGCCAAGTAATAAGATTACATGTACTCTAGACTGGGAGTGATGTTGGGTTTGTGCAAAAGTTAGTACGATTTTTAATTTACCATATCAAGTTAGCCGAATTGAATCTTACCGATACAAACTCATACATTTTTTAGGCAAATTCATAATTCAATTATAAATTAAACATCTTAGGAGTTAATGAGATAAGATGGTGGAATAGCGGAGAATTTATCTCTTCAACGGGTAGCACTGTAATGTTGTACTCCGGTAGAGCTACCGGTAGTGGTCGTGAGTCAGGTGTGGGGCTCCTTTTAACCAGAACCGCACGAAACTGTCTCTAATCGTGGGATCCAGTCTCTCACAGAATCATGACTGCGTGGTTCTGGACCAAAATGAGGAACATCTCAATAATACAATGTTATGCTCCAACTAAACCCGACAGTCTCGGCGAAAAACTCCTTCTACGGACAACGCCGTCGAGAGCAGAACACCTAAAGGTGACAGTATAATGGTTATGGGTGATTCGAATGCCAAAGTTGGCTCTAATGACTATGGGCTCAGGTATGTGATGGGGAGACACGGTCTTGGGGATTGTAACGACAACGGTGAAAGATTTATAATGTTCTGCAACTTTGTCAGTCTCTTCATCGGTACGACAATGCGTTTTTTTGCGGGATTGCTCTTCCTGCAGAAAGACGCAAAGTGTAATGCCAGGTTTACGTAGATTCCCATTTCCATGGAACGAAATACTTACGTAGATCGGGGAGTATCCAAATTCTTATAAAGGTATTGGGACTCTGGGGAACCTTCAGGGTCTAAAATGGGACCAGTTTCTTTTAAGGAAAAATCAAACCAGAATGGTTATTTTGGAAAATATCCTGCAATTTATTATGTGTCGAATTCTACGTGTACCTACACAATTAAAATTGAAATCATTTTTCCTCCAACCCATCATGCCACCGAATCGCATCCTTTCACTTTTAAGCATTCAAAATCCCATCAGCTGATAAGAAGAGTATCTTCTAAAAAAATGATAAGCATACTGAATTGTTGTTCGCAATTCATTAATTTCAGTGAATGACTTGGCTAGTGACTTGCTGGTAGTTGGTCTTCCAAAACGCAATTTTCTAACTAATTTCATGGAAAATCCACCATAACCATCTATGTACGAAAAGTAGTTAAAGTCTCAATCTCCACAGCTAAAAAAACCGGCCCGCTAAATTATAAAAAATATGGAGCTAACAGCAAGTTTAAGTACGAGCAGCTAGCTAGCCAGCTAGCTCCACTCGGTTATTATCTAAATTTCAACTTGACTAGCGAGTTCAGTTTGGAAATGGTCGTCGGTGTGCGCTAACTTCGCTCTAACCAGAAGCTTTCGTGTGCGATTTATATTATTTTTTTTATTGTGAATTATAAAAAATTAAAAATATATATATATGAAGAGTGTGTGTTGTGAATTATAGGCGGAAGCTGTGCGCTATCTTTTATCTTTTTTACGTTTTGCATTAGTGAATCTATAGTGTAGGTTTAAACGATTTTCCCTGATTTTAGTGAAAATGTATGAATGTAAAACGTCCCACATAAGTGGACTTCGGAAGCTTCGCTAGTGATTATACAGAAGCTGTTCTAGTGTGTATGCGCATACGAGTCAATACATACATATGTACATGCATAATATTGTCTAATGTAAAATTAATGAACATGTGGCGAGTGTTTTTTTTTATTCTGGGAAATTTTGAAAAGTGCATTGTGCCGGTTTTTTCATGTATTCGTGGGATTGTTATGGAAATGTGAAAATATATTGTTGAACGTGGCGTGATAATAGATGACTAAAAAGGATACTGCTAATAGGCGAATAGATAACATACGAGAACATATGCGAAGGAGAAAACTTTGGATTACTACTCACCCGTTCTGTTGTGGGATACTATTTATAGAATATCACGTTAATTAATATTGATAATTTCTGGTTTCAATGACATCTTTTCAATATTTTTACTGTTTATTCGCCGGCCAGATGATTAATTTACCTGTACGTACTACACTGCTTCACAAAAAAAGAGACGCACCTACTATTCTTCGTACTGAAGAGAGCAAGGAAGGAAAATTGCAGTTTTTTTTTACTAGTGAAGGTAGAGTGGAAGAGAACAAACATTTTGAAAAGTAAATTTGCAATGTAACGGTAAATTTAAGTCAAATTTATTAAAAAAAAATCCAAAAATTTGTGATTTGGCTTGTTGTTGTTGATCAAAAATTCGTCTTTAAGGGTGTTATGTGCTGGTTTTTTTGAACGTTTGCTATTGTTAAGCTAGAAAAGGACCTTCCGCAAGGCATTAGACTACTTCTTTCCGAATATGACCAATGAAGGGTTGTGAACTTAACAGCCCAGCTAACCACAAACTCTCTTAATTTCTTCTTATACATATATCTATAGAAGAACAATGCTTCCGCTTAAATTTCGCTTAGAGAATGATATAAAAATTATATAAGGAGAAAAATCACCCGTTTTTTCGCTTAAATGTTTCTTTATTCGTACTTCAAGCATGATATATGGTAAAAGAGATTTAGGGATATATAAGAAGTTTATAAGAAGGATATAAGAGGGATATAAGAAAGATATAAGAAATATTTAAGAAATATATAAGAAGGATATTAAAAAGAAGATAAAAAATAAAACAAGATAACTAATATAATATTCATCAGTGCTAATAAAACAAGATAACTAATATTCATCAGTGGTTTGGATTGGAGTCACGAGCAATTGTTTTTTTTTTCGCATTTTCGTCTTCTGGAATATTTCTTCATCGCATTTATTGATATGTTCATCTGTAATGTGATAAATAGAGAATAAGAGACGAACTTTATTTTTATTTTTGCACTTCAAACCCACGCTCATTTTATAGTCCATCCCCTTCCATCATATGCCACATCGTCTTCATACAATAATATGGCTATGTGTCCTAAACTCGAAAAGAATAATACAAGATAAGGCCAAGGATGTTTCGTTTGAATTTTTCTTCGCTTTCGAAAGCCACCGTAAAACTTATATTTACGGTTCTTATTTTCATTAGTGTTCATTATTGAATTCCCACTCGCCTAGCTGTTACCACAAGTGTATTGTGGCAGCACCGCTGGAAAGAAAAATATTAAAGGCGAAAATACAAAAAAAAAATAAAAAAATAAAAATGCGATGGAGATTTGAACCCAAAACTCTGTTGGATACCAAAATCAAACAAAATTTGTTGGACCGGCTTTGTTCTATCATTCTTTAATCATGCTTTAAGACACCAGTATCGCCATTTCTATAGCGTGGTTGCTTAAATCATTCTTTAATCATGCTTTAAGAGACTTGTCCGAAGTGCAAATTTATCGGAAACAACTCATTGCGACATAGGGCTCTTATAGAATAGTTAAAGAATGATATAAGAAACCAAATTTTTTGAATTTGCTTTCTGCGATAATGGTGCCTTTAAGCATGATATAAGAATGATAAAAGACACTAACAATTTTTTTTTCTAGCGTGGTTGCTTAAAACATTTTTTAATCATGATTTAAGAGACTAGTTTCGCAGAAACCAGTTCCGACAAAATTCCGCTTCTTAAAATCATCTCAAAGCAAGATACTATATAAGAAACCGATTTAGGAGAGTTTGTGCTTGCGAGAGAGAAGTTCCATGCGGTACTCTAGCCAGCATTCGACTTCTCAATTACATTTTTATTCGGGGATTTATAGGATATGTACCAGCATACAGGATGATTTATTAAAGGACCAGTGCAATGCCAGTCAAGACATCAACAGATTTCACGATTTTTGAAGATTTATGCTCCCCATCTGTTGATATTCCTCTTGATCGGCATTGGCCCGGTCTTTTCATGAATCGGCTTGTATAGGGTACATAGCACACAATATCGTTAAAGATTTTGATCAACACTATTAAGCCAAATCTTCATTTTTTGGGTTTTCTGTAATAAAATTTACTTAAATTTACCGTTACATTGCAAGTTAACTTTTCAAAATGTTTTTTCCCCTTTTACTCAACCTAGACTAGTAACAAAAACTTCAATCTTCCTTCCTTGCTCTCTTCAGTAGGGGACTAATGTGAGCGTTTTTTTTTTGTGGAGCAGTGTATGTTGAAGATAATTAACCGTATTTCAGAAATGTTGACTGATTAGATAATTTCTATTGATATTAATGCAATCACAATGTTTTTAAGGTCATATCGCCTTACGAGCAACGAAATCTTTTTTAATAAATATATTTTATGTGTCGATGAAATTTTGATTTCGGGTTAAGGCACCACCAATTCCATGAATTATTAATTATGGCCTCAACATTGTCTTCCACGAAAGAAGGGCGTGGATAGGATAGATTTGTTGAATTTTCTGCTCTATGATCCATAGATCGTTCAATATTCCAGTAATAGTCGTTGTTTATTTCTGTGTTTAAATCACAGGCATTGAATGAGTGGCAATTTCAAAAGAAGCGAAAAAACGTTTGTGTTTCTATTCTTATCTTTATACGCTAGACTTTATATAGGGTATACTGTTTTTTCACGACAAGGAGGTATAGCAATGTGTATATATATATAAATGATCAGAGTCAACTCCTGATTCGATTTAGCCATGTATGTCTGTCCGTCTGTCTGTTCGTTCGCACGATAACTTTCGAAAGAATGCAGCTAGAGGCTTGAGATTTTGATCAAATATTTTCAGTATGATCTAGTCGGTTGGTATTGAAAATGGGCGTGATCCGGCCAAAGGAGCATCTAAACTTCATATAATAAGCTGCTCTTTACTAAGATTGGCATAATCTGACTAAAGGAATGCCTACCTCCCCTACAAGTGTCAAAAAATTAAATACCCATTTAACTACGATAACTTTTGCTAGAATGCGATTAGCAAGTTGAAATTTTGGCCAAATGCTTATAAAAGAATCCAGTTGGTAGGTATTGAAACTGGGCATGATCAGGCCAAAAAAGCCCACATTCCCTACAAATGCTCTTTCATAGGCTTACTTCTGCTCAAACCGACCATATACATACGTAGTAAACACACTTTCAATGCATATGGCTGTTGCATATTTGAAGTTTTATGTGTCACCACTATGTCTAGGGTATGTACGCTTCGAACGGTTGAATTTAATAAATATTTTGTACGTTGAATGCATACACAATGGAAATTATATTCTCTTTTTTTTAACAATTTTATATAAATTCAAGTGCATATAGACACTCCCAAAGATAAAATGGGTTGCATCATTTTATTATTTATGGTTGAAATTTAGGGGATTTTTTTCAACGCACTTGTGCATTTTGAATTCTTACCCCAAGTTCAGATAGCCAGTTCAGTTGTGTTTTTTTGGTATACGCAAGTGAGGTATCGTGAGAAAGATACCGTCGAGTACATTCCATTTTCTTCAAATTTGTAGACAGGGGAAAATATGCGATCGTAATTTTTTCCTCTTGCATTTCGAGGCCGTTACACTTAGAAGTATGAAAATTTACAGAAAACTGGGGAGGGGGATTTGGTGATTTTAACTATTATTATACATACGCTCTCTTTTTTTAATGCTTGCAATTTCGTCTTAACATTTATGTAAATGGTTAAGCATCTCCAGGAGTAGGTAATTCATCTCCCATTGGCATCGGACACTAGGAAATCCTCTACTTTCCGGTTTCATTGCAATTATCTATGTACAGTAGAGCGTCGATAATCCGGATCAATTGGGACCAAACCGGATTGTCGAATTGTCCAGATTTTCAAAATGCACTGTGCATAAAAGGGCCGGTAGACTATTATTATCGTTTGTAATTATAATTATATACAGTTATATTATCGTTTATAATTCAATATGTTGGTTACAAAAGTGGAGCGGATGAATAAAACCTTTCATGTATTTATTACGTGTTTTAACTAAAAAAAGAAAATACTGTACTGAGTGTACAGTGTTGTCAGAATAGAATCCGGATTATCGAATGTCTCGATTTTCGACGTCCGGCTCCCACGGCAGCCGGTTCTACGCATCGAAGCGGACCGTTCATCAGCAACGGTCAAGGGCTTCCAAACCCATTCAACGCCTGTAGGCGTTACTACTACAACAACAGCCAGGCAGCCATCCTGGCGCTAAGCAACTGGTCTGTCTCGCCCAAGCTAGTGCGCAACTGCCAGAACACATTTCAAAAAGTTGGTTCAAACATGGCAACGTTATATGTACTGGGTTCCTGGCCACGTCGGCTTTTCTGAGAATGAACAGGCTGATAGGCTGGCCAGGATGGCCTCGGACACGCCCTTTTGTGGACCTGAGCCCTTTTGCGGGATTCCGCTAAGTTCCGTCAACAAATACATCAAAGACTGGGAGCGTTCTGAGGCCACCGTCCAATGGGAGTATCTCCCAGGCCTGAGGCAAGCCAAGATGTTCAAATCTGGTTACTCGCGTAGCAAAACATCTGAACATATGAAGCATTTTTGGCCTTTTAACTGGACATTCTTGCTTCAGAGGTCACTTAACAATCATAGTTATCTCTCTCAAATGAACGCATTAAATTATCAACGAAAAATTACCATTTTTCTCGTAGGATATGTGCATTTTCCGTTATTTGACTAAATTCACTAGAAAAACGAAGATTTTTCTGTTTGTGGGAATAAAAGATTAAAAATGGAGGTGTGAAAATATTCTTTTTCAACTGAAAATATCTCGAAAACTATTGAAGATACGCAGAAAGTTGTGTTAACCTTTTTAGAATCGACCTAAACCTTATTAGTGAATTCGTTTCTCAGACGCAAGAACTTTGATATGAAAATCGAATAAATTTACACTAAATGTTGAAATATGGGGAACTTGGCGAATACATATCAGCTCGACCAAAAACAGATCAATGTTTTACTGACAACATGTAGGACTTATACATACACTATTGATTTGTTTTTGATTTGTTTATTTCGAAAAGGGATTAATCTCAGATTTCAAATCTTTTGCAAAATAACTGTTTCGATTCCATCAAATATTGATCACAGCACCGTAGTTTTTTAAGTTAGAATGACAGTAACTGAGTAAAACTTGAAATTTAGTTGTTGTGTTCTACGTGTGTCGGATTTTTTTATAATAAATCAGTAATTTTGTTATATGTATGTAGTTAAGCCTGGAACAGAATGTGTATTTGTAGCTTGTAGCACAAGTTCGTTTGCATGGAAAAGTTGTAGCTGAAGTTCCTAGTTCGAACGTTTCAACTTCCAGCTACAAGCTACAGCGACACATATTGCCTCCCCTCTTGAGCGCTGTGGAGTGCTAATGTCCCAATGTCTGGTGAATGCAATCGCTCCATGGAGCCGTTGCTGAGCGGCTACTTCTCCTTTTGAGCGAAAATTTTCCACGCTCCCTTGGCTTGGAGCGTGATACATTTTTGTTTTCACAATTCGCATCACAGATGGTGCGCGCGTCATATGTCATTTGATTGAGTGTTGAGTGTTTGAGTGTTTGACAACACAACGTCCTGCGTGTTATTTTACTGGAATTTTGCAGCAAAATTACAATTAAAAGGTGAGTGGTGTTTTCATTAATTGTATATTTGTATAACCCGGCCAAACCAAACAATTTAAACAGACAGCCGTTAGCCGTTTGTTAGACATTTGCCATGTCAGCTGATTGTCTCAAATTCGATATGTAGCCGGTGTATTCACAAAACAGGTGTGTGACGGTTGTGACAGGGAGCAGTCGCTCCGTGTGACATGGAGGGGAGATGTCGCTACGTAGCTGCTCAATGTTTTGTGAATGAGCCCATTGTGTTCCAATTATTAGGGTGTTAAGTTAACCCCTTTTCACAATAACCGATTCAATTATGATTTTGAGTAACTGACAGATACTGGACACTGAGTCCACCAAACATCTTCTCTGCGAGTGCCCGGCAGTTGCTTGTTCCAGGTAATTATTTCTTGGAGGTTCCATCGTTAAGAGCGCTCCTACAAAAGACTTACTGGTCTTTATCAGGCTAGTTGAGAATCTTTTGAATTAGTTAAGGTCATGGCACAATAGATCTCATGGTCGCAGTGCCCACCTTTGGTTATCTTAGTCTGCCCTAGAAAAAAACTGACAGATCTAAATTATTGGTCCGTTCAAATAGTATTCAAAATAGTATTAACAACTAGTCGGAAATTGTGAGCAACTAACTTTATGTTGAAAACTGATCTCCAAAAACGGGCTTGTTCGATGTTAAATTTAACGAATCAAACACCTTTGTTGTTTACATTATTTAAAACGCCTTCAGATTTGTGAATCATCGAATTATCTGAATTTGTCTACAAAAACTCACTCATTTATGTCAATATTTGTATGTATTCGAACGTTAAATACGTATTTCTTATCTAGATAATTTGATAACAGCAGAATTTTTTTTTGATAATATTCTTATGGTGGCTGTGATTAGTGTTTCATTATTCGGATACATTACTGCGGTAGCTATTTATATAAAATAAGTAAAAAATATTTGGCTGCTTTCAACATCGGTTGCTAGATAATTAACATTTTCTATCCATTCCGTGAATTAATACTCCTGGCACGATAGGTGTTTTAAAAATAATACCTTCACTCGGTATAAAATAAAAATGAGGTTACAAAAAACACATAACCAAGAGCAAAAATTAGTTATCAGTCCAATGAGCGGTGTAAATATTTATATCATGTCAGCTCTTTTTTTTTGGATAATTTTTCATCGATTCGGGATATTTTGAAATTCAGCTCAAGGTGTAAAAATAATATCCATACAGAAAGTATTTTATTTACACCGGAAAAAAAAACCAGCACATCGAATCGGTAAATTTTTGATTAGGGAATTTTTTACTGTGTACCCTTCATCAGTTTTTCAGTTTTTGGCATTAAAATAAATAAGATGAGTTAGCATCATCTCATTTACTAGATCGTGACGGTGTATTCTATGCAGATGTGTGTGATCAGCAAAACGCTTAACGGAATTATTTACCCTAAATGGATACTCATTTTAAGAGCTGAGTGGGCTCATAGTTTGACACGTAAATCCCCTTTTTTTAGGAATCAAACCGGTGCCCAGTGCATAGATGGCGAACGTGCTCTGCTAACCGTTTCGCCATCCGGACTAGCTTTTGGCATTGGAAACAAATTTCATAAACTTTTTGTTATGTCTGTTTCGCAAAGTCTTATTTCTGTCGAAAGATATACAATCCATTATTAAAATAATGAAACAGATAGTAGAAAGAAGATAATTTTTTGTATACTTTGACTAATTATGAACAGTTATTTCGAAACTTTAATATACATGATACATATGTGTGCATATATTATACTAGACATAAAAAATTCACAACAGTTTCCACTTCCATTCTCCCCCAAGCCAAACTTTAATTTACAAATTTTGTCAATGCTGAATCGTTTTTTTTTACAATTTATTCGTATGTCTAGTCATCTTAAAATAGCACATTCCTTTTGTTACTTTTAATAGGTTTTAATATTTTCCAATATTTCTGAATGAAATCAGATTCAGCTTTATGTGAATATTATAGGGGTCTTGGTTTTGTTGGATCTGTATTAATTTCCCTTCAGAACAACTAACCGGTTTTTGATCCAACCAAATCCAGGTCTGATATCGTTTGATAAGGCGTAGGTCATTGGTGGTCATGTTATTCCTATTTCAACTGTTGGGGATCAGCTACTATGAAAAAGGGCGCAGAAAAATGAAATTGGGGAGGGGGGGGGGATGCTTCATGTTTAACATTGCCTATTCATTCACTCGTGATCTAGATCCGTGTGAATCGAACGCACCTATTAATAGCAAATTTCGACGGGAGAAAATAGATGGTAATGAAATCTTTTACGAACTGTTTATAAAACCAAGAGATTCCGTAACATATGTACATATAATCGTACATAAATGCAAAAGATGAATACATACTATAGGTATATATAAAATGCATTTTTGTTCCTGCTATGTTTACTATCATGCCCTTTTCTTGTGCTAAAATTGAAAGCCGCTAATCCCAGATTCATACATTATTTGTGGTAGACTCCTCGCACTTTCGGCAAAATGTTGCAATTTTCTATTTTTAACCATTTTAAGGTTTGTTTGTTTTTTTTTCTGTTAGAGATGCACAAGCAAATATGCTACAGTAATACGTATACGATGTGTTCGTACTTAATTCTTAGCATCTCAGGGCCCTAGCGTGATATAATTAGTCATTCTGTATACTCTTCCTAAAGATGATGAATGTTCCATGTTGATTCATGGTCTTTTTCCAAATAAGATTGATGTTTGTGCGGGATCATTGTTTTATGATTTAAATTGGCGAATGATAAGAAGAGGAAATTCGTAGTAAAGTTGATCACTTTTAAATTGGGTTCTGAGTAGGGTTACCAGGCGTCTTATTTTAAGAGGACATGTCCTCTTTTTGAGTTTGAGTGAATAAATCATGTCCTCATTTCTTTTTTCAAAATATAATAGTCCAGGGAAATAAGGATTCAACCTCGGAATGTAAGGCAATAAGCTGAATTTTTGCATACACGTTACTTTTGGCCTTCTAAATACAGAGTAAAAAATCACAGAAAATCACGTGTACGCGTAGATACCTAACGATGAAGTCATAAAAATCGGTTTTTAACTGATTTTTTAAAAGAAATCGGTTGCGGAAGAAGCTATAAAGGTGAAACTGGTTAAATTGGTAGGTGTTAATAAGGACAATATTCAAGTTCATCCAAATCCATAAATTTTTCCAAAATTTACAACTATGTATTATATAACGGCAGTATTTTATTAGCAAAATAATTCTATAACGGAAGAAGCTAGCTAAGTGAAACTGGTCTAATTAGTAGCCGCTAGTACGGAGTAGGCTCCTATTTAATTCCAGCAAAATTCATCAACCCTGCTGAAATTAAGTAGCCCTTACTAGTGCCCACAAATTAGGCGAGTTTGGATCAACTAGCTTTTTCCGTTATTTAGCTTACAAAATTTGGCCGTTATATAGCTGTAACATTTGAATGGGTTGATGTATTTTGCTGGAATTAAGTAAGAGCCTACTCCTCACTAATGGACACTAATTAGACAAGTTTCACTTAGCTGTCTTCTCATTTATAGAAATATTTTGCTAATAAAATACTGCCGTTATATACATATACAATATTAAATAATAATAATAAGACAGGCTAGAGTTACCCACATGGTAGGCATTGCGAATGTGCGACCTATTCTGCCATAACCTTCAGTTAACCCAAAAGACCCTCAACCAGCCTGATAAAGGCTAGTAGGTCCTTTGTGGGAGCACTTCTAATGCTATCTCCAAGAAGTCTAATCCTGGAACGAGCGACCGCCGGGCATTGCTTTTAAATAGCAATAACTTGAAAACTAAACGAGATATGAACTATCTTTAAACAGTCAAGAACATTCCTGTTTCGCAAAAATTATGAGAAATCTCTCTATTCGATTAGAGAGTACTTTCATACAACTCGAGAAATTTCCGCTTTAGGACCTGCCAATCCCCTCGCATGGGCTCTAGGTTCTTACCATCTAAAGTGGAAATGAACTACCTAAAGCGGAGATCCCGCAATTAAGGAATTTTAAAAATTCTCCCCAAATGCAATAGAGAGAATTCTCCTATTATTCGCGAAACTGGAATGTTCCAACAGGCAGTTAGACGGAAGGTTATGATGACAGTAGCAGTGCGGCCAATCGCCCGTTGCCGCAGTGATCCATCGACTTGTGGATGAAGGGGTCCCGATAATACCTCGTATAACAGGTTTCGGATGATGTATGTCGTTGGCATGTTAATTGCCCTCCAAATAGATCAATATTACAAACATACATAGTAAAAAATATTTAGCTAACCTTTTTTCACCAGCGGTTAGATAATGCACTTTTTCTGTTCAGTAGGTGAGTTATTACTCCTGAAATTCATCACACAATTGATGATAAACATCAATAGTGAGTCGGAATCCAAACCCACGAATGGAAGGAAGAATATATCGGACAAACGCCACAACACACTAAGCTACTCGAGCTTAGTGTGTTGTGGCGTCTGTCCCATATATTCTTCTTTCTATTCGTGAGTTCGAATCTGGCGGTGGAAATGGTTGTATGAGAAGTTTTTGCTCGAGTGGGTTGAGTAAAATTTTTACAATTATTCACCGTGTGGATGATTTGTTATTATAACCGTTTTGTTGGATAATATTTCATCCATTCGGAATATTTCGAAATTCACCTATAGGTGTAAAAAAATAATATTTGCACAGAAGGTGTTTAAAGTAAAATACACAAAAAAAACCATCATAATGGTACACAGAATCGGTTAATATTCTCTAGGTAATTGAGGCCCATTTTATGTAGTAATGCTCTATGTACTCGTATAATAATGTTGTAAATTAAAATTACTCTTCAGTGAATTTTGTTTTCTTCAATTTTGCCTTTATAAACTGAGAAGATTTAAATGTTCCTAAGATTGCCACAATTATAAATTTATGTCTGAACTTCAGAGCCAGTTTTTGATGATTGATGAATAATTCTAAGAAGTCAACTAAATTAAATTAAAAAATAATAATGCAAAATTTATGCAATTAAAAAAATATCTTCTTTAATTCTGACAATCTATTTCATATGACCAAAAAAATGCGAGTATATTTAATTAAAATAGTTATGTAAATAAATATGATAATAGTTTGAATAAATTGTCGCCACACTTGAGCCATAATTCACCGGGTAAAAATAATTTTAACGTTATAAATATATTCATATACCATTCATAAAACGTATGTTTATAGAGTTAAACACACAAAATACCACCAAACAACAAATCATGTAAATTAACTGACATCATCACAATGAGGTCACGTTGAGTGCACTCTTCTAAACACACTTCATAAAAATGACGTGTGACAGAAACGGCAGCAACCACAGCACAGCAGTGAGTGATCTTGAAAATCATCTCAATGTGCCGGCATAAAAAAAAACACTCATTAACACAAAAGAAAGCTTGAACTTGAGTTGACCGGATCGCAAAAAAAAAGACACTGCATAAATGTATGTATGTGCCAAGCAAGTACATATACTTGTTCTTGATTACATCAATACGCGACGAGTATAATATAAATACTTTGTACAATAATATGTACTCATAATATAATAATATCTATCGCATTCTCAAATAATCAGCATCTGAAGAATGTTGACAAACTTCATCAGCTATCTAGTATTCGTTATTTTTCTTGTGTGTTGTATTATGTCATAGTTCTTTTTTTACGGTGCAGATACTCTGGTAAAGAAAGATATGTATGCGAAAAGCATATTTTCTTAACTTGAAGTTGAAGAACTTCTCTTTTATTATTTTTCATCAATTGTTCGTTATTTTATTAGGAATTTTGCTATGGAAGCGAGGGCGTTCTTTGGAATTGAAAGATCTGGATTTCGTCAGTTATGTCTTGTATTATAAGTTGCTTACATAGTTATTATAGACTCCTATATACATGCATACCACATATACCGGTATTGAATTGGAAAAAAAATATGAACAAATAACTGGTTGATTGAGTGACAAAAGATCGTTGAGAATTGTTAGTAAAGCTAATGATGAAATCGAGATTATTTTGTGTCCCACACATTTCGCTCGATACTCGTACCATATCCGACCATAGTTTCATGCAATATGTTAGGTATGAGCATATTAGCACCTACATACGTAAGCAAGACCTACTATGTATTTTTAATTTTAGTATTCAAGTTTTACAGAATACCATTTTTCAGATGTTTATTTTAAATGAATGAAATACACTGATTTTACCCTTGACGTTTTCAGGGCGTTTGTGAAACTTTTTTTTTATTAATTTTTTGGACATATTTCATTGCGGATGTGATTTGCTCTTATTTGAATTTATAAATATGAAATTATAATAGTTTTTTTTTTGTAAAAATTCTCATTTGATTACGCTTACTGGGGGGACCCTAAAAGTCTGGAAAAAAATCGATTTTTAATTAATTTCCGAATAAATGGTTAAAATGTTCTACTTTCTGTGCAAAGGTTTTAACATATTTAAATAATATACTTATCCAATCGAAGATGCGCGCTAATTCAACTAGATAGGAATTAGGAAAGATAGGCGTTCTGTCCAATTAAGGTCCACAAGCAATGAAACCGGGTGGTCTATTGTATATCCCAATTAACCTGCCAATCAAGTTTGATCGCGCTGACGAAGCTGCTCAAATGCTTCAGCGGGGTCGAAGCTATCTTATTCGGGTCGAGAAAGGCGTCACGATGGCAATTCGTGCGACGACATTTACAATGAGTGCGCAGTGATGGTTTATCATGAAACTTAGGGTTGAGATGGCCTTTCAGGCACTAGTCTCCAGTCGAAAAACCACAAACAGTTGTAACCTTACTCCAATTTATCTGTAGTAGACCAGCGGATAGTAGTAGAGGGCTCTGCGAACAAACTTCCAATTGAATTATCCCCCATGACATATTCCCCCCCCCCCCCCCCCCCGCCCCAATTGGGGTGATAATTCGCAAGATTCTCTCCAAAATTTTATTTTGGCTTGGAAGCAAAAATCATCGTGATTAAAGTCCCCAAAATGCATAAATTTGACTATCAAAAAAAAAAATGTGGCAGACTACTTAGCTAGAGCCGTACTGACCGCTTGACAATTTTTGAAGATCGCTATATTTCTATTATGGTATCCAACTTCCAGGCCAAGGTCAACACATACCTCAATGATGTAAACATCTGCTTGGAAGACGGCAGGAATCCTTGTCATAGGCTTAGATACTCGGTGGAATGGACCCAAAATGCCTGCACTCTTCTGTCTTTGAACAACTTCATGTTATATTGTGTGAGATTGGATCTCTCAATTTCTCTGCTCTAGATTATAAATCATCATCATCGTCGGTCGATAGACGGACGTCGGATCCTGGCCGGATAGTGTAACGGACGGTTTGGTGGGCATCCGAAGATGCCCGTGGGGACGGAGCCTTAGGTAGCATAACGACCGTGAAGTTCGGGCCGTGCCATCTGGCGAAGAAAAAGGTCCCTCAACGAGCTAAGCAGCGGCCTATGCTTGCTGTAGCTCAGTTCGGGAGATGTGGGCGGGGAGGTAAAATGGGGAATAAAAACAATTGTCGATAAGGATGGAATGGTTGGCGGACGGATCAGACGCCCACGCGGTCGTACCTGGGTCCGGGTGTAATGAGACCCTCGGCCTCTGATTTCGTACCACCAACAGATCACTACTCATCAGGTGCTGCTTCGATCTGCTGGTGGGAGCAGCACTACCAGACCATAATATGGTTCATTACAATAGTTATCCTCTGATTGTCCATCTTCCAATTTCCGAAGCCCAGCATTTGTCGACTGGGTCTTTCTAAAGAGCTCCTAGTCTGCGTCTTTTTAATATACGCTTAGGCATACGGTAGTCGTCCACTCTTTGTATATGACCTGTCCATTGAATCGTTGTTGCTTGACTATTTACGAAACTTTCAGCTCGTCGTACAGCACGTACGGCTCTTAGTTGTACCGGATGCGCCATCCACATCTTCCGTACAAACGAATAAATGATCAGCAAATTATCAGAGGATTGGGTTAGGATCCATGTTTCGCAGACATAGCATAGCATAGGCGGTGCGTAATGCAAAGCTTTCTGATTTTTGTGCACATACTTCGATTTCATTATTGGAGGAACCGAAAAAGATGATGTCTTACGTATCTGTCGTTTCGTTTCGCTGGCGCTCTTTGACAGGTTGCTTCCCATGTAATTGAAGTCGTCTGCAAACGCGATGCTGAGGTCCCCGATGTAGGGGACAGACTAATAAACTCGTGTAAAAGAGAGGCTGTAGTTTTGCACGAGCTTATTGCTCTTAAAAATTGATTGGACGATGGTTCTTTCTTTCAGCTGGTTTTGATGCTCTCGTTGAGGTAGGTATACTTGTAAGCAGCTCGAGCCTATGTTAAAGTCCTCCTCTTTCGCGACCTTGTAATTAAGGTACAACGTTGTGGACCTGCTTCTGGAAAAAATTAGAGGATACAATTTTTGTGAGTTCTCCCACCAACTTGACACTTTTGATCTGCACCTGATATATACATATATGTAAATATTTCGGTAGTGACTTAAACCCTTCTACGGGACTTACGGGAGAAACGGAAGTATGCAACTTCAACCCCATGATTGCGCAGAATCTGGGAGAAAACATCTCCTAATCTTCTTTCTTTGCCGCTTGGGCTCTTTTCTCGGCTCCCCAGTTCCTTTTGTTTGGTACAAAAGGAACTGGACTTTGGCTTCAGTTTTCTGAGCAATTGTGGTTTTTGACCCGTCCCATATAGTCTAGTCGTCGCGTAGTTTGCCTAAAACAGTTCTGGTGTAATTTTGATTTTTTTTCTATATATGTTTTTGGGGTGCTAATTATGAATCTAAATTTTTCGTCCGAATTTTATTTTTGTGGAATTTGAGTTATAACCAAGAACAATAACAAAAACACTTTATTTTGTATACATATATTTTGAAAACGGTTGACCCTAGTAAACAAAATTCTAAGACAAAATGAAAAATCTGGAGCCATTCAATAAAAAAGGTTAACGCCACTTTTTCGGTATCTTCAATAGTTTTCGAGATATTCTTACTTGAAAGAGACTATTTGTCATGCTTGTGTTTTTTTATCTTTTTATCCACAAAGAGAAAAAATCTTCGTTTTTTATGTATTTTGTCAAATAACGGAAAAAATACATAGGATACGTTTAGACCGTGGTGAGAATCAAAGTAGTAATTGTGGTGTATTCGAGTTAGTACAAGTTCTTAGTGTTTAGACCGACGGGTTCACTAAATATTACCGATGTCAACTGTTGTTTTGTTGTCATTTTTTTCATTTCGAGATTGCTCATAATCCAGTCGAATTGATAACTTTAAGCCAGACGTTGGGATTCATGTTGACAGCAGAAATGGAAACGGTACACGCGATGGCAGCTGTAGTCAGCTCAGTTACCGCATAACAAGTGGAGTTAGAGTTAGTCGTGGTACTAACTAATCCGGTATGTTTAGACGCTGGTGGGTATTAGTTAATCCTGCAAGTAGTTCGCACGGTCTAAACGTACTTATATCCTACGAGGAAAATAATAAAGGATGAATTTTTGATAATTTAATACGCTTTCATTTGAGATAAGTAAGATGCGTGTAGAAAATATCAGGACCTTGGAATAGAAAGGGCGAACCCGAAAAATCGATTTTGTTTTATTTTCTCTCCTTGATATCAGATATATATATAGACAACGCGTATATACCTCGTTTTGAACTGGTAAGACCTTAGTATTCTCATAAATAAAAAAAATAACTGGCGCAACAGTCCAATTTGAACCACGGCCTCGAGATGAGTTAGCATCATCTCATTTTCTAGATCGTGACGGTTTTTTGTGCAGAGGTATGTGATCAGCAACACGCTCAACCGAGTTATTTACCCCATAATGGGTACTCATTTAACAGCTGAGTGGACTCATAGTCCGACACGTAAATCCCCGGAATCGAACCGGGGCCCAGTGCGTTGAAGGCGAACGTGCTAACCGTTGCGCCATCCGGACTACTACTACTTAGTATTCTCATAGTTTCAGTCTAAAGTGAAATCGCCCTTGATATTTTGAAGTACATACTTTCAAAACTTTGAGCTCAATTTCCCAACACCTTAATTTCGGGATTCGTCCTTTCTATTCCGAGCTCCTGATATAGTAAAATATATGTATATAGTATAGTAGAAGGTGCATGCTGGCAACACTGCATTCTCCGAAACTAGTTTATGCCAACGAAGCGCGTCAACTGTTCCATGTGGCCCAGTTGACGCGCTAACCCTAACCCCTAGTTCATAGTTTTCGAAATATTCGCACTTGGAAAAGACTAAAAAGAGGCAAATCTTCGTTTTTCTAATGTATTTTCCAAGTTAGAGTATCTTGAAAACTATTGAAGATACTGAAAATGTGGCATAGGTTAGATTAGGTTAGATAGGCTGTTTCAACCAAACAATGATCAAAGCACACTTAGACCCCACTGGGCCCGTTGTGATGTGGCATGTGGCATAATCCTTTTGTTATCGAACTGCTCAAGATCTTTCATTTTGTTTCAGAAAGTTTCTCTGTAAGGTTAACCCTTTTCAAAGTATTAGACTTTAAATTTTAATTCCGCAAAAAGATAAATAAGGTACATAAAACCTCAGATTGGTAATCAGCACCCCAAAAAAAAAATATATGTAGTAGAAAAAAAATCAAAAGTGCACCCCAGTTTCTGTTAGAACAGCTTCTATAAGCACTTAATGGCGAGGCCAATTTATTAATGTAATGAACGGGCATATAGTCCGATGCTTGCTATGCGTTTGTCCGTTCGTCCGGGTGCTTCTTGTGGTCTAATCTTATCCGATTTTGGTATGTAGCTTCCTTGGGTCTTTGGGTGGCAGCAATTTCGGCTATCGACTGGACTCACGGTATATTCTGTTGCGTTCAAATCAGAGTTTCTCGTCTAAGTCTTCTCTAAGTTCGTTTCGAGTCATCTAATACGCTGCGTCTAGGGAGGATGTATTTTTGCAGCATTTGCAGCGCTATAAGCTAAAAATATTTGAGCACACCAATTAACGGTTCCTTTCTGGAAAGTTTGCTAACGAAGTGCCCTATTATAGTGATTGTGGTGTAAATGTAAACCAGCACACTGATTTAACTGCGTGCGCAGTTAACAAAGGGGAAGCAAAAAAAAAGTTCGTCTCTCAAGGCATTTCCCGTGGTCCGATTTCAACCAAATTTGATACATACGAGTAGCTTCTAATAGCTGATTCTAAGCATCACACGGTGACGTTTCATGGTGGTACAGGTGCGCATCAAGATAGCAGAACCTTTTCGGTAATAAGAGTGCTATCTTAGGCAAGATGGATATCTTATGATTGGGGGTGTTGAGGCGAATGCGCTACTCTACTTTTGAAGGCATTTTGAGTTCTTTGGTCCAGAAAAAAAGACATTCTTGACAACGCCTAGATGGCAGGGTATTTTTTGATTCGTGGTGATGTGATGAAACCAATGCCTTGGAGCGCGGTTGAAGCCATTTTGAGTCCTTTGGTCACGACAAAAGAACCTTTTTTCCTTAAAAGTGTATACATTAACTCCTAGGCTTCTGAATTCTCTCTATCGACACATTTTGTACTTCTTTTTACATACATAATTATTTGTATTGCAATGTAATTTCTATTTTCGAACACACACATCTAAGTCTTTATGATTAGCAGTGGAAATGTCTAGCCACAATGTCTATCATGCCGGGGTAGAGTTAAGGAAGGCAAGACAAGTTCTCGGTTCATTGATTTTTAATATTATAAGATATTTATATATGTACATAGTTCGATGCATACTAATGTGCAGTCTCATAAAAGTAATGAAAGTGAATTTGAGTCCATGCGAGTCTGGATGGGAAATTGCTGAATCTGTGCAGGTTGCACTCTTAGATTTCGTATTCTCACGAAGAGCAGGGATGGAAATTTAATGCTTCAGTGAGTTGAACCAGAAACTCATCAGGAAGAAATGTATAAATTATAATACGGATATTTGTATATTATATTAATTATACAGATTTGCCACATAGGAATGTTTCTTGAAATAATTTCAGCTGCTTCAATTCACATGAATGGCGACTCTTTGACCGTCAGACATACATACATGCATACATACATATGCATATGACTTTAACACATCTCTTCTCTGTTGATAAGCTACATACATATATGTAGTATGATGTAGCAAGCCAACTGGGCCTATATATAAATATAACTCGAAAATATCATACTTTTTCAAAATAAACAGCAAAATAAATGAATTGTATACAGATGCTAATTATTGAAGTTCACATATGCATCCGTGATAAAACAAAGGTCTGAGCTCGCGACTAAATTTAGCTCACAACTGATTTGCCTGATGTCATACATAAATCAGAATATCATGAAAGAAACTGTTTTAAAAAGCCACAAGAAGCTGAATGATGTACGTATACATTTTTCTTCTGGGGTGATTTTAATTGATCCACTCCAAAATATAAGTTGACATTAATTCTTTTTGGTTTGATAGTAAATGCGCAGTCTTCAAGACGCCCCGTATCCGATTCGGATACACTTTTACACATTAAAACCACAACAAATCAGCATGATGTCATCGACATTCGGAAGGAAGTTGAGGTGAATGTGTTGCCATAGTCAAACCACGAAAATGAAATAAAAATACTTTAAGGGCCTTCATCCACCGGAGCAATGCAATTGCAACGCAACTGCAATCCAACCATTGTTTGCATCAGTTGTACGAAAGTCACGTTGGCCGTTCTTCGTCCTTTGACACTTTTCTCTTCTTCGACTTGTGATCAACTCACAAGTTTTTTCTTTCGTCAGTCTGTTTCAGAAAATAAAAAGAAAAAAAAACTGAAATAGGTGCTCAAATACATGACACCAGAAACCAACGAAAAGTCGGATAAGGGTCGCGACACGCAACTTGGCAGCCAAGTCGTTTTGGAGTCGGTCGTTCTCGAGTTGCGTTCCAGTCGCACCAGTGGACGAGGTTCAGCGCTATACGGCTTAAATTACACTTGCGTTTTTTCGGCGTGAAGTTGACGCGTCTTTTCGCTGCTTTGCTTTTGCATCGGAAAATCAAACGCAGCGCGTCTCTTTCCGCGTTTTTTACGACGCCATAAGAATTTTTTTCCGATGCGCCATGTTCTACAACTTTGCAGCCGATGCGCTGATATTGGAAGCACCTTCAACTCGCCAGTAGTCCGGATGGCGCAACGGTTAGCACGTTCGCCTTCAACGCACTGGGCCCCGGTTCGATTCCGGGGATTTACGTGTCGGACTATGAGCTCACTCAGCTGTTAAATGAGTACCCATTATGGGGTAAATAACTCGGTTGAGCGTATTGCTGATCACATACCTCTGCACAAAAAAAAACCGTCACGATCTAGAAAATGAGATGATGCTAACTCATCTCGAGGCCGTGGTTCAAATTGGACTGTTGCGCCAGTTATTTATTTATTCAACTCGCCAACACATTGAACCAAATGGTATGCACTACACTTGCGTCTTTTTGCCCTAAAAGTTGACGTATCTTTTCGCTGCTTTGTCATAAAAGACGGGGAAACATCCGCGCTGCCTATGATATTACACTTGCGTTTTTTCGACGCAAAAGCAAAGCAGCGAAAACACGCGTCAACTTTGCGTCAAAAAACCGCAAGTGTAATGTAGCACACAGTTTCGCATTTTTCCGACGCAAAAGCAAAGCAGCGAAAACACACGTCAATTTTGCGTCGAAAAGACGCAAGTGTAATTTAAGCCGACTACAATGCGACTCCCGTCCAATGCTTACGCGATTCCAGACCAATGCTTATGCGACTCTTTTTTAAGTCGGATCAAAGTCGCGTAACGCCTATGGACGAAGGACCTAACTTTGAAAATATCTGTATAGTTTTCCGCACTTAGTTGTTCTAGGGTTTTACTAGGGTTCTAATCGGTTTGAAATTGCGAATACTCGTACAAATTCTTATGTTGTTGTATGTATGTTGTTATCAAATTTTAAAGTACCTTGATCAAGATACTACATGAAAGATAGTCACAATAGGTGCGTTTTTTCGCTACCGGTTTTACCAGTGTAGACTAGCGTGGCGAGCCACATTAAACAAACATCGTGTTGCTTGTGTAATGCGTGTTTGTCACGATAAAATAAACCGCGAAAAGTCGTTAGTCATATTCATAAAGATTTAATACTGATGTAACGAATCATTTTTTGGTAAGGATTAACCAAATCCGAGGTGACGTGACTTCTTGCTTTGATGCTTTGTACATTCCTGAAATTATTAGTTGTTGTTGTAGCAATGGTCAGAAATTTGTTGTGTGAGTGTGTTACATGTTCTTATTGTTCTTCGTCTTCCTCGGTGTTAAGCGACAGAAAGATAGCTGCCTCTACGGGGTTCTCCTATAGCGACCTGGGGTCAGGTGTGTGGGTGCAGCTGGGTAATTGAAAATGTGGTCCACATCGTGAGGTGGACCATTGCAGGCGGGGCATGTGTTCGTGACATCCCGGTCAATGCGAGATAGGTAGGAGTTAAGACGCGAACACCAGCCCGACCGAAGTTGGGCAAGTGTCGTCCTCGCTGCTCTCGGACGGAAGTATTCTCTCATCGGGAGAAATGGCTGGTGGTTGTGTCGAGAGAACTCTATTTGGACCTGGTCCTGCGATTGATGTTTGTACCTCCTCGTGATGTATTGCTTCGATGGCTGATCTGTATGCGTTGTTGTCAAAGGGGACCCTTTTGTACCCCTGGACGTCTCTTTGAAGGTCCCTCAAATCACGCCCGACATGTCTTGGTGGCGGCGTCTTGTCCATGAGGTCGGTGTGTGGGTGCTTCCTCCGGTAACAACCCACCAGGTACTGATTCGCAAGAAGCTTGTTGTGGTCCCTTAGAGGCATCATCCTTGTTTCCTGATGCAGATGGTCCTGGGATGACATCAGGAGACAGCCAGTCACAGTACGGAAAGCGGCGTTTTGGCAAGCCTGAAATTATTATGATTAATGATTATACATGGTTTTTTGAGCTTTTAAAAATTGTGCAGAAACTTTTCCCTTATTGTCTTTTTCACTACTATTTGCCGTAAATCCTAGTGGGGTATAGCGCGTCACCTATTACCATGTGGCTCAGTTGAAGTTTCTTTAGCAAAAAAAAATAAAAAATATGTTTTTTTCACTAGGTTTTTTTTCGTTTCACTTCATGCCCACGAAGGTTCATAACTAATTGTCTCCAATTCGACAGTACTCCAGTGCATTGTTCTCATCATGCCGATTCAGGAAATACCCATAACAGCTAGATTTCAGTCCATGCCCATGAAGATATTGTTGTTCAGTTTAGTGCAGGTGCGATGGTTCCCATACCGAATCCGCACTCTACTCCCCGTTTTCCATTTTCGATTTACCACCCAATGTGCAATAGCGCTGCATTCAGTAAATTCCATTTTCACTCCCTTGTTCCCATTTTCATGGCTGCACTTTTCATTTTTCACTTCCCGTTCCATTTTCAATTTACCGTATACTCGTACTCAGACCTCCAGCGAAAAGGGGACATACGCCAGTTTTAAGGATTGTCTGCATACCGCAGTTTAGCGTATGCCATATGATTGAAGTGTTTGTTAAGGTTCTAAGCTAGCTAGTTGCTCTCACTTCAAGTTGAGTAGTTATTTGATGTATGTACCTACCTGGCTGAGGTATCTAAGGGCATAACATGTCGTGCGATCATTTGACGATTTCTGTCAAAGTGTGGCGTGGGAGTGAGGAGGGTATAATCGCTTGTGTGATAGCACGTCATTTCCATAGATGTTTTTTTTAGATTTGGTGGGTTCCAGCGAACGGATCTGGATTTTATATTTTTCGAATTCCCTTCCATATGCCCCCCCCCCCCCCCCCGTAAAATCTGCACACACAACTGTAAATTTTCGGATCTGCAAATGTTCCCCTCCGGATCTGAAAAGTATTCTGATCCGAAGGGGAACATTTCAAATCCGAAAATTGACAGTTGTCTGTACAAATTTTACCAGAGGGGTAAGCATATGGAGGAGAATTCGAGAAATTTCAAATCCTGATCCACTCGCAGAAACCCACCCATTCAGTTTAAATTTTTTTCGGGTAATAGCCTTGTCTAAAGTGACCACACGGAAAAAATTCCAAACTACATGGAAGGAATTGAAAAAAATGTGATGGGTCGTAAAGGAGGGAGGTTTGGTGCTCCGAATTTTGTTACGACACGACATGGGAGAGGGTCGAAAATTTTCGAAAATCGTGTGACGTATTATGTGCACAGTCCCTAACGTATCAAGGTGACCCCACTCATTGTATTGAGTTTGTTTTTAGTATCCTTAAGTGCTATATTTCTTAACAAAGTCTCCTCCTACAGATTTGAAGTTGGAAAAGTGTTTTCTGCATTTTCCACCTAACACATAATTTCAATCGACAACTCTGAACAAGCACTTTAGAAAAGCTTTGAGTTTCCCCAGCAGACCTATATCTCTGGCTGGCTGCTATATAGTCAAGTTGCCGGGGGAAACATTGAAAATTCCAAGGTGTGGAAAGCGCTTTCACTATCAGATGTTTTTCCTCGGCCGGCATCGGCCATTCGACTCTTGAATCAGTGAGTGCGCTCGTTTGTAAAATCGATATACAGACAGAATTAACATAGGTCGCTTTTCGCACGCCAACATTTTCCTTCGTCCGACCATATGATTGTTTTCTCTCGACGTCTCCGTCTGGTATCTCCGCGAAACTTTCCGGTGGAAGGAAAATGAGAGAATCCGGTCAATCGGTATAACGATAATAGGTTAGAAGTAGTATGCAGTTTTCCGAAATTTTCACAAGCCACACGACGTAATAGGACAGACACATGGAAGTCACAATTGATAATAATATTTAATTGAGTAAACAAAAATTAAAGTGATTCCTGCATTCTGTTTTTTTTTTAAGGAAAGCTAATGTTATACGGATACATATTGCTTGGTTATTAATAAAAATAAACTGCTAAAATATTGTAACTAAAAAAAAATGAAGTAACAACGTGCAAATTAAAAGCATAACATCGAAAAGCACATTAGAATTTTTGTGTGTTTTCTCCATCAATTTTGTGATAGTGTGTGCACAGTCAATAGGCACATTAAAGTCAGTGCACAATGTCAATTACAAATGATGACGAGTACGATTTTGCCTACGAGTTCAAGGTATGAGCCAAACAGAATCAATTTTATTCTGTTTGGAAAATATTCAGTAAATAAGAATATTGGTGATTTCGTTTGAGTGGTACCGCACGAGGATAATCGATTTTTTTGTTTTGTTTGTTGCCTTATTTTAGCGATATGCGGAAAGCCTTCAAAAACCTCTGCGTACGTATCGTGTAGAGTTCAACTTGGGTGCACCAGCTGGCGATGGAACACCCGGTGAAGACATTTATACTACGTCCTACAGTTCAACACAGTAAGTATTTTGTATTGAATATTATGTTTCATTTCAGCGGCTAAAATTTAGCGTAGGAACACATTTTAATTGTCTGTTAGACATGAAACTTCGAAAATAATGTGATATCATAGATAGATTGGAGTGAGTACCATGGGAGTTCATAAGTGATTCGATCTTGTACTATTACCCCAAATCCTTCCAAGCATTGGTAGGAATTATACCAGCCTGATTTCATCGAGAAGCCTATGGGCTGACAATGTACCCTTTACCTCCAACTTCTTGGCTATCTACACGGATGGCTCTAGGACCGATGACGAAGTTGGGATTGGTATTTACTCGGAGGAACTGGGAATCAACTTATCCTACCGTCTTCCCGACTTTTATAGTGTCCTGCAGGCTGAGGTTTAGGCGATCTCGGAAGCTCTGACTTGGTTAAGGAATCATGTCGTGACTGCAAGAGACATTACTATCTATACGGACAGTCAGGCTGCGATTCGCTCGCTTGACTCTGTTCTCACTATATCGAAAACTATTCAGAATGCCGCTCGGCCCTCATGGAGATGGGTTACTTCTTCAACATTACCCTCTGCTGGATATCTAGTCACAGTGGCTTTGTGGGCAATTGCAGGGCGTACGATCTTGCTCATGAGGGGACAACTGGTGTCGTCGATGGGGACCGCATTGCCATTAGAATGCCAATTGCATTATGAAAATCGACAATTAAGTCCGCTGCAGTGGATAGGGCCAATACAAGATGGCCCAAGGGCAGTAGTTGCCAATCGACGAGAATGATTTAGCAGAAATTCGATTCTAACCGCTCTGCCTCTTTGCTGTCATTGAATAGAAAACACATTAGCAGGGGGGACTATCACAGGGCACTGCCCCACCGACGTGCTCGCATGGAGGCTCCGTCTTTCTCATAATGACTACTGCAGGAGTTGTGAGGATGTAAATGAAGAAGAGAGTGTTTTGCACCTTCTATGTCACTGTGCGGCACTGGCCATCAGGAGGAAGAAATTCCTGGGCTCCTGGTTCTACTGTAACTTGGAGGACCTTAAGGATATGAGCGTGTTACAGCTCAATCGCTACATTGCAAGCACAGGCTGGTTCGGGACCTAAATTTTTCTTAGCGAGGTGAATTGTTATTGGTGGTATCACAATGGACCCATGAGAGGTCTAAGTGTGCTGTGTTGTATCATGGCAGCCCCTTAACCTAACCTAACCTTCTAAGCATTACGAGGCTTTGGCTTCAAGCCTGACCATTCTAATCAAGCTGCTGGGAAGTATCAGTGAAGCAATTCAAATGGTGGCGTGCCATCGCTAAAAATATATTAAAATGTTTTCCCATTTTTTTCGCAGAAGTAATTCTGTAGAGATCTCCGTTTGAAGTTACATCCATTATATCAGCTACTATTTGATTGGGGGGCACTATAGCAGCATGTACGAAAGATTTTCGCACTATCCGGTGTTTTTTTCCTGTTGACATCGTACATTGAGTAAAAATCATCAGCAGATGAAAGACTCCTTTTTACTCTCATGGTTTCTTGTTTTGTCCCATATATTCTGCTCATGCTACGACGAATCGGAGCTAACCAATTATACTATAATTGATAAGAATTGAATTAGAGGATGGGTTAATAACAACAGAGAGAACTTGAGATTTGAGGAGGTGAAGAGACAAACTTTGTTTCCGCGCATATTAAGCAGGGTTAAGTTTCCATTTTTTGATTAGTCTGATATGAATAACTTTGCCTGCTTCGGGAGAACTCAGTCGTCTCTCTATCTCTAAAGCCT
The DNA here is from genome assembly GCA_964017055.1 of Chloromyia formosa. NCBI lineage: Eukaryota > Metazoa > Arthropoda > Insecta > Diptera > Stratiomyidae > Chloromyia > Chloromyia formosa. The sequence continues at coordinate 52,861,835 of OZ024815.1, read as the reverse complement.
CTTGTCACTGCACAGACTAATCCGATAAAATGGTTCCGCCTCGAAAAAGTGTGTGACTGATACCCTTATGTGTAAGTCATGTATACTTGCTCATTACCTTCAATTGGCAAATGTCTTAAAAGCCAGTGTAATATTGTTGACGTCGATCCTATTATTTGACTGTCGGAAGCAAACTTTCACGCGGGCAAGGCCCGACGTCGGGCTGTCGCGCCACAATGATGATGATACAAACTTTAATATTATGGAGCGTTTATTAGCACCTTAAGGGCTGTTGTCCATGGGTGGTTTTCCAACTAAATGTTGATAGTTTTCTTATGAATCAACCCGAAAAATTAACTGAAACTGCTCTCCACAATCTCGTTGTCGAAATTGAAGCGACTATGTCAGCCGACGAAAAACGGCATTGTGTGCCTTTCTTGATATCGAAGAGGCATTTGACAATACCTCTTTCGAATCCATTGAAAGTGCTCTTCGAACGAAAGGAGCCGATCTCACCACCACAGTCTGGGTGAAATGCATGCTGTCCTCTAGAAAGGTCATCACTACGATAGGAAACGGTACCCTCTCAGCAAACGTCATGCGTGGATACCCGCAGGGCCGAGTATTATCTCCCCACCTATGGTGCATCGTAGTTGACAATTTGATGTGGAAACTATCCTCCATGAAGTTTTCCACACAAGGTTACGCGGACGACTTGGTGATCATGGTGAGGGGCAAATTTCAGGAAATTCTGCCCGATATCATTCAGGGTGCGCTACATGCAGTTCAAGAATGGTGCGATTACAGCGGCCTACGTGTAAATCCTTTGAAACCTGCCATAGTGCCATTCACTAAAAAAAAGAAACTCAGGTCCGCCCATATATAACTCTCCTATAAAACTGATGTTAAACTTCAAATATTTGGGTGTTATCCTCGACACTAAGTTATCCTGGGCAGAACACCTTAAAGTGACTTCCGATAAGGCAATTAAAGCCCTGTGTATCTGCAGACAATATGTCGGCAAGACATGGGGGACTAAGCCCCATATAGTTTTGTGGATCTACAAAGCGATCGTCAGACCTATAGTAAATTACGGTGCGGTCGTCTGGTGGAAAAGAGCCATTACCTCAGCCGGCAGAACGGCTCTGAATAAAATTCAGAAACTTGCCTGCAATACCATCACTGGGGCCATGCCCTCTTGTCCCACAGATGCTTTAGAAGTTTTACTCAACCTCCCGCCCATGGATGTACACAATGAAGCGGAAGCTAGAATGGCAATCGTCAGACTCAAGGTCTGCGACATAGGGATCAAGTTGACCCCAAGCCAACTAAGCTGGTTAAAAAGTGACATGGTACTTAACATGATTACCATGTGAAAACTCTTCGCTTCAACCATTCCTTTAAATCAGTCATTTGGAAAATAGAAAGCTGGGCAGATGGCTACAACTCTCTTCGCCCCATCACAATCAAATGGTTCACAGACGGCTCCAAAACGGAGGAGGGTTCCGGCGCAGGTATTGTCGGTCCTGAGCACAGAGCCTCCACTCCAATGGGTAAAATACCGTCCGTGTTCCAAACGGAAATATACGCTCGAAGTTTTTGCTAGACTATGCCTGACCGCCGGCTATTTTAACAGGGACATAGCAATATTCATCGACAGTCAGGCAGCTATCAAAGCGCTTACTAATTTCACTATCAATTCTAAGCTGGTACTGGCTTGTCAAGAAGTCCTCCATAATGTGGGTTCAACGAACAAACTTACACTTTACTGGGTCCCTGGTCATTCGGTCATCGAGGGCAATGAGCTGGCAGATAGGCTAGCAAACCGAGCCTCCGCCGTCCCCATCTATGGCCCAGAACCGTTTCTCGGGAGACCACTCTGCTACTGCAGAAACCCCATAAGAGACTGGGAGATATAACGGAGCCTAAGGTAGCATAATTGACCGTGAAGGTCGGGCCGTGTCATCTGGCGAAGAAAAAGGCCCCTCAACGAGCTAAGTAGCGGCCTATGCTTGCTGTGGCTCAGTTCAGGAGATGTGAGCGGGGTTTCCGCCGCTCGTTACCCCTGACTTTACGTATTAACAAAAATTCATAGGCCTGGGGAAGACAACACAAACAGAGGAGGTAAAAATGGGGAATGAAAAAAAATAGTCGATAAGGATGGAATGGTTGGCGGACGGATCAGACGCCCTCGCGGTCGCACCTGGGTCCGGGTGTAATGGGACCCTCGGCCTCTGGTTTCGTACCACCAACAGATCACTACTCAACAGGTGCTGCTTCGATCTGCCGGTGGGAGCAGCACTACCAGACCATAATATGGTTCATTACTGGTGGCTCATTACAAACACCTGACAACCACTTTCCGGCATCCGTTTTCTTGTTCATTTTAACAAATTGTCTCGAGACGTGAAGTGTCCGCTCCTCGTCAGACTTTGGTTAACTTGATGGTGGCTCACATCGTCGCCATCTTTCTATGCTTCTTCGAAGTTAACTTTGTCTTCATCTTCTCGCGCACCGACATGATTTTGGGGAATAGTCGCACATTTCAGAAAACGAAATAGCGCAGGCAACGTAGCCAACTAAACACACAACTCCAACCCTTAAAAATGTTATCGTGTCGAATCCAACTGACTGCTGACAATTCGGCAATTATTAATGCTTACCTTCTCCCACTCATGAAGCTGCGCAGCTTGCCCGGCTTTTGCAAGTTGACGGGTAACCAGACGGTTCTATGGCAGCCGGTTCTTCGCACCGGAGCGACCCATGTATCATAGCCAAGAGCTACCACAACCCCTTCGATGCAAGAAGGAAGATATGTGCATGTATCACACACTTTGTCGGCGGAACTGCACTCAATTCTCCTCTATTGCCTCGGAATTGAGCCCAACCCAGATCCTTAGATCTGCTGCGTCTACAATAAAACACTGCACCCTAATGCCACCACAGTAAGATATACATGCTGCAACAACTGATGCTCTGGGCTGAAATACCATAGGTAAGGGAATTACAGCGAGCCAATGTAGATTTAGAGGACAGCCAGCTGCAACATTATCGCAAACACCTAACGTCCTACCATCAGTTAGTGTGCAAACAAGTTCCCAGCTGTCCCCCACGACAGTAAAATCCAGAACTCCTGTCCAGTCTGTGGCCTCACTCTGCATGATGTTGAGCACATCTTTAATAGTCCAGCAGCTCACACGCGCTTAATCCAAATCAAGGATTAATGTTGAGGCACCCGAAGGTGTTCATGAGGACTGAGTCGAAGTTTGTATAGTAGAATTGAACGTGAAAAAAAATGTTCATCGTTTCAAATGTTAAAGATCCCCCCCCCCCCCTCTGATTGTCCTAAACCATTGTTCTTCAGATAAAACTCCCGTTCCTAGGTTAAACAGTACCTACCGAAGCGAATATCAGTCCCATGGCCTTAAAAATTAAATATGAAATACCAATGACTGTCGACCTACTCATATACTACACATGCTCATGCTGGAACGGTCTCAGCCTTGTTAACCCAATATTCCTAAATTTAAACCCTACTACGTACTTCCGAGAAAAACTACGAAAGATTGTTTTAAGCATATACACAGAGTGCTCCAAAACTACTGGGGGCTTCGAGGAGCTCAATCTTTCATTTCTACTCCGTTCGAGAATGTGACGTGTTTCGGCAGACTTCATATAACATCACTATTTTCATAGCGCGATAGGTGTATTAAAGTTGATCTTATTTGACCTAGGTCAGATATCAGCTGATCCACAAGAATACTATCGCTAACGAAATACCAGATCAGTGTCGTGGTAGAAGTCGTCAATGGAAACTGTGTTATCGGTGACGGTGACCAAGCCAGGAGGTTTCGACAGGCCATGAACGTCATGATATTGACAAGCTCTTGTATGAGTCTTCATCACTCCTCCTACCTTTGAGGTTTTGTGTTAAGGTACACATTTACATATATTGAACAAACTTTTTCGCTCGACAGGATCCTGCGGTGTATATTGTATTATAGGCCTTACCCACCTAATTTTTGTTTTGTTTTGTAAAAAGCTTATTCTTATCCCATAAGTAACATAATTTTTAAAAATCTTAACCTTTATCTATTCGCAGGTTCAGTACATCAAAGGTAACATCAAAGACCACATTCGATCAAACTGACTATTCGCATCGTGTCGAAACATCAAGTAGTCGCGAAGGTTCACCAACAAAAAAAGTTCGTAAACATGATATGCAATCGGACATTCATCAACGTAGTCCTGACAATGTCTCGTCCGTTCAATTTACCGAAATACGTAGTCAAAAACGTATTGAACGTAATAGTGAAAGTGTCGGCACCGAATCCAAACAACTCCTGGACATGCTAGGAATTGTTGATCCGAAAACAGGTCGTGTATTATCCGTGGGCGAAGCGATACAAATGCACATTTTGGATGTACGAACCGGTGAAATTATAGTGAATGAACAACGAATATCAATAGAAGATGCCGTACGAAAGGGTGCTGTCGATCCCAATCTAGCTGAGAATTTACTACAACCGGGTGCTGTCGTAGATCAAAATGGAAGGCACTTGAGCTTGCTGGAAATAATCCAGAAAGAGATCAGCGAAGCTGAGAATGGCTACGAGACGGCCGAGAAACGGATTAAGGTAAAGAAGCTGATTGAGGAGGGCGTTGATGAGAATGGGGCTAAAAGTATTGCCGATGCTATTGCTGCGGGACAAGTTGATCCAAAAACGGGGGTATATCGCATTAAGACAGGTCAAACAATAAGCATAGCCGAAGCCTATGAACGTGGCTATTTGACACGACATGAAACCGTTACAATCAAATCTAATGCACTATCCTTGTCCGATGCCATTCAACATGGCCTGGTGGATAATAGCGGTTGGATATCGGATCGAAACTCCGGCGATAAATTCAGACTTGACTCGGCGATACAGAATAATCTGATTGATCCCAGTATTCGGGAAATTGTCGATGCAAAGAACGATGCCAAGGTGACGCTGGACGAAGCACTGAAATTAGGCATATTGAATGCGAAGACTGGACGCTATATGAATGCTGTGACGAAGGAGAAATTGACTTTTGTCGAGGCGAAAAATCGTCAATTGATTGTCAAGCCGTTCACTCTGAAGGACGTTTGCGATTTGAATTTGATCGACAAGGATGGTAAAATAACGAGTCCGATACGTAGGGAAAAATTGAGCATAATTCAAGCCATGGAAGCGGGCATTGTAGATAGTGACATAGTTAAGTGTGTTACCAAGCAAAAAGGACAATTAATCACACTGTCTGAGGCAATTGCTGACGGCGTAATTTTGCCGGCAGAAGCCAAATATCGTGATAGTATTACTGGCGAAATCATGACAATTCCCGATGCTGTAGATCGTGGTCTTATCAGTTCCGTTACACAGAAATCCATTTTTAACATAGACGGATTTAAGGATCCGTACAGTGGTGAGTTTGTGAGCTTCAATGAAGCCTTGGGTAAAGACACTTTACGTCGTAAAAACGGTGAATTTCTTCTTGACGAGGGTAAGGGCAATCTACTAGACTTGAAATCTGGCATTGATGCTGGCTTGGTGCGTGTAGAAGTTTACGAGATGTTGAATCGACCGATTGGTGTCCATGATGCTAGTGGTCGTGAATTGACTGTTCTCGATTTGGTCTATCTTGAGTTGATAGATCCGAAATCGGGATATTTACTAGAACCGGATACGAAAGCAATAGTTCCTTTAGATACAGCGATCGAGAAAAAGTTTATCACCCCTGAAGGTGCCTTACTACTAAGTAGCTTACTGAATATAACACTAACGACTGAAACTGTTACAAAGACTATCAAGCGATATGTGACAGTGACATCGGGAACAAGCGGAAGTGAAGAAAAGGTTGTTCTGACTTTCACTGAAGCCGTTCGTCAAGGCTTTATCGATGAAAATAGACAGCTCTTCAAAGATCCCAAGACAGGGGAGGTGTTTTCAGTTCAACAAGCCTTGGCCTATGGACTTTTGATTCCCGACTCGGACGAAACAGTTCCGCAACCCAGCTCTCGAAAACAGACTAAATCCACAATTACCATAGTTACTAAGTCATTTATTCCTGAACTTGAACCCGAACAAATCGAACTAAAGTCTAAAAAAATCATTGAAAAGTCCGTGGATTTCCCGATACCACAAAAAGCAGAAGAAACTTCCACTGAATATTCCACATTCCAGACGACAACAAAGACCACAGTTCAAAGCAAGCGCGATTCAAAAACCCTTGTATCCGAATTTCTCACGACCGAGCGGCAAGGACAACAGAGTATCACAGAACGACAGCTTTATGAAATCCCGCCTGAGGGATGGTTCCTCAGCGATGCCATTGAACAGAAACTTTTCGATCCGATTACGGGTCTGTTTATAATTCCGGGAACCGATCGATTGGTCAGCTTCCAGGAATGCATCCAACTTCAGATCATCAACAGAAATTCCGTGGAAGTTCTAGATCCGAAGAATAATCGTCGCGTGACTGTGGTGAGGAGTTTTGAAAAGAAGATCCTTGACGGTACGGGACGCTACAACGACAAAGGTAAAATGCTGAACATGAGGGAGGCAATAGATGCGGGCAAGATTGTTTTGGAATGTCCAATGGAAGTGGATAAATCCGAGCAAAGACTGATTCAAATAACAAAAGTAATGGGACAACCCGACCTTGTCGAAGTTTCTGTCCGTTTAGATGAAAATCCGCCACAGTTTGTACCAATAAAAGGCTCCAAGTCGAGCCTGAACAGTCCCGAGCCTGTACAAATTGGATCCGGTGCAATCTACGATCCATCCACTGCATTGGTCATATTCCCGCAATCAGGCGAGTCTGCGAACATTATTGCCGCCGTTTCCGACGGAAAGGTTGATGCAGATCGTGTAAAGGTGACTGACCCGAAAACTGGCAAGCCTCTTAGTGTTAAGGAGGCTATCAAAAAGGGAATTGTCGATCCGAAAACGGGAGAGATTAAGGACAAGTCGGGTAAAAAGATGGATCTTATTAGTGCTGTGAAAATGGGAGCTTTAATTGTAGTCGGAGCTCCTTTAGTGGCGATTGAAAGTGCCTTGCAATCATTGAAGTTCGTAGTTGATCCGAAATCGGGTGAAAAGATTCCTGTGGAAGTGGCTGTTGAACGAGGTCTTATTTCACGTGACCAACTCTCATTTGATTCTGCCTCATCTTCTCCTTCACGACGTAGTCCTGAAAAGATCAAAACCATGACTATTGAGTCAATCAGTCTGGAAGATGCCACACTTCCCAGCGAAGGTGAGCGTACACGTGCCAGGGTAACAACAGAGCCAAAATATCTAGTGTCTATCGGAAAAGCTAAATCGGTATCCCAAAGTCCCGAAAAAGAGGCCAAACTTGTGGTTTTGCAGAAAATGCGAAAACAAATTGTACAACCAAAAGACGCTCTTCAAAGGGGTATGATTGATCAGGAGACAGTTGATATTCTGGAAAACAAGGCCAACTTTACCTCAAAGGATGGCGATATTCTAACAATAGTCGAAGCAATTGAACAAAACTTGATCGATGGCAACAAGGGTAAGATAATTGACCCGCAAAGAGGCGATACCCTAACTATTCGACAAGCAATTGACCGGGGAATTCTGGATGCCGACGGCACCAATCAACTTCTTATTCCCCTGGCCAAGAGTCTGTCAGTTCCGCAATTAGTCGAACAAGGTCTGATTGACCCCGCAGACAGAAAGATCTTCCATCCAGAAACTGGTAACCCGTTAACCATGAAAGAGGCCATTATTTGTGAAGTGTTAGATCCAATGTCGAAACTTCAAAATCCAAAAGTGACGGTTGAGAGTGCCATTGAAACGGGTATCATTGACGATGACAAATCGTTGGTAATTACAAAAGATGGAGCGGCCGACCTCCTTGAGGCAGTCGATAAGAATCTGTTCGATACTACCGATAGTGCAAAAACTACAGGTAACATTCCACCAGTAGGCATGACGTTCCCGGTCGGAGTTAAGAAAGGGCTAATTGATGTGGATAGAAAAGAAATCATTCATCCCATTACAGGTGAAAAATTGCCACTTCAAAGTGCTATTGATAGCAACTTTATCATGACCATTCCCCATCCTCCCAGTGCCGATAGTATTACTTTGGATGAGGCCATAAGCTCGAAACTGGTTGACACTGAAAAGAGAACTTTCAAACACCCCAAAACAGGAGCAGTAATTCCTATCAAAGAGGCTGTCGAATCAGGCCTGTTAGCTATAAAACCTCTTCCTGAGTTTGTTATGACTCACTCAACCGCCCCATTGACAACGGTCACGGAGACAGTCACATCTGTTCATACAGTAACCACGAAAACCATTTCACTGCTTCAGGGCTACGCTCTGGTCTCAAACAACCAAGTGCAAAACACCAGCACTGGTGAAATCATTTCGGTGGAAGAAGCCAAACTTCAAGGTATCATTAAAGATGAATCGGAAGTGAAGGAGAGCTTTGCCACCAAGGAAATCAAGCAAACATTTGCGGATGCCCTGAAGCAAGGATTGGTCAATATTGCTGATGGAACATACACGGATCCTCAATCTGGCCAGACTATTACCATTCAACAAGCAGTAACCGATGGTATATTAGACATTAATGAAGAAACTGGCTCTAAAGTGATTACTCAGGAGAATATGACAATTACTGAAGCCTATCAAAATATCTACGACGAAAAGGAAAAGCAGTTCCGCGATCCTAAGAACCCTGAACGAATGGTTTCGTTGACAGAAGCCATGAAAGAGGGCATTGTGGATCCTAATTCTCAAGTCTATGATATACCAACCGGAAAGATGCAGACACTGGAGGAAAGTGTACGGCAAGGTCTTATAGATGCCAAAACCGGTGAAGTGAAACAAAAATCAGGTATCTCAGTAAATATCAAAGAAGCAGCCAAACTGGGATTGCTGGCAGTAGTTGGCGCACCTGTTCTCGCAGGCATGGCTGTTGCCCAGGCAGTTAAAAAGGCTGTCAAGAAGAAGGAATCATCGCCTGAAACACAAACGACCAGCGTTACAACCGTCGTTGAGGAGAGGCCTGCTACGAAGATAACGGAAACCCAATCCACAGATGTTAAACGTATTGGAGAAGTGACCCTTACAAAAACCGTAGTGGTTACTACGACAGAAAAGTCACTGGAATTGAAGGAGCAGACAAGTGAAAAGCCAGAAGAGCTTAAATCCGAACCTATTGTCAAAGAAAATGCTAGTGAAAGAAAATCGCCTGTTTCCGAGGATGCATACGGGTTGAATACTATTTCGGAAGAGCCAACCATTACTGACATAACTCATGAACAGGTACCGGGCATCGTAGAAACTGTTGTCATCACTGAATACGCTAGTTCCACAGCGGAACCACAACTAAGCGAGAGTATTCAAGTAGAAGAAGTGGAAGAAGAAGAAGAGCCCGTTAAACATGCTTCGGAACACTTCAATCCGGAGAAACTTGCCGAAATTGGAGCCTACGATCTGGAAACAGGTCAATTCCTGGACCCATCGACAGGTCAACGAATTACTTTCCAAACATTAATCTTCGAACTTAACATATTTGACCCTGCCGTCATCTTTGTTAAGAATTTCAGTACTGGAAATTATGAGACTTTGGAATATGCTTTGGAACGGCCTTTGTTAGATAAAAATACGGGTCATATGGTCGATCCGAAGACTGGCAAGAAAATTCCATTCTTCGAATGCGTAAATCGCCAGTGGATAATACAAGATAGCAGCGTCGTAGAAAAGAAACCGCCAACCGAGAACGTCATAGATCCGGAGAGCGGTCTTGTTATATTGGAAGATGGCCGCAAGATTACTATTGCCGAAGCCCTCGATAATGGTGATTTAGACGTTCAATCGCTGTCGATCCATGATTCGGGAAGTGGCGAAGTTATTCCGTTGCGAATGGCCATTGAGCTTGGATTCGTGGACTTGAAACGTGGAACCGTGTACAATCTCGAGACTGGGCTGGAAATCACAATAACCGAAGCTTTCAAATTGGGCATCGTCATTCAAGGATCACGCAAACCAATTTCGCTCGAGGCTGCAGTTAAGAAGGGGCTCTACGACCCAGAATCTGGTAAATTGTATGATTCTGAGTCGCAGAATCAGGTGGATGTTCAGAAGTCTATCGAAATTGGTTTAGTGGATCCGAAAATATCGATCATAGTTGATGCAAAAACACAGAAGCCAGTCGTGCTGAACGATGCCATTGAAAGCAAATTGGTTGAATCGGAAACGGGTCGCATTAAGGACACCAAAACAAATGAGATGATTCCCTTCAATGTGGGCATCGAGCGACAAATATTACAAACAGAAAATGTCGTCTGGAGCCTGATGGAGGTAATGCAAAAGGAATTCTATAACACGGTCTCACATATGATTCTAAGTCCTATCACCGGAGAAGAAATCACTCTAAAAGATGCCATCAAAAGTGGGTTCGTTGAAGTCGATTCGTGTCTTGTGCGCGATGAAAAGAACGATATATTAGTGCCGGCCAAGGGAGCTATAAAGGATGGCATTCTTGACGATGAGAAGGGTATGCTCACTTATCCCCTCTTGCCTTTGGATGAGGCGTATCAGAAAGGATACCTGGTCAGCACGAAACTTCCGCTATCAATCATCGATTGTCTTCTTAGGGGCTTGTATGATGTCGCTACAGGAACACTAAACATTGACGGACGAACAGTTTCGATTGCTGAAGCGATAGAGGATGGCACTATCAATCCAAATGAGTTAATAATATTAGATCCTAAAACAAACAACATTATTTCTTTGATTGAAGCTATCAAGCTCGGGTATTTGGATCCTAAGGCAGGTCTTCTAGTTGATCCCTATTCGGGACTAAAACTTTCGCTAATAGAAGCGCTGGAAAACCGCATTCTGATCCCACCAAAACGAAAACGAAGTATTCCAGATGCTGTATATCGAGGTCTGTACGATCCCAAAACGGGTGAATTCAGCAACACTGTCACTCGAGAGAAATTCTCCGCAGAACGTGCAATCAAGCGAGGAGTTCTTGATCCTCAGTCGACTATAGTGAATGCTAGCGGCACAATTCTTCCATTCGAGTTGGCCGTTGAGAACGGAATGATTGACGCGAAACGCGGTACGGTCACCGACAACTCGGGAAGAAAGATCGACTTTAGAGAGGCGTTTGATCGTGGCATTCTTGTCGAAGTAAAGAAACCTATTGGCCTATCGGAAGCTGTCGTCAAGAATGTGTACGAGGAAGACACCGGTCTTTTCATGGATCCCAAGACTGGATTAAAATTGACCTTCGCCGAAGTAGTTGAGCAGAAGATGGTCGATCCAGAATCGGTTCAAATCCGTGATTTTAAGACGGGTTTGTATAAGGACATCGATTTGGCTCATGCCACTGAAACGGGTGTCATTGATGGAAAGAATGCCAAAGTTGTCTATAACAATCAAAAGATTACGTTGAAGCATGCATTCGACGTAGGCATATTGGCCGACAGTAAGGCCCCGATAAGCATTCAACGGGCCATTCATCAGGGATTGTACGATGAAAAGACGGGCAAAATTGTTGAACCAAAGAGCGGTAGACAAATTACCGTGCATGAAGCCATGCGACGATTCACTGTTAATCCTCATTTGCCTTGCTATTTCGATGAACACAACGAAAAACTGATGAGTCTGACCGAAACCTGCCGGGCGGGACTTATTGATCGTAGAGAGGGTGTGTTCAGAGAACCTGGAAGTGACGTGTTCATACCACTGAACGAAGCCATGACCCTGGGGCTGCTCGTGGATATTGAGGGTGCCAGTTTCGGATTGTACGAATTGTTATCAATGGGAATGTACGATTTGGGAACTAGAAGAGTCGTCCATCCGGTTTGCGGGCGACAGCTTACTTTGCGTGAAGCTTGCGTCGAAGACGTTGTCAGTATTTCGTCCAGTTTGATTAAAAATCCACTCACTGGAAAATATATACGCTTGGGTAATGCTATTCAAGAGAAGCTTATTGACGACCTGGACGGAACTTACGTCTTGAGCCCTGAAAAGAAAATCGATCTACAACAAGCCAGAGCAAAAGGATGGATTGTTAGCAACCGAAAACTTCTTACGCTAGAAATGGCAATTAGGATGCAACTTTTCCGTCCCGACACCGGAAAATTCGTTGATCCTTCAAGTGGGGAATACTATGACTTGCTGGGTGCAATTGAATCGGGTCTTATTGATCCTGACACGACAGTATTTAAAAATATGGTTACCGGCGCCGATATACCTCTCAGGGAAGCAATTACCAACGGCGATATTGACATACACAAAGGACGTGTTCTTGATCCAAAAACAAAGACATCGTACAATTACGATATTGCTGTAAATCGGGGATTGCTTGTTACCGTATTAAAACCAATAACTGAACGGCCAATAATGCGCCGTGATAGTTCTGACCTACTGACGCAGTTACCAATTAGTAAGATGATTATAAAACCAAGGGAAATGTCATTGGACGAAGCAATTCGCTATGAGATCGTTAATCCTGAAACAGCTGTGATAAAATCTCAGACAACATTCAATTTCATACCTTTGAAACTAGCAATCGAACGAAATCTAGTCGATGTTGAAAAACGCACTCTAGTCGATCCGAAAGCATTGTTCTTTGCATTTGATCCCAGTCTTGTCGTATACGTTCGCGAACCGATTGCATTTGAAAAGGCCGTCGAAACACAATGTCTGGATTTGTCCACCGGTAAGTTGACATATCCGGAACAGTCTGTCCTTGTAACGGAATCCACGGAAGGTGATGCGCCAACACCAGAAGAACCTAAAGTCTACACCCTGAAAGAGGCTACCAGCATAGGCATCATGGATCCTGACACCGCTCTAATAAAAGACGGAGCTAAGCAGAAACTTGTTCGACTATCCGAGGCCTTCCGAAAGGGTCTGATGGATTCCGACAAAGCCAATGTCTTAGATACGAAAACATCAAAACTTCTAACGCTACAACAAGCCTATGAACAAGGTCTCGTTATGACACCGAAACGTGCATTTGGACTTATTGAAGCGATCACCTACAATTTGTATAATCCGACAACGGGCGGATTCAACGATCCCTTCCAAACGACCAGTGATATAATTAATCGAAAGAGATTGACATTGGCCGATGCTATTGCATCGGGTCTGATTGATCCAACAACGACAATGATTCGTGATACGAACAATGGTGATATAGTGCCTTTAGTGGCGGCAATAAGTTCAGGTCTCGTTGATCCGATTGCGGGTCGTTTGATCGATAGCTATGATAAGAACAACAGTTTGGATTTGGTGAAGGCAAACGAAAAGGGTTTGTTGCTGCCAGCTGAACAGCGGGTAAGTTCTAGAGGATAACATGCAATATTTCTGTTACTGCTTTTTCGATTGTCATACGTTTTTTTAAGTCTTTTTCTCTCTGTCTTTTTTCGCGACCTAATTAATTGTGATAATATTTTTTTCTATTTCTAAAATATAATAATTTTTCTATGTTCTTGTAATCCAACAATTAATATTAATTTCTTCTTGCTTCTTGAACACAGTATTTTTTTATCGAAATTTTTGAATAATTACTTTCTTATTGAGAGTTCTGTTTTTAACACATCCATTTAAAAAAAGATGCTTGCGATACTGATAATCGTTTTCAATGTAAAATGCTGTTTAATGTAAGTTTTAAGTTTGATTGTTATATTCGGCATTTGATGATAGCACTGATTCATGATTGCTTTATTTATTTTAAGAATTGAATTCAATTATCTTCAATACTATAGTGAATGCATGCCATTTTGAGTAACGACTTAAATGAAGTCGCCCACGGTAGAGACAAAATGCCAATTTTAAAATACAATCTTAAAAAAGTCACGTAAAGTGCAGAATCAAACTTATCTCTTAGTAGACCAGTTTTATCTGTCGATTCTTCTAATACTATTAATGTAATACACAATATCACTAGTTCTTGATTAGCGATGTCAGCATCGCCAGACCGAAATTGGCCAAACTCGTAGAGCAGCATAGCACACGACGTGTCTACGACACGGCTTTAGCTAGTTTACAGAAACGAAACAGTCAATATTTGCAGCAGCTTAATCGCGATCAGTCCTATAAAATTCCATTAATGTAATAATGGTCCCTATAATTCCTGTAGTCATACATACATACATTGCCTTCTTCGCTTTTCAACCTTTGGAACGGTCGTGAAGGATTGTCAAATTATATTTCACTATATCATGATGTCCTTAAACCGTTAATTTATTCTTGGTCTGCGTGAAACCAAAGTAATCAGCAGTGGCGGATCTAGAAATCGAGATCGGAGGGGACCCGACTTTGTTACTTTAGGAGTTAAGAGTATATATACGTTCATTTATGTTTCGGTTCTCGAGAAACATGCGTCTATTGAAAGCGCCGACCCATTCCTTATTGGAAGCATGTAACGATGAACATAGAAAACCATGAATCAAGGTAAGGTACAAGAGCTGCTGTGCCTACCATAGCATACATGGACTGAAATGGGTTTGTTATGTTACCAATGTTAGACTCATCCCCAATCAATAGTCAATCTAATCATTGACCTAGAACTTCCAATAAATCGATGAATTTTGCCACCATCAACTTTATCTAAGTCATCCAGTTCAGGGAAGAAGTTTGATCAAAGAAATGCTTCCCTCCTTCCTGCCAGAACAGGGCAGGTGCAGAGAAAATAAACAAATACACTCCTCTTTGTCCTCGCTACCGATTTTTGACGAAGTCATACCCGGCTCGATGGATTTAATTAAAACTTCACTGTCGGTGAAAATGACATATCTCTAGCTCATACCACGTCACACTCCAGCCATATCTGAGCTTCCGCAATCGCCGTAACTTGGACTAGAAGATATTGCAGCATTCAAGGAGACAGAAATATATATTTAGGTTAAGTCCATCGAAGAAAATTCCGATCCCTAATCCTTTATTCGCCTTGAAGTCGTCTGCATTCTGTATGGATTCCTATTGAATTGGGCAACAGAAGCGCATTCTTTTCCCATTGGCAGTGCGATCTTATCAGACTGGCAAAATGCTTGTTAAGCACATATTTGGTTTAGATGTAGTCAGTCGTGTCCAAAGCCTGAGGTAAACCAGATCAGTGTCATGAAGTCGAATGACCGTAGGGTCGTCCCATGCAGCACAGGAGGCTCGAGTGGAAGCATCCTACACTTTTAAAGAGGACAAGCTCTATTTTGTTGGGATTAACTTTTACCCCATAATTATCAGCCCAAATGAAATGTTGTGAGAGGACATTCTACAACATCTAACTAGGAACACCCAGAAATTAACCAGATGCCGCAATAGCAATGTCCTTGCAGCCCGACAACTTGCTGGTTTTAATGCAGTTTGTTGGCAGCTAAGTTCCAGAGAAAGCGGAATTTGTATTAGCTGTCGTTTTTGTAAATCTTGTTGAGTATTTGCTCGAATATTCCAAGACCAAACTCTCTATACCAAACACTTTGGAGGGGAGCCGGGCCCCCCTCTGGATCTGTCACTGTGATAAGTGTCTAATGTATCAATCTGGGCGTATCAGTAACTCTTTTCTAATATTGTTAAAATATTAGATACAATCACGGGCGATTTCAATTTGCACAACGTCTAGTGTGTGTACATAGTTAGGGGATTCCGCGATATAAACCAACTTTTAAGATAAATAAATTTTGTAGTTACGGAAGGATGCGTTTTTGGTGGGTAACGGTGAGATAAACTACAAGCTTTTTAGATTGGCAAGAGCACAGCTTTCACCAAAAGATTGTTGTGGTATTACAACAAGATTGTTTGGGTTTCATTTCCAAGTCCGAGTCTGCTGTCTTCTTCGACGTTCTCGCAGTGATTGGTCTTCCACGTGGTGTTCCACATCATAATAGCTGCAGTTCAGACTAAGTGCATAACAACATTCAGAGACAGGACTACTAGACTACAATCTAAAACTTTTTACTTTTGCTTCGAAATATCCAGATTGTCCCGCATCCAATCCAAAATCTGCAGTGTGGGATTCAAGTTGACAGCTTAGGAATCCACCGCAATCCAAGTTGGATATTGAACTTGCTCAAAGGGCATGAGCCAGAACCCGACTGCCACGGCATCTCTGCGCGAAATCCAAACTTAACGGAGTCTTCATCATCATCGTGGCGCAACAGGCCGACGTCGGGCTCCGGCCGCCTGGATCGTTGTCCTCCAATTATCTCGGTCACGTGACCGCGTCAAATGGAGTCAAATTTTGTTTTTATTTTGTGTTGTCAGTGTTGCCGCCAAGGTGTTTATGCAAAACTTTTGCAATGCAATTGACGGTGCGTGAAATTAAATCGGATAAGTGAACATTGAGTTCGTCATCTAATATGACTTTTAAAATGACGTCTGGCACGCGATGGATTGGATTTAAGTGTGTCCCTGAAATTTGGACGTGGGACATTCGGAGTGCGTCCATATTGTCCCGCGTCTAAATGGACTCTAATGTGTGTCCACATTAATAAACTCAATTAGATTAATTTGCAGTTTAATCGACTGCTGTCTATTCGACTACGTTCCGGATCTGAAAAGTATTCTGATCCGGAGGGGAACATTTTGAAATCCGAAAATTGACAGTTGTCTGTATAAATTTTCCCGGAGGGGAAAGCATATGGAGGGGAAAGCATATGGAGGGGAATTCCCAGGAGCCCACCCATTGCCAAAGATGCGATGCATTGAGTTCATCAGTTGGTATCGATTTTGGTATAATTGGAAGCGTCTGTCGAAAATCGCTAGCTAATAAAATTAGAGCTCCACCGAATGGGTGTGCATTTCCTCGTAAATTTTTAAGAATCTGATCAAGCACTTCAAGCGATGTTCAAAACACAGAGCACTTACTTAAGAAAGTGTTGCCCGTTTTTTTTTATTTTCTTTTTTTTTCAAATCATTATCTAAGCAATTCCCGTCCTAGGATATAACAAAAAAAAAGTGGGAGAGTTTCATCTTAATTGGTCCAGTATTTTGGACGTCCATGTCGATGTGGACCTTCATGTCACACACTGGGTCGGAATGGGTCTCTGCTATGATTAAGTTTTTGCATGCATAAAACTAATAAATTGTATCTGTGCAACTTTCAGTTCGAAAATATTCTCTTACTTATCGACCATCAGCATGTACACAACTAAGATCAATGTATACGGGTTCATACATACATATATGCATTTTGATCAATACATTCGTTCAACTATGCATTCCAGCTGTCATACACCGCAAACTATTGTACTTGACATGAACATAAAGCCAATAGTTCAATCTCATTTAATTATACATACTGGCCTGCACTGCAAGCCACTAAATAAACCAACAGTTCATCTATGCATTCTGTTCGACGTAATGAATTGAATTGATACGTGTTTTGGTTTACTTTGTGTTTTATGAGCCATTAAATGACATGGTTTCCTTGTGGTATATTATCCTTTTCGGATTATTTGCGAACCACCGTCAAAATCCGCGGAGAGCTAAATCGAACATCTAAATCGGCCCAGTAATTTAGGCGCCGAGTCGGTGCACACAAAAAAGGAATTGATTTTTATATACAGTGCTGAAAAAAAAGTTGTTCAAAGTATTTTATTCCTTTTTTCGCGAAAATTCTTCGAAGTAGTTAGGGTAACGGTGCTTTATCGCCTAGAAATAGTGAAGAGTTTTTAAAGAAGTTCACTTAATTGGTGATAATAGCGTTATAAGCAGAAAAGTGTAGTTTGGGTGAACAAATTGGAAAAAGTTAGTTGCAGAAAACAAAAGCAATATTTTGATTTTGGCGCGAGCAAATCGAAATATTTGTAAAGTAAGTGAAAGAATGGATGTTTCTCAGTATATTGTGCAATGGTACTCGAAGAAGTTTCGGAAAATGGGCTCAGCCGAACGGAATAAAAGCTTTGGACGATCAGGAAAAATAGACCCCATTTGTAGATCGCTTCTTACCCGTTACAACAAAGCCATCCGAACTGGTTGAAAACTTTATCTGACTTTAAAACGACCTAGTTCTAGCGACGTGTTGCAAATGTCATCAAGTTTGTTAAGAGAAAGCTCGTAAAAGCTGGCTTACGGGCGTTGGAACCAGTCCATAAGCCAAACTTTCCGTTTGAAAAATGAGCCTAAAATGTTTGAAATGGGCCCAGGAGCATGTGCTATCAACTCAGAAGATTTGGAACATTGCCATCTTTTTTTTTGTGCCCGTATTTAAGCAACATGTTGGCGACCGATGAATCTGCGTGCGGAGAGAATTTTGAGAAATGGTCAGCGGTGAATGCCTTCGAAGATTTCCTCCGAAATCTGAAGGGTTAATGGTGTGGGGATTTTTTTTTTCCCGTCATGAATGTGGTGGAATTTGCTTTCCCAACTCAAAAGTAGCAGCAACAGTTTACTTGCACTTACTGAAAAACAAATTGGAGCCTTGTGCGTTTGGAACTCACAACCATTAACTTTTCTCGGCATTTCCGCCGCACACAAAATCTTCCATCGCCAACACGATGCTTAAATTTCAACTATCCCCCAATTATAGCAGTGTTCTCCATCTTCCATATCTATGTGACATGCTGCTGAGCCCGTTTCCAACGTTTTAGCCTAATGTTTTAACGGAAACGCTGGCATACCATGTACGTAAGCCAGCTTTTGTCAGCAGTTTTCTCATCAAACTTGATGAGATTTGCATAGCCGTTGCTAAAACTAGATCGTTTCTAAGGCCAGTTGAAGTTCTGAATCAGTTAGGACGGCTTTATAAGCGTAAGAAGCGACCTACAACTTGTGTCGTTTTTTCCTGATCGTCCGAAACGTTTTTTTTCCGCTCGGTGGGGCCCATATCCCGAAACTTCTTCGAGTACCATTGCACAGTGCACTGAGCAGCATCCACTCTTTCACTTATTTTACAAATATTTTGATTTTCTGGCGCCAAAACCAAAATATGACTTTTGTTTTCTGCACTAACTTTTCCCATTTTTTTCACCCAAACCGCACTTTTGTGCTTATTACGCTATTATCCCCAACTGGGTGAACTTCTTTCAAAACTTTTCACTATTTCTAGATAGGATACATATAATTTGCTAAAACCTGAGCCAATAAAACACCATCACTCTAACTACTTCGAAGAATTTTTGCGAAAAAAAAAATAAAATAGTTTGAGCAACTTTTTTTCCAGCACTGTTATATATACGAGTATAAGAATAAAAGGTGCATTTGATTTTTCATTGGAAATATTTCTGTTTCGACTTATTATTGTGTACCGAAATTAGGTCGGAAAATATATATTATACCGAAATTTGTTCTGAAAAAGATGGCAGTGTACCGAAATTCGCTCGAGAGAAGGTGGTCACGCTAGTGTATACCTCTCCGGTGTACTGAAATGTGTGGCCGACTTTACGTTAATCTCACTTCCATCATGGCTAGACTTCCGTCACAAAGGATTATCCACTAAGTTTTGTCGAAATCATGGGAGAAAATGCTGTACAGCCCACGATTAATTGGTGTGCGATTACACTTTAATTATTATTGATGCACTTACTGAAGAGTTTCTAAAATTTGATTACGCGGTAATATGCCAATCTTGCGGAGAAAAAACGGTCTAATCGGGATTCTTAGAATAAAATCGGTTCTCTAAGCAATTTCTTAAAAAGATGTGTTAATTTGAACAAAAGTAATTATCAATGGATTAAAAAAAATAATTCTATCTCGTTGACTAACTAAAGCTCATCTTCTCAATTTGTAACTGATTGCATCCATAATTGGCCAAAGAAATTGTCTCTAAATCTCTCTCCTTTCTCCCTAAATTTCCTCTTCTATCTAGTGTCAACTTTCGATATTAATGGTTTTTTTAATGTTATTAAAAATATTACAATTTTTCAGCTTGCATTTGTTTTTTTTTTTGTCAATATCTATATATTTGCAATGAATCTATTTCAATCATGTTCTTCGGAAATAAAAATCATATTTGTGACTCATTATGTAATACAAAAAAATATGTTACTCGTATAAGAAAGCAACAGCATCGTGTTGGTGATAATACGTATACATACGCAGAACATACATAATATTCCATCCGTAGTATTTTTTCTCTGTTGAATCAGAGGATCAACACTGAAGATGTTTAGCTTCTAACTGTATACTACTCATCTACATGCGTATTTTGTCCTGCACTAATAGCATCGGCGATCAAAGGAGCTTTTAACCTCTGACTTCATCGTGTAGCCTTAATTACTGCTGCATTACTACGTTCATCGTGAATGCTTTTTTTTATTATTTTATATTCATAAAACATTTTCCATACTTATAACTAGACTTTGACTCTATTTTTGAACTTGTATCTCTTTCTGTGTGCCGGAGAGTCTCTCTCTCTCTCTCTATTAAACTTTAATGGAATCGGAAAATCTGGTACATACAGATTTTGTGCGATTTTCGATTGGGTTGAAGATTTTGCAGACAATATAAGAGACAGTCGCCTATTTAATATCATTTACGTTTACTGCTAAGTCAGTCGGTAGGCAAAAAGAAAAGCCCAATCGAAAATCGCACAAATAAGCGCCTTGAACATGTTCCTCCGTAGATTTTCAGATGCATATTTTAGCTAAACGGACATTTATCCATTTAATTTTAATTTACAATATATTGTATGTTTTCTAAATTTCTTTTTTTTACGGAAACCATTTTGACTATTTTTCCCTTTTATTTCAGGTATATTATTTTGACTTTTACAAAAAGCATTTAATTTTTCTGATTGGCTCTAACCATATCTCGAATAATTAATGATCACTAATTAAACATGTTTATTGCTCACTTTTGTAACACTAACAGCATGATAAAGACAATACAAGTATTAGTTAAACCAAAGAGCCCATATCAAGATGAATATTGGAAACTTTCATTATTCTTTGCTTGGGGTGGTGCTAGGGATCCATAGCAAACAGGCTCATGTAGGATAATGAGCCGAAGCATGTTTCATTATACACCAACTTATTTATTTATAAATGTTTGAATGTTTGCATGATATTTTGATTGTTGTATTATTTTATTGAAATATGAAATATATGTGTAGTTGTTGCTTATTCGGAGTGTGTGTGTGCGTGTGTTGCGAATTGAATGTGAAGACATGCCCAAAACACAGATTGGAATCAAAGGCTTTTTATACATAGTTTGTAAGAAGAATGTGTATTTGCTGCCTGTATGCCAAACCGCAAAGAGGCAGTAAAAGTTTGTTTGCATGTTTGTTGGCTTATTGTCGGGTAATTGCGTATATACATCTGCTTAAGTATAAGGTCCACACTTTACATACACAAATGCAGAAAGTGCATCGATATCATCCTGTTTCTCCACTCTCGGAGCGGATCACAACTTTCGAATCATTTACTTAGATTTATTCAATATGTTTTTATATGTGGTTGTTTATTGTGTTTTTCTTCTGTTTATTTTTTATGTTGGTTTGTAGCTTTTTCATGTGTTTTCTTATTTCACAGATACTTCCCAAAAGTTTTCGCTACTTTTACTTTCAATAGAGAACTTAAATTTTGTTTGATTTGTTTTTTTTTTTTTTTATTAAAAAAAAAAGAATGTATCATTAGAAAAATTAGTTGGATCATTTTTTTCCTTCCCTTTTCTACCTATTTACATTCAAATTTAGTCAGCCATTCCTTAAAATTTTATTATTCTGTTCCTCTTTGCACCGACATCGAAATATTTCAATTTGACTAAATGTTGATTTTGTATTTCACCAACAATTTAGCAAGCGGTTATTGAGAAGTTCAACTTGTGCGAGGAAACTCTTACCAGTTTGTTGAAATGGATAACCACTGTCGAGCAGAAGATTGCCAGAGTCGGGGGACCCAGAGAGAAGGTGGATGAATTGCGAAATCAAATCAATTCCCTCAAGGTAAGGAAAGAGCAACAGAATTTCGTCTTTATCATTCTAAATATGTGAATTTTGTAGCAAATCAAGGACGAAATTGAAAGCCAATCGCGTCCGGTTGCCTCCTGTCTGGAGCAAGTTCGTCAGATCGTCTTGACCGGCGGTGATGTGCTCAGCGCTCCCGAGGTAACAACTCTTGAGAATTCCGGACGTGAATTGCGATCACGTGTCGATCGTGCTAGCGAACGTACCGTGCGCTTGTTGAAACGTCTCGAAGGTGCACGCGACGAACTCAGCAAATTACGTTCAGAACTCGATATTTTCTCCACCTGGTTGCAGTCAGCGCGTCGCACGTTGGAGGACAAAGAACGATCACTCTCCGATTTGACCAGGCTCTCGTCACAGTCCGATTCAATTCGTGAATTTGTCAGTGATGTTATCGCTCATCAGGCCGATCTACGTTTCATTACGATGGCTGCCCAGAAGTTCGTCGATGAAAGTAAGGACTTCCTCCAAGTTCTCAATGACTTCAGAACAACGTTGCCCGATCGCTTGCCGCACGTCGAGCCGCTGGCAAGTTCGGAAAGTCCGATCAGGCAAGAAGTATCGTTGGTTTCGGCCCATTACAAGGATCTTTTGCATAGAGCCAATACACTGTCCGATCGTCTGTCCGGTCTGGGAGGCAGACAACGTGAATATCAAGATGCCGTCGATAAGGCGCGCGATTGGTTGAGAGGAGTTCAACCGCGTGTATCGTCCGTATTATCGGATCCGGTAGCAGCCGACCCACAATCAGTCCAAGATCAAATGAATCAGGCCAAGGCTTTGCATAATGAGTTCTTGACGCAGGGTCGCTTGATTGATAATGCTCAGCAGGCCCTGGACACTCTGCTTCATTCGCTGGCCGGTCAACTTAGCCCATCGGAAGTTACATCTTTGGAAGTGCCTGTGGAAGAGTTGAAGGACAAATACAATCAACTGCTCGATGCACTGGGAGACCGCTGCAAACTTTTGGATACAGCTTTGGTGCAGTGTCAAGGTGTGCAAGATGCTTTGGATGGTCTTGTCGGATGGGTGAATCAAGCTGAAGATAAATTCAAGGTGCAATTCCGACCGGCCTCGTTGATCAAGGAGCGCCTACAGGAGCAGGTTCGTGAACATCGTGCCCTGTTAGCCGATTTGCAGTCGCATCAAGCTAGTATTGATAGTGTGACGGCATCAGCTCAAGATCTTATGGCCACAGCATCGAATGCTCGTCTCGCCAAGAAGATTGAATCGAAATTGATTGATGTAACTGGCAAGTTTGAGAAACTGTTGGACAAAGTTAACAAGCGCGGTGAATTCTTGGATGAGACGCTTGCTCAATTGATCAAATTCGAACGTGACAGTTCCACTTTAGAACAGGAACTTTGCCATTTGCAAGAGTCACTTGAAAGTCGCGAGTTGGCCGGACTAGAAGCTGATCAGTTGGCGAATCGTATGATTGAAATGGCTCGTCTGAAGGACAAATTACGACCAATGTACGAAGATTGCACACGTCTCGGCAAGGATTTGATTTCTCAACGTGACGTTACTGATACGGGTCCAGTTCGCGACCGTGTTAAGGCCCTGGAGAATCAATGGAGAAATCTCGACACCGCGCTCGACGAGAAGGCAAAACTGTCGAAACAGAGAGCCGAACACCTGAGTGCCTATGAGAATGTGAAAGATCAAGTCTTGGCCTGGCTGGCCAGCATGGAAGCACGCACAAGTGCTCTCGCTCCAGTCGCCGTCGAAGTCGAACTGATGCGTCAGCAAAGCGAGGAACTTAAACCAATCATCAAAGACTACCGCGACTATGCCGTAACAATCGACAAAGTAAACGATCTGGGTGCTCAATACGATGCATTGATTCGGCCCGATAGTCCTGGCCGTAAACGGTCGGCATACAGTCCTATCAAACGAGTCAGCCCGCTAAGACGTATGTCAGGCGATGCTAGAACTCCAAGTCCAACCAAGGGAGTTCAAATGAGTCCGTCAATTTCTCCACTTTCGCCCGGATCAAGCGGCTTTGGTAGCCGCCGTTCATCTCAAGATGGTTTCCAAATTAGCGAAATGACTCCAATTCAACAACAACTCAGCGAAATCAACAACAGATACGGATTAATTGGAGTTCGTCTTAACGATCGTCAAAACGAATTGGAAACCCTCCGCGAAGAGATGAAGAAACACCAGGAGAATCTCAAGAACCTGTCAGCATTCTTGGATAAAATCCAACGTCAAGTTCCAAAAGAATCGATGGGAAGCAAAGACGAAGCAGAACGTTGCACGAAACAGGCCCGAAAAGTTCTGGAAGACATGTACGAGAAGCAGAGCCTTCTGGATTCAACGAAAGCCCAAATCAAGGATCTGTTACGTCGAAAGCCCGATGTTCCGGGTGCGGAGCGTTTGCGGGCCGATCTTGACACTGTCGCCGATCGTTGGAAGAATTTGAGCGATCTTTGCAAAGATCGTATCAACTTCTCGGAACAATTGCGTGATTTCCTCGATACACACAACAACATGATCAACTGGTTGGATAGTAAGGAACGTATGCTCACCGTGTTGGGACCAATTTCATCAGACCCGCGTATGGTTCAAAGTCAAGTACAACAAGTGCAGGTTCTTCGTGAAGAATTCCGCACGCAACAACCACAACTGAACCATTTGCAAGATATCGGTCATATAATCGTTGATCACATGAAAGAATCTTCACCGGAGGGACAGGCTGTTGCCAAGAAACTTCGTGATGTTCAAAACAAATGGGACGATCTTGTTGGACGTCTAGATGAGCGCGCTAACAGTTTGGGCGCTGCTGCTGATACCAGCAAGGAATTCGATGCAGGATTGAACCGTTTGCGAGAAGCTCTTCAGACCATCAGCGATAGCTTGGATGCTCTTCCAACGGATCGTGATCACCAGGATAATCTGCGAAAGATCGAAAACCTTGAGCGTCAACTCGAAGGCCAACGTCCATTATTGGCCGACGCTGAGGAAGCTGCCAATGCGTTGTGCAAAGTATTGGGCGACGCCGCTTCGCGTGCTGATGTAAAGGCTCGCGTTGGAGCCGTGGAAAAACAATATACTGCTCTTCAGAAGAAACTCGATACAAGAAAGGCCGAAACTGAAGCCGCTCTTCGAGATGGACGCCAATTTGCCGAAAGCTGTTCAAAGACTCTGGGATGGTTGGCCGGAGAACTTGCCAATCTCTCGGAACGTCTTTCGGTCTCTGCCCATAAGCCAACGCTCCAGCACCAAATCGACACTCACGAACCAATCTATCGTGAGGTGATGGCTCGGGAGCATGAAATCATCATGCTTCTTAATAAGGGCAAAGAGCTTTCAGCCAAGGCTGGTGCTACAATGGATCGTACAATTCTCAGGGATTTGGAACGTATCCAACAACAATGGGAGAAGCTTAGACGCGATGCTGTTGACAGACAGACTAGACTTCAGACGTGCATGGAGCACTGCAAGAAGTATGGTCAAACTTCAGAATCTTTCCTGTCTTGGCTACGCGGAGCTGAGGATAAGTTATCCGATCTTCGTCCGGGATCCTTGAAGAAGGCCCAACTTGATCAAAGATTGCGAGAATTGCAGGCTTTCAGAAGCGAAGTGTGGAAGCACTCTGGAGAATACGAAAACACGAAGAGCTTGGGCGATACCTTCCTTACGGCATGCGATGTTGACAAGGAACCTGTAAAGGCCGAACTGCAGGATATCCGCGAACGTTGGGATAAACTTAACAATGACCTGCTTAATCGCGCCCAAGAGCTTGAAGCTTGCTCTCGTCGCTTGGGAGACTTTACCGATGAACTCCGTAATCTCGACCATGCCGTAGGAAGATGTGAAGATCGCTTGGGTGCTCATGACTCCTTGGGCGGAGCTGCCAAGGATCCGAAATTGTTGGAACGAGTCAAAGCCATTCGAGAAGACGTTAGTGCTCTGAAGAAGCCACTTCAAAATCTCAAATCTCTGGCTGCAGATATTATCAGTGAAACACGTGCTGCTGGTGGAAATGCTGATCATATTTCAGAAGACGTCGATGGAATCACCGACCGCATCAATGATCTGCAAAACCGATTGGAAGATCGATGTGGAGAATTGCAATCGGCTGCAACAGCTGTTTCGCAATTCAACGAGCAAGTTAAGAATCTCGGCATCGATCTAGCCGATCTGGAGAGCGTTGTTGATAATCTCTCCCCGCCTGCTCGCGAAGTGAAGGTTGTTATGGTACAACTGAAAGAAGTCGCTGGAATTTTGGATCGTGTTGACAAAACTACAGAGCAGTTGGCCGAAGTTGAGAAGAGCGGAGAAAGGTTGGTTGATAGTGGATTCTCTCCAGACACTGTCCAGACTCGCGAACAAATAGCCGGCTTGAAAAAGACCCTCGGTCGCTTGGATAATCGAGCCCGCGATCATGAAGAAGCTCTTCACGGTGCTTTGGGCGCTCTCCAACAATTCTACGACACTCATACCGGTGCTTTGGAAGACATGAAGGACATTGGTGATCAGCTTAAAAAGATGAAGCCAGTCAGCTCAGAATTGGAGCAAATTCGTAACCAACAAGAAGACTTCCGTCGATTCCGTGACCGCACTGTGGAACCTTTGTCGCAGAAAATTGACGCGATCAATCGTGCTGGACGTGATTTGGTTCGATCCGCACAAAGCGGTGTATCAACGGCACAAATCGAGAAAGATTTGGAGAAGATGAATGATCGCTGGAACGACCTCAAAGAGCGTATGAATGACCGAGAACGTCGTTTGGATGTTGCCCTATTGCAATCCGGCAAGTTCCAGGAAGCTTTGGATGGATTGGCGAAATGGCTCTCGGACACCGAGGAAATGGTTGCAAACCAGAAAGCACCAAGCTCTGATTACAAGGTCGTTAAAGCCCAACTTCAAGAGCAGAAATTCCTTAAGAAGATGTTGTTGGACCGACAAAATTCCATGTCGTCCCTGTTCAACTTGGGACAAGAAGTAGCCGCAAATTGCGAACCCTCTGAAAAGGCAGCAATTGAACGACAATTGAAGGAGTTGATGTCAAGATTCGACGCTTTGACCGATGGCGCATTGGCTCGCGAACAAGATCTAGAACAAGCCATGGAAGTAGCCAAACGCTTCCAAGATAAGCTCTTGCCGCTTGTACGTTGGTTGGATGGTGCTGAACGTGCTGTCAAAAATATGGAACTCATACCAACCGATGAAGAAAAAATCCAACAAAGAATTCGAGAGCACGATAGGTTGCACGATGAGATTGTCTCAAAGAGGCCCGACTTCACAGAGCTGGCCGATATTGCAGGACAATTGCTTGAACTTGTCGGAGAGGACGAAGCCATCGGATTGGGCGAAAAAGTTCGTGGTACTACCGAGCGCTACACCAGCTTAGTGGATGCCAGTGAAAATGTTGGCCATCTTCTTGCCGAATCCAGAAAGGGATTGCGTCACTTGGTTTTGACTTATCAAGACTTGGTCGCGTGGATGGAGACCATGGAAAAGGAATTGCATCGTTATCGTGTAGTCCCGGTTCATACCGAGAAGATTCTGGAACAGATGGATCATCTCGTTGAGCTTAACGAAGACATCGCCAATCATGCCCAAAATGTAGAATCGACTGTGAACGCTGGATCCGAGCTTATGAAGCACATTTCAGCCGATGAAGCTATTCAGCTTAAGGACAAATTGGATTCGCTGCAACGAAGATACGGAGAACTGGCTAGTAAGGGAGGCGACTTGTTGAAACAAGCTCAAGAAGCCCTACCGCTAGTCCAACAATTCCACGATGCACATAATCGTTTGGTCGATTGGATGCAAGGTGCTGAAGGCGTGCTAGCCACTGGTGATCCTCGACAGGCTGACATTTTGCGATTGGAAACGGAACTTTCGGAGATGAGACCACTTGTGGAAACATTGAATTTGGTCGGTCCTAAACTGTGCACATTGTCGCCAGGAGAAGGCGCCTCCACCATCGAGAGCCTGGTAACAAGAGATAATCGTCGATTCGATGCAATTGTCGAGCAGATTCAACGCAAGGCAGAACGTCTGCACTTGAGCAACCAACGAGCTAGGGAAGTAACGGGAGATATCGATGAACTCTTGGAATGGTTCCGCGATATGGATGCAAGTTTGCGAGATGCCGAATTGCCGTCCATGGATCCGAAGACGGTTCGTGCCCAGCTGCAAGAGCACAGATCTATTAATGACGATATCTCAAGTCAAAAGGGACGAGTGCGGGACGTGACAGCCGCTGCTAAGAAGGTTATTCGCGAATCGCCTCAGAATGAAAACACAGCGGCACTTCGTGAAAAACTGGAAGATTTGAAGGAAGTGGTGGATACTGTCATACAACTTTGTGGCGATCGTCTCTCTGTTTTGGAACAGGCTCTGCCGCTGTCCGAACACTTTGCTGACTCGCACATTGGTCTGTCGTCCTGGTTGGATGATATGGAACATCAAATTTCAATGTTGGCCATGCCTGGCTTGCGTGCCGACTTGATTACCGCCCAACAGGACAAAAACGAAAGATTGTTACAGTCCATTGCTGAACACAAGCCACTTCTGGACAAATTGAATAAGACCGGCGAGACATTGGCTGCTCTTGTGGCGGACGATGATGCTGCGAAAATATCTGAAATTTTGGATTCGGACAATGCGCGCTACGGTGCCCTGAAAGCAGAGCTACGCGAACGTCAACAGGCTCTGGAGAACGCCCTTCAAGAATCAAGTCAGTTCTCCGACAAACTCGAGGGAATGCTGCGTGCTCTTGCCAATACCGTAGAGCAAGTGAACCAACTTGATCCTGTCTCCGCTATGCCACAAAAGATCAGAGAACAAATTGACGATAACTCGGCTATTGTCGATGATTTGAATAAACGCGGTGACGCCTATGCGGCTGTTCAACGAGCTGCTAACGACGTCATTGCCAAGGCTGGCAATAAGTCCGATCCGGCCGTTCGTGATATCAAGAAGAAGCTGGAGAAATTGAGCAATTTGTGGAATGATGTACAAAAGGCTACGAAGAAGCGTGGATTCTCTTTGGATGAAACTCTCGCTATAGCTGAGAAGTTCTGGCGTCAATTGCATGAGGTCATGCAAACACTACGAGATTTGGAAGAAGCCCTCACTTCACAAGAGCCACCGGCCGCGCAACCACAAGAAATTAAGAAGCAACAGGTGGCGCTTCAAGAAATTCGTCATGAAATCGATCAAACTAAGCCCGAAGTCGAGGAAGTTCGACGCAAGGGCAACAGTTTGATGTCGATGTGCGGCGAACCCGACAAGCCTGAAGTCAAGAAACACATCGAAGATTTGGATCATGCCTGGGATAATATTACGGCTTTGTATGCAAAACGCGAGGAGAATTTGATCGATGCAATGGAGAAGGCGATGGAATTCCACGAGACGTTGCAAAATCTTTTGGCTTTCTTGAACAAGGCGGAGGATCGCTTTGCCAAATTGGGACCGCTTGGATCCGATATTGATGCCGTTAAGAAACAAATTGAGCAGCTGAAACACTTCAAGAATGACGTGGATCCGCATATGGTTGAAGTAGAAGCATTGAATCGGTAAGTGGCTTATTTTTGGCTCTTTTGTAAATTGTTTGGGTTTTTCAGTCGGTTCAGGATTTTTGTATAGTTTGGCATAGCAACTAAATTTAGAGCTGAGATAACTCATTCTGAACAGATTGAAGACATTTCTTTGAGTAAAAACAATTTCTTAATACATATTTCTTCTTTTGTGCATTTTTTCTCCATTTTTCCAAATATTAACTTAAATTCAAACATTTCTACGCGAAATAATTTGTATTACATACAAACAAACGAACAACATCCTAATGTATATTTTTAAACAAATTCATGTAACGATTATAAACTACACATCTTGTGCACATACTCGTACATACATCCGTATAATTAAAACCTCTGCCTCATACGTGAAACTACATGTTTTCAACAGGGCTCTGAACAGGCAAGACTTGTTTTTAAGTATTTTTAGATGCATTGATTTTGTATGCGTGTTTCTTTTATATAAACGAAATTTTAGCCTGCTTCGCTTTGTTGTTGAATCCCCCAAATATCAAAATTCAATATTCTTGTCGAATGTGTTTTTTCCTTGCTTGGATGTTTTTTTGTACTAACCTATCAGTCATTGACCACGTTTATATCGTGGAACTAAAAGGCGTATTAACTAAGTCGTATAAGTGTGAAGTAGCAACGCCTTAGAATAAGATACATGTGTGTGTAAGTTATATGTCACAAGACTGTTATTAGACCTGGAAGGGCTGGGTTGCTAAGTGATCGCTTATGCGGATGACATTGCCATTGCTATATCAGGTAAATTTCCTAGTGTTCTTAGTGAGGTATTACAAAATGCCCTCTTGCGATTAACCATCAGGGCTGATAACTCTGGGTTAAAAATTAGTCTTCAAAAAAACGGAGCTTAGATAGATAGATTAAGATAGGTGCAGTGAGCCGAAAACCCACAAGCACTGCGACCATAGGTTCTATTGTGTTAATAGCCCAAAAGATCTAGGATATACGGTCGAGCTTGAACATGCTCACAAATCTGTTCAGCTGGAATGTCTGATTGAGGCAATTTCCTTTGCTTCAGGAAACGCCACACTGAAACTCTCCAAGCGGCGGCGGGCAAGGGCCTCATACTCGCAGAAAATGTGCTTTGAGGTATTGTCATCGCTCTCGCAAAAACGGCAATTGGGATCAGATATAATACCCATTCAGTGCAAGTGACTCCTCAGGGTCGAGTGTTCTGAGAGGAGCCCGCAGATGATTCTAACCCTTCTTCTGTCGAAGCCCAGCAATTCCAGGATGCGCTTTCGAGAATAACCAGAAATAAATAATTTCGATTATCTCAGGTCATGGTTTTACCCAGTGTGCAGCGGTTTCTGAATGTTCCTGCTCCTTTATGTATAGTTTTACCCTACATAAGGGAATAGGGGTCCGGTGAACGGGCTTGCAGAAGCCTTCCTAGCCAGCTCGTTGGCAATTTTATAACCCAAAATGCCGGCATGTCCTGGGATCCAATAGATGGTAACTTTATTGGAAGTACTAATTCTCTGCAAAGCTTCGTAGCAGTCCAGCACCAGTTTTGATGCGAAACAGAATTTGCTTAGTGCCTTGACAGCAGCCCGACTATCAGTGAAGATTGCCATACTTCTTCCACGGTAACCTACCTCTAGACATAAGTTCGCACATATCTCAATTGCGTGGACTTCAGCTTGCAATACAGGAGGGTACTTCCCCATCGAAATAGATACTCTAAGTGAGGGTCCTACGATACCCGCACCTGTATCTTCTTCGCTTTTGGAGCCATCAGTAAACCATTTGACAATGCTAGACGGAAGTGTAGAGTGCTTCCTATTCCACTCGTCTCTATGCCAAATAGACTTAAACAAGAGTTGATGTTGATTTCGCCTTCGCCTTTAGATGAGGGTGAAGCAGCGGAAGATCGAGCAACGCCTCAAGGGCGGCTGTAGAACAGCAACGGATAGCCCCAGTAATTGTGAGACAAGCCAATCTCTGAATCTTTCCAAAACCATACCTTCCCTGGTGGTTGCTTTCTTCCACCAGATGACATCCCCATATTCAATTATGGGTATTACAATCGGCTTATAGGTCCAGTCGTCGCACTCGGTGGCCGTGGTCGTTCGGTCACCGCTCTACAATACTAATCTAGAGCTCGGAGTTCAATCGCGATCGCGCGATCAATCTTTTTCAGTCTCCCTGAACACTGCAGTGTTATTCAAGCTGAGGCTGCGGCCATTACCGAAGTCTTGACGTGGCCTAGTACTCATGTGGTTGCAGCCAGGGATATAACAATTTTCACCAATAGCCACACGGTAGTTAGATTCCTCGAGCCAGGTCTGACTACATCAAAGACCGTGGCGAAATGTCGCTCAGCGCTAACAGTGGTGAGTGACTTTTTAATATTTTCTTATGCTGGATTCATAGCTGTTTCGACAGAACAGATGAGTTCGCTAGGCAGGGTGCAATAGGTGAGGCGGTACAAATTCATCAGAGCATCTATGTATCTGTCGCTGCTGGTAAACTTACTCTTTAAGTCCGACGCGATTAGTAGGACTAACTAAAAATGGTCAACACATGCCTTTCAACAAAGCCACTATGGCCCAGATTGGATCCTAAAGGTTCCGCTACACTTCTGTCGCTAAATAGGGAGCCCATCAGAGCTTTGGTGGGAGTCATCATTGATCATTGCATACTAGGGGAGCATGCGAAGAGACTCCGCCTCCCCTACAATGACTTTTGCAGGAGCTGCGATGACGTAGACAAAGAGGAGTGTATTTCCCATCTCCCCTGCTCCTGTCCTGAAAAGAGTTTCTTGGATCCCACTTTTTAACTGAGCTGGATGATCTGGCTAATGCTGATGTTGGTAAACTTCATCGCACCACTCAGATCGAGCTGTATTGTAGTTCGGGTCGATCTAGGTAGACTGTTCTTGGTAAGGTCTTGAAGTACTGTGTTGGAGTTCTGCAATCGATTTTTTTTACTTCCTCGTGTAAGGTGGCTAAAGCAGTTCTATAAGCGGCTTCGTCGAGTGGCTCCCTTTTAAATCTCTGGACATCTTTCTCAAGATCCCTCAGGCTGTGTTTGATGTTCCGCGGAGGCGGTGTTTTGCCCATGCGTTGGTGGTTCGGGTGGCCATTTCGGTAGCAGTTTACTAAGTATTGCTTCGCGAGGAGGGTGTTGTGGCTTCTAATAGGTCTCTTGATGGAGGTGATCCTGAGATGGCATCAAATGACTGCCTACCACTGTGCGTGAAGCAGCGTTTTGGCAGGACTGTATATGCTTCCAGTGTGTGTCACTCAAGATTCTGATATCAGGTAGGTGCAGCGTAATTGGCCAGCGATCCTCCAATGGCTTTATAAGTTACCAGCAGAGTCTCTTTATCCATAGTCCACGAGTTTCCTGCGAGCGGTTTGAGTACTTTATTTCGAGTTCTTATTTTATTGCATATTGTGGAAGCATTGGCAGATGATACTGCCATACTATCCAAGATAACACTGAGGATTTTCGGATGATAAACGGTGGAAATGGGTTGGTTGTTGTTTCACCTCCTTGGTCCAAGATGTGAACAATGTGGCGGATGATTTTTCGCTGAGATCAACGAGTTTTTATTGACGGAAAAGGCATTGAGTACGTCATTGATCATTGCACACATCAATGGAATGTCGTTATCGGTGGCTAAGATTGAACAATCATCTGCATAAGTGATGAGTTGGAGTCCTTCTGGTGGTGTAGGGAGTCCTGATAGGTATATGTTCAACAAGGCGAATGAAAGGACTCCTCCCTACGGTGCAGCCGAGTGACTGACAGTGTCGAAGGCTTTTGACAAGTCAAGAGTCACCAGGATCGTATTTTGACACGGACGAGACTGATTAAGGCCATTATGGATTTGAAATGTAATTACAGACAAGGCCGTCGTAGTGATGTGCATACTCCTGAAGCCATGTTAATGATTTTCGAGCTGAGCGTGGGACATTAGCCGTGTTAAGAGTAGCGCTTCAAGCGTCTCGGGAACAGATCGTTAGGTACTCTATGCCCTGCACGTCCAGATTCTTTAGCATCAACATCGAGATGCCATCCAGTCCTAAGGCTTTTGAGCCTTTTGCTTTTTGTTCGAAAATAAATTGTAGCGTCTAGTCAATAGTAAGGTTGTGGATCCTACGACGTATTTTGCGCTTGGGTTTTTCAGGAGGAGGATGATCGACAAGCTGCCTGTTGAAATAGTGTACGCATTGAGCGGGGTCACTAACCGTTATGTTGCTGAATTCGATGGCAATATTCCCTTTGTTATTCGATGGGAAGACAACACTAACATCCATGGCCACAAACATCGCGGACGAGACTTGAACCCGTTACGACCTACCGGTCGGCGTTAGTGTGCAAGATCTTGTTACATACGCAGCATATCCATACATTCGTTGGACCAGGGTTGTTCTCAATGCCGGCGCGAATAAGGAGTATTAAGAACAGTTGCACCGATGAATGTTACTCCCTGTAGACATAAAAAATGATGCTGGCATATAAACACAGACATGTAGTTTTCTTCTGGCGAGTGTTAGTCCGACCATTCCGACCGGTACTAAATATGAAAGATGTCAGTTGTTAGTTTGTGACTTTGGTTTGTAAAATGTCAAGAGGCAGTAGCCTCCTAATAAAAGCGGTTTTATACCGCTACAATCAAAGGATGAAACGAATGCAAAGTTTTAGGAAAAGGATTAGTTAATACTCGAAAATAGTCACGCGATATAAACGTAATGATTGCATTGATTATGTTGATCGGTATGGATGCGAAATCGGAGTTGGCTCACTGTTACTGGTCTTGTCCAGCAAAGAGCACAAATTGTCTATTTCTTAGTTTTACTAATTTAAATGAATACATAAAACTGGTTCTAAAGAATTCCAGTGTTGACCCCTTCAATGACATGAACCATATGAAAAGAACCAAACTAACACACTTTGCTGTTCG
Organism: Chloromyia formosa; assembly: GCA_964017055.1. NCBI lineage: Eukaryota > Metazoa > Arthropoda > Insecta > Diptera > Stratiomyidae > Chloromyia > Chloromyia formosa. The sequence goes on along the minus strand of OZ024815.1, from coordinate 52,827,455 downwards.
CCTCACTGGAGGTTTTAGAATATTTTTTTTTTCTTATTTTGCTTCTATTAACAATTAACCGAAACAATCTCATTAAACGGGAGGTTCCTTCCGCATGCACCTTTATCTGAATCAAAACCTCAGCTTTAACTTATCGTGCTAAATACTTATACGAACCTTAGCTGTGCTTGTATTTATTTCTGCCTTTTAATAGTTAAAGTTGATGCTTTCCTATTTTTCTGCCTTACTGGATGACATTAAATCTTTATTCAACCTTTTTACCTAATAGTTATTTAATTGGTTGTGAGCGACTACAGACATTCATTACCGTTACCCCCCTCGATGTTTCAATATATTTTTATCGCCCGCAACATTTAATGTATTTAATTAATTACCTTTTAAAAAATATTAAAATATCAGTGGTTGGTCTAGTGAAATCCTTTCATTCAATTTTTAGTCTGTTGTGGTTGAGAATATACATTTGTATTGGATGTTCAAAATTTAGAATTACTCATAAAGTCACCACACACTAGCGTCCAAAGTCCAGTTTGTCCCGCGTCTAATCCAAATTTCATTGTGTGTATCCACCGCAAACCAAGTTGCCGCGACGTTTGTGCGCGAAATCCGAACTTAACGGAGTCAGATTTGGTTTATGTTTTGTGTTGTCAGTGTTAAATAGCAACAAAGAAAACCTTTTTTTCGTGTTGGCGGCCGGCTAGGTGTTTATGCAACACTTTTGCAATGCAATTGACGGTGCGTGAAATTAAATCGGATATGTGAAAATTGAGTTCGTCATCGAACTTGACTTTTAAAATAACGTCTGGCTCGCGATGGATTGGACTGCAGTGTGTCCCTGAAATTTGGACGGGGGACATTCGTAGTGCGCCCATGTTGTCCCGCGTACAAATGGACGCTAATGCGTGCCCACCTTTACATGTCTCAAGTTGTTGCATTATATGTTAATCTATATTTCCCATTCCTTTCGCTGTACTTGTCTTATCTCAAGTACTTAGTAGCCTCGAACTTAACTATATACTAACATCTATAATGCAATCTAATCGATTCGCTTGCATTTACATGCATAAGGCTCAGTTATCATTTCTTTCTGTTTTATGGATGGCATGAAATTAATATCTTTCTTCGAACTACAGGCAAGCCATTGAGCTCACTGAACGTACATCGGCCGAACAAGCAGCATCAATTAGAGAACCATTAAATTCGGTGAACCGAAGATGGGAAAATCTGCTACGCGGTATGGTTGAACGTCAAAAGCAATTGGAGCATGCTCTCTTGCACCTTGGACAGTTCCAACATGCTCTCAACGAACTCCTCGTTTGGATCAATAAGACAGACACCACATTAGATCAGCTGAAACCAGTAAGTGCCATTTATTTACTTCAAATTCAAAAGTATAGATTTAAATACTAATACACGCATTCAATTCAAACAGATCCCCGGAGATCCACAACTTCTCGAAGTTGAACTTGCCAAACTTAAGGTACTGGCCAATGACATTCAGGCCCATCAAAGTTCCGTGGAGACACTGAACGACGCCGGTCGACAGCTCATTGAATCCGAGAAAGGATCTCTTGAAGCGTCGGCTACCCAAGAGAAGTTGCGCAAGTTGAACGATCAATGGCGCAATTTGCTGCAAAAGGCTTCCGACCGACAACACGAACTGGAAGAAGCATTACGCGAGGCTCAAACATTCAATGCCGAAGTTCAAGACATTCTTGGTTGGCTGGGTGATGTCGATAGCGTAATTGGAGCTAGTAAGCCAGTTGGAGGACTGCCTGAAACGGCAACCGAACAGCTTGAACGATTCATGGAAGTTTACAATGAGCTGGAGGCTAACCGACCCAAGGTTGAGACGCTTCAAGCTCAGGGACAAGAATTCATCAAGAAACAAACTCAAATGAACGCACCGTCGAGTAATTTGAATCATACCCTCAGAACGTTGAAGCAGCGATGGGATGCGGTTCTGGCCCGGGCTTCGGACAAAAAGATCAAACTCGAAATTGCCCTCAAGGAAGCTACTGAATTCCATGATACGCTACAGGCATTCGTCGAATGGCTGACATCAGCCGAGAAACACCTGGCTGGTGCCTCGCCAGTTTCCCGCGTCCTCGAAACTATTCAAGTACAAATCGATGAACATAAGATTCTACAAAAGGATATTAGTACGCATCGTGAAGCCATGCTATTGCTTGACAAGAAGGGAACACATCTGAAATATTTCAGCCAGAAACAAGATGTTATTCTCATCAAGAACTTGCTCGTTTCCGTTCAACATAGATGGGAACGAGTTGTCGCCAAGGCGGCCGAACGTACACGTGCTCTTGATCATGGCTACAGGGAGGCAAATGAATTCCACGATGCCTGGTCCAACTTACTTCAATGGCTCAACGGCACGGAAACGACACTGGACAATTTGTCGGAAGAAGCTGCTGCCAGCAATGATAAGCAGAAGATCAAGAAACATTTGGAAAAATTGAAGGAGACTCAACGAAACCTCTCCGCCAAGCAGGGGCAATATGACACAACCATGCGCAGTGGAAAGAATCTCATTGATCGGGCACCGAAATCGGACGAGCCAACTCTTAGCCATATGCTTACCGAGCTCAAGGAAACCTGGAGACGTGTTTGCACGAAGAGCGTCGATCGTCAACGGAAACTCGAAGAAGCTCTACTTCTTTCGGGACAATTCGCCGAAGCGTTGCAAGCACTTTTGGAATGGCTACGCAAAATACGAAGCCGATTGGCCGAACAAGGACCAGTTCATGGTGATCTGGAAACGGTTACAACTCTAGTTGAACATCACAAACAACTCGAACAAGACCTTCAAAAACGTGCCGCACAAATGCAAAGTGTTCTGAAAACTGGTCGCGATTTGGAGCGAACAGACGAAAGTCGCGAGATTTCAAAACAACTTTCCGAATTGCAGAAATTGTGGGATGATGTTGAAGATTTAAGCTCGAAACGTGGTCTTCGTCTAACTGAAGCTTTGCGCGAAGCCGAACGTCTTCATAAATCGGTCCATATGCTTCTCGACTGGTTGTCGGAAGCCGAACAAAAGTTACGTTATGCACAAGCGGTGCCTGATGATGAAAATACCGCCCGGGAATTAGTCGAATTGCATACAAAATTCATGCGAGAATTGCGCGAGAAAGAGCACGATAAGAACGAAACGCTTCAATTGGCTCAGACAATTTTGAATAAGGCGCATCCCGATGCAATTCCAATTATCAAAAATTGGATTACCATCATCCAATCGCGATGGGATGAAGTCTCACAGTGGGCTCTGGCACGCGAGAATAAACTTCAAAGCCAATTGCAATCACTCAAGGATCTCGATGACACTATCGAGGAATTGCTTGCTTGGCTAGCCGGTTTGGAGGCGACATTGATAAGTATGTGCAGATTTTTTCGAATTTATTGTACTTATTTTGGTGTGAATTCTACTGACTATTTTTTTCTTATTGTAGATCTTGAGCGAGAACCGTTACCCGATGAAATTCCCGTTCTCGAACAACTTATTGCCGATCATAAAGAATTCATGGAGAATACAGCTCGTCGACAGCCCGAGGTTGATCGGTCATGCAAACCGAAACAACCATTGGCTGGTACGAAGGAAGCTCGTAAGCCAAGTCGTACCGCGAAAACACCTGTGTAAGTTTTTCTTTGTCCCGTGCTTATTTCGTTGAGATATTGTGTGGACATCATGCATTTGGTCAATCAGTGCACGATTTTTAGATTCCTGCTTCACTGTTTTTGCATGAAGTATTTGTTTTACGGAGAATACAGTTAAATTTCTTTAGTTAAACGTTTAAAGTGTAGCTTGTAATTTTTGCACTGAGTATGCGAGCCCACCAAATGGCATTAGTTTCTCATACGTGAGAAATTGGACAAGGGTTATTTGGAGATGTTGAAATATTGAAAAATATTGAGATGGCATTTTATCGAAGTATCCACTGAAATCTTTTTGGGAATATGCCGAATTAGATTTAGTTCCGTTCAATATACTTTCGTTGCACTTTCAGAATTTTCCAGGGCCATATCTGATTTCTTTTCAGTAAAATACTTAAAGCGTTCTCCGCATTTCGGTACTCAAAGAAAACTAAATGAAATCTAGTCGAATTTTCGATATTTCGAAATGCATTATTAACACTCATTTGCCCTAACCCCTTGTGGGGCGAAACGCGTCAACTATTCCATGTGGCTTAGCTGACATTTCGTTGGCATAAACCAGTTTCGGACGATGCACGTTGCCAATATGCACCTCCAAAAGTAGCAAATACACTATTAATCAAATGTCCTGTATTTATCACCGCCATTTTTTCGGCAACTCTTTCGTGAAGAAAAGAAATTCGTATTTCGTAGAATTTGGCGTAACGGGCCATATGCATGTCTAGTGAAAAACTTTTGAAGCTTTGAGACGTAAATTAGATTTTTTTTTTGTCTTTTATTTATCATAGGCGCGTTTTTTTGAGTGTCTATCGAGTGAAGGGTAGGGTAACAAACACGCATAACCTAAACAATAACCCCTACACTCGATAGGTGATACTCAAAAGAACGCGCCTAATATTGAATTTGTCCAATAAATAATTAGCTCTGGTTTTCAATGCATGATACTTTTTTTTAATTCTTTTTGTTTTTATTTGTATTTTATGTGAATATTTTTTTGTGTCTTTCATCTATTTTGCACATTTGTTTTGCCTGCTTATTGTACATACTCGTAAATTTTGCTCCGCACACACACACCCAACTACAATGGTTATGTTCGCACGCAATTTTGTTGTTTTGTAAACGTGACGTTTGCTGTAATTTGGATATGCCTATGTACAGTCGAGGTTCAACCCACGATCTTCGCGAGCATTCTCCAGATTACGGTGTTGGTAGAAAACAAAGGTTTGTTGTCTTTTCTTGTTATATTTGTATTGTCTGTTTATGTAAATTTATTTTTGTTTGCATTTATTCGATTGGCCATTTATAAAATAATTTGTTTGAAATTTATGTATGAAGTCAGCTCCAGGCAAAGGTGTTTGCATCCGTGCCCGATTCTTCGTATTTAACAGTATACCGTTGTCACAAGGAGATCTCATTAATCGAACGTTTGGAACTTACTTTATGTTACATAAAGTCCGTTCCATACGTCCGTTTCCCTTTCGTATACGTGGTAACTGTTTAAAGACATGTTAAATTTACTCGTAGGGAAGATGGATCATGGCATGGCTTATGCCTATAGGCACTTGAATTTGATTACGTGTTTAAACATCAGACGTTTGGAGCTCACTTGAAAAAAAAAAACAGTTCATATTCATTTCAATGCCATTTTTTGTAAATATGATTTTTTTTAATTTGATGTGCTTTCTTTCATTGTTTTGTTTAGCTTCAAAGGATCTACTCATGGTCTCAATAATCGCCGAACAAGGTTAATATGTTTTACATTTTATGTGCTGTTTTAGTGTGAAAAAGTTTTCGTTTTTCTATTGTTTGTGTACTGTTTGTTTGTATAGACATTTCGACAATTTATTTAAAGCAGGGGGATTCACACTCACGTTGTAAACGCCGTATTTGCCGTAAAGTTTTAAACTCCTCTTATCTTATACCTCAGACAGACGATGCACCCGAATGATTATTCCGATTCGAATTATAATTTGATTTCATGTCTATCCTCGCGAATGATAATTCAAACATTGGAACATGGTCATTGCCATGAATTACTAATTCGTTGAATGATCATTCGGGTGCATCGTCTGTCCGAGGTATTACTGTGTGTGCATGACAGAAGTTTACGACGAATACGACAATTACGGCAGTCAATTCTACGCCCCGGTGCAACCCGTTTGTTAGCAACGGTCAAGGGCTGCTAAACCTCACCTGTAGGCGTTGCTATAACAACAACAATGGCAGTGAGCTTTTGAGTTAGTTCCTCTTCCATTTTTGTTCAGACCATAAGTAAAAAACAAATAAAATGATTTAAACATTTATTTATAAAATATTGACATTCGTAACATCTGCATTTTATGTTTTAATGTTTGCCAAGACGAAAGCTTTTTCCATAAAGATTTTAGCGAATATAAATAATTAGTCGATAGCATGTTGTGTGTTTTGAAAATTAACAATATTTTTTGTTTTGTGTTTTTCTTCTTTGAAAAAAAAATTACAGTCGTGTCAGCCCTAGTCGTGATATGAATACCCCAGATCGGGATCGTTTACCACACTATGGGCCTCGATTCTCGCCAAGGTAATACAACATTAGCGTGAATGCAACCACAAACCAAACACCCATCTAGGTCTATCAAGCCTAGATGCTTGCTGGAATAGAAACAAAAACTTGAATGATTTGTCGTAATACTTGTAGTATAGATACCAAAATTTATGTCATGTGCATTATAAACAAAACACCATGAGTGTTAAGATGTCCAGTCATTGTAATTATCCATTGATTTTTTTTTTGTTTACAGTGTACGATTTTTTTTAGAAAAAATGTAGATATTAGTTTTTAGTCTACAGTGTTACTGTTTGTATTTTGGATTAAAGTCCAAAAATGCTGATTGATCTCTTATGCCTTTTATAGCAGTGCCAATGTTGCCGAAGCCGAGTTCCGGTCGCCACGTGCTAAACTACTTTGGGATAAATGGCGTCACGTATGGATGTTGACATGGGAACGACAACGTCGTCTTCATGAACATCTAATGTATTTGCAAGATGTTGAACGTGTACGTCAATTCAGCTGGGACGACTGGAGGAAGAGGGTAATTATTGATGAAGAGTTGTTGAGAGTATCCTGTCGAACTGAGTTTTATTTAATGCACTTTTTTCTTTCTATTACTTGCAGTTCTTGAAATTCATGAATCACAAAAAATCACGTCTTACGGACTTATTCCGTAAAATGGACAAGGATAACAATGGTCTGATTCCACGCGATGTGTTCATGGATGGCATCATAAATACAAGTAAGATTTTTTTATATATAAAAAAGGATACTACTACCTTGTCTACTTTGTCCCTAGTGGGGCATAGTGCGTCAACTATTCCTGCGCGCCATCTTACTCTGTTCTGGGCAATCGGACGCAACTTCCCTACGTTTTACTCAGAGACTCACACTTTTTTTGTCACGGAACGGCGCCATGGAATTTTAGGACACTCCCTTGGTCGGCCTTGATTGGAAATGGGGTTCCATTTCATGGCATGTAAAGCAATGCAGTTATCATCTTTCCGCAATGTGTGACCTATCCACTCACTGTCATTTTCGCCTGCCTACGTATCAATTCCCCGATTGGCATCTGACCCGTGCGCCGACTTATTTTTTTATTTGATATTGTTTCGGGCTAGAAAATTCTTAAAATTCGACTAAGACATGAGTTTAAAACTTACAGCTTCTTGGTAACTATTACGGAAACTTTCCAGATAACCGTAATCAAACGTCAAACGTTGTAGCCGTGCTTCTTTTCGCTCTCGATATTTTCGCATATTCCAAGCTGTTGCCTTAGCTTTTCCCTTGCTCGTGATTTTATAATTGTTGAAGGTTATCCTGTACTTGGTGCTCGCGCATTCGTAATCTCTTGATCTATTCCCGCTTGCCCCCTATCTTCTTAATTGACTGCTTAAATATAAGTCGAGGTACACAACATCAAATAGGCGGATTCATATTCAGTTGCTCCGATTCTGACACAATCGACTCTGTCCGCATTTAGAATTTCAGCAGTCGTCGGGAGTCGTTGTCGCTTGTGTGTATTTCGTCTAAGTGATTCTCGCTTTAACGATTTTGGCGCACGTGTAAGTGACATTTGAAACTTTTACTAAGCTTAGTGCCTGGCTTATAGCCACCATACATTATCCGATCCGTCGTCCGATCGATCGGTCGATGGATCGCCACAAAATATCTGCCGATCTCCACTGCACACACACTGTACGATTTTCGTGCGATGCGATAACGAATGACAATACAAAAAATAGGTTATGATTCACTCCCAATCCAACCTAGATTAATTTTTATTAACTATTTGGACGTGTGTGGTATTTTCGTATACCACATATTTGATATTTCAATTGCAGTGCCATTTAAATCATTAGAATCCTTCAAATTTCATCATTTAATAATTTGGTAATTTGACATTCACTTCACGATAGTCACATACATCATCCAATCGATCGTCACCGATGGATCGGACGAAAATCGCACTAAAATATCGGCAGATCAAAATTGATTGGCCGATCGGTGCGATTTCCACATACACAGGCCGATCCGTCGGCCGATATCGATATCGGGCGACGGATCGGCTGATCGATCGGTGTGTGTATGGTACGTTTAACATTATGCTTCGTTTAGGCGTGAACGCTGTGTCAGGCACAGAATATTGCAAAATTGCATTGAAAAGCACCAACAACACGAAGATATCTTTTCTGCTCTTACATGGCGAACATGAATTCATAAGCATTCGTGACCACTTGAGTCGTTTCCTTCTCTTGTGGGAATTTCAATGCAATTATGCAATATTCGGTGCCTGGCTCAGCGTTCACATGTAAACGAAGCCCTGGGTGCATTTTTTCGTACATAACAGAGTAGAGCAGGTTAAGCGGCAAAAAAAAGCGATGGAGGGTAGGGAAGACGAAAACAGGGCATGTCTTTGCTGGGAGTGTGTCTTGGTTTAGTTAGAATTCAAAAGTCAACTCAACTTCAAGAGAAAGCTTAAATCCTTAGCACAGATACAATCGGACAAGTTTCCTTTAAGCAGCAAAATTATTTTGTATGTTTACTATTCCATATAATTACACAAAACAAACATTTTATTAACAGGAAATGAACTTTATGTGCTTCCCAAACTGTAACTGCCCGAAAACTTTGACATCTGCGCCGCCTGCATTTCAAAACGCTGACTACTATCCGAGCAGCATTCTTGCACTGACGTTTTATCCAGAGCAGCTCAGATCAAATTGTTGGTGTAATTGTGTGGTCTTAGGCTGCTCTGCTCTGTATGGATTTTGAAAAAAAAAGCCCCTATTGTTTGTGTAATTGTATGGTCTAAGCCTGCTCTGCTCTGTTTGGATCTTGAAAAAAAAACGCACCTAATGAGTGAATGATCAGCAACACCTTGCACTGAAAAGGCGGACATGACGCCTATCATTTTATGTTCTGGCCTCTGTGGAAGCGCATTCCACAGCAAATGCGTCGGATTGTCTGGTACGGTGGGCGACCTCATCGCTCAAAGACTGGACTTCATTGGCTCTGCAATAGATCCACCTCAATGGCCAGCTACGTTGATAGGTTGATAACTTCGAAACAGATGCTCGTGTCAGTTTCTTCTGCGCTTACAGCTACAGCCGTCTAATCCAAACTTCAATCGGCCTTAACTGAAGTGGCAGTACGCGATACTGCTGAAGGTAGTAGTCAGGTTTACATGGCTTCAATCGAAGCAAATACCCATCAACAATAAAAATTACAACTTCGCAGCGTGAAATCCAAAGTGAGTAACGGTTGCAGGAGCTCATTCCCCAACCTAGTGTGCCGCAGCAACATTTACTGTCATCTGCTTTGTCGCAGCCACAGTTGCCGCCTCCAAATCTGCTGCGACAACAGCCTTTGTCACCTAGTCTGCTACAACAATAACAGCATTTGTCGTCCAAAATGCAGCAACAACACTACAACCATTTCTGCTTCCATGTATATCTAGTCAGCAGCAACAATAATAGCCAGACCTAGGTCTGCGAACCTAGTTTCTTGAACCTAATCTGTTGTCGATGGAGTGGAAGAACAGAAGAGCGGGAGAACTAGGTTCGTTGGAGAACTGAACTTTTGATTAGATTAGAAGACACATCTACATGTGGCTATAGTATTGTATATTGTAGTGTGGGATTGGGATGAAATGGATTGTATTTACAATTGGATTTTATTGATATCAGGTGGAGTGGCGCTTTTAGACTTTTGTTGCGTTGTTATCTATTTTGCCTTTGGTATTTGGTTTAGGTTAGAGGCGGATAAGAGATAATAGTGTGGTATTGGTGTTGGATTGCATACACTTTCTTATTGGTTTACCTTAAATATGGAGTTGCATTGCGTTCACATTTAATTTGTTTGGATAGATTCCTTGCATTATAGTTGCAGTCGGTCTTTGGCTTTGTTTATGTTTGATAACTCGCTTGGATCCCAATACTTTTCTATGAAAAAATTATGTAATATAGGCCAAATATAGCCAAATATGTTCTACATTTTTCGAAACAATTAGTTGAGTACTCTTTTCTACACTGGTATAGCCCCTTAACTCCCAATCCCATATCCTATCATCTTGTGTCATTTGCATGGTAACGCAACGCAACACCTTTTCTAAGTTAGACAAATAATACATATAAGTAAAATAAGTATAAGTACGAATGTGCGTGCACCCAATCCAATACCATATTCTTATCCACCATATCGATCGGCCACGGTCACCCACAAGACAACAAAAGACGAAAAGCTTCACTCTACCTAACATAAATAAAATCCAATTGAACATCTATTCCACTCCTTTCTACACTACAATATAGCGTAGCAATAGCGACATCAATCGTATATATGTCACACCATCTGTTCTTCATCTACATACTTTTCTATTCTCCATATTTAAACGATCTGATCTGATCATACTCCGATTCCGACAGACGGATCTATTATCAAACCTATTCACTGTTCATTTTTAAACTGCTCCGATTCCGACCTGAACTTAAAAGAATCAAATGATCTAGGTTCGTTTTCTTGCTCCGAAACTGATCATTTTTCGACCTGATCATTTTTCGATTGCGGACCTAGATCGACCTAGTTCGGTATACGGAGTAGGTTAAAAAGAGTAGGTTCGCGAATTGGCAACCATGACTAATAGCCACTTCTATTTCCTTGTCCATCCCAGTCTCAACAATCGCTCCAGCTCCTGGAGCAATGCAAATCCGCAATTGCGCAATTCAATACAATAGAACAATGCCTGCGTTCACGTTCTTGCGGTTATTCAACAATTCGAATGCATGTAAACCGAAAAATCAGTGACTTTTTTCGTTGACATGCATTTAAATTGCTGAATAACCGTAACGCTCAAGAACTGATTTTTCCGTTTGCAATAATTGCAGCAACTATTTCCTCTTTAGTCGGGCAATTGACCGTATACGCACATTTTGATGGTTAGCTAAACGATCTACATGAGGGGAAACTTCACCAGAAGTTACAAGGTTCAAGGCCGTGGCGAAGTGTTCTTTTAATCGGCTGATCTGATCTTCTTTTAAGATAAGTAGCTTTCCATCACCATCCTTCACCGAATTTTGCCAGGAGTTACTACTACCTGCTGCAAACTCCTTGATAACACTGTATACGGCGTTTAAGTTGTTGCTACTTGCGGCTACTTCTGCCGAAGCTAGCAGAGAGTTCTCCTTTATCGCGTCGCACACTATGTTGTCGATGTTCCTTCGATTGTTGTCTGATGCTGCAACTAAACGTTACTTTTGCTCTTTTCTTCCAACAGTCCGCTGCTATGATGCGTCGGACATCCAAGGTTTAAACGTGCCATACACACACCGATCGATTGGCCGATCCTTCGCCCGATATCGATATCGGCCGACGGATTGGCCTGTGTATGTGGGAATCGCCCCGATCGGCCGATCAATTTTGATCTGCCGATATTTTAGTGCGATTTTCGTGCGATCCGTCGGTGACGATCGATTGGACAGTGTATGTGATTATCGCAAGTGAATGTCAAATTACCAAATTATTAAAAGATGAAATTTGAAGGATTCTAATGATTTAAATGGCACTGCAATTGAAATATCAAATATGTGGTATACAAAAATGCCACACAAATCCAAATAACAAAAATTAATCTAGTTTGGATTGGGAGTGAATCATAACCTACTTTTTGAATTGAAATTGAAATTCGTTATCGCATCGCACGAAAATCGCACAGTGTGTGTGCAGTGGAGATCGGCAGATATTTTGTGGCGATCCATCGACCGATCAATCAGACGACGGATCGGATAATGTATGACGGCTATTACGCCGGCAATCCGGGTTTGTGCCAAGAATGGTTTCCGCGCTGTCAATGTACGCATTTTTGATGGCATCATTTATTTCACTATCTGAGTGACTAGTTTTCAGCTGCTTTTTACGCAAGATGGTCATTGTATTGTTGTAAGACAGCTGAATTTTTGAGTCGGGCGTTGTTGAATTTGCGTACGGCTGCTATACGCAATCGAACATTAGCGATTATAAGATAATACCTATAGTCTCTTCTCATTCCAATATCGACGCTCCTTTTATTTCGCACAACTTCTTCTGCATTCTATAATTGTGATGTTTCTTAATTTGGTTCGAAATCTGCCGGTCTAGATTCTGTCGGAGACCAGATCCCAAGATAAGATACAGTTTCGTGCAGGTCTGGTTAAGAGGAGCCCTACACCTGACTCACAACCACTACCGGTAGCTTTACCGGTGTACAACATTACCATGCTAGCCGTTGGAGAGGTAAATTCCCCGCTGTTCCACCATCTTATCTCACTAACTCCTATGATGTTTAATTGATACCGCTGAAACTCACTCTTTGATTGAAGAAATCGTGCATTTTGGCCACCTCCTGATATATTGTCCAGAAGAGTACGCACATTCCAGAAACCAATCTTTGTGATTGTACAATAGCTAAAAGTCGTAACAGGTGAGTCAGTCCCCGAGGCATACTTGACGTTTCGTTAACATATAGAAAATTTTGGGTGATGCAAGTTGCTGACATACACATCCTGTCCTTTTTTGGTCGATTTCTACGACATGCCGGCAAAGAGAAAGGCCGTGGTATTATTCTTACATCCACTGTAGTGCGAACGATTAGACAGTAGCGAGTATTTTAGTTACTAAATTGCTCGTCACTCAACGAAATATTCACATAGTCCGAATAAAGCATAATACTAGCATAGTTCGAACAAGGCTTGAGTGCCAGTTCGTTGAAAACGATAGTTTTTGTGTTGACGAGTCGGCAGGAGTCAGCTGCCCATCAAAAACATTTGTATTTTGGAGCCTGGAGTAGTTAGTGTATTCATAAATCAAAGAATGCGCTTGGTAGCTACTCCAGAGTGTTTTATGGAGGGGAGAAGTCACTACGTAGCATCTCAGTATTTGGCGAATAAGCCCTTAATATTCTTAATATTCCCTCTTGCATTAAGTGGCGGATTTCAAACGCATTTTTTTTTAATTATTTACTTACTAAAAAAACTGTCTTTACAGAATTCGATACATCTCGAATGGAAATGGGCGCTGTCGCTGATCTATTCGATCGCAATAACGAAGGTCTCATTGATTGGCAAGAGTTCATTGCTGCACTTCGACCCGACTGGCAAGAACGCAAGCCAAACACAGAAGCCGAAAAGATTCATGATGAAGTCAAACGTTTGGTTATGCTGTGTACATGCAGACAGAAATTCCGTGTGTTCCAAGTTGGAGAAGGAAAATACAGGGTATGTGCAAAGACGAACCTTAATCCACATAAAAATCCAAAATACTCCTATAATAAATATACATAATAACCGTATTTTTTAGTTTGGGGACTCACAAAAACTCCGTCTGGTACGTATCTTGAGAAGTACGGTCATGGTGCGTGTTGGCGGCGGTTGGGTTGCCCTAGACGAATTCTTGCAAAAGAATGATCCATGTCGAGGTAAGTTCGCTTTATCAGTAATTAAAATTAAATTTCTAGTTTTAAGATTTAGACGATAATTTAAATGTAACTACTTCGATAGAAAAAATCATGATGCCAAAACAGAAAATAATGAAAAGTTTAGTTTAAATTTTTGTTTGTGGATAGTAAATAATAGTTCAATATTATTGAAAAATTCTTCTAACAAAATTACATGAATATTAAGGTTAGGTTTAACCGGTATAACAAATACTCAAAATCTCCGAAGGAAATGGTCATTTAATGTAACGTTCAGAATAATATTGTACACTGAAACAAAAGAAACTATTAAAAGCGGAAAACAGTTTACTTAACGAAAACAAAAACATAGACATAAAAAACACACTACAATCTAATCAGGGGATAATAAATATACTTAGGGGTGAATATTAAAATGAATAACAGCAATACATGCGCTTCACTATTATATGTTTACCCTTTTTTTTTGTTTTTGTCTAGTCTCGAAACTAACTGCATATGTCTATAAAGTTTACTTTTCCTGTAACACACAATTTACTTTCGTTGACAAGCGTTACGATTTTTTGCCTAAATCCGCTCATAATAATCCAAGCTTTCGCTTTCTTATTGTCAGTACATCAAACAAGAATAAAAGCTTGCTATTATTTTATTTTCATCTTTTTTTTTACTGAATTAAAACCAAGCAATTGAATTACTAGAACTTGGAGAGAAATGCGTACGCAATGAATACCCCTCTTTCTCTAGAGGCTAGTGAAACTGACAGTAAGATTTGCTTATATAAAAACCTTGACTTGGAATGAAACAAATGTTTTATTCAAACTAAGAAAAAGGACAAATAACACAAACATACACTCACACAACCAACCATATATATAAAATACTAATGAAGACTTTTTCTCTGTTCTCATTTTTTCTGGTTTTCTAAAATATAAATCCCGACATGGTTTTGTGAATTTGATCACACATTTTGGTATAATTGACACACGCAATTTGTTGGAAATGATTTCCGCATAAAACTCGTTAAACACAAAATCACATTTTTAACCTCTTTTTGGATTTTTTCCACAACGATTATTTTCAATTGGAATATTTCTTATTTTTGCGTCAATTTTTGGTGTGCAATATCTCTTTTTTTCGTATTCATTGCAATTTCTCAATTATTTTGTATGTGCGTGTGGACCAACACTATCGCATTATTTTACGCGAAAATTTGGATTTTTTTTTCTGAATGTTTTATTGCGTTCTATTCGTCGTCTTGATTGCATTTTGGATTTTATTATCCCTAAAATATTCAATTTTGATATCTATTCGATTTTATTTTGAACGTTTGAACAAATAGTGGCTCTTGTTCTGCCGCTACCGAATCCAAATGACCCTACGCAACATGAAGCATGCTGTCCCCTATGTAAGCAGACATTAAATGATATACTTCTGCGTAAATCTCCTAGCCAGAGCCCTAAAATGTTGCATTCTCAGAAATATAACCACAAATGTGTTAGTAACGATTCTTATAGTAGTAAGACAATCAGTTTCTATACGAGTAAATCAGATTTTCTTTTATTAAATGAAAGCTCCTCTAGTACAAAGGACGTTCATTAAAGTGTCGTCTGATCTATTTACCAGAATGAAGAGACGCGCTTGTTCAATGCAGTATTCATTGTTAATCTTTTAATTAGAATTTTCCGTCCATGCTACATGCACCCTCCAATTATTTGCTTATGAGATTGAAGAAACTAATGCCGAAATGGCTTATATGAGTACCTGACATTATTCATTCGGGCAATAGAAAATATGTACAAACAAGTAATATGTTTATTGTTTTATCACGTGAGAATTGCTTACTCGTATAAATCAAAAAGAGAGAATAAGTTCCAAGTGTCTGTTTCAAATTGAAGAGTTCCCAAATAATAAATAGAAATGGAAATATCGCGATGAATACATCCTTTCTCACAATTTTGGTTATATTTGGGCTAAACGGAATAAAGTTGCTTAGCTTGAAAAGTGTGAAAATTCCATGTGATTTTCGTTGAATGACTTCTTTTAATTACCTGTTCTAGTGAAATTTCAGTCATTGTTTGTACAGTATGATGAGTTTTGTTTGAAAATATATATATATATATAATCTGATCCTATAATTCAGTTGTATGCCTTTCAATATTATAGTTTCACATTTTTGTAGAAATTCGGAAAATGTTTAGGGATATGCCGAAATAAGTTTTCAATAAAGCTTACGACATTTATTTGGGATATTGTTCTGATTACTAACCCCACGATCAAAATACTTTTGCTATTACTAACAAACCTATGAATTAACAATATAATATAGTTTCTTCCGCTAAGTTTGCTTTAAACATTAATACACTGTTGTATAATCTGTACACTTATCCTAACTATTACACTATCACCTAGAAACTGGAAACATATTTGAACACATAATTTTGATTTAATCGTATATAATTGTTCAAGCACTTCATATATTATAATACGAACCTTAGCAATTACGAGAAAAGTATCGTACCTATAAAGTGCTTAAATAATTTAATGTTGTCGTTAGAATTGGAATTGAGTTTGGCATCGATTTGATTTGATTTTTAACAATTATTTGTATTTTTTTTCGGTGTTTTATCATTGACCACTTTAAATTTAGCTTAATTCGATGTAGTTTTCGACTAAGTTTAATTTAGCATTCGATTTTAAATTGGCTGCTGAAAGTAAATTATTTTTTTATGTACAAAAGAATCTGTTGTTGTTGAGTATTGTAATTTAATATTGTTTTTAGAAATCAAAAGTAATTTACTGAATGATAGACGTTTGATAAGCGAAACAAAAAATAGCTTTAAGTTATCTTTATAAGAGGAGAAAAAAAAACTTTTAAATTTTCATTTTTCAACATGAAATTGGAACTTTGAAAGTTTTGTCGTAAGTAGCTGTGTGTGGTTTTTTTGGTTTTGCAAATTTGTATCTATTATACTTCTTACATTTTATTTATTGGCAAATATTTTCGATTTATGATTTCTTATAATAGACATATGAACATAAAAAGTGCATAAATGAAAAAGTTAATGGAGTGTGTTTCGCGTACATAAATATAGCTATTGTCGATCAACATCCAGGGCTGTCTCTACCATATGTGCAGATCTTGCATTTGAACAGGGTGTCATTATGTAGGGGCTCTAAACCCAACCTCCAGCCTAATAAATAATATTTTTACAAAATACATTAAAGTTAAGGTATAAACCAATTCGGTTTATTTCCCATTGCGGATTCACTGATTATACATATAAAACCACACTGAGGTGGGCGCCGAATATTTTCGGACTTTTGCGATCATTTTTCGACTATTTTCAATGGTAAATGTTTTGCTACTTCGTGGTTAAAAAAAAATTCCTTAAGCTTTAAGCTCTTAAACGCTTTTGCGTCTTTTGACTAAGGGTACCGGGCCCCTAGCCGATTGCCCATTTCGGCTTTATTAACTAGAGAAAATTACACCGATCCCACATTGGGCGCCGAGTATCTTGGGACTTTTTCAACCTTTTTTCAACTATTTTTTATTATAAATTATTACTGATGTCGAAAAAAAAACATTAAGGTCGTCTTAAACTAGTTTGTCTTAACCGCTTTTGGGGCGTAGCGCATCAACAATCCAATCAGTCATCTGCGCTTGTTATATATTTACAGATTCGCTTATCGCGGTGCTGCTGGTAACAAGTACAAGCCTCAGTGAGGTCCTCGACTGAAGGTATGTTTGTACAGACCGTGCAGGACACCCAACCTTCTCAGTATGTGACACGCTTGAGGTGCTAGCTCGGTTATGAGAGAAAGATGTCTGGGTTAAAGAAGGCATCAGTTCCTGACTTCTGTTACAAGAAAAAAAGATATCTGCGCGTCCGTTCGATTTTAGCATACCAACGAGATATTTATCTAACAGAATCGAAAAAAACTGGCGATCGAAGAATCGATTCTTGTCCCTGTAAATAACACAGGTACCTCCTGATGGCGGTTAGGACACCACGCACTCCGACCTCTGCTTGGTTTAGCCGCGCATTTTATCTAACCCGTGAAGCGCAAATGTGAACCTGAAACGTTATCAAATTTCGTCAGTGGGACTTGACATAGGACTTCAAGGTGACACGTCACTAGGGAAAATCATATCATATATACAAGAAAAGGGTACAATGCGATAAAGATTAAACGAAAAAGAAATAACCGAAGTCTGTAGGGTCCTGTATACTCAATTGTCCTAACCCCTTATGGGGGCGCGTCAACTGTTCCATACAGTCCAGTTGACGTTTCATTGGCATAATCTAGATTCGGAGAATGCAGTTGTCCCACGCCACAGTGGGGAAACAACGCAAACATCCATGGCCACGAACATGGTCGTGGACGGGATTCGAACCCGAAACGCCGGTAATCAGACATGCGACTGATGTCTCTACGCACTGAGCTACCTGTATGCGTGAGGCATACATCTTTGAACTGGACTTTAAAAGTTGTCAATTTGCGCCCAACGTGGGGCCCAAAAATTTACCGTTAAGTTTCATCATCAACCTAGGACCCAACCTAGGCTGACCAAATCCTTTGGAGTCGATTTCGGATTCCCAAGGACCGAAATCAACCTTAATGGTAAATTATTAAGCCCCACGTTGGGCCCCATTTGATAACTTTTGAGGTTCAGACCTAATATTTGTGCTTCACGCACGCGGCACTTTTGGACTATCGGTGTCGGAAGTTTACTCTCAACATCCTATCCGAGGTCGATAGTTCTTCACTTTGTTTTCAGTTGCCTTTGCCCTGCTTATCTTGTTTAGACGATCAAGGAAGAAAGGTGTGCAGGCGGTTACACCGACCTCCAGTAACCTAGGAGATAGGTAGCTCATCGACATGGAATGGAACTGTACTTTTGTGCCTTCGGTAAGGAAGCGCTGGTTAAAAGAAGGCGTAAGAGGACAGTACAGTAAGAATCGACTTTGACAGGCACAATCATTCTGTCTATGTGTAGTATTCACTTTTATGGACTATGCTAAAAAGTAGGCAGTGATTTTCTATTAGTTAAACAGGGCGCTAAAATAGTTAAGGCCGGCAGTGCCAACATCAACATTCTCTAGGTCCCTCAAGACACTAAAAAAGTATATCCCAATAATTTACCTCCTCGTTCTTGATAAAGCCGGATATGTGCAGATCATTTCAAAAGTGTATTGTAGTTTCTTCTTCATGTTATACGGAAGCTAGAATTCAAAAGATGAAGTTCCTGGGACTTGGGATGGAAACCGAATGCCACGATCACATCCTACTCCTGCTTCAAAGAATGGTTAAAAATGCAGAAAGTGATGTATCGGTCCTATGTAGTAGTTTCACGTCCAATTTGAATTGCCTGAAGAACAAAGGTTAACCGCATAACCGTTATGTTAACGCCAAAACGTAGGAGATACCCTTTGATGCAATAGCATAGTCTTGTCGGGTAAGGAAAATTAAGATAAGAGGAAAGGGATGGGTTGAATTGGGTTAGATGAAATTAAATGTCGGTGAACGTTTAGTTTGAATTTTTGTAGTTCGTAACTGTAGGGGAAAACAGACGATGGTAAACCGTTCCACATTCGGGTTGTCCTGCATACAATTGGATCATTAAATTTAACGGTTCGGCTGCCACTAGTTTCGATGGTAAGATGGTGGGCACGACTTGATTGCCGGGTTTTGCATACGGGAAATACAACTGCGGCAATTAGCCTGCTTATTTCATTAGAGCAGCGGCGGTTGAAGTATCGATAAAAAAGTGATAGGCAATCAACGTCACGTCTGTGCTGAAGTGATTCAATGCGGGAAGTTATACCATCATCACCAATAAGTTTGAAAGCTTTTCGTTGCACCCTGTCTCATGCCGATAGTGACGTGTCACCCACACCGGCCCATAAATGGAAATTATATTCGAGTTTCGGTCTTATGTGACTCTTGCAGTGGTGAATCTAAAAATCGAGTTCGGAGGAGGCCCGACTTTGTTTGTTATTTGAAGAGCTAAGGTTTTGGTTTTTAAGAGGCATGCGTCTATTGAAAGCGGGGACGCAGAGAAGCATGTAACGATTAATGTATTTTACAAAACTAAGAACTAAAGGATGGGTTGGGTAAAAAATTGGGTTCACACTAGGCGCGAGATCAATTCGATCACGGAAATCAAGTTGTGGTGAGTTTCAAATTTCTATGTACAATACATATAAAATAATTTCAGATCAAGTAGTCTGGTCAGATGAGTAGTCGGGATGGCGCAAGGGTCACTTCTTTGTACTGGGCCCCGGTTCGATTCCTACGCCCGCTTTAGTCTTCGATAAAAAAAAAAGAGGACTTACGTGTCGGACTATAAGCCCACTCGACTGTTAAATGAGTACCCATTTGGGGTAAATAACTCGATTAAGCGTGTTTCTGATCACATACCTCTGCACGAAGCACACCGTCACGATCCAGTAAATGAGATGATGCTAACTCATCCCGAGGCCTTGGTCCAAAATTGGACCAGTTATTTATTTCATTTGAACTGGTCAGATCAGGTACTTTGGAAGCAAGTGTGAACCTTAGATAAGGGCTGCTGTGCTTACCATAGCACACATGGACTGCAATACGAATCGTTCTGTTACCACCAGGACCTCATCAGGCTTCTTTCCTTCGTCTCCGTAGTTTCTACAGAAGACATTATAGGGAATGCGAAGCCTCGTCGGCCTCATGGGCTGCTCCCCAATTATGACTCCACCACCTCTGATGTGTTGCCTTAAAAACGACAAGAGTTTAGCGATATGATTAGAATATAACTTGGCGACAACGGTTTTGTTTGGGGGGTACGTTTTACCATTTAACCATCTAGAATCGGTGCTGCTAATCGCTTTAAACTTTGGAGCCAGCGTTTGGAAATAGCAATAGGTGTGTAGATGATCTGACGAATTTATGCATCATCGCTTGTTCTACCTTGCAAGCTAAGCTCGTTCGCCCGAAATGAGATTTAATTACAGCTTAGCTCTCGGTGAAAAAATAAATATCTCTAGTTCATATAACGTGACACCCGAGCCAGATCGGAACTTTCGAGATCGCCGTAATCTTGCCCTGGAAAACAGAGATTTAGGTTACACCCATCAGAAAAAAAAACAAGCCCCTAATCCTTCATCCGTCTTCGAGTCATCTGCGTAGATTTCTACCACATTAGACAATAGAACCGTGTTCTCCTCCCATTGACTGCGTGATTTTATCAGGCTGTCGAAACGCTTGTCAAACACATATTTGGTAGAAATGTATGTAGTCAGTCGTTGCCGGAATATTTGGGTCTGGTTTCTTTTCTATTCGCTGTCATTTCTATAAATGGCTTCTGAGCATTTCCTCAAATATTCCAAAATCAAGCTCTATATTCCAAACATCTTAGAGAGGGCCTGGACCCCCGTAGCCCCCTTTGGATCTGCCACTGGACTCTTGTATATTTGCGCTAAATCTGATAAAGTGAAGTATTTTTTACATCTATTAAGGTAGCCTAGACATTTTATTGCGTTTTTTGCAATGGAAACAATTTGAGTTGTCCAATTCAGCTTATTGGAGACCAGTAATGCCTAATCTGTTTAGTGCTGGCGAGTCAGGTATAATCATACCATCGACAAGAATAGAATGGGAGATATTTGGAGCACATACTTTGTTGATAATAAGATAACTTTGGGTTTGGGATGCATTGAACTCTACGCGATTCGCCTCGCTCCAAGCGATGACTTTGAAATACATATATGCATTTAATGAATCAGACATGCGATCCCGATTAACAGATGTTGCGCTTCCGCGACATTCGGCCACGGAACTAAAAGAGTATGTGCAATCAAGGGTGCTATCATCAGCAAAACTGTGTATAGAGTCAGAATTATTTCTGAAATTTTGACGGGATACTCGCGTCTAAGACGTCACCTTAAAACTACGCATAGCTGCCGTTTTTGCAAGGCTGATGATGAGACTTCACAGCACATCCTTTATGAGTGCGAAGGTCTTGCGGCACGACGCACGGATTGCTTCGGCATAACATTCCCTTTGGCCGACGACATCTCCTCTATTAAACCTGGCCAGATCAGTCAAGTTATCGAGAAGAGTCGACTGCATCATATGATCTAATCTAGCTTCTCGATAGAAAGGACTTTAGCTCAATAGCCCCTGGTCGCAGTGCTTGTGGTTTCAATACGATCCACGATCCTTCTCTCCCTTTCTTGCTATGTAGTTGCTTTTCCCGTCAGCCTCTAGTCGACTCAGCTACGAATGAGTACATTGATTTGATAAAAATTAACGTAATAATAGGGGGATTTGCGTGATACTGACTATCACTTTTCAATTACGATCTTTCAGTAAAAACGAAACTACACAGTTGACCGGGCGACGTATAGTGGTTCGCGTCTTTAAACGTCAATTTAAAACCCACTATCGGTTAAGTGGGTTTTAAATTGAAATGATTCTGCACTCCCGTTACTCCGCCATGTTCCGATTCAGAACGAAAATACAATCCAGCCTTTTTCTCCTCTACATAAATGCACTATTATGTTCCTATTGATATAAGAAATATGCTATAAAATGTTGTTTATTATGATGATTTTGCGAAATAATGAAATTTAGAAGAGAGAATCACACGCACATATGCCTAATCAGGTGTCTAGACTTAAGTTGATTTATTTTCAATATTTCTTATATATATATTATATATATTATTTTAATTTGGTTGTATTTTGGTTCTTATTTTTTGTTTTTGTATTTCTTTTTCATTCTCGTTTGCTTCTGCTGTACACATACAAAAACACACTTTTTACATTTTGTAAAAAATAAACTTCCACTACTCTCTTCCTATATTGTAAATTATGCCCTCCCAAATCCCCATTATTCCTTTGATCTCTTATATTTGGAAATATTATATGCTCTTCCACGTATTATTTAAATCCTTTCCATCCATTCCGTTCCTCCTTTACATACATGCAACACATAAAAAACAATTATAACGTGCGTGTTTGTGTGTGGCCGCACAATATAAAACAAAACATGGTGGTGATTTTGTTATTTTGGACCTTTTTCTAACCAACAAAACCAAAACCAATTCGATTTGAACGAATATGCACGAAACCGATATATAACAAACAAAAAAACCCGTAAACGTGTGTGTTTGCAATGAACGAATAAAAACAGCCAAGGGACGTACAAATATCGAATTACGAGAACAATTCATTTTGGCCGATGGAGTATCACAAAGCATGGCCGCATTCAAGCCTCGTATGTCGGCATCATCACCCCATGGTTCGTCGCCCATGTTGAGCAGTCAGGGTCCAATTACAAAGGTAAATTTTTTGTGTAGTTGTCGATTTGATGTGTCTTAAAAAAATACATTTGGACCTGAATTATGAAGCCAAAATGAAAAGGTATTCGGTCTTTTATTAATGATATATTGTTGCGATAACATAAACTCAGCATTATAGTATTTTTCAATTCCAAAAAAAAATGGAATAAATTTTTCCACAAATAAAAATTGGCTTCATAGCAGGGTCCAGTTTTTCAGTTTTTATTTATAATATACTTAATTGCACTATTTGAAACAATTTATTGGTCTGGATCCAAAGACGTTTTAACGCGTCCAACTATAAACGACGAAGGGCTTTTATACTTTATTAATAATAAAAAAAATATTCGAATTATACGGTGAGTATTATTTAAAAACATTTGCCTAAAGACACAAATTTAAACTAAATTCAACGTGTAAAAGCCTTTCAACCGTAAGTATATTACAGTTTGCTCTAAACCGCCCCTCATTGTGGCTGATTAAAAAGAAAAGAACAACATTTCACTAAACATTTTAGAGTTCAGCATGAATTGCCCAATTGGTTTTCGTTTGATTTTTTTTCGATGTTGTAAATATATTGTTTGGTTCAATTCATTATTGATTTGTAAAAAGGTAGACAATTATTCTAATTTTTCAATTTGATGTTTTTCCTCCTTGCTCGCTATTATGTTTGCACAATATGGACGGTTGGCACTAGTAGTCTTAAGATTGGGTTGCAATTGATTTGTTTATGGAAAATACAATTCAGGTTACATAGCGCACGAGTAGCTTACTTTTGGTAAATGTGATATAGATAATAATTGAAAAAAAAAACTAATGTACAATACTATAGGGTTTTGACCCGACCGACAAATCTCCTACTTTGTGGTAATTCATTTCTACTTTATCAAAAAAGCCAAGTTCTTAATGATTATCAGTGTTTTCATGTATTCCTGGTGATTTCGATATTCTATTAGGATTTCGTTCATTAAAAATTGAACGAGCATAAAGTCAATGAAGCCTTAAATTAAACGAAGACATGAAAATTATAACTGATGTATTGGGTTGTGGAAAAAGTTCTGCGGTTTTTTGCCCCAAAAATAAGACAATGTTTTTTTATTCTTCAAAATGCATTTAATCAACCAGATATTGTCCGTTCATTTCAACAAACTTCTGCCAACGTTCTGGCAAGAGCATGTTGCCACGTTCATAAAAGCGCTGTGGCTTATTGCGGAAAAACTCATCAAAGTCATTTTTGATGGCTTCCACAGATTCATTCCAAATGATTCTGAAGAGACCGGAAAAGGTGATAACCCGACGGCGCGAGATCAGGTGAGTAAGGCGGGTGTTGCATTACTTCCCAGCCGAAGCTCTGTAGCTTTTGTTTCTTTTCCACAGAAGTATGGGGTCTGGCGTTGACGTGACGAAAAACGACCCCCCCTTCTGTTAGCCAATTCCGGACATTTTTTGGATATTGCTGGTTGCAGCTTTTCCAGCTGAGTGCAATACTTCCTTAAATCAATAGTTTGTCCGCGTGGAAGAAGTTCGTAGTAGACTACACCCTTGTAATCCCACCAAATGCTAAGCAACACTTTTTCCGGATGCAAATCCGCCTTTCCAACGGTTGTGGATGATTCTCCGGACGAGCACTCCAATTTTTTCCGCTTGATGTTCTTGTAAACAACCTACTTCTCGTCCCCCGTTGCAATCTTTTAGAGATTCGCAGATCGAAATTCGATTTAACACGTAGAACTTTTTTACGACTCCAAGCAGCTTTAGTCGTTTTGCGACGGTTGAATGATCAATGTTGAGCCTTTCTGCGATCTCGCGAGATGTCATATGCCGATCGGTTTTGATGAGGTCCAAGATTACATCGTTTTCAACGGTGACAAGGCGACCAGTGCGGGGAGAGTCGTTTAAATCCGTATTTCCGGAATGGAAGCGAGAAAACCACCTCTGACGTTGTCATATACCGAAATGGTTTTTATTAGTTTTCAGGGTCAGGAATTCCCACTTATCGTCTACATTCGATGTCTTAAGGAGTACCTAGCACGGGGCTCCACCTCCCCCCTTACGGGATGGCTTTTCGCTGACCGAGGTCAGAAGGATGACTACTTTGGAACATGCACTTTCCTCAGAACCTTACCATTATAGGCTGCGACCTAGCTTAGCCGACTTAACAATAACCACGCCCCCACGAGTCCAACACTTTGATGGGCCAGTACCTTGGTACTGTGGGCACACCCATCCCCGTGGTTCATTATTTGCTACTGACTTCTCAAAAGCCGGAATGATCTCACCGTTCAATATCATTACGGAATATTTTGCTGATTAAGGAGTGCATTCCGGGCTCAGCTAAACCCACTATCCCCAAAAGAGTTGAAAGTGCTTCCGTTCCTCTCGTACTAGTAAGCATTCTCCTCAGATGGGGATAGTGCTTCTTTACCCATCACAGGCTGGCGCCATGTTCAGGTACTAGTAAGCCAATTGACTGGGTCCGTGGGGTTGGCAGGCCCCAAAGCAGTATAGGAATCAGTATCTCCCTTTCCGCCAATCCACACCTATGTTAGAATCAGAGCTTGGGAAGACCCCAAAGCCGTGTCTTCATCAAGTTTAGGAATCAGAACCTGGGCAGACCCCATTAACCTTTCCACTTCATGGCACCTATAGGATTGCTCCAATAGGAATCGTTCGAGATACCTTTCAACCTATACCTATATAGCTCCCTTTCGTATTTCGTTATGCGGGGGCACCATTTCCCAGGTGTCGCATAACGACGGAATCTGTTACGAGACCATCATGCATACATACATAATGACGGAAACCAACTACCGAGACCGTCACTCAGCCACAGCCACCCTAACTTCATAACTAAGGTACGTGGGGTCGTCATTCCCCAAAGCCATGCATAGGGATCAGCGCCAAGGCGCCTTTACCCTATGCACCACCTCCTTGCGTAGCATCAGGTCCGTGGGTTCGCTACACCCAAAACACCATAAGCCTTTCGACGCACACCAGTGGATGTCCCCTGGGGGGGGGGGGGGGGGGGAGGGGTTTTCAGGATCGGTGGGACTCAGCTTTATCCTTTGTTGTGTTGTTTACCCCCAAGGTGCATGATAAATGTTATCATTGTAATGGCTGGGGCAACTAGCGGGCAAAAAGCCCGCCCACATCTCCCGAACTGAGCTGGAACAAGCATGTGCCGCCGCTTAGCTCGTTGAGGAGCATTCGCTTCTAGTGCCACCGGACCTTCACGGTTAACTTCGGCAACCTTTCGGCTTCGTCCCCGTAACCACCTTGTATATTACCGAATTCACGTAGAAAATGGAAAATTTCCTTGATTCGGGGTGTGTCTTGATTTAGTGAGCCTTCAAACCTCAACTTTCAAGAGTAAATTTGAATTCTATTATTATTATTGCGAGGTCAGGCTAAGTTACCCATACGGCGGGCACTGTCGTTAAGATTGAAGGGATTTATTAATTCTTTAGACTGTGTCAGACCTGAAAGGTGCTGAAGCCTTTTGTTTTCAGACCATTCCCCTATCAATGTCCTGGCTGAATCCCAGCCTAGCCCACACTGGAGATCCGGTCCCCAGAATTGTGTGGACTAGCCTTTCCTAACGAGCTCATCCGCAGCTTCGTTATATTTTTTGGTGTCCGCTTATGATTCCTTCTCGGTACGTTCATACTGCCTAAAAGGGAAATTTCCCTGGGCCAAACCTCAATTAGATTTAAGCAGTATGAACTGCGTACATTATGAGCGCATTGATTGAAGCAGAAATCCACTTGTAACCTAATATGAAGTTGATTCCGGCTATGTCCTTTGCCACCCCACCTCATTTCGGTTTATTTCATCAGGGGGAAGGGCGACGAGGGAACTGATCAAGCTACCGAGCCTCTATATCTTGGAGATGGTTTCCTACTGTTAGGGCCGTCAAAAGAAAATTCGGGCCCGGGGCTTATATACAGCATGTCCCAAACTTCCCCCTTTATTGCATAATTAAAAATAATATCCCTTGCTTAAATGTGTGAGATTTGCAAAAAGAAGCACTTGAAACAGACTTTCTTTCACTGACTGTATTGCTCAGATACTATTTCCTTATTTCTATACATTTAGCCTCTCAAAATATCCCAAATAAAGAAGTCGGTTTCCATCATTAAATAATTTGCCTGCAATAATAAATAAACTCATAAACTAGTCAGGGCGTCATGACCATCTGAGTAAATTGATGACTTTTCTACTTTTTTCATCAAATGGAGGGCTTTGCTATTCGCTCAATTATCTTTGGAGAAAACAGCTGTGGTAGCTCGATGAGTACAGAGTTGATCTCTTATTCGAGTGGTGGAGAGTTCATCACGAGCAAAATGCTTTTTTTATATCTGTCAATTTGCATTATATATAACTATCTGCGAAAAAATCACGGGGCCCGGGCGTTTCGCCCCTTCCGCCTCCCTTTACGATGGCCCTGCCTAATATTTTCCATGCGATTTCTGTCACTTAAAGGTTAAATGCGAGCTGAACCGACCTTGTTCTTTTCTCCAGGAAGTATAGGGTACCTCCTTCGTATAGTACGAAATTTTTCGGAGACAGTTAAATTGCTTGTTCTCGCCAAAAAGCTAGTATGGAAACCGAATATTGAGGAACGGGTAAAAATTAAATACTATTGCC
This sequence comes from Chloromyia formosa, assembly GCA_964017055.1. Lineage (NCBI taxonomy): Eukaryota > Metazoa > Arthropoda > Insecta > Diptera > Stratiomyidae > Chloromyia > Chloromyia formosa. Next base: position 52,799,843 of record OZ024815.1, on the reverse strand, counting down.
CTGTATTCCTGAAAGAGGTCTATTGGGTCTGCAACGAAACGTGGTATACTGGCCTTACGTTGTACGTCCCATACTTATCCATGGGATGTTGTCTGGTAAAAAGTTGTTCGTTTAGCGGCCTAATGCAATTTGCTAAGCAAAGCTCAGAGGCTAGCCAGTGACGTCATTGGTGGGACCTTGAGAACAAATTTGACTGCAGCTTGAACTTGATGCTAAACCTGCTCCTTCTAGATATATTGGGCGAGCAAATTGCTAATAGTGAATCTCGTCAGCGTACGGCCACTCAGCGATTCTGGATACCTTGAACATTCCTGTGTCAAATTGTCGAACATCATTATCTGTAATAGGGAGGTACATATTTCAATATAAGCCAATGCCACAGTGGCGTAGGAGGTGTCTGCTAGGCTGATTTTGAATTTTGAATGATTTGATCCTGACTAATTTATTTGGGATTATTTGAAGGCGAAATGTATAGAAATAAGCACCAAACAATACAGCATCAAAGCAATAGAGCCCGTGAAAAAAGATCTCCTTCAAGTGCTTCTTTTTGTTAAGCTTTGAGGAAGGGATATTACTTTTAATTGTGCAATAAAAATAAAATATAAATATAAATAAATATTTGAACTCGTCGGGAAGCATGGGACATTCTGTATATGGACCAATAGTTGTTCAGCTCCGGGCCCCGATTTTCTCTCGACGGCCCTGGCTAGGATAGTGCCATTTTATATGAAATTTTATGTAGTTTCGCATCGCGGATCAAATGCTTCAGAGGATGCGAGAATGTTGAAGAATCTTTTGTTCTGTTTCAAATCATTGGATAATTGCGTGCTTAACAATCTTTAATTTTCGCCAACGTATGCGCTTTTCTGTCCGTTTCTGTATAAAATTTGAGAGTTATCGGACGACTCGTCCTCAACCAAAGCATTATTGGAAGTAAAATATAAAAAATGGAAGTACATACCTGCAATATTACAAACAGATTTGGCCGACCTTCAATCCTAACCGCTACTCAGTACTCAGGGCTGCTGATGCTGGAAGGTTGTGGGGATTATTTCTGGTGAGGGTTCGACTTCCATACAATGATTATTGCAGGAACAGTAAGGATGAGGAGGAGTAGGAAACAGTACATCACTTCCTGTTCACCTGCCCTGCTGTGGCCGGTAGAAGAAACTACACTCTAGGGTCCCTCTACTTTATTGAGGATGAAATGGAGTGGCTCATTACTAATTTAAATCAAAATGACTTAGGTATCCACTACCACGAAAACTTGAGCAGCATTAAGCCAATTCTTCCACTGTCTCTGGTTTCGTCCACGTTTCGTAATGGACGGGTTGATGGACATCCGAAGATGCCTGTGGGGACGCAGGCTAAGGTAGCATAATGACGGTGAAGGTCGGGTCGTACCATCTGGCGAAAAAAACCCTCAATGAGCTAAAAAGCGGCCTATGGTTGCTGTAGCTCAGTTCGGGAGTGGGCGGGGTTTTCGCCGCTCGCTGCCCCTGTCCTTTACGTTTAAAAAAAAATTCATAGGCCTGGGGAAGACATCACAAACAGGATTGGCAAAAATGGCGAATAAAAAAATGGGGCGATAAAAATGGAATGGTTGGCGGATGGCTCAGATCAGATGCCCTCAGGCTTGCATCGGGGTCCGGGTGTAATGGGACTCTCGGCCTCTGGTGTCGTACCACCAACAGATCCTACTCATCAGGTGGTTCTTCTACCGACAGATCGAAGGCAGCACCGGATGAGTAGGAAGTAGGATCCAGTGTTGATTTATGTGTGCTGTGTTCTGCGCCTAACGATGTCCTGGAACGCAGATGATACACACTGCATTTAACCTACCACTTCTATGTGTACAGGATCAGATGGGACTGTCTGTATAAATACATATATTGACGCGCTAATCAAATAGTAATACATCCGTTGTCCAATTCTTATTTGATCTTGAAAAAGTCTGTTTTATATGAGAATTGATTTGAAACCGGGTAAAACGCGCATAAAGCCCACTATAGGTATACATGACGAACCAAATGATTTGCGACCGCTACCGAACCACGTCACTTTCATAGAAACGTGCGGAAGAAAATTCTCCCCATTCCCCACGTTTCTATGAGCTGTGTATAGCAAGTTTAATGTGCATTTGGCTTTTGCTGAGTATACTTTATAAAAATCATAGAATTTTGCCAGTGAGTGTAGGTTAACAGTGTGGTAAGTTCATTCTGTAGTACCTAATAACTTGTCCCGGAAAGACTTCAGTAAACGTCGCCATATTGCCTTATAACAATTGTTATAAGAAGAAGCAATGAGAATCAATGATATGGGTAAATAATTCGTTGTTGTTGTAGCAATGATCGGAATTTCGTTCGTCGTCATCTCCGGTGTTAAGGAATAGAAAAATAGCTACTTCTATAGGGTTCTCCCACAACGATCTGGGAGTCAGGTGCGTCATACTAGTCAGTGGCTTACTTAGAGCTCTGAACACGCTGCCATTCTGAACAACCCAAATATTCCAGTAACGGCTGACTACACCTCTACCAAATATGAATGCGCTTGACAAGCATTTTGTCATTTTGATTAAATCACATAGTCAGTGGGAAGAACAACGCGCTTCTCTTGCCTTATTCATGAGGAATTAAGGGTTGGTGTTTTCTGTGATAGACCTAACTTAAATTTCTCTTTCAGTTTCCTTGAATATTGAAATGTTGTCAGGTAAACGAGCGTTGGCGTAAGGTCTGACCTGACAGCGTTGTCACGTGATATAAGCTATAGACATTGCAACTTTCACCGACAGGCAAGCTGTAATTAAATCCTTCGAAACGGGTCTGACTAGGTAAAAACCGTTAAGGAATGTCTCTCAATGCTTACATAGAGGACGCTGCTTCCAAACTAGCTCTTAAGCGACTGGCAGGAGCAACTCTAAATGGGTAAATAGTAAAACATACATTTTAACAAAGCCGTTGTGGCCCCTATTGGATTCTAGTTGCACCGCTAAACCATTGTCGCTAAAAAAAGCAACACATCGGAGCTGGGAGTCATCACTGGGCAATGTATAGTTGAGGAGCACGCTATAAGGCTCTGCAACTCCTATAATGACTGCTGCAGAAGCTGCGGTGACGAAGACAAGGAGGCGCATTTTTCGTCTTCTCTACACCTGTCCTACTCTGGCAAGAAGATGAAAGATATTTGTTAGATCCCACTTCTTCACTGAACTAGATGACTAAGTTTATGTTGATGATGGGCAACTCCATCGTTTTATTGTAAGTTCTGTCTAGTTCAAAGATTAAGACTGTCGAGTAATGAGTTCCTTGTGGTAACAGACTGAACCTTCTGCAGTCCATCTGTGCTGTGGTAAGTACAGCGGCCCTTCATGCTTTTATACATTCATCATTTCATACTTCTCTCCAATAAGAAATGCGTCCGCGCTTTCCATAGATGCATACCTCTTGAACATCGAAAGTTCAATAAATGTGGACATACCCTTAGCTCTCCAGGTAACAAACAAAGTCGGGTCCTCTCCAAACTCGATTTCTAGATCCGCCACTGGTTCCATTGCAAGCAGGAGAGATGTTTGAAACGTCCTGGTCAATGCGAGATAAATAGGAATTCAGTCATGAGCACCAGCCTGATTGAAGTTGAGCGAGTCTTGTTCTCGTTTCTCTCGAAAGCCTTTCCTCTTCCGGAGATATTGTTGGTGGTATGATCGAAAGTACTAGATTTGGACTTAACCCTTGATCGATGAAAGTATCTCCTCATGATGTATCGCTGCGATAGCTGATCTGTGTGCGTCGATATCAAAGGGTGCCCTTTTGTACCTATGGGCATCTCTTTCTAAGTCCCTCAAGTCACGCCTAACGTGTCGAGGCGGCGGCGTCTTGTCCATGAGGTTGAAGTTTGGGTGCTCTATCTGGTAACAACCTACCAGATACCACAACAAGAAACTTGTTGTGGTCTCTTAAAGGCACCATTTTGGTTGACTCATGCAGATGGTCCTGGGATGACATCAGGAGACAGCCAGTGATAATACGGAGAGCGGCATTTTGGTAGGCTTGGATTTTATTCCACTGTGTATCGCAGAGATTCTGTGACCACACAGGAGCAGCAGATCTTCCAACTGCTTTATATGGGACCAGTATTGTTTCTTTGTCTTTGCCCCAGGTGCTACCGGCCATAAGCGTTAAAGGATTTTATTCTTACTACGCATCCTGTCGCATATGGTTGAGGCATGGGGTGATGACGTGGTCATGATGTCTAAAGTGACTCCGAGAATTGATGATAGGTTATGGTAGGAATTGGATGAGATCGTCCAGATGGTAAATAGAATTTCCAACGATTTGGACGCTGATACGGTTAGGTTCTTCTTTGTAAAGTACGATTCGAGGTAACCGTTTATTTGTTCGCACATATCAGTGATGTTATTCTCTGTTGCCAGAATAGAACAGTCAGCGCCATAGGAGATATTCAATTCACTTGCCTACTTGCCTTGGAAGCGATGAACAGTTTATGTTATACAGAAGTGGAGAAGGCTTTCGACATGTCAAGTACCACCAGAATTGCTCTGTGACATGGACGGGATTGGTTGGGACCATTGTGGATACGCGATATAATGGCATCCAAGGCCGCCGTCAAAATGTGCATCCTTCGGAAACCGTGCTGGTGATTCGCTAACTAAATATAAGCCGCAAGAATACTACTCAATTGCCCTAACGCCTAACCCCTTGTGGGGCATAGCGCGTCAACTGTTCCATGTGGCCCAGTTGACATTTCGTTGACATTTGGTTTCAGAGAATGCAGTTGCCAGCATGCACCTCCTGCACATCCATGGCCACGAACGTCGTCGTGGACGGGATTCGAACCTGAAACGCCGGTACATGAGACTGATGCCTCAACACACTGCGCTACCGGTCGTGTTTTGAACGTTTTGACAACTGGTGATAGAAGTGTGATGGGACGATAGGACTCGCCGATTCAATGCAAGAAGGAAAGTATGTTTGTCTGTTACCTATATGCTTCGAATCGTGGTATAGTGTTCTCGAACATCGGTTAAAAAAATAAAACAATCGTCGTTTGATTGAAATTTGAGCGTATTTTGACTATGGCACTGTGAGAAAAGTGTTTTTCGTCGAAGTCTTTCATTAATAGCACATCCATAAGTTAATTCGAGTCAGAAAATGACTAAATCATTAATTCTATAATATATTGTAATTTCTGACAAACAAAAAGATAATCCCATCTCACGATTTAAATCGTCGAAAGATTATTATTTTTTAGATTGTTTTCTATAAAACTATTTTTTTTTAACTTTTTAAAGGGTCTTCAATAGCGAAATAGCTTTGAGAACCAATGGTGTATGTTATTCGGAGTACAAGCACAAAATCAATGCGCGCCTGTATGCATGGCGCTGTTCTTACACGAAATACTGATTAAGTTTTTAATTTTATGAAACAAGGGGGAGCTAGGGATACTTATCCGCCTTGGGATGTTTTCCATGGACTGCGTGAACAGCGTCGTATAATTTAACCAGTTTTGTTGTTTCGTTTTCCTCCTGATCAGTTTCTCGATGTCATGAGAATCGTATCCGTTTTTGATAGCGGTGTCAACAATAAATTCGCGTTCCTTGTTGAATCCGTCTATCGTCAAAGGGTACGTGATCAATCGATGTACCATACATGTTAAGAATAAAAGTGGAGTGGGTCATTGTGAGTCTAAGTCAAAAATGGCTCAAACTCACTCTCCACTACCACACAAAAATAATCGGCTTAAAGCCAATTCTTCCCCGGTCACTTGGTTTCGTCATGTGGACTCTTCAGAAGCTGCCTTAAATCCATGGGGGAAGCAGCTTGACCAAGTCAGGGGGTTTGTATTCCGACTTAAATCGGAATACGTCCCTGAGTGAAATGCTTACACCTTATATAGTGTGCATTACACGACACGAGTGCGAATCTTCATCCAATGAATTGTCACTGTGTTTATTCACGCATAAGCGCATATCATACTTGTTAAGAATTAAAGTGGGGTGGGTCATTGTGAGTCTAAGTCAAAAATGACTCAAACTCACTCTCCACTACCACACAAAAATAATCGGCTTAAAGCCAATTCTTCCCCGGTCACTTGGTTTCGTCCACACCATGGATCACTCTTCAGAAGCTGCCTTAAATCCATGGGGGAAGCAGCTGGACCAAGTCAGGGGGTTTTTATTCCGACCTAAATCGGAATACGTCCCTGAGTGTACTGTGTACCATACAGTTACAGACCGCCATTTTCTGTGCAAACTTTTCCGTTGCGTTGCGGTTGGCTTGCGGTAGATCTCGAACTCCAATTCGCCGTTGGTGGTATTTGTAATCATAAGGTCCAAGAATAGGACGGCCCCACCTTTTCCCATCTCAATAGTAAACTGGATTCGGTGATGAATCTTATTTATTACGGAGAGGACCTGGTCGATATCATCCCTTCTGACAACCGCGAATATGTCGTCCACATACCTAAACCAAACTTTAGGCATTACTCCCTTGGTTTCAATCTCCTCGTCGATCGACGCCATGATCCGCTCCATAAGCAGCGATGAGAAGGGATTTTCCATCGCTACCCCAGAAGTAGTTTTGTAGAATTTACCCCGGTATGTGAAATAGTTTTCGTTCATACAAAGGCTCGCAAGATTTGTATAAAATCGAACTTTCTTCCTCCATTTCGGGGTATTTCTAAACGGGTTCAGCCATCGCTCGAACTCGAAAATTGATTGCTTCACCGGGGTGTTAGGGAATACCGCCTTGACATCAAACGATACCATCACCCCGTCTTCGTTGATCTTTCCGATGGTTTGCAACTTTTCGATCAGCTCATGCGTGTTTTTTGCCGAGTGCTTGCTGCTGACGTTCTCCAAGGCCTGGCACTCCTTAATTAATCACTTGGCGATGTTGTAAGTCGGCGAATTGGAATCTGCGATGATCTCCCACATCTCGTCTCCTTCCTTGTGAATTTTAGGTTGGCACCGTATTCTAGGTAACGTTGGATTCGGCATGCGTAGTTGCTAAGCATTTTCGAACACGGTACTGGCTTCCTTCAAGGCACCATTTTGATCGAATCAGGCAACGGATCCTTCCTTAACTCGAAGAGATGATATCCTTCCCTTTTATTTCTGACATTCTAGTTTCCGTTCCTCGATTTGTCTTTTTTTTTGTTTTGATGTATGTATAATAAAAATTATAATAGCAAAAACTATATTTTGAAAACAAAATCAGAACAAAATACACAACAAAGATCAAATAAAATATATGCTAATTAGTACAACAAGAAGCTCATGTTTATAAAAACAAGAAGATAGCTACTACAGGTTATAATAAACTCTCGTTTTGATTGTTCACTGCATAAAACTAAGTGTGCTGCTATTTGTTAAAAATCGGTTTGCACTGCCTTGTTCCTGCTTTCAATGTTGTCGCTTAAAATATCACTGCTATAAATATGCACAATTTTATCGCGCGCATTTATTTGAACATGATATCAACGTGTCGCTCCGACAAATAGAAAAATATATTTTTAATTGAAGTCACGTAACTTCATTGTATACAATCAGTTCGTGTGATCCAGGGGGAACTTTACACAATTCAACAAATAAGCACACGCCTAAATGCAATTTGAACTTAAATGATCATTCCATCTTCGGCGGTTTTTTTTCGTGTTTTGTCATCAATACGGAGTGTTATATTCGAATTTCATGTATATGCTTTTTTTAATTATGGAATGTTTATCTCACTGTTCCTATTGTTGTTTTTCTTTCGATTCTCTAAAACAAAACAAAACAAAAAATAAAAATAAATTGTCGGCGATCAAATTAAAATCACATCAATAGTCGACGAACATTTAGCTGAACTCATGCCAATATTTGAAAGACTGCGCGCACAGGAACAAATACCTTGTGCATTCCCATTACACATGGGTGCTGGCGGCACAGTATTCGTAAGGAGTAATAATAGCCGTTCAGTACCGCTAAGTCCACATGCACCGCATTGTCATCCTTCGACACATTGGGTAAGTTACTGTGACGCCGTTCTTCCAATGTCGTTTATTTGGAATGAATGGATCAGATGTCGGTAAGATAAGAATATAGTTTATTGATTCAGACACGATTATTGAATATAATAATTATTTGTTTAGTTTTTTTTTTACAATTGAATTCAATGTATGTTTGATCCATATAGGTCAGGGAAAGATCACAACGTTCAGTTGCCATGTCAAAACCATCGAGATCTTCACTTTCCGCATCTACGCCCGACTCATTGAGCGACAACGAGAGTAGTTTGGGTGCTGCAGGACGTTATACGCCACGAAAACCATCGTACACAAGAACGCCGGGACTAACGCCTGGCGGCTCACGTGGCGGTTCCAAACCAAATTCACGTCCTGCTAGTCGCACCGGATCAAAACCACCGTCTAGACATGGTTCCAATCTATCATTAGATAGCACAGGTAAAGCATAAAAATGAATTTAAATATTGAAAAATAACATTGATTTTTCGTCTCTTTAAATTTTAGACGACACTCCCACACGCATTCCACAAAGACGATTGGGTAGTACATCAACACCAACTACAACCGCGGCCGGCACAACACCACGCCCATCCCGTTTATCGGTCACATCAACCACCACGACCACAACAACAACAACTCGTACACCAATTTCAACACGAACCAATGGTGTAGCCGCCGCACGAAAGACAGCTTCTGGTTCAGCAAGCCCAGCACCTACAAGGTAGATTTTTGTTTGTCATTTTCAATTCATTACCTCATCTCACGTCTCATATCAAGTGGTCAGATACTTATAATCCGCATCCCTTTTAGAATGTCTTTTTAAAACCAATTTTTAATGTGTTATATTTTAAAGTTCGCTTCGTTATTAATATTTTAATATTTGCATTAATTTCTTTATATTTTAATTTCTTAACATTTTTTTCTTGCATTGTCTACCTATTTTCTGAATTAATCCAATATTCGAACACACGAATTGAATTGGCATCATCATCGTCACAAAAACAAATTAATCAACTATCCCCAATTGAAATACACAATCTACAACATATACTAAACAAATAATAAAACAATAAAAAAACACCATACACATAAATAATGGAAACGATACAGCAATGGAGGAATGAGTAGATCATCTAGCATACCGGCTCTTAGTGGATTAAGCGGTATACGAACTAGGTAATTTATTTGTCTTGCTTCTCCTTAATTTTCCCCTTACAATAATATTACAATTGTCTTTGTCGACTAATTTATTAATATTTAATGGACTTACTATTAAGTTTTTGTTCTACGCCGCGCTATACTTTGCTTATATTTTATGCTAGCAATTAAGAATATTATTTTCTATTTATTCCGCTTGACCACCATCACTTCACATTACATTCGACCTGCATATTCGTTTAGCCTTTAGTTCAACATTCATTACTAGGTATTAAGATAAATGTAGTTCTAGTAAAGTAAACATATTAAATTTTACTACTTATTAAAATATGTCCATTAAAATATAAAGCCGCTCACGGATACCAGTAAGGCAACATTCAAATGAGAGTTGCTCCAGCTCGGCTACAAATAGCTTATCATTAAGCAATTCTGGGTAAAGTAGTTAGTTGAAAACGTACGTTGAGTGTTTCTTTTTGAGTTGGCCGTTTTACATTTTGCTTTGATTTCAAACATTCGTTGGCTTCTTGCAACATGTGTTCATTATCAAATTTAATTTGTACAGGGTGTACTGTTCCTGATGGTAAATACTTCAATGGTAGATACTCGTAGTACTGTTCATTTGAGAAAAATTAGCAGATGACATGGACACTCTTTAACCGTTACAGGTTATAGCATTATTTTAAATTGTGTCAAAAAGCTGGACTTGCCAAACAAAATCCAAATTTGCCACTCCCTCGATCATTTAATCCAAGATTTGACCTCACCTCCATAAAATTTCATATAAATGGACCTTTGCCCAGTTACAAAGATCACCGTTACTTACACCGGATTCTCTATCAACGGGAACTTCGGAGCATATATTCAGAGGAATCTCCACATCAATTGAGCCGAATTTCCAAATTCCAAGCTTTTTTTTTCCTATTTTTCATTCGTAGCGCGGACTATCTATTAAGTGAAGGTTCAAGTAAATTTGTTTCTTCTTCAGATCATTTTTTTTCCTTTGATACTACTACTTTGCCTTAACCCCTAGCGGGGCATAGCGCGTCAACTACTCCTGCGCGCCATCGTACTCTGTTCTGGGCAATGGGGCGCAACTCCCCAAAAGACTTACCCAGTACCTGACACTCCTTTGCCACTGATCGACGCCATGTGATTCGAGGACCCCCTCTTGGTCGGCCTTGGTTGGAAATGGGGTTCCATTTCATGGCATGCATAGCAATGCAGTTATCACTCTTCCGCAATGTGTGACCTATCCACTGCCATTTTCGCCTGCGTATCAATTCGTCGATTGGCATCTGACCCGTACGCCGACTTAGCTCTTCATTTGATATTGTTTCGGGCCAGAAAATTCTTAAAATTCGACGAAGACATGAGTTGTCAGTTCAAAGCTTAGAACATAGAGTCATGGAATGAGCTTGTCCTGTATGTCTCCATAGAAACAGTGGCTCCAAAATCTGGGTACTAAGTCGACATGTGGACGACAGTCAGCTAACTCAGTAGATCGTTTAGTAATTATGAAATTTAAATATTGACAAGAATTGACCTTTATTCATGCACAATTCGACAGAACAGTCAACATATGTCAATATCGAACAACAACGAAGTAGGCTGGCTGTCGACTTATGCTCTAAGGTTCAAAGTACCGTTGTAAAATAATCATTTGAATTTCCAATGAAAAATCGGTTTTGAAATTTTTTTAAAGCTTGAACAGTTGTATCTTTGAAGTAACGGTGATTTTCGCAGCCGGATAAAAGGTTGTTTTATGCGAAATTTTATGTATGGAGTTTCAGAAATGAGGTCAAATCTCGGATTAAATGATTAGGAGAGTGGCAAATTTGGATTTTGTTCAGCAAGTCTACCTTTCTAAAACTATTCCTCCTAAAAAAATAAGAAATAAAATGTAGGAAAAATGTATCAAAATGAATTAAATATTAATATTAATTAAATTACAAAAAAAAAATGCCAAAACTCTATAACGGTTAAAGGAGATTGTGTCCATCATATGTTAATTTTCCTCAAATAAACGGTACTATCTACCACTAAGGTTTTACTATCAGGAACGGTACACCCCGTATAGAAGTTATCGTCTGAATAGTTGGCGAAACGCTTTGCTATTTGCTGTTGTTTATAGTTATTTGAAAAGTTTCTTTATTTTATTCATCGGATGCTTATTCATAAAATAGTATAGTTTTCAGTTCAATTACGAAGGTGGATCAGAAAATACGTGAACTCTTTAAATTGCTCAGGCTGGGTAAGTCCAATTGCCGCATTGTTTTCCTTATCGGTGCAATTTCCCTAGTGCATGTTAAAATTGTTAGCCTCATTGGGCGCGTTTTGATGTGCACCTCATTCGGATTCATGATTCTTCTGATTTCTCTCCCAGAAGCTTTGCTCTCCATTTTTGTTCCGGTTAAACATGTGCCCTCAACTGTAAATTTTGGAATGTGAATATGTTTCCCGGTCAATTTCAGAATCTGAATCAGAAATTCGTAGCGATTTCATAGTGCTCGTCAAAACGTAGACATTGGTCGGGGTTCTCAAACCGGATCTGAATTTGGATCTGGAACCGACTTTTTCGATTTCTTCTCCATATGCTTTCTCCTCGGGTAAAATATGTACCGTCAACTGTCAGTATGAAAATATTTTCCTCCGGATCTGAAAAGATTTCTTATCCACAAATTGACAGTTAACGGCACATATTTTCATTATCATCATCGTCGTGGCGCGGCAGCCCGACGTCGGGCATTGGCCGCCTGGATTGTTGTCCTCCAATTATCTCGGTCACGTGACCGTATCCTCCAATCTTTGAAGCCCAGTAGTTGCGCGGCATCCACGTAAACTGAGCTCTCCCAACAAGATCTCGGTCGTCTTCGCAGTCTCGCTCCGTCGACTCGTCGTGGGTTCATTACTCTCTTTAGCATGCGATCATCGTCCATTCGTTGTACATGCACTGCCCATTGAAGTCGTTGTAGTTTGACGATTTTCAAAACTTCCAGCTCATCGTACAGTTGATATAACTCATGGTTGTACCGGATGCGCCATCCATCTCGATCGCAAACAGCCCCGAAAATTCGCCGCAGAACCTTACATTCAAATGTGTCTAGCATGTTTCCAGAGGCTTGAGTTAGGGTCTATGCTTCGCAGCCATAGCATAGTACTGGTCGTATAATGGTTTTGTACACGCAGAGCTTCGTGTTTCTGTACACATGCTTCGATTTTATTATGGAGAGAACCGAGAAAAAAGTCTAATAAGCTAACTTTATCCGTCGCTTGATTTCGTCAGTTTCGTTGGCGTCCCTTGACAGGTTGCAACCCAGGTATATGAAGTCGTTCACGAACTCGATGTTGAGGCTCCGCACATTGGTGCTCGATTGTGCAGGTGTCCTTGTCGCCGATTGCATCATTATTTTAGTACATATTTTGCCGGAGGGGAAAAGATCGGAAAAGTCTGTTCCAGAGCCGCTTTTAGGAGCGCGACCATGTTGGACTTACGATTTTTTGGCAATCGACTTGTAAAATGACTTGTTACAATCAGAAGAAAGAAATTGCGCTAATTACGCTTTTGGTCAAATCTTTCATTAATAAAACAACCGTTTTCAAGTGGTATAAACGTTTCCAGGAGGAACACGGAGTCGCTCAATATGATGTTGTTGTTGTTGTACCAACGCGCCGCGGTGTGGCGTTGAGGGGTTTGGCAGCTCTTGGCCGTTGGAATGGGTCGCTCCGGTGCGTAGACCCGGCTGCCGTAGGAGCGCTGCTCGATATATAATCATCGCCATTGATGTCCCAGCACATTAATAACCGACGAGAAAGTTGAAAAAAATTTAGAAAATGATTATGAACATTTCGGAGTTCCTGATGCTCTTGGTTTATTATTTAGCTCATATTAAGTTGTTTTTCCTAGTGAACGGACAGCCCTTTGGCAACATTAAGGGCGTTAAAGCTTTGTTTTGCTAGCCTTGAGTCTGCGTCGATCGCCGGCGACGATCGAGAAAAATACACAAAAATAATGCTCAGTGCTCTGTGACTTGATTATTAATCGAGAATAATGTGCAACGATCGTGTGCGTAGACTACGAGTAAGGCGAACCTTAAGACTGCATTCCCGAGCACTAATAAACGGCAATTGGGCTAACAGTCAGAGAGATTTAAAAAGTTCGCGTAATTCTTTGTTTTGCCCTCGTTTATAAAGAAATCATTTCTTTTTTTTACTTTCATTTTGTTTTATCGCCTTTATTATTATGTTTAAGAAAAAAACCTTCTAATATTTGAGTCCTGTAGAATTCTAGGATCCTTGCTGTACGTAATGCTGCATTCTGACAGGTCTGAATGTTGTTCCACTGCGTGTCACACACATTTTGAGACCAGATGGGGGCCCGATAATTGCATGATAGTAGTAGGGTCTCCTTATCCTTACCTCAGGGACTTCCAACTAGAGCCTTAAGAACTTTGTTCTTGCTCTCATTTTTTCACAGACTATTGATGCATGCGCGGAAAATGTGGCCATGCTATCAAAGGTGATGCCGAGGATTTTGAGGTGGTTTAAGGTAGAGATAAGTTGATCACCTACTGATATGTTTAGCTGCATTCTGACTTCCTTGGTTCTCGATGTGAAGAAAGTAGCCGAGGACTGCTATGTGCAGATTTTTATTAAGGAAGAAGGTGTTGAATTCCCCAAGAGAGCGGTTGATCAGATCACACATTTGCTAGATGTTGTTGTTGTAGCAGCAACGCCGCATGGCGTTGAAGGGTTTTTGGCAGCTCTTGGCCGTTGCTGTTGAACGGGTCGCTCAGGTGCGTAGAACTGGCTGCCGTAGGTGATAAAACTTCTTCTTGCGGAACGCCCTGTTTAAGCCTTCTGAGTTTAGACCTCTTGTTCCTGAACTCCGTCTTGGTTAACTGAACTGGAAGCGAAGAACAGCTGATGTCTGATAAAAGTGACGAATGGATGACTGTATCAAATGAATAAAAAAGATACAAAGTATCTACACTGCATGCAGATACATCGGAACATGGATATGTCTATGACTACCGACTGCGTGGAACCTGTTTTGTTGAAGATATCGACGTAAGTTTTATAAAGATCCCAGTATAGTTATACTGGATGAAATCATTCGATAAAACACGTCCCACGCTTTCGGTAGGCATAAGACATATCCATGTACCGATGTATCTGGTGGCAGTGTAGATACTCGTCATAAATTCTGCTTTGCTTTGTCCTGTCCGCTCGGGCTCCTTTCTCTCGCGGGATCGTTTCGTTTTCGTTTGCATCGCGTGTGTGCAATATTCACCTCCTCTCGTGCACCCTGTTCCATCTACCCGTTCGGTACAGTTTGCAGACTGCAGCCTATCGAGATTTCTCTGAGTATGTTTCTGCTAATCGCAATCACGCTTCCCACCATCTTTTCCCAATCGGACGTGTATTGTGTTTGTGTATCTATTGCAAAATCGCTCCCACACTATCCGCCTCATCCCGCCCCTTTAATCAACAGTCCGGGTCCGGCACACACAATCCGTTTCTCAAGTAACGCGTGCGACTCTATGCGATTGTGTCCGGCAAACAGAAAGGGAAACTATCAAAAGTAAGGTATTTCTCTATTTCGGGGCTTGGGAGATTTTGACTCGCGCAGTACGAATCCGCCATTTTGTTTTATGATATGTTTATTGCACGTGTAGTGGGGGCCCACATTGTGGGCCAGTCAGACCTCAAATCGCCGCCATTGCAAATGCACAACCACAGTTGCTGGATCACCAGATTTGGATAGAATGAGCTTCACCCGCGATGGCTCTCGCTCTATATCTTCGGGGGGCGGGAACTATGTAATGTACACACTCTCAAATTGTGTCTGCGCATGTCCAAATGTTAGTCGAACTGACTACTTGCTACTTTTTCTGGGGCCCTATTGATTCAGATATGTACAATAGTACAACGCGCGCTATTTTATTTGTTTGGATTCCAGCCATTTTAAACATTTTGGAATTTTTGCGGAAGGGGCGCATTTGATCTTCTGCAGACCTCTGAATGTACATCATAACATATAACATCCTGCGACGAATATTTCTTTATTTCGGGACTTGAGAGATTCTAACTGGCCTAGTATAAATCCGCCATTTTGTTCTATATGTTTATTGCACGTGTGGTGGGGCCCACATTGTGGACCAGTCAGACCTCAAATCGCCGCCATTGCAAATGCACAAACGCAGTCGCTGGATCACACGATTTGGCTCGAATGAACTTCATCCGCTCTCGCTCATCTTCGGGGGGCGGGAACTATGTACACTCTCTCAAATTGCGTCTGCGCATGTCCAAATGTTAGTTGAACTGACTACTTGCTGCCTTTTCTGGGACCCTAGTGATTCAGATATTACAACACGGGCTATTTTATTAAATGATGAATGGGAATTGGCGGAAATTGAGAGTCATTGAAAGTCCGCCCGTTCACCCGTACACTATGTTATTTCTTGCCGTCCACAACGTCAACCTTTATCGCTATCAAATCAACATCCCAACATGTACACACAGGATCCTCGCAAGCGCACCGCCCGCGCGGATCTACAAGCAACAGCCATGCACAATGACCCACTTCACTCAAACGACATGCACAACCAGAAAAGAAAAATTTTCAATGGGCTTGTTTCCTCTTCTGACCCCCGAGTAGAAAAACAGACATTTCGTGTGACGGACAGATTTTTATGATGACCCCCAGCTATAAGACATATCCATGTCAAAATAAATAACTGGGGCAACAGTTCAATTTTGGATAAAGGCCTCGCATTATGTCATTTACTAAAATAGATCGTGACGGTGTGTGATCAGCAACACGCTCAACCGAGTTATTTACCCCATAAATGGGTGCTGATTTAACAGCTGAGTGGGCTCATAATCCGACACATAAATCCCCATTTTTATCGAAGACTACCGCATTCAGTAGTAATCGAACCAGGGCCCAGTGCATAGAAGGCAAACTTGCTAACAGTTGCGCCATCCGGACTACTGTCTGTATCGAAGGTCTTTGATAAGTCAAGTGCCACCAGAATCGTCCTTGGCAAGGTCGGGATTGGTTGAAGCCATTACATATTTGGGAGGTAATGACATTCAAAGCCGTCGTTGTGCTGTGCATTTGTCTGAAGCCGTGTTGATGATTGACCAAGTTGAAGTGGGACGCAACCTTTGGAAAGATTAGCGCTTCAAGCGTCTCGGTAACAGGTGATAAAAGAGTGATCGGACGATAGGATTCACTCGATGTTGCCTTTTCCCGGGCTTAAGGATAGAAATTATCCTACCTTTTTTCCACACTTCGGGAATCACTAACGTCGCGATGAATAGGTTAAGGATGGACGTTAGATACTCCAGGGCTGGCATATCAAGGCTTTTGAGCATTATCATCGAAATATCGTCAGGACCTAAAGCTTTGGGGCTTTTGGCTTCTTTGATGCTTGCTGCAACTTCGTCGGAGGTGAACTGGAGATTCTGGTCAAAAGTGCTGTTACGAATTTTCCTGCTAATTTTGTGCTTGTAGTGTGTTGAGGCATCAGTCTCATGTTTGAGTACCGGCATTTCGGATTCGAATCCCGTCCACGACGACGTTCGTGGTCATGGATGTGCAGGAAGTGCATGCTGGCAACTGCATTCTCCGAAACCGGTTTATACCGATGAAACGTCAACTGGGCCACATGGAACAGTTGACGCGCTTTGCCCCACAAGGGGTTAGGGCAATTGAGAGAGAACTCAGGTGACGGATGTTCAACGAACTGTCAGTTAAAATGGCTAGCGTTTTGTGTAGAATCACCAATCGTAGTGATACCAAACAGAATGGTAACATATCCTTGTTGTTTGGAGGAATTGGTGAGGGCTCTAACAGTTGACCAGAGTTTACTAACTTCAGATTTCACGTTACAATTATTTAAGTGAAAGCTCCATTTGGTCTTCTTATGCTCATTGACTTGATTAATGATTTCGGCGTTGAGGTCTCTAATCCTAGGTTCATCAGGGTTAGTATTGCAGATTTAGATTCTGTCGTTTTTGTCTGCCAATCTTGCAGCTCATGCCGGGAGATTAGGTTGAATTTCAGGAATTCATCCTGTCGAAATAATTTTTTTTTTGCAGCTTTTATGATGACTTTCCTAAATTTCTTCTCAGTCAACCGTACATCTGAAGGCGTTGGTAGTGCAGTAAGAGCCGAATTGGAAAAATTCCTGGAGCTCGCCCAATCTGCTTTTTTGTGGTTCAGGAAGGTTCAGCGGTCAGATTGTTGTACGGAGGTAGGTCGGTCAAGTCTGATGATGATGGGGAGATGGCCGGATGAAAGAGTTACAACAGTTTCCAAATGGGCAATGTTGATTAAGCCAGCATCTATTATAGATATGTCTGGAGAGCTTGAGCAAGATTCAGTCAGGTGGGTAGGGGTGTCTTCATTCAAAGGGGAGAAGTCCGATAGGTCTAATTGCTCCGCTATAACAATCCCTCGGGAGTCGTTGTCGAAATTTGAGTGCCACAGCTCATGATGTGAGTTGATATCACCAAGTATAAGGCGGTATTGCTAGGTTTAGAAAGAACTGATATTAGTTTTGTAACCAGAGGGGCAATTAGAGATAGGAGGAACATAGATATTGAAAATTTGAATTTCTATGTTTCCTGACGTTTTCGTTGGTGGTGGGAGATATTTCACGATATTGCAGAGTGATGGATAATTTACTTTAATTAAAGTATTTTAATATTGATAAACTCATCAGGGCATTATCAGCTACGTAGCTGATGTCTTTTTTACATTTTTCACTGAAGTACTCAACGAGGACTTTGATATTTGCTCAATTATCTTCTGAAGAAGACAGCTGCGATAGCTCGTTGAGTAGAGAGTGGATCTTTTATTTGAGCGGTAATCGGTTCAAGTTCTACCACACGCAAAATGTTTGGCCCTCATATCTGCAGCGACCCAGATCAATGGTATTACTATGTCCGCAATCGAACCAAGACGTGGCCGGACCGAGCCTCTTTTTAATCACGGACCAAAATTGTTTCGCCTCCCTTCTCCACCGACAGGGGCCCTCCTTTCGACGGCCCTGCCTGTAATGTATTTTCGTGAAGATTATATATTGTAGAAAATTCTGATAATCTTGGAGAAAAGAATTAGTTCATGTGCCAAAAGAAGATCAAATGTTGCACATTCAATTCTTCATTCCAACGTTTTATGCCTTATCATAGGGTGGTCACCTGCCATCCCAACTTTGCTTCCCTCAAACTGGGCTGTAACTAGAGAGAACCCTGCTGATAGTTCAAACACGTGATGAACAGGACTTATTATCGAGATGAAATCATAGAGCTGCTAGAAAATTAACGCATTGAGCCGCTATCGAGCTCTTAGGGCCTTCCCTTCGTCCACAGACGCAACGTGACTGCGATTCAACTCAAAAACAAGTTGCATGGGCTTTGGACGGTAGTCGCATTATAGTCGGACACGTGTTATTGCGCGGAACCTCGTCCACTGGTGCGCCTGCAACGCAACTCGGACACGACCGACTCCAAAACGACTTGGCTCTCCGTTTGCATGTCGACTTTTGATATTTGCGTAAGAATTTCAGATGTTGTTAAGGTGAGGGATTTTTTTATGTACGTGAGACGAATGTTTAAGTCAGCGTACGGGTGAGATGCCAATCGTCGAATTGATACGCAGGCGAAAATGGCAGTGGATGGGGCACACATTGCGGAAGAGTGATAACTGCATTGCTTTGCATGTCACGAAATGGAACCCCATTTCCAACCAAGGCCGACCAAGAGGGGGTCCTAGAATCACATGGCGTCGATCTCTGGCAAAGGAGTGTCGGGCACTGGGTAAGTCTTTTGAGGAGTTGCGCCCCATTGCCCAGAACAGAGTACGATGGCGCGCAGGAGTAGTTGACGCGCTATGCCCCACTAGGGGTTAATGCAAAGTAGTAATACTTGTTCTTCTTCTTCAAGGGAAACCCTGCTTTAGGCATCTTAGAAATATTTCAACTATTGTACGTTTCATGTACAATGTATGATACATTAATATATGTATTCGTTTTATTTTTACATTAAGCGTGAAGTGAAGGCAATTAGTTAAATGTTTGCTTGGTATTGTTGCCTTGTTAAGTGTCACCTTTCAAATTCAATAAAATATTTTCGAACATCCTTCTAATAAACTCTTTTATATTTCTCTAGGCGTAACTTGAGTGGAAGCTCAACACCGTCCGGAACGCAAACACCACGAAAAGGTTCAATGGAACCACCAACAAGTGCTCCAACCCGCACCACACGCGGAACAACACCAATCAGTCAACGTGCACCATTCCGACTTTAAAAGCCTAGCGCCCGGTACACCGCAAATAATTTTACTATTTTCTTTAATTCGCAATAGTTTTTGTCGAATCGAATCCAGTTTCGATTCGAATTTCAATTTATATTGTTTAGAATTGAAAGGAAATAATGACGATTATTATATTTACTATGTGCAAACGCGAACATTCTGTTTATTCAACTTAAAAATTTATTTAACTTGTGTATCTAAATCAGAAAAAAAACAACATCAAATGACATCATCTTTGTTGTCTTGATCAACAATATTATAATTAATCAAGTGTTCAGAAATCGCCAGTTCTGAATATGTACACGATCACATAGCTCGTGAATCAAGCATCAACAACACAATACCAGAGAGGACTAGTATGGAAATTACGGATTTTCGAAATGTTCAAAAATTACATATACTAATTATGTATCACACAACAATATAGCCGACTAACATAATTTGGAATTAAATTCACAGCAAGAAAAAAAAAATAAACGAAAGATAAAAAAAGCAAACAAAAATATGGAATAAATACAATTTGTGCTAGACGCACAAAACAAAAAGTGTTTATGTAAATAGAAATTAGATAACTAAACAAATTAATTCGTAAATTGTATAATTTTCTACTTATAGTAGTGATTTGGTTAAGTGTCCATAAAACCATAGATATGAAAAAGAAATATATAATTACTAAAGTAACTAAAACGTGATCGGCAGGAAAATCGAATGATGACAACATTAGATAGAGAAAGACAGACGAAAAATGCAAAATTGCAAGTTGTATGAACAATTAAATGTTGACATACACAACAAATGTGTGTATTTGGAAATTATTTGATTATCTTGTACGAGAGAAATCGCCAGTTCTTTTGTATGACAGAATCGAATTATCCCCCCATTAAGTCGTAAATCTACTTATTGATAAATGCCTATTATTCTCTGCCAGCTACTATTCCTAGTTAATAGTTATTAATTGAAAACGAAAAAGAAAAGAAATTTGATTTCTCTATATAAATATATATTATTCATCTGAAAACACTGTAGACCGAACACCACAATAACAAAAATTATCTTAAATAGTTTCCTTTGTTAGATTCATAAATCCTCGATTTTCCGTGCGCATATATTAAATGTCATTGATATATTTTTATTAATAATTTATAAAGTAAATTCTTTTTTACTAAAAAAAAGTCATAATTTTAAGCTCAAAATAAATACAAAGATATTTAAAAAAAATACAAAAATATAATAAATAAATGCTGATAATATAGTACCAAGAGTTATTAATTTATATTTAACATGTCTATTTGGTTTAAAGATTTTTTTTTTGTTATTATTATTGTTTGCCCTTGATTACTTTTCGCCTAAATATTATTTCTACTTAAATGTTAAATGTGTTTATAATTATTATTATTTTTCCGTATTTTTAAATATACTTTTCTTTTATTGTTAACTCTATGAAAATCTTTATTTAAACAACATGTGAAAAATACAAGACAAGAATAACGGAAATCGATATGTTTAATAAGAAGTAAAAACAAATATTCTTATTTCCCCCAGTTTTATACTATCGCCAATATATTTCCAAATATCTTAGGTAGCTAGCTATGACGCTATTAACACTGAATGCAAAGTACTAATCATAAATTTTATGGTTTTCCTTTTATTTTTTATGTAACTCGAATCAAATTCATATGCCGATATTAAAGACAAAGCGAAAAACTAATGTATATCTGGAAGACATGGAAATATAACAAGAAATTTTTGCTTAATAAAAGAAATGAAATAATACAATAATGAATGTGTTTTTTGTTCTATATATACGAGGGTCATACAAAAAGTAAGTTTCCATGTGTTACCAAATTTGGGGGAATTTTGAGGGAATTTTGAGGGAATTTTTATATTTTGATTGAATGTTGGCATATATGTAGTGGCAGTTCTTCGTCGGTTATTTTTGTCTCCCGTTGCCTCTTCCGCCAACTTCGAACTGCGTTCGGCGATCCGTTTTTTGATGCCAAAGGCAAAAACACGACTGAATTGACTGATTGTTTCTGTATATACTACTGTATATACTGTATACTCGATTATTCCCGAGGGGGAAGCACTTTTTGGAGGTCGCGAGGGAGTCTGCTTCGTGGCACAAAGAGAGGAAAGGACGGCCGGATCGCCACCATGTTGCTATAGGGGTGGGGAGTAGCGGGAAGCAATATGCTGGCATTTGCCTCGGCTATGGTAAAAAAATCAAGATATGGAACTTAACAAAGACATTCTTGGAAAGATCGGCTATAGGAATTCCAAGGAGATGGACAGCGACGACTCACAAGGGTTGAAGAGGTTAATCTCTGGAGAAGGAGCTCCAGAGGAGAAGAGAGGTGTTGTTGGAACGGACAATGATACGCCGGAAGGAGCGGAGAGGTTAGTTCAGAGAACGTGTACTCCGAATAAACACGAAAATGCCGACTGCGAATCGATGCGGATCACAACAAAAAGTGAGAAGCCGAGAATGAAGAGAAGGCGTCGTAGGAAAAGGCAGGCCATCGGGTAGAACTCGAATCAATTCGGTGAGGGAGGGCATGTGGAGTCGACTTCGGAAGTGGAAAGATCGGTGAAGAGATTCAAGGGCGGTAATTTTAGAAACTCTAAGCCGAACCCACCACGGAGGGAGAAGAGTCTTCGCGGATTTTCACTTGGTGGACCACCCGCATGAGAGGTTAACCGAGGTGAACAAACAAGGCACAAAGAAACACTAACTGTGTGCCAGTTGAATATTCATCACAGCAAAGCAGCATCAGCGTTGATGACGAGATGCTTTGAGGGAGAAAAACTGGACATAGCTTTGATACAGGAACCCTGGATTTTACATAACAAAATTAGGGGTTTGTCACAACAAACCGCAAATCTGTACCATGTACAGGGGGACGGTAAAATAAGGACCTCCATCCTGGTGCGCCATGGAATACGTGCAGTACAAATGATGCATCTCTGCTTGCCTGATCTTACGGTAGTAATGATCGGCAGTGGCGCAGCATCATTCCTAATTGCATCAGCGTATCTTCCTTAGTGCACTTTCACACGAAGAGCCGTACGGCTCTCACTCGCGAATGGGAGCGAGGCGCGTAAGACTGAAATGCAAAGAATACATTTCAGCTTTCACACGGGGAGCACGAGCCTTTACGTCGCGCGAGTGAGAGCCGGTACGGCTCGTGCATTTCGAGCCGTGCGTCGCAGCTCTTGATATAAATGCATAGCGAGGTGCCGGCTTTCACACGGGAAGAGCGACAATGGCTCTCGCTCTGCTTTTAGTCGCAAAGTACGCGTTGCATGGAATGGATTCTACAAAATTACATTTTGATTCCTCGCCACTTCATTTCGTTCCTTGTAAGTTTCAATACTTTTGTTCAAAATTCCACATCGAAATCGATGATTTGACGCTGGGTAGCGAGGGACTGAGGAGCGAGAGCCATTGCCGGCACTTCTCGCTGTGCAATTAGATCAAAAGGCGCGACGCGACGGCTCGAGATGCACGAGCTGTACCGGCTCTCACTCGCGCGACGTAAAGGCTCGTGCTCCCCGTGTGAAAGCTGAAGTGAATTCTTTGCATTTCAGTCTTACGCGCCTCGCTCCCATTCGCGAGCGAGAGCCGTACGGCTCTTCGTGTGAAAGTGCACTTATGATGCACCCGAACCACCTCCATCAGACGAAGTGGAAAATCTGCTAAGATATTAAAAGGATATAGAGCAGCACAGACGACAATCCCAGAGGACAGCAACTGCTAGAATTTGTGAAAATGGACAATCTGCTGGTAGAAAACATGGGGGTGGCTCCCACCTTCGTGGATGCACGAAGGGCTGAGGTTATCGACATTACCCTAAGCTATGTTAATATGCTTGACAGAGCTCAGAATTGGAGACTAGTGGACAGGCTAACCACGTCTGATCACAGGGCGATCCAGTTTGAAATTCTGTATAGCAAAAAACGGAGTAGCGAACGCAAACGTTTAAGTGTCACCACATACAACAAATGTTCTCTGACACACACACACTTCACATAAACGTGAAGAAAACCGGTCCACTTGTACCAGGTTCGTGTTCGAGTTCGACAGTGTGTGGTGACACTAAGGCACTGCTTACACGGGAATACTCAAGTCTCCAATATTCGGCGGCTGAGACACAGAGACTTGCAGTCTCGAGACTAGTCGCCCGTCATCTTCACACGGCCGATACTAAAGCTTGCTTGCGGGGGTCTTGTGTGTACATGTCGAGATATTGTGTGCGTTCAGAAGGAACTGAGCAACTTCCGCTCAGCGAACATGTTCAGAACGAGCGGGTTCAGAAGTGACTGAGCAACTTCTGCTCGGGTGAGCATGATCAAATTTCACCGAGCAAGAAATATTTCTGCTCACTGATCAGTGCTCAGGTTCTTCTTCTTCTTTTTCAACCTCACGCTCATGTTGCGAGTTTCGAGTTTTGACAGTTATCAAATTGGTTGTTGTGTTTTCGCCGTTTTCGGCTTCCAGTTCTTTGGTTTTCGGGTGCTTTTGAATTTGTTATCTCGTTGTTCGTGATTTTTGTAATGGACAGCGTGGGATTCATGTATTTTCCACTTTTCGGCACTTGACGGCTAAAATTGTCATCGTCAGCTTTCAGCTGGTCGATTTGTCAGCTGGTGAAGTAGCGTTCAGCAGGTGCAGACTCCAAACCGAGCTGCTCCGGAGCTGCTCGCGAACAGTTGCGGAGCTGCTCGCGAGCGGTTTCTGCTCTTTTGCCACCTTCTGAACGCACTCGTTGATAGCGATAAAGTTTGACGTTGTGGAGGGCAAGAGGAATGTTCCTTTTTTTTTAAATAGTGAAATGATGCAATTGATGGTGCAATTTTTTACTCACCTGAAAGCTGAACTACCTTTACTACTTCATTCCAGGCTTGCTCCTGTCACGATATGTTTAATAAAACGCGCTTAGAGTTTGTTAGTAGCCATGGCGGCACATGTATTTCAACTCACTGACTTACAAGTTTGACAACTAGTAGTGTGTAGGTTAGTTTATGTTACATCCCCCCTTTTTTATAAAAGTTAATTCGAAATACTAGGGTAGGGATTCAATTCAAAATATCAAAAGTATTCAAAATATCTAAAGTTTTACATTATATTCAAATGTGATTATGACTTTATATAAATGATATGAAAATATATATTAACTAAAAATGTGAAATTACGTTACATAAGTTTGCTGAAATCAATTCAAAGTTTACAGGTTCAATCGTTTTACTTGCTTTACTTCCCTTCCTGACCGAGTGAATCGGGAACTGCTGGTCGTCGTTTCGCTTTCTGAATTGCCGCTCGCTGGTGTTGATGTTGTTTCTGAATTCGGAATATCTGCTGTTTCCATCGATGGTCTTTCGTTTGCGTTGCTGTTGTCTATAGCTGAGTTTTCTGCTACTGGTGATGGTAACGTCGAATGTTCCAGCGTTGCTTTTGTATGGTGGAGACGACTTGTGTTCCGGCGCAATATATTCCCGTTGTCCGTTTGAACCATAAAAGATCTGGGCTTATTGGTTGAGTCGAGGACCGTGGCTCCAACCCAATCGTGTGCATTCCTTTGTACGCGGACCTTATCGCCAATAAATATATGCTTCGCCGGCTTCGTGCCCCGATCATGGTAGAGTTTTTGTTTTTCACGAAGTTCGCGCAGTTTTTCAGGAACTTTTTCGACCACCTTTGGCTTTAAATTGTTGATATGCGTTGGAATGAGCGATCGTGTTGTGCGACTCATCAGCCTTTGACTCGGTGATCCAAGGTGTTCGTTCCTTGGCGTATTGCGATATGCCAGCAGGGCGAGTTTGATGTCCGATTTGTCAGCTTCGCATTTACGTAGCAAATTTTTCGCTGTTTGGACGAAACGTTCAGCGAGTCCGTTTGATTTTGGATGGTAAGGGCTTGACGTAGAGTGTTCAAAGCGCCAAGCTGCTGCGAAACGTCGAAACTCTTGCGATGCGTATTGTGGACCGTTGTCTGACTCAATTTTTTCTGGAATTCCATGGGTCGCAAACCAGGATTTAAGATTTTCGATGACCTCGTTCGATGTTGCTTGTCGCAGTTGACGAAAATCAAAGAAGCCGCTATATGAATCTACCAAGATGAGATATTCTCGACCACCATACGAGAACAGATCTGTCCCGACAATTTGGAATGGGTAGATTGGAATGTCCTTGAGTATTAACGGTTCTTTTGTGTTTGACCGCTGGTTTTCTTCGCATACTCTGCACTTTTCGATGTGTGCAATGATGTCCTTTGTCATTCCTAACCAAAAAATGTTGTTCCTTGCTGCTGACAACGTACGTTGTATACCCTGATGTCCGGTGTGTAGTTGTTCAAGAGTATTTTGTACCTCTGATTTTGGAATGACTACTTTTTGTCCTTTATAAATGAGACCGTCATATTCGGAAATCTCATCACGGAAATTCCAATACTTCTTTAATACGCCCAACGTCTCGTTCCTAAGGTTGGGCCATCCATTTAGAATGTATTTTCGTAAATTCGTCAGCTCTGTATCATTTTTTGTCGCTGTCTTCAACCGATTGACTGCATGGTCTGATATCGAAAGAAGAGTTAGGACTTCAAACTCCTCTCCATTCGGAGTTACTTCCTCGTTGATGCAGTCACGGCTTAGTGTGTCTGCTAAGCACATCGTTTCTCCTTTCCGATATGATACTGTTGGCGAGTACTGGGAGATATCTAACAAGATTCGTTGCAGTCGTGGAGGCGCAATGGCTATCGGCTTTTTGAAAATGCTTTCCAACGGTTTGTGGTCTGTTTCAACTTCTAATGATTTTCCATATATATATTCGTGAAATTTCTTGCAGGCAAAACTGATTGCGAGTGCCTCCTTTTCGATCTGTGGGTATTTTGCCTCCGCCTTAGTTAAAGATCTCGATGCGAAACCTACCGGTTGGTCAGCCTGCAATAGTGCAGCTCCCAAAGCATATGAGCTTGAGTCACATTGTAATTTAACATTTTCGTTCACGTTATAAAATCGTAATACTGGTGGCGACGATAGAGCTTGTTTTAATTTTATAACCGCTTGAGTCTGTCTGTCGGTCCATACCCATTCTGTATTATTTTCTAACAACTGTCGTAGTGGCTGTGTTATTGACGAAAGATTTGGAATGAACTTTGCAAGATATGTGACCATTCCTAAAAGTCGCTGAAGTTCTTGTTTGTTATTTGGTTCTCGCAACTGGTTTATCGCCTTAACTTTATCAGGGTCTATTTTTATACCGTTTGCGCTGATGATGTGTCCCAAGAATTTGATTTCCGCCGCTTCGAAGACGCATTTTTCTTTGTTTAGTGTCAAGCCTGCGTTGTGTATACGTTGAATAACTTCATCTGTTATTGTTTTGAGCTCGGTATTGTCCTTCGCGAAAATGAGGATATCATCCATCGATACCTCAACATTATCGATTCCGTTAAATAGCAGTGTCATTCTTTGCTGAAATACTTCGGGTGCAGAGCAAAGTCCGAATGGCAATTTCGTGCACTTGTATCTGCCCCATGGTGTCGCAAATGTAAGGATCTTCTGGGTGCGTTCTGATAACTTTATCTGCCAGAAGCCTTTCCGACAATCTAGTTTTGTGAATCGAGTTGCACCGGAGATTTTTGCTGCAATCTCTTCAAGTGTCCGCAGTGGGTAGTGCCTACGAAGAACGTTTTTATTAACATCAGTCGGGTCGATACAAATTCTAATTTTTCCATGTTGTTTCACCACAACCATCGGAGACACCGCTGGAGTAGCTTCGGTTGTCTCTTGAATAACATTATCTTTCACCATCTGGTCTAACTCCTTTTTTACAGCTTGTCTATACGCGTACGGAATTTTTCTTGCGGCATGAATTTCGAACCGCGGATTATCAATCAGATCAATATCATACTCAAAATCTTTCAAGCAGCCTAGTCCATCAAACACTTTCTGTTTGGTCGAAACTGTGTCCACGCGACGTATCAGCCCTGTTAACTGACAGCTCCTGAGCCCCAGGACTGGCTCCGCATTCTCATCCACTACAATATAATTTATATTATAAAAGATTTCTCGTACCTTGGTTTTCGCTTGTATTTGTCCATACGCTGTGATTTTGTGGCCAGAGTATGAGATCAGCTTTTTCGTACATGCAACCATTGTTGCACCAATTTTTTCAGCTATTTTGCGGGGTAGAACGTTGCACTCGGCACCGCTGTCCAATTTCGCTCGCACTGTTTCTCCTAGGATTTCGATTTCTTCGTACCAGTGATTTCCATCGTCTTGATTAGATGCTCGCTTACGGCTAATGCTGTTTATGAAGAATTCCCCGTCGTTGTCATCATCGCTCGATTCTTCTATGGCATTGACTTTCTTTGAGTGTTTTTCGTTTTTCAGCTTTCTTTTCGATCCGCTGCTGCTATTACCGCTTCGGTGACTGCCATTTTTGTTACTGCTCTGATTACCGCTACCTTTGCACATGTCCGCGAAATGACCTTCTCGGTCGCATTTTCGACAACGCTTTTTATATGCCGGACATGCCTTGGGACCGTGCGTTCGACCACAGCGCCCGCAACTAAATGTCTCGTTTTGTTTGCTTACAGCATGAACGGCTGCCACCTGCTGCTGGTTCTTCAGGCCTTGTAGCTGTTTGGATGCCTGCTCACTCGCTCGGCATTTTCGAATTACGCGTTCGAGATCTATTTCATCGTCCGCTAGGAGATATTCGCGAATGCTTTCATTTCGTATGCCGATTATGATTTTGTCTTTAAGCAAACTATCATGCAAATCTGCAAATCCACATTTCGCACTTTGTGACTTGATCTTCGTTAAGAACTCGTCAAATGTTTCGCCTTCTTCCTGAATCATCCTATTGAATATGTATCTTTCATAGGTGATATTTGCTTTCGGAGCGAAATATTTCTCAAAGCGGCTTTTAATTACATGGATGTTGCCAAGTTCTTCTTCCGAGCAACCAAATGTATTAAAAAGGATGACGGCGTCTGTTCCAATTGACGACATGAATGTGGCGACTTGCACATCTTGTGGCTTACGACTCATTCCGGTGGCCGTTTCAAACCATTTATATTGCTGGATCCATAACCGCCAACTGTTCGCGTTATTTCCACTTTGGACAATAAGAGGCTTTGGTGGGCGAATGAAATTCGTGGCGACGGCTCCTCCGTCATTTTCACCACCATTTGCTAGGTTATGTGCAGCACCATTTCGATTACTTGTTGCTTCACTATCCGACGGCTGATTTTCACCCGGCATTTTAATTTTTTGTGATTTGCAGCTAGTTTACTTTATTATTTTTTACTTTAAAAGACCACTTCTGACACCATGTCACGATATGTTTAATAAAACGCGCTTAGAGTTTGTTAGTAGCCATGGCGGCACATGTATTTCAACTCACTGACTTACAAGTTTGACAACTAGTAGTGTGTAGGTTAGTTTATGTTACAGCTCCGTCGCATCTTTCCTGGAATAACCTCTTAACTTAAAATTTTATAATTCGGGGAATTTTTCTTTTTCTGCCACTAATTTTATATTAAACTCCTGATCACTCATAGTTTTGGAGTCGAAAGTAAACGGGTGCGAAATTAACTCCTTTATTGTGAGGTGAGCGCTGAACTGGTAGTTCTTTATTTATTTTTCATATTTTTCGTTCATAGCCTGCACTAATATACAACAGCGACATGTACTACGGTAGTGCCCCAAGCAAGTCGACCCCGTACATCCATAAGCAATCTGAAAACCATATTTTTCTTGCCGTCCACAACGTCAACTTTTCTTAATATCAACATCTCGATATGTACATACAAGATCCCCACAAGCAAGCCGACCCCACGGATCCACAAGCGATGGCCGTGCACAATGACCACTTCAGTCAGCCGACATGCACAACCAGGTGACTGGGCGACTACGCGGCTCGAAGACTCGCATGTCGAATCTCCTAGCCTTCGGTAGCGCAGTTGGCGAATATCCGCGACTGGAATATCTCCGTATAAGTGCCACCATCTGATTACACATGCCAGATCTCTTAGTCGCCGGTTAGCCCAGTCGCTCGGGGATTTGAGTATCCCCGTGTGAGTAGTGCCTTGCCTAAGAGTGCCAAAAAATACCAATCGTACTAACTACGAGACATACATACATATTTATTGAAACAGGTCGAGAATATTCAAGACAGAATACCTCAGAATACGGTCGAGATAGAGCAAACAGTGGTGCAACTGAACTCCGCTATTAATCGCGGTTTCGAACACACTTGTCCCTCCACAGTAGTGGACGAAAACGACCCAACACCATGGTGGAGTAGGGAACTGGAGTTTATGAAAACAGAGACAAGGAAAGCCTTTAATCGTTACATGAGGGAGAGAGACTCTCACTCTTGGGAACAATATAAGAATGCAGGGATAAAAAAAGAGAGCTGAAAAGAACCTTACGTCTTTGGAAACGAAATACGTGCAGGGAATTCTGCTCTAGCATGAAAAATACGTCGGAAGTATGCAGATTACAGAAGATGATATCGAAAGACACTGCTTCGAAAATGGGACTGATACGCAAAGGTGATGGTACCATGACAGAAACAGTGGAGGAAACGTTGCAGTCGCTAATGGAGGTACATTTTCCTGGAAGTTTCAAGTCAACCCAACTATGGTCCCATACTAACAGTGGGATACGACAAGAAGCTGAGAGGATAATAAATTCAAATGATGTCAAAAGTGCTATAAACTCTCTTGCACCATTTAAAACGGTTGGAATGGAATATTCCGTCCATTCCGCCGTTTTAAATGGTGCAAAAGAGTTTATAGCACCGAATATTCCATTCCAGCCGTTTTAAATGGTGCAAGAGAGTTTAAAGCACTTTTAAGACCATTTGAATTTACACTACAACAGTGGGGCATGAACGCTCTATTAGATAGGATCCGGAACATATTCGTCGCCTGTCTTACAACAGGCAAAATCCCGAAGGCATGGAGGGAGGCTAAGGTGGTCTTCCTGCCTAAACCGGGAAAAAAGGACTGTACAGTAAAACTATAAAAGAAACGAAATATTAAGCCGAGTTGCTTGCCATGAGTCTGAATGCGTCTTTATACACGCAATTTCAATTAACTTGGAATTTTGTCCGTTTGCAAGAGCGCACACGATTCCCCGATGGGAGCTTGGCCAACTAGCTTGGCATGAGTCTGAATACGTCTTAACATCGGAAATTTAGTGCTCTTTAATTTTGCCATACAACTTTTCTTTTCTACGGTGAACGACTTCCGTGATATATGAGAACAAAAATGGCACACCCCCACATTTATCTGGTGCAGATTAAGGTATCTCCATGCATTACAACAACAAGTTATATCTGTACAGGCCAGTGGCGTGGCTATACAATGTCCCACACACTACAGAAGATTTGGACAAACCTCGAGATTTAAGCCAATCTACCTCCAAATATCCAAGGATTACCATACATATTAATCTAGATTTCAGCCGAGATTTAAAATAAATCTTGCTGTTATCTTGTTGAAATGTTCTTTTTTCGCCTGAATATATGCTTTCCACATTTCATCACACTCTACGCGATATGTTCTTGTGAAAAAAAAATTTACATGTACAGCACAATTGTCTTAATATTTTTAGTAGAAGATGAACAGATGGTGTGCATGGGTTTTGAGATAGGTGTCTGGTGAGCAACGTTGGAGGTGGGTAAAATACCCACATGATTGTATGGTAGGTATGCTAGCCCAATATACATTATTGTAATGTTTCCTCTGACCGAAGCCGGGTTCGTTAGATATTCTTGCCCTGAATAATGAAAACACTTCGATTGAAAAATACACGCACTTTATTTACTAAACGAACTACACACGCGTAACTAACAACCAACGTCAAATTAGCTCTAACTATTCGTTACCGGCGAATAACGATTATCCTCCTTTACCCTTCCGAGCGGATACTTTATAGCGATCGACCTCCGACTGCGATTGAGTCTCGAGTATTATTACTTGCTGTTGCTGGTGACATCTGCCTTTTATAGTAGATCTCTGTTTCGAGATGGCTATAGACTCAGGTTTCCACTAGTCAACGAAGATTACAGAGGAAGGTTTGAGAATCCGCTAGTGCTAGTGCTTGTCATCGATTGTTGGAGCTTAGTACAGTATGTGTCATAAGAGAGACGCACTCCGTACATATAACACTATTATTAAGATTATGGCAGAACACCACAGAATGACCATTCATACTGGATGCTGACGTAAGGAAAGCGTTAAGACCCTGCATAGATCGATCTGACGATGGATCGCCACAAAATATTTGACTATCAAAATTATACATAACTGTCAAAAAAATCGCACACGATAGGCGCATACACGATGCGATCGAACTGACGATCACAATATCGTCAGAACTATCTCACGACGGATCGCAAAGTATATGGGGGCTATAAGGCTTATCCGGACAAAAATACAGAACCGCGGCTTGCCCTGGCCTTTACAAGATTTTAACGATCCAGCGCTCCTGTACCAATAAAAGCATAAGGACCATTTATCTGGTCCTCTTACTCTTATTGGTGTTGTTTACGAACATTTCCCTAAAATCAAAGTCCATTAAATTTGCTCAAAGGTTGCTTAAGGTGCTAAGGTGAACGTTCCCAATATTGCGTTCAAGTTACAATCTTTCGCAATCAGTTTGATGACACTGCGTTGCACTTACTTTGCTGATCGATTGTCTTTCGAAGAAGTTCAACGCACGGTCATTTTGCAATTGCAGCAATTTTGCTGAATTGAACTTTACCTGAAATTAAATTTTCTTTCATCGAGACTGAATCTGCAAATAATCAGTTTTGAATTGAAACTCACCTCGCGAAGAGGTCGAATAAATTGTTAACGAAAACCTTGTGTTTTAATAAAACAAAATTTCCTTTTAAACAAATGGTCCGTCGAGCCGGATACTAAGCGAAGTATCCTTTTTTCGTTACGTTGAAAGAACGCGAAGTCTTTCATCGTCTTAGAAAATCGCGAAGTTTTCTAAGTGTATAGTAGTTAATCGGTTTAGAATTATTTATGTGTTGTTTCTATCTTTGCCGCGTCTCGTTTACAGTGGAATAAAGACAAATTACAGTGAAAAAAAAATTGAAGTGAAATAAGAACCGTGTAGTGAGTGAGCAATAAACTAAAAACACAGATATTATCAAACAAAGTGTAAGTGACAAATGACAGTGAAAAACAGACAAAGTGAAGTGAAAAGAAAAATTTGAATAGTGAAATAAGAACCGAAAGAACAAATCAAAGTGTAAGCGAGCAGCAGAAGGTACAGTGAGTACAAAGAAGTACATAATACTTTTTAGAAAAATGGATTCCCGGGAGGTCCAAAATTTAATAGAGGAACAGCAGGGCCGTGTCTTCGCGATCGAAGACATACGGGAGGCGCTTCGCAAATTGTCGCAAGAACGGCGAACTACCGAGAAATTCGAAGAAGCGTGGCTTCGAATTAAAAGTATCTAATATATATGCAACTGCAAGATACGCATGCATTACTTTCATCGGCGAATATTGCCAAAAATTCTCCGTACTTCACTGAGAACAAAATAACCACTATAAATAGTGTGTTCAACCGGGTACGCGAATTTACCAGTCGCGTCCACCCAAATATAACTCGCGTGGATTTAGGGTTGGATGTCCAGGATCAACCTTTGAATACCGATGGAGTGAACAATTTTGAACCCCAAAATCCTGAAAGGGAAGAGACGCAAGCGTCGAATATCCCGGATTCGGACCCTAAACCGAGGCAGTCTGCAAGCCAAGCTAATGGGGCCAAATCAAAAAGGGTGTCGCTCAGTGAAGATACCGGGAGGGAACGCCCTCTAAATGTATCCGATCGCTGTGTCTCGCCATTATCTGGAGAACAGCGGGTCAAGGATTGGGAACGTCTAGAAAGGCCAATAGCTGAATGGCCTTCTAAATATAACCATGACAATTGGGATTGCCCCCAAAATATATCCGGTCGCTGTGTCTCGCCATTATCTGGAGGACAGCGGGCTAACGACTGGCAACGCCTAGAAAGGTCAATAACTGAATGGCCTTCCAGATATAGCCATGACAATGGTGAACACTTGCACAGAAAATATGAGGAGTCGCGGAACAACAGAGGTCAATATGATGAGTATCGTTCGAACATTGACCACGAAAGGAGGTATCCAGATCCGTATTACGGAGACGCTTACGATAGGAGGCGAAATGAAAATCCTTTAAGGTCACGATATGAAGAGGCTAATTGGGAGTCACACCGATTCGAGGCTCAACTTCCACATCGTATCAATCGACCACGTCCCTGTCCACCAGTCCCCAACATTCCTACGTTTCACGGAGATATTCGCTAATATGAGCTCTTTAGAAGCATATTCAACTCCGTATATGACGGGTCGGATGTAAGCGATACCGAACGTCTTATGATGCTCCAGAGCCAGAGCAAGCTGGAAGGTAACGCGAAGCGCGTTATTGAGCATTTGGGAATTTATGGAGGAAATTATCGTCAGGCCTGGGAGCTACTTAATCACGGAGGTACAGCAGTCGTCGCGCCTTGGTTGAAAAAGAAATTCAAATGCTAATCGACTTACCGCAGATTTCACAAAACGATGTGGATTCAATTGGAAAAGCGTTAGACATAATGCGATCGGTTATCCAGAATATAAGGAAAGCTGGATTCGAACCGAAAGATGGAGTGCCTTTTATTCCGTTTGTCATCACGAGGAAAATGGACTTGCCTACACGCCGAGAGTTTGATGCGTCACTACGGGATCCACGAATGCCTGTCACTATATCTGATATCGATTGGTTCTTGGAGAATCAATATATCATTCTGACTCCTATTACCAATACAAGCGACCCATTTCGAAGCATGCAATCTGCATCTGGCCGAACAACCAACAAGCGTAGAGAGAATGCATTATCGTCCAAAATAATGAGGAAAGCGTTCCGGTTGTAGATCAAACGAAGACATCAAATTCTACCAATAAGAAAGATCATCCACCCAAAAATTTTAAATGTTTCATCTGTGCCGAAGACCATTTCGCAGTTAAATGCAAGAAACTGCTAGATGCCGAAAACAAGGAGTCCTTACTAAGGCATTACAAAATTTGTGTATATTGTTTGTCTCATCGTTTTGATTTCAAAAATCCATGTCGTAAACGTGATTCTTTAAAATGCGAAATTTGTAGGGATAAACATTTAACAATAATGCATCCAACAATATCGAACACACCTGAAGTCGTTGCACACTTCTGCGAAAACGCAACCGAAGTTTCAACATCCAGCATAATTTTACCTACCGCTATTGCTAAAATTGAGGCAGTAGATGGTAATACTACTCCAGTACGTTGCTTGATCGACCAGGGAGGTCAAAGCAGCTACATTTCTGAAGACCTAGTACAAAAATTGAAGCTAAAGAAAAAACGGACATGCGTTGAAGTTTTTGGAGTAGGAGGTAGTTCAACTGACAAAATAACAGCTGTTGTCAACCTAAATATTCGCCTGAATGACAACACTTTGATAAAAACGAAAGCTTTAGTTGTAAAACGGGTCACTAAAGGTCGGTTACCTCATCTATCATCTAAAATCAAGTGGACTCTTGGGAACAAACAACTTGCGGATCCTGCATTCCATCACGCGTCTCACGTTTCGATATTACTGGGCTCAAGTGTTTTGCCACTGATCTTCAAGGAGGGAGTGGAAACTACTGACGGATATCTATTCCAAAACACCAAACTGGGATGGATTGTGTCAGGCCCAGCTACCAACAGTAATCACTCCACAACTTTTACGTCAGCCCATTTCTCATCGGCAGAGGTTGAACAACGCCTAATCGATTTTTGGGACATGCATATAAACCAGGAGAACACCAACGCTGTAGAAGGAGACGTATGTAAGCAGTTATTCCGGGAAAAACATTACCGTGAAAACGATACCCGTTCCGATCAAGACCAAGTTGATGATATCCACCAACAAGTAAACAACCCGCTCAAAGACTAAGGAAGCACAACTAAGCGCCCAAGATAATGACGACATTAATTCTTCGAACAATTTTCGCAACAAACCAAAACGATCAAATCAACACGGCGCGTCGTCGTCGTGTTGTGGGGGATGCCGTAGTGCTAAACATTTCAAACAAGGAGATCGACAGGTTGAGACATGCGTTACAAGAACAAATTGGCGACAATTACGAACGACCCGAAGGATCATGGCGAAACTACTCGACGTTATGTGGAATAATTGGAGCCGCACTGAGTCTGATCAGCATAACAGGGATTGCAATCCACAAAGTTTACTGCCAACGACTTCCCGAGGCAAGATCATCAGACTTTGTAAGTCACCTATCGGCAGAGGATCGAATGTTGGGCACGTGGTTCAGCCTGCAACCGGTAGATGCTTCCCCAAGTAACATCAATCAACCAGCTTCAATTGACGACATTCAGCAATCAACTGTCTAATAGAGGGTTCCCCAAATTACTTCAATCAACTATACCTACTTCACAGCAATCAACAAAAAATATATATGCACAAAGTTCAAATTTAGATACAACTATTTAATTGAAAATTAACGTAGAGTAATGAATTTTATATTTCTGTATTTTGTACCGGCTGTTTTTATATCCAATTATTTATCCACTTGCGTTTCTTTTTCGCTCCTAACTTGCATCTTATAACGTAAACTCAAAAAAAAAAAATATTAACATGAATCACATTTGTATTATGTATTATATCACAATATTTGTAAGCAGTTCACGTGTTGATGAAAGATTAGTTTTCTTTTTGTTATTTTGTTAGATTCGTTTCTCAATATTTCGCGGGGGAGATGTGTTTACGCAAACGAATAAAGGATTATTCTTTCGGATCCTGGAATGTACGCTCCCTGAACAAACCGGGGGCCGAGAAGGCCCTCCTTCAACAGGTCGAAAAGTACAAACTGAGCATTACTGCAGTCCAGGAAACAAATTGGCTTGGCAGCGAGATTAATGACAAGAAATCGCACACAATTTTTATAAGTGGCAAACCATCGGGCCGCAAGGAGTTTGGAGTAGCATTTATAGTGGACAATCACCTCAAACCGCATATTACTGACTTCAAACCCATAAATGAACGGCTGTGTGCGATTCGCATCAAGACTCGATTCTTCAATCTCTGGCTCATCAATGTGCATGCCCCCACTGAAGTTAAAGAAGACGCAGTAAAAGACGAGTTCTACGCCCGCCTTGAAACTCTCTTCGACTCACTTCCAACAAACGACGTCAAATTACTGCTGGGAGACTTTAACGCGAAAGTCGGGAATGAAAGTTGGCATCGGGGGACCTCTGGAGGCCACAGCCTCCATGAAGAATGTAACGATAACGGCCAGCGACTTATCGACTTTGCCTGCAGCAGGAATCTAGTCGTAAGCTCTACGTGCTTCCCGCATCGACGCATTCACAAGCAGACCTGGAAGTCTCCAGACGCACATACCGTCAACCAAATTGACCACGTCCTCATTTGCAGGAGATGGGCGTCTAGTGTCATGGATGTCCGCTCCTATCGAGGAGCAAACTGCGACTCAGATCATCACTTGGTGAAGACGACCTACAGATGTAGAATCTCCTCAGTGCACCAGTCAAGAATCAGCCCTCCCAAAATCTTTGCGGTTGATAAGCTCTTGAGTGATGCTACAGCGGTGGCGTATACTACCGCCCTTGAGGAAAAACTATCACCTATGCTACACAACATCAGCAACACAGGCGTCCATGGGTTCTGGGAAGAACTCAAGGGTACCATCAAGGATGTCGCAGAGAAGGTCGTGGGATATAAAGCCCGGCGAGCGCGAAATGACTGGTTCGACGAAGAATGCAAAAATTCACTTGACGCGAAAAACGAGGCCTACAGACAATGGATTCAACGAGGAACCAGAGCCAGAAGAGAAAAACATGACGAGCTACGGCGAATATCGAATAGAATAATTAGACGTAAGAAACGTAAATACTTTGACGAGCAGTTGCTGAACATAAACGAAAACTTAGCTAATAGGAACACCAGACAAGCGTACAAACTAGTAAATACAATTAAGAGCGGCTACCAACCCAGGACTAGCCTTTGTAAGGACAAGGATGGAAACATCATCAGCGACACCGATGGTATTAACAAACGATGGGCCTCTTATTTTGAAGAGCTTCTAAACCGACCATCTAACATCCCCACACAGCAAGCTCTCGATGATATTGTTGATCTAGGCCCACCCATTCAACCCCCGACAGTAGAGGAAGTTGATCTCGCGTTGCGGTCACTAAAACGAAATAAAGCGCCGGGCGCTGACGAGATCCCAGCTGAACTGCTAGATTCGGTGGAACGAGTCTAGTTGATGCCATACATCAATTACTCCTGCGAGTATGGGAGAACGAGGAGATCCCAGACGATTGGCGCAGAAGCATCATCTGTCCAATTCATAAAAAGGGAGATAAATTGCGGTGTGAGAATTACAGGGGCATCTCACTAGTTTGTACGTCCTATAAAATTTTGACGAAAATTCTGGAAAATAGAATAAAACCGTACGCAGAACGAGTCATTGGCGAATATCAAAGCGGTTTCAGACCTGGTCGCTCCACAACCGATCAGCTCTTCTCAGTCAAACTGATACTCCAGAGGTGCTGGGAATACAACGTAAACGTATACCAAATCTTTGTCGACTTCAAGCAGGCATACGACAGTATCGATCGTGGAGTACTGTACAACATCATGCTGCAATTTGGTATACCAGCAAAATTAGTGCGACTGACAAAGATGACGATGACCAACTCCGTCTCACAAGTCAGGATCCAAAATAGACTTACTGATCTATTTGAAACACGCACTGGTTTGAAACAGGGCGATGGACTGGCACCGACGCTCTTCAACCTAGCACTGGAATACGTTATTCGGGCCATGAATATGGACAACAGCAAGACGCTACTCATCAAGTCGACACAATTAGCAGCGTACGCCGACGACATCAACATCATGTCCCGAAGATTGGCTGACGCAGAAGAACTTCTGCATACGCTCGATACCGCTGCAAAGGAAGTTGGATTACGTATTAACGAGGGTAAAACTAAAATAATGATGCAATCGGTGACAAGGACACCTGCACAACCGAGCATCAACGTGGGGGACCTCAACATCGAGTTCGTGAACAACTTCATCTACCTGGGTTGCAACCTGTCAAGGGACGCCAATGAAACTGACGAAATCAAGCGACGGATACAGTTAGCTAATAAGACTTTTTTCTCGGTTCTCCCCATAATGAAATCGAAGCATGTGCACAGAAACACGAAGCTCCGCGTGTACAAAACCATTATACGACCAGTGCTATGCTATGGATGCGAAGCATGGACCCTAACTCAAGCCTCCGAAAACATGCTAGACACTTTCGAACATAAGGTTCTACGGCGAATTTCCGGGGCTGTTTGCGATCGAGATGGATGGCGCATCCGGTACAACCATGAGTTGTATGAAATGTACGATGAGCTGCAAGTCTCGAAAATCGTCAAACTACAACGACTTCAATGGGCAGGGCATGTACAAAGAATGGACGATGATCGCATGCCTAAGAGAGTAATGAATGCAGAACGAGTCGACGGAGCGAGACTGCGAGGACGACCGAGATCTCGTTGGGAGAGCTCAGTAGGTGTAGACGCCGCGCA
This sequence comes from Chloromyia formosa, assembly GCA_964017055.1. Classification (NCBI taxonomy): domain Eukaryota; kingdom Metazoa; phylum Arthropoda; class Insecta; order Diptera; family Stratiomyidae; genus Chloromyia; species Chloromyia formosa. The sequence continues at coordinate 52,760,659 of OZ024815.1, read as the reverse complement.
GCTGCTGGGCTCCCAAAATTGGAGGACGCGGTCACGTGACCGAGATAATTGGAAGACAATGATCCAGGCGGCCAAGGCCCGACGTCGGGCTGTCGCGCCACGATGATGATGATGAGATGTGTTTTTGCGTTCAAGTTACAATCTTTCGCAATCAGTTTGATGACACTGCGTTGCACTTACTTTGTTGATCGATTGTCTTTCGAAGAAGTTCAACGCACGATCATTTTGCAATTGTAGCAATTTTGCTGAATTGAACTTTACCTGAAATTAAATTTTCTTTCATCGAGACTGAATCTGCAAATAATCAGTTTTGAATTAAAACTCACCTCGCGAAGAGGTCGAATAAATTGTTAACGAAAACCTTGTGTTTTAATAAAACAAAATTTCCTTTTAAACAGGTGTGTCTCGCACAATTCTACCACGCTCCTTTTTTACTTTCTATAAAAATAAATAACTGGCGCAACAGTCCAATTAATGGACCAAGGCCTCAAGATGAGTTAGCATCATTTCATTTTCATGATCATGACGGTGTACTTAGAAGCGTGTGATCACTGATGAGCAACACGTTTAAGTAAATTATTTACCCCGAATAGGTACTCATTTTAAGTGACTGGGCTCATAGTCTGACACGTAAGAGCCTACAGTAGAAATCGCGCCAGGGGCCCGTTCTCCATCCGGACCTTACTTTCTGTTCTACCAGGAAAATAAAACATTGAAATGTATCTGTGTTTTCTATTTTACCTTTATAACCATGGTATAGAAATGGACCTCAGTGAACATTGGTAAATACGTTAGAGCAATGTTGAGCCAGGTGTCTTTAAATGCATAAAGCTTCTAAATACTTAATAGGCAGGTGTAACAACTGGTGAATTACTAAATAACTTCTAAAGTAAAGAGGGAACACCATGATGGAACTAAAGTACATACTATGTAGTTACAACGACGACGACGAAGTTGATAGAAAAGTGATCACATTTCAAAATTGGTGGAAGCAGTCTTCACATCGGGACGATGAACATAAAGTCACATTCTGTAGCCTCATTTGTGTAGAAATAAGCAAACCTAGCTTCCTCTACTACAGTAATAAAGAAAAAGAACGATGCTTACTCGTGCAAATACATACACTTTAATTCTTAATATTCAATACTATCACTTTGGAATATATTTGCATAATTTCAATTCATGTGTCAGCCAAACGGCGAACGATAATAAAACGAGAGATCCCGATTGATGTGATGCCGCCAACGAAACAGGAACGTAAGTCAAAAGTGTTGTTATTCCCAGTAGAACTTGTGTCCATCCCATAATTGCTACAGCATTTGCAGCTTTGTATGCGCGACGCGGCAACTTTGTTCGTCTGGACAACAACCATAATCCCGAAATAAGTGAAAGTGTCGTTATACCCAAAATACGATGATTGAATTGGACCGTTGTTGGATTTTCTGTCAAATTCGATATTTTCGGTTCATACGCCATAATATCGCTGGGAATCCATCGATCAGCCATTTTCGGAAATGAATTATACACGAGTCCGGCATCCAGTCCGGCCACAAAAGCACCCGAAAGTGCTGTTAGAAATACCATTCCTTTGGTACAGTGCGCCAGCCAACGGAATCTTTTAATACTTTTGGTGACTTCAGTTTTTAGTTTTTCAGCAGGAATTAAGTGGTCCAGAGCCGACCATAAAAATAGTGTATATAAAACGAATGCAAATGACAAATGCGAAGCTAAACGATATTGTGAAACGCGCGGTACATCAGTCTCTTTGTGAAAACGATCTTCAAGGCCGGATTTTACCATATACCACCCCATTAGTCCTTGGGCGCCAATAAGTGCAGCAAATGCTATTGTGCGAATTTTCATTGAGCGCGAAAAGTAACCTCTCGTCCAAAAATACACGGCTGGAATCGCAAAGAAGCCACCTATAGCTCGACCCCACATTCGATGTGAATACTCCATCCAGTAGATAAATTTAAACTCTTGTAGTGTCATATTCGGATTTTTACTGAAAGAAAAACAAAAGAAAGGTCCTTTAAATTTGCTAAGGGAAAATCTTAAAAAAAAATGCCAATGCCAAAATGCCTATATATGTACAAGTAAGTGTAACTATAGAGTATTTATTTTATGAATTTATTTCTTTCGTTTTTTTTTGTTAATCCCTACGAGGGTGGGGGGGTTAATGGGGGATGCAGCCTGAAGGTGAGCGTCGTACTTCAGGTTAGAAGCAGCTCTACTAAAATCTTCCATAAGGAATAGTATGGAAAACCCATAAAGTACGCGCGAGCTACTTCTCCGCTATATAAATAAATAGCTCCCGGCGACTCTCAGGACACCTGAGAAAGTAACTCTTCCCCTAATGCCCGTACCACATTATGCGTGACTCGCCGGGTTCCGAGCCAAGTGGAAAAGACGTTGTGCAAACCCAGACATCTTGCGTCTTTCCCGTCCAGTGATTCATCGAGTGAACAAAATGCTCGGTGTTTGGCGATTGTTCGCAATATCCGTAGCGTATGGATACCACGAGTGCTTGCTCGGCATTCATTGCATTGGATGAAATTGGTTCACTCGGGAGAGACACAAAGTGTTTGGGTGTGCAACAACTTGGCACGTGACTTGTTGAGTCACGCATAATATGGTATCGGCATAATAGCCGCCATACATTATCCGATCCATCGTCCGATCGATCGGCCGATGGATCGCCAAAAAATATCTGCCGATCTCCACTGCACACACACTGTACGATTTTCGTGCGATGCGATAACGAATGACAAGCCAAAAAATAGGTTACGATTTACTCCCAATGCAACCTAGATTAATTTTTGTTAACTATTTGAATTTGTGTGGTATTTTCGCATTCCACATATTTGATACTTCAATTGTAGTGCCATTTAAATCATTAGAATCCTTCAAATTTTATCATTTAATAATTTGGTGATTTGACATTCACTTGCGATAATCACATACACTATCCAATCGATCGTCACCGACGGATCGCACGAAAATCGCACTAAAATATCGGCAGATCAAAATTGATCGGTCGACCGGTGCGATTTCCACATACACAGGCCGATCCGTCGGCCGATATCGATCTCGGGCGACGGATCGACCGATCGATCGGTGTGTGTATGGCACGTTTAAGATTGGGTGTGTAGGCTTGTAACCAGCGAACCTGAAATAAATTTAAATAAACAATCCAAACATTAAACGAGCCTCGGATACCACGGATCGATTCACCGGCAACGACTTTTGGCTACAAACAACGGACCACGATCGATTTTTGAAACATTCGAACGACGTATATTGTAGTGTAAGGCTCACTGAAGTCAAACGGGAAATGACCGCATATAACATCGCTATACTAGGACTGAGCGAAATAAGATGGGTTGGATCTGGATCGACTTTATCGACAAGCTCCAAAAAAGTACTAATCTACTCTGGAAGTGAAAACGATACCTCACCTAGATTGGCAGGCATCGAAATTCTGTTGACAAAGGATGCACGCCGATCTTTAATCGATTGGAAGCCCATTTCCGACGGTCTCATTACAGCCTGATTTAAGTCCAGGGTAAGAAACATCACCATAATTCAGTGCTACGCCCCGACTGAACCAGCAGATCAATCAGCTAAGAATGCCTTCTATCACTGACTTGGCGACACCTTCGACAAAGCTCCCAACGTTCCTGCGGCAGCCGGTTCTTCGTACCGGAACGACCCGTTTTTCAATGGCCAAGAGCTGCCAAACCCCCTCGATGCAAGAAGAACTGCAGTATTCGAAGCATCGCTACCACAACAACAACAACAAAGCTCCCAAAGGTGACATAAAAAATATTATGGGGGATCTCAATGCTAAACTTTGTTCTGACAACATAGGCTCAGGCAACAGGAACAAAAATGGCGAGATGCTCGGGAAGTTTTGCAACTCTCGTCAACTCGTCATCAGCGGTACCCTGTTCAAGCACAAACGTTACCATTTAACAACCTGGGTTTCTCCGGATGACAGAATAGAGAACCAGATTGACCATGTAGCCATTTCCATGACATGGAGGAACTGTCTCCTAGACGTCCAGTCGAAGCGGGGTGCTGATATTGAGTGGGTTCAGGTCGCGCAACGTTTTAAACGCAAATGCAAACAGTTCGACTGATTTTGCTCGTGGACGGTCCGTTTCAGTTTGCGTTTGATCTACCACATATCGGGGAAATTGACCAGAAATTTTTCCTGGTTAATTCCGGTTAACCGGGGGGTAAGGGGTATTAGCGTATTTGACAGTTGTTAGTTGACGTATTGCATATGGTGTGGATTTTCGTTTTCGGTTTCTTGATTTTTACATGGCGTCTTGTATGCTTATTTACACCGGAGCAACAGAAATTTGTGGCGATTTTGCAGTGTTGTTCATTTTTCCTGAAACCGTCGCGAATTTAATTGAAGTTTTGTTTGAAATTCAATAGCGAATCGGCTGTCAGGTGTTTAATACATGACAACTGCAAAACAAGTCGTTCGGGTTAAGAGTTTATGGTTGGGTGGAGGGAAAATCTTTACCGCAATTACAACGTTGCGGAACGTGAACGCAGGCATTGGCAGCGATCACCAACTTGTTGTCGCAAAAGTGCGCTTACGAACGGCAGGCATCGACCTCAAAATGTAAGAATCTTGCCACGTTTTAATGTGCATAAGCTTAAAAACCCATCTATAAGACGTGCATATTCCACCGCCTTGCACGAGAGAGCTAATGCACCGCCACCTTATGAGTATCCTACAATTTAAGATAAATGGCATGTCGCTGAGGACTCATTTATCACATGTGGCGAAATATTTGTAGGCAGATTGGAGCGCGGTAAAGGACCATACATTAGCGACTCTACATGGTCTCTAATCTCAGCACGCAAGAGAGTTAAGGAACAAATTAACTCAGCTACTACTACACACTGTAGGATACGCCGATGACTTGGCACTTACGGTCAGTGGAAAGTTCATGGACACAATTCTAGGTTGCATGGGACAAGCTCTCAAAGTAACCGAAGAATGGTGTAATCAGCAAGAGCTAACCATAAACGCTAGTAAATCAAACACTATGATTTTTACTCGTAAGAGGAAAGACATAAAGATAACTTAACCCTTACGGCTTTTTGGTTCGGAAATTAAGGTGTCCAAGGAAGTGAAACATCTAGGAGTTACCTTAGATGCGAAACTAACTTGGAATATTCACGTTGATGAAAAGATCCAAAAAGCGAAAAGGATTTTGCATCAATGTAAGAGAGTGTGCGCTCGTAGGTGGGAAATTTCACCTAAAGCGACACACTGGATTTGCACAATGATGGTAAGACCCATTCTAGCCTGCGCATCGGTGGTATGGTGGCCAAAAGCCATGCAGAATACCACAAAACAGAAGCTGGATGGGGTACAAAGGATAGCTTGCGTAAGCATATGTGGTGCAATGCGCACCACACCAACGCGAGCAATGGAGGCATTGCTGGGACTGCCGTCGTTGGACTTATTTATAAAGAAAACGGCGGCGCTTTCGGCAATATGCATGGAAAGGGATGTCATGTGGCTTCGCTTTGGAACTAGCAGCGGTCATAAGAGCATCCTAGACATTATTCATGATGAGGTGAGGGAGACTCTAATGCCGGTAGAAGGCATGAGTAGACGTAGGGTAGTTGAAAGACTACACAATACTCACATTGCAGATGCAAACATACACAATGAGTGTATGTACAATGGCATCAGCATTTTTACTGATGGCTCTTTAATGGACGGTAAAGCGGGGGCGGGGGTTTACTCTGAAGAGCTAAACCTAGCATGTGCGCTTAGTCTAGGAGAGTATGTGTCCGTATACCAGGCAGAGATGCTTGGCTTGTTGCATGCGTTGGACCACCTGCTTGAAGGTCAAGTGCGGGAGAAGAAAATCCTTATTGCACTGGACAACCAATCGGTGATCAGACGCATGCAGCAGACGAACATAAACTCTAAACTGGTACTAGAGTGTGTCCGGAAGCTCAACACGTGTGCCTCAGAAAATGAGGTTACGCTGATGTGGGTAAAAGGACACATAGGTACAACAGGAAATGAGGCGGCGGATGCCCTAGCAAAACAGGGATCTGTGGCAACTTTCATTGGCCCAGAACCCAGAGTTGCACTGGGGAACGGCATGATTGGAGCGAAGGTTGGGGAGTGGATGGACTCCATGCAACAACAAAGATGGCAGGAGCTAGTCACTTGCAAACAAGCTCGGAATGCAATGACCAGCCCTTTAGGCAGGGAAGCGAGAAAGGTACTCAGTTATAAACGGAGTACCCTAAGCTGGATAACTGCCTTGGTCACAGGGCATGGTAATTTTAAGGCTCATCTGGCCAAGATAAAAATCAGGGAAGATGACGTTTGCAGGCTATGCCTGGAGGAGGCTGAGACGGCAGCACACATTGTGTGCGAATGTCCAGCACTGGCTAGCACGAGGTTGAGGATCACAGGCAAGTACACGATAAGTGTGGAAGCCATGAGTGAACTCAGCCTTAAACAAATGCTAGCAATAACACGGGACTCAGTGATGAAGAAAGAGGTCGACAACTATCAGTCGACATCTGGAAGCCACTGATGACCGGGAGGGGGCGAAAAGGGACCCAAACGTTAGTGGTCTGCTTCGGCTATCCCCCAGAATATAATAATAAATATGTCAGAACCATCGGAATCGGACCACTGCATCATATGGCTGCCATAGGAACGACCGATTCAAAAGTCTGTTTGTGAGATACACTTTTTCGTTTCTAAAGATATCTGTACCAAATTTCACATTAAAAAAATTTTTATTTCTAAGGATATCGTTACCAAAATTCATATTTTTCAATGGTATCCGCTACTAAGCTATATTGCCGAAATTGGTTGAAATTGGACTATTTTATCATATAGCTGTCGTCGGAACGACCGTTACAAAAGAAAGTTTTTGTTAGAAAAATTGTTTTATTTTCGAAGATATCTTTACAAAATTTCACATTAATCGATATAATATTAATATGATATTAATATATTAATCGATCGCTAAACCACATTGCAAAATTTGGGTGAAATTGGCACATGTACCTCTCATAGGAACAGTGGAATCGGAACAAGTTTTACTGCTAATTTCATAGTGGTAAAAGCAGAATGGATCAAACTGATATCGACACAGACTGCATACCTTCGACAAGCTAGCCGAAGACTAACTTGTTTTATATTTCTTGGGCTAGATGCGAATGTTAACACTAAAATATGTGACACCTGCTTTGGTATAATATTTTTGCAGTTCCCCAATATGTTCAAGTTCATGCTGGCTAAGGACGAACATTGACTTTGTTGTTTTGATCTCTTCTCAGAAATGCTGCTGTTCGTCTAGCCTAGCGGAACAGTATATTGCATCGACACATCAAAATTGTTGGCATCCTGCAAAAAACGTCCGCTATATCACACGTTTTCCTATATCCACTTGTTTACCGCGTTTTAGAAACGATCGAAGAGACCATTTTAAAGCGATAGTCAACCAAATTAACGATTTAAAAAAAAAAGTAATTAATTAGTATTTAGTACTCTGTAGTTTTTGAAAGTACCAAATACAATTTCTACTCATTACTATTTCAGCTTATCCAAAATTACTGATTTTATACTCATCACATCTAGTGATTTTGAATTAATTAAAAAAAGTACTTATTACATTTTATCAGTTTTACGCCTGTAACTCATCATCATCATTGTGGCGCGACAGCCCGACGTCGGGCCTTGGCCACCTGTACTCCGTTCCAGTCCATTTCAACGCAAAATACGTAAAATCCATTTTTGTGGAGCATAACATTTTGTGATGAACCATATTCTGGTCTGGTTGTGCTGCTTCCACCGGCAGATCGAAGGCAGCATCTGATTAGTAGTGATCTGTCGGTGGTACGAAACCAGAGACGAAGACGGCCATTACACCCGAACCCCGATATGAGCGCGAGGGCATCTGCGCCGTCTGCCAACCATTCCATCCTTATCGCCCCATTTTTATACCCTTCACGGATGTGGTATATTAACTTTGTCATGAAGTTTGCAACGCACAGAAGGAAGCATCTCCGACCATTTAAACTAATATATTCTTGTTTAGTATGATGAGACGAGTCGATTAAGCTTTGTCCGTCTGTCCGTTTGTCTGTCTGTCTGGTTCTATGTAAACTAGTCCTTCAGTTTTAAAGCTATCGAGCTGAAATTTTGCACAAAGCCTTTTTTCTATTGCACGCTGTAAATATGTCGGAACCAATGGAATCGGACCACTATGTCATATAGCTGTCATAGGAACGACTGGCCCAAAACTCGGTCTTTGTGAGAAAAACTTTTTTATTTCTCAAGATATCTTTCTCAAATTTTGCGCAATGCTTTCTTTCTCTTGCACACTGTAAATATGTTGGAACCATTGGAATCGGACTACTACGTCATATAGCTGCCATTGGACTGGTCCAAAAGTTGGTCCTTGTGAGAAGAACTTCTTTATTTCTAAATGAATCTTTCTAAAATCTCAAATTCATCATCATCGTGGCGCGACAGCCCGACGTCGGGCCTTGGCCGCCTGGATCATTGTCCTCCAATTATCTCGGTCACGTGACCGCGTCCTCCAATTTTGGGAGCCCAGCAGCTGCGCGGCGTCCACACTTACTGAGCTCTCCCAACGAGATCTCGGTCGTCCTCGCAGTCTCGCTCCGTCGACTCGTTCTGCATTCATTACTCTCTTAGGCATGCGATCATCGTCCATTCTTTGTACATGCCCTGCCCATTGAAGTCGTTGTAGTTTGACGATTTTCGAGACTTGTAGCTCATCGTACATTTCATACAACTCATGGTTGTACCGGATGCGCCATCCATCTCGATCGCAAACAGCCCCGAAAATTCGCCGTAGAACCTTATGTTCGAAAGTGTCTAGCATGTTTTCGGAGGCTTGAGTTAGGGTCCATGCTTCGCAGCCATAGCATAGCACTGGTCGTATAATGGTTTTGTACACGCGGAGCTTCGTGTTTCTGTGCACATGTTTCGATTTCATTATGGGGAGAACCGAGAAAAAAGTCTTATTAGCTAACTGTATCCGTCGCTTGATTTCGTCAGTTTCGTTGGCGTCCCTTGACAGGTTGCAACCCAGGTAAATGAAGTTGTTCACGAACTCGATGTTGAGGTCCCTCACATTGATGCTTGGTTGTGCAGGTGTCCTTGTCACCGATTACATCATTATTTTAGTTTTACCCTCGTTAATACGTAATCCAACTTCCTTTGCAGCGGTATCAAGCGTGTGCAGAAGTTCTTCTGCGTCAGCCAATCTTCGGGACATGATGTTGATGTCGTCGGCGTACGCTGCTAATTGTGTCGACTTGATGAGTAGCGTCTTGCTGTTGTCCAAATTCATGGCCCGAATAACGTATTCCAGTGCTAGGTTGAAGAGCGTCGGAGCCAGTCCATCGCCCTGTTTCAAACCAGTGCGTGTTTCAAATAGATCAGTAAGTCTATTCTGGATCCTGACTTGTGAGACGGAGTTGGTCATCGTCATCTTTGTCAGTCGCACTAATTTTGCTGGTATACCAAATTGCAGCATGATGTTGTACAGTACTCCACGATCGATACTGTCGTATGCCTGCTTGAAGTCGACAAAGATTTGGTATACGTTTACGTTGTATTCCCAGCACCTCTGGAGTATCAGTTTGACTGAGAAGAGCTGATCGGTTGTGGAGCGACCAGGTCTGAAACCGCTTTGATATTCGCCAATGACTCGTTCTGCGTACGGTTTTATTCTATTTTCCAGAATTTTCGTCAAAATTTTATAGGACGTACAAACTAGTGAGATGCCCCTGTAATTCTCACACCGCAATTTATCTCCCTTTTTATGGATTGGACAGATGATGCGCCAATCGTCTGGGATCTCCTCGTTCTCCCATACTCGCAGGAGTAATTGATGTAAGGCATCAACTAGACTCGCTCCACCGAATCTTAGCAGTTCAGCTGGGATCTCGTCAGCGCCCGGCGCTTTATTTCGTTTTAGTGACCGCAACGCGAGATCAACTTCCTCTACTGTCGGGGGTTGAATGGGTGGGCCTAGATCAACAATATCATCGAGAGCTTCCTGTGTGGGGATGTTAGATGGTCGGTTTAGAAGCTCTTCAAAATAAGAGGCCCATCGTTTGTTAATACCATCGGTGTCGCTGATGATGTTTCCATCCTTGTCCTTACAAAGGCTAGTCCTGGGTTGGTAGCCGTTCTTAATTGTATTTACTAGTTTGTACGCTTGTCTGGTGTTCCTATTAGCTAAGTTTTCGTTTATGTTCAGCAACTGCTCGTCAAAGTATTTACGTTTCTTACGTCTAATTATTCTATTCGATATTCGCCGTAGCTCGTCATATTTTTCTCTTCTGGCTCTGGTTCCTCGTTGAATCCATTGTCTGTAGGCCTCGTTTTTCGCGTCAAGTGAATTATTCAATAATATTTTTTGCCAAATCACCTTGCCGAATCTGGTTGAAATTGGACTTCTCTATCATATGGCTGTCATAGGAACAGCCGTTCCAAAATTAAGTTTTTTTTAGAAAACTTTTTTATTTCTAAAGATATTTTTACCGAATTTCATATTATTCAATCATATTTACTGTTAAATCACACTCTTAAATCTGGTTGAAATTGACCCACTATTTCATATACCTCTCATAGGAGCAGCGAAATCAGAACAAGTTTAACTATGTACTAATTTCAAAGTAGCAAATGCACCACAAATCTAGCCAAAGGCTAGCTTGTTTTTATTATTCCTCATTTTTGCCTCCCATATTTGTGTTGTCTTCCGCAGGCCTATGAATTTTTATTAATACGTAAAGGGCAGGGGAACGAGCGGCGAAAACACCGCCTACGTCTCCCGAACTGAGATACAGCAAGCAAAGGCCGCTGCTTAGCTCGTTGAGCGGCCTTTTTCTTCGCCAGATGGCACCGCCCGACTTTCACGGTCATTATGGCAACCTTAGGCTCCGTCCCCACGGGCATCTTCTGATGCCCACCAAACCGTCCATTACAATTTCCTTTAAATTTCATTTCACAAGTCACAAAAAAAAGTCGATCCTAATCACTTTCCTCGTGGGACTAATATTTAATCTGTTATTTGATGAAATACTGGAAAAAAACGACGATTTTTTCCACTTCGTGGGAGCAAAGGAGCAATTGACAATGACAATACGTGTTTTTCGAATTAGATTAGCTCCGTTGGTTGCAGAAAAAAAACTTGTAAGATGAAGTTTGTAGGAAATGTTGTGCTCTAATGGACTTTACATACTTTGCGTTAAAATGTACTGGAACTGAGTTATAGACAAAAACTGGTAAAAGTGTCCGTTTTTCCAAGATGGCGGGGGAGCACAGAGCGGAGAGTGACACAAACTTGGATTTTTTACTACGCCACCTATCTATGCAGCATATAAAAAATTTAAAACTACCGCACCTTTTGCAAGGTGAAAACTACCTGTCTTTTGGGTTAATGTTTTTTTTATTTTCCTTTAATACGTCTCTCTCTAATTACCTTGACCCCTCCAGGGGCATGGGCGCGTCAACATCTCTAGCATCATCTTGTTGACGTTTCAATAGCATATCTACTTTCCGGAAGAGCAGTTGCTAGCATGCACCTCCTATCCGCACCGTCTTTATACTGACAAGCTCGGAGCACTGTGAGAATTCTATTAGTCCTCACGCGGCGAAATTTGATCGCCGAGCTCTAGATTAGTGTCGTAGAGCGGTGACCGAACGATCACGGCCACCGAGCGCGACCTTTAATACGTAACATTCGCAAATTTTCAAATCAAAGTCCTTAAAATTTATATACCGTCCGAAAGCTAACACAATGGGACAACTTCTGCAGTTTTGTCAGTTTAAAGTACTGTTGTAAAATAAGTAGTCCGGATAGCGCAACGGTTAGCACGTTCGCCTTCAACGCACTGGGCCCCGGTTCGATTCCGGGGATTTACGTGTCGGACTATGAGCCCACTCAGCTGTTAAATGAGTACCCATTATGGGGTAAATAACTCGGTTGAGCGTGTTGCTGATCACACACCTCTGCACAAAAACCGTCACGATCTAGAAAATGAGATGATGCTAACTCATCTCGAGGCCGTGGTTCAAATTGGACTGTTGCGCCAGTTATTTATTTATTTAATTACAATGTAATGACATTTCCAGTATTTTTGGACAACAAATAAAAAATTGAAAACCAAGCGAAAAAATAAACAACAGGTAGATTGATGATGGAAAAAACCCTTTCACTTCCTGGATGTTTTCACCGCCAGTAGTTTCAGCCACCCCGATTGTAGATTTCCGATGTCATGGTTCAGGTTTTCGTATATCTTGTGCCCCTCCTGCTATGTGTCCTGCTACCATTGGTTTTAGTAACGCGGGGTCCTTGTTGTTTTATATACTAGTTTCCGCTTCTCTCATGTGCCCCCCCCCCCTTCGTATGGAGACTAGCCGCTTCGTTTATCCCACGTACGTTTTGTCACATTTCGGACATGAGACCTTGTATATGCCGCTAATTCATGTTTCAGTTTCTTCTCTTTCGTGCGCCCCAGTTTGTTCTTGAGCTGTTGCCCCCAGCTCGATGAGACCATTTCGATGCCCATATCCCCCATCACCCGCTTCAATTTCCCAGATACATGTGACCTCAATCCTTCTCCTGTGTTCGTCCTTATTGTGTTGGAGGGTTGTCAACCGATACTCTTCCAGCTTTCTACTTTTCTTCCAGATGAGACTTGATATCGCCCTTCGTTAGTATCCATTCATGATCCATCCTTTTTATTTTTTATTTGTTGTCCAAAAATATTGCGAATGTCATTAAATGGATTAGAGTTGTGAAATTAACGTAAAGTCATTAAGGCAGTTAAGATATATGGGGGCAAAAACTCCTCTTCCATAGTCCTCCGCGTGGGCGCCCCCTGGAACGGCAGTGGTCACAGACCATTGCCAACCAACGTCAAGCCGCCAGTGATGGCGGTGCGATGATTTGGTTGAGGTACCCCTGTGGTGTGGGGTGTGAAAAAAAAAATACCACGGCCTTTCCCTTTGAGGGCCTGTCGTTAAAACCGACAACAAAGGACAGGATGTGTATGCCAGCAACTTGCACTATCCGAAATCTTTATATGCTAACGAAACGTCAACTATGCCTCGGATAAGGACTGACTCAACGGTTACGACTTTTAGCTATCTTACAATGACAAAGATTGGATTCTGGAATGTGCGTACTCTCCTGGACAATGAATCAGAAGGTCCCCAGAACGCACGATTTCTTCAATTAGAGAGTGAATTTCTGAGGTACAAATTAAATATCTTAGGAGTTAGTGAGATAAGATGGTGGAACAGCGGAGAATTCATCTCTCCAACGGGCAGCACTGTAATGTTGTACTCCGGTAAAGCTACCGGTAGTCGCCGTGAGTCAGGTGTGGGGCTTCTTTTAACCAGAGCCGCGCGAAACTGTCTCTTATCCTGGGAACCGGTCTCTGACAGGGTCTTGCCCGCCAGGTTCCGGACCAAAATGAGGAACATCTCAATAATACAATGTTATGCCCCTACTGAACCCGACAATGTCTTGGCAAAAGACTCCTTCTACGAAGAACTAAACGCCGTTCAGAGCAGAACACCTAAAGGTGACATTATAATGGTTATGGGTGATTTGAATGCGAAAGTTGGCGCTGATAACTATGGGCTCAGACATGTGATGGGGAGACACGGTCTTGGTGATCGTAATGACAACGGTGAAAGATTTGTAGAGTTCTGCAACTTTCACAGTCTCTTCATCGGTGGTACTATGTTTGAGCATAAGGACCACCACAAAATCAGTTGGTCCTCTGTTGATCGGCGCAGAACACAAAATCAGATCGACCATTTTGCCATTAGTAAAAGATTCAAGAGTTGCCTCCTGGACGTGCGAAACAAGAAGGGTGCCGATATTGGGATGGGAAGAGACCATTATCTTATGATCGCTAATGTTCGATTGCGTATTGCAGCCGTGCGCCGCCCCAGCGACGAAAGATCCAGGCCCCGCAAATTCAACACCGCTCGACTAAAAAATCCAGCTGTCTTACAACAATATAATGACCATCTTGCGCAAAAAGCGGCTGAGATAACTAGTCACCCAAATAGTGACATAAACGAAAACTGGGATGCCATAAAAAATGCGTACATTGATAGCGCAAATACCATCCTTGGCCCAAACCCGGATTGCCGGAATAAGCCCTGGATGTCCGACGCTTCATGGCAGCGGATTGTTGAAAGAAAGGAGCTGAAAGTTCGTTTGGCTGCAGCAGCAGACGACAATCGAAGCAGCATCGAACTCCTTTACCGTCAGAAAGCTCGAGAAGTTCAGCATAGTGTGCGACGCGATAAAAGAGTTTATGCGAATTCTCTTTTAGCGTCAGCAGAAGAAGCCGCTAGAAGTAACAACTTAAACGCCGTATACGGTGTCATCAAGGAGTTTACAGGTGGTCGTAACTCCTGCCAACATCCGGTGAAAGATAGTGATGGAAAGCTACTTATCTTGGAAGAAGATCAAATGAGGCGGTGGAAAGAACACTTCGCCGCGGTCTTGAACCGTGTAACCTCTGGTGAAGTTCCCCCTCATATAGATAATTTAGCTAACCATCAAAATGTGCGTATACGGTCCACTGCCCCGACTAAAGAGGAAATAGTCACTGCAATTATTGCACTAAAACGAGGAAAGGCCGCCGGACTTGACGGCATCCCTGCCGAACTTTATCAAGCAGCGCCAAGCGTAACTGCCGATTTGCTGCACCCACTTGCTGATAAAGCGTGGAATACAGAGACCTTTCCCACTGAGTGGAAGGAAGGTTTGATCATTAAACTTCCAAAGAAGGGTAGCCTCACAGACTGTAATAATTGGAGAGGCGTTTGTGTGCTTCCTGCCGTTGCCAAGATAATAGCTAAAATCGTCCTGGAAAGACTAAAGGCCCACTTAGAAAGCACAATTGATGAAGAGCAGGCTGGCTTTCGATCCGGATTCTCCTGTGTCGATCACATTAACACCTTGCGAATCATCATCGAGCAATGCGCCGAATACGATTCTCCGCTTCACTTGCTTTTCATCGATTTCGAAAAGGCTTTCGATAGTGTGAACCGGGATTCTATATGGGCAGCCTTGCGCAGGAGAAGCATCCCTGAGAAGCTTGTGGCTATTATTAAGGCAACCTATGACGGCGCGAAATGTCGCGTTCTGCATAAAGGTAAGGTGTCGGGGGACTTTGAGATTCGCAGTGGAGTTCGGCAGGGGTGCATCCTCTCACCGATCCTATTCCTCATTGTGATCGGCGATGTGTTGCATGCAGCCCTATCCGGACTCGACAGAGGAATTCAATGAACTTTGACATCTTATCTACAACATCTTGACTACGCTGACGACATATGCCTACTCTCCCACAAAATCATGGATCTGTCCGCAATGGCGTTAGATCTCGAGAGCGAGGCAAGCAAGGTTGGGCTAAAGATTAATACCAACAAGACCAAGGTTCTTAGCCCGCCGTTGCGAAAAAGAAATCCGACACCTATTGCCATCAATATTAATGGGCAGCCTGTGGAGAAGGTGGACAACTTCGTCTACCTGGGTAGCATTGTTGCCGAAAATGGTGGTACGGAGCAGGACATCGCTCGTCGTATCAACCAGGCTAAACGCGCATACGGCATGCTGTTCAAAATCTGGCAGGGCAGTTATCTCAGCATCAAGACCAAGCTGGGCCTGTTTCGCTCCCTGGTACTATCAGTGCTTTTGTATGGGAGCAGTACATGGAAAGTTTCCGTAGGAGTTACCAGAAAGCTGCAAGTTTTCGTCAACTCATGTCTTCGTCGAATTTTAAGAATTTTCTGGCCCGAAACAATATCAAATGAAGAGCTAAGTCGGCGTACGGGTCAGATGCCAATCGACGAATTGATACGCAGGCGAAAATGGCAGTGGATAGGTCACACATTGCGGAAGAGTGATAACTGCATTGCTTTGCATGCCATGAAATGGAACCCCATTTCCAACCAAGGCCGACCAAGAGGGGGTCCTCGAATCACATGGCGTCGATCTGTGGCAAAGGAGTCTCAGGTACTGGGTAAGTCTTTTGGGGAGTTGCGCCCCATTGCCCAGAACAGAGTACGATGGCGCGCAGGAGTAGTTGACGCGCTATGCCCCTAGGGGTTAAGGCAAAGTAGTAGTAGTTAAGATATATAGTATTGAATATATGTGTAAGTCAGTGTTGAGGAAAATAGTTGTATTGTACAGAAGGACATACATAACTGGTGTGCGAAATGCTCATTTACTAATAAAAAAATCCCGTCTTAGGAAAAGTTAACAAACGATTTTTTTAGTGTAATTATAGGCTTGGAAAATATCGAAGACGAAATTTTCTTGTGCTGTGAATAGTGTTTGAAAGTTTGTATGTACGAGAATATGCTGTTTTTATATATTTTTTCCCTGGCTTAAATAGAAAGGCAGATTTACGTACATTTTAAATTCTGGAAATTGCTGGTAATGTTCGAACTCGGCTACCCATTCTTCTTCAGTTTGAGGTCTAGTTTCACCCAACAGTTTCCAATGGACCATGGAAAGACCAGATTCAGTCAAACGAGTCACACCACCTAAAATAAAACCATTGCGAGACTTTTGATAAATAAATATTTACTGCGGAGTTCTTAGAACTAAACTATATTATTTCGTCATTTACAACCAACTTTACATAAACATTCGACGTTAATTTTTGTTCAAAATCCATAACAGTTCACACAATGTACACAATGCTTTACACATCAATCGCTTAAGGAGTTCGTGAAGTTGTTTCAACGACAATGTCAATCACACTGCAGACACTATAAAGTAGAAATATGTAAGCAGAAGTCGCACCTAGTATAACAGCAACGAAAACCATTCCTCCGCATCCCAATAGCCACGCTCCCACAAGCTTTTGACCTTTTTGCTGGGCGCCGGCATTTGTAGAACATACAGCCATTTGAGGTGTAATCCTTCTAGGCACCAGAATCGGATTCTGAAATGCAACATTGTTTTAATATTTTAATTACATATTTCGGGGTATTTTTAGTTTCCGGGGTGAAAAAATCGTTTTTCACTCGGATTTTTTGTCACTTATCACTCGCGTCACCCTAAGACTCTCAAATTTGCAAAAAAAAAAAAATATTTTTTTTTTAATTTTTATTTATTTTTTAATTTTTAATCTTAATTTTTTAATTTTTTTTCCTTATTTTCTTGTTATAATGATTTATACTGAGTATTTGGTGTGTTTAAAACTGATCAAAACGCTGTTGCACGCAGAGCGAGCGAAGCGAGCGTTCATGTTTGTGCGATATTGAGGGTTGCGATCCCTTAAGCGCGGAGCGAGCGTAGCGAGCGGAGCCCACGCAAGGGGATTTGCGAATATTTCAATTTTCCATGCCTCCAATATTCCAAACACTCAGTATAAATTATGAAAAAAAAAATTAAAAATAAAAAAATTAAAACTTAAAACAAAAATTAAAAATAAAAATTAAAAAAAAAATTATTTTTTTTTCAAATTCTTGATTTTTAGAGTGACGCGAGTGAAAAGTGACAAAAATCCGAGTGAAAAGTGATTCCCCCAGCCGGGGCCCCGGAAACTAAAAGGTTGCCCATATTTCTACGAACATATGGACGAGCAACTAGCGATTACCTTCACTTGATTCCTTGCCAGTAGGTTTGTCCTTCGCAGGGAAGTTGTCATGAGGTTGCGGTATAAAAGACCTTTTGTGCATAGTACCGAAGCGCGTAGTCCAGACGTCGATGGAGATATTAGCGCAGAGGACAATTTTAGTGCAGCAAACATGATGTCCAACTGAGTATGTATATGGACATAACCTGAAGCTGTTTTTTCTGATTACTTGCTTGGCTGCAGAAGTCAGTTGTTGCCTTTTGATTAATTACACACAGTATGAATTGGGGTTTTTAGGAGAACTAACACACCCGGGTAATCACCGAGATATTCCACGAAATTCTAGACCACCGGCAGATTGAGCCGAATCAGTGTTTGTCACAATCATATGATTGTCAAATTTACTTGACAGTCGGGAATTCTTGGAACATATGGAAACGAAGAATGTTTTGACATGCTCAAAGTACACTTTGTCAAAGTATGACTTGACAAGAATATGAACCATTGTGAATCACCGCTTTGCCATTTGCAAAAAACGCTGGATTTAGCATTTCTAGGGAACTTATACCAAAATACATTGTTCAGACCACCGTAAATTGAATAAAAACCACCAACAACTCACTATTTCCCTCCCCAACAACTTTTTTCTGTGAACTTGTCGATTTACAATCAATTCTTTGATGAAAAGTTGAGCACCATCCTACTTTGCTTTGATGGGACGCTAGAGACTTCAAAGCACTTTGAAAGGGGGTTGACACGTTCAAAGTAAAGGGCTATACAGAATGCACCGCACCGTCCCGTGCCTTCCCGTTACGCTTACTTCGCGAAATTGAGATGGCCACATTTCTCCGTTCCGTAACGTCAACTGACAAGTTTGAAAGTTTGATTGTTTTCGTGTTATTAATTGGAATTGTTAGCTAAGAATATAGATTTCGGGCTGTTTGATTTATTTTTAGAGCTGTATGGCCTATACGCGCAATACGGGAAACAAAAAATAAGAAGAAACATTTTCAAGGTTATGTTCCCCGTTAAATTTGACAGTTCGAAAAATTTTGGGAGAGGTTCCGTATCGTGACATCCATTCTGTGCAATTACATACAAATTCCATTGAACCTACTTTGACAGCTCTTCGGCACGGAACGGAAACGTGGCTATCTGGTCAGCCCTAAAGTAGCGTTTACACATGCCAGTAGACCGTGCAAGTACGTACATTTTACAGGCATTGCAAGTGCCTTGCAAGTAACTTGCAAGCTGTCACTTGCATATGTGTAAACACCCGTGGCTGTAAACTGCCAGGCCAGGAAACCCGCACGGTGCCTTGCAAGTAGCTGGCCTCCCGGGCCAATTGATTTCCTACTGGCATTCCAGTAGAGACTTGCGAACATATGTTTCTTGTCATTCGTAAATTTGCTGACAAGTGTACTGGCATGCCTGTGCACTGGCAAATGTAAACGAGCTGTTAATGGAAAGTGAAGACGAGCCCTTAGCGATGACGTCAGTGCAGAGTAGAAACGAGCCTGTATGACGAATCTCACACACACGACCAATGGAATTTGTTTTGTTTGTATTAGTATAGTATGTATATGAAAATAAGGTAGTAATAAAGTAGAACTCAGCGAGGACGGTTGTTTTCATCAAATATTCAACACTGAGAAGCCCAGACAGGGAAATCGAATTAACAGTGAAGCCCAGACAGGGAAATCGAACTAACAGTGGTCCGTCGAGCCGGATCGTCAGTCCGTGGAAATACTCCAGTGAAAAAAGACAGTGGTCAGCATTTGTGTTTGTGACATGGCTGACGATGATCGTCAGTATCAGACCCGTTCAAGGGCAAAGGTTGTACCAGATGTTGATTCCAGTTCATCGGAAGATGTATATGACGAAACGGCACCTGAAAAACAGTTAGCAGACAGCGAACAACAGTTTTCAACAAAAATTGGTGCGAAAACGGAGACGCCATTTCAACATTATCGGCCAGAAAGAGACGAAAACACCCAGACTGACGCGCGTGTCACCGTCTCTAAAACCATTGACACTTTGAGCACCGCATCTCTAAGTGACATGCGGAGACAGATAGACCAATTGTCAAATCAGTTGAACGCGATGGCGCAATCATGTGACAAAATCTCACCGGCTACCACAACCGACATGGCTAGGTGTTGTGATAGCATTTCGACATTTGTAGCACGTCAAGCGAAAATGGATCTTCCTAAATTCAGTGGCCACCCCGACGAATGGCCTTTGTTTGTGAGTGAATATCGGCGAACGACCGACGCTGGAAAGTTTTCACCACAAGAAAATGTTGGAAGATTGCGGGACGCGTTGCGAGGGGACGCGCTAGAATCAGTCCGATCCCTGCTTATTTCACCAGATAGTGCTGACAGGATTATTCAGATACTCGAGCGAAGATTCGGAAGACCACAATTCATTATCGAAACACTCATTGCGAAAACTAGAGCATTGCCGTCTCCAAAAGAAGACCGCCCGGAAAGCATAATTGCATTTGCTACAGGAGTGGAAAACTTAGTTGTGATGCTAGAGTTAATGGACAGACCAGAGTACTTGAATAATCCAGAGCTCGTGAAAACACTCGAACGAAAACTGCCGCCAATTCTCAGTTTGATGTGGTCAGATTATCTAGGCGAGAAAGTTGACGCACAGCAGAGTGTCAATTTGCGGATGTTTAGTAATTGGCTCGAGAGAAAATCGTACGCGGCAAGCCTGCGAATATCGTTCTGCGACAAGCCGAAGACATTGGAAATGAAGCAATCGAAATCGAAAGTGAATACGGTTGTTCAGACAACAGTAAAGTGTCGCGTTTGTGATGGTGTATGCCGAACAATTGACAAGTGTGCGATATTCATTGAAATGGACATAGACTGTCGGTGGAAAGAAGTGACAAAAAATAAACTGTGCTTTTCTTGTTTGAAACCGAATCATACTACAAGACTGTGTTCAAAGAAAAAAAGGTGTGGCAAGGACGAGTGCCAGAAATATCATCATCACCTACTTCATCCGATTAGTGATCAGTCAACAAATATCCAGTGTGATGATAAGCCTATCTCAATTGAACGATGTCACAGTGGTGCCGGTACATTCTCAACCAGATTACGTGTAGTGCCCGTATTTATTAAAAACTCGCTCAATATAATTAGAACCTTCGCGTTATTAGATCCCGGTTCAACGACGACGTTAATTAAAATGGACATGGCAGAGAAATTAGGCGTGAAAGGACCCAAGTCGCAATTGACCATACAATGGGCGAACGGTACAGTTGATTTCGATACCAATTCCGAGATCGTGACGGTCGAGATTTGTGGTACTCACAAAGGCGCGAGAACGTTTAATCTTCACAACGCTAGAACGGTGGCCAGTTTGCATTTGCCAAGACAAACTGTGGACAAGGAGAATCTAATAAAGAAGTGGCCGTATCTTCAAAACATTGACTTTGAAGGCTATGTAGACGCTATCCCGACAATCCTCATTGGCGAAGACAATGGCCTTTTGATCGTGACACGACAACTGGTGCATACGACTAGAAATTGTCCAATTGCTAGCAAGACTTGGCTTGGATGGTCTATTAGTGGAAATGACAGCGCAAATGGAAACCAGACCGCAGTTGTAAAAGTCCATTGCGCTACGCAGAAAGACGTCGAGCTTCATGAACTTGTGAAGCAATCATTCAAGTTAGACGATGCTTGTACGGGCGGAGCAATTGCGATGGAGAAGTCGCGGGAAGACAACCGAGCCATAGATATTATGGAAAAAACGACTCGTCAACTGAGTGATGGACGATGGGAGATAGGTTTACCTTGGAGAAGGCAAGACATCGTATTACCTGACAGTAAACAAGTTGCATTAACACGTCTCTATCAACTTGAAAAGAAACTCGATAAGAACCACGACTTGAAGACGACATATAACACGATCATCAAAGATCATATCGAGAAGGGTTACTTGGTTAAAACAAACCCCGATTCCTTAAAGGGAGACAGGCTATGGTACCTGCCTCATTTCGCGGTAACTAACCCAAATAAGCCCGGAAAAATTCGAATGGTGTTGGATGCTAGAGCGAAGGTGTCAGGCGTTAGTCTCAACGACGCCCTTTTGACTGGACCTGACTTACTGCAGTCCTTACCGGGAGTTTTGATGCGATTCCGAGGAGGAATACTTGGATTCATTGCCGACATTGCGGAGATGTTTCATCGAATAGCCATTCGGGATGAAGACTCATACAGCCAACTTCTTTTGTGGCGAGCAGACGACTGTAAGAGGCCTCCAGATGTGTATCGAATGACAGCGATGATATTTGGTGCTTGTTGTTCTCCAAGCAGTGCTATATTCGTTCTGAATAAAAACGCAGAGCGATTCAAAGACAAGTATCCCGATGCGACTAGAGCGATACAGAGGAACCATTACATGGATGATTATCTTGGAAGCGCAAACGATATAGACGTTGCTAAGAACTTGATTAAAAATATCATCGAAATCCATTCATCCGGCGGTTTTGAACTACGAAACTGGTGCTCATCATCCCCAGAATTGCTTGAGGACATTCCAAAGGAGCTGCAACACGCGAACAGTACTTTTAAATTTGACAAGGAAGCAGACTTGGGACGTGTTCTCGGACTAGCATGGTGTACAAGAGATGACATATTCACCTTCTCGTCCAAACTCAACATCGACAAAAATTTATTGGAAGGAAGACGCTGCCCAACGAAGCGCGAGGTTTTGAAGTTGGTTATGTCGATTTTTGACCCACTTGGGTTTGTAGCGCACTTTGTCATTGTTGGACGAATTCTGATACAAGAAATTTGGAAGAGTGGAATTGACTGGGACGACGAGCTGGAAGAAGAGCAACGTGCGATATGGTTCAATTGGATAATGGAACTCCGACAACTTGATACAGTGAGAGTTCCTCGATGTTATTCGCCAAATTTCCTGACTACCGATCACCGTGAACTGCATGTATTTGTTGACGCTAGCGAGCAGGCATATGCGGCCGTTGCCTATGTACGAATCAAATGTGACGACAGTATTCAAGTAGCTTTCGTGGCAGCTCGAGCTAAATGCTGTCCAATAAAGTATTTGACCACTCCAAAGAAGGAATTGCAAGCGGCGCAACTAGGAGCTCGACTAGCAGTGAGAATCAAATTGGAACATGACGTGACGCTCCGGAAGACATACTACTGGGGGGACTCAACTAGTGTCCTTTCATGGATCAGAGATGATGCGAAGCGATTCAAGCAATTCTACGCAAACCGACTGAGCGAAATTGCTGAAATGACCGAAACGAGCGATTGGTATTGGGTTCCAACCGGAGAAAACGTTGCCGACATTGCAACGAGAGCGACATCGAAAGAGTTTACGAGCAACAGCAGATGGTTCCGAGGTCCTGAGTTCTTGCGACAAGACGAATCGACATGGCAAAAGCGACAGCCTAACCGAAAGAAAGATGATTGCCATACTGAATGCGTATACTTGGTAGCTGAAATAGGATTACCGAAGCAGCCATATTCGTTACCCGTTGTTACACGATTTTCTTCATGGCTACGATTAATTCGTACCACAGCGTATGTCATCAGGTACGTGAAGAATTGTCGAGCAAAGAGTCGAATCCGAAAGGGTCAAGAATCAACGATCCGTACCGGAGAATTAGCTGTCATCGAACTTGAACAGGCAGAAAATATATGGATAAGACAATGCCAACGTATACATTTTGGAACCGAGCTGAGCATATTACGGAAGGGCGGTAAGCTACCAATAAGTAGTCGGCTGTACAGACTGACTCCTGAAATTGAAGAGAAAATCATTCGAATGAAGACTAGAACAACAGCCTCAGACGATCCAACACCGGCCCTGCAAGGTCCGATAATTCTGCATGGCTACGATGATTATGTATCATTGCTCGTTGCGCACTATCATCGACAAGCGCACCATGTTGGTTTCGAGATGACTTTGAATGAACTACGCCAACGTTTCTGGATTATGAAAGTGCGACCAACCTTAAAACGAATTTGCAACGAGTGTAATACATGTAAAATTAGAAGATCGAAACCAGCTAGTACGATAATGGGTCAACTGCCAAAAGCGCGATTGATGTCAGGATGCCCAGCATTTTCTTATACGGGTGTCGACTATTTTGGCCCTCTAATGGTGACTGTTGGACGACGTAAAGAGAAAAGGTATGGAGTACTTTTTACTTGCCTTACGACACGGGCCATACATATCGAATTAGCGCAAGATTTATCCACCGATTGCTGCATTCAAGCAATAACTCGATTTATATCCAGACGAGGTTGTCCGAAGGAAATGTTCTCTGACAATGGAACAAACTTCAGGGGTGCAAACAACGAACTGCGAGACTGTTTGCGTAAATTGGACGTTGAAGTCTTTCGAGCGAAACTAACAACACACAGAATCAAATGGACTTTTATTCCTCCATCCTCTCCCCATATGGGAGGAGCATGGGAACGTCTTGTGAGGTCTGTCAAAACCTCATTATTCATCGTTCTGAAGGACTCCAGCCCTCGAGAAGACACATTATCAACTTTTCTAACGCAAGTCGAACATTTGATCAATTCTCGACCACTAGTTGAGGTGTCACATCATCCAGACGACCCCGAGGCCTTAACACCGAACCATTTCCTCATCGGGAGATCTTCAATGTCAGCGCCAATAAGCGATTTTAACGACAAAGACTTAATACTTCGCCGTCAGTGGAGACATTCACAACGACTAGCGGATCATTTCTGGCATAGGTGGAGGAAGGAGTACCTTCCGACACTGCAAAAGACAACGAAGTGGTATACCCCTGGGAAGGACGTTAAAGTCGGCGATGTGGTACTGGTAGTAGACGACAACGAAATTAGGGGTAACTGGCCGAAAGGAGTTATCCAACAAGTGTACCGATCGAAGCAGGACGGGAAGATTCGAGTGGTAGACGTAAAGACGGCGAAGGGCGTTTACAAACGCCCAATAGTGAAGCTCTGCGTACTTGATTTCGGTAATGATGGATCAAGCCACATCAATACCGGGGCGGAGGATGTTAATGGAAAGTGAAGACGAGCCCTTAGCGATGACGTCAGTGCAGAGTAGAAACGAGCCTGTATGACGAATCTCACACACACGACCAATGGAATTTGTTTTGTTTGTATTAGTATAGTATGTATATGAAAATAAGGTAGTAATAAAGTAGAACTCAGCGAGGACGGTTGTTTTCATCAAATATTCAACACTGAGAAGCCCAGACAGGGAAATCGAATTAACAGTGAAGCCCAGACAGGGAAATCGAACTAACACGAGCCATAAGGCGGCTATTACACTATAAAAGTTCTTTTACAAATATCTTATTTAAAAGATATTTTCAAAGAACTTTTATAGTGTAATAGCCGCCTAAGAAAAGATTTGCGACTTGAACGTTGCTTGTTTCAAGTACTTTTCTTACAAGCTTGCACACCTTCCCCCTTAGGCGGCTAATATCATTCATAAAAGATCTTTTAAAATATAGTGCTTCAAAGATATTTGTAAAAGAACTTTTATAGTGTAATAGCCGCCTAAGTAAAGTTAAAAAAAAGTTCACTTTTGCCAAATACATATACCACTCCCTTCAAAAAACGCCGGATTTCGCTTTTCTCGGAAATTCAGCGTCAAAT
This sequence comes from Chloromyia formosa, assembly GCA_964017055.1. NCBI lineage: Eukaryota > Metazoa > Arthropoda > Insecta > Diptera > Stratiomyidae > Chloromyia > Chloromyia formosa. Next base: position 52,735,340 of record OZ024815.1, on the reverse strand, counting down.
ACTGCAGCTCTTCACGCATCGACGGGGTTTAGCAGCTCTTGGTCGTTGAAAAGCGGTCCTTTCGGGTACGAAGAATAGGCTGCCGCAGGGACACAATGTCGAACGAAGTGGTTCGTGACCACCACCAAACCTCGTCAATTTCTATAGAACGGTGGAAATGAGAAGCGACCACTACCGAACCACGTCAATTTCAATAGAACGCTGGAAATGAGAATTTTTTCCGGACGTGCGTTAACGCGGTTGCAAAGTGGTCGCGAACCGTTTGGTTCGTCGCAACCAGGTCGACAAGCTCGACATACATATTCTCATTTTCACCGTTCAATTAAGAGCGCGTTGACACGATCAAACTAAGGTTTGACAAACCACCTACTTGAACGTGTCAACCCCTTGTCAAACTGGTTTGATGTCTTGTGCTTCTGTCAAACCGTAGTTGGACGGTTCTCAACTTTTCATCAAATGCTAGTTTGTCAAATCGTAGTTTGATCATGTCAACGCGCTCTAAATTGGTAATTTGATGAAAGTTCGGTCGTTGTTGTGCGCGATCACGTGTGGCGACCATAGACACATGCAAAATGTATTGGATAGAGTTAATGAACGCGCGCGCTTTTACGCCGTCGCAAAATTTCATGAAATACAATACTGCCGCGGATCATGACAGATTCCGTTTGCATCCGCTTTATGGACGATCGGGGATTTTGACAATACATAGTGTACATTGTGGGGCAGTGAAAATGCCGCTACCGTCTTCCTTAGCTATTGCAAGCTTCATAACCAGGCGTTAAGCCCCATTTTCCTAGCTGCGGAATCCCTACATCTTGCGGAGTAGACTACTTTCAGCCTTGTTTTGCAGACTCCAGGATACTACTGCATCTCGCGGGATACTGCCTCAAAAGCAGTCTGTTCCGCAACACGGAGCGGTGTCTTGCAGCTTCGAAAATTGGAAAACAAAGATTTTGGCTGCGCGCATGTTGGCTCACGTTCGCGTGTCGCGTTCACGTGTTTTATGTCAAACGGTTTGAGTCTATGGTTTCCAACCAAAGACGCGAATCTGTCGATATGACAAATGCTCGGCTGTTGTCGTATCACCAAACTGAGTTCATTATTGTGCTTTTAAACGGATAATTAGGTAAGAATTGAGTGGCGAAACAAACGACTGGAGAGTAGTAGGATGTGCATAAGCACATATTTCATACTAAATTATTGGCGTTAACGCACAATAATGAATCCAATTTGGTGATACGACAACAGCCGAGCATTTGCCAAATTGACAGATTCGTGTCTTTGGTTGAAAACCATAGACTCACACCGTTTGACATAAAACACGTGAACGCGACACACGAACGTGTGCCAACTTGCGCGCAGCCTTTGATGCAGACAGTTCCGCAGTACGCAGCGGAGTTCCGCAGCTTGGAAACGAGGCTTTAAATCGTGAGGTTATCACTTGTAGTTTGGCCTTACCTCGGAATTATACTGTGCGCGAATTACGTCCACAAGTCGCAGTCAACGAAAATCAGCTGTTCAGCCAGTTATAGTCAAATCTCTTGTTCGCGTTCTTTTGACACATTTGAGCTGTGAAAAACTGGCTTCCTAACAAACTTGAAACACTTTTTTGAATTAAGAATATAAACACGCACTTCCAAGCGCATAACAGTAACTTACAACAAAACAAATGATCACCCACAGTTTTAAAACACATGCATATTGCCTGCATTCAGGAATCATCATCGCTCCCTGAGCGGTCCTTCCCCTCTTGAGCGCTGTGAAGTGCTACTGTCCCAATGTCTGGTGAATGCAATCGCTCCATGGAGCCGTTGCTGAGCGGCTACTTCTCCTTTTGAGCGAAAATTTTCCACGCTCCCTTGGCTTGGAGCGTGATACATTTTTGTTTTCACAATTCGCATCACAGATGGTGCGCGCATCATATGTCATTTGATTGAGTGTTTGAGTGTTTGACTGAGAAGAGAGAGAAAGAAGGAAGGATAATCCCAATCTATGTACACTAAATTCTCTGAAGCAATTCCACCTCATTCCATCCCGTGGAAATTAAACAGAGAGGCACACGCCCTCTACCCTGGAACACCCGCCCGGTCCACATATTCCAATCACTTCCAATATCACTTGGGCCAACGTGCCAAACTCACAATGGCCTTGAACATATGGTCTCCGCGCGAAACGAACGATTGTGTATAAAAATCATTTTAAAGTGAATAAAAACAATATAGTTGTGAATGATAGTGATAATAAAACAATCGATAAGAACTAGTTTCACTCATCACATAAGACAGTGAAGTGTCTTTAACAATTTAAATAAAGTGCCTTGTGAATGATTGGAAAAGCGTGTACACGCGAAAATTCAAAGGAATTTCGTTTTTCAGGTAAGAAAATAAGGTTGCGTATGCGCATTAGGATGCAGTGTATATGGCCCGCTATCAGTTTCATTCAGAATTTGAATAACACCAGCGAAATTCTGAATATGTAAACATTGTGGGCCAACCTGTCAAATGAATATCGAAAACCGGTTTGGTCGTCCATAGGCGTAGGAAAAAGGGGAGACAATTTGTTTTTGTATTTTTTTAAAGGTTTCCGAAAAATTGAATTTTGAATGCGCAATGGCTAAAGGTGGCGACACATGAACGAGCACAACCACGACCGAACTTACATCGAACCATCAATTTCATAGAACGTGCTGAAAAAAAAATTCCTTCTTTTTCCACCGTTCTATGAGATTGATGGTTCGGTGGAAGTTGGGTCGTGGTTGTGTGTGTTCATGTGTGGCTACCTTAAGAAAGAAAGAATTTTACATACGGCAGAGATTCCATTAAGGCTAAGCGCATGTTGTTCGCGCTCGCGTGCCGCGTTCGCGTATTTTATGTCAAACGGATTGAATCTTTGCTAAAATGATGCTGTGTACGTACACCATAAAAGCGTAAAGCGTAAAAGCGTCGTAAATCGTAGACTAGTTCACAATTTCACTTATTTTGCGAACCTACTGTAAGCTCCCCGATGATTCATCGGTTGGTATTTTTTATAAGACGATGTGAAACAAGAGTTCAGTTATTCACTTTAATATTAACGGGTGGTAAAAACATGTGGGAAACGGTAAATAATTAAGTGCAGGCCCAACATACTTATCGTCAGCTCTAAATTTAAGTATTGAACGCATTTGGTATTTGTTGTTTATAAATTTTCTAAATCAATTTTATATGCTGCCCCCAATATAATTTTTCAACATTTCAACGACGCCAATTGCAGAAAGCAATCCGTTCCCTTTATACTTCCCCCTATAAATACTAATGGCTCACTTGAGTAAAATTGCTTCAACTCTCTCTTCCTTATTTTCTATCTTCTCAGTGTATTACATACATGTTTTCTGCTTGTCGTTGTTATTAAATTGGATTGATAAACACATTACACAATTTTTTCATATCAATAATCACAATTAATGTGTTTGCAAAACTATCAATTTCAAATTTCGCGCCAAGCCCCCAATAAAATTGTACATAAGTTCAACGACGTCAATGGTACATTCCAGGCCATTCCCTTCGCACTTCGCCTTATTCCAAAATTACTTCAATTCTCTCGGCAAATTTCCCTTCCTTCTTTCTCTCTCTTCATAGGTGTTTGACAACACAACGTCCTGCGTGTTATTTTACGGGAATTTTGCAGCAAAATTACAATTAAAAGGTGAGTGGTGTTTCAATTAATTGTATATTTGTATAACCCGGCCAAACCAAACAATTTAAACAGACAGCCGTTAGCCGTTTGTTAGACATTTGCCATGTCAGCTGATTGTCTCAAATTCGATATGTAGCCGGTGTATTCACAAAACAGATGTGTGACGGTTGCGACAGAGAGCAGTCGCTCCGTGTGACATGGAGGGGAGATGTCGCTACGTAGCTGATCAATGTTTTGTGAATGAGCCCATTGTGAATTGATATTTCGCGGCTCGTTGATTGCGACAAAGTTGAACTCGTCTCAACTTTTGCGACGTGAGCGACGTGTTGTTCGCGCACAGTATACTTATCGCCATATGAAATACATTGAGTGGTATGCATAAAGTGAGTCGAGTGGAGTAAAGCTGAGTTGACAGAATTCCACTCAATTTTCACTATGGAGCGGAGAGTAGTTTTATGCATACAACTTTTTCACTCGATTCACCGAACATAGCAGACTCAGGAATGTCCTCAATAGACTTCACTCTTGAGTATATCCTCATTATTATGCATACCACCCATTGGTTCAACTTTATTTGACAGCAGAAGCCGCGTTGTTCGCGCATACTATAATTCAGCCATTAAGGCCGGTTGGCATGTTCAAAATACACTTTTCCAAAGTTTGACTTGGAAAGAATATCCACCATTGTGAATTGCCATTTTGTCATTTGCAAAAAACGCCGGATATAGCATTTCCGGGGAATTCATACCAAAACGCATTATTCAGCCCACCAAATAATGAATAAAAATCATTTACCATGATTTTCTTAATGGAAAATTGAGTACAATCCTATAGGTACTTCGCTTTGATAGGACGCTGAAGATTTCAAAGCACTCAAATTAACCTCAAAGTTGGTTGTCAACGTACTTTGCCAAAGTGTGCTTTGAACGTGTCAACCGGCCTTTAACGAAATCTTCTGTAACAAGAATTTGTGGAACGTAGCTTTGATACGTGGTAATTCCCTGTGGAAGCCATCTACGGACATTTTTTTGTGGTCCAACTCAAGCCGAAATGGGGGAAATGGAACAAGCAAACAGCTGATTAGTCGTCTATTGCAGCTCTTAGACATATTTCAGGATCAAAGTATTTTTGTTTTTTTTTCTTTGTTGTTCGCGGTTATATTTACCCGAGAACGCAACAGCACAATGCATCCTCTTCTTGTCCTTGTAACGTGGCAGTGCTTAGTTGTGAGTACATCCTTTCAGTTCCCTTTATTTCAGTTGTTAAATGTGAAGTTGTTTTGGTTTCTAGTAAGTGTGAATGTCCTTTAGCTACATATGATATCCAATACATAACGAACTCGACAGAATTACAAGGCTACATTGTGTTTGTGAATAACGCTCTGATTGCGTAAACTATTAGAGTTTGAAGGGTGCAAGGTAAACGATCAGCCCCAGAGGAAAATGTTCAAATTCTCCAAGTTGGTCTCTGAAATCTGCAAAGGGATCAAACTGGAAGAACTTTATCAATGCCAGTACGCCCGTTACAAACTTCTTGGATATCCAGTGGAAGCATCTTCAACGAAAACGACGAAAAAGCGCAAGTCGAACAAGCAAAAGACGACAAGTAAAAAGAAATTTGCAGCAATGGAACCGGGCACATCAGCGGATGTACAAAATGAGTTGAGATCTAGGTTCTCGCGAAGTCCTTCGAATTCTCGGGTAGATCGTGTTCTATGACACTTAATAACTTAACCGCTGGATCTTTCTTTTTATTTTTTATTTCAGAATTCAAATGGACAGTACGTGCAACTCGATAGGCGATTCGAGAATGTTCATTTCTCGCCTAAAACTGAGGACCGCGCTGAGGGAGCTAACGGTCAACAATTTGTATTTATGTCCTACAATATTTTGGCACAAGATTTGCTGAATTCCCATTCTCAATTGTACAAATGGAGCAAGTCACTGCATCTAGGATGGAATTTCAGACTCGAGAAATTGTCCGCAGAAATTTTAAGCATACGTCCCGATATTTTATGCTTGCAAGAGGTACAACAGGATCATATTCCTCAAATTAAGAATGCGTTGAAGAGTGGAGGAACGAATTATGGTTTCATATACAAAAAGAAAACGGGCTTTCAATCGGACGGATGTGCTATACTGTATAATATGGACATGTTTGACTTGCTTGAAAGACACTCGGTGGAGTATTATCAACCAGAAATAAAGGTGTGTATTTTGCGAATAGAGTATAACATCATAAATTCTTCTTAATAGACGTATTGTATTCGATATTTGCAACTAAACTCGTCTCAAATCTTATCAAATTACGAATTCTGCGATGTGGGTGACGTTGGTGCTGGCTGAGCGATGAGTGTAACATCGATAAGCGATAACATCTGCAGTTCAATTCCGATGATTTATTGATTGATTTTGTTTTTGTCCCGCGATGTTTGGGTCTAAAACGATGCGCAAACTCTCGTCGAGACGATTGGCAGGCAAAGCCTGTAACCCCAGCGTAGTCCAGGCTAGGAAGTCAGCAAAAGCATGATTAGGGAAAAAATCGTGTAGTTTTGAAATTTGGCACAATTGCTGGAAACAGTGCCCTGAATATGTGGTCAAAAGTCCCCGATGATAGTGGGCCGGAAGTGTAGGCGAGAGGCGATCAAAGGGCCTTTTTCCAGTTTTCCTTGATTATTTTCAAAACTAAGAATTCTACAAAAAAAAAAAAAAAATGTCCCAAGGCCGAGTCAAAGTACATAAATTCCCTACAAAATGATATATCATACCCTCGACTCTCAAATGGTGTATTAGACTCTAGACCAGGGGTCGGCAACCTATTCAGGGAAGTGGGCCACTTTCAAAATGAATATATTTAGGCGGACCGCAGTGCAGTGAAAGCAGACAGAAACTCCGTTGCTAACACCACGCCGGACAAGCGTCGCTACGAAAGCGATGGCCGACGTTATTAAATACAGCAATAAATAACCGTAGACAAGTCATTTAGAACGCTCCCCTGCTGTGCCGAATACCTAGTATGATTCCTTGTATTTTGTGCGATTTTTAACTAGAACAAAATTTTACGATTTCTAAAAATCGGGGGGCAAAGACCCCTTCCATAGTCCTCCGCGTGGGCGCCCCCTGGAACGGCTAACCAAGCCAACCGAGTTTTGCACTGCAAAACATTTGGTAGAGGCACATAACGATGATCATCCTGAATGGCCAATAACACCAGTGCGTCTCAGGAAATAGGCGAACGGTGGAGTTGCAACATAGTTGCGAGAACACCAACACGTCACACCTAGCTGAAATCAAAATCATCAAAAGAACGCGCAATTAAAAACACCATTGGAGAGCTTCCTCTGCGCTATATAAAAAAAATAGCTCCCGGCGACTCTTAGGACACCTAAGGAAGCAACCCTTCCCCTAAGATAGGGTATGTGGGCTTATAACCTGCGTAGCTGAAATAAATTTACACTCGAAACATTAAACGAGCCTCGGATACCACGGACTGATTCACCGGCAACGACTTTTGGCTATAAACAACGGACCACGATCGGTTTTTGGAACATTCGAACGATGTGGGGCGAGTGCAATAGTGCGAGGCTCACTGAAGTCGAACGGGAAATGACCGCATATAACATCGATATACTAGGACTAAGCGAAACAAGATGGCCTGGATCGGAATCGACTTTATCACCAATCTCCCAAACAGTACTGCTCTACTCTGGAAATGAAGACGATACGTCACCTCGAATGACAGGCGTCGGAATCCTGTTGACTAGGGAGGCACGCCTATCTCTAATCATTACAGCCAGATTTAAATCCAGGGTAAGAAACCTCACAATAATTCAGTGCTACGCCCCGACAGAACCAGCAGATCAATCAGTTAAAGACGCATTCTATCACCGACTCGGCGACACCTTCGACAAGGCTCCCAAAGGTGACATAAAGATTATTATGGGGGATCTCAATGCCAAAGTCGGGTCTGACAATCTTGGTTTGGAACACTTAATGGGCAATCATGGTCTAGGCAACAGGAACCAAAATGGCGAGATGTTCGTGGATTTTTGCAACTCTCGTCAGCTCGTCATCGGCGGTACTTTGTTCAAGCACAAACGATGCCATTTAACAACCTGGGTTTCTCCGGATGGCAGAACAGAGAACCAGATTGACCATATAGCCATTTCCAAGACATGGAGGAACTGTCTCTTAGACGTCAGGTCGAAGCGGGGTGCTGATATTGGCAGCGATCACCAACTTGTTGTCGCAAAAGTAGGCTTACGAACGGCAGCGATCTATCGCCCTCAAAATGCAAGAATCTTGCCACGTTTTAATGTGCAAAAGCTTAAAGATCCATCTATAAGACGTGTTTATTCCACCGCCTTGCACGAAAGAGCTAGTGCACCACCATCTTATGAGACCCCTACATTTGATGATAGATGTAACGTCGCTAAGGACTCATTTATTTCGTGCGGTGAAACTTTTGCGGGGAGATTGGAGCGCGGTAGAAGGTAATTCATTAGTGACTCTACATGGTCTCTAATCACGGCACGCAAGAGAATTAAAGAGCAAATCAACTCAGCCACTGACGACGCAGTCAAAGACCAACTTAGAGCTGAATACCGTTCTCTTCAGAAAGGCGTGCAAAGAAGCGTAAGACGGAACAAACGAAACAACATCAATGCATTAGCGGAGAAGGCAGAGGAAGCGGCTTACCGTGGTGACAGTGGAACCCTTTACAAACTTATCAAGCCATTAACTGGCAAATCTTTTACAGCTGAACATCCCGTGAAAGATAAAGACGGATCCCTACTGATCACTGATGAAGACCAACTGCGACGGTGGAGAGAGCACTTCATTGAGGTCCTCAACAACACCTTTGGACAATTTGAACTCATCTGCACTAGAAGTAGAAAATACTTCATAGATATCAGCCCCCCATCTAAATAGGAATTAACTGTGGCTATTAAATCGATGGATGCGGGTAAAGCCCCGGGGATAGATGGAATTCCGGTGGAATTCTTTAAAGCGAATATCAACGCTATTGCGGATATTCTTCTCCCCCTTATCCAAGAGTGTTGGGAAACCGAAACTCTCCCTAAAGAATGGAAGAAGGGCGTCATTATTAAGATCCCGAAGAAAGGTAACCTGTAGGATTGTAATAATTGGCGTGGAATTTGCCTCCTCCCCGCAGTCTCCAAACTGATGGCAAAAATAGTCTTAAACCGGATCAAGCAAACAGTTGACCGCACACTGAACGATGAACAGGCTGGTTTTCGCGAGGGCTTTTCATGTAGCGACCACATCAACACCCTCCGAATTATTATTGAACAATCCGCAGAGTGGAGATACCCATTACATCTCATGTTCATCGATTTCGAGAAGGCGTTTGACAGCGTTGACCGGGAATACATCTGGAAGGCTTTACATAGGAGAGGTATACCAGATAAAATCATACCCATCATCAAGGAGTCCTATAGCGGAGCCCAATGTCACGTCTTACACAAGGGTAAGCTTTCAGATCCCTTCGAGGCTGTATTTTGTCACCTATATTGTTTTTGATTGCCATTAACGAAAGTGGCAATGCGGGGCTTAAAACCAATGCTGCCAAAACTAAGTACTTGAGCTTGGATCCAGGAAGACAGAGCGAAATTTGTGTTTCGGGGCAGACGGTGGAAAAAGTGGACAATTTTTGCTACCTCGGAAGCGTAGTTACAGCAGATGGTGGAGCGGATGCTGATGTACAGTCTCGCATCAATAAGGCTCGGGCAGCTTTTTTCAGTTTAACTCCTTTCTGGCAAAATAACAACATCTCCAGACGTACCAAACTCAGGATCTTCGAAACCAATATAAAATCTGTGCTTCTTTATGGCTGTTCAACTTGGAAGGTGACCAGGGCGATAACAACTAGATTGCAAACTTTCCTGAACCAGTGTCTACGGCGCATCCTGCACATACGCTGGCCGGAGGTCATTTCTAACGACGACCTCCTGTTCATTACTGGCCAGGACAGAATAGGCACCTCTATAAAAAGGCGAAAGTGGCAATGGATAGGTCACACACTCCGAAAGGGGCCGGAAAACATTGCTAAACAGGCCCTCGATTGGAACCCACAGGGAACCGATGCAAGTCGCCGCGTTGGACGACTTAGAAACACCTGGAGAAGATCAGTTGAAGCCGAGGGTATGTCATTAGGCAAATCGTGGAGACAATTGAAGGCGATGGCGGCGAACAGGACGAGGTGGAAAATCGGCGTGGTTAATGCCCTATGCCCCACAAGGGGTTGACAGGACCCAGAGAGAGAGAGAAAAATCGAAAAGACAACCTCGCATACCAAAGACTGAGTATCTTTGCTGTCCTTTCTCAGATCCAGAGAGACCGATACCAGATATCTACATTAAAGGAGAGCAGTTGAAGTTCTGTACAAGGTTCCAATACCTGGGCTCGATGGCCAACAAAGAAGCTACCTGCGATGACGACATCAAACATCGCATCAGTGTCGGTTGGATGAAGTGGCGAGAAAACTCTGGAGTTTTCTGCGACAAGAAAATGCCACGAAAGCTTAAGGGCAAGTTGTACAAAACGGTCGTTCGTCCCGCACTCATGTATGCGTCTGAATGCTGGACTATGTACAAGACATATGAAAGCAAAATGACTGCGACCGAGATGAAAATGCTACGGATGTCAGCCGGTGTGACCAAAAAGGATCATATCAAAAGCACCTACATCCGAGGCAGCTTGCTCATTGAGCAACCGATCACTGAAAAGCGCGAAGATCGTCGTATGGATTGGTATTGCCATGTTCTAAGGCGTCCGCCTGAGAACCCTGTCATGAAGGCACTATCAAAGAATGTTCCATTTGCTGGACCCAAACGCCAAGGCAGACGGAAACACACATGGATCGATCAGATGAAAAAGCAACAACAACGCGTTAAGGTCTAGACACACAGTGCCCGTACCAGGGCAGCGCCGTAGTCGCCCGTATATCGGGCACATGACCGTACATTGCAAGCGAAACCACACAGTACCCGTACCGAGACCAACCGTGTGTTTCCCATGTGTCCCCGATTCTCGCGATTTTTCCTAGCGACTTTAATTGCATGCAATGCAAACGTGTGTCTATCTATTCAACAGTACATTTTCTTGCCGTATGATGGCTACGCAACAACCCACCCGGCGGCGGCTGCTCCGTGTTCGGCTCTGTGTGTGTATCCAATTTCTTTCCGTACCGCACCGTGAGCGAGAAAAATTAAACCAAACTAAACGGGCACGGTCCGCCCCGTGACGTGCAGGTGACTGTCTGTTGTCCGTGTGGGTAGTGTGGACCAGCAGACTGTTTTATATGGTACAATTCGCTTACCGTAGATTGCCAGTATACGGGCGACTACGGCGCTGCCCTGGTACGGACACTGTGTGTCTAGACCTTTAATCTTGGCGATGATACGATCCAAGACCGTGTTGCCTGCAGAAGGAAGCTGAGATTATACCGCCAGAATGGGCGAAGTGCCAACACCACAGGCAGAGCAACGCGAAGCCTCAGAGTGGTATGAAAGGGCAAGGAAGAAGAAGAAAAAAACGATTTTCGAATTTTGTAGCATACCCTGGCGAAAATCTTGTAGGAAACGAAAAATTTGCGGGAGTAACTGAAATGATAATCTGAAGCGCTGACGAGAATCTGTAGGAAGAACTGACGAACAAATAATCTGAAGTGCTGGCGATAACCTTCAGTTTTTCCTATAGCTTCTTGTCTGCGCTGAAAATTATTGTCAGTTATTCCTAAAAGATTCTCGTTAATCTTTTTAATGGAAATATCGTCAGTTAAACTGATAGTAAATAGGCATCTTGTGACATTTTTACGAAAAGAAATGGAGTGTTTCCCAGAAAACTCAATTCTCGGCGGCCAAGGTTCGACGTCGGACTGTCGCGCCACGATGATGATGAGAAAACTCGTTTAAAGTTGCTAAACTGTGTGCTTAAACCCTCAAAATCAATAGTGTACCGCATAAATGCAGGTGAAAGTGGGATTAAACTCTTAAAGCCTCAACGTGAATAATGGGAGGCTCCGATCTTGAGGAGGAAGTGAACAAAATTAGTAAATAGTAATTAGCTTGATTTCATTAGGCGAGTTACTAACTACTAGCTACAATTACAATATTTACTAAAATAGTTATCAGTAAACTCCCCCAATATAATTAAGCTAACTAGCAGGTAGTTCAGCTTGTTCGAGAACATTTCACTATTTGCTGGTCTTTGAGCGACCTACCAAATAAACTAATTGTGTGTAATCATATGTAGTAAAATCGCAGTGAATACCCCGCTAGCTCATGTTGTATCTTTAAAATATCGATGCAAATGATTGGTGCTAATGCCACCTTCTGCTAGTTGGCTACTGAGCCAGTTTTGTGTTATTACGACAACAGCGCTAGCTAACTTGTCAGCCTCTAGTTAGTGAACTCGGCTAAGGTAATGGAGCCTCTCTCTTTCTTTTCTAGTATAACTGACGCTCCCACAAGTTCATGTTCATTTCAAACAGACAGACTGATTCTTTTGAAGATCACTTCAGTGTAACAAAATGGAAATTCGTTTTGTTTCTTCGCACTGATACTTGTGGCAGTATCCTGAATCAAATACCATTTAAATCAGGAATCTGCACTTAAGTGAATTTATTTACGATGACGCCTGCCACCTTATTGTAACATCCAGACATCAGACAGATGTGTATGCCAGCAACTTGCACTATCCGAAATCTTTTTATGCTAACGAAACGTCAACTATGCCTTGGATAAGGACTGACTTAACGGTTACGACTTTTGGCTATCGTACAATGACAAAGATTGGATTCTGGAATGTGCGTACTCTCCTGGACAATGGATCAGAAGGTCCCCAGAATGCACGATTTCTTCAATTAGAGAGTGAATTTCTGAGGTACAAATTAAATATCTTAGGAGTTAGTGAGATAAGATGGTGGAACAGCGGAGAATTCATCTCTCCAACGGGCAGCACTGTAATGTTGTACTCCGGTAAAGCTACCGGTAGTCGTCGTGAGTCAGGTGTGGGGCTCCTTTTAACCAGAGCCGCGCGAAACTGTCTGTTATCCTGGGAACCGGTCTCTGACAGGGTCTTGACCGCCAGGTTCCGGACCAAAATGAGGAACATCTCAATAATACAATGTTATGCCCCTACTGAACCCGACAATGTCTTGGCAAAAGACTCCTTCTACGAAGAACTAAACGCCGTTCAGAGCAGAACACCTAAAGGTGACATTATAATGGTTATGGGTGATTTGAATGCGAAAGTTGGCGCTGATAACTATGGGCTCAGACATGTGATGGGGAGACACGGTCTTGGTGATCGTAATGACAACGGTGAAAGATTTGTAGAGTTCTGCAACTTTCACAGTCTCTTCATCGGTGGTACTATGTTTGAGCATAAGGACCACCACAAAATCAGTTGGTCCTCTGTTGATCGGCGCAGAACACAAAATCAGATCGACCATTTTGCCATTAGTAAAAGATTCAAGAGTTGCCTCCTGGACGTGCGAAACAAGAAGGGTGCCGATATTGGGATGGGAAGAGACCATTATCTTATGATCGCTAATGTTCGATTGCGTATTGCAGCCGTGCGCCGCCCCAGCGACGAAAGATCCAGGCCCCGCAAATTCAACACCGCTCGACTAAAAAATCCAGCTGTCTTACAACAATATAATGACCATCTTGCGCAAAAAGCGGCTGAGATAACTAGTCACCCAGATAGTGACATAAACGAAAACTGGGATGCCATAAAAAATGCGTACATTGATAGCGCAAATACCATCCTTGGCCCAAACCCGGATTGCCGGAATAAGCCCTGGATGTCCGACGCTTCATGGCAGCGGATTGTTGAAAGAAAGGAGCTGAAAGTTCGTTTGGCTGCAGCATCAGACGACAATCGAAGCAGCATCGAACTCCTTTACCGTCAGAAAGCTCGAGAAGTTCAGCGTAGTGTGCGACGCGATAAAAGAGTTTATGCCAATTCTCTTTTAGCGTCAGCAGAAGAAGCCGCTAGAAGTAACTTAAACGCCGTATACGGTGTCATCAAGGAGTTTACAGGTGGTCGTAACTCCTGCCAACATCCGGTGAAAAATAGTGATGGAAAGCTACTTATCTTGGAAGAAGATCAAATGAGGCGGTGGAAAGAACACTTCGCCGCGGTCTTGAACCGTGTAACCTCTGGTGAAGTTCCCCCTCATATAGATAATTTAGCTAACCATCAAAATGTGCGTATACGGTCCACTGCCCCGACTAAAGAGGAAATAGTCACTGCAATTATTGCACTAAAACGAGGAAAGGCCGCCGGACTTGACGGCATCCCTGCCGAACTTTATCAAGCAGCGCCAAGCGTAACTGCCGATTTGCTGCACCCACTTGTTGATAAAGCGTGGAATACAGAGACCTTTCCCACTGAGTGGAAGGAAGGTTTGATCATCAAACTTCCAAAGAAGGGTAGCCTCACAGACTGTAATAATTGGAGAGGCATATGTGTGCTTCCTGCCGTTGCCAAGATAATAGCTAAAATCGTCCTGGAAAGACTAAAGGCCCACTTAGAAAGCACAATTGATGAAGAGCAGGCTGGCTTTCGATCCGGATTCTCCTGTGTCGATCACATTAACACCTTGCGAATCATCATCGAGCAATGCGCTGAATACGATTCTCCGCTTCACTTGCTTTTCATCGATTTCGAAAAGGCTTTCGATAGTGTGAACCGGGATTCTATATGGGCGGCCTTGCGCAGGAGAGGCATCCCTGAGAAGCTTGTGGCTATTATTAAGGCAACCTATGACGGCGCGAAATGTCGCGTTCTGCATAAAGGTAAGGTGTCGGGGGACTTTGAGATTCGCAGTGGAGTTCGGCAGGGGTGCATCCTCTCACCGATCCTATTCCTCATTGTGATCGGCGATGTGTTGCATGCAGCCCTATCCGGACTCGACAGAGGAATTCAATGGACTTTGACATCTTATCTACAACATCTTGACTACGCTGACGACATATGCCTACTCTCCCACAAAATCATGGATCTGTCCGCAATGGCGTTAGATCTCGAGAGGGAGGCAAGCAAGGTTGGGCTAAAGATTAATACCAACAAGACCAAGGTTCTTAGCCCGCCGTTGCGAAAAAGAAATCCGACACCTATTGCCATCAATATTAATGGGCAGCCTGTGGAGAAGGTGGACAACTTCGTCTACCTGGGTAGCATTGTTGCCGAAAATGGTGGTACGGAGCAGGACATCGCTCGTCGTATCAACCAGGCTAAACGCGCATACGGCATGCTGTCCAAAATCTGGCAGGGCAGTTATCTCAGCATTAAGACCAAGCTGGGCCTGTTTCGCTCCCTGGTACTATCAGTGCTTTTGTATGGGAGCAGTACATGGAAAGTTTCCGTAGGAGTTACCAGAAAGCTGCAAGTTTTCGTCAACTCATGTCTTCGTCGAATTTTAAGAATTTTCTGGCCCGAAACAATATCAAATGAAGAGCTAAGTCGGCGTACGGGTCAGATGCCAATCGACGAATTGATACGCAGGCGAAAATGGCAGTGGATAGGTCACACATTGCGGAAGAGTGATAACTGCATTGCTATGCATGCCATGAAATGGAACCCCATTTCCAACCAAGGCCGACCAAGAGGGGGTCCTCGAATCACATGGCGTCGATCTGTGGCAAAGGAGTGTCAGGCACTGGGTAAGTCTTTTGGGGAGTTGCGCCCCATTGCCCAGAACAGAGTACGATGGCGCGCAGGAGTAGTTGACGCGCTATGCCCCGCTAGGGGTTAAGGCAAAGTAGTATTCTTTGGTGCTTTTGATAACGTCAGCGACCACACGAGTGGACTTTTGGACTTTATGAGCAAATTACGTGACTGTCCTCTTTTTTTTGGCTACAGGCACAAGTAGACCTACTGGCTTTTCCTTATGCAACCAATAAGTGCTGTTTGAGGTTATGTATTGTATTATAACTGTAAGCAAATCCTTTGGTTTTTTCCTTTATGTCTACGAGTATTATGAACTTCACTTATTTCTAAAACTTTCAATAGTTCACTTGTGTGCGTCCACAGCGTGTTCACGTTTTGCAGATCCTAACTTAAAGGACATGCTTCGTTATTGGCTAGCGGGCCGCACAAAAATCTATGAAGTGTGGGCGTCCCCTGGAACGCCAGTAATCATTGACCATTGCTAACCAAGTCAAGCCGCCAATAATGATTGCGATGATTTGGTTGAGGTTAACATTCCCCCTATGGTGTGAGTAATGCCCGTACTACATTATGCGGGACTCGCCGAACCACGAGCCAAGTGGATAACACATTGTGCACACCCAAGCACTGTGCGTCTCTCCTGTCTAGTGATTCACCGGGTGAATACGAGTGCTTGCTCGGCATTCGTTGCATTGGATGAATTTCGTTCACAAGTAGGTGCTTGGATGTGCACAACGTGTTATCCACTTGGCTCGCGACTCGGCGAGTCCCGTATAATGTGGTACGGGCATAAGAATAATACCACGGCCTTTGCCGACCTGTCGTAGAAACCGGCAAACAAAAGGCAGGATGTGTATGCCAGCAGCTTGCATTATCCGAAATATTCTATATGCTAACGAAACGTGAACTATGCCTCGGATAAGTACTCACTCAACGGTTACGACTACTATCGTACAATGACAAAGATTGGGTTCTGCAATGTGCGTACTCTCCTGGACAAGGGATCAGAAGGTCTGCAGAACGCCGGATTTCAATTAGAGAGTGAATTTCTGCCGTATAAATTAAACATCTTAGGAGTTAGTGAGATAAGATGGTGGAACAGCGGAGAATTTATCTCTCTACGGGTAGCATTGTAATGTTGTACTCCAGTAGAGCTACCGTTAGTGGTCGTGGGTCAGGTGTGGTGCTCCTTTTAACCAGAGCCGTACGATCTCTTATCCTGGGATCCGGTCTCCGATAGAATCATGACCGCCAGGCTCCGGACCAAAATGAGGAACATCTCAATAACACAATGTTATGCTCCAACTGAACCCGACAATATCTTTGCGAAAGACCCCTACGAACAACTAAACGCCGTTCAAAGCAGAACACCTAAAGGTGGCATTATAATGGTTATGGGTGGTTTGAATGCAAAAGTTGGCGCTGATAATTATGGGGCTCAGGCATGTAATGGGGAGACACGGTCTTGGGGATTGTAACGACAACGGTGAAAGATTTGTAGAGTTCTCCAACTTTCACAGTCTCTTCATCGGTGGTACTATGTTTGAACATAAGGGCCATCCAGGCGGCGCAAATTCAACGCTGCTCGACTAGGTAATCCAGCTGTCCTACAACAATATAACGACCATCTTGCGCAAAAAGTAGCTAAGATAATTAGTCACCCAGATAGTGACATAAATGAAAACTGGGATACCATAAAAAATGCGAACATTGACAGCGCAGATACAATACAATCCTTGGCCCAAACCCGGATTGCCGGAATAAGCCCTGGATGTCCGACGCTTCATGGCAGCGGATTGTTGAAAGAAAGGAGATGAAAGTTCGTTTGGCTGCAGCATCCGACTACAATCGAAGCAGCACCGAACTCGTTTACCATCACAAAGCTCGAGAAGTTCAGCGTAGTGTACGACGCGATATAAAAGATTATGCGAATTCTCTTCTGGCCTTAGCAGAAGAAGTCCCGACAAGCAACAACTTAAACGCCATATACGGTGGCCTCGGGCTGTCGCGCCACGATGATGATGATGACGGTGTCATCAAGGAGTTTACAGGTGGTCGTAACTCCTGCCAACATCCGATGAAGAATTTTGATATAAAGCTACTTATCTTGGAGGAAGATCAAATGAGGAGGTGGAAAGAACACGTCGCCACGGTCTTAAACCGTGTAACCTCTGCTGAAGTTCTCCCTCATATAGATAATTTAGCTAACCATCAAAATGTGGTCCACTGCCCCGACTAAAAATAAATTACAATTATTGCACTAAAACGAGGAAAGGCCGTCGGACTCGACGGTATCTCTGCCGAACTATCTAGCAGCGCCAAACGTAACTGCCGAGTTGCGGCACCCACTTGTTGATAAAGCGTAGAATACAGAGACCTTTCCCACTGAGTGGAAGGAAGGTTTGATCATCAAACTTCCGAAGAAGGGTAGACTAATAATTGGAGAGCCATTTGTGTACTTCTGTGACTAAAGGCTGACTTAGAAAGCACGATTGACGAAGAGTAGGCTGGATTTCGATCCGGATTCTCCTGTGTCGACCACATTAACAACTTGCGAATCATCATCAAACAATGCGCTGGGTTCGATTCTCCGCTTCACTGCTTTTCATCGATTTCGAGAAGGCTTTCAGTAGTCTGAACCGGGATTCTATATGGGCGGCTTTGCGCAGGAGAGGCATCCCTGAGCAGCTTGTGGCTATTATTAAGGCAACCTATGACGGTGCGAATTGTCGCGTTTTGCATAAAGGTAAGGTGTCGTGGAACTTTGAGATTCGCAGTGGAGTTCGGCAGGGGTGCATCCTCTCACCGATCCTATTCCTCATAGTGGTCGGCGATGTGTTGGATGCAGCCCTATCTAGACTAGACAGCCTAAGGCCTATGCATCTAGTGCTTAAGTTAGATTTTAAGGTCAACATAATTGTATTATGTAAGCTCTTATAGTAATAATAATAATCTACAACATCTTGACTACGCTGACGACATATGCCTACTCTCCCACAAAATCATGGATCTGTCCGCAATGGTGTTCGATTTTGAGAGGGAGGCGAGCAAGGTTGGGTTAAAGATTAATACTAACAAGACCAAGGCTCGTAGCCCGCCATCGCTCCCTAGTAGTGTCTGTGCTTTTGTATGGGAGCAGTACATGGAAAGTTTCCATAAGAGTTACCAGAAAGCTGCAATTTTCTGACCCGAAACAATATCCAATGACGAGCTTAGTCGGCGTACGGGTCAGATGCCAATCGACGAATTGATACGAAGGTGGAAATGGTAGTGGATAGGCCACGCATTGCAGAAGGATGATAACTGCATTACTTTACATGCCATGAAAGAAGGAAAGAACAATACCCAAAACACATTTTCATGCCGCTGCTGCTGCCATGCTTCTGCGGGTAATAAAATTCCCGCATTAGTGAGCTAAAAAAGTAGTTTAATACCTTGGGGCTACATCCTTAATGGCACATCGTTTGTAACTTTTATCTTGATCGCATTTCTCAGGCCGGCCGCACGTAGCCAGGGCAGCCGCACATGGCATTGTTGTTGTAAGATGTAATTTTGATATTTGTTACAACAACAATGTCACGGTTGCCTTGCCTGCGACGCAATGTGCAGTCGGCCTTAAGATTCACCGAACCCATACATTTTCATAGGAACGGTGGGAATGAGAATAATTTTTTTTCCGCACGTTCTATGAATTTGTTGTGGTTTGTCCGAACTAAAAAATAGTTCGGCTCGATAGTGTATGGCAAGCTTTAAACATAAGAATTCATTTATATAAAATGTTTCAAATTATGTACATATGAATTAATCACAGATTTGCATTTCAATCATTTACAGTATTTGGATCGTATGAATGTGGGTGTTATAGCAAAGTTATGTCTCAAAGCACAGCCATCGTCGTGCTTTATAACATCCACTACGCATTTGCTATACAATCCGCGAAGACAAGATGTACGACTAGCTCAAATACAGTTACTTCTAGCCGAATTGGATCAAATATCGTTCAATGGATTCGATACTGACGGCAAAGTTCGGCGACATCCCATCATCCTATCCGGCGACTTCAATTTGAAGCCTCATTCGGCGCCCTATAATCTAATTACTTCGGGAAATCTAGCCTACAGTAATCTAACAGAACGGTCGTTAGAGCCTGCCCCCCATAAAAACGCCCCATTAACTGGCAACCAATTTTTACCTCCCCACCTAGGAATAAACGACAATTGTCAACATTACGACGTAGTTCGTAGAAATTACCGAGGACAAGCATGGGTAAGTTACTTCCACAGTGAAACATACTTTTGACTTGCATTGTATACATTCAAATTTTCAATAGATTCAAAACACCGATAAAAATCGTTCACTTGACGATAGTGGGACGAATAATCAAGAAACGAGCAGTGCCAGCAACGATCCACATAATGTATTTTCCACCGGCGAACTTAAGCATTCGCTAAATCTTGTATCCGTTTATGATCACACTCACAGGGATGAAGCTACAACGTATCAGGAGGAATGGACCACGGTGGATTACATCTTTTATAGTCAGCTATTTAGTCCATGCACGACGTCTCAGTGTGATGGCTTTTTGAAGTTATTGGCACGAAGTGCGCTCCCTTCAAAGAAACACTGCTACAAAACAAATCTCGTCATACCAAATGAATATATAGGATCGGATCATTTATCATTAGCAGCAAAATTCTATTTTCAGGGGTCGCAAAGCGATGAAAAAGAAAGTGGAATTGGAACAAAGTTGTAATATGAACAGAAAAGAAAGTTTGTAAGTGAATTGCTAAAATATGGAACGAGTCCATTTGTTTTATTTTAATTTGTGATCTATTAGATGTGAAATAATTTTCATTGAATTCATGTATGTTAAATGTTTTATTTTCGTGGAATCTATATGAGGAGCCCAGATGCAAAACTCTCTAATTACCTTTTTTTGAGTTAACTGTACAGAATTGCTCAAGTTTATGACCGGGTTTATTGATATTGCACATTATCCCCCCTCTCCCCCCACACACTTTTGTAGAATTTCCACTCAAAAACATCAATTTGTTTCTAAACTCCGAATTATGTTCGTATGTTCTGTTGCAAAACTGCTCAATAGCATGACCTATATCGTTGTTTTGAAAACTTCGTAATTATTGTATTTTGTGTTTTTTTTTTTGAAAAATTCGCTATTTTTATAACTTAGAACTTATAAAGATATAGGGTATATTATTTTTGTTTCCACATAAATATGTAACACCCTAAAGGAATCTCCGGAAGTATATCTCAATTGCCCTAACCTCTTGTGGGGCATAGCGCGTCAACTGTTCCATGTGACCCAGTTGACGTTTCGACGGCATAAATTGGTTTCGGAGAATGCAGTTGCCAGCATACACCTCCTGCACATCCATGGCCACGAACGTCGTCGTGGACGAGATTCGAACCCGAAACGCTGGTAGTCAAACATGAGACTGATGCCTCAACACACTGTGCTACGGGTCGCCCCATGGCAATTTATATACATATGTTTATAAATGATCAGGCCTCATGAGTCGATTAAGCCATGTCTGCCTATATGCAGTAGCGGCCCGTCACAGTGGGCAAGGTGGGCACTGCCCACCCTATCAATTACTAAACATCATCCTATCAGTTACTAAACATCACCCTATAAATTACTAAACGTATTGTGTCAACACATATTGAAAATTTGCACAACATTATTGCTTTATTAAACTCCCATTGATAAGTACATACATATTAATCACCTGAAAATAGCTCATCACTGTATCGTGCGTACGTACAACGTAAAAAGCTCTGAAACACTACCATACAGTGCATTGCACACAACAACCCTTTGCGTGCTGAACTATCTTCCAACCAACAGATATTGTTTCGTCTTTTCCCCACCATCGTATTGCGTTCCATGTTCCAACAATCCTCCAACTCCCACGAAATTTGTATGTACTCGTATACAAAACGCATGGTGAGTTCAACCTGGGCAGAAGCGCTCTTTGCCCGGTTGAGATATGCAATTATGTCAATAATCGCTAACATGCGATCGTTCGTTTGTATGGGATTCACGCGTGCAATAGCATTGGAATAGAATCCTCATATTGGGCTAGTCCGACCCGTATCACGATATAATGGATAAAAGACTTAGTCTATGGCATGATACAATCAATAGCATGCGTTTTGTTGTATCATGACCTGTACACTACTGTTTGCAGTGCATGTGCATGCTTTCATGACACCATGTATGTGTTAATGACTTTCGCTTATTTCTAGTTAATGGTGGTGTAGTGCTGTAGATGCATGTTTGCTTTTAACGGGTTTCTAAATAGTTCAAATTTGGGTGTATCTTACGTACCAGTTGGTTTTGCATGCGTTTTAAAATTTTTTAGTAGTGTATTAATTCTCTTTTTTCCTCGTGAAGTGATCAATTGGGAAACGCATTTATTTAATTTGGTAAATACTTTTTTTTATATTATAATGGCCGAAACTCGGACGGATGATATTCGGCAAGCGGTAAGAAGTAATCAAGATATCGTCGCCTTTTTATTAAAAAATAATTTTTCGTCATTATCGTATGATGATAAAATGTTTGTTCGGGAATTGAAGCCCTGCCCGACAATGAAAAATCTTTCAGTTAGAAATCGTGATAATAATAGAAATTTTAAAATCATTTGGTATGAAAAGTGTGAATGGCTTTGCGGTAGTGAACAAATTAATAAATTGTATTGTTGGAATTGTCTCCTTTTTAATGACAAATCCAATACGCCATGGAATTCAAGCGGTTACAATGATTTAAAACATATTGGCGAATCTATTAAAAAACACGGAAATTCTGAGCATCATATATATTCCTCGCTAAAAGCCAAACTTTTTGGAAAACAAGACATCAAAGCTTCCATCAGTTCAGGTTACCGTGAGAGTATTATGAGGCATAATAAACTTGTTGCAGACAACCGATCTAAAATATGATAACCCGGTTAATAGATATGGTTATTTATTTAGCGACTCAGGAGCAAGCTTTCAGAGGTCACGATGAATCACAAAATTCTTCTAACCAAGGCAATTTTCGAGAATTAACGAATCTTCTTTCCAAATATGATAGCAACTTCAAGGAATTTTTAGATGAGTCTTCAGTGTTCAGCGGGGTTTCAAAAACTATTCAAAACGATCTAATTCAAAGCATAACTACAATTTTAAGGAACTTTATATTTTCCGAAATTAAAAATGCCTCTTACTATTCATGGCAAATTGATGAGACTACTGATGCAAAATGTTTGTCCCAGTTATCAGTTATTTTTCGTTACGTTACTGAAAAAGGTTATGCGGTTGAAAGGTTTATGGGTTTTTTCAATGTATCGGAGGGGAAGAAAGCTGAAGACCTTTATCAGTTATTGACTGAAACATTTAAGGATTTTGATATCGCTGCCAAACTAGTGGGACAGACTTATGATGGGGCTTCAGTGATGTCGGGAGACCTGAATGGCTTGCAAAAAAAAGTTAAGGACGTTGCCCCTCAGGCATTATTTATTCATTGCTATGCACATAGACTAAATTTAATTTTACAGGATGCCGCTTGTAAAATAAAAGAATGCCGAATTTTTTTCGCGAACGTATCTGGTTTAGCGGCATTTTTCTCCAATTCAACAAAACGGACTAGTATATTAGATAAAGTTTGTGGAAGACGGCTTCCCCGTTGTAGTAACACTAGATGGAATTTTAAGTCGCGGTCAATAGAAATAATTCTGAGACATAAAAATGAACTGCTGGAAGCTTTCGACTTGTTTTTAGAAGATGAGGACTTCGCCCGTGATAAGGAGACAATTAGAGATTCAGTAGGGTTTAAAAATATTTTAACAGATTTCTCGTTTTTGTTTTTATTAAAGACTTTTAATCTTCTCTATCAACAAACAGATTTAATATTTATATAATACTATATACAATCTCGTAGTTCAGATATCATTTATTGCAAATACCGAATCAGCAACTTATTATCTACATTAAGAAAGTATAGGGAAGATAGCACGTTTTTTGATGAAATTTTCAACGAAACGTGTAATAATATTGGACAACCATCGAAAAAACGTAAAACAGACCATGATGGCATGTCGAATTCCGCGACATATTTTAAAAGGGTGTACTTTGAAATATTGGATTTAGTTATTTCTCAGATAAACAATAGATTTGCCGATTTTGAAAAATTAAACTTCGTCGAATTAATTAATTTGGACAACACCAAAAGTTTCCAAAATACTTTTCCCCAAGAACTACTGGAATCTTTAATACAGTCTTATCCAAACATGTTTGACAAAGGCAAATTAAAAAGCGAATTATCTGTATGGTACTCTGATCTTGACATATTTGGAAATGATAGAAAATGTTCGGACATTTTAAAATTTATTAAAAATAATAATTTAGAAAAGGATGTATCAGAAATATATAAATTGCTGTGTTTAATTGTTTCACTACCTGCTACTTCCACTTCGGTTGAACGGAGTTTCTCAACATTAAAGCGTATAAAAACTTACGTGAGAAATTCCATGAGTCAAACACGTTTAACGGATTTAAGTTCAATTTCAATTGAAAAAGATTTAATAAAAGCTCTACAAAGTGATAAAGATTTTAAATTTTATGATAAAGTCATTGATCACTTCGCAGTAATGAAGAGTAGGCGAATAGAGCTACTTTACAAGCATGTGGAATAATATTTTTTTTTTGCTTATATTCATTTTTGTGCAATTTAGTATTTAAATAACTCAAAATTTTATATTTATTAGCTAGTTTGTATTTATAAATATGAATTTATTTATTTATTATTTTATTATTTGTTTTTAATTCCCGTGGTAGCCTGTATTCCTTCAACCTTTACTCCGTGCTCCCTAGTTCCCTTTCCCATGGCAAGAGAGCTCTAGACCTCCTCGTTGGTTCTTGCTGGACAGTGCATAAATAATATAAAAAAATTTGGATTTACTTATTGTTTATTGCTTGACAAGAAGACAATTATTTTATTCATGATTTTTATTTTAATGTTCAAATAACTTGAACTGCACAGACTGACATAGAGCACAATTAAAATTAACTTCTTTTGTGCATTAATAAAACTGGGGCCCTATCAAGTAATTCGACTCGAATCAAATTTATTTCGAAAGGATGAAAATGGTACCATGTACATAACTCGAAAACGAATTTCCTCATTTCAATAATCATCTAGTATTCGATATAAAATGTGCAATTCGAAGCGAATTCTCGCTGTCGCCACGAATTCGTGTCGCCTTGGTGTGAACAACTCCATAAGACGCCATATAAACAAATTTGCGAATCCGCCGGCTGTGAATAAATCGCGTTGGTTTGAGGGATGCATTAATTGGGAAATTCGTTCAGAGTACCATTTCCATCCATTCGAAAGCAATTCGACTCAAATCGAATTACATGATAGGACCACGAATTTCTGCCCACCCGGCCTCACAAGGCACGAGCCGCCATATGTCGCTGTCTGTTCATCTGTCAGTCTTTCTGTCCGTTCGCACGATAATTTTCGATAGAATGAAGCTAGCGCTTGAAATTTTGGTCAAATGTTTGTAGTAGGATCTAGTTCGTTGGTATTGAAAATGGGGCCAATGAAACGCCTCCCTCCTCTACATATGTAAAATAATTAAATGTATCTATAACTTCCGATAGAATAAACTATAAAAGCTTAACTTTGGTAGATGATTGTAAAGGGCCATATTGGACTCTCTTGTAAAAATCAGATCGATCAATTGGAAACCAAGAGTACTCGCCCTACAAAATGTTCCACATTAACTTACTTTTCATTTTTTTTTTAACTCGTGAGCAAATTAACGTAGAGAGCATTTTTTTTTACATGTGAATAATAATCAGATAAGAAGTTGATTCAGTTTTAGAAAAACCTGCATGTTTGGAGAAAAGGAACGCCCACTTCCCCTACAAATGTCAAAAAATAAAATGTGTCTGTAACTAAAAAAAATAAAAGGAAGCCACCAAGTTGAACATTTAATCGAATGCTGGTAGTAGGATCCTGTTTGTTGGTATTTAAATGGACGAAATCAAAGGCGACCAAAGGACGTTACTGAGTGAGTTGGTTATACTTGTAGTTTGAGAATGAATAAGATGCAACTAAATGATTGGCTATCTTCCATATAAAGTTGTTGCAAAAAGAGCTCACTCGCGACAAAATGACGTTAACCTTGTAACGGACGGTTTAGTGGGCATCCGAAGATGCCCGTGGGGACGGAGCCTAAGGTAGCATATGACCGTGTAGGTCGGGCTATGCTATCTGGCGAAGAAAAAGGTCCCTCAACGAGCTAAGCAGCGGCCTATGCTTGCTGTAGCTCAGTTCGGGAGATGTGGGCGGGGTTTTCGCCGCTCGTTGCCCTGTCCTTTACGTATTAACAAAAATTCATAGGCCTGGGGAAGACAACACAAACAGGGGAGGTAAAAATGGGGAATAAAAAAAATAGTCGATAAGGATGAAATGGTTGACGGACGGATCAGACGCCCACACGGTCGCACCTGGGTCCGGGTGTAATGGGACCCTCGGCCTCTGGCTTCGTACCACCAACAGATCACTACTCATCAGGGGCTGCTTCGATCTGCTGGTGGGAGCAGCGCTACCAGACCATAATATGGTTCGTTACAGGTGGTTCATTACAACCTTCTCAACAAAGATTCGGTCATCGTAGCTTCATCGGTTAACTTCTGCTGAAACTGACCATGTAACAGACACTTTTAATGCAATATGGCCTTACCCTATTCGTAGTTTCGGCGTCGCCACTAGGTCTACCTAGGTCTAGATTATATATGCTCCGGACTCGTGTCTCGTTTTCTTGTTTTTTTTTGTAAACTGAATATTTTTCGTGATATTTTGCGAATGAATAAATTTTATGTTGGTTGCAAAACTATGTCCTTTTGATAGCTATTTCATCAAAACTTTGTTATTTTGAAGTGTAGTTGCAAAACTTCCTTATTTAAAATTTTGTTTCGCTCTGTAGCAATATTGAAGTATTTTTCATGAACGAAATTTTTTGTTCAAACTCATACTCTAACGATCTAACCCAACAAGGAAAAAATATATAACAATATGTAATGTAAAACTCGTTTATTTATTTTTTGCGATTCCTGCAAAATTACTAAAACTGTAATTAGAGAGTTTTGCAACTAGGCTCCTCATATGTATTCTAGGGTTGTTATCGTTTTTGCAGCATAATTCAAAATCAAATGACAGTGATTCACTTTTAAAACGAATCGATATGTATTTTTTTACAAATAAAGAAGACGCTTTTGTTAATTTAAAATGTTTGAATACTCTACACACAATTTAAATTTGGCTACGCTCATGTCGCACTGGAGGAGCTAAGACAATTATTAGTAGTAGTCTTAGAGCTCGTGCAGACGGCAAACTTTTTAGTTCGCACAAAAACTGAATAATTTAGTCAGAAAAATAGAACACACGGTGGTTTATGAGACTGCGCACACAGCGATTACTAAATTGTTTAGTTTGCTGTGTGCGCGGTCTCATAAACCACCGTGTATTCTATTTTTCTGATTAAACTATTCAGTTTTACTGCGAACTAAAAAGTTTGCCGTCTGCGCGGGCTCTTAATTGTCCGTTGTTGTGGTAGCGATGCTTCAAATACGGCAGTTCTTTTTACATCGTGGGGGTTTGGTAGCTCTTGGCCGTTGAAAAACGGGTCGTTCCGGTACGAAGAACCGGTTGCCGCAGGAACGCTTAATTGTCCGTGATGGTGACCAATTGTAGTGTGCTTTACCGCTGTAGCGTATAGAGCGTTCATTTAGCGAGCGAGCCCATACACTATTGACGAGTATTGGTCAAAGACGCGAACCACTACGCGTGGCCCAGTCAACTAGGAATGTACCAAAACGGGTCCTAACTATCCTTTGCCCCGGGTACTCGCCGACGTTGAGAAGATATCACTCCTGCGCAACATGACATCAATCCACGCGATAGTGTGGTAATTATGTATATCCCTGAGTCCAAGGGCTCTTGATATCCTGTCATAGCCGGTGTTATCGAAAGCACACGTACTGTGTATGTTAAAAGTTCGTCTTGCTATTCCCACGATCGTTGCACATTGTTTGCAATTAGCGATCAAGCCGTAGGGCACGAAGCACTATTTGTGTGTATTGTTTGCAATCTGGCGAAGTAAAAGGCCCCTCAACGAGCAAAGCAGCGGTCTATGCTTGCAGTAGCTCAGTTCGGGAGACGTGGACGGGGTTTTCACCGCTCGTTGCCCCTGTCCTTTATGTATTAACAAAAATTCATAGGCCAGGGAAGACAACACAAACATGGGAGGCTAAAATGGGGAATAATAAACAAAATGAAGCGATAAGAATGGAATGGTTGGCGGACGGCGCAGATGTCCTCGCGCTCGCATCGGGGTCCGGGTGTAATGGGACCGACAAATGACTACTCATCAGGTGCTGCCGTCGATCTGTCGGTGGAAGCGGCACTACCAGAATATGGTTTATTGCAGAATCTAGCTGTTTCAATGGGGTTTTCCCACAACGACCTAGGAGTAAGCTGTGTGGGTGCAGCTGGGCACGTAAAAATGTGGTTTACGTCGTGAGGTGTTCCGTTGCAGGCTGGATAGGTATTTTGGACGTTTTCATTAATACGGGATAGATATGAGTTGAGGCGTGAACACCAACCTGATCGAAGTTGGGCAAGTGACGTCCTGGTGGCTCTAGGAAACCTCTTCTCTTCAAGTGATATGTATGGCCGGTGGTTGCGCCAAGACTATTGTATGTGGTTTTAATCCCATAATTGATGAATGCATCTTTTGTTGATGAAGTAATACGATGGCAGATTTGTAGGCAGTATCATCGAAAGGATTCCTTTTGTATCCCTGGACACTGCGCTCAAGGTCACGCAGATCACGCCTAACATGTCTTGGTGGCGGAGTCTTGTCCATAAGATGGATGTTAAGGTGTTCCCTTCATAACTATTCGCAAGGAGCTTCTTGTGGTCTTTGACAGGCAACGTCTTTGTTTCTTGGTGTAGGTGGTCTTAGGAAGACATCCGGTGACATCCAGTTACAGCGCGGAGAGCGGCATTTTGACAAGTTTGAATGTGCTTCCACTGTGTGTCATATAAGTGGTGTGGACCACCCAGGAGTTGGCAACAGATCTTTCGACTGCTTTGTATGTGACCAGTAGCGTTTCCTTGTCTTTTCCCCATTACTGATGGAATGTAGATGTTGACGATTTTAATCTTTGCATTACCATTACCATTACCGGTAGCGCATTGTGTTGAAGCATCAGTCTCATGTTTGACTACCGGCGTTTCGGGTTCGAATCCCGTCCACGACGACGTTCGTGGCCATGGATGTGCAGGAGGTGCATGCTAGCAACTGCATTCTCCGCAACCAGTTTATGCCAACGAAACGTCAACTGGGCCACATGGAACAGTTGACGCGCTATGCCCCACAAGGGGTTAGGGCAATTGAGAGACATTACCAGATTGAACGGCTATTGCCTGCAGCTCAAGGATGTCGTTATCGGCCACAAACAAAGCTAGTTCGTGGTATTGTACTCAGGGCCGTTGAGAGAAAATCCGGGCCCGGTACTCAACTTTTGTAGGGGCCCATACATATATGGCGACCGGTAGCTCAATGAACAAAAAAAAAGGTCAAAGCGTAGTTTTTTTTTGGGCTCATATATGGCGACCGGTAGCTCAGTGCGTCAGAGTGGTATGAAAGGGCAAGAAGCAAAAAAAAAGCTCAGTGCGTAGATACGTTTTTCTTTTGTCTCTTTTTTTTCCAATTTTTCAAATTTTCGGGCCCCCGAGAAAAACACGGGCCCGGGGCGTTTCGCCCCTTCCGCCCTCCACTCGACGGCCCTGATTTGTACTGACTCTCTTGGACTTTAGGGACGAATTGGAGTTCAGTTTGTTTCGTCTTTTGAATTGCACTAATCATAATCCGATGTCTATCAATAACTGCTATCACTTCGGCAATCTTGTTTTGTAGTCCATTGCAGTTAAGGTGGACTAGCGAGAGGATATTATATTTTGCAACTACTGGTGCCGGAGTTACATAGCTTGTGCTGTATCGATACTGCTTGATGAGTGATGTTCACCGGAGTTGTTGGGGACAGCTGCGCGACCGTAATGGTAATCGTAGGTGTAGCTGGGACTGCAGAATTGATAGGGTTTGAAGACTGTTGTCCATGATTTCTATACCGGGAAGCTGTGTAATGGGCGGTTTGGTGGGCAGCCAAAGATGCCCATGGGGACGGAGCCTAAGGTAGCATAATGACCGCGAAGGCCGGGCCGGGCCGTGCCATCTGACAAACAAAAAGGTAATGGTAATGAGCTAAGCAGCGGTCTATGCTTGCTGTAGTTGAGTTCGGGAGACGTGGGCGCGGTTTTTACCGCTCTTTGCCTCTGTCCCTTACGTATTAAAAATGAATTCATAGGCCTGGGGAAGGCAACACAAACATGAGAGGTAAAAATGGTGAATAAAAAAAATGAGGCGATAAAGATGGAATGGTTGGCGTGCGGCTCACTTGCCCTCGCGCTCGCGTCGGGGTCTAGATGTAAAGGGGACCTTCGACCTCTGGTTTCGTACCACCGACAGATTATTATCAGGTGCTGCCATCGATCTGCCGGTGGAAGCTGCACAACCAGACCAGAACATGGTTCATTACAGAGAGTTTATTCTTCCCGCTTTGTATGATGGCCATAGGGTCCTAGAAGTGCCGCCTGCTGTCAGCGCATTCCATCTATTGCTAGTCTGGTAGATAGAGTCGATCTTTCCCTACAGCAATTAGCAGACTCGTGAAAGGCAATTTAGTGTTAGGGTTTTGTTATGTAATCTTAATAATGACAAGATACCGGCTACTCACCCTAAAGGTAGACACTGCGACCAAAGGAGGTTTATTGTGCCATAGCCTATTTTTTATTATTCGAGCAAGAGACCTGGAGGTGCATGCTGGCAACTGCATTCTCCGAAACCAATTTATGCCGTCGAAACATCAACTGGGCCACATGGAACAGTTGACGCGCTATGCCCCACAAGGGGTTCGGCCAATTGAGAAACAGAAGCAAGAGACCTTCCACCACTGGTACGAAGGTTAGTATATCTTTTGTAGGAGTTTCCTGATAACGTTAGGGCACGTGATGAACTGTCCGAGGAACGGATACCTCGCAGGCGCAATCGCTGGGTATACACATTAAATGTCACATGAGGACTCAACGCCCTCCAAGCAGAGACGACACTCCGTCTCGTCAGACAAACCCATCTTGTTCAGATTTTACCCAGTGATGGCCCGATAGGTAGCCTACAAGTAGTCTAAGGTCGGCTCTACTCATGTGGGTTGTATTTTTGTAGTTAAAGGGTCTCATTAACTCGTTTAATTGCCGCAGTCCTGGAAGGTTGTTCCAGTAGTGCTGGCGTGCCCTTTTAGACCAGTTCGCTATGATTGTCCTCGCTAAAGCTAAGCTAAGACCATAATAGGGTTCCGACCCGAGAAAATTTGATGATGAGCCTTGCTTTGCAACTTCATCCACCGATTCGTTTTCCTCAATGCCTTGGTGACCTGGCATCCAGTAAGGGTTCTGTAACCCTACTGCTAATTTAATTTTTGAAACACCAACAAGAGTTCTCTAAACGCCAGCAACTCCGCTGTGAGTTTAGGATCGAATTTAGGATATCTGGCGTTGGCAGTAGCCAACGTGACAGCATTTACCAGCGTTTTACATGCTGCTAAGGACCACCCAAAATGGCGCTGACATTCGAATCTTCTGTATCTATCTGATCCGCCCTGCGGGTGCCAACAAAGCCTTGGGCGTATGGGCCGGCCGGTAGCTCAGTGCGTAGAGGCATCAGTCTCATGTCTGACTACATGCGTTTCGGGTTCGAATCCCGTCCACGACGACGTTCGTGGCCATGGATGTTTGTGTTGTCTTTTCCCTGTGGTGCAGAGCGTTGTAATAAGACACAGCATCGCCCTACTTGCCACAGGTAGGCGGCTAAATGGGGGAGCAGGAGGTGCATGCTGGCAACTGCATTCTCCGAAACCAGTTTATGCCAACGAAACGTCAACTGGGCCACATGGAACAGTTGACGCACTATGCCCCACATGGGGTTAGGGCAATTGAGTATTATTCGTGATTCGCCAAGTCACGATGCAAAATTTCGTCAAAATAAAAACTGAATTGAATTGCTGGGTTGTGATTTACGCCATTTCCGTAGTGCTCTATAAACACCAATTTTCGATTCTAGGCTGATGAAATTTTTTTCAGAATTGCTGGACAGGAGAGAGGCAAGATGCTTGCTTCTCTAAATGATTTTAAAAGAGGACTTCTAACAATTATGCAATTTTACAGGAGAAGAAAAAAAACTGTAGGACATATTATAAATAGCATCAAAATTCAGAAGACGTCAAATGTATTGCGCAGTAAAAAATGAACCTACTTATCATTTGCAAGTAAATACAAATGCAATTTCGACGCTATTTATAACAACAGTTTTTATCCTCCTCCTGTAAAATTAAAAAATTGTTAGAAGTCCCCTTTTAAAATCAAACGATTCATTAGGGTTTTCTATGAAGAAGTCCCGTTATAACATCATACGGACAATTTTCTGCTCTACTACAACATGGTTCTTAATTGCAGAAGTTCCGATTTAACACCGAACGATGCATTCACCTTCAGCGAATAGAAATGACACAAAAATAAATATCAGCCAAATCTGCAGAAGTCCCCCTTTAAAATCAACCGGTTCAAATAACGGTCAAACACATTATAGTAAACAATATTTTATTATAAAAATTAAACATAAAATAAATACAAAACAGTCTAATTTTTTACATACTTCCCTTTTCACATATTTTTTTTATCGACAGCATCGGTAGACCCATGCCACTATAATTTAGTTTCATGTCGCCACGGCATCATACCGTGCTTATTAGCGCCGTACACTTTCAGTCGACTTTGACGTACCGGAAAGATATTATTATTCAAATTGCTCTCGACACCGTTGATTAGATCCAAATTATTCACGGCTACATCGTTGGGGTGTATATGATTGTTCGGAGAATTGCTACAAATCGATGGGTTGATGGGCGATGAGAGGAAATTATTACGATTATTTCTTAGCTGATGAGAATTATTAGTTGGCGGTGAAATGGGATTATTTGTTGCAGGTTGTGAATGATTGTGATAGTTGTTGGGAATTTTTCGCGAACTCTGTTGGTGCTGTTGCAATCGCATTCGACACTGTGATGTGTCCGAATGTCGCTCCGATTCGTTGTCGTCCGCACTATCGACGTCACCTAAAATAATGGCAATGTTTGGTGAATTTAAAGTTATAACATAAAAACAGTCTTTCATTACTTTGGGCTTAAAACGAATAATACTCGGATTGGAGCATTTCTATCATACTTGACCGGGCGAAGTATAGTGGTTCGCGTCTTTGACCAATAACGGTTTGTAATTTGAGTGGATTTCTCACTCCCCGCGTGTGGGCTTCGCACGCTTGTGCGACTGGCGAGCGAGCGGTTGCTACCCTCAGTATACCGCCTTAGAACGCTCGCTCTATATCCCACAGCGGTAAACCCACTGTTAGCCAAGGCGCGAATCACGATGCGTCGCCCGGTGAAATAGAAATATACCGCCGGATTAATACTTACCATCACTGCTATTTGTGCTCGTTATAAAATGTTCGTTTTTATTCAATTTGCGAATTTTGTTTCTGCGATAGTATTTGAATTCTCGTGGTAGTGTGTATGACCTTGGCAATGATACCTGCGAATTTATGATTTGAATAGTACATATAAGCTTATAACATTTTAAAATACAAAACAATACCTGACTATCTATATCGGAAGGAGCGTGGTTTCCATTGCGTTCAGCAATAATACTTTCGTCAGCCGCCGACACATCTAAATTCTCATCACCACTACTAAACGCTTGGTTTCTGTCCGATTCTTGAATTCTGCAAAACACAAAACAATTGAAAGCTCAATTTGTATTTTCGAGATCATTTCAAAAATGTTCACATACCTATAGGCGGCTTCTCGTCCAACCCAATCGTAATAGACCCGTGAATTGTCCAGATAGTGAGGTGCCAAGAGAACTTCCGGTGTTTTTGCTCTTTGCATTTGACGTTGCGTCAGTTTATTTGCTACAGTGCTTTGGTTTTGTGATTGTATTACAACCGAAGGAGTGGGCGGAGTGGATTTGCTGTCTAGCTTTGATCGTGGTGGCGGTATAACGTTGTATGGGAATGGTAGACTTTCCGCCCCCGGATTAGCATTCTCCGTACTACTGCTATACGTTCCCGATATTTGTCGCGGATGATTGATTTCGAGAAAAATATTTTGGTGATTCAAGTGATCGAACATTGCGTTTCGAACTGGACTGTTTGTGACGTTACGTTGATTCAGCGGATTCACCTGATTCGAAACGACATTGCGATAGCTGTCGGTGAAGGGATTCCGCAGTCCGTTGTGTGGCATTTTAGTGCGAGGTAGTACTTGACGTGTCAGCGAGTTATTTTCAGCGCCCGAAACTTGAGACGACGGAATTGGCGAGATGTCTCTAACGCCCGGCTGTTCCAGCGCCGGAATATTGATTCCGCTTAATCCGAACGATGAATATAGTTGGTCAAATTGTGTAGTAAATTTATTTAAATTGTTGATTTCATCCAGATTGTTGAACCGTTTATCTAAATCCATATTAGTCGTTGCACACCATTCAATCGGATCCAAATTGATGTGTTTTTTAGCTCGCGGTATTGGCTGTCGCGGCAATGAGGTCCGGCCGTCATCGCCCGAGCCCAGCGTATTTGTTGTCGGACCACCTAGTTTACCCTGCTTGATTTCTTCCTCGATGATTTTCAGCTCGGCCAACTGTTTCTGCTTTTTCTCTTGGAGTTTTTGGTGAATATTTACCCGCGAGCCAACACTACCTTCGTTCTCGCTGGATTGCGACTGTGAGAGGGGACGCCGCCAAAAAGGTATCGGCATTGGACCATTAATTGTGGGCGATTCAGAATTTATTGGCGATGTGAATCCGCCCAGTGTGGGAGGAGGAATGAAAGTGGTCGGTTTTTTCTTTTTTCGTTTAGTTGCTCCGCTGAAAGTAAAAAGACGCATAAATAAATTTGTAATTCATTTTAAATCGGAGTAGGTAGGTAGTAAAGGGCTGCCGTATATAATACAGCACACTTAGACCAGGAGCCGGAGCTTCCTCGCATGTTCCCCGATGACACAATGACCAGTAATGATTCCTACCACGAGCCTAATATGAGGCTTTTTAACAGACAACAGTTTAGAAGTGCGGTCTATGTTCAATGATGGCCATAATTGCTTTGCATTGTGGCTGGTGCTACCACTTAGCCATCTCGAGTTAATCTTGTCTATTGCTGTTGTAGTTAGACTATTTTTACAGCTGGAGATGGGCATGGCAAGACCCCGACATATCTGAAGAGTTACGTCAGTTAAACCGTTCCGGGCACGCTCGTTAGCCCTGCAGTTACCAGCGAAGCCGCTGTGGCCCGGTATCTCTCAATTGCCCTAACCCCCGTGTGGGGCATAGCGCGTCAACTGTTCCGTGTGGCCCAGTTGACGTTTCTCCGGCATAAACTGGTTTCGGAGAATTTAGTTGCCAGCATGCACCTCCTGCACATCCATGGCCACGAACGTCGTCGTGGACGGGATTCGAATCCGAAACGACGATAGGCAAACATGAGACTGATGCCTCAACACACTGCGCTACTGGTGGGCCGGTATCCAGCATATTATGTTATAGAGTCTCCCCATCTCCGTAGGGCAAGATTGACATTTCTTCATGGTTTTTGATGAGACTCGATAAGATTCGAGGGAATTTACTGCAGTTTGGCTGTCAGTATAAATTGTGATATCTGTTGCTGCTATAGTCTTGCGGCCCAGCCACAAAACTGCTTCTTTAATCGCCACCGCCTGGAACATACTACAGTAGCTTAGGAGGCGGAGCGACAGGTTCAGGTTAAGCCCCTCGGAGAAGATTCCAGCCCCTATCCCATCCTCGGTCTTGGAGCCATCTGTATAGTTACATAACGAGTTAGTGCAAGTCGGATCGGAATTGAGAACGTATAATTTTTGCTGATCGTGATTGTGATTTGCTGTGCAGTGGTCCGTTAACGATGGTATGTCCATATTTTTTAGTATTGATGAGTGACCGGTGTATGATATTGCCCAGCAACCTGCCTGGCGGAGTTGAGCGGAGGGCGCCGCTAATAGTCAAAGGAGCCGCTCTTTGTACCTTTCCCAACAATGTGAGATTCGACTCTGTTCGTAGGGCCAAACTATTATACTACCCCATGCAGAAGTATCGGGCGTAAGACCGACACATAAAACCAGTGGAGTATTTTTGGTTGCAGACCTCATGTCTTTCCTATAGCCTTCCTGCAGCAGTATAGTGCTACGTTTGCTTTATTGACCCGTTCCTGAACGTTCGGCCTCGGACAGGAGGTTCTACGGGAGGAATTTGATGTTTTCTCGAGAATAGCACAAGCTTAGTTTTGCTTGGCTTGACACCCACCCCGCAGTCCTTAGCCTAGTTAGCTAAGACATTGAGAGCAGTCTGCGTTACCTCACTAAGGGTGCTTAAGAATTCACCTGAGACGGCAATCGAGATGTCATCCGCATAAGCAGTTCCCGCACCCCATCCCCTCCTGGTTCAAAAGCAATCTGTTGACCGCTATGATCCATATCAGGGGAGGGAGCACACCACCTTGCGGAGTTCCCCTACATACACTCCTGCATTCAGAGGATACGACCAATTTGGAGGAAATAACCCTAGATATTAACATCAGATTAATTAGCCCAACCGGGTTCGCATCCACGTTAAGCCATGAGAGTGCACTAGTGATCGCCTTAGGATAGACGTTATTGAAGGCCCCCTCAATATCCAGAAAGGTGGCCATAGTATAAGGATTTTTCAATGTGACTAACAAGTGAGTGTAAAGCCGTATCCACCGATCTTCCCTTACAGTAGGCATGCTGTGAAGCCGAGAGCAATTGTTCTGGTATGGTACTACGTAGGCGGAACTCAATTAGTTTCTCAAACATCTTGAGCAGGGTAGAGGACAAACTAATAGGTCTGAGATCCTTCGGGCGTTCCTGCGGCAGCCGGTTCTTCGTACCGGAACGACCCGTTTTTCAACGGCCAAGAGCTGCCAAGCCCCCTCGATGCAAGAAGAACTGCAGTATTCGAAGCATCGCTACCACAACACAGATCCTTCGGGAGCGCGTGCGAACTTTTCCCCGCTTTTGGGATGAAAATGACCTTGACTTCCATCCACATAAGAAGAGGAATACAGACCAATTCCAGACATGCCTTGAATATGCATTCTAACCAAGGGACAACAAGATCCGCCGTATGTTGTATATCTGCCGGGATAATCCCATCTGGTCCAGCAGACTTAAAGATCTCGAAGCTGGATATAGCCCAAAGAACCTTCTCCCTAGAAATAATGTGATCTGATCACTGACGAACTATCCGGAAGGTGTGTATCCAGCAGAATTTTGAGTATTTCCTCGCTAGAGCCCGTCCAGGACCGATCTGGTTTTCGAATATAGCTGGGCATTGATGGGTTAGTTGACAGGATTTTCCGGAGTCTAGAGGCCTCACTTGATCCGTCGATACGCTCGCAAAATTGCCGCCATGAGTTACGTTTAGCCTTCTTTAGCTCCTTTTTGTACACGCTGATTTGTCTTTTATACGAATCCCAATCCGAATTCGTCCTGGAACTTTCTGCTACGTTAAATTTATGTCTACACAACGTTCTACAGGCAGACAGCTCTTTGGACCACCATGCAGATTTTTGTTTCCCTTTTGGTCTCCTGACGGGGCATGATCTTGTCGTGGCCTGAGTCAGCGCGTTTGTTAAGGTACTCACCATGTTGTCTAGTTCATGCTGCTGCTGAACGGGTGATGAACGGGTGGCTCCGGTGCGTAGAACGAGCTGCCGTGGGAGCGCCGCGTGGTGTTGTTTTCTATTAGACATAGGACGAGTAAAATATTCTTGAAAACCGAAGGGGGCCAGTTCTACGCATCGCAGAGACCTGTTTTACAACGGCCAAGAGCTGCCAAACCCATTAAATGCAAGAAGGGAAATGTGTCAGTGTGTTACATGCTTGTGTAATTTTTTATGTTTATTAGGAGCAACACATCTCGGTGCAACTGCCCTCGATACGACTTCTCTGCGACGGTATTGAAAGTAACCCTGGTCCATGGATCTTTTGCGTATGCAATAGATAGCTGCATCCCAATGTCAGCGAAATGCAACTGCTGCGACGAGTGGTGTCACCCAAGGAACTGCTCCGGATTAAACCGTCATAGGCGCTGGAATTCTCTTTTATTACCAATCAGTTCAGGAACAGAGGAACACAAGCAGCGAACTCGCCAAACACGCCCACCACCCTAAACCAGTGAGCACCCAAACGAGCTTCCAGTCAAGTCCAATGACCCCTACCAATAGTTCCAATAGGATTCCCCAACAAAACATCTTATTTTTGTTAAGAATAATTAACTCCCCGAAGGGAGCCCAAATCGTATTCACCGGTTTCGACCGCTGGTGCGAAGCGCGTCTCATCAGACGCCTCTGCTTCGCGCATCGCACCAGTGGGAGAGGCGTGACCGGGATCGACCAAGTCAGATGTTGGATTGCCTTATACAGGCCGACCAACACGACATGGGCGCGAATTCCTTTCGAATGCAAATAACAAAGTGCTACTTGCCGATATGGAATTCCACCAAGTGTTTTGGCTTAGCGCCAGTGACTAGTTTGCCAGTTGGCCTATACAGGGTGTCCCAAACCCCAACGTCAACCCGGAAACCGGTGATAGGCCAAGTGGTGGCAGTTATCAGAAAAGTATTAAAAAAAGTTTCCGTCAATTATTTTTTGACTTATAGACATTCAAAAAAGAATTGGAAAAATTCATACCCTGTGATGATTTTTTAAGTACTGTCATTACAAATTTTAATTTTTTTTTATGAAGCAACCCTGACTAACTGTTCTATAAATCACAATCTAAAAGTAAAAAATTACTGTATTGGTTTTAAATAAAATATGACTTTTTTCCCCAATTTTCTACTCAAAATTATCACTTATCCCAACTTCAACTGACTGCACTGTAAAAAAAAATATACCACGCGGTTTTGGCAAGTAACTGTAAAAGATGGCGCATTTTGTCCAGATTCCTAAATGGTACGACACTTCCTATATTATCTCTTAATTGAGGTGAAAAGAAGTAATAATCTCATTTAGGCAAAAGTGTAATTTATTGAACAAAAAATCAATTTACAATTTAACGTTAGAACTTCAATTTACAACAAATGTTCAAAATGTTTGCCTTCAGCTGCAATGCAAGCACGACATCTTCTTAAAAAGGATCGAGTTATAAGCCGGGCGAATCTTCCAGAACTAATGGCTTCAGCGGCTTCCGCAATTTTTCGGCGGAGTTCCTCCAAATTTTCTATTTCTTTCGTGTAAACCTTTTCTTTTACCGCTCCCCAGTAAAAAAATCGAGGGGATTTAGGTCAGGTGAATGCCGGCCACGAAATTGTACCAGACCGCCCTATCCACCTCTCGAGATATTCTCGATCGAGGAACTCTCTTACTGTACGGGCATAATGCGCTGGGCAGTCATCATGCTGATACCACATATTTGCAAAAGTACTGAGTGGCACGTCTTCCAATAAGTTGGGTAAATGATTCATTAAAAAATCTAAATATGCCTCGGCACTTAAGTTCTCCGAAAGCTCGAATGGTCCAATAATTTGGCCATTTAAAATTCCAGTCCACATGTTCACTTTAAAGCGATCATCATCATCATCATCGTGGCGCGACAGCCCGACGTCGGGCCTTGGCCGCCTGGATCATTGTCCTCCAATTATCTCGGTCACGTGACCGCGTCCTCCAATTTTGGGAGCCCAGCAGCTGCGCGGCGTCCACACCTACTGAGCTCTCCCAACGAGATCTCGGTCTTCCTCGCAATCTCGCTCCGTCGACTCGTTCTGCATTCATTACTCTCTTAGGCATGCGATCATCGTCCATTCTTTGCACATGCCCTGCCCATTGAAGTCGTTGTAGTTTGACGATTTTCGAAACTTGCAGCTCATCGTACATTTCATACAACTCATGGTTGTACCGGATGCGCCATCCATCTCGATCGCAAACAGCCCCGAAAATTCGCCGTAGAACCTTACGTTCAAAAGTGTCTAGCATGTTTTCGGAGGCTTGAGTTAGGGTCCATGCTTCGCAGCCATAGCATAGCACTGGTCGTATAATGGTTTTGTACATGCGGAGCTTCGTGTTTCTGTGCACATGCTTCGATTTCATTATGGGGAGAACCGAGAAAAAAGTCTTATTAGCTAACTGTATCCGTCGCTTGATTTCGTCAGTTTCGTTGGCGTCCCTTGACAAGTTGCAACCCAGGTAAATGAAGTTGTTCACGAACTCGATGTTGAGGTCCCCCACATTGATGCTTGGTTGTGCAGGTGTCCTTATCACCGATTGCATAATTATTTTAGTTTTATCCTCGTTAATACGTAATCCAACTTCCTTTGCAGCGGTATCGAGCGTATGCAGAAGTTCTTCTGCGTCAGCCAATCTTCGGGACATGATGTTGATGTCGTCGGCGTACGCTGCTAATTGTGTCGACTTGATGAGTAGCGTCTTGCTGTTGTCCATATTCATAACCCGAATAGCGTATTCCAGTGCTAGGTTGAAGAGCGTCGGTGCCAGTCCATCGCCCTGTTTCAAACCAGTGCGTGTTTCAAATAGATCAGTAAGTCTATTCTGGATCCTGACTTGTGAGACGGAGTTGGTCATCGTCATCTTTGTCAGTCGCACTAATTTTGCCGGTATACCAAATTGCAGCATGATGTTGTACAGTACTCCACGATCGATACTGTCGTATGCCTGCTTGAAGTCGACAAAGATTTGGTATACGCTTACATTGTATTCCCAGCACCTCTGGAGTATCAGTTTGACTGAGAAGAGCTGATCGGTTGTGGAGCGACCAGGTCTGAAACCGCTTTGATATTCGCCAATGACTCGTTCTGCGTACGGTTTTATTCTATTTTCCAGAATTTTCGTCAAAATTTTATAGGACGTATAAACTAGTGAGATGCCCTGTAGTTCTCACACCGCAGTTTATCTCCCTTTTTGTGAATTGGACAGATGATGCTTCTGCGCAGAGTTGTTAATTTTCATGTAAAAAAATATTTTTTTACATTTTTACGGTAAAATAAGTAAAAAAGTGGTAAATAATGTAAAAAATAGGTAAAAAATGTAAAAAAATGTAAAATTTGTAAAAATTGTCTTCTTCTTCAGAACTGTCAATCAGTTGCTATTTAAATGTTCGCTTAAGCAGTTCGTGTTGTGTTTCAGTGATAAAATGAGTAGCGGTAGGCCGTCCACAACTCAATTTCAACAATTGAATTTCACTCTCAGAAAAGAGGGGAAAAAATATAGTGCATTTTGCAACTTTTGTTCCAAGACGCTTCAAAATACGGCAAGTGCACGGTTGGCTGCATACAGGTAAATTTTCCATTCACTACGTTTATATCGCGGGACTATGTTTCAGTATTAATTAATCCCAGCTAACTCTCCATGATGTAAGCATGTCGGATTAGTTGATTGGATTAGCTCTTATCTCTACTTGCGATTCGGTATTGGACTAACGATTTGGATTGAGTTTGCATTTCCGTTGTTGACGGTTGCTTTTCTCTGTGTATGTTTTGCTTGAGTCGGCGATATAAAAGCGCTTTTCATTAGAAGTTCTTTTAAATAAATAAATAACTGGGGCAACAGTCCAATTTGAACCACGGCCTCGAGATGAGTTAGCATCATCTCATTTTCTAGATCGTGACGGTTTTTTGTGCATGTGTATGTGATCAGCAATACGCTCAACCGAGTTATTTACCCCATAATGGGTACTCATTTAACAGCTGAGTGGGCTCATAGTCCGACACGTAAATCCCCGGAATCGAACCGGGGCCCAGTGCGTTGAAGGCGAACGTGCTAACCGTTGCGCCATCCGGACTAGTTCTTTTCATTTCTAAAATTCTTCTTAAATCCAAGCGAATAGGCTAACATCTGACATTTGCCATGTTTAGTACCGGCCGGTATAAACACTCCACGAATTAGAAATACGTAAATCTATTATGATCTACTTAATACTCTTTTTAGTTCCACGATATAAACCTGGCCATTGGTTATTATTTTATTTTATGCTAAGACTTTATATATTTTTAATATAGAAAGCGTTGCATAAATACGGAGGCGGAGACAGAGT
Source organism: Chloromyia formosa (assembly GCA_964017055.1). Classification (NCBI taxonomy): domain Eukaryota; kingdom Metazoa; phylum Arthropoda; class Insecta; order Diptera; family Stratiomyidae; genus Chloromyia; species Chloromyia formosa. Next base: position 52,693,641 of record OZ024815.1, on the reverse strand, counting down.
GTGGAGATGCGAGCATTGAGGAATACATCATTGAAGATTCTGGACAATTGATTCCGGTAATTTTAAAGTACTTTATATTATAAGAAATTCGCGATCTCACTTAATGTGGCGCTTTTTAGTTCGAGTCGATATCCAGTGGCGGCAATGATGTGTTGATTTTAACCGACATTTTTTGTGATTTTTTTTTTCATGAAGAACTTACTTTTACTTTGTGACGAATTTCAATACATAACGAATAAAATTTACCAAAACTTAGAGCGTATTCTTATTTAAAGAATAGAGGGGGCTGTGAAGGCCATATGCAACGAGAGTGAGAGTTAATTGTAGTACTGAGTGCTTTCAGAAGGCGCAGTCATTTAGCAACGATTCGGTAAATATGTTCTGAGTTAACTCTGCTTAGACGAACAAAAAATAAAACACGGAAAACAAGAAATCAGGAGTATTAGAGATCGGAATTCCTCATACAAATATTCTATTATATACTTTGGGGGATAGCCGAAGCAGACCACTAACGTTTGGGTCCCTTTTCGCCCCCTCCCGGTCATCAGTGACTTCCAGATGTCGACTGATAATTGTCGACCTCTTTCTTCATCACTGAGTCCCGTGTTATTGCTAGCATTTGTTTGAAGCTGAGTTCACTCATGGCTTCTACACTTATCGTGTGCCTGCCTGTGATCCTCAACCTCGTGCTAGCCAGTGCTGGACATTCGCACACAATGTGTGCCGCCGTCTCGGCCTCCTCCAGGCATAGCCTGCAAACGTCATCTTCCCCGATTTTCATCTTGGCCAGATGAGCCTTAAAATTACCATGCCCTGTGACCAAGGCAGTTATCCAGCTTGGAGTACTCCGTTTATAACTAAGTACCTTTCTCGCTTCCCTGCCTAAAGGGCTGGTCATTGCATTCCGAGCTTGTTTGCAAGTGACTAGCTCCTGCCATCTTTGTTGATGCATGGAGTCCATCCACTTCCCAACCTTCGCTCCAATCATGCCGTTCCCCAGAGCAACTCTGGGTTCTGGGCCAATGAAAGTTGCCGCAGATCCCTGTTTTGCTAGGGCATCCGCCGCCTCATTTCCTGTTGTACCTATGTGTCCTTTTACCCACATCAGCGTAACCTCATTTTCTGAGGCACACGTGTTGAGCTTCCGGACACACTCTAGTACCAGTTTAGAGTTTATGTTCGTCTGCTGCATGCATCTGATCACCGATTGGTTGTCCAGTGCAATAAGGATTTTCTTCCCCCGCACCTGACCTTCAAGCAAGTGGTCCAACGCATGCAACAAGCCAAGCATCTCTGCCTGGTATACGGACACATACTCTCCTAGACTAAGCGCACATGCTAGGTTTAGCTCTTCAGAGTAAACCCCCGCCCCCGCTTTAACGTCCATTAAAGAGCCATCAGTAAAAATGCTGATGTCATTGTACATACACTCATTATGTATGTTTCCATCTGCAATGTGAGTCTTGTGTAGTCTTTCAACTACCCTACGTCTACTCATGCCTTCTACCGGCATTAGAGTCTCCCTGACCTCATCATGAATAATGTCTAGGATGCTCTTATGACCGCTGCTAGTTCCAAAGCGATGCCACATGGCATCCCTTTCCATGCGTATTGCCGAAAGCGCCGCCGTTTTCTTTATAAATAAGTCCAACGGCGGCAGTCCCAGCAATGCCTCCATTGCTCGCGTTGGTGTGGTGCGCATTGCACCACATATGCTTACGCAAGCTATCCTTTGTACCCCATCTAGCTTCTGCCTTGTGGTATTCTGCATGGCTTTTGGCCACCATACCACTGATGCGTAGGCTAGAATAGGTCTTACCATCATTGTGTAAATCCAGTGTGTCGCTTTAGGTGAAATTCCCCACCTACGAGCACACACTCTCTTACATTGATGCAAAATCCTTTTCGCTTTTTGGATCTTTTCATCAACGTGAACATTCCAAGTTAGTTTCGCATCTAAGGTATCTCCTAGATGCTTCACTTCCTTGGACACCTTGATTTCCGAACCAAAAAGCCGTAAGGGAGTTATCTCTATGTCTTTCCTCTTACGAGTAAAAATCATAGTGTTTGATTTACTAGCGTTTATGGTTAGCTCTTGCTCATTACACCATTCTTCGGTTACTTTGAGAGCTTGTCCCATGCAACCTAGAATTGTGTCCATGAACTTTCCACTGACCGTGAGTGCCAAGTCATCGGCGTATCCTACAGTGTGTACGCCCATCGAGCCCAGCTTCCAGAGAAGACTGTCCACGGTGATGTTCCACAGTAGAGGCGAAAGAACACCTCCTTGTGGGCATCCTCGGACTACCTTACCCCGTATTCTGTCACATCCACTGCTAAGATTTACCGCTCTCTGCTTAAGCATAGAGTCGATCCACTTAATTATAATGTAATCAACCCCCCGCTCAATCAGGGCGTTCCTTAGTTTGGTAAAGGAGATTTTATCAAAAGCACCCTCTATATCCATAAAAGTAGACATAGCGATCCCGCCATTGTTAATCTCTCTCTCTGCAACTCTAACAAGTTCATGTAGAGCGGTTTCCGTAGATCTGCCTGCTCTATAAGCATGTTGGCACCTACTCAGAGGACTATACATTAGCGTGGTGTTCTCCAGGTAGTCCACCAACACCCTTTCCATTGTTTTCAACAGGAATGATGTAAGGCTAACCGGCCTGAAGGACTTTGCCTCTGTATAGTCTTTCTTTCCCGGTTTAGGCAGGAAGACCACATTAGCCTCCCTCCATGCCTTCGGGATGTAGCCTGCTGAAAGACAGGCGACGAATATATTCCGGATCCTATCTAGTAGAGCGCTCATGCCCCACTGTAATAGTGCCGGGAATATTCCGTCCATTCCAGCCGTTTTAAATAGAGCAAAAGAGTTTATAGCACTTTTGACTCCATTTGGAGTTATTATCCTCTCAGCTTCTTGTTGACTTACCCCACCAGCTCCCATGTTAGTTTGAGGCCATGGTTGGTCTGACTTGAAACTTCCAGGAAAATGTACCTCCATCAGGGCCTGCAACGTTTCTTCCACTGTTTCTGTCATGGAACCATCAACTTTGCGTATCAGCCCCATTTTCGAAGCAGTGTCTTTCGATATCATCTTCTGTAATCTGCATACTTCTGACGTATCCTTCATGCTAGAGCAGAATTCCCTCCACGTATTTCGTTTCCGAAGACGTAAGGTTCTTTTCAGCTCCCTCTTTTTATCCTTGTATAGTTCCCAAGAGTGAGAGTCTCTCTCCCTCATGTAACGGTTAAAGGCTTTCCTTGTCTCTTTTTTCATAGACTCCAGTTCCCTACTCCACCATGGTGTTGGGTCCTTTTCGTCCACTACTGTGGAGGGACAAGCGTGTTCGAAGGCGCGATTAATAGCGGAGTTCAGTTGTTCCACTGTTCGCTCTATCTCGACCGTATTCCGAGGTATTCCGTCTTGAATATCCTCGACTTGTTCCAATAAATATGTCTCGTACTTAACACAATCAGTATTTTTTGGCACTCTTATACGTTTGCGTTCGCTACTCCGTTTTCTGCCATACAGAATTTCAAACTGGATAGCCCTGTGATCAGACATGGTTAGCCTGTCCACCACTCTCCAATTCTGAACTCTGTCAAGCATATTAACAGAGCTTAGGGTAATGTCGATCACCTCAGCCCTTCGTGCATCCACGAAGGTGGGAGCGACCCCCTTGTTTGCTACCAGCAGATTGTACTTTTCCACAAATTCTAGCAGCTGCTGTCCTCTGGGATTGTCATCTGTGCTGCCCCACACAGTGTTGTGCGCATTGGCATCACAGCCTATGATCAGGGCCATATCTCTTTCTTTACAATACCTTACCAGATTTTCTACTTCCTCTGATGGAGGTGGTTCTGGTGCATCATAAGGGAGATATGCTGATGCAATTAGGAATGATCCTGCACCACTGCCGATCATTACTACCGTAAGATCAGGCGAGCAGAGATGCATCATTTGTACTGCACGTATTCCATGACGCACCAGGATGCATGTCCTTATTTTACCGTCCACCTGTGCATGGTACATACAAATAAGTTTTTTACATTTTATTTTTTTACGTGGCGTAAAAAAACATTAACGTAAAAAAATGATTTTTTTACATGTAAAAAATCGTGTAAAGAATGTAAAGTAAAAAACCGGAACAACTCTGCTTCTGCGCCAATCGTCTGGAATCTCCTCGTTCTCCCATACTCGCAGGAGTAATTGATGTATGGCATCAACTAGACTCGTTCCACCGAATTTTAGCAGTTCAGCTGGAATCTCGTCAGCGCCCGGCGCTTTATTTCGTTTTAGTGACCGCAAGGCGAGATCAACTTCCTCTACTGTCGGGGGTTGAATGGGTGGACCTAGATCAACAATATCGTCGAGAGCTTGCTGTGTGGGGATGTTAGATGGTCGGTTTAGAAGCTCTTCAAAATAAGAGGCCCATCGCTTGTTAATACCATCGGTGTCGCTGATGATGTTTCCATCCTTGTCCTTACAAAGGCTAGTCCTGGGTTGGTAGCCGTTCTTAATTGTATTTACTAGTTTGTACGCTTGTCTGGTGTTCCTATTAGCTAAGTTTTCGTTTATGTTCAGCAACTGCTCGTCAAAGTATTTACGTTTCTTACGTCTAATTATTCTATTCGATATCCGCCGTAGCTCGTCATATTTTTCTCTTCTGGCTCTGGTTCCTCGTTGAATCCATTGTCTGTAGGGCTCGTTTTTCGCGTCAAGTGAGTTTTTGCATTCTTCGTCGAACCAGTCATTTCGCGCTCGCCGGGCTTTATATCCCACGACCTTCTCAGCGACATCCTTGATGGTACCCTTGAGTTCTTCCCAGAACCCATGGACGCCTGTGTTGCTGATGTTGTGTAGGATAGGTGATAATTTTTCCTCAAGGGCGGTAGTATACGCCACCGCTGTAGCATCACTCAAAAGCTTATCAACCGCAAAGATTTTGGGAGGGCTGATTCTTGATTGGTGCACTGCGGAAATTCTACATCTGTAGGTCGTCTTCACCAAGTGATGATCTGAGTCGCAGTTTGCTCCTCGATAGGAGCGGACATCCATGACACTAGACGCCCATCTCCTGCAAATGAGGACGTGGTCAATTTGGTTGACGATATGTGCGTCTGGAGACTTCCAGGTCTGCTTGTGAATGCGTCGATGCGGGAAGCACGTAGAGCTTACGACTAGATTCCTGCTGCAGGCAAAGTCGATAAGTCGCTGGCCGTTATCGTTACATTCTTCATGGAGGCTGTGGCCTCCAGTGGTCCCCCGGTGCCAACTTTCATTTTAAAGCGATGCTGCGCTCTATTTTGCCGCATTAAATGTGGATTTTCAATGTGCCACTCGTGTAAATTGTGGAGGTTAATGTAACCATCTTTAGAAAATGTAGATTCATCGGTCCATAGAATTTTGTCAAAGAATCGGGGATCTTCTCTGTACTCACGCAACATCGTTTGACAAAATTGTACTCAACAAACAAACATCCCTCTGAAGATGCTCGAAAGAGCGAAACGCGTCAGGGAACAATAATAAAAAAGTGATTAGACAAAGCATCCGTTTTTGATTTAAAATTTAAAATTGTACTCTCTAGGGATAATCTCAAGGTAGCAGACTTTGGACTCGTTGAACATGGTACGGGTGCATCTTGTTTCTCCGTAGAATTCGTTGTACTGTACTTTTGGGTACCCCTGTGCTATGGTACATTCAGTTGCACGTACTGAGGCACTGGGGTTTTGTTCGACTGCTTGTAAGACTTCCTCCTCGTAGGGCATGATGGAATTTGGCTCTCCTGTCTTGTGCTGTGGAATTCGACCCTCTGAGAATGACTGGTGTACGTTTATAAATATTCGGTGATCCGGATAACGTTCAGCATTTGGATATCTCTCACGATAAAGTCTGGCTGCAGCACTAGCATTGCATTTGCATTCCCCATAAATAAGATGCATGATAGCATATTCCCGCGCACTGTATCTGTATGGCATAATGGCAGTTAAATGCGTCCTACAATCAAATTGTTACTGAATCACTAAATCATTCATAAGGTTACATGTGCTCCATATGTCGTACCATTTTGGAATCTGGACAAAATGCGCCATCTTTTACAGTTACTTGCCAAAACCGCGTGGTATATTTTTTTACAGTGCAGTCAGTTGAAGTTGGGATAAGTGATAATTTTGAGTACAAAATTGCGGAAAAAAGTCATATTTTATTTAAAACCAATACAGTAATTTTTTACTTTTAGATTGTGATTTATAGAACAGTTAGTCAGGGTTGCTTCATAAAAAAAAAAATTAAAATTTGTAATAACAGTACTTAAAAAATCATCACAGGGTATGAATTTTTCCAATTCTTTTTTGAATGTCTATAAGTCAAAAAATAATTAACGGAGACTTTTTTTAATACTTTTCTGATAACTGCCACCACTTGGCCTATCACCGGTTTCCGGGTTGACGTTGGGATTTGGGACACCCTGTATAAGGCAATCCAACATCTGACTTGGTCGTTCCCGGTCGCGCCTCCCCCACTGGTGCGATGCGCGAAGCAGAGGCGTCTGATGAGACGCACTTCGCACCAGCGGTCGAAACTGGTGATTTGGGCTCCCTTTGGGGAGTTAATTATTCTTAACAAAAATATGAAGCGTGGAGCATACTGTCGCCCTTCTCTGGACAGAGAAAGCCGACAGTATGCTAAGTGCCATGCACGTTGCATGGTGACGATGGCTGTGGCTCGGCAAAAAATTTGTTTTGAAAACAACCTTATTTTTGCACCACCGAACGCCATTTTTGATACACTCTCACTCGTCCAATGCAATGGGCTGCAAATAAAATCGCCGAACTAGTCTCATTCATGGACAGACACCGCATCCAAGTTGGAGCCATTTAGGATGTACTCTGTGTACTCTGGCACTCACATCTTAACAACGACGCCAGAGGTATCTTAATAGCAGAGCAACTTGACGCTATAGATTTCCGTACATTGAATGAAGACCAACTCGTCCGATTTTTCAATTGCCAGCGCTGGACTTATCAATGATGCTTAATGGGAACCTGTCCTTATGCTATCGTCGGATCATCTGCCAATCCTAATAAAATTGGACAAACCATAAAATACTCAGTTTGCTGATCACCGCACGTTCATCGACCACAATAAAGCGGATCGGTGGCTTCAAATCCTACACCAACACGGCCTTCGCTGCCTTACCAACTCCAACTGACGTGCGCACGGCCGAACGAAATGTGAGGCACATACTCCAGGAAGCAATTATAAAGTTCATCCCAGCAGGTCGAATACCCAAAATTCGACCAAATTTCCCTACTTCAGCAGCTAGATTGGCAGATGATAGAGACCGCATACGCAGCGTTAATCCGGACGATCCAAGGATCAAGGAGTTAAACCTTTATATCTTTAAACAGGTGGCAGATCACAGGAGAAGGAAATGGAACTCTCACCTCGCCAATAGCAACTTGATAACGGGCGTCAATAAGCTCTGGTCAACGGTTAGGGTCCTTACAAACCCAACCAAACACAAAGGGTATGTTGCAATCCAGTTCGGCAACATTACGGTTAACGAGCCAACAAAATGCGCCAACAACTTTAATAAACAGTTTATCGAACATCCACCTCCTGATAGACTTAAGCGCATCATTATTAGGAGCATTCGTAACCGTCCAGCTGACCAGGAACTTCAATTTACACCTCAGAAAGTTGCAGCAGCGATAAAAAGAGCGAAGAGTTCCAAAGCCCTTGGACTAGACGATATATCGATGGTCATGCTTAAACATCTTGACACACGAGCAATTGATTACATAACGGCCACGATCAACCTTTAATCGTCTACCATTCCCGAATATTGGAAGAAAGGAAGAGTGATCCCTATTCTAAAACCGGGAAAAAAACCCAACACTGTGCGAATCATACCGTCCCATCACACTTTTGTCTCCTGTAGCCAAGACCTTAGAAGCGCTGCTCCACCCTATAATTGCGACTCATACTCAGATGGCCAACCACCAACATGGCTTTAGAAGGATGCACAGCACCACGACGGCTTTGGATACGTTACATCGAAAATACTTAATGGCCTCAACCAAGCACGTCCTTGTCAACGAACGATTCTGGTGGCATAAGACTTGTAAAAGGCATTTGACACTGTCAGCACTCGTTTCTTCTGTCTGACATAAGCGGTACATCGCTTCCGTCGCATATTGTAAAGTGGATCACCAACTATCTTGCCGGCAGACAGTCCTACACAAAATTTAGATCCGGGAAAACTGTCACAGGCTGCCTACTGATGTTGTCGCAGGACCACCTGTAATATTTGCCTTTTTGCGTATATATACGTACAAATATCAATACGTGTGATGTACGAACATATTCACATATATGGTTATTGATGTCATAATTTCCTGCATCTTGTCCATTTAATTCTTCGAGTCACTGTACCCGGAATTATTATGATAGTGGGTGCAGTTACAACTGATAAAAATGGTCAAGATGCAGAAAATTATGATAACAGGCTAAGAAAACGGACAATAGCAGGTGCATAGAAACAGGTCTTGGGATGGGTTCCGTTGTCTCGATGAAAGTGAAAAAGCGAGAATGAGTTGCGAGACCTGATAGAAGGAGTCGAGTTGCAGCGAACGTGATCGTCGGGCGTCGTTTTTTTGTGTTTTGCCGGAAATTTTTTTCATTTCTCTTCTTTGCAACACTTTTTCGTGCACTGTGTGAATTAAGTTGCCTCCAGACTTAATTTCATCCAAAACTCTGTGTCGCGTTCTAGCGCATTCCAGGCGCAACGAAAAGTGCAAAATTTTCCCGAATATCTAAGAAAATTGGCTGAAGTTGTTTTTTTTTCTTTTGGGCCCTGTGTGACGATAAGGCAAGAGACCGCCGTAGCGCCAAAACAACAACAACAATCATCGTGTGTGCCGATTACGACAACGAACCGACGGGACACCTTCCGATCTGTAAACACCGAAAAAAAGTGCAACATTTATGCAGAGTGCGTAACGTGAAAGGATGAGCAGTGCGAGTGAGTGTGAGGTGGTGCGTGCAATAAAAAAAAAGTTGCTAGAAGTGCAAAAGGCGAAAACCGGCGTGGCGCAAGATACATGAGGATCATCGACGCCGATGTTGCGCTCTTCTATTAATACTTCGAATGCAACAGCAGTTATCGAGTTGCACATATGTAGTTGTAGGCTTTCTCCATCTCCACGTCTAATTGAAATCGACGGCAAATTAAGTGATAACTCCATAACCATTCAGAAAATCTATTGAGAAGTCCATTTCGTTCAGATTGTTTGGAGTTTCTCCCTTTCGAGTGGACAATGGATTTAATATGATAATTATTGTGGGCATTCTTTTCGAGTGAATAATTCCAGAAAAAAAAGTGTGATTGTGCATTTAAAAGTTGAACGATCAATCAATCGAGGACAGTGAGGAAGCTTGTCGGGGACATTGGATACGGGTCGCTAGAAAGAGATTGACAGCGAAAAGTCGCGCGGATTTGCACTTTCGAAATAATTTAGCTTGGATTTTGGATTTCTGTTCACTCACGGACAACTGTTTGGAGCGGGAAGTTTTTTTGGTTTTTTTTTTTTCGGAGTAGCACCAGCCGCGACCATTTATCTCGGGAATATTTTCGAGCGTGTAATTTTCGTCAAATTTGTCGTGGAAACCCTTTTTTTTCGTGGTATTTTCGCAGAATAAACGGCAGATGTGCGAGGAAAGCAATCAAACGGAAAAAACTGTGCGAACTTCTCGGGAGTGTGTGTTTTTTTTTCCACTATTTGCGGAAGGAGGGAAAGAAGGAAGGCATCGTGAGGCTATCACCCCCACACGTGCCCATCGCTCTGCTCCATAGACCGGATAGAAGGGCTCCGCCAAAAGCGCGGGGCTCCATGTGAGCCTGTATCGATCCTTTTCTTCTTTTTCATTGTGTCCTGAAGCTGACAGAAAGGAACATAGAACGTCTGCAGGGCAAAGAGCCCCGATCTCGGGGTCAGTATGTTTAGCCCGATCGAGTTGGCTTCGTGGTAAATTAACAAACTGAGGCACAGCTCTCATATCCAGAGGCCCTACGTTTCAACGTCCAAGAAAGCCTAAAAACCGATCGAGATTTCACTCCCGACAAATTTCCAAATAGTTCCAACTATTTTAATAAATAGTTTATACTAGTAGACAGCACTAGGGATAGTGCAATAATATACATTAAAAAGAACACTAGCTACTGCGAAAAAAATTAGCATATGAAAAATATTTAACATTAATGGTGAGCTTCAGTGCGATTGCCTACGAGTTGAAGCAGCCAATCTATTGAAATTGAAGGGCAAAATACAGGATTGACTAAGAGAGATATTATTGTGTTTATTACTTAGCGTTGTGCTTTAAGCTTCTTTTTTTCCCATAATTTATTATTAGACAAATGCTATTTACCGACTATTTCCCTCTTCTCTTTAGTACTTGGTGTGAATTAACTGGACCACAACAAAAATTGTACCAGTGTAAATATTTTTCTTTTCTCCCTCAATTGTAATGAAATTGAATTTGTCCTAAACATGCTTACTAATATGTAGGTCGATAATACACCAAAAGCAAATGAAAATCGAGTTTCAAGCGAAATTACCGTTAAAACGAAAGTTTGATTTGGTGGTTAAGCGAAAATATGTGAGGATTGAATTTCTTATGAAGAAAAAACTCGATTATTGCATAATTGAAATAAATAATAATAAAAAAAATTAAAATAAAAAAAATAAAAAAAATTTAAATAATAAATATAAAAAAAAATTGAATTTGGATATTAGGCTGTTCCTCGACCTGGATTTAAAATGAGGAGATAGGCTTATAATTTTTTTTCTCTTCCTCCCCCTCCCTCTGATGTGAACTTTTGGTTTACCTTGGGGGATTTCGCAACATGCGCTCGAAGTCCCACGGTAGGGAGGGTAAAGACGCGCTGGGCCCATACCATCAGGGGCCCGTAGCTTGAGCCGTTCGACATCTAAAGGCTCTGTACCTGAGAGGGAAAAGGATCTGCCCTGATTGGACGGTATTCCCGTTCTATTTATATTTTCGGCCCTGTGCCAATTAGTAGTTTCGCTGATGCAGCCCTGTATTTCTTCACGAGATTTTGTATCGATTTCGTGTTTTGGGAGTTTGACGTTCGTCGTCACCACTAGCGTTCTCTTTTGTTATCTCTTTTAACCTGTAGTAAATATATTTCGCTTTTCTTTTATTGTTTGGTTTACCGGGCAGATGTGCGATTCCTTCGTTATACGTGAATGGAGGAGGCCGATGACTGCCGTGTTCTACTCACCCCACCACTCCCGACAGCTGAGCTGGTCTGCCAGCGCACATCACGGGTGGTCATCGGAGAGGGTTTTTGCCAATCCATACCCTCGCCCTCCGGTCTCCATTGCTACACACCTTCACCACGAAACCAGAATGATGCCCCCTAGCCACAACACACTTCTAACGAAGCAGTATCTGGTTGGCTGTTATCGGAGTGACCATCCTAACTCTAACCTTATGGATAGAAGCCCACCGCCACGTCATGTAAGACGTAATATGAGGGACAGCGAGCAAGAAATGCGAAGGTTTAAAAGAGTTCCCTTCGATAACGCCAGCTACAGATCGACCATCACAACACTGCATAGTGAAGAAGTGCTATCCTCAATCGCGGACATGACACCAAACAGGGTACTAAATGCGCAACCACCTGCTATATCTTCAGATGTGCTACAACTTCCTAGAGCAACCAGGACTACACTCGCTCAACTTCGTTCTGGCTGGTGCTCACCTCTGAACTCGTACCTATCCCGCATTGATAACGAAATACAGAACTCCTGTCCAGCCTGTGGCCTCACTCCATACGATGTTGAGCACATCTTCAGCTGTCCTGCAGCCCCCACGCGCCTAACATCTACTGCGCTATGGGATAATCCTATTGAGGCAACTGCGTTTCTACACCTGGACATTGAAGAAAACATGGACAACCAAGCTTTATGAATGACACACACATTCATCGGATATCAGAGCATCGCTACTACAATAACAACAGCTATGATGATAGGGTGCCTTGCGAAATAAAAAACCAATTCTTTTCGTAGCGAAATTGCTCAGAGAGATGCCGGATAATTGAACTGGCGATGGTAGAGCAATCGATTCACAGACTATGAAATATGAGATTCAAACAAAACGCCCGCCTCTCTAATTGGGGCGACCGGTAGCGCAGTGTGTTGACGCATCAGTCTCATGTTTGACTACCGGCGTTTCGGGCTCGAATCCCGTCCACGACGGTGTTCGTGGCCATGGATGTGCGGGAGGTGCATGCTGGCAACTGCATTCTCCGAAACCCGCCACAAGGAACAGTTGACGCGCTATGCTCCACAAGGGGTTAGGGCAATTGAGTATATAAAACTTTGATGAATATGTAACGGACGTTTTGGTGGGCATTAGAAGATGCCTGTGGAGACGGAGCCTGAGGTAGCATATGACCGTGAAGATCGGTCTGTGCCGTCTGGCTAAGAAAAACGCCCCTCAACGAGCTAAGCAGCAGTCGGTGCTTGCTGCAGCTCAGTTCGGGAGACGTGAGCGGGGTTTTCGCCACTCGTTGCCCCTGTCCTTTACGTATTAACAAAAATTCATAGGCCTGGGGAAAACAACACAAACATGGGAGGCAAAAATGCGGAATAATAAAAAATGGGACGATGAAGATGAAGTGGTTGGCGGACGGCTCAGTTACCCTCACGCTCGCATCGGGGTCTGAGTGTAATGGGACTCTCGGCCTCTGGTTTCGTACCACCGGCAGACCATTACTCATCAGGTGCTGCCATCGATCTGCCGGTGGAAGTAGCACTACCAGACCAGAATATGGTTTATTACAAATATGTACAAGTAAAGTAGTCCCAGACGATCAGTCGACTCTCACCGACAAATTGAACCACTGCACTTTCATAGGCACGGGCGGTAAAATAGGGTAATATTTCGGTATACTTACTTGCCAACCGGATTCGTGAATCGGCAATTGAAAACACCAGCGATAGGAGGTTGATCAATGTGCCGACTTGACGCGGACTTCGATCCAACATCCGTCTGTTTGGTATCCGGTCCGCATGTCGGGTATCGGCCTCCGTCTTCATATCCGAGTCGTCTAACATGGAAATACCTTAAAAACACGCCATTCCAATCGATTACTACATTAGTCCGAAGCCAACCTCGTCGTCATATTCACCTGTAGTACAGGACCATGAAAAACATGCCAAACGCAAAAGCGCCCAACATTAGCATCGGGGCCAGATACCACTGCTCCGGCTTATTGGGCCACACGCCAACCATCCATAGACACACCAGAAGCGAGTTCTCCAGGAACATAACAATGTAAAATGTTAACATTTTCTGCCGATGATTGACTTCCTGCAGATTGATGTAGGCAAACACGTAGACGAATGCAATGAGTGCGGCCAGAAGAGTTTTGCGAAGGCGCGAGATCCGTTCGCCGTGAAAAACATTTTTCGGTGAAATCAGCCACAAGAGCATCGAGAACCAATGCAGAATGATGACGAGAAACACCCAGTAGTTGTAGAACGAAGCGTAAACAGTGAGGGCTACGATGCGTGATGTGACCGTTCCCAATCGCCATAGAAATTGAAAGATCACTCCCAGCCAGGTGAGGACGAGACGATGCACATTTTGCAGACGAACATTTTTACTGAAGCTGGCCAGCGCCCAGCATACACTGAACAGTGAAAGTAATGCCGACACAACATTTAAATCTTTGAACGTCCTTTCGGCCTGCTGTTGCACGGCAGCCGGTTGTTGTGCCACCACTCCCACTATCGAGTGTCCGCTTAAACTCTTGAACTTCACTTCGGCTGTGTTCATAAGAAATTTGCTGTCCGTCTGTATGGTGATCAGGAGGTACAATTGCAAGAGTAGCATGGGTGCAGCTTCGCAAAATCCGTGCACGAGTCGCAGCATGCACAGATCGCGCACTTCATGTTTCACGCGTCGCAAGTCCACCGGCACGAAAAGTTTCGCATATCGCCACAGGACACCCAGTTGGACGACGTGCAAGGCCACAACGGTGTATTGTTGAAATTGCGCGTTTCGCTTGTAGCCAATTGACGGACACACGTCCTTCTTGGCCAGGCTGCCGTTACTATGGCCCCTGGACGATGCGTCCACTGTGCTCGACTGTTTCTTCACCTCGCTCCAGTACCATCGCAGCGAAACTATTTGTGAGACTAGAAGTGAGGACAGCACCAGGCAAAGGACTATTGCAAAATATCCGACGCGACCACGCTCGAACAAGGCGTAGCCCAAGACGACGTCAAAAACAACATCACAAAAGTAGCCGGCCAGCGAAATCACATTGAACAGGACATCGCACAGTGGCAGGAATTCAGTCATAATTTGAATATTCGCGACACGAGGAGCGTATGATTGGAGCTTCGCGTTCCTCGAAAACGAACAACTTAAGCGAGTAACCTGCTTTTGGTCATTGAACTTGGTCGCGAACTATTTGCTCGAATCTCACCATTCTGCAGGATCAGAAGCCGCGGACGCGCGATAACAATTGACACGGATCACTTAACTCTGCGTACTCACATTCCCGACGACAAAAGCAGCGAGGAATTCGAAAAATTGTCGGAGGAAAAAAAAACAAAACTCGCACGTAACTCATTCAGAAGACAGCTCGGCGGTTGGTGGTAGTGGTGAGTGCACGACTGATGCAAGGGAAAATATTCACTTCAACACAGGAATTTTCGCATAACCGAGGCTATTTTTCAACAAAATTTCTTCGCTCGTCCTTTAGTTGTTGATTAACGCACAGGAGTTTACATTCGAAGAGCGATTCTAGCGGGCGAATTGCGCTGAAAACTTGAAAAACTACGCGATCGCGCACGGCGCGTTTGACACTTGTTGAGCCCGTTTTTGACAATGCATGTGAGTGCGCTGAATTGTTCTTGTAGCTGAATTCATGTACGTGAAATTCCATTCATCATAGCACCGCATTCCTTGCGGTGCAAGTGAAAAGGGTAGCAGATGTGGGCAGTGGAAAAGAGACCAAGACTGCTGACGATTTTTAAGCTGATTGTGCATTGGCTTGAGATTGGTTGGAATATTGGACTACGAAGGTCAATTCAGCTCGTCAGTAGAAGAATGGCCGTTAATTTGAATGTGTATTACAAATAATACCGCCAGATTAGGCCGCAATTACACTATAATATTTATAGTATAATATCCATTTTTTTACATGGAATGCGTCATGACCAGTGTTGCCCTGATCCCAGATCAATGATCCGATCCTGCGATCCGGATCGTGGACCATGATCCGTGATCCGATCCGGATCAGTGGTCGCGTTTATGCCGTGGAACTAAAAGGCGATTTAACTAAATCGTTTCAGTGCTAGTACTTGTTCGTGGTGTGTTTATACCGACCATACGGAGAAGTACTAAATATGAAAGATGCCAGTTGTTGGTTTGTGACTTTGGTTTGGCAAATGTCAAGAGACAATGGGTGGTATGCATAATAATGAGGATATACTCAAGAGTGAAGTCTATTGAGGACATTCCTGAGTCAGCTATGTTCGGTGAATCGAGTGAAAAAGTTGTATGCATAAAACTACTCTCCACTCCATAGTGAAAATTGAGTGGAATTCTGTCAACTCAGCTTTACTCCACTCGACTTACTTTATGCATACCACCCAATAGCCTCCCAATAAAAACGCGTTTGTACCGCTACAATAAAAGGATGAAACGAATGAAACATCATCTAGTCGCAATTTTTCAGTCCAGTTCTGCATACCAAGTGGAGCTAAAATTATTACCAAAACTAGCTAATGCGACCTGTTTATATCGTCGTGTGTTAGCATGAATTAGTTAATACTCGAAGATAGTTCCGCGGCATAAACGAGGCCAATTTTGGGGCCACTGGTCCGAGGTCGTAATCCGATCCAGGATCACGGAGGTCTGAGGTGGGGTGTCTGGAGGAGAACGCGGCGGTTCCCCTCGATACACCAAAACAGGCAGTCGTGCGCTGGTGTAAAAACCTGTATGATGGTAAGGAATTTTACACGAATCATTTGTTGTTGAGCTTTGTGAGCGCCACGGTAAGTATTGTACGTACTACGTAGCTAATTTTCCGAAAAAAAACCTATAAAGTGTCCGACCCCTGCTTGCGATCACAACCCCATTAATATTTACTCAACGTGTTTTGCATAATTTCATTGTTTCGTTTTCTTTTAACATTTGAAAAGAAAAAAAAATGGAAAAATTCGCGGATGATAAGCCCAAAAAAAGTGGAAAACAAGTGTGGGCTTTTCTAGAAGAATATGTGGCTGTCTTCCAACCAGTAGCAACGGCATTAGATATTCTCCAGACTGAAAAAACGGCCACATTAGGCTTATGGTCGCCACACATGAACGAGCACAACCACGACCGAACTTCCATTGAACCATCAATTTCATAGAATGTGTGGAAAAAAAATTCCCCCTATTTCCACCGTTCTATGATATTTGATGGTTCGATGGAAGTTTGGTCGTGGTTGTGCTCGTTCATGGGTTGCGACCCTTAGACGTACCCACTTAGGTTGTTGTGTAAAAAAAAAAAACCAGAAATATTAATATTATAATTTAACTTGCACAGAACAAGTGCGAACTGGACTCACATGTAACATGGAGAGAAGATTTCCTTTCATGGATTTAGATTTAGACAATAAAGAATGCATTCGATATGCTATCGCTGCAGTAAGCCATCCTAGATTCAAACTGAATTGGATCGAAAACCCACATGAGCTTGAAAGAATAAAAATTATTCATTTCCGAATGTCACAAATTCTACAATAAAGGGATAAGAGCAAGGCAGCGAAACATCAGGCAGCATAAATAAAGAGGACCTTTTTAGTGAATTGAAAAATATGTCCGGGAAATCAACGGAAAACAACTTAAATGGGCGAATTTCATTGAAAATCGGTTCCTTGACTACATAAACGACAAAATAAACAAAATTGGGTGCTTACATAAGTTCGAAATTTTCAAAAATATGTTTTTTAAATACAATACAACGTTGCCTTCATCTGCCCTTTCGAGCGAATTTTCAGTACTTGTCTTGAAATATTCACAGCACGCCGAAACAGATTATCTTTGTAAATACTCGAGCACTTGTTGATGCTTAAATAAACTTCGCCGATTGCTCGGTCAACTCCGTTGTCATAATACTCTGCAACTTCTCTACCTTCGCTGACTGTTGGCTATCGGTCCGGCTGCTCACTACCGCAGCGGCCTCGAGCTGTGTCCTGCGTATGCCCCAGGACGTTTGTCCGTCGAAAGCTGGCGCCATTAGATTTTCCACGGCTGCCTCGGCCTTTACGACTCCTGATGTTGCGACGCGCTGTGGTTTGCTCCTTAGTTCTTCGACCCCTTCGGTAACCGTATCGAACCCGCCATCCATTTTGGCGTCCTCCTGCATGAGGCCGTTTTCGAACTTCTTGGAGGTTTCTCTTTGCCTCTCGTCGAGCATCTCGATATTTCCGCCAACTGATTCTGCAACTGCTCGTCTAACCGCTTGTCAAACCGTTCGAATTGCTCATCAAATCGCTACGCTTGTCAAACTCGTCGAGTTGCTTATGGATCGCTTGTCAAGTTGCTTGGATCGCTCTTCAAGTTGCGACAGTATCAGCTGCAAGAAAGGGCCCCTGGCGGAAACCTGTTTCGCTCCCGATCCGTTGAGGTTTTTTGTCGACTCGTCCTTATTCGGAAATTCGACCGTGTCCAGATCCTGTCCGCCGGCTCTTATAATTTGTGCTAAACGAGCACACAGCGCGGACGTATTTCCCGTCGTTAACGATTTCCGTTTAGTCCGTTGCCACTTCACAAGTTCACAACTGTCAATGGTGTAAATTAGAATGTTCCCTCACTTCACTACAAAGTTTCTCAAAACACACATTCGCGCAACTTCCAGGCGCTTCACTTCAAAGTTTCTTGAAACTTCTTGTGTTTTTTTACACCACCGTAAATATCCCGCATGACTTTAGCGAAATATACGATGGCGCAAGTTCTATCCTCTCAGAACTTTCCGGCGCTTCACTTTAAAGTTTCTTGAAACTTTCCGTTTATTTACACACGGTAAATACGACGTAATACGACTTTTCACTTTTCAAACGAACGCATGCTAATATCTCACTTCTGACACCAATTGTAATGTTTCTTCTGACCGAGCGAAACCAGGTTCGTTAGATATTCTTGTGGTGAATAATGAAAACACTTCGATAGAAAACACACGCACTTTATTTACAAAACGAACTACACACGCGTAACAAACTACCAGTCAAACTAGCTCGAACTATTTGTTAAAGGCAGATAACGATTATTTCTTTTTCGCATTATAGCGATCCGACTAACACGGAGTGTCGAGTTTTTCTAAAATACTTCTTACTTCCGGTGACATCTGTCTTTTATAGTTGTAACTGTTTCGAGAAGGTTCCAGACTCCAGATGGCTCTAGAATCAGCTGGTACTTGTCATGGATGATTCTAGACTATGATAGAGCTTAGTACAGTGTGTGTCGTAAGAGATACGTACTCCGTACACACAACAGTGAAATGTGACAAATTTGATAAACTTGTCAAAATATATTCTTGAAACAATCCTGGAAACAACTTCTATCCTATAACACGGTTGGTTATAAAAGACAATTTTTTTATAACGCTTGCATAGGAGCTTTATTGAAAACTGTAGGAGTATTGTATCTTTATTTATAATATCTATAAGTAATATTACGTTTAAACTATCCGCAGATTACTTCATCTCTAAGTAATCTGAGTATAGTGTAAACGTAATATAAGGCTTCTTATAATATAATGGTTTAGTTAGACTTCCACTGAGGAGGGTTTTATAGAGCTCTAAACCAAAACTTTTAAAAGCTTCCTTTCTGATACCACATTTGCACAAATTTATTTCAAGGCTGTGTTAAGAACACAATAGCTTTAGTCAAGAAACCAACGCTTGCGAGGGTTTTTATTGAGTATATAATCTTCATCATTGGCCCCATTTATACCGTGGAACTAAAAGGAGTATTAACTAGATCATATTAGATTTAGTGCTAGTTCGTGGAGTGTTTATACCGACCGGTACTAAATATGGCAAATGTCAGATGTTGGCTTATCACCTGGATTTAAAGAGAATTTTAGAAATATAAAGAGCCCAGTAGCTTCTTGTAGAAAGCACGCTTTTACCTCCGACTCCAACAAAACATAAACATCGACAAAAACAAGCGTCAACAACGAAAACACAGACCTAATCCAAATTTTCTAGTTCAACGCCGTATCGCAAGTAGAGCTAAGAGCTAGTCCAATCAACTAATCCGACATGTTTACATCGTGGTGAGTGTGATGTAATTAGTTAATACTGAAACATAGTTCCACGGCATAAACGTAGCCAATGACATATTGTACGGACTAATTCTTTAGAGTGCTAGAGCAGAATTCTTAGTTTTATAATTCTTTAGACCGCTTTCGAGGCAGTCTGTCCCGCAAGACGCAGCGGTATCTTGCAGCCTGGAAAACAAGTCTGATAATAGTGTATTTCGGCCTAAAGCCCCATTCACCAAGCTTCGGAGTTCCGCTGTGTCTTGCGGAATAGACTACTTTCAGCCTTTTTTTTTTCTAAAACTGCAGGATACCGCTGCGTCTTGCGGGATAATAATGAACCATATTCTGGTCTGGTTGTGCTCCTTCCACCGGCAGATCTATGGCAGCACCTGATGAGTAAGGATCTGTCGGTGGTACGAAACCAGAGGCCTAAGGTCCCATTACACCTGGACCCCAATCCGAGGGCGAGGGCAAGCGAGCAATTCGCCAACCATTTCATGCTTATCGCTTCATTGTTTTTTATTCCCCATTTTTACCTCACTTGTTTGTGTTGTCTACCCCAGGCCTATGAATTTTTGTTAATACTGTTGCATGTACGAAGTATGCCTCTCTTACAACACACACTATACTAAGCTCCATCATAATCTCGAATGATCGATAACAAGCATCAACTAAATGGGCACTAGCGGATTCTCGAACCTTCGTTGAGTAGTGGAAACCCGGGACCACAACATCTCGAAACATCTAGAATCTTCGCTAATTGATGAATACATGGAATAGCAGCTATATAAAGGCAGATGTCACCAAGAACAGGAGGAAGTAAGAAGTAGTGAGACTCGACACTCAGTCGCAGTCGGATCGCTATAAAGCGGAAAGGAGATAATCGTTATCTGCCGTTAACAGATAGTTCGAGCTAGTTTGACGTTGGTATTTAGTGCGCGTGTGAAGTTCGTTTTGTAAATAAAGTGTGTGTGTTTTTTCAATCGAAGTGTTTTCATTATTCAGCACAAGAATATCTAACGAACCTGGTTTCGCTCATCAGAGGAAACATTACAATACGTAAAGGATAGGGGCAACGAGTGGCGAAAACTCCGCCCACGTCTCCCGAACAGAGCTACAGCAAGCATAGGCCGCTGCTTGGCTCGGGCCTTTTTCTTCGCCAAATGTCAAGGCCCGACATTCACGGTCACTGTGCTACCTTACACTTCGTCCCCACGGGCATCTTCGGATGCCCGCCAAACCGTCCGTTATAAATTGCCTAGAAAGTAGTCTGCTCTGCAACACGCAGCGGTATCTTACAGATTCTAAAATAGTGTAATGTTTCCTCTGCTAAGCGAAACCAAAACGAAACCAGGTTCGTTAAATATTCTTGTGCTGAATAATGAAACACTTGGATTGAAAAACGCACACACTTTATTTACAAAACGAACTACACACGCGTACTAACAACAAACGTTAAAACGTCAAACTAGCTCTAACAATAACGACGGCACTACTTCCCGGTTCCAAGCGGATACTTTATACCGATCCGACTGTCACTAAGTGTCGAGTCCTACTACTTCTTTCCTCTTTCGGTGACATCTGCCTTTTATAGTTGGAAATCCATACATTCGTCAATTAGCAAAGACTCTAGATTTTTCGAGATGTTCCAGTCTCGGGTACTTACTCAACGAAGGTTCGAGAATCCGCTTCATTATCAATGTTTCTGTTTGGAGAAGGTTCTAGACTATAGATGGCTCGAGAATCGGCTAGTTCCCAGTCAGCTGATACTTGTTATCGATCATTCGAGATTACGATGAAGCTTAGTAGAGTGTGGGTCGTAAAAGATACCCACTCCATACACGCAACAATAGGAAAACAAGTATTTGGAGGCAGTCTGTTCCGCACCAGGCTTTAGACATTTTTTTTTGCATGTTCTAGGAACGTAACATGGCTTGGTGGTGTCGTGAACCATTTGGTTTATCGTGTATAGGTTGCCTTAAACTTAAAAATTGAGCACATACTTAAACCATAATAATTTAGTACTTCACTGTTGTGGCTCACTCTCTTTCGGTTTGCAGTTTCCGTGCGATGTTTTATTTGACAAGTCATCTGATAGTGTCGATAATGCAATCCGTTTCCGACTGGCTTCCCACTAGCCGTGGAATTCCACTTCACCGTGTACTCTGCGCCTCACTGGATCGTCCGCAGTTTTTGGATCGAAGTATTTACATTTGCATTAATTACCCAACGACTTCATTACTATGGAGGTGAGTTGACCCCGTGGTTATTGTGTGATTGCTTTTTGGTTTAAATGGTTTCCATGCAATTTACAGATCGAGATTCTCAGTACGTCCGGCACGAAATCCTTCGGCAAATGCAAGGTGCCCCAACAATCAACGATTGCTGAATTGCGGAGCATCATCAAGGGCCAGCTGAAAAAGGCTCCGCATCCCGATCGCCAGTCGATTCGACTGGAAGCGCGCGGCAAGCAGTTAAAAGACACAGACACCCTGCAGTCGCTGGGACTGCGTGACGGCAGCAAGCTCTACCTTAAGGATCTGGGACCGCAGATTGGCTGGAAGACAGTGTTCCTGGCCGAATACGCCGGCCCCTTGGCCGTCTATCTTCTGTTCTACCAACGACCGCAACTCATCTACGGAATTGATGCCTCGCTGCCCATCTCGACTACTACCCAGTGAGTACAGTGCCGCTCAGTTATCAGCGTGTCGCGCGATTACAATTAGAGAAAGTTGCAGTGACCTCTAACCCACTTTTGCATTTCTACTTTGTAGCATTGCAGCCGCCTGCTGGTCAGCGCATTACGTAAAGCGTTTGCTCGAGACGATCTTCGTGCACAGATTCTCGCACAATACGATGCCCATTAAGAACCTGTTCAAGAACTGTGCCTACTATTGGGGCTTCACCGCGTATGTGGCCTACCACGTAAACCATCCGTTCTTCACGTCGCCGTGCATTCTGCAAGTGTACGCCGGCCTGGCCGCCTTTTTGGTAAGTGGCAAAAGACTTTCTCTGGACCTAGAAAAAAATGTTTAATTATTGATCTTCTTCGTTCAGATCTCCGAGCTGGGCAATTTCTCTATTCATGTCAATTTGAGAAACTTGAGACCGCCGGGCTCGAAAGTACGGAAAATCCCACGTGCGGACAGCAACCCGTTGACGAGTCTCTTCAAGTGAGTGTTTGTTTTTGTGCTTTATTTTATGGACTGTTTGGTAATGCGCTTGTTTTGCAGTTTTGTTTCGTGCCCGAATTACACGTACGAAATCAGCGCTTGGCTGTCGTTCTCCATCATGACGCAGTGCTTGCCGGCTATGCTCTTCACAATTGCCGGCGCTGGGCAAATGGCAGTCTGGGCTCTGGGCAAGCATCGAAACTACAGAAAGGAATTCAGCGACTATCCGAAAGGACGCAAGGCCATATTCCCGTTTGTTTTGTAGACGGCGCTAATCAGTTTCTGTCTGATTAGCCGCACTGTGTGGGCATTTACCTTGTTTCGATTAGTTTGTAGTTGCTCATTGGTTCAAAGACATTTCCAGGGAATTGTGTAAGTTAAGAGGTACTGAGGCGCTGTCATTTAAATATTAAGTTCATAGACTGTGACATTTGATACTACCAGTAGACGGGACATACGACTTGTGTAGACTGTAATTTTTATTTAAATATAAGGGTTGGATGTAAATGCTGTGTTTATTTCTTAGGGTGAGAACCCGGTGTCTGATGTGAGGCTAGGGCTACAAAGCATTTTTAAGTGCATATAATATTTAGAGCCATGGGTTTCGCTTAGAGGCACTATGAACCATAAAACTACCTTTTGAATTATGCAATATGCTCCGAATCAAGAGTAGCGTAGTGGGAAAGTCTGCGGAGCTATGGTCCAAGAACGGGAAACCCAAATCTGAATTCCAAAAAAGTCAAGTCATGGATTGTAATTGACGGTTTGGTGAGCATCCGAAGATGCTCGTGGGGATGGAGTCTAAGGTAACATAATGATCGTGAAGGTCGGGCCGTGCCGTAATTCACTTATAAACTCTGTAAGCTGCTGAGCACATGAATAATACAAAGATGCAATACTAGGCAATCAAAAACTCTAAACTGACGTGAAAGGACAATCATGGCAAACAGAAAGGTACTCAGGACTCGGACACCGAAGAAGCTCCAAATGCCGGTAGTTCAAAGCATTTAGGCCTTAGGTTCGTGGCTAAACCACAAAAGACAAACACAACACCAGGATTACCTTGTTGACCCTGACTCTAAAAGGATAATCTACTCTATAGGAAGGATGGGCGTGCTACAGAGGAAATCACAGCTACTTGAAGGGAAAATACGTGAAGTAAAGATGGCTAAGTCTAAGAGTTAGAGCAAGTAGCCTAAGGTTGCGCGCAAGTTGGCACACGTTCGCGTGTCGCGTTCACGTGTTTTATGTCAAACGGTTTGTGTCTATGGATTGCAAGCACAGATGCGAATCTTTCAATTTGATAGATGCTCGGCTGTTGTCGTATCACCAAATTGAATTCATTATTGTGTATTAACGCCAATAATTTAGTATGAAATGTGTGTTTATGCACATCCTACTAGTCCCAAGTCGTTTGTTTTGCCACTCAATTCTTACCTAGTTATCTATTTTAAAGCACAATAATGAACTTAAATTGTTGATACGACAATAGCCGAGCATTTGTCATATTGACAGATTCGCATCTTTGGTTAGAAACCATAGACCCAAACCGTTTGACAGCAAACACGTGAACGCGACACGCGAACGTGAGCCAACATGCGCGCAGCCTAAATGTGCTTGTGGAGATACAAATCGGTGGAAAACTACTTTGCCTTAACCCCTAGTGGGGTATAGCGCGTCAACTACTTCTGCGCGCCATCGTAGTCTGTTCTGACAATGGGGCTCACGCGCAACTCCCCAAAAGACTTACCGAGCACCTGACACTCCTTTGTCACAGATCGACTCCATGTGATTCTAGGACCCCCTCTTGGTCGGCCTTGGTTGGAAATGGGGTTCCATTTCATGACATGCAAAGCAATGCATTTATCACTCTTTTGCAATGTGTGACCTATCCACTGCCATTTCGCCTGCGTATCAATTCGCCGATTGGCATCTGATCCGTATGCCGACTTAGCTCTTCAATTGATATTGTTTCGGGCCAGAAAATTCTTAAAATTCGACGAAGACATGAGTTAAGATAAGATAAGATAAAATATTCGAGCTACTTGGGACAGTAGCTCGAATATTTTATCTTATCTTATCTTAACTCATGTCTTCGTCGAATTTTAATAATTTTCTGGAAGGCACTGCGACCATAAAAGATCTATTGTGCCGTAGCTCATTAATCCAAAAGACCGTCCAACCTTCTAATAAAGGGCAGTAAGTCTTTAGCAGGAATCAACCTGAATTCTGTAGTGCTGATATTAGCCTGCCCAAGGAGTGACATCCTAAAACGCGCGATGGCGGGACATTCGCACAAGATGTGCTTGGTCGTTTCCACGTCCTCCAGACAAAGACGGCATTCAGTCTCGCTTGGCAGACCCATCTGGTTCAGGTGATATCTGACCAGGTGATGGCCAGATAAGTACCCCACTAGGAGTCTTAGGTGGGTTCTACTCATTTGAGTAGTACCCTTGTGGCTGAAGGGCATTATCAGCTCCTTTGATTGACGAAGCCCTGGAAGGTTATTCCAGTACTGTTGACGCAATAGTGCAAACCAATCTATGAACCGCAGTTTGGCCGAGGCCGGTCCAAAGCCACAGTAAGGCTCAGGTCCATGAAAACGACTGGAAGATCCTTGTCTAGCAAGTTCATCCGCAGCCTCGTTCCCCTCAATGCCCTGGTGGCCTGGCACCCAACACAAGAAGACTCGGTTTTTGGCTGCCAACAGTTGAAGGAGATCGTAACACTCCTTCACCAGTTTTGAAGAGACCTTATGTGAGGAGAGCGGTTTTATAGCTACTTGACATGAGTTGACGAAAACTTGCAGCTTTCTGGTAACACTAACGAAAACTTTCCGTGTACTGCTCCTATACAAAAGCACAGACAGTATCAGGGATCGAAACATGTCCAGCTTGATCTTGATGCTGAGATAACTGCTTTGCAAGATTTTGAACAACATGCCGTAGGCGCATTTAGCTTTTTTGATGCGACGAGCGATGTCCTGCTCCGTACCACCATTTTCGGCAACAATCTAGGTGGACGAAGTTATCCACCTTCTCCATAGACTGCTCATTAATATTGATGGCAATAGGTGTCGGATTTCTTTTTCGCAATGGCGGGCTAAGAACCTTGGTCTTGTTAGTATTAATCTTTAGCCGAACCTTGCTTGCCTCTCTCTCGAGATCTAACGCCATTGCGGACAGATCCATGATTTTGTGGGAGAGTAGGCCTATGTCGTCAGCGTAGTCAAGATGTTATAGAAAAGATGTCAAAGTCCATTAGATTCTTCTGTCTAGTCCAGATAGGGCTGCATGCAACACATCGCCGATCACTATGAGGAATAGTATCGGCGAGAGGATGCACCGCTGCCGAACTCCACTGCGAATCTCAAAGTCCCCCGACACCTTACCTTTATGCAGAACGCTACAACTCGCGCCGTCATAGGTTGCCTTAATAATATCCACAAACTTCTCAGGGATGCCCCTCCTGCGCAAGGCCGCCCATATAGAATCCCGGTTCACACTTTCGAAAGCCTTCTCGAATTCGAGATCGAAAACCAGCCTGCTCTTCATTAATTGTGCTTTCTAAGTGAGACACTAGTCTTTCCAGGACGATTTTAGTTATTATCTTGGCAACGGCAGGAAGCACACAAATGCCTCTCCAATTATTACAGTCTGTGAGGCTACCCTTCTTTGGAAGTTTGATGAGCAAGCCTTCCTTTCACTCAGTGGGAAAGGTATCTGAATTCCACGCTTTATCAACAAGTGGGTGCAGCAAATCGGCAGTTACGCTTGGCGCTGCTTGATAAAGTCCGGCAGGGATACCGTCGTGTCCGGCGGCCTTTCATTGTTTTAGTGCAATAATTGCAGCGACTATTTCCTCTTTAGTCGGGACAGTGGACCGCATACGCACATTTTGATGGTTAGCTAAATTATCTCTATGAGGGGGAACTTCACCAGAGGTTACCGATTCAAGACCGCGGCGAAGTGTTCCTTCCACCGCCTCATTTGATCTTCTTCCAAGGTAAGTAGCTTTCCATCACTATTCTTCACCGGATGTTGGCAGGCGTTACGACCACCTGTAAACTCCTTGATGACACCGTATACGGCGATTAAGTTGTTACTTCTTGCGGCTTCTTCTGCTGAGGCTAAAAAAGAATTCGCATAAACTCTTTTATCGCGTCGCACACTACGCTGAACTTCTCGAGCTTTCTGACGGCAAAGGAGTTCGATGCTGCTTCGATTGTCATCTGATGCTGCAGCCAAACGAACCTTAGTTCTTTTCTTTCAACAATCCGTGTTTGTGCCAAGGATGGTATCCGCGCTATCGATGCCTGCGTTCACATTTTGGAGCGCATCGGTTATTCAGCAATTGAAATGCATGTAAACGGAAAATTTTTTTCCAAAATGTGAACGCAGGCAATGTACGCATTTTTTATGGCATCCCAGTTTTCATTTATGTCACTATCTGGGTGACTAGTTACCTCAGCTGCTTTTTGCGCAAGATGGTCGTTATATTGTTGTAAGACAGCTAGATTTTTTAATCGAGCGGTTTTGAATTTGCGGGCCTTTGATCTTTTGTCGCTAGTGCGGCGCACGGCTGCAATACGCAATTTAACATTAGCGATTATAAGATAATGGTCTCTTCTCATCCCAATATCGGCACCCTTCTTATTTCGCACGACCAGGAGGCAACTTTTGAATCTTTTACTAATGGCAAGACCATGTCTCCCCACCACATGTGTGAGCCCGTAGTTATCAGCGCCAACTTTTGCATTCAAATCTCCCATACCCATTATAATGTCACCTTTAGGTGTTCTGCTCTAAACGGCGTTCAATTCTTCGTAGAAGGAGTCTTTCGCCAAGACACTGTTGGGTTCAGTTGGAGCATATCATATCAGTGGAAGGACTTAAAAGGAACCCGATGAGGTCCTTCTTATTCCTTAGTCTGTCTCCATCAACAGACACGCGTTGGCATGTGCTGGAGATAGCCCTGTTCGGGAGATGCGGGTTGAAGTTCTTGCCCATTTGTTGTCCTCTGTTGTCTCACTACACTAAAGTAACTCACATGCCTTCAGATCCACCAAGCGATATAACATGGATAGGAAAAAGAGGAAAAAAAAAACGATGGAAAAGAAGAAAAAAAAATTAAATAAATTGAATAGGGCGAAATATCAACAGTTCAGGCCGACCCATGCACTATCGTTCCTGCGGCAGCCGGTTCTACGCACCGAAGCGACCCGTCTCACAACGGCTAAGAGCTGCCAAAACCCTTCAATGCAAGAGGGAAAGTGTGTTTGTATTGTAATGTTTCCTCTGCTGAGCGGGACCAAAACGAAACCAAAACAGGTTCGTTAGATATTCTTGTGCTGAATAATGAAACACTTCGATTGAAAAACACACACACTTTATTTACAAAACGAACTACACACGCGTACTAACAACAAACGTTAAAATTAGCAATAACAACAACGACGGCACTACTTTCCGATCCCGCTTTATAGCGATCCAACCGCCACTGAGTGTCGAGTCTGACTACCACTTCTCTCCTTCGGTGACATCTGCCTTTTATAGTTGGGAATCCATGCTTTCGTCAATTAGCGAAGACTCTAGATTTTTCGAGATGTTCGAGTCTCGGGTTTCACTACTCAACGAAGGTTCGAGAATCCGCTTTATTGTCAATGGTTCTGTTTGGAGAAGGTTCTAGACTATAGATGGCTCGAGAATCGCCTAGTGTCCATTCAATTTCTACTTGTCATTGATCATTCGAGATTATGATGACGCTTAGTACAGTGCGTGTCGTAAGAGATGCCCACTCCGTACACGCAACAGTATGTTACATGCCTCGTATCGTTTTTTATGTTCACTGGGAGCAATACATCTCGGCGCAACTGCTCTCAGTGCTACTTCTCCGCGCCGGCATTGAGAGAAACCCTGGCCCGTGGATCTCCTACGTATGCGACAGAGTGCTGCACCCAAACGCGACTACGGTGAGACGCAATTGCTGCAATCAGTGGTGCCACCTAAGATACTGCGATACGTGTGCGATTCGCATTAAGACTCGATTTTTCAATCTCTGGCTCATCAATGTGCTGTGCACGCACCCGAAGTTAAAGAAGACGCAGTAAAGGACGAGTTCTGCGCATGCCTTGAGACTGTTTTCGACTCACTTCCAACAAACGAAGTCAAACTGCTGCAGGGTGACTTTCACGTGAAAGTCGGAAATGAAAGTTGGCACCTGGGGACCATTGGAGTCCACAGTCTCCATGAAAAACGTAACGACAACGACCATCGACTTACCAATTTCGCCTGCAGCAGAAATCTTGTCGTAAGCTCTACGTGTTTCCCGCAACGACGCATTCATAAGCAAGCCTAGAAATCTCCAGACGCACATACCGTCAACCAAGTTGATCACGTCCTAATTTGCAAGAGATGGGCGTCTAGTGTAATAGATGACCGCTCATATCGAGGAGCAAACTGCGACTCAGATCATCACTTGGTGGAGACGACCTACAGATGTAGAATTTCTTCCAATCCAATCGAGAGTCGGTGTACAAAACCGTACAACGAATGGACGATGATCGCATGCCAAAGAGAGTAATGAACGCAGAACGAGTCGACGGAGCGAGACTGCGAGATCGTTGAGAGAGCTCGGTATATGCGGACGCCGGGAAACTACTGGGCTTCCAAGATTGGAGGACGCGGTCACGTCATCATCATCATCGTGGCGCGACAGCCCGACGTTGGGCCTTGGTCGCCTGGATCGTTGTCCTCCAATTATCTCAGTCACGTGACCGCGTCCTCCAATCTTGGAAGCCCAGTAGCTGTTCGGCGTCCACATATACTGAGCTCTCCCAACGAGATCTCGGTCGTCTAGGCAGTCTCGCTCCGTCGACCGTTTCGCATTCATTACTCTTTTTGGCATGCGATCATCGTCCATTCGTTGTAGATGCCCTGCCCATTGAAGTTGTTGTAGTTTGACGATTTTCGAAACTTCCAGCTCATCGTACAGTTCATACAACGCATGGTTGTGCCGAATGCGCCATCCATCTCGATCGCTTGATTTCGTCAATTTCGTTGGCGTTCCTTGACAAGTTGCAGCCCAGGTATATGAAGTTGTTCACAAACTCGATGTTGAGGTCCCCACATTGATGCTCGATTGTGCAGGTGTCCTTGTCGTCGATTGCATCATTATTTTAGTTTTATCCTCGTACGTATCAAACGTAGTCCAACTTCTTTTGCAGCGGTATCGAGCGTAAGCAGAAGTTCTTCTGCGTCGGCCAATCTTCGGGACTTGATGTTGATGTCGTCGGCGGACGTTGCTAATTGTGTCGACTTGATGAGCAGCGTCTTGCTGTTGTCCATATTCATAGCCCGAATAGCGTATTCCAGTGCTAGGTTGAAGAGCGTCGGTGCCAGTCCATCGCCGTTTCAGACCAGTGCGTGTTTCAAGTAGATCAGTAAGTCTATTATGGATCCTGACTTGTGAGACGGAGTTGGTCATCGTCATGTTTGTCAGTCACACTAGTTCGCTGGTATACTAAATTGCAGCATGATGTTGTACAGTACTCCTCGATCGATACTGTCGTATGCCTGCTTGAAGTCGACGCGGTCACTTGACCGAGATAATTGGAGGACAACGATCCAGGTGGTCAAGGTCCAACGTCGGGCTGTCGCGCGACGATGATGATTTTTCTCCTCTACAATGGTTGCTGGCTAGCTCAGGAGCCCAGTTCATTTTTCTTCCTTGTTGCTGCACACTCAGTTTTCAGCTTCTATTTCTTTGCAGGTCTCTAAATGGAAGCTGCCCTGTAATGTGCTGCTTCTACCGGAAGATCAATGACAGCACCTGATGAGTAATGATCCGGTGGTACGAAACCAGAGGCCGAGGGACCCATTCCACCTGGACCCCATGCGAGCGCGAGGGGATCTGCGTCGTCCGCCAACCATTCCATCCTTATCGCCGCATTTTTTTATTATTCCGCATTTTTGCCTCCAAAGTTTGTGTTGTCTTCCCCAGGAGTTTTTATTAATACGTAAAGGACAGGGGCAACGAGCGGCGAAAACGCGGCCCATGTCTCCCGAACTGAGCTACAGTAAGCATAGGCCGCTGCTTAGCTCGTTGAGGGACCATTTTCTTCGCCAAATGGCACAGCCCGACTTTTGCGGTCATTATGCTATCTTAGGCTCCATCTCCCCGGGCATCTTCGAATGCCCACCAAACCGTCCATTACAGTAACCTCTTAACTGGTTGTGAATCCTCTTTTCCTCTTCACGGTCAATGTGTTCACGAACATCTTCGGATGACCTTCTAACCATCCATTACAGATACAGATAGATCTTGGAGCAATTTCAAAAAGATAATACATACATACAACAGTGGCCTTGGACCGCGATGAATGGATGTGACGACAATTGAAACGGCTAGATGCTAGTCGGCAACTTGTTCAAAATATATGCTTAAACAATAAAATAGTCACGTTTAGAGTTTTTAAATTTATTACAACAATTACTAAGCCTAGACTATCATATACGATGGCTGATATGAAATTCCGCAAGTGTTACTACCTATTGGTACTCGTATATAACCTTGCTCACCCCATGTCGTTCCAAATGAATTTTTCAGAATCCAGAATTTTCCGAATTCGGGATCCTCGCCGAATCCAACAACTGCCATATAGTGCACCTGATGACTAATTCCTTGTTCACATCTACGCTCGTTAAAAACCCCCGACGAATAAAACATAAACGAATAACTGTGTGGATCGAAGCCAACGGCTACGGGTCCTTCTTCGGCAACAACTTCCATCAACTCGTCTTCATTCATTGGCGTCAGTTGTACAAGTTTCACTCCCGCCGTTCCATAATCCTCCTCGTCATATCGACAATCTCCGGTATGCCCTTTGTACGGATACTTTCCAAGAGGGTTGATGTTACCCTTTTTAATGACATAATCGAAGGCGTTCTTCGGTGTCATACCGCTACATCCGAGCTCCTTGGCTATGCAATCCAGCAAATTCTGCTCTGAGAATTGTTGCAGTCCCGAAGGATGCTTAGAGTCGTGTCCTTCCATAACGGCAACGGATGCAAATGCCCACCCTGCGTTACACAGTGATTTGCCCATTACGGTTTGATCGCGAACTGGATTGACGGCCCCTTCGAGTCTCCAGTCTCTATCGAGGTGAGGTGCATGAGGTGCAGACTGTCTCTTCTTCCTTTCATACCATACATACTGATGCTCGCCTATTCCTAGCGCTGGTCGATCGGGCATGAAAAGGGGAATTTCTGTTGTTCCTTCAGTGGTGGTTGGCGCGGTTGTGGTTGTTTGAAGTCCCGGTCTTCGTGGGCGTGTGGGACTTTGCGATGGTGCTGACGTTGTCCCTATCCATCTGTTTGAGGTGCTGCCGTAACTAAAGGCGGAAAAGGAGGGATATTGACCTGAACGGAAAATACCTTTGAATTCCAGTTCAGTCCAATCGGCGAATTGATTTAGTCCGAGCTTGTACGTGTATACGCCTTGACTGAATAAGTAGTTGTGGGAAGCTATTCTTTCTTTGTTTCGGAAGTAATTGTTTTTCCGCATAATGTCCTCCATTGCTTTGTATGTTTTGTTGTACTGTCTCTGTGGGTAGGTACGAGATAGTTGGTAATTGTAGAGCCACATAAATGTTCAACGGATTTGACATTACCTTAAATGTGTTCCATTCTGATACTAGGTGAATTTCAGCGCTTACAGCAACAGCGGCTAGTAAGACTAAAAGGAATTTCATGATGTCTGCGCTATAAAAAAAGAAAGTCAAATATAAATTCTATAAATACATGTATGTATAGGTATATATAAAGAGGGATTCTAAAAAAGGACACTTTTTATTCTTATCGGGCCCTATCATGTAATTCGATACGAAATTGCTTTCGAACGGACGAAAAAGGCACTAAGTAACTCGAAACCCCATTTCTCCGTTTCAGAAATTGTCGAGGATTTGCTACGAAGAAACAATTTCGTATCGAATACTCGATGGTAATTGAAGTGGAGAAACTCGTTTCTGAGTTGCACGGTACTATTATCATCCTTTCGAAAGCAATCCGATTCGAATTGTAGTGCTATCGAAACGATGAAAATAGTATCATGTAATTCAAAAACGAATTTCCCTATTCCGACGATTCGATTCGAATGAGAAACTTCGTATCGTACAACTCGAACGCGCTCGAAAATTTTTCTACGCACCGGAGCGACCCGTGTTACCTGAAATAACCTCGTCCCATGGCCAAGAGCTGCTACAACCCCTTCGATGCAAAGTCACAATTTTACTGTCCATTTTTTCTGGAAATTGGGAGCAACACATGTCGGGGGTTTTGCTCTCAATACGTCTTCAACGCGACGGAATCGAGCTCAACCCAGGTCCAAACCCAGGCACTTGGATCTGTTGCGTCTGTAACAGAACGCTGCATTCCAACGCTACCACAGTAAGAAGTACATGCTGCAACAATTGGTGTCACCTTAAAAGTTATTCCGGGCTGAAACCCCACCGATAATGGAATTCCTCCTTCACTGCGAATCAATGTAGATTCAGAGGACAACAAGCATCAACGTCATCGCAAACACCTAACGTACCACAACCTATTAGTGCGAACACAAGTTCCCAGCCCTCCCCCTCGACTCCAGTGAACCACATTACCAACAAAATTCCATTGCAACACAACCTGATGCCTGCTACAGACAATGGCCCATCGCGATGGTGACTTTGATGGCCGTCATCACACCCCAAATGTCACTTCAAATATTTTCAAATAGTGTGCGTCCACACAATGGTCTTCGATGGGCCATCAGGAAATTACATATAGTAGAATTTCGACACCGTATCAAATAGGCAACTTAGGCAATGGGTTACAACGAAAAATTGCAGACTCATCGGACTTCATGGATAAACACTGCGTCCTGATTGGAGCTATCCAGGAGACGAAGCTTAACACCAATTCGTCTCCTATGGCAGTTACAGCATCATTAGAAAGGTTAGAGTCTCCAATGCTAGTGGTGAAATTGCATTTCTTATCCATCATTCAGTACCATATCGTGAAATCGACGTCACAGTCACCGACAACATCTTGGAGGCACAGGCCATTGCCATTCAGTCGGGCAATATCGATATTGAAATCTACAACGTCTATATTCCACCTGTATCCAGTTGTCCCTCGGGATACAGTGTCAATATCACACCACTGCTAGCTGGCCAATATCATCTCCTACTTGGTGACTTCAACGCACACCACGAATTGTGGCACTCTAACCTCGACAACGATGCCAGAGGGGTTGCCATAGCTGAACAACTTGACGCGTCAAACTTCTGTCCACTTAACGACGACACGCCCACTCGTATTGCTGAAACATGTTCCAGCTCGACCGATATTTCAATTGCCAGCGCTGGACTTATCAATGATGCTCAATGGGAACCAGTCCTGACGCTATCCTCGGATCACCTGCCAATCCTAATAAAATTGGACAAACCATCGAATACTCAGTCTACTGATCACCGCACATTCATCAACCACAATAAAGCGGATTGGGATGGCTTCAAATCCTACACCAACAGGGCCTTCGCTGCCTTACCAACTCCAACTGACGTGCGCACGCCCGAACGAAATGTAAGGCACATACTGCAGGAAGCAATCACAAAGTTCATCCCAGCAGGTTGAATACCCAAAATCCGACCAAATTTTCCTACTCCAGCAGCTAGATTGGCAGATGATAGAGACCGTATACGTAGCATTAACCCGGACGATCCAAGGATCAAGGAGTTAAACCTTAATATCTTTAAACAGGTTGCATATCACAGGAGAAGGAAATGGAACTCTCACCTCGACAATTGCAACTTGACAACGGGCGTCAATAAGCTTTGGTCAACCGTTAGGGCCCTTACAAACCCAACCAAACACAAAGGGCATGTTGCAATCTAACTCGGTAACATTAACGACCCAACAAAATGCGCCAACAACTTTAATAAACAGTTTATCGAACATCCACCTCCTGATAGACTTAAGCACATCATTACTAGGAGCATTCGTAAACGTCCAGCTGACCAGGAACTTCAATTTACATTTCAGGAAGTTCCACTAGTGATAAAAAGAGCGAAGAGTTCTAAAGCCCTTGGACCAGACGGTATATCGATGGTCATGCTCAAACATCTTGATACGCGAGCAATTGAATATATAACGGCCACGATAAACCTCTTCACCTTATCGTCTATCATTCCCGAATATTGGAAGAAAGGAGTGACCCTATTCTAAAACCGGGAAAAAACCAACACTAGGCGAATCATATCGTCCCATCACACTTTTGTCTTCTGTAGACCCTAGAAGCGCTGCTCCACCCTATAATTGCGACTCACATTCAGATGGCCGACTACTAACATGGCTTTTTTGTCAACGAACGATTCTGGTGGCATTCGATTTGCCAAAGGCTTTTAACACTGTCAGCCACTCGTTTCTCCTGTCTGACATTTGTGGTACATCGTTTCCGGCGCATATTGTAAAGTTGATCGCCAACTATCTCGCCGGCAGACAGTCCTACACAGAATTTAGATCCGGGAAATCTAAACTAAGACGAATTAAACAGGGTGTTCCCCAAGGAGGAGTCTTATCTCCCACCCTGTTAAACCTTTACATGTCACGACTCCGTACGCCACCTGACGGACTCGAAATTGTCAGTTATGCTGTTGACTGCACGATTTTAGCAACCGGCAACGACATCACTCAAATGTGCGAACAGATAAATGGGTATCTCGACGAACTGAACATGTTCTTCTTCAGCAAAAATCTCACTCTGTCTGCGTCGAAGTCTACCGCTACACTGTTTACCACATGGACCAAAAAAGTCAGGCAACAACTGGATATTGCAGTAGACGGTCAAACTATCCCCACCATTAACCACCCTAAAATTCTTGGTGTCACTCTTGACAGTATGGCTACCTTCTCGGCCCATGCTTCAAACATTTGTGACAAGATGAGAAGCAGGAACAAAGTCCTCAAAGCACTAGCTGGCAGTTCCTGGGGGAAAGATAAGGAGATAGGAGACCCTACTAACGACTTACAAGTCTATCGGGAGATCTGTGGCCAATTATGCGGCTCCCATGTGGTCGGAAAACATATGTGACACTCAGTAGAGAAACGGCCAGTCCTGCCAAAATGCAGCTTTCAGAACTGTCACAGGCTGCCTACTGAAGTCGTCGCAGGACCACCTTCACCAAGAAACCAGAATGATGCCCCTAAAAAGCCACAACACACTTCTAACGAAGCAGTATCTGGTTGGCTGTTATCGGAGTGACCATCCTAATTCTAACCTTATGGATAGAAGCCCACTGCCACGTCATGTAAGACGTAATATGAGGGACCGCTAGCGGGAGATCCAAAGGTTTAAAAGAGTTCCCTTCGATAACGCTAGCTACAGATCGACCATCACAACACTGCATAGTGAACAAGTGCTATCCTCAATCGCGGACATGACACCAAACTGGGTACTAAATGCGCAACCACCTGTTATATCTTCAGATGAACTACAACTTCCTAGAGCAACCAGCACTACACTCGCCCAACTTTGTTCTGGCTGGTGCTCACGTCTGAACTCGTACCTATCCCGCATTGATAACGAAATACAGAACGCCTGTCCAGCCTGTGGCCTCACTCCACACGATGTTGAGCACATCTTCAGCTGTCCTGCAGCTCCCACGCGCCTAGCACCTACTGCCCGATAGGATACTCATACTCGTATTGAGGCAACTGGACACCTGGACATTGAAGAAAACATGGACAACCAAGCTTTATGACACACACATTCATCAAACATCAGCGCGTCGCTATTACAACAACATATGTTATCTGTGTAAGGCAACATCAGTTGATATACCGTATTTGACCACCAAATGGAAGGACCCCTACTGTCACCTCCAAGGTTCGAGGAAGTCGAGGCCGCTATCGGGGCACCAAAGAACTGCAAAGCGCCAGGCATCGACGAAATACCAGCGGAACTCAATAAAAATAGCGGATGCGCCACCAAAAACACCATCCACACGCCCATTTGAGACATTTGACAAGAAAAAACTCTTCCGAACGAATAGAGCCGGAATTTAATTTGTCCCATATATTAAAAAGGGAATAAACTCGAATGTAGTAACTACAGTGGCATTTTATATGCCTCACAAAAATCCTAGAGGTGAAAATAAGCCATACGCGGAAACGATAATCGGCGAACTCCGGGGAGGATTTCGGCCTGGACGATCTACAACCAATCAAATATTCACGGTACAACAGGTGCTCGAAAAATGTCTGGAATTCAGCAGAGAAGTCTACCAAATATTGGTTGACTTTAGAAGGCATACGACTGCATCAACCAAAGTGTATTATATAAAATTATGCGGCACTTTGGCATATAAGCAAAGTTAGTTCGACTGACCAGTATGACAATGTCAAACTCAACATCGCTGGTCAGAATCAAATACCTTAACCGGATCGTTTGAAACACGACTCGGGCTAAGTCAGAGCAATGGGCTGCCCCTATGCTGTTGAAGCTTGTCTTCAAATATGTGATACGAATGCTACCAGTGGACACAAAAATACCCTGTTAATATCAGCTGTCCAAATATTGGGGTATGCCGATGTCATTAGTATCATGTCAATATCGTCCATTGGAGCGAAAGATACACTTCTAGCTCTCGATCAAGCAGCGAAAGAGGTTAGTCTACAAATCAATAAGCCATACACAGAACCCGGAGAATCATATTGAGCATGACGGAGATAAAGTTAGGTATGACCACGACACTGAAAGGGTAGACAACTTCATATTCCAGAAAATGGCCATGAAACTCTGAGATTAAACAACAGTTCCAGCTCTCTCCTCTTGCTGAAGACCAGCTGCATCCACAGAAATTCGATGCTCCAAGTCTACATAACGATAATCCGACCGGTCTTATGCCATGGTTGCGAGATTTGGACACTCGCTCAGGCATCTGAAAAAATGATTAACACATTCGAAAGAAGGATCTTTCGACGAATCTTTGGAGCGACGCGCGATGGAAACCAATGTCGAAAAAGTACAACAACGAGCTGAACGAGTTATTTGACGAACCAGAGGCCGCCATTTTTGTGAATACTAAAACTGCAGTGGGCAGGATATCTGCGAAGAATAGACAAACACCTAATCCTTTTGTTGAAAGTCTTCCGCGTGGAAGACAGAAGCGCTGGGATCACTTAGTGCAAGAGGACAGTTGGAATTTTCTTAGCGTGCGAAATTGGAAACGACTATGCGAAGACCGAGACGAATGGAGGCGAGGACCTCGGGAAGCCATATCCCACCGGGGACGACATGGCTAATAAGTTAGTAAGGAGTCAACCTAAAGCTACAGAGCTAATAGTAACCTTACCGAGGAGCGGCATTCTATAACACGAGAAGGCGGGACATTCGCCCAAAATTTGTTTGGTCGTTCGAAGGTACCCTTTTAAAGTTTTTCGCTCACATATTGAAAACGGTGTATTGCACGTAAAAGTAATGTACTACAAAATGAAAGAGAAATGAATTCAATACAAAATTGTGGAACAAAGTTTATTCCTAGATTAGATTAGATTAGATTAGATGGAGGGCATTTGTCCCAGAGGGCCAACAAGCACTGCGACCCGGAAGTCTATTGTGCAACACCCTGAAGTCTACGCAGATTAGTGATCTGGCTAATTCTCGAGACCAATCATTCCAAGAAATCTGCTCAGCTGTTCGAATGTTAGTGAGGCAATCGTTTCCGCTTCAGGGAATGCATCGCCGAAGCACTTCAAGCGGCGGAGATGAAGTGCATCACAGTCACAGAGAATGTGCTGGGAAGTCTCATCTTCGCTCTCACAGAAGCGACAGCTTGGGTCAGAGACAATTCCCATTCTATGCAGATGACCCCTCAGGGTAAAGTGACCTGTAAGGAGCCCACAAATAGTTCTAACCCGGTTTCTGCGTAGTCTCAGCAGTTCGTGGGTACGGTTGCGTGAGTGGCCAGCTATAAACAGCTTGGCCTGTCTAAGACCAGGGGTATTATCCCAGTGCGCGATGGTTACTGAGTGTTCCCATTCCCTGATGTGCCGTCTTGCACTACACAAGGGAATTCCACAGTATGGCTCCGGACCGACGAGTGGGGTTGCAGATGCTCCCCTGGCCAACTCGCCCGGAGCCTAATCTCTGCAAGGTTTCACGACCAATAAGCACCACTTTCGACGAGACGGAGAAGTTACTTAGTGCTTTGATCGCCGCCTGGCTGTCAGTGAAGATTGCAATATTCCTGCCTTGGTATCCAGCTGCTAAGCATGTGTTCGCACAAGTCTCGATTGCGTGAACTTCCGCCTGAAATACCGTGGCGTACTTTCCCATTGGAATGGATATCTTGTGAGACGGACCTACGACGCCCGCCCCTGTACCATCTTCGGTTTTAGATCCATCTGTGTACCACGTAACAACGTTTGAGGGGAGAGTGTCGAGCTTCAGATTCCAATCCTCTCTGCTCCATATTTCGGTTGAGAATGGAAGTTTAAAGCAAAGCTCCCTAGCCAAATGGTCTGATGGCATACTAAGTACATGGTCCTCATTTACCCAGTTGGTCTGCTCAGGGTTTAGTTTGAGGAAATTCTGGCAAGCTTTTAGTCTTGTTTATTCCTATCTCTAATCATTTCCGAGATATCCATTCGCAAAAATGGATAATTTTCGAAAAAAAGTTGTTTTACCGCACGTTTTTCGTCAAACTTTCCCTTCCTGCTCCTCACCCTTTTGTTTTTATACAAAAATCATTTAGATAAAGTTGTAGAACACCAAATGTCCTTTAAATATGAATGTTTTTATGTTAATTTAACTTACTATACAATGGGCGATAGTTAAAGTGATTTGAAGTTATCGGGTAAATTTCGAAGTTCCGCAAGAAAACTGCACAATCGCCTTTTTCATTTTTAAGTTCTAAAACTCTCTCTAGATAAGTTTATATTTTATAATATGTCTTTATACGTAAATGGTGTATACTGACTATTTATGAGTATGTATGTAAAATGTACCGTAGAAACCATTGATTGGGGACACCGGTTAAAAGGGACAAACTAGTGAAGGCTGGTACTAAAATCTTTGTGCGAAAATGATGCACTTATCTCACCCACGAAAAAGTGACAGTGTAGACTTGTACACAGCACATCACCGCGGCTCTCTACATGACACGTGAACTTCCCTTCTACTCAAAAGACCGGTTTTCAAGCGAAAAGTGCAAAGTAATTCTTTTCGTGTGAAAATTACTCATAATGATGTGGATACTCTTTTCTTGGAATGAAATATGTTAGTACCGGAAGAGCGAAAATCTCGATTTCGCACGAAAAACTGATCTTAGTACCTAGCTGAAATGGGAACATATCAGTTAGTTCCGAAGAGACGTGCGTGTCAAGTGTTTGTTCGATTCGGCGGGTAAAATTGGTAATATGCGCATAATGGGAACCGCCTGATGTGCCCCGAATTAGTGGTGTTCACTTCTAATTTGTATGCCGAGGTTATCACGCCACTGTTGCACCTTCAAATACACCAAATTTATTTCTCTTCCAGATCATCGTCGGCATTTAAGTTATCCTTTTGTGCTTTGGTGCGCTGTTCGTGTACCCCAGTGCGGCAAAACAACTTTTTTCGAAAATTATTCATTTTTTTTCAGGTGGATATCTCGGAAACTATTAGAGATAGGAATAAACTGTATTATACCACTATGTAGGGAATTTAACTCCCTTTCATTTTGATCTACTTTACTTTTACGCGCACCGTTTCCGAGATGTAGGCGAAAAATTTAACAAGGGTACGTTCGACCCCCGCGGCACCTGAAATCGATGGGACTTTATTTTATGTTGTTCGTAGGACCTACCCTTACACATTTCTGAAAAATTTGGAGCTACATGATTTATCTATTTTGCCTAGAGTGCCGGAAGTTGAACGAATAAAGATCGGCTTCAGGGGTGACGTTGGACATAGCTCTAGTGATACGAGTGTTGTCTTTTAAGTTTTGCATATAGGGCTGAATGAAAACAATATATAGTTATTAAAGATTTTATTGTTTTTCGAAGTATTTCTCACGAAGATTAATGCACTTTTGCATGCGTTGGAACCAACCCTGGAAGCAGTTATTCCACTCATTTGTTGGTACAGTCAAAATTGCGTTTTTGAAGGCGTCAACTGTTTTCGGAAATGTAAAGAAATCGTTGGGGCTAAAGACGGGACTGTACGGAGGATGGTCTAAAAATTCGACGTTTTGTTGCTTTAAAAATTAAATTCTCGCGAGCTGTGTGCAAACCTGCATTGTCTTGGTGGAGGATGATTCCTTGTTCGGGGTTGGTTTTTCGAAGCTCAGCGATGATTTCTGGCAAACAAATGATTGTATATCAATCAGCAGTAACTGTTCTTTGATCTTACAGAGGAATTGTTGCTACATGACCTGCTTTTCAGACAAATATCGCGACCATATTTTTGGAGACACTTCGAGAACCGATGACTTTTGTCGGCCTTTCTTTATTTTAGAATACCCAAACAGACGACTGGTGTTTATTTTTGGGTTCATAAGAGTAAATCAATGATTCATCACCACTGACGATGCTGTACACATTGTTAAAGTTTCCTGTGTTGCAAAGGTATAGAGTTTTCTGACACCAATTGACCCGAGCTGCTTTCTGTTCTTCGGTCAATAGATGCGGTATCATCATCATCATCGTGGCGCGACAGCCCGATGTCGGGCCTTGGCCGCCTGGATCGTTGTCCTCCAATTATCTCGGTCACGTGACCGCGTCCTCCAATTTTGGAAGCCCAGTAGTTGCGCGGCGTCCACACTTACTGAGCTCTCCCAACGAGATCTCGGTCGTCATCGCAGTCTCACTCCGTCGACTCGTTCTGCATTCATTACTCTCTTAGGCATGCGATCATCGTCTATTCTTTGTACATGCCCTGCCTATTGAAGTC
Source organism: Chloromyia formosa (assembly GCA_964017055.1). NCBI lineage: Eukaryota > Metazoa > Arthropoda > Insecta > Diptera > Stratiomyidae > Chloromyia > Chloromyia formosa. The sequence goes on along the minus strand of OZ024815.1, from coordinate 52,652,130 downwards.
GTTGAAGTTTGACGATTTTCGAGACTTGCAGCTCATCGTACAGTTCATACAACTCATGGTTTTACCGGATGCGCCATCCATCTCGATCGCAAACTGCCCCGAAAATTCGCCGTAGCACCTTACGTTCAAATGTATCTAGCATGTTTTCTGTGGTTTGAGTTAGGGTCCCTGCTTCGCAGCCATAGCATAGCACTGGTCGTATTGGTTTTATACACGCGGAGCTTCGTGTTTCTGTGCACATGCTTCGATTTCATTATGGGGAGAACCGAGAAAAAAGTCTTATTAGCTAACTGTAACCGTCGCTTGATTTCGTCAGTTTCGTTGGCGTCCCTTGACAAGTTGCAACCCAGGTAAATGAAGTTGTTCACGAACTCGATGTTAAGGTCCCCCACATTGATGCTTGATTGTGCAGGTGTCCTTGTCGTCGATTGCATCATTATTTTACTTTTACCCTCGTTAATACATACGTAGTCCAACCTCTTTTGCAGCGGTATCGAGCGTATGCAAAAGTTCTTCTACGTCGGCCAATCTTTGGGACATGATGTTGATGTCGTCGGCGTACGCTGCTAATTGAGTCGCCTTGATGAGTAGCGTCTTGCTGTTGTCCATATTCATAGCCCGAATAACGAATTCCAGTGCTAGCTTGAAGAGCGTTGGTGCCAGTCCATCGCCTTGTTTCAGACCAGTGCGTGTTTCAAATAGATCAGTAAGTCTATTCTGGATCCTGATCTGTGAGATGGAGTTGCTCATCGTCAACTTTGTCAGTCGCACTAATTTGCCTGGTTTACCAAATTACAGCATGATGTTGTACAGTACTCCACGATCGATACTGTCGTATGCCTGCTTGAAGTCGACAAAGATTCGGTACACGTTTACGTTTTATTCCCAGCACTTCTGAAGTATCAGTTTGACTGTGAGGAGCTGATCGGTTGTGGAGCGACCAGGTCTGAAACCGCTTTGATATTCGCCAATGATTCGTTCTGCGTACGATTTTACTCTATTTTCCAGAATTTTCGTCAAAATTTTCTAGGACGTACAAACTAGTGATATGCCCCTGTAATTCTGACACCGCAGTTTATCTCCCTTTATGTGAATTGGACAGATGATGCTTCTGCGCCAATCGTCTGGGATCTCCTCGTCCTCCCATACTCGCAGGAGTAATTGATGTATGGCATCAACTAGACTCGTTCCACCGAATTTTAGTAGTTCAGCTGGAATCTCGTCAGTGCCCGGCGCTTTATTTCGTTTTAGTGACCGCAACGCGAGATCAACTTCCTCTACTGTTTGGGGTTGTATGGGTGGGCCTAAATCCACAATATCGTCGAGAGCTTCTTGAGTGGGGATGTTAGATGGTCGGTTTAGAAGCTCTTCAAAATAAGAGGCCCATCGTTTGTTGATGCCATTGGTGTCGCTGATGATGTTTCCATCCTTGTCCTTACAAAGGCTAGTCCTGGGTTGGTAGCCGTTCTTAATTGTATTTACTAGTTTGTACGCTTGTCTGGTGTTCCTATTAGCTAAGTTTTCGTTTATGTTCAGCAACTGCTCGTCAAAGTATTTACGTTTCTTACGTCTAATTATTCTATTCGATATTCGCCGTAGCTCGGCATATTTTTCTCTTCTGGGTCTGGTTCCTCGTTGAATCCATTGTCTGTAGGCCTCGTTTTTCGCGTCAAGTGAATTTATGCATTCTTCGTCGAACCAGTCATTTCGCGCTCGCCGGGCTTTATATCCCACGACTTTCTCTGCGACATCCTTGATGGTACCCTTGAGTTCTTCCCAGAACCCATGGACGCCTGTGTTGTTTATGTTGTGTAGCATAGGTGATAGTCTTTCTTCAAGGGCGGTGGTATACGCCACCGCTGTAGCATCACTCAAAAGCTTATCAACCGCAAAGATTTTGGGAGGTCTGATTCTCGATTGGTGCACTGAGGAAATTCTACATCTGTAGGTCGTCTTCACCAAGTGATGATCTGAGTCGCATTTTGCTCCTCGATAGGAGCGGACATCCATCACACTAGACGCCCATCTCCTGCAAATGAGGACGAGGTCAATTTGGTTGACGGTATGTGCGTCTGGAGACTTCCAGATCTGTTTGTGATTGCGTCGATGCGAGAAACACGTAGAGCTTACGACTAGATTCCTGCTGCAGGCGAAGTCGATAAGTCGCTGGCCGTTGTCGTCACATTCTTCATGGAGACTGTGGCCTCCAGTGGTCCCCCGGTGCCAACTTTCATTTCCGACTTTCGCGTTAAAGTCTCCCAGCAGCAATTTGACGTCGTTTGTTGGAAGTGAGTCGAAGAGAGTTTCAAGGCGGGCGTAGAACTCGTCTTTTACAGCGTCTTCTTTAACTTCAGTGAGAGCATGCACATTGATGAGTCGGAGACTGAAGAATCGAGTCTTGATGCGTTCATTTATGGGTTTGAAGTCAGTAATGTGCGGTTTGAGGTGATTGTTCACTATAAATGCTACTCCAAACTCCATGCGGCCCGATGGTTTGCCACTTGTAAAAATTGTGTGCGACATCTTGTCATTAACCTCGCTGCCAAGCCAATTTGTTTCCTGGACTGTAGTAGTGCTCAGTTTGTACTTTTCGACCTGTTGAAGGTGGGCCTTTTCGGCCCCCGGTTTGTTCAGGGAGTGTACATTCCAGGATCCGAAAGAATAATCCTTTAGTCGTTTGCGTGGTCGTCGTTGTTGATCCGTCCAATCCGAGGCTTTTGTTCCAGGTTTCTTGACATGGAGTGGTTTTTGCAAGGACGAGTTGTCAGCACGTCGCTTTACCCCATTCAGGGGATGGCCTCGAAGATAGCTGCTTCAGATGGTTTAATAAACGTGCTGGAGCTCACACAACTATGTTGCAGGTCCAACTACGCAAGTCATTCCATCCTGCTAAACCTGAGACGCTTAGGTGTTCGTCAGCCATTCAGGCTACAGCTATCTGCCTTTTCCAAACTGTCTTATCGCTAAGACATTGGCCGTCAGCGATTTGACACACTGCCGTTACCAGGGGGCGCCCACGCGGGGGACTATGGAAAAGGTCTTTTGCGGTATCCAACGGAAAATTATTTTTTTTTTTAAAGACAATTCTTCTTGCAAAATTTGTTGAATTGGTTTTGAAATCCCCAATAATGGTCGCGGTCCTGAAAGCCTGACCGGTTAAGGAAATGACAGTGAGCAACAGAGATGGCAAGGCATTGTGTATCCGTAAGTGAAAGAGAGACGCATTAAACTGATACATTCCCACATTCGGCGCATACGACTCATGCCAAAGCATCTACATACGAATCCCGAGAGAAGAATGACAATCAACCAATTTTCGTTTAGCCTGTTCCTTAGTAATTGCACTAGAGCGAAAGAGGCAGAGAGTCCGGTAGATGTATTTGTTTATAAATCATGGGCTGGGGAAACGAACCAACAAATTTTTCCGGTAAATTTCTCCTCTAAAGATTCTGTCAGATAAGCGACACTCTCTCTTCATCTTTCGGATATACAATACTTCACATCTCTGTTACTCACTGTCAAATTGTTTGATCCTATAAGTTTCCCAGAACGCAGCCATTGTCTCAATCTCGCGATATGTCAAACGTCGATCTTCCATGATGAGCTTGCGCACAGCATCGACGGTTTTCTTGGTGACTACCGTTTTGGGTGCACCCGCCCTTGGAATCTCGCTAAGACTCACCCGTCCATGTTTGAATTCTGCATACCAACGAAAAATAGGTGACTGGTGTGGTATGCTTTATTGCCGAAAACAGAAGCCAACTCGGCGAGGCATTCTTTTTGAGATACTTGTCTTCGAAAGTTGTCAAAAATTATTGCGCGAAAATGTTCTCGGTCCAAATCCATTATTCGGATAACTCGACGACTTAACAATTCGCTGTAGCTGTAAAACTATACGTATCGCACTAACACTTTGCATTTAGGTTAACAAAGGATGCAGGTTAATATTTTGAAGTGATATTTGATTCGTGGCAACCTCGATGGTTCCTGTATGCAAAACTTAAAAGACAGCCCTCGTACTTCGGCAAGCAAGAAGTTGTTGCTTGCAAAACAGACAAAACAGGGGCGACCGGTAGCGCAGTGTGTTGAGGCATCAGTCTCATGTTTGACTACCGGCGTTTCGGGTTCGAATCCCGTCCACGACGACGTTCGTGGCCATGGATGTGCAGGAGGTGCATGCTGGCAACTGCATTCTCTGAAACCAATTTATGCCAACGAAATGTCGACTGGGCCACATGGAACAGTTGACGCGCTATGCCCCACAAGGGGTTAGGGCAATTGAATACAGCTTTCGGCCACCACGCAAGGTCAGCGTACGTCACCATGGATCGCACCAGCATAGCATACAACCATTCAATCATCTTTGGGGTGAGCTCCCTTGTCCGTCCGAAGAAACTCCTACAGTTTCACCTAATACCCGTTTAAATTTTTTTCTTGATATTGAAATATCTACATAGTGCTGCAATGCTCCATGACAACGAAAGGTTTTGAAACTTTATTTCACATAAATTAAATATTCTTGACGTAAAAGCGGATGCTAAGCAATAGTAACAGACCACGATTTATTTCAAATAAATTTCTCGGAAAGAATTAACTGAGCTTTTCATTTGACGTATTCAGTGAGGGTTAGATGGGGGCTGTACCTGTAACCCTCACTGAATACGATGCAATCCGACGATGGATCGCCACAAAATATCTGATCTCCGCTGCACATACATATATTACACTGTACGGGTTTCGTGCGATGCGATAACGAATGCCATTAAAAAAAATAGGTTATGATTCACTCCCAATCCAACCTGAATTAATTTTTGTTAACTATTTGAATTTGTGTGGCATTTTCGTATGCTACATATTTGATATTTCTATTGCAGAGTCATTTAAAATCATCAGAATCCCCCATAGTTGAGTAATTTGACATTCACTTGCGATAATCACATACACCATCCAATCGATCGCCAGACCGACGGATTGCAGTAAAATCGCACAAAAAATCGGCAGATAAAATTTGATCGTCAGATCAGTGAAATCGTCAACGAAAGTCAAATACACTGTGCGATCGATCTGACGATCACAATTTCGTCAGATCGATCTGACGACGGATTGCATCGTATATGGGCGCTTTTAGAGACACTTTTGAAATAATTTCGCACTTTCGTAGACCAGCAAGGACACTAGTAAAACTTTTGGTCAGGTCGATTTTCTTTTTGGTTTTAAATTTTTAGCATTTAGAAAGATGTATTTTTAACCATGTCACTAACTCTGGTATTAAATTCACACTAAATATTCATTTAATTTATTTATATTAACAAAAACACTTTTCCATTCACAAATAAGTCAACATTACCTTTCACTTTCAACCACTAAGTGTATACAGTGACGATGTCAACGGTATGTATAGCCAAATTACCGGAGAGACAGTCTTTAAAAAGCATATCCAGTAGTTTGCTTTTGTCTTTTATAGTTCTTTTGTCACCTTATCTAAAATCTATCGGTAACTTCTCTTCTCAGGGGTCTCCTTTCCTCTACGAGTATTTTATATAATATTTATTTTATCAGCAAGAGTCAACAAAGCCTTAACTGGCATTTCTCATAATCATCGTGTTCATACGACAACAAAGAGCTTTTCTCTAAAATCTGAGCAGACTACTAGAAATTTGACTCCTGCTAAAATATTTGAAAATTCTTGTACAGCCGATCATGTGACATTCAAAATGACCACAGATTGGGTTGTAATTCCACAAGGAACATGTAGCTACCTTCAGATTATTATCATAGATTCAGGTAAGACGTTGTGGAGACTATGGTATGTAGCTGGAATTCTTGCACATTTGTGTAGTCTGTAGAGAAATTTGTGGTCATACTCGCAGTCTTTTACTAACGAAGTAAAAGTAAAAAGCCAACCATGTAAACCGAGAGCACTGTGTTTGTTTAGTTTAAGGTTTGCGGTAGAAAATTATAATGTAAATCAAATATACCTACGAATTAACCTCAATGCGGATCTGAATTATGACGCCAAATTCGAAATTTTGCGCACTTACCGAGCACGTAGAGTGCACAATCGAGGAGATAAAACTCCACACTGAATTCTATTAGTTTTTCTTAAAAATAACGTTCAAACTTTAGTTCGGAGCTTTTTGATAAAAAAAATATATTCATTGTATTTATACATTCTTTATGAGATATGTACGAGTATGTTAGTTTATTCATTCGATTTCTTTGTTTAATGCAGGTCTAAAGCAGACGACACACTGTAAGGCTGTTACCTCGAGTAGGTCGATCTAATTGACAGACAGCAGACAACAGTCTGACCCAAGTCCTAGAGCCCCATCATTAAGGGCAGGTATCAGAGGGCGCTTTTCATTCGGCGCAAGATCGCGAAGAATGAAGAAGAGGGTACAATTCATAAGCGCGATGCGGAAGATAGGTCCCGATATCAGGCGGTTGTCGACGAATACAACCGGCACCTCAAGGAGAGGGAACGGCAACCACAACAAGGGGCGTCTAAACGAAATCGGTCTCACGAGGTGGTGAAGGATCCTCTGTCAGTGGCTTTATGAAACGAACTTGCCACTGACGGCAAGCTCACGGTTGGGACATGGTGCAGAGTGGAATCTATGCTGTCTGAGATGGTGTTAGACCACTCAGATGAGAAAAAATCCGAACTGCGTTTTGACAGTGACATTGTCATTCGGGGTTTCCGGGTGATAAGATGCGAGAACAGGTTTTCTCTGGATTTTCTCAGTACATGTGTCAACAGGATTAGTGACAGTGTAGAGGGCTTGAGAATCAGGCTCATTCCAGCGGGAGAGATTCCGGAGACACCAAGGGGTCGTATCTGGTTGCTCAAGGTGAGTGTCGACAACGCAAAGTTGATGCATTGTCTGAGCTTGCAGAACCCGGCCATCCCAATTCACAACTGGGAGATCCTCAAGGTGGAGGAACCCAATTCCAACAGTATCACCCTTCTCCTTCTAATTAACGAGGAGAGCCTGAAGCCACTCGAAGCTGCTGGCTACAGACTCCACTTCGGTATTAGGAATGCCAAGGTTAAGGTGTTCCGATCCTCGACGGAAGCGGCAGATCCAGTACAGGACGAAGCGGACCTACTTGGGGACCTAAGCTTAGAGGAGGAGGATGATGAAGACGACACGCTAAGGACAGGGTGCGAAACTGAAGCAAGCGATATTGAAGGTTGTGCAGATTAATCTTAACCGCGCCAGGTGCCCTCGGATAATCTGTGCGTTCTTCTAACAGAGGAGAGCATCGACATCGGGCTTGTCCAGGAGCCGTATACCAAAGACCTAAAGGTCATGGGCCTTGATGACTGCAACTACAATCTCTTTTACTACAGCACTGGTCAAGATAGGCCCAGAAGCTGTATATTAGCTAAGAAACACATACAGGCGTTTATGTGTCCCGATATGAGTCCGGAGGATCTCACTGTGATAAAGGCGGAGGCATCGCATAGGAAAGCATTCTATAGGTATATTTCCTTCGTATACATGGCCCACGATCGACCTGCACCCACCGAGGAATTGGTTCATGTAACCAGAGCAGCGGCTGCTAGGAAATGCAGCCTACTTGTGAGAGGTGATGCCAATGCTAGACACGCCTTGTGGGAAAGTTCTACAACGAGCGATAGAGGTGAGTCCATTTTGAATTATATCATTAACAACATTCTCCTTTTGTGTAATAGGGGAAACACCCCCAACCTCACCTTTCCTAGCACGGATAGGTTTCAAGTGTGGGAGGAGGTCGTTGACATTACGTTTATGATGGATAATAATGAGACCATCAGAGTGGAGGACTGGAAGGTCTCTAACCTAAAGTCATTCTGGGACCATAGCTGGATACTCTTTACGGTCGCTCTCAAGGTAGAGGGGGCGAAACCATACATGAATCCCAAGAGAATTGACTGGAACAAGTTTAGACAGGTTATAACCTCCAAACTCTCACGGACGACAAACCTCAGCATAGGGTCCATACAAGAGCTGGAGTCTAGAATCGAGACTTTCGAAAAAGCTGTGGACTTCGGATACAAGATCTTGTGTCCCGCGAAATATAGCAAAAAAACTCTTCCCTCGTGGTGGAACGAGGACTTGTTCAAACTACGTAAGTTAACTAGGGATATGTTTAACATTTGTTATAAGTTCTGGCAGCCATACAAGGACTGCTTGAAATTATACAAGAAAGCTATTAGTACTGCCAAAACGGAGTCTTGGAGAGACTACTGCAAATCAATTGAGAGCACTGGAGCTTCATCAAGGCTACACAAGATTCTTTCTAATGAGACCGGACGGAGCCTGGACCGAATCGGCGGCTGAAACCCTTGAACTACTTATGGCAACACTCTTCCCGGGCAGCGAGGACCGCTGCATCACTGACAGGTCAGTTGAGCAGTCCTTTTCTTGGGAGGAAATAGCATCGGTTTTTCCTAAAGGTTCTCATCGGCACGGCGCGGCGGTTCAAATTGTTGTCAATTATTCCTACAAGATTTTCGTCCATTTTTCCTATGGGAACATCGTTAGTTTAATGGCACATGGGCTTCTTAAGACATTTTTACGCGAAAAATAATTTTTTCCCTAAAAAACTTGATGAAAGTTGGCAAAGTGGGTGCTAAAGCCGTTAATAAAATGTTCAAAACTAATCGTATTTTGCATAAATGCATGTGAAAGTTGGAATAAACTCTTTAGACCTCAATACTCATAATGCGGAACTACGATTTTGGTTAGATGGGAAAGGAAGTAAACAAAATTAGTAAAACGTTAGGTTTCTCACTTTCTCACCCCATGGCCACGGGCACCGGCGAATTCCCTAGCTGATGTCTGCTTCAGGCCGTTCGATTAGATCGGTCTGTTAGGTGTGAAAGCAGCCATTGACTCAACTTTTTTTGAACTTTCCAACGCGTGGTGAAGATCTTGTATGACGAACTTCTTCCCAGAGCAAGGTAATGTCGCAAGGCTATCTGAAGCTGACGCAAGAAATTTTTGGCCTGAACTTTTCACTGTGGAATTTTTACCACCAATGATTGAATCACATGTTGACAAGCTTTTTATTAAAATTGGTCTTGAATTTGTTATTTAAAACACATACGAGTGTCATATGCATACCGGTGATAAGCTTATCACCGGTATTCATCATGCTATTCAGAATTGGGTCGAATGGCAAAAGAAGTTATTAAGACAGTAGATCATGTACAAGGCAATTTAAGTATTTTGACTGGTGTGATTCTTTTAAGAAAATGAGCTGCTAAAGAATTTAAAATAAGTCGTGCTTATTTTTACATTAATTGTATGCTTTGTATGTAAATTGACGCAGATAACATAGTAAAAATGTCAGTAGTCCAACAGAATCACTTCTCCACTCTTTTGGTATCTTCTCGGTTTTCCAGCGAGGTAACTATTGAACGTAAATTGCAAGTAAAAATTATACACGTCAGTAAAAGGATGAAAGAAACTTTTTCTCTTTTCGAAGAGTATACCTACATATTCAGGTCCATGTGTTAAGCTAGACATTTCCCTATCTCTCTACTCAGTTTTCTTTAGGTGGTCTGAATAAAAGTCCAGCCACGGGACCAAATTTGGTCGTATGTTGGTGCAGGGCTGCACTGAGGGTTAAAGGGCCCCAAATAACAAAAAATGTTTATAACCTAGACTTAGAGTATAGGGTATATTGTTTTTGTCACGACGAAAATATGTAACACCTTAAAGGAGGCTCCGGAGGTATAGCAATGTATTTATATATAAATGATCAGGGTCACCTCTTGATTCGATTAAGCCATGTCTGTCTGTCTGTCTGTCTGTCAGTCCTTTTGCACGATAACTTTCGATAGAATCAAGCTAGAGCCTTGAAATTTTGGTCAAATGTTGGTAGTATGATCTAGTTGGAACTGGGAATGATCAGGGCAAGAGAACGCCTACTTCCCCTACATATGTAAAATACTTAAATGTATCTATAACTCCCGATTAAATAAACATAAAAAGCTCTAGCTTTGACAGATTACTCGTGAGGATAATCTTATACTCTCCTGGGAAAATCAAATCGATCAGTATGAGAGTAACGGTAATTTTCTTACAAAGAACCCCGTACTACCCTACTTTTCACGATTTTTGTCTATAACTTTTGAACCAATTAACGTAGACACCTGATTTTTGGCATGTAACGCTGAGGTGAGAAGCTGATTAAGTTGGGCATAATCAGATCAAAGGAACGCCTATCTCCCCTACAAATTTGAAAAAATTAAATATTACTTTAATTACGATAACTTTCGATAGAATGATACAGGCAAGTTGAAAATTTGGTAGAATGTTGCAAGTAAGACCTACTTGGTTGGTACTGAAACTGGTCAAGATCCGACCCAAGGAACCCCCACCTCCCCTACAAATGGAAATGGCCAGGCTATGCAAGGCGGTTACTGTTGACTTACCCTTCGTGTACGCGAATTGGGGGCTCGACAGTTCCATCTTATGCCTGATGTGCAAATCAAGCAACTTTTCCATGGTTTTAAGGAAGAAGGAAGTAAGGCTAATCGGTCTATAGGACTTGGGCATATGTTCCGGCTTATTGCCCGCTTTGGGTATGAAGACCACATTAACTTTCCTCCAAGGTTGTGGTATGTATATAATCTGTATCGTCCGATGTTTGTAGTTGTTATTTAAATAAGTGAGAAAACGTAGCTTTTCCCCAAACTACAAGATTTATTGTGTGTATTATATATACATGTATTTCGGGAGCAACTTACTCCCTTCCTCAGTATACAAGCTACTAAACCTAATGGCAAAATTACAGAACAATTTAAGAATCTTAACATTAACGTTGCAGGTAGTCGAGAGCCATAAAAAGTTATACCTGTGTCCTAAAAAGTGAGGGGCCATATGTCACCAGTTTAGGGTCCTTTACTACCTGCTTTTCTACATCTATTCGCGGCGAGTTTAATTAGTTTCGAAGTGCAATTTCCTTGGTCCGTGTTTAATAATTCCTCCGGATTTTCGCGCATGATTTCGAGGCTTTCCCATTGATCCAGGGTGTACGGCTTGTTGATGTGTCGAAGTATTTCCAAGTTTTCGCGGGTAACGGTATGTCCTTTTTCGATGATGTGCGCGGCGACTGACGATCGAATTGTTCGGTTCGGATTTCGTTTGGAGTTTTCGGCTTCTCGGATGTGTTCGTTGAATCTAGTCGTGACTATTCGCTTCGTTTGCCCGATGTAACATTTGCTGCAGTCGTTGCAATGGATCCGGTATATCCCGCTTTTCTCGTCGAAATTCAACGGGTCTTTCGCGCTGCCCAGTAATGTCCTGAGGGATGCATTTCTGCTCGACCCCACTACCTGTAAATTAAAAGAAACCAAAAAAATTTTTAATTTTAGTGAAGAGGTGAGATGTGGGGATGCTGATACGTCTCAGCGATTCCTCTTTGGCTTGGGTGAATAACGTTGTATGTAAGGATCGATACTCGAGCATGGTTTTCCTCCTGATCAACTTCTCGATGTCGTGAGCATTATACCCGTTCTTTAAAGCGGTATCCACTATGAAATCGCGCTCTTTCGCGTATCCCGCTTCGGTTAAAGGGTATTTGACCAGTCGGTGGACCATGCTGTTGTATGCCGCCATTTTTTGTGAGAGCACCCATTCAGCTGTCACAAGGTCCTGTAAGTTGGGCATAATCAGATCAAAGGAACACCTACCTCCCCTACAAATTTCAAAAAATTAAATATTACTTTAATTACGATAACTTTCGATAGAATGATACTACCGAGTTAAAAAATTTGGTGGAATGTTGCTAGTAAGACCTTCTTCATCATCATCGTGGCGCGACAGCCCGGCGTCGGGCCTTGGCCGCCTGGATCATTGTCCTCCAATTATCTCGGTCACGTGACCGCGTCCTCCAATTTTGGGAGCCCAGCAACTGCGCGGCGTCCACACCTACTGAGCTCTCCCAACGAGATCTCGGTCGTCCTCGCAGTCTCGCTCCGTCGACTCGTTCCGCATTCATTACTCTCTTAGGCATGCGATCATCGTCCATTCTTTGTACATGCCCTGCCCATTGAAGTCGTTGTAGTTTGACGATTTTCGAGACTTGCAGCTCATCGTACATTTCATACAACTCATGGTTGTACCGGATGCGCCATCCATCTCGATCGCAAACAGCCCCGAAAATTCGCCGTAGAACCTTACGTTCGAAAGTGTCTAGCATGTTTTCGGAGGCTTGAGTTAGGGTCCATGCTTCGCAGCCATAGCATAGCACTGGTCGTATAATGGTTTTGTACACGCGGAGCTTCGTGTTTCTGTGCACATGTTTCGATTTCATTATGGGGAGAACCGAGAAAAAAGTCTTATTAGCTAACTGTATCCGTCGCTTGATTTCGTCAGTTTCGTTGGCGTCCCTTGACAGGTTGCAACCCAGGTAGATGAAGTTGTTCACGAACTCGATGTTGAGGTCCCCCACGTTGATGCTCGGTTGTGCAGGTGTCCTTGTCACCGATTGCATCATTATTTTAGTTTTACCCTCGTTAAGACGTAATCCAACTTCCTTTGCAGCGGTATCGAGCGTATGCAGAAGTTCTTCTGCGTCAGCCAATCTTAGGGACATGATGTTGATGTCGTCGGCGTACGCTGCTAATTGTGTCGACTTGATGAGTAGCGTCTTGCTGTTGTCCATATTCATGGCCTTACTTCCCCTACAAATGTAAAATAATTAAATGTATCTATAACTCCCGATTAAAAAATCATGAAAAGCTCTAGCTTCGGTATATTGCTAGGGAGGGTAATCTTATACTCTCCTGGGAAAATAAAATCGATCAGTTGAAAACTAACGGTAATTTTCTTACAAAGAGCCTCGTACTACCCTACATTTCAGGTTTTTTGTCTTTAACTCTTGAACCAATTGACGTAGACATCTGATTTTTGGCATGTGACCCTGAGGGAAGAAGCTGCTTAAGGTCCTGTAAGTTGGGCATAATCAGATCAAAGGAACACCTACCTCCCCTACAAATTTCAAAAAATTAAATATTACTTTAATTACGATAACTTTCGATAGAATGATACTACCGAGTTTAAAATTTGGTGGAATGTTGCTAGCAAGACCTTCTTAGTTGGTATTGAATATGGTCATCCGACTCAAGCAACCCCCACCTCCCCTACAAATGGAACTTCAAATAAGCGATAACTTTTGATCGAATGAAGCCAGTGACTTGAAATTTCGGTAAAATATTTGAAGTGAGATTGAGTTAGTTGGCATTTAAGTTGGGTAAGATCCGACCCAAGAAACCCCTACCTCCCCTAGAAATGAAACTTAAAATAAGCGATAACTAACGACAAAATAAAACTAGCGACTTGAAATTTTGGTCAAATGTTTGTAGTTGGATCCAGTTGGCTAATGTTGAAAATACGTAAAATCCGACCAACGAAACCCCGACTTCCCCTACAAATTAAACTTCAAATAAGCGATAACTTTCAATAGAGTGAAGCTAGAGACTTGAAATTTTGTTTAAATGTTTGTAGGGTGATCTAATTGGTTGGTGGCAATGATGAGCAAGATCCGACCCAAGGAACCCCTACCTCCCCTACAAATGAAACTTCAAATAAGCAATAACTTTCGATAGAATGAAGCTACCGACTTGAAAAATTCGACAAATATTTGTTGAATGGGTTAGTTAATTGATTTTGAGAATGGTCAAGATCCTACTGAATGAGTGCCAACCTTCCCTATGAACTGGCCATATAGGAGACCCATTCTTAATGCATGTGGTCGTTGCGAATTGGTACTTTTGGTATCACCACTAGGTCTGTACAAGTCTAGGGTATATACGCTTCGGACTCCAGCTTCGCTTCGGCCTGGTTTTTTGTCTAAAAGAGTCAAAGTTTTTGTTGGCAAACCTCAGAATTGTTTTTAGCTACCGAAATACCATTGAAAAAAAAATCCGAAACAATAAAATTAGTTACATTTAAATTACCGCCTAAAGGTTAGTTAAAAAACGTTATGTTGGTTCATATCTTAATTTCCCAAGCGAATTTTTGTTGGCAAACCTCGGATTCGTGTTCAGCACCCCCAAAAACATAAAGGTACACAAAAATCAAAAGGTTCTCAAAATTTTCGATTTGGGCCGTTTATATGAACCAGTAATCTTAGATTATTATCATATTACTGTGTCAGATTGTTTCTGGTGAATGATAATGAAATGAATATTAGTACTCGTATATATGTACGAGTATAAGAATGTATAAAAATAAGCATTTTGTTATATATTAGATTATTATATATTCGTTAGTTATACAATAGAATAGAGTTGTGATATAAGGCTAGCAGTCCCATAACACGAGCAATGCTCTTCGCAATGCAATGCATGTCGGAAAAAGTAAGTGAATTATCTACATATAGGCCAGTAAAATTAAATTTTATTAATAATAATTAGGGAAAAATCTGAAAATAGTTTTAATCCCTTTTGTAGATACTGAATACATGGAAACTGTGTTTGCACGGTCGTAGAAGGTGACCTTAACTTTTGTGGACGAGAAATGTGAGCCTTTTTTTAAATATTATCCTTATAACTCCTAAACGGTGCCTCGAATCGAAAAAACTTTCAGGAGTAAATTAAAGACCGTTGAATTCTGCGTCCTGCGCCACAATTTTCGAAACTTGCAGCTCACCGTACAGTTCATACAACTCATGGTTTTACCGTATCCATCTCGATCGCAAACTGCTGCGAAAATTCGCCGAAGGACTTTTCGCTCGAATGAGTTTAGCATGTTTTCGGTCCACGTTTCGCAGCCATAGCATTGCACTGGTTGTATGATGGTTTTGTATACGCAGAGCTTCGACTTTTTGTGCACATGCTTCGATTTCAGTATGTGGAGGGCTGAGAAGAAAGTCTTATTTCCATACAAAAAAGTTTTTCGTTGTTTCTCGTTTTCTGAATTTTACCTTAATATAGTCCTGTAGAACTTGTATTATAGCACTGCAAACCTCTGGTACTATAATAGAAATAACATGTTCTGAAACTTTTAACAAGTAATGAAGGCTTTCGAAACTATCGCTTGTTGCAAGGAATCTGAGGATTATTGCAAGACGTTCATTTGGTGGAATCGCTTTTTTGAAATTGTATTGTATCTTTCTTGGCGATCATTTGTATTTGTGCCACTACAGACAACATGTAGTTAAAATGTTCGCTTGACATTCTGAAAAAGTTTTCGAAACTACCGGAGCGTTCTTTCAGCAACGCTGTTATTAAGTCTGTGCCACTGTGAATAGCTGTACGGAAGTGGCGCAAGGTGGTGTTTTTTTTGCACAGTCGCCAACGATAGTCGCTAAGCCGCGTCTAGCAAAACAAACCTGCGTGTGTGTATTCAAGGTCAAGTTAATAAAATGATTGAATACGGAAACCAACATAAATAATCAAGAGATCTGCGGTGGTCCCAAAATTGAAGGTTGTTCTTGTTCATACTATAAGTGGAAATTATACTCGTTAGTTTAAGAAAAAAACTTAGGTTATTTCGTAGAAACATGTGGATTTCTCCAACCTTTTATCTTAAACGGAAGAATTTTCGCATCGCCAAACTCTAGAGTAAATATATGCTACACATATGTAAAGATACTATAATTTGATTATACATTTTGAGCACTCTCTAAGCCACTAATTTTTCAGAAGCCGTACGTACTGCAGCAACTGAACATAACTTAATTAATTAATACCCGTTAATCTACCATAAGCGGTTATCAAATAAGTAGAATTTTGCCAACATACATAATAATTAAGTAAAGAATAAACGTCAGTTAAGCTGGCACTCCCACCATAAAGTACCAATATCAGACATATTACGTAGTTAGGTGCTAATTATAGTAGTTGCTCTATTCTGACTATTTTATGTGGGGGTCCTAGCATGACGTCACTCTAGCACCCAACTTCTAAATACGACATATGTTGGACCACCGCCATCTTTACTCTCAGGCCGGAGTGTCAAAGCAATGACGTCATGACAAGCAGTGAACCGTATGTAAACAAAGTGAAGAACGCGTGCAGTCGACCTCTTGAAATTTGGCGATTTTCGCGCGTAAAAGTGATTTTAGTGTCGCGATTTTAAGTGCAATTGAAAGTAGTGCTTGTCACTGATATTTGAAAGTGAAAAAAACGCAAGGTGCCGCGAACTTCCAACCAAAATGAACTGCTCGTAAGTGCGCGAGACATGAGTGTGGTTATGAAAGTGTGACACGGAAAATTTCACATTTTTCGTTAATTTTCCGGCAATTTGGCTAGTGTGAATGGTGCAGCACTACCCTATGACGAATCCTCGGGCCGGTAAGTTCAGCGGAAACTACCGGAAGTGCCCCAAAAAGTGAATTCAAAGTGGTTGTCAAATGACAACTTTACAGGTGATTTCCGGCCTTTTCATCGGAATTCAAAGGGTAAGTATAGGTTTTTTGTTGTGCAAAAATTTTAGTGGATTGATGCGTCCCAAAATATGGGTCTTGAACGCGTCGTTGACGAGTCAGACGAAAGTTTCACTGCAGCTGACAGGACTAGATGCCTGGCGGTGAAACTTTCGTCCGGTTCGTCAACATCGTCGTCAAAATCCGTATTTTGGGGCGCATAAATCCACTAAAATTTTAGCACAACAAAAAACGTATACTTACCCTATGAATTCCGATGAAAAGGCCGAAATTCACTTTTTGGGGCACTTCCGGGAGTTTCCGCTGAACTCACCGGCCCGAGGATTCGACCCAAGGTAGTGCTGCACCATTCACACTAACCAAATTGCCGGAAAATTAACGAAAAATCCGAAATTTCCCGTGTCGCACTTTCCTAACCTCGCACTTTTCAATACACCATTTTACTCGATATTTCCCGGCACTTGACGTTTTTTCACTTTCACACGGCACTGATAGCCACTTCTTTTAAAGTGTGTTTTTTTAAGCCCGATAGAACTTGAAATTTTAAAAAATAACACAAAAATTAAATTTTAATAAAAAAATTTTTATTATTTGTTTCAGTATACTCTGGCAAATCATCATGAATAGACTGACGTTTGAACAACGCTACCAAATTATCCAAATTTACTTCGAAAATCAGTCGTCGATTCGCGCAACTTATAGACGACTTCGTGATTTTTATGGCGCACATAATCGTCCATCTGAGCAAGCCATCCGTCGAATTGTGGATAGATTTCGTACCACATACCAAAACCATCTACATACAAAGCCTGGAAGCAGGTCGCTGAGAGTGTGTGAGTCGGCCTCCTTTCAAACTGACAACCGGCACTAGCTCCGATGACCAAGTTCCGAATGGCTCCGACTTCACTTCGGCACGAACATGGTGGTGTGTCAAATTGAAATTGTTCAAACATGTACATCTATTGATTGATTATTAATTATCACAACCAAAAGATGACATGCCTGAAACTTCAATTTGATTCGTATGTTCACTTCCCGCACCTCGCACTTCACTTTCACAAGTAGCATAATCAGAGAAACAAAAAAATATATTTGGTGTGACAAAAAATTAATTCACCCGCACAAATCGCCATATTGCTTTTTATCCGCACTTGCCACACGCGACACAAAAAGTAAACAAACAATTTCCACATTCACTTCAAACGCAAAAACGAACACTAAATTCACCGATTTTGCATATTTTTTTCATTTGAGCACATCACCAACACTTCACTGCACAACATATTCCACTTTCACGCCGCAAACCGACCGAGAACCGACATTTTTCGACTAACATGTCGCGCGGAATCACTCGCCGTCCATACACCGCCACACAAATTTTCGACTGACATCGGCCTCCTTTGAGCTATTGTTGTGTGCGAGACTAGGAGTGCGTTCCATAACGTAACTATAGTTGACTATAGTCAACTATCACTGACTATTGCCGTTCCATAACTCCGATAGTCGACTATTGTAGTTGACTATCGTCGTTCCATAACACACAATAGTCAGCTCGGTAGTCAACTATTTTAGCTCGTGCTTATGAGGGGAAGCTATCGATAGCTACGATAGCTATCACACACACACGTATACACGAAGGCAAACTGACAGTAAACAGTCAATGTTGTGCAAAATTACTTTATTTTTGCTTTAATTTTAAATTGTTTTATGCAGTTTAGAGCATGTTAAATTTAATTTGAGGAAAATTGGTGCGAAAGAGTGTTTGTGTGTTACAAATTATTGCATGGAGAGTGAAATACCGATGCAAATGTGTGTAGTGAAAAAGATGGCGGGTGTTTGTGCTACTTTACGACTATTGTCGTTCCATAACACCCATAGCTATAGCTGACTATGACAGTAGTCAGAGTTGACTACAGCTCTGACTATAGTTACGTTATGGAACGCACTCCAGGTCTGCTTCCAGGCTTTGAATGTAGATGGTTTTGCACATACTCTCTACATGATGCAGTAAGACCAACACGTCGAAGGAATGTGCGTACTTTAGAGAATATCGCCGCTGTAAACGAAAGTGTGGAAGAAGATCCAAATTTATCGCTTCGTCGTCGGTCGCAGGAATTGGGGCTCTGCCCGTCCACTACGTGGAAAATTTTGCGCAAAAATCTTGGCCTACACGCGTATAAGATCCAGCTGGTGCAGGAATTAAAGCCACGAGACCATGATACGCGTCGTTCTTTTGCCGATTGGGCTCTAGAGCAGTTGGAAACTGACGTTGTTTTATCGCCAAATTGTGTTCAGCGATGAGGCTCATTTTTGGCTTAACGGGTTTGTTAATAAGCAAAATTGCCGCATATGGAGTGAGACCAATCCACAACAGACCCTCCAGACTCCATTACATCCAGAAAAATGCACCGTTTGGTGCGGTTTACACGCTGGTGGCATCATCGGACCTTATTTCTTCAAAAATGAGGCCGGAGCTCGCGTTACGGTCAATGGAGATCGTTACCGCACCATGATCAATGATTTTCTGTTTGAAAATATGGATGACATTGATCCAGACGAGATGTGGTTTCAGCAGGATGGCGCTACGTGCCATACGGCGACCGAAACCATCGACTTATTGAAATCAAAATTTGGCGATAAGTTGATTTCGAGAAATGGACCTGTCAATTGGCCTGCAAGGTCGTGCGATTTGACACCTTTCGATTATTTCCTGTGGGGCTACGTGAAGTCACTGGTTTATGCTGATAAACCAGCAACAATTGACACCTTGGAGGCCAACATTGTTCGTGTTATTCGTGACATACGGCCAGCAGTGCTCGAAAAAGTGGCCCACAATTGGACGTCCAGAATGCGCTTCGTCAAGAACAGCCGCGTTGGCCATATTCCCGAAATCATTTTCAAATGTTAATGCCACGTATTTCTCTTTCGAATAAAAAAAATAGATTTATTAAAATATCATTTTTTGTGTTATTTTTTACAATTTCAAGTTCTATCGGGCTTAAAAAAACATCCTTTATTTTCACTTAAAATCCCGACACTAAACTCACTTTTACGCACAAATATCGCGAAATTTTACCGGGCGACCTCGCGAGTTCACACTTGGTTGACTGCTTGTCATGTCGTTAGTGCTTTGACAATCAGCTGACACTCCGGCCTGAGAGTAAAGATGGCAGTGGTTGGACTCAAATTCCATGCGTAATGAAAGTGATAATTTATTGCTAATTTGTTGTTCTATTTCGGAATTTATGCACCTGCAGGATTTCAGATTATATGTTGGAAGAACACTACAGTATTATCCCTACTGAAACATATCTAATTCAAATTGAATGTGTAATGAAAGTGATAATTAATTGCTCCTGCCAACTTGCCAGGATAAGGTTTTTTATATGGTGGTGCTATAGCAACACGTTAAACTAGCACCCAAATTCAAAATAAGACATATATCGGACACAAGCTCAATGTATGATGAAAGTGATAACCATGTACATAGTTGCTAATTTGTTGCCCTATTCCAGAATGCAACTTTGCAACAACAGTTTCGGAATGGCGGACAAACCGCCAACCACGACTCCCCCAGACAACATCGCTGGCACATCCGTCACCGTGATCGATAGTATCACGATCGGTTGTGCCACTTCAGAAGCGAAGTGTCACAACCGTAGCCCACTCTCGACCAAGGCGTAGTCTACTAACCAACCTGGCGACCTGCGTATCGGATTAGCAATCATTACTATCATCCCACTGGCGACCTGACAATCGGATTAGCAGTCATTATGACTATCCTACTGGTGACCTGCTCATCCGATCATCATCATCATCGTGGCGCGATAGCTCAACGCAGGGCCTTGGCCGCCTGGATTACTAATCATTATTATCATCCTGATTTTTTGCTCAGCAACCCTTACACCTGGCATCACAATTCCGAACCGCTTTAATGCCACAGCCGTCGTCCCTTCGCTCTCACATATCCGCGTCAATATTCTGCCATTTTATTTTATCGTGAATCTTCATTCTCAATAGGGTGAGGGGGCAGAATTGTGGCGGCACTGTCGACACATATGATCAAGGGCGGCTGCGATTATACTCGTATATACAAATACAGAATCAGAGATACTACTTTGCCTTAACCCCTAGCGGGGCATAGCGCGTCAACTACTCCTGCGCGCCATCGTACTCTGTTCTGGGCAATGGGGCGCAACTCCCCAAAAGACTTACCCAGTACCTGACACTCCTTTGCCACAGATCGACGCCATGTGATTCGAGGACCCCCTCTTGGTCGGCCTTGGTTGGAAATGGGGTTCCATTTCATGGCATGCATAGCAATGCAGTTATCACTCTTCCGCAATGTGTGACCTATCCACTGCCATTTTCGCCTGCGTATCAATTCGTCGATTGGCATCTGACCCGTACGCCGACTTAGCTCTTCATTTGATATTGTTTCGGGCCAGAAAATTCTTAAAATTCGACGAAGACATGAGTTGACGAAAACTTGCAGCTTTCTGGTAACTCCTACGGAAACTTTCCATGTACTGCTCCCATACAAAAGCACTGATAGTACCAGGGAGCGAAACAGGCCCAGCTTGGTATTGATGCTGAGATAACTGCTCTGCCAGATTTTGGACAGCATGCCGTATGCGCGTTTAGCCTGGTTGATACGACGAGCGATGTCCTGCTCCGTACCACCATTTTGGGCAACAATGCTACCCAGGTAGACGAAGTTGTCCACCTTCTCCACAGGCTGCCCATTAATATTGATGGCAATAGGTGTCGGATTTCTTTTTCGCAACGGCGGGCTAAGAACCTTGGTCTTGTTGGTATTAATCTTTAGCCCAACCTTGCTTGCCTCCCTCTCGAGATCTAATGCCATTGCGGACAGATCCATGATTTTGTGGGAGAGTAGGCATATGTCGTCAGCGTAGTCAAGATGTTGTAGATAAGATGTCAAAGTCCATTGAATTCCTCTGTCGAGTCCGGATAGGGCTGCATGCAACACATCGCCGATCACAATGAGGAATAGGATCGGTGAGAGGATGCACCCCTGCCGAACTCCACTGCGAATCTCAAAGTCCCCCGACACCTTACTTTTATGCATAACGCGACATTTCGCGCCGTCATAGGTTGCCTTAATAATAGCCACAAGCTTCTCAGGGATGCCTCTCTTGCGCAAGGCCGCCCATATAGAATCCCGGTTCACACTATCGAAAGCCTTTTCGAAATCGATGAATAGCAAGTGAAGCGGAGAATCGTATTCAGCGCATTGCTCGATGATGATTCGCAAGGTGTTAATGTGATCGACACAGGAGAATCCGGATCGAAAGCCAGCCTGCTCTTCATCAATTGTGCTTTCTAAGTGGGCCTTTAGTCTTTCCAGGACGATTTTAGCTATTATCTTGGCAACGGCAGGAAGCACACAAATGCCTCTCCAATTATTACAGTCTGTGAGGCTACCCTTCTTTGGAAGTTTGATGATCAAACCTTCCTTCCACTCAGTGGGAAAGGTCTCTGTATTCCACGCTTTATCAACAAGTGGGTGCAGCAAATCGGCAGTTACCCATGGCGCTGCTTGATAAAGCTCGGCAGGGATGCCCTCAAGTCCGGCGGCCTTTCCTCGTTTTAGTGCAATAATTGCAGTGACTATTTCCTCTTTAGTCGGGGCAGTGGACCGTATACGCACATTTTGATGGTTAGCTAAATTATCTATATGAGGGGGAACTTCACCAGAGGTTACACGGTTCAAGACCGCGGCGAAGTGTTCTTTCCACCGCCTCATTTGATCTTCTTCCAAGATAAGTAGCTTTCCATCACTATCTTTCACCGGATGTTGGCAGGAGTTACGACTACCTGTAAACTCCTTGATGACACCGTATACAGCGTTTAAGTTGTTACTTCTAGCGGCTTCTTCTGCTGACGCTAAAAGAGAATTGGCATAAACTCTTTTATCGCGTCGCCCACTACGCTGAACTTCTCGAGCTTTCTGACGGTAAAGGAGTTCGATGATGCTTCGATTGTCGTCTGAGGCTGCAGCCAAACGAACTTTCAGCTCCTTTCTTTCAACAATCCGCTGCCATGAAGCGTCGGACATCCAGGGCTTATTCCGGCAATCCGGGTTTGGGCCAAGGATGGTATTTACGCTATCAATGTACGCATTTTTTATGGCATCCCAGTTTTCGTTTAAGTCACTATCTGGAAGACTAGTTATCTCAGCCGCTTTTTGCGCAAGATGGTCATTATATTGTTGTAAGACAGCTGGATTTTTTAGTCGAGCGGTGTTGAATTTGCGGGGCCTGGATCTTTCGTCGCTGGGGCGGCGCACGGCTGCAATACGCAATCGAACATTAGCGATCATAAGATAATGGTCTCTTCCCATCCCAATATCGGCACCCTTCTTGTTTCGCACGTCCAGGAGGCAACTCTTGAATCTTTTACTAATGGCAAAATGGTCGATCTGATTTTGTGTTCTGCGCCGATCAACAGAGGACCAACTGATTTTGTGGTGGTCCTTATGCTCAAACATAGTACCACCGATGAAGAGACTGTGAAAGTTGCAGAACTCTACAAATCTTTCACCGTTGTCATTACGATCACCAAGACCGTGTCTCCCCATCACATGTCTGAGCCCATAGTTATCAGCGCCAACTTTCGCATTCAAATCACCCATAACCATTATAATGTCACCTTTAGGTGTTCTGCTCTGAACGGCGTTTAGTTCTTCGTAGAAGGAGTCTTTTGCCAAGACATTGTCGGGTTCAGTAGGGGCATAACATTGTATTATTGAGATGTTCCTCATTTTGGTCCGGAACCTGGCGGTCAAGACCCTGTCAGAGACCGGTTCCCAGGATAAGAGACAGTTTCGCGCGGCTCTGGTTAAAAGGAGCCCCACACCTGACTCACGGCGACTACCGGTAGCTTTACCGGAGTACAACATTACAGTGCTGCCCGTTGGAGAGATGAATTCTCCGCTGTTCCACCATCTTATCTCACTAACTCCTAAGATATTTAATTTGTACCTCAGAAATTCACTCTCTAGTTGAAGAAATCGTGCGTTCTGGGGACCTTCTGATCCATTGTCCAGGAGAGTACGCACATTCCAGAATCCAATCTTTGTCATTGTACGATAGCTAAAAGTCGTAACCGTTGAGTCAGTCCTTATCCGAGGCATAGTTGACGTTTCGTTAGCATATAAAGATTTCGGATAGTGCAAGTTGCTGGCATACACATCCTGTCCTTTGATTGTCGGTTTTAACGACAGGCCCTCAAAGGGAAAGGCCGTGGTATTTTTTTTTTTCACACCCCACACCACAGGGGTACCTCAACCAAATCATCGCACCGCCATCACTGGCGGCTTGACGTTGGTTGGCAATGGTCTGTGACCACTGCCGTTCCAGGGGGCGCCCACGCGGAGGACTATGGAAGAGGAGTTTTTGCCCCCCAAAGGTTTGAATCTGTCAAATTGACAAATGCTCGGCTGTTGTCGTATCACCAAATAAAGTTCAATATTGTGTATTACAGCCAATAATTTAGTATGAAATGTGTGTTTATGCACATCCTAATACTCCCCAGTCGATTGTTTTTCCAATCAATTCTTACCTAATTATCGATTTTAAAGCACAATAATGAACTCAATTTGTTGATACGACAATAGCCGAGCATTTATCATATTGACAGATTCGCGTCTTTGGTTGCAAACCATAGACTCAAACCATTTGACATAAGACACGTGAACGCGACACGTGAACGCGTGCCAACGTGCGCGCAGCCTAATTGTTGGGACATCTTTATACCCTAGACTTTTAGTATAGGGTATATTGTTTTTGTCACGACGGAAGTATGTAACACCTTAAAGGAGCCTCCGGAGGTATAGCAATGTATATATATAAATGATCAGGGTCACCTCCTGATTCGATTTAGCCATGTCTGTCTGTCTGTCTGTCTGTCCGTCTGTCCGTCTGTCTGTCCGTTCGCACGATAACTTTCGATAGAATAAAGCTAGAGCCTTGAAATTTTGGTCAGATGTTGGAAGTATGATCTAGTTGTTTGGTATTGAAAATGGGCATGATCAGGCTAGAACAACGCCTACCTCCCCTACATATGTAAAATAATTAAATGTATTTTTAACTCCCGATTAAATAAACATGAAAAGCTTTAGCTTTGGTAGATTGCTTGTGAGGGTAGTCTTATACTCCCTTGGAAAAATTAAATCGATCAGTTGAAAACTAACGGTAATTTTCTTACAAAGAGCCCCGTACTACCCTACTTTTCAGGTTGTTTATCCATAACTCTTAAACGAATTGACATAGATAGCTGATTTTTGGCATGTGACCCTGAGGTGAAAAGTTGCTTCAGTTCTAGTAAGTTGGGCGTAATCAAATCAAAGGAACGCCTACCTCCCCTACAAATTTCAAAAAATTAAATATTACTTTAATTACGATAACTTTCGACAGAATGACACTAGCAAGTTGAAAATTTATTAGAATGTTGCTAGTAAGATCTACTTGGTTGGTATTGAAAATCGGCAAGATCCGATACAAGTAACCCCTACCTCCCCTACAAATGGAACATCAAATAAGCGATAACTTTTGATCGAATGAAGCCAGCGGCCTGAAATTTTGGTCAAATGCTTGAAATGAGATTAAATTAGCTGGTGTTAAAGATGGGTTAGATCTGACCTAAGGAACGCCTACCTCCCCTACAAATGAAACTTAAAATAAGCGATAACTTACTACCAAATAAAGCTAGCGACTTGAAATTTTGGTAAAATGTTTGTAGTAAGATCCAGTTGGCTAATATTGAAAATACGTAAAATCCGACCAACGAAACCCCTACTTCCCCTACAAATGAAACGTCAAAGAAGCGATAACTTTCGATAGTGAAGCTAGAGACTTGAAATTTTGTTTAAATGTTTGTAGGGCGATCTAATTAGTTGGTGCCAATAATGGGCAAGATCCAACCCAAGGACCCCTACTTCCCCTACAAATGAAACTATAAATAAGTGATAAGTTTCGGTAAAATTAAGCTAGCGACTTGAAATTTTTAGTTGTAATTAAAAATGCTCAAGCTTCGACAAAAGAAACCTCTACCTCCCCTACAAGTGAGACTTCAAATAAGCAATAACTTTCGATGGAATGAAGCTAGCGACTTGAAAAATTTGACAAATATTTGTAGAATGGGTTAGTTAGTTGATTTTGAGAATGATCAAGATCCCTCTGAATGAGTGCCAACCTTCCCTATAAGCTGGCCATATAAGAAACTCTTTTTTAATGCATATAGTCGTTGCCTATTGGTACTTTTGTTATCACCACTAGGTCTGTACAAGTCTAGGGTATATACGCTACGATATGGTTTATCTTTAGATTTGAAGACGGAAATGACTGTCGCCATTTTGAAATCTTTTGGGAATATGCCAGTTGAGAGACATGTGCTGTTTTACACCGTACCGCGCCATAAGATGTTTACACATCAAAAAATTTAGTGCCGATAACATATCACCTCCCCCTGCTGAGAGCTATCGACGCCACTGATTATGTGCCGTTTTCTCAATGTGTAGTTAAAGTTTATCCAATCGGTAAACGCCACCTACTCTTTTAAAAATTTATCGGATGATAGTTTCAAATGGCTGATACGTGTTGCTGGAATTTTGACAGCTTGAACAGATTACGTTTGCAAATGAGACAACTAAACTGGTAAAAAAGAACAGAGCTCTTGAAATTCATTCGATGGAGAGGATTTGAAACAAACTCAACCGCAAATTAATGCTGAGAGCCGGTGCAGACATAGAATAGAATAGAACAGGCGCCAGAATTCCGTCAACAAAATCAGCTGATTTTCCAAACGCATTACTATATTTCGAGCGTTGCATATGCTTAGGACTTCGACCTTTGATAGGCAGTTTGTTTAACCAGACATTGAGTAAACGGCCCTACGTGTATGATGTTTGTAAGAAAGTGTGAATTGTTTTTTAGCCCCTGAAGAAGCCAAAAATGCGAAACGAGGGGCCCTAATAAATTTATTAACTAGCTGGAACTTGAGCAATTTCTTTAAGGAAGAAAATATTTCGAGTTATTACTCATATGTTAATAAATAAATAAAGTATGGGAGATATTTTAGGCTGGAGTTTGTGTTCTACTCTTATCCTGTTTTTCCACAACTCATAGTTCAATGCAAATGAAAAATATTGCATAATTTCAATTTCCGATTCAACCACAAATAAGAGTACTTTTCCAATCCTCATGTCATAGATGTTCAAATATTATCATAGTCATCCACTCATTTTCATATTTGCAAAGTCACTAAGTCATCAGATAGCCTCAACACTTTCCTTGAATTTATTACTTCCCCATTTACACAGCGAGTGTTGTTCATGCCTTGACACCTAAGTGTAAGGGGAGTCTACCCGATGTCCTTTTCGTGATCGAAAACCAATTTCCTGAAATGACTGCGATATTATTTCATGTAAGAGCCAGTCCTCTTTCCCTACTCTCCAGGGATAGACTCGGACTGGGGCTTGCTTGATATGAGTCCAAGATGCCCGGTCACAACCAGTCAGTGAGTTTGGCACTGCGTAAGGACACATGGTCCAACATTAAAATATTAATGGAAGTGATTATTCTCCTGAGTGGATTCTATCAAGAACATCTGGTGCAGTCCTTTTCTCGTATTTGAAAACATCCATCTGTCCGTGGAATATTAAAAACCATAATTCTCTTCTACACGAGGCTAACGTTCAGAATTACGAGAAATGTGACGATTTGTTCATACCTATGTCAATGGAATGAATAGAAGGTAGGAGTATATTTTTAGGGTCTGGCATAATTAACCTACGAACGACATTTTTATGGTAAAATATAGTGTGAAATATGGTACATTTATATGCTACTTGCAGATTCTGTTCTTTGTTGCAGTTAATGAATGATTGAACATAAATTCAACTAGGATGCAAATAGTTTAGTGGTCTGTCAGGCAGTTGTTTATGGAAATAAGGGGATTCTGCTTTAAAAAATAAATCAATAAATAAAACACAAAGTAGTCCGCATGGCGCAACGGTTAGCACGTTCGCCTTCAACGCACTGGGCCCCGGATCGATTCCGGGGATTTACGTGTCGGACTATGAGCCCACTCAGCTGTTAAATGAGTACCCATTATGGGGTAAATAACTCGGTTGAGCGTGTTGCTGATCACATACCTCTGCACAAAAACCGTCACGATCTAGAAAATGAGATGATGCTAACTCATCTCGAGGCCGTGGTTCAAATTGGACTGTTGCGCCAGTTATTTATTTTATTTAAAACACAAAATAAGCTCTTAAGGAATAGATTAAAATATAGTAGCATCATTTTTGTTTCATTCCAATATATAATCTAACTTACTTCTTCTAAGAAAATAATATTTAATTTTAGTAATATTCACCTGAGAACCCAGTTATGAAGGCAATATCAATGAACGTTCCATTTGCTGGACCCAAACCCCGAGGCAGACGGAAACACACGTGGATCGATCAAATGAAGAAGCAACAACAACGCATAAATCTCGGCGATGAAACGATCCAAGACCGAGCTGCCTGCAGAAGGAAGCTGAGATTATACCGCCAGAACGGACGAAGTGCCAACACCACGGGCAGAGCAACGCGAAGCCGCTGAGTGGTATGAAATGGCAAGGAAGAAGAAGAAGAAGTAATATTCTTTAAAATTCTACTTGTTTCAATTATACAAATTGTTAGTAATAAGAGGTTGCGCAATAGAAAAAAATCTATATAAGCCGTCATAAATCCCAGATTTGAAGGCACTCACATTAATCAGTCCCCGACTTGTTCCAATCGAGGGCCTGTTGAGCATTGTTGTTCGGCCCTTTTCGAAGAGTGTGACCTATCCATATGGCCACCGTATGTATGTGTAGGATGCGCCGTAGACACATCTTATTCGTCACTTTCCAAGTTGAACAGCCATATATAAGCACCGATTTTACGTTGGTTTCGAAGATCCGGAGTTTGATGCGTCTGGAAATGTTTTGTTTTGCCAGAAAGGAGTCAAACTGGAAAAAACTGCCCGAGCCTTATTGATGTGAGACTGTTCATCAGCATTCGCTCTACCATCTGCTGTAACGCTTCTGAGGTAGCAGAAATTGTCAACTTTCTCGACTGCCTGCCCCGAAACAAAAATTCCGCTTTGACTTCTTGTGTCCAAGCTCAAGTACTTAAGATAAGATAAAAAAAACAATATACCCTATACTATAAGTCTAGGGTATAAAAAGTCGAGCTACTGTCATAGCAGTAAGAAACTGCGACCATAAAAGATCTATTGTGCCGTAGCTCATTAATCCAAAAGACCGTCCACCTTTCTAGTAAAGGGCAGTAAGTCTCTAGCAGGAATCTTTCTGAAGTTTGCAGTGCTGATAGTAGCTTGCCCGAGGAGTGACATCCTAAAACGCGCGATGGCGGGACTTTCGCGCAAGATGTGTTTGGTCATTTCCACGTCCTCCAGACAGAGACGGCATTCAGTTTCCCTGGACAGACCCATCTTGTTCAGGTGATATCTGACCAGGTGATGGCCAGATAAGTACCCCACTAGGAGTCTTAGGTGGGTTCTACTCATTTGAGTAGTACCAGTGTGACTGAAGGGCATTATCAGCGCCTTTGATTGACGTAGCCCTGGAAGATTATTCCAGTACAGATGACGCAAGAGTGCAAACCAATCCGTGATCCGCAGTTTGGTCGAGGCCAGCCCAAGGCCACAGTAAGGCACAGGTCCATGAAAACGACTGGATGATCCTTGTCTAGCAAGTTCATCCGCAGCCTCGTTCCCCTCAATGTCCTGGTGGTCTGGCTCCCAACACAAGAAGACTCGGTTTTTGGTTGCCAACAGTTGAAGGTGTTCCTAACACTCCTTCACCAGTTTTGAAGAGACCTTATATGAGGAGAGCGCTTTTATAGCTGTTTGGATGTCTGAATAGATAGCAATGTGAGCGCCGCGAAGTCTAGTTTCCAAGATTATCCTGGCGCAGACCTCAATGGCGTGGATCTCAGCTTAAAAAACGCTGGGCTAGACTCCCATTGAAATCGAAATCCTGGTGTTGGATCCAAAGACACCTGCAGATCCATCGGTGAAGCACTTAATACATCTAGGGTCTGGACAGGGTGTGCCATTTACCCATTCAGAGCGGTCTGCGATGAGGGCTGAATTTTTTTTGCCGAAGCAAACCTCCGTGATCATGTAATCTGATCTCAAGCAGATCTGCACGTCAGGAATTTGATTCAGGATGCTCCTGTGACCGTTTTCTTCACTACGCACGTTGGAAGTTAAACGAAGTCTAAGAGCACTTAGAGCTGCTGATTTTTGAATGAATATATGCAACGAAGTAAGTCCAAAAATCTCCTCCAGGACTGGCGTAAGACAAGTGTGCATAGCTCCAGTGATGCCAAGGCAGGCAAGCCGTTGAAGCTTATTGCACTTCAGTAAGACAGAAGATTGCTGAGTTTTCGGCCACCAACACAAGCGCTGCGTACGTCACCATTGGTCGCACAAGCATGGTATATAGGTATAACCACTCAATTACCTTTGGGGTGAGCGATGAGCCCCCATGTCAGTCCGAAGAGACTTCTGCAAGCCCACATTGTACGTGTGGCTTTGCTAAGTACATTATCTATGTGAGCATTCCAGGTGAACTTCGAGTCTAGTCGTGTTACCCCGAGACATTTAACTTCAGTGGAATAATCTGAGGCCGTGCCACCTAACGAAATTGGATCCATTATTATGTTTCGTTTTCGCGTGAATGGCCCAACGACAGTTTTCTGTGGGCTTACAGCACACCAGTATAGAATATGTCAAGGGCCGACCTCATCACCTCCGTGATGGTAGATTCGAATTTGCCCCGACTATGATAGTTAAATCATCCGCGTACCCGTTAGTAAGATAACCGCGCTCATTAAACATGAAAAGCAGCTCGTCTACAACAAGGGACCACAAAAGGGGTGACAGAACGCCACCTTGTGGACAACCCTTTACGGCATTCACGCAAATGGATGTACTGCCTAGAGTTGAGTGAATATCCCGTCCACGAAGCATGATGTCTATTATATCCATGCAATGGTAGCGGGCGGGATGTCCCTGAGTTCCAGTGCTCCGGAAATGCACTCGTTGTCGGTATTATCGAAAGCCCCCTCAATGTCAAGAAAAGCACACAACGCCATTTCCTTATCATTGAGGGACTTTTCGATTGTACTGACAAGGTTATGCAAGGCGGTCAATGTTGAATTGCCCTTCGTGTACGCGAATTGCATACGATGCAGGGGGCTCGACAGTTCCATCTTGTGCCTGATATTTAAATCATAGTTCCATAGTTTTAAGGAAGAAGGAAGTAAGTCTAATCGGTCTATATAGGATTTGGGCATATGCTCCGGCTTATTACCAGCTTTGGGTATAACGACCACGTTAACTTTCCTCCAAAGTTGTCGTATGTACCCAGGGGTGTAACTTGCCCTAAATTGCTCGATTAGCGGAGTTATTATGATCTCCAAGCTGTTTTGCAACAGAGCGGGGAAAATGCCCTCCACTCCGGGAGCTTTAAATGGCTCAAATGATTCTATCGCCCACTTTACTTTGTCCATGTCAAAGATGACCCCCAATAAACTGCGATCCCGAATCTCGGGAACCCGTTGGGGCCTCGCAGTTAGGCAGGGGTCACCTTCAGCCAGTACTGACCCTGGGAAATGGGTCTGAAGTAACAGCTTTAGTGTTTATTCTGGACCTTCGAACGGTATACGAACCGGCTGGTCTCAATAGAAGGCCGACCACGTTTGCTGAGTCTTTCGATAGGGCTTTGTGAGGGCGAACTGCTTCCGGTAGCGACTGAATGCTCTCACAATGTCTTCTCCAGCATTCTCGTTTGAAATTCCTAATGAGTTTGTTGTACTCGGTGAAATCAGTTCTGTACTCATCCCACCAATTGAAGCGCTTGGCTTTGTTGAACATCCTCCTAACTTTAGCTCGCTTGCGGGCCAAATCCTCGTTCCACCAGGGTACTTTACGCCCCGACTCCACCGTACGTGAAACGGTACTATCTCTGTAGGAGGAAGTTAAAACTTCATTGAGCTCTTCAGTTGCAAGCTCAATTTCCCCTGTAGTGCTGATGGTGGAGCTGACTAGTACACGGAATTTCATCCAGTTAGTTGGACAAAAAGTATCCGAGCGAATGTCAGATTGTCCTAGGATGTCAAATTTGATGTGTCTATGATCTAAAAGAGAAACCTCGTCCGACACGTGCCAGTTCACAATGAACCTGGAGAAGAAACCGCTAGCAAGGGTAATGTCGAATTCCTGTGCCCTTGCCACCGTGACAAAGGTAGGTTTGCACCCCCTGTTCAGAACATTCACATGTTTACACATAAGATAGTCAAGAAGGCGCTTACCTCTATCGTTGATGTCGTTGCTACCCCACACCGTGTGGTGTGTGTTCGCATCGCAACCGATCACATAATGCCGGTTAGTACGTCGATAGAAGTCGACGAGCTGCAGGACCTCGAGTGGTGGAATCTTAACATTGTCAGATGGGAAGTAGGCAGATGCAACTACCACTTTCTGACGATCGTTGAGCGTGGATAATTCCATCAATGCTGCGGCTAGATCTCTAGAAATAAAATTAAATAAAATAAAATAAATAACTGGCGCAACAGTCCAATTTGATCCACGGCCTCGAGATGAGTTAGCATCATCTCATTTTCTAGATCGTGACGGTTTTTTGTGCAGAGGTATGTGATCAGCAACACGCTCAACCGAGTTATTTACCCCATAATGGGTACTCATTTAACAGCTGAGTGGGCTCATAGTCCGACACGTAAATCCCCGGAATCGAACCGGGGCCCAGTGCGTTGAAGGCGAACGTGCTAACCGTTGCGCCATCCGTACTACAAATAAAATTGGTTAGTGGCAAATAGTTGACGCATTTATCGATCAGAAGCGCCGCACGTGGACAACCCGCTAACCTGCCATATATGTATAAACTTGGCTCTTGAATAAGCGCAATGGTGGTCTGTTTATCGGCGAATAACCTGCACATTTTGGCCGATGCCCCTATTGCGTGGTGCAGGTTTGCTTGAAGCTCCTTAATGGCACACTTGTGCGATACTGAGGGTTTTGAATTAACAGTCGCTGTGGGGGTTCGCTCGCTGCGCTCGCTCCGCGTTTAAGGGATTACAGCCCTCAGTATCGCACAAATATAAATGCTCGCTTCGCTTGCTCTGGATACTGCATGGCTATTTTCGTTTTTATCGCATGCCTTATTTCGATTTGAAACCGATATTGTTCATGCATAGCTTATTTCGTTTATTTTCCGATGAATACTTTCGTTTCCAATCGAAAGTATCTATATGAATTATTTCGTATGCCTTATTTCGCTATGGCTTATTTCGGTGCCTCGTTCAGATAGTTCAGCAGGCCAACACAGTCTATGCTAGAAATTTTTGCAATTGAACAGAACGTTGGAATGATTGTCTGATGAGTGCTTTTTCATTGAAGCCGCTGGTTGAAAGGCTTGACAGGGTGTGTATGTAATTCAAGTTTTCAAAATTAGCAATATTACTAATTATTAAAACAAGACAAACATTACAATAGTTGGGGCTTGGGTGAGCTGTATCTATGAGGCTAAAGCACAGAGCACATATATTAGCTCTGTGATATAACTGCGCCTCGTAGGCTCAGTAATATACTGAAGTCTGTACCTGTTGGAGCAAGAAACATGTTGCCAATAGATTATAGTATCACCGAAGTAGACTTTGACAAGGATATCGCAAATAGGCTCCCAACGAGATCAAAATGGAGTGAGGGAGTGCTCGCGGTCAGATTGGGTATACCTCACAATATATACTGCCGAAGCTGCTGGAATGAGGATGAAAAGAAGAATCTGCTCCACTTCTTGTGCAGATGCCCGGCTCTAGCAAGAACCAGGCATCAATAAATGGGCAGTGCCTTCTCTTAGATATATCGGACATCTCCTTGAAGGTTATCTGGATGGATCCGACGCTCGAATCAAACGGTTTATTCCTCTTATAAGGTGTGTGGCATCAAATCGGCATACACTCTGCGTTACTTGTGTTTTCTGCAGCGCAGGCTGGTTTTAAAGTAAGTAAGTGGTATCACAATGGTCCAGCTTATGATATATGTGTGGTGCTGTGTTCGTTATAGTTTATTGCCTACCTACCTACCTCTGATAGCGTCTGCGAGTATATGCTAAATTTTAACATAAACTGTA
The DNA here is from genome assembly GCA_964017055.1 of Chloromyia formosa. Taxonomy (NCBI): domain Eukaryota; kingdom Metazoa; phylum Arthropoda; class Insecta; order Diptera; family Stratiomyidae; genus Chloromyia; species Chloromyia formosa. The sequence goes on along the minus strand of OZ024815.1, from coordinate 52,618,506 downwards.
AAAATGTTGTGAAAGAGTGACAGCGAGGAAAGGAGGAGGAGGAGGAGGCTACATCAAGATCCAGAAATTTGCTTGAATTGAACCTTCCTCTGTTTGCGACCAATCTGGTTTTGAAAACCACCAGGTGCCCAGTCCAAGTAAGATGCTTGGCAGGTTAACATCTGGTCGTGCTGCTTACACCGGCAGATCGAAGGCATCACCTGACGGGTCACCTATCGGTGTACGAAACCGGATTCGAGGGTCTTCGGCGTCTTGGCCGCAAACAGAGGAAAGCTCAATCCAAGCAAGTTGCTGGATCTTGATTTAGCCTCCACCCGGCCATTCTTTCAAAGTGAATGGGCTCATCTGAGCATTCAGGAAAATAACGTAATCGTTTTGTACATATATTATATATCCCAGTTTTCAGCATGATAACTCCTATTATTATTTTCATATCACAAGCGGTCGTCGAAAACGAAGAAAAGATAATCATCATCATCATCATCATCGTGGCGCGACAGCCCGACGTCGGGCCTTGGCCGCCTGGATCATTGTCCTCCAATTATCTCGGTCACGTGACCGCGTCCTCCAATTTTGGGAGCCCAGCAGCTGCGCGGCGTCCACACCTACTGAGCTCTCCCAACGAGATCTCGGTCGTCCTCGCAGTCTCGCTCCGTCGACTCGTTCTGCATTCATTACTCTCTTAGGCATACGATCATCGTCCATTCTTTGTACATGCCCTGCCCATTGAAGTCGTTGTAGTTTGACGATTTTCGAGACTTGCAGCTCATCGTACATTTCATACAACTCATGGTTGTACCGGATGCGCCATCCATCTCGATCGCAAACAGCCCCGAAAATTCGCCGTAGAACCTTACGTTCGAAAGTGTCTAGCATGTTTTCGGAGGCTTGAGTTAGGGTCCATGCTTCGCAGCCATAGCATAGCACTGGTCGTATAATGGTTTTGTACACGCGGAGCTTCGTGTTTCTGTGCACATGCTTCGATTTCATTATGGGGAGAACCGAGAAAAAAGTCTTATTAGCTAACTGTATCCGTCGCTTGATTTCGTCAGTTTCGTTGGCGTCCCTTGACAGGTTGCAACCCAGGTAGATGAAGTTGTTCACGAACTCGATGTTGAGGTCCCCCACGTTGATGCTCGCTTGTGCAGGTGTCCTTGTCACCGATTGCATCATTATTTTAGTTTTACCCTCGTTAATACGTAATCCAACTTCCTTTGCAGCGGTATCGAGCGTATGCAGAAGTTCTTCTGCGTCAGCCAATCTTCGGGACATGATGTTGATGTCGTCGGCATACGCTGCTAATTGTGTCGACTTGATGAGCAGCGTCTTGCTGTTGTCCATATTCATGGCCCGAATAACGTATTCCAGTGCTAGGTTGAAGAGCGTCGGTGCCAGTCCATCGCCCTGTTTCAAACCAGTGCGTGTTTCAAATAGATCAGTAAGTCTATTCTGGATCCTGACTTGTGAGACGGAGTTGGTCATCGTCATCTTTGTCAGTCGCACTAATTTTGCCGGTATACCAAATTGCAGCATGATGTTGTACAGTACTCCACGATCGATACTGTCGTATGCCTGCTTGAAGTCGACAAAGATTTGGTATACGTTTACGTTGTATTCCCAGCACCTCTGGAGTATCAGTTTGACTGAGAAGAGCTGATCGGTTGTGGAGCGACCAGGTCTGAAACCGCTTTGATATTCGCCAATGACTCGTTCTGCGTACGGTTTTATTCTATTTTCCAGAATTTTCGTCAAAATTTTATAGGACGTACAAACTAGTGAGATGCCCCTGTAATTCTCACATCGCAATTTATCTCCCTTTTTATGGATTGGACAGATGATGCTTCTGCGCCAATCGTCTGGGATCTCCTCGTTCTCCCATACTCGCAGGAGTAATTGATGTATGGCATCAACTAGACTCGTTCCACCGAATCTTAGCAGTTCAGCTGGGATCTCGTCAGCGCCCGGCGCTTTATTTCGTTTTAGTGACCGCAACGCGAGATCAACTTCCTCTACTGTCGGGGGTTGAATGGGTGGGCCTAGATCAACAATATCATCGAGAGCTTCCTGTGTGGGGATGTTAGATGGTCGGTTTAGAAGCTCTTCAAAATAAGAGGCCCATCGTTTGTTAATACCATCGGTGTCGCTGATGATGTTTCCATCCTTGTCCTTACAAAGGCTAGTCCTGGGTTGGTAGCCGTTCTTAATTGTATTTACTAGTTTGTACGCTTGTCTGGTGTTCCTATTAGCTAAGTTTTCGTTTATGTTCAGCAACTGCTCGTCAAAGTATTTACGTTTCTTACGTCTAATTATTCTATTCGATATTCGCCGTAGCTCGTCATATTTTTCTCTTCTGGCTCTGGTTCCTCGATAATAGGGTATAAAATTGTAGTAGACACCCATTAAACTACGCTGCTTGAAAATACAAAATATGGATATCATGAAGTCAATTCGCTCGCTTTAGTTCCCAGAAAACTTATTTCCTTCTCGGTCAGCTTTATCACTAGCAATGGCTCTAATGGGGACATTTTATCCATATCCTTGCCCCTTCCATGCGGATGCCATGCAGACAAAAATTCCGTGGCTTTTTGCAAAATGAAAACCAACATGAAATGAAACCGGAATATAGAGGGCTACGCCCGCAATTCGAGGGTTTTGTAGCAAGCGCTTATTTTGGCATGTAAATACTGGCTCCCTGTTCTTCTTGGTACCCCTCAGCTGAATAAAAACACCATAATTAAATGTTTTACCCATGATATAGTATCTTACATGCCAATTCACAAAAAGACTGCATCTGTCACCTCTCAAAGTAATAGTTTTAATACGAGAAGCTGTAGATAGATATGTATGTATACGAGATAAACTGTCCCACTCTTCGAGATGCTTAACCATTCATATTAAGACGACATTGCAAATTGCAAACTTGTGTAACGGCTTCGAAATTCAGGGCGGCTGGGACAAATTACGGTCTAATATTTTTTCCTACTCCACTGGTCCCCTTTCTACAAATCTCAAGAAAATGCCAAAAATGGAATGTACTCAACATTACCTTTCTCACGACACCCCACTTGGCTATACCAGTGGATAAAACAAATTTACCTTAATTTCGCCTCTATGTGGACCCCTCCCCCCCCTCTTAAAGTTGGCCAATTACAACACAACGCTATCTCCAGCAAATTATAGCATTTCTACACATTCTCGCCGAATTATGTGTGCAGCTTCAGCCGTTCGTAAGATATTCTATGAACAGACGGACAGACAGGTATTTGACCGATTTTGTAAGATTTAAGACACAAAACCCTAAAAAAATTAACTGTGTGAATAGTTATTGTTAGGATCACCAATCACCAATCTTCACCCTTCCAAAGTTGGTTCATTAAATAACTGCAATTCGCACTACGAAAAACAACATGTAAGTAGTACACGCATATCTATGCGTGAGGCCGGTAGGTGTATTTTTTGTGTGGATAGTGTCAAAATGCATAACTTTAAGTCAATGTACTATTATTAAATATCATGTCATTGTAATGAAACTTAGAGGTATTATTGCCTATGATGTTGGTTATCATCAGCCATCAATATTTTTGACCTAGGGTGTGCTTCAGGGGTGCAGGGGTGTGCTAACTGCAACTATTGAAATGTACTATTATTAACCTTTTTGGATGAGATTTTGAAATTCAATTATTTTCGGTTTTCTACGCTAGTGAAATGCCGCTTTTCTGTAAATTTTCATATGTCTAGCTATAACGGTCTCGAAATGCAAGGAGGGGGGGGGACAAACTCGGACCACATATTTTCCCCTCTCCCTCTTTTTCCCTTTCTTCAAATTTGAAAAAAATTCCAGAAATGGAATGTACTCAACGGTACCTTTCTTACGATACCCCACTTGCCTGTACCAAATGAAAAAAAAATTTCGACCTTCATTTCCCCTCTATGGCCCCCCCCTTAAAGTTGACCTATTACGACGCATCGCTTTCTCCAGAGAATTATAGTATTTCTACATATTTCCACCAAATTTCATGCATGTAGCTTCAGCGGTTCGTGAGATATTTCATGGACAGACGGACAGACAGACGGACAGACGGACGCATGACCGATTTCATAAGGGTTTTGTTTTTATACAAAACCCTAAAAATAACAATCGGTCCTACCCGATTAAGGCGTTCTCAATCGTTTCAAGGTTTCAATTTACGTCAAATCGTTTTTCTATGCAAACACATAGGACACCAGTCTGTGTATATCCTGTTCGAACGCAAAGAGGTTTGACCAGAATCAAAAATTTATTGTTTCGATAGCTACACAAATAAAGTCATTGCTGGCCAATCGTTTCAAGCGAGTTGTTGATTAGGAAAATGTACTTTTAGCTACGTAGTTATTATATCCCAATAACGGATTGCTGGACCTACGATCTGGAACGAGGAAATCAGGATACCGATAAATAGATGAGCCGTGTACCACTAAATCGTCTTCCATAAAAACCGAGTAATTTACCTAAAAGTTTCCGCCATTTGATTCAATCGGCAACTCCTATGGCAATCTAAATCGGTCAGTATCCTCGTAACCATCGTTTCAATGCGGCAACCTTACAGGAAAGAAAAAACCCTGCGTTATCCATTTCGTATCCGTTCCAGAGTTTTATAGCCACACTACATCTTTCAATGATTTACACCAAAAAGAAAAAAACAACTTTACTTTAAAGAAAAAATGGAACGAACCTAGCCCGCAGCAGGAGGAGTGTTGCAAAGGAAATTATCCTGTCCTGCCCCAATGGAACTCGCATTTCAATCGTTCTCTTTGCCATCGTCCTGATCCTGTTGTTGTTTTTTTTGTTCCTTAAGTTGATGTCTTTCGTAGAAGCGAAGTTAATCGATGTTTTGAGTCGGACATAAAGCTAAAATAGTGACCTTTCCATGGATTTACCTTTTTTGTTCATTCACGGTCGGCAAGGCGATGTGTTTCGAAGTGTGACCCCTTCTCCAGATTTTGCATTCGGATAAGTTAATTTGCGTCAGAATATTCCAAGGAAAATAGTAGCTTCGGGCCAAATTTCGATTCGATAGAAATGTTTTCCTTCCTATGGAGATATATTATATTCTTATCTATATGTATTGGCTTGAAAGCTTCCACGAAGTGTATAGTTTTAGACGATTCCAAAGACAAATATTTTTTATATTTTATATAATTAAAGTAGACGATAAATAATCACTGTTTCAACTTCCATAAAAGAACATTTTGTACCAGATTTTCTGTCCAATATTTAAAATTTTCTAGCTGGTTCCTCCAGGGGCATGGCCGCGTCAACATCTTCCGCATTATTATGTACTGTGTAATGAACCATATTATGGTCTGGTAGTGCTGCTCCCACTGGAAGATTGAAGCAGTACCTGATGAGTAGTGATCTGTTGGTGGTACCAAACCAGAGGCCGAGAGTCCCATTACACCCGGACCCAGGTACGACCGCGTGGGCGTCTGATCCGTCCGCCAACCATTCCATCCTTATCGACTATTTTCATACCCTAGACTTATAGTATAGGGTATATTGTTTTTGTCACGACGAAAATATGTAACACCTTAAAGGAGGCCCCGGAGGTATAGCAATGTATATATATATTTTAAATGATCAGGGTCACCTCCTGATTCGATTTAGCCATGTCTGTCTGTCTGTCTGTCTGTCTGTCCGTCTGTCAGTCTGTCTGTCTGTCTGTCTGTCTGTCTGTCTGTCTGTCCGTCTGTCTGTCTGTCTGTCTGTCTGTCTGTCTGTCCGTCTGTCTGTCTATCTGTCCGTCCGCACGATAACTTTCGATAGAATGAACCTAGAGCTCTGGTCAAATGTTGGTAGTATGATCTAGTTGGATGGTATTGAAATTGGGCATGATCGGGCCAAGAGACCGCCTACCTCCCCTACATATGTAAAATAACTAATGTATCTATAGCTCCCGATTAAATAAACATGAAAAGCTCTAGCTTTGGTAGAGTACTCCTGAGGGTAATCTTATACTCTCCTAGAAAAATAAAACCGATCAGTTGAAAACTAACAGTAATTTTCTTACAAAGAGCCCCGTACTACCCTACTTTTCGGGTTTTTTGTCTATAACTCTTGAACCAATTAACGTAGACACCTGATTTTTGGCATGCAACCCTGGGGTAAGAAGCTGCTTGAGTTCTAGTAAGTTGGGCGTAATCGGATCAAAGGAACGCCCAAATTTCAAAAAATTAAATATTACTTTCATTACGATAACTTTCGATAGAATGGCACTAGCGAGTTGAAAATTTAACAAAATTTTGTTAGTAAAATCTACTTGGTTGGTATTGAAAATGGGTAAGATCCCACCCAAGCAACCCCTACCTCCCCTACAAATGCAACTTCAAATAAGCGATAGCTTTTGACAGAATCAAGCCAGCGACTTGAAGTTTTGGTCAAATGTTTGAAGTGAGATCGGGTTAGTTGGTATTCAAGATGGGTTAGATCCGACCTAGGGAACCCCTACCTCCCCTAGAAATGAAACTTAAAATAAGCGATAACTTACGACAAAACAATGCTAGCGACTTAAAATGTTGGTCAAATGTTTGTAATAAAATCTAATTGGCTAATATTGAAAATACGTAAAATCCGACCAAACGAAACCCCTACTTCCCCTACAAATGAAACCTCAAATAATCGATAACTTTCGATATAGTGAAGCCAGGTACTTGAAATTTAGTTTAAATGTTTGTAGGGTGATCTAATTGGTTGGCGGCAATGATGGGCAAGATCCAATCCAAGGAACCTCTACCTCCCCTACAAGTGAAACTTCAAATAAGCAATAACTTTCGATAGAATGAAGCTAGCGACTTGAAAAACAAATAACTATTTGTAGAATGGGTTAGTTAGTTAATTGATTTTGAGAATGGTCAAGATCCCACTGAATGCGTGCCAACCTCCCCTATGAACTGGCCATATAGGAGACCCACATTTAATGCATATGGTCGTTGCCAATTGGTACTTTTGGTATCACCACTAGGTCTGTACAAGTCTAGGGTATATACGCTTCGGACACCGGGCCGAAGCTTCGCTTCGGCCTGGTTCTGTTTTTAGTTTAGTGCTTAATTTTCGTTTCTCCTTAACAATCTTACTTGTAAATTTTGTGTTATGATTTGTATTTTAATTTTCTGAATTCTTTTTATTTCTTTTATATATCTTTATATTATTGTAACCATGTGATTTATTCCCGTCCAATAATTCTTAGAATAAATAAATAAATAAGTGCCGATCACTCTACCATTCTCAACAATATCGGTTTTCCTTCATAGAGCCACTACACGCTTCTTGAGCTTGCATTCGGAAAGAACTCTACATACCTAATTTAATCACGGTGTAACTGAGTAGACACTGACCCCTCAGAGCGGGTGTCTATTGATGTTTTTACGGGTGGCTGTAAGATTGGGGAAGGAGTGGGGGCTGGCGTATACTCCGAAACCCTCCGAAGTCAATATCTCATTTTGCACCTGCACCTACAATTGCATGGCTGACAAGTCGGCTCGTGCAGGTGACTAAGGAGATCGTGATGGAGCCTCACGAAATTGGAATGCCTATAGCTGCTTGCAAAATGAAAATAATGGCAAATGCAGTTGGCAGGGCTTGTACAATACAATATGAAGTACCGGCTGCACCTGCTAAGTGACAAAACTCATATGGCCTAGAATCGATCCTGGTGGGAGTTTTCATTGGGCATTGTCGCATCGGCGAACACGATATGGATGTCAGCAAGCTATTTCGTTTCATTATCAGTTCTGGCTGGTTAAATGATTAACCTTTGTCTATGCAGGTTAGTAAATACCGTGGGTATCAAAACGAACGAATTTGTGGTCTAAGTATGCTGTGACAAATCATGGCAGCCTGTCTAACCTAACCTAACCTAGGTTGCTTTTGATTGAATTTTTGGCTGGCGAATGATCCGGGGCGACCGGTAGCTCAGTACATAGAGGCATCAGTCCCGGCGTTTCAGGTTCGAATCCCGTCCACTACAACGTTCGTGGTCATAGATGTTTGTGTTGTCTTCTCCCTGTGGTGCGGTGCGTAACAATAAGCCACAGCATCTTCCGACTTGTCGCAGGTAGGCGGTTAAAGGTATTGATTTTTCATATTCGCCAATTATGACATACAATACATTATCCTCTCGCAAAACATAGATATGGGAGAGTATCTGGAACTTGGTTTCTAAGTTTCACCTCATTCTCTATACAACAAATAAAATACTGCAGTCACTCCCAAAAGATACGTTCTACTACGCTCTCTTTATTAACGCAATCTACACCATTCCCCTCTAATCAATTCATCTTACTTAAAATCACCTTTCTAAAGTTAGAATATAATCGGTCATGTCCTGGACACTCACAGCTAAGTCATTTTTCCTACATTTTGCCCTTATTGTTATGATAACGAGCTATTATCGTGGCCTATTAAGAATTTAACGTCTTTTTCTATTCAAATTGTATCAGAAAATATTACACAGGACGAGCTCATTATTCTTTTATATTTTAATCACAAAACATTTTAAGGAAAAGATTTATTTCCATTTATCACCAATCCACCAACATAATCTTTATGGCACTGCAAATTCGTTCTTAGAATTATCTTTCCGCCTAGAAATCAAATTAACGTTCATTATGGTTAATGAGCGAATTTTGTATTCAACATTTTTACCATGCCAACAAACCAGACGAATTATAAGCTTGTAATTAAGGGGGTGGTAGTGACCTTTTTCACGTCTTTGATGTTAAACTATAGAAGTTCTCGTGGGTGAACTGTTCTTGAGCACTGTAATGTAAATGCTAAACTTGCTTATCGTTAAAATGATAATATCTCTATTGAAAAGCTAACTAATATTTATTGCATTCCATTCAGACAGATAATAATTCCTAGTTAAGAGAATTATTAGTCTTGAAGATGATGAATCAAGCAATGGAAATGTAGAACGTACAAATGACGTTACTCATGAAGATATAGGTTATAACCTCTAATAAGTTGTGTATGAGATACTTGTATACCTTAACTGTCGTTCTCCCTTAATGATTATACGAAATCAAAAGAGACAGAGAGGCCGGTTTTCCTCGATTCTCTTTCTCATTTTATGTAGATGACCTGCTTCGAAATCATCGTATTCATCGTGGCGCTACAATCCGACGGCGACTTCGAGATCTGGCCGTCTGGATCATTGTCCTCAAATTAGTCCGGCGTCCTCCAATTTTTGAAGCGCTGCAGTTGTTCGGCGGCAGCATCTACTGAGTCATCAAAATGAGCCCTCGGTCTTCCTGGTAGCCTTGCTCCGGTAGTGCGTCCTTTCAATATTTGTTAAGGCATGCGCTTATCGTCCATTCGTTCGCCCTGCACGTTATAGTTTGACGATTCTCGAAATTTCCAGCTCATCGCACAGTTTGTACAGCTCATGGTAGTACCGGGTACGTCATCAATTTTCCGAATAAATTTAGAGAAATTGCATTGAAGTTCAAATCGCAGACGAGCCACACAAAATCGGTCGGATCCCAATTGAATCCGTGGGAAGATTGCTGCGAAAATCGTTTGCGCATTTGCTTTTGATCGGCATTCAGCTAATGCGGCATCCATTTAGCGCAGAGCTTTCGCATCTCTAATTCTTTGTGCATGACGTTTCGCACCCTTTCCTCCGATATCCGCACAGCCTCAGCAGTAAGTATCATTTATTTTCATTCGCCTATCGTCCAATACGATATCATGCACTTTTTCGATGGTTTCTTAAGTGGCTGCGGTTTTTGGCTGTCTTTGACGTGGGTCGTATTCGAGGGACGTGCGACCAAGTTTAAATTCAGCTGCCCATTTTTTAACGGTTGACATCGAAGGAGCAGAGTCCCCGTAAACTTCTGTTAACTTCAGATGAATTTCCTTAGGGGTTAATCTATGCAAAACGAAGAATTTTACGACCGCACAATATTCAAGTTTCTCTATTTTATCGAAAAACTCGTAAGACGTCTACTGCAAAAATTCGTGTAAATAAACTACTTGAGAGAACAAGTTGAAACTTGTCATATGAACTAATGACACGTGCACCCAGGCAGGAAACATAATTTTTTGTTGATTGCAACGGTATTGGTAAATTTTCACATTGTTTTATGCAAGACAGAAGAGAAGAGAAGACAATTAAACAGGAAGGACAGAGAAAATGATCACTGAACTGACTGTTCATCTTGATTGAACTGACATTTGATGAGAATTTTGTTCTTGATCTTGTTGATCGAGAGTTTTTTGTTTCAACAATTTGTATAATTCCGTATGAAATCAGTATAATTCCGTTAATTCCATATATTTTCGAGACATGGTGCAAAATCCGCAGCCTTGGATCTGCGGCCGACGAGTGTTCGTTGTTGGATAAGTCATGGGGACAGATGCGTCCCATTGCCTAGAACCGAATGTGATGTGTGCGTAGTGGTGCGCTGTGCCTCATTAGGGCCTAAGCTAAATTACTAGTATTGGGGCACAACACGGGTAAGACTCTAAAAAATTATCAAACCAAAAATAAATCCGATTTTCAATTCCGGACCGGACGATGCTTATCACCCCCTTTTTTCCAAATTATTCTCTTTGACAATCTTAAATATAATAATTTTCGACTCAGATGTGAAAACTTCAAAGAAGTATTTTATTTGTCACACTCTTCGATTTCATCGTTTTCTAAAATATTTTTTCTCTCAAATTCGTGTTTTCGCCGTGAATTCATCTTGAATTCCAAATGTGTTAGCAATTTGTGCCTGATGACAAATTGCCGTAAATAAATTAAATTAAAAGCAGCTTTCCGGTTCTCTCCTTATAAAAAATTGCAAAAATGCTTAAAATCTGTTTCGGAGTACGTGTCCTATTGCCTACGAGTTTTTTGATGCGAAAACGTGACTGCCTTGCAATGGCCAAACGACACCACCATCCTGTCGTCGTCCTGTGCGTTCATACCAAATGTCTATGTCTGCCCACTTTTATTCGTCCGTGTCTCATCCGCTCTCTCCCACAGGCAAATATCGTCAATCGGAACAAAGTGAAAAGAAATCAAAGCATCTTTTTATTCAAAGGACTCGTGTAGTGATCGCATCGCAGGCAATGGGGGAACCAACACTAACGCGCTAAGGACATTTTTTTTAATCCGTCGCTTCCAATAAAATATTTTACTGAGGCGATTACATTGCTTCCGCTGATGAATAAGACGCGTTTTAAAAGGGGAGAGAGAGAGCCCGTACTTATCGAAAGTAGGTCGACATTCAGGATACCAGTTTCGAGCCCTGTTTACGATCCATCTAAATCCGGCCCCCCTTTTTTCACGTTTATTACACAGGTATTACGAATCGTCGTCGTGTCGTCTGACTTTGCTGCAGTGCTAGGATATATTCGATTTATTTTGCGCTTAGGCAATTTCATGAGTTCTTGGGGACGCGAGTACTATTCGGCGAGTACTTTATTAGTGCTCGTTACTGGGCAAATTTTTGCAACACCTCCAAATGTTTTTTTTCCTATGAAAACGCAAGTTAAAAAGGGAAATGCGTGGTCCGGATCGGGACTGGATATGGTGGTATAAATATGATGGGTGTTTTAGGGGATAATGAGGAGGTAACTTGAATTCACTTTATATTTGAGAGGCTTAAGAAGTTCTCTTTCATCGTGGGTGGCTAAGATTATGTATCTTTTGCGTATTTCGGCATATTTGCGACGTTTTGGTGGGCTATTTGCGGTTTGTATTATGCAAAGTCATTAATTTGGTGCGAATAAAGTTTAATATAGAAAGTGATGGTGATGGTGATCGTTGCAGGATATAATGGATAATTTAGGAACTGAATCTTTGAGTTGATATGACTTTGAAATGTGCAAGGTCCCCAGACGGTGTTTTAGGGAAGGAGCCGGGAATTTGTCAAAGTGACCGTGAAGGCACGGCGGCGCTATAAGCGAATGCTCCACGACGAGCTGAGCGGCGGCACATGCTTGCGTCAGTTCAGCTCGGGAGATATGGCCGGGGTTTTTGCCAGCTCGTTGCCCCAGCCATTATACGGGTAACATATACACCGTTTTGCAAATGAAATTAACAAATTTGCAAATCATTTTAACAAATTTGCTAATTAAATGAACAATTGGCGAAACAAAATTACAAATTTGCAATTTTGCAGAGAAATTAACATACATTTCAACCAACGGTTAAATAAGGATTGCATAGCCGTTATGATCAAAGTGCGCAAACAAAACGATACGTGTGTATAATAAACAACATGCATTTTCCAATTTCTATGTTCCGCACACATCCTATTTAAACCGAAAACAACACAACGTGTTTTTTTTTGGTTTCTAAACATTTGTGAAACAGTTGAAATGCAGCTAGAAACATAGAGTAGGGAACATACTGTTTGTGAATATTGTTGACAATTACAATGAAAAACCAAATATTTGCACCGTAACTGAATACATTAGCGGTACTTTTATAAATCATTTTCCAACAACTTTTGAATAATCAAGACAGGATTATTGTTGGCATCGAGTTTCAAGTGGAACTGATTTCAGTTCTGGGTCAGGTATTTTTTTAAATAATTGTACTGATTTTCCAGAATTCTGAGACTAAAAGGCTTTGAATCATAGGTTACATTCAATTATCATTTGTAACCAATTAGGCGATGACTACGACCCGCGAAATTATGATGCGTCATCGATTTCCTCTTATGAATCATCAGCCACCAACCACGAACAAGGAGTTGGGAAGCGACAGGAACAGGACTTACCTCAGAATGAGGTGGAGGAGAGGGAGCAGCCGCCTCAGAATCCAAGCAGGCAGCAACGATGCCGGAGAGGAAGGTACAATAAAACAAGTGCAGAGCAAAAGTAAGTGCTTATATTATCAAGCATTAATAAAAGAGGCAGCTGCAGCCGCCGAAATAAATGCAAATTCAGCTGTAACTTTCCTCCGGAAATATCGTTAAAAATGATTGTCTTATACAGTCGAAAGTTCACGGTGGTTGTCGGCGGCCGAAATTAAATGACACAATTTTAACAGAGATCGAAAATGAGATCAACCCAGGCATCACACTCAAGAAAATTCAATGTAAACTAGCCCAAACTGAGAAGGATTTAAGCACCTCTATAGTACTTTTTTTTTTTTTTTTTTTTTGTTGAGAATAATTAACTCCCCGAAGGAAGCCCAAATCGTGTTGGTTCGCCGGTTTCGACCGCTGGTGCGAAGCACGTCTCATCAGACGCCTCTGCTTCGCGCTCGCACCAGTGGGAGAGGCGTGACCGGGAACGACCAAGTCAGATGTTGGTTTGCCTTATATAGGCCGACCAACACGACATGGGAGCGAATTCTATCGAATGCAAATAACAACGTGCTACCTGCCGATATGGAATTCTACCCAACTGTTCTGGCTTAGCGCCAGTGGCTAAACTATAAAGCAAGTTTTTTTGCCGGGCGACAGCCATCGACGCCATGCAACTTACATGGCACTTAGCATGCCGTCGCCATTCTCAGTCCAGAGTGGGACTTTTACCTCTATAGTAAATGCAGGCTTACGCAAGCTCAAGACGACCCTTAGGCGAAATACGCACTAGCAACAACGACTCCCGACGACTGCTGAAATTCTATCTGCAGACCGAGTCGATCGTTTCAGAATCGGAGCAACTGAATGTGAATCCGCCCATTTGATGCTGTGTATCTCGACTTATATTTGAGCATTCATCGGGAGTCGTTGCCGCGCATGTGAATTTCGCCTTAAGCTTGCATCATTTTAGGGGGGTTGAGACGTCATACACTAAAGTTCGAGGCAGCAACCTTGATCCAACGAGTACGCTCAAGTGGCCGAATAAGGTATTTCCTAGTGGTACCAATCGGGAAACCCCAACTCGTACAGCTTGCTGGCCAGAGGTGGTAGGCTAATCCTTATAGGCACGAACATACACTCTAGCAAAGACATTTCCCCTTGGCGTTCAATGTGACTGCCGCAATATGTCGATCCAGTGCCATTTTCGCCTGGGTATCAATTCGTCGATTGTCGTCTGACTAGTACGCCGACTTAGCTCTTCATTTGATACTGTTTCGGGCAAGAAAACATGAGATGACAAAAACTTGCAGCTTTCTGGTAACACTTACGGAAACTTTCCATGTACTGCTCCTATACAAACGCACAGACAGTACCAGGGAGCGAAACAGGCCTAGCTTGATCTTGATGCAGAAATAACTGCTTGCCAGATTTTGAACAGCACGCCGTAGGCGTATTGGTTGATCCGACGAACGATGTCCTGCTCCGTACCACAATTTTCGGCAATAATGTTACCCATACCCAGGTAGACGAAGTTGTCCACCTTCTCCACAGGCTGCCCATTAATATTGATGACAATATGTGTGGAATTTCTTTTTCGCAGCGGCGGGCTAAAACCCTAGTCTTGTTGGTATTAATCTTTAGCCCAACCTTGCACGCCTCCCTCTCGAGATCTAACGCCATCGCGGAGAGATAAGTGATCTTTTGGGAGGGTATGCATATGTCGTCAGCGTAGTGAAGATGTTGTAGATAAGATGTCAAAGTTCATTGGATTCCTCTGTCTAGTCCGGATAGGGTTAAATGCAACACATCGCCAGTCTGCTCTTCATCAATTGTGCTTTCTAAGTGGGCCTTTAGTCTTCCCAAGATGATTTTATCTATTATCTTGGCAACGGCAGGAAGCACGCAAATGCCTCTCCAATTATTACAGTCTGTTAGGCTATTCTTCTTTGGAAGTTTGATGATCAAACCTTCCTTCCACTCAGTGGGAAAGGTCTCTGTATTTCACGATTTATCAACAAGTGGTCGACGTCGAGTCCACCGGTCTTCCCTCATTTTAGTGCAATAATTGCAGCGACTATTTCCTCTTTAGTCGGGGCAGTGGACCGTATACGCACATTTTGATGGTTAGCTAAATTATCTATACATATAAGGGGGAACTTCACCAGAGGTTGCACGGTTCAAGACCGCGGCGAAGTGTTCTTTCCACCGTCTCATTTGATCTTCTTCCAAGATAAGTAGCTTTCCATCACTATCCTTCACCGGATGTTGGCAGGAGTTACGACCCTTTGAAAACTGCTTGATGACTCCGTATACGGCATTTATGTTGTTACTTCTTGCGGCTTCTTCTGCTGAGGCTAAAGGAGAATTTACATAAAGTCATTGGCTGCATTCACGTGAACAATTTTCGCTACGGAACGCTACATCCCCTCCACTACACATTTGAGGAGACGCTACCTGTCAACATTTCTTTCGTGATTGAACCGCTACAATGGTGATTATGTTAATATGTTAAAATCCTCTCCACAACTTTCGTTCACCAATTTTCCATTGCAAAACATTTCTTTGGCACATCACGAAACAAGGAAATATCATATCAAACGATAAGAAGACAGTGAATTTACATAGACGGGGATTCTATTTGCGCTTTTGATGTACACAAACGCCACAACGCACATACCAGCTGCGAATTGTCAAATGTAGCGGCTACATGCCCAGAGAGCGTAAAAAATTTCTGCTACCAAGGGGAAGTAACCGCTCCGGAGCGGAGGGGTAGTAGCGCTACGGAGTGCAGGGTCTTGAAAACTTACTTTTCTCTCTCTCTCTCTCTCAATTGCCCTAACCCCTTGTGGGGCATAGCGCGTCAACTGTTCCATGTGGCCCAGTTGACGTTTCTCGGCATAAACTGGTTTCGGAGAATGCAGTTGCTAGCATGCACCTCCTGCACATCCATGGCCACGAACGTCGTCGTGGACGGGATTCGAACCCGAAACGCCGGTAGTCAAACATGAGACTGATGCCTCAACACACTGCGCTACCGGCCGCCCAAAACTTACTTTTGGCTGACTGTAAAACTTTTAATCTAGCTCTAGTTTGCTTGTGTATTCTTTGTTTGAATCTACGAGTTTCGACGAAACTTTAATGGTGAAACAGCTTTAAAGTTATTCTTGGGATCCGAGGATATGACCCATTTCACCTCTATCTCTGTCAATTTGCGGTCAACCTGTAGAACCCTCGAGCAAGCAAGCAATCGTCTTTGAATAAAACGTTCGGTTAAAATGATTAGGATAATAGATAGAAAGTCTATCCATGTTGACCATCGTTCTTGTGACGTCGACTTCTCACTCGATAACCATACTCGTATATGATATATAGTGAATTGCCGGGATAGTTTCCGATAAAACACTTATCTAGGCACCAGCTTCATATTATGAACTCTAGTGAGAAGGCAACATGTAGCATGCTGGTACGTATTTAGGAAACCTGCTCCAGTTTTCTCCCCGGAAAACGGTCGGGTTGATACGTGTGAGCCCCACAACTATGTGTTCTGATAAGGCTTGCGTATTTTCCGGATTCACTTCGCTGTCCAGGAACCGTTCAGATAGATCGGAGATGAAAGTGCCATGGGCATGGTATATCCTGAGAATGTATATCCAGTTTTCCCTCTCGTCCTGTACATGTGTGTGGAATGGCGTGGATAAACTGCAGGAATTTATTAATTGGTTTCACTCGGTGTGCAAACTGAAAACTCCTCACTGGGGGTGCGGTTTTTGAACTTAAACATGCTTGGTCTAGTGGCCCCAGTGTCTGCGAAGCCATACTAACGGACACTTATGTCAGTTTATAGCTGTAACTACTTACCAAGGATTCAAAGAGTGGTACACGGTTTCGATGCCTTAATATTCCGTTCGGAGGATGAACTTAAAACGTGCAATGCATTTATGGAGATGGGGTGGTCAGGGTGGCAACCGTGTAAATTTTCAAGTATTCAACGAACATTTGAGAGGAATTTATTCATATGATTAATGTATGTGTGTGTGATGTTTATCCGAAAACTTTATGAAAGTTGAACGACGCCGAGAGAAAATGAAACCAGACACAGGCAGGCAGTACACGAGTGGTCGTTCTAGCAAGGGAATCGGGGGTTGGGGTGGGGTAGTTTTTGTTATTAAAACTTATTCGCTCACGATTCAGCATTTCTAGGTCAGTAGATGGATGGAGTTGTTGGCTTCGTCATAATTTAAATTGAGTACGATTGGCAGAAGTTTCTCAACGCTTTAGGAAACCATTTACTGGGCGAACTGAATTTAATGGATTTAATGAATTTTCCGAGAAGTGTATTTTTCCACTGGAATTTGCATATTCAGGTATACGTTTCCACGTAAACTGACAGCAAAAAAAAGTTTCAAAATTTAAATTTAACATTAAATGTTTATCGTCTATGCTTCATAGCCAGATACGAACTTTAAACCAACATCATAGGTTTAAATCGCGCTCGGTGGCCGTGATCGTTTGGTCATCGCTCTACGATAGTAATCTAGAGCTCGGAGATCAAATCTCGGCGCGATCAAAAACTGCCTATGAGTACTAATAGAACTCTCACAGTGCTCCGAGCTTGTCAGTATAAAGACGGCGCGGATAGGAGGTGCATGCTAGCAACTGCACTTTCGAAAAGTAGATATGCTATTTAAGCGTCAACAAGGCATAGAAGTGCTAGAGATGTTGACGCGTCCAAGCCCCTGGAGGGGTCAAGGCAATTAGAGAGATTGGTTTAGATCCTATCTGTGGCACCACTGATACGTATCGAGGTTAGATTAAGATAGTAAAAACTACTATAAAATTTGACTTCAAATTTGGGCCCTATCGGAAAAATACTTAATTTTTAAGCCCCCCCCCTCCCAATCAAGCGCGGTACAAGTTAGCGATACTCATTTCAATTGCGGTATATAGAGGCATTCAAATCAGATGCGAGCGGAAAGAGCGAATCGGGCGCGTGTTTTTTTTTGGGCCCGTTAATGAAAAAAGGGGGGAAAATCATGATAAAATTGATTTATGTATTTTATTTTCACATTTCATTTCAACAATGTGCAATTAATGAAATCAAAATTATACTACGTTTACGCTGACTCGAAATCTTGCAAATGGGATTTCGGCGAAATCTCCTGAAATCCACCGAATTTAGCATATATTTTATTGCCGAACGAAATATTCATTAGCAACGACACCATGAAATCCTTCTGAAATCGCGATTGATATCCTGATGTGACACGGCAATCACAGAGCAGAGATATACCAGAGTTGGAACTCAGTATAAATTAAGCAAAGGTTGTCCATAGTATCTCACTTGCGTATGTGTTGTGTTCACTAATCGGTACACAATGGATGTGCAAAAAGTGAAAACTAAAGCCCCCCATATACCTTGCGATCAGTCGACATCGATCTGACGATATTGTGATCGTCACATTGATTGCACAGTGTATGTACTTATCGTTGACGATTTCTTTTATAGTTCCATACCATCGTCAGATTGATCCAAAGACGAACAACATTGTCGTCTAAAGATGAATTGCATTGTCTATAGGGGTCTTATATCCACTTCCATTGTGCCTGCCGGGGCCTCTATGGGAGTGAACGTCGCATGCTAACAGAATGATTGCTGATAAAGTGAGAAATGGCGACGACCGTGCGCTCGTCTGGTAAGGGAAGCATGCGAAATTGAGGGATGATCACGAAGAGTCCATCTTTGTAGGCGTGGCTTGTTGCAGGTGCATGAATGAAAAGTGTGTGATGAAAAATCGGAAACTGAATGGTCGCATTTTAGGATGTAAGGAAAGAAAAAAAACATGCCATGTGGTCTATGATTTAGTATGATATATGATTTATGGCATATGAATTAAGATGTAAAATGATTTTTTCTAAAGTGGTGGAGGTGCTATTAGGGTGTTTTTAAAATTTGTAAAATTTTTGAAATAAATCGTTTTTTCATCACAGACGTTTCATCATGCACTTGCCAAAAGCCACGCCCACAAAGATGAAAATGCAAATGCATTGTAGCCGTTGCATCTAGAGTGGTGAGGCTTATTGTGTGCGTGGGATTATTTGCATCCTGCTTTAAAAATAAATCTGTACTGAGTTCCTACTCTTAGTATATCTGCTCTGTGCGGCAATGCCCCATATATCAACATGAAAGCGCAAAATTCCTAATGCCAATACAATTAGTTTCCAATACCAATGACAGCTGAGAATATGAAGATTATATAAAGAATGGTTGACAATTAATAATATAAAATTACATATCAAATAATAACGGATCATGTCAACCGTTGAGCCCATTATAATTTATCAACTGACAAAATCCTTAGTAGTGTCAGCATAAAAACTTTCGGGATTTCGAATTCAGCTGGTAGAGATTACTCGATTTCGAGTCCAGTATAAACGTAGTATTAATTGTTAATTCCAGGTTTTTACTACGTGGGCGCCCCCTGGTAACGGCAGTGGATCAAACCGCTGACGGTCAAGTCTTAGTGATAAGACAGTTTGGAAAAAAGAAGGTAGCTCTAGCCTGAATGGCTGACCAACACCTAGGCGTCTCAGGTTTAGAAGGATGGAATGATTTATGTAGTTGGACCAGCAGCAAAATTGTGTAAAATTCAGTACGTTTATTAAACCGTCTGAAGCAGCTATCTCCGAGATCACCCCCTGAATAGGATTAAGCGATGTGTTGACGACTTGTCCTTGTAAAAGCCACTCCACTTCAAGAAAGCTGGAACAAAAGTCTCGGATTGGACGGATCAACAACAACGACCACGCAAGCGACTAATGGGTTATTCTTTCCGATCCTGGAATGTAGCCGAGAAGGCTCTCCTTCAACAGGTCGGATAGTACAAACTGAGCATTACTGCTGTCCGGAAAACAAATTGGCTTATCAGCGAGATCAATAACTAAAAATCGCACAGAATTTTTAGAAGTGGCAAACCATCGGGCCACAAAGATTTTGGAGTTGCATTTATAGTGAACAACCACCTCAAGCCGCACATTATAGACTTCAAACCCATAAACGAACGGCTGTGTGCGATTTGCATTAAAACTCGATTCTGCAACCTCTTCTTCATCAATGTTCACGCCCCCACTGAAGATAAAGAAGACGCAGTAAAAGTCGAGTTCTATGCCCGCCTTGAGACTCTCTTCGAATCACTTCCAACAAATGTCATCAAACTGCTGCTGGGAGACTTTAACGTGAAAGTCGGAAATTAAAGTTGGCACTCGGGGACCATTGGAGGCCACAGTCTCCATGAAGAATATAACGACAACGGCAAGCGATATATCGACTTCGTCTGCAGCAGGAATCTGGTCGTAAGCTCCACGTGCTTTCCAAATCGACGCATCCACAAGCAGACCGGGAATTCTCCAGACGCACACACCGTCAACCAAATTGATCACATCCTTATTTGCAAGAGATGGGCGTCTAGTGTAATCGATGTCCGCTATTATTGAGGAGCAAACTGCGACGACTCAGATCATTACTTGATGCAGACGACCTACAGATTCAAAATTTCTTCAGTGCACCAATCGAGAATTAGCCTTCCTAAAACCCTTACGGTTGATCAACTTCTGAGCGATGCTATGGCGGTGGCGTATACTCGTATGGAAATTCCACAGATTTGTGCGTTGTTGATTGCAATGGAATCGGTGATTCCCCGTACGGCAAAGTAATTTAAGCCTAACTCGTGCGTTTTTTATGGAGCCGAGCTAAAATACATTCGCGCTTGCGGGTGGCGAGAATATGTCCCCCACATCAGAATGCGGCGACGCACGATGCTTTGCACACGCAATACGCGATATGAAACTCAAACAAACGAAGCGATAATTATCGCTTATATATCGAGTTGTTGTTGCGTGTGTTGCATCGCGTAGCGCATCACTTTTGTGTGGGGGCTGCCTAACAAACAATACCAAACATTTTTCAATCCTTCCCGCAACCGGACAAAAAGACTGGGGCCATGGATTCTCGTCGATGGGAACCCCCCCGTGCGCACGGGCCTGGGATTGAGCGAAACAAGATGGGTTGGATCGGGATTGACTTTATCGCCAAGCTACCAAACAGTGCTGCTCTACTGCTGCAGGCGTCGGAATCCTACTGACTAGGGAGGCACGCCTATCTCTAATTGACTGGAAGCCCATCTCCGACCGTATCATTACAGTCAGATTTAAATCCAGGGTTAAAAGCATTGCAATAATTCAGTGCTACGCCCCGACTAAACCTGCGGATTAATCGGCTAAGGATGCCTTCTATCACTGTCTCGGCGACACCTTAGACACGGCTTCCAAAGGTGACATAAAAACTATTATGGGGGATTTCAGTACCAAAGAATGAATTCCCCCCGAAGGGTGTCCAAAAATCGCGATCCTCGGGTTCGACCGCTGCTGGTAAGAAGCGCGTCATTTCGGGAGAAATTCACTTTAAAAATTTGTTTTTTTGATTGCGTAGTCCCACTCTGGATGGATAAGGGCGATGGCATATTAAGTACAATACACGTTGTATGGTGCCGATAGCCATCGCCCGCAACAAAAAATTTTGTGTTTAATGTGGCCACTGGTGCCTGGCCAACACAAACGATTGAATTGAATTCAAAACTGGCAAGTTGCATGTTGCAATTTTCATCCAGGTTAGAATTCGCACCCATGTCGTGTTCGTAGCGAAATATAAGGCGATGCAATATCCCACTTGGATTGTTCCCGGTCACGCCTTTTCCACTGGTGCGAAGCGCGAAGCTGAGGCGTCTGATGAGACGCACTTCGCACCAGCGGTCGAAACCGGCGAACGTAATTTTTGGGCCGCCCTTCGGAGGGAAATTCATTCTTAATATTTTTATTTTTTTTTTCTAAATATGCACTGTGCCTGTTGTCGATAGTTACCGGTGGGGGTGCCAGCGCAACGGACGTGAACTGTGGACTTTTGTAAGTGGCTCGTTAATTGTTTTCCTGTGTACTGCCATCTTAGTGCACTCGAATGCTTTAATTTAATTATGAGGCAGTCTCAATTCATTAATTTGAAATTCCCAAAATTCCACTCGCACCCCACAATTACAATTACTATCCTTCTTTCAATCAAAATGACATTGTGCTACCGAGTCGGTATCATGTGTGTGAATCTAATAAAATTTCGGAACGACATTATGTGGAAGTCCTATTCTTCAATTTGTAAATGTCTGAAAATGTGAGGAAGTTTTGTGACCAGTCAAGTGTTTCAAATTTATTCAAGGAGCGTATCGGTCAATCTATTCAACCAAAAAGGTGGTATAGGCGCATTTGCTACAAATTATGGAATGGTAATACCAGGCATTGCCATGTCGGTCGTCCACCAGTTTCCCCCAACCTGCTGTCGGGTATGTTTGCTCCCAATATCATTCCCCATTGTTGGGCAAACATGCAAAAGTGCGTACATCTAATTCCTGACAATTGAGGCAGCACAAAATGCAGGAAAAACCATTGGATAGGTTTTTAGCTAGTGCGGTGATCATTTATCAAGGAATCTTGACATTTTGCCTACATTCTATTTGCTGACGTACATATAAGTACAGCGTGTATTGAAAGAAAGGGCGGAACATTCCTATAGTTGACCGGGCGACGCACAGTAGATCTTGACTTTCATCAATAGGGAGTTTTAAGTTAAGATAATTTCGCAATCCCCTTGCGTGGGCACCGCTCCGTGGTTTAAAGGATTTCAACCCATAGTTCATCGCCCTAGAATAACGCGCGCTCGCTCTTTACGCTACAGCGGTAAAGCTACTATTAGCCAAGGCGCGAACCACGATGAGTCACCGGTTGAGTTAGTTAAATTGGGAATATGAAAACAACAGTTTTAAGTTAAGATATTAGAATATGAAAATAAGGAGGTTTCGGTGTTTGGAGCGTTCTGGTGCCCTGAAGTTGCAACTTCACGCACATGTTTGGATTTAATTTTTCCAATGCTTAGGCGCAGATATGCACTTTGCAACGTAGTGAGCTTTATTGTTTAGCTGAAAATAAAATTGCTTTAACATGACGGGAATAAAACGTATCAGGTAAAGGTTAGTGCTTATAAAGTCGGACGTTGCGCGCGGCGATTATGTTCCTATGATTATTATGGAATTTGTGTTAATCTTCCGGCTACTCTGTAAGCTAAGCTCCATCAATCCATCATCAAATTGCACTATTTTAACATCAACTGTTCATCAACGCATAGGGCATGTAACTGGACCGCTACATTCGTCCTGTCCGAATGTTATGTGGCAATGGTATAAAATGGAAACAGCTAACAACAATATAGTGGCCGAGTGAAAGTGATTTATGGGAACCGTCTGTTACCGGGCCTCTATCAGATAAATAAACTGGTAGGTATGTTCGGTGGTGTTGTTAACAAATAAAAATATACAAATGATTGGCCACTATTAGGACGCACTGACACAACAATGGGGATGTCCACCATACGCCAAGGCCATGTCAACTTTAGGTTCTCGTCGAAACCTTTTTTTTCGTATCATTTGCAGTGGAGATTTATCGCTCTTCGCCTTTTCAACTTTCACGTTTTTCTAGCACTCTTGGCCCTAACAAGAAAAAAGTCTTTCCTCCTGCGACAGATTGACGGAATAAGATTTCAGCACTAATGATTTACTTTCGTTTTACGCCCTACGCACATCTATGGCTGTAAATGGTACGGCCTAAGTTTCAAACTTGCCTTTTTTTTTCTGGATAGTGGACCGGGCTCTGCAGATATGTTGTAGGCCATTACACATATTAAACATAATGGAATTTAAGGGTTTTGATAAACTTTTCGTTCATAAATCACCGGGGACATGCATTAAGCACCTTTGACAAGTTTTTGACAAATTTGTGGCAGTGTTTTTTTGTTTTCGTCCTTTGCTGACCATTACTATGGGGAGCAGATGGCCTTTAGTTTGAAGTTCTTCATTCTAGTTTCAGATACTTATAAAGAGAGATACGGTGGTGCTCCAGTATAATGAATGATATAATGCCCGGGGTCGCCCGGGATACCGAAAAGTACGTTAAATTGGTAAGACAGAATTGCTTTAACACTCGCATGCATACTTATCCGGGTACTCATGAGCTATAAATAGCTAAATAGTTTTTTCACTTATTGTAATTTTTATTCCTAATTCCTAATCAACTATCGCTATTATGTTTTACCTGGACATAATAGTGATACCACAAGCGGTATCCCGGTACTCACGGGTATTCGTTCAGTACCGGTACTAGTACAGGTATTTTAAACCATGAGCCGGTTTTTAACAGTACCGGTACTGAGTACCGGGATCCCAGGATTTGAGTACCTGTGCTTTTCAGTATCTGATATTCAAATACCCGGGATTCCATAAAAAGGATTTTGTACGATTATTATAGAGTTGACTTTAGATAATCAAAAACTAAAAATTGGGACTTTTTACCGTGCTCCGTCTGAGTCTGAGATCGACTTTATTGATCATCTTGACTCTATGTATTCAACAAACACTAAACTTGTGACCATTGGTGATACTAATATTGATCTTTTAACAAATGACTATTTTACTTCCTTGTACAACGAAATGCTAGAATCAAATTGTGCAACAATTGTAAACGAAAATTCTCCAACCCGAATTTGTGCTACTAGAAGCTCCTTGTTAGACCATATTACTTACAATAATGTTAATTTTAAAGATAGAATTAAACACTACACAGTATTTACACACAAATGTACACAGACTGGCCAGACTTGGATCATAAAGTTATTAACATTTCCATTAAAAAATGTTCTACCCAAAAGTCTAAGCCAACTAAAGTAACCTTACACTCCCTAAATGAAAACCTTTTCAAGCAACGTGTTGCAGCCCAATTAGCTATAACCAATATTCATAATTTCAAGGATATTGCAAACTTAATTGTTGAAACAAAAATAGTGCTACCAGTTCAAAGACAGTACGCGTGAGGCAAGAATCATGTATAACGAACAGTGTAATTGATGCTGTCTCGTAACGACACAACTCGCCGGATCAAAATTGCCTCGTAACGACACGACCGAAAATGTCTTGCAACGAAAGAACTAGAACTCGACGGACCAGTACTATAGTATACAACAAAAAAAAAAAACACAACTTTTCAATTTAATCGATTTAATTACAACGGTGTAGTCCGGATGGCGCAACGGTTAGCACGTTCGCCTTCAACGCACTGGGCGCCGGTTCGATTCCGGGGATTTACGTGTCGGACTATGAGCCCACTCAGTTGTTAAATGAGTACCCATTATGGGGTAAATAACTCGGTTGAGCGTGTTGCTGATCACATACCTCTGCGCAAAAACCGTCACGATCTAGAAAATGAGATGATGCTAACTCATCTCGAGGCCGTGGTTCAAATTGGACTGTTGCGCCAGTTATTTATCGAATTAGAACGGTAAGCTAAGATACTATACTACATACAACGACAAAAATTACAATAACAATGATACTAGTTTATGAACGAGCAAAAGCAGTGCACGCAAACGGTCGTGATGCTGACTGTCCCCGGACGACGCTAAGCAACAAGTCTTTTCTTCTCGTGCATGAAGGATCGACGGCATGTGGCCTCGAATCTATAAATAGACCAGGCATAATTCCCGTGTGGTCCCTTTTTGGTGTTGTGGAAGACATGGTCCTGTGTGGTCCCTTTTCTTTTATAGCCGCAATCGCTATAGATGTCGCTGCATAGTCCACGGCGTCCCACAAATCGTTTAAAGGCTGCGATGAAGGCTTGAGTTGTGAGATCGTTCACCAATTCAATGTGCATGGCCTTCACAGCTAAACATACAAACACTGCGATATAGCCTTTGTGAACTTTTTTTCCTCGTCCTCTTCTGTCTTTGATGTCGAATGGTCCACAATAGTCTACTCCGACGTGCGAAAAGGGTCGCGAAATATTTACGCGAGGTGCAGGCAAACTTCCAATCAATTGAGGCACTATTTTCGGTTTAGTACGGAAACAAGCGATGCATTTATGTATGACTCCCTTGACAGTGTTTCGAGCATTCAGAATCCAATATCGTTTTCGAATCGTAGCTAACATCAACTGTGTGCCTCCATGTAATGTCGTTTTGTGTATCTTTTCCAACACCAGCTCCGTAAATCGTCCATTCGCAGGCGAAATGATAGGCTCCTTTTCGTTATCGCTTAAATTCCAGTTGCCAAGTCGTCCACTAACTCTTAATAATCCCTCTTCGTCCAGGGTGGGATTTAGGCAAAATAATTTACTAGGTTTCTTTTGCAGTCAGTAAAGATTTAATTTCGGACGCGAATGCAGATTGTTGAGCGAATTTAATCCAAATTATATTAGCGTTCTCCAATTCGTTAGTGGTCAAATGTCCCTTGTAACTACAGAGTTTCCCCGCAAGTCTTCGAAAACGCACGCAGTATGCAGTAGTTCTGATAAGTCGAGTGAGTGACGAAAATTTATCGATGATAGTTGCAAGGTCATCCTTATCAGAGCTCGTCACAAAACAATTTATGGAAGTCTTTTTCTTTTCTAATTCGGTTGACGGAATGTTGCTGCTACGAGGCCAATATTCCTCTCTCTGTTGCAGCCATGACGGGCCATTCCACCACAATTGGCTATCGACCAAGTGTTTGGTATCAATTCCGCGTGTGGCCAAATCAGCAGGATTGTCGGCTGAAGGAACATATCTCCAAGTCGTATTAGCCACCTTTTCGAAAATCTGCGTAGTTCTATTGGCGACGAATGTGTTCCATTTACTAGGTTGTCCTCTCAGCCTCTCTAGAACTGTCTCGTTATCCGACCATAAGAATGTGTTCGAGACTTCGAGGTGTTGGGGAAATGTTTTCTTAAATTTGCTCACCAAATTCGCTAATAGTACCGCTCCACATAACTCCAACCGAGGAATCGTTCCTTTCCGATTGGGTGCTACTTTCGTTTTGACCATAACAATCATTACTTTTGTTTGGTTGCCTTGTCGCGAGACGACGTATAAAGCTGCTGCGTAGGCTTCAAACGATGCGTCGAAAAAACCGTGTAATTCAATGGTTGAATCGCTGTACGTTGGCATCCAACGCGGAATTCGAAGCGTACCAAGCTGCGTTAAATTCTTCTTAATGTCCATCCAGTCTTTCAACGTATCCTCCGGCAAACTTTCGTCCCAATTTACTCCAAGTTTCCACAGCGTTTGCATCAGCATTTTAGCCCTAATCGTTACAGGGGCTATCCAACCAAATGGGTCATACAGTCGAGCAATGTCAGACAAAATTAATCGTTTCGTAATTTCCCCGTAAGTCTTCCAGTTGTTTGTTTGAATACGGTACGCAAAAGTGTCGGCTGAAGGGTGCCATAGAAGTCCCAACGATTTGCATCCTAAATCCAGATCAAGATCTAAAATGTCGATTGATTCAATATCCTCAATTGGTATTTCATCTAACAATCCGTGAGTGTTGGACATCCATTTCCTCAAATGAAATCTTCCTGCCCTGAGCATCTGTACTAATTCGTCACGTTTTCGAATCGCTTCCTCGACAGAATGTCCTCCGGAAAGTACGTCGTCCACATAAAATTCGTTCTGCATGGACTCTGCGGCAAGGGGATAATTTACTCCTTCATCGATGGCCAGCTGATGCAAAGTCCGAATAGCTAGAAATGGGGCGCAAGTTAATCCAAATGTGACGGTTGCCAGTCGATAATCGCGAATATCCTCATTTGTATTTGATCGCAGTACAATTCGTTGATAGTTAGTATCGTCAGCGTGAAGGTTTATCTGTAGGAACATCTGTTTAATGTCACCGACAACGGCAAATTCGAAAGTTCTCCACCGTGTGAGCACTGACAGCATATCATTTTGGAGTGCTGGGCCAGAGAGCAGTGTATCGTTCAAAGACACACCTGCGCTTGTTTTACGAGATGCATCGAATACCACTCTCGTTTTAGTGGTGCTACTCTCCTTGTACACGGCGTGATGCGCTAAGTAATGACCGTGTTGAATAGTGTCCGCGTCATCGATCTTCTTAGTTGGGCTCAAATACCCTGATTCGATATATCCTTGAAGACAATCCAAATATTCCCTTTTCAAAATCGGGTTACTTTCCATCCTACGCTCCATGTGCTTCCAAGAGGAGATGGCAGAATATCGAGACTTTCCCAATTCGTTCTTCGCTTGAATACTCTTGAACGGCAATCGAACAGTATATCGCCCAGAAGTGCTACGACATACTGTGTTTCTATAGTGCTTTTCCGCATAAAGGTCTTCTTTCGAAGGTGTTTCAATGTACGTCACTTCTTCTAATTCCCAAAACTTTTTTAACTGTTCACTAAGATCATCGTTTGTGACCACTCCAATGCTGAAAGATTGAACCGAAGATTGAAACGAAGGTCTACTTTCTGCTGCAATTCTACCGGATATTATCCAACCAAGCCGGGTATTCTGCAACAAAGGACCGTCTTCAAGATTTATAACATCAGCCAAAATTAGTTGCGCATACGTATCAGCACCGAGCAGCAAATCTATCTTTCCGGGAACGTTGAAATGTGGATCTGCTAACGTTACATCAGGGAAATTTTTCAACTTTTCGATTTGGATGTATCGATTTGGGACTAGGTTCGTTATTTTCGGGAGAACAAGTGCTTCCATGAAATACAATTCATCGTTATTGAGTAGTATTTGCGTTCTAATAATTTCGGATGTGGCTTGAGCGTTTGCTAATCCGATGCCAAAGACATTAGCTCTATAAGTTTTCTTCTGCAAGTCTAATTTCTGTACGGCGTCCTCAGCGATAAAAGTGGCTTGGGAACCTTGATCAAGTAGTGCTCGCAGGTGCACTGTTCCCTTGGGCGAAGCAACTTTAACCCATGCGGTCGCTAATAAAACTTGTCCGACGTTGCGATTTCCAAAGGAACGCTGTTCAGTGGCTATAGCGTTCAATGAGCTTAGTGGCTGAGCAGCAGTCAAAGGTTGTGTGGCGTTTTGTATGGTTTCTCTATGTAGCATAGTGTGGTGAGCCTTTTGACATTTGAAACATTTACGTGTACTTGGACAATTGGCTACCAGATGACCATAAACCAAACAATTAAGACAAAGATTGTTTCGTTTGACAATGGTAAACCTTTCTGATGCATCAGCCTGGGAAAACCGTGGACACTTCATTAAATAATGAACCTCTTTGCATACGATGAAAGATTGCCGAAAAGTTCCAGAGTGAAAACCATTAATGCGTTGCGACTATTTCTACCTTGATCGCCTTGAATCCGAAGATCGGTTGTTTGAAGAGGACGATCCACCAGCAGCCTCTAAAGCACGAAAACGAATTTCTAGGAATGCTTGCAGCTCTTCCAACATTGATTGTTCCTTTGTGGCAGCTTGCCTTTGCTCCCACATCTCGCGTGTTGTAGGAGGAAGATGTTGAGTTGCCAAGTAAATGACCATTGAATGCCAAACGTTCTTTATGTTGAGATTTTCAACATTTTTCGTAAATTCAGTTACCTTGTCCAATAGACCTTTGATGGAGGAAGCTGCTTCCGTAGCGTTTCCTAAATTGAAAATCTTTTTAAACTGATTGTTCAACAAAGCGTTTGGATTGTCGAAGCGTTCGAGAAGAAGGTTCCACGCTATGTTGTAGCTCCCTTCTGTCACTTGGAACGGTCTAAGCAGACGTTCTGCCTCACCAGAGAGGCTACACTTGAGATAGTGCAGTTTTTCCACCTTGGAGATTGACTCTTTCCGATGAATCAACGACACAAAGAGGTCCTTGAATGCTGGCCACGAATCGTACTCCCCATCGAATTTTGGCAAAGAAATTCGTGGCAGCTTCACATCGCTCTCGAAAACTCGATTTGGACCATCTTTGTTACTGTTATTAGAGTCTGATTGCAAACTACCCAGACTCTCTTCCATCTCTGCTAAGAGTTCCAGACATTCTAGCTCGAAATGGGTATACTCGTGGTTTTGAAAGTACGGATTTTCCACTTCCGTTAAACCATTAGAACTTTTCTTTAAGATATCCCGGTGTACAGCTAGATAGTCCTGTAAAAGGGATTCCACCTTTCCTATCCATCGTTTGAGAAAACTGGCAGTTTTCTTTTCTTGTGAACAAGTCTGCAATGTGGTTACCAACTGTGCTAACTGTTCGGTAGCTAGCTCCATTATATTAATTTTCCAACAAACTTTTCTGGTAGACTTGAAGAACAAAACTATAAACAATGTTGTACTCGAATAGTACTCGAAATCTCAATAGATATATTGTATAAGGAGGGAATTTTACGTAAGGATGTGGGAATTAGGACTTACCAATCAATTTATGTGCACAGCGTCAGTCGCAAATTTTCTTGTTCACGGATTCAAAATCACCAATGCGATTTGCCAAGTGAAATTAACTCAAAATATTAGCAAAATGTTCACACAACGAAAATCACTACTGAACTCCTTTTCCAAATTGTTCACAAACAAAATCACTAATGAAGCTATTTTCCCAATTTGCACAAACAAGTCACTAGTGTAGTTCTTTTCCACGCAAGAAAGCCAATTATCCGGCTCGACGGACCAAAAATGTATCGTAACGACACAACTCGACGAACCAAAATATCTTGTAAAAAACTACTCGACGGACCAGTACTATAGTATACAACAAAAACACAACTTTACAATTTAACTGATTTATTAAATATAAGGATAAGCTATGATACTATAGTACAACGACAATAACAATAATAATGATTTTAATTTCTTAAGGAACAAAAGCAATGCACGCGAACGGTCGTGATGCTGACTGTACTGTACCCGGATAACGCTAGGCAACAAGTCTTCTTCTCGTGCATGAAGGATCGACGGCAAGTGGCCTCGAATCTATAAATAGACCAGGCATAATTCCCGTGTGGTCCCTTTTTGGTGTTGGATGACATGGTCCTGTGTGGTCCCTTTTCTTTTATATCCGCTGTCGCGGGATGCGGCATCAATTCCAAACAGATGCATCCAAAAAGAAACGTAAGGCCTATAAGCTGTTTGTCAGCGATCCAACTAATATTGCATGTAAAATAAATTATACCAATGCAAGAAACTTCTGCAATAAACTCTCAAAAGAAGCTAAAGCCAAATACTACCATCGAAAGATATCCAATGCTGCAGGAAATACACGAGAGCTTTGGCGTCTAGTTAACAACGCTTCAATGCGCAAAACACGTACCACAAATAAAGGCGAGCACCAGACCGAGTATTCACGGACATGGAAGTAATAGCAGACAAACTCAACAAATACTTTGCTAATATCGGTCAACAACTAATTAATAATTTACCAACTCCAACAAGCACCCTACCACATATACCTGAATCAACTTCAGCACTAACTTCGTTATCTACTACGGATGAAATAGAAATATTAGATATAATTTCAAATTTGAAGTCACACACAGCTCCTGGACCTGATGGTATTACTTTTGATGATCTAAAAATTTTAAAGGAGCATATTGCCTATCCTCTAATGAAACTAATAAATAAACACTTAAGTATTGGTACGTTTCCAGATGAACTTAAATTTTCCAAAATAATACCAGTTCATAAGACAGGTGAACAAAATGATATGAACAATTATAGGCCCATTGCTCTTCTGAATACTTTCAGCAAAGTTTTTGAAAAGGTTATCCATAGCCGCTTATCTAAATACGTTACTGAAAAAAAACTTCTAGATATGAATCAATATGGATTTCAGGCTAAAAGTAACACTACCAGCGCATTTACGGACGCAATAAACTTCATTAACCAACAAATGGACAAGGGAGAATATGTCGTCGCCGTTTTTGTGGATCTGAAAAAAGCTTTCGACACCTTGAATCACGAGATTTTATTGAAGATTTTGCAGTCCTATGGTATAACTGGCAAAGCTAAAGACATAATTAGTAACTACTTAAAAAACCGAACACTATCCACAAAAACTTTGAAATTTTAAGCAACCCTGAAATAATGAACATAGGCGCACCCCAAGGCTCAATTTTGGGACCCCTACTTTTTCTACTCTACGT
The DNA here is from genome assembly GCA_964017055.1 of Chloromyia formosa. Classification (NCBI taxonomy): domain Eukaryota; kingdom Metazoa; phylum Arthropoda; class Insecta; order Diptera; family Stratiomyidae; genus Chloromyia; species Chloromyia formosa. The sequence continues at coordinate 52,586,706 of OZ024815.1, read as the reverse complement.
CAACAATATTAAAAATTGTGGCTTGATTGCTAAAACTGTGATGTTTGCTGATGACAATTTGTTATTGTACTCCTGTAATAATGGAAACAATCTAGAAAATATGATCAATTGTGATTTGGAAAAATATTCAGATTGGTTACTCCATAACAAGCTTGTAATGAATACATCATAAACGAAATATATGATTTATCACCAGAAAAACAAAATGCCAATAGACTTACAACTTCATATTAAAGGTGAACTTATAAGGCGTACTGATGAAATGAATTACTTAGGAGTCGTAATGGATAAAAAACTAAATTGGAATCAACAAATAGACACTCTTGCCAAACAAATCACACCGATTGTGGGTTTGCTAAAACGAATTAGTTTTCTACCAGTAAAAATTAAGATGCTTCTGTACAATGCTTTCGTAATCTCCAGAGTAACGTATGGCCTTCTTCTTTGGAGTCAAACATCGCAACGAATCATAGATAAAATAGGACGAATTATGACTAAAGCGATTAAAATAATACACAAAATCCCTGTACAGACACCATCGATTACTGTCTACCGGGACACTGACACTCTATCAATAAGGCAGTTAATACTACTGGAGCGAGGAAAATTTGTATTCAAAGTGAAAATGAACGAATTAAAGACGAATGTCATACTACGGCAGATGAACCAAAGCCATGCATATACCTTCTTAGAAATGCAGAAAACTTTGTCACACCAACCCCAAGAACAGAGCGCTTTCGAACGGATCCCATAATACATTCCATAGCCTATTTCAACGAATTGCCAACAACGATAAAGGCAGCGCCGAACATAATAGCATTTAAAAAAATGTTAAAAGGACATCTGCGAGAATCATCGATAATATAGTATAGTACCATAATCATTTCTCTTAATTATACTCTAGATGAAATCTGAGAGTATTATAAGTTTGCCACAAAGTTTGTAACGCTAAGAAATAAGGCTCGCAGAAAAAAATGAATGATACAGAAGTTCATATTATCACTCGAATATCTCAAAACCGGATGTCCGTCTGTCCGTCTGTCCGTCTGTCCGTCTGTCCGTCTGTCCGTCCGTCCGTCCGTGACCTCTCTAGCTCGAGAACGCGTTGAGCTATGAAGTTCAAATTTTGCACACGTTATTTTTGACAAAAAATGAAGGCTAAGTTCGTGAACGGGCTAAATCGCTCCACCCCTTCTACCCCCTCCCATACAAAATGACACATTTTTGAAAATTTACAATAATCAGATTTTCCCAGAAACTATAAAACATATTGCTTTGAAATTTTTAATATATCACTTTTATGATAATTGTAACCTATGTTATAAAACTTATTGTAATCCTCACCCTCCTTCTACCCCCTCCCATACAAACTGCACTATTTCATGAAATACGTTAAGCCAATTTACTCAGTACGTATACAATTTGTCGGGCTGAAATTTTGTACTTAACACTTAATTAACAATATCAGTTAGATTCAAAAAATTTAATCGATTACCCTTACTCCGTCTACCCCCTCCCATACAAAATGACACATTTTTGATAATTTACAATAATCAGATTTTCTCAGAAAATATAAAACATCTTGCTTTGAAATTTTGAATATATCACTTTTATGATAATTGTAACCTTCATTATAAAATTTATTGTAATCCTCACCCTCCTTCTACCCCCTCCCATACAAACTGCACTATTTCATGAAATACGTTAAGCCAATTTACTCATTACCTATACAATTTATCGGGCTGAAATTTTGTACTTAACACTTAATTAACAATATCAGTTAGATTCAAAAAAAGTAATCGATTACCCTTACTCCGTCTACCCCCTCCCATACAAAATGACACATTTTTGATAATTTACAATAATCAGATTTTCTCAGAAACTATAAAACATATTGCTTTGAAATTTTGAATATATCACTGTTATAATAATTGTAACCTACATTATAAAATTTATTGTAATCCTCACCCTCCTTCTACCCCCTCCCATACAAACTGCACTATTTCATGAAATACGTCTTAACGTCTTAACGACTTACGTCTTACGTCTTAACGATGCATCCGAGATTGCAACCAAAATTATTTATTGGCTTTAACCAGGTTCAAATTCATCTAGAGTATTGCATGATTGGGGTTTACCCCAATCGTAGTTCTTTTATGTTTATACTCTAGATGAAATCTGAGAGTATTATAAGTTTGCCACAAAGTTTGTAACGCTAAGAAATAAGGCTCGCAGAAAAAAATGAATGATACAGAAGTTCATATTATCACTCGAATATCTCAAAACCGGATGTCCGTCTGTCCGTCTGTCCGTCTGTCCGTCTGTCCGTCTGTCCGTCTGTCCGTCTGTCCGTCTGTCCGTCTGTCCGTCTGTCCGTCTGTCCGTCTGTCCGTCTGTCCGTCCGTCCGTCCGTGACCTCTCTAGCTCGAGAACGCGTTGAGCTATGAAGTTCACATTTTGCACACGTTATTTTTGACAAAAAATGAAGGCTAAGTTCGTGAACGGGCTAAATCGCTCCACCCCTTCTACCCCCTCCCATACAAAATGACACATTTTTGAAAATTTACAATAATCAGATTTTCTCAGAAACTATAAAACATATTGCTTTGAAATTTTTAATATATCACTTTTATGATAATTGTAACCTATGTTATAAAATTTATTGTAATCCTCACCCTCCTTCTACCCCCTCCCATACAAACTGCACTATTTCATGAAATACGTTAAGCCAATTTACTCATTACCTATACAATTTATCGGGCTGAAATTTTGTACTTAACACTTAATTAACAATATCAGTTAGATTCAAAAAAAAATAGTCGATTACCCTTACTCCGTCTACCCCCTCCTATACAATATGACACATTTTACCAACGTTGCTCTCTAGCTTGATATCGCTTTGAGCTAATACAAAATGTTGTATGTTGCCTACAACAACTACATTGCAACTACAACTACAACAACTACATTGCAACATAATGTAATATTTGTCAAATTCATCTAGAGTATTGCATGATTGGGGTTTACCCCAATCGTAGTTCTTTTATGTTTTTCTTAATACGTCAGACCAAATAAATTAAAAGAAGTATAACACGAAAACGGAATTAAAATAATTTACAATGCCATCCCTTATATACCAACAATTAGTTGACTGGGAGGCACTGTAGGAACATCTACAAAAGAAAGTCACACTATCCAGAATTTATAAAATTTTAAATAGAAAATGAGCAATCAATAAGAATATAGTATTGTAGTAACGTCATCCACTGAGTTTGTTTTCCGTATGGTTTTTTTTTTTACTCGCACGCTCATACTACGTCGAAATTGAATGAACCAAGGAACATTGAATTAAGATAGTGCTTTGCGCAAAAGTGGAAAGGAGATGAGGAGGAGAGGAGGACAAAAAAAAGGCTCGTTCTTTACCGAAGTGAAGGTTTTTCACCGAGTCTTCAGGTTTTAATATTGAAAATGTTTATACGGAACCAATTGGAATTGAATATTATGGACATTGGTGAGACGGAAATGACGTAAACATACGATTTGTGTGGCTGTGAAATGCAGAATTTAGGCGAACGTATGAAAGAGGGGAATGTACTAGAGAACAGAGTGGCCATTCTGGAGTGGACAACCCCAATTTTTTTTTATTTTTTGACTTCAGATTCGGAATCAGCTACCCAAAATTACCTTATAGTTCGAACCAGCCCGATCGGACGAGTATTTCCCCACGAAAACAGGGTGTCCATTCTGGGGTGGGCAACCCCAAATTTTTTTTTACTTTTTTGACTTTGGATCCCGAATCAGCGACCAAAAATTTCATTGTAGTTCGAACCATGGCGATGGGCCATTTCTGTAGCAGACTTGATACGTACTTTTAGGCGAGTGGCACTCGCGGTCATCATCGCATATGTGTAGTTTCACTATAATCCTGGTTTGAACTACAAGGTAATTTTGGGTCTCTGATTCCGAATCTGAAAAAAAAAAATAAAAAAAAAAATTTGGGGCTGCCCACCACAGAATGGCCACCCTGTTCTCTAGTACATTCTCCTCTTTCAAACAATCGCCCACAAAAATTCTGCATTTCACAGCCACACAAATCGCAAACGCGAAAAAAAAGATACATTGTCAAAAAAATAAGATACATTGCCAAAGAAAAGATACATTTCTACACCATTGGCCGTCCTCAATCATCCTCTCACCCAAAACAAAACATTTCAAATATCAGTATGAGAGCGAAATCTCTGTACAACCTAGTGGTTTCATTTTATCACAACACGAGTCGCAGAAGAGTTGCGTCAATAGACGAAGAACATGCAACGCGACTTTCGTGAAACCGTCGCAAACACGTTGGGTTGCAATCGCGTTGGAGTCGCGCTGCATCAGTGGACGCAGGCCCTAACAGTCTACGAAGCCATATTGTAAGTTTAAAGGACAAATGTCAAACGTCAAAGTGTCGACACGATCTTTTTGCGGAGTTACTTATAAAATTTAAATATCACATAAAGTCGATTAATTAGCACAACAACCAGCAAGCACTTCAATTTACTTAACATCCCGGACACGATTCCTACGGAGTATTTCAACCATCATACGTGTAAGTCGCAATTATCGAAATTGTATTCTTACGAGTTTCTGTGACACATCACACTGAATATCCCAACGCGCGATTGGTAAATATTACGAGTATGGATTGCACTGTATGTCACCAAAATATCATCGACAAGAATGAAACATTAAATTGCATTACCTGTAAGAAGAATACTCATTTCTATTGTGCATCGTTGACGGAAAGTGGTTTCCGAAGGATGAACAAAGACCGACGAAATGCTTGGCAATGTCAAATGTGTCGGACTGGACCGATGGAGACTGCGTTGGTGCCTACACTTGTTAATGAAATAAAAGAGAGCATAGCTGCCCTCAGAAAGCAGACTGAGACTGAGTTCGCAGCAATTAAACAACTATTTATGAGTGAAATGGCTGAATACAAAAAGTCTCTTGACTATTGTTGCGATAAAATCGACGATTTTGATGGCAAGATAACTAAATACGAAGAAGCTTGTTTACAATTACAGAAAACTTGTAATAAATTAACTGAAGAAAATTCAACATTGAAGTCCCAAGTCAAGCAATTGACACAACATGTTAATCGCATAGAGCAACAACAATTATGTTCAGAATTGGAAATTTCTGGGATACCGGAGACTCCTAATGAAAATACAGCTGAAGTTGTGAGAAAGATTGCGGAGTTAGCAAACTTGAAAACTGATGATCTTACACCAATATCTATAAAACGATTGGTTTCTGGAAATTCTAAGCGATCGGAGCCACGAAATATTATCGTCAAGTTTAAAGATATTGAACATAGGAGCAAATGGATAGAAGTCTCGAAAAATAATAAAAGGCATTTGAAATGTAATAAGGTTCATGAGAGTTTTCCCGACACTCCTTTTTACGTCAATGTCCACTTGACAAAAAGTAACAAGAAACTTCTTTATTTGGCTAAACAATTTAGTAAAGACCATAATTATAAATATGTTTGGGTCAAGGATGATTTCATTTTTATAAGAAAAGCTGACAATTCAAAAATTTATAAAATTACTTGTGAGATGGATCTTGATAGTTCAGCTTTGAATTAAGTTTTTAATAAATGTAACAAAATCAATTAGCACAATGGCAGATACAATGAATAATTTATTGTTATTTGATCACAATAAAAACACAGTAATACTTAATGATAATAGACAATGTAAACACTTTTTTAACGATCCACTAGATTTTAAAATTTTTCATTTGAATATAAGAAGTATTTCAAAAAACTTTAATGAATTATGTCTGCTGTTATCTGTAATTAGAGTAGATTTTGAAATTATAATTCTGACTGAGGCATGGCTATCACAAGACAATATAAACTATCAACTACCGGGATTTAAGAAAATAGTCAAACCTAACAAACTTAATAAATGCGATGGATTAGTTGTTTACTTGAAAGAAGGAATTAGTTATAATAACATAATGAATTTTGACCTAAATGAAGTTAATTCTATTAATTTAATACTTAAAATAGGAACAAATCAAATATTAGTTACTGCACTATATAGATCACCTAATGACTCTATCTTAAATATTTTCCTTGACGGTCTAGAATTATTCTTAGAAAACAATAAGATATTTCCAAACCATTTATTAGTTGGGGATATTAATATTGACATATTACAAAGTAACATGAGCCTACTTCAACATAAATACATGGACATTTTACATGGGTACGGTTTTACGAACTATCTGTATGGATGCACTAGAAGTTCACCCACGCGCGACTCATGTGTAGATCATTTATTTCTAAAATGTCAAAGACAATATACTTTTCACACAGCAGTGTATCCCGCAAATATTACTGACCACTATTTAACTGTTGGAAAGATTGTTCAGTCTCATGTCAATCGTTCACCAGACAAGCCAAAACACCAAACTGAAAAAGTACTAAATTCCTTGCAGCTTAGCCATAAATTGGAGGCGGAAACATGGGAAGCGGTGTATAACAAATCAAATCCTCAAACTTCTTTCACCACTTTTTACAATACACTACTAAACATCTATACTAGTTGTTTCTATACTAAAAATAAACCTAGTAGTAGGTTAAAGCAGCTAAAACCATGGATAACAAATGCTCTGGTTCGAACAATCAGAACTAGAGATAAATTAGCTTTCCGAGCACGAAAAGAGCCGTTTAATATCAACTTAAATAAAGAATATAAGAAATACAGAAATACTGTGAAATTACTAATCAGATCTGCCAAAGATAACTATTATAAAATTAAAATTAACAACTGTGGCAATGATATAAAAAAAATCTGGAATGTAATAAATGAGGCGACAGATTCAAAGAGAAGCAAAAGCGAATTTACCAACGACATAAGAAGTGCATCAGGTGAATTGATAAGCTGTGACCGAATAGAAGACGTGGCTGATATATTTAACGCGCATTTTGTTAATATTGGTCATGAAATATCTAACCGTGCCCGAACAAGCTATTCTTCAAATTCGCAACCAGCATTTTCCAACCCAAGTACACAATGCAGTTCACTATTTTTTAGCCCGGTTTCTGAAAGTGAAATAATTCAAGTGATAAACGAGCTAAAACCTTGCGTAAGCCCTGGTTCTGATGGTCTACATTCCAAATATTTGAAGGAAAATGCTTCACATATTTCTAAACCTTTAGCATTTTTAGTAAATAATTGCTTGAGCCACGGATATTTTCCGACAGAACTTAAACAAGCCGTAGTGATACCACTCCATAAAGGTAATGATAAGGCAAAATCTTAATAATTATCGGCCAATTTCACTTCTGCCCAGCATTTCCAAAATATTTGAAAAGACCATTAAAACTAGATTAGTAAAATTTCTAGAAGAAAGAAATATCATATCTGATTCCCAATATGGTTTCAGATACTCTAGGAGCACCGAAGATGCAATTTATGCGGTTACCAAAAAAGTTGTATCCAACTTGGATAATGGTCAAGCATGTCTAGGAATATTCTTGGATTTTCAGAAAGCCTTTGATACTGTGGATCACAAAATGCTGCTTATGAAAATGTATAATATTGGAATAAGGGGCCTGGCTTTAGATCTTTTCAGATCTTATTTAAATGGGAGAAAACAATCAGTGCGCCTAAATCAGCATACAAGCTCAGCACTCGACATAACAATTGGAGTTCCACAAGGAACTGTTTTAGGGCCAATCCTGTTCCTTATACATATATATAAATGACCTTTTGAAATTAAATTTGCAAAATTGTTCTGTGTTTGCGTTCGCAGATGACACCGTAGCCATTTTTAATGGAGAAAACTGGGAGAAAATATTCGAATATGCAAGAAAGGGCATGCAAGATATCAACACCTGGCTTAAAGCTAATTTAGTTTCTATAAATACTCAGAAAACAATTTTGGTTCCTTTTTGTCTTACTACCAATAGATCACCTCCTGTGCATCTTCAAATAATATTGCATGGAAATACCTGCACGGGTAGAAATTGTAATTGTACATATATAGAAATAAAGAATAGCGTTAAATATCTTGGTATAATAATTGATAAACATCTACGTTGGAGTGAACACATTTCATATATATGCAGTCGATTGCGAAAAACAATCTATAAATTTGTCGAATTGAGGTCGATTCTATCTATTGCCAGAATAAGAATGATCTTTATTGCTTTGGTTCAATCCATAATAGACTACGGAATTTTAACCTGGGGTGGTCTTTCACAAAGCTATTTAAAACCATTAGAATTACTACATAAAAAGATTATTAAAATTTGTCTGAGGAAACCAATTTTATATCCAACACAGCATTTATATAGAGAGTTTGAAGTTTTGACTATAGCGAATATGCATAAATTAAAGATTCTAAAATTTGTGTATAAACACCCTAATGAATTTCCACTCGAAGAGGAAACCAGATACTTAACACGTAGGCAAATTAGAAGAGTACTCAAACAACCAAGATATAATACATGCGTTGCACAACACCATGCTTTTTATTATGGACCACGTTTGTTTAACAGTTTACCAGAAATCATTTCTAGGCGTACTAATTTTTACTGTTTTTCGAAATCAATTAAAAAATATTTGTTAGATTCCAGTAACCAGATTCCAGTAACCAATTTAACAAGCTTTTTGAGTTTGAATTATAACTAACATGAAAAAAAAAATTACTCTCAAATTTATTAACGTGAATAAACCACTTTGATAAATATATAAAATATTCTAATTGAACAATCTCACACCACGAGCTATGCTCATTGTGAGATGACCAAAATCAGTCAGAATTACACATTTCATTATCCTAAATCCTAACTATTTCTATCTTTATTTTATATTTTGTATTTTAGAACCTAATCAATTTAATTTTTTGTAATATGTGTATTCAAACAGAATCAAATAAATCAAATAAATAAATAAATAAATAAATCGGATGACCTCCAAAAATCAGGAATCTTTAAAATCAGTTGCAACGACGCGAACAAAAATACATGGGCCAAACAAAACGAAGCATCAACACCCGCTTCAAAGAACATTTATCCAGCGTAAGTAAAGGGCAAGCAATCTAGTCAGCTGTCGCACTACACGCACTCGAATGTGAAAGCTAATATAAATTTTAATACAATTTTATGTACTTTATTTTATTTTTTATTTGCAATTTATTGATTATTAGTTGTAGTAACCTTATTAAAATTATAAATGTCAATTGAACACAACCACAATTTGTGTTCTGTCTATATTAATATCGTGAAAAAGTGTGGAGCTGTCAAGAATGTAATTTCTACATTAGTGAAAAATTGTGGTTCAAGATAGCTAAATAGTAGACGAAGAATAATATAAGCAGGGTGGGTTCACTGAGCAAGTTGCATAGTTATAAGTGTATCAGATATAGGACCTAGGGTATGTATGAAAGACTGGTCCAAGTGGGGAGAGAGAGAGAGAAAGAGAGCTGAAGGTTGTGTTCTTCTGAGGATAAGGAGTTGTCCACCTCAGCGTATTTTTGTGTAAGAGGTTGTCTACTTCTTGAGATGAGCAGTAGTCACTTCAGTTTAGGAGGTTGTCTACTTCTTGAGATGAGAAATAGTCACTTCAGTAATCTTGGGAAAGATTGTATAAAAGGTTCTGTGCCTCATGAAGTTGTTTCACCTCGGTGTTGCAAATAGATTTTGTAAAGGTTGCGGCCCCTTTAGAGAGTGGTTGTTTCACCACTGCTCTTTTTCCAAGCAGTGGTTGTGTGCCACCTATTAAAGGATGTGTATCACCTTTATTATCTACCGACATACCCGAATAACTAATTTTGCCAGTAGTTGTGTGCTCTTCGTAGAGGAGTTGTTCACTACTGGATGAACTTATTAACTTCATCTTCACTATTATTTTTTTAAATACTCTTTTTATACCCTTCACGGATGTGATAGGGTATAGTAACTTTGTCATGAAGTTTGCAACGCACAGAAGGAAGCATCTCCGACCATATAAACTATATATATATTCTTGGTCAGTATGATGAGACGAGTCGATTAAGCTTTGTCCGTCTGTCCGTCTGTCTGTCAGTTTCTATGCAAACTAGTCCCTCAGTTTTAAAGCTATCGAGCTGAAATTTTGTACAAAGCCTTCTTTCTATTGCACGCTATATATATGTCGGAACCAACGCAATCGGGCCACTACGTCATATAGCTGCCATAGGAACGACCGGTCCAAAAATTCGTCTTTGTGAGAAAAACTTTTTTATTTCTAAACAAATCGTTTTCAAATTTCACGCTAATCAAAAGTATCTTTAGTCAAATCACATTCCTGAATTTGCTTGAAATCGGATCACTACGTCATATAGCTGCCATAGGAACGACCGGTCCTAAAATTCGTCTTTGTGGGAAAAACTTTTTTATTTCTAAAGATATTGTTTTTAAATGTCACAATAATCAATAGTATTTTTAGCAAAATCACATTTCCGAATTTGGCTGAAATCGGACTACTCTATCATATAGCTGTCATAGGAACGACAGTTTCAAAAGCAAGTTTTTGTCAGCAAAACTTTTTCATTTCTGAAGATATCTTTACAAAATTGCATATTATTGAACCATATTGACGGCTAAGCCACATTCCTAAATTTAGTTGAAATCGGCCCACTATTTCATATACCTCTTATAGGAACAGTGAAATCGGAACAAGTTTCACTACTAATTTCAAAGTGGCAAATGTACCACAAAACACAACGAAGCTAGCCGAAGGCTAGCTTGTTATTCGGTAACATGCTCATCTTTAAATAATTTTACAGGTGAGACGTATTGTTAGAAATATCTAACTAATTGAAGTGGAATAGTAAGTATGGGCATAACGTCCAGGAATCCATGTTTTATTAAACTTTAGATAAAATTATTAATTCGTCTTACAAATGCAACCACCACAACTGGAGCCCGATTCCGCAAGAGTGAGTTTTTTCGGTGCGCACCGAAAAAACTCACTGAAAAAATTCACCGAAAATATCAGTGCGCACTGACGCAATTCAGCAAAAGATAGTGAGTTTTTATTTAAGTGCTGAATGAATTTTTCAAACAAACGTCAAACACAATAGTGTGTGAGTAATTTTTCTGATTGTTGAAAAGATCATAAAAATGGGTGACGTTAATGCAGTTTTATGGAGAAAACGTACATATAAGGAATTACGAAAGGTGTCAAATGAAATTATGGAATCGATCAATAACATTTATTCTTTTCCAGGAGGAAAGTGCTAATAATTAGAAGGCACCTAAAGCCCGACATACACACACTTGCGTTCAAATTTTCAGCGAATAGTTGGTCAGGACTTTTTTACGTCTATGTCTCAAACATCAGTTCATCGATGTATTCATGGAATTTCCAATGTACTCAATACAATTTCAAGCGAGTATGTTCAATCTGTGATTGAACGCGAACAAGGGGAAATTAAATCCAAATTTTTCGAAGTCACTGAATCTCCGGGGATCATTGGATTAGCCGGCCTAAGCCCGGCCGCACATTGTGTCGTAGGCAGGGCAGCGCGCATATGGCTTTGTTGTTGTAAAATTTGATTTTCCAAATTGTTATAACAACAATTCCTTGTGGGCGCTGCGCTGGCTGCTCTGCCTACAACGCAATGTGCCGCCGGCATTATAATAATATTAATTATTAAAGAAGGCAGTGGATACGGAAACCAAAACTTCTCACCTTCACTATGAATTTTTATATTTTTGTCCTTAAATTCAACGCCAAGCTCCGTCCTTTATCCATTTCTGCTTTGATAAATAATACTCCACCTACGTCTGCAGAAATCAACAATTTGCAATTAAAAAAAAATATACCTTACAATTACCAAATAGCCAGTGAAAAATATATTCGCACAGTGCGCACCGGAACTGTAAAAAAAACTCATCGCATCGTTGCGGAATCACATTTTTTGCAATTCAGTACCGTGCGTACCAGAAAAATTCACCTCACTCTTACGGAATCGCATTTCTTCGGTGCGCACTGAAAAAAAATCACTCTTGCGGAATCCGGCCCCTGGAGCACGGATAATCTCCGATTAATTAAACAGGTGAACGCATCATTCAAACTAGACGCGCACGGAAGCATTTACATCCCAGCAAAAAGCTTGGTTAGGGTAGGTACCTGGTTAACCAAAACATCAAAATCGTAGCCCCCGCATGGGTGGTGCGAATTGTTAAGGAGAGGGTAATAAAAAAATACATCAATGTTACAGGTATTTTGCCAACCAGCGGTACCCCCCAATGTTACTAACGTAGGCTACTACCGTATTTACCTTTCCTAAGTTGGTACCCTAAATACCCACCAAAAGTAAAAAAAAAATCAGCTACATCCGGTTATTATGCCTATTTGATTTTACGGCTGGGTCGTTTTCCTAAGAATTGTTTTTATAATTTTTCACCACTTATGTAAATTAAATTTTTCTGTTTGTATGTCCGACTGGGATTCGAACTCGGGTCGTTCCGCCTCAGAAACCATCGCGCTACCGCATACGCCATCATTTGGAAACCATTCTAGATTAATATCTAGAATGGTTTCCAAATGATGCTTTATAAGCAATACTGTCCCTGCATAAAAAGTGGTTAACTAAGTTGGGTACGTAACTGGGTTACCTAAATCATGAACATCGTAGCCCCCATCGTTGGGTACGTGGCTGGGTTACCTAAATCATGAAAATCGTAGCCCCCACGCCATGGATCTAATGGAAATCCTATGGGCTGAGTAAAAATGGTGGTTACACCAGGACGGCTACTTAGCATAGCTATTGTGGGTAGTACGCGTTACCGGGGGGTACGGTTTTTTGCTGGGATGTTTCTAAACCGGAATATTTCCTTGAATACATTAGAAGCACCTATCCGGTCACCCCTATTTAAATCATTTAAAATAGTGAATACTGTTTAATAATTAAAATCAACTAACGTTTGGGTCAATTTTCACCCCCTCCCGGTCATCAGTGGCTTCCAGATGTCGACTGATAGTTGTCGACCTCTTTCTTCATCACTGAGTCCCGTGTTATTGCTAGCATTTGTTTAAGGCTGAGTTCACTCATCGCTTCCACACTTATCGTGTGCTTGCCTGTGATCCTCAACCTCGTGCTAGCCAGTGCTGGACATTCGCACACAATGTGTGCTGCCGTCTCGGCCTCCTCCAGGCATAGCCTGCAAACGTCATCTTCCCCGATTTTCATCTTGGCCAGATGAGCCTTAAAATTACCATGCCCTGTGACCAAGGCAGTTATCCAGCTTAGGGTACTCCGTTTATAACTGAGTACCTTTCTCGCTTCCCTGCCTAAAGAGCTGGTCATTGCATTCCGAGCTTGTTTGCAAGTGACTAGCTCCTGCCATCTTTGTTGATGCATGGAGTCCATCCACTCCCCAACCTTCGCTCCAATCATGCCGTTCCCCAGAGCAACTCTGGGTTCTGGGCCAATGAAAGTTGCCGCAGATCCCTGTTGTGCTCCTTTTACCCACATCAGCGTAACCTCATTTTCTTAGGCACACGTGTTGAGCTTCCGGACACACTCTAGTACCAGTTTAGAGTTTATGTTCGTCTGCTGCATGCGTCTGATCACCGATTGGTTGTCCAGTGCAATAAGGATTTTCTTCCCCCGCACCTGACCTTCAAGCAGGTGGTCCAACGCATGCAACAAGCCAAGCATCTCTGCCTGGTATACGGACACATACTCTCCTAGACTAAGCGCACATGCTAGGTTTAGCTCTTCAGAGTAAACATTGCCCCGCTTTACCGTCCATTAAAGAGCCATCAGTAAAAATGCTGATATCATTGTACATACACTTATTGTGTATGTTTGCATCTGCAATGTGAGTCTTGTGTAGTCTTTCAACTACCCTACGTCTACTCATGCCTTCTACCGGCATTAGAGTCTCCCTGACCTCATCATGAATAATGTCTAGGATGCTCTTATGACCGCTGCTAGTTCCAAAGCGATGCCACATGGCATCCCTTTCCATGCGTATTGCCGAAAGTATAAGTATAATGAGAAAGGTACTACCGAGAACATTCCATTTTTTGCGTCTTCATCAAATTTGAAGAAAGGTGAAAAGAGGTAGAGGGGAAAATATGAGATCATAATTTGTCCCACCCCCTTACCATTTTGAGACCGTTACACTTAGAAATTTGAAAACATACAGGACGGTGGCTTTCAACTAGCACAGAAAACAAAAAAAAAAAATTATGGAATTTTGATATCTTCTCAAAATGGGTTAATAATAGTATATTTCTGTAGTTACAGTTAGCACACACCTGCATTTCCCAAACTCATCCGAGGTTGAAAATATTGATGGCCAATGATAATCAACACCATGTGCAATAATGTCTCCAAGTTTCGTAATAATCACGTAATATTTAATAGTAGTACATTCATTTAGATTTGGCCATTTTGATATCATAAATACAAAAATGCACATAACAGGTCTCTTGTACTACATACTAGTACTACGAGTACAACATGCAAATTGTTTTCCGTAGAGCGAATTGGAGTTAACCATTTTCAAAAGGGTAAAGATTGCTGGGAGAGGAGGGAGGTATGCTGGTCGCTGTCTCTACTTTCTATAATTATTCAAACAATTTATTTTCAATATTTTTTACGCAAGCTTGCAATTTGCAATACCGTCTTAACATGAATGGTTAAGCATCTCCAAGAGTAGGACAGTTTATCTCCTATTCGGATGGGACACTACAAAACTCTCGGATTGCGGGCGTAGCCCTCTATTTTCCGGTTTCATTTCTATTTGATTATGCACTACACGATTTTTGATTTTGTTGTTTTTTGTCAGTAAATATGTACTTGTACTCACTCGCTGAGGATGACTGAAGTAGTCGAAATGCATCCGCACCAATTATTTTAATTTTCGGAATAGTCAATAAGGTATTATTTTATAAAAAAAAAAACAAAACTCTTTTTAATACTCGTAGATAACTGATGACTTTAGTTCTAGTTAAGTCTTACAAGGAAACATCCCCAGGTGTACCCCTCCGATTTTCTTGAAATTTGGATATGTTGTAGAGTAAACAAATCTAAGGATCCCTTATTTTTTCTTAGCTGCTGGTAAGCGGTTTTAAGGGGTGTTTTCACCCCCTAAAAATATGGGTTTTTTGGGAAAACTGATAATTTATGTAGATACAATAATCAGAATTGAACGGAATTGCTGAAAAATTGTTTCTATCGATGGGAAATTAAAAATGAATAAAAAAAAATTTTGGGGTTGAAAATTTTTAAGGGGTGAACCACCCCCGCAAAAGTTAGTTTTCAACGCCAAAAATCGAGTAATGACCCGTTTTTATCTTGAAATAGTGCAAGTAGTAGATAATTAAGATACAAAAATACGTATTTTTTGTTTTAGCGAAAAAAAAAATTTTAGGGGTAAACTACCCCTTCAAGTTTATATCCCGAATTTATTTACCAAAGCCGAAAATTATCGTTGTTGAAGTGAAAATAGCACCGATATAGTATATTTGATTTCTTTATATTGCCCGCTGTTGTTCAGAATATACCCCAGTTCTATTCAGGGTGAACCACCCCTCTCTAATGAATACAGGTTTTTTTTTTTTTATTATAGAGGGGGGAAATCTCATTGTTCAGGAGACACTAGTGACAATTGCACAACTAGTGACAATTGCACGGCAGCGACATGGGATTCAATTCCAATTCATTATTATTCAATGGGGTATCAGGTAGATTCATTGATTGAAATGCAATGAGTAACAGGTGAATTACATTCATAGGGTTTACGTTCATTATCTACTTAAATAAATATGAAAGGCACATATACAGTGGTGGCCACGAATTTATAAATATTTGAACCTTAAAACAGTAGAAAATATTCGCACTTGAAAGTTACTGACACCAAGTTTGCTGAATCCGTGGCCACCACTGTGTATATGAATACTTATATAATTTCAGACTATTTATTTCATGAAGACTAATGCGCTTTTATACACGTTCAGACGGTTTAGATAAGGTATCACGGTAAGAGTTAATAAAACGTGATAAGGCAAAGATTCTGCATTTTGTTTTCAAATTTAATATGGACTATCACAAAGTTCAAGTATCGCCAATCGAGTTTATTAATTTATTATTTTTATCATGCCGATCGTTATACTTTAAATAAAAACCTAAAAAGACAATTTTATATGATAACAATTGTGCTTTCAAAAAAAAAAACATCTCACAATCAAAGAGAGGTTTCGATTATCGATGCAAAATATTCGATAAGTCACGTAAACACCAACCGTGATACCTTATCTAGAGTATGTATTGCGTCTTGTATTTTTAAACAGTTATCCTTATCTAAACGTATCGGCATGATAAAAATGATAAATGAATATTTATTTCAGGAAAATAATAGGCGCGTTTTTTTTCAAGATCTATATAGAGCAGAGTAGGATAACAACACACAATTACACTGACAATTTGATCTGAGCTGCTCTCGATAGAAAGTTAATTCAGGATTTCTACTCTGTTAATAGTTCCACATTTGAAATGTACGCGGCGCAGGAGGTGAAAGCTTTAAAGCAGTAACAGTTTGGGAAGCATTTATAGTTCATTTCATGTCAGTAAAATGCTCGTTTTGTGTAATTATTTGGAATGGTAATCATGCAAAATAATTTTGCTGCCTAAAGGAAATGTGTCCGGAATTTAAGTTTTCTCTTGAAATTTGAGTTGTCATTTGAATTCTAGCTAAACCAAGACACACTCCCAAGCCACGCCAAGCAAAGCCAAGCAAAGACATGCCCCGTTTTCGTGCTGGCTACGCTAAGTTGTTCTCGATCGTTTTTTCCATCGCTTAACCTGCTCTACTCTGCTCTGTACGAAAAAAAACCCAGCTATCATATGTATAACTTCGTTTAAATATTTTTACATATTTTTGATACGTTCTATATAAATTTAATTAGTGTGATGGAGTGTACAAGATCTCGCAATCAAAGGGGTAAAAATGAAATAGGATATACAAACTATTGAGAGTTCTAGTCACAAAACACAAATAGACCTTCAAATGACCTTCAAAGTGAAATCCAAGGTCACCACGTTGTGGCCCCAGATGACCTCAACATTTTGTATGTAATTAATTTTGCTCATATCTCGCCATCCGCATCATAACGAGATACCGCAGCCTGAAAAGTTCGAGAGAGCCATCTGACCTTCAGATGTCCCCTAGGGCCAATTTTACCTCTAACGTAAAATTTTTAATTTTTTCAGAATCTGCGGTCAAAAATAAGGGTTCCCATATAAAAAACGGAAGTTGACCTTCAAATGACCTTGAAAATGACGTTGAAGGTCAAATGTCAGGTCAACATTCGATAGCCCTCTTTCTTCCCGACAACTTTTATTTAAGTCAGTTTTCTTCAAACCTTGATCCTAAAAAGTTATGAGGAAAAAACTTTCCGGATGGTACACCCTGTATACGTTAGAGAGGGGTGGTTCACCCTGAATAGAACTGGGGTATATTCTGAACAACAGTGGGCAATATAAAGAAATCAAATATACTATATCGGTGCTATTTTCACTTCAACAACGATAATTTTCGGCTTTGGTAAATAAATTCGGGATATAAACTTGAAGGGGTAGTTTACCCCTAAAATTTTTTTTTTTTCGCTAAAACAAAAAATACGTATTTTTGTATCTTAATTATCTACTACTTGCACTATTTCAAGATAAAAACGGGTCATTACTCGATTTTTGGCGTTGAAAACTAACTTTTGCGGGGGTGGTTCACCCCTTAAAAATTTTCAACCCCAAAATTTTTTTTATTCATTTTTAATTTCCCATCGATAGAAACAATTTTTCAGCAATTCCGTTCAATTCTGATTATTGTATCTACATAAATTATCAGTTTTCCCAAAAAACCCATATTTTTAGGGGGTGAAAACACCCCTTAAAACCGCTTACCAGCAGCTAAGAAAAAATAAGGGATCCTTAGATTTGTTTACTCTACAACATATCCAAATTTCAAGAAAATCGGAGGGGTACACCTGGGGATGTTTCCTTGTTAGTGTTAAATGAGCTTGAGTTTTAAATTTAAAGTTCGTATTTGGGATGATACATAAATTATTAGCGACTATACAAATTTTTGAGGGGAGAGAGAGGTGTGATTTATCCTCTTTATCATCCGCTTACGCCACTGATTATCGCGCTACGTCCCACTAGGGGTTACCCATTCGGGTGAAAAGGTTGTTCCAGTTTCTTGAATATGATATTGTATTGTTGTATATGATCTAAATATTTATTGAGTTAGAATTACTATAGGTATACATATTTATGCAAATGGTCTTACCTATATAAAGATTGCAGGAAAACATATTCATCTAATTTTATTTTTAAATGATACAATATTCAAGGTCTGCGTCTGCACTCCTACTAATCCATCATCTGGGTTGAAACTTTCACGTGAAAGTGCCTGCGTGCCGTTGTTGCTTCAATTAATTCTTTCATTTCCAAATTATTTGCAGTTTCTTTGTGATAAAAGCGCTCTCGTCGCGTATTTGACCTATACTTTCAAATCCTGCAAAGTGTCTGCATAAACTTTGCGATTCTGAAGAGATATTTACGTCGATATATCTAAAACAGAACGAAATACGATATACTCCTATACACTGTCCCTGCGGCGAAAAGCATCCCCATCTGTTGCTTTTCTGCACAACTTCAGCTGTTGTATGATTCTGCACACGGACCATTAGGGGAATGTTTTGAACAGAATTTCTACACAAAGAAAGGCGCATGACTGGTTTGGTGCAGTCAAACAGGACAACAAGCCAAAAATATTTCGTCTGAAAAACATGGATAGCTAGCAGCTACTCGTAGCTCCTCATGATGGTGTAACTATTCAGAAATATCGAGGGAACGGGGGTGTCCCGATGGCGGTAAAAAGTTTGTCTTGGTATACAACTGTACACATAGGTACAGTGAATCAAAACTTGTCCTTCTACAGCCGGTGGACGAAGGCAAGGGATTCATATCAAAAACTAGACGTGAAGTAATAAATTTGAGGATATATTTGCTTGCAGCATCTACGGAGTATCCTTTATTGTGCGATTTTTATGTTTCGCGAAAAATTACAGACCATTTATTCTAATTTGAGTGAGTGAATGATCTCGAACATTTTTATTTCAGTTTTATTTGCCATCATGGAATGCTATGTGCATTCGTTATTCCGAGAATAGTTTTTATTTTGTTATGTCGCAGGATTAGGGATTTGCCTTGAGTGTCGGTAAGAATTTAATATCAGCTGTAAGAGTTCAGGATAATGAAAGTTGCATTAGTCTTTGTTGGTTTGATTTTTATCATTTTTTGTCATGAATTCTGTTCTGTGTGTTACACATCATCTGTTCTGTATCAATTAATTTAAAGGGATTAAGTGGAATTATGTCAGGATTTTTTTTATTTTTCAAAGAAGTTAAGGCAGTTATAAATTGTGCATAACTTTTCACTAAATTAAATTCCAATTACAAAAAAAAAAAAAAAAACAAACAAAAAGTATTTCGAAATCTTCAGAAGAAGGATAAAATGATTGACACTCTAAACGTCGGCGCAGATAAAGGTGGACGTTAGGTTAGGTTAGTTTAAAGAGCCTGCTGTACAGAACACCAGGGTCGTCGAGAGCCGCACCGAGCCCCAGGACATGGGTTCCTCATTGGCCCTTCCTGATTTTTAAGAGCTCGATATTAATAGCTAAAAGAATACAGTCGTAAAGAGAAAATCGAATGTGGTGAGCGATATTGGTATATCATTGCATGAATATCCTACGAATAAAATCCTGGGGGTGTAATTGTTACAACATTTAGGCCCGTTTTATCAATGTCTGGTTAACGCTAACCGGGAGTTTAATTTATCGAATCGATAATTTTAAACGGCTGATACGAATTCGTTAGGTAGAATTTTTAACGTTTGTGCATTGAAATGAGTTAATAACTGATTAATTATCCCATTTGAATTTATAAACGTAAAAAACTCTAGCTGACTAATTCGTATTAGCCGTTTTAGTTTATCGATTCGATAAATTAAACTGCCGGTTAGCGTTAACCAGACATTGAGAAAACAGGCTTTAGAGTTCGTTCATATGAATATTATCTACACAACACATTTCGTACATTTTAGTTGAGCTTTGATTAAACGTTCACTTTGTTAGACAGATTTGGTACAGCCAACTAACTCCAAGCTGGATTTCTGGAATAAAATTATTCGAAAAAAAAAACAAAAAAAAAACGCTACGAGTTTTTTGTACAGCAAACATGTCAATGATTGAGTCAAATTGATTATACGAGCAAGCCACGATTACAGTGCCAATTTTCCAAGGCTTGTTAAACGAATTTAGGGGGCAAAAGACCTTTTTCATAGCCCTCCACGTGGGCGCCTACTGGTAACGAGAGTGTGTCCAACCGCTGACGGCCAAGTCATAGAGACAAGACAGTTTGGAAAAAGGCAGATAGCTGTAGCCTGAATGGCTGCGTCTCAGGTTTAGTAGGATGGAATTGTTTGTGTAGTTGGACTTGCAACATAGTTGTGTGAACTCCAGCACGTTTATTAAACCATCTGAAGCAGCTATCTCCGAGGCCATCCCCTCAATGCGGTAAAGCAATGTGCTGAACATCGTCTTTGTAAAAACCACTTCACGTCAACAAACCTGGAACAAAAGCCTTGGATTGGACGGATCAACAACGACGACCACGCAAACGACTAACGAATTATTCTTTCGAATCCTGGAATTTACGCTCCCTGAACAAAAATGGGGGCCAAGAAGGCCCTTCTTCTCTTTAACAGGTCGATAAGATCAAACTGAGCATTATTGCAGACCAGGAAACAAATTGGCTTGGCAGCGAGGTCAATGACAAGAAATCGCACACGATTTTTAGGAGTGGTAAACCATCGGGCCACGATGAGTTTGGAGTAGCATTTATAGTGAACAATCACTCAAGCCGCTGGCTTATCAATGTGCACGCCTCCACTGAAGTTAAAGAAGACGGAGTAAAAGCCGGGATCTACGCCCGCCTTGAGACTCTCTTCGACTCACTTCCAACAAACGACGTCAAACTGTTGCAGGGAGACCTTAACGTGAAAGTCGGAAATGAAAGTTCACAACGGGGGACCATTGGAACATCATCAGCAATAAACGATGGGCCTCTTATTTTGAAGAGCTTCTGAACCTACCATCTAACATCCCCACACAAGAAGCTCTCGGCCATACTGTTGATCTAGGCCCACCCATTCAACCCTCGACAGTAGAGGAAGTTAATCTCGCGTTGCGGTCACTAAAACTAAATAAAGCGCCGGGCGTTGACGAGATTCCAGCTGAATTGCTAAAGTTCGGTGGAATGGGTCTAGCTAATGCCATATATCAATTATTCCTGCGAGTATGGGAGGACGAGGAGATCCCAGACGATTGTCGCCGAAGCATCATCTGTCCAATCCACAAGAAGGGAGATAAACTGCGGTGTGAGAACTACAGGGGTACATCACTAGTTTGTACGTCCTATACAATTTTGACGAAAATTCTGGAAAATAGAATAAAACCGTACGCAGAACGATCTATTGCCGAATATCAATGCGGTTTCAGACCTGGTCGCTCCACAACCAATCAACTGGTACTCCAGAAGTGCTGGGAATATAACGTATACGTATGCCTAATCTTTGTCGACTTCAAGCAGGCATATGACAGTGTCGATGGTGGAGTACTGTACATCATGCTTCAATTTGTTATATCGGTCAATTAGTGCGACTGACAAAGATGACGATGACCAACTCCGTCTCACAAGTCAGGATCCATAATAGACTTACTGATCTATTTGAAACACGCACTGGTCTGGCACAGGCAAGAGGGCGATGGGCTGAAACCGACGCTTTTCAACCTAGGACTGGAATACGCTATTCGGGCTTTGAATATAGACAACAGCAAGACGCTACTCACCAAGTCGACACAATTAGCAGTGTATGCCAACGACATCAACATCATGTCCCGAAGATGGGCCGACGCAGAAGAACTTCTGCACACGCTCGATACCGCTGCTAAAGAAGTCGGACTACGTATCAACGAGGGAGGGTAAAACTAAAATAATGATGCAATCGACGACAAGGACCCCTGCACAACCGAGCATCAATGTGGCGGACCTCAACATCGAGTTCGTGGACAACTTCATATGCCTGGGCTGCAACAAAACTGACGAAATCAAGCGACGGATGCCGTTAGCTAATAAGACTTTTTTCTCGGTTCTCCTCATAATGAAATCGAAGCATGTGGACACAAACACGAAGCTCCGCACGTACAAAACCATTATACGACCAGTGCTATGCTATGGCTGCGAAACATGGACCCTAACTCAAGCCGCCGGAAACATGATAGACACATTCGAACGCAAGATTCTGCGGCGAATTTTCGGGGCTTTTGCGATCGAGATTGATGGCGCATCCGGCACAACCATGAGTTGTATGAACTGTACGATGAGCTGGAAGTTTCGAAAATCGTCAAACTATGACTTCAATGGGCAGAGCATGTACAACCAATGGACGATGATCGCATGTCAAAGAGAGTAATGAACGCAAAATAAGTCGACTGAGCGAGACTGTGAGGACGACCGAGATTTCGTTGGGAGAGCTCAGTATATGTGGACGCCGCGCAACTGCTGGGCTTCCAAAATTGGAGGACGCGGTCACGTGATCGAGACAGTTGGAGGACAGCGATCCAGGCGGCCAAGGCTCGACGTCGGGCTGTCGCGCCACGATGATGATGATGATCATATTAGCATCTAGGGTTAGCCACGGTCACAATTTGACACAGATTTTGGTCATTTTGATACTTTTTCACGGTCACTCTCTTCGTGACCCCCAACGACAAAGTTTATGTAGGATAGACGAAGCGGTTAGTAACGACGCGATTCAATAAACATATCAGACAAGCCGTTAATAGCATTCGGAAACCGAATTCATCAGTACGATCATCAGTAGCGGCTCATATCATCGATTAAGGACACACTGTTCAGCGCGAGAACCTAGAATTACTGCGATGTACGAACTGGACGAATACGTTGGATCCCTGGGAGAGCTTGGAGATCATTCAAGAAGACACGAGGCGAATATTGAACACGGATCAAGGAAACTGACCTTCAAAATTAGTTAGACCAGGTAGAAAGTCGCTCCCGAAATATATATTTTATATTCAATATAAATTAAATTTGTAGTTTGGTAAAGCAGCGTCTTCTTTGTTTTAGTAGACAACTACAAACTTCGGACAACATCTAACATATATACACATTATTATCTTCATTTTTATATATTAGATAATCCACCATTTACTCTTTTTAATTCGATAAGGAAAAATACGTTATATGACGAATCCCCTTCTAAACCCCGATTGATACCACCGTATTCTGCTTACTATCACCCAAGGAAGCTGCGCACCAAATTTGTCTTTTATGTTCTGTCAGACCACTATGTTTTTTTAAATATAGACCTCGAGTTAAGAAAGTCTACCCCGTTTTGTGTTTTTGACATGGATATGTCTTATAGCTGGGGGTCATCCTAAAAATTTGTCCGTCACACGAAATGTCTGTTTTTCTACTCGGGGGTCAGAAGAGGAAACAAGCCCATTGAAAATTTTTCTTTTCTGGCTGTGCATGTCGTTTGAGTGAAGTGGTCATTGTGCATGGCTGTTGCTTGTAGATCCGCGCGGGCGGCGCGCTTGCGGGGATCCAGTGTGTACATGTTGGGATGTTGATTTGATAGCCATAAAGGTTGACGTTGTGGATGGCAAGAAATAACATAGTGTACGGGTGAACGGGCGGACTTTCAATGACCTTCAATTTCCGCCAATTCCCATTCATCATTTAATAAAATAGCCCGTGTTGTACTATCTGAATCACTAGGGTCCCAGAAAAGGAAGCAAGTAGTCAGTTTGACTATCATTTGGACATGTGCAGACGCAATTTGAGAGAGTGTACATAGTTCCCGCCCCCCGAAGATGAGCGAGAGCGGATGAAGTTCATTCGAGCCAAATCGGGTGATCCAGCGACTGCGTTTGTGCATTTGCAATGGCGGCGATTTGAGGTCTGACTGGTCCACAATGTGGGCCCCCACCACACGTGCAATAAACATTTAGAACAAAATGGCGGATTTATACTAGGCGAGTTAGAATCTCTCAAGTCCCGAAATAAATAAATATTCGCCGCAGGGTGTTATATGTTATGATGTACATTCAGAGGTCTGCAGAAGATCAAATGCCCCCCTTCCGCAAAAATTCCAAAATGTTCAAAATGGCTGGAATCCAAACAAATAAAATAGCGCGCGTTGTACTAAATATCTGAATCAATAGGGTCCCAGAAAAAGTAGCAAGTAGTCAGTTCGACTAACATTTGGACATGCGCAGACGCAATTTGAGAGTGTGTACATTACATAGTTCCCGCCACCCGAAGATAGAGAGCGAAAGCCATCGCGGATGAAGTTCATTCTATCCAAATGGTTGTGCATTCGCAATGGCGGCGATTTGAGGTCTGACTGGCCCACAAAGTGGGCCCCCACCACACATGCAATAAACATATCATAAAACAAAATGGCGGATTCGTACTGCGCGAGTTAAAATCTCCCAAGCCCCCGAAATAGAGAAATATTCGTCGCAGGATGTTATAGTTCCGGGCAGCTCATCGTGACATGATGTACATTCAGAGGTCTGCAGAAGAGCAAATGCAGAAGATCTTGTGCATTCTCTTTGTGCGTGTGTTGGAATGTTTTGTTTACTTTTGTTAGTTTCCCTTTCTGTTTGGCGGACACAATCGCATAGAGTCGCACGCGTTACTTGAGAAACGGATTGTGTGTGCCGGACCCGGACTGTTGATTAAAGGATCGGGATGAGGCGGATAGTGTGGGAGCGATTTTGCAATAGATACACAAACACAATACACGTCCGATTGGGAAAAGATGGTGGAAAGCGTGATGGCGATTAGCAGAAACATACTCAGAGAAATGTCGATAGGCTGCAGTCTGCAAACTGTACCGAACGGGTAGATGGAACAGGGTGCAGGAGAGGAGGTGAATATTGCACACACGCGATGCAAACGAAAACGAAACGATCCCGCGAGAGAAAGGAGCCCAAGCGGACGGGACAAAGCAAAGCAGAATTTATGACGAGTATCTACACTGCCACCAGTTACATCGGTACATGGATATGTCTTATGCCTACCGAAAGCGTGGGACGTGTTTGTCGAATGATTTCATCCAGTATAACTATACTGGGATCTTTATAAAACTTACGTCGATATCTTCAACACAACAGGTTCCACGCAGTCGGTAGTCATAGACATATCCATGTTCCGATGTATCTGCATGCAGTGTAGATACGTTGTATCTTTTTTTTTCTAAATATCAAAGACTTTCGATTGTTTTCAGAAAATTCTTCACAATTAAAAAAATGGGACAACTGTAATGGACGGTTTGGTGGACATCCGAAGATGCCCGTGGGGACGGAGCCTAAGGTAGCACAGTGACCGCGAAGGTCGGGCCGTGCCATCTGGCGAAGAAAAAGGCTCCTCAACGAGCTAAGCAGCGGCCTATGCTTGCTATAGCTCAGTTTGGGAGACGTGAACTGGGTTTTCGCCGCTCGTTGCCCCTGTCCTTTACGTATTAACAAAAATTCATAGGCCTGGGGAAGACAACACAAACAAGGGAGGTAAAAATTTGGAATAAAAAAAATGAGGCGATAAGAATGGAATGGTTGGCAGATGGCTCGCTTGCCCTCACGCTCGTATTGGGGTCCAGGTGTAATGGGACCCTCGGCCTCTGGTTTTGTACCACCGACAGATCCTTACTCATCAGGTGCTGCCATAGATCTGCCGGTGGAAGCAGCACTACCAGACCATAATATGGTTCATTACTGGTGGTTCATTACACAACGTTTATATATATTTATATTACTTTTATATATTTACTATATATGTATATAATATATATGTATAAGCTTATATTTGTTCCATAAAGCTATGTAGACAGAAAAACCCAACTACGTGAACGCGTAGTAAAATTGCATTGCTCCGACGATAAATACATAGTTTAAAATTTAATTTTGTTGTAGCATTCCTTTAACTTTTATAAATTGCTTTGGCTCTTGGGCTTGGGTAAACGACGAACAGACAGATTTGCCGTGGCAAAGGACGAAAGAAATGTTTTTCCTACAACCACCTTCAAGCTTCAAACAACGAGAGCAAGCAATAGACTGACGAACGGATGGACAGGAGTTCAGATGGTCGAACCGGTAGATACTAGACAAACAAATAGATGGATGAATGGTTCCCCCATTTTTGTACGCGAGTGAACACCCCGTTCTGGCCAGGAAGCAATGGATGTTACGACCCTTACAGGTCGACCAAATGGAAACATTATTATATACTACGTTTGCAACCATTTTTTGCGAACTTGCAGTCTGCCTGGCATCATTTTAAGGGTATGTTTGAGGGTGCGTTCAGAATCTCGATAACGAAATTGTTTGATTTGATTGAAATTT
The DNA here is from genome assembly GCA_964017055.1 of Chloromyia formosa. Classification (NCBI taxonomy): domain Eukaryota; kingdom Metazoa; phylum Arthropoda; class Insecta; order Diptera; family Stratiomyidae; genus Chloromyia; species Chloromyia formosa. The sequence goes on along the minus strand of OZ024815.1, from coordinate 52,560,173 downwards.
TAAGATTAAGATAGTACAAAGGGTGGGGTATATTAAGATATATAGTAAATATGACAAAAGACAGCTGGACAATTCTCATGTAATAATGGAGTAACAAACATCTCGCAATCTAATCCAAATTTGGAAACTCCCTTCATTTTATTCTGCTAGCTTGCTACTCTGTCGTATAATAAAAACGTCTAGGCTAGGATAATTATTCAAGTTTTTATTTCGACATATTCCCGATTGTTTGTAGTTAGTTTATAATATTGGTAAATACTCACTAGCCTTTGCTTGGACTATAAGAATTTTTATTGATTTTATATACAAGTATTTCGGGAGCAAGTTGCTCCCATCAGCAGAAAGCTAGTGATGTTTACAGTCTGCGGTAGGCTCATTTATACATTTTATTATCTTATGTCTAACATTATGCCTGAAAAATGATGGTAAGTGCTGACGCGTCGAGATCGGGAACTGCCAATGCAATGCTCACACGGGTCATGCATTGGTCGACACGTAAGCGAATTGATTTGCTTGGTAAGTGGAGTTCGAATCGCAGACGAGTCAATTACTAGATGACTCATGTGAGCAAACACTTACTTATATGCGGCAACAGTCTTTGAGTTTGTAATGACAGACTCGAGGGATTTAATCGCCGACTGACTATCCGTGAAGATGGTAATATCACTAGCAGCTATGACATTACGCCCGAGCTAGATGAGAGCCTCCCGAATACCCGCGATCTCCGCCTGAAGAAGGCTGCAAAAGTCAAAGAGATGTAGTGACAAGTTTATATTCAGCTTGTCCGAATACACCCCACTCCCACTACTTGATCCGTCTTGCAACCATCGATGTATAAACTAATAGTATTTGACTCCTGGAAAGTGTTAGCGGCCCACTCGTCCCGTGCGGAGATTTGGCTTCCAAAATTCAAGCCGCAAAGTTGAGGGCAGTCCACCAGAAGATAACACCCAGCTTCCAGGATGTCGCCCAAAAACTTGGCTTTCTCAGAGAGAACAAGTCTCATTCCGTTCAGCAATGGCATATCGAATACTGGTGGCTTGTGTTTCTTTGTAAGGAGAATAAGTTCTGTTTTGACCGGATTAACACCAATACCAGCTAGCCTAGCCCATCTCGTCAGAATTGAGAGGGCATTCTGCATAATATCACTAAGCACAAAGGGAAACTTCCCTGAGATTGCGATGGCCATATCGATCGGATGCGCGATAACTTTGCATCCCATACCCTCCAGGTCCAAAAGCAGTTTGTTAACAGCCAGATTCCAAAGAAGGGGGGATAGTAAGCTACCCTGAGGAGTTCCCCTATTAACACACCTGCAATATACCCAGACCAGTACAATTAACCCTAGATGTCAGTAGTTGGTCTATAAGCCCGCTCTGTAGGCTTATAGACCAACTACATTCAGACCGATGAATGAATGCGCCCTCGATGTCCAGGAAGGAAACCAAGGTATATTCTTTCCAGCCGTGAGACCTATCAATGTAATTCACCAGAGAGTGTAAGGCCGTGTCCACCGACCTTCCCTTCTAGTAGGCATGCTGTGATGAAGACCAAAGGCGTGTTGGAATAGTAACACGCAGGTGTACATCAATCAAGCGCTCCATAATCTTTATCAGAGTTGAAGATAGGCTAATTGGTCTGAGGTCATTCGGACGCGCGTTTGAGCTTTTCCCCACCTTAGGGATAAAAACAGCCTCGGTCACTGACCATTCGCGAGGAATGTAGACCAGTTCCAAACAGGCCCTTAGGATGGTCTTCAACCATGGATAAGCAGTATACAAGACGAGCTGCAAATCTGCCGAAATGATACCATTAGGTCCAGCTGAGTTGAACGACTCCAAGCTAGAGCTATAGCCCACCGATTTTTTTTCTTCTAAGAGAATGGATTCAAAGTCGCAAGGAACACCCGTCCCTCGCCCGCAGGAGAATGGGGCACTGTTTCTGTCGGGCTGCCTGGGAAATGCGTGTTAAGCTGCAGTTTAATAGTATCCTTACATGAGGACGTCCAGGACACGTCCTGTTTCAGTAGAAAGCTGGGTATGGATGGGTCAGTGGACAGACTCCTATGAAGTCTGGAGGCTTCACTCGGGCCCTCGATGCGCTTGCAAAAATTACACTATAGTATGAACGGCGTTTCACTTGCCTGAGTTCTCTCTTAAAAACTCTCAAATTTCTCTTATAGTAAATAAATATAGTCCAGCTCCAGACCTGTGGACCTAGCGTTGTAAAAAGACCTCAAGCACACAACTCTAAGTTCAGAGCTGCTGGTGGGTTAGTCCTTCTACGATTACGGAAGTTTGGATTGTTTACAGGTCGCTAAGCGAGGCTGAATTGCAGATAGCGGTGTTGGGGATGAAAGTGCTCGGATGAGACTCTCCAGTCTCTAATCAAGTGGACAATAATCTCCGAAACAAGAGAAATATCTAAAGCCTCTGCTCTAACAAAGGTAGGCTCCGTACCCACATTGCAAATTAATAAGTTTGTACCAATCAAGTACGCAAACAGATATTCGCCGCGACCGTTGGTGTCAGAGCTACCTCAGACGGTATGATGCGCATTCGGATCGCAACCGATGATAAGACAGACTTTTGATGTTTTAGCCACTGTAATTGCATCTCTAAGAATCGATGAGTTTTACCAACGCCATCTAGATATACAGGCCTGCGCTCAGCTGATTTTGACGGTTAAGTTACGCAATTATTTCCTTCGATGATTTCATCGTATCCACAATCCAGTGGTCGGCGACTGATCGCGGCGAGTCCCTGGTTTTTATGCGTTCCGTGTTTAGTTGTCGTTTTCCGCGTTCAGTGTTTATTTGTTAGTAAAATCTCATCTAGTGATCCGGGAAAACAAACGCGTGCGCGGTGAAAGTGTGTCGTGCGGTCAAAAGATGTATTTTGTCAAGTGTGAACTGTTCCACGATGCTCTGCGACTGATCCCCGGGGCTGCGGCTTCGACCAAATTGGCGCAGCGGCTGAAACATCAAATCCTCATCATCATACGGAAAGTACGACGAAATTACCCAGTTTCTTAGTTTTTCCTATAGTTGGAATTTAAATTGCATATGTATTTGCTACTACTCTCTGTTTTTGTTTTTGCAGGTTTTAATGTAATTTAATTATGTTAATTTAGGAATCGATTTTCGCTCGATATCGACATGTTCTCGGTAAACTGTAACTCGATATCGCTTAAGGGCCCTATATTACATGAACATACACACCATTATCTCACTGAAATCTTCACCCAAACTATGCCTGCGTTCACGTACCGCAACGTTGTAATTGCGGCAAGGATTTTCCCTCCAGCCAACCATAAACTCTTCACCCGAACGACTTGTTTTGCAGTTGTCATGTATTAAACAGCTGGCAGCCGATTCGCTATTGAATTTCAAACAAAACTTCAATTAAATTCGCGACGGTTTCAGGAAAAATTAAAAACACTGCAAAATCGCCACAAATTTGTGTTGCTCCGGTGTAAATAAGCACACAAGACGCCATGTAAAAATCAAGAAACCGAAAACGAAAATCCACACCATCTGACAGTCACATGCAATACGTCAACTAACAACTGTCGAATACGCTAATACCCCTTACCCCCATTGACCGGAAATCAACCAGGAAAAATTTCTGGTTAATTTCCCCGATGTGTGGTTGATTAAACGCAAACTGAAACGGACCGTCCACGAACAAAATCAGTCGAACCGTTTGCAATTGCGTTCAAAACGTTGCGGGACCTGAACCCACCCATTGTAATTGTTTTGGGGCGATCGGTAGCGCAGTATTTTGAGGCATCAGTCTCATGTTTGACTACCGGCGTTTCGGGTTCGAGTCCCGTCCACGACGACGTTCGTGGCCATGGATGTGCAGAAGGTGCATGCAGGCAACTGGATTCTCCGAAACCATTTTATGCCAACGAAACGTCAACTGGGCCACATGGAACAGTTGACGCGCTATGCCCCAGGGGTTAGGGCAATTGAGTATATTCCCCTTGCCATTAATATTTATTCATCATCATAATAATGACATGAAAGTTATGTGTTCCTCGAGACACACATAACTTTCATGTCTAAAACCAATCCATTCAGTATTACACAAAGAATGCTTGTCGCACATTCAATTGTATACCAGGTGCCCTACATGGTAAACCCACTCCATTCCAATTATTTTTCGTAAGTATTCCTCGGTACGTAGACGTCTCCGTTGCAGAGTTTTACCGAAAACATGTTGCACCTATCCTTGAAAATTGGATCACCCTCTTTAAAGAACGTTTGGGTGCATAGTTCCAATTAAATTTATTATTAAACTCCTGGTACTGATATGAACGTCTTCTGTTAGGCAGCAAAACAGGTGGATAGACATCAAAGGAATTCAAAAGGACTTTTATTTATACGAGTACTACGTTCAATCGTATCTGATTGACTCAACATTGAAGTTTACGTTTTTTCCCCAATGAACATGTTTTTCTTTGTGTATTTTCACAAGGCTATGAATGTATTGTACAATACGAGTGAGTACACCTGAAGTTTGTTAGTTTTGCTATCGATTCACTGTTATTCTGTATGTGAATGGTTTGAATGCCCAGGTGGCTCTCCTGGTAGTAACGTACTCGTGTTTATAAAAGGACGATAGTTTCTAATGAGATGATTTCGTCGGGTTTCCACTACTAATACAACTTTTTCACCGCTTCCATTTCTATCGAGATTTAAGAGGTTGACCTTGATTGGCGGAATATATCAATTTTAATTAGGATCTCGTTAATGTATAACATATTCAGTTCATCTGAGATTCAATCGAATTTCCAGATTCATATAAAATTTCGATGAATTACATTGAGCAATTTTAGTTTATATTCTGCTTAGCGAATTCCTCTCGAGTTTATTTATTTATTTATTAGATACAGGGCTGTCGAGAGGAGAGTGCGGAACGGGCGAATTGCCCGGGCCCGAGTCTTAAGGGACTAATTTTCTGCTCATTTAAGCTGGCAGACATAATTGAAAGAGTGTACTAAATTCGGGCCTACTTAGTGCGAATTTCGTACAGTAATTCAGTACAAACGAAAAAAATATTTGTAATTTTTTTTAAGTTACGGCAGTATCTGCCAGCGTAGGGCTTAAGCTGGCAGACAACTGAAAAATAAAACAAGAATTTAGTCAAAAACTACCTGCTATATTTAGTGCTAGTTTCGTACAGTCGAAAAAAAACTAGTTACACTTTTTTTTCCAAAAGTTACGGTAGTTTCTGCCAACTTAAGTCTTCAGCTTAATAACAAGTCTTTAGTACTTATTATGACAGTAGAAATGCGTTCTTACAAATAGTTTCCTTATTAAACTTATGCAGTACTCATAACAAGAGTTAAAGTTTTGATATACAATAAAAATAACTCCCATAAGTGGGTCATTTAACTCTTGTAAGGCTCTCAAAAGGTCTTTGTAGTACTCTGCAAGAGTTAAACTACGAGAATTTAATGTCAGGCTTGTCCGTTTCTTCTTTTCTAATTATTCACTTGATAGGGTGCACGAGCAAAGAAAACACGTTTACTCTCGTTCACGGCTCTATCCAAAGTGCCTTTCTGTCATTCTCATTCTTTATTCCCTCGTTCACAATACTGACAGTCGTTAGGTTCGTGTACTGACTAGGTTCTTACTTAGACTAATTTTCATAACAAGAATATAATTCTGCACGTTGGCTCTTATAAGACTCTTGGAGCATCTTATAAGAACAAATTCGTTATTTGGGAAATGACTAGGCTTCTTTGGTCGTTGGCTCTAGGTCAATGGGCCCGTTATTTTGTAAATATGATCATGGCAGGGACAACGAGCTTCAATAGCCAACCAACTACTCCGGAGCTGAGCTACAGTTAGCATAAGCCGCTGCTTAGCTCACTTACAGGCATTTTCTTCGCCAGTTGATGCTGCCCGTCCTGCACGATCAACTGACGAACCTAATGCTACTTCCCCACGAACATTTTTGGAAATCCTTCCAATCGTCCAGTTAATTAAAAGTAGTACAATTAGAAATTACCAAAATCCATATTTCTTTCTCAAGTTAACGTACTTGTAATACAAAGCTATTCTAATATACCAAAAACAGAATATGAAGTAATATCCTCAATATGCCAAACAAAATTCAAAAATGTAGCACACCCCTAACTGAGAAAAAATCGCGCGAAATTTCCATCCTGGCAATACCTCTCAGCATAAATATCCTAACAATGGGCGTTAGCATTTTCACCCTACGGAGAGAAAATCAAACAGGAAAAACGGAGTAAAGGTAAATGGACGGAATATTCCCGGCACTATTACAGTGGGGCATGGGCGCTCTACTAGATAGGATCCGGAATATATTCGTCGCCTGTCTTTCAGCTGGCTATATCCCGACGGCATGGAGGGAGGCTAAGGTGGTCTTCCTGCCTAAACCGGGAAAGAAAAACTATACAGAGGCAAAGTCCTTCAGGCCGGTTAGCCTTACATCATTCCTGTTGAAAACAATGGAAAAGTGTTGGTGGACTACCTGGAGAACACCACGCTAATGTATAGTCCTCTGAGTAGGTGCCAACATGCTTATAGAGCAGGCAGATCTACGGAAACCGCTCTACACGAACTTGTTAGAGTTGCAGAGAGAGATTAACAATGGCGGGATCGCTATATCTACTTTTATGGATATAGAGGGTGCTTTTGATAAAATCTCCTTTACCAAACTAAGGAACGCCCTGACTGAGCGGGTGGTTGATTATATTATAATTAAGTGGATCGACTCTATGCTTAAGCAGAGGGCGGTAAATCTTAGCAGTGGATGTGACAGAATACGAGGTAAGGTAGTCCGAGGATGCCCACAAGGAGGTGTTCTTTCGCCTCTACTGTGGAACATCACCGTGGACAGTCTTCTCTGGAAGCTGGACTCGATGGGCGTACACACTGTAGGATACGCCGATGACTTGGAACTTACGGTCAGTGGAAAGTTCATGGACACAATTCTAGGTTGCATGGGACAAGCTCTCAAAGTAACCGAAGAATGGTGTAATCAGCAAGAGCTAACCATAAACGCTAGTAAATCAAACACTTTGATTTTTACTCGTAAGAGGAAAGACATAGAGATAACTCCCTTACGGCTTTTTGGTTCGGAAATTAGGGTGTCCACGGGAGTGAAGCATCTAGGAGTTACCTTAGATGCGAAACTAACTTGGAATGTTCACGTTGATGAAAAGATCCAAAAAGCGAAAAGGATTTTGCATCAATGTAAGAGAGTGTGTGCTCGTAGGTGGGGAATTTCACCTAAAGCGACACACTGGATTTACACAATGATGGTAAGACCCATTCTAGCCTACGCATCAGTGGTATGGTGGCCAAAAGCCATGCAGAATACCACAAAGCAGAAGCTAGATGGGGTACAAAGGATAGCTTGCGTAAACATATGTGGTGCAATGCGCACCACACCAACGCGAGCAATGGAGGCATTGCTGGGACTGCCGCCGTTGGACTTATTTATAAAGAAAACGGCGGCGCTTTCGGCAATACGCATGGAAAGGGATGCCATGTGGCATCGCTTTGGAACTAGCAGCGGTCATAAGAGCATCCTAGACATTATTCATGATGAGGTCAGGGAGACTGTAATGCCGGTAGAAGGCATGAGTATACGTAGGGTAGTTGAAAGACTACACAAGACTCACATTGCAGATGCAAACATACACAATGAGTGTATGTACAATGACATCAGCATTTTTACTGATGGCTCTTTAATGGACGTACAATGACATCAGCATTTTTACTGATGGCTCTTTAATGGACGGTAAAGCGGGGGCGGGGGTTTACTCTGAAGAGCTAAACCTGGCATGTGCGCTTAGTCTAGGAGAGTATTTGTCCGCATACCAGGCAGAGATGCTTGGCTTGTTGCATGCGTTGGACCACCTGCTTGAAGGTCAGGTGCGGGGGAAGAAAATCCTCATTGCACTGGGCAACCAATCGGTGATCAGACGCATGCAGCAGACGAACATAAACTCTAAACTGGTACTAGAGTGTGTCCGGAAGCTCAACACGTGTGCCTCAGAAAATGAGGTTACGCTGATGTGGGTAAAAGGACACATAGGTACAAAAGGAAATGAGGCGGCGGATGCCCTAGCAAAACAGGGATCTGCGGCAACTTTCATTGGCCCAGAACCCAGAGTTGCTCTGGGGAACGGCATGATTGGAGCGAAGGTTGGGGAGTGGATGGACTCCATGCATCAACAAAGATGGCAGGAGCTAGTCACTTGCAAACAAGCTCGGAATGCAATGACCAGCTCTTTAGGCAGAGAAGCGAGAAAGGTACTCAGTTATAAACGGAGTACCCTAAGCTGGATAACTGCCTTGGTCACAGGACATGGTAATTTTAAGGCTCATCTAGCCAAGATGAAAATCGGGGAAGATGACTTTTGCAGGCTATGCCTGGAGGAGGCCGAGACGGCAGCACACATTGTGTGCGAATGTCCAGCACTGACTATCACAGGCAAGCACACGATAAGTGTGGAAGCCATGAGCCTTAAACAAATTCTAGCAATAACACGGGACTCAGTGGTGAAGAAAGAGGTCGACAACTATCAGTCGACATCTGGAAGCCACTGATGACCGGGAGGGGGCGAAAAGGGATCCAAACGTTAGACGTCTGCTTCGGCTATCCCCCAGAATATAATAATAATAATAAGCCTGAAACTCTAGTACCCTAGGTGACGAGTTTTGTGATCGAAGCAAAAAATAAAGGAAGTTTGAAATCTGGCTTGATTCGTTGGTTGGTACTAGGAGTATATCATACTGAAAGTCCCCGCCTGTGGGGTGAGAGCTTCCGGGCGTTAGAAGGGAGTTTTTCGTGTTTCTTGGAAATATCTCTGCATCGTGAGTATCTGGAAAATAAACGACCGCTTAATGAGTATGAAACTGGTTATCTGCGGAAGAGTGTGGGACGTCATAAGTGCCTACGCTCCCCAATAGTTGGGACGCTAAGCTCTGCCGCGGGGTCCAAGATGGCTCCAACTCTTAAAATGAATGTATGGGGACCACCAACAGTAATACCAAACGGCATTTCTCTATCATATTTTGCAAGGTCAAATCGATTAGCGTCCCAAATGCAAGTGGGTTTGCAGCAAAGTGAAAAAGAGGCATTTTGGAGCGACGTGACACACTGCTTCAAACTATACCAGATACCGAGCTGATTTTTTTTGGAGGCGATTTCAATGGCCATGTGTGAGAATGGAATGGGGGGAAAGGTAGCCAATCTACAGCCAGAAATGATGAAGGTGAGGCTATCTTGACTATGTGCAGATCACACAGTCTGGTCATCCTCAACATAGGGTTCATTAAGAAACAAAGGCACCTGATTACATATAGCAGTGGAGCTCATGCGACGCAGATAGAGTTTCTTCTATGTCTAAATTTCATGACACGTTGGGTGAAAGACTGCAAAGTGATTTTGGGTGCAGTTACTCAGCACCGGTTGCTCCTGACAGAATCTGTTTTGAAACGAGGAACAAGACCGCAAGCAGTCCCCAAGCCAGTTGCGAAAATCAAGTGCCACAATCTCAACAACGAACTCTTTGAGCCTCTTATAACTCCACTCATGGTTAAAATAACGGAATGGCTTCAATACAACACCAACTGCGACGAGCAAATTCCAACACAAATGGATGAAATGTTAGTAGGTGAGACTGAAAAGACACTGGGAGTTTCGAAAGGCTCACTCCAGACGCACAAGGAGACGTGGCGGGGGAATAACGAAACTAAAGAAGCAGTGCAAGTCAAATCGCACGAATACAAGGCTTAGACAATATGCAAGACAAGCAGTGAAGTCTAGAAGGTTCAACTTCGAGAGAAATATGATAAATGCCGGAGGGAAGTAAAGCGAAACGTGGCTCAAGCAAAGGCGATTACAGCCGAGAAGTTCAATCTGGAACTAGAAGACCTTACTGCGGATAAGAGATCGTCGTTGCAAGAGAAACCTAAAGACAATGCCAGGATTTATAAGGTCGCAGCCCAAAGGAGAAGAAACGCTCGAGAAATTCAGGCGCCAAAGTACGTTGAAAACTCACAAGGAGTGCTACAGTTGAAAATGTAGCAGAATGCGTGAGTACTTTGATGAACTTTTGAACGAAGACTTTCCGCGAGAAACTTTTCAAGCTGTGGAGCCAAACACCACAGATATCGCTGGCTTTTCAGTGGAGGAAGTGATGAAGGCAATGATGCAGATGAAACGCGGAAAGGCAGTGGGACCGGACAAAATACCCTTGGAATTTTGGTTAAAGGTGAATCATGTCGGGTTTAGATGGGTCACTGTTCTTTTTAACAAAATTAAATGAGGGCAACCGATGCCTGACGCTTTCAGAAAAAGCTTCTTTCTCCCGTTTTATAAGAACAAGGGTGACTCACGCAAGCTCAACAACTATAGGGCAACCAAGTTAACATCTCACATATTGAAGACTTACGAGAGAGTTCCCTGTAATTGATTGAAAGAGACTGTACGGTTGGATGACAATGAATGCGGCTTTGTGGAGAGTCGGTCCACAGTCGATGCTATTCAGTGCATGCGTGTTACGATGGGAAAACATCGTGATGCACGGACGGAGTTGCACTTTGAGTTCATCGATTTGGAAAAAGCCTTCGACAGAGTTCCTCATGATTTGATATGGGCGGCCCTAAGAGCAGTTAAGGTAACCGAGGCATATGTTAAGATGACACATGACATGCATGATGGAGCAACTAAAAAGTTAGACGCACAGCTGGTGAAGAATTTAATGTTAAATTTTAAGTTCACCAAGGCTGTGTATTGAGTCCCTTGCGCTTCAATATCATATTTATCATATTTATTAACACTCATCTCTGACAGCCTGGAAATATCCCTTCTCTTTGCCAATAATTTTGTCCTGGCTAACAAAGACATCGTTGCTTTGCAGGCTGCACTGACCAAGTGGTGTAAGATACTGGAGGATCATGGATCATTAGCGTATCAGAGACTGGGTATATTTGCCGCCCTTTCTCAGATCCAGAAAGACCGATTCCAGATATCTACATTAAAGGAGAGCAGCTGAAGTCCTGTACAAGGTTCAACTACCTGGGCTCGATGGTCAACAAGGAGCTACCTACCTACATCGCATCAGTGTCGGTTGGAGGAAGTGGCGAGAAAACTCTGGAGTTTCTTCGGCAAGAAGATACCACGAAAGCTTAAGGGCAAGTTGCACAAGACGATCGTACGTCCCGAACTCATGTATGCGTCTGAGTGCTGGACTATGTACAAGACTATGTACGATCACTGAAGAGCTCGAAGATCGTCGTATTTATTGGTATTGCTAAGTTCTAAGGCGTCCGCCTGAGGCACTATCAATAAATATTTCATTTGTAGGCCCAAACTCCGAGGCAGACGGAAACACACTTGAATCGATCAGATGCAGAAGCAACAACAACGTATTAATCTCGGTGATGATGCGATCCAAGACCGAGCTGCCTGCAGAAGTAAGCTGAGATTATAGCGTCAGAATGGGCGAAGTGCCAACACCACCGGCAGAGCAACGCGAATCAGCTGAGCGCTGGCCTGTCTCTTTAGATCGCAGAACACGCGAAGGTGAGATTTTAATGCGAAAGTGGGTGCTGATAACAATGATCTCAGGGATGTGATGGAGAGAGGGGTCTTGGTCATCGAAACGACAACAGCGAAAGATTTGCGCTTCCTTCTTTTAAAAAATCCATCTTTCGGTTGATGAAGAAAGGAAGTTGCTCCATTAATAAAGTATTTCCTCTGTTTTACAACAAACACAACTGGCCCCATTACCACAAAACAAGGTAGCTCCTAAAGCTGGCTCGATTTTGCTTCAAAGTAATAGAGCGATGTGTTTTTCGCAGTCGCTTTACATGGCTCAAAATAATATTGGTTACAATGAAATGCGGTTCTACCTATACAATCAACTGAAATTAATCAGAACAGTCTATGGGAAGAGGAAACCGAATGAGAAGATTTGGATATTAAAAAAAAACAGCGAAAAGTTCACCGCTACTATAGCATACTAGGGAATAGCTATAGTAGCATTCACTGTTCGTTTATTAGGAAACAATTTCTCTCCAAATACCTATTGCATTGTTATGATAGAATTATTGTTACAAATTACTGTTTAGGGCAAGAAGTGGGCAGCTTTAAGATTCAAGCTAATCTCACGTTCAACAGAAAAAGTAAAATTATAAGAAAATGGTCGCAAAATATGCGCAAAGATATACACAAAAAATGAAAGAAAAAAAATATAGAAGTTAGAAAATAAAATTTCGCTTAATTTTTTTCAAATACCCAAAAGTGGCACAAATGGCTTGCTGCAAAGCCTTAAATTGGCAAGGGTTGAAGAAAAAGAAACCTACCCTCTACTTAAATAAGAGATGGGAGAACAAATGTTTTTTTGTATTAATGATTTATCGAAACTGTCAAGGACCTCTGCTGGAACACTTCCGTCTCTAATAAAGTTGAAACAAAAAACATACAAAATTGAAGCTAGCTGTCATATTTTTCCATATGCGGTACAGCCAATGCTATAAATCTGTCAAATTGCCAATCTGCAGAGAGTACGAGTATCCCCAGACATGCCACTCCTGGCTTATTTCGTCAGCCTGTAATTATTTTTACTCCACTTCATATGGCTCTGATGGTGTCCCTGCAAAATTTCCAGCCCTGATTAGATTATTCCATCATTCCTGGCCAACGGATGAAAATCATAATTATGTTGGCTTGAAACGGCTGTCAATCTACAACTTTATTAGTGTCGAAAGTTGGCAGAGTTGTCCATGGATGTAGATATGTGAAAATAGGAGGGTGTCGACTCACTTGTAATCTATCAAGTGAAAATTCCCCCAGGTCCTTTAATGGTAACGCAATTGCAATTATTTCCGCAAAATGTTCAGTCCTTAATAAATAGATGAATTGTTTACTCCCTCTCATGTTACGACTATCGATGTGTTTGCTGGTGTGAAGGATATTGGAGGGGATATTGTTTATTTTGCATAACAACCCGCCTAACTCCCACGTGGAAAGACATTCTTTGTTTGGGCACGATGTGAAATGACATGATGTCAAAGGACCCCCTTTGGGAAAATTATATGGTTTTCTTTTGCAAACACATGTGTCATTTTTCAAATTCAACGTACAGAAAATGTTTTACTTTTACCCCGCCCACACACTGTTGAACACGAACTCGAACATTGTACAAGTGAAGTTTTTCTTCAGATTTGTGTGAAGTGTGTGTATGCGTCTTGAGCCATTCGGAGGAAACTTTTACTATTATTCCAAATCGAGTTCATGTTCGAGAGTGTGTGATGACCCTTAAGGACATAACGACGAGGTCAACAAAAAAACAAGGTGTTGTTAGCTCATATAACTTAAATATTTGAATATTTTTTAGGGTGATTCAACGGGACTTTACAATTTTACTCTTGCAACTATTGTTTCAGTTGATATATCATATTATACAAAAACGATACACATTTGAAATTTGTTATCATTTATGATTACGGCCTGTTAAAGTCTCAATTGCTTGAGATGCACACATTAAAGAGTAGTCATTTTGCATCATGACAGTTGTAGATTATTCGTAAGCTCCCTATCTTAAAATGCGCAAGTGTAGAGGGTAGTCCGGATGGCACAACGGTTGCACGTTCGCCTTCTCTACACTGGGCTGCGGTTCAATTCCTACTGAATGCAGTAGTTTTCGGTAAAAAAGGGATTTATTTGTCGGACTATTAGCCCACTCAGCTTTTAAATGACCACCCATTCGGGGTAAATAGCTCTGTTAAGTATGGGTTGTTAATCACACACCGGTAATGGACGGTTTGGTAGACATCCGAAGATCCCCGTGGGGACGAAGCCTAAGGTAGCCTAATGACCGTGGAAGTCAGGCTGTACAATTTGAGAAAGCGAGAAAGGTTCCTCCCTCAGTTCGGGAGATGTGGGCGGGATTTTCGCCGATCGTTGCCCAGTCCTTTATGTATTATTGTAATAAAAATTCATAGGCCTGGGGAACCCAACACAAACATGAGAGGCACAAATAAAGAATAATAAAAAATGGGGCGATAAGGATGAAATGGTTGGCGAACGGCGGCGGCGCAGATGCCCCGGGCTCGCATCGGGGTCCGGGTGTATTGGGACCCTCGGCCTCTAGTTTCATACCAACAACATATCACCACTTCGATCTGCCGTTGGAAGCAGCACGAATAGACCAGAATATGGTTCATTACACACCTCTGCACAAAACACATTGTCACAATCTACCTATATATAATGGGATGATCCTAACTCATCTGGATGCCATGGTTCAGAATGAGCTGTTGCCCCAGTTTATAGTGTAGAGGTTGAATCGAATCACCCGCAGGTTGATTTTTTGCAGTCGGCCAAGCATGTAATGAGCAAAAGGGTCGTACTACAAATTAATATAGTTGTATGTATATACAGTAGAAATTTAAATTAAATTTAATTTAAATTTAAAACTGTCGGTTCACCAGGCTTCTGTTTTCCTTTATGACTGCTCTTATAGTAAAAGAAAAGACTTGCTCGCGGATTCTTCCTAAGGCGGGAAGCTTCTTTTTATTGGTAAATGCGCATTGCGAACGCCAGTTCTGCGCTTCCTAAGTATAGTTCAACTACTTTCCTTCATATGATGATTTACTACACTTACATACATTCTGTCAAAAAAGTATCGGGAATAAATTTTTAAAAAAGCCTGCCCGACAGTATTGTCAATATTCTTTTTGTCGCTAAGTTGGCACAACTGTCCTCTATACTGTCACGGAGTTTGACAGTCATCTGTCATTTAGTTTGTTTACAGTACTCGATATTGTCAGTTCATCTCAAGTATGTGTTCTGCGAATTCTGTTTTATGTCTTCTATCGACTGAAAGCGGGTGCCTCGAAGTTGTAATTTCAGTTTCGGGAAGAGAAAAAGTCGGGCGGAGCCATGTCAGGTGAATACGGTGGTTGTTCAATGGTATTTGTTGAGTTTTTGGTCAGAAACTCCTTCACAATGATAGCCTTATGTGATGGTGCGTTATGCAAAATCCAAGAGTTTTCTTTCCACAAATCTGGCCTTTTTCGACAAATTTAGGCTTTTTTTAAAAATTTATTCCCGATAATTTTTTGACAGAATGTATATCATCATCGTGGCGCTACAACCTGACGACGGGCTTTGGCCGTCTGAATCATTTTCCTCCAATTATCTCGGTCAAGTGACCGCGTCCTCCAATTTTGGACGCTCAGCAGTTTTTCAGTGACCTCATCTACTGAGTCTTTCCATCGAGCTCTCGATCTTCCTCGCAACCTTTCTCAGTCGATGCGTCGTCCGTTCAATATTTTCTTTGCCATACGGTCATCGTCCATTCGTTCGACTTGCCCATCCTATTGTAGAAGTTATAGTTTGACGATTCTCCAAACTTCCAGCTCATCGCACAGTTCGTACAGCTCATGGTGGTACCGGTTGCGCCATCCATTTCAGTCGTAAACTGCTCCGAAAATTCACCGACGGATCTTTTGTTCGAACGTATTTAACATGTTTTCGGAGGATTCTGTTAAGGTCAAGGTTTTGCAGCCATAGCATAGCACAGATCGTATGATGGTTTTGTATATGCGAAGCTTCGTGTTTCTGTGCACTTCGATTTCATTATGGGGAGGACGGAGCAGAAAATCTTATTTGCTAGCTGTAGTCGTCGCTCCATTTCGTCAGTTTCTTTGGTGTTCTTTGACAGGCTACTACCCAGGTATGTTAAATCGTCTACGAATTCAATGTTGACCTACCCGACGTTGATGTTCGCTTGTTCTGGTGTCCTTGTTCTTGATTGTAAAAACAAAAATAATGTTTGTCCTTATTAATGCGTAGTCGAAATTTTGTTGTCGCTATATCAAGATTGGCAGTGAGATTTCGGGATATAATGTTGATGTCGTATGCGTACGCAATGAATTGCGTCGACTTGAAGAGCAGCGTGCCGCCGGTGCCTGCATTCATTACCCGAATGGCGTGCTCAGGTGCCCGGTTAAAGAATTTCGGAGTCAGTCCATCGCTCTGCTTCAATCCAGTACGTTTTCAAATAGATCGAACAACTTTGTTGGAGCCTGACCTGTGAGACGGAGTGGATCATCGTAATCTTTGTAGTCGTACTAGTTTTACTGGTATACCAAATTGCTTCAGGATATTATAGAGTACACCACGATCGATAAACTGTCGTATACTTGCTTGAGGCGACCGGTAGCGCAGTGTGTTGAGGCGTCAGTCTCATGTTTGACTACCGGCGTTTCGGGTTCGAATCCCGTCCACGACGACGTTCGTGGCCATGGATGTGCAGGAGGTGCATGCTGGCAACTGCATTCTCCGAACAGTTTATGCCGAGAAACGTCAACTGGGCCACATGGAACAGTTGACGCGCTATGCCCCACAAGGGGTTAGGGCAATTGAGAGAGATACTTGCTTAAAGTCAACAAAGATTTGGAAACAGTCAATGCTGTATTCCCAGCGATTTTTCAGGATTTGCTTAATCGTGAAAAACTGATCGGTTGTAGATCGGCCAGGTCTAAACCCTGTTGATACTCGCCAATAATTTGTTCGGCGTACGGTTTTATTCTATTCTCCAGATTTTTCGTCAGCATTTTGTAAGACGTGCAGACTAGTGAGATGCCTCTGTAATTCTCACATCGCTTTTAATCTCCCTTTTTGTGGATGGGACAGATGATGCTCCTGCGCCAATCTTCTGGGATCGCCTCATCCTCCCAGGTTCACAGAAGTAGTTGATATGTGTCATTTAATAAACCCGTTCCAGCTCAGCTGGAATCTCGTCTGCTCCCGTCGCCTTATTTGGTTTGAGTTATCGCAAGGCGGGATCTACTTCTTCTACTGTCGGGGGTTGTACATTGGGGGCATTCGGGTTGCGGAAAGATTCGCTGCCAGAATTCATCAAATCCTCTTCCGAGGATAAAGAGGCCTCTTAAAGTCCACAAACCGGGGAACGAATTTCGGGAAATCGTTGCTGCCACTAAATCCACAACAGTGGATTAGTGGGCTTAAGCTCGCGAAAAGCTGATAACAAATGACCAATCTCGACGGCTGAACGCATTGTCTCTTTCAACATCAAGGCTCTGTTCCCAAGTATTCCGCCCAAGGAAGCCCCGAAATCCATGGCCTTCCTCTAATAATGGCACGGGCCTACATACTTCAAATTTTTTCAAATGTCTTCTAATGCTTTGTGGAGAGTCTTCATTATCATGATCGTGGCGCGACAGCCCGACGTCGGGCGTTGGCCGCCTGAAAAATCCATGTCTTGCTAATTAATAGTACCTCCAAAGAAAATTACACAACACACTGGTAAAGACTGACAGAAATATCAAAAATAATGCAAAGAACAAAGCAAATGACACTTTTGTGTTAAGTTCTATCTAGCAAATTGCACCATTATGTTGGTTTTTAAATGTGTTTCGGGCTTTCTGTACAAATATTAATAGCTACAGGCTAGGGTACCTTATTCAAATTAATAATTCGTATTAAAGTGGCCCTTGAACTGTTTTGCTGTGTGTCCACACAATTTGTAAATGTTAGGTAGACAGTGAAGGCAGTGGAGTTCGGCAGGGGTCCATCCTCTCCCCGATCCTATTCGTCAAAGTGATCGACGATGTGCTTCAGATTTCGACAGAGAGGTGATTATGGCGGGGCTTAAGATTAATACCAAAAGGACCAAGGGCCTAACCCCACGCACCGTTGCGAAAAAGATATCCTCCTTTCGCCATTGATATCAATGGACAGCCTGTGGAGAAGGTGAACAAATTCGCCTACTCAGGAAGCGTTGTTGCCGAAAATGGTGGTACGGAACAGGACATCGCTCGTCGTATCAACAAGGCTAAATGTGCATTCGGTATGCTCTCCAAAATTTGGCAAAGTAGTTATCTCAGTATTAGGACCAATCTGGGCTTGTTTCGCTCTCTAGTATTGTCTGCGCTATGGTTTGGGAGCAGCACAAGGAAAGTTTCTGTAAGTGTTTGTAATGGACGGTTCGGTGGGCATCCGAAGATGTCCGTGGGGACGGAGCCTAATTACCGTGAAAGTCGGGCCGTACCATCTGGCGAAGAAAAAGGCTCCTCAACGAGCTAAGCAGCGGCCTATGCTTGCTGTAGCTCAGTTCGGGAGACGTGGGCGGGGGTTTCGCAGCTCGTTGCCCCTATCCTTTACGTATTAATAAAAAGGCATACGCCTGGGGAAGACAACACAAATATGGAAGGCAAAAATGGGGAATAATAAAGAAATGAGGCGATAAGGATGGAATGGTTGGTCGACGACACAGATGCCCTTACGCTGGCATCGGGTTTCGGGTGTAATGGGCTCCTTGGCTTATGGTTTCGTACCACCGACAGATCATTACTCATCAGGTGCTGCCATCGATCTGCCGGTGGAAGCAATGCAACTAGACCAAAAAATGGTTCATTACAAGTTACAAGCAGGTTTTCATCAATTCATGCCTTCGTCGAATTTTAGGAACTTTCTGGTCCGAAATAATATGAAATGGAGAGCTGAGTCGACGTACTGGTAAAATACCAATCGGCGAACTGAGGCACAGGTGAAATTAGCATAGCATAGGTCTCACATTGGAGAAGGGGGATAACTGCATTGCTGGATCCCATTCCCAATGCCGGCCAATCAATGGGGCGTCCTAAAATTTCATGGCGCCAATCTGTAACGTAAGAACGTACGTCGCTGGTTAAGTCGTGGAAATAGATGCGTCCTATTTCCCAGAACAGAGTACAATAACGCGTGCAGGAGTAATTGACGCACTGTGCCCCACTAGGGGTCAAGGCAAAGTCGTAGCATTATTGCGGAGTGGTAGTGGGACACGAGATGCTCATATACGTTCGCAAATTTTTTAATCGTTGACTGCAAATCCGATTACTGTTTACACGTAAGTCGGAATAGATTCGTCTTTTGCTGACGCAAAAATAATGCACGCGAAAGAAGGATGTACAATATGTTTGTGGCTGTGCTGGACTCATGCACTCATCAACGGTGGTTTGATTTAACCTGGGATCAAATGAGTGGTTTTACGTAACATATTGCGTTCCGAAAATTGTAGCTTGAATATTTAGATAGTTTTTCGATATTGTCGGCATTGTTTTGCATAGATCGAGCTTCTTTTATTACAACTAAATCAAAGTAGTACTTGAAGTCAGTAGGCCAAAAATCAGCTCTCTAGACAAAAGCAGGAAAAGTTGAATAATATTGGATACTTTGGCTTCCAAGGCCTTTCAGCAAAGTAGGAGCTTTGCACGTTTATTCGATCCGAAGTTATGTTGTTTATTGACTCCTCCAGGGGCATGGGCGCGTCAACATATCTAGCATTTCTATGCCTTGTTGACGTTTCGATAGGATATCTACTTTTCGGAAGTGCAGTTGCTAGCATGCACCTCCTATCCGCGCCGTCTTTATACTGACAAGCTCGGAGCACTGTGATAATTCTGTTAGTACCCACAGGCAGTTGTTGATTGCGCTGAGACTTGAACTCTGATCCGATGTTATAGATACATTTAATTATTTTACATATGTTTGGGTAGGGGTGGAATGTGATGTAACAGTGACCGGCTCATGTCCATTTTTCGTATCAACCAACCAGATCCTACTACAAACATTTGACCAAAATTTGAAATCGCTAGCTTTATTTTAACAAAAGTTATCGTGCGAACAGACAAACAGACTCAGGAGGTGACCTAGTTTTTCTCCATTTACCTATATATACCTATATGTATTTTATAGCACGTAAACTCGATTGGTATTTACAAGCGAGCACATTTACGATTCGATACGCGGCGAGTCGATACGAGTCGTCCAGAAAGTTACCAGCTCTCGTATATACATACATTTGCTGTTTACACAGGACGGGTACGTAAAATCTACTATTTACGCGCGCGACGGGAATACGCGTCTCGTGTATTAGAAGTTTTAAGCTTCTGACACACGAGACTTGCAAACGCGTTGCGCGTGTCCCATCTACGGTACCCGTCCTGTGTAAACAGCAAATGTATGTATATCTATATACCGATGTCATGTAAACAGCAAACGGGTTTACGCTAACGCGTAGCTTGTTAGGCGACGACCGGTGCTGACTCATCCGCCGTTCATCAGTTGATGAACCCAACTACATACACATAAAAAGATGATTTCAGTACTCACTCATATGCTGTCGAGTCGTAAACGCATCTCGTTTAAACACAACAACGTGTATGTTATTTTCCCCCTGTAAAATTCGCTTCGGTACCCATTTCTGACGTTTCGTCAGCGTAAACCCGACTTATGCCGGGGACACACCTATCCGATCATACAGTCGGACGAGTATATGAGAGGGAAATTATATGGGATTTCGGACGCGTTGTGCCCCGGGCTTTAATTCACACTTTTCTGATACGCGTCCAATCATACTCCGTTTGAAACCCAATACCATTTCCTTCTCATACACTAGTTCGACTGCATGATCGGAGTATGCTCGGATAGGTGTGGCCCGGGCTTTACGTGAAACCACTAGTCGCATTTACGCCCACTGAGGGCTGCCTAGTCACAGTTGGGAATAGGATAGAGCTCTACCTATACAACAATATTGAGCAGCAACACATCACGGTGTGTGTGCTAAGTCCTCATTTAATGCTGTTATACTTTCCCACTGGTGGCCCAAATACAAAGCACAATCGTAGGGCGAGGTCAAGTCACGACAAACATAGGAACACAGAACACGAACATTCGTCGCAAACAACGATTTTATTTATGGTCTGGAAAGTCTGGTGCACTTTGGAAAATGTCCGACAAGAAGTTATGAATGGAGTGACTAAATTCAATTTGTATGACGTGTTAGCGCAATTTTCAAGGGATGACTGCTATTAATTCCAATTACGAACAAGATTCAAGGGTAGATGTAGTGTTCATCGTACGAAATTGAACAGGGGATGTGGATTCGTCGTCGTGTCTGGATAATTTCGGAGAGTGCAAGCTGTGCATTTTTTATTAATGGATTTAAGGTAGGCACAAAGTTTAGATATTGTAGAATGGTTGCCACATGAGAAGCTTTTTTTAAACAAGGATTTCTATTAGTAAAGAAATTAGGTTCTGAGTCGAAATTTATGTACCCTATACTCCAACTATTGTCCGCCACTAACACGTTGTGATTTACAGGATGTCATGTTATCACGAGAACTAATGGAGTTGTAAGCAAAAAGAAAATATTCATCTCGTATTGGCATGGGACACTACAAAACCCTCGGATTGCGGGCGTAGCCCTCTATTTTCCGGTTTCATTTTTTTTTTTGCTTTGGGAACAATTTTTTTTTTCGAATTCTGAAATTCGTCATTTGCAATGTCATTATCATATATTAAATATGAAAAACAATTGCTTGCCAATACTCTAACCATATAAATAGCACAGAATGGAAAATGTCAATCCTAGTTTAATCCTATCAGCTGCCTAACAATCCTCCAAATATTGGGGGCCGCTAGAACAGTGAAACTCCGATAAGTTCCGGGTCACAGCGAGGTTCTAGGTAACGAAAACGCAGATAGACCAACTAAACAAAATACTAGCCTCGACCGAGGAACAGCAAAAGAGCAGCCGATGCCAAAAGAGATATGCAAGAATAAACTGGACGATAGGATGCATGGGCGGGCCAACGCAAACTGACACAATGGCTGCGTTCCTATTTTGGACCGTGTTGGAAGCGCGTCGACACGGTTTCATAGATCCTTTGCGAGAACGGTACGATTTCAGACACCGATACTATAATTTTTGAGAAGGGGAAATGAATCGCGAATTTTTTCCTATCAAATTTTCCCTTTCATGATTCCTAAGGGCTTTGACAGTTCGCTTTTGACAAGTTCTGTCACTCCATTTGTAAATAACTGTTTGTTGCCCTTAAAGTGCGTATAGTGACCGGAAAGTCTGTCCCCGCTCGTAATTTTATTTGAAAATTGTGTTTGAAAATGGAAATATCCCTTATTAAGTGGCGTATGTTTGTGTGAAATATATTCATGGCGACAAGGGAATCGTGTCGTTCACCGGAGAAATCACGTATCGGTGAAGGAACAATGGATAAGTAGCGCATTTACGATACTTTTTGGAACGCACCCAATATCAACGACTCTGGAATAACGAAAATATTCTGGAACTTCTATGACAGGAAGAAGACGATAGTGCGCACTACTCCTACAAGGGCGTATAAACGGGGCACTGCTTGCATGCAGATTAAAATGATCATTGGTAGTGGATGCAGGTATTACAAACTACCAAATATAGAAGAAACTCTAAAGCACCTTCTGTGCGACTGTCCAGCGCTTGCTAGGAGAAGACTAAAATACCTGGGGCCCTACTTTTTCAGAGACCTAGAAGGAGTGCTGGTCTAACCTTGAGCAGTTTTTAGAGCTTCGCTAATGAGTTAGGGTCGTTCGAGCGTAATTAAGATTATTTGGTAACAACTAACACTGGAACGTAAGGGATATGTAATGAACCATATTCTAGTCTGGTTGTGCTGCTTCCACCGGCAGATCTATGGCAGCACTTGATGAGTAAGGATCTGTCGGCGGTACGAAACCAAAGGCCGAGGGTCCCATTACACCTGGACCCCAATACGAGCGCGAGGGTAAGCGAGCCATCCGCCAACCATTCTATCCTTATCGTCTCATTTTTTTATTCCCCATTTTTCCCTCCCTTGTTTGTGTTGTCTTCCTCAGGCGGCTGAATTTTTGTTGATACGTAAAGGACAGGGGCAACAAGCGGCGAAAACGGCGATACGTGGGCGATCCCGAACTGAGCTACAGCAAGCATAGGCCCCTGCTTAGTTCGTTGAGGGGCCTTTTTCTTCGCCAGATGGCGCGGCCCGACCTTCACGGTCATATGCTACCTTCGACTACGTCCATACGTTTATCTTCGGATGCCCACCAAACAGTTCATTACATGTATCAGAATCAGGTGGTATGGCTGTCACCCAGCCTTACCTAATCTAATCCTGGTTGTATCGTATTGTAAAAATCGAACAGAGCCGCGTTATTTTCATCTGAACAAAAGCTCATTCCCATACAAAACCACTGACCGGTCTATGATCCAGGTGTCGTATTGGATCACATCTGATAAGTGTCGAAAGTGAATTGGTTGAACCTTAAACGTCATTTTCTCTTTCATTAATTTGCCCCTTTACCATTCTATACTGAGTTCGCAATTCGCCCCACCACGCGGCGAATTATCTGTTTGGTGGCTATTTGTGTTTTTTTGTCACTGATCCAAGTCGTTCGATTCAGAGATGTCCGATTGTCTCGAACACGGCTGGGGAATTTTTGGTGGGGTCGTCCGATTGATGACTAGAATCTTAATCACTATGGACGTTTGTAATGGACGGTTTGGTGGGCATTCGAAGATGCCCGCGGGGACGGAGCCTAAGGTAGCATAATGACCGTGAAGGTCGGGCCGTGTCATACGGCGAACAAAAAGGCTCGCCAACGAGTTAAGCAGCGGCCTACGCTTGCTGTAGCTCAGTTCGGGAGACGTGGGCGGGTTTTCGCCGCTCGTTGCCCCTGTCCTTTACGTATTAATAAATATTCATAAGCCTGGGGAAAGCAACACAAATAAGGGAGGTAAAAATGGGGAATAAAAAACAAATAAGGCGGTAAGGAGGGAATGGTTGGCGGATGGCTCGTTTCCCCTCGCGCTCGTCCAGGTGTAATGGGACCCTGGGCCTCTAGTTTCGTATTTATGGTTCATGAGCGGATGAAACCAAATCGCATTGCGTCGTTCCAATAATAGGTAGTGGTACTCATTTGGAGTAAGTAGCATTTCACATGATCAGCCTGTCATGATGGGCTGACTGACGTATGGTTTTAACATGGGCTTAAATGGACATTTTAAGATGATCAGCCCGTCAGCCTGACTGACCGATTGATAATCTCAATCCTTTCGCATGATCCGCGGCTGACCGACGCGACGTACCACTGCTAAAAGCATGGCACGGCTGACCAACGTACGGTCAGCCGGTACGTTCGACTGATTATATAAATAAATGGCTTTGGCTAGAGAACTAAAGCCAGCAACACTAGACTGCGAAAAATTTACTATCCTTTTCATTGTTTATCGATAAGTCGACATACTAAATACCCGTATTATCGATATTAGCCGTTATCGCTTTTGTTTTCTCGAGGGGTAAATGTTGAGTTTGATATAACTGAGAAATTATTATCTATTCAATGAAAAGCCTGCAAGGAAAACAGCAGGCGAATATATTTTCATGGAAGTCACCTCAATTTGGCTCGTTTTATCAATTTGTGTCAGCAGTGTGCCTTATTTCTTCTTGTGGACTTAATCGATTGCGTCACACGTACGTCTACCAGACGCATTAGAGAAATTTATCGTGAAATGGTGGGCATCGCTGCGCTCCTCCAGCACTCTCTCTTCTTTTTCTATTTGTCAGCAGGGTGTGTCAAAGATCGTGATGCGTTAGCATCATCTCATTTACTAGATCGTGACGGTGTGCTTTGTGCCGAGGTGTGTGATCAGCAACACGCTCAACGGAGTTATTTACCCTAAATGGTACTCATTTAATAGCTGAATGTGCTCAAATTCCGGCACGTAAATCCTCTTTTCTTTTTGTCGAAGACTACAGCATTCAGTAAGAATTGAACCGGAGCCCAGAGAATTGAAAGCGCCCTCCGGACTTATAAAAAATTAAAATTACGCAAAAAAAATAAGAAACTGGAATAAACTTAAAAGAAAATCAATCAAGAAAAATCGATTACTAAATAAGACTCACGAACTCAAAAAAACTCATAAAAATTAAAAAAATCAAATACACTATTAAAAAAAAGAAATAAAAAAGATCATTAAACTTAAATGAATAAAACAAAGGATTTAAAAAGAAATTTCAGAAGTTTATCGACCTTTTACCTACAAATTCATACCATCTTAATTCCTCACAATGAAAACCCACAAATGCCTTGCGCCGACTGTTTTAAAATAATTATTAAGAAGACGAGTATTCGAAAAGTTTTTTTTAGAGACTTTGTAATGAACCACCTACAATGGACCGTATCCTGGTAATGCTGCTTCCACTGGCAGATCTATGACAGCACCTGATGAGTAAGGATCTGTCGGTGGTACCAAACCAGAGGCCGAGGGTCCCATTACGCCTGAACTTTGATGCAAACGCGAGGGAATTCGCGCCGTCCGCAAACCCTTCCATCCTTATCGCCTCATTTTTTTATCATTCCCCATTTTTACCTCCCCTGTTTGTGTGTCTTCCCCAGGCCTATGAATCTGCCGAACTGAGCAACAAGCATAGGCCGCTGCTTAGCTCATTGAAGGGCCTTTTTCTTCGCCAGGTGGCACGGCCCGACCTTCACGGTCATTATGCTACCTAAGGCTCCGTCCCCACGGGCATCTTCGGATGTCCACCAAACCGTCCATTACAACTGTTTGGGAGTCAGAGTAATTCTGTGCCGTAGCGCAGTCATACGCAAAGATTTTGGAAGGGTTGATTCTTGATTGGTGCACTGAAGAGATACCACACCGATAGATTGTCTTTACCAGGTGATGATCTTAATCGCAATTTGCTCCTCGGTATGATCGGACATCGGACGTGGTCAATCTGGTTAACGGTACATGCACCGGAGATATCCAGGTTTCTTTATGAATGCGTCAATGCGGGAAGCATGTTTACCTTACGACAAGGTTACTACTGCATGCGAAGTCAATTAATCGTTGACCGTTGTTATCGCATTTCTCGTAAAGTCTGTGTCTTCTAGTGGTTCACTGATGCCAACTCTCGTTACCAACTTTTGCTCTGAAATCTCCCAGCAGTATTTTAACATTGTTTGATAGAAGTGAATCGAATAATGTCTTCGGTGGTCGTAAAAGTGATGGGTTTGAAGTCAATAACGTGCGGTTTCAGGTGATTGTTCAGACTGAACGCAACTCCAAACGCCTTGTGTCCAGATGGTTTACCGCTTTTGAAAATTGTGTGCGATTTCTTGTCGTTGATCTCACTGCCAAATCAATTTGTTTACTGGACTGCAGTGATGCTAAGCTTTTATTTTTCGACCTATTGAAGGAGGGCCTCCTCGACGTCCGGTATGTTCAGGGAGCGTACATTCCAGGATCCAAAAGAATATCTGTTAAACGTTTGTGTGGTCGTCGTTGTTGATCCGTTTTTTTTCAGGTTTCTTGACATGGAGTAGTTTTTGGAAGCATGGGTTGTCGGCCCATCGCTAAACCCTATTCAGTGGTGTCCTTGGTGATAGCTGATTTAGGAGGTTCATAACGTGTCAGAGCTCACACAACTATGCTGCAGGTCTGGCTACGTGATTCATGACCTGATATGCTTGGGTGTAACTCAGCTACTCAGGTTACAGCTATCATTTCCTCCTCCTTTCACAATCATGGCTTGGGACAGACTTCGGTGGAGTTGGGGTCGCATACCTCTTACCTTTTATTGTTATGATTGGCATTGGACGGTCTTATTTTGATGCAACTTCTGGTGCAGCGTACGGTACGCAGCACAAGTGTCAATCCATTAGAGAGGCTTTTTAAAGCTAAGCTTACGTGGTCATTGCCATTGATCCGAGGAGTAGTTTTTACAGAAGTTGTTGCCTATTTTAATACTCGTAGATCGAAGTTGTCCCTGTTTGCTAATTCGGCTTAACCCCTTATCTTGGAGTTATGTAGGGTAGTTATTTGTGTTCCCAATTTCCCGTCATGTCATTATGTCAAATATACTATCGTAAGTTGTTCGTCGACCTGATGCACTCGTATATGAGCATGTGTGTTAATACTCGTAATCAAATCAACATGGATTCTTGCAACATTTTCCAGCGTGGCTTCTTTTTCAAGAACGGAAAACGTGAGCGGAAATTCACTTTTGTGTTTAGTTGCACTTGTGCTTCAGATTGTTATATGCCCGAGGGATGCTTCCCACCGGGCTGGGAGTCTGATACCCCGCTAAGGTCGAACAGGTGTACTCATAATGTCGCGTATCGTCTCGTCGTCGAGATAAAATTCATATTTGTATGGGAGACCATGGTTAGCTAACGCCGCCATAAGAATAGATAAATGTAGCTGGCGACTGCACGATTTTCTAAAGGCGGGTCACGTTTTTATCACATCACGTTGCAACGTATGACATGAATATGGAGCATACACACACATATACACACATTACACCACCTGACTTTAACGTGAAGCTGCCCCAAGTAAATGTAATGTGTGGAAGTGAACTCGCATAAAAACTTTCAACAATTTATCTCGAGTGGATTTGGCTTCGAATTTGTGTCATCACATTGCGCGAGGCTATGAAGGATATGCGAATATGGCGACAAATGTTTACAAAACGGATATGTGAATGCATGAAGGGAGTATCTAGAGGACTGGCGCGTGGCAAAGGGCAGCCCACAATGTTTTACTACGCCAGTAGCAAAAAAATTCCAATATGTTTTGAAACTGTGGACTACTATGCAGTCGTGTATTTTTGCCATTAAGATACATATCTGCATTCATAACGTCGCGTGCACGACTGAAAAAAATCCCGACAAAGAAGGCGAAGGGAATGCATTAGGAATTGCAATCGCAAACATGCCTCATATCTGATGAATGTCGTCCTTTTTTATCCTGTCATAGTTTGTCCCACATACATTGTCAACTGTGAGTACAGAAGTTAACGTTTATTGTGAAAAGTTGTTGAAGCGTTGTTGTGAGGAAATGGATACGATGAAAGGACGTTCCCCCACCTTCCGTAATGTGTGTTTTTCAGTAAAAATTTGTTTTTTCGATTTTTGGCGAAGACGAAATTATGTCAAGAATGCTTTAGATATTTTTGAAAATGATATTAAAGACTTTGTTCGATATCGAGAAAGAGATCTCACGGTGAAATTTAGGTGTAAAGGCCGTCAGGGGCAATTCGGAATTCCTCTCCGGAAAAACTTGAGGAATTCCGTATCATTTATGTCGAAATTTGGCCGGTTCAGGCGGCCTTCTGGCGGACTGAAGGCGGCCGAATGCAAAATCTGATCAGGCCTGGTCTTTTCACCACAGACGTTCTGTAATTCTCCTCCGAAAAAACTGATCAGGGGTGGTATTGAGGAAATCCGGATCGCGTGTGTCAAATTGGACCGGTTCAGGTGGCCTCAAGGCGGCCGGATGTTCAATTTATAATCGATCCGGAAACACCGACGGATTGAATTTTTGTGGGAGTTTATTTCAATGCATGTACCAATCTCTCACTTCCAACAAACGACGTCAAATTGCTGCTGGGAGACTTTAACGCGAAAGTCGGGAATGAAAGTTGGTATCGGGGGACCTCTGGAGGCCACAGCCTCCATGAAGAATGTAACGATAACGGCCAGCGACTTATCGACTTCGCCTGCAGCAGGAATCTAGTCGTAAGCTCTACGTGTTTCCCGCATCGACGCATTCACAAGCAGACCTGGAAGTCTCCAGACGCACATACCGTCAACCAAATTGACCCCGTCCTCATTGGCAGGAGATGGGCGTCTAGTGTGATGGATGTCCGCTCCTATCGAGGAGCAAACTGCGACTCAGATCATCACTTGATGAAGACGACCTACAGATGTAGAATTTCCTCAGTGCACCAATCGAGAAACAGACCTCCCAAAATCTTTGCGGTTGATAAGCTTTTGAGTGATGCTACGGCGGTGGCGTATACCACCGCCCTTGAGGAAAAAGTATCACCTATGCTACACAACATCAGCAACACAGGCGTCCATGGGTTCTGGGAAGAACTCAAGGGTACCATCAAGGATGTCGCAGAGAAAGTCGTGGGATATAAAGCCCGGCGAGCGCGAAACGACTGGTTCGACGAAGAATGCAAAAATTCACTTGACGCGAAAAACGAGGCCTACAGACAATGGATTCAACGAGGAACTAGAGCCAGGTGAGAAAAATATGACGAGCTACGGCGAATATCGAATAGAATAATTAGACGTAAGAAACGTAAATACTTTGACGAGCAGTTGCTGAACATAAACGAAAACTTAGCTAATAGGAACAACAGACAAGCGTACAAACTAGTAAATACAATTAAGAACGGCTACCAACCCAGGACTAGCCTTTGTAAGGACAAGGATGGAAACATCATCAGCGACACCGATGGTATTAACAAACGATGGGCCCCTTATTTTGAAGAGCTTCTAAACCGACCATCTAACATCCCCACACAGGAAGCTCTCGATGATATTGTTGATCTAGGCCCACCCATTCAACCCCCGACAGTAGAGGAAGTTGATCTCGCCTTGCGGTCACTAAAACGAAATAAAGCGCCGGGCGCTGACGAGATTCCAGCTGAACTGCTAAGATTCGGTGGAACGAGTCTAGTTGAAGCCATACATCAATTACTCCTGCGAGTATGGGAGAACGAGGAGATCCCAGACGATTGGCGCAGAAGCATCATCTGTCCAATCCATAAAAAGGGAAATAAATTGCGGTGTGAGAATTCCAGGGGCATCTCACTAGTTTGTACGTCCTATAAAATTTTGACGAAAATTCTGGAAAATAGAATAAAACCGTACGCAGAACGAGTCATTGGTGAATATCAAAGCGGTTTCAGACCTGGTCGCTCCACAACCGATCAACTCTTCTCAGTCAAACTGATACTCCAGAGGTGCTGGGAATACAACGTAAACGTATACCAAATCTTTGTCGACTTCAAGCAGGCATACGACAGTATCGATCGTGGAGTACTGTACAACATCATGCTGCAATTTGGTATACCAGCAAAATTAGTGCGACTGACAAAGATGACGATGACCAACTCCGTCTCACAAGTCAGGATCCAGAATAGACTTACTGATCTATTTGAAACACGCACTGGTTTGAAACAGGGCGATGGACTGGCACCGACGCTCTTCAACCTAGCACTGGAATACGTTATTCGGGCCATGAATATGGACAACAGCAAGACGCTGCTTATCAAGTCGACACAATTAGCAGCGTACGCCGACGACATCAACATCATGTCCCGAAGATTGGCTGACGCAGAAGAACTTCTGCATACGCACGATACTGCTGCAAAGGAAGTTGGATTACGTATTAACGAGGGTAAAACTAAAATAATGATGCAATCGGTGACAAGGACACCTGCACAACCAAGCATCAATGTGGGGGACCTCAACATCGAGTTCGTGAACAACTTCATTTACCTGGGTTGCAACTTGTCAAGGGACGCCAACGAAACTGACGAAATCAAGCGACGGATACAGTTAGCTAATAAGACTTTTTTCTCGGTTCTCCCCATAATGAAATCGAAGCATGTGCACAGAAACACGAAGCTCCGCGTGTACAAAACCATTATACGACCAGTGCTATGCTATGGCTGCGAAGCATGGACCCTAACTCAAGCCTCCGAAAACATGCTAGACACTTTCGAACGTAAGGTTCTACGGCGAATTTTCGGGGCAGTTTGCGATCGAGATGGATGGCGCATCCGGTACAACCATGAGTTGTATGAAATGTACGATGAGCTGCAAGTCTCGAAAATCGTCAAACTACAACGACTTCAATGGGCAGGGCATGTACAAAGAATGGACGATGATCGCATGCCTAAGAGAGTAATGAATGCAGAACGAGTCGATGGAGCGAGACTGCGAGGACGACCGAGATCTCGTTGGGAGAGCTCAGTAGGTGTGGACGCCGCGCAGCTGCTGGGCTCCCAAAATTGGAGGACGCGGTCACGTGACCGAGATAATTGGAGGACAATGATCCAGGCGGCCAAGGCCCGACGCTGATGACCAATCTGAAACCTAGATACTCGTACCTATTGCGAGTAAAAAGTAAAAATTACTATAAAGTTAAAAGAGAAGCCGCCTGTTACACCACGTCTAGTGTAAATACGGGCAATACGGTGCGGTGCGTCGTGGTGTGTCGCGGTGCGTTGCGGTGCATTGAGTACGGACAAGTTTCAAAATCAAACCTATGTTGGCAAATTCCGTCCACGACGACGTTCGTGGCCATGGATGTTTGTGTTGTCTCCCCCTTCCCGACTTGTCGCAGGTAGACGACTAAATGGGGAGCAGGAGGGGCATGCTGGCAACTGCATTCTCCAAAACTAGTTTCTGCCAACAAAACGTCAACTGAGCCACATGGAACAGTTGATGCGCTATGCCCCACAAGGGGTTAGGGCAATTGAGTGGTAATGTAGTATGTCCAACGTAAGCACGATATTGCGGCGTTTGAAAATCAAACTCGTTTGAGCACCTAGTTCGCCTAACATTAATATTTCATAACATATACAACAAACAACATTATATTCGTAATTTTCCTTAGAGTTTATTTGTTATCGAGTTCCAATACATAACCTATTCGCATTGATTGTACTCGTACTAAGTGGACATTCGTATTTTGTCGCTCAACTTGAGAGCATATATTGTTCCAATAAAATGTTAGCTATTTAACATTAAATTAGTTTGTATTTTTTTTATTTAAAATATTACTAATTCTGAGTAACATAACTCCCGCATTATCGTGCTCGAAAACGAATATGGAACTTCTGATTTCAGAAGTTCAAAAGCGAAGTGTGCTTTAGAATAATGCCCGGTTCACATTATTCCAGTTACCAATCCAGTCCAGTAATCCAGTCCAGCGGTAGACTGCTACTGGAATAATGTGAAACGGCACTGGACAGCAATCCAATCCAGCAATCCAATCCAGCAATCCAGTCCAGTGACTGGATTGTCGGTCTACTTTTTGATTCCAGCTCGCCCAGAAATCATTGTTACTATAGTTACCGAATCAACAACACACTCGCCGGACTACTGGACTGGAATCATGTAGACGATATGATCCAGTCCAGCACTGGACTGGATTGCTGGTTTGGATTACTGGACTGGAATAATGTGAACCGGGCATTAGAGCCACAGTAGTTATTATATAAAGATAGAACGATAGCGGATATTGAGTGGAATGCGATTTTCAAGTAAGTAAGTAAGGAGTGATTATTTTTTACTTCTATATTAGTTTAGGCAAGAAAGTCGGAAAAGCTTGATCATGAAAAAAATCGTGAAGGTTTGAAATTTGGCACAATCGTTGGGGACAGTCATCATCATTATCATCGTGGCGCGACAGCCCGACGTCAGGCCTTGGCTGCCTGGATCGTTGTCCTCCAATTATCTCGGTCACGTGACCGCGTCCTCCAATCTTGGAAGCTCAGTAGCTGCTCGGCGTCCACATATACTGAGCTCTCCCAAAGAAATCTCGATCGTCTAGGCAGTCTCGCTCCGCCGTGCATTCATTACTCTCTTAGGCATGCGATCATCGTCCATTCTTTGTACATGCCCTGCACATTGAAGTCGTTGTAGTTTGACGATTTTCGAGACTTGCAGCTCATCGTACATTTCATACAACTCATGGTTGTACCGGATGCGCCATCCATCTCGATCGCAAACTGCCCCGAAAATTCGCCGTAGAACCTTACGTTCGAAAGTGTCTAGCATGTTTTCGGAGGCTTGAGTTAGGGTCCATGCTTCGCAGCCATAGCATAGCGCAGGTCGTATAATGGTTTTGTACACGCGGAGCTTCGTGTTTCTGTGCACATGCTTCGATTTCATTATGGGGAGAACCGAGAAAAAAGTCTTATTAGCTAACTGTATCCGTCGCTTGATTTCGTCAGTTTCGTTGGCGTCCCTTGATAAGTTGCAACCCAGGTAAATGAAGTTGTTCACGAACTCGATGTTGAGGTCCCCCACATTGATGCTTGGTTGTGCAGGTGTCCTTGTCACCGATTGCATCATTATTTTAGTTTTACCCTCGTTAATACGTAATCCAACTTGCTTTGCAGCGGTATCGAGCGTATGCAGAAGTTCTTCTGCGTCAGCCAATCTTCGGGACATGATGTTGATGTCGTCGGCGTACGCTGCTAATTGTGTCGACTTGATGAGGAGCGTCTTGCTGTTGTCCATATTCATGGCCCGAATAACGTATGTATTCCAGTGCTAGGTTGAAGAGCGTCGGTGCCAGTCCATCGCCCTGTTTCAAACCAGTGCGTGTTTCAAATAGATCAGTAAGTCTATTCTGGATCCTGACTTGTGAGACGGAGTTGGTCATCGTCACCTTTGTCAGTGGCACTAACTTTGCAGGTATCCCAAATTGCAGTTTGATGTTTTACAGTACTCCACGATCGATACTGTCGTATGCCTGCTCGAAGTCGACAAAAATTTCGTATACGTTTACGTTGTATTCCCAGCACTTCTGGAGTATCAGTTTGACCGTAAAGAGCTGATCGGTTGTGGAGCGACCAGGTCTGAAACCGCTTTGATATTCGCCAATGATTCGTTCTGCGTACGGTTTTATTCTAATATATTTTCCAGAATTTTCGTCAACAAGTGATATGCCACTGTAATTCTGACACCGCAGTTTATCTCCCTTTTTGTGAATTGGACAGATGATGCTTCTGCACCAATCGTCTTGGATCTCCTCGGCCTCCCATACTCGCAGGAGTAATTGATGTATGGCATTAGCTTGACCCGTTCCACCGAATTTTAGCAGTTCAGCTGGAATCTCGTCAGCGCCCGGCGCTTTATTTCGTTTTAGTGATCGCAAGGCGAGATCAACTTCCTCTACTCTCGGGGGTTGAATGGGTGGGCCTAGATCAACAAATCGTCGAGAGCTTCCTGTGTGGGGATGTTAGATGGTCGGTTTAGAAGCTCTTCAAAATAAGAGGCCCATCGTTTCTTAATGCCATCGGTGTCCCTGATGTTGTTTCCATCCTTGTCCTTACAAAGGCTAGTCCTGGGTTGGTAGCCGTTCTTAATTGTATATTTACTAGTTTGTACGCTTGTCTGGTGTTCCTATTAGCTAAGTTTTCGTTAATATTCAGCAACTGCTCGTCAAAGTATTTACTTTTCTTACGTCTAATTACTCTTTTCGATATTCGCCGTAGCTCGTCATATTTTTCTCTTCTCGCTCTGGTTCCTCGTTGAATCCATTGTCTGTAGGCCTCATTTTTCGCGTCAAGTGAGTTTTTGCATTCTTTGTCGAACCGGTCATTTCGCGTTCGCTGGGCTTTATATCTCACGACCTTCTCTGCGACATCACTGATGGTACCCTTGAGTTCTTGCCAGAACCCATGGACGCCTGTGCTGCTTATGTTGTATAGCATAGGCGATAGTCTTTCCTCAAGGGTGGTAGTATATGCCACCCCTCAGCATCGCTCAGAAGCTTATCAACCACAAAAATTTTGGGAGGGCTGATTCTTGATTGGTGCACTGAGGAAATTCTACATCTGTAGGTCGTCTTTACCAAGTGATGATCCGAGTCGCAGTTTGCTCCTCGATGAGAGCGGATATCCATCACAATAGACGCCCATCTTCTGCAAATGAGGACGTGATCAATTTGGTTGACGGTGTGTGCGTCTGGAGATTTTCAGGTCTGCTTGTGAATGCGTCGATGCGTGAAACACGTAGAGCTTACGACTAGATTTCTGCTGCAGGCGAAGTCGATAAGTCGCTGGCCGTTGTCGTTACATTCTTCATGGAGGCTGTGGCCTGCAGTGGTCCCCCGGTGCTAACTTTCATTTCCCACATTCGCGTCAAAGTCTCCCAGCAGCAATTTGACGTCGTTTGTTGGAAGTGAGTCGAAGAGAGTCTCAAGGCGGTCGTAGAACTCGTCTTTTACTGCGTCTTCTTTAACTTCAGTGGGGGCGTGTTCACTGATGAGTCAAAGATTGAAGAATCGAGTCTTAACGCGAATCGCACACAGCCGTTAATTTATGGGTTCAGTAATGTGCGGTTTGAGGTGATTGTTTACCATAAATGCTACTCCGAATTCCTTGCGGCCCGATGGTTTGCCACTTATAAAAGATGTGCGCGATTTCTTGTCATTAATCTCGCTGCCAAGCGAACTCGTTTCCTGGACTGCAGTAATGCTCAGTTTGTACTTTTCGAACTGTTGAACGAGGGCCTTCTCGGCCCCCGGTTTGTTCAGGGAGCGTACATTCCAGGATCCGAAAGAATAATGCTTTAGTCGTTTGCGTGGTCGTCGTTGTTGATCCGTCCAATCCGAAGCTTTTGCTCCAGGTTTCTTGACGTGGAGTGGTTTTTACAAAGACGAGTTGTCAGCATATCGCTTGACCCCATTCAGGGGATGGCCTCGGAAGTTAGCTGCCTCAGATGGTTTAATAAACGTGCTGGAGTTTGTAATGGACGGTTTGGTGAGCATCCGAAGATGCCCGTGGAGACGGAGCCTAAGGTAGCATAATCGACCGTGAAGGTCGGGCCGTGCCATCTAGCGAAGAAAAAGGCCCCTCAACGAGCTTAGCAGCGGCCTATGCTTGCTGTAGCTCAGTTCGGGAGGTGTGGGCGGGGTTTTCGCCGCTCGTTGCCCCTGTCCTTTACGTATTAACAAAAATTCATAGGCCTGGGGAAGACAACACAAACAGGGGAGGTAAAAATGGGGAATAAAAAAAAATAGTCGATAAGGATGGAATGGTTGACGGACGGATCAGACGCCACACGGTCGCACCTGGGTCCGGGTGTAATGGGACCCTCGGCCGCTGGTTTCGTACCACCAACAAATCACCACTCATCAGGTGCTGCCTCGATCTGCTGGTGGGAGCAGCACTACCAGACCATAATATGGTTCATTACAGGGCAGCTTCTACTTCGAGGCCTGTCAAGAAGAAGAAGCTGAGGACGAAATGTGCTGCTAAACAAAACAAAAGCGAGCTGGTTACAGGAGCCGACAACCATTGTAGAGGGGAAAAATTGGCAAAGCAAAAAAAAATACTACATTTCCCAATTATTCAGATGATCAACAGGTTACAAAGATTTCTGAGGCCAGCAGAGGCGCAACACTGCATTCCTTGCCGTAATTCACTCATAAACTCTGCAAGCTGCTGAGCAGATGAACAACAGAAAAATGCAATACTGTGTAAATAAATTTTTTTAAGTTACTTAGAAGCACAATCCTGGCAAACAAAAAGGTATCCAGGGCTCCTCCGCGCTTTGTCCGGTCACCGAAGATGCTCCAAATGCCGGCAATTCAAAGCATTTATGGAGGCCTTAAATACGTGGCTAAGCCACAAAAGACAAACACAACACCAGGATTGCCTTGTTGAACTGACTCTAAAAGGATAATCTATTCTATTGGTAGGATTGGGGTGCTACAGAGGAGAGCACAGCTACTTGAAGGGAAAATACGTGAAGTAAAAATGGTTAAGTCCTAAGAGCAAGTAGCCTTAATGTGCTTGTGGGGATACAAATCGGTGGAAGGACTAAAAAGGAAACCAAAGAGGTCCTTCTTAGTCCTGTTCTGTACCAGAAATGGGCCCCACGTTGGGCGCCAAATATGTAATGGACGGTTTGGTGGGCATCCGAAGATGCCCGTGGGGGTGGAGCCTAACGTAGCATAATTGACCATGAAGGTCGGGCCGTGCCATCCAGCGAAGAAAAAGGCCCCTCAACGAGCTAAGCAGCGGCCTATGCTTGCTGTAGCTCAGTTCGGGAGATGTAGGCGGGTTTTTCGCTGCTCGTTGCCCCTGTCCTTTACGTATTAACAAAAATTCGTAGGCCTGGGGAAGACAACACAAACAGGGGAGGTAAAAATGGGGAATAAAAAAAATAGTCGATAAGGATGGAATTGTTGACGGACGGATCAGACGCCACACGGTCGCACCTGGGTCTGGGTGTAATGGGACCCTCGGCCGCTGGTTTCGTACCACCAACAGATCACTACTCATCAGGTGCTGCCTCGATCTGCTGGTGGGAGCAGCACTGCCAGACCATAATATGGTTCATTACAGGTGGTTCATTACAAGTTGACACAACTATGTTTCAAGTCCAACTACGCAAGTCGTTCCATCCTACTAAACCTGAGACGCTTAGGTGCTGGTCAGCCATTCAGGCTACAGCAATCTGCCTTTTTATACCCTAGACTTTTAGTATAGGGTATATTGTTTTTGTCACGACGGAAATATGTAACACCTTAAAGGAGGCTCCGGAGGTATAGCAATGTATATATATAAATTATCAGGGTCACCTCCTGATTCGATTAAGCCATGTCTGTCTGTCTGTCTGTCTGTCTGTCTGTCTGTCCGTCTGTCCGTCTGTCTGTCCGTCTGTCCGTCTGTCTGTCCGTTCGCACGATAACTTTCGATAGAATGAAGCTAGAGCCTTGAAATTTTGACTAGATGTTGGAAATATGATTTAGTTGGTCGGTATTGAAAATTAGCATGATCAGGCCAAGAGAACGCCTACCTCCCCTACATATGTAAAATAATTAAATGTACTTATAACTCCCAATTAAATAAACATGAAAACCTCTAGCTTTGGTAGATTGGTCGTGATGGTAATCTTATACTCCCCTGGAAAAATAAAATCGATCAGTTAAAAACTAACGGTAATTTTCTTACAAACTACCGTACTACCCTACTTTTCAGGTTTTTTGTCCATAACTCTTGAACTAATTGACGTAGACATCTGATTTTTGGCATGTAACCCTGGGGAAGAAGCTGCTTAGGTTTTGGGAAGTTGGGCATAATCAGATCAAAGGAACGCCTACCTCCCCTACAAAATTCAAAATATTAAATATTATTTTAATTACGATAACTTTCGATAGAATGACACTAGCAAGTTGAAAATTTGGTAGAATGTTGGTAGTAAGGTCTTATTAGTTAGCACTGAAAATGGGCAAGATCCGACCCAAGGAACCCCTACCTCCCCTTCAAATGAAACTTCGAATAAGCGATTACTTTTGATACAATGAAGCCAGCAGCTTGAAATTTTTGTCAAATGTTTGAAGTGAGATTGAGTTAGTTGGCATTAAAGACGGGTTAGATCCGACCTAAGGAACCCCTACCTCCCCTAGAGATGACACTTAAAACAAGCGATAGCTTACGACAAAATAGAGCTAGCGACTTGAAATTTTGTCCAAATGTTTGTAGTAGGATCCAGTCGGCTAATATTGAAAATGCGTAAAATCCGACCATCGAAACCCCTACTTTCCCTACCAACGAAACTTCAAATAAGCGATATCTGTCGATAGAGTGAAGCTGGAGACTTAAAGTTTTGTTTGTATGTTTGTAGGGTGATCTAATTGGTTGGTGGCAATGATGGGCAAGATCCGACCCAAGGAACCCTTACCTCCCCTACAAGTGAGACTTCAAATAAGCAATAACTTTCGATGGAATGAAGCTAGCGACTTGAAAAATTCAACAAATATTTGTAGAATGGGTTAGTTAATTCATTTTTAGAATGGTCAAGATCTCCCTGAATGAGTGCCAACCTCCCCTATATATAGGAAACTCATTTTTAATGCATGGTCGTTGCCAATTATTACTTTTGGTGTCACCACTAGGTCTGTACAAGTCTAGGGTATATACGCTTCGGCCTGGTTCCAAACTGTCTTATCGCTAAAACTTGGCCGTCAGCGGCTTGAAACACTGCCGTTATCAGGGGGCGCCCATGTGGAGGACTGTGGAAAGGTCTTTTGTCCCGAATGCTTCTGCTGTAAGCTGGATGAAGCTTAGAGGCGGCCCAATTTTCTGCCACGCTGCTGTGCTAACACGACCGTGCGGTGTCCGTAAAATTAATTGATCGCAGATCATCTCCTCAACGTAGTTGTGAGAGCAATTTTGCGAAGAGCATACGAAGTTACACTCTCTTACTAATCCACGTAGTTCAGCAATTCATTCCTTGTAAACTTTATTGGGCTTCATCTCGCTTCGGAAAAACTCATACCGGGCTGCGACAACATGCCGTTTTGTTAAAAAATACTCCATGATCGCCGAATGTTCTATTCTCCAAATTAGACGACAATACGATTGTTCCTCTTTTAGCTAAAATTGTGACGGCCTCCAAGTGATTTTTAGATGTCTCATGCTCAGACGTACGGGCAAAGGCATGTTTTCAATCGTCGCATCCTTCTCCACTTATTTGCATCTTCTTGAGATGTATAAGCTTACAAACATAACAGTAAATTTTTCCCGTGGTTGGCGAAAAACAAAGCGAAAATCTATTGACTGTTTCGCCGTTTCTGTTCTTCCGCTTAAACAGGCTCTCTGAACATTTCCGAACTACATTGGAATCATTGTTTCTTTTATTTTGCCATGCCTTTTGAAATATTTTTTCATCGCAATTCTGGAGATTTCGAGATCCTTCCATAGCCCAGAAATCAATTATTTCTTGCGTGGATACATCAGGCCAGAGACCAATGTCATTTTCAATACTATTGGCTTTTGTTCTTACTTCATCGTACACCTCACGAATTTCAGCTACAGGAGACTGGATGACTTGATTGTGGTTCCGATTTTCATTCGTCAAATTAATTGAGACATCGAGATTATCGGGTAAGACCACAGGTTTGGGCACTATAGTGAAAAATTAATCTAGTTTTGGAGTCTTTGAAATATTTGTCGCCTCCTTATTCAGTTTGTCAGCAGCTGCTTTCCTTTTTTCTGCTCCACTTAGGTAACTCGAGGAACTTTGTGACGATCGGATGAGTGGCTCATTTTTGGCTACAGAGAGTTATAGAATGATTCATTTAGATACAGCATTTCATCCAACACCAAATTGTTCATGTGATACTTACGAATAAGTCTTTGATTTATTCGAAAATTGCACTTAGGATTTCAACCACTTTAAAAATTCAAATGAACCGTAATCTCTACCACAGACCGATCAACACCGTCAACTTCGCTATGATGACGACAGCCTAATTATCTACCTATTATGAGTTAATTTTTGTTTTCTTAAGACGGCATCACATATGCAGCATTCGGTAAATACCGCGTAACAATATTTCTCGGTGCGTGTCTATTGATCGCAACTGGAAAATGAGGATGATACAAAGAAGATAAGATAAAGACTTGCGCTTCTCAAAACTTTTCTCAAATTTTCTTCAATTTTCTCAGCAACTGTATCAGATCAGATTGCCTATAAAAAGCTCGCCGGGTGGCTTCTCCGCTTTAACAGCAACTGTATCAGATTGCTGATATAATGCTCGCCGCAACATGCTCGGAGCGTATGTAAAAACATAAAAGAACTACGATTGGGGTAAACCCCAATCATGCAATACTCTAGATGAATTTGAACCTGGTTTTGAATCTAACTGATATTGTTAATTAAGTGTTAAGTACAAAATTTCAGCCCGATAAATTGTATAGGTAATGAGTAAATTGGCTTAACGTATTTCATGAAATAGTGCAGTTTGTATGGGAGGGGGTAGAAGGAGGGTGAGGATTACAATAAATTTTATAATGTAGGTTACAATTATCATAAAAGTGATATATTCAAAATTTCAAAGCAAGATGTTTTATAGTTTCTGAGAAAATCTGATTATTGTAAATTATCAAAAATGTGTCATTTTGTATGGGAGGGGGTAGACGGAGTAAGGATAATCGATTAATTTTTTTGAATCTAACTGATATTGTTAATTAAGTATTAAGTACAAAATTTCAGCCCGATAAATTGTATACGTACTGAGTAAATTGGCTTAACGTATTTCATGAAATAGTGCAGTTTGTATGGGAGGGGGTAGAAGGAGGGTGAGGATTACAATAAGTTTTATAACATAGGTTACAATTATCATAAAAGTGGTATATTAAAAATTTCAAAGCAATATGTTTTATAGTTTCTGAGAAAATCTGATTATTGTAAATTTTCAAAAATGTGTCATTTTGTATGGGAGGGGGTAGAAGAGGTGGAGCGATTTAGCCCGTTCACGAACTTAGCCTTCATTTTTTGTCAAAAATAACGTGTGCAAAATTTGAACTTCATAGCTCAACGCGTTCTCGAGCTAGAGAGGTCACGGACGGACGGACGGACAGACGGACAGACGGACAGACGGACAGACGGACATCCGGTTTTGAGATATTCGAGTGATAATATGAACTTCTGTATCATTCATTTTTTTCTGCGAGCCTTATTTCTTAGCGTTACAAACTTTGTGGCAAACTTATTTTATAATACTCTCAGATTTCATCTAGAGTATAATCATTCACCGAATCTTTATCTTGTCTTCTTTGTATCATGGAAAATGAGTAGTTGCTTGCGAAATCAAAAAATTCAATGCATGTGCTTGGACCGAATATCGCAATTAGCACAGTTTAAATATTTTTCAAACGTTCAAGTATACCCAACACACAATTGATTGATTGAATTTCATTTTCAGCGCGCTGAGTGCATCTTTTTGAATATGTACAGTAGTTACTGTAGTTCTGCGATTTTTAATTCTTGACGTTTCTGAAGCTTTATTTTCCTTTTTTTCTATGTACTGTGCTGGATCCCAAATGTGTAGGGGCCCGGGGCAGTGCCCCAGTTGCCCCGTGGTAAATCCGGCTCTGGATATGATGGTAGTAGTAAGAAGATATATTGAAAGCAACAAGCAGATTTACGACTATTGCAGTATATAACACCCTGTATACATACATACGAGTATGTTATTACTTTATCCGAAAAATCACAAGAAGAAAATCAAATCTTTCAATATTACTCGCATAATCCATCCCATTCATAAATGAATAGACCACGTTAACAACCCAGCAAAAACAAATCTGCTGTACTCATTCATAACTAATGTGATAATCCTCCGAAATAATGACTATCATTAAAAGCACCCTCCAACTTCCCATTACTTTTTCCAGCATATCCAAAAATAAAATAACCGTAAATTCCATATATCTCATAAGTCTGACAAAGATAAAATCATTAAGCGCACAAATTTGGAACGGACTCTCCCTCCTTGTAATCATATCTGGAAAATAATATTGTCCTCACTCCAGGCAAATCCTTCGATCGAATTGAAGTGAGCATTCCGAATTTAGTATAATTCGAAAATCGATTTGACTTTCTGCCCACAACGCTGGAGTTGCGCTTGTGGTATGCGAGGCTGTCGAT
This sequence comes from Chloromyia formosa, assembly GCA_964017055.1. NCBI lineage: Eukaryota > Metazoa > Arthropoda > Insecta > Diptera > Stratiomyidae > Chloromyia > Chloromyia formosa. Next base: position 52,518,309 of record OZ024815.1, on the reverse strand, counting down.
AATGGTTGCGGGTATGATTGGCTCGAGGAGGAAGATTGTGCTTGAAATCATATATCCTCGGGGAAGCTTTCGTTTGAACCATGTGTACGGTGTCTACAAGAGATATGCCTTTCGGCCTGCTAAGCACCAATTAGGCCACTAACTGCCAATTAAGACGTTGTACCCTGGCGAACTACATACTTGCGTGTAAATAGAGGCAGTGGTATTTTTTCAAATGGAGGTTTTCAATGCCGAAGGAAAAGAAATCAATAATTTTTGTAGTGTTATCCAATTTTTATAATATTTTTGGAATACATCTTTATTCAAAAGGATCTCACCTCTTCATAGCACTGGCTTAATAGTCATTTGTGGATTAACACTGAGAAACTTTTTTTTGTGAAATTTGAGCTATGGAAAAAAAGGATTTTTTTTTTAATATTTTGAAAACCGTTAACCCTAGCAAAAAACTTTGTAAATCAAAATCAAAGATCATGAATAGCTCAACAAAAAAGAGTAGATTTACTTTTTCCGTATCTTTAATAGTTTTCCAGATATTCTCAATTGAAAAAATACATGAGATGACGGAGATTTACTCGTTTTAAATAACTCGTTTGAATGATGTTTGTTAAGTTAGAGCGGTACGCCGAGCTTATAACGTCTGCCGTCGCAATAAATAAACGATCCGATAATCAAACTGTTATTTCATTCGAATTTGTAATTTATTTTCATCACATGTGAGGCGCACCACTTGACATTATGCCCGTACTACATTATGCGGGACTCGCCGAATCACGAGTCAAGCGGATAACATGTTGTGCACATCCAAGCACCTATACGAATTTCATCCAATGCAACGAATACCGAGCAAGCACTCTTGGAGCATTTTGTTCACCCGATGAATCGCTGGACAGGAGAGACGCACGGTGCTTGGGTGTGAACAATGTGTTATCCACTTGGCTCGTGATTCGGCGAGTTCCGCATAATGTGGTACGGGCACTAGGGTAGACAACTTGATGATTCGGAATTTAACCTGGATGCTACCCTAAAGTGGCCCCTAGACGGTTAATATATTGAGCAATATAATATTGTACCATATATGGCGCAATATAATTTTGGTGAATATGTACACCATATATTGCGCAATACTATATTGCGAAATAGTTGCTTGGCAGACGACTCAATTTATGTGCCATATTTTGTAGTTTGAAGCAGACGTTGGATTAATTAACATGTCGAAACGAAAAGCTTGTTTGGCAATTATTTTATATTTTGCTAGTAAAGAACGAAAACGGCGGCGGCGTCGTTGGTAGTGCAATGCGGGACTGTTGTATGTGCATCAATGCTTAAATAGACCTTCTCATGAGAATGGTATCATGAGACTGATTTCGTTTTCGAGAATCATATGTAAAATGTTCATTTCCTCTACGCACAAATGCAGAAAACCATTTCATCTAAATTCCCGGTACTCAATTTCCTTCGTCACTGAGTGTCTTGAAACAAATCTAAAATGCACAATATTGTCCCTACACGGACAAATAATGATAATGTGCAATAAATTTCAAACAAGCACAATATCAGCTCCATATTTACGCAATGAACGCAATATAACCCCTAGACACTCAATATGAGTTTGTGCATGCCAATATGGCACCAAAATATGGAGCGTATAGGGGCCGTTTAAAGCGTTTTGTTTGCGCAACCAGGGCAGGGACGCTACACGGTTACGTGAAAACACACCTATTGTAACACTTGAACTAGATCTCGAATAGGGTACAAGTGGACCGGTTTTTTTGACATGGATATGTCTTATAGCTGAGGGTCATCCTAAAAATCTGTCCGTCACACGAAATGTCTGTTTTTCTACTCGGGGGTCAGAAGAGGAAACAAGCCCATTGAAAATTTTTCTTGTCTGGTTGTGCATGTCGTTTGAGTGAAGTGGGTCATTGTGCATGGCTGTTGCTTGTAGATTCGCGCGGGCGGTGCACTTGCGAGGATCCTGTGTGTACATGTTGGGATGTTGATTTGATAGCGATAAAGGTTGACGTTGTGGACGGCAAGAAATAACATAGTGTACGGGTGAACGGGCGGACTTTCAATGACCTTCAATTTCCGCCAATTCCCATTCATCATTTAATAAAATAGCCCGTGTTGTACTATCTGAATCACTAGGGTCCCAGAAAAGGTAGCAAGTAGTCAGTTCGACTAACATTTGGACATGAGCAGACGCAATTTGAGAGAGTGTACATAGTTCCCGCCCCCCGAAGATGAGCGAGAGCGGATGAAGTTCATTCGAGCCAAATCGTGTGATCCAGCGATTGCGTTTGTGCAATTGCAATGGCGGCGATTTGAGGTCTGACTGGTCCACAATGTGGGCCCCACCACACGTGCAATAAACATATAGAACAAAATGGCGGATTTATACTATGCCAGTTAGAATCTCTCAAGTCCCGAAATAAAGATATATTCGTCGCAGGATGTTATTTGTTATGATGTACATTCAGAGGTCTGCAGAAGATCAAATGCCCCCCTTCCGCAAAAATTCCAAAATGTTTAAAATGGCTGGAATCCAAACAAATAAAATAGCGCCCGTTGTACTATTGTACATATCTGAATCAATAGGGCCCCAGAAAAAGTAGCAAGTAGTCAGTTCGACTAACATTTGGACATGCGCAGACACAATTTGAGAGTGTGTACATTACATAGTTCCCGCCCCCCGAAGATATAGAGCGAGAGCCATCGCGGGTGAAGCTCATTCTATCCAAATCGGGTGATCCAGCAACTGTGGTTGTGCATTTGCAATGGCGGCGATTTGAGGTCTGACTGGCCCACAATGTGGGCCCCCACTACACGTGCAATAAACATATCATAAAACAAAATGGCGGATGTTACGCCGATTCTTAGGCAGTTGTCCGACCAACCGCGGAGACGGGCCGTGGGCGCCACGCGCTTTCAACTAATCCACTGCCTGGCTATATCAACCGTGGGAAGCGCGAAACCACGATTGTGCTTAGCCGAATCGGACGCAAAGCTCGCGTGAATTTACTCGCGACCGAATTTCTGTTACGGGAAACTTACTATTTTATTTCTCCTGCACAATTCCACCAAGTACTTATTTCTAATTAGCAATTCGCACGCGAGCCGGCCGTCTAATTACGTTACTTAATAGCTAGCTTACATTAATTAAACGAAAATACAATACACTAACCTAGGTGGCGGTTGCTTCCACTTAACTTGATCGCCGTCAGGACAACTCCACGATGACTCCGTACACGCAATTCTTACTAACTTTCGGTGTTGCGATCGCACTCTATCTGTACAGATACTAAATTACAGCTGCTACGCTCTTAAATCGAAGTCGACTGCTCTTATCTCCCGTGATCTCTAGATGTCTCGAAAACTTCGCTTTCCGTCCTTCGCTCTCCGAATTTCTAAGCAGGTCGTCTTCGCTCCCCGGATTCTCGTCTACGCCCTCTTTTCCAATGAGACCTTTTCCAATGATACCAAATTGAACAAAGAGACTTTATAATTTTATTTTCAGGTCCTGAGGAAACGCGTACCCACCTTTTCCAATGATACCAAATTGAACAAAGAGGTTGCCGTTTTCACTCAGGGCCCTTAAATAGCTTTTGTTCCAACGGATATTTCTCGCCCAGTTATTGAGTACGAGAATTCGTCTGCTCTAGCACATCACGATTGGATCGGTAATGCAGTACACGTCATGCAGACACTGACAGTTCGCCGACAGTGTTTGTTTACGTTTCAGTGTTTGCGTCGATTGAAAGCGGACACCACCAGTTCAGATAAGTATTGAATTCATTTCTTCTCCTCTATCGCTTGATCCTTTGTGATCTCTTTCTTCCTTTCGTAGGTTCATTGGTATGTTCGGGGCGCATCCTCTTTCAGCTTTACTCGACCGCTTCAACAGTGCAATGTGTAGTGGTAAGTATTCCGCCACCCCCTATTGACCGCCAAACTACAACTTCTTTCCTAAATTGCAGGTTACATTTCACACAACTAAACACGGGATTGGAGTCTTCACGACGCGGAAAGACGAACGTTTCGTTACACGGATTCGTACTGCGCGAGTCAAAATCTCCCAAGCCCCGAAATAGAGAAATACTTTACTTTTGATAGTTTCCCTTTCTGTTTGCCGGACACAATCGCATAGAGTCGCACGCGTTACTTGAGAAACGGATTGTGTGTGCCGGACACGGACTGTTGATTAAAGGGGCGGGATGAGGCGGATAGTGTGGGAGCGATTTTGCAATACATACACAAACACAATACACGTCCGATTGGGAAAAGATGGTGGGAAGCGTGATTGCGATTAGCAGAAACATACTCAGAGAAATCTCGATAGGCTGCAGTCTGCAAACTGTACCGAACGGGTAGATGGAACAGGGTGCACGAGAGGAGGTGAATATTGCACACACGCGATGCAAACGAAAACGAAACGATCCCGCGAGAGAAAGGAGCCCGAGCGGACAGGACAAAGCAAAGCAGAATTTATGACGAGTATCTACACTGCCACCAGATACATCGGTACATGGATATGTCTTATGCCTACCGAAAGCGTGCGACGTGTTTTATCGCATGATTTCATCCAGTATAACTACACTGGGATCTTTATAAAACTTACGTCGATATCTTCAACACAACAGGTTCCACGCAGTCGGTAGTCATAGACATATCCATGTTCCGATGTATCTGCATGCAGTGTAGATACTTTGTATCTTTTTATGTGGAGTGTGTGTCTTGAGCTATTCAGAAAACATTTGCACCAGGTTCGAGTTCGACAGTGTATGGTGACACTAAGATACGAAAAAAAGGATGCAATCGGTGGAGGTGTGGCAATACTTATTAGGCATTAGGCTTACACCACTTAAAGTTTTTCCCATCAAAATACTACTTTGCCTTAACCCCTAGTGGGGCATAACGCGTCAACTACTCTTGCGCGCCATCGTACTCTGTTCTGGGCAATGGGGCGCAGCTCCACGAAAGACTTACCCAGTGCCTGACACTCCTTTGCCACAGATCGACGCCATGTGATTCTAAGGTCCCCTTCTTCGTCGGTTTTGGTTGGAAATGGGGTTCCATTTCATGGCATGCAAAGCAATGCAGTTATCACTCTTCCGCAATGTGTGACCTATCCACTGCCATTTTCGTCTGCGTATCAATTGGCATCTGCCGCGTACGCCGACTTAGCTCTTCATTTGACATTGTTTCGGGACAGAATATTCTTGGAATTCGACGAAGGCATGAGTTGACGAAAACTTGCAGCTTTCTGGTAACGGTTACGGAAACTTTCCTTGTACTGCTCCCATACAAAAGCACTGACAGTACCAGGGAGCAAAACAGGCCCAGCTTGGTCTTGATGCTGAGATAACTGCTCTGCCAGATTTTGGACAGCATGCCGTATGCGCATTTAGGCTGGTTGATACGACGTGCGATGTCCTGCTCCGTACCACCATTTTCGGCAACAATGCTACTCAGGTAGGCGAAGTTTTCCACCGCCCCCACAGGCTGCCCATTAATATTGATGGCAATAGGTGTCGGAGTTCTTTTTGGCAATGGCGGGCTAAGAACCTTGGTCTTGTTGGTATTAATCTTTAGCCCAACCTTGCTTGCCTGCCTCTCGAGATCTAACGCCATTGCGGACAGATCCATGATTTTGTGGGAGAGTAGGCATATGTCATCAGCGTAGTCAAGATGTTGTAGATAAGATGTCAAAGTCCATTGAATTCCTCTGTCGAGTCCATATAGGGCTGCATGCAACACATCGCCGATCACAATGAGGAATAGGATCGGTGAGAGGATGCACCCCTGCCGAACTCCACTGCGAATCTCAAAGTCCCCCGACACCTTACCTTTATGCAAAACGCGACATTTCGCGCCGTCATAGGTTGCCTTAATAATAGCCACAAGCTTCTCAGGGATGCCTCTCCTGCGCAAGGCCGCCCATATAGAATCCCGGTTCACACTATCGAAAGCCTTTTCGAAATCGATGAAAAGCAAGTGAAGCGGAGAATCGTATTCAGCGCATTGCTCGATGATGATGCGCAAGGTGTTGGTCAATTATGCTACCTTAGGCTCCGTCCCCACGGGCATCTTCGGGTGCCCACCAAACCGTCCGTCACAAGAATCCGGATCGAAAACCAGCCTGCTCTTCATCAATTGTGCTTTCTAAGTGGGCCTTTAATCTTTTCAGGACGATTTCAGCTATTATTTTGGCAACGGCAGAGAGCACACAAATGCCTCTACAATTATTACAGTCTGTGAGGCTACCGTTCGTCGGAAATTTGATGATCAAACCTTCCTTCCACTGTGGGAAAGGTCTCTGTATTACACGCTTTATCAACAAGTGGGTGCAGCAAATCGGCAGTTACGCTGCTTGATAAAGTTCGGCAGGGATACCGTCGAGTCCGGTGGCCTTTCCTCGCTTTAGTGCAATAATTACAGCGACTATTTCCTCTTTAGTTGGGGTAGTGGACCGTATACGCACATTTTGATGGTTAGCTAAATTATCTATACGAGGGGGAACTGCACCAGAGGTTACACGGTTCAAGACCGCGGCGAAGCGTTCTTTTTACCGCCTCATTTGATCTTCTTCCAAGATAAGTAACTTTCCATCACTATCCTTCACCGGATGTTGGCAGGAGTTACGACCACCTGTAAACTCCTTGATGACAGCGTATACGGCGTTTAAGTTATTACTTCTTGCAGCTTCTTCTGCTGGGGCTAAAAGTGAATTCGCATAAACTCTTTTATCGTGTCGCCCACTATGCTGAACTTCTCGACCTTTCTGACGGCACTGTTGGAGAGATAAATTCTCCGCTGTTCCACCATCTTATCTCACTAGCTCCTAAGATGTTTAATTTATACTTCAGAGATTCACTCTCTAATTGAAGAAGTCGTATACGTTCTGGGGACCTTCTGATCCAATGTCCAGGAGAGTACGCACATTCCAGAATCCAATCTTTGTCATTATACGATAGCCAAAAGACGTTAACCGTTAAGTCAGTCCTTATCCGAGGCATAGTTGACGTTTCGTAAGCAGATAAAGATTTCGGATAGTGCAAGTTGCTGGCATACACACCCTGTCTTTTGTTTGTCGGTTTTAACGACAGGCCCTCAAAGTGAAAGGCCGTGGTATTATTTTTACACCACACACCACAGGGGGAAGGTTTACCTCAACCAAATCATCGCACCGCCATCACTGGCGGCTTGACATTGGTTAGCAATGGTCAGTGACTACTGCCGTTCCAGGGGCGCCCACGCGGAGGACTAGGGAAGAGGAATTTCTGCCCCTCAAATTAGGGATAGTGCCGCAAATACTTCCTTAGAAGGAATTCAGAATAATCAGGATTACTTACGGGTTTCCCCAGTCGAAATTCAGGAAATTTTTGGATTCCACGAGATGGGCGTCAATTTTGCTACATAAACAAGAAGTCGGGGAAACTTTGCTAGAACTAATTAGTTTTTAGTGTCCTTTATCTAAAAAAAGAAGAAAAAATCCACGGTAGAATTGATTTTTGGAGTTACTGACGTAATTTACTCCTTTGGGTTTTTAAATACCCAACAGGCTTTGATCTGAACAAAATATACATGTAATCTAAGGAAATGAGTATCTTGATGAATGAAGACCAAATGTATAATATAAAAAATGATTTTATCATCTAATAATCTAATACAGAACACTCTCATACAACAACATAAGAAGACATTATTTGGCTTTTTTCACCTTACCCATATGCCGCGGTACATCATTTTGGTACAGCGAATGTATGCAAATCACGTAGACTTAGAACTCGTTAAAGCCTTTTGGGTATTTAAATACCCGTATCATATCTCCGTTCATTGTGCAAATATCGATCTGAAATTTTGCAAATATACTAAAATATAATGATTAATAGTAATTTTCTTACAATTTCAGAATAATCGCGCGACGGGATCTAAGGGTTAAGTTGGACACCATCATAATGAAGGCCGACCAAGGCGGGTCCTAGAAAGTCATTGAGCCGATCTGTGGCGAAAGAGTTTATATTGCTGGGTAAGTCGTGGGGGAGATGCATTCCATTGCCCAGAACAGAGCTCGATGACGCACAGGATCGCGCTATGGCTATGGGTTAAGTCAAAATATGTAGTATGAACCCTTTAACTAATTAAATCGCTGTTTCGTGGTGTCTGATTCAGAATGCAATGAGTAGTCTGATAGGGAATTTTTTCCAATTGATAATCACACCAAAACTAATAGTGAAACTCCTTGATTAATTCAAGGATAACTGCATGTATAAATAAATTAACATTCCACAAATTAGAATTTGTTCCGTTTGTGCACCCAACATTCTAGCTGGCTATATTTATCCTTAAACGGACGTCCTGACAATACCATGTTTGCAAAATTATTTTCAAACTTAAATTAATTTCAATTTAAAACAAGCATCCTGCACTTTTATAAAAGTATGTACATACATACAGACATAGGTCCTTATGCGAAAGAACAACATTGCTCATGCATATCTCATCCTTCATCCTTTTTGATTGGCATTAGTTTCGTGCTTCTGCCCAACGATATGAGCAAGAAATGATCGTCAGTTTGCATATAGTGCTGATGAAAAACTTTGTCTTTATTTTGATGTCGAATTGTTTTTCCGACCTCATCCGTCGACAAAATAACGTCTGCCGACAAGTCAACTGATGATAGACCGACCAACAGAAGAACAAGTTGGTGGCAAATCATGGTAACTGAAAAACACCAACTGTGCACCTAAGAACATACAATACATGGAATGCGCTTGTCCTGTATGTCTTCACAGAAACCTGTGGCTCCAATATCTGGGAACTAAGTCGACAGGCGGTGACAGTCAGCTGACTCAGAAGACCATTTAGTAATTATACTCTAGATATAATTGTAGTATAGTGTAACGGACGGTCTGGTGGGCATCCGGAGATGCCCCTGGGGGGACGGAGCCTAAGGTAGCTTAATTGACCGTGAAGGTCGGGCTGTGCCATCTGGCGAAGAAAAAGGCTCCTCAACGAGCTAAGCAGCGGCCTATGCTTGCTGTAGCTCAGTTCGGGAGACGTGGGCGGGGTTTTCGTCGCTCGTTGCCCCTGTCCTTTACGTATTAACAAAAATTCATAGGCCTGGGGAAGACAACACAAACAAGGGAGGTAAAAATAGGGAATAAAAAAATTAGGCGATAAGGATGGAATGGTTGGCAGATGGCTCGCTTACCCTCGCGCTCGTATTGGGGTCCAGGTGTAATGGGACCCTCGGCCTCTGGTTTTGTACCACCGACAGATCCTTACTCAACAGGTGCTGCCATAGATCTACCGGTGGAAGCAGCACTACCGGACCATAATATGGTTCATTGCAATAGGGTACTTTGTTTTTGTCACGACGAAAATATGTAACACCTTCAAGCAGGCTCCGGAGGTATAGTAATGTATATATAAATGATGAGGGTCACCTCCTGATTCGATTTAGCCATGTCTGTTTTTCTGTCTGTCCGTCTGTCTGTCTGTCTGTTCGTTCGCACGATAACTTTCGATATAATGAAGCAATTGGTTGGTGGCTATGATGGGCAAGATCCTACCCAACCTCCTCTACAAATGAAACTTCAAATAAGCGAAAATTTTCGAAAAAATGAATCTAGTGACTTGAAATTTTGGTTAAATGTTTGTACTAGGATCTAGTTGGTTGTTATTAAAAATGCGCAAGATTCGACGAAAGAAACCTCAACCTCCCCTTCAACTTCAAATAAGCAATAACTTTCGATAGAATGAAGCTAGCGACTTGATAAATTCGACAAATATTTGAATGGGTTAGTTAATTGATTTTGAGAATGGTCAAGATCCTCCTGAATGAATACAAACCTCCCCTATAAACTGGCCGTATTTGTACTTTTGGTACCACCACTCTGCACAAGTCTAGGGTATATACGCTTCGGTTTTCAGGTCGAAGCGAAGCTTCGGTCTAGTTGTGAAATTTAAATATTGATAACAATTGACGTTTGTTTATCCACAATTCGAGAAAACAGTTAAGATATGCCAATATCAAACGCCAACTGAGTGGGCTGAATGTCGACGTATTTCCCAAATGTTGGGGCACTTTTAAATTATCGAGGCACGGTCCATTGCTAAATGGTCTAAGCTGTGAACACCCCACTGAATTGCTGGGTAACTATTTTTATAAGAAACTTTTTCGTTTCGGGAATATTTTGCATTTATCCATGGTGGAAATTATGAAAATTGGGCAAATATGACGTTTTGGCGACAGATTTAGGGCAGCTATCAAGTATTAATAGCCTAGCCAACCTAGAATTTCCACTCGAAGTTATTCTCAAAGGTTTGGATCTCTTTTTGCATTCGTTCACTGATGTTTTTGGGACGTTATACCATAAAACCTGAAACATACGAATTTACCTTTTGGCAGAGTATCGGAAAATCCACAAAAGAAAACTGATTTTTTTTATTTGAAAACGACTTTAAGCTTTCTGAGACGAAATTCAATATAGTATTAAACCGGCTGTGTCAAAAATATTTTAGATTGAGATAAAAATCTGAAAATTGGTATGAAGGCTAATATGATTGTGCTGGAGCCGGAAAAAAATAAAAAAAAAATCACCTGGGATGCCCCAGCTGGCCTCAGGAGGATGTCGAATATATTCAACATTGCCCTTCAAATGCACCAAATGTTATGTTCTGTGGATTAATATGTTCTTGATGGATTGAGGAAAAAAAGAACATGGGTTTTATAGAGCTCTAATTCATTTATATAAACAAATATTTTATATTGTACAATATCATCTTCATCGTGGCGCGACAGCCCGACGTCGGGCCTTGGCCGCCTGGATCATTGTCCTCCAATTATCTCGGTCACGTGACCGCGTCCTCCAATTTTGGGAGCCCAGCAGCTGCGCGGCGTCCACACCTACTGAGCTCTCCCAACGAGATCTCGGTCGTCCTCGCAGTCTCGCTCCGTCGACTCGTTCTGCATTCATTACTCTCTTAGGCATGCGATCGTCGTCCATTCTTTGTACATGCCCTGCCCATTGAAGTCGTTGTAGTTTGACGATTTTCGAGACTTGCAGCTCATCGTACATTTCATACAACTCATGGTTGTACCGGATGCGCCATCCATCTCGATCGCAAACAGCCCCGAAAATTCGCCGTAGAACCTTACGTTCGAAAGTATCTAGCATGTTTTCGGAGGCTTGAGTTAGGGTCCATGCTTCGCAGCCATAGCATAGCACTGGTCGTATAATGGTTTTGTACACGCGGAGCTTCGTGTTTCTGTGCACATGTTTCGATTTCATTATGGGGAGAACCGAGAAAAAAAGTCTTATTAGCTAACTGTATCCGTCGTTTGATTTCGTCAGTTTCGTTGGCGTCCCTTGACAGGTTGCAACCCAGGTAAATGAATTTGTTCACGAACTCGATGTTGAGGTCCCCCACATTGATGCTCGGTTGTGCAGGAGTCCTTGTCACCGATTGCATCATTATTTTAGTTTTACCCTCGTTAATACGTAATCCAACTTCCTTTGCAGCGGTATCGAGCGTATGCAGAAGTTCTTCTGCGTCAGCCAATCTTCGGGACATGATGTTGATGTCGTCGGCGTACGCTGCTAATTGTGTCGACTTGATGAGTAGCGTCTTGCTGTTGTCCATATTCATGGCCCGAATAACGTATTCCAGTGCTAGGTTGAAGAGCGTCGGTGCCAGTCCATCGCCCTGTTTCAAACCAGTGCGTGTTTCAAACAGATCAGTAAGTCTATTCTGGATCCTGACTTGTGAGACGGAGTTGGTCATCGTCATCTTTGTCAGTCGCACTAATTTTGCTGGTATACCAAATTGCAGCATGATGTTGTACAGTACTCCACGATCGATACTGTCGTATGCCTGCTTGAAGTCGACAAAGATTTGGTATACGTTTACGTTGTATTCCCAGCACCTCTGGAGTATCAGTTTGACTGAGAAGAGCTGATCGGTTGTGGAGCGACCAGGTCTGAAACCGCTTTGGTATTCGCCAATGACTCGTTCTGCGTACGGTTTTATTCTATTTTCCAGAATTTTCGTCAAAATTTTATAGGACGTACAAACTAGTGAGATGCCCCTGTAATTCTCACACCGCAGTTTATCTCCCTTTTTATGAATTGGACAGATGATGCTTCTGCGCCAATCGTCTGGGATCTCCTCGTTCTCCCATACTCGCAGGAGTAATTGATGTATGGCATCAACTAGACTCGTTCCACCGAATCTTAGCAGTTCAGCTGGAATCTCGTCAGCGCCCGGCGCTTTATTTCGTTTTAGTGACCGCAACGCGAGATCAACTTCCTCTACTGTCGGGGGTTGAATGGGTGGGCCTAGATCAACAATATCGTCGAGAGCTTCCTGTGTGGGGATGTTAGATGGTCGGTTTAGAAGCTCTTCAAAATAAGAGGCCCATCGTTTGTTAATACCATCGGTGTCGCCGATGATGTTTCCATCCTTGTCCTTACAAAGGCTAGTCCTGGGTTGGTAGCCGTTCTTAATTGTATTTACTAGTTTGTACGCTTGTCTGGTGTTCCTATTAGCTAAGTTTTCGTTTATGTTCAGCAACTGCTCGTCAAAGTATTTACGTTTCTTACGTCTAATTATTCTATTCGATATTCGCCGTAGCTCGTCATATTTTTCTCTTCTGGCTCTGGTTCCTCGTTGAATCCATTGTCTGTAGGCCTCGTTTTTCGCGTCAAGTGAATTTTTGCATTCTTCGTCGAACCAGTCATTTCTCGCTCGCCGGGCTTTATATCCCACGACCTTCTCTGCGACATCCTTGATGGTACCCTTGAGTTCATCCCAGAACCCATGGACGCCTGTGTTGCTGATGTTGTGTAGCATAGGTGATAGTTTTTCCTCAAGGGCGGTTGTATACGCCACCGCTGTAGCATCACTTAAGAGCTTATCAACCGCAAAGATTTTGGGAGGGCTGATTCTTGACTGGGGCACTGAGGAAATTCTACCTCTGTAGGTCGTCTTCACCAAGTGATGATCTGAGTCGCAGTTTGCTCCTCGATAGGAGCGGACATCCATGACACTAGACGCCCATCTCCTGCAAATGAGGACGTGGTCAATTTGGTTGACGGTATGTGCGTCTGGAGACTTCCAGGTCTGCTTGTGAATGCGTCGATGCGGGAAACACGTAGAGCTTACGACTAGATTCCTGCTGCAGGCAAAGTCGATAAGTCGATAAGTCGCTGGCCGTTATCGTTACATTCTTCATGGAGGCTGTGGCCTCCAGTGGTCCCCCGATGCCAACTTTCATTCCCGACTTTCGCGTTAAAGTCTCCCAGCAGCAATTTGACGTCGTTTGTTGGAAGTGAGTCGAAGAGAGTTTCAAGGCGGGCGTAGAACTCGTCTTTAACTGCGTCTTCTTTAACTTCAGTGGGGGCATGCACATTGATGAGCCAGAGATTGAAGAATCGAGTCTTGATGCGAATCGCACAGAGCCGTTCGTTTATGGGTTTGAAGTCAGTAATATGCGGTTTGAGGTGATTGTTCACTATAAATGCTACTCCAAACTCCTTGCGGCCCGATGGTTTGCCACTTGTAAAAATTGTGTGCGATTTCTTGTCATTAATCTCGCTGCCAAGCCAATTTGTTTCCTGGACTGCAGTAATGCTCAGTTTGTACTTTTCGACCTGTTGAAGGAGGGTCTTCTCGGCCCCCGGTTTGTTCAGGGAGCGTACATTCCAGGATCCGAAAGAATAATCCTTTATTCGTTTGCGTGGTCATCGTTGTTGATCCGTCCAATCCGAGGCTTTTGTTCCAGGTTTCTTGACATGGAGTAGTTTTTACAAGGACGAGTTGTCAGCACGTCGCTTAACCCCATTCAGGGGATGGCCTCGGAGATAGCTGCTTCAGATGGTTTAATAAACGTGCTGGAGCCCACACAACTATGTAGCAGGTCCAACTACGCAAGTCATTCCATCCTACTAGACCTGAGACGCTTAGGTGTTCGTCAGCCATTCAGGCTACAGCTATCTGCTTTTTCCAAACTGTCTTATCGCTAAGACATTGGCCGTCTGCGAATTGATACACTGCCGTTACCAGGGGGCGCCCACGCGGAGGACTATGGAAAAGGTCTTTGCCCCCCATTGTACAATATATTTGTATAAAATGAAATAGTGATTTTATGTTAAGCTCCACATCAGGGGTCGGAAACTAACGCATGTGGCCCTCCATAAGTTTTTGTGCGGCCGTAAGCTTTATGTTAGTATCTGGGTATTTGCAAAACGTGAGCATGATGTGAATACAAGTACTCGTATACTCTTGTAGGATTTAGGAATAATTTATAAGTCCATAACAGGCCTCGAGAAAAATTTCAAAGTATTTGCTCACAGGTACGGGTAAGGGCGGTCGTCCATTGGAAGTGTAAACGCGCGGCCAAGCGCTCTTGCGATACATGCACTAGCAAGCGTCTATGAGACACGCGGTTACATGCAGGGGTCGTCCATTGCAGGCGCGTTCGCTGTTCCGTTTGTGTTGAACTGAGATAAAGTGAAGTGTTCTATGCGTACTTAAAAAATTTGAATTTTGGAAATGGATGCAGAGGACATTTATTTCTTTGAAAATGCTTATATGATGATGCGTAGGATAGGTGGGAAAAGGAGGTCCTGTTGAGTGAATCCGATTTTAGAAAAGAGATCTTATGTTGGAGAGTTCAGTCATCTCCACCCAGAATTGGAAAGACAACCTAAAAAAAATTTCTACTATTATCGAATGAACCCGGAAACGTTTTGAAGCGAAAGTGTCAGTCGGAGAATAAACGAAATAAGCTATGCATGGATAATATCGATTTCAAATCAAAATAAAACATGAGATAAAAGCGAAAATTGCAAGGAGTGTCCAGAGCGAGCAAAGCGAAAGTACATGTTTGTGCGGTACTGAGGGTTGTGATCCCTTAAGCGTGGAGCGTGCGAAATGAGCAAAGCTCACATAAGGATTGATTATTCGCAATCCTCAGTATCGCGCAAAGTGTGCACGGACAATTTCGGTTTGGAACGAGCGGCATACTAGGGGGTTGCGATCCCCGGTGCATAGCCCTAGGTTGCTGGTTTCACTCTTTCTATATGTATCAGCATCCACATACATACATTTATACTTACGATAGGCAAGTGGGGTATCGTAAGAAAGGTACTGTCGCGTACAATCATTTTTTTTTTCAAATTTGAAGAGAGGAGAAAAGAGAGAGAGGGGAAAATATGTGCTCCGAGTTTGTCCCCCGCTCTTGCTTTTCGAGACCGTAATACTTCGAAGTATGAAAATTTACAAGCGGTATTTCACTATCAATAGAGAACTAAAAATAATAGAACTTTGAAATCTCATCAAAAAGGTGAATAATAGTACGTTAGGCAATAACATCTCCAAGTTTCATTACAATCACATAATATTTAATAAAGGTACATTCTATTTGAAATTAGGCATTTTTTTTATGTTTATGCTAAGGCTTAGGGGATACCCTTTGATGCGAGAGCACAAGCCTTGGCGGGGAGGAAATTAGGGTAGTGGGGCTAGGATGGGTTGAGTATGAATTAGGTTCCGGTGTATGTTTCGTTTAAATTTTTGCAGATCATAACTGCAGGGGAAAACAAAAGATGGTAGGTTGCTCCAAATTCGTGTTGTTCTGGATACAAATGAATCATAAAATTTAACGGTACGACTACTACTGAGTTCAAGAAGATGAGGATGGGCACGGCAGGCTAGCCGGGTGTTACGCGAAAGAAGAGCAAGCTCAGGAATAAGACTGGATATTTCGGCAGAACAACGGCGGTTGTAATAGCGATAAAAAAGTGATAAACAACCGACATTTCGCCGGTGTTCAAGCAGCTCTATATGAGAAGTTATGAATTCATCGCCAATAAGCTTGAAGGCTTTCCGTTGAACTTTGTCTAATGCGGATAGGGTAGTTCGACCTGCGCCTGCCCATATGTGGGAATTATATTCAAGTCTCGGTCTTATGTGGGCCTTATAAATTTGTGCCAAATCAGATGGTGTAAAGTATTTTTTACAGCGATTCATGAAACCCAGACACTTCATTGCATTTTTAGTTTACTAGATATGTCTATACTGAGTACGTTCAATGTGGGTGAATCAGTAACGCTGACACCATCGACAAGAATGGGTTGGGCGGTAGATGGGGCACCGCGTTTATTGGAAATAAGACAACATTGAGTTTTGTTGGCATTAAACTCTACCCGATTCGCTTTCCCCCATGCAGTACCTGATTTTTGAGATATCTCTATTTAGTGAGTCAGACATGCGATCTCGGTTGAAAGATGTAGCATTTTGGCAGGAGTCAGCTGCAGAGTTAAAAGTATAAATAGAATCAAGAGTGCTGTCATCTGCAAAACTGTGAATTGGGTTTGATGTCACGCTTAAAAGATCGTTGATGAACAGAAGAAAAAGTGTTGGTGATGGGACGGTACCTTGAGAGACCCCAGCGTTGGTGGTATGGCAATTCGATTTAACTCCATCTAGGACGACTCGAAGCGAACGGCCGTGGAGGAAACTTTCAATCCATATAACTAATTTTGGGTCCAGACCAAAAGCCTGGAGTTTAGCTAAAAGAGCCGGATGCCAAATTCTGTCGAAAGCTTTCGAAATGTCGAGGGCAATGATTATAGCTTCACCAAATTGATGAATACATCGATTCCATCTATCGGTGAGATATGTCCTTAAATCTCCGGTTGAGCGCGAGGAACGGAAACCGTATTGTCGATCGCTGATGAGATGGTGTGAATCAAGATAGCTCAAAAGTTGGTTGCTGACAAGGGTTTCAAAGACTTGACAGGACCGAAGTCAATGCTATTGGTCGATAGTTAGAGGGATCACATGCTTCACCTTTTTTGGGGATTGGTTGGACATGAGCCAGTTTCCATGTTGATGGAAATACTCCTGTCGAGTAGGATAGATAGAATAGTTTTCAAAGAGGTCTCGCTAATGAGGAAGCGTAATGTCTGAGAACTAAATAGGAGATGCCATCAGGTCCAGCCGATTTTGATACATCGAGCTTTGAGAGTACTTTGAATACTTCCCTAGTGCGAAAATATAAAGGCCTCTGGTGTGAATCGCATAAGGGTGGATTTTGCGTAGTGGGCAGTAGTCAAGAGTTTGCACCGAAGTTTTCAGCAAACAAATTGGCCTTTTTGACACTATCCACACAAAAAATACATATACCTGCCACATGCATAGGTGGGCGTACTACTTGTTTTTCACAGTGCAAATTGCTGTTATTTAATTAACCATTTTTAAAAGGGTAAAGATTATTTGGGGGCCATGTGTCGTAATTGGCTAACTTTAAAGGGGGCTGGCGAAATTCCGGTCAAATTTTTTTTATCGACTGGTATAGGCAAGTGATGTGGCGTGAGAAACGTAATGTTGAGTACATTCCGTTTTTGGGATTTTCTTTAAATTTGAAGAAAGGGGATACAGTGGGGGAAGGGGAAAATGTTAGATCGTAATTTGTCCACCCCCTTGCATTTCGAGACCGTTGCACTTAGAAATATAAAAACTTACAGAAAGGTGGGTTCCGAATAGCATATAACATGGAAAATAATGGAGTTTTTATAGGTTATATTTTAAATAGTTTATTTCTATAGTTACAGTTAGCACACTCCTGCATCCCTTAAGCGCGGCGAAGTCAAAAGTACTGATGGCCAACGATAACCAGCACCATAGGCAATAATACCTTCCAAGTTTCGTTGCAATCACTTAATATGAATTGGCATGTAAGATACTAAAATATATCATGGGCAAGACATTTTAATTATGTTTTTTTTATCCATCTGAGTGGTACCAAGAAGAGCAAGGAGCCGATATTAACATACCAAAATAAGCGCTTGCTACAAAATCCTCGGATTGCGGGCGTAGCCCTCTATATTCCGGTTTCATTTATATTATTTTCTGTTTTATTTATTAATCATTTCGCAAGAAAATCTGATTTATTTATTAAAAATTTTCTTGTACATATTTGTATTTTGAGAAATTCTGTAAAGACACGAACATTTTTTTTCGTTTGTTCCTGAAAGCACATATCAATCCAAACTGTTTATGTAAATTTCAGTTGTCCGCTATCTTTGACGAAATGTCACATTAAGGCTTGTACTTGGCATGAATCCTAAAAGGAAATCTTGTAACCGAAATGACCGAAAACCGAAATTGGGATAAACGACATTTTCCGAGAAAACGTTTTCTGCTAATGGGACACTTTCAAAAAGGAATGCAATTTCACTTAAAGAAAAAACTTTTAATTTAATGGGAAGGGGGGGGTATTACGGGGTGTTTTTCGTTTCATTTTTTCCATAAACTTAAACGCCTCTGGTAATAAACGACAGAGAGAATAATACAACCAAAAAATAACTAATTAACATTAAATCAAAAGCAGAACGCTTTGATGACGTTTCGCCAAACAATTAATTAGTGAAAAGTTTTGTGTTGAGAAGGGTCCTTAAATTTGGTGACTCGAACGCTAAACTGGGAAGAGGTGCTCAAACTCGCCCCAGCAAATGTACATTGTGTAGACTGTGAAGTGAAGTTTTTGGAACAATTCGATTTTTACAATGGAAATGTACACCGCAAAAGTGTGATTTGGGAAATAAGTCGATCGTGCTGTTGGGAAATTTTATACCTACAGTTGATTGAATTCTCCGAATATATGATAAAGTCGTAAAAAACGGACCAATTTATTAATATTTAATTGGCATACGTAAAGGGGTGATTGGTCAATTGTAAGGTATCAATTCGTAGGAATTCATACAAAAAAGGAACAAGCATGTTCCTGTGACAGTTGACAGGGAGTTGATGCGGTCTTCACATAGGTTACATGCCTGTGTAATAAAGTCAAATTAAACATAGTAAATAATTTCTGCGCTGCGATACTATTTCATATAAAAAAACATAAAAGAACTACGATTGGGGTAAACCCCAATCATGCAATACTCTAGATGAATTTGAACCTGGTTAAAGCCAATAAATAATTTTGGTTGCAATCTCGGATGCATCGTTAAGACTTTGTATTTCAGACTAATAGCTGTAACACTTTTCGAGAAAATCAGCTTATTGTCAAAAGACAACATTTTGTATTAGCTCAAAGCAAGATCAAGCTAGAGAGCAACGTTGGTAAAATGTTTCATATTGTATAGGAGGGGGTAGACGGAGTAAGGGTAATCGACTATTTTTTTTGAATCTAACTGATATTGTTAATTAAGTGTTAAGTACAAAATTTCAGCCCGATAAATTGTATACGTACTGAGTAAATAGGCTTAACGTATTTCATGAAATAGTGCAGTTTGTATGGGAGGGGGTAGAAGGAGGGTGAGGATTACAATAAATTTTATAACATAGGTTACAATTATCATAAAAGTGATATATTAAAAATTTCAAAGCAATATGTTTTATAGTTTCTGAGAAAATCTGATTATTGTAAATTATCAAAAATGTGTCATTTTGTATGGGAGGGAGTAGACGGAGTAAGGGTAATCGATTACTTTTTTTGAATCTAACTGATATTGTTAATTAAGTGTTAAGTACAAAATTTCAGCCCGATAAATTGTATACGTACTGAGTAAATTGGCTTAACGTGTTTCATGAAATAGTGCAGTTTGTATGGGAGGGGGTAGAAGGAGGGTGAGGATTACAATAAGTTTTATAACATAGGTTACAATTATCATAAAAGTGGTATATTAAAAATTTCAAAGCAATATGTTTTATAGTTTCTGAGAAAATCTGATTATTGTAAATTTTCAAAAATGTGTCATTTTGTATGGGAGGGGGTAGAAGGGGTGGAGCGATTTAGCCCGTTCACGAACTTAGCCTTCATTTTTTGTCAAAAATAACGTGTGCAAAATTTGAACTTCATAGCTCAACGCGTTCTCGAGCTAGAGAGGTCACGGACGGACGGACGGTCAGACGGACAGACGGACATCCGGTTTTGAGATATTCGAGTGATAATATGAACTTCTGTATCATTCATTTTTTTCTGCGAGCCTTATTTCTTAGCGTTACAAACTTTGTGGCAAACTTATAATACTCTCAGATTTCATCTAGAGTATAAAAATATCTCATCCTATTTTTCTATTATTACTATTCTCTTTTTTATTATCTTTAATGCTTAATTATTTTGTTTGCGAAAAACATCCGCAAGTGGCAGCCAACTAAAATCAGCTGTTCAGCCAGTCAGTGGTGTATTTATGGGGGGGGGGGGGCAGACTTGGGCATGTGAAGCACGCTTGACACTGTGAAGATAAGGGAACAAAAGTCCTAATCGTTAACATTTGTTAGTGTCAGGATATCCGTATCAATGTGGAGGTCTCAACTTCTCATACAGGCAGGTTTTCTCCCTCAATAGGTTGCTTTCAGTGGTAAGGTTAGGTTATTTTCAAAAATAAACGTAGCCCTAATGCCGTTTAAGTAACGTTTGCTTAGAGTTCGGCAGGATTACAATAACATCAACATACATGACTTACAAAATTTATAGTGATAATGAAGTTGTACCTCTAGTTTAGTCATGGTGTGTGCTAGTGTGCCACAGCAGAAAAGATTATCTTTTACTTTTACATAAGTTCATCCATAGAATACTATTGGTGTTAATATGTTGGTTTGCGGAAGGAATTTCTGGGTTCTGTTTTTTCCGGATCTGAAGAAACGTAAGGAGACGCGATGGCGTGACATTTTCAACAAGATGTGTTTGCTCGTTTCGATGTCTTCCAGACAGAAGGAGCATTCAGTCTAGCTGGGCAAACCTATCTTTTTTAGGTAATATCTAACCAGGTGATATGGCCTGATAAGTACCCCACTATAGAAGTTTTATAATCCAGCACACTCAAACCCTTATAAATCGTTCTTATACCATTATGAATGTTTCTGGTTTTTTATATCATGTTTTATGAAACTTTTAAGGAAGATATTTTTGTCACAACAGCTCTTTGCGATACCAGTCCCTTACATCATGATTAAAGAATGATTTAAGCAAACACGCTAGAAATATACCCGTAATTTGCTAGATCAACTTTCTGCGATACTACTTACTGCGATCAGTCTTAAATTATGCTATAAGAAACTGATATCGCGGGGAGCCAATCAAAAAATGGGTCCTTATATCATTCTTTAAGAAACATACATAGTGCTGACATGTTTTGAAAAGATATTTCGGAGAAATCTCTTAAAGCATTGAGTAAAGAATAATATAAGAACATAGCATAAAGAGGATCCAACATCACTTTCTTATAAATATATTAAATCACTATGTAAGAAAGTGCCGCTAAGTACGACACATAGTGATAGGGTGATAGTATACGACACATAGCGCTAGTATTGTATCAAATTGGTGTGGCGCATGCTGCAAGGCGCTGGAGTTGGGAACGGGCAGTTGTGGGTTCGAAAGCCGATAATTGTAATTTTTTTCTAATTTCTTGCATTCTCCATTTTGACGAAAATTCTGGAAAATAGAATAAAACCGTACGCAGAATGAGTCATTGGCGAATATCAAAGCGGTTTCAGACCTTGTCGCTCCACAACCGATCAGCTCTTTACAGTCAAAATGATACTCCAGAAGTCAAGGGAGCTCAACGTAAGCGTATACCAAATCTTTGTCGACTTCAAGCGGACATACGACAGTATCGATCGTGGAGTACTGTATAACATTATGCTCCAATTTAGTATACCGGCAAAATTAGTGCGACTGACAAAGATGACGATGACCAACTCTGTCTCACAGGTCAGGATCCCTTGTAGACTAGACTGAAACAGGGCGATGGACTGGCACCGACGCTCTTCAACCTAGCACTGGAATACGCTGTTCGGGCAAAAGAAGTTGGACTACGTATCAACGAGGGTAAAACTAAAATAATGATGCAATCGACGACAAGGACACCTGCAGAATAGAGCATCAATGTGGGGGACCTCAACATCGAGTTCGTGAATGACTTCATATACCTGGGCTGCAACTTGTCAAGAGACGCCAACGAAATTGACGAAATCAAGCGACGGATACAGGTAGCTAATAAGACTTTTTTCTCGGTTCACCCCATATAGAAATCGATAACATAAATCGTATTTTTAAATATTCCAGCAGGCTTTGTACATGTCTAATTGAGTAATTTGTATAAATAAGAAAGATGTGTTTCACTTATTATATAATTCGAAAAATTCGGCCCCCTTCAGTTATTTTCCTAAATACGCGACTTTAGCCTGTTATAGTTAAATCCCTTGTTCGCGTGCTTTGACCCATTTGAACTTTGAAAAACTGACTACAAGTAACTGGTTGTTTGTGCAATGCGTGTTCGCTACCCTACCCTACACACGATAGATACGCAAAGGAATGTGATTTCTATACGCCAGTCAGCCACCACATTCAATTCACTCGAAAACATTTGCAATGGACTTGTTTCCACTTCTGCTAGCCTGATGAAAATCGTGACATCTGACATGAGCGGACAAATTTTCAAGATAGTCCCCAGCCATAAGACATATCCATGCCAATGGAAACATGCACTTTTGTCGCGCTCAATGGCCGTGGTTGTTCGGTCACCGCTCGACGATACTAAAATAATCTAGAGCTCGGAGTTAAAATCCCCGCACGAGCGAAAACTGCCTGTGGGCACTAATAGAACTCTCACAGTGTTTGATCTTGTCAGTATTAAAGACGGCGCGGATAGGAGGTGCATGCTAGCAACTGCACTTCCGAAAATAAATAAGCCATCGAAACGTCAACAAGGCATAGAATTGGTGGAGATGTTGACGCGCCTATGTTGATTTCGACAAAGTTGAGCTCGTCCAACGCCATCTAGATATACAGCTGATTTTGACGGCTAAATTACGCAATTATTTCCTTCGATGACTTCATCGTATCCACAATCCAGTGGTCGGCGACTGATGGAGGCGAGTCCCCGATATTTGTGCGTTCCGTGTTTAGTTTTCGTTTTTCGCGTTCAGTGTTTATTTGTTAGTAAAATTTCATCTACCTATAGTGACCCGAGAAAACAAACACGTGCACTATGAAAGTGTGTCGTGCGGTCAAAAGATGTATTTTGTCAAGTGTAAACTGTTCCACGATACTCTGCGACTGATCCCCGGGGCTGCGGCTTCGACCAAAATGCTGCAAGTGTCCAGAAAATGTGTTTTTAGAGGACTAAAATGTCGTCTGACGCAATTCTAATTGTAAACATACAGACACTGGCAAAGTTATTTACACATTGCATTGTTTGGTTCTTGAACAGCCCTTAAAGCTGCAGAACTTTTAAAATAACAACAAATCATCCATGGTTTTTCTCAATTTTAATCTTTGTTATTTCATTTAAACAATAAGAAAGAAAAATTCATCCAATACCAACAAGTAACTGTAAAAATGATAAGAAAGTAAGTGGCACAATTATTTACACATCCAATGAATACTGGCAAAATTATTTACACAAATCCATTTTTTGTGTTTTTTTTTTCACTTCTATAAGCAAATAAAAGGTAATATTTTTAAGGTTGAAGTAAACGGTTATTTAAAGTAGCAGTACTTAATAAGTTGTGTTTCATCCTTTTGACGAAATTACTTCTGCAAGGCGTCTGGGCATAGAGTCTATTAATCCTTGTACTTGCTCTAATGCAACTGTACTCCAAGTCGCAATTAAGTCCTTCCAAGTCTGATCTGCAGTTCTTCCGATTTTTTCAGGCATTTTTGATTTTACTACTTGCCACAAATGTTCTATGACGTTCAGATCAGGGCTTTGGGGTGGCCATTTTAAAACATGTTGGTCCACAAAAGCCAAATACTTTTTAATCTTTGCGGCTGTATGTATCGGCGCATTGTCCTGTTGTAGGATAAAATTACTCCCGATAAATTTTGAACCTGTGGGCAGTGCAACATCATTTAAAATGTTTAAATAATGTGACTGTGTCATATTATCGGAGCATCTGACAAGTGGGCCCACACCACTATATGATATGCAACCCCATATCATGATTTTACCACCTTTAGAATGTCTCCTGGGTTGTGTGACGGGTTGTTTTGCCTTAGTTTTAGCATCGGCGTAATAATATTTGTGTCCAAAGAATGCTTCTCCAAAACTTTGGTGGCTTCATAATGTGGTCTCTAGCAAATTGTAATCTAACCTGCTTGTTTTTAGGTGTTATATGCGGTTTTTTCTGAATGTCGTAGGCTTTTATCTTATTTTCTTTCAACCTTCGTCGCAATGTTCTTTCACTGATCCTGTTTTCCCGATCTTAGGTCCACGAGCACACTTTGGACTCTTTCACATGAGTTTTTTTTGAAGAACCGAACAATTTTAGCAACATCTTTTTTCGATGTCACTCTTTTTCTGCCTCTCCCACTTTTATTCTTAACACTTCCACAATCATTAAACTTTGAAACTAGACTATGAATCGGTTTTCGGGTACAACTGTAATTTTTTGCAAGTTCCGGGGCCGAAACACCTCTCTGGAATTCTGCCACAATGGCAGCTCGTTTTTCAAGAGAAATTTCTTTAGATTTTGGCATCCCGTACAATTTGTTTCGCGCAAAAACCTTACCAAACTGATCACAATTACTGAATGAATGAATGAATGTATATCTAGATGGTGTTGGCTCGTCTCAACTTTCGCGACATAAGTGACGTCTTATTCAACCAGTTATCGCCATCTGAAATACAGTGGTTCCACTTTATTTGACAGCAAAAGCCGTGCTCGTTGAGCACACTATAATTCAGCCTCTACTGTAACTTATAGTGTTCGTCTGTTCCTGCAAACTTTTTCTTTCCTGCAAACTTTTTCTTTCCTGCCGTGTAGTACTCATCCTTATCCTCACCATTAGCACCAATTAGTTTGGTTTTACTCTAATTTGTGCGATTCGACCTAACAAAATGTCTTTCGCATCGCTTCACAGCAAATAAACACAAAATGCTTACATAACATGGCCAATTAGTTTTCTTGTGCCCCCAGTAAAAAAACCCAAACATTAGAATCTTCAATTTCTAAAGGCAAATTCACAAAAATGTCACTTGACACTGTCGACCCTTAACAAACAAACAAAAGTCCTTTCGTGCATCATATCATCATTTAATCATTGCCCATGCCTGTGTGTAGAGGACAGAATCTTCCGGGCACGAAAGGAACATTCCCGCAATAACACAGATAAGGACTTCCTAACGTAATAATTTAGAAAATTTAATGGTGGAAGATATATTACTAAGGTTGGAATATTGTCCTGACACAAAAGATTTTCAATGAACTGGAGGTGAAACTCACATTTACTGCCTCTTGTATAATGCATACCTAGTTGTAATTACTTTTTAATATCTCGGCAGGATGATGAATTCATACATACGTACGTCTGGGACGTCCGTAAAGCCAAAATCGCCCATTGTCTACACTAGCAGAAAAAGGTACTAGTGCCGGATGTTTCGGTTTATAAAAATATTACTCAAATTTAGAGTTGAAAGTTTTATTTTTTTCTTTATACGTATAAAAATATACAAATTTATCCTTAAAAAAAAACAGAATAGTCGTGTCCGCTTAATGTACTCATCTAACTGGATAGCATTTTAGAGTCCATGCCACTGATTGCTTCTTTTCGATTTAGCTGCGTTGGTATATTCATTCCTGACTGTAGAATTCATGTTCACACATAATCGTACCTGTCTTTCCCGACTACTATGACGTACACTGTCGGTTTTATTCACATATTTGTATATTTTAATATTCATAGAATTTTAAGCACTGTGTAAACAAAACTATGACGAAATGTACACTTTCATCAAATATGACCTGTTAAATAATGGGAAATTGCTTTTTGCTGTGTCCTTTTCTCGTTTGTATCAACCATGAGAGTGTCGTTCGCCG
This sequence comes from Chloromyia formosa, assembly GCA_964017055.1. Lineage (NCBI taxonomy): Eukaryota > Metazoa > Arthropoda > Insecta > Diptera > Stratiomyidae > Chloromyia > Chloromyia formosa. The sequence continues at coordinate 52,492,467 of OZ024815.1, read as the reverse complement.
AGGTGAATCATTAAATCTTTAACAAATTTTAATAACCACTTTTCGCCTCATTTGAGGATTCCGTTTGAAGAGCACATACCAATAACAATGTCCACTATGAGATTTTCGGAGCGAGTCGTAATATAGTATAAATGGCTGAAGTTTGCTATTTTGATAGCGATTTGATTAAATGAGGATGTTTTTTCCGTCCCCTTTACCTAAATGCGTCTACAACTTTGTCGTGAAATCTCAGAAAGTCTTGAACGGAAATGGAACCCCCCCGCCCCCACCCCCATTGCGATTCTCTACCAAAGAATTTTTAAAAAGAATACAATTTTCATCCTCTGGAAGTTGATACTTCTCGCTAAAATTTTTCATTGGCAATGAACAATTCTTAACGAAATTTTGATCATTTGAACATGGGGAAGAAAAAAATTTTGCCAATACCAAACGATCCAAATGTGCTTCTAATTTGGATTTCTGCCCTTTTTCAATTTCTTTCGAGTGCCACTGTGACCTAACAGTTACGGTGCGAATGCATTTTCACATACTCCATTAACAGTGCCGTGGCTAGCAGCATCAGTTTGGGAATTTGAATTTTTTAAACGATAATGGATATTCGAAGGTTTTTCTGCAACAAACCGCGCCTAGATACACGCAACAATAACACGATATATAAGCGATAATTATCGCTTCGTTTGTTTGAGTTTCGTATCGCGTATTGCGTGTGTGACGCATCGTGCGTCGCCGCATTCTGATGTGGGGGACATATTCATTGAAGACAGAGGCTAAACTTAATTATAACATACCATAAGTAAACATTGAGTTTGTCGCTGCTTACTGCGACAGCATAAATTAGCTAAAACAGAAAAAGATTATGTTTCAGACAAAATAAAATCAAAATCGCCATTTCCAATTTCACAACTCCATGAAATTCACAATCTTATAAAGGGAAATTCGTTGATCGTGTGGATTTAAAGTTGAGCTTAGGTTCCATCCCGAGTAAATTTACACGAGATTAATCACTTGGGCAGCGACATTAACCCGTATAAGTGTGTGTTGTTGTAACGCGTGTTATAAGCCTACCCTACACCGGATAGATTCGCAAAAAACTCACCAATAGAAAAGTTTAAACAGGCTGGTTTGGGACTTAGGTTTAATGAGGTGATTTGGGTGGTATCACAGCGGACCCAATAGTTGTCGATGCGTGCTGTGAGGTATTATGTGCGCCCCTTTACCTAGCCTAAACTAATCCAACATTAAATCACTATTTGCATTGGATCTTTATTCAGATGGTAGGTTATCCAAGGTATTAAAATTAAATTCTTTCTACAAAATTACACAAAATTTGGAATTTGCCTTCATTAAATAAAAACATAAGATCTGTTTTCATCTTGCTAACTAATCTTTAGTGCTTAACACCCAATTTATGTTAAAATGAAAGTCGGAATAAGTCACATTGGAATATTCTCAAGGAAGCACAATACCGACTTTTGGACATAGCAAGGAGTAACCACACCGGAACTCTGAAACTTTCGTCGTCGTTTTTCAATTCATTTATTCCGGTTGACCTGTCTCCGCCTTCTGTTCACTGTGAAAAATACTTTGGAACTGTTGGCCTGGTCGACGACATCCGGAAAACTTTTGCTCTTGCTTCTTGCAGTGTTTTGTTAACATTGCATGGATGCCTGAAGGTCATTTTGTAGGATTGACCAAATTGGACAGTAAAATTAAGAATAAGTAGGGAATTGAGGGTGCTCACCTCCGATTTCCTTGAAATTTTAGTATGTTGTTCTCCTGATAATTCTGAACAAGAATGCATATATGCATGTTGGGCACGGAAAGCATAACTTTACATAGTTTTTGGCCCGTCACATATATTCATATGAAGGACGGTAATGTAGTTCGACGCATGCTGTTAGTTTGTGCGTTAGTCCGGGAATTTCCCCTGGTCCGATCTTAACCGAATTAGGTACGTAGGTTCTTGTTGTGATCCTGATCACGTCCCGGTGGCAGCAATTTTGGTCATCCACTGGACTAGCGGGAATATCCTGTTGTGTTCAAAGCGGAGTTACTCGCCTAACGAACATCAACTATGCCTTGGATGAGGACTGACTCAACGGTAACAACTTCAGGCTATCGTTCAATAGCAAAGATAAATTTCTGGAGTGTGCGTACTCTCTTTTACACTGGATCAGAATGTCCCCATAATGCAGGATTTCTTTAATAAGAGAGTGAGTTTCGGCGGTATTAATTAAATATCCTAGCAGTTAGTGAGATATGATGGTGGAACAGCGCATAAAGTCATACTCCGCTTAAGCTACGGGTAGTGGTCGTGAGTCACGTCTAGGGCTAGGTTTAACCAGAGCTGCACAAAGCTGTCGCTTATCCTGGGATCGGGTCTCGAAATTATGACCGCCAGGCTCCAGACCAAAATGGGAAACATCACAATAATGCGATCTGACGCCCCCTACTGAACCTGCCAATGTTGTGGCGAACGACTCCTTCTACGAACAGCTTAATGCCGTCCGAAGCAGAACACTTAAAGGTGATATTGTAATAGTTATGGAAGATCTGAATGCGAATATGGGTGCTGATAACAATGGTGTTGGGCTTGTGACGGGAAAACACGGTCTTGGTGACCGAAATGACAACGGTGAAATATTTGTAGATTTCTACAACTTCCACCGTCTCTTCATTTGTGGTACCATGGTTGAGAATAAGGACCACCACAAAATCAGTTGCTCCTCTGGTGGTCAGCACAGAACACAAAACGTATCGAACACTTTGTTATTAGTGACACATTCAACAGTTGCCTTCTGGATGTGCGAAATACGATGGGCGCTGATATTGGAATGGGGGAAGATCAATTTCTTATGATCGCTAATATTCGACTGCGAATAGCTGCCGTTCGCGCAGAAAATTCAACACCGCCTGACTCAAAAAAAAAAACCCAGCTGTCCTACAACAGTATAACTAACATCTTGCGCAGAAAGCAGCTGAGATAAGTAGTCATCCAGGTAGTGATTTGGACGAACACTGGAATGTCATCGAAAAAGCGTACATTGACCACACAAATGTCATCCATGGCAATAACCCGGTTGGCCGGTATAAGCTTTGACTGCCGGGCGCATCATGGCAGCGGATTGTTGAAAGGAAGCAGCTGAAGGCACGATTAGTTACAGCGACAGACAACAATCGGCATGGAGTTCCTTTACTTTGTTTCCTTTGTTAGGGGGACTGGTAGCGCAGTGTGTTGAGCCATCAGTCTCATGTTTGACTACCGGCGTTTCGGGTTCGAATCCCGTCCACGATGACGTTCGTGGCCCTGGAGTGCAGTAGGTGCATGCTGGCAACTGCATTCTCCGAAACCAATCTATGCCAACGAAACGTCAACTGGGCCACATGGAACAGTTGACGCGCTGTACCCCGCAAGGGGTTAGGGCAATTGAGTAAACTCTCCATTGGCGAGTGGTCGTAACTCGTATCAACATCTGGTGAAAAACAGTGTTGAAAAGCTATTTAGGCAGAGGAAGAAGAGATGATGCGTCGGAAGAGCATTTCACCACGGTTTTGAGCCATTTAACTTCTGGCGAAGTTTCTCCTCATGTAGACATTTTAGCTGGTCATCAAATGCGTGTATACGGTTAACTACCCTGACTAAAGAAAAACAAAAATAGTCCTTGCAATTATTGCACTGAAACGAGCTTAGACGGCGTTCCTACCGACCTTCCGAGGTGGCACACAAAGACCTTTCCTCTGAGTGGAAGAAATGCTTGATAGTCAAACTTCCACAAAAGGGCAGCCTTACAGGTTGCATCCTGTTGTTGCGAAAATAAAAGCTAAAATTATCCTGGAAAGACTAAAAGAGCTTTTTGAAAGAAAACTGATGAAGAGTAGGCTGGTTTTCAGTCCGGATTCTCCTGTGTTGTTGACATTAGCACTCTGTGAATCATCATCGATCAGTGCGTTGGGTACGATTCTGAGCTTCGCTTGCTTTTCATTGATTTGACTTCGACAGTGTTAACCGGGATCTATATGGGCAGCTTTCCGCAGGAGAGGCATCCCTGAGAAAATTGTGGTTATTTTTATGACAACCTACGATGTCGCCTTCTGCATTCTCTCAACGATCCTATTCCTCATATGAATGACGGTGTGTTGCATGTTGCAGCCCTATGTGGACCACAGAGAGGAATGCAGTTTACCTTAACCTTTTATCGGCAACATCTCTACCCTCCCACAAAATCATCGATCTAAACGCAATGACTTTAGATCTCGAGATGAAGGCGAGCACGGTAGGGCTAAAGATTAACACCAACAAGTCCAAGGTTCTCGTCTTTCTTTTTTCGCGCCGTTGTGAAAAAGAAGAAATCCAATTTTTCCGAACGGTATGAATGGACAGTTTGTGGACAATGTGGATGAATTCCCCTACCTAGGAAGCATTGTTTCCGTAAATGGTGGCATTCGACATCGCTCGTCGTATCAAGCTGTTGCGCTCGGTGGCCGTGGTCGTTCGTGCTACGATTCTAATCTAGTGCTCGGAGTTCAAATCTCGGCGCGATCAAAAACGGCCTGTGAGTGCTAATAGAACTCTCACAGTGCTTCGAGCTTGTCAGTATAAAGACAGCACGGATAGGAGGTACATGCTAGCAACTGCACTGCACTGCTTAGACTAGCAGCGATTGCCACGATGGAGGCCTTTAAAACAACTCCGTCAGTCGGCTTGGACACGCTGCTAAACTTGCTCCCGCTTGACATACGAGTATTTGGCGACCAAATGGCCGGGAACACGGCCCTGCGTTTTCGCGAAACATGTCAATGGCGTGCATCGAGTACTGGCCACTCGGCTATTCCGAGAAAACCTAGATCTCCCTCTAGAGACTGATTACACGTATCGAGGTCAGCCTGATTCCGTCGAGAAGCCTATGGGCTGGCAATGTACCCTTTACTCCCAACTCCATCCATGGCTCTAAGACCGATGACGGAGTTGGGACTTGTATATACTCGGAGGGACTAGGAATCAATTTATCCTACCATGTTCCCGACTTTTGTAGTGTCCTTCAGGCTGAGGTTTCGGCGATCTCGGAAGCTCTGACCTGGCTGAGGTGTCATGTCGTGACTGCAAGAGACTTACTACTACCACTACTATACGGACAGTCAGGCTGCGATTGGCTCGCTTGACTCTGTTCTCACTACATAAACTATTCAGAAGTGACGTTCGAGCCTTATAGAGATGGGTTACTTCTTCAACATTACCCTCTGCTGGATATCGAGTCACAGTGGCTTTGCGGGCAATTGCAGGGTGGATGATCTTGCTCATGAGGGGTGAACTGGTGTCGTCGATTGAAACCGCATTGACATTAGAATGCCAATTGCATCATGCAAAGTGGCAATTAAGTCCGTGGCAGCGGATAGGGCTAATACTAGATGGCTCAACAGCAGTACATGCCAAACGACGAGAATGATTTGGCAGCAATTCGATTCTAGCCGCTCCGTCCCTTTGCTGTCATTGACTAGAAATCACATTGGCAGGGTGGTTGGGACTATGACCGGGCACTGCCTTATCGGTGCGCTCGCATGGAGGCTCCGTCTTCCTCATAATGACCACTGCAGGAGTTGTGAGGATTTAGATGGAAAAGAGAGTGTTTTGAACCTTCTATGTCGTTGTCCAGCACTGGCCATCAGGAAGAAGAAATTCCTGGGCTTCTGGTTTTACTGTGACTTGGAGGACCTCAAGGATATAAGCGTGATACAGCTCAATCGCTACTTTGCCAGCACAGGCTGGTCCGGGACCTAGGTTTCTTTTAGCGAGGTGAAATGTTATTGGCTGTATCACAATAGATTCATGAGGGGTCTAAGTGCGCTGTGTTGTATCATGGCAGCTCCTTAACCTGACCTTGTCGATTTTGTTATATGGTATTCAATTTTATGTTAGAAAATAAACATTATATAGACAACATACCAAAATTCTTCAGTGTTTTTTTTCTGGTTCTTTCCCAAGACCGCCTATAGGCGGTCTTCAGAATTTAGGTCATAAAAGCCGTTCTGACCATTCACATTTTTTTATGAATTATTTCATCATTTTTGACTAAATGATTATAAAAAAAAAAAATTTGAAAACAAAAGCTTAAAGCTCTCCACAAACCAGCGCGGTACGGTACAGCGGCACTCAGCGGTGGCAGCATACCGCGTGCCCATTCAAACCACCGCGTTACGAGCACGGTACCATCGATAGTGCCGGCTGCAGTACATCGCGATCAATAGTGCTGGTTTCGATACAAAAGCTCAGTACCGAAGCTTTGCCGCGGTACACAAAAGTGTATCGTTGCAATACCCCAGCTTCGCCGCGGTATACCGCGTATATAGTGAGATCTTGCATATACCGCCATGTAAATTCGTACCGAAGTACCGCACCACTACCGCGTACCGCGCTGATTTGTGGAGAGTTTAATTCTACACTGTAGTAAAAGACAATAGGTGCGTGTTTTTGAACAACGGGTTAGGGTAAGTTAACTCGTGGAGCAAATAAAAAAAAAACTATTGAGGGCAGCGTTCCAAGCTAACCTTTTAAATGTCATGTCATGCCAGTCAGAATAGTTTAGTTGGCTTTCAAAATTGGCCGTAGCGACAAAAAATTATGAATATGGCCACCTAAACATTAAATAGTAGTGTAAAGAAAATATAAAATGTAGAAATTACGAATGAACAGTCATCGTAACATGACACCAATTGTCAGATTAACGACAGGCATACCTTAAGGCGCATTTTGTGGTACAATTGTACAATCTATCGAGTTCAGGATAGTCACTCCACTGGCCCGAAAAGGTATAAGTTGTTGTTGTAATGCATGGAAATACCCTGACTTGCACCAGATAAATGTTCAAAATAACACACCCAAAACCAATTCAGTGCTACAATACTGGCGATATTTTTTGTCTGAATGGTCCATCCTGCAATTTTGTCGATAATTTGCTATGAGCCCAGCTAACATAAACCAAATGCCAAGAGGAAATTTTAGTTTCAAGTCTGTTTTCTTTAAGGAAACATAAATTGTCAACTGCAAGTGCGGTAACGCTAAAGTTTTAGACTAATTTCAACAGCGCAGAAATAGGCAGAAGCCGAATTCATCATATACCTATAGTATACGTACCTAAGCCGAAAGGCAAGTACTAATTCGGCTGTTGTGTTCGGGCCGTTGTCCTTGGGACAGCAACGAGCATGTCCTGGTTTAACTTTTCACTTGAATTCGATTTCAGGGCAATCGTTTAAGTTAATTGATATTAGAATATTGTTGATGGCTGGAACTTTTCATGGAAAATCAAGACGCTGGTAACAACTTTTGTAACACTACTTTGGGAATATGAGATAACTGGAAAAGCCCATGCAACTCCGTTTATCGACACAGGCGGCGCCGAGTGCACCTATGTTGCTTTAAAAATTGCATGTTTACATTTGGCGCACAACGTGAGGTATATCTAATAAGCCTCTGCTTCAACTTAGTTCAATTTTCGCTTTTAAAATAATTTCCAGCTTAAAATGTCTAAACTAAATGCATCTGACTCTGACTACGATTTTATGTTGCCCAAAAAAATCGAAAAGTGATCAGCAGGGCAATGAGCTGCGATGGCATTTTCAAAAGTCTCTAATTCTATTTAGTAGACTCCAGGTCTGCTTTAATTCCGACAAGCTACTCGTCTATGATTGTTTTCGGAAAGGATAATGACTTTGGGGGTGTTCAACTAAGACCCAAAATACAATCTGGAGGCAAAGAGCCCCGTACGCTGAGCATAATATTTCACTTAACTAAATGAGCTTATCGTACAAAGTTTTAATTGGATTGTAGTCTAGTTGCAAACATTTTGACATTGATATTCAGTCCTTGTGACAGTAACGATACCTCTTCGCCCAAAGAATCCAGACTATGTCTGTTTGTCCTTCGTTTCGTCGACATTGCTGTCTCCATCAACGAGTAGCCATAAAATGGGGAGTCGACGGTTTTCGCTCTTAATTAGGTAAATTCCGGAAGAGTGGCAGACCGCCATAGCTCATGTTTGGAGCTGTAAAATGGATAGATATTTAAGGTATGTGTGTTAGTCATATTATTTTCCATAGTGTATGTCTGACACGAACTGAAATTATGACATGCATATTTCACTGCCGACCACACTGTGAAAATAGAATAGATGCGAAATTTTACCTTCGAAAGAGTTATTTTAGTGATAATTAAATATCTCTATTTGACAAAGATTTTCGCTATGTTGAGTGGAATTAAGTATTCTGTAAGAGAATTGATTTTAATTAATTGTAACAAATATAATTAAATTAAACAGAATCCTGTTGGCAATCGAACATAGCCTTGTCAAAGATTCGAAACTACTACTACTTATAACAAGACCGATTTCGATTTCCGTGAAAAAAAAAAAAACGATCGGTCGTAAAGGTACGTCCGACAGCTGCGTTTACCAAGATCCCGATGCAAACGGCGCTGCATATGCCCATGATGGGCCTCTAAGTGTCTGTTAGTGCTAGCAGGACGCAAAAGTATACTGTATTTAATGTTAAAGGCAAACCGCTTGGTATAGTTGTTGTAAAGACCATATAGGATTTTGCCCGTAGTGATTTTTGATTCGTCCCTTGGGGGTTGATTTTTGATTACCCCCAAAATCATAAAATTGCTTTCCTTGCCCAATCTTGACCATAAGGGAGTCATTTTCGCATAATTTGTGGTCACTGAGCTCGAATTTCAAGTTATTTTCATCGCCCGAGCCGAAATTTTTCATATCTAGAGTCATATAGGCGTTTTTAGAACCAAAATTAGAAAATTAGAAACATTTATTCCACAGCTATATTAGAGTCGATTTTTATGTAACACCTCAAAGGAGGCTCCGGAGGTATAGCAATGCATATATATAAATGATCAGGATCACCTCCTGATTCGATTTAGCCATGTCTGTCTGTCTGTCTGTCCGTCTGTCCGTCTGTCTGTCCGTTCGCACTATAACTTTCGATAGAATGAAGCTAGAGACTTGCAATTTTGGTCAAATGTTGGAAGTATAACCTGGGCATAATCAGGCCAAGAGAACGCCTACCTCTCCTATATATGTAAAATAATTAAATGTATCTATAACTCCCGATTAAATAAACATAAAAAGCTCTAGCTTTGGCAGATTGCTCGCGAGGATAATCTTCTACTTCCCTAAAAAAATAAAATCGATCAGCTGAAAACTAACGGTAATTTTCTTACAAAGAGCCCCGTACTACCCTACTTTTAGGGTTTTTTGTATATAACTCTTGAACCAATTGACGTAGACACCTGATTTTTGGCATGTAACCCTGGAGTAAGAAGATGCTTAAGTTCTAGTAAGTTGGGCATAATGAGATCAAAGGAACGCCTACCTCCCCTACAAATTTCAAAAAATTAAATATTCTTTTAATTACGATAACTTTCGATAAAATTACACTAGCGAGTTGAAAATTTGACAAAATGTTGTTAGTAGGATCTACTTGGTTGGCATTGAAAATGGGTAAGATCCGACCCAAGCAACCCCTACCTCCCCTACAAATGCAACTTCAATAAGCGATAACTTTTGACAGAATTAAGCCAGCGACCTGAAGTTTTGGTCAAATGTTTGAAGTGAGATCAGGTTAGTTGGTATTTAAGATGGGTTAGATCAAACCTCCCCTACAAGTGAAACTTCAAATAAGCGATAACTTTTGATAGAGTGAAGCTAGAGGCTTGAAATTTTGTTTAAATGTTTGAAGCATGATCTTATTTGTTGGTGGCAATAATGAGCAAGATCCGACCCAAGGAACCCCTACCTCCTCTGCAAGTGTGACTTCAAATAAGCGATTACTTCCGATAGAGTGAAGCTAGAGGCTTGAAATTTTGTTTAAATCTTTGAAGCATGATCTTATTTGTTGGTGGCAATAATGCGCAATATCCGACCCAAGGAACCCCCACCTCCTCTACAAGTGAGACTTCAAATAAGCAATAACTTTCGATAGAATGAAGCTAGCGACTTGAAAAATTCGAAAAATATTTGTAGAATGGGTTAGTTAATTGATTTTGATAATGGTGAAGATCCTACTGAATGATTGCCAACCTCCCCTATAAACTGGCCGTATAGGAAACTCACTTTTAATGCATATGGTCGTTACCAATTGGTACTTTTGGTATCACCACTAGGTCTGTACAAGTCTAGGGTAAATACGCTTCGGACTCCGGGCTCTGGTTTTTAATTGACTTTGGTCTCGTTTCTTGCTAATTCGGTATCGCTGAGCACGAATCTAATGACAAATGAATTTTAACAGACTCAGGGAACATTTAAGTTCACATGATAAGCTAATTAAAACAATTGTATTTTATTTAAAAAGTACAAATACAAATGTCACTCCAGGTCTCCATCTACATTTTCTTCCATTTCTTCTTGTTCTTCAAGAAGGATTTCACTGTAAAAAGGAACACTTCAAAAGCTTAAGGCTTTTTTTGTCAGAAGAAGAAGAAAATTCTTAAAACTTACATTGGTTTGTGCAAGAACCTTTGCAAATCTTGCAAGTAGGTGTGCATGGAAGGTGGAGACGACGGCACTTGCACCACTGAGTCCTGTAATTTGTGCTGCAGCCGTACCTATCCAGGGCTCTGCACTTTGCCTAAATAGTCGTCTCCGTTCGGTCACCGCTCTACGATACTACATCTTGAACTTGGAGCTCAAATTTCGGCCGGATGAAAAAAAACTTCCTGTGGGTATTGATAGATAGATAGATAGAAGATTCGAGCTACTTTCCCAGCAGGAAAGCACCGCGACCATAAAGACCTATTTTGCCGTAGCTCATTCATCCAAAAGACCGTCCACCTTTCTAATAAAGGGCAGTAAGTCTTTAGCAGGAATCAACCTGAATTCTGCAGTGCTGATAGTAGCCTGCCCGAGGAGTGACATCCTAAAACGCGCGATGGCGGGACATTCGCACAAGATGTGCTTGGTCGTTTCCACGTCCTCCAGACAAAGACGACATTCAGTCTCGCTTGACAGACCCATCTTGTTCACGTGATATCTGAACAGGTGATGGCCAGATAAGTACCCCACCAGGAGTCTTAGGTGGGTTCTACTCATTTGAGTAGTACCCTTGTGACTGAAGGGCAATATCAGCTCCTTTGATTGACGAAGCCCTGGAAGGTTATTCCAGTACTGTTGACGCAATCGTGCAAACCAATCTGTGATCCGCAGTTTGGCCGAGGCCAGTCCAAAGCCACAGTAAGGCTCAGGTCCATGAAAACGACTGGATGATCCTTGTCTAGCAAGTTCATCTGCAGCCTCGTTCCCCTCAATGTCCTGGTGGCCTGGCACCCAACACTAGAAGACTCGGTTTTTGGTTGCCAACAGTTGAAGAAGATCGTAACACTCCTTCACCAGTTTTGAAGAGACCTTATGTGAGGAGAGCGCTTTTATAGCTGCTTGGCTGTCTGAGTAGATAGCAATGTGAGCGCCGCGAAGTCCAGTTTCCAAGATTATCCTGGCGCAGACCTCAGTGGCGTGGATCTCAGCTTGAAAAACGCTGGGCGAGACTCCCATTGCGATCGAAATTCTGGTGTTTGGTCCAAAGACACTTGCACTAACACCCTGTTCTCTTTTAGACCCATCGGTGAACCACTTGATACATCTAGGGTCTGGACAGGGTGTGCCATTTACCCATTCAGAGCGGTCTCCGACGAGGGCTGAAAATTTTCTGCCGAAGCAAACCTCTGTGATTATGTAATCTGATCTCAAGCAGATCTGCACGTCAGGAATTTGATTCAGAACGCTCATGTGACCGCTTTCTTCACTACGCACGTTGGAAGTTAAAGGAAGTCTAAGAGCATTTAGAGCTGCTGATTCTTGGATGAATGTATGCAACGGGGTAAGTCCAATAATCGCCTTCAGGGCTGGCGTAGGACAAATGCGCATAGCTCCTGTGATGCCAAGGCCGGCAAGGCGTTGAAGCTTATTGCACTTCAGAAAGACAGAAGATTGCTGAGTTTTCGGCCACCACACAAGCGCTGCGTAGGTCACCATAGGCCGCACCAACATGGTGTATAACCACTCAATTATCTTTGGGGTGAGCCCCCATGTCCGTCCAAAGAAACTTCTGCAGGCCCACACTGTGCGTGTGGCTTTGCCAAGTACATTATCTATGTGAGTATTCTAGGTGAGTTTCGCGTCTAGAGTTACCCCGAGACATTTAACTTCAGTGGAATAATCTAAGGTCGTGTCGTGTCGAAATTGGATCCAATGTTATATTTCGTTTTCGTGTGAACGGCACAACGACAGTTTTCTATGGGTTTACATGTAAGCCCACAGCCACACACCAGTGTAGAACTATGTCAAGGGCCGACCTCATCACCTCAGTGATGGTGGATTCGAATTTGCCCCTGACTATGATAATTAAATCATTCGCGTATCCGATAGTAAGATAACCGCGCTCATTAAGCATGGAAATCAGCTCGTCTACGACAAGGGACCACAAAAGGGGTGACAGAACGCCACCTTGTGGACAACCCTTTGCTGCATTCACGCAAATGGATGAACTGCCTAGAGTTGAGTGAATATCCCGTCCGCGGACCATGGCATCTATCCATGCAATGGTAGCGGGCGGGATGTCCCTGAGTTCCAGTGCTCTGGAAATGCACTCGTAGCCGGTATTATCGAAAGCCCCCTCAATGTCAAGAAACGCGCACAACGCGATTTCCTTTTCACTGAGGGACTTTTCGATTGTACTGACAATGCTATGCAAGGCGGTTACTGTAGACTTACCCTTCGTGTACGCGAATTGCATACTATGTAGGGGGCTCGACAGTTCCATCTTGTTCCTGATATGCAAATCAAGCAACTTTTCCATAGTTTTAAGGAAGAAGGAAGTAAGGCTAATCGGTCTATAGGATTTGGGCATATGTTCCAGCTTATTGCCCGCTTTGGGTATGAAGACCACATTAACTTTCCTCCAAGGTTGTGGTATGTACCCTAGGGTGTAACTTGCCCTAAAAAGCTCGATTAGCGGAGTTATTTATGATCTCCAAGCTGTTTTGTAACAAAGCGGGGAAGATGCCGTCTATTCCGGGAGCTTTAAATGGCTTAAAGGATTCTATCGCCCATTTTACTTTGTCCATGTCAAAGATGACCCCCGATAAACTGCAAGCCCGGCTTACGGGAACCCGCTGGGGCCTCGCAGTTGGGTATTGACAGATCTCAAACAGTGCTCCGAGCTTGTCAATATAAAGACGGCGCGGATACGTGGTGCATGCTAGCAACTGTATTTCCAAAAAGTAGGTATGCTATCGAAACCTCAACAAGGCATAGACATGATAGAGATATTGACGCGCCTATGCCCCTGGAGGGGTCAAGCCAATTAACATGTAGAAAAAAACGCCCCCCCTCTCTTTCTTTTGTAAAAAGCTTGGTATATATTTTAGGTAGATGGATTTAACCCCAGGATTTTCCGAGTCTCGCAGGACCCCTCGCTGCGTCCGTAAAAGCCCTTCCATGCAATGCGTTTGCTCCCCTTTACGCTTTTTTGAAAGAGTTTATATTTTTTTTTTTTTGTAAGAGTGCCAGTCCGACACCAGCCTTGAAGCCTTAGCCTTATTAAAACTTCTCCTACACTCAGTCCGAAGTACGGAAATCCTAGTGTTCCACGAAGCTGTTTTTTTCTTTCCTACGTGTGAGGTTACCCGAGACGATGAGGACACCACCGCTTTCATAGCATCTGCCAGCGTATGTCCCATATCTTCCAGCTTCTGTTCGTTGCAGGACTGACTTGGTAGTTAAGGTAGCCCCACATAAGGAGCATCTTAATTGCAGTCTATTCGTGCGGTGTATGCACAATAGTCTTTATACCAAAAATAACATTCATGATTTTGTATATTCACTAACGCATATTTCCCTCCAATAGGGAATGCGTCCGCATTTCCAATAGCAGCATACCTCTGGAGGACCGAAAGTAGAGTAATTGTACACATGTTACTAGCTCTCCATGTAACAAACAAAATCGGGCTCCGTCTCGACTAGATTTCTAGATCCGCCACTGACTCTTGTTACGAGAGTTTAACTCTTATTACAAAATAAAATAACTCCCAGAAAGGGCGCCATTTAATTCTCATAAAATTCACATAAAACTTTTATAGTATTCTACGAGAGTTAAATTACAAAAGTATAACTGTTGTACTGGCTTTTATAAGACTCTGGAAGAGTCTTATAAGAGGCAAATCTTTAGTTGGGTTGCCATACAGTCAGGCTGCATTTCGATCTTTCGAATTTGCTCTCCCAACAACGCGAAAGTTTGCGTACTGTCGATCATTTTTTATGAGATAAGGCGTTACTTTTAAATTACCTTATACTTGATCCTAGGCTGGTGGCAATTGTGAGGCTGATAAGTTTTCTCGGGTTGAGACGACTAGAGCAATTAACGATAGTCTATGTGGTATCAGAGTGACTTTTTCACCTTGCAAGCTAATCATCAATGCGGGAAATAAAGCCCGAGCTAAATGTCTTGGCGACCATACGTGTCAGACTATGAAGATGATATGGTCCATAGGGTCCGCTATGTTGGCTCTGCCGCAATACGAGGGTTGTCTTTTAAGTTTTGCATATAGGGCTGAATTAAAACAGTATATAATTTTTAAAGACTTTATTGTTTTTCGAAGTATTTTCCACGAAGATGAATGCACTTTTGCATGCGCTCGAACCAACTCTGGAAGCAGTTATTCCACTCATTTGTTGGTACAGTCAAAATTCCGTTATTGAAGGTGTCAACGGCTCCTTCTGGTGACTAAACTCTTTCACCACACAGTCTGTTCTTAATTTTCGGAAAGGTAAGGAAATCGTTGGGGCTTAGGTCGGGACTGCACGGAGGATGGCCTAACAATTCAACGTTTTATTGCTTTTAAAATGCAATTGTCTTGCGAGCTGTGTGCGAACTTGCATTGTCTTGGTGGAGGACGATTCGTCGTTCGGGGCTAGTTTTTCGAAGCTCAGTGATGACTTCTTGCAAACTAATGGTCGGATACCAATCGGCAGTTACTGTTCTTTGATCTTACTGAGGAATTGTTGCTACATGACCTGCTTGTCGCAGCCATCTTTTGGAGACACTTCGAGTACGGATTACCTTTGTCGGCTTTTCTTCATTTCTTAACACCCAAACAGAAGTTTATTTTTGGGTTTATAAGAGTAAATTCACGATTCATCACCACTGATGATGCTGTAGACGTTGTTAGAGTTTTCTCTGTTGAAGCGGTCTAGAGTTTTCTGACACCAATTGACGCGAGCTGTTTCAGTATCCAACGGAAAACTATTTCTTTACACACAATTCTTTATGTAAAATTTGTTGGACTGGGGTTTTTGGAATCCCCAATGATGCCTCAATCTCGCGCGATATATCACATGCCGATCTTTCGTAATGAGCTTGCGCACAGTGTCGACGTTTTCTTGGGTGACTGCGGTTTTTGGTGCACCTGCTCTTGAATCGTCGCTAAGTGGATGTTCACACTGCGTGCGATGCCGAGCCGAGCCGGGTCGAGCGATGCAATGCGATTGCAAGCTTTTAAAGCAAGAAAATGAAAAGTCTTCAATTTTAAATGGAACCACGCTTTGAGTGTACACACTGCGCGCGATGCAATTATGAGCCGAGCGATGGCCCGATGTTTTCACAAACTTCTTTGCTTTTTCGTGCGAGTACCGGCTGCTGATTTTTGGCGATGGAATTTAATGGGCTTTGCGATGGAGTTTATGGGCCTTGCGATGCTTTGCGATGTGAAGCTTTTTGAAGCCAGTATGGTGCAAGTACGAGCTGTAAAGTAGTATTTGATGTAAGATCACACTGAAAAAAATGCATGTATGTCTGCTTTTATACCCTAGACTTTTAGGCGCGGCGGTGTGGCAGTGTATACATGGAAATTATGAGGGTCATCTTCTGATTCGATTCAGCCATATCTGTCTGTCTGTCTGTCCGTTTGCACGATAACTTTCGATAGAATGAAGTTAGAAACTTGAAATTTTGGTCAAATGTTTGTAGCATGATCTTGTTGGTTGGTATTGAAAATGGGTAAGATCCGACCGAAGGAACCCCTACAGATAAATACAGGTAAATTTGTATGTATTGATTATCTTGTGTATCTATACTGTGTAGTTTATACTATGTTTATACAATTTGTCAACACATACAAATCTCCTGGCAGAGGCGAAAGTTCTATGGAGTGATAACTCTTGTGGAATATATACTATTTGGCCTGGCTGATCAGAATTTTCGTTCGTACGAGGAAGTCGAAAAATGGATCCAATCATGGATCGCGTCGAAAGACGCCTCCTTTTTCCGAGATGAAATCCGAAAATTGCCGGAGAGATAGGCGAAAGTTGTCGCTAGCGATGGACTGTACTTTGAATAATGCATCTGTAAGTACTTTTCGACAATTAAGCTTTTATATCCAGGAAAAAACGGCGGAAGCAAAGTTGTACACCCAATATATACTAGCTGCATAACCGCTATCGCTTCGCTCACATCTTGACACTAACCTCGATTATTTTTATACCCTTCACGGATGTGATAGGGTATATTAACTTTGTCATGAAGTTTGCAACGCACAGAAGGAAGCATCTCCGACCATATAAACTATATATATTCTTGGTCAGTATGATGAGACGAGTCGATTAAGCTTTGTCCGTCTGTCCTTCTGTCCGTCTGTCTGTCTGTTTCTATGCAAACTAGTCCCTCAGTTTTAAAGCTATCGAGCTGAAATTTTGTACAACGCCTTCTTTCTATTGCACACTGTATATATGTCGGAACCAACGGAATCGGATCACTACGTCATATAGCCGCCATAGGAACAACCAGTTCAAAAATTCGTCTTTATGAGAAAAACTTTTTTAGTTCTAAAGATATTTTTTTCAAATTTCACACTAATCAATAATATTTTTAATCAAATCATATTCCCGAATTCGGTTGAAATTGGACTACCCTATCGTATAGCCGTCATTGGAATGGCAGTTCCAAAAGCAAGTTTTTGTTAGAACAACTTTTTTATTTCTGAAGATATCTTTACCAAATATCATATTATTAAATCACATTGACTGTCAAACCACGTTCCTAAATTTGGTTGAATACGGCCCACTATTTCATATACCTCTCATGGGAACAGTGAAATTGGAACAAGTTTTACTACTAATTTCAAAGTGGCAAATGCACCATAAGTCACAACGAAGGTATGATACCCTTCACGCTTCGGCAAGCTAGCCAAAGGCTAGCTTGTTTTCATACATAATCAATTTGTTTCCCGATTACACAGCAGCCATGACGATAAGGCTTGACTTAAGCTAACCTAAAAGTTCACTGCAATAAAGCTCCCTTATAAACAATGTTAGCAATACAACCACCAGGAATGTGAGCAAAGAGATCGCTGGAGCTGTTAACACGAGAGAGAGCCACATAGAGCTGACCGTGCGAAAAGCAGCTGGCACTTTGGTACATACCAGCGACGAGCAGCGTCTGGCCGTGAGCTTTGTTTATTGTCATCGCATAACACACGCGACTGGAAACTGCAAAATTATTATTATTATTTGGAACTTTGTCTCAGGTTTATCGTTTTGATTCGGAAATGGTACCCATCTTCTCCTTGCCAGGAAATCAGCGGATATTAAAGTGCATCGCATGATCGATGCGTTTCAGACACATGCTGCCATTGGTCGTTGCTACAGTGGAGAACAATGTCGCGCTACTGCACGTTTTCAAGCAACTTCATCGATTGTCGGCGCAGTGAATCATCTGGAGTGTACCCCCCCTTGTCTTATCAGCACAATTAATAATCTAATAACTTTCGGACGTCATGCGATTAAGCGCGGTTTTGAACAAAGCAATCAACCTATTATGCTCATGGAGCATGCTCTATAATTGCTCGACAATTTCTGGTTCGTTCGAGGAATTTTGAATTGCCTATGAAATATTTATATCTGCACAAAGTGATGATCAGCATTTGCAGTGGGGAACAATGAACCGGCTAGTTGGTTAATTTGCCCTTAAGGCCTGTTTTCTCAATGTTAATCGGACTCTTTGTTAACTAACAGGGCCATAAATTAATCAAAACTATAAACAGCCCGATAAGTATTTTCGTTTTCTCATACGTCGATTTTAATTACCAAGCCATAAAGTGTGGAACTTACCTCAGACCACAACTATGGTAAAATCAGCTGATTTTCTTGGCGGAATTCTACCGTCCACAAATCTATTTTGTATTAATACCGGCTCTCAGCATATTCATTTGCAGATGAGTTTGTCGCAAATTCTTTTCTGTCGAATGAATTTCCAGGGACTCTGTTCTTTATGGCCACTTTCATTGTTTTTTGAATTTGCAAAAGTGAACAGTTCTAGCTGTCAAAATATGTATCAGCATTCGGTATCAGGTGTGAGGTTTTTTTTTAGGATAAATTTTCAACCGGAAACCAGTATCTGGGTTTTGTTTTGGATAAGAGATTAATCGAAGGCTAGGGGACGCTTAGCGTTCATCCGATTAGTAACGCTAAACAGATATTGAGAAAATCCATTTGTGCTAAATGGCAGTTTATTCTTAAGATAAATTTTAATAGGACATTGAGCAACTGGCCCTTAATCTGAAAATGATTGATGAAATCAACCCAAGTTAACAGTGATTGTTCGATTTGTGTGTAAAGTGTAAGAAGTTACCTTGAACGTTATGCCGGGTTTCCACCAAAGAGACAGTTTTTCTGAACAAAAACACCAATGTTTTGTAAAAACAGAACACTTTTGAAAATATTTGTGTCTCTAAAAACTGTTTTAGGAAACAAAACACGTTCCCATCGCGAATGGGAAAATGTTCTTGTTTTCTAAAACAGATTAAAAGAAAACACATTTGTTCTTGTTTTTTGTCTGGTTGGTTGAAACACGCGCTTTGGTTTTCTGCGACAGCATCCAGTCAGTTGCCATTTTAAAGGTTCAAGTTATAAAGTTATATAACTTTTAGTTTTTTTTTTTAATTGAGAATTGACTCAATATCTCCGTTTTTTCTGTTTTAGATGTCATTTATTGAAAAAAAGCCACAGCTTATAATGAAATTCTCGTCGTGTGACATTTTTTGGGACACATGTTGAACAAGATAAATAGAACTAGATACAAAACCAGTCCGCTTAATTGGAACAGTCTGTTTACATAAAACAGAACTTGTTTCTGTTTTTGTTTTTGAAAACAAAACTTGTTTCTGTTTTTGTTTTTGAAAACAAAACTGTTTTTTAAAACTGTCTCTTTGTTGGAAACCCGGCATTAGCGACCAATTGTCCTACGTTTCGTTTCGTTAGCAGCATCGCCCGCGAGTGATGAGAATGGGATCAAGCGAGAAACATCAAAGAAAACAATTGGAAACCACCGTGAAACTAATCGACTGCAATTGACTTCCGGTGAGTGCTGCGATAAAAACAGCAATGAAATGAGATTCACTGGCAGATTACAATTTGAAATTTTCACTTTTTGAACAAATCAAATATTAAATAAATCTGAGCTGTCAAACTTTTCCGATTTTTCTGTCTTGCTAAGCATTCTGTGTTCGATAATACGTTCGATGAGCGATTCCCATACAGAAATCCCACTTTCGGGGTTTTCACGATTTTTAAACTTTCCTCTGGATTTTTAAAAAATTTTCTTTTCTATAAACCTCACGCAGATAATTTCCAACACACTTGCAAAAGGAATCACTCAAATCCGAGACGCGGTTCTCGAGTTATGGACTTTCGGACAAATAACAACTCATTTTTAAATACTCGTATATCTCTATATATAGAAATGATTAGGTGCGCTATTCTGTACATAGCAGAGCGAAACAGAGAGTAGAGAAGACGAAAACGGGACATGTGTTTGCTGGGAGTGTGTCTTGGTTTACTTTAGCGTTCAAACGTCAAGTCAAATTTCAAGAGGAAACTTAACTCTTTAGTACAGATACATTCGGGCAAATTTCCTTAAGGCAGCAGAATCATTTTCTTTGTTTACTATTACATTTAATTACACAAAATGAACATTTTATTGATAGGAAATGCATTTTATGCGCTTCCCAAACTCTAAACTGCACGAAAACTTCAAGACTTGCACCGCCTGCATTTCAAAACGTGAAAATGTTAAGGAGCAGAATTCTTGTACTAACCTTCTATCCAGAGCAGTTTAGATCAAATTGTTAGTGTAATTGTGTGGTGTTAACCTACTCTGCTCTGCATGGCTGTTGAAAAAAAGCGCGCCTATTATATTAGCCATCACACTAGGAGCCAGATCATTTGGCCTGCTCCAGACCAGGTGATCTGCTCCAGACCCCTTGATCTGAAACTCACATGTACGTATGTGACAGTTTCAGATCACGTTTTTTGCGGCTAGTTTGAACCTAATGTTCATTCAACAGAATGAAAATACATATTTCGAAAGTTTTGCCATTAGTAGATACAAATTACACATATATAGGTATATGTATAATAGTTCTTCCGCAGCGGGATTTATTGAAAAGCACTTAATGTTCGCAAACTTTATTCGGGCGACAGCCATCGATTCAATACAACTTATATGGATCTTCGCATGCCGCCGCCCTTACCGATCGAATGCGATCAACCTCTTGAGAGGATAAATTCCCCAACGGGGACCCAAAAAATGTTCGCCGGTTTCGAACACTGACACGAGATACGTCTCGTGAGGCGCCTCCACCTCGTATCTCGTGTCAGCGTGAGAGGCGCGACCGGGAACGACCAGGCTGATGTTGTTTCGCCTTATATAGGCCGGCCAACATAACATGGGTGGAAATCATATCTCACTTGAAACGTCTAATGCGCTTAAAGATATGATAGTGTTCTGACTAGCCGCCAGTGGCATCAACACACAAACTTTATTCGGGCGACAGCCATCGATTCCATACAACTTATATGAATCTTCGCATGCTGCCGCCCTTACCGATCGAATGCGATCAACCTCTTGAGAGGATAAATTCACCAACGGGGACCCAAAAAATGTTCGCCGGTTTCGAACACTCACACGAGGAAATCTCCAAAATTTTTTTTTTGCTTATCCGGAATGGTGAAATCCCAATTTAAATGAGTTCTAATGAAATTCCCAAAAAATCAAATTCTTGGCTACATCCCTCTTTTGCAGAAATGTCTTGAAACTATTCTAAAACCGCTAATCTGTCTTTTCAAGGCTAGCTACACTCTAGGGTATACCACGTCTTTGGAGGAAAGTTAACGTCGTTTTTATACCCAAGCATCGTAACAAGCCAGAGGGTTTACCTAAATTCTACAGATCGAATAGTTTAACTTTATTCCTCCTTACAATCATAGAGAGGCTGCTCGACATTCATATCAGGCAGGTGATGGAATGTTCGATTCCTCTGCATGAAACACAGTTCACTTATTCCAGGGGCAAGTCTACAGTGACCGCCCTACATAACCTTATAGGGTCTATCGAGAAATCTTTTGATGACAAGGATATCGCATTATGTGCCTTATGTATGCTGGTGCGGCCTGTAGTCACATAATGCTGCGTTGGTATGATGTCCCAAAGTACATAGCAAGCCAGGAAACAGGTCACTGAGAATGTGTGAGTCGGCCTCTTCTCAAACTGACAACCAAATTCCGAATGGCTCCGACAACATTTCGGCACGAATATGGTGGTGTCTCAAATTGAAATTGTTCAAGCATGTACATCTATTGATTGATTTATTATTTATCATAACCAATAGATGACATGCCCAAAACTTCAATTAGATTCGAATATTAAGTTCCAGCACTTCGCAAATTAAATTAAGGACAGAAACAAAAAAATCAATTTGGTGCGAAAAAAAAATTATTCACCGACACAAATCGCCATATTGCTTTTTGTCCGCACTTGCCACACGCGACACAAAATGTAAACAAACCGTTTCAAATGCAAAAACTAAATTCACCGATTTTTCATATTTTTTTTTCGATAGATGACCAACACTTTACTACACAACATACGCTCAGGCCGCAAACGGAACGAGAACCTACATTTTTTTAATAAAATATTCCGCGGGACCCACTAGATTGTCATGGAATAACTAGGGCTATGAGAACATGCCCTGTGCCCGCTTTAGAGGCGCTTACCCCGTTGCACATATTCATTGAAGAAACAGCAGTTCAAAATGCTGTTAGGTTACAGCTATCTTCTGAAGTCTGTATTAGTGACAACGATCACATGAGCATTCTGAATCCAATTCCTGGCTTGCAAATCTGGCTAAGATCAGATTATATGACCATGGAATTATGCTTCGACTGCAAATTCTTAGCCCTCATTCCTGAGCATGGTATGGGAGAATGGCAATCCCTGCCCAGATTCAGGATGTATAATGTTTTACACTGATGGGTCTAAAACTGAACAGGAGTTGGTACTGGCGTCTTTGGGACCTAACACCAGGATTTCAATACTGTGGGTACTTGGCCCAGCGTCTTAGTGGATGTTCACACTGCGTGCGATGCCGAGCCGAGCCGGGTCGAGCGATGCAATGCGATTGCAAGCTTTTAAAGCAAGAAAATGAAAAGTCTTCAATTTTAAATGGAACCACGCTTTGAGTGTACACACTGCGCGCGATGCAATTATGAGCCGAGCGATGGCCCGATGTTTTCACAAACTTCTTTGCTTTTTCGTGCGAGTACCGGCTGCTGATTTTTGGCGATGGAATTTAATGGGCTTTGCGATGGAGTTTATGGGCCTTGCGATGCTTTGCGATGTGAAGCTTTTTGAAGCCAGTATGGTGCAAGTACGAGCTGTAAAGTAGTATTTGATGTAAGATCACACTGAAAAAAATGCATGTATGTCTGCTTTTATACCCTAGACTTTTAGGCGCGGCGGTGTGGCAGTGTATACATGGAAATTATGAGGGTCATCTTCTGATTCGATTCAGCCATATCTGTCTGTCTGTCTGTCCGTTTGCACGATAACTTTCGATAGAATGAAGTTAGAAACTTGAAATTTTGGTCAAATGTTTGTAGCATGATCTTGTTGGTTGGTATTGAAAATGGGTAAGATCCGACCGAAGGAACCCCTACAGATGAAATTTCAAAATGAGCGATAACTTTCGATACAATGATGCTAGCGACTTGCAAAATGCGACAAATATTTATAGTGTGGGTTGGTTAGTTGATTTTGAGAATGGGCATGACCCTATTGAATGAACGGCAACCTTCGCTATAAACGTTAGTTCAAATGTAAATATCCAAAATTCGAATGGATGAACCATGAAACTTTTCATTGGATCCACGCCCACAGCTCAAACTGACCATATGAAAAATTCACTTTTAATGCAATGGCCGTTGCCAGTTGGAAGTTTTGGTATCACAACTGGGTCTGTACAAGTCTAGGGTATATACGCTTCGGACTCCGGTTTTGATTCAGTATGGCTCAAATGAAAGGTTATTACCACCGTAATAAGGTCGCGTTTAGAAGGCGTGGTATCACAAGCGGTTTGAGCAGCGGACACCGCTGCGTATAAAGACATAGAGCAGAAGCGGCGGTTTACATATTTAGTGCCGGTGCACATGGACGTCCACATGGAAAAAAAAATGACACCCGACGCTGCGTCACTTTCATTTTGCATTTTGCCGCCGCGATAGCTATCTGGGATGACGCTGGTTTCTGCTCCTATCTGCGTCATTTCACGCGTCCGCATATCAATTTTTAATAAGCCGGCCCACATACATTCGAACCCGGAACACGGACACGGTCACAATGTTTGATTTGTATGATGTTTCTTAAACCATTCGCTTGAGGATCACTTCTAAGTGCCAATTAATTAATTGTTAATCGTTGATCGTGACTACTACAATTGACAAATAATTTTGAGAAAAAAAATGGTGGGGAGGGAGCTCTCAGCTCGGACGGGGGTTTGTAAGGGGGGTGAAAATGGTGTTAAAAATGCGATATTCCTTATATTTTAGAAGTTATGGCCAAAAAACCGTTTATTTAAAACTAAAAATAACATAAATTGTAAATTCATGTTCGCTATTATGTGGCCCGGCTTATATAATACAGAGTGGCGCTGTGTCCTATCGCATCATGTGAATTGAAATGCAGATAGGTATCAAAGAGGGAGGAGCTTAAGTGACGAGGCGTCCGGTGTCATTTGGACGTCCATGTGTACCGGCTCTTACACTGAATTCAAATGCAATCTCGCCGCTCCACAAACCGCGGCGGTGGCCGCAACGGCGAGTCAAGCGGTTTATACATTCATCGTCCTAAAGCCGATTTTTGCGTTTATACACAGCGGTGCGCCGCTGCTCGATCCGCTTGTGAAACCTCTCGTCTGAGGTCGCGGAAGAGATGATGAAATTCAGCAACACTGGGCCTTTCTTCATTAATGGGATGCACCCAATGGCGACGCCCTTCCATTTTTAGAGCACTGTTTTGAAACAGAAATAAATTTACTGGGTGAAGCACAAACGACATGATGTCGATCAGATTCTATTCCTTGACCTAAATTGGTCTCTACTCTCCATCATTACGTGCAGTGAACATCCCGGATCATCTTTGCATCGCAAGCCATCGCTCGGATCATCTTTGCATCGCAAGCCATCGTTCGGCTCGGCATCGCACGGCGTGCAATGTGAACACCCACCACATCGCATCGCTCGACCCGGCTCAGCTCGGCTCGGCATCGCACGCAGTGTGAACGTCCACTAAGTGGATGTTCACACTGCGTGCGATGCCGAGCCGAGCCGGGTCGAGCGATGCAATGCGATTGCAAGCTTTTAAAGCAAGAAAATGGAAAGTCTTCAATTTTAAATGGAATCACGCTTTGAGTGTACACACTGCGCGCGATGCAATGATGAGCCGAGCGATGGCCCGATGTTTTCACAAACTTCTTTGCTTTTTCGTGCGAGTATTGGCTGCTGATTTTTTGCGATGGAATTTAATGGGCTTTGCGATGGAGTTTATGGGCTTTGCGATGCTTTGCGATGTGAAGCTTTTTGGAGCCAGTATGGTGCAAGTACGAGCTGTAAAGTAATATTTGATGTAAGATCACACTGAAAAAAATGCATGTATGTCTGCTTTTATACCCTAGACTTTTAGGCGCGGCGGTGTGGCAGTGTATACATGGAAATTATGAGGGTCATCTCCTGATTCGATTTAGCCATATCTGTCTGTCTGTCTGTCCGTTTGCACGATAACTTTCGATAGAATGAAGTTAGAAACTTGAAATTTTGGTCAAATGTTTGTAGCATGATCTAGTTGGTTGGTATAGAAAATGGGTAAGATCCAACCGAAGAACCCCTACTTCCCCTACAGATGAAATTTCAAATGAGCGATGACTTTCGATAGAATGAAGCTAGCGACTTGAAATTTGGTTCAAATATTTGGATTTAGATTTAGTTGGTTGGTATTGGAAATGGCCAAGCTCCGTCCCAAGCAACCTCTTCGTCCCCTACAAACGAAACTTCAAATGAGCGATAACTTTCGATACAAATGCTAGCGACTTGCAAAATGCGACAAATATTTATAGTGTAGGTTGTTAGTTGATTTTGAGAATGGGCAAGATCCTATTGAATGAACGGCAACCTTCCCTATAAACGTTAGTTCAAATGTAAATATCCAAAATTCGAATGGATGAACGATGAAACTTTTCATTGGATCCACGCCCACAGCTCAAACTGACCGTATGGGAAATTCACTTTTAATGCATATGGCCGTTGCCAGTTGGAAGTTTTGGTATCACAACTATAGGT
The DNA here is from genome assembly GCA_964017055.1 of Chloromyia formosa. NCBI lineage: Eukaryota > Metazoa > Arthropoda > Insecta > Diptera > Stratiomyidae > Chloromyia > Chloromyia formosa. Next base: position 52,466,752 of record OZ024815.1, on the reverse strand, counting down.
CTGTACAAGTCTAGGGTATATACGCTTTGGACTCCGGTTTTGATTCAGTATGGCTCAAATGAAAGGTTATTATCACCGTAATAAGGTCGCGTTTAGAAGGCGTGGTTTCACAAGCGGTTTGAATTCAAATGCAATCTCGCCGCTCCACAAACCGCGGCGGTGGCCACAACGGCGAGTCGAGCGGTTTATACATTCATCGTCCTAAAGCCGCCGCGGCTGCCGATTTTTGCGTTTACACACAGCGGTGCGCCGCTGCTCAATCCGCTTGTGAAACCTCTCGTCTGAGGTCGCGGAAGAGATGATGAAATTCACCAACACTGGGCCTTTCTTCATTAATGGGATGCACCCAATGGCGACCCCCTTCCATTTTTAGAGCACTGTTTTGAAACAGAAATAAATTTACTGGGTCAAGCATACAAACGACATGATGTCGAACAGATTCTATTCCTTGAACTAAATTGGTCTCTACTCTCCATCATTGCGTGCAGTGAACATCCCGGATCATCTTTGCATCGCAAGCCATCGCTCGGATCATCTTTGCATCGCAAGCCATCGTTCGGCTCGGCATCGCACGGCGTGCAATGTGAACACCCACCACATCGCATCGCTCGACCCGGCTCGGCTCGGCTCGGCATCGCACGCAGTGTGAATATCCACTAAGATTCACCCGTCCACGTTCGAATTCTGCATACCAACGAGAAATAGTCGACTGGTGTGGTGCTTCATTGCCGAAAACAGAAACCAACTCGGCGAGGCATTCTTTTTGAGATAATTGTCTTCGAAAGATGTAAAAAATTAATGCGCGAAAATGTTCTCGGTCAATTCCATTATTCGGATAACTCGAAGACTTTGACGCTTCGCTGTAGCTGTAACACCCTACGTATCGCACTAATACTTTGGATTTATGTTAATTAAGGATGCAGGTTTAATAGGGTCATTTGATTCGTGGCAACCTCGCTGCTCCTGTATGCAAAACTTAAAATACAGCCCTCATATTATCGTCGGACAGAAAGCTCATTGTTGTGGTTGTTAACATTATTACTGGGCACTGTCTCATTGGAGAGAATGCTAGAAAACTTCGCCTACCCAGCAACGATTTCTACAGAAGCTGCAAAAATGCTTCCGAAGAGAAGAATACTTTTCATTTTCTATGGACCGGTCCTGTCTTAGCCACAATGAGGAGGGTCTTTCTGGAGGACTCTTTATATCCTAGACTTATATTATAGGGTATATTGTTTTTGTCACGATGAAAATATGTAACACCTTAAAGGAGGCTCCGGAGGTATAGCAATGTATATATATAAATGATCAGGGTCACCTGCTTCTGACTCGACTTAGCCATGTCTGTCTGTCTGTCCGTTTGCACGATAACTCTTGATAGAATGAGGCCAGTTACTTGAAATTTTGGTCAAATGTTTCAAGTAGGACTGAGTTGGTTGGTATTAAAGATGGGCCAGATCAAATCAAAGGAACCCCTACCTCCCCTACAAATGAAACTTAAATAAGCGATAACTTATGATAAAATGAAGCTAGTGACTTGAAATTTTGGTCAAATGTTTGTAGTAGGATTCAGCTGGCTGATATTGAAAATACGTTAAATCCGATTAACGGAATCCCGACTTCCCCTACAAATCAAACTTCAAATAACCGACAACTTTCGACAGAATGAAGCTAGAGACTCGAAATTTGGTTTAAATGTTTGTAGCATGGTCTAATTGGTTGATGGCAATGATGGGCAAGATCCGATCCAAGGAACCCCTACCTCCCCTACAAATGAAACATCAAATAAGCGATAACTTTCGATCAAATGAAGCTAGTGACTTGAAATTTTGGCCAAATGTTTGTACTGGGATCTAGTTGGTTGTTATCGAAAATGCGTGCAAGATTCGACAAAAGAAACCTTTACCTCGCTTAGAAGTGAGACTTCAAATAATCAATAACTTTCGATAGAATGAAGCTAGCAACTTGAAATTCTATAGCATAATTTAATTTGTTGGTGGCGATGATGGGCACGATCCGATCCACGGAACCCATACCTCTCCTACAAATGAAACTTTAAATAATCGTTGACTTTTGATAGAATGAAGCTTGCGATAAAAATTCGACAAATATTTGTAGTGTGGGTTACTTGATTTTGTGAATGGTCAAGATTTTTCTGAATGAGCGCCAACCTCCCCCATAAACTACCCGAAAAGAAACTCATTTTAATGCATATGGTCGTTGCCAATTGGTACTTTTGGTGTCACCACTAGGTCTGTACAAGTCTAGGGTATATACGCTTGGGACTGGTTTTCCTTGCAATTGAAAGACCCAAGGGACATGAGCCCGTACAGGTTTATTGTCAGTTCTGGCTGGTTTAATAAATGATAACTTCAATAGAATAGGTATATCCTGGTTGGTATCACAATGGGCCCTTTCGTGGCCTATGCGCGCTGTGCCAGTCGCGGCAGCCACTTTTACCTAACCTAACCTAGCATATTGTAAACTGTACTTTTAGTCCTTTTCTGTTCTTTTTAAATTAAAATTGAATATATTTTAACATTGAATGTAGCATATTATACGTTTGACAAAAAGTTACAAACTTCCCGAAATGAATTAAGCTCTTGGAAGATGTGTTTATCGCCTAATTCAAACAAAAACCGCAAAGATAACGCCAAATGCACACAATATTAAATGCCATAAATCACGTCATAATCCTCAAAGTACCGACTTCAAATTCCTTTATTTGAACAGTACCCCATCAAAGGAGGACTTTTCTCCCTTAAGATTTTTATGAACTATTAAAGAGGATTTTGCAATTCCCGCGGCCAGAAGATAAATAAAAGTGGAAGTGATTTCAGCTACTTATACACATTCCTTAAGCTGTCGCTGTCCACCTCATTTTCGTGTCTCTCCATTACTCGCTCTGTACAGTACTCATACTCCACAACGATACTCCCCTTTCGAGGAGTCGAGTACAACAAGATTTCTTTGCGTCTCCGACGGAAGATGGAACTTTAACAAATTCTTCGAAAAGCGAAATGTTCACATTCAATGTTGACGAAATCCCCGCCTTGTGGAGGATATTCCTTGGGGGATGCTATTTTACTTTCAAATAATCAACCTGCTCTCGGCTGAAGGTGGGGATCATAAATCCTTAGACAGGGACTGCATTGCATTGGATTTACATATCCATGGACAATGTAATGCCAAGAGTTTACAGCCAATCTGGTATGTGAACATGCTTATAAAAATATGTTGACGGAATGGAAAGTGCGGTTAGCTTACTATGCTATAACCTTACTCCATAAATCAATGTTGACAAATAAAAAATAACTCACACACATTCCGTATACTTTGCCCATCATCTTTTATAGTATGTATATTCTATGTTCATATCCGTATATAAGCCTGGAGCCAGAGACTAGTACCAGACGATGAAGATGAACGTTTATCATTGGAATGCATTGTAATGTAGGGAATGCTGGGCTTAAAGGATTTAATTTTTGCAGGATTCGGAACGTTCCAACGGCTCTTCCCACAAGTCGGAATCACATCTGAAAGTATCCTTTTATTCATTTGTGTTGCTTAAGGAATGTGATCTGCCGATCCCACAAAATACTCGCAGTATGCATCGTATCGTACCTATTTGTAGTTAAATTGGAGCAAAAAAAAAAAATACTTAGGGCGAACAGACGTCCCCTTTTACGGGAACATACTCTGGTTTTTGCCCTCATGAGATGTCCTTTTTATGTTTTTTTTTCTCATGTAAATTTTTCCAAATATGTGCAACACAATTAAATGTTATTATATTTCAAAGGTGCTAACACTTCATTATCATGAATTTTATGTATGTTGGTAGCCTGTGTATTCCCTGCTGACCTTGGCTTCTGATAGCCGTCGCCTCCAGTCTTCTCAGTCTTGGTATTCTGAAACTGGAGGTCAGCGGTTGAGCGGCCTGTCTCCCTCTGCTGTCTTCGTCTTTGGTCCATCATGTCTTCCACCTCTTATGTGAATGCTTTTCTTATTACTCGATGTTTGTCTTGAACACCCAGTACCCAGGTCCATACCGGCAACGTGCATCATCCGAAATTGGTTTATGCCAATAAAACGTCAGCTTAGCCACATGGAATAGTTGTTGGACTGTGCCCCACTAGGGGTTAGGGCAAGGGAGTACTGCTGTTTTTCGTAGCTTAACAGAGTTCGAGACGTCTGGTTCGTCATTGCTGGTGCGTTCCGCCCGGAGTCCAAAGCGAATATACCCTAGACTTGTACAGACCTAGTGGTGATGCCAAAAGTACCAATTGGAAACGACCATATGCATTAAAAGTGAGTTTCCTATATGGCCAGCTTATAGGGGAGGTTGGCACTCATTCAGGAGAATCTTGACCATTCTCAGAATCAATTAACTAACCCATTCTACAAATATTTGTCGAATTTTTCAAGTCGCTAGCTTAATTCTATCGAAAGTTATTGCTTAAGTCTCAGTTGTAGGGGAGGCAGAGGTTTCGTTTGTCGAACCTTGCGCATTTTTAAAAACAACCAACTAGATCCCATTACAAATATTTTGCCAAAATTTCAAGTCACTTGCTTCACTTTATCGAAAGTTATCGCTTATTTGAAATTCCACTTATAGGGGAGGTAGGAGTTCCTTGGGTCGGATCTTGCCCATCATTGCAACCAACCAATTAGATCACCCTACAAACATTTAAATAACATTTTAAGTGTCTAGCTTCACTCTATCGAAAGTTTTCGCTTATTTGATAGTTGATTTGTATGGGAAGTAGGGGGTTCCGTTGCTCGGATTTTACGTATTTTCAATATTAGCTAACTGGATCCTACTACAAACATTTGGCCAAAATTTCAAGTCCCTAGCTTTATTTTTTCGTAAGTTATCGCTTATTTTAAGTTTCATTTCTAGGGTAGGTAGGGGCTCCTTAGGTCGGATGTTGCTCATTTTCAATACCAGCTAACTAGATCTTACTCCCAACATTTTACCAAATTTTCAACTTGCTAGTATCATTCTATCAAAAGTTATCATAAATAAAGGAATATTTCATTTTTTAAATTTTGTAGAGGAGGTGGGCGCTCCTTTGATCTGATTATGCCCAACCTACTAAAACCCATGCAGCTCCTTACCTCAGGGTTATATGCCAAAAATCAGATGTCGATGTCAATTGGTTCAATAGTTATAGACAAAAAACCTGAAAAGCTGAGTAGTACGGAGCTTTTTGAAAAAAAAAATACCGTTAGTTTTCAACTGGTCAATTTTATTTTTCCAGGAGAATATAAGATTAGCCTTACGAACAATCTATCAAAGCTAGAGCTTTTCATGTTTATTTAATCGTTAGTTATAGATACATTTATGTATTTTACATATGTAGGGAAGGTAGGCGTTCTTTTGGCCTGATCATGCCTATTTTCAATACCAACCAATTTAATCATACTGCTATGATTTCACCAAAATTTCAAAGCTCCAGCTTCATTCTATCGAAAGTTATCGTGTGAACGGACAGACTTTCGAGTTCGACGGACAGACAGAGAGACAGACAGACAGACGGACGGGCAGATGGACGGACAGACAGATAGACATGGCTAAATCGAATCAGCAGGTGATCCTGATCATTTATATTTACACATTGCTATACCTCCGGAGCCTCCTTTAAGGTGCTACAAATTTTCGTCGTGACAAAAACAATATACCCTGTACTATAAGTCTAGGGTATAAAAATGAAATCATTCTTTCAAACAAGCCTTATTTAAAAAAAAAAGAAAACCAGGCCGAAGCTTCCCTTCGGCCCGGAGTCCGAAGCGTATATACCCTTGACTTGTACAGACCTAGCGGTGATACCAAAAGTACCAACTGGCCACGACCATATGCATTAAAAGTGGGTCTCCTATATGGCCAGCTCATAGGGGAGGTTGGCACTCATTCAGTGGGATCTTGATCATTTTCAATCAATCAATTAACTAACTAACCCATTCTACAAATATTTGTCAAATTTTTCAAGTCGCTAGCTTCATTCTATCGAAAGTTATTGCTTATTTGAAGTTTCACTTGTAAGAGAGGTAGGGGTTCCTTGGGTCGGATCTTGCCCATCATTGCCACCAACCAATTAGATCACCCTACAAATATTTAAACAAAATTTCAAGTCTATAGCTTCACTCTATCGAAAGTTATCGCTTATTTGAAGTTTCATTTGTAGGGGAGGTGGGGGTTCCTACTACTTTGCCTTAACCCCTAGCGGGGCATAGCGCGTCAACTACTCCTGCGCGCCATCGTACTCTGTTCTGGGCAATGGGGCGCAACTCCCCAAAAGACTTACCCAGTACCTGACACTCCTTTGCCACAGATCGACGCCATGTGATTCGAGGACCCCCTCTTGGTCGGCCTTGGTTGGAAATGGGGTTCCATTTCATGGCATGCATAGCAATGCAGTTATCACTCTTCCGCAATGTGTGACCTATCCACTGCCATTTTCGCATGCGTATCAATTCGTCGATTGGCATCTGAGCCGTACGCCGACTTAGCTCTTCGTTTGATATTGTTTCGGGCCAGAAAATTCTTAAAATTCGACGAAGACATGAGTTGACGAAAACTTGCAGCTTTCTGGTAACTCCTACGGAAACTTTCCATGTACTGCTCCCATACAAAAGCACTGATAGTACCAGGGAGCGAAACAGGCCCAGCTTGGTCTTGATGCTGAGATAACTGCTCTGCCAGATTTTGGACAGCATGCCGTATGCGCGTTTAGCCTGGTTGATACGACGAGCGATGTCCTGCTCCGTACCACCATTTTCGGCAACAATGCTACCCAGGTAGACGAAGTTGTCCACCTTCTCCACAGGCTGCCCATTAATATTGATGGCAATAGGTGTCGGATTTCTTTTTCGCAATGGCGGGCTAAGAACCTTGGTCTTGTTGGTATTAATCTTTAGCCCAACCTTGCTTGCCTCCCTCTCGAGATCTAACGCCATTGCGGACAGATCCATGATTTTGTGGGAGAGTAGGCATATGTCGTCAGCGTAGTCAGGATGTTGTAGATAAGATGTCAAAGTCCATTGAATTCCTCTGTCGAGTCCGGATAGGGCTGCATGCAACACATCGCCGATCACAATGAGGAATAGGATCGGTGAGAGGATGCACCCCTGCCGAACTCCACTGCGAATCTCAAAGTCCCCCGACACCTTACCTTTATGCAGAACGCGACATTTCGCGCCGTCATAGGTTGCCTTAATAATAGCCACAAGCTTCTCAGGGATGCCTCTCCTGCGCAAGGCCGCCCATATAGAATCCCGGTTCACACTATCGAAAGCCTTTTCGAAATCGATGAAAAGCAAGTGAAGCGGAGAATCGTATTCAGCGCATTGCTCGATGATGATTCGCAAGGTGTTAATGTGATCGACACAGGAGAATCCGGATCGAAAGCCAGCCTGCTCTTCATCAATTGTGCTTTCTAAGTGGGCCTTTAGTCTTTCCAGGACGATTTTAGCTATTATCTTGGCAACGGCAGGAAGCACACAAATGCCTCTCCAATTATTACAGTCTGTGAGGCTACCCTTCTTTGGAAGTTTGATGATCAAACCTTCCTTCCACTCAGTGGGAAAGGTCTCTGTATTCCACGCTTTATCAACAAGTGGGTGCAGCAAATCGGCAGTTACGCTTGGCGCTGCTTGATAAAGTTCGGCAGGGATGCCGTCAAGTCCGGCGGCCTTTCCTCGTTTTAGTGCAATAATTGCAGTGACTATTTCCTCTTTAGTCGGGGCAGTGGACCGTATACGCACATTTTGATGGCTAGCTAAATTATCTATATGAGGGGGAACTTCACCAGAGGTTACACGGTTCAAGACCGCGGCGAAGTGTTCCTTCCACCGCCTCATTTGATCTTCTTCCAAGATAAGTAGCTTTCCATCACTATCTTTCACCGGAAGCTGGCAGGAGTTACGACCACCTGTAAACTCCTTAATGACACCGTATACGGCGTTTAAGTTGTTACTTCTAGCGGCTCCTTCTGCTGACGCTAAAAGAGAATTGGCATAAACTCTTTTATCGCGTCGCACACTACGCTGAACTTCTCGAGCTTTCTGACGGTAAAGGAGTTCGATGCTGCTTCGATTGTCGTCTGATACTGCAGCCAAACGAACTTTCAGCTCCTTTCTTTCAACAATCCGCTGCCATGAAGCGTCGGACATCCAGGGCTTATTCCGGCAATCCGGGTTTGGGCCAAGGATGGTATTTGCGCTATCAATGTACGCATTTTTTATGGCATCCCAGTTTTCGTTTATGTCACTATCTGGGTGACTAGTTATCTCAGCCGCTTTTTGCGCAAGATGGTCATTATATTGTTGTAAGACAGCTGGATTTTTTAGTCGAGCGGTGTTGAATTTGCGGGGCCTGGATCTTTCGTCGCTGGGGCGGCGCACGGCTGCAATACGCAATCGAACATTAGCGATCATAAGATAATGGTCTCTTCCCATCCCAATATCGGCACCCTTCTTGTTTCGCACGTCCAGGAGGCAACTCTTGAATCTTTTACTAATGGCAAAATGGTCGATCTGATTTTGTGTTCTGCGCCGATCAACAGAGGACCAACTGATTTTGTGGTGGTCCTTATGCTCAAACATAGTACCACCGATGAAGAGACTGTGAAAGTTGCAGAACTCTACAAATCTTTCGCCGTTATCATTACGATCACCAAGACCGTGTCTCCCCATCACATGTCTGAGCCCATAGTTATCAGCGCCAACTTTCGCATTCAAATCACCCATAACCATTATAATGTCACCTTTAGCTGTTCTCCTCTGAACGGCGTTTAGTTCTTCGTAGAAGGAGTCTTTTGCCAAGACATTGTCGGGTTCAGTAGGGGCATAACATTGTATTATTGAGATGTTCCTCATTTTGGTCCGAAACCTGGCGGTCAAAACCCTGTCAGAGACCGGTTCCCAGGATAAGAGACAGTTTCGCGCGGCTCTGGTTAAAAGGAGCCCCACACCTGACTCACGACGACTACCGGTAGCTTTACCTTGGGTCGGATCTTGCCCATTTTCAATATTAATCAAGTAGGTCTTACTAGCAACATTCCACCAAATTTTCAATTTGCTAGTGTCATTCTATCGAAAGTTATCGTAATTAAACGAATATTTTATCTACAGAAATTTGTAGGGGAGGTAGGCGTTCCTTTGATCTGATTATGCCCAACTTACTAAAACTCAAGCAGCTTCTCACCTTAGTGTTACATACCAAAAATCAGGTGTCTACGTTAATTGGTTTAAGAGTTATAGACAAAAAACGTGAAAAGTAGGGTTGTACGGGGCTCTTTGTAAGAAATTTACCGTTAGTTTTCAACTGATCGATTTTATTTTCAAAGGAGAGTATAACATTACCCTCACGAGTAATCTACTAAAGCTAGAGCTTTTCATGTTTATTTAATCGGGAGTTATAGATACGTTTATGTATTTTTCATATGTTCTCTTGCCCCGATCATGTCCATTTTCAATACCAACCAAAGATCACACTGCCAATATTTGGCCAACGGACAGGCAGACAGACAGACAGACGGACAGACGGACAGACGGACAGACGGACAGACGGACAGACGGACAGACGGACAGACGGACAGACAGACAGACATGGCTAAATCGAATCAGGAGGTGACCCTGATCATTTATATATACACATTGCTATACCTCCGGAGGTGTTACATATTTTCGTCCTGACAAAAACAATATACCCTATACTATGAGTCTAGGGTATAATGAGATCCAAGTATCCCCTTCTTGCCCATTGCTCCCACTGGTTTCTGTTCTTATCCTTTACATTTTTCTCCAAATAAACGTGTAAAAATTGGAAACGAACTTTTGTAGAGAATTCAGTAACAGCAACTCAACAACTTTGCACAATGCAAACATACCAACAAAATAGTGAATTGCTTAGTCATATTGTTGATAACTGAATGGTATTTGGAAAATTATATTTCATAAGAAGGACTTCTCTTTTTAACTTTATAATGAATATATGTAAGGACATACGCAGGTTAGTGTGTTTCTTTATCGGATTAAATTTATCCTGCCCAATTAGCCGATGGTATTAGCACCTAGAGCTTAAGAATTAAATTGTATATTTAATACCTATACATTAAAAAAATATAATTAAAATATATTTCCGTAAACGAGGATCGGACCATTAGTTTATGTTTTGATCCACAGATGGCAGATGACTTAGAAGGCAGCTGTTTTGTTCCAGTTTCAGTCTAATTTGTAGATAAGAGGCTTTAAGCCTTGCTAGTGCAATTATTGCCTCGGCTTCAATAAGAATGTGTAGTGGCGTAAAATCAGGCAAACCCATTGGCTTGAATTGTGCTGCATTTTACTTTCCATGGCCAAGTTTCAGATACATTAATACATTGAAATAAACTCATGCAAGAATTCATTCTTGTCAGGTGGGCGGACAGGCGGCCAGGAGTTTATTGTAGTGTATCTTCAACGTCAATTCAATCCAATAGATAGACTTTGATTCTATGGCGATAAGATCGATTTCGAAGAGCTGCTTAATCCCGCAGTCTGTGTCCACATACAAGGAGCCCCAATCGTTGCCGATATGATCAATCACCTGGCCGATCGACAACCAATCAGCTTTTCATGGTCAAGCAAATGCTGCAAAAGTGCTGGGACTGGGAGTACAACGTTGACGTGTACCAAATCTTTGTTGATTTAATGCAAGCATACGACAGTATCGATCGTGATGTACTCTATAACTTCATGCTGCAATTTTGTATACCAGTAATATAAGTACCATTAACAAAGATGACGATGACCAGCTCCGACTCACGGGTCAGGATCAAAACGGGCTGACTGATCTCTTTGAAACACGTACTGGACTGAAGCAAGGTGATGCTTTCCAACCTGGCACTTGAATACGCCATCCGGGTAATGAATGCGGACAACAGCGGCACACTGCTCTTCAAGTGGACGCAACTGATAGCGTACGCTGACGACATCCACATCATGTTTCGAAATCTACCCGACGCAGAAGAATTTTTTAATAACCTTGACATGGCTACAGGCTGGACTACGCATTAACCACGACAAACAAAAATAATGATGCAATCAAGAACAAGGACGCCGGAACAATCGAACATCAACATCGGAGATCTCAGCATCGAAATTATATACCTGGGTAGTAACCTGTCAAGGGACGCCGATGAAACGGACGAAATCAAGCGACGGATACAGCTAGCAAATAAGACTTTCTTCTCGGTTTTTCTATGAAATCGAGGCAAGTGCATAGAAATACTAAGCTCCGCATATGCGAAGCCATCATATAACCTGTGCTATGCTATGGTTGCGAAACGTGGGCCCTAACCCAAGCCTCCGAAAACATGTTAAACATATTTGAATGAAATGGACGATGACCTGTCAGTTTCGAGAATCGTCAAACTATAACGTCTACAGTGGACAAGACATATACAACGAATGGACGATGACGGCATGCCTAAGTAAATACATATGTATATAATGGACAACGCAAATCTGTGAGGAAGACCGATAGCTCGTTGGAAAGACTCAGAAGATGATGACGCCGAAGTTTCAGCCCCTCAACGGGACAAATTTCTCAGTTCTTATTTTTTTTTTTAATTTCTGGTGGCTTCATTCAGATAGAAGAAGAGAGAGTTTATCTGTGGGCAAGACGACCACGAAGTAGGTGGGAATTCCAATAAAACTCTAATCTATTTCGTGAGAATTCTAATAAAATTCTCACCTAATTCGTGGTCTGCTGCGAGTTCCGAATATATCAACCTGAAAAGAAAGGTTCAACAACCATTCGTTTATTGCGAATATTCCTAATTAACCTCTCCTATTTATATATTTCCGCGAATCAATTAAATAGAAATTTTCTTATTGCCAATACAATGACATATAATCTTATGTACGTAGAAAACGTGCGAATAAAATTAGCATTTCGCTAGAAATCGGGCTCAACTTCATTGGAACTGCCTTTACAAAAAATAAAGCTGAAAACAAAAATTCACTTTATCCGAGTCAGCCATCTAGGGAAAAGACATGATTTTATTAGAAATTGACAGGTAATTTTTTACGTGATTTGTAAAATGCCATCATGCGTTCCACACAGTCAATCGTCAAGTACCAAAGCATTCGTTCCTCCACTACAATTCACAGGCTTTCGATTCCATTGAAAAGGATGAAAAGAATCCTGATGGGCTTTGATGAGTGTATAGGCATAGCAGTTCGTCATAAATGTCGGTGAATAAAATGTTAGGCATATCAGGGTTTTGTTGACGTAAAGTCAAGTATCGATTTCGTGTGAAGATGTGAGTACTGAAGAGATAGATGAAATAACAAGCTGCTTAAACTCAACAGTTGGTGGCTGCGGTAGCTTAGCCCGATAAGTGGAGCGTCAATGTACAACGCGAGAGGTCGCAGATTTGATCCTTACCACGATCATATTGTAATGTTTCGACCGAAGCCGGGTTCGTTAGATATTCTTATGCTCAATAATGAAATAATTCGATTGAAGGTTAGGTTAGGTACAGGGCTGCCGTGATGTGTCACAGCACACTTAGACCAACATTGGGTCCATTCTGGTACCAACGCTATCACCTTCACTTGAACCTACATACGTATGAAACCAGCCTGTGCTGGCGATGTATCGATTGAGCCGTGTGGCGGTCATATCCTTAAGGTCATCCAGATCGTAAAAGACCCGTGAGCCCAGAAACATTCTTCTCCTACCGGCTAAGACCAGACAATGGCATAGAAGATGTAGAACGCTCTCCTCCTCCTCCACATCGCCACTGCTCCTACAGAAGGCGTGGTGTGGAAGATGTAGTGTCCTGGCATCCTCCCCAATTGGGCAGTGCCCTGTGATAACTCCTACTACCCTGCCAATGTGCTTCCTGTTTAACGACAACAATGTGACAGAACGGCGGGGATCAATTTTCGGCCAAATCATCCTTGTTGTTTGACATGTATTGCCGCAGAGCCATCTAACATTGCGCCTATCCACGGCGGCGGTCTTAATCGCCAATTTTCACAGGGTAAATGGCACCCTTATATCTTTGCGGCTTTCATCAAACGCACCAGTTGTCCCCTCTCGGGCCAACTCATCTGCCTTGCAGTTACCGGCAAGGCCACTGTGGCTCGAAATCCAACAGAGGGTAATATTGACGAAGCAAGCCATCTCTGCAAGCGCTAAGCGACAGTTCTCGATAGTTTCAGATGTCGTCAAAACGGATTCAAGTGAACGAATCGCCGAATAGTAATGTCCCTCACAGTAATGACGTGACGGCCTAGCCAGGACAGAGCTTTCGAGATGACCGAAACCTCCGCCTGTAAGATACTGCAAAAGTCCGGGAAACCGAGCGATAGGTCAATCCCCAGTCTCTCCGAGTATATGCCAATCCCGACCCCTTCGTCGGTCGTAGAGGCCCCGCCGCCGCCCACCATAGACTCCTCGATAGAATGAGAGTAGTGTACTCTTTGCCAAATTGGTATCTTGGAGAAATGTAGTCCGTCTCCCTTGGGAGATTCAGATTGTAAAGTACAGTGGAGTGTCCCACACTCAGCGCACGCCACTGGCCCGCTTCAGGAAGGCGTAGAGCGGTGTTTGCCGCCAGTTGTTCGCCAATGATATCCAACGGGAGTAAGCCGAGTATAATATCTAGTCCGGCTGATGGAGTGGTTCTAAAAGCCCCCGTTGTGGCTAGCGCAGTCAGCCTTTGTACCTTTCCTTGCGTTTTACAGTAGGCCGCTACATTCAGTGCAGTCCACCTCACACTAATACCATACAATAATATAGGGTGTACCACAGCTGTATATAACCAATATAACGCTTTCGGCTGCAGGCCCCAGTTCTTGCCTATGGCCTTCCTGCACGAGTAGAGTGCAGTAGTAGCCTTTTTCACCTGTTCTTCAATATTAAGCTTCTTCTTTAACTTCCTGTCGAAGATGAGACCTAGAAATTTTGCTTTATCTGTGAAGGGCAGTCTTGTGCCTTCCAGGGCGGGGGGTTCGATTGGAGGGTTTGTGTGCCTTCTAGTGAAGAGCATGAGCTCCGTTTTGTTCGGGTTAACTCTAACACCGCACTGATTAGCCCACTCCGTTAGAATGGATATAGAATTTTGCAGCACACCGCTGAGAGTATCAGGAAACTTACCCGTGACTGCAATCGCGATATCATCTGCATACGCAATGACTTTACACCCAATCTTCTCCAGATCCAACAGCAGTCCATTGACCGCTAGATTCCAGAGAAGGGGGGTTCCCTTGCAGACACGTCTGCACATAGACGATGTGCCTAGGGTAGTATGAATCAACCTTGATCTTAGCAGTGTGTTAATGAGCATACAGAGCGACTCATCAACCTGCAGGTTCAGAAGTACTCCAATGATCTCGCTAGGTTTAATGTTATTGAAAGCGCACTCGATATCCAGGAAAACAACCATGGTGTAATAATTTTGATCAAGGGATTTCTCAATAAAACCAACCAGCGAGTGCTGGCCGATTGAAAAACACATACACTTTATTTATAAACGAACTATATACACGCGTAACTAACAACCAACGACTAACTATATATAGCTCTAACTATTCGTTACCGGCAGATAACAATAATAGTTCAGCCATTGCGTGATTTGGGGAATAATAATATTAACTAGCAAGGACAGGCTAAGATACCCAAGTGTGGGCACTGCGACCATGAGATCTATTGTGCCATAGCCTTAATTCATCCAAAAGACCCTCCACCAGCCTAATGAAGGCTAGTAGATCCTTCTTAGGGGTGCTCCTTACGACCGCTGAGCTTACGTTATAGTCTCCAAGAAACAGGAACCTGGAACGGGCTACCGCCGGACATCCGCAAGGAAGATGTTTAGTGGACTCTGTGTCCTCCAGGCAAAGCCGGCACTCCGTATCAATAGATAGACCCACTTTGTTGAGGTGATATCTCACCCAGTGGTGCCCCGTGAGGTAACCCAAGATTAATCTCAGGTCCACTCTACCCAGACGGCTGGTTTCTTTGAGACTGTATAGTTTTATAAGTTCTAGGGACTGCCGCAGTCCTGGAAGACAATCCCAGTGATTGGCAGACCACTCCCTCACTAGTGATCTTGTTTTAGCCCAATTCAGACCATAGTAAGGATCAGGTCCGAAAAACTTATCCGAAGAGCCTTGTCTAGCAAGTTCATCGGCAGCTTTGTTACCAGGGATGCCCTGATGGCCAGATACCCAACATAAAGTAACCCGATTGGTGTTTGTGAGACACTGAAGGGTATAAAAATACACTTTCACTAATTTCGATGAAAAGCTATGTGATGAAAGAGCCTTAATGGCTGCCTGACTATCTGACTTCTGACTTCTTGTCCAAGATGTCTCTGGCGCAGGCCTCAATGGCATGGATTTTGGCTTGAAAAACGCTTGGCTTGACGCCCATAGTAATGGAGATCTTGGTGTCCGGTCCATATACTCTAGCACCAACTCCCTGCTCCGTTTAAGATCCGTCGGTAGACCACATGGTATACCGGGAGACAGAGCCAAGAATGGCATTGTCCTATTCCCCGCGAGTGCGGATGGAGACCGACAATTTTTGACCAAAACATATTTCCCTAGCCATATAATCAGATCTCGAGCAGATCTGCATGCCAGCGATCCGCTCCAGAAAGCTCATGTGTCCCTGATTGGACACATAGCCATCGTATGTTAGACGCATTCGAAGAGTGCTCAGACCTGCAGACTCTTGTATGAAAATATGCAGCGGAGTAAGCTCAACAATCGCCTCAATAGCCGATGTCGGACAAGTACGGACGGATCCTGCCATACCAAGGCATGCAAGACGCTGTAACTTACTACAAACCTGTATGGTGTAACGCTGATTCGCTTTGAGCCACCAAACTAGGGCCGCAAAAGTCACAACTGGACGTACGACCACCAAATATAGCCACTCGATCATTTTCGGAATGAGTCTTCAAGTTTTGCCAAACAGAGACCTGCAACCCCACATGATCCGAGTGGCCTTACTGATAACAGCCTCGACGTGATTGCTCCAATTAAGCCACCAGTCCAACAAAATGCCTAAGCATTTGACTTCAGTGGAGATCTGACTGAAGTACCGTTCCGCCAAGGCTGACAAGGTTTAAGCTTAGATTCTTTCTTCGAGTGAATAGAACTAAGATGGTTTTTTGAGGGTTGACGATCAAGCCAACTTCAGTGCATCAGCGAAGTACTAGATCGAGTGCAGCGTTCATCACTGCAGTCACGGTCGACTCAAACTTTCCTCTTATTATGGTAGATATATATAGTGATGGAAAGCTACTTATCTTGGAAGAAGATCAAGTGTTTAGCCACCCACAAAAATGTGCGTATACCGTATACGCATACCACTGCTCTGATTAAAGCTCTCCACAAACCAGCGCGATACGCGGTAGCAGTACGGTAACGCGGTGCAAATTTACATGGCGGTATATGCGAGCTCTCACTGCATATGCGGTATACCGCGGCGAAGTTGGGGTATTGCAGCGATTCACTTGTGTACCGCGGCAAAGCTGCGGTACTGAACTTTTGTATCGCAGCCGGCACTATTGATTGCGATGTACCGCAGGCGGCACTATCGATGGTACCGTGCTCGTAACGCGGTGGTTTGAATGGTGACGCGTTATGCTGCTACCGCTGAGTACCGCTGTACCGTACCGCTACCGCGTACCGCGCTGGCTTGTGGAGAGCTTAAAGAGGAATTAGTTGCTGCAATTATTGCACCAAAACGAGGAAAGGCTGCCGAACTCGACGGTATCCCTGCCGAACTTTATCGAGCAGCGCCAAGCGTAACGGCCGAGTTGTTGCACCCACTTGTTGATAAAGCGTGGAATACAGAGACCTTTTCCACTGAGTGGAAGGATGGTTTGATCATCAAACTTCCGAAAAAGGGTAGCCTCACAGACTGCAATAATTGGAGAGGCATTTGTGTGCTTCCTGCTGTTGCCAAAATAATAGATAAAATTGTCCTGGAAAGACTAAAGTCCCACTTAGAAAGCACAATTGATGGAGAGCAGGCTGGTTTTCGATCCGGATTCTCCTGTGTCGATCACATTAACACCTAGCGAATCACCATCGAGCAATGCTCTGAGTACGATTCTCCGCTTCACTTGCTTTTCATCGATTTCGAAAAGGCGTTTGATAGTGTGAACCCGGATTCTAT
This sequence comes from Chloromyia formosa, assembly GCA_964017055.1. NCBI lineage: Eukaryota > Metazoa > Arthropoda > Insecta > Diptera > Stratiomyidae > Chloromyia > Chloromyia formosa. The sequence goes on along the minus strand of OZ024815.1, from coordinate 52,449,567 downwards.
ATGGGTGACCTTGCGCAGTGGAGTTCGGCAGGGTTGCATCCTCTCAGCGATTCTATTCCTCATGATGATCGGCGATGTGTTGCATGCAGCCCTATCTGGACTCGACAGAGAAATTCCATGGACTTGACTACGCTGACGAAATATGTCTACTCTCCCACAAAATCATGGATCTGTCCGCAATGGCGTTAGATCTCGAAAGGGAGGCAAGCAAGGGTGGGCTAAAAATTAATACAAACAAGACCAAGGTTCTTTGCTCGCCATTGCGAAAAAGAAATCCGACACCTATTGCCATCAATATTAATGGACAGCCTGTGGAGAAGGTGGACAACTTCGTCTGCCTGGGTAGCATTGTTGCCGAAAATGGTGGTATGGAGCAGGACATCGCTCGTCGTATCAACCAGGCTAAATGCGCATACGGCATGCTGTCCAAAATCTGGCAGAGCAGTTATATCAGCATCAAGACCAATCTGGGCCAGTTTCGCTCCCTGGTACTGTCTGGGCTTTTGTATGGGAGCAGTACATGGAAAGTCTCCGTAAGAGTTATCAGAAAGCTGCAAGTTTTCGTCAACTCATGTCTTCGTCGGATTCTAAGAATATTCTTGCCCGAAACAACATCAAATGGAGATCTAAGTCGGCGTACGGGGCAGATGCCAATCGATGAATTGAAACGCAGGCGTAAATGGCAGTAGATAGGTCACACATTGTGGAAGAGTGATAAATGCATTGCTTTGCATGGAACCCCATTTCCAATCAAGGCCGACCAAGAGGGGGTCTTAAAATCACATGGCGTCGATCTGTGGCAAAGGAGTGTCAGGCTCTGGGTAGGTCTTGAGGAGTTGCGCCCTTTGCCCTGAACAGAGTACAATGGCGCGTAAAAGTGATTGACGCGCTATGCCCCACTAGGGGTTAAGGCAAAGTAGTATAGTACTATGTTGCAATATGTCGCAGCGGTATATCCTTTTTTGGAATCAAATGCGGTTAAAAGGAAACATACCATCATTATTTGTTGTTCGTACGAGTACTATCTTTCTTTCGACAACCATCGATAACTTCCGATTATAGTTTGAACCCCTATTTCAACATCTATTCCAACCATAGCATCTATTGACTCGAAGAATATCAATAAGTCCCCGGAGTAGGCGATGATCCGATGAAAGCCGGCAACCATCCTCAGTCCTGAATCCTTAACCCGAAATGTTCGTGACGAAATTCTGAATATGTAGCATTGCCTTGCAAATTGGCTGCGTGAAGATGTCTGACACCTGGAAGAAATTACGGCACTACGACTACATATTTGTAGTCTTCGATTTGATTCATTTATGCAAGGAATTCATACTTTCCGGCATCTGTGCGTAGGCAGGAGTACTAAAGAAAAAATATGGCGTCAGAATGCAAAGAGATTTATTAGAATGATGTTGGAATTTCTTTCATTTCGATTTGTATAGTACTTGGGAGAATGCAAAATCAATCCTTTATTGGTTGTGGAGTTATTGCAAAGAACTCAATCTGATGCATATCAAATTATTTATTGTGTATTGGAATTGAAAATCGGAAGATGCCTTGGCTGTAGCGTGAGTAATTTTTATACCCTAGATCTTGTAAGGTATACGGATATACTCGTAGTATAATACAGTGCTGGAAAAAATGTTGCTCAAAAATTATGCGATATGTCACATCTCGATTTTTTGTTGTGGGGGTGCCAGCTTAACGGCCGAAAAACAAAAGCAATATTTTGATTTGGGCGTGAGAAAATCAAAATTGTATTTGTAAAGCAAGTGAAAGAATGGTTTATGCGCAGTGTACTGTGAAATCTTACTTGAAAAAGTTTCGGGGAATGGGCGCCACCGATCGAATGGAAGGCTTTAGACGATAAAAAAACGACCCAAGTTGACCTCATTCTTACCGTTACAAACCCATCCGAACTGATTCAAAACTTCATCTGGCCTTAGGAACGATTTAGTTTTAGCAACGGGTATGCAAATCTCAACAAGTTGGATGAGAAAAAGCCTTGCGAAGGCTTGCTTACGTACGTGGAAGCTTGTCGACAAGCCAAACTTTCCGTTAAAACATTAACGTTTGAAATGCTCTCAAGAGCAGGTCACATAGATTTGGAAGATAGAGAACACTGCAATAATTTCGAGATAGTTGAAATTTAGGCAACATGTGTAATGGACCACCTGCAATGGACCATATGGTAGTGCTTCCACCGGCAGATCTATGGCAGCACCTGATGAGTAAGGATCTGTCGGTGGTACGAAACCAGAGGCCGAGGGTCCATTACAGAGGACCCCAACACGAGCACGAGGGCAAGCGAGCCATCTGCCAACCATTCCATCCTTATCGCCTCATTTTTTTTATTCCCCATTTTTATCTCCCTTGTTTGTGTTTTCTTCCCCAGGCCTATAAATTTTTGTTAATACGTAAAGGACAGGGGCAACCAGCGGCGAAAACCCCGCCCACGTCTCCCGAACTGAGCTACAGCAAGCATAGGCCACTGCTTAGCTCGTTGAGGAGCCTTTTTCTTCGCCAGATGGCACAGCCCGACCTCCACGGTCAATTAAGCTACCTTAGGCTCCGTCTCCACGGGCATCATCGGATGCCCGCCAAACCGTCCGTTACACATTTATTCATTTATTTATTTGAGGAAAGCCAATAGCTGTGAATGCCTAACGCACAATGCTCTAATTCATTTTCCAGTATTTGTAAGTAAACTGCTGCCGCTACTTTTGAGCTGGAAAAGCATATTCCACCACCTTTCGGAGGGCATCTTCGAAGGCATTCTCCGCTGATGGTTTCTCGAGGTTTCCACTGCACGCAGATTCATCAGTCGCCAACATGTTGCTTAAATATGGACACGCATAAAAAGATGTTCCAAATCTTCTGAGTTCATATCACATGCTCCCTGGCCCATTTTAAACATTTTAGCCTGATTTTTAAACGGAAAGTCTGGCTTATGGGCTAATTCCAAAGGACGTAAGTCAGGTTTTACAAGCTTTAACAAGCTTTTTTCTAAACAAACTTGATGAGATTTGTAACACGTTGCTAGAACTAGGTCGTTTCTAACGTCAGATGAAGTTTTCAACCAGTTCGGATAGCTTTGTAACGGTGAGGAACGATCTAAAAGGGGTTTGTTTTTTTTTTCTGATCGGTTAAACCCTTCCTTCCGCTCGGTGGGGCCGATTTCTTGAAATTTCATCGAGAATCGTTGCACATAATACTGAGGAACATCCAGTCTTTTCTTTCTTTCGCAAATAGTTCGATTGCCTCGCGCCAAAAACCAGAATATTGCTTTTGTTTTCCACACTAACTTGTTCTTATTTTTTCACGCAAACTGCACTTTCCGGCTTATTACGCAATTATCACCAAATGAGAGACCTTCTTTCAAAACTTTTCACTATTTCTAGCCTGGATATACATAATTTGTTATAACCTAAGGGGGGCAAAAACTCCTCTTCCATAGTCCTCCGCGTGGGCGCCCCCTGGAACGGCAGTGGTCACTGACCATTGCCAACCAACGTCAAGCCGCCAGTGATGGCGGTGCGATAATTTGGTTGAGGTACCCCCGTGGTGTGGGGTGTGAAAAAAAATACCACGGCCTTTCCCTTTGAGGGCCTGTCGTTAAAACCGACAATCAAAGGACAGGATGTGTATGCCAGCAACTTGCACTATCCGAAATCTTTATATGCCAACGAAACGTCAACTATGCCTCGGATAAGGACTGACTCAACGGTTACGACTTTTAGCTATCGTACAATGACAAAGATTGGATTCTGGAATGTGCGTGCTCTCCTGGACAATGGATCAGAAGGTCCCCAGAACGCACGATTTCTTCAATTAGAGAGTGAATTTCTGAGGTACAAATTAAATATCTTAGGAGTTAGTGAGATAAGATGGTGGAACAGCGGAGAATTCATCTCTCCAACGGGCAGCACTGTAATGTTGTACTCCGGTAAAGCTACCGGTAGTCGTCGTGAGTCAGGTGTGGGGCTCCTTTTAACCAGAGCCGCGCGAAACTGTCTCTTATCCTGGGAACTGGTCTCTGACAGGGTCTTGACCGCCAGGTTCCGGACCAAAATGAGAAACATCTCAATAATACAATGTTATGCCCCTACTGAACCCGACAATGTCTTGGCAAAAGACTCCTTCTACGAAGAACTAAACGCCGTTCAGAGCAGAACACCTAAAGGTGACATTATAATGGTTATGGGTGATTTGAATGCGAAAGTTGGCGCTGATAACTATGGGCTCAGACATGTGATGGGGAGACACTGTCTTGGTGATCGTAATGACAACGGTCAAAGATTTGTAGAGTTCTGCAACTTTCACAGTCTCTTCATCGGTGGTACTATGTTTGAGCATAAGGACCACCACAAAATCAATTGGTCTCCTGTTGATCGGCGCAGAACACAAAATCAGATCGACCATTTTGCCATTAGTAAAAGATTCAAGAGTTGCCTCCTGGACGTGCGAAACAAGAAGGGTGCCGATATTGGGATGGGAAGAGACCATTATCTTATGATCGCTAATGTTCGATTGCGTATTGCAGCCGTGCGCCGCCCCAGCGACGAAAGATCCAGGCCCCGCAAATTCAACACCGCTCGACTAAAAAATCCAGCTGTCTTACAACAATATAATGACCATCTTGCGCAAAAAGCGGCTGAGATAACTAGTCACCCAGATAGTGACATAAACGAAAACTGGGATGCCATAAAAAATGCGTACATTGATAGCGCAAATACCATCCTTGGCCCAAACCCGGATTGCCGGAATAAGCCCTGGATGTCCGACGCTTCATGGCAGCGGATTGTTGAAAGAAAGGAGCTGAAAGTTCGTTTGGCTGCAGCATCAGGCGACAATCGAAGCAGCATCGAACTCCTTTACCGTCAGAAAGCTCGAGAAGTTCAGCGTAGTGTGCGACGCGATAAAAGAGTTTATGCCAATTCTCTTTTAGCGTCAGCAGAAGGAGCCGCTAGAAGTAACAACTTAAACGCCGTATACGGTGTCATTAAGGAGTTTACAGGTGGTCGTAACTCCTGCCAGCTTCCGGTGAAAGATAGTGATGGAAAGCTACTTATCTTGGAAGAAGATCAAATGAGGCGGTGGAAGGAACACTTCGCCGCGGTCTTGAACCGTGTAACCTCTGGTGAAGTTCCCCCTCATATAGATAATTTAGCTAGCCATCAAAATGTGCGTATACGGTCCACTGCCCCGACTAAAGAGGAAATAGTCACTGCAATTATTGCACTAAAACGAGGAAAGGCCGCCGGACTTGACGGCATCCCTGCCGAACTTTATCAAGCAGCGCCAAGCGTAACTGCCGATTTGCTGCACCCACTTGTTGATAAAGCGTGGAATACAGAGACCTTTCCCACTGAGTGGAAGGAAGGTTTGATCATCAAACTTCCAAAGAAGGGTAGCCTCACAGACTGTAATAATTGGAGAGGCATTTGTGTGCTTCCTGCCGTTGCCAAGATAATAGCTAAAATCGTCCTGGAAAGACTAAAGGCCCACTTAGAAAGCACAATTGATGAAGAGCAGGCTGGCTTTCGATCCGGATTCTCCTGTGTCGATCACATTAACACCTTGCGAATCATCATCGAGCAATGCGCTGAATACGATTCACTTGCTTTTCATCGATTTCGAAAAGGCTTTCGATAGTGTGAACCGGGATTCTATATGGGCGGCCTTGCGCAGGAGAGGCATCCCTGAGAAGCTTGTGGCTATTATTAAGGCAACCTATGACGGCGCGAAATGTCTGCATAAAGGTAAGGTGTCGGGGGACTTTGAGATTCGCAGTGGAGTTCGGCAGGGGTGCATCCTCTCACCGATCCTATTCCTCATTGTGATCGGCGATGTGTTGCATGCAGCCCTATCCGGACTCGACAGAGGAATTCAATGGACTTTGACATCTTATCTACAACATCTTGACTACGCTGACGACATATGCCTCCTCTCCCACAAAATCATGGATCTGTCCGCAATGGCGTTAGATCTCGAGAGGGAGGCAAGCAAGGTTGGGCTAAAGATTAATACCAACAAGACCAAGGTTCTTAGCCCGCCGTTGCGAAAAAGAAATCGGACACCTATTGCCATCAATATTAATGGGCAGCCTGTGGAGAAGGTGGACAACTTCGTCTACCTGGGTAGCATTGTTGCCGAAAATGGTGGTACGGAGCAGGACATCGCTCGTCGTATCAACCAGGCTAAACGCGCATACGGCATGCTGTCCAAAATCTGGCAGAGCAGTTATCTCAGCATCAAGACCAAGCTGGGCCTGTTTCGCTCCCTGGTACTATCAGTGCTTTTGTATGGGAGCAGTACATGGAAAGTTTCCGTAGCAGTTACCAGAAAGCTGCAAGTTTTCGTCAACTCATGTCTTCGTCGAATTTTAAGAATTTTCTGGCCCGAAACAATATCAAATGAAGAGCTAAGTCGGCGTACGGGTCAGATGCCAATCGACGAATTGATACGCAGGCGAAAATGGCAGTGGATAGGTCACACATTGCGGAAGAGTGATAACTGCATTGCTATGCATGCCATGAAATGGAACCCCATTTCCAACCAAGGCCGACCAAGAGGGGGTCCTCGAATCACATGGCGTCGATCTGTGGCAAAGGAGTGTCAGGTACTGGGTAAGTCTTTTGGGGAGTTGCGCCCCATCGCCCAGAACAGAGTACGATGGCGCGCAGGAGTAGTTGACGCGCTATGCCCCGCTAGGGGTTAAGGCAAAGTAGTATAACCTAAGCCAAGAAAATACCGTAACTCTAACAACTTCGAAGAATTTTTGCGATTCTCGTAAATGGAATAAAGTAGTTTGACCAACTTTTTTTTCTAGTGTTGTGTATGTATAGGTATATACTACTGTGTACAAATATAACCCGGAATTTTTAATTTAAACTGCGTGCGCATTTTGTTGGGCACAAATCTTTTTATTTTTAAGTTGGTAGGACTGTTACTACCATCTGTGTCAAATTTTAGGTTAATATCTTGATCAGTTGAAGAGTGACGCTCGTTTTCGTAAACAACCAAAATTAACTTTTTCGATTTTGACCATGTCAGAAAATATTCAGCAAACAAACGCTCAGAATGTTACAAAAAGCCTTCGGTGAACAGGCTATGTCTAAAGCACAAGTATACGAATGGCATAGAATGTTCAAAGAGGGTCGTGAAGGCGTTGACGACGAACCACATCAAAGACGACCAAGAATATCAACTGACGAACAGCACGTCGCGAAAATTAAGGAATTGGTGCTCCAAAATCGTCGATTGACAACTAGAGAGCTTGCTGATATTGTTGGCATTTCAAATGGATCAGTCAACACCATTTTGACGGCAGTATTGTGCCTCAAAAAAGCCAAATTTCGTTTGGTTCCAAAAACCCTAATTTTTTTTTGGAAAAACAGCGTCGCATTGATGCGCACTCGTTATTCGTGACAATTTCGCCAAAAATTCCACCCATATTGTTCCGCAACCGCCGTATTCGTTTGATTTAGCTCCATGCGACTTCTGGTTATTTAGCAAAATGGAAAGACCGCTCTGGGTACACCGTTTTGACACGATAGAAGGGATTCAAGCCGAATCGAAGAAGGTGCTGAAGGCCATACCGAAACAGGAGTTTTCAAAGTGTTTTGATGAGTGGAAAATTCGCTGGGATAAGTGCAGCCGAGGGGCGATGAAGTAGATTTTTAAGAATAAATAAGGATTTCAAAAATTATAACAAAATTATATTTGTTATATTTGTACACAGTAGTATGATTCGATTCAGCCATGTGTGCTTGTTTGTCTGTCTGTCTGTCTGTTTCTCTATCCAGTTATCGTTCAAAACTTTCAACATAATCAAGGTAGAGGCTTGAATTTTTGGCCAAATTTTCGTAGTATGATCTAGTTGTTTGGTATTGAAAATATTATTATATTGTATTATACTGGTGACTCCATAATTGAGGGCAGTTGAACTTTTCCGTTTGAACAGCACACTCCGGGCGTTCCTTTTGCGCGTTTTATAGCGTGGCAGTAAATACACACTTTTTCCCCGTTTCTTAATTGAAACGTTTGAATGGACGCTGTAATCTACATTTTTGTTATATTGAAATGCAGCCATCACTAAATCTCTCAGTTGGTTTTGTCTCAGAATTGATTCAGCGTTTTCTCGCCGCAGTCGCTCATATTTTTGTCCCTTGGTTACGCATACATGTGGTGTTTCAGCAACTCTGCAGCGAGCACTTCCAACACACTGCTGACGTTCTTCTGCTGATTCTGCCCGTCTGGCTGCCTTCATGCTTCGCGCAACGGTGCTACTTCGTCCCTGTGATCGTATCGTATCATTATTTTCATACCCTAGTTTACTTTTCAGTGTTTATACTCTAGATGAAATCTGAGAGTATTATAAGTTTGCCACAAAGTTTGTAACGCTAAGAAATAAGGTTCGCAGAAAAAAATGAATGATACAGAAGTTCATATTATCACTCGAATATCTCAAAACCGGATGTCCGTCTGTCCGTCTGTCCGTCTGTCCGTCTGTCCGTCTGTCCGTCTGTCCGTCTGTCCGTCTGTCCGTCCGTCCGTCCGTGACCTCTCTAGCTCGAGAACGCGTTGAGCTATGAAGTTCAAATTTTGCACACGTTATTTTTGACAAAAAATGAAGGCTAAGTTCGTGAACGGGCTAAATCGCTCCACCCCTTCTACCCCCTCCCATACAAAATGACACATTTTTGAAAATTTACAATAATCAGATTTTCTCAGAAACTATAAAACATATTGCTTTGAAATTTTTAATATATCACTTTTATGATAATTGTAACCTATGTTATAAAACTTATTGTAATCCTCACCCTCCTTCTACCCCCTCCCATACAAACTGCACTATTTTATGAAATACGTTAAGCCAATTTACTCAGTACGTATACAATTTATCGGGCTGAAATGTTGTACTTAACACTTAATTAACAATATCAGTTAGATTCAAAAAAATTAATCGATTACCCTTACTCCGTCTACCCCCTCCCATACAAAATGACACATTTTTGATAATTTACAATAATCAGATTTTCTCAGAAACTATAAAACATCTTGCTTTGAAATTTTGAATATATCACTTTTATGATAATTGTAACCTACATTATAAAATTTATTGTAATCCTCACCCTCCTTCTACCCCCTCCCATACAAACTGCACTATTTCATGAAAAACGTTAAGCCAATTTACTCATTACCTATACAATTTATCGGGCTGAAATTTTGTACTTAACACTTAATTAACAATATCAGTTAGATTCAAAAAAATTAATCGATTACCCTTACTCCGTCTACCCCCTCCCATACAAAATGACACATTTTTGATAATTTACAATAATCAGATTTTTTCAGAAACTATAAAACATCTTGCTTTGAAATTTTGAATATGTAACTTTTATGATAATTGTAACCTACATTATAAAATTTATTGTAATCCTCACCCTCCTTCTACCCCCTCCCATACAAACTGCACTATTTCATGAAATACGTTAAGCCAATTTACTCATTACCTATACAATTTATCGGGCTGAAATTTTGTACTTAACACTTAATTAACAATATCAGTTAGATTCAAAAAAAGTAATCGATTACCCTTACTCCGTCTACCCCCTCCCATACAAAATGACACATTTTTGATAATTTACAATAATCAGATTTTCTCAGAAACTATAAAACATATTGCTTTGAAATTTTGAATATATCACTTTTATGATAATTGTAACCTACATTATAAAATTTATTGTAATCCTCACCCTCCTTCTACCCCCTCCCATACAAACTGCACTATTTCATGAAATACGTCTTAACGTCTTAACGACTTACGTCTTACGTCTTAACGATGCATCCGAGATTGCAACCAAAATTATTTATTGGCTTTAACCAGGTTCAAATTCATCTAGAGTATTGCATGATTGGGGTTTACCCCAATCGTAGTTCTTTTATGTTTTTGGGTGTAGCACTGTACATCTTTTCGACCTCGAAAACTGTCAAATCGACACTAATCTTTGTAATTTTGGAAATTTTGTTCCCTCTCACTCATTTCAAGGAGAAGGAGAGAGTAGGAGTGGAGGGAGGGTGGGGGCACCATTTCTTCTCAGCTACGCCAAAAACCAATGGTTTTGATACTAAATCTCGGTCGTTTTGGTCATTTTTTTCACAGTCACTGAATGGCGGGTGTGGGGAAGGGAGGTGGGTTTTTGCGAGTGTTACCATAGATCCTAGCTACCTGAATACTATTGATTCGACACTAACCTTGGATATTTTATTCACAGCCTCTTAGCAGTCGGAGTGGGGGAAGGGGGAGTGCATGCCAAACTCCGCCACAACTGAAGAGGTATTGACACTTAGGTGTTCGGGACGGTCTAAACCAGGGGTTGGCAGCCAGCGGCCTCCATAACTGCTTGTGCGGCCCGCGAGGCATTAACGAAATATGAACATTGCAGGAGTACTAAAAGTGTATATGTCATCATCATCATCATAGTGGCGCGACAGCCCGACGTCGGGCCTTGGCCGCCTGGATCATTATCCTCCAATTATCTCGGTCACGTGACCGCGTCCTCCAATTTTGGAAGCCCAGTAGCTGCGCGGCGTCTATACCTACTGAGCTCTCCCAACGAGATCTCGGTCGTCTAGGCAGTCTCGCTCCCTCGACTAGTTCTGCATTCATTACTCTCTTAGGCATGCGATCATCGTCCATTCTTTGTACATGCCCTGCCCATTGAAGTCGTTGTGGTTTGACGATTTTCGAGACTTGCAGCTCATCGTACAGTTCATACAACTCATGGTTGTACCGGATGCGCCATCCATCTCGATCGCAAACAGCCCCCAAAATGCGCCGTAGCACCTTACGTTCAAATGTATCTAGCATGTTTTCGGAGGCTTAAGTTAGGGTTCATGCTTCGAAGCCATAGCATAGCACTGGTCGTATAATGGTTTTGTACACGCGGAGCTTCGTGTTTCTGTGCACATGTTTCGATTTCATTATGGGGAGAACCGAGAAAAAAGTCTTATTAGCTAACTGTATCCGTCGCTTGATTTCGTCAGTTTCGTTGGCGTCCCTTGACAAGTTGCAACCCAGGTAAATGAAGTTGTTCACGAATTCGATGTTGAGGTCCCCCACATTGATGCTCTGTTGTGCAGATGTCCTTGTCGTCGATTGCATCATTATTTTAGTTTTACCCTCGTTGATACGTAGTCCGACTTCTTTTGCAGCGGTATCGAGCGTATGCAGAAGTTCTTCTGCGTCGGCCAATCTTCCGGACATGATGTTGATGTCGTCGGCGTACGCTGCTAATTGTGTCGACTTGATAAGTAGCGTCTTGCTGTTGTCCATATTCATAGCCCGAATAGCGTATTCCAGTGCTAGGTTGAAGAGCGTCGGTGCCAGTCCATCGCCCTGTTTCAGACCAGTGTGTGTTTCAAATAGATCAGTAAGTCTATTATGGATCCTGACTTGTGAGACGGAGTTGGTCATCGTCATCTTTGTCAGTCGCACTAATTTTGCCGGTATCCCAAATTGCAGCATGATGTTGTACAGTACTCCACGATCGATACTGTCGTATGCCTGCTTGAAGTTGACAAAGATTAGGTATACGTTTACGTTGTATTCCCTGCACCTCTGGAGTATCAGTTTGACTGAGAAGAGCTGATCGGTTGTGGAGCGACCAGGTCTGAAACCGCTTTGATATTCGCCAATGATTCGTTCTGCGTACGGTTTTATTCTATTTTCCAGAATTTTCGTCAAAATTGTATACGACGTACAAACTAGTGATATGCCCCTATAATTCTCACACCGCAGTTTATCTCCCTTTTTGTGAATTGGACAGATGATGCTTCTGCGCCAATCGTCTGGGATCTCCTCGTCCTCCCATACTCGCAGGAGTAATTGATGTATGGCATCAACTAGACTCCTTCCTCCAAATTTTAGCAGTTCAGCTGGAATCTCGTCAGCGCCCGGTGCTTTATTTCTTTTTACAAACCGCAAAGCGAGATCAACTTCCTCTACTGTCGGGGATTGTATGGGTGGGCATAGATCAACAATATGGCCGAGAGCTTCCTGTGTGGGGATGCTAGATGGTCGGTTTAGAAGCTCTTCAAAATAAGAGGCCCATCGATTGTTAATACCATTGGTGTCGCTGATGATGTTTCCATCCATGTCCTTACAAAGGCTTGTCCTGGGTTGGTAGCCGTTCTTAATTGTATTTACTAGTTTGTACGCTTGTCTGGTGTTCCTATTAGCTAAGTTTTCGTTAATATTCAGCAACTGCTCGTCAAAGTATTTACATTTTTTACGTCTAATTATTCTATTCGATATTCGCCGTAGCTCGTTATATTTTCCTCTTCTGGCTCTGGTTCCTCGTTGAATCCATTGTCTGTAGGCCTCGTTTTTCGCGTCAAGTGAATTTTTGCATTCTTCGTCGAACCAGTCATTTCGCGTTCGCCGGCTTTATATCCACGACTTTCTCTGCGACATCCTTGATGGTACCCCTGAGTTCTTCCCAGAACCAATGACGCCTGTGTTGCTGATGTTGTGTAGGTGATAGTCTTTCCTCAAGGGCGGTAGTATACGCCACCGCTGAAGCATCACTCAAAAGCTTATCAACCGCAAAGATTTTGGGAGGGCTGATTCTCGATTGGTGCACTGAGAAAATTCTACATCTGTAGGTCGTCTTCACCAAGTGATGGTCTGAGTCGCAGTTTGCTCCTCGATAGGAGCGGACATCCATCACACTAGAAGCCCATCTCCTGCCAATGAGGACGGGGTCAATTTGTTTGACGGTATGTGCGTCTGGAGACTCCCAGGTCTGCTTGTGAATGCGTCGATGCGGGAAACACCTAGAGCTTACGACTAGCTTCCTGCTGCAGGCGAAGTCGATAATTCGCTGGCCGTTGTCGTTACATTCTTCATGGAGACTGTGGCCTCCAGTGGTCCACCGGTACCAACTTTTGTTTCCGACTTTCGCGTTAAAGTCTCCCAGCAGCAATTTGACATCGTTTGTTGGAAGTGAGTCGAAGAGAGTCTCAAGGCGGGCGTAGAACTTGTCTTTTACTGCGTCTTCTTTAACTTCAGTGGGGGCATGCACATTGATGAGCCAGAGATGGAAGAATCGAGTCTTGATGCGAATCGCACATAGCCGCTCATTTATGGGTTTGAAGTCAGTAATGTGCGGTTTGAGGTGATTGTTCACTATAAATGCTACTCCAAACTCCTTGCGGCCCGATGGTTTGCCACTTGTAAAAATTGTGTGTGATTTCTTGTCATTAATCTCGCTGCCAAGCCAATTTGTTTCCTGGACTGCAGTAATGCTCAGTTTGTACTTTTCGACCTGTTGAAGGAGGGCCTTTTCGGCCTCCGGTTTGTTCAGGGAGCGTACATTCTAGGATCCAAATCCTTTAATCGCTTGCGTTGTCGTCGTTGTTGATCCGTCCAATCCGAGGCTTTTGTTCCAGGTTTCTTGACATGGAGTGGTTTTTACAAGGACGAGTTGTTAGCACATCGCTTAACCCCTTTCAGGGGATGGCCTCGGAAGATAGCTGCTTCAGATGTTTTAATAAACGTGCTGGAGCTCATTCAACTATGTTGCAGGCCCAACTACGCAAGTCATTCCATCCTACTAAACCTGAGACGCTTAGGTGTTGGTCAGCCATTCAGGCTACAGCTATCTGCCTTTTTCCAAACTGTCTCATCGCTAAGACATTGGCCGTCAGCGATTTGAAACACTGCCGTTACCAGGGGGCGCCCACGCGGAGGACTATGGAAAAGGTCTTGTGCCCCCCAAAGTGTATATGTAAAAAAGTAAAAAATGGGGACATTTTACGTTACTTTAAAACGGTGGCAGACGCCATCAAAGTCGCAAACGGTCCCTACTCGAGTGTCTTTGTCAGTGTTTTGATTCGAATAGTAACAGTGTTGTTGCAAGCTGGATCAACAAATAGGATTAGGGCAATAAGATAATAGACTGATTTTTGAAGTGGTTATAGCTCTTCTTTGGATCAGGTTCATTTGTCATCTAGTTTAACCTAATGCACACAACCAAGAAAAAATCAAAAGAAAGATTATGATTCAAAAATATTCCATTTCACTCAATTTATTTAAAGTATAAATTTTTTTTGACCTAATGTACTCGTTATTATTGACTGGCATGCAATTTCCTCCAACTCCGAGCGAAATCACTTAAAATCTGCCCAAAATTCAATCGAATATGTAACGAAATCTTGAATTTGGTTATGTGTGTATTAGCGTTTGATCTGACAGAGTAAAGCTGGTTTCATGACAACTGTAATGAACCATATTATGGTCTGGTATTGCTGCTCCCACCGGCAAATCGAAGCAGCACCTGATGAGTAGTGATCTGTTGGTGGTACGAAACTAGAGGCCGAGGGTCCCATCACACCCGGACCCAGATTCGACTGCTTGGGCGTCTGATCCGTCCGCCAACCATTCCATCCTTATCGACTATTTTTTTCATTCCCCATTTTTACCTCCCCTGTTTGTGTTGTTTTCCCCAGGACTATGAATTTTTGTTAATACGTAATACGAGCGGCAAAAACCCCGCTCACATCTCCCGAACTGAGCTACAGCAAGCATAGGCCGCTCCTTAGCTCGTTGAGGGGCCTTTTTCTTCGCCAGATGGCACGGCCCGACCTTCACGGTCATTGTGCTATCTTAGGCTCCGTCCCCACGGGCATCTTCGGATGCCCACCAAACCGTCCGTTATACAACTTACGAGTATAGATAAGCAAAATAAATTCATGAGAAATTATTGTTTGTATATTTACTTGCTGTAATCACACCAGTTTTGTTCTTTCTGGTAAAATGAATTGTTGTAAGTAAAAGTCAGAGCAACTCTGAAATAAAAATGAGATTTGTGAAAACCTTTTTAAGGGCAAGTTTTTTGGGAAAGTTACTCGAAAAAATAGTGATTTGGGACAATCTCGTTCCCAATCAGAAACGACGCAACTAAAAAATCGTAAATCGTATTTTCAAACCGCAAAATTTTGTTCTAGAGCTTTTTTAAAATTGTAAAACTGTATTAGATGCCGAAAATCGTTCCAAATATAGTACAACAAAATGCGCTACCTAGCTCCTCCCCAGCGGAGGAAACAATTTTCTTTCGAATAAACATTGTACAAATAACTTGAATATGGTAATTTATTTAATAACGTCCGCCGACGCTCTCCAAATTTCCAATTTTCAACATTTTGTGCTCGGTGGACAGTGGAATTTCGGTTTAGAATGGAATTTCGGTTTGATTTTTGTGCACTCTCACTTGGGTGAGTATCCTGAATAAAATTCCATTCGAATCAAGAATAAGAAAATGTGTTGACTTAGGTCCTTTTTTGTTAATTATGCTTGTCTGGCGTGGTACTAGCAACAGAAATGGGGTTTGTTTTCTTTCACTGATACTTCACGTTTTTTGACATGGATATGTCTTATAGCTGGGGGTCATCCTAAAAATCAGTCCATCACACGAAATGTCTGTTTTTCTACTCGGGGGTCAGAAGAGGAAACAAGCCCATCGAAAATTTTTCTTTTCTGGTTGTGCATGTCGTTTGAGTGAAGTGGTCATTGTGCATGGCTGTCGCTTGTAGATCCGCGCGAGCGGTGCACTTGCGGGGATCCTGTGTGTACATGTTGGGATGTTGATTTGATAGCGATAAAGGTTGACGTTGTGGACGGCAAGAAATAACATAGTGTACGGGTGAACGGGCGGACTTTCAATGACCTTCAATTTCCGCCAATTCCCATTCATCATTTAATAAAATAGCCCGTGTTGTACTATCTGAATCACTAGGGTCCCAGAAAAGGTAGCAAGTAAGTAGTCAGTTCGACTAACATTTGGACATGCGCAGACGCAATTTGAGAGTGTCTACATTACATAGCTCCCGCCCCCCGAAGATGAGCGGATGAAGTTCATTCGAGCCAAATCGGGTGATCCAGCGACTGTGTTTGTGCATTTGCAATGGCGGCGATTTGAGGTCTGACTGGTCCACAATGTGGGCCCCCACCCCACGTGCAATAAACATATAGAACAAAATGGCGGATTTATACTAGGCGAGTTAGAATTTCTCAAGTCCCCAAAATAAAGAAATATTCGTCGCAGGATGTTATATGTTATGATGTACATTCAGAGGTCTGCAGAAGATCAAATGCCCCCCTTCCGCAAAAATTCCAAAATGTTCAAAATGGCTGGAATCCAAACAAATAAAATAGCGCACGTTGTACTACATATCTGAATCAATAGGGTCCCAGAAAAGGTAGCAAGTAGTCAGTTCGACTAACATTTGGACATGCGCAGACGCAATTTGAGAGTGTGTACATTACATAGCTCCCGCCCCCCGAAGATAGAGATAGAGCGAGAGCCATCGCGGTTGAAGTTCATTCTATCCAAATGGTTGTGCATTTGCAATGGCGGCGATTTGAGGTCTGACTGGCTCACAATGTGGCCTCCACCACACATGCAATAAACGTATCATAAAACAAAATGGCGGATTCGTACTGCGCGAGTTAAAATCTCCCAAGCCCCGAAATAGAGAAATATTCGTCGCAGGATGTTATAGTTCCAAGCAGCTCATCGTGACATGATGTACATTCAGAGGTCTGCAGAAGATCAAATGCCCCCCCTTCTGCAAAAATTCCAAAATTTTTCTTGTGCATTCTCTTTGTGCGTGTGTTGGAATGTTTTGTTTACTTTTGTTAGTTTCCCTTTCTGTTTGCTGGACACAATCGCATAGAGTGGCACGCGTTACTTGAGAAACGGATTGTGTGTGCCGGACCCGGACTGTTGATTAAAGGGGCGGGATGAGACGGATAGTGTGGGAGCGATTTTGCAATAGATACACAAACACAATACACGTCCGATTGGGAAAAAATGGTGGGAAGCGTGATTGCGATTAGCAGAAACGTACTCAGCGAAATGTTGATAGGCTGCAGTCTGCAAACTGTACCGACCGGGTAGATGGAACAGGGTGCACGAGAGGAGGTGAATATTGCACACACGCGATGCAAACGAAAACGAAACGATCCCGCGAGAGAAAGGATCCCAAGCGGACAGGACAAAGCAAAGCAGAATTTATGACGAGTATCTACACTGCCACCAGATACATGGGTACATGGATATGTCTTATGCCTACCGAAAGCGTGGGACGTGTTTTCTCGAATGATTTCATCCAGTATAACTATACTGGGATCTTTACAAAACTTACGTCGATATCTTCAACACAACAGGTTCCACGCAGTCGGTAGTCATAGACATATCCATGTTCCGATGTATCTGCATGCAGTGTAGATACTTTGTATCTTTTTTCACTGTGCGACCCGCCTAAAGGTATTTCTTTTGGAAGAGGCCCACTGTCCTAAGAAGTTTGCTGACCCCTGGTCTAAAATCATGCCCTCAACCACTGTCCTCATACAGGCTCACAAACTGTTACAATATGACCTAATATGGAAATGAATGTATTGTTATTTACATACTATACATACATTAACCTGCATGGGCTGCTGGATGGTACCTGGCTCGCGTAATATGCATACCTCCGAAAGAATCAATTCCGACAACATAAGTTTTCAATTAGCGATGTCATTTAACAACATCAGAATATGTATCGCCACATACTTACATGCACTCCCCTCTCCGCAATGTACAACACAACAGGTACATTTCGGAATGTCTCTTCATCCATATCCTTGTAACGCTGTAACTTCTGGCTGGCTGTACACACTTTTTCACTTTACTATACTTCGTCGTGCAAATTCGTTCCAGAATATTTCTGTTTGACGCCATAACTCATCGGAGTCTTGTGTATAGCGCATTAATTAAAAATGAATTTTTTCCGGGGCACCGTTTTATTCTGCTTCTCGTCCTGAAATCGCTCCATTCCGACGAAACTTTAATGAAATTTTGCTGTGCTGAAAGTAAGGCTTCATGTCCTCCATTTTTATAGTATTTTTTTTCGCGTGTTTCGGGTATGACCTACTGTGCAGCAATAAAGTGAAATTGACTTCTTTTTTTGGATCTGGTGGGGTTTATAAAAATAACAACCGAACAGAATATAATGAAAATTTTAATGATCAGAAAATGGTTGGGGCGAGACCTTCATGTAGCAGGAATGTGGAAGACAGAATAAAAAATTTAGAAATTTGGCTGCTCCCGTACTCCTTACAGATGTAAGTTTAATTTTTGCAAAAATTTCATATGGTATTATTAATCAGTAAGGAAAATTCCTTGGACATTATTATATTAGAGGTTTTTTTAATTATTGTACAGAGAATATTATTT
Organism: Chloromyia formosa; assembly: GCA_964017055.1. Classification (NCBI taxonomy): domain Eukaryota; kingdom Metazoa; phylum Arthropoda; class Insecta; order Diptera; family Stratiomyidae; genus Chloromyia; species Chloromyia formosa. Next base: position 52,431,277 of record OZ024815.1, on the reverse strand, counting down.
TCTACTGAAGTGGCGTCATGATATGCTCATGATTCGAGGAGAAAAATAAAAAAATTTCTCGGCAGAATATTGTTGGTCTCAAAGCAGTTACAACATATGATATTAGATATGTATGTTAGATCTAGAAATGCGGGGGTGTCCTGCTCGACAGAGAAAAACGAAGGAATCTCAAAAAAAGCGAAAACGAGAAAAGGCTACCAAGACTATCTTACGCGACACAACAAGTACGGGTTTGCGGACCTCTGTAGCTCGGGCGCGTGGGAGTTCAGATTTCGTAGGTAATTTTCTAGGGTCGTCTAAGGAAGTGTAGCAACTTTAACCTATTTAGGCCTATTTCCAATACTCGAACTCCTATTCTTAGCTTTTTTTTTCCTTCTCCTTTGATAGCTGCGCACGCAGTGCGCAGGTATCTAACCAGGTATTGCCAAAACCTGACTATAACTCTATACAGAGAAAAGACAGAATGGCTAGTATACTGGTTAATATGGCTAACCTAATTCAATAAGTTGTATTGCCAGCGGTTGTTTGAGATTAATTACATGTATAAAAAAATTCTTTTTATACCTGACTTGGCTGTCACTTTTAACATAAATTGCTTTTTTAGTTCAGAGTAACTATATCTTAATTTTCTATATTTTTTTTTTTTTTTACTAACTAACATTTTGATAATTATTGATAATTTTTTTTTTTTTAAACAACAGTCTAAGTAATTCATTGAGTTTTTGATATGTGAGGTCATGAAGAGTAACGTTAGTGTACATATTTAGTTAATTTATTGTAAATAATTTCCTTCATTTTTATTATTTTCCTTTTTTTAAGTTTTAATCTTGTGAGAGAGGTATTTCAAGTTCTTTATATTTTCTTATTTTTTTTAAAACATAAATAATATCTAAAATACATCTTGGATAATGATCAAGAGAATCATTTATAACTTCCGTTTGAACTTTCAATTGTACTTTTTGTTTTATCTTATAAATATTAAATAAGGCATTTTCATTCCAATCTTTTTGTTTTATTTTATAAATACGAAATAAGGCATTTTCATTTCAATCTTTTCTTCTCTCTCTTTTCTTAATAATATATCTTAAGACTAATGACACCCATTCAGGCTTGCGAACATTAAATTTTAATTCAATAATGTAAATTACTCGCGACGATGTGTAAATAAATGTTGTAAGACTAATTTATTATAAATAGATTATAACTTTTTCCATCAGTTGTGTATTGTTAAATTAATAATGACTAATCAGTGGTATTGTTTAGGAACTAAATTTTAATTTCCGACTCAACTATTGCTTTTGCCATTTTGATCCAAGTTTCGCTGGTAGAATCTTTGATGAATTTTTCCAGATCTCTGTATCTAGAGATTCTCGGAATTTTGGCCCTCATACTGTTATATTTAGGGCAGTCTATGATAATGTGTTGATTATCTTGTAATGTGTTACAGTTCGGGCAATTTGGAGAATTAACTATATTCATTAAGGCCAGATATTTGTTGTTATAGCTGTGATTAATTAGCAGTCTATTAACCAGTTTGATTAATTTGGGACTGTCATGTTTATGAGATTTGGCCCTGAACCAACTTTTATGATCAACGTTGCTCACAATTCTGTGGAAGAACCTCCCTTTATTGTCTGAGTCATATGACTGTTGCCATTTTTTAAAAATTATGCTTTTAATGAGCCTTAAGGCATGGTCCAGAGACATTGGGGGGTTGTAGTGAATGTTGCAGTATTTTGCATCTTTAGCCAATACATCTACTTTTTCGTTATAGACAATGCCACAATGGGCTGGGATCCAGATGATAACCATCCTCTCAACCATTGAGTCGTCCAGGAGTTTTTGAATCTCAAAGGCAATAGCTGAAAAATTTTTGTTATCCGCAAGGATGTTACATGCTACGTTGCTGTCAGTGAAAATTGAGAACCTTTTGAGACCACAAACTATGGCATACTCAACGGCTTTTAAGATGGCTACCAACTCCCCCGTGACAATCGAAGTGTCCTGAGGTAATTGGAACTTGCACGATACTTGGTTGATACTATTTAAGAATGCTGCCCCTACCCCGTTTTCATCTTTTGAAGCGTCAGTGTAAATAATGACTTCATTTTCGTCCATTCTTAATTTTGTCAAATGCCTGATGTTCTTATACGAAAGATCAGTATCTTTCGTGATTTTCAGATTACAACCTTTGTCAAATATGCATAATTTATTAGAAATGAAACTTGGATTTATTGTAGGAATATTTTTGAGTATTTCATTGAATTGAGACCAACATTTGGAATAGCTCGTATTGTGTCTGTAACTACCTTTACTTTTCCACTCCTCCGCAAATTCTTTATCAGATGCTATTCTTTTGGCCATTTCCGTTGCCGCCAGCCACAAACTCCTCCACTCCGGCGGGAATTCATTGGCTAGGACGTATAGGTTGTTAATTGGGGTAGAAGTTGTTACCCCCAAGCATTTTCTCAGGGATGTGTTATAGTATGAAGTGATTCTTCTTAAGGGGCCTGTATCCAAGTTTGAAGTTGTTGACCTTGCGTATTCAAGTTTTGGTCTGATGTGGGTTCTAAAGAGTGTAAGAGCTTTGGACGGGTGAAGCCCGCCCTTTTGACTATTGATCATATTAAAAGTCAGCTGGTTTAGCGCATTTTTTTTAATCATCTCCTTGTAGTGATTATTAGCTTTTAGCTTCCATGTTAAGGTGAAACCAAGGTATTTTAGTTCAGGGACATTAGTAATTACTCTATCTTGGACAATCACCGAATGAACCTTTGTGTTTGCCATTGAAAATATAAAAAATTGTGTTTTTTCGATATTAATCTCGAGCCATAGGTTTTTAAGCTGTTTAATAAATAATGATACAAAGTTTTGGAGATTATTAATAGCTTCGCCCACATTTTTACCTTTGCTGATGATTAAAAAATCGTCAGCGAATTGGTAAATCGAACTAGTATCGTCCGATAAATTATGTAATCCGCTAGTCATAATGTTGAAAAATGTCGGGCTAAGGCAACTGCCTTGGGGGAGACCGTTATCTATGTCAATTGATGTTTCATCAAGTCTTAGTCTTCGGCCTTTTAAAAACTCATTAACCCAGTTAGTGATTTCCGGAGGTATTAGCAGATTTCCCATAGTTTTAATTAATACATTTCTATCCACTTTGTCATAGGCTGATTTTAAGTCAACAGTAACACATACAGAAACAAATTTTTTCGATTTATTATCTTCTATTTCGTTTATTACGTCATTAATGCAATGACTTGTTGATTTCTTTCTCCTGAAAGCGTATGATCTGCGATTTAAAATCTTATTGTCTTCAATAAAGGAATTTAATCTATTTAGGATCATTTTATTTAGGATTTTTAAAGGAACATTTAATAAGGAAATCGGCCTGAAATTTTCAATTAGGTTATGGTCCTTGTTTGGTTTCGGGATTGGGACGACTTTAATGGATCTCCATTCGTTAGGGATTTGTTGATCTACCCATGAAGAATTAAGGATATTCAGAAACTTCTTTTTGTTTTCTTCATCTAACAATATTATAACCTTGTAGGAAATACCATCACTACCTGGGGCTGATGATTGGTTTTTATTTCTTAAAGCCATTAACAGCTCATCATAGGTAAAGGTATTAAATTCAGGAGGTATAGAACTAGTATTGTTCGTTTGAACGGTGTTCGGGCGACTATTGTCCGGCTTACAAACTTGGAGAAAGCTATTTTTTTTGTTAGAGTCCCAAGACCCAAAGTCCGGGTTATTTATCAGGGTTCTTTTAACGTTAGCAAACAGCGAGTGCATTTCTTGAGAGTCCTTCGAATTGTTGATCCTGGATATGGTTTCCTTCCATTCCTTATTTTTAGCCTTTTTTACTTCAGTTTTCCAATCCTTTTCCGCAGCTCTTAAAGCTCTGAAGTTATCCAGGTTTCTATTCCGATTGAATTTTGCCGATATTTGTTTAAATTTATTAAATGTAGATTTAAGGTTGGCGTTCCACCATCTTTTCGGAGTATACGACTTCTTGTTTGTTATAAATGTGGCCTTTTTGATTGAACTGTTCATCTCTTTATTAAAACTGCTTAAGTTATCCTCGAATTCTAAATTTTTCAAATTATTAATTAGCATTTCTTTATTTATGATTTTAAGTTTGGAATTATGAATATGGTTTTCAATAGTGAACATAATAGGTAAGTGGTGGGATCCAAAGATTTTCAGGTTAACCGTATGCCAATTCTTAACAATGTCGTCTCTATTAGTAAAAGTTAGATCTAATGACGACGGTGTATTATTGGTCCTATTGAAAGTTGACGATCCATTGTTGCAGATGTGCAGACCATGGTTCGAGACAATGTCCCTTAGAATTAGGCCTCTATCATTGTCAGCGTCACTACCATAATCCTTAACATGGGCATTAAAGTCACCCGCTAAAATAATATTTTTCCCCGTAAGGGTATGAATCTTATTAACTAAACTACTGAGGTCAGTTTCAAATTTCCTAATGGTCCCCCTTGGAGGACAATATACATTAACAATAACAAAGTTAACTGTTAGGTTTGTTGTTTCAGCCGCAACGTAATTGCATGGGCTGTTGAGTTTGATTGGTTTACTCCTGATATTCTTTGAGATGAGGATTGCAACCCCTCCTCCTCTTCTTCTTTCGTCTCCTTCTTTTAATTTCCTATTATGAAAATAGGATTGGTAATCTTTGAAATATACATGTTCATCATTGATCAGCCATGTTTCCTGTAACATAGCTATATCAATTTTCTTATCATAGCACAGTCTTTCGAATGTATCTTTATTCTTTTTTAGGCTTTGTAAATTAATCTGTAAACATTTCAAGTTCATCATCTATTATAATATTATCACTGTTATCACTGATTTCTTTTCTACTCATTGTTTCAATTCTAGTTTGTAATTCAATCAACGGTCTCTGAAAGTGAGGGTCACTCGTATCAAAGTTCTTTTTAACCAACTCCACCAGTTCATTATATACGTTTACATATTTTTTGGATAGGGTTTTTTTTTAATTTTTAATTGTACTTTTAGTATCTTCGGTTTTTGAACTATTCTCCATAATAGTATTGGAGCTACCAAATGACAGTGGTAGATTTCCATTTGGGTGTGCGAATGCTAAATTACTACTTGGTTTCGGTACTGGTTTTTTAAAAAATTTTGAATTATCATTTTGATCAGGTTTAATTCCTGAATAATTCCTTTTCCTCACTGCGGAAGCGAAGGTTCTTCTGCTTATTAGCAGTTTATTTAAAATAAGTCGGCTTGTCTATCTCTCAAGTGGGTAAGATTTCTAGTAGGATTATTTTGTGATACGTTCGTATATGACGGAAACTGGTTATCATATTCCTTTGTTCCTAAAATGTCGTAGTAGTTATTATTATTCAATTTAGTGACTTCGTTCCTGGGCTTATTTGACGTAGCCATCAATTTAAGAGTATCTTTTTCTTTAATGACTTCCGGGCAATTCCTGTCCGAAAAACCATGATTTTTGTCCCCACACAAAATACACCCAACAACATTATAATTTTCGGGGTCACTACATGTTCCACACTTTGTACATTTTTGGTTTTTGCTTTTACACCATTTCGCAACATGGCCAAATCTACCACATTTACTACATAATTTGATTTTGGGAACATAGTACGTTACTTCCCTGAAGCAAGAACCCACTCTAATATCATATGGATTGCCTTTACCCTCAAATTCAATTTTAATAGTTTCCGTAGGAACTAACTTATCACCTTCCCTTCTTTGGAATCTATAGATGCTTAAAACTTTGGCTTTTGACTTTATTTTTTCCATAATTTCCTCATCAGGAAAATCTGTATCAATATATCTTATTACCCCGTAAGTTGACACACAGTTTTGTGGTATATAAATATTATAACCCGCCTCTTTGAGGATCGAGTTCGACAGAAGATTATTTGCGTTCATATAATCTGAAAAGACAACTTTGACTGTCTTAAAGTTAGTTCTCCTAACCTCAATGACACCCTCTACACCACTCGATTCCAATAATCGGTGAATTTTAAGGTCTTTAATCCTCTCTTCTTTAATCGTTCTGATTAGAACTAAAATATGTATTCCACGTTCGTAGAATCCTTACTGTATGTATAACGGTTAATTATTTCCCGGTTAGATATTTCCCTGTTACTATTACTGTTATGTTCCATTTGGGACATTTGTGAACTAATAGAGATAGGTGTGCCTTTTTTCTCATATACATGTGATTCGATTGTTCGAATCGAATCTTTTGACGGAGTTACTGAACGCGATCTTCTTCCCGAACTGTTTTTGGCTTTATCTCTGTCTGGGGGGTCCCCCGCCGGGAGCACCATGATTGGGGCTGTTTTACCAACCCCAATCAGGCACTACGTAACTTCGCCCTACCTACACTAGGCGTCACACAACTGATGGAAAAAATTACCTTAATCCCGTGGAGTTGAAATAATTCAGCTTTTTCACGAAAATAAATTTTTCAAAATGGCGGTCAAAAACACTAATTCACACAATAACTACGCGCACTACTAGAAAAGCGTCCGAGCACTATCGCGTCCTGAACCAGAGTGTATTCTTAGCTTAATTATTTCTATGGCGAAGTATATGGATCGGCTAATATATTAATTTTATATTACAAGATACTTCATTGGCTTTTAGAAAATTATAATGGCGGCCAACCCCTCATCCCACCGTGAGCTCCAAGAGGGTGTTAAAAAATACCTTAAATGTGAACCTATTTAGAATGAGTAAAATTAAACATGTTTAATTGTAACTACACTTGCGAGCAAAAATACTAAATCAAACCGAAAGTAGGTGTATTTCTATGCATATTTTGAAAAGTACAATATGTATCCCTACAAATCGTATATCATTGGAAAACTTGAAATCTTAGCTTTACATTAATACCATTTTTAACAATATTTGAAGATAGATTTTAAAAGAGTGGAGCTTGAAATCAAAAAGTAGGAAAAATGGGGATTTTCGAAAATGGAGTGTGGTCAGGTTTTTGTTAAATAAAACAATTTTTTTTTAAAAAATAACAAAATTATTTATTTATTAATATCTGGTATTACCACCTCTTGCTCTAATCACAGCTTGTACTCGATTTTTAATTGAAATTATTAATTTTTTAATGGTATCTTGAGGAATTTCGCTCCATTCCTCTATTAAGGCCTTCAATTCGTCGATGGTCGAAGGCGCGGGATCTCTGTGTTGAACTCTTCTTTTGAGCTCGTCCCACAAGTGCTCAATGGGATTTAAGTCTGGACTGCGTGCAGGACATCGTGCATTGTCGTGCATTAAAGTAAAGTTGTCGCCAATAGATGCTGCGTAGGGAACAACATGGCCACGTCAAATACCGGTAATATACCGTTTGGCTGTCAGTCCTCCTCCTCGGCCTCCAGAGCGCATGAATACAATTTCCGTTTTTGAATCCACAGAGATACCGGCCCATACCATACACGAACCGCCCCCGTATGCTACCGTTTCTGTGATACAACATTGCGCAAATCGCTCACCTGGACGCCTGTATACCCGACCTCTTCTGTCACTGCCTTGTAGACACACTCTGGTCTCGTCGGTGAACAATACGCACCGCCATTGCTCGAGGGTCCAATTTAAGTGATTCCTGACAAACGTGAGTCGCGCTTGTCGGTGATGTGGGGTCAATTTTGGGCCTGTGGCGGGCCGTCTTGGAGTCAAATTCGCTTCCTTTAGTCGTCTCCTCACTGTCTACTCGCTTACAGCTACTCCGCGAACGCCCCTGAGATTCTCGTGAGGTGCCAACTTCGTAGCATACTTGTTACAATAAAACGATCGTCTCTATCGGAAGTGCACCTAGAGCGACCGGGTCGGGGTCACTGATTGTAGCTACCTTCCCCCCGAAACACTCTTGACACAGTAGACTGACTCATTTCTAGCTGACGAGCGACTGTTCTCTGAGTAAGCCCTTCCGAAAATAGGGCGACAACTTGAGCCGCCTGCTGAGGCGTGGTACTCATGAATGCTAAATTGTGACTTTTATTGCTTTAGACTTATTCAATAGACTTTCCAGATTCAACTGACCATTGAAAAGCCTTTGCGGATGCATTTATAGGGTTAGTTTGCCTTGTAATAACCCATTCATAAATGTTCAATTGCCCGACTTTTTAGCTGCAGGTAGCGTTTATTCATAAAACTCTTATTAAATGGTGCTAAAAAAAAGTATCATTATAAAGCTAAGATCTCAAACTTTCAAATGACATACGATTTGTAGGGATACATAATGTACTTTTAAAAATATACATACAAATACATGTGCTTTCGCTTTGATTCAGTATTTTTGCTCGCAAGTGTATTATTATTATTCCAAATTAGTCAATTAGTATGCTATAACATATGTGTATTTTGTTCCTTCTAATGCATGTACGCGACGTGCGAAATTGATTGTTTGAGTAGTCGAAAGATAGCCGTAGCTGACAAAACGGTTATGCCAGATCGTGTTCATGCAGAAACCAATTCCGCTAATTTTGTGGCTTGTGCTTTGTTCTATTGTTACCGATGCGTTTGAGTATTGAATGCAGAGAAGTGTGCACGTTTTAAAAGTGAATTTTTAACACAGTACATATTTCTGTTCATCGTGTAATTATTGTGAAATTGTGAAATAAAACTAAAAAGTATGATTTTGAGTACGGTGCACGTACTGTAATTATTTGTGGAATATATGAGATGTACTAAGTATGCATTTTGCTGTTAGTTGTTGGTGCTATTCATAATGAGTGAACGTTTAGAGGAACCAGTGAAAATCTGTCGTCGCAAAGCACTTTCTGTGGGTGAAACTCTGAAGGAGTTGCGAAATAGCGACAGCGACGATGAAGTTGATATTGTGGCCGCAATCCCACCTGAGAAGTTTGATGAAATTATTGACGACGAGGCGTTGCACGGAGACAAACCATTGGAGAGAGATATGGCCGGTACATTTGAAATCAAGAAAGATCGCCACGGTTTAACTGGATTCGCTGATAATGCGCCTTCTGTGAATCCAGGTGGTCACAGCGCACATCTAGTACGGTTCATAGTGACGCAGTTAGCGTACAGCCAAAAAAATCAAAAGCATTATTAAAAAGAGCAGCACCAAAATTTAATGAAATGGATGACAATGAAGGTGAGCCTCTTGTGAAAGTTGCATCAAAATTCAAGTCGCCCTCGGCAATTTCAGCTGCTCAGTGGGAAAAAGTGGCTAACGAGGCCAAGTGGGTCTTCGAAAATGTTACAGAGTTACAGCTTGCCATACAAATCAAGCTCAAAGATAAAACGCCATCCGAAAGTTTTTATTACTTTAGATATGCGAGCTAATTGTAGCCGAAGCAAAGCGTTGCGCATCGCAGCATAATGATGCGCAATTTGCCAAAAATTTTCACACAGTGCCTTTAAAAAAGGTTTATTGGAATAGTAGTATTGTCGGGTTACAACAAGCTGCCACAAATAAGCTGCTATTGTTCCGCTAATCCAACCCTTGGATCACCAATCGTGCGACGAACCATGCCATGCTCGATGTTTCGCAAAATTAAACAATATTTACAATTTTAGGACAATCATAGCGTCGATATCATTAATAAATACATTGATAATAAACTTCGCGCACTACTTGATATTATCAACACAAAATTTATGCAATTTGGCGTTTTTGAGGAGCATTTGTCTATCGACGAGCAAATGCCGCCTTAATTTGGGTGCCACAGCTGCAAAATTAACATGAGAAATAACTTCGTCAAATTTACTACTTTCCCTTAACCCCTAGCGGGGTATAGCGCGTCAACTACTCCTGCGCGCCATCGTACTCTGTTCTGGGCATTGGGACGCAACTCCCCAAAAGACTTACCCAGTGCCTGACACTCTTTTGCCACAGATCGACGCCATGTGATTCGAGGACCCCCTCTTGGTCGGCCTTGGTTGGAAATGGGGTTCCACTTCATGGCATGCAAAGCATTGCAGTTATCACTCTTCCGCAATGTGAGACCTATCCACTGCCATTTTCGCCTGCGTATCAATTCGTCGATTGGCATCTGACCCGTACGCCGACTTAGCTCTTCATTTGATATTGTTTCGGGCCAGAAAATTCTTAAAATTCGACGAAGACATGAGTTGACGAAAACTTGCAGTTTTCTGGTAACTCCTACGGAAACTTTCCATGTACTGCTCCCACACAAAAGCACTGAAAGTACCAGGGAGCGAAACAGGCCTAGATTGGTCTTGATGCTGAGATAACTGCTCTGCCAGATTTTGGACAGCATGCCGTATGCGCGTTTAGCCTGGTTGATACGACGAACGATGTCCTGCTCCGTACCACCATTTTCGGCAACAACGCTACCCAGGTAGACGAAGTTGTCCACCTTCTCCATTGGCTGCCCATTAATATTGATGGCAACAGGTGTCGGATTTCTTTTTCGCAATGGCGGGCTAAGAACCTTGGTCTTGTTGGTATTAATCTTTAGCCCAACCTTGCTTGCCTGCCTCTCGAGATCTAACGCCATTGCGGACAGATCCATGATTTTGTGGGAGAGTAGGCATATGTCGTCAGCGTAGTCAAGATGTTGTAGATAAGATGTCAAAGTCCATTGAATTCCTCTGTCGAGTCCGGATAGGGCTGCATGCAACATATCGCCGATCATCATGAGGAATAGAATCGCTGAGAGGATGCACCCCTGCCGAACTCCACTGCTAATCTCAAAGTCCCCCGACACCTTACCTTTATGCAAAACGCGACATTTCGCGCCGTCATAGGTTGCCTTAATAATAGCCACAAGCATCTCAGGGATGTCTCTCCTGCGCAAGGCCGCCCATATAGATTCCCGGTTCACACTATCGAAAGCCTTTTCGAAATCGATGAAAAGCAAGTGAAGCGGAGAATCGTATTCAGCGCATTGCGCGATGATGATTCGCAAGGTTTTAATGTGATCGACACAGGAGAATCCGGATCGAAAACCAGCCTGCTCTTCATCAATTGTGCTTTCTAAGTGGGCCTTTAGTCTTTCCAGGATGATTTTAGCTATTATCTTGTCAACGGCAGAAAGCACACAAATGCCTCTCCAATTATTACAGTCTGTGAGGCTACCCTTCTTTGGAAGTTTGATGATCAAACCTTCCTTCCATTCAGTGGGAAAGGTCTCTGTATTCCACGCTTTATCATCAAGTGGGTGCAGCAAATCGGCAGTTACGCTTGGCTCTGCTTGATAAAGTTCGGCAGGGATACCGTCAAGTCCGGCGGCCTTTCCTCGTTTTAGTGCAATAATTGCAGTGACTATTTCCTCTTTAGTCGGGGCAGTGGACCGTATACGCACATTTTGATGGTTAGCTAAATTATCTACCTATATATGAGGCGGAACTTCACCAGAGGTTACACGGTTCAAGACCGCGGCGAAGTGTTCTTTTCACCGCCTCATTTGATCTTCTTCCAAGATAAGTAGCTTTCCATCACTATCTTTCACCGGATGTTGGTAGGAGTTACGACCACCTGTAAACTCCTTGATGGCACCGTATACGGCGTTTAAGTTGTTACTTCTTGCGGCTTCTTCTGCTGAGGCTAAAAGAGAATTCGCATAAACTCTTTTATCGCGTCGCACACTACGCTGAACTTCTCGAGCTTTCTGACGGTAAAGGAGTTCGATGCTGCTTCGATTGTCATCTGATGCTGCAGCGAAACGAACTTTCAAGTCCTTTCTTTCAACAATCCGCTGCCATGAAGCGTCGGACATCCAGGGCTTATTCCGGCAATCCGGGTTTGGGCCAAGGATGGTATTTGCGCTATCAATGTACGCATTTTTTATGGCATCCCAGTTTTCGTTTATGTCACTATCTGAGTGACTAGTTATCTCAGCTGCTTTTTGCGCAAGATGGTCATTATATTGTTGTAAGACAGCTGGATTTCTTATTTAATCAAGCTTTGTTGAATTTGCGCCGCCTGGATCTTTCGTCGCTGGGGCGGCGCACGGCTGCAATACGCAGTCGAACATTACCGATCATAAGATAATGGTCTCTTCCCATCCCAATATCGGCACCCTTCTTGTTTCACGTCCAGGAGGCAACTTTTGAATCTTTTACTAATGCCAAAATGGTCGATCTGATTTTGTGTTCTGCGCCGATCAACAGAGGAACGGACATAGTACCACCGATGAAGAGACTGTGAAAGTTGCAGAACTCTACAAATCTTTCACCGTTGTCATAACGATCATCAAGACCGTGTCTCCCCATCACATGTCTGAGCCCATAGTTATCAGCGCCAACTTTCGCATTCAAATCACCCATAACCATTATAATGTCACCTTTAGGTGTTCTGCTCTGAACGGCGTTTAGTTCTTCGTAGAAGGAGTCTTATGCCAAGACATTGTCGGGTTCAGTAGGGGCATAACATTGTATAATTGAGATGTTCCTCATTTTGGTCCGGAACCTGGCGGTCAAGATTCTGTCAGAGACCGGCTCCCAGGATAAGAGACATTTCGCGCGGCTCTGGTCAAAAGGAGCCCCACACCTGACTCACGACGACTACCGGTAGCTTTACCGGAGTACAACATTACAGTGCTGCCCGTTGGAGAGATAAATTCTCCGCTGTTCCACCATCTTATCTCACTAACTCCTAAGATATTTAATTTGTACCTCAGAAATTCACTCTCTAATTGAAGAAATTGTACGTTCTGGGGACCTTCTGATCCATTGTCCAGGAGAGTACGCACATTCCAGAATCCAATCTTTGTCATTGTACGATAGCCAAAAGTCGTAACCGTTGAGTCAGTCCTTATCCGAGGCATAGTTGACGTTTCGTTAGCATATAAAGATTTCGGATAGTGCAAGTTGCTGGCATACACATCCTGTCCTTTGATTGTCGGTTTTAACGACATGCCCTCAAAGGGAAAGGCCGTGGTATTCTTTTTTTACACCCCACACCACAGGGGGACCTCAACCAAATCATCGCACCGCCATCACTGGCGGCTTGACGTTGGTTAGCAATGGTCAGTGACCACTGCCGTTCCAGGGGGCGCCCACGCGGAGGACTATGGAAGAGGAGTTTTTGCCCCCCAAATTCGTCAAATTTGGATACAAAACTCAGTGCATGGTCGGGTCTAGTGAATATGTGTTTCGTATGCTACCGTACGGTAAGCGTGCGATAAGTACGAAAATTTCTTGGATTAGAAGCATCTGTTGTTATGGATATGATAACCCAGTTGGAATATCCGACGCGGCATCAAATTTATATCGACAATTTTCTTTCATCACATTATTTGACGGTTGTTTGGGGAACAGGACGTATGCGCAACAAGACCAGTTCGAAATAACCGTTTGGGAAAACCTGCCCCGGATTTAGAGAGTGGCAAAGAACTGCCAAAAGGTGATATTACTTGCTTAAATATGCTTCCTAATTAGAGTTTCTTTTGTACTTTTGTATACTAGGAGAATTTGATGCGAAATTCGATGAGGCGAATAAAATTGTCTGTTGTCGTTGGCAAGACAAGCGAGTGGTAAACTAAGAGAAGACAACGACAGCAAGAGGAGCAATCTAGTCAAGTAATTGTGCAGCAACCGAATCCAATTCGGAATTATAACTCCTTCATGGGCTGCGTCGACGTGCATGATAATGCTGTTGCGAAATACCGCATTTCCATTCGCTCGAAGAAAGGACAGTGGCCACTTTGGCTAGCAATTCTGGAGTTGTCAATGGTGAAGGCGTGGAAATTGAATTGCCTTATCAATAAAAAATCCAGTCGCCCCAAAATCTCACAGCTTACATTCAGAGTTAAATTGGCCATAAAGCTCTTGCTAACGCCAGATGAAAGTAATGACTCGGACGTCTCCTCGGCATCTAAATCCGAAAAATATGGCTGAACTCTGAGTCTTCCTCGAGTGTCCGCACAACACCAATTTATTGTGCAACCCGACAAAAAAACCAGGCGCTGTAAGGTCTGCCATAAACCGACACAAAGAATGCGGAGCAAGTGCCAGGTTCATTTTCACCCGCAAAAATGATTCGCTACCCCCCCACAATTGGGAGGCAAAATTTTGAAGATAATAGTTAATAAAGACGAATAAAAACACAAGATATAAAAACGAATTTGTCATAAACGGCCATTGCTCGACTACTCCAACAGTCAATTCTGGCGAAACTATCATACTTATGATAAAAGGATTTAGTAAGCGGATTTAAATTTATTGGGTCCTAATTACCTTAGAAAAGAGCCTTCATACATTGATTCAAAAGTTTTTTTTTTAGCGAGGCCTAAAATGGGTTAAAGTCGATACAATGAACAACACCAGAGATATGACATGAACATCGCTATTTTTCAAGGTCTTCTTGTTCTTTTTTCTCGCTGTTCTTTTGGTCTTTGACAGGCCTACAGCCTGGTAAGGAGCGTCTCCATTTTTTTTTCTGATCCCCGCAACAGAAAGAAAAACTCCAAAAACGTGGGACTTTATAAAGTTTCTTGCTTAAGTCTTTTTATAAGTTTCAAAGAAAAAATTCTTTCAGTAATTTCCCGTAGTCAGCGGTTCAACTAAATTTGGTGCATAGCTTCCTTGGGTTATTATAAGTACAACACGGCTATATTTTGGTCCTGATGGAGGTGCGTCGGCAGAACAAAGGAGCAAACCTGGTAAATATCTCCCGATACGGGACGACGAGCCCAATGCCCTGGAGTACAGTTAAAGACATTGTTAACCATTTGCAAGTAGTTCTAACCCTTTGGTCAATTAGAAGAACCTGTAACAATCTGCCTTTTGTGCGCGAGGTAAACAGGTCAATCCTGACCAGTACCAATAGTTCCGCCAGCGACGGGTGCTCGAAAACTGCTCAGTATATCGGAGAATCGGGAGGGTTCGTTGATCTGGCACTACCGCACGTTTGCTACTTTTATATCACCCGTCCAGCCCCTCTGTAAAGTGATACTAAGAAAACTGTATTCCAAAAAAAATTACATTCAACGATTCCGAAGGTGATGAGTTAATATTAACAAAAAAATGCTGAAAAAGGAGTCCAAGATGGAGGAGGACTCAGTCGCTTTACACATCCCAACCTACCCTCGGCAAGAGCATGCGACTAGTTAGTTAGGCTCAAGCCCCCTGTTCCGATACTCAAATCCGGCGTTAACTTACATGTTTTGTTTTCACGGTGGAGAAATATCAGGGCAACTGAAAACACCAATCATTGTTCTTTTAGGAATTCATGTTTTACTTTTCTTCCAAAGTTTGTAAATTAAACCACATATTTCGATATATTCCAAGGTAAAAGTATATACAAAATAAAATTTTACTATTCAAATGTAAAAATACCCACTTTTTGAACCATATAACCATGTCATTGGGAGTTTTCCCTTGATAATACTCGTGTATCGTATCCATGTGGATGCAAGATGGAACCCTACCTAGCTTTGTGCGCACAGAGATAAGTTTTCGGGACTCTTAGGGGAGTAAGCTAACCACGAGTATATATACATACATGTTTATATGTTTTGATTTCTTTTATGCAGTGGAGATTACAATAATATAATATAATTGTATAAACGTGAAAAACATCGATTCTTATGTGTGTCTATATATTGTATTATATAGTTTGTTGTTCTAAAGGTAGTTGACTATATTCATTTTTATTTATCTGTCTTAATATTTTCGGTACTCCTTTTTCTCGTAGTTATATGCCGCCAGGATTAAGAGCGTTTTATGAATGATGTACTTACAGTGCTTTATAGGCGTTGTTCTTATATTTCAATATTTTGTATGGCTAACAAAAAAAATCGGACCGAGGTACACGTGAATGTTTCGGTCTTGACAGACATGCGACGATTTTTTTTTGTTTTTTTTTTTTTAGTATGTCCGCACACTATGAGCGGATGGTAACAGGACAGATCGATATGATAGCGTATGATATGTCCTCGGCCCCGATCTCTATTAGTTTAGCCATATGTTAGTTTAAGTAGGTATATAATGATATCGTACGCCGCGCCACTGCGAAATCCTTTTTTTTTATATAGCCTTTTTTTTCTTTTCCTCTTCGTTTTATTTTTCCTTTTTTTTTCTCAAATGTCGCCAAAATTCTTTTTTTTTTCTGCCCGTGTTCTTGTTGCTCGTAGTATTTGCTGCAACCTTTGAACTTTACACAATGCCTGTTACGTTTCTCGTCTATGTCCGACCAAGTAAAAGTTAGAAGTCAAAGAACCGGTCGTGCGAAAGTTAGCACGAGCGGTACTTACCTTCTAACAGGTCTGCTGAATTTGGCAGAAAGAGTTATTGACAGTTAAATATTGAATCGGTTCAGAAAAAAAAGAAAGGTATGTTCGACATTAATGTCGTCTTTAATACTGCCGAACATATCTTTATTTTTTTCTCCGAATCACAATTTAACCGTCAATCACTGTAGCTTATATTATTACAAACCTTCTTTGACATGAAGTGAAATTAAAATAGAAAGTATGAGTGTCGCCTGAATCGGGGTGAAGATGCAAACGCACTGGAGTACTGCAAAAGACATTTTGAGTCCTTTAGTAAGGATATAAAACAGATTATAAAACTTAAGTAACGGCGACAGATTTAGGTTGTCCGCCGGTCCGCCTGGAAAAAAATGACAAGCGACTAATAAACACTGTTAGCGCGATACAACGATTTGCATTTTTGTGTGTTTTCAGCCTTCTGTAGTTCAGGCCCGGGGTTTTTAGAGGTTTCAGTTTTGTAGGAACATTCTTGTCAAACTGCGATAACCGCCGCTGGAGACGCTGCGGTTAACAAATTTACATTGAAATAAAATGCAATCTCTCCGCTCAACAAACCGCGGCGGTGATCCATTTAAATTCAATGTAAATTTGCAAACCGCGCTGGTTCCCGCAACTTCTAAACTCAGCCTTAATTATTACAACTTTGCCTTAACCCCTAGTGAATAACAGTGCGTCAAACACTCCTGCTCGCCATCGTACTCTGTTCTGGGCAATGGGCGCAACTTCCCAAACGATTAACCCATTCTTTTGCAACAGATCGACGCCATGTGATTAAAGGACCCCATCCTGGGCGGCCTTTTCATGGCATGTAAAACAATGCAGTTATCATCCTTCCGCAATATGTGACTTATCAACCGCCATTTCCGCCTGCGAATTAACTCGTCGATTGGCATCTGACCCGTACGCCGGCTTAGCTCTCGATTTGATATTGTCTCCCATTTCCGACAAGCTTTCGCGAGGCAGAATGGCATATTCGGTCACCCTGCCCACGCCTCTACACTTTTATGTATATTTTATTAGACTATTATTGTTGAACCCCCAGAAATTAGCACCCCAAGTTTGGAAAAGTTGAAGTTGAAGACTTCTCTGCTTAGTTCTAGAGTTCTCGAGGGGGTGCGCACGATAGTTCCAGGGTTTTATTTGCTTTTTTTAACCCATATTGTCCGGGGGTAAGAAGGAGTTGCGCTAGGATTACGAAAATCCACACAGTAGTTTTTTATAGCAAGAATATGCAAAATTCGAAGAAATGTATTTTTTATTTTTTGTAGTTTAGGCTAAAGGGCACGTTGCGAAAATGCAACGCTGGTCTAAAAGGTGTTTTGAATATAAATGTATTTATTATAGTAAATATTATAGCATTGTATTTGATGGGAACATAGTAAAAGTGTTATTTTGTTATTTTGTGATATTGCTGGAAGCATTTTGGATGCAAACCGCAATCGCATTTTGAGCATTTGTAATGGTTTGGCTTTTACAGAGGCGGCAACGAACTCGATAATCACCGCGAACAACATGATGATCGACTCGATCCACACGGACTATGTCGA
This sequence comes from Chloromyia formosa, assembly GCA_964017055.1. Lineage (NCBI taxonomy): Eukaryota > Metazoa > Arthropoda > Insecta > Diptera > Stratiomyidae > Chloromyia > Chloromyia formosa. Next base: position 52,413,483 of record OZ024815.1, on the reverse strand, counting down.
TTGGAAGCTCCTGCTCCCTTCGCCTCTTCCATTACGCCGGCGCTAAGAGGATCCGTTCAGTACGAAGCCAACTTTCACAAACAAATGTTCTAAAATCTAGTTGCGATTGTCTTTTTTTTTAATTTGCGTAGGAGGCAATCCATTTTCCAGGCGTTGACCATCGCAGCGTCAAGTACGTTGGTTAGTAAAAGCCGCCTAGCATTATGCATTGGTTCGATGTTACAATAGTTAGTGAGGATTGGAACAACCGAGTTATCATTCCAGGTCAATACAAGAACGTTGTTGCTGGCGTCATAACAATGGTCACTCGTCTCGCATGGCTATTTCTTCATTGCCTTTTTGTCCATTATAGGCGGATTCATCATTCGATTTGCTCTGACTGTGCCAATAGCAAAATATTCTTTCGATTGAAGATGCGCCAGGAGGTTATGACTGGTGAAGAAATTGTCGAATGTGACGGTGTGTTCTCTCGGATTCTCCGCATCTTCATCGTCAATTCTCACTAATATTTCTTCAATTTCTTGAAGGCTCAAACACTTTTTGCAGAACACTCCAACAGTATCAAAAAACAGAAACAATCGTATAACTGACCAGAAAACTAAGTTTGCAATGAAACTATTGAAATCAATCCATCAAGCACTAAATAACAAAAAAAGATATCCTTATAGTCTGGCGTTGCGTTTTCGCAACGTAATAGTTTGCGCATATGTGGTGAGCTCATGATGAACCTTTTTGATGAACTATGCATTTTTTCGTTTCTCTTATAGTGTTTCTAATGCGATTTCAAAAGATTGCATGAAAATGTTTATTCTAAGTTATTTTACAAACAAACTTGCTGTTTTATCTCAGAAAATGCAATTTTTGCAATTTTCATGAGCCAAAAAATCATAAAAAATAAAAATATATATAAAATATAATAAACCTCTGAGCAAAAACAGGTCAATTAGATATTTTCTAACTGAATCTTTCTTCCTTAGGGACCAAGTTGATATTTTTTGCCTGAATGGCTTGAGACATGGATATGTAAAGCGTTGCGAAAACGCAACGTTAGTACAAAATGGGTTAAATAATTAAATTATGGGGTGCCATTTTGACGTAAAAAATTTTATCGTGCAAAAATAGTTCCAATGCTTAAAATCGATGGATAATAAAGAGTTCTAGAGTTCCTAATTTTAAATTCTGCAAAAAAGGCAATTTCATAAAAAAAAATTTAGGGGTTGCAACCTGACGATATGCACTTTAACCAATGCAGGTTAGTTCCCATTCATCAAATCAAGTTTCAATCAGTTTTCTAAATGAAAAAAGCTCCTGCAGGTCAAGAATTCTGAGGTAATGGTAACCTACACACCCCCACTCACCCCTTAAGGACTTCTTAGGGATAAAAATCTCCAAAAATAACATGTACCAGTTTGGCACTATCGAACTCTTCGGAATTTTCAAAATCAATATAGAATTGTACAGGAAAGTACATTATGGTCAGGTTGCAACCCATAAATTTTATGTTTTTTTGTATAAAATTTATATTTTTGCAGAATGTTTTCCAAAATTATTTAGGAATTCTAGAACTCTTTATCCATCGATCGAGCATTGGAACTATTTTTGCACGATAAAAATTTTTGCGTGAAGTTAAATAAATAAATAACTGCGCAACAGTCCAATTTGAACCACGGCCTCGAGATGAGTTGGCATCATCTCATTTTCTAGATCGTGACGGTTTTTGTGCAGAGGTATGTGATCAGCAACATGCTCAACCGAGTTATTTACCCCATAATAGGTACTCATTTAACAGCTGAGTGGGCTCATAGTCCGACACGTAAATCCCCGGAATCGAACCGGGGCCCAGTGTGTTGAAGGCGAACGTGCTAACCGTTGCGCCATCCGGACTACTACTTTGCGTGAAGTTGGCACCCCAAAATTTAATTATTAAAAAAAGCCATTAAAACTGTAGAACTATCGCCGCACCCCCTCGAGAACTCTAGAACTGAGCAGGGAACTCCTAAAAAATTTCAACTTTGCCAAACTTGGGGTGCTAACTTCCGGGGGGTCAATTATTGCCATTGGACACTCCGAAAGTGCAGTTGATTATTATCTGCTGTATATTTTATATCAAATAGGCTTTGTTGAAATATTTCCTAAAATGTTGAGATAAACGTTTTTCTTCCCTCCTGTAAAATTTACCTTTTGCCACTTAGAAGGTTGCACACTTTTAGCAGTGATATGTCTAGCACATGCCACATTTTGTCGCGCTTTAGTGGATGTTCACACTGCGTGCGATGCCGAGCCGAGCCGAGCCGGGTCGAGCGATGCGATGTGGTGGGTGTTCACGAGCCGAACGATGGCTTGCGATGCAAAGATGATCCGAGCGATGGCTTGCGATGCAAAGATGATCCGGGATGTTCACTGCACGCAATGATGGAGAGTAGAGACCAATTTAGTTCAAGGAATAATCTGTTCGACATCATGTCGTTTGTATGCTTGACCCAGTAAATTTATTTCAAAACAGTGCTCTAAAAATGGAAGGGCGTCGCCATTGGGTGCATCCCATTAATGAAGAAAGGCCCAGTGTTGGTGAATTTCATCATCTCTTCCGCGACCTCAGACGAGAGGTTTCACAAGCGGATTGAGCAGCGGCGCACCGCTGTGTATAAACGCAAAAATCGGCAGCTGCGGCGGCTTTAGGACGATGAATGTATAGACCGCTCGACTCGCCGTTGCGGCCACCGCCGCGGTTTGTGGAGCGGCGAGATTGCATTTGAATTCAAACCGCATGTGAAACCACGCCTTCTAAACGCGACCTTATTACGGTGATAATAACCTTTCATTTGAGCCATACTGAATCAAAACCGGAGTCCAAAGCGTATATACCCTAGACTTGTACAGACCTAGTTGTGATACCAAAACTTCCAACTGGCAACGGCCATATGCATTAAAAGTGAATTTCCCATATGGTCAGTTTGAGCTGTGGGCGTGGATCCAATGAAAAGTTTCATCGTTCATCCATTCGAATTTTGGATATTTACATTTGAACTAACGTTTACAGTAAAGGTTGCCGTTCATTCAATAGGATCTTGCCCATTCCCAAAATCAACTAACCAACCCACACTATAAATATTTGTCGCATTTTGCAAGTCGCTAGCATCATTGTATCGAAAGTTATCGCTCATTTGAAATTTCATCTGTAGGGGTTCCTTCGGTCGGATCTTGCCCATTTTCAATGCCAACCAACTAAAATAGATCATGCTACAAACATTTGACCAAAATTTCAAGTTTCTAACTTCATTCTATTGAAAGTTATCGTGCAAACGGACAGACAGACAGACAGATATGGCTAAATCGAATCAGGAGATGACCCTCATAATTTCTATGTATACACTGCCACACCGCCGCGCCTAAAAGTCTAGGGTATAAAAGCAGACATACATGCATTTTTTTCAGTGTGATCTTACATCAAATATTACTTTACAGCTCGTACTTGCACCATACTGGCTCCAAAAAGCTTCACATCGCAAAGCATCGCAAAGCCCATAAACTCCATCGCAAGGCCCATTAAATTCCATCGCAAAAAATCAGCAGCCGGTACTCGCACGAAAAAGCAAAGAAGTTTGTGAAAACATCGGGCCATCGCTCGGCTCGTCATTGCATCGCGCGCAGTGTGTACACTCAAAGCATGATTCCATTTAAAATTGAATACTTTCCATTTCCTTGCTTTAAAAGCTTGTAATCGCATTGCATCGCTCGACCCGGCTCGGCTCGGCATCGCACGCAGTGTGAACATCCACTTAAAATGCGCTTAGCTGCATCTTTCCATACTCGTGTGTTCTACCATGCCTTTGAACATTAATATCTTCCAGACCATCCCTACGTTATCCTTACACATTCTTGCCGCATAACTCTAAATCCTGTTTTCAACGTTATTAAGGAACAAGTGTTTCTCAATAAATAGCTGTCGAGCTTGAGAAAACATTTCAATAAAATCGAAAGGACAAAAAATATCTTTGCTATTTGGGTTGGAAGTTGAAGAATGTTTCCATCGTGGGATAGCGTAGAAACAACGACAGTGTCACTGGCAACATCGACACAATCGGTAGTAGCAGCTGGGATTTCCACGCTCAACAATTTCAATGCCCGGAATTCGCACAAAGCCTTTCAATTTGTTTTTCGAGTTCAGCGAATTTTCGGGGGTGCTCAATCCTCTGAAAAATCATTTTCTTATTCGCATGATTGAACACCAACGGATTGGAATTGGAAGATTCCTCACCGTCTTTTATACAATATAGTTGGTCGAGAGAGCAGGAAAGTTGAGGGTTAGCATTAGAGGGGACACTTTTTTTTAACCCTTAGTGCTTGAATATCAAAACTGAGTCGTAAATACTTTGCATCGCAGGATCTGTCTCGAATTGAGGAGAGTAATTCTGGAAAATCCATGACACATTGTAGTAGTTTGTAACGGACGGTTTGGTGGGCATCCGGAGATGCCAGTGGGGACGGAGCCTTAGGTAGCATAATGACCGTGAAGGTCGGTCGTGCCATCTGGCGAAGAAAATGGCCCCTCAACGAGCTAAGCAGCGGCCTATGCTTGCTGTAGCTCAGTTCGGGAGACGTGGGCGGGGTTTTCGCCGCTCGTTGCCCCTGTCCTTTACGTATTAACAAAAATTCATAGGCCTGGGGAAGACAACAAAAACCAGGGGAGGTAAAAATGGGGAATAAAAAAAAAATAGTCGATAAGGATGGAATGGTTGACGGACGGATCAGACGCCCAGACGATCGCCCTGGGTCCGGGTGTAATGGGACCCCCGGCCTCTGGTTTCGTACCACCAACAGATCACTACTCATCAGGTGCTGCTTCGAACTACTGGCGGGAGCAGCACTACCAGGATATGGTCCATTGCAGGTGGTTCATTACAAGTTTTTCTTTTCTTGCATCGATTAAATTTTGCAACTCTTTAAAATCACACACTTAAGGGCAACTCCAGGTCTTATTTGTCAATTTAAGTAAAGAAATATGTCTCCTATGCAGTTCCATGTCTCTTCGGCCTTCGTAACCGAAATCTCCAACGGTTACATTTTTAAGGCATAACTTTTTGGCATTTTATCCAAAAGGACATAAGCAGCGTTCTTATTAGGGGGATTCATGCTCACGTCGTAAGCGTCGTCTTTGTCGTAAAGTTGTAAACTTCTCTTATTTTACTGTGGGGAATGACAGAAGTTCGACAGGGAGTGTGAATGCCCTTGTTATAAAAATGTAATTGAAAATCTCCAACTAAATCACCCAAAACAGTTAATAGTCTAAGAACTAGGTAGAAAATAAAGAAACGTTTTGGTGGAGTTTTGATTATTAGTACGGTTATGTTTTTGAGGTCGCTGAACACGAATCTAAGGTTTTCCAACAAAGTTTTTTAGTTTTAGTTTTTTCGATATATGAGTAACTGGAACACTATGTACCTTACGTAAAAGATACTACTTTTAACTTCAGTAGGGCATAGCGCGTCAAATATTTGCAACGGACGGTTGGTGGATATCCAATATATGCTCGTGGTGACGGAGCCTAAGGTTGCCATAATGACCGTGAAGGTCGGGCAGTGCTATCTGGTGAAGAAAGAGGTCTCTCAACTAGCTAAGCAGCGGCACATGCTGGCTGTAGCTGTTCGGAAGACGTTGGCGCGATTTTCGCAGCTCGTTGCCCCTGTCGTTGACGTATTAATAAAAATTCATAGATCCTGGCAACACAAACGAATAGGCAGGAAAAATGGGGAATAAACAAAAAATGAGGCGATAAGGAGGACATGATTGTCGGCCGGCTCAGGAGCTCCCGCGCATGCATTAGGATCCAGATCTTGAAGGACCCTCGGCCTCTTAACTCTCCCACCCATGCGGTCTCATGGTCGTTATGTGAAAATTTGTGAATCTCCCTATTTTCAAAATCACGATATCTATTTATAGCATGCTTATCGCGCACTAGAAAAAAATAAAATGGAATGGAAATGGTCATGGTAACATACCTATTGTAGTCGAACTCTTATTCAGATTTCAAACGTACTGAAATAGTCTAAATTAGTGATGTGTAGCACAACTCGTTAGTTGTTCTTTTTGAGCGACTTAACATAATGTGCGAAAGATTCGGCACAACGACATAGCCTCCGAGTCGTTCACTTGATGAATAACACACAGTAAAATTAGTACCCAAACTAGCTCCCCGCATAAATACTACGCAACGTATAGACAATACACGCTGATTCAAAATTTCCCTTTACGTATATGTACAGTCCTGGAAAAAAAGTTGCTCAAACTATTTTATTCCTTTTTCGCAAAAAATCCTGGAAGTAGTTATAGTGACGGTGTTTTATTGGCTCAGGTTATAACAAAGTACCTGCATCCTGTCTAGAAATATTTTAGTTAAAAGTTTTGAAAGGAGTTCACTTAGTTAGTGATAATAGCCTACTAAGCAGGAAAGTGTAGTTTGGTTGAAGAAAATAGGAAAAAGTTGTTGCAAAAACTGAAAGAAATGTTTTCGATTTAGCGCGAGAAAATCGAACTATATTCGAAATAAGTGAACAACTGGATTTCCTCAGTGTACTGTACTGTACAATGGTTCTCAAAGAAGATTTTGGAGATGGGCACAACCGAACGGAAATGGGCTTTGAAAGATCAGGAAAAACGACCCCAATTGTATAACGCTTCTTACCGTTATAAACCCATCCAAACTATTGTAGTTGATAACTTCATTTGACTTTAAGAGTTATAGAAACGAGTTGCAAAGCTCATCAAGTTTGTTGAGAAAAACCTTGTAGAAGCTGGCTTAGGCGCATTATAGTAGAACTAGAACTGGGGATGTAAGGAATATTCACATCCTCATCCGCAATTGCGGATTGTCCTCATAAAAATAGGCATCCTCATCCGTATCCCTATCCTCATTTATGGGGATAGATAGATGCGTTCCATTGAACCGAACTTAACGAATACATACAGCTCGTATTAAGATATGCTTCAAGAGACTTATGTTTAAAAAGATAAATGCTAGAGAGAGAGAGGGAGGTCAATAAACTAACGTGGTGTTTGCCGATTCGTCGTCGTATCGTATCAAATGCGTAGTACGATCAAATAAAATTTAACCTCGAAAAAAATTAACCTGAGGTAAATTTCACTACAAAAAAACTGGATCGGAAGGGGACGAAATAGGAGGCCAAACTTTTTTTCTTCGGCTATAGGCATGTTGTAAGATACTGAATACATGGAAACTTAGTTTACACTGTCGCCGAAGAAGCTGGAAGCCCAATATTCAGGAGCGGGTGAAAGGTCACACGTGTAGAAACGCCATTGGTAACAACCGGTGCTTGGCGAAGGTGGTAAATTGGATATACATATATTGCTATTGTGCGTCCTATACTGCTGTATGGTGGATGGCACTCAGAGTAACAGCCTACTGCAACTTGCTGGGGTAGGTGCAAAGACTAGCTGCGTTGGCTGTAACAGGGGCCTTCAGATATTTTCAGCAAACAACTAGCGATCAACACGGCTCTACGCCTTCGTGAAACTGGCCAGTGGCGTGCGCAGAGTACTTGGGCTTGGTATTAATTTATCGTTCCGTCTTCCTGACTTTGGTACGACATACAGGCGGAAGTTTTGGCGATTGAGGCTCTGACCTGGTTGGGAAGTCATGTGGTGACTGCCAGAGACATCACTTTTTTCACAGACATTGAAGTTGTAATACTTTAAGTTGAATCGCTTACTCCAAAACAACTGTGGCTGTACTGAATACTGAAATAGTAAATAGAACTAGTTTTTCGTCAAGCTTCTGACAGAAAATCACTAACAAGTTTCCCTGATATTCTACCGGGTGCTTCATCACTAGATCTTTACTAGAATATCTAGGAGCTAAATTCTAGTGGTGTTTCACTAGAATCTAGTTGAAAAAAAAAATTACTGTGCACCGTCTCATCTAAGGATAAAGCAGTGCTCACGATTAAGGTGTTAGTGTCTTCCTTTGCTTGCTTGCAAGTAATATCTGCTGATGAGAACTTATCAATCAGCATAGATATTCACCGACCCTTGTTCTTGGGGCTTAGAAGGTATTCTTCTTTGGACATACTCATTTACCCTAACCCCTAGTGGGGAATAGCGCATCGTTTCGTTGGCATAAACCAATTTCGGACAAAGCACGTTGCCAGCGTGTACCTCCTGTTTCCACAAGAAAAAACAAACATCCATGGCCACGAACGCCGTGGACTGGACTTGCAACCGTAACGACCGTAGTCAGACATGCAACTGATGCCTCTACGAACTGAGCAACCGGTCGTCGTAGGTATCGTTGTGCCGTCAAGCAATTTGTCAGTTGAAGCATGTTACCTTGATCGTCTAATACGCTCGCAAATTTTTCTTCCACCTTGTACATCATCAGGGTAGCCATCAAAGACAACTACTGCCTGTTGATATTCTGAGTGGACATACTCAATATACATATTTGTCGCAGATGGAAGAAAACACATTTTTTTTTAGAGAAAAACATATTTCCCGGTAAAAATTTTGGGAGACCTCAGATTCAATGTTCTTGCGATGTGGAAGTACGAATTATATTTTTCAGTAAAATATTAAATTTTGTCATACTTGGATTCATTCTAATGATGTTGGTTATCATTGGCCATCAATATTTTTGACCTCGGGTGCGCTTAAGGGGTGCAGGGGTGTGCTAACTGCAACTATAGAAATGTGCTATTATTAACCTTTTCTGATAAAATTTCAAAATTCTATTAATCTAGGTTTTCTACGCTAGCAAAATGGCGCTTTTCAGTAAATTTTCATATTTCTAAGTTTAACGGTCTCCAAATGCAAGGGGGGGGGGGAACTCGGATGACATATTTTCCCCTCTCCCTCTTTTCCCGTTTCTTCAAATTTGAAAAAAATTCCAAAAATTAAATGTGCTCGACGGTACCTTTCTTATGATACCCCACCTGCCTGTACCAAACGAAAAAAAAATTTCGACCTTCATTTCCCCTCTATAGGGACCTCCCCTTAAAGTTGACCTATTACGACGATTCGCTTCCTCCGGCGAACTATATTAATTCTACACATTCCTACAAAATTTCATGTATGTTGCTTCAGCCGTTCGTGGGATATTCCATGGACAGACGGACAGACGGACAGACAGACATTTGACCGATTTCATAAGGGTTTTGTTTTTACTACAAAACCCTAAAAAGGGAAAAGTTGTGCAATTATCCACCTTTGAACAATATAAGCTGTGGAATAAAAAAAGTTGTGCAATTAAAAAACTTGTGCAATTAAAAACGTTGTGCGATTAAAAAAGATGCGCTATTAAAAAAAACAAGCTAGCCTTCGGCTAGTTTGCCGTGAAGGGTATCATACCTTCGTTGTGACTTATAGTGTATTTGCTACTTTGAAATTAGTAATAAAACTTGTTCCGATTTCACTGTTCCTATGAGAGGTATATTAAATTGTGAGCCAATTTCAACCAAATTTAGGTACGTAATTTGGCACTCATATGATCGAATAATATGAAATTTGGTAAAGATATCTTCAGAAATAAAAAAGTTTTCCTAACAAAAACCTGCTTTTGGAACGGTTGTTCCTATGAAATCTATATGATAGAGCAATCCAATTTCAACCAAATTTAGATATTGATTTGATTGGAAATTCTATTGATAAGTGTGAGACTTGAAAAAGATAGCTTCAGAAATAAAAAAGTGTTTCTCACAAAGACTAATTTTTGGACCGGTCGTTCCTAAAGCAGCTATATGACGTAGTGGTCCGATTCCGTTGGTTCCGATATATTTACAGCGTGCAATAGAAAGAAAGTTTTGCTAAAAATTTCAGCTGGATAGCTTTAAAACTGAGAGACTAGTTTGCATAGAACCAGACAGACAGACGGACATAGCTTAATCGTCTCGTCTTATCATACCGACCAAGAATATATGTATATGTATATAGTTTATATGGTCGGAGATGCTTCCTTCTGTGCGTTGCAAACTTCATGACTAAGTTAATATAAATTAATATAAAAAGTTAAAATTATTTGACAAGACAGAATTCAGACTGGATTTCACCAAGTCTTCATATGAAGATACTGGAGGCACTGGTCATTGCGGCCAAGAACGCTCCTCCACCCGAAAAGAATAGAAAAGAGGGTGTCATTATGAGGAGGAATTAGCCGAATCAGATTCAGGCCCAGACTCTGAGACGTCAACGAAGAGCGATGGAACCCTTAACTCCTTGGGTTCACCAAAAACAATCGAAGGAGGTTTAATTCTGTTCAAGCGCAATGCAATAATTAAAAAGAAGCTGGACGCAGTGATGGCGAAAATAGAGGGCTTCCTAGCAGCTGCCACATCACCACATGCGGTGCCTCGCCCTCTTAATGGACCAGCCTCCAAAAGTAGGGCGGCTAAACTTCCACTAGCTGCATCTTGTTATTCAGCAGCCTCTTGTTATCAGGCGGCTAAACCATCTTTAGCAGCCTCCTGTAATCAGGCGACTAAAGCATCTGTAGCAGCCTCCGCTAATGCGACGGCTAAATCTTCAGCAGCAGCAGTCTCTGCAAATGCGGCGGCCAAGGTTGCAGCTGCTGAAGTCTCAATGGACAGAGACCAAATTTCAATGGTTATACTGTAGATGTTGATGCAGCTGTGGATGAAGAGACAGCAGTTGGAGTATTTACGATGAAAATAAAAAGAAAGAAGTGAAATATAGGATAGCTTGTTAAGCTCAGCTGACTATGAAGTTTCAAAGACCAAATATTAATTGTTATGCCTGCCGATAGAAATGTCTAGAAATGACGTATTTTGTAAGAGCCAGTGAATTCCGAGCTCCTTATTATTAAAGTTCTTTTTCTTTCTTGTTATCAAAAAAAAAATTATTTAAGTATAGAACTGAAGATTACATAATTGTAAACGACACTTGTTGTACGAGCTATGAATTTTTGAGATACTAACATTTAAGTTAAGTCATTGTGTTCGATTGATTGGAAAGTCCGTAAATGACATATATTGTAAGAGCTAGCGAATTCCGAGCTCCTTAGTATTTAAGCTCTTTTTCTTTATTGTTACAAAAAAAAATTATGTGCAATAGACTAAGCAAACTGGAATGAAGGTCCTGAGACACATTCAAAAAAAAATTGAACCTATATTAAGAAAAACAAAAAAAAGACAAATAGCCAGCGCAGTAAGGGCAGGCCAAATACACATAGCTGCCCCAAATATGTATAAATATACAATTATGTTAGACCGTATGAAAATGAGATGTAATAGTTATAACTATTACATCTCATTTTCATACGAAACGCTGATACTTTCAATAAAAGCCTTATAAAATTGAAATTTTAGTCTAAGCCGTGAAGGTGAACCTCAAACGACCGTGTTTCGAGTAGCAAAAAATGCTCGGTGCGTTACCGAGCTAAGCTACAGACGCATACTGAGTTGATGTGCAGAACGAAACAAAAAAAAAGTGTCACAAAAATTCTAATTTCTCGGATTCGTGTTCAGCGACTCCATAAACATAAATGTACCAAAAATCAAAACTTCACCAAAACTTTCTTTTGTATTCAACCTAATTCTTAGATTAACTAATTGGCGATGCATTTGTACTAAATGGTATACATATCATGTCCATTCGCGTTATTTCCGCATTTACAGTTTTTTGCTTCGACACCAACACTCTCGCGGCTAAGCCATTAATCTGCGAAAAGAGCTTCTTATAACTAAAATCTAAAAATTTTACCATCTTTAATTATATCATGGAACAAAAGCCTCGGATTGGACGGATAAACAACGACGACCACGCAAACGAATAAAGGATTATTCTTTCGGATCCTGGAATGTACGCTCCCTGAACAAACCGGGGGCCGAGAAGGCCCTCCTTCAACAGGTCGAAAAGTACAAACTGAGCATTACTGCAGTCCAGGAAACAAATTGGCTTGGCAGCGAGATTAATGACAAGAAATCGCACACAATTTTTACAAGTGGCAAACCATCGGGCCGCAAGGAGTTTGGAGTAGCATTTATAGTGGACAATCACCTCAAACCGCATATTACTGACTTCAAACCGATAAATGAACGGCTGTGTGCGATTCGCATCAAGACTCGATTCTTCAATCTCTGGCTCATCAATGTGCATGCCCCCACTGAAGTTAAAGAAGACGCAGTAAAAGACGAGTTCTACGCCTGCCTTGAAACTCTCTTCGACTCACTTCCAACAAACGACGTCAAATTGCTGCTGGGAGACTTTAACGCGAAAGTCGGGAATGAAAGTTGGCATCGGGGGACCTCTGGAGGCCACAGCCTCCATGAAGAATGTAACGATAACGGCCAGCGACTTATCGACTTCGCCTGCAGCAGGAATCTAGTCGTAAGCTCTACGTGTTTCCCGCATCGACGCATTCACAAGCAGACCTGGAAGTCTCCAGACGCACATACCGTCAACCAAATTGACCACGTCCTCATTTGCAGGAGATGGGCGTCTAGTGTCATGGATGTCCGCTCCTATCGAGGAGCAAACTGCGACTCAGATCATCACTTGGTGAAGACGACCTACAGATGTAGAATCTCCTCAGTGCACCAGTCAAGAATCAGCCCTCCCAAAATCTTTGCGGTTGATAAGCTCTTGAGTGATACTACAGCGGTGGCGTATACTACCGCCCTTGAGGAAAAACTATCACCTATGCTACACAACATCAGCAACACAGGCGTCCATGGGTTCTGGGAAGAACTCAAGGGTACCATCAAGGATGTCGCAGAGAAGGTCGTGGGATATAAAGCCTGGCGAGCGCGAAATGACTGGTTCGACGAAGAATGCAAAAATTCACTTGACGCGAAAAACGAGGCCTACAGACAATGGATTCAACGAGGAACCAGAGCCAGAAGAGAAAAATATGACGAGCTACGGCGAATATCGAATAGAATAATTAGACGTAAGAAACGTAAATACTTTGACGAGCAGTTGCTGAACATAAACGAAAACTTAGCTAATAGGAACACCAGACAAGCGTACAAACTAGTAAATACAATTAAGAACGGCTACCAACCCAGGACTAGCCTTTGTAAGGACAAGGATGGAAACATCATCAGCGACACCGATGGTATTAACAAACGATGGGCCTCTTATTTTGAAGAGCTTCTAAACCGACCATCTAACATCCCCACACAGGAAGCTCTCGATGATATTGTTGATCTAGGCCCACCCATTCAACCCCCGACAGTAGAGGAAGTTGATCTCGCGTTGCGGTCACTAAAACGAAATAAAGCGCCGGGCGCTGACGAGATCCCAGCTGAACTGCTAAGATTCGGTGGAACGAGTCTAGTTGATGCCATACATCAATTACTCCTGCGAGTATGGGAGAACGAGGAGATCCCAGACGATTGGCGCAGAAGCATCATCTGTCCAATTCATAAAAAGGGAGATAAATTGCGGTGTGAGAATTACAGGGGCATCTCACTAGTTTGTACGTCCTATAAAATTTTGACGAAAATTCTGGAAAATAGAATAAAACGGTACGCAGAACGAGTCATTGGCGAATATCAAAGCGGTTTCAGACCTGGTCGCTCCACAACCGATCAGCTCTTCTCAGTCAAACTGATACTCCAGAGGTGCTGGGAATACAACGTAAACGTATACCAGATCTTTGTCGACTTCAAGCAGGCATACGACAGTATCGATCGTGGAGTACTGTACAACATCATGCTGCAATTTGGTATACCAGCAAAATTAGTGCGACTGACAAAGATGACGATGACCAACTCCGTCTCACAAGTCAGGATCCAGAATAGACTTACTGATCTATTTGAAACACGCACTGGTTTGAAACAGGGCGATGGACTGGCACCGACGCTCTTCAACCTAGCACTGGAATACCTTATTCGGGCCATGAATATGGACAACAGCAAGACGCTACTCATCAAGTCGACACAATTAGCAGCGTACGCCGACGACATCAACATCATGTCCCGAAGATTGGCTGACGCAGAAGAACTTCTGCATACGCTCGATACCGCTGCAAAGGAAGTTGGATTACGTATTAACGAGGGTAAAACTAAAATAATGATGCAATCGGTGACAAGGACACCTGCACAACCGAGCATCAACGTGGCGGACCTTAACATCGAGTTCGTGAACAACTTCATTTACCTGGGTTGCAACCTGTCAAGGGACGCCAACGAAACTGACGAAATCAAGCGACGGATACAGTTAGCTAATAAGACTTTTTTCTCGGTTCTCCCCATAATGAAATCGAAACATGTGCACAGAAACACGAAGCTCCGCGTGTACAAAACCATTATACGACCAGTGCTATGCTATGGCTGCGAAGCATGGACCCTAACTCAAGCCTCCGAAAACATGCTAGACACTTTCGAACGTAAGGTTCTACGGCGAATTTTCGCGGCTGTTTGCGATCGAGATGGATGGCGCATCCGGTACAACCATGAGTTGTATGAAATGTACGATGCAAGTCTCGAAAATCGTCAAACTACAACGACATCAATGGGCAGGGCATGTACAAAGAATGGACGATGATCGCATGCCTAAGAGAGTAATGAATGCAGAACGAGTCGACGGAGCGAGACTGCGAGGACGACCGAGATCTCGTTGGGAGAGCTCAGTAGGTGTGGACGCCGCGCAGCTGCTGGGCTCCCAAAATTGGAGGACGCGGTCACGTGACCGAGATAATTGGAGGACAATGATCCAGGCGGCCAAGGCCCGACGTCGGGCTGTCGCGCCACGATGATGATGAATTATATCATGGCCACCTTTTACGTAAAATGCATAGTTATGGAGTTATTTTTGAAAAATCGAAAATAGTCAAATTTTTTGCACTTTTTTTAACAGAAAAAATATTTCCCGGACAATTTTTTGTTAGAAAACCTCAGATTGGTGTACAGCGACTGCAGCAACATAAAGTTACTAAAAAGTAAAACTCCACCAAAACTTTCCTTTATTCCCTCTTTTGAAGCACATAGTGCTCATGCTTAGACTTTAAGGGTTAACATTGTTGGCAGTGAATTGATTCAAAGTGAGTACATTTTATTCAACAGTTTAGAAGCTTTCATTCTTATCTTTATTCCTTTTGCGGAATGAAGAAATAGTGCGATGGAAAGTGATGTGTGGTATCTCTTCACTGAAGCATGTACGATAACAACGGATACACTAAAACTGGATTCAAAAAAGCGACGCAAATGTTCATTGAATGGGAAAGCTTGATATGTTTTAAGTTATAGAGAAATTGAGTTTGAAGATCCAGAATAGAAAGGTAACATGCTTTCAAATAAAGCATTGTACTCCTCGTTTCCCGATAACCGACTCCTTATATCTCTAACGTGGTGTATCTCTTTACACGAACAAATATGTTTTCTTGAATTCTGCCAGGAACAGGAAGAAATCGTATATTTGTACTTTTCTTTTTGTGTTCTGTTCAAGCAGCGCACACCTTACAGCCGTTAAACAATTATTCAAATGATGCTCCTACAGATTTACGGCTATGCTATCGAAGATTCTGTTTCACTTTCAAATAGGATATAGTCAGCATACGGATTTTTCCGGCGAAATATGAATTATTCGATCGGTAGCATATTGTGAGCCTCTGCTTTTTTTTTATAGGCTCCTTTATTTTTCTGTTTGCCAGCGCATTCTGTATACTGTTCGTGCTCGCGTGGGTATACATTCACCGATATGGGAGCTGCTGAAAGGCGGAAAAGAAGATATGAGCGCCTGTTTCAATAAAACGCACAAATTTCAAATACACGCCCGTGTCACGAAAGGAAATTCAATTCGGAAGAAAATTTTATCTGCTGAACATGGAAATAAAGAATAAGGCTTACAAATATAAGCGAAGAATCACGATTTAGTTGGATTCATGTTAAAAGGGAACGTTGGATTTCAACGATTTCTTTGATTTCGGCTCATGTTCGAGTCCTTGAAATTATAAATAACAATCGATTTTTTTCCATAAGCCACGTGAGAATTGAAGTATGTATGTATATTCTTTTGAAATAAATAACGAAGAAGATATACAATTACAAATTTGTATTAAGAGGAAACACATGACCTGTGCACTGGCGCTGCGAGGGTTCTAACAAACGTTCGGTAAGTTGGACCGAAAAAAGAAATAATAATTTTTGTTCTTATATTCTTAAACTTCAACTTTTTAATTTTCTCAAAATAATTTCCATTAATATTTATAAATTTTTTGAATCTGTAAATCAATTTTTCCTGAGAGTATGGAACATGTAGTAAAGAGAGGTTATCATCACACAGAATCCATAAGTGCTTCGAACACATTTTTTTCCATCGCCTACCTTCTTCTATCCCTATTTTGTCAAACTGACTAACTGTCAATTACAATTTTTATTGGATAGCAGCACAACAATCTGGACCATTTAATTTCTTTCATTTTCAAATAATATTGTCAACTAAAGTAACGATTATAAACGTCAAAAGTAGCTGTCGAAAATCTATTATATTAGAATTGCGTCTGTACAGAGAGAGGAGTGGAAAATTTCTCTTCCATAGTCCTCCGCGTGAGCGCCCCCTGGAATTTCAGTGGTCACTGACCATTGCTAAACAATGTTAAGCCGGTGCGATGATTTGGTTGAGGTAAATCTCCCCCCTATGGTGTTGGACGTAAAATAATACCACGGCCTATTTGACGGCCTGTCGTTAAAACCGCCAAACAAAGGACAGGATGTGTATGCCAGCAACTTGTACTATCCGAAATCTTCTATATATACTCAATGGCCTTAATCCTTTGTGGTGCATAGCGCGTCGACTGTTCCATGTGGCACAGTTGACGTTTCGTTGGCATAAATTAGTTTCGGAGAATACAGTTACCAGCATGCACCTCCTGCACATCCATGGCCACGAACGTCGTCGTGGACGGGAGTCGAACCCGAAACGCCGGTAGTCAAACATGAGACTGATACCTACGCTAACGGTCGCCCCAAATCTTCTATATGCTAACGAAACATCAACTATTCCTCGGATAAGGACTGACTTAACGGTTACGACTTTTGGCTATCGTGCAATTACAAAGATTGGATTCTGGAATGTGCGTACACTCCTGGACAATGGATCAAAAGGTCCCCAGAACGCACGATTTCTTCAATTAGAGGGTGAATTTCTGAGATATAACTTAAACATCTTCGGAGTTAGCGAGATAAGAAAGTGGAACAGCGGAGATTTTTATCTCTCCAACGGGTAGGACTGTAATGTTGTACTCCGGTAGAGCTACCGGTAGTGGTCGTGAGACAGGTGTGGTGCTCCTTTTAACCAGAGCCGCACGAAACTGTCTCCTACCCTGGGATTCGGTCTCTAATAGAATTATGGCCGCCACGAAAATGAGGAACATCTTAATAATACAATGTTATGCTCCAACTGAACCCGTCAATGACTTGGCGAAAGACTCCTTCTACGAACAACTAAACGCCGTCCAGAGCAGAACACCTAAAGATGACATTATAATGGTTATGGGTGATTTGAATGCAAAAGTTGGCTCTGATTACTATGGGCTCAGATATGTGATGGGGAGACACGGTCTAAGTGATCGTAACGACAACGGTGAAAGATTTGTTGAGTTCTGCAACTTTCACAGTCTCTTCATTGGTGGACTATGTTTGAGCATAAGGACCACCAAAAAATCAGTTGGTCCTTGATCGGCGCAGAACGCAAAATCAGATGGACCACTTTGCCATTAGTAAAAGATTCAAGAGTTGCCTCCTGGACGTGCGAAACAATAAGGGTGCCAATATTGGGATGGGAAGAGACCATTACCTTATGATCGCTGAAGTTCGGTTGCGTATTGAAGCCGTGCGCCGTTCTAGCGACGAAAGACCCAGGTGCCGCAAATTCAACACCGCTCGGCTAAAAAATCCAGCTGTCTTACAACAATATAACGACCATTTTGCGCAAAAAGCAGCTGAGATAACTAGTCACCCAGATAGTGACATAAATGAAAACTGGGATGCCATAAAAAATGCGTACATTACATAATTGCGCAGATACCACCCTTGGCACAAACTCGGATTGCCGGAATAAGCCCTGGTTATCCGACGCTTTATGGCAGCGGATTGTTGAAAGAAAAAAACTGAAGGTTCGTTTGGTTGCAGCATCAGACGACATGACAGTCGAAGCAGCAATGAACTCCTTTACCGTCATAAATTTTGAGAAGTTCAGCGTAGTGTGCGACGCAATAAAATACTCAATTGCCCTAACCCCTGTTGTGGGGCATAGCGCGTCAACTGTTCCATGTGGCCCAGTTGACGTTTCGTTGGCATAATCTGGTTTCGGAGAATGCAGTTGCCAGCATACACCTCCTGCACATCCATGGCCACGAGCGTCGTCGTGGACGGGATTCGAACCCGAAACGCCGGTAGTCAAACATGAGACTGATGCCTCAACACACTGCGCTACCGGTCGCCCCTAAAAATAGCAATAAAATAGTTTATGCGAATTCTCTTTTAACCTCAGCAGAAGAAGCCGCGAGAAGTAACAACTTAAACGCAATATACAGTGTCATCAAGGAACTTACAGGTGGTCGTAAGTCCTGCCAACATCCGGTGAAGGATAGTGATGGAAAGCTACTTGTCTTGAAAGAAGATCAAATGAGACGGTGGAAAATAAACTTTGCCGCGGTCTTGAACCGTGTAAGCTCCGGTGAAGCTCCCTCTCATATAGATAATTTAGCTAACCATCAAAATGTGCGTATACGGTCCACTGCCCCGATTAAAGAGGAAAGAGTCACTGCAATTATTGCACTAAAACGAGGAAAGGCCGCCGGACTTGACGGCATCCCTGCCGAAGTTTATCAAGCAGCGCCAAGCGTAACTGCCGAGTTATTGCACACACTTGTTGATAAAGCGTGGAATACAGAGACCTTTACCACTGAGTGGAAGGAAGGTTTGATCATCAAACTTCCGAGGAAGGGTAGCCTCACCGACTGCAATAATTGGAGAGGCATTTGTGGGATTCCTGCCGTTGCCAAGATAGCTAAAATTGTCCTGGAAAGACTAAAGACTCACTTAGAAAGCAGAATTGATGAAGAGCAGGCTGGTTTTCGATCCGGATTCTCTTGTGTCGATTACATTAACACCTAGCGAATCACCATCGAGCAATGCGCTGAGTACGATTCTCCGCTTCACTTGCTTTTCATCGATTTCGAGAAGGTTTTCGATAGTGTGAATCGGGATTCTATATTGGCGGACTTGCTCAAGAGAGGCATCCCTGAGAAGCTTGTGGCTATTATTAAGGCAACCTATGACGGCGCGAAATGTTGCGTTCTGCATAAAGGTAACGTGTCGGGGGACTTTGAGATTCGCAGTGGAGTTCGGTAGGGGTGCATCCTCTTACTGATCCTATTCCTCATGATGTTCGGCGATGTGTTGCATGCAGCCTTATCCCGACTAGACAGAAGAACTCAATGGACTTCGACATCTTACCTACAACATCTTGACTACGCTGACGACATATGCCTACTCTCCCTCAAAATTAGGGATCTGTCCGCAATGGCGTTAGATCTCGGTAGGGAGGCAAGCAAAGTTGGGCTAAAAATTAATACCGACAAGACCAAGGTTCTTAGTCCGCCATTGCGGAAAGGAAATCCGACACCTATTGCCAGCAGTATTAATGGGCAGCCTGTGGAGACGAATTGATACGCAGGCGAGAATGGCAGTGGATAGTGGAAGAGTGATAAATGCATTGCTTTGCATGCCATGAAATGGATCCTCATTTCCAGCCAAGGCCGACCATGAGGGGCTCCTAGAATCACATGGCGACGCCCTTCGCAAAGGAGTGTAGCGCGCTGCTTAAGTCTTTTGGGGAGTTGCGCCCCATTACCCAGAACAGAGTACGATGGCGCGCAGGATTAGTTGACGCGCTATGCCCCACTAGGGGTTAAGGCAAAGTAGTGTACATTAACTGCGTTTTTTTTTTTTCATACAGAGCAGAATAGAGTAGGTTAAGCCCCATAAAAAAAATTAGGATAGCGAACACGGAACGGGGCATATCTTTGCCGGGAGTGGGTCTTGGTTTAGTTAGAACTCAGATATCAACTAAGATTTCAAGAGAAAACTTAAATCCTTAGAACACACATATACTATCGGACAATTTTCCTTTTGGCAGCAAAATTATTTTGTATGGTTATTATTCTAAAGAATTACACAAAACGAACATTTCATTGACAGGAAATGAGCTTTATGTGCTTCCCAAGCTGTAAACTGTTGGAAAACTTCGACACCTGCGCCGGCTTCTTTTGTTTTTGAATTTGGCGTTTTATTTAACTTTTGAATTTATTTGTTTTGAAACTTGAAATGCAAGACTGCACCGAATACTAGAAACTTTTTCGTGAATAGAAATTTCATCACATTGAAATTTTTTTTTGCGTTCTTATTTATTGCAAAGTTTGATACTTTACATGTGGCGCTCAACGTGGGGTCGAAATAAATGAAAATCGGCTCAGGAGCGGATCTTCGTCGAAGCGAAAGTCGAAATGGTTACTTTATCAAATAAACAATTTGAACGGCTTATGCAAGCTATAGTCCATGTAAATGTTAAGTCTGGATCATTCAGAGCGTGTACCAAACGTTTTTCGGGCGAAAGAAATCCTCAAAAAGTAAAAGAATTCATATAGTCTATCTCTACTTTCTAGGGAGTAGAAAAGATAGGCGATGCGGTGAATGGCATTGCCTATGTTGCTGGAGGGTCATGCTTACGAATGGTGAAGTGGAGTAAAACATAGCGCACTTATATTCAATGATGCCAAAAAAATTATTCGAGAATTATTTTCACCCCCAAAGCCAGCTTGGTGAACTTACATGGAAATATTTAATAGCAAGCAATAGAAAACGGAGCCGACGGATGCATTTATTTGCAAAAAGCGGGCAATATTTGCCCAATTACCGAAAGTTAAGATGAAGAACGATCAAATTGATTTGGTGTTTGGCTTACTTCATAGTCAAATCCACGATCGTGTTTTGAGAAACAGAATAAAAACATTTGAAGAGCTACTGATTGAAGCAATACAAACGTCTACTGATGGGGCCCCTTTGGAAAGGGCCGAAACGTGTCTAGATATCCATTTCACAATGAACCCTCACACTAAACATTCAAACTCCTGTCTCTCTCTCAACTCAATTTCCAGCCTAAAAAAGACAAGACAGGGCGAAGCTGATCCAAAAACTGCTTCAGGAAGGGGAAATAACAAAAATCACCAACAACACAGGTCAGGCTAAGGTCACGGTATTCCTACAAAACCTTAGGAATAGAAAGAGACCCCCTAATCACCAAAGTCATCGACGAAGGCAAGTTCCCACTCCTCAAGCTGGAAGCGAAATTCAACAAGAAGAGTGGAGGGGTGACCATCACCCACAAAAAATCAACCACTTTCGAATCGGAACACACCACAAAAAGGTTCCTACAGGCAATCAACAACACCCTGTTTGCCAGCAACACAAACATCAAGGCCCACAAGTGGCATGACTCCTCACAACCCACTACTACTCACTCCAACATGTTCAACTAGGATTATTAAGCGACAGTGGAGTATACACATTAGCATGCTTTGCGATGACGTTGGAACAAACCAAATAGTGAAATGTCCACATCTGGACCCATATATACCCCATTACGTAGAGTACGAATTAGGTGCGGATATTGAATTGAATAGCACCAAAAATGAAGAAGTACTACTATGGATTGACCCAACGCAACGCTCTCTCTTTAATTGCCTTGACCCCTCTAGGGGCATGGGCGCGTCAAGATTTCTGGCATTTCTATGCCTTGTTGACGTTTCAATAGCATATCTACTTTTCGGAAGTGCAGTTCCTCCTATCCGCGCTGTCTTTATACTGACAAGCTCGGAGCACTGTGAGAGTTCTATTAGTACTCGTAGGCAGTTTTTGATCGCGCCTATATTTGGTCTCCGAGCTCTAGATTAGCATCGTAGAGCGGTGACCGAACAATCATGGCCACCGAGCGCAACAACGCAACGCAAAACATACAAAAACCCCTCGAAGACTTCCGGAGCCAATATGCTCAGCTAGGACAGAAGTCAATCACACAAATTCGTTTAAGTATCACCTAACAATTGGTAGAGATGCAGATATGTGTATGAGTTACAATCCCACATAATGCACTTCCAGCCAAACCCATATACCTGAACATCGAGATCCGCGGCAATGGCTTTGTCGGAAGCCTTCATCCTGACGCTAGCAGTGAAGTAACCAAATAAAACAAAAAACCCTCTGAGACCTGCACCCAACTGACGGGGGACACACCACACCCAGACACGAAGGCCCCCCAAATCGCAACTCCACGCCAAAAGCAAAAACCCACCCACTACACCTCTTTTCTCACTCCACAGGTAGAAACAAATATAGTACATACCTCTGAACGAAGTACCTGGAGGCTTCCTCAATCTCACCAAAACCCAATTCCCCAAACAAGTGGCAAGCATGCTCAGCTATGGAATGAAATTCGCACTCAACAATGAAATGACGCATAGGACTTTGATGAAGAAATGAGCATCATCACACGAAATATGGAACTTCCCTCGCACATCTCCCGACTTGTTGCAGGTAGGTGACTAGGTTAGGTCAGGTTAAAGAGGGCAGCTTTAAGAAAGAAAAACACACATAGACCGCCAATGGATCTGTTGTGATACCCCTAGACTTCAGTAACCTGAGACTATCTCAATCGTCAAACCAGCCAGAGCTCACAATGAAACGATGGAATCGAGACCCACATTTACCCATTTGAAGTCATTCATATGGGTGAAAAGTAAGAGCCCAGAACGTCTTTCCTAAAATACGCAAGGGCGGGACAGGTACACAAGACGTTCTTTCCTCCTCTTCCATTATGTGGAAGCTAAGTCTCCAGGCATGCTCCCCAATTAGGCAATGTCCAGTTAAAAGTCATATGGCAGTTATGATAGTTCATGAATGATTTCTGCTTAGGATCAACAACCCAGCCACATTATATGTCAATATATTGCCACTGCCCCAGCTGATGCTAGCCATATCATATGCCGCATCTTTAATAGCCAGTTTACAAACAGCTAGAGGCATGCTGGTGCTACGCAACAATCCGCCGGTCTCATTGATCGAGCCAGTTCGTCAGCCCTGCAGTTACCAACATAACCAATTTGGCCTGGCACCCAGCACAGAGTCTTCTATTTCTAAGAGGGAGTTGCGACAATCCAATACTGGCTTCGACTTGACCAAGGCAGAGGTAAACGATCACAACGTTCCTAACAGATAACGTAACGTTGTGCGCCAAACAGGCTATAGCTCCAGATATTGCTGTAACTTCCACCTGAAAAACGCTACTTAAGTCCGGGAGGCGGAACGTTAAGCTAATATCCATCGTCTGCTAGTATACACCAGCCCCCACTACTTCCTCATTTTTAGAGCCATCAGTAAAAATGCTAATAGCATCTGAGTTTAGCGTTTACTGACGTTTTATGTCTAGGTAGGTGGCGAAATGGGATCAGGAGGGGCATGATGGCAACGTGTATCGTCCGAAACTGGATTATGCCAAAGAAACGTCAACTAATTGAATAGTTGACGCGCTATGCCCCACTAGGGGTTAGGGCAAATAAGTAAGTATCTGAGCTCAGATGAAATTCAAATTTGGATCAGAACTCTTTCAATTTCAGAGGGCATATTTTTGTTAAGAGCATATTTTTGGCGTTAAAAATTAATTGAGTTAAATCAAATGTTTAAAGTATATTTCTGGCTGTTCGGAGATTAATAATGAAATCGATGGGTGATCGTCAGTAATTGATATGTATTATGCATTTTGTTTTTTTTTTAACCTTTTCGACTAAAAACTCCGACATAATTTATTACATCCAATTATTCTGCACTTCATCCTTCCGGTCCTACCAATATACGAGTATGTGTTCAGTTTTACTGGTATATGTCCTTTTCAAATTATTTCAGAACAATTCAATAAAATTAATCATCCCTCTAATTCAAATTTTGCAATAATCGTCCTTTGAATTCGTCATAACCACACATCATTCGATTCGTGGACCTGCATTGAAGCAGGCATTCAGAGAATGTGCTGATGCATTTATGGCAGACCGAACATCACCGGCTCTGAGCATTTTGTGGTTGTCCCATTATATTTGAACTTAATTAAGAGGAATTGTGTCTGGTGAAACAACCCAGCCGAATAGTTTTGCTCATCTGTATTCATGGGAAACGTTAACATTTAAAATTTTGTTGAAAGTTGACTGTTTCATTGCCACGTTTAACGTTTGTGCCAAGTGGTCTGGGACGGGTACCCGATAAGCTCTGCATTTTGCATGCGAGCATGTCCCATAACATACTTTATTCGTTTGAATGCAGCCAAACGAAAGAATAACTTTTCATTACGAGTGGACCCTTCGGAAGCATGTGTAAATTGTCATAATAATTAATGTTTAAATGTTTCCTCCAAGTTCTAGTGGGCCCTAATTACTTTTGATCACTTGACGTTGTTTGTGTATGCAAGTGGACACGGGCAGAGAAATAACATTAATTTTCATGTCCGTTGACAATTGGGAACTTAAAGCGAATTCCTCGAGTGAAGAGTAGTCTCGGAGCATTATTCGAATGCGTAACGTGGGGCGGTCGTGAAATTTTCAACAGATACTCTGGGCTAAAATCACTCAAAATTGACAAGGGAGAAACCAGAGAGCATGGACTTTACCCACAACAGGATCAACCTGGTGTTGATGGTGGGCGCATACGGCTGATGTTATTATTGACATGGTACATTTGATACGCATAGGCATTGCGATCATCATGCTGTCTTCTACTCCTTATTAGGGCTAACGATCTTACTAAAAGGGCGATTGAGTCCTTCGGAGGAATCATCTTGCGGAGGGGTGGTAGTCAACCCTCGCATAACATGATATTCGCCTAATATTAGATTTGAGTTTCATATAAATGAAGGTGTTACGTTCCTCAAATAATTAAGTACAGTCGAGAACGGATAAGTACAAAACTCTTAAGTGCAAAAACCGCATTAGTGCAAAATGTATCAAAGCCCGGTGACTTTTCACCTATTTTTCATATAATATTGTCTCTATAAGTGGAAAACGCATAAGTTCAAAACACGCTTAAGTGAAATGAAAATGTATGACAAGCCCATCATAAACATAAGCAAATTGCAACGGATGGTTTTTCGTTTTTTAAAATAAGTAAATTTTTAGGAAACAATCATGAAAGGTCTGAAAATAATTTTAATCCCTTTTATAGATCATACATAGAAGGTAAGCTTAACTTTTGGCAGGTCAAAATCCGAGAAATATGATCCTTTTTTTTAAATTTTTTCCTTATAACTTCAAACCGGTACCTCAGATCGACAAATTTAATCGGATGTTGATTAAATAGCGTTGAATTCTGCATCGAACGCACGAATCAAAGTCGAATTTCAGTTCAGCAGTATGGTCCAAATCGAATCGCCAAATGATAATTTTTAAGGCTTAGGAGAAAAATCACATTTTCTAAATTTCATCTGTTAGCGATTTCAGCCGCAATAGCAGTAAGTATAACAGATAGAAGCTTCGTTCTAGTTTCAAATTATAAATAATTGACTCTGCATAGTTAAAAAGTTTTACTAAATTTTTGAACAAACTAATTTAGGAGATACTTTAAAAAAAAAAAAGATACAAAGTATCTACACTGCATGTAGATATATCGGAACATGGATATGTCTATGACTACCGACTGCGTGGAACCTGTTGTGTTGAAGATGTCGACGTAAGTTTTTTAAAGATCCCAGTATAGTTATACTGGATGAAATCATTCGAAAAAACACGTCCCACGCTTTCGGTAGGCATAAGACATATCCATGTACCCATGTATCTGGTGGCAGTGTAGATACTCGTCATAAATTCTGCTTTGCTTTGCCCTGTCCGCTTGGGCTCCTTTCTCTCGCGGGATCGTTTCGTTTTCGTTTGCATCGCGTGAGTGCAATATTCACCTCCTCTCGTGCACCCTGTTCCATCTACCCGTTCGGTACAGTTTGCAGACTGCAGCCTATCGACATTTCTCTGAGTACGTTTCTGCTAATCGCAATCACGCTTCCCACCATCTTTTCCCAATCGGACGTGCATTGTGTTTGTGTATCTATTGCAAAATCGCTCCCACACTATCCGTCTCATCCCGCCCCTTTACTCGTAATCAACAGTCCAGGTCCGGCACACACAATCCGTTTCTCAAGTAACGCGTGCGACTCTATGCGATTGTGTCCGGCAAACATTCAAACACACGCACAAAGAGAATGCACAAGAAAAATTTTGGAATTTTTGCAGAAGGGGGGGGGGGGGCATTTGATCTTCTGCAGACCTCTGAATGTACATCATGTCACGATGAGCTGCCCGGAACTATAACATCCTGCGACGAATATTTCTCTATTTCGGGGCTTGGGAGATTTTAACTCGCGCAGTACGAATCCGCCATTTTGTTTTATGATACGTTTATTGCATGTGTGTTGGGGGCCCACATTGTGGGCCAGTCAGACCTCAAATCGCCGCCATTGCAAATGTACTACCATTTGGATAGAATGAACTTCATCCGCGATGGCTCTCGCTCTTTATCTTCGGGGGGCGGGAACTATGTAATGTACACACTCTCAAATTGCGTCTGCGCATGTCCAAATGTTAGTTGAACTGACTACTTGCTACTTTTTCTGGGACCCTATTGATTCAGATATGTAGTACAACGCGCGCTATTTTCTTTGTTTGGATTCCAGCCATTTTGAACATTTTGGTATTTTTGCGGAAGGGAGGCATTTGATCTTCTGCAGACCTCTGAATGTACATCATAACATATAACATCCTGCGACGAATATTTATTTATTTCGGGACTTGAGAGATTCTAACTCGCCTAGTATAAATCCGCCATTTTGTTCTATGTGTTTATTGCACGTGTGGTGGGGGCCCACATTGTGGACCAGTCAGACCTCAAATCGCCGCCATTGCAAATGCACAAACGCAGTCATTGGATCACCCGATTTAGCTCGAATGAACTTCATCGGCTCTCGCTCATCTTCGGGAGCGGGAACTATGTACACTCTCTCAAATTGCGTCTGCGCATGTCCAAATGTTAGTCCAACTGACTACTTGCTACCTTTTCTGGGACCCTAGTGATTCAGATAGTACAACACGGGCTATTTTATTAAATGATGAATGGGAATTGGCGGAAATTGAAGGTCATTGAAAGTCCGCCCGTTCACCCGTACACTATGTTATTTTTTGCCGTCCACAACGTCAACTTTTATCGCTATCAAATCAACATCCCAACATGTACACACAGGATCCCCGCAGGCGCACCGCCCGCGCGGATCTACAAGCAACAGCCATGCACAATGACCACTTCACTCAAACGACATGCACAACCAGAAATAAAAATTTTCAATGGGCTTGTTTCCTCTTCTGACAGAAAAACAGACATTTCGTGTGACGGACAGATTTTTAGGATGACCCCCAGCTATAAGACATATCCATGTCAAAAACTTGTAAAAGAGTGTCGTAAACTACTGCAATATCTGGCTACCGCTAAACAAATACTTTTGCATTTCGTGCCAGGTCACCGTGGCATTAAGGGAAATGAAGCAGCAGATGAACTTGCATGACGTGAGTCATCATCAAATTCTTTTCTGGTTGGGACCCTTTTGTGGTCTGCGCTTAGGTTCAGCTGGGGTAATCATAAATTGGTCTAAAAGGATGCGACAACACTACTGCGACAACCTTATAGGACTGCGACGAGAACCTTCAACTATGTATGTAGAAACCACCCGCATGAATAGAGCCGACCTAAGACTATTTTGGCTACCTATCGGGCCATCACTGGGTGAGATTTCATCTAAACAAGATGGGTTTTATCTAACGAGACGAAGTGTCGTCTTTTTTTTCGAGGACATTGAAACCACATGTCACATTTTTTGTGTATGCCCCGCGATTGCACGGGTGAGGTATACGTTAATTGGGCAGTTCACCACGTGCCCTGCCGTAAGCAGGATAACTCCTGCATAAGACATACTAGCCTTCGTTCAAGTGGAGGAAAGCCTTTTGCTTGAACAAAAAGGGCTATGCCATGTTACGCTAGCGCTGTCGATTTCGCTGATCGGAAACAAGAAATAATATTTAGATTAGATAACCGGTGGCAACTAGGGGGGTGGCGGTAGGATGCTTGGTACGTACCTGAATTGATAACGTGCTTGATGAAACTCCAGCGATGTTCACCGGGCCCAAATTAAACCACCGACATGCTTTACAAAGTGTCAGCGGCCACGGCGATATCCACCTGAAATGGAAGAGGAAAAGAACGAACCACAAAGTATCGGAACGAACCTTCATAGTACATTATACCTATATTTAAGTACTTATCTGAAAGTCTTAAAAGTCTCTCTTGGTCATGAGTTTTGCCTATCCACCACAACTTCCGCGACGAAAATAACAACTTCGAACTACACTACACTACACGGAAAGAACGAACGTAAATAAACACACCGGTGACATGTTTGTCCAAGTCATGTCCGATCGGCTAACGTACTAGCTGAAACGTCAAATGAGCAGGATGGTGTACTAGTCGTAGTTGCTCAATTATTGTGATGCAGATCGGACATAACTGATCCGTGGTCGGAAGAGATCGTTTCTTTTCGAAGCTATTTAAGCCCTGGGATAGGAACGGGATACCTCTTTGTTTGATTTTTTCTCGGACACGGAAGAAAAGCGACGTAAGGCGACGGATTGGGAAATATTCAGAGACTGAGACGAAGAGCGGAGAAGATTGTGGAAAGCTGGAGAGCAGAATCGAGAAGGAGAAGGCACCCGACGTCAGCGTGAAAGGAAATACATATATTGGTTGGTGAAGACGACAAACTGGGACGCTGTGACTTCGAATTGTCTACGTGGGAATCCCCGAAGCGGAGTGCAGGCGATCGGCGGTCACACAGCTGTCGTCAAAGTTTCATCGGTTTAAGTGTATGTAGCTGCCACCACCTAGGCAGGTGTAGTATTTTATTATAGTTAGTTTAAGGTCATATTGTTAGGAATTAGTGTTAAGTGATAGTGAATTTGCATTGTGCCGGTCGACCGTAAGTAAGTAAATTAGTGAGTAAGGTGCTAAAATAGATCATTAAAGTTGTAACGTAAACGAAACGACGCGATTTCTCTTTTCTTATATCGTTCCCTTCCCGGTTGGTGACTTCGCTGGATTGCGAATTTGCGCTTATCGCGATTCTTATCAAGTTCGGCGGTCGGAAAATATCAAGCGCGTGGCGCCCACGACCCGTCTCCGAAGCTAGTCGGACGGCCGCAGAGACTAGAGGGGAAAACAACCGCGTAATAGCCACACCAAACCTTTTTTAGTTTCAGTGCCCATCTTGAAAATCGCTTAATTGTTTGGCTTGTCCCATTTTTTTTTCATAATATCTCCTAAATTAGTCTGTTAAAAAATGTAGTAAAGCTTTTTAAAACCAGAGTAAATTATCTACAATTTGAGATTAAAACAAAACTCCTGACTGTTAAACTTACCGAGATAGAGCTATTAAGGGTGGAATCGCTAAACCGACATTTTAGCAGTTTTGCTTCCAATCACACTAACAGTGGACCGAATTGAAATACTCGTATATTGGTCACGATCGACTTGAAGTCCTCAACTTTGATTTTATGAGTTTTTCATTTGGAGCATCCATTTCAGAGATCTGTGAGCTCGAATATTGATAAAATGTGATTTTTCTAACCCTCAAAAATTATCGTTTTATGATTTTCGATTTAGACTATACATACTGCTAAATCTTAATTCTTCTTTCAGCAGTGTATTGGAAAACTTCAATCCTCTTTAGTTTACATCCTATTAAATTTTTCGATCAGGGGCACCGTTTAGAAGTTATAACAAAAATATTTAAAAAATAGGTTCAAATTGCTCGGATTTTCACCTGTCATAGATTAAGCTCACCTCATGCGGATGTGGAAACAGTTTTCGTGTATTCTAGAATCTATAGAAGGGATTAACATTAATTCCAGACATTTCCCGATAATTTCCTTTAAGACCCCCGAAGTGACGAATTTCACTGGCCTACCTTTGCAACGGATAAGTGGATAAACGGAAAGATGCAATAAATTTCAATGCCAGAGGAGATTGCACTTATCCATCCATTGAACAATCTTTTTTTCAGCTGTTTTTTTTTTGGTTCAAAAGATATAAATGTATGCTTTCTATGAAGTTATGCAATTTAACAAAAAAGTAAAAGTTAGAGATGAGTAAAAATACGTACATTTAATTTACTATAGACAATCAAATTAAAATAATAAAAAAATACTTTAGGCCAATCTCATTCAAGAAAAATATTTGTTTTACTTTGACGACTGATTTGGTTAAAATATCGGCCAACATTTGATCCGATGGCAAGTGAACCAGCTTTACAGTAACCGAATCGATTTTTTCACGTATAAAACTAGTGTTTATTTCGATATATTTTGTTCTATTTGAATATCCGTAATTTTTGGCGAATTGAATGGCGCTATTGTTACCGCAGTAAAAAACAATATGCTTACTTACTGTCGGTGCTAGTTCTTGTAGGAATCTTTTCCAGCAGATTAGTTCTTGTATCGCTGACGTCATTGACATAAATTCGGCTTCGGTGGTTGAAATCGCAACGGTTGGTTGACGTCTCTCTCTCTTTCTCTCTCTCAATTGCCCTTACCCCTTGTGGGGCACAGCGCGTCAACTGTTCCATGTGGCTCAGTTGACGTTTCGGCAGCATAAACTGTTTTCGGAGAATGCAGTTGCCAGCACCCACCTCCTGCACCATGGCCACGAACATCGTCGTGGATGGAATTCGAACCCGAAATGGCGGTAGTCAAACATGAGACTGATGTCTCAACACACTGCGCTACCGGTCGCCCCGCACCATGAAATAGGACCATTTGGTATGATAAAGATGTAATAAGTGGTTGACTTTCTTTGATCAAGATCGCCAGCCTAATCTGCATCACAGTATCCGTTAAGTTCGTCGGGCTTGCGGACCCCCTGGAAGGTAACACCCCAAGTTAGGAAAAGTTGAAATTTTTTAAGAGTTCCCTGCTTATTAGAAATAGCTCCAGAGTTCTAGAGGGGGTGCGGCGATAGTTCTAGAATTTTAATGGCTTTTTTTAATAAATAAATTTTCGGGTGCCAATTTCACACAAAAGTTTTAATCCTGCGAAAATAGTTCCAACCCTTAAAATCGATGGATAATAAAGAGTTCTACAGGGATCGTAACCTGACGATATGTACTTTAACCAATGCAGGTTAGTTCTCATTCGTCAAATCAAGTTTCAATGTATTTTATAAATGAAAATACCTCCCGCAGGTCAAGAAGTCTCAGGCTATGGTGACCTACACACCCCCACTCACCCCTTAAGTGACTTCATAGGGATGAAACTCACATAAATAGCATGTACCAATTTGGCACTATCGAATTTAACGGAATTTTCAAAATCATTATAAAATTCTGCAGCACTCTAGGACCTAAAGTCAAGCTCAGAACTTTGCGGTGCTGGTATTCTGTCTCCCCCACTCACCTCGAAAATGACGTCACAAATTATGAAAATTAAAAGAAAATAACCCATACTCACCGGAATTTCCGAAATCTTCATAAATTTCTACAGCAATTTTTAGAGGGCCTAAAGGCAAGCCCAGAACTCTGGGGTGCTGATGTCCTTCATCCAACACTCACCCCTAAAATGACGCCACAAGTATGAACATTTGAAAAATGGACCTCACACTCGCTTTGAAACCAAACTCAATTTCTAAAATCTTAGCAAGTATGAAAATTTGAAAAAAATAATCCTTTTTTTTTTAAATTTGCATAC
This sequence comes from Chloromyia formosa, assembly GCA_964017055.1. Classification (NCBI taxonomy): domain Eukaryota; kingdom Metazoa; phylum Arthropoda; class Insecta; order Diptera; family Stratiomyidae; genus Chloromyia; species Chloromyia formosa. The sequence continues at coordinate 52,381,643 of OZ024815.1, read as the reverse complement.
TTTTGACTTCATTTTAACCCCCCGGAAATTAGCACCCAAGTTTGGAAAAGTCGAAATTTTTTAAGAGTTCCCTACTTATTAGCAATAGCTCTAGAGTTCTCAAGGGGGTGCGGTGATAGTTCTAGGGTTTTAATGTTTTTTTTTTAATAATTAAATTTGGGGTGCTAAATTCACGCAAAAATTTATATCGTGCAAAAATAGTTCCAATGCTTAAAATCCATGGATAGTAAAGAGTTCTAGAGTTCCTGACTAATTTTAGAAATTTTTTTGCAGAAATACAAATTTTATACAAAAAAAAAAAAAAAAAAATTTAGGGGTTGCAACCTGACGATATGTACTTTAACCAATACAGGTTAGTTCAAATCCATCAAGTGAAAGTTCAAACGGTTTTCTAAATGAAAAAAACCTTTCGCAGGTCAAGATTTCTCAGGTTATGGTAACCTACACACCCCACTCAATCCTTAAATGACTTCATAGGGATGAAAATCTCCAAAAATAACATATACCTATTTGGCACTATAGAACTCATCGGAATTTTCAAAATCTTCATAAAATTTCAAAGCACTCCTTAAAAGACCTCCAGACAAGCTGAGGACTCCGGGGTGCTGGTGTCCTGCATCCCCCACGCACTCCTAAAGTGACTTCATAATTATGAAAACTAAAAAAAATAACCCATACGCGCTTTGATACCGCGAAACTCACCGGAATTTCCAAAATCTTCATAAATTTCTACAGCACTCTCTAAAGGACAAAGCAAGCCAAGAATTTCGATGTGCTGATGTCCTCCTTCCCCCACTCACTCCTAAAATGACGTCAGAAGTATGAAAATTTGAAAAAAGTACTCCAAACCTGCTTAGAAACCCCCAAACTTACCGGAATTCCCAAAATCTTCAAACATTTCTACAGGACTCTTTAAAGGACCTAAAAACAAGCCCAGAACTTTGAAGCGCTGATATCCTTCATCCCCCACTCACCCCTAAGGTGACGTCAGAAGTGTGATAATTTGAAAAAAGTACTTCAAACTCGTTTGAAAGCCCCAACTCACCCGAATTTCCAAAATCTTCAAGTGGGGGATGAAGGACATCAGCACCCCGGAGTTCTGGGCTTGCTTTGGGTCCTTTAATGAGTGCTATACTACTACTTTGCCTTAACCCCTAGCGGGGCATAGCGCGTCAACTACTCCTGCGCGCCATCGTACTCTGTTCTGGGCAATGGGGCGCAACTCCCCAAAAGACTTACCCAGTACCTGACACTCCTTTGCCACAGATCGACGCCATGTGATTCGAGGACCCCCTCTTGGTCGGCCTTGGTTGGAAATGGGGTTCCATTTCATGGCATGCAAAGCAATGCAGTTATCACTCTTCCGCAATGTGTGACCTATCCACTGCCATTTTCGCCTGCGTATCAATTCGTCGATTGGCATCTGACCCGTACGCCGACTTAGCTCTTCATTTGATATTGTTTCGGGCCAGAAAATTCTTAAAATTCGACGAAGACATGAGTTGACGAAAACTTGCAGCTTTCTGGTAACTCCTACGGAAACTTTCCATGTACTGCTCCCATACAAAAGTACTGATAGTACCAGGGAGCGAAACAGGCCCAGCTTGGTCTTGATGCTGAGATAACTGCCCTGCCAGATTTTGGATAGCATGCCGTATGCACGTTTAGCCTGGTTGATACGACGAGCGATGTCCTGCTCCGTACCACCATTTTCGGCAACAATGCTACCCAGGTAGACGAAGTTGTCCACCTTCTCCACAGGCTGCCCATTAATATTGATGGCAACAGGTGTCGGATTTCTTTTTCGCAACGGCGGGCTAAGAACCTTGGTCTTGTTGGTATTAATCTTTAGCCCAACCTTGCTTGCCTCCCTCTCGAGATCTAACGCCATTGCGGACAGATCCATGATTTTGTGGGAGAGTAGGCATATGTCGTCAGCGTAGTCAAGATGTTGTAGATAAGATGTCAAAGTCCATTGAATTCCTCTGTCGAGTCCGGATAGGGCTGCATGCAACACATCGCCGATCACAATGAGGAATAGGATCGGTGAGAGGATGCACCCCTGCCGAACTCCACTGCGAATCTCAAAGTCCCCCGACACCTTACCTTTATGCAGAACGCGACATTTCGCGCCGTCATAGGTTGCCTTAATAATAGCCACAAGCTTCTCAGGGATGCCTCTCCTGCGCAAGGCCGCCCATATAGAATCCCGGTTCACACTATCGAAAGCCTTTTCGAAATCGATGAAAAGCAAGTGAAGCGGAGAATCGTATTCCGCGCATTGCTCGATGATGATTCGCAAGGTGTTAATGTGATCGACACAGGAGAATCCGGATCGAAAGCCAGCCTGCTCTTCATCAATTGTGCTTTCTAAGTGGGCCTTTAGTCTTTCCAGGACGATTTTAGCTATTATCTTGGCAACGGCAGGAAGCACACAAATGCCTCTCCAATTATTACAGTCTGTGAGGCTACCCTTCTTTGGAAGTTTGATGATCAAACCTTCCTTCCACTCAGTGGGAAAGGTCTCTGTATTCCACGCTTTATCAACAAGTGGGTGCAGCAAATCGGCAGTTACGCTTGGCGCTGCTTGATAAAGTTCGGCAGGGATGCCGTCAAGTCCGGCGGCCTTTCCTCGTTTTAGTGCAATAATTGCAGTGACTATTTCCTCTTTAGTCGGGGCAGTGGACCGTATACGCACATTTTGATGGTTAGCTAAATTATCTATATGAGGGGGAACTTCACCAGAGGTTACACGGTTCAAGACCGCGGCGAAGTGTTCTTTCCACCGCCTCATTTGATCTTCTTCCAAGATAAGTAGCTTTCCATCACTATCTTTCACCGGATGTTGGCAGGAGTTACGACCACCTGTAAACTCCTTGATGACACCGTATACGGCGTTTAAGTTGTTACTTCTAGCGGCTTCTTCTGCTGACGCTAAAAGAGAATTGGCATAAACTCTTTTATCGCGTCGCACACTACGCTGAACTTCTCGAGCTTTCTGACGGTAAAGGAGTTCGATGCTGCTTCGATTGTCGTCTGAGGCTGCAGCCAAACGAACTTTCAGCTCCTTTCTTTCAACAATCCGCTGCCATGAAGCGTCGGACATCCAGGGCTTATTCCGACAATCCGGGTTTGGGCCAAGGATGGTATTTGCGCTATCAATGTACGCATTTTTTATGGCATCCCAGTTTTCGTTTATGTCACTATCTGGGTGACTAGTTATCTCAGCCGCTTTTTGCGCTAGATGGTCATTATATTGTTGTAAGACAGCTGGATTTTTTAGTCGAGCGGTGTTGAATTTGCGGGGCCTGGATCTTTCGTCGCTGGTGCGGCGCACGGCTGCAATACGCAATCGAACATTAGCGATCATAAGATAATGGTCTCTTCCCATCCCAATATCGGCACCCTTCTTGTTTCGCACGTCCAGGAGGCAACTCTTGAATCTTTTACTAATGGCAAAATGGTCGATTTGATTTTGTGTTCTGCGCCGATCAACAGAGGACCAACTGATTTTGTGGTGGTCCTTATGCTCAAACATAGTACCACCGATGAAGAGACTGTGAAAGTTGCAGAACTCTACAAATCTTTCACCGTTGTCATTACGATCACCAAGACCGTGTCTCCCCATCACATGTCTGAGCCCATAGTTATCAGCGCCAACTTTCGCATTCAAATCACCCATAACCATTATCATGTCACCTTTAGGTGTTCTGCTCTGAACGGCGTTTAGTTCTTCGTAGAAGGAGTCTTTTGCCAAGACATTGTCGGGTTCAGTAGGGGCATAACATTGTATTATTGAGATGTTCCTCATTTTGGTCCGGAACCTGGCGGTCAAGACCCTGTCAGAGACCGGTTCCCAGGATAAGAGACAGTTTCGCGCGGCTCTGGTTAAAAGGAGCCCCACACCTGACTCACGGCGACTACCGGTAGCTTTACCGGAGTACAACATTACAGTGCTGCCCGTTGGAGAGATGAATTCTCCGCTGTTCCACCATCTTATCTCACTAACTCCTAAGATATTTAATTTGTACCTCAGAAATTCACTCTCTAATTGAAGAAATCGTGCGTTCTGGGGACCCTCTGATCCATTGTCCAGGAGAGTACGCACATTCCAGAATCCAATCTTTGTCATTGTACGATAGCCAAAAGTCGTAACCGTTGAGTCAGTCCTTATCCGAGGCATAGTTGACGTTTCGTTAGCATATAAAGATTTCGGATAGTGCAAGTTGCTGGCATACACATCCTGTCCTTTGATTGTCGGTTTTAACGACAGGCCCTCAAAGGGAAAGGCCGTGGTATTTTTTTCACACCCCACACCACAGGGGTACCTCAACCAAATCATCGCACCGCCATCACTGGCGGCTTGACGTTGGTTGGCAATGGTCAGTGACCACTGCCGTTCCAGGGGGCGCCCACGCGGAGGACTATGGAAGAGGAGTTTTTGCCGAGTGTGGAGCACCTTATTCAAGTTTTCATACTTCTGACGTCATTTTAGGGGTGAGTGGGGGATGAAGGACATCAGCGTCTAAGAGTTCTGGGCTTGTTTTTCGGTCCTTTAAAAATTTTCAAATGTCATGATGTAGACATCAATGCGCTCATTATCCAGGCCTGGATGAACGGCATCATGAACATTGTTCTAACCGCGGGACTAAAGTCACTTATGTATTTTTCAAGCATTTGATGAAATTATATTATGACCACCTACGAATCCATACATGAGTAGCACTGACGAACTCGTTCAAGCCGGCTTGAAGAATTCATCAGTGATACTCATGTATGGGCTCGATGGTGGTCATATATGGTTTAACCGAGGGCTCTCAAGATGAGAAAAAACCAGGCCGAAGCTTTGCTTCGGCCCGGTGTCCGAAGCGTATATACCCTAGACTTGTACAGACCTAGTGGTGATACCAAAAGTCCCAATTGGCAACGACCATATGTACTAGAAGTGGGTCTCCTATATGGCCAGTTCATAGGGGAGTTTGGCACTCATTCAGTGGGACCATTCTCAAAATCAATTAACTGACCCATACTACAAATATTTGTCGCAGTTTTCAAGTTGCTAGCTTCATTCTATCGAAAGTGAACAAATAATGAAGTTTCACTTGTAGGGGAGGTAGGGGTTCCTTGGGTCGGATCTTGCCCATCATTGCCACCAACCAATTAGATCACCCTACAAACATTTAAAAAAAAATTCAAGTCTCAAGCTTCACTCTATCGAAAGTTATCGCTTATTTGAAGTTTCATTTGTAGGAGAAGTAGGGGTTTCGTTGGTCGGATTTTACGTATTTTCAATATTAGCCAACTGGATCATACTACAAACATTTGACCAAAATTTCAAGTCGATAGCTTTATTTTGTCGTTAAGTTATCGCTTATTTTAAGTTTCATTTCTAGGGGAGGTAGGGGTTCCTTAAGTCGGATCTTACCCATCTTTAATGCCAACTAACTCAATCTCACTTTCAACATTTGACCAAAATTTCAAGTTGCTGGCTTCATTCTATCAAAAGTTATGGCTTATTTGAAGTTTCATTTGTAGGAGAGGGGGGGGGGGTTCCTTGAGTCGGATCTTGCCCATTTTCAATACCAACAAAGTAGGTGTTACTAGCAACATTTTGTCAAATTTTCAACTTGCTAGTATAATTTTTTCGAAAGTTATCGTAATTAAGGGAATATTTAATTTTTTGAAATTTGTAGGGGAGGTAGGCGTTCCTTTGATCTGATTATGCCCAACTTACAAAACCTTAAGTAGCTTCTCACTTCAAGGTTACATGCCAAAAATCAGGTGCCTACGTCAATTGGTTCAGGAGTTATATACAAAAAACCTGAAAATTAGGGTAGTACGGGGTTCTTTGTAAGAAAACTACCGTTAGTTTCCAACTGATCGATTTTATTTTCCCAAGAGAGTAGAAGATTACCCTCATGAGTAATCTACCTAAGCTAGAGCTTTTCACGTTTATTTAATCGGGAGTTATAGATACATTTATGTATTTTACATATGTAGGGGAGGTAGGCGTTCTCTTGGCCTATCATGCCCATTTTCAATACCATCCAACTAGATTACACTACCAATATTTGACCAAAATTTCAAGGCTCTAGCTTCATTCTATCGAAAGTTATCGTGCGAACGGACAGACAGACGGACAGACAGACAGACAGACAGACAGACAGACAGACAGACAGACAGACAGACAGACAGACAGACAGACAGACAGACAGACAGACAGACGGACAGACAGACAGACAGACAGACAGACATGGCTAAATCGAAGCAGGAGGTGACCCTGATCATTTATATATATACATTGCTATACCTCCGGAGCCTCCTTTAAGGTGTTACATATTTCCGTCGTGACAAAAACAATATACCCTATACTAAAAGTCTAGGGTATAAAAATATCTGCTCGTGGCAGAGCATGATCCCCCCGCATGAATTGTGAGACCAAATGGTAGGGATTTGGTCTCACAATTGAGACACCATAGCCATTTACTTCTGAAGGTAATTAAACGAATATCAAAACCCTCCATGGAAACTTTTGTCAAGTATTGCATCATCGTGGGGAAAACAAAATATGTCTTGAGCGTGAACAATTTGTGGAAGTAAAATACATACAATCGAAGTGGGAATGTGTATGTCGATACGCATATCTTTTCAAGATTTTCTTCCCCCGCTGCTATTCCGCGAAAAATAATTGTCGACTGGTGAACGATGGTGTGCAGGGCCAAAGAGGATTGATATTCTACAAGAGCGACCACTCCATAGAACTTTCCCCTCTGCCAGTAGATTTGTATGTATTGAGAAATAGTATAAAATATACAGTATAGACACACAATAGAATCAATACATACAAATCTACCGACGGTGGCTAAAGTTGTATGGAGTGAGCTTTCTTGTGTATGTGTTGATTCTCTTGTGTATCTATCTCCGTACTGTGTAGTCTATACAATTTTTCCATACATACAAATTTTCTGGCAGAGGGGAAAGTTTTATGGAGTGATAGCTCTTGTAGAATATCAATCCTCTTTGCAAGGGCTTAGGCATGGAATACATAAAGTTGAGAAAGCAAAGAATTCACGTGTACACACACAAAGGTATTGTTTACGTTTACATTCCACAGATTCTATGGTTTTACCCCGTACCAAGCGATAAAATGTTTACACATCAAAAATTCAAATAACTAACCTGTGGGCCTTATCTTCATTTAAAAAAAACCTAGATTGCTGTTAGGTGCAATTAGTATACATTCGCTAATTCAAGAAGGGGATGCAAAGAAAAGAAAAAGGATAATTTGAGCAATAGAAATATACATATCTCCAACGCGAGAGGGAAAACATGTTCGAAAAGTTTTAAATATAACCTTACAAGCGAATGTAAAATTGCCGCGAAAGAAGTTCAATAAATATGTTTGCTGTTGGACGCTTCGATTCATCAACGGAAATAAAATTGGGGGGCAAAAACTCCTCTTCCATATTAATGGTTAAACCGAAATGATATGCGCGAACTCAAACTATTTATAATTTTAAAGAAAATTAATTTAAAATTAAACACCTTTAATTTGAGTTCGCATAATTTATTTGAGCCGAAATCTCCATATGCATTTCGGGCAGTATTCCGCCCATCACCAGCAACACGACTGAAAATTCAAGTTTCCTTTGTGTCAAACTTACATACATTGTCGTAGTTTCGTTCTATTACAAATTTAAATTTAAATATAAAATGACATTTAAAGCAATCATTTAATTATTTGATTTGTAAATTTTTTTAGGTTAATCTAATTTAGTTCTTGACGCTAATTTAATGTTTGTGACTTAATGTTAAAATAATTTATTTAATTGTTTGATTTTTAGTTTTATTTATATACTTTGCTTTAAATGTCATTTTATATTTAAATTTGTAATAGAACGAAACTATGACAATGTATGTAAGTTTGACACAAAGGAAACTTGAATTTTCAGTCGTGTTGCTGATGATGTGGCTATTATTAAGGCAACCTATGACGGCGCGAAATGTCGCGTTCTGCATAAAGGTAAGGTGTCGGGGGACTTTGAGATTCGCAGTGGAGTTCGGCAGGGGTGCATCCTATCACCGATCCTATTCCTCATTGTGATCGGCGACGTGTTGCATGCAGCCCTATCCGGACTCGACAGAGGAATTCAATGGACTTTGACATCTTATCTACAACATCTTGACTACGCTGACGACATATGCCTACTCTCCCACAAAATCATGGATCTGTCCGCAATGGCGTTAGATCTCGAGAGGGAGGCAAGCAAGGTTGGGCTAAAGATTAATACCAACAAGACCAAGGTTCTTAGCCCGCCATTGCGAAAAAGAAATCCGACACCTATTGCCATCAATATTAATGGGCGGCCTGTGGAGAAGGTGGACAACTTCGTCTACCTGGGTAGCATTGTTACCGAAAATGGTGGTACGGAGCAGGACATCGCTCGTCGTATCAACCAGGCTAAACGCGCATACGGCATGCTGTCCAAAATCTGGCAGAGCAGTTATCTCAGCATCAAGACCAAGCTGGGCCTGTTTTGCTTCCTGGTACTATCAGTGCTTTTGTATGGGAGCAGTACATGGAAAGTTTCCGTAGGAGTTACCAGAAAGCTGCAAGTTTTCGTCAACTCATGTCTTCGTCGAATTTTAAGAATTTTCTGGCCCGAAACAATATCAAATGAAGAGCTAAGTCGGCGTACGGGTCAGATGCCAATCGACGAATTGATACGCTGGCGAAAATGGAAGTGGATAGGTCACACATTGCGGAAGAGTGATAACTGCATTGCTTTGCATGCCATGAAATGGAACCCTATTTCCAACCAAGGCCGACCAAGAGGGGATCCTCGAATCACATGGCGTCGATCTGTGGCAAAGGAGTGTCAGGCACTGGGTAAGTCTTTTGGGGAGTTACGCCCCATTGCCCAGAACAGAGTACAATAGCGCGCAGGAGTAGTTGACGCGCTATGCCCCGCTAGGGGTTAAGGCAAAGTGGTCTATTGGAAAATCTGCAGAGCCTCCTAAAGTGCTACATATTTTTACTATGGCAAAAATAATATACAATAAGGCCAGTTGGACACGGAACGCACGATACACGAGTTTTTCATCTAAAAGCGCCAGTAACGGTGGACGAATAAATTAAAAAAATGCACTGGTTCTTTTTACTAGAATCTCACAGGCTATAAGACCCATCTTGGCTGCTTGCAGCCACCTACCACAATGTACTATACAAGCCGGCCTGTATGACACCGACACCGATTTTACGCTATCGTACGATTCCAACGGGTTTGAAAGCGTTTACGTGTCGAATTCATTAACCAACCCGATTGGTATTTACACGGGCAGCGTATTTAAGCTTCGGTTCGCTTCGTCAGCTAACAAGTTACGCGTTGTCGCAAACCCGTTTTCTGCTTATACGGGACGGGTATCAATCTGACGCGCTCGACGGGCTTGCGCGTCACGTGGCCTTTAAGCGAACAAATTTTCAAGAGCCGAAGGTGTCCGCTAAAGAGAGTGTACTGTATTTTATTTGAATCCATTAGGTGGTGCTCTTACCTTTCCAAGTCTTTTTTCAAAGTCCTTTCAAATTTTCTAGAGTCAATTAAAAACATCATAAAATCCTCCACTAAGTTACTACTCAAGTTCTAGACAACCTAACTATCACTGAAAGTGGTTCTGCCTGGGTGATTGAGAACTAGTCTCGATTCAACACCCGGCTGTAAATGCGAATAGGATTTTCATGTTCCATATAAATCCTGAAGCATGGAGGTTAAGAAAGTGATTTTTTGAAAATATTTGACTCATACTAGGGTAGGCGTCAGCAGGTGCACATTTCTTCACAAGTGCGTTGAACCTTTTCAAAACTGGGTTAGAAGAAAATTATCCCCCCCCCCTACCACATTCACATCATTTTCCATTGCCAGGCTGCTGAAGGATGCACGTAGGGTTTCGGCTTTGAGCAAAAGTACCTCTATCGTCCTTGTTACGGGCCACAGCCACTCCAGCTTTCCTACGGCATGTATTTAAGTGCATTATTTCAAATTACGTAGACGTTGCGAATCTGAATGCACCTGGTGCACGCGCCACACTTTTTCATCTTGCCCCCTTGCTAGCAGCCGACTCTTGGTGGCAGGGAATAAAACATTTCGCTAACATTTTTAATTACGGAAACTTGGTACTCCATTAATTCATGAGCTCGTTTGCAAGTTTAATAACGACCGGTAGCTGCAGCAGGCAGCAGCAGCATCGCCACTCTCCAATTAGGTCAACTCTAAAAGAATACTGTTCCTTATTTTGTGTGTATGCGTTTTCTTTTTTTTATGCGATTTCCAGAGTCCTTGTTGAGCGCCAGACTTGAAGTTGTTTTTAATTTTGCCCCGTGGTCGAGCAGAAGCATTGCCAGCCGTAGAGTAAAACGAAGATGGTATTTTTATATAGAGTGTGTGTCTCCAATTATTTAATATTCTTGGGTTATCCTGTTCTGTGGGTTTAATAGGATTCACTTAATTTTTATGGAGCCGGTAATGATGAACACATAAACGGAACTAAAAGTGTTTTGATGTCAATAATTAATTATTTTTTTATGCGAATTCAGGAGAGTTTTTGTTTAATAAAAGTTTCTGGAGTACCGAATGGAGGAGTACTGAACCGCACATATGCCACAAGGGCTTAAGGCTGCTGTAATAGTTAGTGAAAAATTGATTTGCAGACAGGTGCCAAATTGAGAAAAGGGTATGTTCGGAAATAATGAATTTTTTAAGTCAATTAGGTATGTATCGGGAAAAATATCGATATATAATGTATCGATTCTTTTTAATAATATTGTCGGGAAAAAATATCGGTATTCCGATATAATTTGTTATTTAACTTAAAATTTGATTTGTTATTTTAAGTTAAAACCTCTGAAATGAAAAGTACTGCATAAAAATAACCTTTTGTTATCATTTTATGTTTAATCGCTGTTCAATTGTTTTTCATGAATGTTTAAATTAATAAAAAGATATTTCGAAACAGAAAAGATAAACAAACCACTAGCCCGCTTGTATTCGCTTTCTTTCTTAAGGCGGCTATTACACTGTAGCACCCCCATCCTTCGTATATAGTAGCTTTCCTTTTAGAGTCAGTTAAATTTTTTTTTTATTCTTAGCAGCACACTCATCTTAATTTTCTTGGCAGGCGTCGAAGTAGAAGCTGCTCTGTTTTTAACCATATCCTGGTAATGCTGCTTCCACCGGCAGATTGATGGCAGCACCTGGTGATTAATGATCTGTCGGCGATACGAAACTAGAGGCTGATGGTCCCATTACACCTGGGCCCCGATGCGAGCGCGAGGGCAAATGATCCATCCGCCAACCATTCCACCCTTACCGCCTCATTTTCTTTTACTCCCCATTTTTACCTATCCTGTTTGTGTTGTCTTCCCCATGCCTATGAACTTTTTTTAATACGTAATGGACAGGGGTAACGAGAGGCGAAAACCCCGCCCACGTCTCCCGAATTGAGGTACTCGTACAGTAACACTAGGCCGTTGCTTCGCTCGTTGAGGGGCTTTTTTCTTCGCAAGGTGGTACGGCCCGACCTTCACCGTCATGATGCTACCCTAGCCTCCGTCCCCACGGGCATCTTCGGATGCCCACCAACCTTCAGTTACGCATTTTGTATGACAGTATCATTTGTGCTACTTGGGTTAGGCCAGTAAAACTGGGCTAATTTGGTGACTTTTAATGAAAATTAGAGCAAAGTCTGGAAATAATTTTAATCCCTTCCATAGATACTAAATACATGGAAACGGTCGCAGAAAGTGAACTTAACTTTTGGTGGGCGAAAATCCAAGAAATTTTAGCCCATTTTTAGTATTTTCCTTATAACTTCTAAACGGTGCCTTGGATTGAAAAAATTAATGGAAGTAATTAAAGAGCGTTTAATTCTAAATAATAAATAAATTTATAAAATTTTCCCACTAACTTAATTACAATAATACTAATAACGTCCAATGCATTGTTCAAAGTCGGTTTAGTAGTATAGTCAATATCGATAGTCAAAAAACGACAATTTTCGAGGCTTCGGAGAAAAATCACGCTTTATCACTTTTCAAGCTCACAGATCTTTGAAATGAATGCTCCAAGTTTAAAATTTATATGTAAAAGTTGAAGATTATTTGATCCAACGTGGTGAATAACTTTCAATTCAGCTATTTCTAGAGTAGTTATGAGCAAAAATTCTAAAATTCCAGCTTAGCGATTTGCCGTCATAGCTCTATCTCGGTAAGCATAATAGACAGAAGTTTCATTTTGGTCTCATATTGTTGATAAATTACGCGCAACAGTCCGACGTCTGGCCGCCTCGTCCATCGGCCTCCAATTATGTCAGTCAAGTGACCGCGTCCTCCAATTTTGGACGCCCAGCAGTTGTCGGGCTTCCATATCTACTGAGTTTTTCCAACAAGCTCTCCGTCTTCCTCGTAACTTTGCTCCATCGACGCGTCGCCTATTGAAGATCTTCTTAGGCAAGCGATCATCGTCCATTCGTTTTATATGTCCTACCCATTGTAGTCGTTGTACAATACAATAGTTTGTCGATTTTTGAAACCAGCTGATCGTATAGTTCGTACCGGATGTGCCATCCATTTCGGTCGCATGGAGAAGTACGAAAATATCACCGTGTAGTACTTATATAAAATACCCTTATCAAATTGGCTTGAAATCGGATCACAGGAAATGCTTGGGGGCGATCTTTGAAAAGACTCAGGCGAGTATCTCTGCTTTGAATCTGCGGTGTTAAAATCAAAATTACTAGCTTAAGTCTTTTTTAAAAACGCCATAGTCCAGTTCGGGTGATGCTAAGGGCCACCCAAGTAAGCTACATACCAAATTGGTTTAACCCGTCAGTTCCCATAAGCACCTACAGGTGCGTCGTTTTATTTCTCCCGTAGTTCGGTCTTGCTCAGATATTTCAGCTTTCTATGCTATCTAGTGGTTTAAGACTTCAATTTTTCGCCCACCAGAGAGAGCTAGTGTTTGTGTTTACAGTGTATTTTCAGTTCGAAACACGCGTTGTTGTTGCATGAAGGCCAAGTCGAAGATTTCTTTTGAAAAATAATGTCACATGAACGATCAGTTTCGACCTTTCTTTCTGCTAGCATGCCTTCATAAATGTTCAAGCTAACATGTAAACTTATTTTGAAGTCAAGAATTTGAGTAAAATTTTTCCGGATCAACGCTTTCCCCAACGCTGCGCACCCAGAAGCACCTACAGGTGCATACTCATTATGTGGCAAAATATTGGCAATATTTGTGCGAAAATGTTATTTTACAAACAAAGTTAATTAGGATATAAAAAGAAGAATTATTAAAAAAACATAAAAGAACTACGATTGGGGTAAACCCCAATCATGCAATACTCTAGATGAATTTGAACCTGGTTAAAGCCAATAAATAATTTTGGTTGCAATCTCGGATGCATCGTTAAGACGTAAGACGTAAGACGTAAGTCGTTAAGACGTTAAGACGTATTTCATGAAATAGTGCAGTTTGTATGGGAGGGGGTAGAAGGAGGGTGAGGATTACAATAAATTTTATAATGTAGGTTACAATTATCATAAAAGTGATATGTTCAAAATTTCAAAGCAAGATGTTTTATAGTTTCTGAGAAAATCTGATTATTGTAAATTATCAAAAATGTGTCATTTTGTATGGGAGGGGGTAGACGGAGTAAGGGTTATCGATTAATTTTTTTGAATCTAACTGATATTGTTAATTAAGTGTTAAGTACAAAATTTCAGCCCGATAAATTGTATACATACTGAGTAAATTGGCTTAACGTATTTCATGAAATAGTGCAGTTTGTATGGGAGGGGGTAGAAGGAGGGTGAGGATTACAATAAGTTTTATAACATAGGTTACAATTATCATAAAAGTGATATATTAAAAATTTCAAAGCAATATGTTTTATAGTTTCTGAGAAAATCTGATTATTGTAAATTTTCAAAAATGTGTCATTTTGTATGGGAGGGGGTAGAAGGGGTGGAGCGATTTAGCCCGTTCACGAACTTAGCCTTCATTTTTTGTCAAAAATAACGTGTGCAAAATTTGAACTTCATAGCTCAACGCGTTCTCGAGCTAGAGAGGTCACGGACGGACGGACGGACAGACGGACAGATGGACAGACGGGCAGACGGACAGACGGACATCCGGTTTTGAGATATTCGAGTGATAATATGAACTTCTGTATCATTGATTTTTTTCTGCGAGCCTTATTTCTTAGCGTTACAAACTTTGTGGCAAACTTATAATACTCTCAGATTTCATCTAGAGTATAAAAATAAATAACTGGCGCAGCAGTCCTATTTGAACCATGGCCTCGAGATGAGTTAGCATCATCTCATTTTCTAGATCGTGACGGTCTTGTGCAGAGGTGTGTGATCAGCAACACGCTCAACTGAGTTATTTACCCCCCATAAATGGGTACTCATTTAACAGCTGAGTGGGCTCATAGTTTGACACGTAAATCCCCGTTTTCATCGAAAACTACCGCATTCAGTAGGAACCGAACTGGGGCCCAGTGCGTAGAAGGCGAACGTGCTAACCGTTGCGCTATCCGGACTTTTATTTCATATATTAAGTTAGGTAAAGGGGCTGCCGGATCCTCACCCAGCACACATAGTCCATTATTTGGTCCGTTGTGCCCTTAAACTTAGGCACCAAACCAGCCTGTGCTGGTGATACAGCGACAAAGAACTATATGACACTCGTATCCTTAAGGTAGTCTAGATTTCTAAAAATCCAAGAGCCAGGAAATCTCTTCCGCCTCACAGCCAAGGCCGGATAATGAACAAGAAGATGTTGAAAGCTCTCCTTCTCATCCACGTTCTCAAAGCTCCTGCAATAGATTTTATGAGGAATATGGAGCCTGCAGGCGAGCTCACCAATAAGAAAGTGTCTTGCCCGCTACAACCCCACCAATGTGCTTCCTATTCAGTGGAAGCAATGCGGCAGAGCGGCTAGGATCATGTTTCGGTTAAATTAACTTCATAGGTTCGCACTTGTCGCCAGTCAACCATCTTATATTCGCTTTGACAACCGCAATGACATTAATTATAATTTTGCACGTTGCGATTGGCATTTTGATGTTTAAACGGTTCGGACAGGCTGTCAGGTTACACTCTACCCATGGGTATAGTCCACCGGAATGGTGCCATCAGGTTGATTTAAAAGGTTCAGAGCTGGAGATCGCCCACATTATCTTTTCTCGAATTACGATGGATTCACTGTCGCATTGCGATGTGCGACACGTAGAGAAGTCTTCGAGTGAGGCAGCAACCGAACTTCCAGGGGAATATGTGCCAAGCAGGCACTCGATGGTTTCTTCGAAGACGTTGATGTTATTTCTTTCTTTTGTAGAAATCTTGGCATTGATGAATTGGAAGCCAGGATTTTTCTAAGTCTGGAGGTCTCGCAGGACCCTTGGATACGTTCGCGAAACTCCTCCATGCATTGCGTTTGGCACCCATTAACAATTTCTTGTTTTTTGTAGGAGTGCCAATCCAACTCGAACCCTGAGGCTTTAGCCATATTAACACTTTTCCTACACAGCCTCAAGTTCGGAAATCCTAGTACTCCAACGGGCTGTTTTTTTCTTACCTGGATGTGAGGTATCCAGACGCGATTTAGACACTGCCGTCTTGATAGCATCTGTCAGAGTGTTAAACATATCGTTTAGGTCCCGTTCGTTGCATGGCTTTCGTGGTAGTGAAAGAAGCCCTTCACAATGAGTGTCACGATATAATTTGTCCTTTTGCGATTATTAGTACGCTGAATTTCCTGAGGACGCTGAGCAAGGCTGAACTAAGGGTATCGATGATCAGAGAAGGAGTTATCCGACGATACTCTCCAATCTCTGATAAGGTGAATAGTATCATACGATGCCAGAGTAATGTCTAAGACCTCCTGTCTGGATTTTTTTTTATAAAAGTGGGTTAGCGGCTCACATTGCAGATTATGAGATTAGTTCCCGCAATGTACTTGAGAAGAGATCGCGCTCATTAGTATCTGAGTTACCCCAGACATCGTGGTGCGAATAAGAGTCGCAACCAATAATCATATTGATTTTCGATGACCGCGCTGCTGCGATGACCTCTCTTAAACTGGAAGAGGGGAGCGTAGCTTCATTGTCATGTGGTATACATACCGATGCAACCCAATAAACTTTGCCGTTGAGCTCCAGGCTGACACAGAGTCCTCCTCGCTGCAAGTTAATTGAAGTAAGGCCTTGACGGTTTTCCTAACGGGAATACAAGACCGTGGCCTGCCAAGGCCTTTAATATAAAAAGTAATACAATCAGGACACCCCAGACTTCTGATGACATCGTGCACAGTCGAACCTACCTGGATCATGACATCTTCTTCACTGCGCGCCGGACGAAGAGAAGAGCAGTCGAGGCTGCTTTCGAATGGTTGAAGGTTTATTGGAAGAAACCTTACCATTACACTTTCCCTTCAATAACCGTGACATCCGCCTCTTCCTCCGTGTGGGATTCTAGGGAGTCTTGCACTAAACAAGGCTGGGAAGTGTCATCTAACGCAAGCCAGATCCGAGCCGAATGACACATAGTCATCGTCCGTGCCCTCCCCGGTAAGCCTAGATTCTCTGAAGATAGAAGATTTGACCATAGCATAGCCGCACATATGCTATGCTCAACTGATATTAAGAGTGATTCCATTATATACTTTTGTATGCTTAGTGATTCACATACAACTTGAGCATACATATCTGAGAATACAATTTTGGCGACTCCACTATATGAGCATGCTCATACAAACTTTTGTATGTGCATTGCGCATATAGTGGAATCTTAAGTGGAGAAGTCAACAGTAGTTCCCCATTCAATTCTGTCCGAGGTACCAAGGATTCCTTATTTATGACAATCACCGCGCATTGGGTTTTTTCCTTTGACTCCTCCAATTTCACAACAAACGTGTGTTGGGAGTTCAGCTTGAAGAATAGAAGAAGAGAATATCTTCGTTATACCCAGATCTTGTCGGTTTGCAAGCGCGGGCTTTTGGTCTGACCGGGATTTTAGCCCTCAAGACTACCGTCAGCTTGGCGCCTGGCCAAGGTTCATCTGCGTGTAGGATAGCTATCTTGAACAGTTCAGTCGACCGCTCAGCGCTCAGCCGCAAAAAGCATCAGCTTTATCTGTACCTGATGCTATCCGCCGTCTTTACAAATTTTTGCGGGTCCGAGATTCCCAGTCATAAGACAATGGAGACGAAACTCTAGTAGTTAGAGTCGTCGATGCTGATGTTACCATCTGAGTGACCCCTATCAAGGACGGCTAATTCGGTCCAGGCCAACTAGGAGTTAGGTCAAATAATAACGAAATTTTTTAAAAATTAAATTAGAAACCCCTAGGTTGCTGGCAAACAAACGTCGGTGGCTACATACGGATGGGACATATCATGTGTTTGAAGACTGATAATCTAATAATTTTTTCGATGAATTTATAAAATAAAAACATTGTCTTCAATTTTAGGGAAATGGCAAGGCTTTGACGACACTTACAGCATCTTCTCTCATCTCATAGGTATTACAAGCAGTTATCTTCCAGTATTTGGGGACATGTATCCGCCCATCCTTACATACATGTGAATATCCGTCCATTCACATTATAAGCCTTCGCCAAAGAGAACAGAAACCCAACAAAGCCTCTCACCGATGTCCTGTTTTGCATAGAAAAGCGAAAATGAATTCTTAATTGCAAATGCTTCCCGACGTATAGCTTGGAAGCTAAAAATGTTCCTTGTTTTCAACTTTTTGTTGTTTGTTTTTTTACCCAGAGTCTGAGATTTAGTCTACCCACCTTTTCATGTTCGCCTTTTTCAAACTCATTTGATGAGTTTGTCGGCGTATATTTAAATGCATGCTCCATGAACTCTCAAGGGACATTGTTCGATGGAAAACCAACTTTTGTTTAGAATCTGACATCAAACAATGGTTAACTCTTTATTACATCAAGCGCGGTAATTATCTGCTGTCGTGCTTGTGCGCTCAACTGTTTTTTAATCCTTTATGATATCTTCGTTTAAGGTACGTTTCTGCACTGGTTGTCGATTTTAATGATTGGTTGAAGTAAGGGCATAGAGGAACAAGAGAAGAGGTGGAACTCAGTACAACTGAGACGATGGTTGTTCCTATTGGATTTGTTGCATTGTTGTGGAATTGCGGAAAGCAGATAGCAAAATCACCGCATCATATGTTTCCGTTTATCAGAAAGAGATAAGACTATCACAGCAGATCGATCGGGTAATACCAAAAGTGTGTTCAGTCTCTTGTTTTGCGATCCTGGCAATACTAAATATCAGTCAAATCGCACGCATACAGGGGAATCTAACCAAAACCATGCACGCACACATACGTAACCTATCCACCGTGTTATTTATACAATTGCAACTAAAACTGATTGGGCCCAATTTGACTTTTGAGCAACTGTTCGGAATAGCTTTTGTCCTTATCGCTCTAAAGGGCCATTTCCTCCTAATTGTAGCTGTCGTTTTGAGCTCAACGGGGTAAGTTTGTGTGCGTCGGAGTAAGTGCGTCCCTGTCTGCAAAATTATTTGTACTGAGTTCCACCTCTTATCTATAGGTAGTTCCTCTATGGTAAGGGTGACCAACAAATTTGGGTCTCACGTGAAATACGAGTATGTATGTACATATATGCATCCCTGCATAAAAGTTCAAACACTTTCTTTGTTGGGATATTTGATTTTAAAGTTCAGCCGTTTGTATAGACTTACTAACAGACTGCGTATTCTCAGCAGGATTTGCCTTCTGATAGCTGTCTTCTCGGTATCGGAATTGTGTCCTGCAGTTTCGAAAACCGGTCTACGGAGTCCACTTAACGCTTTTTGGTGAGCCACGGCCATCTCTGCTGCCAATCTTGAATGCTTTTCTAGCTATTCGATGCTCGTTCATTCGCTGTACATGCCCAGTTCACTGCAATTTTCGTAGCTGGTAGCTCAGTGGGTAGAGGCATCAGTCTCATATCTGATGACCGGCATTTCGGGTTCGAGTCCCGTCTACGGCGTCATTCGTGGCCATGGATGTTTGTGTTGTCTTCCCCCCTTGGTGCGAGACGTAATACTAAGCCACAGCATCTCCCGACTTGTCGCAGATAGGCGGCTAATGGGGGAGCATGAGGTGCATGCTGGCAACTGCATTCTCCGAAATTCGTTTATATGTAATAATGGAATGGCAGCTGGGCCACAGGGAACGGTTGAAGCGCTATGCCCCACAAGGGGCTAGGGCAATTGAGTTAGTGATCTACCAAACTAAATGGTTTAGCGATCATTGTGAACATGGTGTAATTAACAAAGAGTACATTATTATAAAGTTATAGTAAGTATTATAGAGATATGCTAGCTCCCAAGCGTGGGTTAAGATCGGGGTGAAGCATTCCAGGATGGTACTTGACATATGCATACTCAAAGATCAAGAAGGGCTGCTACCCCGCTTTTACTCATCGGAAATGATGAGGCAAATTCTCGAAGGATTTTCTTAGTTGGTGCCACCACCTTCTCTTCGCTTGTCCGACCTTGGCGGTTAAGAGGATATCTACGAGTATTCTTGGCTCCTATTTCTTTTAAGAACCTGAGGAAGTAAGAACTGTCGGTATTGTTAATATACTTCGCTTTGTCACAGGTTGGTTTAAGAACTAGTATGGTTATGATTGTCAGATCCCCGTCGTAACTCAATGGAACAGTTTTATGGTCTAAGTGTGTCATAGCAGCCTGATTTACCTACCTACCTACCTGCCTCCTTAGTTTGTGTAACTTTGTGTAATCGAGGAGCTGCTTCATTTCTTGAACTCCTCCGGTTGGACTTTGTCATCCAATCATGAAATTATACTCGTCATCAAAGAACAGACTTTCACGAGGTTTGAGGCTTCAAAACGACGCTTGTGTCCTAATTGGGCTGTGGTGAGTCGTGCTTCAGCCATCAATTTACCAACCAACCAAGGTATCCCTGCATCCGAATCGAATCGTGCATCTAAATAACTGTTTAACTATCGCGGTGTTCGAAACCAAGACGCCCTTGGTGGTCATCTGCGTCTTTCAAACTCTGTAATGAACCAAAGCTGGTCGTGCTGCTTTCACCGACAGATCGAAGGCAGCACCTAATGAGTAGTGATCTGCCAGTGATACGAAACCTGAGGCCAAGGGGCCCATTACACCCGCACTCCGATGCGAGCGCGAAGGCAACTGTACCGCCCGCATATATTCCATCCTTATCGCCCCACTTTTATTTTATTCCCCATTTTTTCCTCCCATGTTTGTGTTGTCTTACCAGGGACTATGAATTTTTGTAAATACGTAAAAGACAGGGGCAAAGAGTGGGGAAACGCCACGCCAACGTCTCCCGAGCTGAGCTACAACAAGCTTAGCTCATTGGTGGGACTTTTCTTCGCCAGATGGCATTGCCCGACATTTACCGTCATTATGCTACCTTAAACTTCGTCCCCAGTGCATCTTCGGTTGCCCACCAACCCGTCCGCGTCAACTCGCTTATCCAAACAAAACTTAAGACTAATCACTAAGAATACTCATTACTTTCTGATGGTAGTTCCACCCTATCTAAAAATATAAGGTGTCGATTCACGTGGACGTTGCCTATTGTATTTTACACTATTTAATATTTAATGGTTTCACTACTAATGGCCACCCTACACAGTGAAATAATTTCCACTATATCAGGATTAAATATAATTTAAACTCTAAAGCGGTTATTGCGTCGTTTCCGTTTCTACAAGCTTCCTTACTAATTTTATGTTAACCGTTTGCAACTTCTTGTAGCACAACAGCTTCTCAGCAACCATAGTACAATACAGTAGTATGTTTTTCGATGCATCCCTGGATGCTTCCATTTTTAGTCCTTATCGAAAAGGCGGTTGCTGCAAGCGATTGGCTGTTTTCGTTCATGGCTGCAGGTGAAAGAAACAAAAGGTTCACCGATTCATTTCATAGGTAATAAATGCTGGCGTTGGTATGAATTTCCTTTTCAAACGAGCGAACAGAGTGGAAAATAGAAACAAAGTTGGATGGACATGAAAACTGGGTTGTTCTGAACAAATTGATTGCACTTCGGGTTAGATTGGTAAATTAAATTAGTTTGGAAACAATTGCAAGTGAATGAAAAACAATTTGAATTCTGACAAAACGGAACGGGCGCTAGAAACATTGCGGATTGGACATGTCGAAAGAGGTATTTATAGTTAAAGGAAATCGATTGTGTTTTGGTTATGATTAAAGGTTTTTTTTTTTTCTTTGTGTTTTTGTTTTTAACTTGCATCAAATAAAAACAGCTCTCTGAGTGATCCGCATTTGATACTTTTGAAATCTCTATCCCGTTTTTTAAGTGAAGGACGGTGCGAAATTATTATACTATACACAGTGTCCACTTGACGGTACGAATATTTATTGTGAAATATTACACCATATGATCCAATAACTTGACTCGACCCAAGTTTCCGCTGTACATTCGAACAACTTGAGCCTATTAATGAGGATATTATAATTTTTTTTTTGACCCAGCAGTTCCAAAAAAAAATGTCAACAAATATTTAGAATTTAGTTGTCGTACTAGCGTATTACAATTATATAATAAAAATTAAGTACAAATTTGTAAGTATTCAATAAAATACTATGTATTGCAATTTTCATTTACATACCTATATACAATGTACTCGTGGGTTATAATAATTTTGAAGTCATACTTAGTCGTAACCCAATTGTTCAAGTGACCGGACGTAAAAATAAAGTTTGTAAAGTCGTGATTAAAACTGTGTGTTTTAAATTATAAAATTCCCAATAGGTTATGGGCCCAGGTCGCTAAAACCACTATAATAAAGTGATCTAATTAATCTTGAAATAAATAAATTAAAAACTCGGTGTCGTGTTAAAGTCATTGGTCAATATGGCGGCTCCAGTAGCAAATATTGATAAATTAACAGAGTCCAACTACGAGAGCTGGAAACTCCAAATGGAGAGCATTTTAGTGTGCAACGATCTATGGGACTATGTGTCTGAGGAGATTAAATGCCCCATCGAAGGCGAAAAGTCGATTGCATGGAAAAAGAAAGATCAAAAGGCTCTGGCAAATATTCGATTGAGTGTTACGGCAAATCAGCTAATGCATATTAAAATAAATATAATACAACGGCAAAAGAAGCCTGGGAAACTTTGAAAAACGTATATAAAAGAGATTTTCCCGCGCAAAAGGTATCATTGTATAGGTCGCTAATACAATTACGTTTAAAGGATGGTGATAGTATGCAAAACCACTTAAACAATTTTGCACAACTAGTTGACAAAATGAGTGAATTACAAATCAAAATTGAAGAAGAGACTTTAACTATTATGTTATTATGTTCACTACCAACACAGTACGAGAATTTTGCCATCGCTATAGAAACTAGAGACTCATTACCATCACTTACTGATCTCAAATTGAAGTTAATAGAAGAGGAAAAAGAAAGAAAAGCGACGATCCAAATCCTCACAGTAGTGAAATGGTTCTATACACCAAGCAAAAGCAATACAACCAAAATTCTAATAAATCGGAAAACAATCAAAACAACACAAGTAAAAAGAAAGGAACATGTTATATTTGTAAGTGTCACCATACACTGTCGAACTCGATCTCGAGCTCGAACATGGTCTCAACAGACAATTTTCTTCAGATATGTGCGAAGCATCTTGGGTCATTTGGAGAAAATTTTAACACATCGCTTGAAGAGTAGTGATCAAGGGATTTTCTTTCAAAGGCAAGAGAATGTGGTAGATCAGAAGGTGTTGTTGAATACAGGTTTCTTGCAACGATTGCATTGCATCGAATGTAATAGGAAAATTATGAAAAGGTTCGTTTCCGTTGTGGCTTTTGGAAAGAAGGTAATTTCAGACAATTGAGTTGAAATTGACGGAGATGCAAAATTCATGGAATTCGGATGGATATAATATGATGAATGCCGTTCGATATAGATATTTTTTATGTGGTACCTAGGAGGATAAGATTTTGATAATAGTAGGAGGAGAATTCTGCATGATGGAAACGCTCGGGGACACAGATGCGAATGTTCCGGCATAATATTGGTGTACGAAAACGAATATAGAGTAGAAGAAATTTGATTGCAATGTTTTTTAATAATTAGGAAACGTGTGAAATACTCGTATCTTAAAATAATAATGTTGAGATAACTGAGAGGGTAAGTGCATATGCAGGCAAATATTTTAAAGTATGGCGTGTGATATATGCACATTATCATTAAAATACTCGTATGTAGCATATGACTTGTGGCCTTATTTACGAGATATACGTGTGATGTATGGTGAATTGGAATATGTATGGTGTTTGGCATTTGTAAATGTTATATGATGTAGGATTTCGATATACGTAGTAGGTGTAGGTGTGTGTGTTATGCATGGTATTAATTATAGAAAGGGGTAAAATGTAGTTTTGTCACAATCCAGAGTTTCTGTTGCGTGCTCTCTGTTATTCATTTTCCATGCAATTACCGATTGTAAAATGTTAAATGCATAGGAGTCCATTTCATTGTCATGTGTCCACATTTAATGGATCATTTACCTCGAATAAGATTTTGCGTCCTTACACGTAGAGCATCCAATTGACCATTCAATGAATTTTGGTAGTTTGATCTGTGTTTTCCCCAGAAGAGATAATGTACTTATTCAAGAAGGGATATTTTTTTGTTACACTAAATTTACACGCAGATATCGTGACAAACGTTGCAATGTAGAAGAATTTATGATCCCTAATAGTTCTGTATTACTAATGGTGGCCACACACGATTTAGAAGATGGTTCGGGCGTGGCTGAGCTCGATCGTGTGTGGCTACTATAAGGATCGTGTTCGTTTCAACCCACCAAATCCAAGAGTATTTTCAATACCTCATTTGAAATCAACTGTTCACGCAATATCTGTCATTCATGTGCATTCATAATGTGGAATGTTCAACGTGGCCCATAATAAACACAATTTGCAAACTAATGATCTTTTAAAACCAATGTTGAATGTTAACGAATCGAATCGCGTCTCAATGTCAACATTTACTGATTTCTACCCTTAATTGTAGTCCATAAAATAGGTCATTTAATATTTTAGGAGTCTGGTAATTTACGAATTGCCTGTAATTTGTACCAACTGAATGCTCAACAGGTAAGGATGCAAACTTTGTAGCAGATAATTGAATAAGTAAATGGTGACATTGAAACGCATTTCAATCCGTAATTTTTAATATCTCATAAAGGACAATTGCGTGAAATTTAAAACAATATAAACACTCAATAATTATATAGTGGAAAAAAAATTATTATTCTCGTACTAAATTGTTGACAATCATATTACGACTTTGATAATAGATAATTGTATGATTTGCACAAATCAGTAAAGAATATATTCTCTGTCTTAACACTTATGCACTTTTGCTTTGTACATATATAAAAATTAAATAAATTTCCACACATTATCTAATGCCAGAAATCCCATCCCACGTACATTCTTTAATGATAATGTACATCATGTCATACATTATAACATTTCGATGCAATGCAATTACCCTCTATCGTTGCACAAAACTCCTTCGAACACACTGTGCATTTTTAATCATTGGCATCATATGCGCCTTTCCCTAGTTCTATTTAATATTAACCGCATTCCGACCAATTCGGAAACTTGATAATGATATTGTACATCATTTGCCGCCTATTATTATCATAACCAAAACTGTATACGCATCAATATAAATCCTCACACAACCTTGCATCATAAACCACACATTCTTATCTCATACACCACCCACAACTACTATATTTCATTTCGGATACCCTCAAATTCCACACTACCTGAAATCCCTTTTCAACAAGATCTTCTTGTGTTTCAAAAACTCAATGCATCTACGAAATATTTGAAATACGTCTACCACCCGGACGACACGAACATTAAAATTCAAAGAGACTTTGTTTCAACCTGTACAGGCCATGTTCGAGCTCGAGTTCGAGTTCGACAGTGTATGGTGACACTAAGAAAAGAGGACATTATGCTAACGAGTGCAGATACAGAAAGAAAACACAAAACAGGTTCTATTCGCTTCAGCATATTGTTTAAATGAAACAACTGATTTTTGGTGTTTAGACAGTGGCGCAAGCTCACATATGATTAATAACAAAAGTAAGTTCATTGAAAGTTCTAACACTACCGCGGAGATCGAATTGGCTGATGAAAGAAAAGTAAAAACTAGCATTTGTGGAAAAGTCGCAATCAATACAAATTACGGGGAAATAGAGTTAACCGATGTTCTGTACATACCAAGTTTAAAAATGAATTTTGTATCAGTTTCGAAAGCGACGCAACATGGATTCATAGTGAAATTCTTGAAAGATAGAGCATTTGTTGAAAAGAACGGAAAAACAATAATGAGTGCAACAAAATGAAGTGGATTGTATATAATAGACTGTAAAAGTGAACAATTAAATGCTGTTACGAGTGGTAATTTAGAAATGGTGAAATGGCATAAGAGGCTAGAACATCTTAATAGACAAGATATCAAAAACCTGATTAATCACGATCTAGTTCATGGAATGTCAAATGTGGAAAGTGTTGAATTTGACTGTGTTACTTGTGCTAAAGGAAAACTAAATTCTAGTCCATTTCCTCAGAAAAGTGAGAATAGAGCAAAGGAATTGCTTGAGTTGGTCCATAGTGACATTTGTCAAGCAAGCTGTACATCATATGGAGGAGCCAAGTATTTCATCACCTTCGTTGACGATAAAAGTCGATTCACTTAAGTTTATATAATTAAAACCAAAGACCAAGCGTTAAAATGCTTTAAAGAGTTTAAAGCCATTGCGGAAAATGAAACTGGAAGGAAAATTAAAACATTAAGGAGTGATAACGGAACCGAATATAAAAGTGGATTATTTCAAGAGTTCTTAAAGACAAATGGTATAAAGCATCAAACGTCAATTCCGTATACACCGCAACAAAATGGAATCGCTGAGCGGATGAACAGAACTTGAATTGAGATGGCGAGATGTAGGATTGCTAAATATAATCTGGAGGAAAAGCTATGGGCTGAAGCAGTGAATGCAGCAGTTTACATTAGAAATCGATGTCCGAGTAAGGCGATAAATGGATCATTACCATTTAAAGGCTATTTTAACAAAACACCCACTGTGAATCACTTGAGAATTTTTGGTAGCAAAGTGATTGCATTGAAAAGTGGTCAACGTAATAATAAGTTCCTCCCAAGGGGGCATGAGTACATTTTAGTCGGATACTCAGAGGAGCAGAAAGGCTATCGAGTGATGAACAAGTTGACAAAAGAAATAATTATTACTCGAGACGTTAAGTTCTTTGAAGACATCGACCTAAGCGGCATATATGTTAATCAGTTCCAAGTGGATGATCAACCTCAGCCGCAAGAAACAGATAATATGGATCAAGGCAACGATTCTTACGTCGAAGAAAACGTTAAATCAAAGCAATCATTTAAGGATGATGATGAAGGAGATTCAAGTCAAGGAGAATACTCAACACCAAAGCCAGGAATTATGTTTCGCGGTAGAGAAAAAATAAAGCAACCAGTTAGACTTCAGTTGAATAACATTTGTGTGAAACAAGATCCGGCAAATATCCAAGAAGCTCTAAAGAGCATAAATCGAAATGAATGGATAAGTGCAATGGAGCAAGAATATAATTCGTTAATTGAGAATAATACGTGGACATTAGTGGATCGCCCAAAGGACAAAAATATAATAGGATCGAAATGGGTCTACAGAACAAAGTACAATGAAAGCGGTGAAGTAGAAAGATTTAAAGCGAGATTAGTGGCGCAAGGTTTTAATCAAAAGTATCAAGTGGACTATAATGAAACTTTCAATCCAGTATTCAAAAGCTCGACTCTAAGGCTACTAATTGCTATTGCAATAGAGGAAGATTTTATAATACATCAAATCGATATTAAACATGCCTAAATAAACAGTGAATTAAATGCTGAAATATTTATGGAACAACCAAAAGGATTCTCGAACGATAAAAATAAAGTGTGTAAACTAAATAAAAGTATTTATGGACTAAAACAATCCGGAAGAGAGTGGAATAACGCGCTAAATAATGTTTTAACTGAAAAAATGAAATTCAAACGATTCAAATCTGATCCGTGTGTATATGTAAAGAACGAAAACATAATAATAGCAGTGTATGTTGACGATATTATTATAATGTCAAAAAATTTAAATGAAATTGATAACGCAAAACGTGAATTAAAAAATGAATTTGAACTTGAGGACAAAGGTGAATTAAAATACATTCTTGGACTCGAAATAAGCAGAAATAAAAATAGTGTGACTGTAACACAAGCAAATTATACGACAAACCTGTTAGAAAAATACAATATGACAAACTGCAAGAAAGTTTCAACGCCCGTCGAAACAAATCTACAACTACAACAATGTAAAGCAGAATCGTGTGATCGATGTGATCAAGTGAATCCAAGCGAATATCAATCTTTAATCGGATCGCTGATGTACTTAGGAATCTATACAAGGCCAGACATTATGTTTGTCTTCAGTTATCTATCGCAGTTTAACAAGAAACCTCATAAGGAGCATTTAAACGCAGCTAAAAGAATTTTAAGATATTTAAAGGGGACTGTTAATCATGGTTTATATTTCCAGAAAACAGGAAAATCTCTCACTTGCTACGAAGATGCAGATTGGGGAGGTGATTCAACAGACAGAAGGTCTTATACTGGCTATCTATTCGAACTAGCAAACGGACCAATCAGCTGGGAAACAAAGAAGCAACCTACAGTGGCTCTAAGTAGTGCAGAAGCGGAGTATATGGCGATAAGTCAAGCATGCAAGGAACTAATCTCTCTAAAAAATTTGTTAAATGAATTATGCTTAAACAAATTTGTTAAATTACCAATCGATGTATTTTCTGATAGTCAAGGAGTAGCAAATTTAGTAAGAAATAATACAAGTAATAAACGAACAAAACATATTGATATAAGGCATCACTTTATCAGGGAATTAAATGAAAATGGTATAATTAACATTCTTTTTGTATCAAAAAATCAAATGAAAGTAGATATTTCAACCAAAGGTTTATCAAAGGAAAAATTTATATATTTAAAAACGAAATTGATGAATTATAATTGTTGAGCTAGTATTTCATTGAGGGGGAGTGTAAGTATTCAATAAAATACTACGTATTGGAATTTTTCTACGGGGCTTACTGTTTGTTATTCATTTCGATTAATTTTTTTATAGACTAACGGGTTCTTTAAACTGTAATTCAATACATTATTTATCTGATGAGGGGTGAGTAATACTGCGGGGGATATTAAGATTTCATTTACAAAAATACAATGTACTCGTAGGTTATAATAATTTTGAAGTCATACTTACAAGGAAACATCCCCAGGTGTACCCCTCCGATTTTCTTGAAATTTGGATATGTTGTAGAGTAAACAAATCTAAGGATCCCTTATTTTTTCTTAGCTGCTGGTAAGCGGTTTTAAGGGGTGTTTTCACCCCCTAAAAATATGGGTTTTTTGGGGAAAACTGATAATTTATGTAGATACAATAATCAGAATTGAACGGAATTGCTGAAAAATTGTTTCTATCGATGGGAAATTAAAAATGAATAAAAAAAATTTTGGGGTTGAAAATTTTTAAGGGATGAACCACCCCCGCAAAAGTTAGTTTTCAACGCCAAAAATCGAGTAATGACCCGTTTTTATCTTGGAATAGTGCAGATAGTAGATAATTAAGATACAAAAATACGTATTTTTTGTTTTAGCGAAAAAAAAAATTTTAGGGGTAAACTACCCCTTCAAGTTTATTTCCCGAATTTATTTACCAAAGCCGAAAATTATCGTTGTTGAAGTGAAAATAGCACCGATATAGTATATTTAATTTCTTTATATTGCCCACTGTTGTTCAGAATATACCCCAGTTCTATTCAGGGTGAACCACCCCTCTCTAACGTATACAGGGTGTACCATCCGGAAAGTTTTTTCCTCATAACTTTTTAGGATCAAGGTTTGAAGAAAACTGACTTAAATAAAAGTTGTCGGGAAGAAAGAGGGCTATCGAATGTTGACCTTACATTTGACCTTCAAGGTCATTTTCAAGGTCATTTGAAGGTGAACTTCCGTTTTTTATATGGGAACCCTTATTTTTGACAGCAGATTCTGAAAAAATTAAAAATTTTACGTTAGAGGTAAAATTGGCCCTAGGGGACATCTGAAGGTCAGATGGCTCTCTCGAACTTTTCAGGCTGCGGTATCTCGTTATGATGCGGATGGCGAGATATGAGCAAAATTAATTACATACAAAATGTTGAGGTCATCTGGGGCCACAACGTGGTGACCTTGGATTTCACTTTGAAGGTCATTTGAAGGTCTATTTGTGTTTTGTGACTAGAACTCTCAATAGTTTGTATATCCTATTTCATTTTTACCCCTTTAATTGCGAGATCTTGTACACTACATCACACTAATTAAATTTATATAGAACGTATCAAAAATATGTAAAAATATTTAAACGAAGTTATACATATGATAGCTGGGTTTTTTTCGTACAGAGCAGAGTAGAGCAGGTTAAGCGATGGAAAAAACGATCGAGAACAACTTAGCGTAGCCAGCACGAAAACGGGGCATGTCTTTGCTTGGCTTTGCTTGGCGTGGCTTGGGAGTGTGTCTTGGTTTAGCTAGAATTCAAATGACAACTCAAATTTCAAGAGAAAACTTAAATTCCGGACACATTTCCTTTAGGCAGCAAAATTATTTTGCATGATTACCATTCCAAATAATTACACAAAACGAGCATTTTACTGACATGAAATGAACTATAAATGCTTCCCAAACTGTTACTGCTTTAAAGCTTTCACCTCCTGCGCCGCGTACATTTCAAATGTGGAACTATTAACAGAGTAGAAATCCTTAACTAATTTCTATCGAGAGCAGCTCAGATCAAATTGTTAGTGTAATTGTGTGTTGTTATCCTACTCTGCTCTATATAGATCTTGAAAAAAACCGCGCCTATTATTTTCCTGAAATAAATATTCATTTATCATTTTTATCATGCCGATACGTTTAGATAAGGATAACTGTTTAAAAATACAAGACGCAATACATACTCTAGATAAGGTATCACACCAACTGTTTACGTGACTTATCGAATATTTTGCATCGATAATCGAAACCTCTCTTTGATTGTGAGATGTTTTTTTTTTTGAAAGCACAATTGTTATCATATAAAATTGTCTTTTTAGGTTTTTATTTAAAGTATAACGATCGGCATGATAAAAATAATAAATTAATAAACTCGATTGGCGATACTTGAACTTTGTGATAGTCCATATTAAATTTGCAAACAAAATGCAGAATCTTTGCCTTATCACGTTTTATTAACTCTTACCGTGATACCTTATCTAAACCGTCTGAACGTGTATAAAAGCGCATTAGTCTTCATGAAATAAATAGTCTGAAATTATATAAGTATTCATATACACAGTGGTGGCCACGGATTCAGCAAACTTGGTGTCAGTAACTTTCAAGTGCGAATATTTTCTACTGTTTTAAGGTTCAAATATTTATAAATTCGTGGCCACCACTGTATATATGCCTTTCATATTTACTTAAGTAGATAATGAACGTAAACCCTATGAATGTAATTCACCTGTTACTCATTGCATTTCAAGCAATGAATCTACCTGATACCCCATTGAATAATAATGAATTGGAATTGAAAGAAAATATAGAAAAGTTATTAATCGAATGTATGAATGAAGATATTCAAACCGAGATAATTGAAGACTCTTCGTTAACATTCGATGAACCATACAAAGACCACAAAATTCACGTAGTGGAAGATGATGACATCGGATTGAAATCTACATTGGTTGACGAGCATTCAACATCCTGTTCATCTGACGAAGAGGAATTTGATTTCGATTACAAAAGAAGAGCCGTAGAATACTGGAGAAGTGGAAAAAACAAAAAAAATAACATTTGAAACGGTCAGAAACAGATTTAGGAAAGTAGTTTCGTTAACACAATTACCTCTAACGTAAAATTTTTAATTTTTTCAGAATCTGCGGTCAAAAATAAGGGTTCCTATATAAAAAGCGGAAGTTCACCTTCAAATGACCTTGAAAATGACCTTGAAGGTCAAATGTAAGGTCAACATTCGATAGCCCTCTTTCTTCCCGACAACTTTTATTTAAGTCAGTTTTCTTCGAACCTTGATCCTAAAAAGTTATGAGGAAAAAACTTTCCGGATGGTACACCCTGTATACGTTAGAGAGGGGTGGTTCACCCTGAATAGAACTGGGGTATATTCTGAACAACAATATAAAGAAATCAAATATACTATATCGGTGCTATTTTCACTTCAACAACGATAATTTTCGGCTTTGGTAAATAAATTCGGGATATAAACTTGAAGGGGTAGTTTACCCCTAAAATTTTTTTTTTCGCTAAAACAAAAAATACGTATTTTTGTATCTTAATTATCTACTATTTGCACTATTTCAAGATAAAAACGGGTCATTACTCGATTTTTGGCGTTGAAAACTAACTTTTGCGGGGGTGGTTCACCCCTTAAAAATTTTCAACCCAAAATTTTTTTTATTCGTTTTTAATTTCCCATCGATAGAAACAATTTTTCAGCAATTCCGTTCAATTCTGATTATTGTATCTACATAAATTATCAGTTTTCCCCAAAAAACCCATATTTTTAGGGGGTGAAAACACCCCTTAAAACCGCTTACCAGCAGCTAAGAAAAAATAAGGGATCCTTAGATTTGTTTACTCTACAACATATCCAAATTTCAAGAAAATCGGAGGGGTACACCTGGGGATGTTTCCTTGTTAGTCGTAACCCAATTGTTCAAGTGGCCGGACGTACAAATAAAGTTTGTAAAGTCGTGATTAAAACTGTGTGTTTTAAATTATAAAATTCCCAATAAAATTATTATACTATTTCATTTTAAACGTATCATTTTTTTTTTAATAATTTAAAAGATTTTGATAAAACTAGTTTTTTCTTTTAACAACCCATTAAAAAAAAAAAATAAACAGGACAACATTTGCTACTTTTGAAGATGAATGTCGAATATATTCGACATGCTCCGAAAGGCGGGTGGAGTACCCCAGGTGAAAAATACTATTTTTCCCGGCTTCAGCACTACCAAATTAGCGTACATGCCAATTTTAAAATTTTTAGCTCAACCTAAAATATTTTTGAAACGGAAAAGAGAAGAAAATAAATTGTTTAAACTGACAAAAATTAGGTGATTTTTTTTTTTTCAAAATTTGTAATTTTTTACGATTTTGTTTGTCCAACGTTAACCTAGGATTGCCCACCTAAAATTTTCGTTAGCCCATCCCTCTTTTTTTCATTAAAAAAAAAAAATTATCCCACATTGGGCGCTACATTATCAATCCTCACAACGATATTTTTTAACTTAAATTGTCCGCATGCCCAGGAAAAGTTTTTGTTTGCTCACCCTTGCACAAAAAAAAAGTTATTAATAAAACAATTCTTTTGTTTTTTTTTTTCAAACTGACAAAAAAAACGACATTTTTTTCAAAATTGTCAATTTTTAACGCTATTTCCTTTGCTTAACATTAGGCCAGGATTACGGACCCAAAATTTTGCCCACTCTTCCTTTTTTTATTCGAAAAATAAAAATGTTGATACCACAAGGACGCCACATTTTACATCTCCAACCTTTAGCTCCTTGGGACAATTTTAAGACGCAACTTGGCCAGTTCGTTTGCCCATCGTGGGCTATTGTTTGCCCAGCAAAAGTTTCGTTTGCTCAATCTTGCAAAAAAAAAGTTTTTGGCAAAATGATTTTTCTTTAAATTGGAAAAACTGAAATCTTTAATTAACTCCGAGTCCATTTCGCCCGAAAAGCCCGGGGTCATTATCAGCCTGTTGCATGTAGTCAATGTGTCGGTTGTCACATTGTCCAAAGCCCCATTGTTTGTAGTCATAGTCACTAATGACAGCGATGGCGTTACAAAATATACATTTGGTGATATAATGTTAGTCGCAGACGGGCGGAGGGGTGCTTCTTGCACCATTGATTGACAGAAAGAAGCGTGCAACATTCCAGTTGCACTTGTTGGTATTGTTTGTGCGGTTGCTACTTGCGATTCCCCTCGATTTTGTGAGGCGTTTTGCTTCACTGCTGTACGGTGCGAAAGTTGCATCTTAAACCGATGCTGTTTGCGGCGACAATTGTTGTGCCGCTGCCTTACGGGGCGTCGCTGGTTGTGCAACTGCTGCAAGTGATGGCGATTGTTGTATCACTGCTTTACGGGGTGTTGGTGGTTGTACCACTGTTGTAAGTGGGTTCGATTGTTGAGCCGATGCTTGACTCGGCGCCTTTGTCAATGTTTTCAGAAGTTGCTCAATCTTCCTCTCAAGATCAAGCACCCGGGCCTTCAGTTTTTCATTTTCAGATCTTAGCTGTGTATCAGTTGAGTCCTCTGATAGCAGGAGAAATCTATTAGACGACGTTGAAGCATTTTTCGCGTCAATTACGCCATTTTCGGAAGCAGATGTAATTGATCCTTCTTCAGGGTTTACTTTTCGCTTGCTTTTGATTTTCTTCACCATCTTAACCTTCATAGGACCGACCCCGAAAAGTTACGTTAAAGACCAAGCGGGGTGTAAATGCACCCCAACTTTTTTGTATTATATTAAGGACAACAAATATTTTGGACAAAACATTTCAATTCTATATTTTGAAAAATAATCTAGAGATAAAAGTGAAATTAAGAAACCGTGATATCCGTAGTACAAAAATAACTATCACACTTATTTCAAACCGTTCTGATTTTGGTATAATCTACATTCAGGTACTGATTGCACCGAAAACTTCAAGATTACCTGTACCGCAAAGAAAAAAATTATTAACTCGTTACAGTACGTAGTATTTCAACTTTTTTGTACGGCATAAGAAGTAGTATATTTAAGAAATATATCTCAGAGAAAATTTAATCATCATCATCGTGGCGCGACAGCCCGGCGTCGGGCCTTGGCCGCCTGGATCATTGTCCTCCAATTATCTCGGTCACGTGACCGCGTCCTCCAATTTTGGGAGCCCAGCAGCTGCGCGGCGTCCACACCTACTGAGCTCTCCCAACGAGATCTCGGTCGTCCTCGTAGTCTCGCTCCGTCGACTCGTTCTGCATTCATTACTCTCTTAAGCATGCGATCATCGTCCATTCTTTGTACAT
The DNA here is from genome assembly GCA_964017055.1 of Chloromyia formosa. Classification (NCBI taxonomy): domain Eukaryota; kingdom Metazoa; phylum Arthropoda; class Insecta; order Diptera; family Stratiomyidae; genus Chloromyia; species Chloromyia formosa. The sequence continues at coordinate 52,347,316 of OZ024815.1, read as the reverse complement.
GCCCTGCCCATTGAAGTCGTTGTAGTTTGACGATTTTCGAGACTTGCAGCTCATCGTACATTTCATACAACTCATGGTTGTACTGGATGCGCCATCCATCTCGATCGCAAACAGCCCCGAAAATTCGCCGTAGAACCTTACGTTCAAAAGTGTCTAGCATGTTTTCGGAGGCTTGAGTTAGGGTCCATGCTTCGCAGCCATAGCATAGCACTGGTCGTATAATGGTTTTGTACACGCGGAGCTTCGTGTTTCTGTGCACATGCTTCGATTTCATTATGGGGAGAACCGAGAAAAAAGTCTTATTAGCTAACTGTATCCGTCGCTTGATTTCGTCAGTTTCGTTGGCGTCCCTTGACAGGTTGCAACCCAGGTAAATGAAGTTGTTCACGAACTCGATGTTGAGGTCCCCCACATTGATGCTCGGTTGTGCAGGTGTCCTTGTCACCGATTGCATCATTATTTTAGTTTTACCCTCGTTAATACGTAATCCAACTTCCTTTGCAGCGGTATCGAGCGTATGCAGAAGTTCTTCTGCGTCAGTCAATCTTCGGGATATGATGTTGATGTCGTCGGCGTACGCTGCTAATTGTGTCGACTTGATGAGCAGCGTCTTGCTGTTGTCCATATTCATGGCCCGAACAACGTATTCCAGTGCTAGGTTGAAGAGCGTCGGTGCCAGTCCATCGCCCTGTTTCAAACCAGTGCGTGTTTCAAATAGATCAGTAAGTCTATTCTGGATCCTGACTTGTGAGACGGAGTTGGTCATCGTCATCTTTGTCAGTCGCACTAATTTTGCCGGTATACCAAATTGCAGCATGATGTTGTACAGTACTCCACGATCGATACTGTCGTATGCCTGCTTGAAGTCGACAAAGATTTGGTATACGTTTACGTTGTATTCCCAGCACCTCTGGAGTATCAGTTTGACTGAGAAGAGCTGATCGGTTGTGGAGCGACCAGGTCTGAAACCGCTTTGATATTCGCCAATGACTCGTTCTGCGTACGGTTTTATTCTATTTTCCAGAATTTTCGTCAAAATTTTATAGGACGTACAAACTAGTGATATGCCCCTGTAATTCTCACACCGCAGTTTATCTCCCTTTTTATGAATTGGACAGTTGATGCTTCTGCGCCAATCGTCTGGGATCTCCTCGTTCTCCCATACTCGCAGGAGTAATTGATGTATGGCATCAACTAGACTCGTTCCACCGAATCTTAGCAGCTCAGCTGGGATCTCGTCAGCGCCCGGCGCTTTATTTCGTTTTAGTGACCGCAACGCGAGGTCAACTTCCTCTACTGTCGGGGGTTGAATGGGTGGGCCTAGATCAACAATATCGTCGAGAGCTTCTTGTGTGGGGATGTTAGATGGTCGGTTTAGAAGCTCTTCAAAATAAGAGGCCCATCGTTTGTTAATACCATCGGTATTGCTGATGATGTTTCCATCCTTGTCCTTACAAAGGCTAGTCCTGGGTTGGTAGCCGTTCTTAATTGTATTTACTAGTTTGTACGCTTGTCTGGTGTTCCTATTAGCTAAGTTTTCGTTTATGTTCAGCAACTGCTCGTCAAAGTATTTACGTTTCTTACGTCTAATTATTCTATTCGATATTCGCCGTAGCTCGTCATATTTTTCTCTTCTGGTTCCTCGTTCAATCCATTGTCTGTAGGCCTCGTTTTTCGCGTCAAGTGAATTTTTGCATTCTTCGTCGAACCACTCATTTCGCAACCACAAACAAATATTTTGGACAAAACATTTCAATTCTATATTTTGAAAAATAATCTAGAGATAAAACTGAAATTAAGAAACCGTGATATCCGTAGTACAAAAATAACTATCACACTTATTTCAAACGGTTCTGATTTTGGTATAATCTATTGAACATTCAGGTACTGATTGCACCGAAAACTTCAAGATTACCTGTACCACAAAGAAAAAAATTAACGATAACTCGTTACAGTACGTAGTATTTCAACTTTTTTGTACGGCATAAGAAGTAGTATATTTAAGAAACATATCTCATTGAAAATTTAGTAGGAAATTGGTTTTCAGAAGATATCCTAAGAAATGTGAGTCTGGGGTGCAGCTGCACCCCGCTCGGGCTTATGAAGGTTAATGGATGTTATGGGGTTATACTCCTATGCTATCTATGCTAAGCATAGATAACAGCCCACTCAGAGCTCTCTGGCTTTCTATTGGCGGGTATGTTAATGTTAACTTTATAAAGCAACAATGAAGTCAGCTGTTTCAAGTTGTCACTGATGAAAACGTTTTTCACAAATTTGTCTTATATTTTCTTTATCTTGCTCGATAGTCCTGCGATTGGGCATGAGCAAGAGAAAAAACTGTACCTACACTAGTCTCTCGCGGTGAACTCCTCAGCTCCTCAAAGGAAAATTTTGTAGTGCAAACTGGGCGGCTCGTTTGCCCATCGTGGATCATCGTTTGCCCAAGAAAAAATTTCGTTTACCCACCTTTGCCAAAAAAAGATTATTTACAAAATAATTTTTTTTTAGTGGGAAAACTGAAATTCTTAATTTGGCTCATTAAAAGGTAATTTTGTAGTGCAAACTTGGCAGCTCGTTTGTCCATCTTGGATTATTATCGTTTGCCCAGGGAAACGTCTTGTTTGTCTATCCTTGCAAAAAAAAGTTATAAGCAAAATTATTTTTTTTCGGATGGCGCAACGGTTAGCACGTTCGCCTTCAACGCACTGGGCCCCGGTTCGATTCCGGGGATTTACGTGTCGGACTATGAGCCCACTCAGCTGTTAAATGAGTACCCATTATGGGGTAAATAACTCGGTTGAGCGTGTTGCTGATCACATACCTCTGCACAAAAACCGTCACGATCTAGAAAATGAGATGATGCTAACTCATCTCGAGGACGTGGTTCAAATTGGACTGTTGCGCCAGTTATTTATTATTTTTTATTTTTTTTTTTAGGTTCGGAATCTTTAAATCCTTAAATTAGTTCATTGAAGGATAACTTTGCTGTCCAAGCTTATTAATTTTTATTAATTTAGCTTATTAGTAGCTCCGCCGAAGCGTGTCCTAAATCATGGTTGTGAAAGGAGGAAGGAATGACAGTTGTAGCCTGACGGGCTGAGTTACACCTACGCGTTTCAGGTCATTAGGGTGGCATGAATCACGTAGTTCGACCTGCAACATTGTTGTGTGAACTCAGGTATGTTATGAACCACCTGAAGCAGCCATCACCGAGGCGATCACTGCATCCTTGCAAAAATTACTCCATGTGAAGAAACCTGGAAAATAAGCCTCGGATTGAACGGATCAACAAGGACGACCACTCAAACGTTTTACTGATACTTCTTTCGGATCCTGGAATATACGTTCCCTGAACAAACCGAGGGCCGAGAAGACACTCCTACCACAGGTCGAGAAATACAAACTGAGCACTGCTGCAGTCCAGGAAACAAATTAAATTGGCAGCGATATCAATGACGAGAAATTGCACTCAATTTTCAACAGCGGTTAACCATCTGGACATAAGAAGTTTGGAATTGCATTTATCGGGAGGAATCACCTCCAACTGAACGTTATTGACTTCAAACCAATCATTGAAAAGTTTGTGTGCGATTCGTATTAAGACTTGATTTTTCAACTTCTGAATCATCAACGTGCACTTCCCCACTGAAGTGAAGAAAGAAGCAGTGAAAAATGAGTTTTACAACCGCTTGGAGTCATTATTCGACTCACTTCCAACAAACGACGTCAAAATACTGCTTGGAGATTTCAATGCAAAAATTGGGAACGAGAGTTAGCATCGGAGAACCACAGGATGACACAGCCTCCACAAGGAATACAATAACAACGGTAAAAAGCAGATCGACTTCGCATGCAGTATGAATCTTGTCGTAAGCTCAACATGCTTTCCACACCGACGCATTCGTAAAGAACCATTGAAATCTCCAGGTAACACCGTCACCGTCAACCAGTTTGACCACGTCCTCATAAGCAAAATATGGGCTTTAAGTTGTCATGGATGTCCGATCATGCCGAGGAGCAAATTGCGATTCCGACCATAAGTTGGTAAAGAAAACCTATCGGTGTAGGATCTGTTCAGTGCACCAATTATGAATCAGGACTCCCAAAATCGTTGCGGTTAACAAACTCTTGATCGATGCCACGGGCGGCGCGGCGAAGGATTATAGCCATCCTTGGAGAAAAACTGGCACCTATGATACACAACATTGGCAACATAGGTGTGAACGGGTTATGGGAAGAACTGGTAAGCTCCATCAAGGAGGCCGCCGAGAAGGACGTGGAACATAAGGTCCAGCGAACTCGTAATGACAGGTTCGACGAAGCATGCCAAAAGTTACTTGACGCAAATAACTAGAGCCAAGAGAGAAAAATATGACGATCTACGGCGAATATCAAATTGAATAATTAGACGTAAGAAACGGAAACCCTTTGACAAGCAGTTACTGAACATTAATGGTTACCTAGCTAATGGAAACATCAGACAAGCGTACAGACTAGAAAACACGATGAAGAATGATTATCAACCCAGAACTTGGACAAGGCTGGACACATCATCAACAAACGATGCTATTTCGAAAAGTTTCTTAGTCCCACGCCCCTATACAAGAAGTCTCAATCATGACAATATGATAGACCATGGCCCCAAATACACAGCCCCCGAAAGTAGAGGAAGTTGATTTCGTCACCCAACCAAATAAAGTGCTGGACGCAAACAAGATTCCAAGTGAACTGCTAAAATCTTGTGGAACGGATCTACTAAATGCAATTCATCAGCTACTTCTGTAAAGATGGAAGAATGAAATGATCCCAAAAGATTGGCGTAGCAGCATCGTCTATCACATCCATAAAAAGGGAGATAAATTGCGGTGTGAGAATTACACAGGCATCTTACTAGTCTGTACGTCCTACCAAATACTGACGAAAATTCTGGTAAATAGAATAAAGACGTTCGCTGAACGAATCATTGGCGAATAGCAAGGCGCTTTCAAAGCTGGCCGAACTACAATCGATCCCCTTTTCACGGTCAAGGAGACCCTGGAAATGTTCTGGGAATACAACGTTGACGAGCATGAAATCATTGTTGATTTTAAGCAAGCATACGATAGTATCGATCGTCAGGTACTGTACAACATCATGGTGCAATATGGTATACCAGTAAAATTAGTACGATTAACAAAGATGACGACAACCAACTCCGTCGCGCTCGGTGCCCGTGGTCGTTCGATCACCGCTCTACGATACTAATCGGAGCTCGGAGTTCAAATCTTGGTGCGATTAAAAACTGCCTGTGAGTACTAACAGAACTCTCCAAGTGCTCCGAGCTTTTCAGTATAAAGACGACGCGGGTAGGAGGTGCATGCGTGCATGCTAGCAACTGCACTTTCGAAAAGTAAATCTGCTATCGAAACGCCAACACGGCATGGAAATGCTAAGAATGGGGCGTCTATGCCCCAGGAGGTGTCAAGGCGGTTAACATAACAGTAACTTTTCAAAGGGCGCCAATAAAACTGATAAAATTAAGCGTGGGATACAGCTGACAAATAAGACCTATTTCTTGGTCCTCTCAATAATGAAATCGAGGCATGTGCACAGAAATACTAAGCTCCGCATATACAAATCCATCATACTACCTGTGCTATGCTATCGCTGCGAAACCTGGACTCTAATTCAAGCCTACGTAATGGTAATTATAAGCACATTTGAACGTAAGTTCCTTTCGCGAATGTTCGGAGCAGTTTGCGAACGAAATATGTAGCGCATTCGCTACAACCGTGAGCTGTACGAACTGTGCGATTAACTGGAATTGTCAAACTACAATGAGCAGGAAATATATGTACAACGAATGGACGATGATGGCATGCCTAAGACAATATTCAATTGACGACGCGTCGACGGAGCAAGGCTGCGAGGGAGACCGAGGGCTCGTTGGAAAAAATCAGTAGATGAGGACGTCGAACAACTGCTGGGCGTCCAAAATTGTAAGACGCGGTCAACTGACCGAGATAATTTTAGAACGATGATCCAGGCGGCCAAGGCCAAGGGCTATTTCGCTACGATGGTGGTGATGAGTGTAGACGTGGATACAATAAGAGGAAAGCAAATCCTGTAGTTTTCAAATTTTGTGAAATTATTAAAAGCAGTCTTCTGAATATATCCTCCGAAATCGAATTGGGAGGATATATTCAGAAGACTGCAAGTTGACTGGAAGTATTAGGGAGAGGGAGTGAAAGGTCCTTTCTTCCAGTTTTTCTTGAATAATTCGAAAACATGAGTACTACAAAAAGGAGTTTTAAAGGCGAATTAAAACACATAAAATTTTCTACAAAATTATATCACGCATCTGATCATAAAATGGTATATTATACCTTAGATTAGAAAATAAACCAAGGGAATCCGAAAAAATACCATTGACTTCTCTCCTACGCTTCCGGGTCCCCTTATCATAACAGAAATTTATGAGAATATATTCAGAAGACTGCTTTTATTAATTTGATAAGCTTATATAGTATTTAAGTCAAGCTTGAAGTAAATTTGTTTGCTTCTTCAGAACATGTTTTTTTTTTAATACGCAGTATTTACAAATTTTCAAACCTAAGTACTACAAATTTATATGCCATTCGAAAGTTAACTCAATGGGGCAACATTTGAATTTCTGATTAAAAATCGATTTTGAAATTTCTTGCATGTTTGAATAGGTGTATCTTGGAAGTAGTAACATTGATTTTCGCAGCAGGAAAAAGTTATTTTATGTTAAATTCTATGCAGTTTCAGAAAGTAAGGTCAAATCTCGAATTAAATGATTTGGGGAGTGACAAATTTGGATTTTTTTTTGGCAAGTCTAGCTTGCTATGATTCTGTAACGGTTAAAAAGAGAGTGTCCATATCATGTGTTAACTTTCCTCAAAGGAACACTTCTATCTGCCATTCAAGTATTTACTATCAGGACCGGTACACCTTGTATAGAATAAAATCAATAATAATAACTGAAATGATTTACAATAAACATGTCTGATCTGATGGTTCCTGAATCACGATAAGCATCGTTCATTAAATGCGTTTGTTTGACGCATACTTAAAATATGTACTACAGTCGCTTTTGTTTTGTTTCTATTAATTTTTCTTACTGTTTGTAAGCATAAAAAAATGTCTCTCTCAAGATAAGCTGATTTATCTTTATCTCCTAGGATTACTCGAAACTGCGGCAATAGTATCACAGATTGTTTTAATACTCACTCTACAGAGATGTACAGTACATCCACTAGTGATGGGTAACACAGTAACGAGTCGCTCTTTTTGATCGCCTCAACAGAATGAGCGAAAGATTCGGCACAACGACACAGCCTCCGAGCCGTTCAATTTAAGATTGACACACTGTAAAATGAATACTCAAATTAATTTAAATATTACGTAACGCATGGAAACTCAACGCTCATTCAAAATTTCTGATAACATATATGTATGTATGTATTACATTCATATTCATTCACACCCCATCCTAATATCTATCTGAAACTAAAACCATCATTATCTATCTACCAAACCAATCCCACCCATCTAAATAATCCCATCCATTCATAATCGTCTCTATGCAGTATGTAATGCACGCATTGTGTATACACTTATAAATATACAAACAACAACCCATGCTGACTGCAAGCAAATCAAAAATCATATGCTTACGTCGCACCGCACATCCAATTTTCCCCAAATACATACAGAAAACAAACCCAACATTCTAAACCAAAGTAGTCGTCTTGTATCATATCATCATCATCACCTCAAGTTCAACTTGAGATGAAAACGATACCAAACCAACAAACAACCAGACAATTTCCTCTGTATACTGTGGACGCAATGAGAAGTTTCTTAAATGTGAGTTTGAGTTTTTAGCACAATTTGTGCTGTTTTAAAACAGCACACTCAGCACACAGCACACGCTAACACTTCTGTATTTCATTCGCTCTGTACTTTGAGCCATACTGGGCTGTGTCTTGAGTAAAAAACACATTGATTATTTGGGTAATTCAGCACAGAATAGACCCAGATATTTCACTCATAAGCACATATTCCAATCATCACATTCATTTGATTTGAGTCTTTTTCAGCCAGAGAAGAGAGAGAAATAAGGAAATGAAATTGCTAGAGAGAAACGAAGCAATTTTTTGGCAGCATTATTTTGGCCTGGTTCTTCTACTATATGGATCGGGCGGGTGTTCCGGGGAAATGAGATGGAATTGGGGAATGTGAGTTTGGCAGACGGAATGAGGTGGAATTGCTTCAGGGAATTTAGTGTACACAGATTGTGATTATCCTTCCTTATCTCTCTCTTCTCTGTGCATATCCACAGGCTTTATGAAAATGAAAACATTATGAAAAATTTTGAGAAAGCAACAGTCTAGTTCAGAAATGTTAGCCCAGCCGCTGGAGATGTTCATGTTGTTGTTGTTCATGATTGAGGAAGTAAAGGTTAGTGGCTGCATATGCACATATGAATTTTGATTTGTTTTTTTTTTTCGACTATAAGGCTTGTAAGGAGTCTTTTCAAAAATGATAATGAATACTTTCCACTTCTGGCATTTTTTTCAATTTGCTGTAACTAAGACGCAGCGAGGGGCGAAATGCTTGTATTTAACTACAAAACATTTAATATCGTTATATATTAAACGATTGATTTGGAACTTGGTATAACTTAACTATTGTCTACAATATCGTTTATTACATGAGTATGGAAATTTTCTACAAGCAAGTTAATAATAATATATAGCATTAATTTCTATAACTTCGGTTATTTGTCACCTACGCTTCCTTGTTCGAACCTGGGAATTTCACAACAAGCTAGTTGTATAAATATTTCCTCTCAAATCAGTCATACATCCGCATCCGAAAATTTCTGTGAGGAGTTATCTGCAATGGAAATTTGGGGCGATTTTGACGAAAGAATGTCGAAAATCACATCCGTGTCTAACCCCATTACTGTCGGGATTGCAGAATTAGACAAATATTTGCAGGAGCCATATGTCAAATGAAGCAGCGATCCATTGTTGTGGTGAAAAGAGCGGAAATTGCTTTATCCACGCCTTTTTAAAATTATGAAGAAACGATTATGTGTCATGGCTACATCGGTGCCGTGTGAAAGGATTTTCTCGAAATCAGGACAGATTATTTCGGAGAGAAGGAACAGAATAACATCAAATAAAGTTTGACAGATTATATTTTTGAATTCCAATCTTTAGCTATAAGTTTTATTTAACGTTATTTCCATATACACTTTAATTATAAAAAAACTAGAAATAAGTTGATGTATAGGTAATATACATGCATTTCACATAATTACGGGTTTTATTGAATATGTTCCCCAAGTCTATGGATTTGTTCGACTCTTTTTGAACGACTCTTTTTGAACGACTCAGTGGAAAGAGTTAGAGTGTATGTGATGGCACAGTAGAAAGAGTCAATATGCCCATCACTAACATCCACAGAAGAGACCCGACGCGACAATATCACACAACGAAATATTCCCTAACGTCGAAAGGTTCAGCCAATTCATTTCATTACTTGTAAGCTTTATTGAAAACCTTGGAAAATGGATGGCCACCATAAAGCATATGTGACTTTGCAATACGTATTACTCACTCCTTGCTCCGTGTCGGTATCGCGTGTAATCCCTTGCCGCTCTGTGTCAATGGGACATACGGAACAGGTCCTTGTTTTCCCAGTCACCCCGAATCATAATAATGTTCGCACATAGTTGAAAGCTTACCACAATCTCTAATTAAGTGTGATTAACCATCGGCAATTAATTATTTTTATTGGATTTTTGGATACGTCGCGGTGACATTTATTAAAATTTACTGCGACCAGAGATTGCTCTTTCTCATACATGGTGGACCCCGACCCTTGCTAGGGATAACGCTGCTATCATGTATCTTCAATTTCGGAATGTTGCCCTTTTTTCGACGCGTTCCATCCGTAGCTCACCATACGTGGTGACATTCATGAGGGTTATTAGAAATGTGTGGAAAATCGAAAAGGATATTCACGAATTGGGTGAAGATTTTTTGTAAAGCGTACCCATTACCTCAAGAGTTAGGCCATATATTTTTCAAAAATGATTAGAAATTGTCTTATATCCGTACATTGGATGACTGAATATCTTGATATAAAGCCTGAAGATTTGCTTATACAAAGTTTCGATTCTTCATAAGATGTATTCTATCCTGTATCTGCCCTCTTGCCAGGCAAGCCAGTGAAAGTATCACACATCCATAAATTCCTATTAAATTCGAAAGTGTACTTGACATCGGGTTCCCAGTTCAGCGTATACGTTCCAATTTGTCCGGTTGAAAGAAAATGCTTGGTTCTTTGAAACTATGTGACTACCATTTACAAGAGTTAAATTTTGTCTGCCTCGAAAAAATCATTTGGATTTTGGATGAAAAAAAAGAAAAGATTCTTTTAGTTTAGTTGTATTGCCGATAGAAAATTACATTTAGCATCTGATTATTATTCAATATTGACTTAAGAATGTTTTTGTATGTTACTTTCAACTTGGAACTTTTTCCAAACAAACCATTTCATTCAAATATAAAGAACTTGGTTTATGTAAGCAGGTAAATTATTGTTTTCCGCCTAAAAATTGCACAAAAAAACGATATTCATCAATTCTTTAGGCCCGTCCAATATGAAAATGTATTTTAAGAAGTGGCATCTGGATGATAGACATAAATAATCTTGCCGCCATTTGTTCCTAAGGTCGTCATGACCTCCAGTAAGGAATGAGTGTACCCGGAAATGGTTTCGTAAGGGCAAAGATCAACGACTTGTATATTCTTTATGATATATACACTTGATACTCTTTACCAAAGCAATCGATGCAGCTACCCAGCAAAAAACCATACCCCCCGGTAACGCGTACCACCCAAAATAGCCATGCTAAATAACCGTTCTGGCGTAACAACCATTTTTACCCAGCCCATAAGATTTCCAAGAAATCCATGGAGCAGGGGCTACAATTTTCATGATTTAGGCAACCCAGGCACGTACCCAACGACACGGGGGCTACGATGTTCATGATTTAGGTAACCCAGTTACGTAACCAACTTAGTTAACCACTTTGTATGCTGTGACAGTATTGCTTATAAAGCATTATTTGGAAACCATTCTACGAGTATATTAGTTCCGATGGCGTATGTGGTAGCGATGGCTTCTGAGGCAGAACGACCCGAGTTCGAGTCCCAGTCGCACATGCAAGCACAAAAGCTTGATTTAAATGTTGGAAAAGTTATAAAAACAATTCTTAGGAAAACGACCCAATAGTAAAATCGAATAGGCGTACTAACCGGATGTAGCAGATTTTTTTTTTACTTACGGTGGGTAACCGACCGGTAGCGCAGTGTGTTGAGGCATCAGTCTCATGTTTGACTACCGGCGTTTCGGGTTCGAATCCCGTCCACGACAACGTTCGTGGCCATGGATGTGCAGGAGGTGCATGCTGGCAACTGCATTCTCTGAAACCAATTTATGCCAATGAAACGTCAACTGGGCCACATGGAACAGTTGACGCGCTATGCCCCACAAGGGGTTAGGGCAATTGAGTAGTGAGTATTTAGTGGACCAACTTAGGAAAGGTAAATGCGGTAGTAGCCTACGTTAGTAACATTGTCTGGTATCGTTGGTTGGCAAAATACCTGAAACATTGATGAATTTGGTTATTATCCTGTCCTTAACATTTCGTAACACCCATGCGGGGGCTACGATTTTCAAGTTTTGGCCACCCAGCTACCTACCCTATTTCGTTAGCCACACTTTATGCTGGGTACCTTGCCTTAACCCCTAGTGTGCCACAGCGAGCCCTGTCAAAGAAAAACAACGACGACGAGAACAAGAAAGACTTAAAAAAAAAAGCGATTTCCAACTATTATATCACGAGTGTTTTTCATTGTAACGACTTGAAATTAGATAATGTTCCTAAGATGGTTTGGGGCAACGACACTACCTAATTTCAACGCCCAGAACCGCCAGGGGCTCGAGCTACAGAGATCCGAAAACCAGTTCTTGTTGTGTCCCATTAACATAGTCTTATGGTCACTTTTCCTCGATTTAATTTTTTTTATTCGATTTTTTCGTTTATCTTTGGCGGGCGGGACGCTCCCACGACCCTAGATTCGCTATACCATTGGAAGTTTTGATCCTAGGACAAATATGAATCACATCTTTTTTATTGGAAATGTCGTTTTCTTCATTTTGTTCTGAGATATTTTTTTTGTTTAATTAATATTGATGAAGCTTTAAGGAAAAAAAGAGCCAGCTGCAAATCAACTCTGCTTATTCTCACTCTCATCACCTAGGATTTTTCGTATGACATTCTTTAATTAACAACAATCAGTTGTACAAAAATTTCTAAGCTTGTGGATTTTTTTCTTCATCACCACACTGATATAATTTTTTAATCGGGTTTAGTTCATTATTTATAGACTGCGCTTATGTCAGCCTGTTTTGAAACATAGTTTGCCGTTTTCTCGGTAACTACATATATTGATGCTCTCAGATAAAATCAAAAGCTAATAAAATTACCCGAAAGAAAATACGAAGAGGTTAGTACTAGCGTTTGGTGGAAAGAAACGAGTATTTGACGAAAAGTAAAATAATTTTCAAGTGAAATTATCTCGAGAAAACTGTTTCAAGATACAGAAAAAGTGTTTAGAACATTTTGTATGAATTTTTTGTGTTCTTTAACTTTATTTCCGAACCTTTTTTTCTTAATAGTTACGGAGATAAAAGCAAAAAAAAAAACAGAACAAAAATGAAATCTCCTTTAACCCCCTCCCCCGCGCGAGTATAAGCCCCACTGTTACATCGGAATTATTCGTAGGGCTTCCGCCACTCGTTATCCTAGAGTTGGTACCAGGTGATGGACTCCGACGATGAACAAATCTGAAACAACAGGCACAAGGAATCACAATTTTAATTTTAACAATCTGAGTGCAATGACGATGATGTCCACTATCGCCTCGCCTGCTCACGGATCATGTCACTTGCTGCTGGAAAGTAAACAAAACAGTCCAAATTTCAATTAAAATATTAATATTATTGTGAATAGACTTAAAACTGAAATACTTACTAAAATTGTTGTTAGATGGCGAGATGTCCTTTATATTATTTTAGCGCTAAAAATATTGACAGTTAAATTCAATATGTATTTTATAAACAAATGATAGATTTGAGATCTTAGACACTCTTTGTTAGCAATTGATAGTGCTCGGTCGCTCCCCTTTGTTATTTGGAAATTCAATTTAAATCGTTTTTGAATTAAAGTTTATAACGTTTTGAACGAAGTCTTTTCCATTTACTTTCGACACAAGTTTGGGTTTCTTCTTCGTTCTTCGAATTGAGTTAACATTTACGGTCCGTCGAAATTTTTTGAAATTGAACATTACATTCACAGGCGAGGATTTTTAGTATAATGTACTCCTAGTAGCAACCAACAAATTGTGCCAACTCTTCACTCGTCACCTGGGTTAAAAAGACTTATCCATATTAAATATAGTACGTTGATACTTCTCAGAAAAAAAGCCTAGGTGCCTATATAGGGTGGGTATATCGGTACGGAATTGTATGAAGAGGGTAGTTAGAAAAAGACCAGTAAGGTGGCAAGTATTTAACCTACCAGAAGTGCCCCCCCCCCCCCCCCCACCCTATATCATAAACAAAGCAGCCCCTGTGTTTACCTTTTGGGCAGAAGTAAGCCAATGAAACTACGATAAAGGAACATTTGAGACGAGTGAGTAATTTTCACCACAACTTTATGAGGGAGAAAATATCGTGTCCATTCCGAAAATCAACTAACTAGTCCACACCAAAAATATTTGACCAAAATTTTAAGTCGCTAGCTCCATTCTGCCGAAAGTTATTGTGCGACCGGACAGACAGACAGACAGACGGACAGACCAGACAGACAGACAGGCCGACATGGCTAAATCGAATCAGATATCTGGAAGAAATAAATAGATTAGTTACGGCGACAGTAGGGGGTGGTGGCAGGACATACTCACAACATGATGAAAGATGCTTTTATCCCGCGGCGAAATCCTGGAAGTAGAAAAGAAGGAATAAACATCACAAAGTACCTCAGTTATATCATGTGTAATGAACCATATTATGGTCTGGTAGAGCTGCTTCCACCGGCAGATCTATGGCAGCACTTGATGAGTAAGGATCTGTCGGTGGTACGAAACCAGAGGCCGAGGGTCCCATTACACCCGGACCCAGATTCGACTTCGTGGGCGTCTAAGCCGTCCGCAACCATTCCATCCTTATCGACTATTTTTTTTAATTCCCCATTTTTACCTCCCCTGTTTGTGTTGTCTTCCCCAGGCCTATGAATTTTCGTAAAACATAAAGAACAGGGGCAACGAGCTGCGAAAACCCCGCCCACATCTCCCGAACTGAGCTACAGCAAGCATAGGCCGCTGCTTAGCTCGTTGAGGGGCCTTTTTCTTCGCCAGATGGCACGGCCCGACCTTCACGGTCATTATGATACCTAAGGCTCCGTCCCCACGGGCATCTTCGGATGCCCACCAAACCGTCCGTTACACATGATAGGGGAAATACTTATCTGATTCTCGTCATCGCTTCGTCCTCCTTGTCAAATCACATGCACGCGACCGAAACTTACTGGCGACACGAAAACAATTGGAATCTCGAAACCAGAATTCCAGAATACACGCAATGTAAACAAACACTCTACTGACAGTTAATTGACAACGTCGAATGACGTGAACTGCTTTACCAACACCGGTTGTTGTACTAATATTAGTACTAATAGGCCGGATTCTCGTATTGCGCGGATAACTGATACACGCAATTATCCGTTGACCCGATGCTATTTAAGCGATGTAAATCAAACGGGAACCCTCTTTGTCTAATTTTTCTTTGTGGACTAAAGGTGGGTGTCCTTATTCCCGAAAAGGGGAAATGATAATTGGAGACTAACAGGCGCTATTTGTCTAATTTTTCTTTGTGGACTAAAGAATATCGGCGACTGGTTCGAATGATTGGTGGATGATCGTGGAGCTCAAAGAGACAATTAATAGCAGAGTAAAGAACCGACTTAAAGACGTTGCGACGCGTCGGTGACGAATGGATAGCAGACATTAGACAAGGAACGGAGAGTGTGTGGGAGACAAATAGCCGAGTGAGGAACCGCTTTGAAGACGTTGCGACGCGTCGACGACGAATTGAGTCGATAGCCGACGCTAGGCAAGGAACGGATAGTGTGCAGACTACGTATGAGCAGAGATTGGCATCATCAGAAGTAGTGGGTTTTGACAGTGAGTAGAGCCGCCACCCAGGTAGGGCAATAGTTTAGGTTTAGTGTTAAGATACTGTTAAATTTCTAGGGTAAGTCCTTTAATTATTTACGACCGGTCGTCTCATTTGCGTTTCGTTAACTTAATATTTGGATTCAGTAATAAATATTGTGAACATCGTGTGTGACGCGCTTTTGATTTTCTTGAGCAGTTAGTTTTGACAGTGCAGTCCGTGTCGGTGGTCACAGTGAAGCAACACTCCCTTCCGCGGGTTCGTACTTTTTCGCGGAAAAAGAACCAATCACTGGCGGTCAAAAATACTAAGTACGTGGCGCCCGCGACCCTTCTCCAAGAGTTGGTCGGACGGGCGTAAGACCGCGGACACGGTTTAACAAGGTGACCCTGATCGTTTATATATACATTGCTATACCTGCGGAGGCTCTTTTGAGGCGTTACATACTTTTGTCGTGACAAAAAAAAATATACCCTATACTTATAAAGTATACGGTATAAAAACAAAGCGAGTCCAAAGCGTATATACCCTAGACTTGTACAGACCTAGTGGTGATACCAAAAGTACCAGTTGGTAACGACCATATGCATTAAAAGTGAGTTTCCTTTATGGTCAGCTTGAATTGTGCGAGTCCTATGAGAAGTTTGATCGTTCACCCATCGGATTTTGTATATTTAAATGATCATGGGAGAGTTTGGAGTTCATTCAATAGGATCTCGCACATTCTGAAAATCAACTAACTAGCCCACAGTACGAATATTCGCCGAATTTTTCACGTGCCTAGCATCATTGTATCGAAAGTTATCGCTTATTTGAAGTTTCATTTCTAGGGGAAGTAGGGGTTTCTTTGGTCGGATTTTGAGTATTTTCAATATCAACCAACAAGATCCTACTAAAAGTATTATATTTAACGAAAATTTCAAATCATTAGCTGCATTTTATCGGAGTTTATCGCTCATTTAAAGTTTCATTTGTAGGGGAGATAGGAGTTCCTTGGATTAACTATTTTCAACACTGACAAACCAGATCCTACTAGAAACATTTGGCCAAAATTTTCAGTCGCTAGCTTCATTCTGTCGAAACTTATCGCTTATTTTAAGATTTATTTGCAGGGGAGGTAGGGATTCTTTGGGTCGGATCTTGCCCATTTTTAATACTAATTAACAAGATGTTACTACCAACATTCAACTCGCTAGTGTCATTCTATCGAAAGTTATCGTAATTAATTTGTAGGGCAGGTAGGCGTTCCTTTGATCCGGTTATGCCCAACTTACTGAAACTCACGCAGTTTCTTACCTTGGAGTTACATCCCAAAAATCAGGTGTCTGCGTCAATTGATTCAAGAGTTATAGACAAAAAACCTGAAAAGTAGGGTAATACGAGGCTCTTTGTAAGAAAATTACCGTTAATTTTCAACTGATCGATTATATTTTTCCAGGAGAGTATAAGATTACCCCCACGAGTAATCTACCAAAGCTAGAACTTTTCATGTTTATTTAATCAGATATTATGGATACATTTAATTATTTTAGATACGAGTATGTAGGGGGGGGGGGGGGGGGGGTAGGCGTTCACTTGGCATGATCATGCCCACTTCCAGTAGCAACCAACTAGATCATACTGCCAACATTTGACCAAAATTTCAAGGTTGTTCTTTTGTTATTTTACAATGGCACACATCATAACAACATGTTAAATTAAGTTCCTAATATTGGAAATACTTGTTCGAAATTCACTTATAAATGGTTTAGTTTGATGGTTATACTATATATCACGGATTATTATCGCACATAGTACAATATTTAATGATTATTATTAGTTCAATATAATAAGTGGATAGAATCATAATTCCACGTCGGATGGCGGTCGACTACGAGAACACAGTGCCCTGGTGATGTTCAATCCAGTTGTCAGTTGGGCAAAAATGGAAGTTGTTCCGGGGAGAAATGCTTCTCAAGGGATTGAGTGGCTTTCCAATATCACACAAGGCTCTAGCTTCATTATATCGAAAGCTATCGTGCGAACGAACAGACAGTCATAGCTAAATCAAATCAGTAGGTGGCCCTAATTATTTATATGTAAACATTGTTATACCTCCGAAGTTTCCTTTAAGGTGTTACATATTTTCTTCGTGACAAAAACAATATAACCTATACTTATACGGGGTAAAAATTAACTTGGGTATACAAATCAGCAGCATCCGGTAAGTATGCCTATTTGATCTTACGGTTGGATCATTTTCCTAAGAAACATTTTTCCGATTTGATTTCAACATTTAAATAAATTTTTTGTGTTTGCTTGCTCGGCCGGGACTCGATCCCGGGTCGTTGTGCTTCAGAATCCGCACTACCGCATACGCCATCGAGGCGTAGAGTGGCTTAAAAACAATGCTTCATATGCGAATCCAGCAAAAAGACTGAATGCATACATTGGGTGGGTAAAAAGGCCAGTAAGGTGGCAAGTATTTAATCTACCAGAAATACGTTCTAATATTACTAACAAAGTAGTCCCCGTACTTTCCGGGGCTATCCAGCAAAAAGCATGGCTGCGTACATTGGGTAGATACATTGGTAGGCGAAAAAAAATAAAAGTTTTATACTCCGGATGGGCGGTACTGAATTTCGAATACAATAAAATACATTCTCATTATTTCCTATACGATCACCCATATAGTACGACGATGATACGTCTACTGTAGAAATTTGACTTGACAGATTTGTTTTCATACAACATTGCAGAATTTTTAGAAAATTTCCTAAGTAGCAGTAGGGTGGATTGTGAACTAAATTCGAAATACCCTGCCTATTTATACACTAAATGTCTACACCAATATCAAACGTAGCAATCTTTAATTTCCCTTCCGAGTTCATTTTCAATCTGCAACCAAGTCTCTCACTCAGAATCAGAGAATAATTTAGTCTGCAAAACTGTACTCCTAATTTCGCTTAAAATTTATTTACTCTTATACAATACATTCATCATTTTTCCTAATTGCATTTTGTGAATTTCGAATTTCAAATCAAATCCGTTCATTCTTGAGTAGCCTTATATTTCTAATTGTTACGTGATATCTCCACTAAATGAAAATTTTCTTTCTACGCTGGGCTGGGTTTGTATCCTTAATGGCAATATTCGAGCTTGTCAAAGTTGAAAATTTTTCGGTAGCTACCGTGCCTTGTGTACGTGGATAGGTAGGAGGCATCTTCTCGTTTTTCATTTCAAAAGCAAAAACTCCCCCGGAGAAGCGTTCGTCTTTAGCCCGTGCAAACAAACCGTCCGCACCATTCCACTATCAAAACGTGAACATAGAGAGTCTATTGTTTTTACCCAAGCATTTTTTGGGAGTGTACGAATTTCTGTTTGTCGTTTGATATTTACTTTGAAATTTATCTGTTTGTCCACCCTCTAAACAGAATAGAGTTCTTCCTCGTGCCCCAATTTCACACTCACTTTTTCTTTCACGTCATGTTGCCTGTCTTGCCAGGTGTCCGCAGTTTACATTGAAATGGGCTGGATTGCCAACACCTGGGTGAGTTACTTTCCGTTTGAGTTTAACACGTGTCAAGGAAATAAAGTCCAGATTGCATGAAATTATTGACTTTCTCAAAACATATGATATCACCCGTAAAAATACAGATTGAATAAGAATTCGGATATTCGCATGTATGGTGAAAGATGGAATCAATAACCATCATCCCCTGTTCGTTCAAAATTTTAAATTGTATCTACTCGTGTATTCGAATATTCTTTTTAAGTTGCATCTGCCTTAGTTCAGCATCCTCGGAGTGTTAAAGAACAAAGGAAGGTGTAAAAGCAGTTGTAAACACAAACTCAGAGAGTGTTGATTTATTTAATTAGCCTACGCCCATACCTTGTACAATTGATACCCGGGTATTGTCAATAAAGGACCCATTCAGTTTTCATCTAATGAACTCCGGATTGTGATTTATTGCCTGTCGCAGGACTTAGAACTTTGTATCTCATAACTTTCTACAAAGTCTACAAAGGTTCGTTGAGGTACCAAATTATTGGATCCAAAGTTAATTTGTTTACAGAACTCAAATTTCATGAGGGTTGCTTGAAAGTCTGTTGGTTGAGTGGTGTCAGATATAGGGGTAATTGAGAAACTTTATCTAGAAGGATTCAGGGTGTTCGATGAAGGATGAACTAATCGTATAGGATAAGGATAAGGTGACAGAATGTGTACACTGATCTCGTTTTAAATGTTAGACTTAAAACTGATATTTAGTTACCAAAAAATATTTTATATTTTCGAAAGAACTTTAGCAGTCCGCAATCAGAATTTAAGAGTAGACGTTGAATTAATTTATTAATTAAGTCTAAAAATACTTTGATTTTTTGACGCAGTGATTCGATTTATTTGCTCTTAATTTTCTTTCAATTTCAATAGAAACATACCGGGTAGTGAGACAATATATATATATGAATATAAAACACCACCATGCAAAACAATATCTGCCGTCGAATAACTTAAATGTTTTTTCGGATTTAACTTTAAGGTAGCGCCGACACCTAAATTCATTTAGATACAGCTCGAGGACATGAAGAAGAAGGACCCCGATGCAACTATTAAATATCTTAAAAGTATTTCACGAGTTATACCGGGACGATCTGCAACAAAACTAGTACTGAAAATTATCGCAGGCAATAAGACTTTCTATGATAGATAGAAATGTCGGTACCACAAAAATGGACTATGGAGTTTTGTTTGGGCTGGTTGGAAAGTTAACATATGTACTAAAAGCCTCCGGATTTGCAATGTGTTGAAAAGATAGGGGGCAAAGAAGGTGCCATTTTTTTCAGTTTCTCGCATATATGTACATATCTCGGAAGTCGTTCACCATAGAAATAGTATTAGGTGTACAACTTTGCTTCCGCCGTTTTCCGACAGACGGCTGCATCGGTGAGGGCTGGTCAAAATACATAGTTCAAAAGTGTCACAAAGTGAGTTTGGACGTCTGTGAACATATCGACATCCCCGCATTAGTAAAAGTTGTTCGCATTTTAATAAAATTCGCGATTCAAAATGTCTGCTTTCGAGCCAAGTTCTCCTCATTTGCGGGAAGTTTTGACTTCGGCTTCTAATTGAAAAAACTGCAGCTGAGGCTCATCGAATGCTCTCAGATACTTACGGTGAGGTTGCTCTGAGTGACAGAACATGTCGCGAGTGGTTTCAACGTTTTAAAAGTGGCGATTTCAATGTCGAGGACAAGCATGGCGGTGGGAGAGAAAAAATGTTCAAAGACGACGAATTGGAAGCACTGCTCGATGAAGATTCGTGACAAACGCAAGAAGAATTATCTAAATCATTGGGAGTGACTCAGCAAGCCATCTCGAAACGCCTCAAGGCCATGGGCATGATTCAGAAACAAGGAAATTGGGTTCTGTACGAGTTATAACCGTGAGATATTGAACGGCGATTATTTGCCTGTGAACAACTGATTCAAAGGCAGAATCGGAAGGGATTTCTACATCGCATCGTAACCGGCGACGAAAAATGGGTCCGTTACGATAATCCCAAGCGCAGAAAGTCATGGGGAATGCCCGGACATGCCTCAACATCGACGCATTTGGTGGGACCAGCTCGGTGTGATATACTATGAGCTACTGAAACCGAATGAAACTGTCACAGGCAGGCCCGTGCGCACGGGGGGGGGGGGGGGTTGAGGTCCAACCCCCCCCCCCCCCCCTTTTTGTCTGGCTGCGGGAAGGGTTGAAAAATGTTTGGTATTGTTAGGCAGCCCCCACACAAAAGTGATGCGCTACGCACACGCAACAACAACTCGATATCTACGCGATAATTATCGCTTTGTTTGAGTTTTGTATTGCGTGTGCGACGCATCGTGCGTCGCCGCATTCTGATGTGGGGGACATATTCTCGCCACCCGCAAGCGCGAATGTATTTTAGCTCGGCTCCGTAAAAAACGCACAAGTTAAGGCCGGGCCACATATTTCATGCATGTGCATCAAATGCTTCGCATAATGACGATTTTACCTGTAACCACAGCGACAAATGAACGCTCCTTTTCGACATTGCGCCGTCTCAAGACATACCTTCGATCGACCATGAACGAAGATCGGCTTAACGGTTTAGCTTCGCTGAATATTCATCGGGATGTAGAGGTAGAAAAAGTTTTGGACGAGTTTTTTTCGGTATCTCGAAGAGTTAATTGGTTGAGTGAGACTTAGTACATATTGTGTTTTTTTATTATTAATATTATTATTCTTATTATTATTAAAAGTCTCATTATAAAAAAAAATCCTGTATTTTTTACTCTATGATGTAACGTGACACATAAGGTGCGTTATTTTGCAAATCTATACGGTGTAGTGTAAGTCATGCCGCAAATGAACGCTCTTGGGTAATTATACGGAGTAAAATTAGCTTTGCCAGAAAATGGGTTGTGACTGTAATAAACTTTTGATTATAGGTGATGGTCCAATCCCAGATTGGCGCGAAAGATAATTTAAATAATAACATCCGTAAGAAATCATTGAGGACAGAGACTAAACTTAATTATAACATACCATAAGTAAACATTGAGTTTTTCGCTGCTTACTGCGACAGAATAAATTAGCTAAAACCGAAAAAGATTATGTTATCAGACAAAATCAAATCAAAATCGCCATTTCCAATTTCACAACTCCATGAAATTCACAATCTTATAAAAGGGAATTCGTTGATCGTGTGGATTTAAAGTTGAGCTTAGGTTCCATTCCGGGTAAATTTACACGAGGTTAATCACTTGGGCAGCGACGGTAACCCGTATGAGTGTGTGTTGTTGTAACGCGTGTTATTAGCCTGCCCTACACTGGATAGATTCGCAAAAAACTCATCAATAGAAAAGTTCAAAGCCTTCCCTTGGATGATTTCTGCGCACGGGCCTGGTCACAGGAGATCGGTACCGAACGCAATTGATGCGTTTAAGTCGAGCATTAACGAAAAAACGACCACAGTACCAAGACACGACAAAGTCATCCTCCAGCATGACAATGCTCGGCCACACGTCGCAAAAGTGGTCAAGACATACTTGGAAACCCTGAAATGGGAAATCTTGCCCCACCCGCCGTTCTCCCCAGACATCGCTCCTTCCAACTATCATCTGTTTCGTTCCATGGTGCACGGCCTGGCTGATCAGAATTTTCGTTCGTACGAGGAAGTCGAAAAATGAATCCAATCATGGATTGCGTCGAGAGATGGAATCTGAAAAATGCCGGAGAGATGGGCAACCGGTAGCGCAGTGTGTTGAGGCATCAGTATCATGTTGGGCTACGGGGTTTCGGGTTCGAATCCCGTCCTCGACAACGTTGGCCATGAATGTGCAGGGGGTGCATGCTGGCAACTGCATTCTCCGAAATCAGTTTATTCCAACGACACGTCAACTGGGCCACATTGAACAGTTGACGCGCTATGCCCCACAAGGGGTTAGGGCAATTCAGTAATATAATAGAGTATTTTCATCGGAGCTTGTGCACTCGGCGGATGATCCTCGTCCTCTTTTCGTCATTTCCTTTTCCGTTGGTAGGCGAGGATTAGCGAATTTATTTATTGGCATTGTTCCTGCAGCATTGATTTTGTGTTTCTTTAGTACTTCAAACAATTGGTACGATGGAAAGTAATTTAATTTCTCGGAATACTTTGACATAGATGAAGTACAACAGCTGAACGAAAGCGAATGGTTTTTAACCATGTTTGATTTATGAACGTTGTTGAACCTTGGTAGACAATGAAGTCGTACGGCAATTCGTTTATACCATATAGGAACAAAACAATGCCCATGACCAGCACTCGTTCTCGAGTTACCTTTCTTATTAACATTCATAGGACCGACCTCGAAAAGTTACGTTAAAGACCAAGTGAGGTGTAAATGCACCCCAACTTTTTTAACGGACAACAAATATTTTGGACAAAACATTTTAATTCTATATTTTGAAAAATAGTCTAAAGATAAAACTGAAATTCAGAAACCGTGATATCCGCAGTGCAATAATAACTATGATACTTATTACAAACGGTTCCGCTTTTGGTGTAATCTACATTCAAATACTGATTATACCGAAAATTGTAAGATTACCTGTACCGCAATGAACAAAATTACCGATAACTCGTTACAGTGTGTAGCAATTTGTTTCAACTTTATTGAACGATATAAGATGTATATTTACGGAACATATCTCAGAGGAAATTGGATAGGAACTTTTTTTTCAGAAGATATTCTAAGAAATGTAACTCTGGGGTGCAGCTGCTTATGAAGGTTAATAATTTTGGTTGCATTTTGGAAACAATGCCTGTCACCGAAAACCAAAATAAACTTTTGATCATCTTGTGACCAAACACACGGAAGAATATACTGATCCGTATCATGCAATATTAATTGAAATGTGCTACACCAGGAAATTGATGGTCTCAAAATTTACAAACGAAAAGATAGAGCTGTGGTTGTGCCAGTAGATTTTGGCCATGAGTCTAGAATGAGTTGATTTATTATTACATTTGGTCTTGACAATGAATTACCAAAAAAGGCGATGTATGGGTATGCGATGCATATCCTGCAACATCCTAATTATTTTTCACATATAATATAAAAAGAACGCTCTTTGTGGATCAATGTCGAATACATTCAAAAACAATCAACAAGGAAATCCAAAGACAACCTAATCAATGATTGTGGTAGAAAATTGCTTGATCTGATGGACTCATTTGGATTAAAACTTTTTAATGGCTGTTCAATAAACGATATTGCTGGCGAGTGTACTTACATTGGACGTCAAGGTCACTCCGTAATTGATTTATGACTGGCCGGAGGGGACTGGCTGCCCCTCATTACGAACTTCACGGTAGGATATAGGCAGTACTCCGATCATCTCCCAATAATAGCTACGATTGGGTTAGATGGTATCGGTAGTGCTGAAACTGAGAACATGAAGCTACTGCCCAAGATCGTATGGAGAAGCGAATTTGCAACATACTACAACACGAACATGAATAGAAAGTTAGCAGAAACTGCAAATATAAACATCGAGAAATTAAATAATATCATCATAGAGAGTGCATACAGAACAAGTTATTCGAAAAAACCATTCAAACAACCTTGGTATGATAACGAATGTGAGAAAAGCAGACGACGCTCTTTCGCCTGGTTGAGATTATTCAGGCAACTTAATAATGAAATGGCAAGGGATGCGTTTATACAAACGAATCGAGAATATAAATCACTATGCAGGGAGAAAAAGCGCTTATTCTACCAGCGCCAGGCAGAAATGCTGGGTGTATGCACTAATTCCAAAAACTTTTGGCAAATAGCTAAACGTATAAATAAAGGTGATACTTCCAAAATTGGGAATGGACTGAATGTTGATCGGTTGAGAGCTCACTTTAGTGAAATTTTACAAAGCGGGTTGACTTTGCAAGACCAAATTGGAATCAACCCATGCTTAATGCAAAAATAACAATAGAGGAGGTTCGAAAAGCGTTGGAACAGTGCAAGGACAATAAAGCTGCGGGAAGTAATGGGATTCCAGTCGAATTCTTCAAATACGGAAGCGAAAACCTGCTGGGCGTCTTATGTCAGGAATTAAACAGAATAATCGACAGTGGAGATATCCCCGACGAGTTTCGAGATGCTGTAATATTTCCCATATTTAAAAAAGGTGACGCAAATGACCCGGCTTGTTATCGTGGCATATCATTCTTGAACGCAGCTGGGAAGATCTTCACAACCGTTCTACAAGCAAGATTTACTAAGTAGCTAAGCGTAGAAAAGAAAATAGCTGAAAATCAGGCGGGATTTCGGAAGGGCTATTCGACAAACGATCATATTTTTGTACTACAAAACTGGGCACGGTTATACATGAATGAGGGCCGCAAACTATATGCGTTTTTTGTTGACTTCAAGGCCGCCTTCGATACCATCGATCGACATGCGCTGTTTTACAAACTGTATAATTACGGAATGTCTTCAAAATTCGGAAATATTTTGGAAAAGTTGTACGAGAATACAATGTCTATGGTATGGAGTGGAAATCAACTGTCTTCACCATTTCACACAAATGTGGGTGTGCGGCAAGGGTGTAAGCTGAGTCCAGATGCGTTTGCGGTCTACATTAATGATATAATGATATTTTGGGGGACTGTCCTGGTGGAGCAGAAGCATTTGGTATACTACTAAAGGGGCTGCTATATGCGGATGACATTGTTTTTTTGGCAGAGTCACCAGAGGATATGCAACAAATAATAAACCATCTAGACGCGTATTGCACACGGTGGAAGCTAACAGTTAATCTCGGCAAATCAAAGATCATGGTTTTCAAGAAGCGATATCGTTTAGCCCGAAAGGAGAAATGGACATTTAAAGGAAACGAAATCGAAGTTGTTAAACAATAATCGTACAAGTATATCGGTGTACTGATAAGTAGCAATTTAAGCATGGAACCGCATCTTCAACAAAAGTTAAAAGAAGCGAAATGGGCAATGAACTCAATTTGGAGGAATTGCTTCAGAAATATGGACCTATCTCACATAGTCAAATACAAGATTTACCAAGCAGTGTCAAAGTCAATACTCCTGTATGGTGCTCAGGTATGGGGCGGAAAAAGATACGACGAATTTGAGAAACTGCAGCGGTATTACTTCAAGCGTATTTTTCACCTGCCGATGACAACACCTAACTACATGTTGCTTCAAGAAACTGGTCTAACGCCGTTATTTCTAGAGACTCTAACAACGCACATCAACTATCTTATGAAGGTTTCTGCCATGGGCACCGATAGATTACCAAAGAGGATGCTTATGCATGCCGTAGAATCGAGGACTCTATTCTATCTGGCTCTACTGACGCTCGCGAACGAAGCAGGGACAACTTTAAATTGGAACGGGACGAGCGACACATGCTACATGCTTCATCAAATCATACATGATGTAAAACATATGCTGGTAGAAACGACTGCAGAAAGTGCGAGGATGATGCAACACCGCGAGATTTATGCCAGTTTAAATCATGACCTGCAAACAAACACATACTTCCTAAACAACTTCAGTATATTTAAAATATCTCTTTTATTTAAAGCCAGGGGAGAACTGCTACCATTAAATTATATCACTCATCGTGAAGATCTGCCAGTAACATGCGACTTGTGCAACATGAGGACGAGGGAGGACACTAGACACTTCATAGGCGTATGTCCCATCTTGAAAGAGATTAGAAGATCCTGCATGGGGAAAGACTATCTGAGCGAGATGGAAGTGAGCGCGCTTCTAAAAGGCTCAAGCTGGGATACACAATATGAATACTGCAGTATCGCGTTGAAATACCACAACCGAATCATAAATGGCGACATGTAACGAAACACTTACATATGTATAATTTATAATTCGTGACAGGAAGCTTTGGGTCGATGAACATGCAGAATTTGGAGTTGTGTGAACTTCACCACCCAGCTCTTGTACGTCACGTATAACACAAAAGGCCAATTACACATTAAACATTCATATATAATCAAACAAAAGTATATAAAAAATCATAATTATAGTTAAACTGAAATAAATAAGAATATAAGTGTGAAGAATTCAGAAAAAAATGGAACACATTTTGGAAAAATGAAACTAGATGTAAGCAAATATGTAACACATATCAATCAAACCAGGCAGACGGCTATGCCATGCTATAAATCTGTTTTAAAATATACATTATAAAATATTTCTCATTTGAATTTTGAAATAAAACATCTATCTATCTATCTACATTCAAAATTCGAAAATATGTCTCCACTCTATAGTTTTATTTTCTGTTTTCTCATAAAATCTGTATTTAAACTTGTGTCAACACTCACAATTTTTTTGAAAAACTGTGCGATTAGTGTATATGATTTATTTTTAATTAATAGTCACTTAACTTAAACGTATAAAAAAATGACGAAAACTGTCAAGCGACTATTGCGAAGATAATTATGAAGAGCAAATATCTTCTTATAAACAGTAAAAGTGAGAGTTATAAGCAAAATCGGAGTTTACCGTTATCTATTGCTCTTCTAAAAATGCCTTCATGTAATGTCGGATTTATTAGACAAAAACACGGAAAGAGTTAACAAGTTTTTTGCTCAAAAAAAAAAACAATTTTCCTGGGCAAACGAATGCGCAAACTGCACAGTTTAAATTTAAGTTTAATGTTACGGTGCCAACTTCACAGAGCTCTCCATATTCCGGTTTCATTTAACGTATATTATCGACCTCTGACATGTTTATCATATTTTCGAAATTTTAGTCGGTCTCAATCAGTGAAAAAGTTCCGAACCACTACCATAAGGAGTGTCAGATAAGATAAAAACGGTTGCATCATATTCTTTTCATATTATGCAGTTTTACCCGGACCAACTAAAATCGAATTGACGAGTAACCGAGGAAATTGGCTCATTCACATTCTTCGACTGGAACTGGATCTGTGGAAAAAAAAACTGCGAATTGAATTTGGATCCCATTTATACGATCAAATTTATGGGACTACCAATAAAATACCAATACACTGTGCGAACTATCGATGCGATAACAATATCGGCCGATAGATCGGACGGCGACGGATCGCTCAGTTTATGTGAATTCTTGCTAGTAAATATGCTACATGGATTTACAACCGCATAACGTGAAAGCGTACGGATACTTCTAATCACAGACACACCACTGGTTATTCGGACGCTATCCGGGCGCCGGGAGAGAGGGGCAGTTAACAGTTGCTATTCGCCGAATTTTCAGTTTTTATTATATTTTATAATATTTAAATGCATGTATGGTTGCGATGCTTATTATCGAAAATGAACGCAGTTAAGAAAAACTTGGAGTTACTATGATATGTCAAACGACCCGAACCTATTACACTTTTGACACCTAAGAGCACCTCATGATACTGAAAGAAGAAATTAAATAGTAAAGCACCCGTTCTAACAAAACGAGACAACCGAAGTAGTATTTCATCAAAAAGGGTGACTACATACCATGATATTAACCTTCATAAGCCCGAGCGGGGACCTGCCTTACCCTATACACATACATTTCATAGTCATTCATGTCCTAAAATAATTTTTCTCATTTAATTTACTCTGAAAGAGATCTGTTTCTAAAATACGCTTTACTATAGTATTATAAAGTTAATATAAATTTCGATATACTGCGGAAGGCGTTGGAGGGGTGCATAGGGGCCTGGGCCCCTTCAAAATATTTGGTATACAGAGCTTGGTCTTCGAATATGCAAGGAAATAGTCGAAAATGATTTATAAAAATGACAATGCAAAAGATTCCCGACAAGAATGAATTCCTTTTCGCTACGCGTTCCTCTTGGAGATTGCTTTAGGAAGCGACTCGCAAGTCCTCGTTCAGATGTGAGCCAACGCTAGCACCGAGTGCTCGCTCCCTTTCTCTGGAACTTTGTTGTGAATAGAATGCTATAAAACCTGAAAATGTCGACCAGCAGAGAGTATGCACTATTACCGTACTAATGAATTTCCGGGTGTTAGTGAGGTATTGCAGAATGCCCTCTCACAACAAACCATTTGGGCTAATAACTATAGGGTATAGGTTAACCTGAACAAAACAAAGTTTTTCTCTTCCGAAGTAGGGGATACTTCCAAGTCAAGCCTCTTCTGTTACGTGGAACGAACCCAGTTTTTGCTGATAAGGCGAAATTTTTATGCAGTTGTTTTGCTCATGCTTCAGTAACAAATGAACGATGTTCGCATGCCTAAACAAGTAATGAACGGACGACGAGTCGACAGAGCGAGACTGCGAGGAATTCTTAAGACTCGTTGCGAGAGCTCAGTATATGCTGACGTCACGCAACTACTGGTCCTCCAAGATTATTAAGCGTGTATCTATGTTCGAGTCTTGGGAATCGAGTTGAGTGTAGTGGGTCACTGCTAATCCAAGCTTTCCGCTATGAATGAGACCAGCGTTTAATTCAGCATCAACACCATTCCACTCATGGTCCCTTAATTTAGTCCACACGTTGGATCAACTCGTCAGGTGCTACCTCGATCCATCGGGAAGGTAGTGACATTCATTCAGGCACTTATCATGTGATTAGTAATTAGCTCCAGGTCCGGCTCTAATATATACGCGCCGCGAAATCTCTTTCCCTCTTGAACAATACTATACTATACTCAATTGCCCTAACCCCTTGTGGGGCATAGCGCGTCAACTGTTCCGTGCGGCCCAGTTGACGTTTCGTTGACATAAATTGGTTTCGGAGAATGCAGCATGTCAGCATGCACCTCCTGCACATCCATGGCCACGAACGTCGTCGTGGAAGGGATTCGAACCCGAAGCGCGCCGGTAGTCAAACATGAGACTGATGCCTCTACACACTGCGCTACCGGTCGCCACTTGAACAATACACTACATTCAAAAATTCATAAGGTATCCTTAAGGTAGGGTCTAAAAAGGTGTCGATTCTTATGTCTCGTGACTAATGGTAATGGGCGCCTATTCGGTTCGATTTAATTGACTAAATAAAATCACTCTGACACCACGTTGGGTGCCGAATATATCCAAGACTTTTCGCTCCAATTTACAACTATTTTCCATTACAAATTTTTACTAAAATAGAATAAAAAGAAAACCCTGAAGTAACTTCATGGTAGAGGTATGGTAACCTTAAGGTCGATTAAGGGTTCAAAAATTGAGTACCTATTTTGAATGCCCATTTCAGTTCTTTTATTGACTTGATCATACGGATATCATACCCACCCACATTCGACGCCAAAAATTTGCAAGCTTTATTGACTATTTTCTACTGTAATTTTCAGTTATGCAGAATCAAAAACTACTTTAAGGTATCCTTAAAATATCCTTCAAGTAACTTACGTTTTATGATTAAGTTTAAAAGGATGTATTTTGTGTATTGTGATAACATTACTAGTTAATTTGTTGGATTCTAGTTAAGAAGCAAATGTTAATTTTCAAGTCAATGTTAAGATTTTCTTAAGATTCCTTAAAGAGTTCTTTCAAAGGAGTAGATTTGTAGTATGTTATATTACGTATCTGATACATATTCTTTTCTTACAAATTTATCCAGAGAAAAGTACCAACGATTTTAGAGCTAGTGACGGTTGGTTCATGAAGATCTAAATATACGAAATGAATCTGATCGATGCTCAAGTTTGAAAGCCGATGAAACTGGCTTCTTTTTCCGTATGCTTCCCATTTACAATGAAACTTATGTTTCGGCATGTAGAAAAATAACCCCAGGCAGAAAAATTCGCAAAGAGCGAGTCTCAGTTCTTCTCTGTACCGCAGTCACGTGACCGAAATAATTTTAGGACAATGGATCCAGGCGGTCAAAGCCCGACGTCGAGCTGTTGCGCTACGATGATGATGAGTAGGTTTTTTGGTGGGCTGCTACAGAGGCTAACCGTAGCTAGAGAAAGTGCTTTTTTTAGGACAACTACTTCTTCTGATTTGAACATGCAATTTAACCAGCAACTTCTTGAAATTTTTGTTAGGTAGACGGCTGCAAATAGGATCATTCGACTCAACGACACTGGTCAGTGGATTATCAGTTTCTGGATACGCCGCTACTCTGAAGAACGCAAATATTCCGACAACGACTGACCAAATCTGCGCTTAACACGCATTTCATCAGTAGGAAGACAACGCGCTTTTGATGCCTAGCTCATTCGAAACCTATGCAGATGGCTTCAAGGAAAGTGAAGGACTAGACGTTGAAGTTTCCTATGACAAATTGAACTCAAATATCTTTTTCAGCCTCGCTGAATACTGCAATGTTTTCAAGGCCAAGGTTACGGCGTTTCTTTTCAGCAATTTTTCATACAATTTTGGGTCACAAGCGATGGTGCACAAATTCGTCGAAACATTTATACACACAGTTAAAAATCTCGGTATTTTTTTTAAACCTGGTCTTGGACTACTACCATTTTTAATAATTTTAATTCTATAATCTAAACCCTTCCAAAGTTTACTTCTATTTTAAACCAAATTCGTAATAAATTCTAATACAATTCAAAGTTTACTTCCATTTTAAAACAATTTGTAATAAATTCTAATACAATTCAAACCTTTTTGTGTTCTTTTTGTTCTCGCATTATTTTCTAATCTAAGTTTAATTAAGAGGTAAACCCCACAAAGTATATTTTTTGAGTCTCAAGTCTCACTATAACTACTCGCAGTCAGCTCAAAATATTATGCTGCGTGGCCGAGTGGTCTAGGTCGCAACTCTACAACACGGAGTTCACAGGTTCGATGCTGCGTCATGGCGAAAAAAGTTAAAGATTAGCTGGCTAGCCTGCGATGGGCTTAATAAAGGATTTGGAAGTTTAGAAAATTGAAAAAAAATAATGGAGAAAAAACTTAGAGGAGTTAAAAAAACGCAGTAAAATTAATATTTTTTCATAGATTATAATATCTGTAGATTAAATTTTAAACCAACAATTTGATTAAAAAATAATGCCAGAAAAGTTTAATATTTAAACCAGTGAAGTTTACGGA
The DNA here is from genome assembly GCA_964017055.1 of Chloromyia formosa. Classification (NCBI taxonomy): domain Eukaryota; kingdom Metazoa; phylum Arthropoda; class Insecta; order Diptera; family Stratiomyidae; genus Chloromyia; species Chloromyia formosa. The sequence continues at coordinate 52,315,482 of OZ024815.1, read as the reverse complement.
AGCAATTGTAATACTTTCATTTTATTAAAATCTAATACAATTTTGGTGTCGTCATATATGTAACCCGAATTAGCATTGATAATAGACCAGGATTTTTAACTGTGCACCAATCGCTGGCTCCAAACATTGATTATACTCCAAACTATCTCTAAAATTTAAAGCAGTTATCACGATAATCTGCAGATGAATAAATGATAAAACCTATATATTTTCACAAAGCCGTTGTGGCCCTGATTGGATTCTAGTCGCACCGCTAAACTATTCTTGCTGAAAACGGCAACACTTGAAAGCCACAAGGAGTACACTTTTAGGCTTCATATTAATTACAATGACTGCTGTAGAAGCAGCGGTGACCAGGAAAAGGAGGCGCGTTTTTCTTTTCTTTGCTCCTGTCATACTCTAGCAAGAAAGTATTCTTGAATCCTACTTCTTCACGGAATTAAATGACTAAGTCTATGTTGATGATGGGAAATTCCTTCGTTTTATAGAAAGTTTCGTCTAGTCCAATGATTGGATGATGAGTCCGTGGTGGTAATAGAACGAACCCTATTCCAGACCTTTCATGATTTTCAGCGCTCCTCATTGCATGTTTCTCGTGAATAAGGAATATGTCCGCGCTTTCGACATACGCACGTCTCAATGAATGGGGGCGACTGGTAGCGCAGTCTGTTGAGGCATCAGTTTCATGTTTGACTACCGGCGTTTCGAGTTCGAATCCCGTCCACGACGACGTTCGTGGCCTTGGATGTGCAGCAGGTGCATGCTGGCAACTGAATTCTCCGAAACCAATTTATGCCAACGAAACGTCAACTGGGCCACATGGAACAGTTGACGCGCTATGCCCCATAAGGGGTTAGGGCAACTGACTCATTGAATGCTGAAAATTAAAAAAAAAAACGGATATACCCTTAGCTTTCCCGGCAACAAACAAAGCTGCTCCCTACCCCCGCCACTACGAGTTCTAATGAGTTTTTTTCTTCGTTGGGTTACAGGAGATCTCAGAATTTTCGATAAAATCAGTATTTGAGCATAGAAAAAGATCAACTGTTTGTAATAAGTGAGATAGTTAAATTAGTTCTGCTGGGTTAGTATTATAAATATAAAATTTAAATGTTTTGACTGAAATATTGTTTGCTTCCTACAAGTGAAAAACAAGTTTGGAGTACATTGGTACTATATTTGTTCTTTAATGTAAGTTTTTGACCTCGGGCTTATGAAGGTTAACTTTGGGCAACTAGGAAACAAGCAGCCAAAACACCTCTTTAATTGCTCTTATAAATGCTTCATGACTCGTGAGAAGAATATACGATGTGACAATAATTAATATCAATTACAGTATATTTAGTCACTTAGGTAATGTGTAAAATTGTTTAGGTATTTATGATATCTATATTTAATGCTTTAGATACTAAGGGTATACTTCCATTTTCCACATCGTTTTCCCTTTAGTAAAGAGTTACATCTTATACCCTAACATCGTGTGTGAAATTGCACTTGAACTCTTCTTTTCATAGGATGGAAAAAGTTAATAGCCAACTTGCACTTAAGCCGATGTGGATTGCTATGAGAATTTTAGGATTTGATCCGCCGAAAAAGTATAAAGTCGTTTATATTTTATATTCTATTTCTTTGAATTTCGTCGTAACGTTCTACTACCCGGTTTCAATGTTTGTCAATCTGTTTCTGCTTGATACGAAAAAGGCAGTCGTTTCCAATTTGACTTTGACCCTCGCTATGATCATCTGCAGCATAAAAGTCACAAATATTTTTTTTAAGAGAAACGAAATATATAAGATCAAACATCATTTAAATCGTCTCGACTCAAATGTCAATTTTCGCGAAGGAATTGATTACTTTAAATATATAGTAAAAATGGCCGGGCGTTATTTTTTTATTTTTGGATTTATTTACGGAATGGTTGCCGCTACCTGTGAATTTCCTGTTCTTTTTGCAACAGAAAAACGTTTACTGTATCCAGCTTGGTATCCATGGAATTGGGAAAAGTCATTCACGGTTTATATTTCGTTGCACACATATCAATTTGTTGGAATTTATATTGGAATTTATCAAAATTTTCTAAATGATTGTTTACCTGGTACATTAATGTGGTTACTAAAAGGACATTTGCATGTCCTTGGCATGCGAATAGCGAAAATTGGATATGATAAAAGTAAAACGGCAGAGGCAAACTACAAGGAGTTGGTGGATTGCATCAAATGTCACAAAGTATGTGCCGAGTAAGTATTTTAGATGTGAAATATTGTATAATATTCTTACAAATGTTAGAAAAGACACACAGGCACCCCTCCAATACCTCCATTGCTACACGATAATAAAATTGCGTAAAACTTCCTATAACACGGCGACCTATAACACGGTTCCATTCTAACATCATAACAGAATTTTGAAAACCCCCTTTTAACACTGAGAAAAAATCCTTACAAATGGAAATTTTGGGATATTGTAACGAATTGTGATGCGTAAGCTGCGCTCAGACTTGAGGACGAAGATCGAGGCATGGTCGTTCAGACCAGCCGTGACACCCAAGTGTCAAAATCTCCCCAGTAATGACCTGAGATGACGCCTGCTCGATACTAGATAGATATCGGCAGTGTGGGCGAGGCTTTAAAAGGTCAAACAACCTCGTCAACGATACAAAAAAAAAAATCAGAAATTCACGCGTCGGGCCCAATGCAATGACATTAATTTCTATTATATATTTATTCTTTTCCATTTTTTTCAATTTTTCCGTGGGTACATTTAATTTACAAACTAATTATGCAAACCGAACAAATAAACACTAAATAAATAACACTTAATACTAAATGGAGATGAATGGAAATAATTGAGCAAATTAAGAATAATGTACGAAATAAATAGATAAATTAATAACAACCGAAAACAAATTATGGAGTAACGGAAAGAAGAATAAGTAAACCGTAAACAAAGAAACAAGAAATAGAAATGAACAATAAAATAGGGGGGGGGGGGGGGCGTGGTTCTCATTAGTTTTAATAGTCAAAGTTATTAAATAAAAAAAAAATAAAATGAAAAGAAATATGTTTCTTTTCAAATTCGACAACTGTGACAAACAAGAATACTATTTAACCAATCCGAAGCGAAGCTTCGGCCCGGAGTCCGAAGCGTATATACCCTAGACTTGTACAGACCTAGTGGTGATACCAAAAGTCCCAATTGGCAACGACCATATGCATTAAAAGTGGGCCTCCTATATGGCCAGTTCATAGGAGAGGTTGGCACTCATTCAGTGGGATCTTGACCATTCTCAAAATCAATTAACTAACCTATTCTATTGTACAAATATTTGTCGAATTTTTCACTCTATCGAAAGTTATCGCTTATTTGAATTTTCTTTTGTAGGGGAAGTAGGGGTTTCGTTGGTCGGATTTTACGTATTTTCAACATTAGCCGACTGAATCATACTACAAACATTTGACCAAAATTTCAAGTCGCTAGCTTTATTTTATTGTAAGCTATCACTTATTTAAAGTTTCATTTCTAGGGGAGGTGGGGGTTCCTTAGGTTGGATCTTGCCCATCTTTAATGCCAACAAAGTAGGTCTTACTGGCAACATTCTTTCAAATTTTCAACTTGCTAGTATCATTTTTTCGAAAGTTATCGTAATTAAAGGAATATTTAATTTTTTGAAATTTGTAGGAGAGGTAGGCGTTCCTTTGATCTGATTATGCCCAACTTACAAAACTTTAAGCAGCTTCTCACTTCAAGGTTACATGCCAAAAATGAGGTGTCTACGTCAATTGGTTCAGGAGTTATAGACAAAAAACCTGAAAAGTTGGGTAGTACGGGGTTCTTTGTAAGAAAATTACCGTTAGTTTTCAACTGATCAGTTTTATTTTCCCAGGAGAGTATGAGATTACCCTCATGAGTAATTTACCAAAGCTAGAGCTTTTCATTTTTCTTTAATCGGCAGTTATACATACATTTATATATTTTACATATGTAGGGGAGGTAGGCGTTCTGTTGGCCTGATCATGCCCATTTTCAATAATATCCAACTAGATCACACTTCCAACATTTGACCAAAATTTCAAGACTCTAGCTTCATTTTATCGAAAGTTATCGTGCGAACGGATAGACAGACGGACGGACAGACAGACAGACAGACAGACATGGCTAAATCGAATCAGGAGGTGACCCTGATCATTTATATATATACATTGCTATACCTCCGGAGCCTCCTTTAAGGTGTTACATATTTCTGTCGTGACAAAAACAATATACCCTATACTACCTATATAAGTCTAGGGTATAAATACTATAAGTCTAGGGTATAATGACTAAACATCGGTCAAAGTACAAATCCGACTGAAATGCAACATGATAAGAAGATACTATAAAAATGTAATTCATTTGAGTCAGGAGGAGAGTTATATTGAAGGTATCCAAAGATACAGATGTGCATTTTTAGTAAACGTTTCAAAAATTAAAATAAAATTCTACTACATATATCTATGTACGAACTAACTGATGTAAAAATGCAAAGTAAAAGTAAACGCGTGAATTCCTCACCGCGAAGCGAGCTCCTTTATTGTGAGTGCAGAACTGTACTTCTAAACATGGGTATTTATATCTAAACCTAGCTTATGTATCTAAACGTGTTTTCCAAATAACATACACATAATAAACCCAACACGGGAAAACACATGGACATACAGATATTTGAACATAGACGAGGATCGAGCACGTGTGCCACAACAGTGTCATAAAGGATACTAAGAAATGTATCTTTTACGGATCCGCTGAGCCAGGCACCCTACTCTTTCAACACTAACTACGTACGATGTGTATCTGGAAAATCTTACAATGCACGACTCTATGAACATTTTCAATGTTAAAACCTGAAGACTCGGTCCGGCAATGAACAAGTTTTCTTTTATGGAATCCCGGGTATTTGAATATCAGGTATTGAAAAGAACAGGTACTTAAATCCCGGGATCCCGGTACTCAGTACCGGTACTGAAAAAGACCGGTTCATGGTTTAAAATACCGGTACTGAAAAAACCGGTACTAGTACCGGTACTGAACGAATACCTGTGAGTACCGCGATACCGCTTGTGGTACCGGTACTTGAAAATATCAAGTACCGGTACTGAAATCTCAGTACCGAACAGGCCTACCTGGAACTGATATTATCGCTTAAAAACCCGCGTAAAAAAAAAAAAGTCGCCTAAACTGCAAAAATCCAACCGTTAAGGTAATGAATGTTGCCGCAGGATCCTCGAGGAAACTGAAAATTCAAAAACTTAATGACAGGAGAATTATTTAAAGAATGGGTTTTGAATTGTTTTGTGCCAATGGTTGAAAATTAAAATACTTAAAGTTGAAGAATCTGTATCGCCGAGAAACGGAGTTCAAGGATTATTGGTTAAGTTGATTGATCGGTTGGCGAAGGCTTTGTCATTATGGCTGCTGAGGACGTTTAGAACTTATTGCTGGAGGAAGAATTTTCATCACTCAAACAAATACTCGTAATCATAAAGGACAGAAGATGTAAAACGACCCGTGAAAAATTAAGTGCAGAATGTGATGATGATGATGTTTTAATTCTATCTATTGTTGGGTTAAAAAAATTTTCTTCATTTTAAAAAGATTTTTTAGGAACGTGTCTATGTTGTTATACCAGGGATACCTGGCCATGAATTCAGCCACTCACATGGTTCACCTTTAACTTTCTTTTCGCAATAGATTTTCGAATATTTTGCATCTCTTCATTTCAGATTTCACCAACTCTGTGAAAATCTCCTTTCGCGAGTGATGATTCTTCAATTTATTGTAACTGAAATCACTTTGTGTGTAACTGCCATCTACATTTTCTTCGTTGGAGATAATTTATTTGAAGTAGTGTATCTGTCGCTTTATCTTATGAGTATGATTTTAGAAATCACTCTAACATGTTACGGAGGCAGCGAATTGTTGGATGAGAGTATAAGATTTACGACGGCCTTATACGAATGTAATTGGATGGACCAAAACCGAAAATTTCGAAAACTATTGATAATATTCATGCAGCATTCACAAAAGCCTTGGGTCATTTTCGCAGGTGGAGTTGTACGAATCACACTAGGAACTTGGTTAGCGGTAAGCGAAATTGAAGTTATTAGTCTGGGAGGAGTCTAATTTTTCCAACAATTTACCTATTTCAGGTTTTAAAATCGACGTACTCATTGTTTGCAGTTCTCAATCAATTGGCATAAAATATTTAAATTGAAGTTGTTGTTCATTGTTCTGAAAGTTATAAAACAAACCTCAGACTAGTAGATTTCGTGTTTGTGCACTCTGTGTAGCTAACATTGCACCATTCCAGTGTGAGGTTTGCTTTACAGATATTTGCGAAATTAAAATATTATTCCTTATACGCTAAGTGTTTATTTGTTGTGGATCATATAAAAGTTTTGGATGACACCTACTTGCTTCTACAGTTGTTTCCTAACTAAGTCATTCTTAGATTCGATGAGATTGTGAATTGGGCGTAGAGCTCCATAGGTTACAGAGCACCTATGGATCGAGTTCGATCGAGCTAATAAATTTGCTCTGGAGGTGGGGTGAGACTGCAGCGATATGGTCAGCCTCCAGATAGGCGGCTCCAAAGCAGTCTCTGCGCCGCGGGACCAAGGCGTCACAATCGCATAAAATATTGGTCGATGTCTCGTCGTCCTCCCCGTAGAAAAACAGCTCGAATCCTCGAATCCGAAACAATTCCCATAATTTGTAAGTGATCTCTCTAGTATGAGTGCCCAGTCAGAAGACCGAAGATGGTTCTAACATTGCACCGATATAACTTTAGCAGTTCTGTTGATCGCTATGTGAATAGCCTGAGATGAAAAGCTAAGCCTACTTCAGCCCGGAGCCGTTCTCCAAATGGGCGTTCTCAGTCTTTGATGAGTTTATTGATTCTTAATTATTATTAATAAAATAGGGGGGGGGGCAAACATTATTTTAAATTGGCCTCATCGTAGGCGCCGTCTGGAACGGCAGTGGTCGTTAACCTTTGCTAATCAAGTCAAGTCACCATTCGTGGTGGCACAATGATTTGAATTCGACAAATTATAGACAGGATGTATACGCCAACAAACTTGTACTATCCGAAGTCTTTCATAACCTAACAAAACGTCAACTATGCCTCGGAAAAGGACAGACTCAACGGTTACGACTTTTACGTCCGTTACGCTAGCACCCCCACCACTAAGTATCGATATCAGGCATAGTGCATAATTAGGGGCTAATTAGTTGCTAATTAGTTGCTCTATTCCCGAATTTATTGCTCCTGCCGATCCGCCAGAATTGACGATTTTATGTGGGGGTGCTAGCGTAACGTTACGCTAGCACCCCCACTTTTTTATCCAACATCTATCGCACGCAAATTTGATGCAAAATGAAAAACAGAATTAATTGCTAATTTGTTGCTCTATTCCGGAATTTATTGCTCCTGCCGAATTGCCAGGATAATGTTTTTTGTATGGTGGTGCTAGCGTAACGTTACGCTAGCACCCCCACTTTTTAATACGGCATTTGTCGTCTCTAAATTTAATGCAAATTGAAAGCCATAATTAATTGCTAATTTGTTGCTCTATTCCCGAATTTATTGCTCCTGCCGATTCGCCAGGACTTCAGCTTATATATGCGAAGGAAACCACATTTGTACCCCCCTGTACTATCCTCACTGGCACAAATCTGACAAAAACTTGATGTAAAGCGAAAGCAATTAATATTTCCTAATTTGTTGCTCCATTCCGGAATTTATTGCTCCTGCCGACTTGCCAGGACAACGTTTTTTTGTGTGGTAGAGCTAGTATGACGTCACATTAGCACCTCCCTTCTAAATGCGGCATAAATTTTCCTCAAATTCAATGGCCAATTAAAGACAAAATTAATTGCTAATTTGTTGCTCTATTCCCGAATTTATTGCTCCTGCCGAATCGCCAGGACTTCAGCTTATATATGGAAAAGACACCACATTTGTACCCCCCTGTACTATCTCCACTGGCACAAAGTAAACAAAAACTTGATGCAGAATAAAAGCAATAGATATTTGCTAATTTGTTGCTCAATTCCGGAATTTATTGCTCCTGCCGACTTGCCAGGACAACGTTTTTTGTGTGGTAGAGCTAGTATGACGTCACATTAGCACCTCCCTTCTAAATGCGGCATAAATTTTCCTCAAATTCAATGGCCAATTAAAGACAAAATTAATTGCTAATTTGTTGCTCTATTCCCGAATTTATTGCTCCTGCCGAATCGCCAGGACTTCAGCTTATATATGGGAAGGACACAAAATTTGTACCACCCTGTACAATGCCCACTGGCATAAATCTAACAAAATCTTGACGCGTAATGAAAGCAATAAATATTTCCTAATTTGTTGCTCCATTCCGGAATTTATTGCTCCTGCCGATTCGCCAGGACTTCAGCTTATATATGCGAAGGAAACCACATTTGTACCCCCATGTACTATCCCCACTGGCACAAATCTGACAAAAACTTGATGCAAAGCGAAAGCAATTAATATTTCCTAATTTGTTGCTCTATTCCCGAATTTATTGCTCCTGCCGAATCGCCAGGATAATGTTTTTTGTATGGTGGTGCTAGCGTAACGTTACGCTAGCACCCCCACTTTTTAGCACGGCATTTATCGTCTCTAAATTCAATGCAAAATGAAAGCCATAATTAATTGCTAATTTGTTGCTCTATTCCCGAATTTATTGCTCCTGCCGATTCGCCAGGACTTCAGCTTATATATGGGAAGGAAACCACATTTGTACCCCCCTGTACTATCCCCACTGGCACAAATCTAACAAAAACTTGATGCAAAGCGAAAGCAATTAATATTTCCTAATTTGTTGCTCTATTCCCGAATTTATTGCTCCTGCCGAATCGCCAGGATAATGTTTTTTGTATGGTGGTGCTAGCGTAACGTTACGCTAGCACCCCCACTTTTTAGCACGGCATTTATCGTCTCTAAATTCAATGCAAAATGAAAGCCATAATTAATTGCTAATTTGTTGCTCTATTCCCGAATTTATTGCTCCTGCCGAATCGCCAGGATAATGTTTATGTTGCTAGCGTGAAATAGTAAAAAGTTTAAAAAGAAGTTCACTTAGTTTGTGATAATAGCGTCATAAGCAGGAAAGTGCAGTTTGGATGAAAAAATAGCATGAGATATAAACTCAGAAAATTTGGAACAGCGCCATCTTTTTTTTGTGTCTCCATATTTAAGCAACATGTTGGCGACTGATGAATCTGCGTGCGGCGGAAACTTCGAGAAACGCTGAGCACTGAATTCCTTTGAAGATTCCCTACGAAATCTGGAGGGTTTAAGGTGTGGGAATTTTTTTCCGGTCACGAAGGTTGTCGAATATACTTTCCCAGCTCAAAAGTAGCAGCAGCAGTTTATTTGCAAATACTGGAAATGGATTGTAGTCTTGTGCGTCAGGTATTCACAGCCATTGGTTTTTCTCAAATATTCCGCCAGACACAAAATCTTCCGCCTCAAACATGTTGCTTAAATTTCAACTCTCCCGGAATTATTACAGTGTTCTCCCTCTTCCAAATCTATGTAACATGCTCCCAAGCCCATTTCAAACGTTTTAGCCTAATGTTTTAACGGAAAATCTGGCTTACTGACTGGCTTCCACGTACGTAAGCCAGCTTTCGTAAGTCTTTTCTCATCAAATTTGTTGAGATTTGAATACCCGTTGCCAAAACTAGATCGTTCCTAAGGCCAGATGAAGTTTTGAATCAGTTCGGATGGCTTTGTAACGGTAAAAATTAGGTCTTCTTTTTCTTGATCGTCCAAAGCCTTTCTTTCGCTCGGTGGCACCCTTTTCCCGGAACTTCTTCGAGTACCATTTCACAGAACGTTGCGCAACATTCATTTTTTCACCTATTTCACCAATATTTCGATTTTCTCGCGCCAAAATAAAAATATTGCTTTCGTTTTCCGCGCTAACTTTTTCCTACTTTTTCACCCAAACTGCACTTTTCTGTTTACTAAGCTATTGTCACCAAATGAGTGAGCTTCGTTCAAAACTTCATTATTTCTAGACACGATATAAATACTTTGTAATAACCTGAGCCAATAAAGCACCATCACACTAACTACTTAGGAGAATTTTTATGAAAAAGGGAGTAAAATAGTTTGAGCAACTTTTTTTTTCTAACACTTTATATTGAACATTATCCTGTGGCTGAATGCGGAATAGAGGCGACGCAAACGGCAGCGTTCTTGCGAGCTTCTGGATCAAGTAATATGGATCTGAATTTTTCGGTTTCTCCTCTCCATATGCTTTCCCCTCCGGTTAAATACGTGCCATCAACTGTCAATTTTTGTATCTGAAAATCATTCCCCTCCGGATCTGAAGAGTATATGTATATTCAGAATTGAATCGACTGCTGGTGAGTGTGTCTTAGTTTAGTTAGAATTCAAATGTCAACTAGAATTTCAAGAGAAAACTTAAATCCTTTGTACATACACAATCGGACAAATTTCCTTTAGGCAGCAAAATAATTTTGTATGTTGACTATTTCGAATAATTACACAAAACGGACATTTTATTGAGAAGAAATGAACTTTATGTGCTTCCCAAACTGTAAACCGTCCAAAAACTTCCATCACCTGCGCCGCTTACATTTCAAATATGGAACTATTTAACAGAGTAGACAACCTGCACTAACGTTCTATCGAGAGCAACTCAGATCAAATTGTTAGTGTAATTGAGTGGTCTTAACCTGCTCTGCTCTATATGGATCTTGAAACAAACGTGCCTATTATTAATAATTTATGGAACTTTCTGGCCGCTGCAATTTTACTACACAACTTTTTTGACTTGGCTACAAAAGAAGTTGGAATAAGCATCAACCAGGGCAAAACGAAACTCAATGAACGACGAGGGTGCCAGCACAACCCAAAATCAACGACGAAACCGCAATGTCGAAATAACGCAAGGGAGAGAGGCGAAATGAAAAATCACGTCGGCCAATAAGACATGTTATTCGTTTACCAATTGATGAAAACATTAAAGTGGCATGTTCGGATCAGTTTGTGCATTAAATGAACAATACGACCATAAGAAATAAATTCGGAAATATTACAACAAATTATAAATTAATTATCTAATACACTGTGCGTTGAATTTAAGTCCAAGATATACTGCATTTAGAAATATAGTAATTATTGCCTTCATTACGCGTCAAGTTTTTGTTACTCGTAGATTTGTGCCAGTGGGGATTGTACAGGGGGCTATAAATGTGATGTCCTTTCCATATACAAGCTGAAGTCCTGGAGAATTGGAAGGAGCAATAAATTGGGGAATAGAGCAACAAATTAGTAATTAATTATGGCTTTCATTTTGCATTGCATTTGAGCAAAATATATGCCGCATTTAGAAGGGAGGTGCTAATGTGACGTCACACTAGCTCTACCATCCAAAAAACGTTATCCTGGCAAGTCGGCAGGAGCAATAAATTCCGGAATGGAGCAACAAATTAGCAAATATCTATTGCTTTTATTCTGCATCAAGCTTTTGTTTAATTTGTGCCAGTGGAGATAGTACAGGGGGGTGCAAATGTGGTGTCTTTTCCATATATAAGCTGAAGTCCTGGCGAATCGGCAGGAGCAATAAATTCGGGAATAGAGCAACAAATTAGCAATTAATCATGTCTTTAATTGGCCATTGAATTTGAGGAAAATATATGCCGCATTTAGAAGGGAGGTGCTAATGTGACGTCATACTAGCTCTACCACACAAAAAAACGTTGTCCTGGCAAGTCGGCAGGAGCAATAAATTCCGGAATGGAGCAACAAATTAGGAAATATTAAATGCTTTCGCTTTACATCAAGTTTTTGTCAGATTTGTGCCAGTGAGGATAGTACAGGGGGGTACAAATGTGGTGTCTTTTCCATATATAAGCTGAAGTCCTGGCGATTCGGCAGGAGCAATAAATTCGGGAATAGAGCAACAAATTAGCAATTAATTTTGCCTTTAATTGGCCATTGAATTTGAGGAAAATTTATGCCGCATTTAGAAGGGAGGTGCTAATGTGACGTCATACTACCTCTACCGTTCAAAAAACGTTATCCTGGCAAGTCGGCAGGAGCAATAAATTCCGGAATTGAGCAACAAATTAGCAAATATCTATTGCTTTTATTCTGCATCAAGTTTTTGTTTACTTTGTGCCAGTGGAGATAGTACAGGGGGGTACAAATGTGGTGTCTTTTCCATATATAAGCTGAAGTCCTGGCAATTCGGCAGGAGCAATAAATTCGGGAATAGAGCAACAAATTAGCAATTAATTTTGTCTTTAATTGGCCATTGAATTTGAGGAAAATTTATGCCGCATTTAGAAGGGAGGTGCTAATGTGACGTCATACTAGCTCTACCACTCAAAAAACGTTGTCCTGGCAAGTCGGCAGGAGCAATAAATTCCGGAATGGAGCAACAAATTAGGAAATATTAATTGCTTTCGCTTTACATCAAGTTTTTGTCAGATTTGTGCCAGTGAGGATAGTACAGGGGGGTACAAATGTGGTTTCCTTCGCATATATAAGCTGAAGTCCTGGCGAATCGGCAGGAGCAATAAATTCCGGAATGGAGCAACAAATTAGGAAATATTTATTGCTTTCATTACGCGTCAAGATTTTGTTAGATTTATGCCAGTGGGCATTGTACAGGGTGGTACAAATTTTGTGTCCTTCCCATATATAAGCTGAAGTCCTGGCGATTCGGCAGGAGCAATAAATTCGGGAATAGAGCAACAAATTAGCAATTAATTTTGTCTTTAATTGGCCATTGAATTTGAGGAAAATTTATGCCGCATTTAGAAGGGAGGTGCTAATGTGACGTCATACTAGCTCTACCACACAAAAAACGTTGTCCTGGCAAGTCGGCAGGAGCAATAAATTCCGGAATGGAGCAACAAATTAGAAAATATTAATTGCTATCGCTTTACATCAAGTTTTTGTCAGATTTGTGCCAGTGAGGATAGTACAGGGGGGTACAAATGTGGTTTCCTTCGCATATATAAGCTGAAGTCCTGGCGAATCGGCAGGAGCAATAAATTCGGGAATAGAGCAACAAATTAGCAATTAATTATGGCTTTCAATTTGCATTAAATTTAGAGACGACAAATGCCGTATTAAAAAGTGGGGGTGCTAGCGTAACGTTACGCTAGCACCACCATACAAAAAACATTATCCTGGCAATTCGGCAGGAGCAATAAATTCCGGAATAGAGCAACAAATTAGCAATTAATTCTGTTTTTCATTTTGCATCAAATTTGCGTGCGATAGATGTTGGATAAAAAAGTGGGGGTGCTAGCGTAACGTTACGCTAGCACCCCCACATAAAATCGTCAATTCTGGCGGATCGGCAGGAGCAATAAATTCGGGAATAGAGCAACTAATTAGCAACTAATTAGCCCCTAATTATGCACTATGCCTGATATCGATACTTAGTGGTGGGGGTGCTAGCGTAACGGACGTACGACTTTTGGCTATCGTACAATGACAAAGATTGGATTCAGGAATGTGCGTACTATCCTGGACAGTGGATTTGGCATTAGTAATAGATTCAAAAGTTACCTCCTGGACGTGCGAAATATAAAGGGTGCCGATACTGGGATAGAAAGAGGCCATTTTCTTTTGATCGCTAATGTTCGATCCAGGCGCCAATAATTCAACACCGTTTGACTAAAAAATCAATATGTACAACAATAGGTGCGCTTTTTTGCGTAACCGTGTAAGGTCCCTGCTCTGGTTGCGAAAAAAAGCTCTAGAGTAAGATCTAGGTTAAAATCCCAATCGTCATGTTGTCTACCCTGATATCAAGTGGTGCACCTCATATGTAATGAAAATAAATTAAAAGTTCGGATGAAATGTCAATTTGATTATCGGATAGTTTATTTATTGCGACGCGGACGTTTATAAACTCGGCGTACCACTCTAACATAATAAACATCATTCAAACGTGTTCTTTATCAGTGACAGTCGTAAGTGCAGATCTATCCAAATGGGTCGCGGGTTCAAATCCCCAGCAAACTGTTATCTTTTTTTTCCATTTTATTTTTTCCTACTGATATTTTTAGTAAACCTATTGAAAACAAATTATTTAATAAAAAGCATAGGACAAGCAGAGCAAGACGTAATATTAGTTTACCAATGAACTTGGCTGATTGACAAAAACACAAGCGTACGTACACGATACTAAGGCTATCTACGAGTACGAGATGTGGTAGTTATGAAAAGGCTATCGAGTGTAGGGTAGCCACCCTACTAAGCTATCCAGGTTAATGTTGTTGGTGTAACGCGTGTGTCATTTTAGACTAAACCCGATAAATTCATAAAATACACGCCTAATATAACGACCATCTTTCCCAAAAAGCAGCTGAGATTACTAGCCACCCAGATAATGACATAAATGAAAACAGGAAAGCCATAAAGATACGTATCTTGATAGCACAGATACCATCCTTGGCACAAACCAGGATTGCCGGAATAAGCCCAAGATGTTCGATGTTTTATGAATACGGATCGTTGAAAGAAAAGAGCTGAAGTTCTATCTATCTAGTAATCGAAGCAGCATCGAACTCTTTTACAGTCAAAGGCTCGAGAAGTTCAGCGTAATGTGCAACGCGATAAAAAAAGTTTCTGCGAATTCTACCGTCAGCAGAAGAAGCCGCAAGAAGTAGCAACCTAAACGCCGTATATGGTGTCATCAAGTAGTTTACAGGTTGTCGTAACTCCTGTCAACACCCGGTGAAGGCGCGACAGCCCGACGCCGGGACTTGGCCGCCTGGAACGCTGCCCTCCAATTATCTCGGTCATGTGATCGCGTCCTCCAATTTTGGAAGCCCAAGAGCTGCTCGGCATCCGCATATACTGAGCTCTCCCAACGAGCTCTCGCTCGTCTAGGCAGTCTCGCTCCGTCGACTTGTTCTGCGTCCATTACTCTTTTTGGCTTGCGATCATCGTCCATTCGTTGTACATGCCCTGCCCATTGAAGTCGTTGTAGTTTCACGATTTTCGAAACTTCCAGCACAACGTACAGTTCATACAACTCATGGCTGTACGGAATGCGCCATCCATCTTGACCGCAAACAGCCCCGAAAATTCGCCGCAGAACCTTGCGTTCGAATGTGTTCAGCATGTTTCCTGAAGCTGGAGTTAGGGTCCATGCCTCACTGCCGTAGCATAGCACTGGTGGTATAATGGTTTTAAACACGCGGAGCTTCGTGTTTCTGTGCACATGCTTCGATTTCATTATGGGGAGAACCGAGAAAAAAGTCTTATTAGCTAACTGCATCCGTCGCTTGATTTCATTTCTTTCGCTGGCGTCCCTTGACAAGTTGCAACCCAGGTATATGAAGTCATTCACGAACTCGATGTTGAGGTCCCCCACATTGATACTCGATTGAGCTGGCGTCCTTGTCTTCGATTGCATCATTATTTTAGTTGTACCCTCGTTGATATGTAGTCCAACTTCTTTTGCAGCGGTATCGAGCGTATGCAGAAGTTCTTCTGCGTCAGCCAAACTTCGGGACATGATGTTGATGTCGTCGGCGTACACTGCTAATTGTGTCGACTTGATGAGAAGCGTATTGCAGTTGTCCATATTCATAGCCCGAATAGCGTATTCCAGTGCTAGGTTGAAGAGCGTCGGTACCAGTCCATCACCCTGTGCGTGTTTCAAATAGATTAGTAAGTTTATTATGGATCCTGACTTGTGAGACGGAATTGAACATCGTCATCTTTGTCAGTCGCACTAATTTGGCAAGTATACCAAATTGCAGCATGTTGTTGTACAGTACTCCATGATCGATACTGTCGTATGCCTGGTTTGGTAGATTTGGAGTTTAGGTTGTATTCCCAGCACTTCTGAAGTATCAGTTTGACCGTAAAGGGCTGATCGGCTGTGGAGCGACCAGGTCTGAAATCACTTTGATATTGGCCATTGAATCGTTTTGCGTACGGTTTTATTCTATGTATTTTCCAGAATTTTCGTAAAATTGTATAGGACGTACAAACTAGTGATATGCCCCTGTAATTCTCACACTGCAGTTTATCTCTCTTTTTGTGAATTGGACAGATGATGCTTCTGCGCCAATCGTCTGGGATCATCTCGTCCTTCCATACTCGTAGGAGTAATTGATGTATGGCATTATTTAGACCCCTTCAATTTGTTTTATTAACCGCAACGCGAGAACAACTTCCTCTACTATGTGTGGAGCTAGATCAACAATATTGTCTTGAGCTCTTGTGTGGGGATGTTAGATGGAAGGTTTAGAAGCTCTTCAGAATAAAAGGCCCATCGTTTGTTAATGGTATCGATTTCACAGATGAAGTTTCTTTCCTTGTCCTTACAGAGGTTAGTCCTTTGTTGCTAGACGTCCCCAATTGTATTTATTTGCTTGTACGCTTGTCTGGTGTTCCTATTAGCTAAGTTTTCGTTTATATTCAGCAACTCCCCTCAAAGTATTAACGTTTCTTACGTCTAATTATTCTATTCGATATTCGCCGTAGCTCGTCATATTTTTTTCTTCTGGCTCTGGTCCCTCTTTGAATAAATTGTCTGTAGGCCTCGTTTTTCGCGTCAAGTGAATTTTTGCATTCTTCGTCGAACCAGTAATTTCGCGCTCGCTGGGCTTTATATCCCACGACCTTCTCGACATCCCTGATGGTACCCTTGAGTACTTTCCAGAACCCATGAACGCCTGTGTTGCTGATGTTGTGTAGCATAGGGCGGTAGTGTACGCCACCGCTGTAGCACCGCTCAGAAGCTTATCAACTGCAAAGATTTTGGGAGGGCTGAATCTTGATTGGTCCACTGAAGAAATTCTACATCTGTAGGACGTCTTCAGCAGGTGATGATCTGAGTCACGATAGGAGCGGACATCCATCACACTAGACGCCCATCTCCTGCAACTGAGGACGTGGTCAATTTGGTTGACGGTATGTGCGTCTGGAGACTTCCAGTTCTGCTTGTGAATGCGTCGATGCAGGAAACGTGTAGAGCTTATGACTAGATTCCTACTGCAGGCGAAGTCGATAAATCGCTGGCCGTTGTAGTTACATTTTTCATGGAGACTGTGGCCTCCAGTGGTTCCCGGTGCCAACTTTCATTTCCGACTTTCGCGCTAAAGTCTCCCATCAGCAATTTGACGTCGTTTGTTGGAAGTGAGTCGAAGAGAGTCTCAAGGCGGGCGTAGAACTCGTCTTTTGCTGCGTCTTCTTTAACTTCAGTGGGGGCGTGCTCACTGATGAGACAGAGATTGAAGAATCGAGTCTTAATGCGAATCGCACACAGCCGTACATTTATGGGTTTGAAGTTAGTAATGTGCGACTTGACCTGGTTGTTCACTTTAAATGCTTCTCCAAGCTCCTTGGTTTGACACTTCGAAAAATTTTGTGCGATTTCTTTTCATTGATCTCAGGGCTAAGCCAATTTGTTTTCTGGACTACAGTAATGCTCAGTTTGTACTTTTTGACCTGTTGAAGGAGAACCTTCTCGGCCCCCGGTTTGTTCAGGAAGCGTACATTCCGGGATCCGAAAGAATAATCTTAAGTCGTTTGCGTGGTCGTCATTGTTGATCCGTCCAATCCGAGGCTTTTGTTCCAGGATTCTTGACATGGAGTGGTTTTTACAAGGACGAGTTGTCAGCACATCGATTAATCCCATTCAGGGGGTGGCCTCGGATATAGCTGCTCCAGATGGTTTAATTAACCTCTTGGAGTTCACACAACTATGTTGCAGGTCCAATTACACAAATCATTCCATCCTACTAAACCTGAGACGATTAGGTGCTGGTCAGCCATTCAGGCTACAGCTATCTGCCTTTTTCCAAACTGTCTTTTCGCTAAGACTTGGCCGTCAGCGGTTAGACACACAGCCGTTACCAGGAGGCGCCCACGCGGAGGACCATGGAAAAGGTCTTTTACCCCCAAGATCAAATGAGGCGGTGGAAAGAACTTTTCGCCGCGGTCTTGAACCTTGTAACCTCCGGTGAAGTTCCCCCTTATCTATAATATGGTAGATAATTTTACTAACCATCAAAATGTGCGTATTAGATCCACTGCTCCAACTCGAGAGGAATTAATAGCTGAAATTAATGCACTTAAACCAGGAAAGGCAGTCGGACTTGACTGCCGAACTCTACCAAGCGTAACTACCCGGTTGCTGCACCCACTTGCTTATTAAGCGTGTAATAAAGAGACCTTTCCTACTGAGTGGAAGGAAGGTTTGGTCATGAAACTTCCGAAGAAGGGTAGCCTTAAAGACTATATTAATTGGAGATAGAGAGGTATTTGTGCGCTTACTGCATTTGCCAAGATCGTAATGGAAAGACTAAAAGCTAACTTAAAAAACAAAATTGATGAAGATCAGGCTGGCTTTCGATCCGGATTATCTTGCGTCATTCCCACTGACCCCTATGAATCACCATCGAGCAATGCGCTAAGTACGATTAACCGCTTCACTTGCTTTTCATCGATTTCGAGAAGGCTTTCTATAGTGTGAACGAGGACTCTATATGGGCGAACTTGCGCGGGAGAGGCATGCCTAATAAGCTTGTGGCTATTATTAAGGCAACCTATGACAGAACGTTCGGCATAAAGGTAAGCTGTCGGGAGACTTTCACAACAGTCGAGTTCGGCAGGGGTGAATCCTCTCGCCGATCCTATTCCTTATAGTCATAAGCGTTGTGCTGCATACAGTCTTACCCGGACTAGACAGAGGAATTCAATGGACTTGAACATCATATCTACATCATCTTGACTGCGCTGACGGCATGTGCCCACCCTCCGACAAAACCATGGATCTGTCTGCAATGGCGTTAGATCTTGAGAAGAAGGCGAGCAAAGTTTGGCTAAAAGTTAATACTAAGATCAAGGTTCTTAGTCCGCCATTGTAAAAAAAAGAAATCCTACACCTTTCGTGCTTCTATATATGGACCGGGCGGGTGTTCCGCGGCAGAAAGACAGACTGGAATGTTATTGTTCCAATAGGAGAAGTAGGAGAGGGGATGACATCTTACGTGCTTCCTCTGCTTTTATATAGACTGCGCGGGTGTTGCGCAGTGGAGGGCGTGTGTCTCTCTGTTTACTTTTTACGACTGGAATTGCTTCAAATAGTTTAGTGTTGAGTATATGCGGATTGCTCCTCCATAGTTATTCTCTATGTCCTACACCTATTGCCATCAATATTAATAGGCAGCCTGTGGAAAAGGTGAACAACTTCGTCTACCTGGGTAGCACAATTCCCGAAAATGGTGGAATGGAGCAGGGCATCGTTCGTCGTATCAACCAGGCTAAAGACGTATACATTCTGTCCAGAATCTGGCGGAGCAGTTATCTCAGCATCAAGCCCAAGTTGAACCTCTTTCGCCCCTGGTACTGTCTGTGTTTGTTTATGACAGCAGTATGTGGTTGTGTAGAGTGTGGTATGTACATGGAAAGTTTCCATAAGAGTTACCACATGCTTATCGTCGAATTGACACGCAGGCGAAAAAGGCAGTGGATAGGTCACACATTGCGGAATTATGATAACTGCATTGATTTACGTGCCATGAAATGAGACCCCATTTCCAACTAAGGGCGAAGGGGAGAGAAGAACAACCACAAAGTCTTAATGGCAGTAGAAATAAAGTTAACATCAAATAAGGTAAGCATAACCATACAACGTGTACATACTCCTATATTAAATATACTCCTATATGTTTCATAATCTTGGAGTTTTATTGAATTTCGTTTCATTGTATTGTATATAAATATTTTCAACTTTAAATGTAGCCTGGAAAGCGATAACATTTTTGAAGAACATATCAAATGTAGACTGATTTGTTTGTTTTGAATATTGTATTTTATAAAATTCAAGAGTTTGCCTTATTTAGATTTAACTGAGTAATATATTCCAGAAGTAACAGCGTAACTATCGTATAATCAATATTATTGGAGGCTACTTAAAAATCTGACTTAAGGGCGCCATATACGATCCGGAGTTCCTCTCGGTAAAAACTGATCAGGCCTAGCCTTGAGAAATTCCGGATCGTGTACGTTAAAATTTCGCCTGTTCAGGCGGCCGGATTGGCCACTTAGGCTGCAGAATCGACCTTTAGGTGGCCGGATGCAAAACCTAATAAAGCCTGACCTCCACTACAAACGCTCAGGAACTTCTTTCCAGAAAAACTGATCACGCCTGGCCTTGAGGAATATCGGATTGTAAGTAGGCCAGGCTTGATCGGATTTTGCTTTCGGCCGCCTGAAAAGTCAATCCGGCCGCCCGGAGACCGCTTGAACTGGCCAAATTTTTACATATACGAACCGGAATTCCTCATATCCAGGCCTGATCAGTTTTTCCGGAGAGCAATTCCGTATCGTCTATGGCGACCTTTACTATCCCGACACTTGCAAATAGCCAAATGCATCCACAACTCAATTTTAGTTATCCAACAGAGTTGAAGGCAAACAATCCACCCATTTTTTTTCCGAACCAATTCAACCACCGGCTTTCTGTCAGAATACGTTAAAAAAAACTTTACGGCCGTTCGGTCGTAAACAATATGCGAATGTTGGTCGGCGAAACAAACATTCAAGGAGATATTCTATTCTGTTATGCAATCCCAGGGATTTTTACTTAAACCGTGTCGAATCGGGTGAAATATAAAGTGGTTCTCTACAACGTTTTGCTAGCAACAGGAATTTTTCGTTGCCCTGCATTTGAAAAAATAGGAGAATAGACGTTATAGGGTAGTATCGTGAAACATGGTTTTTATTTATTTTAAATTTAGTGCCAAAAGTGTAATGCATTTTATGATATACGAGTAAAGAGTTAAAGGGGGCAATTCAAATTGTGCTCAATTCTCGTGAATGTTATCGAGGTTAAAAGCTTTTGGCCTACTTTTACGGATTACAATATGCCATATTTACACCAAGAAAGTGAATTCTCCCCATCCAATTACAGTGAAACTCTCGATCGGATTAGAGAAAATTTTCAGAGTGAGTTGTCTACGATCAAGCAGAATGTTAAACCCACACCATGATACAAGGAAGACAAGACAGCGCCTTTCGGCGTTTCATTTTCGTATCGTACTGCGAATCACGTCATAAGCGCATATATATTTGAGAGATTGGTGATTCATAACACTTAGCATTGCAACCCTCTCAACAGTATCGCTTCGCATGTTGAGGGTGCAGCACGCGCAAGGTGCAGCGGTCTCTTGTGTGGGCTCTGCTTGATATGTTTTCTCAACTTCGTGCGAACAGAGAGCCATTGAATGGGATTATCTCGGAAAGTATTTAAGATGGGAAAAAGTTTTGCAAGCATTTTTTACGTATATTTTTGTGACATTCAATTTTGCCTAAAAAAGTTTTTTGCTAGGATCAATAGTTAGAGATAAAAGCCAAAAACTAAGTATTCATACAATTGTATGAGCGTGTGACGTAGGTATTCAGAAAGCCGACATGCGCAAGGCGATATCTTGTCTTCCTTCTTGAGCCCACACCAGCGAGTGTTGCACAAGCGATCGAGGCGAGCGTGCATGTTTTTGTCAAACCGAGGGTTGTGATCTCTTAATTGCGGAGCCCACTCAAGAGACTGTTAATTTACAATATGAAGTCTATTGTGTTTGGGTGTGCTTGCGAGGTTTATTATGAACAATTATAGTTTCTTTTGTAAATACTTACAGTGCCGAATAGTCTCTTTTGTGGGATCTGCTTGCTACGCCCATCCCGCGTATCTCAGGTATCTCAACACTCAATATCGCACATAAATCAAGGCTCGCTTCGCTCGCTCCGGATGCAACAGTTTGTTGTGTGGGCTCCTCCAACCCCCCCCCCCCCCCCCCCACCCAAAAAAACCAACCCCATTTATCCTAGACAACTCTATTCCGAAAGAGAGATTCTTTCTAATCCGATAGAGAGAGTTCTTCTTCTTGTTGCGAACAAGGAATGTTCCAAAATGTGGCTTGAAAAACAGAGAACGAGAATGGCTTCAAAAGACGTCTTAGGAAAAAAAAAACTGCTTTTAAGTAACTATACTACCCATACTAATAAAAATGTGCGTATACGGTTAACAGCGCCGACTAAAAAGGAAATGGTCGCTGCATTTATTGCACTAAATCGAGAAAACGACGCCGAATTCAACGGTATCCCTACCGAGTTTTATCAAGCAGCGCCAAGCATAGCTGCCGAGTGGCTGCACCCACTTGTTGATAAAGCCAATTCCCTATTGAGTCGAAGGAAGGATTGATCATCAAACTTTCAAAAAGGGTAGCCTTACAGTCTGCAATAATTGGAGGGGAATTTGCGTGCTTTCAGCCGTTGCCAATATTAGGCGGGTTTTTTGGGAATTTATCGAGTGTCGGGTCAAACACACGCGTTGTATCAAAAAAATGTATCTGGGTAGCTTAGTAGGGTGATTGTCCTACACTCGATAACCCCTCGATAACTTCTACATGAACGACACATACATAGATGTCGTGTCGATGGCCTTAGTGTCGTGTGGAATCTAATATGTTGATGTTGGCACGTCTGCGTTTTGCCGATCAACCAAGTTCATTGTTAAACTAATATTACCTCTTGCTCTGCGTATTATTAAATAATATATTTTCAATAGGATTACTTAAAATATCAACAAAAAAAAAAAAAGAAAAAGATAAGAATTACTCAATTGCCCTAACTTCTTGAGGGCATAGTGCCTCAATTGTTCCATGTGGCCCAGTTGACGCTTCGCTGGCATAAACTAGTTTCGAAGAATACAGTTGCCAGCATGTGCAGGAGGTGTGCACATCCATGACCATGAACGTCGTCGTGGACGGGAATCGAACCCGAAACGCCAGTAGTCAAACATGAGACTGATGCCTCAGCACACTACGCTATCGGTCGCCCAATAAATCGAATCCGCGACGCATTTGGATAGAGCTACACTTGTGGCTGTCACTAATAAAGAACACGTTTGAATGATGTTTGTTAAGATAGAGCGGTACGTCAAGTTTATAAACGTCCGCCGCCACAATAAATAAACAATCCGATAATAAAACTGATACTTCATCCCATTTCGAATTTATTTTCAGCACATCTTTCCTTCCCTTCCCCTAACATTGGGTATGTGGGCTTGTAACCTGCGTACCTGAAATAAATTTACACTCGAAACATTAAACGAGCCTCAGATACTACGGACTGATTCACGGGCAACGACTTTTGGCTACAAACAACGGACCACGATCGGTTTTTGGAACGTTCGAACGATGTGGGGCGAGTGCAGTAGTGCGAGGCTTACTGAAGTCGAACGGTAAATGACTGCATATAATATCGATATACTAGGACTGAGCGAAACAAGATGACCTGGATTGGGAACGACTTTATCACCACGCTCCCAAACAGTACTGCTCTACTCTGGAAATTAAGACGATACGTCACCTCGAATGGCAGGCGTCGGAATCCTATTGACTAGGGAGGCACGCCTATCTCTAATCGACTGCAAGCTCATCTCCGACCGTATCATTACAGCCAGATTTAAATCCAGGGTAAGAAAAATTGCAATAATTCAGTGATACACTTCAACTGAACCAGCGGATCAATCAGCTAAAGACGCATTCTATCACCGACTCGGCGACACCTTCGACAAGGCTCCTAAAGGTGACAAAAAAATTATTTTGAAGGATCTCAATGCCAAAGTCGGGTCTGACAATCTTGGTTTGGAACACCTAATAGGCAATCATGGTCTAGGCAACAGGAACCAAAATAGCGAGTTGTTCGTGGAGTTTTGCAACTATCGTCAACTCGTCAACAGCGGTACTTTGTTCAAGCACAAACGATGTCATTTAACAACCTGGGATTCTCCGGCTGACAGAACAGAGAACCAGATTGACCATATAGCCATATCCAAGACATGGAGGAACTGTCTCTTAGATGTCAGGTCGAAGCGGGGTGCTGATGTTGGCAGCGATCACCAACTTGTTATCGCAAAAGTGCGCTTACGAACGGCAGAGGTTCATCGCCCCCAAAATGGAAGAATCTTTCCACCTTTTAATGTGCAAAAGCTTAAAGATCCATCTATAAGATGTGCTTATTTACTTGAACACCGCCTTGCACGAAAAAAATAATGCGCCACCACCTTATGAGACTACTACAATTGATGATAGATGGAACGTCGCTGACGACTCATTTATTTCGTACGGTGAAAATTTTGCGGGCAGATTGGAGCACGGTAGATGGCCATTAATTAGTGATTCTACATGGTCTCTAATCTCGGCACGCAAGAGAATTAAAGAACAAATTAACTCAACTTCTGACGACGCAGTCAAATTTCAACTTAGAGCGGAATACCGTTCTCTTCAGAAAGGCGTGCAAAGAAGCGTAAGACGGGACAAACGCAACAACATCAATGCATTAGCGAAGAAGGCAGAGGAAGCTGCTTACTGTGGTGACATTGGAACCCTTTACGAACTTATCAAGCCATTATGGTCAGTGATGAAGACCAACTGCGACTGTGGGGAGAGCACATCATTGAGATCACCAACAACACCTTTAGACATTTGAACTTATCTTCACTAGAAGTAGAAAATATTCCGCAAATAGCCAGAGTTGGTACCAGCCCACAATCCAAAAAAGAATTAACAGTGGCTATTAAATCGATGGAAGCGGGTAAAGCCCCGGGGATAGATGTAATTCCGTTTTAACTCTTTAAGGCGGATATCAACGCTACTGCGGATACTCTTCTCCCCCGTATCCAAGAGTGTTGGGAAACCAAAACTCTGCCTAAAGAATGGAAAAAGGGCGTCATTACTAAGATCCCGAAGAAAGGTAACCTGAAGGATTGTAATGATAGGCGTGGAATTTGCCTCCTCCTCGCAATCTCCAAACTGATGGTGAAAATCGCTTAAACCGGATCAAGCATACAGTTGGCCGCCCACTGAACGATGAACAAGCTGATTTTCGCGAGGGCTTTTCATGTAGCGACCACATCAACACCCTCCGAATTATTATTGAACAATCCGCAGAGTGGAGATCCCCTTTACATCTCATATTCATCGATTTCGAGAAGGCGTTTGACAGCGTTGACCGGGAATACATCTGGAAGGCTTTACATAGAAACGGTATACCAGATAAAATCATATCCATCAACAAGGAGTCCTATAGCGGAGCCCAATGTCACGTCTTAGGCGGCTATTACACTATAAAAGTTCTTTTACAAATATCTTTTATAAAAGACATTTTCGAAGGACTTTTATAGTGTATTAGCCGCCTGAGAAAAGATTTGGGACGTGGGCGTTTCGTGTTTCAGGTACTTTTCTTACAAGCTTGCACTCCTTCTCCCTTAGGCGGCTAATATCATTCATTAAAGCTCTTTTAAAATATCAGGCTTCAAAGATATTTGTAAAAGAACTTTTATAGTGTAATAGCCGCCTTACACAAGAATACTTGCTCTAAGTTTTAGGACTTAGCCACTTTACTTCACGTATTTTCCCTTCAAGTAGCTGTGCTTTCCTCTGTAGCACCCCCATCCCTCCTATAGAGTAGTTTTTCCTTTTAGATTCAGTTTAACAAGGCAGTCCTGGCTTTGTGTTTGTATTTTGTGGTTTAGCCACGTATTTAAGGCCTCCATAAATGCTTTGAATTGCCGGCATTTGGAGCATCTTCGATGACCGGACGAAGCGCGGAGGAGCCCTGGATACATTTTTGTTTGCCAGGATTGTCCTTCTAAGTAACTTAACAAAATTTCTTTACACAGTATTGCATTTTTCTATTGTTCATATGCTCAGCAGCTTACAGAGTTTATGAGTGAATTACGGCAAGAAATGCAGTGTTGCGCCTCTGCTGGCCTCAGAATTCTTTGTAACCTGTTGATCATCTGAATAATTGAGAAATGTAGTATTTTTTTTGGTTTGCTAATTTTCCCCTCTACAATGGTTGTCGGCTGACTCCGGTACCCAGCTCGCTTTTGTTTTTTTTTTAAGGTTTTGTAGAAAAACAAAACCCTTATGAAATCGGTCATGCGTCCGTCCGTCTGTCTGTCTGTCTGTCTGTCCATGAAATATCTCACGAACCGCTGAAGCTACATGCATGAAATTTGGTGGAAATATGTAAAAGTACTATAATTCTCTGGAGAAAGCGATGCGTCGTAATAGGTCAACTTTAAGGGGAGGTCCCCATAGAGGGGAAATGAAGGTCGAAATTTTTTTTCGTTTGGTATAGGCAAGTGGGGTATCGTAAGAAAGGTACCGTCGAGTACATTCCATTTCTGGAATTTTCATCAAATTTGAAGAAAGGAGAAAAGAGGGAGAGCGGAAAATATGTGGTCTTGCATTTCGAAACCGTTTTACTTAGAAAAATGAAAATTTACAGAAAAGTGGCATTTCACTAACATAGAAAACTAGAAATAATGGAATTTTGAAATCTCATCAAAAAAGGTTAATAATAGTACATTTCTATATTTGCAGTTAGCACACCCCTGCACCCCTCAAGCACACCCCAGGTCGAAAATATTGATAGCCAATAAGAACCAACATCATAGGCAATAATATCTCTAAGTTTCATTACAATCACATAATATTTAATAATAGTACATTCATTTAAAATTAGGCAATTTTACACTATCCATACAAAAAATACACCTACCGGCCTCATGCATAGGTGCGAGCACTACTTGCATACTGTTTTTCGTTGAGCGAATTGTAGTTGAACCATTTCTGTAAGGGTAAAGATTGGTCGGAGTGGAAGGAGGGGAGGGGGGTTATGCAAGTTTGCAATTTGCAATGTCGTCTTAACATGAATGGTTAAGCATCTCGAAGAGTAGGACAGTTTATCTCGTATACATTCATATCTATCTACAGTACAGCTTCTCGTATTAAAACTATTGCTTTGAAAAATGAAGATGGAGTCTTTTTTTATGGATTGACTTGTAAGATACTATATCACGTGTAAGACATTAGTTATGGTGTTTTTATCCATCTGAGTGATACCAAGAAGACCAGGGAGCCAATATTTACATGCCAAATTAAGCGCTTGCTACAAAACCCTCGGATTGCGGGCGTAGCCCTCTATATTCCGGTTTCATTTCTATTTCTAGCAGCACACTTTGTCCTCAGCTTCTTCTTCTTGGCAGGCCTCGAAGTAGAAGCTGCCCTGTAATGAACCACCTGTAATGAACCATATTATGGTCTGGTAGTGCTGCTCCCACCAGCAGATCGAAGTAGCACCTGATGAGTAGTGATCTGTTGGTGGTACGAAACCAGCGGCCGAGGTTCCCATTACACCCCGACCCAGGTGCGACCGTGTGGGCGTCTGATCCGTCCGTCAACCATTTTATCCTTATCGACTATTTTTTTTTATTCCCCATTTTTACCTCCTCTGTTTGTGTTGTCTTTTCCAGGCCTATGAAGTTTTGTTAATACGTAAAGGACAGGGGCAACGAGCGGCGAAAACCCCGTCCACATCTCCCGAACTGAGCTACAGCAAGCATAGGCCGTTGCTTAGCTCGTTGAGGGGCTTATTTCTTCGCCAGATGGCATGGCCTGACCTTCACGGTAATATGCTACCTTAGGCTCCGTCCCCACGAGCATCTTCGGATACCCACAAAACCGTCCGTTACACACCACAGGAGGAATGTCTACCGCAACCAAATCATTGCGCCACCTTTACAGGTGGCTTGACTTGACTAGCAATGGTCAATTGCCACTGCCGTTCCAGGGGACGCCCACGCGGAGGACTATGGAAGAGGAATTATTGCCCCCTCCCCGCCATTACTTTCAAGTTATTTTTGAATTGCTCTGTATTGAAAATTTTGCCCCAAAAAGTAACTCTCTTGGATCGCGTTTGAATTGACCTTGAGTTGACCTCGAGTTCTTTATTTCCCTTTAGTGTAGTTTTTTTAATCTTTGTATCGTATATGTCACCTCATTTGGTCCCATCCCCCCATTCAGAGTATATCCGAATCGTCAAATCTGGGCGATATGGATATCCTCTGAATCGGGGAATGGGTGTGGAAAATATTTTTCAAATATATTTTATATTGAATTTGTAATATTACTTGCATTTAATTTGTATGGTTTGATGATAGTTATTTTGTGCTCAATTATGAATATGTACCTATTGGTAAAATTTTAAGAAGTTTGCATATTATGAATAATTACTTAGAGTCGGTCCTTCTTTGAATTCCGTTTTGTGTATACCACTTCTTTTCTGTATTCCATATAATTCAAATAAAATATAACGTTATTAAAATCCGGAAATTTTAATCGAAACCTTATTTATTTATTTCAATGGAATATCGAAGAAGGTCCATTTGTTCAGGCCCAAGGTCTCAAATGGCTCCTTTGAATCACCCCGATTCAGACGATGCCCTACTTTTCTACCGGTTTCCTCTATCGAAATGGAAATAACCTGCACTTTTCCTTGTTATATTGGCCTCAAGTGGAAAACCTTAGTTCAAGGATGGATTCAATTCGTGTCTAAGTATGGAAGCCACATCAGCTTACTCTACTACAGTCTCTGCATTGAAATACACCGAGGGCATAACATTAAAGAAGTTTTTGTGTTTCAATGGTCAACCCATGTATTGTTATCCTCGTCGCACGGCTAAAGTACAACGACAAACATGGACGGATATCCTTGAAGCTTATTTTATGGTTTACGTATAGCGAAAAATGAATATTTCAACTCTATGAAACTAAATGTAGTCATTGCCTAAGAAGTTAGATAGTAAAATGTTGCGAATAATCTACCCTTGTCTAGCCGTTGCAACCTGGATGAACCCAGTCGAAATGAAGTTATTGGAAATAGAAGCTGCCTATTGCCCGGTATTTGACTGTTGCAATAATTGCACGCCAGCTATTTACATACAACAAAAATATTTTACACAATAATTTTTATTCGTTTTTAACTTAAATAAAATAGCTACACAATTTACGTGTACTCCTCGAAGTGTTCAATCAATTTTAATATTCTTATGCCATTTATTCATCCACCATTCTGAAACTTCATTTAAATCCCAGAGCATCCTCATAAAACACTTTCCACTTGATTTAGATCCTTTGCAATTATTATCTCCAGCAATTTGCTGAAATTTTTGACTAAGGTAAGTCCATCGGACGAGTGGCTTTACGCAAATCATCCATATAAATTCAATGAAGCATTACAACCGGAGTGCCTCTAAAAGGATTAGCATACTTTCGAGCTTATTGGATTCAACCAAAACGAATTAAGTGGGGATTGGACTTCCTTTGAGTATCTCATTTCACAATCAATTGTTGCGGACAAATATGTCTAGCGTCTGGCCCCTTTCATAAATCAACGCTGGGTTTAGTATAAATTTCCAATTATTTCTTGCATTTGTTTTTTATGGAAAATTTCTTCTTCGTCCTTCCTTATTGTTGTATCTGGTCAGCACTTTCGAACCCTTAGCCAGATTGCAGTGAAGTAGCGAGGGAGAGGCTGAAATCAGACTGACGAGGAACAAGAAAAATATACTAAGCAGGACATCGGATAACGATAAAAATACAAGTAAAGTCCTTTAAAGAATTTCCGGCTTATTACGGCGTCTGTATTGGAGACCGATGGAGAAGAAGTGACTAAAGCTTTCGCGGATTCGTTTGTTATTTTAATGAGATTGGATTTTGGAAATGCAAAAGAATTACTTTTTGAGATTTTTCTTCCCGGTAATTGTATTGTTCTCGATTTCTTTGCGACGATGTAGCAAAATTAGTTTCGTTAGAGTTTCAGTTCATTGAGAGTGTGGTCTTGAATAGTTAGGGGATCGATTAAGTTTAAGGATTATTCTCGATGTTTTTATACCCTAGACTTATAGTATACAGTATATTGCTTTTGTCACGATGAAAATATGTAACACCTTAAAGGAGGCTCCGAGGACCCCCTGATTCGATTTAGCCGTGTCTATCTGTCTGCCCGTTCGCACGATAACTTTCGATAGAATGAAGCTAGAGCCTTGAAATTTTGGTCAAATGTTGAAAGTATGATCTAGTTGGTTGGTATTGAAAATGGGTATGACAGGCCAAGAGAACGCCTACCTCCTTTACATATGTAAAATAATTAAATGTATCAGTAACTCAAGATTATATAAATATGATAAGCTCTAGCTTTGGTAGATTGCTCGTGAGGGTAATATTATACTCTCTTAGAAACATAAAATCGATCAGTCAAACACTAACGGTAACTTTCTTACAAACAGCCCCGTACTACCCTACTTTTCAGGTTTTTTGTCTATAAGCTTTGAACGAGTTGACTTAAACAGCTGATTTTTGGCATGTAACCCTAAGTTGAAAAGCTGCTTAGGTTTTAGTAAGTAAGTTATCAAATCAAAGCAACGCCTACCTCCCCTACAAATTTCAAAAATTAAATATTTTAAATACGATAACTTTCGATAGAATAACACTAGCGAGTTAAAAATTTGGTAGAATGTTGGCACTAAAATTAGGTTAGTTGGTATTCCAAATGGGCAAGATCCGACCCAAGAAACCCCTACAAATGAAACTTAAAATAAGCGATAACTTTCGATATAGTAGAATGAAGCTAGTGACTTGAAATTTTGGTCAAATGTTTGTACTGGGATCTAGTTGGTTTTTATTGAAAATGCACAAGATTCGACAAAAGAAAACTGTACCTCCCCTACAAGTGAGACTTCAAATAAGCAATAACTTTCGATAGAATGAAGCTAGCGATTTGGAAAATTCGACAGATATTTGTAGAACTAGAAAATGGCCAAATAGGAAACTCACTTTTAATGCAAATGGTCGTTACCAAATGGTACTTTTGGTATCACCACTAGGTCGGCACAAGTCTAGGGTATACACGCTTCGAAATGCAGGTCGAAGCGAAGCTTCGGTCTGGTTTAAATTCGTTTATTGATAGCAATATATCTTACAATTTAGTATTTTCTACAAAAAGTAATTTCTGTACACTAAATGACGACATCCCCACTCGCATCGCAGGTATATGTTCCACTTCTCCAGACATCACGATTTCTAGTGCTAGCCTCATAAACGAAACACAATGGGAGCCGGTCCTAACACTATCTTCAGACCACTTACCAATCGTGATAAGGCTTGACTAACTGACAAACATCCATCTCCAAAACCACGGAGGCTAGAGAGTTGAATTTTAGCTTCAAATGCAGCCTGAACCCTGCCCCAAAAACCAAAAATACCATTCCGGACGAAAACCTGCGAAAAAACCCCGAAATTTTCATGGCAAAGTGACCCCTCGACTGCCAAATATAAAAGTGCCTGTAACTTCGTTATTTGAGCAGCTAGAGGGGTCAAACTTGCACTTTTTCAAAAGGCTCCATCTCCAAAACCACGGTGGCTAGAGACTTGAATTTTAGCTTCAAATGCAGCCTGAACCCTGCTTCAAAAACCAAAAATATCATTCCGGTCAAAAACCTGCGAAAAACTCCGAAAATTTCATGGCAAAGTGACCCCTCGACTGCCAAATATAAAAGTGCCTGTAACTTCGTTATTTGAGCAGCTAGAGGGGTCAAACTTGCACTTTTTCAAAAGGCTCCATCTCCAAAACCACGGTGGCTAGAGACTTGAATTTTAGCTTCAAATGCAGCCTGAGCCCTGCCCCAAAAACCAAAAATACCATTCCGGACGAAAACCTGCGATAAACCCCGAAAATTTCATGGCAAAGTGACCCCTCGACTGCCAAATATAAAAGTGCCTGTAACTTCGTTATTTGAGCAGCTAGAGGGGTAAAACTTGCACTTTTTCAAAAGGCTCCATCTCCAAAACCACGGAGGCTAGAGACTTGAATTTTAGCTTCAAATGCAGCCTGAACCATGCCCCAAAAACCAAAAATACCATTCCGGACGAAAACCTGCGAAAAACCCCGAAAATTTCTGCCGAACACCGCACGTTTGTCAACCACAAAAAGGCTAACTGGAACGGTTGCACCTACTATACCAACGTTAAATTCCTCGATCTGCCAACGCCAACCGACGTTCTTACAGCCAAATCCAATAAAAGGAAAGTCCTGAACCAAGCGGCTGTGAAGTTCATTACTGCAGGACGGATTCCAAAAATTCGGCCTTAAATTCCAACCACTGCCGCGAGATTGGCAGACAAGAGAGACAGCATTAGGAGCGTAATTCCGGACGACCCCAGAATTCCCGAGATGAACAGCGAGATCCATAGAAAAGTAGCCGAACACAGGAGGTCAAAGTGGAGCGACCATCTGAATAACTGCAATCTAACCACAGGGTTGAGCAAGTTATGGTCAACTGTCCGTGCTCTTTCCAATCCACCAAAACAGAAAGGGAACGTCGCCATTCAGTTTGGTGAAAATTCAACAAGTGACCCTACCCAATGCGCAAGTCGTTTCAATAAACAATTTATTGATCACCCCGCACCAGACAGACTTAACCGCAAAATTCCTAGGAAGATCCACAACCGAACCACAGACAGCATACCTGTTTTCACCACGGACGAAGTAGTTGCAGCTATAAGGAAGGCGGACAACTCGAAAGCATTGGGACCAGATGGCATTTGACTCTCCTCAAACAACTCGATCTGCCAGCCATCGACTATCTCACGGCCACTTTTAATCTATCCATCTCCACGTAGATCGTTCCGGAAATCTGGAAAAAGGGAGAGTCATCCCAATATTGAAACCTGGGAAGAAAGCGACAGTCGGTGAATCCTATCGTCCAATAACTTTCTTGTCAGCAGTTGCCAAAACGCTTGAAGCACTAATCCACCCTGTTCTTGCGGCCCACACCCAGCTAGCGAATCACCAGCATGGCTTCCGAAGCATGCACAGTACGACCACGGTCTTGGATGCCATTACATCCGGCATCCACAATGATCTCAACCAGGCTCGTCCATGTCAAAGGAAAATACTGATGGCGCTTGACCTGTCGAAGGCTTTCGACACTGTCAGCCATTCAGCGCTTTTTTCTGATATCAACTGTTCATCGCTTCCGACGCAAGTAATGAAATGGAATGCCAATTATCTCGCTTGCAGGCAATCCTATACAGAGCTCAGGAGCAGCAAATCAAAGCTTAGGAACATTAAAAAAGGTGTACCTCAAGGAGTTCTATCTCCAACCTTGTTTATTCTATACCTATCAGGACTCCCAACACCACCTGAAAGGATCGGCATCATCTCTCACACTGACGACTGCTCCATTCTGGAAACAGGGAACAACATAGCGGATATGTGCGAAAACATCAACGGTTATCTTGAAGAATTTAACTCGTTCTTCATAAGCAAGTACCTTACCGTCTCAGCGTCTAAGTCCTCGGCAACCCTAATTACCACCTAGACGAAGGAGGTCAAGATGCAGCTTGAAATTTCAATCGGGAATCATCCTATTCCTACTATAAACCATCCTAAAATCCTAGGAGTCACGCTGGACAGCATGGCCACATCATCACCCCATGCATCAACCGTGTGCGACAAGATGCGTAGTAGGAATAAGATCCTCAAAGCCCTGGCCGGTAGTACCTGGGGTAAGGATAAGGAAACTCTACTGGTCACGTATAAAACAGTCGGAAGAAGTGGCTCCTGTGTGGTCGCAGAATCTCTGCGACACACAGTGGAAAGATTCAGGCGTGCCAAAATACCGCTTTCCGTACTGTTACTGGCTGTCTCCTGATGTCACCCCAGGACTATCTATATCAGGAAACCAGGATGATGCCTTTAAGGGACCACAACCAGCTTTTTGCCAAGCAATACCTGGTAGGTTGCTAAAGAAGTGATCGCCCAAACTTCAACCTCATGGACAAGACGCCGCCGCCCAGACATGTCAGGCGCAACTTGAGGGACCTTGAAAGGGATGTCCAGAGGTACAAAAGGGTACCCTTTGATAATGGTGCACACAGGATGGCCATCGCAGCGATACTTCAGGAGGAGGACGCCAACAAAAAGGTGTTCTTTCGCCTCTACTGTGGAGCATCACGGAAAACAGTCTTCTCTGGAAGCTGGATTCGATGGGCCCACATACCGTAGAATACGCGGACGACTTGGCTCTAACGGTTAGTGGAAAATTCAAAGACACAATTCTAGGATGCACGGGACAGGGTCTCAAAGTAACTGGAGAATGGTGTAATGGGCAAAAGTTAACCATAAACGCTAGTAAATCAAAACTCTATGATTTTTACTCATTAGATTAAAGGCATTGAGATAACTCCCTTACGGCTTTTTGGTTCGGAAATTAAGGTGTCCAAGGAAGTGAAGCATCTAGGGGTTGCCTTAGATGCGAAACTAACTTGGAATGTTCACGTTGATGAGAACATCCAGAAAGCGAGAAGGATTTTGCATCATTGTAAGAGAGCATGCTGGTTTTCGATCTGGATGCTCCCGTGTCGATCACATTAACACCTTGCGAATCATCATCGAGCAATGCGCTGGGTACGATTTTCCGCTTCACTTGCTTTTCATTGATTTCGAGAAGTCTTCCGATAGTGTGAACCGGGATTTTATATGGGCGTAGTATTAATGGGCAGCCTGTGGAGAAGGTGGGCAATTTCGTCTACCTGGGTGGCATTGTTGCCAAAAATGGTGGTACGAAGCAGGACATCCCTCGTCGTATCAACCAAGCTAAATGCGCATACGGAATGCTATCCAAAATTTGGCAAAGCAGTTATCTCAGCGTCAAGACCAAGCTGGGCCTCTTTCGCTCCCTGGTACTCTCTGTGCTTTTGTATGGGAGAAGTACATGTACAGTTTAATTAAAAGTTGCCAGAAAGCTGCATTCGTCAATTTAAGTGTTCGTTGAATTATAAGAATTCTCTGGGCCAAAACAATATCAAATGAAGAGCTAAGTCGGCGTGCGGGGCTGATGCCAATCGACGAATCGATACACACGTCAAAATGGCGGTGGATAGGTCACACATTTCGGAACAGTGATAAACGCGTTGCTTTGCTTGCCATGAAATGGAACCCCGTTTCCAACCACGGCTGACCAAGAGGGGGTCCTAAAACAACATGGCGTCGATCTGTGGCAAAGGAGTGTTTAAGTATTTGCGGGAGTTGCGCCCCATTGCCCAGAAGAGAGTACGATGGCACGTAGGAGTATTTGACGCACTATGCCCCACTAGGGGTTAAGGCAAAATAGTAGAAGGACCGCGGACTGCAAAATTTTTCGTTGGGGTCCGCGGGCCGTGAGTTTGACACCCTCTGCTCTGGTGCAATCGCATATTCACCCCAAGGCGACACTTGTATTGGCCTAAATTTCACTTCATGTCCATGAATGTCTATCTGACCTTACTGAAGGGTTAAAAAAGCCATCAAGATTATTCAACTCAGACAACACTCGCATTGACTAGATTTGCCAGCATGTCCAAGAAAGTCCTTCTCACCTTCAGGACGAACTCGCGCATTCATCTTAACACTCCGATTAAGGTGCCTGGAGGAGAGATCTTCGAAAAAACTTAGCGGAGTAACCCTGGTTTTAACACAATAGGATATACCGTTTGGCCAGTCGATAATTATAAATGCGGTGACCGGGCCATGCTTAGGGTCATACAAGGGAGTCACATACCAATTTTTTTTTAATATCAGAAAACGGGAGGTGCCCCGGCAAACGTACAGCATGCACTGGACTACGTGCCCGTCCATTATAATTTTACATGGGACAGACCAAAAAGCTACAATTTTCATTAATGATAATAATTTATAATAACGGGCCCTATCTAAAGAACTATTGATAAGCTGTCCGGTGCCAACATGCTGTTGTAATTGCTGCCATGAATTGCGTGTCGAGACAAAAAAGTGCCCTAGCAAACATAAGTCCATACAATTTGCAAGGATACACATATATCAAATTACAGAACGCTTCCACGCTCCTCATGCGCTTATTTATAGCCTGGTCATAAATATTGACAGTAACAAAAGCCCGTAATTTATGGTGGCGTCCATTTCAACGGATACTGTGGGCATTGACACAATTTCACCGATGACATAGTTTACGATCGTGTTTAACCGCATCGTTGCAATGTGGTGGAACAAGACAACTTTATAGAGCCAAAGCGTGTAATTCACATCCTTTGGAGCGTCCTTTAATGGGCACGACTTTAATTATCAAGAAGGTGGACTACAAACTTAGCCGAAGCTGATAGGTGTGTAAAATAACTATAAAATGACTTTTAGAAGTTTCCCAGCAAATTGAATTAAGTAGGGTAGTTAATGGGCAGTACCTGTCGATTAAGGTTAATGATTAACACGTCGGAGCAGCTATATTTCGAAGGAAACTGGACACTAGCATAGGATTCAACTATCAGATTAAAATCTTTCGTTCACATGGTCGTAAGGGATTTAGTGAAATTAAATAACTTGTTCGTCTCCGTGACGTATGACTGTGAACAGTGTAGTGGAGTTATTAATAAGGAATCATTGAGAAAAGATTGATGGGGGAAGGAAGGGGGTAGCTCAGTGCGTTGAGGCATCAGTCTTATACGTCACGTGATAGGGCTGCGTAACAAACTGCCATATTGTTGCGTACCTGATTCCTTCCGCATCCCACCCAGAATTGGATTGGATGAAAATCATAAACAAACCAGTAGGTAATCTGAAGAAAATCTGAAACTATATCAGGATCTGAGTTGGATCGTAATGCCTGAACAAACCTTAAAAGATTGTAGTAACCCGTTATATGTCGCATGGGCCAAACAACCGAAGTCCAAGGCCAGCAAATTTTGACTATACATATATTCCACGAGTGTTTTGTTAATTGCCACGAGCCCTTCGAGAGGCATGGGCGCGTCAACATCTCTTGCATTTCTATGACTTGTTGACGTTTCAATAGAATACCCACATTTCGGACGTGCAGTTGGCTAGCATGCACCTCCTATCCGCGCCGCCTTTATACTGACAAGCTCGGAGCGCAGTGGGAGTTCTACTAGTACCCAAAGGCGGATTTATTCGCGCCGAGGATCGAACCTCCATTCTCTAAACAGTAGAGCGGTAACTGAACGAACACGGCCACCGAGCGCGTCGTCTTTTACGAGTGCAGTCCAATATTTGTAACTTGGCTACAAACAACAGAGGGAGAGCGGAAAGCATGAGATTATAATTTGTCCCACTTTAATTCTGTTTTCAGAATATTATACTTATACCTAAATATGAAAACTTACAAAAAGATTGTATTCGACTAGCATAGAAAATGCAAAATATTGGAATTGTGAAATCTTCTCAATATTGTCTTGGTTATTTTTTCGAGTATCTAGCTTAGTTTATTTTAATGTCTTTTCCTACGTTTCGCCTTATATCGGCATCATCAGGATATTTAATTGAAAATTCACATCGATCAAATCAAATTACAAAGTTTAACTTACTTCAATGTTTCAACAAAGGTTCATCATCAACCTCAAACCGGGCCTTGACAATCGGGATGATAATCTTCCAAATGATCTCGGTCAATCGACCGCGTCCACCAGTTTTGGAAGTCCAGGAGTTGTTCGGCGTCAGCATCTACTGATTTTTCCCAATGAGCACTCGGTCTTTCCCGTAGCCTTGCTCCGCTGATGCCTTTTTCCAATATTTGTTTAGGCATGCGGTTATCGTTCATTCGTTGTACATGTCCTGATCGTTGAAGACACGTCGCAGTTGTAGTAGTTGTCGTTTAACGATTCTCAAAACTTCCAACTCATCGTACAATTCCTAGAAGAGCTCATGTTTGTACCGGATGTGACATACATTTCTGTTGCAAACTGAAGGACCTCTCGCTAAAACGTGCTAAGCATGCTTTCGGAAGCTCTAGTTAGGGTAGCACGGGTCGTTTGGTGGTTTTGCATATGCGGCGTTTGGTATTTATTGTGCACATACTTGGATTTCACTATTGGAAGGACCTAGAAAAAAATCTTATTTGCTAGCTGTATCCGTCTCTTGATTTTGTCAGTTTCGCTGGGATCCTTTGACAAGTTGCTACCCAGTTATCTGAAGTTGTCTACGAGTTTGGTGCTGAAGTCCCTGACGTTGTGCTGGCATCTTCCTTCTTCATTGCATCATTATTTCTTTTTGTCCTCGTTAATACGTAGTGCAACCTCTTTTGCAGCCGTGTCAAGCTTATTTAGAAGTTCTTCTGCGGCGAATTGATTTCGGGACATAGTGTTGATGTCATCTGCATACGCTATAAGTTGCGTCGACTTAAAGAGTAGCGTTCTGCTGATGCTCGGATTCATTACCCGGATGGCGTGTTCAAGTGCCAGGTTGAAGAGCGTCGGAGCCACTCCACCTCCTTGCTTCAGTCCACTAAAGATTTCAAAGAGATCACTCAGCCTGTTTTAGATCCTGACCCGTAGGACAAAGTTGGTCATCGTTATCTTTGTTAGTCGTACTATAATCCCGTCCACGACGACGTTCATGGCCATGGATGTGCAGGAGGTGCATGCTGGCAACTGCATTCTCCGAAACCAGTTTATGCCGTCGAAACGTCAACTGGGCCACATGGAACAGTTGACGCGCTATGCCCCACAAGGGGTTAGGGCAATTGAGAGAGAGAGAGAGAGTACTAATTTAACTGGTATATCAAACTAGCATGATATTTTACAATGTACCATGATCGATTCTGTCGTATGCTGTACAGTCATACGGGAGCGTGTGTGATGCCTTGCTATGGTATACCTGCATAGGCTTCAAGGCGTTCACCGCTCCGGTTTATCCTAATTTAACCTTCTCCCGTCGCCTGTGGAGGCATGGACGCTTGTGTAAGTATAGAGGTGTAGAGTTGACCTGTCTAATATACTTCTCCGGTATACCGAAACGCCTAAAGCCAGCCTTAAAGTCGACAAAGATTTGGTACACGTCGACGTTGTATTCCCAGCACTTCTTCAGGATTTCTCTGACTGTGAAAAGCTGATCGGTTGTAGATTGGCCAGGTCTGAAACCGCCCGCCTTTGTATTCTAATGATCCGTTTAGCATACGGATTTATTCACCGCCATCTTTACTAACAGACCGAAGTGTCAAAGCAATGACAATTGAAAGTACTGCTTCTCGGTGACATGTGAAAGTGAAAAAACTGCAAAGTGCCGTGAACTACCGACCAAAATGAACTGCTCGAAAGTGCGCGAGGCATAAGTCTGGTTATGAAAGTGCGAACCGGGAAATTTCATATTTTTCGTTAATTCGCCGGCAATTTGACTAATGTGAATGGTGCAGCACTACCCTGGAACGAATCCTCGGGCCAGTGAATTCAGCGTAAACTTCCGGAAGTGCCCCAAAAAGTAACTGCAAAGTGGTTGTCAAATGACAACACTTTAGATAATTTCCTGAAAAATCAACTTCTTCTACTGTCGGGGGTTGTGTATTGGGGCCATGATCGATCACATTATCGACGATTGGGGCTTCTTGTATGGGGACGTGGAATGTGGGATTAACAAGCTCTTCGAA
The DNA here is from genome assembly GCA_964017055.1 of Chloromyia formosa. Taxonomy (NCBI): domain Eukaryota; kingdom Metazoa; phylum Arthropoda; class Insecta; order Diptera; family Stratiomyidae; genus Chloromyia; species Chloromyia formosa. Next base: position 52,276,108 of record OZ024815.1, on the reverse strand, counting down.
ATAGGACGCCTTTCTTATGTTGATGCTCGCGGTGTCGCTGATGATGTTTCCATCGTTGTCCTTACAGAGGCTAGCCCTGGGTTGATAGCCATTCTTAATCGTGTTTACTAGTATGTATCCTTGTCTGGTGTTCCTATTAGCTGGCTTTGTCATTAATGTTCAGCAACTGCTCGACAAAAATTTTCGTTTCTTCTGTCTGATTATTCTATTTGATATTCGCCGTAGCTGGTCATATTTGTCTCTCTTAGTTGGACGTTGAACATTTATTGTCTGTAATCTTGGTTTTTTGTGTCAAGTTATTTTTGGCATTGTTCGCCGAACCAGTTCGCCGGCTTTTATGTCCCATGACCTTCTCAGCCGCCTAGTTAATAGAGCTTTCAAATTCTTCCCAAAACCCCGTGTACACCTATGTTCCCGTTGTTGTGTAGCATAGACGTCAGTTTTCTTCAAGGGCAGCTGTCTATATCTACGCCGTAGCATCGTTCAAAAGTTTGTCAACCGGAAATATTGTGAAAGGACTTGTAACGGACGGTTTGGTGGGCATCCGAAGATGCAATTGGGGACGGAGCCTAAGGTAGCATAATTGACCGTGAAGGTCGGGTCGTGCCATCTGGCGAATAAAAAGGCCCCTCAACGAGCTAAGCAGCGGACTATGCTTGCTGTAGCTCAGTTCGGGCGATGTGGTCGGGGTTTTGGCCGCTCGTAGCCCCTATCCTTTACGTATTAACAAAAATTCATAGGCCTACGGAAGACAACTCAAACAGGGGAGGTAAATATGGGGAATGAAAAAAAATAGTCGATAAGGATGGAATGGTCAACTACATTTCCCAATTATTCGGGTGATCAACAGGTTACAAAGAATTCTGAGGCCAGCAGAGGCGCAACACTGCATTCCTTGCCGTAATTCACTCCTAAACTCTGTATGCTGCTGAGCACATGAATAATAGAAAAATGCAATACTGTGTAAATAAATATTTTTAAGTTACTTAGAAGGACAATCCTGGCAAACAAAAAGGTATCCAGGGCTCCTCCGCGCTTCGTCCGGTCACCGAAGATGCTCCAAATGCCGGCAATTCAAAGCATTTATGGAGGCCTTAAATACGTGGCTAAACCACAAAAGACAAACACAACACCAGGATTGCCTTGCTGAACTGATTCTAAAAGAATAATCTACTCTATAGGAAGGATTGGGGTGTTACAGAGGAAAGCACAGCTACTTGAAGGGAAAATACGTGAAGTAAAAGTTGCTGAATATAAACGAAAACTTAGCTAATAGGAACACCAGACAAGCGTACAAACTAGTAAATACAATTAAGAACGGCTACCAACCCAGGACTAGCCTTTGTAAAGACAAGGATGGAAACATCATCAGCGACACCGATGGCATTAACAAACGATGGGCCTCTTATTTTGAAGAGCTTCTGAACCGACCATCTAACATCCCCGCAAAAGAAGCTCTCGACCATATTGTTGATCGAGGCCCACCCATTCAACCCCCGACAGTAGAGGAAGTTGATCTCACGTTGCGGTCACTAAAACGAAATAAAGCGCTGGGCGCTGACGAGATTCCAGCTGAACTGCTAAAATTCGGTGGAACGAGTCTAGTTCTAGGACGAGGAGATCCCAGACGATTGGCGCAGAAGCATCATCTGTCCAATTCATAAAAAGGGAAATAAACTGCGGTGTGAAAATCACAGGGGCATCTCACTAGTTTGTACGTCCTATAAAATTTTGACGAAAATTCTGGAAAATAGAATAAAACCGTACGCAGAACGAATCATTGGAGAATATCAAAGCGGTTTCAGACCTGATCGCTCCACAACCGATCAGCTCTTCTCAGTCAAACTAATACTCCAGAAGTGCTGGGAATACAACGTAAATGTCTACCAAATCTTTGTCGACTTCAAGCAGGCATACGACAGTATCGATCGTGGAGTACTGTACATCATCATGCTGTAATTTTGTATACTGGCCAAATTAGTGCGACTGACTAAGATGAAGATGAACTCCGTCTCACAAGTCAGGATCCAGAATAGACTTACTGATCTATTTGAAATACGCACTGGTTTGAAACAGGGCGATGAACTGCCACCGACGCTCTTCAACCTAGCACTGGAATACGTTATTCGGGCCATGAATATGGACAACAGCAAGACGCTACTCATCAAGTCGACACAATTGGCACCGTACGCCGACGATATCAACATCATGTCTCGAAGATTGGCCGACGCAGAAGAACTTCTGCATACGCTCGATACCGCTGCAAAGGATGTTGGACTATGTATTAACGAGGGTAAAAGTAAAATAATGATGCTATCGACGACAAGGACACCTGCACAACCGAGCATCAATGTGGGGGACCTCCACATCGAGTTCGTGAGCAACTTCATTTACCTGGGTTGCAACTTGTCTAGGGACGCCAACGAAACTGACGAAATCAAGCGACGGATGCAGTTAGCTAATAAGACTTTTTTCTCGGTTCTCCCCATAATGAAATCGAAGCATGTGCACAGAAACACGAAGCTCCGCGTGTACAAAACCATTATATGACCAATGCTGTGCTATGGCTACGAAGCATGGACCCTAACTGAAGCCTCCGAAAACATGCTAGACACTTTTGAACGTAAGGTTCTACGGCGAATTTTGGAGCTGTTTGCGATCGAGATGGATGGCTCATCCGGTATAACCATGAGTTGTATGAAATGTACGATGGGCTGCAAGTCTCGAAAATCGTCAAACTACAACGACTTCAATGGGCAGGGCATGTACAAAGAGTAGACGATGATCGCATGCCTAAGAGAATAATGAATTCAGAACGAGTCGACGGAGCGAGACTGCGAGGACGACCGAGATCCCGTTGGGAGAGCTCAGTAGGTGTGGACGCCGCGCAGCTACTGGGCTTCCAAAGCGTGACCGAGATAATTAGAGAACAACGAACCAGGCGGCCAAGGCCCGACGTCGGGCTATCGCGCCACGATGATGATGAAATTGTAGCATGATATCCGTATTATACAGTGTAAAATGATCGATTCTATCATATGCGCTACTGTCAGAGCGGAGCATTGCATGAAGTTGTTAACCCCTACGGTTTATCCTAATTGATCCTTCTCCTGTCGCCTTGGGAGGTCTGGACGCCTGTACAAGCATAGAGGTGTAGAGTTGACCTATACAGGTATAATTTTCCGGTATACCGGAATGTCTATAGCCGTCCTCAAAGTCGGCAAAGATTTGGTAGACGTCGAAGTTGTATTCCCAGCACTTCTTTAGGATTTCTCTGCCTATGAAAAGCTGATCGGCTGTAGATCGGCCAGGTCTCAATGCATTTTGATGTTCGCCAAAGCTTTCGGCTTTATTTTATTTTCCAGCATTTTCGTCAGTATGTTGAGGACGTATAGGTTATTCAGATGCCTCTGTAATTCTCACACCACAATTTATCTCCCTTTTGGTGGATTGGACAGATGATGCTCCTTCACCAATTTTCTGGGATCAGCTCATCCTCCCAGATTCGCAGAAGTAGTTAATGTATTTACATTTAGAACGGGTCTATCTACCGGATTTTAGCAGTTCAGCTGGAATCTCTTCTGGACACGGCGCTTTATTTGGTTTGAGTGAGTGCAAGGTTAGATCAACTTCTTCTACTGTCGGGACTTGGGTATTGGGGCATGATCGATTATACTATGGACGATTGAGGCTTGTTGTATGTGGACGTGAAATGTGGGATTGAGAAACTCTTCGAAATAGAACGCCTTTCTTATGTTGATGCTAGCAGTGTCGCTGATGATGTTTCCATCCTTGTCCTTACAGAGGCTAGTCCTGGGTTAAGCCATTCTTAATCGTGTTTACTAGTCTGTACCCTTGTCTGATGTTTCTATTAACTTGATTATCATTAATGTCAGCAACTGCTCGTCAAAAATTTTCGTTTCCTATGTCTGATTATGCTATTGGATATCCGCCGTAGCTCATCATATCTCTCTTAGTTGGACGTTGGATTCATTGCCTGTAATCTTCGTTTTTTGCGTCAAGTGATTTTTGGCATTCTGCGCCGAACCACTCATTTCGCTTTCGCCTATGTCCCATGACCTTCTCGGCCGCCTCCTTAGTGGTTGACCGTTGTCCTTGCATTCCTTATGGAGGCTGTCTCCTCCAATGGTTCCCCGATGTCAACTCTCGTACCCAACTTTCGCATTTTTTAAATCTGCCAGCAGTATTTTGACGTCGTTTTTTTTGAAGTGAGTCGAACAATGTCTCCAGGTCGTACGACTCGTTTTTCACAGCTTCTTCCTTCACTCCAGTGAGGCATGCACGTTGATGAACCAGAAGTTGAAAAATCAAGTCTTAATGCGAATCGTACACAACCTTTCATTGATGAGTTTTAAGTCAATCACGTACGGTTTGAGGTGATTGTTCATGATGAACGCCACTCCAAACTGTTTGTGTCCAGATGGTTTACCGCTTTTGAAAGTTCTGTGCGTTTTCTTGTCGTTGGTCTCGCTGCCAAGCCAATTTGTTTCCTGGATTGCAGTGATGCTCAGTATGTATCGACCTTTTATAGCTTTCTCGGCCCCGGTCTGTTCAGGGAGCGTACATTTCAGGATACGAAAGAATAATCAGTCTAAGATTTGCGTGGTCGTTATTGATCCGCCCGATCCGAGGCTGTTTTTATGTTTTGGAGTAGTTCTTACAACGATGGGTTGACGGCCCATCGCTAAACCCTATTCAGGAGTAGCCTCGGTGATAGCTGCTTCAGATAGTCGATAACGTGCCAGAGTTCACAAAACTATGTTGCAGGTCTAACTACGTGATTCATGCCACCCTAATGACCTGAGTCGTTTAGGTGTAACTCAGCCAGTCAGTCTACAGCTATCATTCTCTCCTCCTTTCAAAATCATGGCGTGAGACAGTCTTTGGCGGAGGTCCAATCAACTCTAGCATCCTTTAAATCATCCAGACAGGAAAGATTCATACTATAATTACTGTTTAATTTCTTTTTTATATGCATGCCAGCAATTTGCAATTGCGTCTCAACATAAATGGTTAAGCTTCTCCAGGAATAAATAGTTTATGTCATGTTGTCATCAGACACTTGACGCGCTATGCCCCGTTAGGGGTTAAGGCAAAGTAGTCAGTCATCAGACACTACAAAACATTTGAATTGCGGGCGCAGTCCTCTACTCTCCAGCTTCATTTAAATTTAGACCCAACGCAACGCTCGTTTTCTAGTTTGAAATATGTTTGGCGATGGTGTTATCGGATCTACTCCTATAATGAAATCAGGAGGAATCTCTATCTATCCAACCTATCTGCTTATGGAGGTCACTTCAAATGTGAGGCCTTATACAATAAATTTTAAATCAAGTTCAATTATTTTCCCCATAGCCGATGAGAATATTTCTGAAAAGAATACCCAATTTCCCTCTTTGGTTTTCAAACAGCAGAAAAAGTAGCTTCATAATACCACCATATCGCCATAATTCGCATCCATTCATTACTTTGAAACTGAACTTCTCCATTTGCTTCCATAAAATCGCAAATTTGATCACATGTCAACATATGAGGAAAAGTGACTCGTCAATGTCAAAATCCTAAATTGATCCCAGGCTTTATAACTTTACGCCTTGATGCGCCCCAAACTCCCCAAGCAATAAAAAAAAAGTTCAACGATATTTGGATGTTAGAAGGTGGTTGAAACAAGCATAAGCCGGATCGTTGTAGGCCCTATACAGGATTATACGTCTCCTGTTGAATATCTCCTACTCTATATAGGTATAAGGATTATATATCTTCATCTGCCCGAACAGATTCCAGATTCTCTTCGAATGGCGGGCCGAAGGCTTTCACTGATGACTGGTGGCGAAAGGGAGTACATATGAACTGCGAGTGTGCACATGTACTATACTTGGAGTGAAAACTCAACAAAGTGGGTTGAAATATCCTCTCGGGTGACTCATAAAAAAGTTTCGCTCCGTTGCGTATCCACTGGGGAGGTAATAATTGGACGGATACAAGTACACATACTCGTGGCTGTAATGACGGTTGCATTTCTAAATATTGGCCTGAAGTCTACATGAAAATGATACGTATCGTCAGTTTTATCAACAATAAAAGCGCAGCTCACGAACTTTACTGATGTACAGCCACACATACGAGATGTAGTGGGTTTTTCTTTGAAAAGAAATGAAAGAAATTATCTAAGGAATATCACCATGTTCCTATTAATATTTCCAAGTAAATTCGATTAAATATAGTATGCTTTTGCACCATGAAAGGCAGCCGGCCATATATAGGTACACACGTCCTATCATCTGGAAACCTGTGGCAGCTGCAATGGAAGGTGATTCGCAGAATAATATATGTAGAACGGGTAGTGAAATTGTGTCGCTTAAAATCACCACGTTTCTTTCCCCTGGAAAATTGTGGCATTTTCACATTTAACAGTTTGTAATATGATTAACGAAAGAACGTCTTACCACTCAGTTGAGGAAATACACCGTTTAATCGCCCTTTTTGTGGAAGTACAAATTATTTGGACACCGACTCATAATGGGTTTTTACTTCAGGACTCTGCTGATGAAGCTGCCAAATTGGTTCTCTTCAACAACGATGGGGTCAAACGGGTCCTCTTGCGGATCCGAAATGATTGGAATGTTGAATATAAACGTATGTCTACAAGAAAAGGGATCATCTTTTGTGAGTTAAGTTCAAGTCAGTCAACCATGACTCCAAAATTACCAAACAACTAGACAGAATCCTTGCTGATCAGGCATATAATCAATCCTTTTTGACCAGGATTGGAGTGTATGAATCCAATGAATGCAAAATTTGTCTAGTGGAGGATAATAATATTCACATTACCTTTGATTTACGAGTATGTAATGAACCACCTGTTCAGGGTCCAGGCGTAACGGGACCCTCGGTCTCTGGTTTCATACCACTCATCAGGTGCTGCCATACCTCTGCCAGTGAAAGCAGCACTACCAGGATATGTTCCATTGCAGGTGGTTCATTACAAGTACCGGAACTCATAATTTAAGAGCAAACTGTCCGTTCACAACTAACTTTATTTACGTTAAAGATCTACTAAAATATTTCAATAAAGATAACATTGACCTATAGGCAAAGTTCTTAAATGAAGCAAATCTTCACATTTAAAGAATAAGGAAGGATATTACATTTTACCTTCCTTTTTCCACTGTAAATTGTTTCAAGGCATAGTATTGGTTCTTATCACTTAAATTCATATTTCAAGATCGTAGAGAATTTGCACAAATTAAAACTTCATAAGTCCTCATGTTCTCATCCCTCCCTCACTCCTTACGGAAGTCCTCTCTAACATAGTTCTTTAAGCTTATATTATGTACTTTACATATAATCACTAGTCTTCTGCTATCCACAGGCTATCTCTTGCGCCTTTCTCTGTCGCCCTTTGGATTGTCTTTGTTTGCGAAAACACCTTTGAACTAGAAATTTAAGGGAAATTGAATGAAAAAGGTATAGAAGAAAAAAAATTATCTAAAATCATTTGGTTCCGAAGCGTATCTACCCTAGACTTGTGCAGACCTAGTGGTGATACCAAAAGTGCCAACTGGCAACCACCACCATTAAAAGTGAGTTTCCTATATGGCCAGTTTATAGGGGATGTTGGCGCTCATTGAGAAGAATCTTGACCATTCTCAAAACCAACTAACCCACACTAAAACAGCTAGCTTCGGGCTAGCTTGCCGAAGATATGATACCTTTCACGCTTCGCGTGGGGTAGTACCAACACTAACGAGAGAGGTGAAGCGCTTCTCGAGTACTTTATGGGAACGAACCTACTGCTTTGTAATGTCGGTAGGGAGCCCACTTTCATTACCAAGAATAGGCAGGAAGTCCTCGACATCACTCTTGCCTCGGAGGACATTCACCACTTGATCAGCGGCTGGAGAGTATCTGAGAAACACTCATTCTCGGATCATCGATACTTACAATTTAGCCTTGCTGAACGACCTGCGCTCACTCCACGCACCTTGAATTGTAGACGAACAAACTGGCCGAAGCTGAGACTCTTTTGGAATTGCTGCCGCCTTTACCAGTTCAACCCTCTAACCAACATGAACTTGATTGCATGGTTGATACGCTGACCGGTGTAATCAAGGCAGCGGTATCCTCATCGTGTCCTGTTAGCTCACATACAGGAAAGAAGAACCCACTGTGGTGGAACGGTAAGTTATCCGAGCTTAGTGCAATATGCAGGAAAGCCTTTAACAAGACAAAAGCTTCTGGGCTGGAGTCTGACTGGCAATCTTTTAAAAGGCAACTCAGCCTTTTCAAGAAAGAGTTGAGAAGAGTTTCTGCGAACGCGTGGAAGGTTGTAGCGAGGCCTCTAGACTCCGTAAAACTTTGTCGTCGAACACACCTATGCCTACTTTTCTGCAGAGGCAGGATGGCTCATGGACATTGTCAAGCAAAGAATTCATTGAACTTTTGCTTGACACGCACTTTCCTCGCAGACGGCGGCTAGCTCTGTTGGGGCCTTACATTCTTGCCACTCGACAGTATGTGATGTTGCGTCCATTCGTTCGAAAGAAAGATTCTGTGGGTGATCGGCCGTTTCGAACCGTTTAAATCCGCTGGACCCGACGGCATTATACCTGCGGACTTACAGAACTCATTGGATATTTTTTATCCTTGGGTGGAGATCATCCTAACCGCATGTCTCACACTAGGCTTTGTTCCGCGCATCTGGACGGAAATTCTAGTTGTTTTCATCCCGAAAGCTGGGCGTAGCTTCGTCCTATCAGCCTTTCGTCCACCTTGCTGAAATTATTAGAGCGGCTGATCGATGTCCATCTTCGGAACACCATTCCGCCTCAGTTTCTATCTTTATCGCAACATGCCTACTGGAAAGGAAGATCAGTGGACACAGCTCTTCACTCTCTAGTTAGCTGCATTGAGAAATCCCTTGAATTCAAGCAATACACCATGGTTGCATTTTTAGACATCGAGGGAACGTTCAATAATGTTAAACCTAGTGCAATCATCGAAGCGCTCTTGAAACTGCTGGTTGATGACTCGCTCTGCAAACTCATTAGTTTGCTGTTAAAATCTAGGATTATACGTACCACTATGGGTACATCATCCGTCAATAGATATGTCTGCAGGGTTACCCCCCAAGGTGGCATACTCTCTCCTCTTCTTTGGAACCTGGCGGTCAATGGACTGCTTTTGATTGAGATTGGAAGAGCTTGATTTCAGTGTGACGGCCTACGCTGATGATGTTGCCATTGAAGTTTCTGGAAGATTCCCGGGAGTCCTTAGTAAGTTGATGCAGAATGCATTCTCACTGAATGGGCGGGCCACTGTGGCCTTGGTGTTAACCCTGACAAGACTGAACTTGTGCTCTTTACTAGAAGACACGAGCTGCCTCATGTTGAGGCTCCATCATTGGATGGTAAGAAACTGGCCTTCAGTGATAGAGCTAAGTTCCTGGGTCTTGTCTTTGACAGGAAGTTGACGTGGAAGCCCAACATTCTTGAGCTGGCGAATAAAGCCACTACTGCACTCTACTCGAGTAGGAAGGCGATTGGCAAGAATTGGGGTCTGCAACCGAAAGTAGTGTACTGGCTACTGGCTATTTCAAGGGGTGGTAATGCTAACTTGACTGTCAAGTTAGCATTCCCATAGGATATTTAAAAAAAAAATGCGACAAATTTTTTTCTTTCACGACAAATTCACGACAATTAATCCACTATACGCAACTTCGAAATTTTTAAGTGCTAATTTGATGGACATGTTTCATCCACACTATTGATTGTACTCATCAAGTGGTATTTGCTGTTAAGCCGAGTAATTTTTGAGTTTAGTTTATTGCTGGCTTAGTCAGATAGATTAAGTTAGCAATGACATACTCAACTTTTATTCTCAATTTATGTTTTAGTTTTTCACACCTTGGTAGAAAATGAATGAAAATCAACCAATGAAGGTCGTGTTCGATTCACCTGAATACAGATTCATGCAAAACGACTGACCGGTCTTTGATCCAGGTCTCGTATGGGATCACACAGCTGAAAGTAATTTGGTTAAAGGTCAACTTGTTTCTTGACAATCTTCTATTTGCATATGAGTCTGCATTAGTCCTCACTTTCACCGTATGTCTATGCATCGCGGCAGCTATTCCCAATCTGAGCCCATCATAAATTTACATTTCAATAATTGAGTGTAAAGGCCAAGTGACTCCAACATTTTACGCGTGATATTGTCTACGCTAGTATTTTAGAAAAACGCCTCATACCCTTTTCCGCTTCGAGTATTCTTCCAGTGTCGCAAGAACGTGTAAGAAATTCGAATACGTACTCCTTGAGTCATCCATTAACTTCAGTCTTTGACATGTTATACTTCTCTTTCAGGATTAGAAGCCTCACTGCAATCGGAGAAGTCCCGTGAGACTTTATTTATTTCGGAACATAATAAACCTCAGAAATATGCTTTTCCTCTGAGATATTAAATAAATCATTTTGGCAAATAAAAAATATAACCGAAATGTTTATAAGGGACCGTGAAATGTTGTCGTCCCTTTTTACATCATTCGTTGCGTCAACACAAATCACCACACCATTGAACCAGCCTCCCTCCATCCTACTGGTTGTTCTCGTTTTAGGATGCCTGTAACGCCTCATTACGGCTAATACAGAATACCCACCCACTGGATGCCAGAAACGTGGCATCTTTTAAGTGACTTGACGGGAAGATTCATAGCTGTGTGAAAAATGGAAGCCAATATAATGTCCAAGGAGTTGTCGTCGTTGTCACGCGAATTTTAGTAGAAAAATATTTTTTTGGGGAAATGTAATCCGCCGAGGATAATAGGAACCAGAATGAGCTTTTTAGGAATGATCGAAACTCATATAAATTTTTAATAGAACCTCCGGCAGAGTCTTTTGTTACGGGTATTCAAGACACAAAGAATGTTAACCGCTCTAAGAGCCAAATTAAGTAATCTGCCTTTGGTGCGATTGTATTATTAATCTGAAATATTTTTTTTTTGATAGGGGAACACCTCGGTTTAAGCTTTCACTAAAATTACTTCATTATTATGATTCGGATTTAGTTGGTTGGTATTGAAAACGGGAATGATCAGGCCAAGAGAACGCCTACCTCCCCTACATATGATAAAAACTTAAATGTATCTATAGCTCCCGATTAAATAAATATGAAGAGCTCTAGCTTTGGTAGATTACTCGTGAGAGCAATCTTATACTTTTTTGGGAAAATAAAATCAATCAGTTGAAAACTAACGGTAATTTTCTTGCAAAGAACCCCGAAATACCCTACTTTCCAGGTTTTTTGTCTATAACTCTTGAACCAATTGACGTATATACCTGATTTTTGGCATGTAACCCTGAGATGAGAAGCTGTTCAAGGTTCTGTAAGTTGGGCATAATCGGATCAAAGGAACGCCTAACTCCCCTACAAATTTCAAAAAATTAAATATATTTTAATTACGAAACTTTTGATAGAATGATACTAGCAAGTTGAAAATTTGGTGGAATGTTGCTAGTAAGACCTACTTAGTTGGTATTGAAAATGGGCAAGATCCGACCCGGGGAACCCCCACCTCCCCTACAAATGAAACTTCAAATTAGCGATAATTTTTGATAGAATGAAGACGGCGACTTGAAATTTTGGTCAAGTGTTTGAAGTGAGATTGAGCTAATTGGCATTAAAGATGGGTAAGATCCGACCTAAGGAACCCCTACCTCCCCTAGAAATGAAACTTAAGCGATAACTTACCACAAAATAAAGCTATCGACTTGAAATTTTGGTCAAATGTTTGTAGTATGATCCAGTTGGCTAATATTGAAAATACGTAAAATCTAACCAACAAAACGTGTTTGTAGGGTGATCTAATTGAAGGTGGCAATGATGGGCAAGATCCGACCCAAGGAACCCCTACCTCCCCTACAAGTGAAACTTCAGATAAGCAATAACTTTGGAAAGAATGAAGCTAGCGACTTGAAAAATTCGACAAATACATATTTGTAGAATGGGTTAGTTAGTTAATTGATTTTGAGTCAAGATCCCACTGAATGAGTACCAACCTCCCCTATGAACTGGCCATATAGGAAACCCACTTTTATTGCATGGTCGTTGCCAATTGGTACTTTTGATATCGCCACTAGGTCTGTACAAGTCTAGGGTATATACGCTTCGGACTTTTTTTTAAGCCCGGACCTAAGCCACGAAATCGTTTAGCCGTCAGAGAAGTTAGCCAGCTTTCAGTTGATCAGCGACTAACCGACTCATTGGCTGATGAATTTTAACATCGGCTCAGAGTCTTTTTTTTTTCATTTCACTGAGGAGTCGGTAAGTCCCACTCACGGATTCTTCATAAAAATTCACGAATTTGATATTTACGCTAATTTTGATGACTCAAGCGATAAATGAATGAGTCGCTTATTATCTGGAGGGATTCGTTTCAGCCCGTATTAGGAGCGATCAGCCCGTATTAGGAGCGATCGGTTGGTGAGCTGATGTAACGATGAATTTTTATCTCTTTTTGTTTGAAAACGTAAATTGAACTATCTTCTGACGATTCTTCTACCTAAATCCTTGTGCGGCATAGCACGTCAACTCTTTCATGTGGCTTTGCTGACGTGAACGGGACTTGGCCCCGTAACGACCGTAGTCAGACATGAGACAGACGCCTCTACACACTGAGCTTGCGGTCGCCCCAGACTATGCTAAAAACGTGGGGTTACTGACCAACAAGAGCCGCAGTCGTACCATTTTGACACACAACACTGACTGTCACTTCTTCGATGTATTTATTTTCTTACGGTAACACTAGCTCCCTTTCGATTATTTCAACAGCGGGGTGCAAATTCAACATTATGATATACGATGTGGATAAGTGAAACAGAAACAGACAAAGTAATGAACCGGGTGGAAAATACGGTCTCCAGGACGAAGATCTAGTGCGTACGGTATCTCGACGGTATAAATGGGGGGTGATTTTTAGGACGTGATAGCGTGTTCAGTTAACAGCAATTCTATCTTGGGACGAACAACTTTTCTACGAGTTCTAATTGATTTACATGTTTACACCCGGTTCTTCGGTGTCCTTTTGTCATCAAACGATATATTTATTCCTTTTTGAAATCGCTGGAGTGTTTATAGTGAAATGGAATGTGCTGGTTATTTTTATTACTGTCAGAGTACTTTTTCGGGTGGTATCGTCCAACTAAAGCTCTTTTTTTCCTTTTTAAGAATCATGTATGTTCATTCCTTACATGACGAAGGTATTTGCTTATTCTGTCATTAAGTCTATAGCCCAGTCAAAGTTCCATTAAGCAGAAATTTAATAAGTGCGTTACATTTCCAACAATATACCATGAAGCCGGAGTGATTTTAGCATATCAAGTAAAGCGACTCGTACAGTAACGGAGCCGACGATGACACTGATCTGATATTTGGCCAGCGACAGTAGTTTAGCAGTTCGGCTGATATTCAGCCTAGGTCGAATAAACCTGGAATTGAAACATGTAATGCCATTAATCCATCTAAGGTTGGATTTACTGATCGCAGCTCATTATACCCTAGACTTATAGTATAGGGTATATTGTTTTTGTCACGACGAAAATATGTAACACCTTAAAGGAGGCTCCGGAGGTGTAGCAATGTGTATATATAAATGATCAGGGTCACCTCCTGATTCGATTTAGCCATGTCTGTCTGTCTGTCTGTCTGTCTGTCCGTCTGTCTGTCCGTCTGTCTGTCCGTTCGCACGATAACTTTCGATAGAATGAAGCTAGAGCCTTGGAATTTTGGTCAAATGTTGGTAGTATGATCTAGTTGGATGGTATTGAAATTGGGCATGATCAAGCCAAGAGAACGCCTACCTCCCCTACATATGTAAAATAATTAAATGTATCTATAACTCCCGATTAAAAAATCATGAAAAGCTCTAGCTTTAGTATATTGCTAGTGAGGGTAATCTTATACTTTCCTGGGAAAATAAAATCGATCAGTTGAAAACTAACGGTAATTTTCTTACAAAGAACCCCGTACTACCCTACTTTTCAGGTTTTGTGTCTATAACTCTTGAACCAATTGACGTAGACACCTGATTTTTGGCATGTAACCCTGAGGGAAGAAGCTGCTTAAGGTTCTGTATGTTGGGCATAATCAGACCAAAGGAACACCTACCTCCCCTACAAATTTCAAAAAATTAAATATTGTTTGATTACGATAACTTTCGATAGAATGATACTACCGAGTTAAAAATTTGGTGGAATGTTGCTAGTAAGACCTACTTAGTTGGTATTGAATATGAGCAAGATCCGACGCAAGGAACCCCCACCTCCCCTACAAATGAAACTTCAAATAAGCGATAACTTTCGATAGAGTGAAGCTAGAGACTTGAAATTTTGTTTAAATATTTGTACGGTGATCTAATTGGTTGGTGGCAATGATGGGCAAGATCCGAACCAAAAAACCCCTACCTCCGCTACAAGTGAAACTTCAAATAAGCAATAACTTTCGATAGTATGAAGCTAGCGACTTGAAAAATTCGTTAAATATTTGTTGAATGGGTTAGTTAGTTAATTGATTTTGAGAATGGTCAAGATCCTACTTAATGAGTGGCAGGTACTTTTGGTATCACCACTAGGCCTGTACAAGTCTAGGGTATATACGCTTCGGACTCTGGGCCGAAGCTTGGTTTCGGCCTGGTTTTATTCTGAATTTTACCAAGGAAATCGAAATAGCGATACTGCTACCAGTCTGCCTTGCCACATTGATAGATCCACTCCAGGCGAGCTCGCCAGCCCTGCAATTACCAACAAAGCCATAGTGGCCAGGTATCCAGTACAGCATAATACCAAAAAAGTTACTCATCTCCGCTTGCCACGCCCTACACTCCCATAAGATTCTGGAAGTGCAAAACCCGAATTAGTGACATATTACTGTATCTTGTCAATCCATAAAGATACTGATTTTCGTCATGGAGATTGCGTGGAGACTGAGCCAACTCATTGCTTCCTTAATAGGAAAAATTTCCGCCTGGAAGACGCTACTGTATCCCGGTAGACGAATAGGTGAAAGTTGAGCTCCTCTGAGTATACTCCAAAACCCACACCTTCGACAGTCTTACAACCATCCGTATATATTTTCAGCATGTGGGGCAAAGAAGGACATCTTATCTCCCAAAGACTCAGTGGTGGAATTAGCTTTGTATACTACGTTGCCTTAAAAAAAAGCGCGTCAACCACTCTTGCACGCCATTGTACTATGTTCTGGGCAATGGAGTTCAACTCCTTAAACGACTCATACAGCGCCTCACACTCTTTTGTTACAGTTCAACGCCATGCCATTTCAGGACCCTGTCTCGATCGACCTTGGTAGGAAATAGGGTTTCATTTCATGGGATGTGAAGCAATGCAGTTATCATACTTACGCAATGTGTGACCTATCCACTGCCATTCTCGCCCGGATATCAATTCGTCGATTGGCATCTGACCCGTATGCGAACTTAGCTCCGTAACCATCAGAATTGGCGCAAACTCACAGCTTTCTTTACGGAAATTTTCCATGTACTTCTCCTATACAAAAGCACAGACAGTACCATGGAGCGAAACAGGCCCAGCTTGGTCTTGATGCTGAGATGACTGCTCTACCAGATATTGGACAGTATGCCGTATGCGCATTTAGCCTGGTTGATACGACGAGCGATGTCCTGCTCTGTACCACCATTTTCGACAACAATGCTATCCAGGTAGACCGGTAGCAAAGTGTGTTGCGGCATCAGTCTTGAGTTTGAGTACCGGCGTTTCGGGTTCGAATCCCGTCCACGACGACGGTCGTGATCATGGATGTGCAGGAGGTGCTTGCTGGCAATTTGATTCTCCGAAACTAGTTTATGCCGAAGAAACGTCAACTGGGCCACATGGAACAGTTGACGCACTGTGCCTCACAAGGGGTTAGGCCAATTGAGAGAGAGAGAGAGGGAGGTAGACGAAGTTGTCCACCTTCTCGACAGGCTGCCCATTAATACTGATGACAATGAGTGTAGAATTTCTTTCTCGCAATGACGGGCTAAGAACCTTGGTCCTGCTGGTATTAATCTTGAGCCTAAACTTGCTTGCCTCCCTCTCAAGATCTAATGCCATTGCGGAGAGCTCCATGATTTTATGGGAAAGTAGACATACGTATGTTGTCTGCGTAATCAATATGTGGTAAATAAGATGTCAAAGACCATTAAATTCCTCTGTTCAGTCTAGATAGGGTGTGTTGTTGTGTGCTGCATGACACATTGCAGATCACTATGAGGAATAGGATCGATAAAAGAATGCACCCCTGCCGAACTCCATTGCAACCCTCAAAGCTCGCCGACACCTTACCTTTAAACGAAACGCGACATTTCGCGCAGTCATAGGTCGCCTTAATAACAGCCACAAGCTTCTCAGGGATGCATTTCCTGCGCAAGGCCACCCATATATGCTTTCCAAGTGAGCCTTTAATCTTTCAAGGACTATTTTACCTATTACCTTGGCAACGGCAGGAAGCACACAAATGCCTTTCCAAATATTAGACTCTGTAAGTCTACCCTTCTTCTGTAGTTTGATGAACAAATATTCTTTTCATTCAGTGGGAACGTTATCTGTACTGAACGTTTTACTAACAAATGGGTGAAGCAGCTCGGCAGTTACGCTTGTCGATGCTTAATAAATTTCGGCAGGGATACCGTCGAGTCGTGTGACTTTCCTCGTTTCAGTGTTATAATCGCAGCGACTAATTTCTCCTTAGTCGAGACTGTGGGGCCGTATATGCATATTTTGGTGGTTAGCTAAATTGTCTATATGAGGAGGAACTTCACCTGAGGTTAGAGTGTTCAAGACCGCGGCGAAGTGTTCTTTCACCATCTTTATTTGATCTTCTTCGAATATAAGTAGCTTTCCATCACTATCCTTCATCGGATGTTGGCAGGAGTTACAGGTTGTTGTAAACTCCCTAAAGACGCCGTAAACGGCGTTGCTACTTCTTCCGGCTTCTTCTGCTGAGACTGAGAATTCGCTCAAATTCTTTTATTGCGTCGCACAAACGCTGAACTTCTCGTGCTTTCTGACGGTAAAGGTGTTCCATGCTGCTTCGATTGTCGTCTGATGCTGCAGCCAAATGAACGTGCAGGTCTTTTCTTTCAATAATCCGCTGCTGTGAAACGTGGAACAGCCAGGGCTTATTCCGACAATCCGTGTTTGTGCCAAAGATGGTATCTGCGCTATCAATGTACGCATTTTTTAAAGCATTCCAGTTTACATTTATGTCACTATGGGCGACTAATTATGCTTTTTGCACAAGATGACCGTTACATTGTTTTATGACAGCTGGATTTTTGAGTCGAGCGTTGTTGAATTTGCGGCGCTTGGAACATTAGCGATCATAATATAATGGTCTCTTTCCATCCCACTATCGGCACCCTTCTTACTTCGCACGTCCAGGAGACAACTCTTGAATCTTTTACTAATGGCAAAGTGGTCGATTGGACTGATTTTGTGGTGGTCCTTATGCTCAAATGTAGTGCCACCGATGACGAGACTGTAAAAGTTGCAGAACTCTACTAATCTTTCACCCTTGTCGTTACGATCCCCAAGACCCCCCCCCCCCCTCATCACATGTCTGAGCTCATAGTTATCAGCGCCAACTTTTACATTCAGATCACTCATAACCATTATAATGTCACCTTTAGCTGTTCTGCTGTGGACGGCGCGGCGGGGCGTTTATTACTTCGTAGAAGTAGTGTTTGGTCTGGTAGTCTTGGACATGATCGGGTTCTGTTGGAGCCTAACATTGTATTATTGTGATATTCCTCATTTTGGTCTGAAAACTGGCGGACAAGATTCTATCGGAGACCGGATACCAGGGTAACAGGCAGTTTTGTGCGGCTCTGGTTAAGAGGAGCCCCACATCTGACTTACGACCACTACCGGTAGCTCTACCGGTTTACAACATTACAGTGCTACCTGTTGGAGAGATAAATTCTTCGCGTTTCACCATCTTATTTCACTAAGTCCTAAGATATTTAGTTTATACCGCAGAAATAGTCGTTGTACGGTAGCCAAAAGTCGTAACCGTTGAGTCAGCCCTTATCCGAAGCGTAGTTGACGTTTCGTTAGCACATATAAGATTTCGGATACTGCAAGTTACTGGCATACACATCCTGTCCATCACTTGTCGGTTTCTACTGCAGGCAATGGAAAGACCGTGGTGTTATTTTTACGTCCCACACAATAAGGGGAATTTTCACCTCAATCAAATTTTCGCGCCGCCATTGCTGGCGGCTTGACTTGGTTAGGAAGGGTCTATGATCACTGTCATTCTAGGGGCGCCCACGCGTTGTACTATGGAAGAAGACTATAGTATATGATTGTGGAAAGCTGTTCGAAGTGGACACCTGGAATAGCTGGACCGAGATGATTGGAAGCCATGTCGGCGGACATAACACAATATAATCGCAAGTATTTTAAGTAAATAAAATATATTTCTACGATGTATTTATAGTACATTTCCTTTAAATAAGTTCATGCATTTCCAAAACTTTGGCACACGCTAAACTGTTAACAAAAGGCGCATTGAAAAAAAAACTTTTTCATATTAACATAAGCGCGGAAATGAGATACTGTCGAAAGAGAACAGTGGCAAGAGAAGAAAATCGATGACAACTTTTATTACATGACCAAAGTCAAGTTATTAAAGCATGGTGGAAGTCAGATTGCTTCTGTCGACTTGATACTGATAGCAGAAGGGATGCAAACAGGAACTATGCGAATAAATTTCATGGAAACTATGATAGCGGGACAAGTTTTATTGCTCTTTGATAATGACTTCCTTGGAAACTAAATTTTAGACGGATATTGGGGAAGGTTTATGGATATGACTTCATATGAAACTGATATCTTACATAAAATATTATGTTACCCCATTATTCAAAAATTGGATAAGAAAATGATGTGTATAATATAATATATAGGTAGATGCAAGTTTCGTGGAAATTATGAATATGAAAACATACTTAAAAGTTGCTGAAAGCTTCTTAGTAAAATAAGATTTCTGTTTTTTGAACCATTAATCTCAGTTAAAAGTTTTTGATGAATTCCAAAAATTACAAATTGTACTATTATGGAAACTCAAATGATAGAAACGGGGCTGGCGTTATTCTGTTATCGGCTTTACTTGGCAGCTTTGTGAGTATCTCGAAGCTAAGCGACCGCTTGATGAGTATCAAATGGGTTATCTGCAAAAGAGTGTGGAACGTCATAAGTGCCTACGCTCCCCAAGTGGGTTTGCAGCAAAATGAAACAGAGGCATTTTGGAGCGACGTTGACACACTGCTTCAAACTATACCAAGCTGTTTTTTTTCGGAGGGGATTTCAATGGCCATGTGGGAGAATCGAACTATGATTACGAGGATTGCCATGGTGGGAGGGTAGCCAATCAACAGCCAGAAATGATGAAGGTGAGGCTATCCTGACTATGTGCAGATCACACGGTCTGGTCATCCTCAACACATGTTTCATTAAGAACCAAAGGCACTTGATCACATATAGCAGTGGAGCTCATGCGACGCAGATAGACTATGATCTGTGTCTAAATTCCATGAGACGTTGGGTGAAAAACGTCAAAGTGATCTTGGGTGAATCTGCGGTCACCCAGCACCGGTTGCTCCTGACAGAATTCATTTTGAAAGGAGGAACAAGACCGCAAGCAATTTCCAAACCAGTCCAGAAAATCAAGTGGCATAATCTCAACAACGAACGATTTGACCCTGTTGTAACTCCGTGCATTGTTAAAGAGGAGGAGTGGTTTCAATACAACACCAACTGCGACGAGCAAAGTCCAACACAAATGTGGAATGCTTTGGATGAAATGTTAGTAGGTGAGGCTGAAAAGACACCGGGAGTTTCGAAAGGCCCACTCCACACGAACAAGTAGACAGCAGTGCAGGCCAAATCGAACGCATTCAAGGCTTGGACAACATGCAAGACAGGCAGTGAAGCCGAAAAGGTTCAACTTCGGGAGAAATATGATAAATGCCGGAAGGAAGTAAAGCAAAAGATGGCTCAAGCAAAGGCGATTGCATCCGAGAAGTTCTATCAGGAACTGGAAGTTCTGACGGCGGATAAGAGATCGTCATTGCAAGAGAAACCTAAAGACAATGCCAGTATTTATAAGGTCGCCGTCCAAAGGAAAAGAAACGCTCGAGAGATTCAGGCGCCAAAGTACGTTGATGACTCACAAGGAGTGCTACTTGTTGAAAACACAGCAATTTGTAGCAGAATACTCAATTGCCCTAACCCCTTGTGGGGCAAAGCGCGTCAACTGTTCCAACTGACGCTTTTAGAAAAAAACTTTCTTCTCCTGTTTTATAAGGACAAGGGTGACTCACGCAAGCTCAACAACTATAGGGCAATCAAGTTAACATCTCACACACTGAAGACTTACGAGCGAGTTGTCTGCAATCGATTGAAAGAGACTGTACGGTTGGATGACAATCAATACGGCTTTGCGGAGGATCGGTCCACAATCGATGCTATTCAGTGCAAACGTGTTACAATGGAAAAGCATCGTGATGCTCGGACGGACTTGCACTTTGTGTTCATCGATTTGGAAAAAGCCTACGACAGAGTTCCTCGTGATCTGATATGGGTGACCCTAAGAGCAGTTAAGGTCCCCGAGGATAGATGATACAAGACATGTATGATGGGGCAACTACTAAAGTAAGATGCACAGCTAGGGAGTCTGAAGAATTTCCGGTTAAAGTCGGAGTTCACCAAGGCAGTGTATTGAGTCCTTTCCTCTGCAACATCATTCTGCTCTATTTACTAACACTCATTTCTGGCCGCCTGGAAATATCCCTTCTCTTCGCCAATTATATTGTCCTGGGTAGCAAATACATCGTTGCTTTGCAGGCTGCACTGACCAAGTGGTGTAAGATACTAGAGGATCATGGAATGAGGATTAGCAAACCAAAGACTGAGTATTTTTGATGTCCTTTCTCAGATCCAGAAAGACCGATACCAGATATCTACATTAAAGGAGAGCAGTTGAAGTCCTGTACAAGGTTCAAATACCTGGGCTCGATGGTCAACAAGGAAGCTACTTGCGATGATGACGTCAAACATCGCATCAGTGTCGGTTGGATGAAGTGGCGAGAAAACTCTGGAGTTTTCTGCGACAAGAAGATGCCATGAAAGCTTAAGGGCAAGTTGTACAAAACGGTCGTTTGTCCCGCACTCATGTACGCGTCTGAATGATGGACTATGTATAAAACCAACGAAAGTAAAATGACTGCGACCGAGATGAAAATGCTACGGATGTCAGCCGGTGTGACCAAAAAGGATCGTATCAAAAGTACGCACATCCGAGGCAGCTTGTTTGTTGAGCAACCGATCACTGAAAAGCTCGAAGATCGTCATATGGATTGGTATTGCCACGTTCTAAGGCGTCCGCCAGGGAATCCTATCATGAAAGCACTATCAATGAATGTTTCATTTGCTGGACCCAAACGCCGAGGCAGACGGAAACACACGTGGATCGATCAGATGAAAAAGCAACAACAACCCGTTAATCTTGGCGATGATACGATCCAAGACCGTGTTGCCTGCAGAAGGAAGCTGAGATTATACCGCCAGAATGGGCGAAGTGCCAACACCACAAGCAGAGCAACGCGAAGCCGCAGAGTGGTATGAAAGGGCAAGGAAGAAGAAGATACTGGCACCGTGTATCCGTCCGAAACTGGTTTATGCCAACTAAATGTCAGCTAAGCCACATGGAATAGTTGACACGCTATTCCTCACTAGGGTTTAGGGCAAATGAGTAGTGGGTTGTAGCTTAGGATTCCATAACACCAGCGGTTTCAAAAAAAGGAAACCATAATTGATGATATATACAAACGGCCTCAAATAAGTTTTTGTGAAAAATCGAGGCCTTCTCTGAAAGACCAGGCTAGAGGGAATCAACCCCCTCCCTCCCTCCCCCCCCCCCGCCTGTCGTCAGGCTTGTGTACATTCATGTTGTACTGCCTCCCGTCAGCTAGTTACTGGCATAAAAACATGACAGTGACACTGATAGTCATTCAGCCGCTTAGGTGTTAGTCCATTTAACTAAATACATTTCCAAGGCAAATAAATAAATATTCGAGACGAATTAGTAAAAACCAACTAAACCAAATACTAAATAGATTTCCGAGACAAGTTCACATGCTTTCATATGAAATATAAAATATTAATTTCCTAGTGAAACCGCGGTAAGTCGGGAAAGGGTGTGGCTTATTCTTACACCCACCAGCAAAGTAGAAAAACAACACAAACAACTATGGCCACGCTGGGATTTGAATCAGCGAAAAATGGCATGATGAGACGCCTACACGCACTGAGCTATCGGTCCCCCAAATGCTACAAAATTAGCAGGTCAGAAAGTTCGCGTTTTTATAATTTAACTGAATTACATCCTTAAATTCATTTTCAAGTATCTGATCTAATATCTTAATTCCGCCGAACCGCTAAATATCCTCAATAATTTGTAGATAAAACTGTTCAAAGATATTATTATTACGTTTACTAAAAGCTTTTCATTTTAAACTTTTATGTATGCAAATGATAAGCATAAGAACGTTTCTCTTATCCCGATTCCATTATGCCTCCATTTCCGCGATGTCGCTCATTGTCGGGAGACAAGGACACGACGAAGGCGACGAAACAAAACCAGGAATATAGGATACCAGTTCGCATCGGCTATAATCTACATCCCAAATCAGCAACAAATCCTAACGAAGTGCTTCCAATGGTCGTTAGTTGAGGCGCCTTCATTTCCTTTCAGGGGGTAACACCAGCATTCGGCAATACGATAAACTACAGATAAGAGAGCGAAATTGTGTTCCAGAATGTTCCGAAGGGTGACACACAATACGTTCAATCGTTGATAAACAAATGTAGCATTGTTCCATAATAATTCTCACATGCCATTTAAATTGGAACGATTTTGAAAGGAAGAGGTTTTCCTTGTTATTCTGTGGCAGGCATCTGCACGTACTACTCGTACAGCGGTGGCATAGTTCGGATCAAAAATATTTTGTTTGTATGTATCTGATGCATATGTACGAGATTATGCGAATATTTTCAGAATATTGCTGACAGAATGGAAGTTTGATGAGATTACTCCAATTGCTTCTTCAATTGTTGATCATTTTGCATATCCTTTGGTCAGCAAGAACAAAAATTCATTTTATTATAGTAGGATTTTGGTCAGGAGCAGACTTTAATAAATACAATTTAAAAATTGTTGTGAATGTCGGATGAGTCATATGCACTTGTAAACAGGATATCCCGTCAGTGGCGTAACTATAAGATGTACTATACTTTGTTCTACGTGAGAGATCACGGTAGGCCACGATCTTGTATTCTCATAAAGAACTCTTTATGGGCTTTTCTAGCTATGGCACACAGCAATACCGATACTGTCGTAGTCAGCTTGGAAACAAACTGTCAAGATACTGGACCATATCCGTATCCCTTCCATATGACCACTTCGGAGTTCTCGCCCTGCGATTCTAAAGGATGCAGAAACCGCTTGGCAATTTATCGTTTATTTGCCTTTTTTTTATATTGGTTGTTACGAACGGAGGCTGCGCGAGCACCATTGGTGCACCATTGCACCCCCCCTCCCTCACACAACTAAATATTTTGTGGCGACCAGCTAACAACGCTTCACCGTCGAACCACCAACGTGGTTGGAGTCGCTAGGAAGAAACATCATCACGCAACCCGACTGACAGTAGTCAGTCGAGTTCCGCGTCTCCAATCAATTAACATGTGTTTTGTTAGCATTTGAAAGAACAAGGAAATAAAGGTTTTGTTCGAATTGTTTTACACGCAGAGTTTTCATTATGTAACGGAAGTTACATCGATATTACGTCCTAGTGGATTAGATACGCAACGTCAACGTATTTTCCCACAACTTAGCCTATTCTATCTCCATCTATGGAAGCACCCGCCACGTCGTCGCTTTTGTGCTATTTTTATACCCTAGACTTATAGTATAGGGTATATTGTTTTTGTCACGACGGAAATATGTAACACCTTAAAGGAGGCTCCGGAGGTATAGCAATGTATGAATATAAATGATCAGGGTCACCTCCTGATTCGATTTAGCCATGTCTGTCTGTCTGTGTGTCTGTCTGTCCGCCTGTCTTTCTGTCTGTCTGTCTGTCCGTCCGTCTGTCTGTCCGTTCGCACGATAACTTTCGATAAAATGAAGCTAGAACCTTTAAATTTTGGTTAAATGTTGGAAGTGTGATCTAGTTGGATGGCATTGAAAATGGGCATGATCAGGCCAAGAGAACGCCTACCTCCCCTACATATGTAAAATACATAAATGTATCTATAACTCCCGACTAAAGAAACATGAAAAGCTCTAGCTTTGGTAGATTACTCATGAGGGTCATCTCATACTCTGCTGGGAAAATAAAACTGATAAGTTGAAAACTAACGGTAATTTTCTTACAAAGAACCCCGTACTACCCTACTTTTCAGGTTTTTTGTCTATAACTCCTGAACGAATTGACGTAGACACCTGATTTTTGGCGTGTAACCTTGAAGTGAGAAGCTGCTTAAGATAAGTAAGTTGTAAGTTGTAAGTTGGGCATAATCAGATCAAGGGAACACCTACCTCCCCTACAAATTTCCAAAAATTAAATATTCCTTTAATTACGATAACTTTCGAAAAAATGATACTAGCAAGTGTAAAATTTGAAAGAATGTTGCTAATAAGACCTACTTTGTTGGTATTGAAAGATCCGACTCAAGGAACCCCCACCTCCACTACAAATGAAACTTCAAATAAGCGATAACTTTTGATAGAATGAAGCCAGCAACTTGAAATTTTGGTCAAATGTTGAAAGTTAGATTGAGTTAGTTGGCATTAAAGATGGGTAAGATCCGACCTAAGGAACCCCTACCTCCCCTAGAAATGAAACTTAAAATAAGCGATAACTTACGACAAAATAAAGCTTGGGACTTGAAATTTTGGTCAAATGTTTGTAGTATGATCCAGTCGGCTAATATTGAAAATACGTAAAATCCGAATAACGAAACCCCTACTTCCCCTACAAAAGAAACTTCAAATAAGCGACAACTTTCGATAGAATTAAGCTAGAGACTTGAAATTTTGTTTAAATGTTTGTAGGGTGATCTAATTGGTTGATGGAAATGCTGGGCAAGGTCCGACTCAAGGGACCCCTACCTCCCCTACAAGTGAAACTTCAAATAAGCGTTAATTTTCGATAGAATGAAGCTAGCGACTTGAAAAATTGGATAAATATTTGTAGAATGGGTTAGTTAATTGATTTTGATATGGGCAAGATCCCACTGAATGAGTGCCAACCTCCCCTATGAACTGGCCATATAAGAGACCCAGTTTTAATGCATATGGTCGTTGCCAATTGGGACTTTTGGTATCACCACTAGGTCTGTACAAGTCTCGGGTATATACGCTTCGGACTGGTTTTTCATTCGACGATGCTCTGCTTCATATGTTGCAATACTGTTTAGACCCGCACGTTGCACTTCGGTGTGACTGTTGGGACGGCGTCCCTGCCGACATGCACGCTTCGGCTCCAAAAGGAGGTTGGGTTATCCGTTTCGTGAAAGTCCATACACTGACTTTTCTCTACGGTATACAATATTTCAGGCAGGCCATGTGACGCTGTCCAAGATCCGGATAAGTGGCGAACTTTTGCGTAGATCTCCAGAGAGAATAAAGAATACGATTCTGCAATATTCGTGAAGAAAGTACACCTGGCGTACGTAGGCACAAATGCTCTTACAATTAGTAACTTTTTCTTATAGAAGAAAAGAAAAGACTTACACGTTGTTCACAGACGCGCGCGTGCTAGCGCTCGATAAATAGATTTTTCTCTTAGAAAACCACTTTATGAGGAAGAAAACGTCCCGTTGCCAGTTGCAAGCACTATAAATCGTCGTTAAATGGGAGACACGACGCTAGCGAAAAGAAAAATTTCTTCACGGCACGTAACAAAATGACGGCTACTCGGCTGCGGGCAATGAGGAAATTAAACGTCGTCAAACGTCACGCGCAATGTAATCTTTGAAAATGCGCCAAACTCACTGTCGCAACCGTTTCGAATCATAGCACCGTCCCGGTTAAGCTTGATCTTCGAAAAAATGTCTTCAGACTCGTAGCCACTCAACTACAAATTTTCCTCTCTCCGAAGATGTGCGTGTGTTGGTGATTGTGACGTTTAATCGTTTCGGGGAATCCAAGATGCCGGTTGGACGAGTGCTTGTTCGTGGTGTTGTTTTGTTTGAGCTGGGCTCAAACCGAGGACGGAGGCCGAGGCATGGTCGTTCAGACCATTTGTGACACTTCAGTGTCAAGACCTCCTCAGAAGTGGCCAGAGGTGACGCGTGCTTGATAACTAGTTCAGCTATCGGTAGTATGGGCGGGGTTTTCTTAGGTCACTCTGCCTCGTCATCGCTACAAAAATCACGCGATTGCCCCAGAGCCTAAGCCACACGGATGTCCCTCAAAGGATAGAATTCTAACAAAAATGGGCCGCGAAATTCTCTAACGTCCCTGCCACTAGCACGGGAGCCCCTGATGGCGATGAGGCTCCGCGCGCTCCCCCCCCCCCCCCTCCCCCGACCTTGGGTTGAGCCGCGCAATATTGCTCAACCCCCATAGCGAAACCTTAGGAAACTATCCGCGACGAGAACGGAAGGGTGGAGGGCCCTTAGGATTTCAGGAAGCAAAAACTACATATTTTTTTCTTTTATCTCATATTCATTATTATTTACTAGAGATGGGTATCGACCAACAAGTAATCGATTAATGAAATCGATTATAATTTTTTACGAATGAATCGATACACCGATTATTTGTGACTTGAAAAATCGATTAATCGATTAATCGATTAATAGACAATTTCAAAAAAGGTTGGGAAAAAATTAAAAACTGGGTACAATGAAAACAACGAACTCCAAGTAAAAAATAGTCCTTATTTATTCACATGAAAACAGAAGAAAAATCATCAAACAGAGAAATAATAATTACACCTACTGGAAGCAGTTGCCTGAAACGTTCCCAGTAGCTGCAGAAATAATAGTAATTATTGAGTTGTGAGAAGTATTGAGGTTATTTATTAATCCCAATACTTATCATGAACGTCCTTAAGGAATATAAGTGTATTGGCCATGTCGGCGGTCAGCCGGCTTCTCTGTTTCCTCAGAATTTGAGCAGCTTCAGAGAAAAGCCTTTCTGAAGGAACTGAGGTCGCTACCACTGGCACATATGTTAAGGCGACCTTAGAAACTGCTGGGAACGTCTCAGCCATCTGTTTCCAGAATAAGACCGGATTTTGTTGAATCCTATCCTGTGGCGTCCTCAGATACAAACTGAATTCCTCATTGATGCCGCCTGAAGCGTCCTGGGGTGCCGCACGACTTTTGGACCATATCTTCTGAATACGTTTGTTGTGCTTCTTAAACAACAGGATAGCGTGCATGTGCTATGGGCATGCATTAAAGGATCATTAGGAATACAAAACAACACGACTCAGCATCAGGAAATGGGCTGAGTCGGGTCTTATATAACCTATGACTTTACTTATGTGACTGATAATGAAAATGAGATTTTTGAGGGTGTTCTTCTTCTATTTTTTTTAAACGACCACCACCATTAATAATAAAAAAAAATTGTGGTAGGTTGGTAAAAGTAGAATGAGAAAAGTAGTAGGTAAATACTAAACGCGACTGTTGTAAGTGATTTTTCGCAATGAAAGAAAAATATATCGCTCTTGAAATCTGAAGTCTCAGCGAAGAAAAAAGCTCAATAATCGTTATAAAATAATCGATTAATCGATTAAATATGTTAAGAGCCGTCTGACGTTGACAGATTTCTACTTTTTAATAGTTGGGACGCTAAGCGATTTGACCTTGCAAAATATGATAGAGAAATGCCGTTTGGTGTTATTGTTGGTGGTCCCCATACATTCATTTTAAGAGATGGAGCCATCTTGGACCCCGCGGCAAAAACCGAAAAATTCAAGCTCTTTTTTTAATATTCTCCTCATAATTTGTAAACGGTGCCTCGGATCGAAAAACTTAATAAGATTTAAATTAAAGAACGTCAAATTCTACATCTAATGCATTGCTCAAAGCTGGGATTCGGTTTAGTAGTATTGTCAAAACCGATAGTTGAAAAACGTCACATTTCGAGGCTTTGGAGGAAAATCAAACTATTTTGCTTTTCAAGCGCACATATCTCTGAAGCCAATGCTACAAATGGAAAACTCAGTTGATACAAGCTGAAGATATTTCTATTTCAAGTTTAACTAGTACAATACTTTTCAAATCGGCCTGTTTTTAGTGTAGTTGTGAGCGAAAATGCAGAAATGGTTTTTAGCGATTTGAGCCTTAATAGCTTTATCTCGATAAATACAACAGCTAAAAGTTTAGGTTTAGCTTCAATTCGTAGATATTTTAACCTTGTTCATAAAAGTTTCGCTAAGTTATTTGTCAGATAATTTTAATTAATTAAATAATTAGTTAATTAAATGATTTAATTTCTTCCATAATTTCAAAGTTCAAGCAACTTATATAACACTTTAGGTTGGTTCCTAATGTGTTTGGTCATTTCGAGTCGAATGAAATCAACCGCAATTCCATACAGCCACCAGTTCAAAAAATATTCACATTTTTCAAGATTGTTTCATTAGTTAAATGAGCTTTTTTGTTAAATAAGTTGAAAATAAAAGGCTTTTATGCCAGTTTTAGGTTGGTTCTTAATGCATTTGGTCATTCTGAGTAGAATAAAAACAACCGTGATTCCATACGACAATAAGTTCGAAAGATATTCACATTTTTCCAGATTTTTATACTCTAGATGAAATCTGAGAGTATTATAAAAACATAAAAGAACTACGATTGGGGTAAACCCCAATCATGCAATACTCTAGATGAATTTGAACCTGGTTAAAGCCAATAAATAATTTTGGTTGCAATCTCGGATGCATCGTATACGTACTGAGTAAATAGGCTTAACGTATTTCATGAAATAGTGCAGTTTGTATGGGAGGGGGTAGAAGGAGGGTGAGGATTACAATAAATTTTATAATCTAGGTTACAATTATCATAAAAGTGATATATTCAAAATTTCAAAGCAAGATGTTTTATAGTTTCTGAGAAAATCTGATTATTGTAAATTATCAAAAATGTGTCATTTTGTATGGGAGGGGGTAGACGGAGTAAGGGTAATCGATCAATTTTTTTGAATCTAACTGATATTGTTAATTAAATGTTAAGTACAAAATTTCAGCCCGGTAAATTGTATACGTACTGAGTAAATTGGCTTAACGTATTTCATGAAATAGTGCAGTTTGTATGGGAGGGGGTAGAAGGAGGGTGAGGATTACAATAAGTTTTATAACATAGGTTACAATTATCATAAAAGTGATAAATTAAAAATTTCAAAGCAATATGTTTTATAGTTTCTGAGAAAATCTGATTATTGTAAATTTTCAAAAATGTGTCATTTTGTATGGGAGGGGGTAGAAGGGGTTGAGCGATTTAGCCCGTTCACGAACTTAGCCTTCATTTTTTGTCAAAAATAACGTGTGCAAAATTTGAACTTCATAGCTCAACGCGTTCTCGAGCTAGAGAGGTCACGGACGGACGGACGGACAGACGGACAGACGGACATCCGGTTTTGAGATATTCGAGTGATAATATGAACTTCTGTATCATTCATTTTTTTCTGCGAGCCTTATTTCTTAGCGTTACAAACTTTGTGGCAAACTTATAATACTCTCAGATTTCATCTAGAGTATAATAAGTTTGCCACAAAGTTTGTAACGCTAAGAAATAAGGCTCGCAGAAAAAAATGAATGATACAGAAGTTCATATTATCACTCGAATATCTCAAAACCGGATGTCCGTCTGTCCGTCTGTCCGTCTGTCCGTCTGTCCGTCTGTCCGTCCGTGACCTCTCTAGCTCGAGAACGCGTTGAGCTATGAAGTTCAAATTTTGCACACGTTATTTTTGACAAAAAATGAAGGCTAAGTTCGTGAACGGGCTAAATCGCTCCACCCCTTCTACCCCCTCCCATACAAAATGACACATTTTTGAAAATTTACAGTAATCAGATTTTCTCAGAAACTATAAAACATATTGCTTTGAAATTTTTAATATATCACTTTTATGATAATTGTAACCTATGTTATAAAACTTATTGTAATCCTCACCCTCCTTCTACCCCCTCCCATACAAACTGCACTATTTCATGAAATACGTTAAGCCAATTTACTCAGTACGTATACAATTTATCGGGCTGAAATTTTGTACTTAACACTTAATTAACAATATCAGTTAGATTCAAAACCAGGTTCAAATTCATCTAGAGTATTGCATGATTGGGGTTTACCCCAATCGTAGTTCTTTTATGTTTTTATTACTAATCAGTCTCTTCTAGTTAATGTACCGCGTTATTATAAGGTTTCTTTCTCGAAATTTTATACATGCTCCGCACCAAAGTTATTCAATAAACTGCCGCTTACTATCAGAAGCATTCGAGTATTACCAAAATTTCTCTTAGAATTGAAGTCATGGCTTTTAAATTACGATTGATATATACCTATATATAAAATACAATTTGAATAGTATAGTTTTCAAGGCAGGTAATTGTCGAACTAATATTCTGCATATTTTTCTGTGTACTATACTTTCCTATCTCCTAGCTTGCCTTTGCTTCCTTACTACTTCCTCTTTTGAACTTTTTATTACTGAGTCTTTTTGTTTTCCTTTCCAATAACATTAATATTAATTGTGCTATTTTCTACCTATATTTTCTTTTAACAAGTAGTAGTCCGGATAGCGCAACGGTTAGCACGTTCGCCTTCTACGCACTGGGCCCCGATTCGATTCCTACTGAATGCGGTAGTTTTCGATAAAAAAAGGGGATTTTCGTGTCGAACTATGAGCCCACTCAGCTGTTAAATGAGTGCCCATTTATGGGGTAAATAACTCGGTTGAGCATGTTGCTGATTACACACCTCTGCACAAGACCGTCACGATCTAGAAAATGAGATGATGCTAACTCATCTCGAGGCCATGGTTCAAATTGGACTGTTGCGCCAGTTATTTATTTTTTATTTTATTTTAACAATACATTCGATACTAATTTTCTAATTGCAGAATGTATTTTGTTTATTTCTCAAATTTTGATTATAATGTAAAATAGTAAAATAGTACTCGCAGTTTTCTTTGCCTTTATGTTAATAATTTTTTTGGAATATTTTCATTCAACTATTTTACATTTAATGTATTTGAATATTGTTTTTCTTGAGGAGGAATAAAAAATTATTGAATTGAAAATTGAATTGATTTAAATAAGCTTTTTTATTAAATAAGTTGAAAATAAGAAGCTTTGATGCCAGATTTAGGCTGATTCCTAATGTATTTAGTCATTTTGAGTCGAATAAAAGTAAAGGCAATTCTATACAACCATTAGTTCAAAAGATATTCACATTTCTTCAGATTTTTTTTTTAGTTAAATAATCATTTTTAATAAATAAGTTTAAAATAAAAAGTTTTTATTCCACTTTTAGATTAATTCCTAATGTATTTGGTCATTCTGGGTCGAATGAAATCAACGGCAATTCTGACCGATCATTAGTTCAAAAGATATTCACATTTTCCCAGATTTTGTTATTAATTAAAAAAGACTTTTTTATTAAATAAGTTTAAAATAAAAAGCTTTTTTTTTAGCAAAACTTAGTTCCAATTGGCACTTCGAAGGTCAAATTGTCAGCTGTTGACATTTTGGAATCCAATGTGGAGCCGGTTCTGCTCCAGAGATGGCTCTAATGGATCTGTCAATGGTATAATTGGCTGCGTTCATAAAACACCAGCGCTATGTCAAAACTTAGCGATGGCGCTTTATGAACGCCGTCATTTATCGGGTCGCGCTGGTGCAATCAGCTGCAAGTGTGCCAAGAGAATATTTTCGCCCAGTTCACGTGCAACTGCGTGCACGCCGACGCGACCGACACCGCAATTTCCGTGGCGCTCATTACAGTGTTTATACCATAGTTATGCAACGAACAGATAGGACGTAGGCACAGAGTGGAGCTAAAAGCTAGTACCAAACTAACTAAACCGATACGTTTACATCGTCGTGAGTTAGATCGAATTAGTTAAACCTCCAAGATAGTCCCGCAATATCAACGTAGTGTTTGGTGAATTCGGTCGGTCGGCCATCTCTCAGCCGACCCTGGTTACAATGTATCGACAACGGACTGCAGAGCTCGTCATCCATTCTTAGATATGCCAAACATGGAGAAAATTTAATCAAAATCTACCCACAGCTTCCCGAATTTCCATAGTTTTCTCTATGTTCGAGTATATTTAAAGGAACATGCCAGTTTAAACCAATCTAATTATCTTGAAACGAGAAACATTAATTCGTATGAAAGCTTTGCCATATGTACACATGTAGATTACATTACAGCAAAATTTCATCACAGTCATTTCATTTCATTTTCACTTTCCTAAAGTTCCATTTTATTCAGAGCCAAAAGAACTGTTGCCGAAATACGAGGTACTTCATCCTGACGAGTACCAACCATGAAAAGGAAATTGCCAAGCAAAATAGCATTGCGACCTTGTTATACCGGATGTCATTCACTTGGTATTCGAATTGCCAGCAATAAACGCAAATGAGCTTCACCACACGAAATCTTTTACGAGATTAATTGACATCTTGGGAGAAACAATCAAAGAAAATTTCATTATTGTTCTTCAACCAAAAAGGAAAAAAACAAACAAAAAGTTTCGTATGAGTCCATACTCAGCCACTATACGAGTTCCTTTAAATAAAGTGATCAACATAACTAAACTACGATTTTGGGAATAAAACTTTTTATTTGCTCAGGACGTTTTCTAGTCCACAATCCTCGGGACTTGCGGGAGAATTTTCGGGAAAGTTAGCGACACTGTGTCAGGCTTTTGTGAAATTAATTTCCACCTTGTGAATGGCATCAACCAATACGCTTCACCGAACCTCGTTCTCGTTCTCACCCATTTACGATTGTCTCCTGTTTGAATATTTCTACAGTTTCTCGTTGCGGCGCATTCGTTTTTTTTTGGGGAGACCATTCCCGTCAAATTCTTGGACGTTTTGTTCGTCTATTAGCACACAACTAAGTGCAAACTTTTGCCATAAAGACGTTATTTGAAAAGTTTTTCTACCATGCATCTGGAAGTAATGCGGACAGGAGCTGTCCAGCGAGACGGCCATTCAGGTTGATGATGCTGTTAGGGATGCAATTTATTTTGCGATTCTTATTCTTACCAGGATTTACTGGATGATTCGGAATTTTCTGATAACTTTCCAAATATATTGTTGTTTTTTCTGCATTTGTTGATGCCATTTTTTATCGTTCATCAGTCTGACAGACTTGCCACCGCTGATGTTAATTTCGATAGTAATAGTATGATCAACTAATGCGAAATTTTGTAACAAGAAACAAAAGTTTTTTTTTAACCAAAACTTACTTTTGAGCCGGTCGTTCCTATGACAGCTCCGTTGGTTCCGACATGCATATATAGCTTTAAAACTGTGAGACTAGTTTGCATTGAAACAGACGGACGGATAGACAGAGAGACGGACAAAGTTTAATCGACTTATCTCGCCATACTGACCAAGAATGCAGGGTGTCCCGCGTTGGGTGGACAATACTATAGGTTTTATTCCACAATTTGTTTAAGGAAAAATTTTTCCAATATAATTGGCAAATCTTTAACCGTTACCGAGATTGAACTGTTTTTATGATTGTCATCAAAAACCGTGACCTTCCAAACAAAATCAAAATTTTACACTCCCCACTCATCAAATCTGGGACTTGACATCACTTTTTAAAACTACATAAAGTTTCATATTAACACGTTGCGTGCCACTGTATCACCGGTGATCACGTAAAAAATGATTCTCCACAGGCCAGTGTATCACGCGTGATCACGAAGAAATCGATTCCCCACAGGCCAATGTATCACCGGTGACACATTTGTAGACTTCTCTCTTATTAACATGTGGCTCAAAAATAAATTTTGTTTTAATTATTTAGCATTATATATATTATATATAGCATTTGTATTATATTAAGCCGTAGGACCCGTTTCTAAGGTGCTTTCAGCAACTTCAATAAATTGGGCTGCATTATGAAAATTTAATTCTGTAATTTTTTTGATTTCTTATGTGGAAAGCACTCTAAATATCTTTTTCTTTTTCAATTTAATTTATCCAGTGATTTTCAGAGGTTTGAATAGTTAAGAGTGACAAAAGGGGGAGTTTAAATTTAAAATCGGCCTTCCTGTTTCGGCTATATCTCGGTGAACTTAAAAAGGGATTCCCCATTAGCAGGAGATATCCATTCTTGATTTACCTGCAACTTATCGTTGATTCCGCTTATTTGATCCTCGACATCTGAGCTCGATGAATAGGACAAATAGGATGATGAGCCCGAGGATATTGGAAGCAAGTCTTCGTCGTCGTCATCATCCGTTTCAAACAAATTATGATCGGAATCGGCGTCCTCAATCAATGCTGCACGAATTTCTTCCGAATCCATTGTACCCGTATTACAGCAATTCAATTTCAACAACCCGACAAGACACGACAACAATGCAGATTAAACTTTCACCCTCACTGATCATTCTCTCGTGATCACCGGTGATACACACTTCATATTTTTGATAAAAACGATTCCCCACAGGCCATTGTGTCACCGGTAAACATGCATTGAACTTCAGCTTTAACTACAACGTTATATCATAGCTGTATACTATGTTTTCATTCCGCCGAAAACCGACAAGAACTTGAACAAATCTGCTTGGCCTGTATGGAATAAAATCTGCCGTGATCACCGGTGACACATTGGCCTGTGGGGAATCGTTTTTCGAGTGATCACCGGTGATACACTGGCACGCAACGTGTACAGCTTTTTCCCGATTGCGAAATTCACCGTTACTTCAAAGATACAACTATCCAAATTTGAAGAAATTTTATCATCGAAAATTCAAAAGGCAATATTGTAACGATACTTTGAACTGACAACTCTGCAAAACTGAAAAAAGTTGCCCATCATGTTAGCTTTCGAACAACATGTAAAGATTAAGGACTCAAATTTGAAAATTTGCGACTGTTTCATATTTAAGAGGAAAAACGCAGTGGCGTGGCGTGATAATTCAACTAGGGGAAGCAATTGGTATTAAAAATTTACTATTATTATGCTTTCCACAAATTTACTGCGTATTAATTGAACCCCTCTCGTTAGCTACTTTTAACATTTCTAATATAAAAGCACCCAGGAATCACGAACGGGGACGTGAGAGTAGGTATACTGTATTTTATCAGCATTTTAATTCCCATGCTACCAATATATAATAATTTACTTTTAAATAAATAATTGTAAAAATTATATGTTGGTAGACTTATCAAAAAAGCAAAGCTGTAACTATAAGTATATAAATAAAGCATATTCGAATTATTAGAACTACTATAACAATAACAACAATAGCAAAAAAATTGCAAAATAAATATCCATACACTCATAAAGAAAGTAATCATGTTCAGCGAATCAAAATTTGAATAATAAAAACAATAACAATACAATAAAAATTAAAAATAATTCAACTATTTACTATTTAAAAAATCACAGTTAGTGAGTAAAATAAAATAATAATAATTGGGCAATAAATATATTACAAGTCAAAATAAATAATAAGATCCGTACATACTATTATTTGTAATTTAATTCTATTCGTCTTTCTTTTTTTGCGAATTCATCTATAATATCTGTATAAAAACTTTGCTCACACAAACATGATTTAAGGAAAACCTTTTCAATTGACATTATTGCCAAGTCGCTAAGCCGTTGTTCGCCTGTACAATTTCTAAGATACGTTTTAATCCTTTTTAAGCACGAAAAACTGCGCTCTGCGGACGCACTGGTTACTGGTAATGTTAAAACTAAACATATTAATTTATAAAATTGTGTGAAGCTATCTTTTAATTTGTTATTAATGAAATAGTTAAAAATACCTTGAAAAGATTTTCCCTGCAAATCAGAATCAGAATAAAGCACAATGAGTTCAGTCTTTAATGAAATATGGTCAAATATATCAGCATAAGTTTTAGTTAAATTTAGTAAAAGATTGTCCGGAAATGTTTTCAAATATTGGTTAAATTTAGAAGAATCTAATAGGTTTAAAAATGTGAAACTTGCTAAGGATGAATATCTTGAATTTATTTCTGCGGTAATATTATCTATAATTTCGACATAAATACGTGTAAAGAATAGTTCAACATTTTCATTACTGTCAACAAGGCACCTGGCTTTTTTCCGGCGTTGTGGAGTTTCGCAAATAGATGTGGTTTGGGTCCAAATTTCCGTGAAACTATTTCTTAACGATTGAAGTTGATTTTCAAAATCTGTAATTTTTTGAATGCAGTACATTATATCAGTTTGTTTACTTTGAAATATATCGAAAAGTACGTCGGTTTGTGGAAAAATTTTAGAAAAAACATTGAGCAGGAAAACAAACTGAAAATCTGTAAGTAAAACAAGAAGTCCCCTTGCGCTATTAACGGTCTCGCCATCCCACTTTCCACTCTCATTTTCAATGATATATTCAAAGAGTTCTTTTAATTGATCTAAATTATCAAAAATGGTTAAAACTAATCGACCATTAAAAGTCCAACGTGTTGGAGCTAATTTTGGAAGCCTTTTTTTGAGGAATAAATCTAGTGCAACTGTTCTCTTTGTTGAATGATTAAAAAATGTTGAAAAACAAGTAATAGATTGAAAAAAAATTCGACATTCGCGTATTTTATCGCATGATTTAGATAAAACTAAATTTAACCGATGAGCGAAGCAATGAATATATATTGCGTTTTTATACACATCCTTTACACGTGTTTGTAATCCAGTTATTTTACCAGACATTACCGAAGCCCCGTCATAGCTTTGACAAATAAGTTTGTTACCGCAATTGAATTTTTGAACAACATCTAAAACATGGTCAAATAAACGCGACGCAGTCTGATCATCAGAAATATCTGTAAAAGTTATGAAAGTTTCTTTAACCTCACCGGAAGGAGTAATGTAACGAAAGGTTGTTGAGAGTTGAGAACGACATGAAACATCGGTTGTTTCATCTAATATTATTGCTATAAATTTAGTTTGCTGAATTTCATTATAAATCTGTTTTAATAAAATTTTAGAAATGCTACTAATGAGATCGTTTTGAATATAATTTGATATTCCGGAAAAAACAGTCGCTTGCTCCAAGTGAGCTCGCAAGTCCGGATTATATTTAGCTAAAAGATTTAAAAGTTCAACGTAATTTCCCCTATTGCAAGAATTCACATTTTCATTGTGACCACGAAATGCCTGTTCTTGACATCCTAAATGGCACACAACGTCAATTAGCATTTTTAGTATATCTCGATTTTTCGAAACTTTCTCATTGTGCAATATTATTGAAGATCTATGTTGGCTACATAATAATTCTTCAATTCTAGGACCGGAACCGAACTTGGAAAGAAGAAGTACTGACTTTAAATGATCAACGCTTTTCGTACCATGCCTGTCCACAGCTTTATGTAAATTATTTAAGTCACAAAACCCGGTAGTTCGCCAAACATTTGAATCATTTGAAAATAACAAGCATGGCCAACAAAATAATTTTTGCTTGGTCTTACAACCGGTAATCCATTCCGTATCTTCATAAATCTTAGCAGTAAAATGCCTAGTACATCTTTTTGTTTTAGAAACAATTTCCAAAATCGGTTTCGGTCGACCCTTTTCGATAATGTCTTTTTTTTCTGCGAAAGATCGAGATCCAAAAGACAATCGAAAAAGATCATCAACAACACAATATTGATCCATGCTACTTTAAAAACAAATCAAAACACTATAAGCAATTATAAGCACCTAGACCGATTAAAAAACCCCTTCACCTTTTCACCAACAAAAAGCACACAAATCGCACTACACTAAAGCACTACACTAGAGCAAATGAGTTTTAAATTTAACGGCTCATTCAATTCCTTGTGACGTCAATGACTTGAGGCAGTATTACCATCTCCCACTTATTTTTTCTTGGAATTTTCCGTTAAATGGTTTTCGATTAGATATAAGTTATTGAAATATGCATAAATATCCCTATAATTGAGTTCGTCTCTTACTAATACTCGTATACACTAATAATTCTATGCGAAATCACTTCTTCTCGAATTTACCAATAATAATTTTTAACCATGAAGCCATTATATTTCAAATCGAAACTTTTTCCACAATTCAATTCCTATCCTACTCTGGTAACCCTTGTGAAACTCATATAGCACATCACATACGCATTGCAACACAGCAAATATTTTCAGTCCACAAGAAAATACGAACAAAGAGGAAATGGGAAGAAAAGTTCCCCAGCGTCCATGCGCCAGCAGCTCCGCTGCAGGCAAGAATTTCCTCTACTACATGTGAGGGGAACTTGGAAGCAAATTCCTGGGTGCTTCCAACCTACCGTGTACGTGAATTTTTTTTTTATCGCGACACAGTAGGTTTACTGGGGAAAAAAATAAACGCTCATAGATGCAAATTTTGATATGCTTCCATGTGTCTTCTTCTTAGTGTGGTGTGGTGGTTTTCGCGGTGTTACCAATTCGGCTGTGTAAGATATTCGCGATTAGTTTCTTTGGAACTTTTATTTACATAGACTGTGCCGAAGAGTTTTTTTCGCGACATTTTTGCGCGATTCAGAAAAAATTATTTAGAAAATTTTCCACCAATCGCCAAATATAAGGGAAGCAATGCTTCCCTTGCTTCCATGGACGCCACGCCACTGGAAAAACGTAGTCTTGAAGTAGAACAAATCGGCTACTATTACATCAATCTCACCTTACTATAAACGCGATAACAGCAAAACCACGCGAGCAAGAATAGTCAAATAAAAACACGAACGGAACTAAAACTTTATTTTAATATTTAAAGCTTGTTGCGAAAAAATCGAAGAAATAAATAATTAGCAGTAGCTCCGAGAAAGGAAAATTTTTGTTTTAATTTTTAAAACGTTCACTTTTAATAATTATACTCTAGATGAAATCTGAGAGTATTATAAGTTTGCCACAAAGTTTGTAACGCTAAGAAATAAGGCTCGCAGAAAAAAATGAATGATACAGAAGTTCATATTATCACTCGAATATCTCAAAACCGGATGTCCGTCTGTCCGTCTGTCCGTCTGTCCGTCTGTCCGTCTGTCCGTCCGTCCGTCCGTCACCTCTCTAGCTCGAGAACTCGTTGAGCTATGAAGTTCAAATTTTGCACACGTTATTTTTGACAAAAAATGAAGGCTAAGTTCGTGAACGGGCTAAATCGCTCCACCCCTTCTACCCCCTCCCATACAAAATGACACATTTTTGAAAATTTACAATAATCAGATTTTCTCAGAAACTATAAAACATATTGCTTTGAAATTTTTAATATATCACTTTTATGATAATTGTAACCTATGTTATAAAACTTATTGTAATCCTCACCCTCCTTCTACCCCCTCCCATACAAACTGCACTATTTCATGAAATACGTTAAGCCAATTTACTCAGTATGTATACAATTTATCGGGCTGAAATTTTGTACTTAACACTTAATTAACAATATCAGTTAGATTCAAAAAAATTAATCGATAACCCTTACTCCGTCTACCCCCTCCCATACAAAATGACACATTTTTGATAATTTACAATAATCAGATTTTCTCAGAAACTATAAAACATCTTGCTTTGAAATTTTGAACATATCACTTTTATGATAATTGTAACCTACATTATAAAATTTATTGTAATCCTCACCCTCCTTCTACCCCCTCCCATACAAACTGCACTATTTCATGAAATACGTCTTAACGTCTTAACGACTTACGTCTTACGTCTTACGTCTTAACGATGCATCCGAGATTGCAACCAAAATTATTTATTGGCTTTAACCAGGTTCAAATTCATCTAGAGTATTGCATGATTGGGGTTTACCCCAATCGTAGTTCTTTTATGTTTTTATCTAGATTTTGCGCATGCTTAAAGTATTAGTGTTTTGTTTCACAAATTGAATCTTACACTCCTCACGATGAAATTGGTATAAAATGATTCCATCCTAAATTCTTAATTTCAGGCAGGGATGGGCAAACTCCGGCCCGTTTCTGGATCTTATCTCTATCTGGCCCGCGAGCTAATAATGGTTTTTGGCATAAAATAATTTTGTTTTTGAAACAATTTAAAAAAAAATTAAATGTATATAAATATGTAGCCGTATTTTAAGTCGGAGGCAAAAGACCTCTTCCATAGTCCTCCTCGTGGGCGCCCTTTGGAACGGCTAACCAAGCCAAACCAATTTTGCACTGCAAAACATTTGGTAAAGGCACATAACGACGATCATCCTGAATGGCCAATAACACCAGTGCGCCTCAGGAAATAGGCGAACAATGGTATTGAAACATAGTTGTGAGAGCACCAACACGTCACACCCAGCTGAAAGATCATCAAAAGAACGCGCAATTAAAAACGCCATTGGAGAGCTACCTCTGCGCTATATAAAAAATAGCTCCCGGCGACTCTTAGGACACCTAAGGAAGCAACGCTTCCCCTAAGATTGGGTATGTGTAACTTACGCACCTGAAATAGATTTACACTCGAAACATTACACGAGCCTCGGATACCACGGACTCTTTCACCGGCAACAAATTTTGGCTACAAACAACGGACCACGATAGGTTTTTGGAACGTTCGAACGATGTGGGGCGAGTGCAATAGCGTGAGGCTCACTGAAGTCGAAAGGGAAATGCCCACATATAACATCGATATACTAGGACTGAGCGAAACAAGATGGCCTGAATCGGGAACGATTTTATAACCAATCTCCCAAACAGTGCTGCTCTCCTCTGGAAGTGAAGACGATACCTCACCTCGAATGGCAGGCGTCAGAATCCTGTTGACTAGGGAGGCACGCCTATCTCTAATTGACTGAAAGCCCATCTCCGATGGTATCATTACAGCCAGATTTAAATCCAGAGTAAGAAACCTCACAATAATTCAGTGCTACACCCCGACTGAAACAGCGGATCAATCAGCTAAAGACGCCTTCTATCACCGACTCGGCGACACCTTCGACAAGGCTCCCAAAGGTGACATAAAAATTATGGGGGGGGGATCTCAATGCTAAAGTCGGGTCTGACAATCTTGGTTTGGAACACCTAATGGGCAATCATGGTCTAGACAACAGGAACCAAAATGGCGAGATGTTCGAGGAGTCTTGCAACTCTCGTCAGCTCGTCATCGGCGGTACTTTTTTCAAGCACAAACGATGCCATTTAACAACCTTGTTTTCTCCGGATGGCAGAACAGAGAACCAGATTGACCATATAGCCATATCCAAGACATGGAAGAACTGTCTCTTAAAAGTCAGGTCGAAGCGGGTTGCTGATATTGGCAGCGATCACCAATTTGTTGTCGGAAAAGAGCGCTTACGAACGGCAGCGATCCATCGCCGTCAAAATGCAAGAATCTTGCCACGTTTTAATGTCCAAAAGCTTAAAGATCCATCTATAAGACGTGCTTATTCCACCGTCTTGCACGAAAGAGCTAATGCATCACCACCTTATGAGACTGCTACAACTAATGATAGATGGAACGTCGCTAAGGACTCATTTATTTCGTGCGGTGAAACTTTTGCGGGCAGATTGGAGCGCGGTAGAAAGCCATTCATTAGTGACTCTGCATGGTCCCTAATCTCGGCACGCAAGAGAATTAAAGAACAAATCAACTCAGCTACTGACGACGCAGTCAAAGATCAACTTAGAGCTGAATACTGTTCTCTTCAGAAAGGCGAGCAAAGAAGCGTAAGACGGGACAAACGCAACAACATCAATGCATTAGCGGAGAAGGCAGAGGAAGCGGCCCACCGTGGTGACAGTGGAACCCTTTACAAACTTATCAAGCCATTAATTGGCAAATCTTTTGCGGCTGAACATCTCGTGAAAGATAAAGACGGATCCCTACTGATCACTGATGAAGACCAACTGTGACGGTGGAGAGAGCACTTCATTGAGGTCCTCAACAACACCTTTGGACATATTAACTTACCTTTATTAGAAGTAGAAAATATTCCGCAAATAGCCAGAGTTGATAC
The DNA here is from genome assembly GCA_964017055.1 of Chloromyia formosa. NCBI lineage: Eukaryota > Metazoa > Arthropoda > Insecta > Diptera > Stratiomyidae > Chloromyia > Chloromyia formosa. The sequence goes on along the minus strand of OZ024815.1, from coordinate 52,233,824 downwards.
CAGCCCACGATCTAAACACGAATTAAGTGTGGCTATTAAATCAAAGGATGTGGGTCAAGACCCGGGGATAGATGGAATTCCAGTAATACTCTTTAAGGCGGATATCCACGTTACTGCGGACATTCGTCTCCACCTTATCCAAGAGTGTTGGGGAACTGAAACTCTCCCCAAAGAATGGAAGAAGGGCGTCATTATTAAGATCCCGAAAAAAAGTAACCTGAAGGCTTGTAATAATTAGCGTGGAATTTGCCTCCTCCCCGCAGTCTCCAAACTGATGGCAAAAATAGTCTGAAACCGGATCAAGCAAACAGTTGACCACACACTGAACGATGAACAGGCTGGTTTTCGCAAGGTCTTTTCATGTAGCGACCACATCAACACCCTCCGAATTATTATTGAACAATCTGTAGAGTGGAGATCCCCAGTACATCTCATGTTCTTCGATTTCGAGAAGGCGTTTGACAGCGTTGACCGGGAATACATCTGGAAGGCTTTTCATAGGAGATGTATACCAAATAAAATCATATCCATCATCAAGGGGTCCTATAGCGGAGCCCAAGGTCACGTCTTACACAAGGGTACGCTTTCAGATCCCTTCGAGGTACATAGCGGAGTGAGACAAGGCTGCATTTTGTCACCTATATCGTTTTTGATTACCATTAAAGACGTACTTTGCAGTGCGCTTCATGGGTAGTTTCTTTCAGCATATCAGTGTGCTGGACCCCGGGCCATAGTCGTGTACTTGGGAACTGCAAAACTGACGAACTGGCTCGGGCGGGAACGACAAACGAGATCAGGGAGTGTTGGCGTAGTACAAGGATGCCTCTAGTACCTTGCAAAATGATTACGGAGAATGTGGCTGCTGATAGGGCCAGCGCCAGATGGAGTAGGGGATCCAAATGCAAGCAACTAGGCAAATATGGCCTAAGCTGGACGCCATACATCAGACGGCATTTCAAAAATGTGGTGGGGCTTATCACTGGCCACTGCTTGATGGGCGAGCATACTAGAAGACTTCGACTCCCGCACAGTGATTACTGTAGGAGCTGCGGGGGCGAAGAGGAGAAGGGAAGCTGCCATCACCTTCCCTGCACTTGCCCTGCTTTGGTGGAACGTAGGAGAGACTTTCTTGGGTCCTACTTTCTTTTCGATTTGGACAACCTAAAGATAGTTAGTATCGGTCGCTTATGTATTCTCCTTTAATAATAACCGCAGAGTGAAAGCTGATGCCGAGCTGGATGCTGGCGTTTTGATTGTGAACACTCAGCGAAGAGAAACGTTCATGTGAAACGTGCTCATGGAACTGCCCATACTATGGCTAAGCTCAAGATTACATTCGTAATTGTCCGGTGTATTCGTTAAATGTTTCTGAGTGGTATGAATGGATTTTATATAGAAAATCACCGGACAATTACGAATTTGACCTTGAGCTTTAGAAATGGCATGAGCAGAGAAAGCTCCATGAGCACGTTTCACATGAACATTTCTCTTCGCTGAGTGTTTACAATCAAAACGCCAGCATCATCTGTGGTTGCCACGAGGTGTTATGTAAGTTTGTTTTTTGAAGGTTAGGATATAAAATCGGTTTCATAAAAACTTTGAGTGATATGTGTAGTGCGACTATAGCTGAAAATCAGAACATGTTTAATTCGTACACTCTGCGAACGCAAACCAAACTCGAAATCCACATACGGTAGATCAGTGATTTCACATAATGAGAACTATGAAATATAAAATTAAACTCAATTGTCCCTGAACCTTAATTCAGTTTTTTGATTTCGTAATGAATTTCCTTAGCCGATTCGATATTGTTTCTTTTCGTCTAAAAAGACAGGAAATGGCATCCTTCACCTAATTGTCCCTTGCAAATTTCTTCCCTGGAAGCTTTTCGATTTTGGCAAAAATCTAATTTTTTTTTGTAGGGACTATGTTGATTTTGCATCACTGTATTTATTTTATTGCCGAAATTGTCACAAAAATAGTAAATATGTGTTACGTATATGTATGTACGGATTTATATAAAAAAACATTATACAGTTATAAATATATTGGAGGCTTCTTATCCGCTATAAATTGAAAAATTTTATCGATACCTACATGTCCATCAAATTGCCCTGAAAAACCACAAACGAAACATTGCATAAAATAAACTAACAGTTTACTTAACAAGGAAAATGTTGTGATTGCTAAATACATTCGTGTCGGTCTATTTATTGGTGAGCTTTGAAATCTAGCCGGCTATCTAAATACATGGAATACTGGCGGTAGCTAAGCCCACACAAGGGTATCTGCCCGAGTATCCGTCGTATCAAATGTCCGGAATTGAAGTCCTCCAGGACGATATGAAAAAGTTTTTATGGTCGGGTCAAAATCAAATTGGGATTTGTTTGAGGCCCGATTCACATACGAGTACACTACATACAAATATAAGCATGGGGATAGCGAGATGTAAAAGGACGAAACTACTATTTGGAATACTCCGCCATGGGAAGTTTGCTATCGTCGTCGCTTGAAGAAAGGTGAATGTTGAATGTCGGTGTAGTAATAAATTAATTTTATCGCCCTAGTCGCTTGCAGCAATCACTTTACTTCCCGCTTCCGATAAGATTAACAAATACCCACTGTTAAAGAAGGGATGGTGAAAGGCTCCAATAAAGGGAGAACTAGGGGTTACTCCGGTAATGGCACTTTAAACACGATCAAGAGATTTATAGTTCGAACCTAGAGCACTATGACCCTCCTGCAGTTGATTTAGTCGAATGGCTCGCAACTTTATTTTAAAATGTTTTTTATTGTTTTCTTTCATAATTCACGCTATAAACACCGATAGACGGCAGTGCTGGATAAAGCCAGCGCGGGGCCAGTAGCAAATGTGAACAAGGGGCCCTTGATTTGCATTAAGCATTAAAGTTTGGAATACACTGGAACCTCGATTAACCGGACTAATTACTTGATAGAATGAGGCCAGCAACTTAAAATTTTGGTCAAATGTTTGAAGTAAGATTTAGTTAGTCGGTTTGAAAGATGAGCCAGATCCGACCCAAGGAACGACTACCTCCCCTACAAATGGAACTTCAAATAAGAGATAACTTTCCATGGATAGATATCGGTTGGCAAGCAATCTCATGGATGAAATTAAACCATTGTAGCTTAACGAATCGGTGATTAACCAGGCCGAAGCGAATATACCCTAGACTTGTACAGACCTAGTGGTGATACCAAAAGTACCAATTGGCAACGACCATACGACCAACGAATTAAAAGTGAGTTTCCTTTACGGCCAGTTTATAAGGGTTGGCACTCATTCAGGAGGATCTTGACCATTCTCAAAATCAATTAACTAACCCATTCTACAAATATTTGTCGAGTTTTTCAAGTCCCTAGCTTCATTCTATCGAAAGTTATTGCTTATTTGAAGTTTCACTTGTAGGGGAGGTAGGGGTTCCTTGGGTCGGATCTTGCCCATCATTGCCACCAACAAATTAGATCACATTACAAACATTAAAAAAAAATTTTCAAGTCTCTAGCTTCACTCTATCGAAAGTTATCGCTTATTTAAAGTTTCATTTCTAGGAGAGGCAGGGGCTCCTTAGGTCGGATCTAACCCATATTTAATGCCAACTAACTCAATCTCACTTCAAACATTTGACCAAAATTTCAAGTCGCTGGCTTCATTCTATCAAAAGTTATCGCATATTTGAAGTTTCATTTGTAGGGGAGTTAGGAGTTCTCTGGGACGGATCTTACCCATTTTCAAAAACAAATATGTAACTAGATCCTACTACCAACATTCTACCAAATTTTCAGTCGCTAGTGTCATTCTATAGTAATTAAAGTAATATTTAATTTTTTGAATTTTGTAGGGGAGGCAGGCGTTCCTTCGATCTGATTATGCCCAACTTACTAAAACTCAAGCAGCTTCTCACCTAAGGGTTACATGCCAAAAATTAGAAGTCTACGTCAATTGGTTCAAGAGTTATAGACAAAAAACCTGAAAAGTAGGGTAGTACGTGGCTCTTTGTAAGAAAATTACCGTTAGTTTTAAACTTATCAATTTTATTTTGTCAGGAGAGTATAAGATTATCCACACGACCAATCTACGGAAGCTAGAGCTTTTCATGTTTATTTAATCGGGAGTTATAAATACATTTAATTATTTTGCATATGAAGGGGAGGCAGGCGTTCCCTTGGCCTGATCATACCCATTTTCAGTACCAACCAACTAGATCATAATTGCAACCAATTGACCAAAATGTCAAGGCTCTAGCTTCATTCTATCGAAAGTAATCGTGCGAACGGGCAGACAGACAGACGGACAGGCAGACAGACAGACATGGCTAAATCGAATCATTGGGTGACCCTGATCATTTACCTAGTCTAGCCATAAATATTGTTACAAGGTTTGGCAACCCTGCAGAAAGGAACCGTTATATTGCATTTCTTAAAAATTGAGCTAATCGCTATAGTACGCTTGTGCTTGATGCATTTGTCATCATTTGAGTTTAATTTTTAGTGTAGTGAACATGGATTGGGGTGACAAAGGAAATAGAATTGCTGTGATTGCACTTCATAAAGTAGGAATGCAACCAAGTGATATTTTTAGGACTCTGCATACCCTTGGTATAAGCCGATTGTTTGTATATCGGGCTATTGAAAGATTTAATGATACGTCTGGAGTAAGTGACCGTGAAAGAAGTGGCCGTCCGCGAACTACTCGAACACCTCAAGCGGTTAAAGCCGTGCGCGAGAGAATTCGCCGTAATCCTCTTCGGAAACAAAAAATTTTATTGCGTGAGATGAAAATACCCCAAAGAACAATTTCACGTATCATCAAAAGTGACTTGGGGTTGGGTGCTTATCGTAGATCTACCGGGCATTTACTAACAGATTCGTTTAAAAAAAATAGAGTGGAAAAATCAAAACGATTACTTTGCCGGTACGCAAACCAAGAACACCGTAAAATTTTGTTTACGGACGAAAAAATTTTTACCGTCGAAGAAACATTTAATAAACAAAACGATAGGGTTTATGCTCTCAGTGCCAGAGAAGCTTCTCAAGTTGCTCAAAAGGTTCAAAGAAGTCATCATCCAGCCTCAGTAATGGTTTGGTGGGGTGTTAGCTACAACGGGGTGACAAAGTTGCATTTTTGTGAGAAGGGCGTCAAAACGTCTGCCAAAATTTATCAAGAAAGTGTCCTTGAAAGTGTAGTGAAACCTCTCAACACGTCATTATTCAAAAATCAGCCTTGGAGTTTCCAGCAAGATTTTGCACCAGGTCATAAGGCGAAGTCAACCCAAAAATGGCTTGAAGAAAATGTTCCAGATTTTATTAAAGCTGAAGATTGGCCTTCCTCTAGCCTAGACCTGAATCCGCTGGATTACGAATTATGGTCTGTCTTAGAGCAAATGTCGTGCTCTAAAAGACATTCTAATATCGAATCCTTAAAGAAGTCTCTTACACATGCAGTCGCCAACTTTCCGATTGAAGTCGTGCGTGCTTCCATAGATAAGTGGCCAGCTCGATTAAAGGCTTGTGTAAAGGCAAAAGGCAATCACTTCGAATAACTTGTTGCAATTCCCGTTGTTGGCAATGCATTTAATAAATAAACAATGATTTCTTAACATATAACACCTCTTTTATTGAACAGTGCTTCAAAAAGTTTGTAACAGTATTTATGGCTAGACTAGGTATATATATACATTGCTAAACGTCCGGAGCCTCCTTTAAGGTGTTACATATTTCCGTCGTGACAAAAACAATATACCCTATACTATAAGTCTAAGGTATAAAAATAAAGAATTAGTTTTTGCCAACGGATGTTCATTAAAAAAACATTCGCATTCGTCGGATTTACTTGGGAAATGTACTGCGTATAGTGAGACACGGTGACGGATGATAAAAAAAAATTAAGTACTAGGTGCCAATATTTGGTGATCGTAGAAAAAATTCAAGAAATTTTGAAACTTAGCACGATTGTTGTTGGTGGAGGATAGATATTAAACTAAAAGTTTCTGCGGGTGGGGTGCGAGCTCGCGCTGGGGGAGGGGGTTAAAGGGGAGTTTTTTTTTCTTGTAACTCCGTAACTACAAGTTCTAGCAACTTTCCAAGACAAAAGTAAGGAGCGGAACGTTCTTATACACCCTCCATTTTGAATTGCTAATATTTTTTTGCATTGACAAGCACAAAACTTCTAAATGCGGCACATAACTAGCACATAACTAGCACGTAACTCTGACATGGCTTTGAATAAGGTTAGTTCATTATTTCTAGTAGGGAGGGTGTAGCGGAACGTTCCCCTACACCCCCCATTTTGAAGTGTCAATATTTTTTTTTAATTGACGAGCAAAAAACTTTTAAATGGGGCACATAACTAGCACATAACCATACAATAGTTGTTTTTGCAATTTGCGTTAGTGGGGGTTGCAGCGGAACGCACTTGCTTCGTGCGGCTCTGGTTAAGAGGAGCCACTGCCGGTAGCTTTACAGGAGTACAGCATTGCAGTGCTACCCGTTGTAGAGATAAATTATCCGATGTTCCATCGTCTTACCTCACTAACTACTAAGATGTTTAATTTATACCGCAGAAACTCACTCTCTAATTTAAGAAATCGTGCGTTCTGGGAACTTTCTGATCCATTTTCCAGGGGAGTTCGCACACTCCGGAAACCAATCTTTGTCATTGTATGATAGCCAAAAATCGTACCAGTTGAGTCAGTCCTTATCCGAGGCGTGCTTAACGTTTCGTTAGCATATTGAATATATCGGGTGGTGCAAGTTGCTGGCATCCTGTCCTCTATTTGTCGATTTCTACGACAGGCCGGCAAAGGAAATGGCTGTGGTATTGTTATTACGCTCCACACCACAGGGAGGATGTTTACCTCAGCCATTTATTTATTTAATTTATTTACCTCAATTATCGCACCGCTATTACTGGCGGCTTGACTTGGTTAGCAATGGTCAACGACTACTGCCGGGGGCGCCAACCAGGAGGGGTTCGGAAGAGGATTTCTGCCCCCCAATCTTGTATAAAACTGAATTTTCGACTATGACAGGTTCTGAAACTTTGTGGAGTACATTGGTTCCTTTCGCAGGAATCGGATAACGCCTTTCCCACACTCCATATGATTTCCAAAGAAAACATTTCATGAATTAGTTATCACGTACTAGCTGCGAGAGCTCGCTTCGCTCGCTCTCTCATCTAGTGCTCGCTTCGCTCACAACTTGACACTAACCTTGAATATTTTTTCCATACATAATTAATTTGTTCTCCGCTTGCTCAACACCACGACGATAAGGCTAAACTTCAGCTAAATTAAAATTAACTTCACTTTCAGTCGGGTACCTTTACATAGTTTCGGCGGTTCAAATTTCTAAGCAGAATTACAGGGACCCCGCCTAGGTGCGCTTAGGGAATTTAAAAACTGTATAATGGGTAGCATCTTCTTGATCCATTAGTCGGTTGATTGAGCTGTATTCAACACATTCCCCAGGAACGCATTTTAATATTTCTGCGTTTATCGCAGATACCTGGTCGTTTTGACATGGATATGTCTTATAGCTGGGGGTCATCCTAAAAATCTGTCCGTCACACGAAATGTCTGTTTTTCTACTCGGGGGTCAGAAGAGGAAACAAGCCCATTGAAAATCTTTCCGAGCTCTATGAATGTAGTGGCCGATCCTCAGTCAATCCGAGTCAGTCATCAAAGGGAACTCACGAAAATCGAAAAACTTCGCGTCATGAACTGACTAAACAACCAGGCACCCATAACACAAGTCAACATCATTCAACTGCCATCCCCTCGTAATTCAAATCTGCTCACAACACCAGCCACATCCAGAAAACCTGTCTCCCTCACTCGTGCACAGCGCTATGGCTCCTCCTTCACAGCAATCTTTTGACATGGATATGTCTTATAGCTGGGGGTCATCCTAAAAATCTGTCCGTCACACGAAATGTTTGTTTTTCTACTCGGGGGTCAGAAGAGGAAACAAGCCCATTGAAAATTTTTCCGAGCTCTATGAATGTAATGGCCGATCCTCAGTCAATCCGAGTCAGTCATCAAAGGGAACTCACGAAAATCGAAAAACTTCGCGTCATGAACTGACTAAACAACCAGGCACCCATAACACAAGTCAACATCATTCAACTGCCATCCCCTCGTAATTCAAATCTGCTCACAACACCAGCCACATCCAGAAAACCTGTCTCCCTCACTCGTGCACAGCGCTATGGCGCCTCCTTCACAGCAATCTTTTTGTTTTCATCAATTAGTCACTAACCTGACTCAGTAAGAAAATCGTTGGGGTAGGTCGGGAAATAGCTTCAACTTCACACACACACTCTCATATGCACGCAATGGAGAGACGGTTGAGTCGAAGAAGTTCAATGGATGGGCGTTGCTTTGTCATCGGCGACAGTGCGAAAGAGATGCTTGCTCCACGGACCTTGGACTACAATTCCGCGGTGGATCCACCCCTTTCTTGTGATGGCCAATCCCATCCAGCCGACTGAAATCAGTGTCACCAAGGTCACCAGCGTGTTTTTCCCGTAAGATGTAAGGAACCTACGACCGTACTTGTATCGCGCATACCGCGTACTATCACGATCGATGATATATCAACTAACAGTGCACAATTCTGATTTAGTGAGGAGAATAGTGCAGATGATACAGTTTGTGCAGCGCGGATAACGTAAACGTTAATGCAATAAAATTGTGTTGTCGCGCTTACCGTCTTTAGACTTAGACGAGTACTATCTAAGTATCTAATAGTAAGTGTGTTTAGCTAGACCGCGGCTTGACGCGATCGATCGCGGATTGACGTACTAACGAAGCACAGGCGCATGTAAATATGTAGAGTGTATGATCGCTTGATCCACACACGGGGCAACGGTTGGGTTAATTTGTATCCTCCTGTACACTATGCAGGACGGTATGTCTTGAAAATGATACAAAGTATCTACACTGCATGCAGATACATCGGTACATCTTATGCCTACCGAAAGCGTGGGACGTGTTTTGTCGAATGAATTCATCCAGTATAACTATACTGGGATCTTTATAAAACTTACGTCGATATCTTCAACACAACAGGTTCCACGCAGTCGGTAGCCAAAGACATATCCATGTTCCGATGTATCTGCATGCAGTGTAGATACTTTGTATAATTTTTTAAATACACAACATCAATTATTTAGGAGAATAACCTTCCCTTCTTCGTCCGGATACGTACCGTCACCAAATTTCAATAATAAATCTGAAAACTCTTGGGCATTTTGATTACTCCCAATTCGCGCCCGCATATTGGATGACAAATGCGTGGGTATGACAATGCGCCATAGATGTGAGCTTTTTAGACATGCCTTAATTTCATCAGCCCTCATCCCTCCGGGTTTTACTGGTAAAGTTTGCCTAAAGTCGTCACAGAGAAGTAATATAATTCTGCCCATAGGCCGGTCGTTTTGTTTGATGTCACGTAAGGTTCTATCTATTGATTCAACCACTTTCCGATACGCCTTAGTGCACTCCTCCCATATTATTAAGAAACAATCGCGCAAAACCCTGGCTTTGTTACTGTTTATTGGCTGTCGTTTTTCTGCTATGCCAGTGCAAATATTCATACAAAATTGCACTGGATAAGTTCTAGTGTAAGTTGAGTGAAGAAATTTTGATTGAAAAAGCAATTATAATATTGCCACAATTGCAAAAAAAAACACAGTCAATAATAGAATAATTTCATAGCAACGAAACTACAGTGAATTCAAAGCAACAGTCTTAACAATTAACAATTTCATTTGTTTTTCTATATATATATATTTTTTTTTTACTCATTGACCTTCTTTGGTTCATGCACAACAACTTTGCAAAAGATCATCACATGATCCAATGCATAGTTTACTATTCTATAAAGGACATACAAACAAACGTTCATTTTATATATAGAGATTTCCATTCTTGTAAATACACAGCATTAGTCAGTGACAGAATGACACAACATAATGATATTTACTAAACAATTAATTAAACGGTCACTGACGACTGTTTAGCTTTAAGCAACGTTTAAGGTTAATCATTGGATTTAAATAGTGGTTTAGCAATTGAACGTTAGGGCTAATCGGAATCCATTGACTAAACGGCTGTTTAACAAACAGATCCCGTTTGAACGGCTATTGTACACCCGGTGTGTGTGTCTAATTTCTACCGGCTGTATACAATCAATCGAGAATTCTCTGGATAATTCAAGGGAGGAAACTACATTAGGAGGTTTTTAAAATCTATTTTTTTTTTTTGCATAAATTGTTAGCTTAACAATCCAACAATACGCTGCCAAAACTTCAAAGCGAAATTCGCATTCGTTTAGATTTCCTCCTACTGAGTCCAAACGGTCTCAGAATCAATTTTTCATAATAGTTCAATTAGGTTTGCCAACTTCTGTCAATAAAGTCTTGACTTACACTTAAAAAAAGTGCCGCAAACAACAGAGAAATACCACAAGTCGCAGGAACAGGATAAAAACTAAACTATACTCGTACAGAACAGATATTAATTCAAAGAAAGTCCAAGTCGAGTCGTTTTGTAAAATCACCAGACAGGAACATTTCATGCAGGAAATACACATTGGTCCGGAACAAAATTCGCAAGGAAAGCGGACAGAGAAAAAACGAATCCTTTTGCAGGGGACTAAAACGGCAATGGTAAATGGAAGAAAGCTATATTTCATGTTACCCTCGAGTCATAGTCCCTAAGGAAACCCAAAGACATTCTTGCAATTCGAATCAATAATTCACCTGAAATGCACCAGGATCAAAGCAATCAGAATAATGACTGTCGAAGAGGTCGGACTCGTCCAGACATCACCCCGTTGGTGGTCGAACGATGTTTACGACCGCCACCACCTCCGCCATGTGAAATTTGTTGTCGTTCTTTTCGGAAGGGCAGTCACGCAAAGTAAATTGATTTCGTTCTGATTTGAAAAATTAAACGTCGCGTCGTCGCAACGATTGAAATGGTACACCCTCTGACTTGCCTTGATTGCATTGTAAGTTCCACGGACTTTGCCATTTATAAAATATTCGACTGGAGCTGGAGATTGACTGCGATCAATACAAAGACATTGGAAGATTTTGTAATGGACGGTTTTGTGGTCATCAGAAGATACCCGTGGGGACGGAGCCTAAGGTTGCATGATGACCGTGAAGATCGGGCAGTGCTATCTGGCGAAGAAATAGGCCCCTCAACGGGCTAAGCCGCGGCCTATGTTTGCTGTAGCTCAGTTTGGGAGACGTGGGCGGGGTTTTCGCCGCTCGTTGCCCCTGTCCTTACGTATTAACAAAATTGCCGCTTTTCTGGAAATTTTCATATGTCTAGCTATAACGGTCTCGAAATGCAAGGGGGGGGGACAAACTCGGACCACATATTTTCCCCTCTCTCTCTTTTCTCCTTTCTTCAAATTTGAAAAAAAATCCACAAATGGAATGTACTCAACGGTACCTTTCTTGCGATACCCCACTTGCCTATACCAAACGAAAAAAAAATTTCGACCTTCATTTCCCCTCAATGGCGACCCCCCCCCTTAAAGTTGATCTATTACAACGCATCGCTTTCTCCAGAGAATTACAGTATTTCTACATATTTCCACGAAATTCCATGCATGTAGCTGCAGCGGTTCGTGAGATATTTCATGGACAGACGGACAGACGGACAGACGGACGCATGACCGATTTCATAAGGGTTTTGTTTTTATACAAAACCCTAAAAATAGTCGATAAGGATGGAATGGTTGGCGGACTAATCAGACGCCCACGCGGTTGAATCTGGGTCCGGGTGTAATGGGACCCTCGGCCTCTGCTTTCGTACCACCAACAGATCACTGCGCATCAGGTGCTGCTTCGATCTGCCGGTGGGAGCAGCACTACCAGAGCATAATATGGTTCATTACAATTTCTTCAACATTATTACTCAGTTGCCCTTACCCCTTATGGGGTATAGCGCGTCAACTGTTCCATGTGGCCAGTTGACGTTTTGTTGGTATAAACTAATTTCGAAGAATGCATTTACCAACATGCACCTCCTGTTCCCTCATTTTGCCGCCTACTCGCCTACAAGTCGGGAGATGATGTGGCTTACTATTACGCCATTAATGAATAACCGACAAAGTAACAGAAAATGGAATTTCATTTTAGTAAAAGTCTTAAGGTGCGTTTAGATTTCGCGAAACCTTTGCGCCAGGGAACCCACCCAAAATTCACCTGTGGCCAGTCTGGCAGTTTCGGGCGAGGAATACGTTCACAGTACGCGCAATTTTTCCTTGTAAATCAGTTTCGCGTGTGGTTTCGCTAAATCTAAACGCACCTTAAGGTACGTGACAATACATACAGTATACCATATATTTATAATCATTTAATATTAATTCAACATAAATCCTTATAATTTCACCTTTAACCAAAAAATATCTGTCACTTTCTTTACTAACGAAACTTTCAATCAGTAATAACACAATAAATTAATAATTAAACATTTTATTTCATTGAAAAATAAATTACAATTTGAATTTTAATAAATTTTCGATTGACCGCCCGACCGTAATTTGCGATGTCTTGATTCTAACTAACTTTTGTAAAAATCTTCATAATCATTAACGCTAATTTCAGATACATCCTTCTCGGATTTCATTTCAATGACATCCATCAACACTTTATTTTAAAATTTCGCTTGGACACTTAAAACCATCTATAATCAACAAATTTCACTTCAAAGATCAATCATGAGATGAATTCTAAGTTGAGATTAAAATATTTTCTCTGATTGTTTATGCGATTTAAATATTGGCTCGGATGGCTTAATTGATTCTACTAATTCAGATGATTTATCATATGGTGACGTCAGGCTTATGACTATATAACAGATATATCAATTAAAGTCAAAAGGCCATACGCAAGCGTTCGTAATTTAATACAGGTATAAATAAAGTATTAAATTACCAATCCCGGTATTCAACTATAACCGCCAACGTATAACCATTTGATTCTAATTGATCTGTTTCTGTCGGAAAATGTAACTTTTATCTTGAAACCATAGTAACGTGAATTTCTTTTCCAGGGTACATGACCGTTAATATTGTTGGGTTTATATGGGCAACAATCCAAAATCTCAATCCACTTTACTGTCTCGGTCCTTCCGCAGTATCCACCTACGATGCCTGCAAGCATAAATGCCAAAGAAAATACAACTAATGGAGACTCGATTCGCTATCATTCGGTTAATACGTAGGTACAAGCATGTCCTTTTTCAATTCCCGACCTCTTTCGGTTTACTCCGTTCCAATCATAGCCACGGAACTATAGTAAACGTATCTACGGCATATCTACATCGGAGGATATTGCAGTTCAGTGGAATTTGGGAAAGTTGCAAGGACCACGAAGAAGACATGTAGTCGGTTACATGTTCCGAATCGTTGCTACTACTAACGTCGGCATTTCTGCTTGATTGGATTTTAATGAAAATTAAATTGACTGCATACTGTTAGAATCGATTTGTGTCAAAGGGGAAGGGTAATATACGGATAAAATGGCTCATCCATCTTAAGAAAATGTCGAATTGGACGATAAGGCAATCAATGTACTCAGCTCGAACAATTAAGTACGTTTGTTCTCAATGAAAGACAGGATAAGGACGTTGGAAAAGTTTAATTGTCTTGCCCAAAAATACCAAAAGGCGAAAGTTTATAATTTACTAGATGTTATGCAGTAAGGACATAACTGTAGGCGTGACGTGGAGTAGGGATTCACGTAAGTTTTTTTTTCATCGTATTAGTCCAGTCTACATTGAAATAAGAAAGTGAACCTCCAAGCGAAAGTCCTTGCGAAGCGTGATGGGGAGGTCAAAAAAAGCTGAGCCCCAGGGTTTCGACCTTTGAACCGGGTGTGGCTTTTTTGCTACAGTGAAAAACGGTGAAACATGTTTTTCCTATAAATCATGATAACTCGGTTACTACCGAGCTTGCAAGGTCGAATCAGACGTTCTACAAGTTACGTGGACGACTTTCTTTTGCGTATGATCGATTCTATTCGAGATATCGAAAGGGAATGCAAAAAAAAGAAGAGGCATTTGTTTCAGTTTTTGGCTCACATCTTTCATCCACTTGTGCCAGTTGTTTCGGTACATTCCTGGCTCGTTTGTTCGTTTCAGGTATTTCGCGAGATTAGATTGCAGCAAAATTTTGTACGCAGCTTTCTTGGGTTATTGTTAGTGCCACACTGTGATATTATGGTCCTCTTTCATGTGTGCGGACTACCTTTTTCATGAAATGATTAGAAAACCTGCCCTGATTCGTGGTGATGAGACTAACAAAAAACGTCCTTGGCAATGAAGTGATACCTATAGCCATTATGGGAATCATATGACTGAGGGTGTTAAGACAAATGCATTTAACTACTGTTGAAGGTATTTTGAGTAACTTGGTCTGGAAGAAGGACATCCTTGGCAAAGAAGTGATATCTGGGCAAAGTGGGTACCATAGTTTGGGAGGTAAATGGGCTGCCATGACACCGCACAGCACTCATAGACCACCTCTGTGTCCGCTGTGATACCACCAAAGTCAGCGGCTCTCACCGAAGGGAGCGTCAACGAAAGGGGAACGGAGCAATAGTTCCCGACAGAGCAAGCAAAAGTGCCTTGTCCAAAGATTGCTATCCTCGCAGGATAGCGCCATTAAGGTGCTTCAAGCGAACCTGCCCCACGCAATAGGAGCATCGGCTACAGTGTGCAGGTTGTTCACCCATAAACAGACCCCATTGCGCTTATTCAAAAGCCATTGGTGGCCCGTAGCCGAATTTGTGGTCTAAACACAACAACTGGTAAGTTTATACATATGTACATGACAGGTGAGCGGGTTGTCCACGTGCGGCGCTTCTGATCGATAAATGCGTCAACTATTTGTCACTAACCAATTTTATTTCTAGAGATCTAGCTGCAGGATTGGTGGAAGTATCCACGCTCAACGGTCATCAGAAAGTGGTAGTTCAGTCTGCCAACTTCCCCTCTGACAATATTGAGATTCCACCACTCGAGGTCCAGCAGCCCGTTGAATTCTGTCGATGTACTAACCGGCATTATGTGATCGGTTGCGATGCGAACGCACACCACACGATGCGGGGTAGCAGCGACATCAACGATAGAGGTAAGCGCCTTCTTGACTAACTTATGTATAAGCATGTGAATGTCCTGAACAGGGGGTGCAAACCTACCTTTGTCACGGTGGCAAGGGCAGAGGTACTCGGCATTACCCTTGCTAGCGGTTTCTTCTCCAGGTTCATTGCGAACTGGCACGTGTCGGTGTCTCTATCCGATCATAGGCGCATCAGATTTGATATTCTCGGACAATCTGACATTCGCTCGGATACTTTTCGTCCAAGGAAAACTAACTCGATTAAATTCCGTGAACTAGTCAGTTCCAAAGCGGAACTACTGGTCAGTCCCATCAGCACTACAGGGAAAACTGAGCTTGCAGCTGAAGAGCTCAATGAAATTTTAACTTGCTCCTACAGAGAAAGTACAGTTTCATGTACGGGAGAGTCGGGGCGTAAAGTACCCTGGTGGAACGAAGAATTGACCCGCAAGCGAGCTAAAGTTTGGAGGATGTTCAACAAAGCCAAGCGCTTCAATAGATGGGATGAGTACAAAACTGATCTCACCGAGTACAACAAACTCATTAGGCATTCCAAACGAGAATGCTGCAAAAGATATTGTCAGAGCATTCAATCGCTACCGGAAGCGGCGCGCCATCACAAAGCCCTATCCAAAGACTCAGCAAACGGGGTCGGTCTTCCATTGAGACCAGACGGTTGGTAAGCTGAAGGTCCAGAAGAAACATTAAAGTAGCTGCTTCAGAACCATTTCCCAGGGTCGGTACTGTCCGATGGTGACCCCTGCACAACTGCGAGACCCTAACGGGTTCTCGTAAGCCGAGCTCGCAGTTTATCGAGGTTCATCTTGGACATGCACAAAGTAAAATGAGCGATAGAATCCTTTCAGCTATTTAAAGCTCCCGGAGTAAACGGCATCTTCCAAGCTCTGCAAAACAGCTTGGAGATCATAACAATTCCGCCAATCGAGCTTTTTAGGGCAAGTTATACCCTTGGGTACATACCACAACCTTGGAGGAAAGTTAATGTGGTCGTCATACCCAAAGCGGGCAATAAGACGGAACATATGCCCAAATCCAATAGACCGATTAGCCTTAATACTTTCTTCCTGAAAACCATGGAATAGTTGCTTGATTTGCATATCAAGCACAAGATGGAACTGTCGAGCCCCTAAATCGTCTGCAATTCGCGTACACGAAGAGCAAGTCAACAGTGACCGCCTTGCATAACCTTGTCAATACAATCGAAAAGTCCCTCAGTGAAAATGAAATCGCGTTGTGTGCGTTTCTTGACATTGAAGGGGCTTTCGATAATACCGGAAACGAGTGCATTTCCAGAGCACTGGAACTCAGGGACATCCCACCCGCTACCATTGCATGGATAGATACCATGCTCCGTGGACAGGATATCCACTCAACTCTAGGCAGAACAATTATTTGCGCGAATGCCGTAAATGTTTGTCCCCAAGGTGGCGTTTTGTCACCCCTTTTGTGGTCCCGTGTCGTAGACGAGCTGATTTCCATGCTTAATGAGCGCGGTTATCTTACTATCGGATACGCGGATGATTTAACTATCATAGTCAGCGGCAAATTCGAATCTACCATCACTGAGGTGATGAGGTCGGCTCTTGACATAGTTCTACACTGGTGTGTTGCTGTGGGCATACATGTAAGCCCCCAGAAAACTGTCATTGTGCTGTTCACACGAAAACGAAACATATCATTAGATCTAATTTCGTTAGGCGGCATGACCTTAGATTATTCCACTGAGGTTAAATGTCTCGGGGTAACTCTAGACTCGAAATTCACCTGGAATACTCACATAGATAATGTACTTGGCAAAGCAACATGCACAATCCGGGCTTGCAGAAGTTTCTTCGGACGGACATGGGGCTCACCCCAAAGATAATTGAGTGGTTATGCACCATGCTGGTGCGGCTCATGGTGACTTACGCAGCGCTTGTGTGGTGGTTGAAAACTTGGCAATCTTCTGTCTTACTTAAGTGCAATGAGCTTCCACGCCTTGCCTGCCTTGGCATCACTGGATCTATGCGCAATTGTCCTACGCCAGCCTTGGAGACGATTATCGGACACACTCCGTTGCATATATTCATTCAAAAATCAGCAGCTTTAAATGCTCTTAGATTTTGTTTAACTTCCGATGTGCGTAGTGAAGAAAGCGGTCACTTGAGCATTCCGAATCAAATTCCTGACGTGCAGATCTGCTTGAGATCAAATTACACGATCACGGAGGTTTGCTTCGGCAGAAAGTTTTAAGCCCTCATCCCTGACCGCTCTGAATGGGTAAATGGCACACCCTGTCCAGACCCTAGATGTGTTAAGTGGTGCACCGATGGGTCTAAAACTGAACAGGGTGTTGGTGCAGGTGTCTTTGGACCCAACACCAGGATTTCGATCGCAATGGAAGTCTCACCCAGCGTTTTTCAAGCTGAGATCCACGCCATTGAGCTCTGCGCCAGGGTAATTTTGGAAACTGGACCTCACGGCGCTCATATTGCTATCTACTCAGACAGCCAAGCAGCTATAAAAGCGCTCTCCTCATATAAGGTCTCTTCAAAACTGGTGAAGGAGTGTTTCGAACTCCTTCAACTGTTGGCAATCAAAAACCGAGTCTTCTTGTGTTGGGTGCCTGGCCACCAGGACATTGAGGGGAACGAGGTTGCGGATGAACTTGATAGACAAGGATTATCCAGTCGTTTTCATGGAGCTGAGCCTTACTGTGGCTTTGGGCTGGCTTCGGCCAAGCTGCGAATCACAGATTGGTTTGCACTATTGCGTCATCAGTACTGGAATAACCTTCCAGGGCTACGTCAATCAAAGGAGCACTTCATTCACAAGGGTACTACTCAAATAAGCAGAACCCACCTAAGACTCCTAGTGGGATATTTATCTGGCCATCACCTGGTCAGATAACACCTGAACAAGGTGGGTCTGTCCAGCGAGACTGAATTCCGTCCCTGTCTGGAGGACGTGGACACAACCAAATATATTTTGTGCAAATGTCCCGCCATCGCGCGTTTTAGGATGTTACTCCTCGGGAAGGCTGCTATCAGCACTGCAGACTTCATGTTGATTCCTGCTAAAGACTTACTGCCCTTTATTAGAAAGGTGGACGGTCTTTTGGATTACACTCGTATCTTTAAAATTCTCCAGACCCTGTAAAAAAAACATGAATATAAAAATTCCCTCCGTCTCTCAGCCAGCTTTCCTCTCCATCCACGTCCCCACAAGTTCTGCAATAATCGTTGCGAAATGCAATCTAATACACCTTACCTTTGATCTGTCGGTAGACTAATATGGAGTCCCTGTTGCTATAGGTTATTACTAAGAAGGCCTCAACGGTTTTCCTAAGGAGAATGCAAGACCGTGCTTATAATTTAGAAAATGGTGTAATCAGGAGACCCCAGACCTCTGACGAGACCGTGCACCACCCAAGCTTTCTGAATCATATCGATATCTTCTTCACTGCACGGCAAATGAGAAAAACAGCGGAGGCTGCTTTTGAATGCCGAAGGTTTATCTGAAGAAACCTTACCATTACGCCTACCTTTCAACTACCGTGACGTCCTCCTCCCCCTCCGTGTTGGATTCAAGGGAAATGTCATTCGACCACGCCAGATCAGAGCCTTCAAAGGGAGAAGATTCGATCAAATTCTCAACCTCCTCAATGGGTATGAATTCTGGCTTGCGAGCCTTTTTCAGGTTGCTTGTACGAGTATATATCCACAGCTTAATCTTGACAAAGCCAAGCCTTACGACTCCACTCGATTTTGTTAGGCAAATGTCAATGACTCCCTGTTTATTATTAGGACAGCACTTCTGCAGCCTTGTGCCGGGTCCTCCAATTTTAGAAATGTCAATCCTCATTTGGGACCAAGTTAAAGGTGCGTTTGTGGCGCAGCATTTATTCCCTGTAGGACCCAAAGGGAGACACGTACACGGGCCCTAGACGCGATGGAATTTCGTGTTTTATCACTACTTCCAGCCCAACGCCTGGCCAGACCTCCCATGTCCTACTAATGGCGTATCTAAACATCGTTGCAGACCGTTTGTCTGCAAATTTTATTAGCTGAACCTAACCCTGAAACCAGCCCCGTTCTCACAGTCCGGAGCTAATCCCGAGTAGGCCTTCATAATGCTTCCGAAAATAACGAACAAAATAGCTTATACCTTCCTCCAGCTGTCAAGCGAAGTGCCCACGTACCTTAATCCGATTCAAGAAATGGCCTTGGAGATAGCTGCTTCAGATGGTTTAATAAACGTGCTGGAGTTCATAACACTATGTTGCAGGTTCAACTACACAAAGACACTTAGGTGTTGGTCAGCCATTCAGGCTACAGCTATCTGGATTTTTTCAAACTGTCTTTTCGCTAAGACTTGGCTGTCAGCGATTTGACCCACTGCCGTTACCAGCGGGCGGCCACGAGGAGGACTATGAAAAAGGCCTTTTGCCACCAACTTTAATAGATTCTTTTTTATTATGCTTTCTCGTTCAATATCTGGAAAGTAATCGATGAAATCATCCTGGATAGGAAACTATGCTGGAAGGCAAACATTCAGGAGCGTGTAACTAAGGCAATCGTTGCCCTATATTCGTGCAAGAAGGCTATAGGCAAAAATGGGGCTTACATACAAAAGTGGATTACTGGATCTATGTATCAGTACTGCGTCCCATGTTAATGCATGGGATCAGCGTCTGGTAGCCGGCACTTAGCATCATGTCGTACAGAACTTTGTTGGAGAAGGTCCAAACACTGGGATGTGCTGCCATCACAGGGGTTCTAACGACAACACCGACTGCTGCTTTAGGAATGTTATAAAATTTACTTCCCATGGACATTTTCGCTGGGCAGATGGCGGCGAATACAGCTGTTCGACTTCGGGAAACCGGTCAGTGGACTGCGTCGATCGTAGGTCATTCGGCAGTACTGAGAAACTTTGACATTCCCGGAATGACGGACTACACCTCTCCGAAGCTCCTGTTCGACAAGTGCTTTACAAGCCTGATCAGATCCCATCGAGAAATTAGTGGTCTGGAAGCGATTTTTTGGGATCTGATGCCAGTGGCCTTTTTTACTGACGGCTCTAAGACTGAGGAAGCCGTTGGAGCTGGAGTGTATTCGGAGAAGTTGAATATTGGTTTGTCGTTCCGCCAACCGGAATACAGTAGCGTTTTTCAGGCGGAGTTTGTAGCAATTTCCCATTCGCTACTCTGGCTTGCGCATAATGTTGTATCTTCTAGGGATATTGTAACCATCAAGGACAGTTAACCAGCAATTAAAGCGCTGAGTTCTGTCCTGGTTACATCGAAGACGGTATTAGACTGTCGCGACTCTCTCAGGGCGATGGGAAGTTTTTTCAAAATATCTCTGCGCTGGATACCGGGCCACAGTGGTATATTTTTGAATTGTACAGCTGACGAACTGGCTCGGGCGGGAACGACTATCGCGATCAGGAAGTTGTGGCGTAGAACAGGGATGCCTCTAGCAACTTGCAAAATGATTACCCTGAATGTGGCGTATGACAGGGCCAGCGCCAGATGGAGTAGTGGATCTACATGTCATGCAACTAGACAATTATGGCCTAGGCTGGATACCATCCGATCCTACGGGATGCTAATGCTGAGTAGATGCCACTTGACAACTGTGATGGGGCTTATCACCGGACACTGCTTGATCGGGGAGCATGCTGGAAGACTTTGACTCCCGCACAATGATTACTGTAGGAGCTGCGGGGACGTAGAGGAGGAGGAAAGCTGCCATCACCTTCTGTGCACTTGCCCTGTTTTGGCGGAACGTAGGTGAGACATCCTTGGGTCCTACTTTTCTGTTGATCTGGACGACCTTAAGGCGTAGTGGCTGTCGTCTTCATTGTTTCATTGGCAGCTCTTGCTGGTATAACGATTGAGATACTCTGTATCTAGGGGCCATTACAACGGACCCAGTGGTGGTCTATGTGCGCCTCGCTCTTCAAGGCAACCCATCTAACCTAATCGATCAGATGATTTACGTAAATTATATCTCACAAAAACAACTCTGTTGTAAAAAAATCCCCGCCAAGAAAAACTCCTCAGCCGTAAAAAGGATTGATATGAACACAATATCGCCAAAGTACTCGTAGCTTCGCGCCTCGCTCTAGGGTATGCATATTGAACGCTGATTGCATTAGTTAATTTCTTTCAAAGCTGATTGGCGGGGAGCTTCGTAGCCTAAAGACTCACCGCCGAACGGATTTATTGATAAAAATATAAAAGAACTACGATTGGGGTAAACCCCAATCATGCAATACTCTAGATGAATTTGAACCTGGTTTCGAATCTAACTGATATTGTTAATTAAGTGTTAAGTACAAAATTTCAGCCCGATAAATTGTATAGGTAATGAGTAAATTGGCTTAACGTATTTCATGAAATAGTGCAGTTTGTATGGGAGGGGGTAGAAGGAGGGTGAGGATTACAATAAGTTTTATAATGTAGGTTACAATTATCATAAAAGTGATATATTCAAAATTTTAAAGCAAGATGTTTTATAGTTTCTGAGAAAATCTGATTATTGTAAATTATCAAAAATGTGTCATTTTGTATGGGAGGGGGTAGACGGAGTAAGGGTAATCAATTAATTTTTTTGAATCTAACTGATATTGTTAATTAAGTGTTAAGTACAAAATTTCAGCCCGATAAATTGTATACGTACTGAGTAAATTGGCTTAACGTATTTCATGAAATAGTGCAGTTTGTATGGGAGGAGGTAGAAGGAGGGTGAGGATTACAATAAGTTTTATAACATAGGTTACAATTATCATAAAAGTGATATATTAAAAATTTCAAAGCAATATGTTTTATAGTTTCTGAGAAAATCTGATTATTGTAAATTTTCAAAAATGTGTCATTTTGTATGGGACGGGGTAGAAGGGGTGGAGCGATTTAGCCCGTTCACGAACTTAGCCTTCATTTTTTGTCAAAAATAACGTGTGCAAAATTCGAACTTCATAGCTCAACGCGTTCTCGAGCTAGAGAGGTGACGGACGGACGGACGGACAGACGGACAGACGGTCAGACGGACATCCGGTTTTGAGATATTCGAGTGATAATATGAACTTCTGTATCATTCATTTTTTTCTGCGAGCCTTATTTCTTAGCGTTACAAACTTTGTGGCAAACTTATAATACTCTCAGATTTCATCTAGAGTATAATGACAGTGATAATGGCAACGATGTCGCTCTGAAAAAATTATGAATAAGTAGTTGCGTGCGGATCATGCTGTAAGCTCTTATGCCAAGTATTATTGGCTTCTCGCCCGGATCTCGTTATAAAGCCACCGCCTTACAAAAGACTAAAAATGCACTTCAGGCCAGAAGTGAATAATAGACTATTTTCTGCTGCGTTCTTATTCAGATTGTTCAACTTATTTTGTTTAATGGAAGCTCCCCGCCAAACCGCGTTGAAAGAAATTAACTAATGCAATCAGCGTTCAATATGCATACCCTAGAGCGAGACGCGAAGCTACGAGTACTTTGGCGGTATTGTGTTCATATCAATCCTTTTTACGGCTGAGGAGTTTTTCTTGGCGGGGATTTTTTTACAACAGAGTTGTTTTTGTGAGATATCACATCTTTTTGCAAAGTAGTAGTGGTAATACAGATGGCGCAACGGTAAACACGTTCGCCTTCTATACATTGGGCTTCAGTTTGATTCCTACTGAATGCGGTAGTCTTCGATAAAAAAGGGGATTTACGTGCCGGACTATGAGTCCACTCAAGTTACCCATTTGGGGTAAATAGTTTTCTTGCCAAGAATATCATTTTTCTAGTTCAAAGGACTCAAAGTGCCTTTAACAGTAGTTTTCTGCATTCGCCTCATCACCCCCGATAATATAATACTCATCTTGCCTAGATATCGCTTCCTTGGCAAGAACATATTTTTTCCTGCCCAAAGGACTCAAAATACCTTTAACAGTCTACTGCATTCGCCTCATCACCTCTAGTCATGTGATACCCATCTTGCCTAGACATCGCTTCCCATCTTCCACACATTGGAAAAAATCATCTTACATCATAATTCATATCGCTTCACTGCCAAAAGTATTATTTTTTCGAATATCCTTATCGGCACCGAAGGACTCGAAATGCCATCCATAGTACTCCTAGGCATTCGCCTCTTCACCACAATTCATATGACACCCATATTGCCCATTTTTCACTTGACTTCCAAGAATGTCCTTTTCGCTCCGAAGGACTCGAAATTCCATCTGCAATACTCCTGGATATTCGGGTATCCACCCCGATTCATATGACACCCATATTGACCGTATTTCGCTTCACTGCCAAAAATATCCTGTTTCGAATGTCCTTGTTGCCACCGAAAAACTTGAAATACCATCCATAAAACTGCTAGGCATTCGCCTCTTCACCGCAATTCATATGACACCCATATTGGCCATTTTTCAATTGACTTCCAAGAATGTCCTTTTCGCTCCGAAGGACTCAAAATGCCATCTGCACTACTCCTGGATATTCGGGTGTCCACCCCGATTCATATGACACCCATATTGACCGTATTTCGCTTCACTGCCAAAAGTATCCTTTTCGAATATCCTTGTCGCCACCGAAGGATTCGGAATGCCATCTACAGTACTCCTGGACATTCGCCTCTTCACCCCGGTTCGCTTGACACCCATATTGCCCATATTTCAATTGACTTTCATGAATGGCCTTTTCGCCACCAAAGGACTCAAAATGCCATCCGCACTACTCCTGGATATTGGGGTGTCCACCCCGATTCATATGACACCCATATTGACCGTATTTCGCTTCACTGCCAAAAATATCCTTTTTCGAATGTCTTTGTTGCCACCGAAAAACTCGAAATGCCATCCATAGTACTCCTAGGCATTCGCCTCTTCACCACAATTCATATGACACCCATATTGCCCATTTTTCACTTGACTTCCAAGAATGTCCTTTTCGCTCCGAAGGACTCGAAATGCCATCTGCACTACTCCTGGATATTCGGGTGTCCACCCCGATTCATATGACACCCATATTGACCGTATTTCGCTTCACTGCCAAAAATATCCTTTTTCGAATGTCCTTGTTGCCACCGAAAAACTCGAAATGCCATCCATAGTACTCCTAGGCATTCGCCTCTTCACCACAATTCATATGACACCCATATTGCCCATTTTTCACTTGACTTCCAAGAATGTCCTTTTCGCTCCGAAGGACTCGAAATGCCATCCGCACTACTCCTGGATATTGGGGTGTCCACCCCGATTCATATGACACCCATATTGACCGTATTTCGCTTCACTGCTAAAAGTATCCTTTTCGAATATCCTTGTCGCCACCGAAGGATCCGGAATGCCATCTACAGTACTCCTGGACATTCACCTCCTCACCCCGGTTCGCATGACACCCATATTGCCCACTTGACTTTCGTGAATGTCCTTTTCACCACCGAATGACTCGAAATGACATCTACACTACTCCTGGACACTCGCCTCTTCATCCCGGTTCATATGAGACCCCCACATTTCGCTTCACTGCTAAAAATATCCTTTTTCGAATGTCCTTGCTGCCACCGAAGGACTCTACATCTACAGCACATTCGTCTCTTTCCATCCATTCTCCTCACGTACATATAAAAGTCCTTGATTGCATAGACAACCTGCCCAACATACTAGTACTATTTTCATACAAAACCCCGACATTGAATAATGAATGAATTGCTCTCGAGTCGCAGTCGCAAATCGCCCATTCAAGCCGCTGTCTAGCAAAACACAGCTTAAGATGCATCCATAAACATTCAGTTTCAATTTTTTCATGACACACTTTTCATTCATGCACTTGCCACAAACCACGCCCGCAACCATGAACTCGTATGGTTCTCCTCACCCGACAAGCGCACGGACTTTTGCATCCGTTGTCGTCACGTACTCACATAATCAAGTGTTTGCGTCTCTCCACGTCGGCATGCGATCTCTGCGAGTGATTTGCTGTGTCGCATTCAAATTATCAAAAAGACTTAAGCGAGAAACTCTACTATAAAATTTCACATTTTTGGATGTATCTTATGATCTACTGCGCGGATCAGAGCAAATGATAGCCTATGCACACCCTTGGGACACAGTCAATTCGTGAGAAAAGAAAGCAGACCTCGATACGCTCCCTACGAGGCTGTAGACCGGTCAAAGGACAACGAGAACAACGAGAACAAGAAAAATTTGAAAAATAGCCATTTTCAAATTATCATATCTCGGGTGTTTTTCCTTGTATCGGAATCAAATTTGCAGCACTTCGTAAGATGACCAGGGACAATGACCATACCAAATTTGAGCTCTAACAAGCATCCGGGGCCGGAGCTACAGAGGTCCGTAAACCCGTACTTGTTGTGTCGCGTAAACATAGTCTTGGTCGCTTTTCCATTTTTTTTTGTTTTTTCGATTTTTTTTTCTTTGGCGGGGCGGGACGCTCCCGCGTCCTTAGATCCCTCAAAAAAACCTTTAAAACGAGCTCCGAGTCGATCTTGCATGCTCAATATTATTATTAAGCTTAATTCAACACGTAAATCAATATGAACCAAGTTGTCGTTTTCGTGTTTCGTGTTTTCATACACAGCCGGTTCGGAGGTCAAAAACTTGAAGTTAGCTTTTCTAGAACACCCCCCCCCCCCCCCCCACCTGCACAACCCAAAAGGAATTTCGTTTGTAGTTTCACTTTCTCTTGTAATACGTTTTCATGTACATAGTGACTGGAGTATATTGTGAATTTAGTACCACCCAACCTTTTAATATTTAAAATTGGGTGTCACCCGAATAATAATAATATCAAACAGAAAATCTTTTCAGGTTAGTTCCTCAAATGCGACTTTATTTTTAGTCAGTTTAGAAGTCATGGATAGTGACATCTTTGAATGTAGCGTCAATCTCGAATTGTATGGAATTCCTTTGCCCATATCATTTCACTTAATCCGGAATCAGAAATTGCATGCAGCGTTATACGGGGCTATGCTGCAAGTTGTGACAAATGTTCGAAATGTGAGCCCTACCTTTTATCTAAATGGAGCGACTCTCAATGCTATCTCTCCCCCTCTCTGTATATTAGACAAACTCTAAACGTTCAAGCTATCATTCGTCCCCGTGACACGCATAAAATCCTGTCATGCTACACAAAATTGCACTTTAGAGCAAAAGTTACGACATTTGTTTTTCGTCCTCAGGATCACTTCTACGGATATTCTGCTGGTACTTTGCTTTCTATCTGCACACAGTTTTCATATCAATCAGGTCAGATTACAATGTCAACTGGGAGTCCTCTGGTTACTGTTCGGGGTTTTCGGTGCTACGCTACCTTTAAACTTCACTGTGACTTTAAGTGCCTAGTGCCCATACTTACCTTTTTTAATCTGAGTTATTCGAGAGCAGAATGGGAGTGGAACTTGATTCGTTCCAACTGGCTGATATTTCCATTTGAATGGGTTCAACCGGCAGCGATGTCCTTGCAAAAAAAATGCAAGTGGTTTGTCAATAAAGGTGTTGTCGTGGTAAATTTGTTAAATTGGACAGTTGGGTGACTTTTGAAGAACAACAAAGTAATACTGGCTCCATGGTCTCAGACCAAATTACTTTACTGCAGGAGACCATAATAGACGTCACACTGGAACAAAGGCCCAACTAGCAAGTTATTGATTTCGAGTCGTGTGTTCCCTGTACAGGCTACCGGTATTGCTAGTGTGCATAAATGCAGTGACTTCACTCGCCAACACGTCAGATGTGAACATTTCCTTAAAAGTATTTCTCTCGCCCGTGGGTCATTGGATCTATAGAAATCCAAAATCGCCTCCCGGCTAAACGTTGAAAGAGCTTACATAGGCAAATAAAAGTTGACTCTTTACATCTAGTCCTTGCGATTTATGATGTCGCCACGAAGCGGTTTTTGGAGCGCAAGGTCAAAGTTTTTAATTCCATTAAATCTTATATATAAAAGAAAGTCGTCTACGTATGTACGGACTTGGCGTCGTTATCCTTGATCCGATTTGCTTCAAATTTCTTGCAATCGGTTTCTTTACGCTCCAATTGAAACAAAATATCATCAAAAATTGGAAATTTTCCCTGGAAATTGGGAAATTCGGGAAATTCCATTTTCCCATACATTTTGTATGGAGACATGTTTTCCCTTCTATCTCCCGAACCCTACATACGATTTGCTTGAAGTTTTTTCCCTTTTGATCCTTCACGCTCAACTTACATGTTCGCCGAGCCCAATGACCAAGAAAAGGATAACCTGCTGACAATAAAGGACATTCTGATGTTCTTCGAGGAAACATATCCAGTACGTGGCATGTACCTTACACATGTTCTCAATGCAATTATTTTTTTTTTCACATGGTCTCTCCTAAAAAGGACGACCTCTTGCCTGAAATGAAAATTGCCCTGTATCCGATTTGACTAAAATTTTTGTTTGTTCTGTCTCTTTAGGCTTAACTTGGATCCATATCCAGATCAAACTCTTAAATGAAACCGGAATATAGAGGGCTACGCCCGCAATCCGAGGGTTTTGTAGCAAGCGCTTATTTTGGTATATAGATATCGTCTCCTTGCTCTTCTTGATACCACTCAGATGGACAAAAAAAAACATAATTAAAGTGTCTTACCCACTTACATTTTGCATGCCAATTCATATTACGTGATTGTAACGAAACTTAGAACATATTATTGCCTAAGGTGTTGGTTATCGTTGGCCATCAGTACTTTTGACCTTGAAAGTGTTTAAGGCATGCAGGGGTGTGCTAACTGTAACTACATAAATTTCATAATTCTAACAGTCTCGAAATGCCACGGAGGGGGAGGGGGGGATTACGAACTAATATTTTCTCCTCCCCCACTATTCCCCTTTCTACAAATTTCAAGAAAATGCGAAAAAATGGAATGTACTCAACATTACCTTTCTCACGACACCTCACTTGCCTATAACAGTCGATAAAAAAAAATTGACCTTAATTTCGCCTCTATGTGGACCCCTCCCCCCTTCCACCCGGTAAAGTTTGCCAATTCCGACGCAGCGCCCCCAACTAATCTTTACCCTTTCAAAAATGATTAATTAAATAACTGCAACTCGCACTACGAAAAACAACATGAAAGTAGTACTCACACCTATGAGGCCGGTAGGTGTAATTTTTGTGTAGATAGTGTCAAAATGCCTAATTTTAAATGAATGTACTATTATTAAATATGATGTGATTGCAATGAAACTTAGAGATATTTTTGCCAATGGTGTTGGTTATCATTGGCCATCAATATTTTTGACCTCGGGTGTGCTTAAAGTGTGCAGGGGTATGCTAACTGCAACTATATAAATGTACTATTATTAACCTTTTTTGATGAGATATCAAAATTCTACGATTTTCGGTTTTCTATACTAGTAAAATGCAGCTTTTCTGCAAATTTTCATATTTCTAAGTATAACGGTATCGAAATGCGAGGGGGGGGGGGGACAAACTCGGATCACATATTTTCCCCTCTATCTCTTTTCCCCTTTTTTTAAATTTGATGAAAATACCGGAAATGAAATGTACTCGGTGTTACCTTTCTCATGATACCCCACTTGCCTATACCAGATGAAAATTTTTTTTTGACCTTCATTTCCCCTCTATGGGGACATCCCCTTAAAGTCAGTCTATTACAACGAATCGCTTTCTCCGGCGAATTATAATAATTCTACATACTCCCACAAAATTTCATGTATGTAGCTTCAGCCGTTTGTGAGATATTTCATGGACAGACGGACAGACGGACAGACGGACAGACGGACAGACGGACAGACGGACAGACATTTGACCGATTTCATAAGGGTTTTGTTTTTAATACAAAACCCTAAAAAGGACGACCTGGTCAAAAAAAGGACGACTTTGTATGAAGAAATGTTTTTCCTTCCACTTCAATTATCCTACATCCGATTTGCTCCAAATTTTGCCAGCTGTGCTCCTTTCCGCTCAACGTGCATTCTTACCGAGCTCAAATTCCCAAAAAAGGACGACCTCTTGGGAAAAAGGACGACCTGGTGTCCTTCGTGCAAACATATCCAGTCGTTGCATTTCCTCAATGCAATTTGTTTTTTGTTGTTTCCACTGGTTTCTCATAAAAAGAACGACCTCTTCCCTGAAATGAAAACAGTCGTTCCTTCGATATGTCTCACATTTTTCTTTTTCGTTTTCCTTCCGCTTCTTCATGCTGAATGTGCATCCTTATCCACCTCAAATTTAATAAAAGGAACAACCTGCTTTAAAAAAGGGACGACCTATTGCCTGTTGTCCACCACGTCCACCATATTTTCTTCTTCTTCGTAAAATATAAAATGCTTCATATGAAATCTCCATATGACATACAATTTCTATGCATTTCACTCGCCGCCAATATTTCCTTGCTCTAAATGGGCTCTTTATATAAAACGTCAAATTGCTCCCTCTCGCACTCGCGCAATATTGCAATCTTCCGTCCCATTCTGGGTGTGCAAGGCATCGTCTGGAAAATGTTTCGTGTGATTACACACAAGTTGTGCTGGTAAGCAGGTGGGTGGTGGTGCACGTTGATAATTATGTGCTGCATGCACAAGCGTACAAATGGATCGCCATGACCAAGGTTTATGTGGTTAGGGTCGTCAGGAGCGAGTTTCATGTG
The DNA here is from genome assembly GCA_964017055.1 of Chloromyia formosa. Taxonomy (NCBI): domain Eukaryota; kingdom Metazoa; phylum Arthropoda; class Insecta; order Diptera; family Stratiomyidae; genus Chloromyia; species Chloromyia formosa. The sequence goes on along the minus strand of OZ024815.1, from coordinate 52,203,989 downwards.
ATCAAGGAAAAAAAAAATTTCGTGCGCTACTGACCAAGTCCATAAGTTTCATGTCATCAAGGAGTACAGTACAAATGGACCGCAAGGACCAAGTTTCCGGTGTTCAAGGATAATAATAAAAAATTGCACCTTATAAAATACCAATTTACCTGGCTCATAGTCTAAGTATTAATTGATACATACTGTTGACATATAAAACCCATTTTCGTTCTTCAAAAAGGCAACAACGCGAGCGAAGCGAGCCGACGCAGCTAGTATTGATTAAAACAGAATGTTTTCTTTTAATGTTAAAAAGGCAATAGACAAAAGGCAACTTAGCATGGGCGTGTCAACACCTCTAGCATTTCAATGCCTTGTTGACGTTTCGATAGCATACTTTTCGGGAGTGAGGTTGCAAGTATGCACCTATCCGCGCCGTCTTTATAGTGACAAGCTCGAAACACTTTGAGAGTTCTATTACAATAGTACCCACATGCAGTTTTTGATCGCGCTGAAGTTTGAACTCTGAGCTCCAGATTAGTATCGTAGAGCGGTGACCGAACGACCACGGCTACCTTTACGGAGGAAACACTGGAGTTCCTTTTACACATTGATTTTCCGGGTTTAGTCAAAGCTGGCCCCTTTGTATCTATTCCACGAGCTGGTATCTCTGGAATTATTTTCGGCAAAGAACAGGGGGGGGGCAAAAAACCTTTTCCATAGTCCTTCACGTGGCCGCCCCCTTGTTAATGGCAGTGTTTCAAACCGCTAAAGGCCAAGTTTTAGCGATAAGGCCGTTTGGAAAAAGGCAGCTTGAATGGCTGACCAACACCTACATAAGCGTCCCAAGTTTAGTAGGATGGAATGATTTGTATATTTGGACCTGCAACACACGAGTAGTTGTGTGAACTCCAGCACGTTTATTAAACAATCTGAAGCAGCTATCTTCCGAGACCATCCCCTGAATGGGGTTAAGCGATGTGCTGAAAACTCGTCCTTGTGAAAACCAATCCAAGAAACCTGGAACAAAGCCTCGGATTGGTTGGATCAACAACGACGACCACGCAAACGACTAAAAGATTATTCTTTCGGATCCTGGAATGTAGGCTCCCTGAACAAACCGGGGGCCGAGAAGGCCCTCCTTCAACAGGTCGAAAAGTACAAACTAAGCTTTACTGGAGTCCGGGAAACAAATTGGCTTGGCAGCGAGATCAATGACAAGAAATCGCACACAATTTTTACAAGTGGCAAACCATCAGGCCGCAAGGAGTTTGGAGTAGCATTTAGCGCTCGTGCCCACGGCAAACTTTTCAGTTTGCAGAAAAACTAAATAGTTTAGTCAGAAAAATAGAACACACTGTGTTTTATGAGACCGCGCACACAGCGATTACTAAATATTGTAGTTTAGTTTGCTGTGTGCGCGGTCTCATAAACCACCGTGCGTTCTATTTTTCTGACTAAATTATTTAGTTTTTCTGCGAACTAAAAAGTTTTCTGCGGGCGCGAGCTCTTATAGTTAACAATCACCTCAAACCGAACATTACTGACTTCAAATCCATAAATGAAAGGCTATGTGCGATTCGCATCAAGACTCGATTCTTCAATCTCTGGCTCATCAATGTGCAATGTCCCCATTGAAGTTAAAGAATACGCTGTTAAAGACGAGTTCTACGCCCGCCTTGAGGCTCTCTTCGACTCACTTCCAACAAATGAATTCGAATGGCTGCTGGGAGACTTTAACGCGAAAGTCGGAAAAGAAAGATGACACCGAGGCGACAATCTCAATGTAAAATGTAACGACAACGGTCAGCAACTTATCGATTTCACCTGCAGTAGGAATCTAGTCGTAAGCTCTACGTGTTTGCCGCATCGACGCATTCACAAGCAAACCTGGAAATCTCCAGACGAACATACCGTCATCCAAATTGATCACGTCCTCATCTGCAAGAGATGGGCGTCTAGTGTGATAGATGTTTGCTACTATCGAGAAGCAAACTGAGACTCACATCATCGCTTGGTGAAGACGACCTACAGATGTAGAATTTCCTCAGTGCGCCAATCGGTTTTCGAATACTCGAGTACTCGGTCGGTTTTTTGGTGAATCGGTCTTTTAATGAGTCGGTTTTAAACCGGTTTTTTTTAAACCATGAGCGGGTCGGTTTTTAACAAGTCGGTTTTCGAGTACTCGAGTACTCGGTCTGTTTTTTGGTGAACCGGTTTTTTAATGAGTCGGTTTTTAACCCGGTTTTTTTACCATGAGCCGGTTTTTTTCATGATCCGGTTGCCCGCTAGGAAAACCGGTTTTCATAAAAGCCTAAACCGGTCTTTAAATTTCAGGCCCGAACAGGTCTACTTCTGGCCTTCATCAAGCTTCCTCCATTTTAATACATATATTAGCCTGCTCCTACCTCTTATTATTCGTATTCGTCCTAATGCAATTCGATTTATTTGATCCATCGGTAACACTAATCATCTATCTGTTGGTTTAATACTTCAATGAGCTCTTTCAAACTTTCGCTTCGTTGTCACAAAGTAGGGAGTTCCGGAAAAAACGAATTCGCCATAGTATTCGGATAGTCACTCCGTGAATCTATGCTACGAGTATGCAGCATATGGGTTGGCACTTCTTCGAATTCAAGTATTCGAGTAAAATCGAGTAGACAAGTACATTATTTGTACTAGTGAATGTTTGCAGATTGATTTAATCTATTCCTGTTCCATGACCATGGTGGCGCATGAAATGCTACAGTCGTTCGTGCGGCAAGAAAACCCTAATTTAGACGTTCTGTTCTCTTCAACACTCAGCATTTCTTCTGAAAATTAGCATTTTTCAAAGCCAATTTCAGCGATAGGATAGGACATTTCCTTCGTATAATGGCATCTAAAATTGGTGTGACGAGGAAAATCGAAAATAATCTTATTTTAAATCGAAAGGTCTATAAGTCTATTCTACGTATTTATATAATAAGATTGGATGTCAGTGTTTGAAACAATCGATACGTATTTTTAAAATAGATGAAATGTTAGAAACTTCGGAATATTGGCATTGAAGGACAAAATTGAATAATTGCTTTTCTCTGAAATTTTCTGAATTATAAATTTTCAGAGGCAAGTTTGTCTTGAGGAGGAAAAACATGTTTAGATTTATTCGCGGCATCTGGTGTCTGAATTCTTGATGAATTTTCCGTTTATAATAAAATTCTTCTTAATAATTTGTCGTTGAATATTTTTTATTTCTGAGAATATTTTTGGGAAGAAAAAAATATTTCACGAAAATCAAACCAGATACATGCCTATTTAGGATTGCCACCTTTCCGGGTTTCGTTTGGATTCTCCGTTTTTGTAGAGAAATCTCCGGTCTCCGGTTTCGAAGAACAAATCTCAAAATATACCAAAATAATGAATGATTCTTGGCCCGTCACATATAAATGGACGAGCATGTAGTCCGATGCATGCTGCACGTTTGTTCGTTTGTCCGGGCACTTCCCTTGTTCTGACCTTAACCAAATTAGGATGTGGATTCCTTGTATGAACCTGAGCACGGATCGGGTACTGCGATTTTGATTATCGATTGGAGTAACAGTATGTTTTTATGTGTTCCAACTAGAGTTACTACTACTTTGCCTTAACCCCTAGCGGGGCATAGCGCGTCAACTACTCCTGCGCGCCATCGTACTCTGTTCTGGGCAATGGGGCGCAACTCCCCAAAAGACTTACCCAGTACCTGACACTCCTTTGCCACAGATCGACGCCATGTGATTCGAGGACCCCCTCTTGGTCGGCCTTGGTTGGAAATAGGGTTCCATTTCATGGCATGCATAGCAATGCAGTTATCACTCTTCCGCAATGTGTGACCTATCCACTGCCATTTTCGCCTGCGTATCAATTCGTCGATTGGCATCTGACCCGTACGCCGACTTAGCTCTTCATTTGATATTGTTTCGGGCCAGAAAATTCTTAAAATTCGACGAAGACATGAGTTGACGAAAACTTGCAGCTTTCTGGTAACTCCTACGGAAACTTTCCATGTACTGCTCCCATACAAAAGCACTGATAGTACCAGGGAGCGAAACAGGCCCAGCTTGGTCTTAATGCTGAGATAACTGCCCTGCCAGATTTTGGACAGCATGCCGTATGCGCGTTTAGCCTGGTTGATACGACGAGCGATGTCCTGCTCCGTACCACCATTTTCGGCAACAATGCTACCCAGGTAGACGAAGTTGTCCACCTTCTCCACAGGCTGCCCATTAATATTGATGGCAATAGGTGTCGGATTTCTTTTTCGCAACGGCGGGCTAAGAACCTTGGTCTTGTTGGTATTAATCTTTAGCCCAACCTTGCTTGCCTGCCTCTCGAGATCTAACGCCATTGCGGACAGATCCATGATTTTGTGGGAGAGTAGGCATATGTCGTCAGCGTAGTCAAGATGTTGTAGATAAGATGTCAAAGTCCATTGAATTCCTCTGTCGAGTCCGGATAGGGCTGCATGCAACACATCGCCGATCACAATGAGGAATAGGATCGGTGAGAGGATGCACCCCTGCCGAACTCCACTGCGAATCTCAAAGTCCCCTGACACCTTACCTTTATGCAGAACGCGACATTTCGCGCCGTCATAGGTTGCCTTAATAATAGCCACAAGCTTCTCAGGGATGCCTCTCCTGCGCAAGGCCGCCCATATAGAATCCCGGTTCACACTATCGAAAGCCTTTTCGAAATCGATGAAAAGCAAGTGAAGCGGAGAATCGTATTCAGCGCATTGCTCGATGATGATTCGCAAGGTGTTAATGTGATCGACACAGGAGAATCCGGATCGAAAGCCAGCCTGCTCTTCATCAATTGTGCTTTCTAAGTGGGCCTTTAGTCTTTCCAGGACGATTTTAGCTATTATCTTGGCAACGGCAGGAAGCACACAAATGCCTCTCCAATTATTACAGTCTGTGAGGCTACCCTTCTTTGGAAGTTTGATGATCAAACCTTCCTTCCACTCAGTGGGAAAGGTCTCTGTATTCCACGCTTTATCAACAAGTGGGTGCAGCAAATCGGCAGTTACGCTTGGCGCTGCTTGATAAAGCTCGGCAGGGATGCCGTCAAGTCCGGCGGCCTTTCCTCGTTTTAGTGCAATAATTGCAGTGACTATTTCCTCTTTAGTCGGGGCAGTGGACTGTATACGCACATTTTGATGGTTAGCTAAATTATCTATATGAGGGGGAACGTCACCAGAGGTTACACGGTTCAAGACCGCGGCGAAGTGTTCTTTCCACCGCCTCATTTGATCTTCTTCCAAGATAAGTAGCTTTCCATCACTATCTTTCACCGGATGTTGGCAGGAGTTACGACCACCTGTAAACTCCTTGATGACACCGTATACGGCATTTAAGTTGTTACTTCTTGCGGCTTCTTCTGCTGACGCTAAAAGAGAATTCGCATAAACTCTTTTATCGCGTCGCACACTACGCTGAACTTCTCGAGCTTTCTGACGGTAAAGGAGTTCGATGCTGCTTCGATTGTCGTCTGATGCTGCGGCCAAACGAACTTTCAGCTCCTTTCTTTCAACAATCCGCTGCCATGAAGCGTCGGACATCCAGGGCTTATTCCGGCAGTCCGGGTTTGTGCCAAGGATGGTATTTGCGCTATCAATGTACGCATTTTTTATGGCATCCCAGTTTTCGTTTATGTCACTATCTGGGTGACTAGTTATCTCAGCCGCTTTTTGCGCAAGATGGTCATTATATTGTTGTAAGACAGCTGGATTTTTTAGTCGAGCGGTGTTGTATTTGCGGGGCCTGGATCTTTCGTCGCTGGGGCGGCGCATGGCTGCAATACGCAATCGAACATTAGCGATCATAAGATAATGGTCTCTTCCCATCCCAATATCGGCACCCTTCTTGTTTCGCACGTCCAGGAGGCAACTCTTGAATCTTTTACTAATGACAAAATGGTCGATTTGATTTTGTGTTCTGCGCCGATCAACAGAGGACCAACTGATTTTGTGGTGGTCCTTATGCTCAAACATAGTACCACCGATGAAGAGACTGTGAAAGTTGCAGAACTCTACAAATCTTTCACCGTTGTCATTACGATCACCAAGACCGTATCTCCCCATCACATGTCTGAGCTCATAGTTATCAGCGCCAACTTTCGCATTCAAATCACCCATAACCATTATAATGTCACCTTTAGGTGTTCTGCTCTGAACGGCGTTTAGTTCTTCGTAGAAGGAGTCTTTTGCCAAGACATTGTCCGGTTCAGTAGGGGCATAACATTGTATTATTGAGATGTTCCTCATTTTGGTCCGGAACCTGGCGGTCAAGACCCTGTCAGAGACCGGTTCCCAGGATAAGAGACAGTTTCGCGCGGCTCTGGTTAAAAGGAGCCCCACACCTGACTCACGACGACTACCGGTAGCTTTACCGGAGTACAACATTACAGTGCTGCCCGTTGGAGAGATGAATTCTCCGCTGTTCCACCATCTTATCTCACTAACTCCTAAGATATTTAATTTGTACCTCAGAAATTCACTCTCTAATTGAAGAAATCGTGCGTTCTGGGGACCTTCTGATCCATTGTCCAGGAGAGTACGCACATTCCAGAATCCAATCTTTGTCATTGTACGATAGCCAAAAGTCGTAACCGTTGAGTCAGTCCTTATCCGAGGCATAGTTGACGTTTCGTTAGCATATAAAGATTTCGGATAGTGCAAGTTGCTGGCATACACATCCTGTCCTTTGATTGTCGGTTTTAACGACAGGCCCTCAAAGGGAAAGGCCGTGGTATTTTTTTCACACCCCACACCACAGAGGTACCTCAACCAAATCATCGCACCGCCATCACTGGCGGCTTGACGTTGGTTGGCAATGGTCTGTGACCACTGCCGTTCCAGGGGGCGCCCACGCGGAGGACTATGGAAGAGGAGTTTTTGCCCCCCTAGAGTTACTTGCCTAAGTCTTTTTAAAGATAGCTCCTCCAGTCATTTCCCATGGCCCGATTTTAACCAAATTTGGTACGTAGCTTTCTTGGGCTATTAAAAGGACCTACGGTGAGCGTGGCACAGTAGCTAATAATAAAAAAAAATCGACGGGCAGTGCGTTCGGCAAGTATTTGCGTGATAACGTCATTGAATCGATGCAATTTAAATTAAACAATTTTTTTTTATTTTGTATTATTTTTTATTAGGGTAATTCCAATTTTAACTCGCTGGAGTGTACAAGCGATTCAGTATTGGCCGATGATATGAAAAATACGATACGAATCGTAATATTTCAACAGTAATATGTCTGGTTAATGTTGTATCCAGACAAGTATTTCCCAATGTTGTTGAGGTGTCGGAGACGCAGTCGAGATTAAAATTCCGCTTCATAGATGGTATAAAGTCGGAATTGCGCTTGATGTCAATGTTGCGTTCGACACCTTAATGCTTAAAATCTCTTTTTTTCTTTCTGACGTTTCAAAAGTTTCTCTAGCATGCCGATAGATCCTACCACTAAAGCAGCATTTTATAAATTTGCCTAAAAAAAACCAGCACTGGCGATGCTACTGCCGCTGCTGCTGCTCCAATGTAAGGCCCGAAGCAAATTGAACGCAGAAAGCACCAGCAAGGCAGCGAACAATAACTACAACATGCAGATCTGCTGATCTGATTTCATGCTGCCAGAGCGACAGCGACGAAATCAGATCTGCATGTTGTTGTTATTGTTCGCTGCCGCTGCTGCTGCTTTCTGCGTTCAATCTGGTTCGGGCCTAATTCGGCAAATGCGTGCATTCTAATTAGCCTAGACACAGGCGATGCCGCTGCTGCTGCCGCTGCTGCCGCTGATGCCGGCATTGAAATTCCGGCATGAGTTATAGATCCTGCGCCTGCGCCGTCATCCCAACGAAAATCAGCGGCTGTTAATCAACACGATTGTAGCGCTTCCTGTCAATGATGCGGTGGTAATAGCAACATTTATTGGATGGGGGCTTGGCTAAAGCTTACAACGACCGGCGCGGCGAGCGGTACAATGGCCTCGGTTATGCCGCGGAACTATCTTCAAGAATTAAGTAATTCGAGCTAACTCACGACGACATAAACATGTCGTATTAGCTAGTTTTGGTACTCATTTTAGCTCCTCCACTTGCGAGGCAACACTGGACTGAAAAATTGGGACTAGATGGTGTTGTTGTCTTCGCTAATGGTGTTGTTGGTGAAAATTATATTTTATATGTTATATAAATACCTCATCCTTTCCTGAAACTTTGCATTTGTTTCATCCTTTGGTTGTAGCGGAATAAACGCGTTTTTATTAGGAGGCTACTGCCTCTTGACATTTTCTAAACCAAAGTCACCGAAGTCACAAACCAACAACTGACATCTTTCATATTTAGTACGTCTCCGTATGGTCGGTATAAACACACCAAAAACAAGGACTAGCACTAAAACGATTTAGTTAAATCGCCTTTTAGTTCCACGGTATAAATGAGGCCAATCTTTGACAACATTTATTGGATGGGATTTAGGATAAAGCTTGGTTAGAATATACAATAAGCTTTCAAATGAAAATTTATCATATGGGCGCTGAGATCTCCAAACAGATTTTAAAGCATTTCTACTTCCGTCCCGAGCTTTGTCGACATACTCCTCAAAGACGTTATCACGTCAAAATGTCCAAAAGTAGAAAACATTGAGAAATAAAGTCGAAAGTCTGTACTCGGGGGTTTGGTTTCTGAAGTCAGAATGTTAATTAGCAAAACGCGGGGGGGTCTAAAATCGCAACACCGTTTTCTATAAAAATTGTATTTTAATTTGCTTGAAAGTTACGCTATGAGGGTTTTGAAGTTGCTGATGTCGAAACTGAAGTCAAAATTATAAAAAACAAAATAACCGATCCAGAATGGCAAAACTGTTTTCAAAAAGTACGTTCAATCTTCCTGAAAGTTTCTACTTGGGGGTTTTTGGGGTCGCTGATTGCGAATCTTGAATCAAAGTTTTCAAAAAAAAGAAACAGTGGACCCTGAATGGCAACCCTACTTTCGACAAATATGTTCAATCTTGTTGAAAGTTACTTTCTGGGGGTTTTTAGGGTCGCTGATTACCAGTCTGAAATCAAAATTGCTAAAATTCAACGAAAACAGCGGAGACAGAATAACAACATTATTATAAGTAAATGAGTTTAATTTACGTCCGTTACGCTGGCACCCCCACCACTAAGTATCGATATCAGGCATGGTAAAAAATTAGGTGCTAATAATATAATTATATTATATAACTAGCTGCGAGAGCTCGCTTCGCTCGCTCTCTCATCTAGTGCTCGCTTCGCTCACAACTTGACACCAACCTTGAATATTTTTTTCATCCATAATTAATTTGTTCTCCGCTTGCCCAACACCACGACGATAAGGCTAAACTTCAACTAAATTAAAAGTAACTTCGCTTTCAGTCGGGTACCTTTACATAGTTTCGGCGGTTCAAATTTCTAAGCAGAATTACAGGGACCCCGCCTAGGTGCGGGAATTTAAAAACCGGATAATGGGTAGCATCTTTTTGATCCATTACTCGGTTGATTGAGCTGTATTCAACACATTCCCCAGGAACGCATTTTAATATTTCTGCGTTTATCGCAGATGCCTGGTCGTTTTTTAAATACACAACATCAATTATTTAGGAGAATAACCTTCCCTTCTTCGTCCGGATACGTACCGTCACCAATTTTCAGTAATAAATCTGAAATCTCTTGGGCATTTTGATTACTCCCAATTCGCGCCCGCATATTGGTTGACAAATGCATGGGTATGACAATGCGCCATAGATGTGAGCTTTTTAGACATGCCTTAATTTCATCAGCCCTCATCCCTCCGGGTTTTACTGGTAAAGTTTGCCTAAAGTCGCCACACAGAAGTAATATAATACTGCCCATAGGCCGGTCGTTTTGTTTGATGTCACGTAAGGTTCTATCTATTGATTCAACCACTTTCCGATACGCCTTAGTGCACTCGTCCCATATTATTAAGAAACAATCGCGCAAAACCCTGGCTTTGTTACTGTTTATTGGCTGTGGTTTTTCTGCTATGCCAGTGCAAATATTCATACAAAATTGCATTGGATAAGTTCTAGTGTAAGTTGAGTGAATAAATTTTGATTGAAAAAGCAATTATAATATTGCCACATTTGCAAAAAAAAAACACAGTCAATAAAAGAAAAATTTCATAGCAACGAACTTTTGCTCGTAGCAACTACAGTGAATTCATAGCAACAATCTTTCGCTCGTGGCACTTAGAACAATTTCATTTTTTTCTTACTCATTGACCTTCTTTGGTTCATGCACAACAACAACAAGCTATGTACCAAATTAAGTTGAACCACGGGCCGCCTGGAAGATTTTTTCTTTAGAATCATTAAAAAGACTAATTTTTCCACTGAAATCATTAAAAAGACTTCGAGAAAGCGAAAAACTCTATTTTTTTCACATTTTTGGATGTATCTTTTTATCTACTGCACGGAGCAAATGAAAGAAAAGGCACACCCTTGAGACACAATCAATCCGTGACAAAAGAAACCAGACCTCGATACGCTCCCTAGGAGGCTGAAGCCCTGTCAAGGAACAACAAGATCAACGAGATCAACGAGATCAACGAGAACAAGAATAATTTGAAAAAAAGCTATTTTTAAACTGTCATATCCCGGTTGCTTTTCGTCATATCGACATCAAATTTGTAACACTTCGTAAGACGACCGGAGAGAATGGTCATACTAAATTTGAGCCCCCACAATCACTTGGAGTCGCAGCTACAGAGGTCCGAAAACCCGTACTTGTTGTGTCGCGTAAACATAGTCTTGGTCACTTTTCCGAATTTTTTTCTTTTTTTTTTTCGATTTTTTCGTGTTTCTTTGGCGGGCGATATATATGTATATAAGCTGGAGTCGAGGTACGACACGGGCGGTACTCAAAATTTTTTTTTTTTGACATGGATATGTCTTATAGCTGGGGGTCATCCTAAAAATCTGTCCGTCACACGAAATGTCTGTTTTTCTACTCGGGGGTCAGAAGAGGAAACAATCCCATTGAAAATCTTTCCGAGCTCTATGAATGTAGTGGCCGATCCTCAGTCAATCCGAGTCAGTCATCAAAGGGAACTCACGAAAATCGAAAAACTTCGCGTCATGAACTGACTAAACAACCAGGCACTCATAACACAAGTCAACATCATTCAACTGCCATCCCCACGTAATTCAAATCTGCTCACAACACCAGCCACATCCAGAAAACCTGTCTCCCTCACTCGTGCACAGCGCTATGGCTCCTCCTTCACAGCAATCTTTTGGCATGGATATGTCTTATAGCTGGGGGTCATCCTAAAAATCTGTCCGTCACACGAAATGTCTGTTTTTCTACTCGGGGGTCAGAAGAGGAAACAAGCCCATTGAAAATTTTTCCGAGCTCTATGAATGTAGTGGCCGATCCTCAGTCAATCCGAGTCAGTCATCAAAGGGAACTCACGAAAATCGAAAAACTTCGGGTCATGAACTGACTAAACAACCAGGCACCCATAACACAAGTCAACATCATTCAACTGCCATCCCCTCGTGATTCAAATCTGCTCACAACACCAGCCACATCCAGACAACCTGTCTCCCTCACTCGTGCACAGCGCTATGGCTCCTCCTTCATAGCAATCTTTTTGTTTTCATCAATTAGTCACTAACCTGACTCAGTAAGAAAATCGTTGGGGTAGGTCGGGAAATAGCTTCAACTTCACACACACACTCTCATATGCACGCAATGGAGAGACGGTTGAGTCGAAGAAGTTCAATGGATGGGCGTTGCTTTGTCATCGGCGACAGTACGAAAGAGATGCTTGCTCCACGGACCTTGGACTACACTTCCGCGGCGGATCCACCCCTTTCTTGTGATGGCCAATCCCATCCAGCCGACTGAAATCAGTGTCACCAAGGTCACCAACGTGTTTTTCCCGTAAGATGTAAGGAACCAACGACCGTACTTGTATCGCGCATACCGCGTACTATCACGATCGATGATATATCAACTAACAGTGCACAATTCTGATTTAGTGAGGAGAATAGTGCAGATGATACAGTTTGTGCAGCGCGGATAACGTAAACGTTAATGCAATAAAATTGTGTTGTCGCGCTTACCGTCTTTAGACTTAGACGAGTACTATCTAAGTATCTAATAGTAAGTGTGTTTAGCTAGACCGCGGCTTGACGCGATCGATCGCGGATTGACGTACTAACGAAGCACAGGCGCATATAAATATGTAGAGTGTATGATCGCTTGATCCACACACGGGGCAACGGTTGGGTTCATTTGTATCCTCCTGTACACTATGCAGGACGGTATGTCTTGAAAATGATACAAAGTATCTACACTGCATGCAGATACATCGGTACATCTTATGCCTACCGAAAGCGTGGGACGTGTTTTGTCGAATGAATTCATCCAGTATAACTATACTGGGATCTTTATAAAACTTACGTCGATATCTTCAACACAACAGGTTCCACGCAGTCGGTAGCCAAAGACATATCCATGTTCCGATGTATCTGCATGCAGTGTAGATACTTTGTATAATTTTTTCAAAGAAGTACGATGTTGTGACGAGATTGATATTATCACCCAGTTCACTTTTAGGCATTACTCATACGGGGATACTCAAATCCCCGAGCGACTGCGCTAACCGGCGACTAAACGATCCGGCATGTGTAATTAGACGGTGGCACTCATACGAAAGCCAAAATGCGTGCACTAGATAAAGCACTATCAGAACACGCACAAAGTTGGGGTGCGTTGTTATTGTAAATGCTTGTTCCATGGTGCAATGTCTTGAGATGCTGATGACGTACGCTCTCCGTACTATTTCCGTCTGCTACTACAGAAAATTGCATAAGCATAGGCGAATACACAATCGTCTCAAGCAATTCCACACAACAGGTGGACATTTGTGTTTTTGATTGTTTCTACAAACTGTCAGAGGTTGAGAATACAAAAGTTCTGACTCTGACAATTTGAAGAAACGTCAAACAAACTAAATATGGTGTTACATGTATGTAACTCATTCTTGATAGAATTTCGAGTTGTGGCCCTCCTGCATTACATGTGCGAGATGTTATACGATACATAAGTAGATTATGTATCGTTCATGCCAATATTTCCTTACTACCTATTAGGACTTATTGCCGCAACCGTAGTAACTACTTTTACAAAGCCGTAAATAATACGCTTCATTAACGCCGACGAGCTACGAGACGATACAAAATATTCTCTTAAAATAAATTAAGACTTAATACAAAATAAGCAGCTTACTGTGTATGCCTCTCTTTATTTTAATTATGTGCAAATGGAGCGATGGGCGGGCGGCATCGTCTGAAAAAATGTGGTTAAATTCAGAGTGGATTCATTAAAATTTCAGGAAACCCTGAAAAAAAATTCAGAATGAGATGAAACCTAATCATTGCGCACATTAATCTGTACACCCGTTCATTAAGAAGGATATACTTCCGGCGTTAAAAATGAATAAATCCAGCAATCATGAACCGCCTAAACCGGATCTGCCAGGTTATTAAATTTATCATGATGTCGCACAAATCAAGTCAAAAAATTTAAATGTCCGCCGGCTTTATTGCACAATGGCCAAATCTCTCCCCATCTGTCTCTCTCTATCTCTCTCTCGTTCGTGTAATATCCGTCCGATGTAAGGACGACCATTTTCAATTTACCAAAAAGCTAGCTGGACCGCAGGGACTTTAACCGAAAATTAATCTGAACAGTGTTGAGCGGGTTTTTGGTTTCTTTTAATTACCGCAAAAATTTCATACCCTTTACGTTTTCAAGGCGTTGCACGAAATGTCGGTCTCATTCGTTTTATCTTTGTGTCGCGCGGAACAAAAATTAATTAAGAAGGAAAGAATGCGAAATGTCCAGATGGGATAAGAATAAAGGGACTAGAAACTCGTAATACGAGTATAACTACGGTGTAAAGCGAAAGTGAAATGGTAGCCAAAGTGCTACAGTTGATTTTTTTTAAAAGAATTTTGTTTTGCTGGATTAGTTTTAGGTTAATGAAACGATGGAAAGTTGTTTTTAGCTTTGAATCCTGAAAAAAAAAATTTTTTTTTTTTAGTAAAATTGCTGATGATCCTCCGGTGCAGGTGTATCGGAAAGGTATACACAAAATCCTTTTCCAAAGTCCTCCTCGTGGGCGCCCCTGGAACAGCATGCTAACGAAGTCGGTAATGTGGTGAGGCGTAAGAATAATACCACGAATTTTCCCTTTGATGGCTTGAAACCAACAAAGGACAGGATGTGTATGTCAGCAACTTGCACTATCCGAAATCTTCCATATGCCAACAAAACGTGAACTATGCCTCGGATAAACACTGACTCAATGATTACAACTTCTGGCTATCGTACAATGACACAGATTGGATTCTGGAATGGGCGTACTCTCCTGGACAATGGATCAATGGTCCCCAAACGCACGATATCTTCAATTAGAGAGTGAATTTCTACGGTATAAATAAAACATCTTAGGAGTTAGCGAGGTAAGGTGGTGGGACAGCGGAAAATGTATCTCCCCAACGGGTAGCACTGTAACGTTGTACTCCGGTGGAAGTACCGGTAGTGGTCGTGAGTGATGTGTGGAGCTTCTCCTTTTTCTGGGCCAAAATGAGGAACATCTCAACAATACAATTTTATGCTCCAACTGAACCCGACAATGTCGTGTACGACCAACTTAACGTCGTCCAAACCAGAGTACCCAAAGGTGACATTGTAAAGGTTTTGTTAGATATGAATGCAAAGGTGGGCACTGATAACAATGGTCTGAGGCATGTGATGGGGAGACAGGGTTCTGGTGACTGAGACGAAAACGGTGAAAGATTTGTAGAGTTCTGCAACTTCCATCGTCTCTTCATCGGTGGTAACATGCTAAAGCATAAGGGCTGCCACAATATAAGTAGGCCTTCTATTGATCGGCACAGAACACAAAGTCAAATCGACAACTTTACCATTAGCAATAGATTCAAAAGTTGCCACCTAGACGTCCAAGAGTATAACGAACACCTTGCGCAGAAAGCATTTGAGATAAGTAGCCACCCAGGTAGTGCGCACATTGACAGTGCAGATACAATCCTTGGCACTAGCCCGGATTGCCGGCATAAGGCTTAGATTTTCGACGAAAGGTAACAGCTGAAAAGATGGTTAGCTGCAACGGCAGAAAACAATAGAATTAGCGTTGAGCTTCTTTACGGTCGGAAAGCTCGTGAAGTCCAGCGTAGTGTGCGACGCGTTAAAAGAGAGAATGTTACTAGCCTCACCAGAAAGAAGTCTCAAGAAACAACAACTTCAACGCCGAATACGGTGTCATCAAGAAGTTTGAAGGCGGTCGTACGTAATTACTATCAACATCCAGTGAAGCACAGTGATTGAAAGCTACTTATGTCAGATAAAGAAAAGATGAGGTGGTGAAAAGCGCATTTCGCTATGGTATTCAACCGTGCAACTTCTGACGAAGTTCGCCCTAATGTAGACGATTAAGCTGGCCATCAAAATGCTCGTATGTGGTCAAATGCCCAGACTAAAGGGAAAATAGTCGCTGCAACGGTATTCCAGCCCAACTTTGTCAAGCAGAGTCAAGCATGACTGCCGAGTTGCTGCACCCACTTGTTGATAAACCTTGGCATACAGGGATCTTTCCCAGTAAATGGAAGGAAGGATTGATCGTCAAAATTTCCATGGAGGGTAGCATTACAAACTATAATAATTGGAGAGGTATTTGTGTGCTTCCCGTCGTTGCCCAGCTAATAGCTAAGATAGTCCTCGTAAGACTAAATGCTCATTTGGAAAGCACAATTGATGAAGAGCAGGCAAGCTTTGAATCATCATTGAGCAATGCGTTGAGTTCGATTCTCCGTTTCACTTTCTTTTCATCGATTTCGAAAAGGCTTTTGGAAAATGTGTACGGGGATTTTTTGAGCGGCCTTGCGTAAGAGAGGCATCCCCGAGAAGATTGTGGCTATAATTATGGCAACCTAAGATGGCTCGAAATGTCGCATTTTGCATAAAGGTAAGGTGTCGGGGGAGTTTGAGATTCGCAGTTGAGTTCGGCAGGGGGCATCCTCTCACCGATCCTATTCCTCATAGTGATCGGCAATGTGTTGCATGTAGCCCTATCTGGACTAGACAGATGAAATTCGATAGACTTTTAAGTCTTATCTTCAACATTTTGACTTCGCTGACGGCATGTGCCTACTCTTCCCCAAATTCGTGGATCTAAAAGTAATGGCTTTAGGTCTTGAGAGAGAGGTGAGCTCGGTGGGCCTGAAAGTTAACACGAACAAGACCAAGGTTTTTAAAGTGCCGCTGCCTTAGGTTAGCCCGCCATTGAAGAAGAAATCCAACTCGTCCAACTTCTATCAGTATCAGTGTCCAGCATTCTCGTCTGCTCCCAGCGCTTTATTTGGTTTGAGTGACTGCAATTCGAGGTCCACATCCTCTGCTGTCGGTGATAGCTGCTTCAGGTGGTTTATAACGCGCCAGAGTTCACACAACTATGTTGCAGGTCTGAGTACATGATTTATGCCACCTTAATAACCTGAGACGCTTAGGTGTAAGTTAGCCAGCTAGGCTACAGCAATCATTCCCTCCTCCTTTCACCAAAACCAAGGCTTGGGACAGACCTACCTTACGTGGAATTCATCGGAAATTTCTTTTAATGCACAATAAAGCCCGACCTCACACAACACGATGCCTAGATGGTTACTTTCCGAAGTTTGAATTTTAAAACTGGAGTGGCCAGTAAGAAACCCGGACATAAATTCTATAGAACATGTCTGGGACGTGCTCAAAAGAAAAATTTTGTCAGGTTCCAATCCACCACAGACCTTTCATTAACTAAGATCCGCTCTGGAAAGAAATACCCCAAGTAGACATAACAAACATAATCTACAGCATGTCCGATCGCATGCAAACATTCATCAGGGCCAGAGGTGGGGATACTCGTTACAAGTTTTGAGTTAAATGTCTGAATTTTTAAGGATCTTACAAAAATGTTTGTTTAGTTTTTCGGCCCGTTCCATATATAGTAAAAATAGAATGAACGGGCATAATATAGTCCGATGCATGCTGTTTGTTTGTTCGTTTGTTAATATGTGCGTTTCGGCGGGCACTTCCCGTATTCTGATTTTAATACAATTTGGCATGTAGCTTTCTTGTATCCCCCTGAGCACAAATCAGGAACCTCAATGTTGATCATCGACTGGGCTAACGGTAGATTCTGTTCTGTTTAAAATAGAGTTACTCGTCCAAGTCTTTTTAAAGGTTTTTATTCCAGGCATTTGCCGTGGTCAGATTTGAACCAAATTCTGTAAATAGCTTTCTTAGGTATTATAAGTACCATACGGTGATATTTTGGTTTTACACACTACATACGCATACTGCATGTGTGCGCCAAGAAATTAAACGCAGACCAAACCTGGTAGAAATGAGTATCTCCTGATTCGGTGATGAGGCCAATGCACTCGAGTACTGTTTAAGTCATTTTGAGTCCTTTGGTCCGGACTGACTGATACCATTTTGAGTCCTTTGGTTTGGGAAAAAGAACATTCCTGGAAAAAAGACATTATTGGCAATGGAGCGATGACTAGGCTAGATCCTATCATATCAGATGTCATATGACTAGGGGTTATGAGGCGAATGCACTAGACTAATGTCAACAGCATTTTGAGTCCTTTGGTGTGGAAAAGTAAATTTTTGGCAATGAAGTGATATCTAGGCAAGATGCGTGTCATGACTGGGGATGTTGAGACGAACGCACTTGACTATTGTTGTTATTCTTATTCTTTTTACTGTCGTGCCAACACCAAAATTTTTTGGGCTCGTTCTCGAAAAAAGGTTAGGTTGGAAGCCCAATATCCAGGAAGGAACGAAAAAGGCTACTATTGCTACGTAATCCTCCAGGAGAGCCATATTGCAGCCAATGGCAGCCTGCTTAGTAAGGTCCAAAGACTAGCCTGCGTCCTCAATAGCGGAATATTGAGGTCAACTCCATCTGTAGCCTTGGACGTGCTGCTCACCCTGCTTCCTCTGGATATCATGGGCGAACATCATGCTACAATCACTGCTATACGCCTTCGTAACACCGAACTGTGAAGCTCGTCTGACTCCGGGCACTCATCGATTCTAATTGTTTAGATATTCCTACAGAAACTGACTATTCCACTGCCAAACATCTATTTGATTAGAACTTCACATCCGTTATCCAAAATCGGAATCAGTGGAAGGAAGGCGAGTTTCCAATTGTTGATTCTATCGGCATATATACGAATGGATCCAAAACACACGGAAGAGTGGGAACGGGCATAAATTGCGAGGGGTTAAATTTAAGCCTGAATTTCCGTCTTGCTGTTCACTGTAGTGTTTTACAGGCGGAGGTCACGGTGATTTCGGAAGCTTTAATCTTTTTAGGACAACATGTCATAATTGCTAGAGACATTATCATCTATACGGTGTGGAAAAGGACATTTTTGGCAATGAATATCTAGGCAAGATGGGTATGACATGACTGAGAGTGTTGAGGCGAATGCACAAGACTTTTTTAGGGTTTTGTATTAAAAACAAAACCCTTATGAAATCGGTCAAATGTCTGTCCGTCTGTCCATGAAATATCTCACGAACGGCTGAAGCTACATACATGAAATTTTGTGGGAGTATGTAGAATTATTATAATTCGCCGGAGAAAGCGATTCGTTGTAATAGGCTTACTTTAAGGGGATGTCCCCATAGAGGGGAAATAAAGGTCAATTTTTTTTTTCATCTGGTATAGGCAAGTGGGGTATCATGAGAAAGGTAACACCGAGTACATTTCATTTCCGGTATTTTCATCAAATTTGAAAAAAGGGGAAAAGAGATAGAGGGGAAAATATGTGACCCGAGTTTGTCCCCCCCCCCCCCTCGCATTTCGATACCGTTATACTTAGAAATATTAAAATTTGCAGAAAGGCGGCATTTTACTAGTGTAGAAAACCGAAAATCGTAGAATTTTGATATCTCAACAAAAAAGGTTAATAATAGTACATTTCTATAGTTGCAGTTAGCATACCCCTACACGCCTTAAGCACAGCCGAGGTCAAAAATATTGATGGCCAATGATAACCAACATCATCGGCAATAATATCTTTAAGTTTCATTACAATCACATAATATTTAATAATAGCACACTCATTTAAAATTAGGCATTTTGACACTATCCACACAAAAATTACACCTACCGGCCTCATATGTAGGTGTGAGTACTACTTTCATGTTGTTTTTCGTAGTGCGAATTGCAGTTATTTAATTAATCATTTTTGAAAGGGTAAAGATTAGTTGGGGGCGCTACGTCGTAATTGGCAAACTTTACCGAGTGGAAGGGGGGAGGGGTCCACATAGAGGCGAAATTAAGCTCAAATTTTTTTTTTATCGACTGGTATAGGCAAGTGAGGTGTCGTGAGAAAGGTAATGTTGAGTACATTCCATTTTTTCGCATTTTCTTGAAATTCGTAGAAAGGGGAATAGTGGGGGAGGAAAAAATATTAGTTCGTAATTTGCCCCCCCCCCCCCTGGCATCTCGAGACTGTTAGAATTATGAAAACTTACAGGAAGGTGGGTTCCGAATAGCATATAAAATGGAAAATAATGGAATCTGTATATCTTCTCAGAATAGGTCAATAATAGTTTATTTCTGTAGTTACAGTTAGCACACCTCTGCATGCCTTAAACACGTTCGAGGTCAAAAGTACTGATGGCCAACGATAACCAACACCTTAGGCAATAATATGTTCTAAGATTCGTTACAATCACGTAATATGAATTGGCATGTAAAATGTAAGTGGGTAAGACATTTTAATTACGTTTTTTTTGTCCATCTAAGTGGTATCAAGAAGAGCAAGGAGCCGATATTTATATACCAAAATAAGCGCTTGCTACAAAACCCTCGGATTGCAGGCGTAGCCCTCTATATTCCGGTTTCATTTTATTATGGAGGGGGGAAATTTCATTGTTCAGGAGACACTGCCGTGACGTCAATTGTACGGCAGCGACATGGGACTTTCATCGTCAGTGTGCGACTATTTACCCAGTGAAACCTTCAATCCTCTTTCTCCTCCATTCTTCCTACGGAACTACCTATCAGTATTACATCGTAGGGCTGGTTTTAATCTGTCGTTAATCCTTTGCGTCCTTTTTCGTAGTTGCTCCTCTTTCCTCAGTTCCCACTGTAGGTACATATGTCGCATATTGTGTGAGTTACAACCCCCCAATTGGATCCAGATTTTATCATGTGTTTCACTATGTTATCTGGATTAAGGTCACTGCCAAATAGTTATTCGACCTCCAGTGCTTCACGCTTTTTTCTAAATCTTGGACAGTGAAAGAATATATGTTCCGGGTCTTCCGCTATTCCTGGACACCTCGGAGAGTCGGGCGAATCGTCCAGCTTGAATCTGTGTAGGTACTTCCTATATCCGCCATGTCCCGTAAGAAACTGGGTTAGAAAATGGTTCACCGCTCCATGTTTGCGGTTCAGCCACAATTCGATTTGCTGATTAAGTATATGTGTCCAGTTTGCCTTCGGAGTTTCATCCCACCGCTGTTGCCATTTCCTCAGAGACTCGCAACTTTCTCGTTTTTTTGCGCGCATTAGATACGTCCAGTGGCTCCAAACATCGGCCTTTGTGCAATCGGTCCATTTCGTCGGCTAGTATATCTGTTCGGATCATACCTGATACAACGTAGGCGACCTCATCTGAAGTTGTTCGGTGTGCACGGCACACTCTCAATGCGTTCCTTTGATAAAGAGAGTTGATTCTTCGACTAGTACAGGCCTGACGAAGCGTCTCGATCCAAACTGGTGACGCATGCAGAAGTATAGAGGTGATCACTCTAGATAATAAGAGATTCCTACTCGGTCGTGGTCCTCCCACATTTGGCATCATCTTTGCCAAAGCCACAGTAGCTTTAGCCGCCTTCTTGCATATGTACTTGAAGTACAGTCCAAATGTCAGCTTCGCGTCAATCATCACCCCCAG
Organism: Chloromyia formosa; assembly: GCA_964017055.1. NCBI lineage: Eukaryota > Metazoa > Arthropoda > Insecta > Diptera > Stratiomyidae > Chloromyia > Chloromyia formosa. Next base: position 52,182,952 of record OZ024815.1, on the reverse strand, counting down.
ATACTTAATTGCTGGCTTAGAAATAATGATGGTGTTTCCGACTCTGATCCTCAGAGTGTTCTTTTTTCTTCGGTTACTGATGAGAACGGCTTCCGTCTTTTGCTCAGCTAGCTCCAGTCCTACTTTATCCAACCATAACTTAATAGTTTTGATTGCATCCGTTGCGTAAACTTCGGTGAATGCTGGATCCTTGGCCACCACGACCACAGCTATGTCATCTGCGAACCCGACTATCGTTATTTCTTTAGGCACTGGTAAATCCAATATGTCGTTGCATATGATGTTCCACAGCAAAGGGCCGAGTACAGATCCTTGCGGTATGCCTGCTGTTACATTGTACTCCCTTGGTCCTTCGCTGGTTTCGTACTGTAGGATTCTTAACGAAAGGTGGCTCTGTATAAGTGTCGTCAAATAATCAGGCACACCAATCCTCTGCAAACAGAAATGAATGCATTTTCAGTTTGCCGGATTTTGAAAGCATTTTTGATGTCCAGTGTCACAACCGTGCAACATATACCATCACGAAGTGCCTGTTTCCCTAGATCTGTCACTGTCAAAATGGCATCGGCCGTGGAGCGTGCCCTTTGGAAACCAAACTGTCGGTCCGAAAGTGCTCCCTTTTCCTCTGCCACGGCAGCTAGTCTGCTAAAAACTATTCGTTCCAATACCTTCCCCGCGGTGTCTAGCAGGCAAATTGAACGGTATGAATTTGGTTCGCCCGGCGCGGCGGTTTGTTGGGTTTTGGTAGCAGAACAAATCTTTGTTTTTTCCATATAGCAGGGAAAACTCGCTCCTGCAAACAGGATTAAAAAACACTGACGAACTTCCCGGGATGCGTGTCAACTCCTACTTTCAACACTCCGTTGGAAATGCCATCAAAGCCTGGTGCTTTATGGTCACCTATTCTAGAAACGATCTCCAAAATCTCTCTGTAAGTTAATGCCCGTATCTGCTCTTCATGAACCATTTCCTGGTTTTCAACGTTTTCTAACGCATGCTGGGGAAGAGAACTGAGACTATCCGATTTAGTAGAAGCGGGCATTTCACTTGAGGTATTTGGTGACTACTTAGCTTTTTCATAACTTTCCTATAGGCCGTTCCCCAGTGATTAATATCTGCGTACTCGCAGAATTGCTTGAAACAGTTTTGTTTGCTCTTTTTTATTACCTGCTTTAGTAGTCCGCGTGAAGTCCTGCATTCTTGTATCAATTTCTTCATTCCTCCAGTAGTTTGCTTTCTGGCGGTTGGAAAACTTTGTTCTTGGCATAAAGGCATCACGTGCTTCTACTATCAGCTTTATAAGCTGCGACGCCTTTTGTTCTGCATTTGCATCAATAGCTCCCTTCTGATGAAAGCTTTCGATGAACGCTTTCCCGTCGAAGTTTTTAGCAGACCATCTCCAGTTTATTAGTGATAGCCTTGTTTGTGGTGTTCTGCTGGCAATTGTGAAGTAAATGGGCTAACGTTATGGGTACAGTCCTCGCCCACGCCCCACTCCACTGCCGATGCAAGGGAGCTACTGACAAATGTAAGGTCGATAATGGAGCCTGTACTTCCTCTTCTAAAGTTATTACTACCGCCTGTATTCATACGAACGACGTCCAGTTGTGAGAAAGCTTCAAAGAGTACTCGTACACGTACGAGTACACATGACCAAATGGCTGCCTATTTGTATTCGTCCACCACCCAAAGTGAGCAGTTCAAATTTTTATATTGATCGCAGACGATCGCCACGTCAACGCCCTTTTCTTTTACTGACTGTGACAGCAGATCTTGTGCCGCCTGAAAGTGATTTAAGTTGATCTGAACCAGCTTCATTTACGAGTTTGTTGAAGAGCCTTCTTATATGCGGAGCACTAGACTACCGCTTTCGAAAAGGCTTTCGATAGTGTGAACCGGGATTCTATATGGGCGGCTTTGCGCAGGAGAGGCATCCCTGAGAAGCTTGTGGCTATTATTAAGGCAACCTATGACGGCGCGAATTGTCGCGTTTTGCATAAAGGTAAGGTGTCGGGGAACTTTGAGATTCGCATTGGAGTTCGGCAGGGGTACATCCTCTCACCGATCCTATTCCTCATAGTGATCGGCGACGTGTTGCGTGCAGCCCTATCCGGACTCGACAGAGGAATTCAATGGACTTTGACATCTTATCTATTACAACATCTTGACTACGCTGACGCAGTGGCGTGGCGTGATAATTCAACTAGGGGAAGCAATTGGTATTAAAAATTTACTATTATTATGCTTTCCACAAATTTACTGCGTATTAATTGAACCCCTCTCGTTAGCTACTTTTAACATTTCTAATATAAAAGCACCCAGGAATCACGAACGGGGACGTGAGAGTAGGTATACTGTATTTTATCAGCATTTTAATTCCCATGCTACCAATATATAATAATTTACTTTTAAATAAATAATTGTAAAAATTATATGTTGGTAGACTTATCAAAAAAGCAAAGCTGTAACTATAAGTATATAAATAAAGCATATTCGAATTATTAGAACTACTATAACAATAACAACAATAGCAAAAAAATTGCAAAATAAATATCCATACACTCATAAAGAAAGTAATCATGTTCAGCGAATCAAAATTTGAATAATAAAAACAATAACAATACAATAAAAATTAAAAATAATTCAACTATTTACTATTTAAAAAATCACAGTTAGTGAGTAAAATAAAATAATAATAATTGGGCAATAAATAAAATATATTACAAGTCAAAATAAATAATAAGATCCGTACATACTATTATTTGTAATTTAATTCTATTCGTCTTTCTTTTTTTGCGAATTCATCTATAATATCTGTATAGAAACTTTGCTCACACAAACATGATTTAAGGAAAACCTTTTCAATTGACATTATTGCCAAGTCGCTAAGCCGTTGTTCGCCTGTACAATTTCTAAGATACGTTTTAATCCTTTTTAAGCAAGAAAAACTGCGCTCTGCGGACGCACTGGTTACTGGTAATGTTAAAACTAAACATATTAATTTATAAAATTGTGTGAAGCTATCTTTTAATTTGTTATTAATGAAATAGTTAAAAATACCTTGAAAAGATTTTCCCTGCAAATCAGAATCAGAATAAAGCACAATGAGTTCAGTCTTTAATGAAATATGGTCAAATATATCAGCATAAGTTTTAGTTAAATTTAGTAAAAGATTGTCCGGAAATGTTTTCAAATATTGGTTAAATTTAGAAGAATCTAATAGGTTTAAAAATGTGAAACTTGCTAAGGATGAAAATCTTGAATTTATTTCTGCGGTAATATTATCTATAATTTCGACATAAATACGTGTAAAGAATAGTTCAACATTTTCATTACTGTCAACAAGGCACCTGGCTTTTTTCCGGCGATGTGGAGTTTCGCAAATAGATGTGGTTTGGGTCCAAATTTCCGTGAAACTATTTCTTAACGATTGAAGTTGATTTTCAAAATCTGTAATTTTTTGAATGCAGTACATTATATCAGTTTGTTTACTTTGAAATATATCGAAAAGTACGTCGGTTTGTGGAAAAATTTTAGAAAAAACATTGAGCAGGAAAACAAACTGAAAATCTGTAAGTAAAACAAGAAGTCCCCTTGCGCTATTAACGGTCTCGCCATCCCACTTTCCACTCTCATTTTCAATGATATATTCAAAGAGTTCTTTTAATTGATCTAAATTATCAAAAATGGTTAAAACTAATCGATCATTAAAAGTCCAACGTGTTGGAGCTAATTTTGGAAGCCTTTTTTTGAGGAATAAATCTAGTGCAACTGTTCTCTTTGTTGAATGATTAAAAAATGTTGAAAAACAAGTAATAGATTGAAAAAAAATTCGACATTCGCGTATTTTATCGCATGATTTAGATAAAACTAAATTTAACCGATGAGCGAAGCAATGAATATATATTGCGTTTTTATACACATCCTTTACACGTGTTTGTAATCCAGTTATTTTACCAGACATTACCGAAGCCCCGTCATAGCTTTGACAAATAAGTTTGTTACCGCAATTGAATTTTTGAACAACATCTAAAACATGGTCAAATAAACGCGACGCAGTCTGATCATCAGAAATATCTGTAAAAGTTATGAAAGTTTCTTTAACCTCACCGGAAGGAGTAATGTAACGAAAGGTTGTTGAGAGTTGAGAACGACATGAAACATCGGTTGTTTCATCTAATATTATTGCTATAAATTTAGTTTGCTGAATTTCATTATAAATCTGTTTTAATAAAATTTTAGAAATGCTACTAATGAGATCGTTTTGAATATAATTTGATATTCCGGAAAAAACAGTCGCTTGCTCCAATTGAGCTCGCAAGTCCGGATTATATTTAGCTAAAAGATTTAAAAGTTCAACGTAATTTCCCCTATTGCAAGAATTCACATTTTCATTGTGACCACGAAATGCCTGTTCTTGACATCCTAAATGGCACACAACGTCAATTACTTGTAGCATTTTTAGTATATCTCGATTTTACGAAACTTTCTCATTGTGCAATATTATTGAAGATCTATGTTGGCTACTTAATAATTCTTCAATTCTAGGACCGGAACCGAACTTGGAAAGAAGAAGTACTGACTTTAAATGATCAACGCTTTTCGTACCATGCCTGTCCACAGCTTTATGTAAATTATTTAAGTCACAAAACCCGGTAGTTCGCCAAACATTTGAATCATTTGAAAATAACAAGCATGGCCAACAAAATAATTTTTGCTTGGTCTTACAACCGGTAATCCATTCCGTATCTTCATAAATCTTAGCAGTAAAATGCCTAGTACATCTTTTTGTTTTAGAAACAATTTCCAAAATCGGTTTCGGTCGACCTTTTTCGATAATGTCTTTTTTTTCTGCGAAAGATCGAGATCCAAAAGACAATCGAAAAAGATCATCAACAACACAATATTGATCCATGCTACTTTAAAAACAAATCAAAACACTATAAGCAATTATAAGCACCTAGACCGATTAAAAAACCCCTTCACCTTTTCACCAACAAAAAGCACACAAATCGCACTACACTAAAGCACTACACTAGAGCAAATGAGTTTTAAATTTAACGGCTCATTCAATTCCTTGTGACGTCAATGACTTGAGGCAGTATTACCATCTCCCACTTATTTTTTCTTGGAATTTTCCGTTAAATGGTTTTCGATTAGATATAAGTTATTGAAATATGCATAAATATCCCTATAATTGAGTTCGTCTCTTACTAATACTCGTATACACTAATAATTCTATGCGAAATCACTTCTTCTCGAATTTACCAATAATAATTTTTAACCATGAAGCCATTATATTTCAAATCGAAACTTTTTCCACAATTCAATTCCTATCCTACTCTGGTAACCCTTGTGAAACTCATATAGCACATCACATACACATTGCAACACAGCAAATATTTTCAGTCCACAAGAAAATACGAACAAAAAGGAAATGGGAAGAAAAGTTCCCCAGCGTCCATGCGCCAGCAGCTCCGCTGCAGGCAAGAATTTCCTCTACTACATGTGAGGGGAACTTGGAAGCAAATTCCTGAGTGCTTCCAACCTACCGTGTACGTGAATTTTTTTTTATCGCGACACAGTAGGTTTACTGGGGAAAAAAATAAACGCTCATAGATGCAAATTTTGATATGCTTCCATGTGTCTTCTTCTTGGTGTGGTGTGGTGGTTTTCGCGGTGTTACCAATTCGGCTGTGTAAGATATTCGCGATTAGTTTCTTTGGAACTTTTATTTACATAGACTGTGCCGAAGAGTTTGTTTCGCGACTTTTTTGCGCGATTCAGAAAAAATTATTTAGAAAATTTTCCACCAATCGCCAAATATAAGGGAAGCAATGCTTCCCTTGCTTCCATGGACGCCACGCCACTGCGCTGACGACATATGCCTACTCTCCCACAAAATCATGGATCTGTCCGCAATGGCGTTAGATCTCGAGAGGGAGGCAAGCAAGGTTGGGCTAAAGATTAATACCAACAAGACCAAGGTTCTTAGCCCGCCGTTGCGAAAAAGAAATCCGACACCTATTGCCATCAATATTAATGGGCAGCCTGTGGAGCAGGTGGACAACTTCGTCTACCTGGGTAGCATTGTTGCCGAAAATGGTAGTACGGAGCAGGACATCGCTCGTCGTATCAACCAGGCTAAACGCGCATACGGCATGCTGTCCAAAATCTGGCAGAGCAGTTATCTCAGCATCAAGACCAAGCTGGGCCTGTTTCGCTCCCTGGTACTATAAGTGCTTTTTTATGGGAGCAGTACATGGAAAGTTTCCGTAGGAGTTACCAGAAAACTGCAAGTTTTCGTCAACTCATGTCTTCGTCGAATTTTAAGAATTTTCTGGCCCGAAACAATATTAAATGAAGAGCTAAGTCGGCGTACGGGTCAGATGCCGATCGACGAATTGATACGCAGGCGAAAATGGCAGTGCATAGGTCACACATTGCGGAAGAGTGACAACTGGATTGCTTTGCATGCCATGAAATGGAACCCCATTTCCAACCAAGGCTGACCAAGAGGGGGTCCTCGAATCACATGGCGTCGATCTGTGGCAAAGGAGTCTCAGGCACTGGGTAAGTCTTTTGGGGAGTTGCGTCCCATTGCCCCGGACAGAGTACGATAGCGCGCAGGAGTAGTTGACGCGCTACGCCCCGCTAGGGGTTAAGGCAAAGTAGTAGACTACCGCTGAAAGCATTTACAGTCCTTTGGTGTGGAAAAAAGGATATTTTTGATATGATGTGACATCTACGTAAGATGGGTATCATATGACGGGGAGTGTTGATGCGAATGATCTAAACTACTCTTGATTGTATTCTGAGTCCTTGGGTCAGAAAATGAGGACATTCATGCATTCGCCTGGTAGATATGGGTATCTCCTGAATCGGGGCGATAAGCATAACCATTTTCATAGCAGCTCATAGCCAACTTTAAAGCAAATGAATTAAAATTAAAATGTACTTGCATGGGAAGCGCTTAAGTGCCGATGAACCCCATCGCTCTTTTAGAGCTTAAAGTAATTTAGTTTTTATAGTTCTACAGCATTTTTTTGTTTTTTTTTTATTCATCAGTTTTATTTGAGGAGCGAATAGTCACTCAAATTTAAAAAAAAAACGGACTTAAAAGAATTTATTTAACTTAACTCCAAATTGAAAATCAAGGCTCAGTTTGAAGAATATCCAACTGGAAGTACTGTCATTTCTCTAACGTCGCTTTATACTAACATAGCCCGTGGCTCTCCACCGTTGCTTTAATCAACGGATGCCGTAGACCATTATCTGCTCGCCCGTCATCGCTCAATTTACTGCAATTTATGAATGTGATAAACATCAGCAAATTTCCCGACACAACGCAACCGGAAAAGGATACTGTGCTGAAAAAAAGCTTATCCGCTCGCCGGTCAGCTACTCGTTGCTTTGCAATGCAACAAAGAACAACAATTCAGACAGACTAGCTATGCATTTACCAGTCCGATCCAGGAATTCCAGACCGGAAAATGGGCATTCGTTTCTTGTTCAATCCAAAACGCTCTTACCTTAATGAAATGTTCAGCGTAGCATACGCTAAATGGCTCTTCTCTTACCGGGCAGTCTTCAGTCGACTACGGGGTGAGTGGGACTTTGAAGAGATATCAGGCTGTCTGAATTTCGTATTGACCTCTGAAGTTGTACGCTTTCTGGCCGGTTGTCATATGCAGTTGCACTCCTCGGTCACTACATATTCTGAAAACACTCCTTTGTGCATAGAACATACGCCCCAAACAGGGCCGTCGAGAGGGGGGGGGGGGGGGGCGGAAGGGGCGAAAGGCGCGAAAGGCCCCGGGCCCATGTTTTTCTCGGGGGCCCGAAAATTTGAAAAATGAAAAAAAAAACCCACTGACTTTTCTTGCTCCTTTCCCTTTCATCCCACTCTGACGCACTGAGCTACCGGTCGCCATATATGGGCCCCTACCAACAAATAGAAAAACGTACGCTTTGACCTTTTTTTTGTTCATTGAGCTACCGGTCGCCATATAGGGGCCCCAACAAAAGTTGAGTACCGGGCCCGGATTTTCTCTCGACGGCCCTGGACCCAAATCTAACACCTAACTATATTCGTTGTTACAATTCCCCTCGGCCGAGAGTCAAAGAAGGATCCATGTTAATTGGAGATAGTGTTTACTTATAAGGCTTTCGAGGACATGAAAATTCGTAGTATTCAAAATCGCGGTAACAAATCCAATTAACTGCTACGAGCATTGTCATTAACCCATTAAGAAACTTCTCCGACGAGTAGATTACTTACACTCCCTGATTGATGGTTGTTATTGCATTAAATTTGAGTGCTAATGGGAAAAGCCGATGGCAAAGCAAATTTGATAATACGAAATGATTCGCATTACAGTCAGGACGTGGCTTGGTGAAAGCCTGCGAAATGCTTTTACGATGTGGTAGCCATTTGAAATGCTGCTCTCAACCCGTTTTTCGAAGAATAATCCGATTATTGGGAAACATGTTTACATGCAACAATTGTTCGGATCCACAGAATATCCATTCAATGAGCAATAAGTGCAAAAGTGGCTTCTGAATGCGTAACAGCTTATTAAAACGAGCTTCATGTAGGACTATATATAGATTACATGCACGGGAAATTGTTTTCGAAGTATCCATTTTTTCGGTAAGCCCGCAGGAGCAAAAAGGACGAGCATGCACAGTTGAAGTAAATGAGCTGGAAACCAGCACTGATACGCCAGTCGGTACGTCGCGTCGTGAGATTATTTTAAAAGTCGATAGAGGCTTAGCCAGAAAGCTTAAATTCAAATTTCCACCACCTGAAACATTTTCTAACGGTACTTATTGGGTGTTTCGTCTTGTTTCAGTTTTTTTTTCATTTATCTCCGCCCACGTTAGTCGCAAAAAAAAAAAATAATTATTCGCTGCAAAATTAACTTAAAATTTACTCTCCGTGTAAAAAATATTTTAGGTTGTTCTGAAAATCTAAAAATTGATATAAGCTAATATGATAGTGCTGAAGCCGGAAAAAAATAAAAAAAAAATTACCATTCACATTCTACAAATATTGTATTTGTCGAATTTTTCAAGTCGCTAGCTTTATTCTATAGAAAGTTATTGCTTATTTGAAGTTTCACTTGTAGGGGAGGTAGGGGTTCCTTGGGTCGGATCTTGCCCATCATTATCACACATCACTAATTAGAGCACCCTACAAACATTTAAAAAAAATTCAAGTCTCTAGCTTCACCCTATCGAAAGTTATCGCTTATTTGAAGTTCATTGATAGGGGAAGTAGGGGTTTCGTTAGTCGGATTTTACGTATTTTCAATATCAGCCAACTGGATCCCGCCGCAAACATTTGGCCAAAATTTCAAGTCGCTAGCTTTATTTTGTCGTTAGTTATCGCTTATTTTAAGTTTCATTTCTAGGGGAGGTAGGGGTTCCTTGAATCGGATCTTACACATTTTCAATAACAACTAACTAGATCTTACTACCAGCATTCTGCCAAATTTTCAACTCGCTAGTGTCATTCTATCGAAAGTTATCGTAATTGAAATAATATTTAATTTTTGGAATTTTGTAGGGTAGGTAGGCTTTCCTTTGATCTGATTATGCCCAACTTACTAAAACTCAAGAAGCTTCTTTCCTCAGGGTTACATGCCAAAAATCAGGTGTCTACGTCAATTGGTTCAAGAGTTATAGACAAAAAACCAGAAAAGTAGGGTAGTACGGGGCTCTTTGTAAGAAAATTACCGTCAGTTTTATACTGATCGATTTTATTTTCCCAGGAGAGTATAAGAATACCCTCACTAGTAATATACCAAAGCTAGAGCTTTTCATGATTTTTTAATCGGGAGTTATAGATACATTTAATTATTTTACATATGTAGGGGAGGTAGGCGTTCTCTTGGCCAGATTATGCCCAATTTCAATACCATCCAACTAGATCATACTACCAACATTTGACCAAAATTTCATGGCCCTAGCTTCATTCTATCGAAAGTTATCGTGCGAACGGACAGACAGACGGACAGACAGACAGACAGACAGACATGGCTAAATCGAATCAGGAGGTGACCCTGACCATTTATATATATACATTGCTATACCTCCGGAGCCTCCTTTAAGGTGTTACATATTTCCGTCGTGACAAAAACAATATACCCTATACTAAAAGTCTAGGGTATAAAAATATATACATATCTATATTTATATATAATGAGATAGTAATTTTATTAAGCTCTATATCAGGGGTCGGCAACTAATGCATGTGGCCCTCCCAAGGTTTTTGTGCGGCCGCTACCTTTAAGTTAGTATCTGGATGTCTGCAAAATGTGAACATGATGTGAATACAAGTATACTCTTGCGAAAAGGCAAACCGAAATTCGATGTTGTAACATTGCGCCATAAGCCCTTAAAATGATTGAAATGGGAAATTTAGACGTTCGGGTCAACATTTTTGACCTGTGTAGGTTCAGCTCTTTTAATTATCGTCAGTTATTCCTACGTATCTTGTTAGCGATTCTAGTCAGTTATTGCTTCGGATTTTTCGTCAGTTTTTAATAAAAAATTCTCTTCCGTTTTTCCTGTAAGAAACTGTCCTGTCTCTGAAATTGCTATGCAATGGGCTGTAAGCTTATAATCTATTTTTCCTGTAGAAATATCGTCAGTTAAACTGATAGTGTATGGACTCCTTTATAAGTAAAAGAGACTACCAACCAACTACCAACAGAACTAGCAAGTGTGTGTCTAGTTGCTGCTTTGAGATCAGGTAGAGTTTTCTACTAGGGAGGGTTGTTGAGTTGCGATTCATTTTCGATCGCATGCTCTTTATGTGCAATGTTTTGCGCATAAAGATTCGTGTAGTGCATTTTAAATGTCTTATCTGTTCTTTTTGCTGTCTCAAAAGGTTATGTTATGGCTTATTAACTAATAAACGCTCTCACATTCGTACTTTTCTTCGACTGATGTCTTTTTAGGGTTTGGTAGTAAAACAAAACCCTTATGAAATCGGTCATGCGTCCGTCTGTCTGTCTGTCTGTCCATGAAATATCTCAAGAACCGCTGAAGCTACATGCATGAAATTTGGTGAAAATATGTAGAAGTACTATAATTCTCTGGAGAAAGTGATGCGTCGTAATAGGTCAACTTTAAGGGGGGTCCCCATAGAGGGGAAATGAAGGACGAAATTTTTTTTTCGTCTGGTATAGCCAAGTGGGGTATCGTAAGAAAAGTACCGTAAAGAACATTCCATTTCTGGAATTCTCTTTAAATTTGAAGAAACGGGAAAAGAGGGAGAGGGGAAAATGTGTCATCCGAGTTTGCCCCCCCCCTTGCATTTCGAGACCGGTACACTTAGAAATATGAAAAATTTACAGAAAAGCGGCATTTCACTAACATAGAAAACCAAAAATAATAGAATTTTAAAATCTCATCAAAAAAAGTTAATAATAGTACATTTCTATCGCTGCGGTTAGCACACCCCTGCACCCCTTAGGCACACCCGGGGTCAAAAATATTAATAGCCAATTGTTGGCAACACTGTATTTTAATCTTTAAATTGTCACTTTTTCACTTTGTCACTTTCGCTCTGTCAACCAATTCGACTGTCACGAATTCGACTCCTACGAAATAAAGTATCTTTTTTACATTACTAAAGCAATCTACTCTTTTCATTGCCTGCAATCACAATAGTGGCGACGAGGAGGTGAGAGTTTTTTTTATAATCGCGGTACTAAGTAAAAAGAACAACGCAAAAATGGATCCAGTCGAAGAGCGCTCATTTTTTGACAACATGCAAAAACAACGTGAGCAAGACAACGAGGCAATGCGACAACTTTTCAAGGAGTTTATGGCAGTGAAAAATGCGAACGAAGTCGCCCCCAAAGTGGAAAGTCAACCGGAGCTGACGATGGACACATTGGCATCAAGTATTACCGAATTTGTGCACGACCCAGAACATAACCTAACATTTGAAGCGTGGTATGCTCGCTACGAGGATTTATTTCTAGTGGATGCGAATAAACTCGATGACGCAGCAAAAGTTAGACTTCTACTACGGAAACTCAGCACAAACGTTCACAGCAAGTATGTTGACCATATTTTGCCTATGCATCCAAGGGAATTCGATTTTCCAACTACAGTGGACAAATTGAAGCAACTTTTTGGCCTGCAAAAATCACAATTCAGCATACGCTACGGTTGTTTACAAGTTGCAAAAGCGCCAGACACTGATTTCACGACATACGCAGCGGAACTCAACAAACAGTGTGAAAATTTCAAATTAAACAGCCTGACATTGGACCAGTTCAAGTGCTTGATATTCGTAATGGGACTCAAGGCGGAGACAGACTTTGAAATAAGAACCCGGATATTGACTAAATTGGACACTGAAGCTGACACAATAAACTTGGACAAAATCGCAACAGAATGTCAGCGCATCATTAATTTGAAATCAGATACAGCGCTTGTTGAAAATAAAGCATACGAATCTCAGGTGCATCGACTGCACACTGCTGAGAACAAAAGCATCAAGCCAAAATCACCTTGTTGGTTTTGTGGAGCTATGCACTACGTTAAATATTGCCCATTCAAAAATCATAAGTGCAAAGAGTGCCACACAACAGGTCATAAGGAAGGGTACAGCAAAGATAAACAAAAATCAGCCGCCAAACAAAGTCACAATTCAACTCAAAGCAACAACAGCAGTTTCGGCAAAGGCAAAGCAAAAGCCAAACAACAGCCACAAACGAATAGCATATTCACAACAAACAACATAACTTCGGCGCAACCTAAATATGTCAACGTGAAAATCAACAATTATCAAATGAAATTGCAATGTGATTCTGCGTCTGACATAACCTTAATTTCAAAGTCAAATTTTGACAAATTAAAAATCACAAATGCAACCAATGTTACACATTCTGCAAGGAGTGCTACTGGAAATTTACCACTTTATACGCAATTTACATGTGAAGTGGAGTTAAAAGGTACAACAAAAACACTTACGTGTTTTGTGACAAAAATCAACATCAACATATTCGGATTAGATTGGATTTACGCTTTTCAATTAGAGGATATGACGCTTAATGACATCTGCAATACAATTTCATCAACGCAACAGGCAAGTAATGTTTCAATTAATGGGTCTAAAAGCAGTTTACTTCCACAAGAAACATTCCTAGAACTTTTTGACGACACATTGGGCCTTTGGAATAAAACCAAAGCGCATTTGGTTGTAAAGCCTAAGCATCAACCTGTTTTCTGGCCGAAGCGACCTGTCGCATACGCAATTCAACATTTGGTGGAAGCAGAACTGCGCCTGCAAAATCTCAACGTCATTTCACCAGTCACTTATTCCGAATGGGCCGCACCAATAGTAGTCACCAAAAAAGCCAACGGAAACGTTCGAATTTGCGCAGACTTCTCAACCGGTCTCAATGACGCCCTTCAATCGTATCAATATCCACTACCGCTACCAGAGGATATTTTTGCAAAGCTGAGCAACGCAACAGTTTTCAGTCATATCGACTTATCGGACGCACTCCTACAAATTGAGGTCGACGATTCATCCAAAGAACTTCTAACAATCAACACGCACATTGGTCTAGTCAGATACAATCGCATGGTCTTCGGCGTTAAAATATTTCCTGCGATTTTCCAGCAGATAATGAATCAAATGCTTGCTGGTTTAAATTACGCAGCCGCTTACATCAACGACATCTTCGTTTCAGGTATAAACCAAAAAGAGCATGATGCAAATCTACATGAAGTTTTACTACGTATTCAACAATACGGATTTAAGCTTAAGCTCGCAAAATGCAACTTTTCTGTTCCTGAAATGGCATATCTAGGATATGTTGTCAACAAAGATGGTATTCAGCCAGATCCGAAGCGCATCAAAGCAATCAAGTTCATGCCAGAACCAACAAATCAGTCACAACTAAGATCATTCTTAGGAGCAATCAACTTTTATGGTAAATTCGTCCCCCATATGCGAGAACTCAGAGGACCATTGGATGAGCTACTTCAAGAAAAGAAGCAGTGGGAATGGACTAAAGTTCACCAAAACTGTTTTGCTGCCCTCAAAGATATTCTATCATCCGAGCTACTACTAACACACTACGATCCAACGAAAAACATAATAGTGGCTGCTGACGCATCCAACTACGGTTTGGGAGCCTGCATTCTCCACGAATTTAGCGACGGTTCTATAAAGGTTGTCTGCCATGCTGCAAGATCGCTTACACCAGCAGAAAAACAGTACAGCCAAATAGAAAAAGAAGCTCTAGCGCTAATTTTCGCTGTTACAAAATTTCACCGAATGATTTTTGGCAGAAAATTTAAACTTCAAACCGATCATAAACCATTACTCGCTATATTCGGCAACAAAACAGGAATCAGCGCCCATCAAGCAAATAGACTTCAGCGATGGGCAATAAAACTGCTCGCATACGATTTCTAGCTAAAGTTTATCTCAACCAATAGCTTTGGTTATGCAGACGTTTTATCACGACTCATTAGCAATACACTTAATCCTTCAGAAGATTACGTCATCGCTGCAATTGAATTCGAATCCGAGATCAAACAAATTTTGGATGATTCACTCAGTAAGATGCCGCTCACTAGCAAAATGATAACATTCGAAACGACTAAGGATAAATTGTTGAAACAAATCGTTATATATACAACTGAAGGATGGCCTGCAAGCTGCAACAACAGCGAATTAAAACCGTATTTTAATAGAAAAGTCGCACAAAAGCCATCGCTCGCAACTATGTTTATTGGGCAAACATCGATTCCGACATCGAAACAATGGTAAGAAGTTGTTCAAGCAGTGCTGTAGCTTCTAAACTACCAACGAAAACAACTTTACACCCCTGGCCAAGACCATCTGCTCCGTAGGAACGCCTTTACATAGATTATGCAGGACCGATGGATTCATACTATTATCTTGTAGTCATCGACGCGTTCTCGAAGTGGCCAGAAATTATTCAAACGAAATCAATTACTGCATCGCAAACAATTTCACATTTAAAAGAAATTTTCGCCAGATTTGGGCTACCAAAAACGATATGTGAGAAAACGTAGCTTTTCCCCAAACTACAAGATTTATTTTGTGTATTATATATACATGTATTTCGGGAGCAACTTACTCCCTTCCTCAGTATACAAGCTACTAAACCTAATGGCAAAATTACAGAACAATTTAAGAATGTTAACATTAACGTTGCAGGTAGTCGAGAGCCATAAAAAGTATACCTGTGTCCTAAAAAGTGAGGGGCCATATGTCACCAGTTTAGGGTCCTTTACTACCTGCTTTTCTACATCTATTCGCGGCGAGTTTAATTAGTTTCGAAGTGCAATTTCCTTGGTCCGTGTTTAATAATTCCTCCGGATTTTCGCGCATGATTTCGAGGCTTTCCCAAAAACGATAGTATCCGACAACGGTACCCAATTTACCAGTGACCAATTCCAAAAATTCTTGTCCGAGCGTGGCATTGAATACATACGAACAAGCCCTTACTACCCCATGTCAAACGGCCAAGCAGAGAGGTTTGTAGACACTTTCAAAAGAGCTTTACGAAAATTGAACGGAGAGGGGGTAAATGCAGAAAATCTCCAAGTATTTCTAGAAATCTACTGAGCCACGCCAAATAAGCAGAACGAAAACAGCAAATCACCGGCCGAGGTTTTAATTGGTAGAAAAATCCGGTTAAAACTTGATCTTCTAAAGCCATCACCAAGTAACGAGTCCACCATCAAAACCGACGACCAGCTAAAAATGAAAACACAATTCGATAAGAAGCATGGTACCAAACAAAAATTCTATAACAGTCAAGAGCTCGTTTTCGTCAGCGTGTATAAAAACAGCAACCATTTCGAGTGGGCCGAAGGAAAAATCATAGAACGCGTTGGTAATGTCATTTACAACGTACGCCTACAAACTGGTAGACTTATACGCGCTCATGCCAATCAAATACGAAGACGACACCTTTTAGAAGAAACTGCAGAAATGATAATTCCAGAAGGGACTTCGAACAAAAAGTGCTTAGCTGAAGCATTTGGACTCTTTGAAGACATCATACATCAGCGTCCAACGCCAGTTGAAATATGTACATTATGAAAATACAAATTCAGCGTCACCGGCAGCTCAACTTCAAACTCACGAAACCGACGAAGATCTGCATCGTAACGAAGAACCTCAAATCATGGAGTCTGAGAATCGTAACATGGCCGCTGTACCATACACTAGGCCAAAGCGTATCCGGAAGCCTGTTGATCGATTCGCACCAGCATAAATCTTCAAAATTTACATTAATACTAAAAAGGGGAGGTGTTCGCAACACTGTATTTTAATCTTTAAATTGTCACTTTTTCGCTTTGTTACTTTCGCTCTGTCAACCAATTCGACTGTCACGAATTCGACTCCTACGAAATAAAGTATCTTTTTTACATTACTAAAGCAATCTACTCTTTTCATTGCCTGCAATCACAATACCAATTATAACCAATACCATAGGCGAAATTAAAGTCAAATTTTGTTTATCGACTGGTATAGGCAAGTGGAGTGTTGTGAGAAAGGTAATGTTGAGTACATTTAATTTTTGGCATTTACTTTAAATTTTAAGAAAGGGGAACAGTGAAGGAGGAGAAAATATTAGATCGTAATTTGTCCCCCCTTGCATTTCGAGACCATTACACTTAGAAAAATGAAAACTTTCAGGAAGGTGGGTTCCGAACAGCATATAAAACGGGAAATAATGGAATTTGTATATCTCCTTAAACTAGGTTAATAATAGTTTATTTCCATAGTTACAGTTAGCGAGCCCCTGCACCCCTTAAACACGCCGAGATAAAAAGTACTGATGGCCAAGGATAACCAACATCATAGGCAATAATATGTTCAAAGTTTCATTACAATCACTTAATATGAATGGGCATGTAAGATACTATATGATGGGTCAAACATTTTTATTATGTTTTTTTTATCCATCTAAGCGGTACCAAGAAGCGCAAGGAGCCGATACTTGCGTACCAAAGTAAGTGCTTGCTACAAAACCCTCGGATTGCGGGCGTAGCCCTCTATATTCCGGTTTAATTTTTTCTTTGCATATCAATACCTCGACTTGCCCCTGTACTCTTCGGTTGCTTGAACCAGTGCTATTTAAGCAGTCTGTTAAAAGTACACATGTCCAGTGATTCAAATTTAAAGTACTCATCATCATCGTGGCGCGGCAGCCCGACGTCGGGCCTCGGCCGCCTGGCTCGTTGTCCTCCAATTATCTCGATCACATGACCGCGTCCTCCAATCTTGGAAGCCCAGTAGCTGCGCGGCGCCCACACATACTGAGCTCTCCCAATGGGATCTCGGTCCTCTAGGCAGTATCACTCCGTCAACTCGTTTTGCATTCATCACTCTCTTTGGCATGCGACCATCGTTCATTCGTTGTACGTGCCCTGCCCATTGAAGTCGTTACGGCTCATGGTTGTACCGGATGCGCCATCCATCTCGATCTCAAACAGCCCCGAAAATTCGCCGTAGAACCGTACGTTCAAATGTGTTTAGCATGTTTCCGGAGGCTTGAATTGGGGTCCTTGCTTCGCAGCCGTAGCATAGCACTTGTCGTATAATGGTTTTGTACATGCGGAGCTTCGTCTTTCTGTGAACATGCTTCGATTTCATTATGGGGAGAACTGAGAAAAAAGTCTTATTACCTAACTGTATCCGTTGCTTGATTTCGTCAGTTTTGTTGGCGTCCCTTGACGAGTTGCTACCCAGGTATATGAAGTCGTTCACGAACTCAATGTTGAGGTCCCCCACATTGATGCTCGGTTTTGCAAGTTTCCTTGTCGTCGATTGCATCATTATTTTAGTTTTACCCTCGTTCATACTTAGTCCAACTTCTTTTGCAGCGGTATCGAGCATATGCAGAGGTTCTTCTTCGGCCCATCTTCGGGACATGATGTTGATGTCGTCGGCGTACGCTGCTAATTGTGTCGACTTGATGAGTAGTGTCTCGCTGTTGTTCATATTGATAGCCCGAACAGCGTATTCCAGTGCTAAGTTCAGGAGCGTCGGTGCCAGTTCATCGCCCTGTTTCAGACCAGTGCGTGTTTCAAATAGATCAGTAAGTCAATTATGGATCCTGACTTGTGATGTGAGACGGAGTTGGTCATCGTCATCTTTGTCAGTCGCACTAATTTTGCCGGTATACCAAATTGCAGCATGATGTTGTACAATACTCCACGATCGATACTGTCGTATGCCCGCTTGAAGTCGACAAAGATTTGGTATACGTTTACGTTGTATTCCCAGCACTCCTGGAATATCAGTTTGACGGCAAGGAGCTGATCCGTTGTGGAGCGACCAGGTCTGAAACCGCTTTGATATTCGCCAATGATTCGTTCTGCGTACGGTTTTATTCTATTTTCCAGAATTTTCGTCAAAATTTTATAGGACGTACAAACTAGTGAGATGCCCCTGTAATTCTCACATAGCAGTTTATCTCCCTTTTTATGAATTGGACAGATGATGCTTCTGCGCCAATCGTCTGGGATTACCTCGTCCCCCATATTCGCAGGTGTAATTGATGTATGGCATTAGCTAGATCCGTTCCACCGAATTTTAGCAGTTCAGCTGGAATCTCGTCAGCGCCCGGCGCTTTATTTCGTTTTAGTGACCGTAATGCGGGATCAACTTCCTCTACTGTCGGGGGTTGTATGTGTGGGCCTAGATCAACAATATCGTCGAGAGCTTCTTGTGTGGGGATGTTAGGTGGTAGGTTCAAAAGCTCTTCAAAGTAAGAGGCTCATCGCTTGTTAATGCCATCGGTGTAGCTGATGATGTTTCCATTCTTGTCCTTACAAAGGCTATTCCTGGGTTGATAGCCGTTCTTAATTGTATTTACTAGTTTGTACGCTTGTCTGGTGTTGCTATTAGCTAAGTTTTCGTTAATATTCAGCAACTGCTCATCAAAGTATTTACGTTTCTTACGTCTAATTATTCTATTCGATATTCGCCGTAGCTCGTCATATTTCTCTCTTTTGGCTCTGGTTGCTCGTTGAATCCATTGTCTATAGGCCTCGTTTTTCGCGTCAAGTGAATTTTGGCATTCTTCGTCGAACCAGTCATTTCGCGCTCACCGGGCCTTATATCCCACGACCTTCTCTGCGACGTCTTTTGTGGTACCCTTGAGTTCTTCCCAGAACCCATGGACGCCTGTGTTGCTGATGTTGTGTAGCTTAGGCAATAGTATTTTCTTATGGGCAGTAGTATACGCCACTGCCGTAGCATCGTTCAGAAGCTTATCAGCCGCAAAGATTTTGGGAGGGCTGATTCTCGATTGGTGCACTGAGGAAATTTTACATCTGAGTCGCAGTGTGCTCCTCGATAAGAGCGGACATCCATTACACTACACGCCCATCTCCTGCAAGTGAGGACGTGATCAATTTGGTTGACGGTATGTGCGTCTGGAGATTTTCAGGTCTGCTTGTGAATGCGTCGATGCGGGAAACACGTAGAGTTTACGACTAGATTCCTACTGCAGGCGAAGTCGATAAGTCGCTGGCCGTTGTCATTATATTCTTCATGGAGACTGTGGCCAGTGCCCCTTCTGTGCCAACTCTCATTTCCGACTTTCGCGGTAAAGTCTCCCAGCAGCAATTTGACGTCGTTTGTTGGAATTGAGTCGAAGAGAGTCTCAAGGCGGGCGTAGAACTCGTCTTTTACTGCGTCTTCTTTAACTTCAGTAGAGACGTGCACATTGATGAGCTAGAGATTGAAGAATCGAGTCTTAATGCGAATTGCACATAGCCGTTTATTTATGGGTTTGAAATCAGGAATACGCATTTGAAGTGATTGTTCACTATATATGCCACTCCAAATTCCTTGCGGACCGATGGTTTGCCACTTGTAAAAATTGTTTGCGATTGCTTGTCATTTATCTGGCTGCCAAGTTAATTTGTTTCCTGGACTGCAGTAATGCTCAGTTTGTACTTTTCCACCTGTTGAAAAAGGAGCTTCTCCGCCTCGGTTTGTTCGAAAGAATAATCCTTTAGTCGTTTGCGTGGTCGTCCTTTTTGACCATTTTGATATAAGAACCCAGATGTCTGATTGAAACTCTGAACAAAGTGATTAGCCCTGGACATAAGACAATTAAAGATAGGAAAGCCAAGCGTACTGTCTTTAATGATTTCGTATCTGCAGGAGTGCATGCTGGCAACTGCATTGTCTGAGAACTAGTTTATGCCAAGGAAACGTCAACTGGGCCACATGGAACAGTAGACGCGCTATGCCCGACAAGGGGTTTAAGCAAATTGAGTTTGCCTCTTCAAGGAAGCTTAATAATATTGTCTAGAGGGTTGTCGTGAATTAGCATCTTAGGGCAACTGTTGGAAGACTGTCAAAGGCGCAATAACATCGAATTTGCCATTCGAGTAGGGTCTACATAAGATGCACAGAAAAAGGGTTACGTTATGCTCCTGTAGGAGAAGCGCCTGGATCTGATTGGAATGTAACACGAATAAATACATTGTTATGATTTTTTATTATACTCTTACTTGCTATCGGTCTCTTCATCTGGTAAAATAATGCAGATAACTCGATTAGGTACTTCCTCTTCAACATTAATTTCGGATCAAACAAAGCATTCACCTACACCGTAGCCGTCCGTACATCATTTAAAGTTTTCTTGTCGGGCAGTCAATTTTACATAACAGGATCGAAAGGAATATCCAATTATCCTAATGGCTTCCTTAGGACAGCACATCCAGAGTCGCACTTGTTTGACTGCTCGTAGACATAACTACTGGACATGGCGTCTGTGGACTCATGCTGCTCATGAACGGTTATGTACGTCTTTCTTTCGTTCAGTAGACCATTTCGACGGCTATCAGACAAACGACTAACTATTTCAATAAGGACAAAGTTAACGAGCTGGGCTTCACGTCGTCGTTCTTCGTACACGAAATACATGGTACCGCCTCAGTCCCAGCATGTCGTATAATCACAAACACGGACACAAAAACATATCCGCTAAACGCCGGAAGCCACTTATTGTTAACATGGTCGCTACACATGACTGACTTTGATATCCTGTCTAAAATTTATATGGCGACACATTTAGATTTTCTCTTTTGTAAAGTTTAACAACGGCTATAGGTCGGGATCCTATTGTTGTTGAAAACGGGGGATGGTTGTCTTTGCACAAGTTTTATTTTTGTAATATGTAATGGCAATGTTATTGGACATAGAGAAAGAATTAAATGTAGGTATTGCTCTGTAGCTGTGAGGACTTGGTCGCCACTCTACGATGCTTGCATCTTGAAATCAGGGGTTCATTCCCGTGGTACGTTAATAAAACAAAAAACTTCCTGTAGGTATTATTAGAACACCCACAGCGTTCCAATATTATGTTAATTGCCTTGAACCTTACAGGGGCATGGGCTCGTCAACATCTCTTGAATTACGATTCCTTGTTGACGTTTCAATAGCAATTAGATTTCGGATGGTACAGTTGCTAGCATACACCTCATATCCGAGCGTCTTTTACTGACGAACTTTGAGCACTGTGGGAATTGACCGAGACTTCATGGCTAGCGAGCGTTCCAGGCTTATCAGTAAAAGAAGGCTAGATGGATAGGAAGTGTCTGCTAGAAACTGCACCATCCGTAATTTATGGTATATTCTAACGAAATATCAACAACGTATTGCTAGATTTGTTGACGCGCCCATGCCTCAATTTAGGCGTTACCCAATTGTCTTAACCCCTTGTAGAGCATAGCGCGTCAACTGTTCTGTTTTGTTTGGTTGTCATAAACTGGTTTCGTAGAATGCAGTTGCCAGTATGCACATCCCGCTCCTCCATTTAGCCGCCTACCTGCGACCGGTCGGGAAATTCTGTGGCTTATTATTACGCCTCGCACCACGGGGGGAAGATAACATAAACATTTGTAGTCTTGAATGTCTTCGTGGATAGGACTCGAACCCGAAACGCCGGTAGTCAGACATGTGACTGATGCCTCTACGCACTGAGCTACCGGTCGCCCTAATCAATCAAGGGGTTGAAGCAATTATTGGGTGTACAACTTTGCTTCCGCCGTTTTTTCCTGGAACTCAAAGCTTAGTTGTCAAAAAGTACTTACATATGTAAGTATTATTATTGTATTGACATGGATATGCCTTATAGCTGGGGGTCATCCTAAAAATCTGTCCGTCACACGAAATGTCTGTTTTTCTACTCGGGGGTCAGAAGAGGAAACAAGCCCATTGAAAATCTTTCCGAGCTCTATGAATGTAGTGGCCGATCCTCAGTCAATCCGAGTCAGTCATCAAAGGGAACTCACGAAAATCGAAAAACTTCGCGTCATGAACTGACTAAACAACCAGGCACCCATAACACAAGTCAACATCATTCAACTGCCATCCCCTCGTAATTCAAATCTGCTCACAACACCAGCCACATCCAGACAACCTGTCTCCCTCACTCGTGCACAGCGCTATGGCTCCTCCTTCACAGCAATCTTTTGACATGGATATGTCTTATAGCTGGGGGTCATCCTAAAAATCTGTCCGTCACACGAAATGTCTGTTTTTCTACTCGGGGGTCAGAAGAGGAAACAAGCCCATTGAAAATTTTTCCGAGCTCTATGAATGTAGTGGCCGATCCTCAGTCAATCCGAGTCAGTCATCAAAGGGAACTCACGAAAATCTAAAAACTTCGCGTCATGAACTGACTAAACAACCAGGCACCCATAACACAAGTCAACATCATTCAACTGCCATCCCCTGGTGATTCAAATCTGCTCACAACACCAGCCACATCCAGACAACCTGTCTCCCTCACTCGTGCACAGCGCTATGGCTCCTCCTTCACAGCAATCTTTTTGTTTTCATCAATTAGTCACTAACCTGACTCAGTAAGAAAATCGTTGGGGTAGGTCGGGAAATAGCTTCAACTTCACACACACACTTTCATATGCACGCAATGGAGAGACGGTTGAGTCGAAGAAGTTCAATGGATGGGCGTTGCTTTGTCATCGGCGACAGTACGAAAGAGATGCTTGCTCCACGGACCTTGGACTACACTTCCGCGGCGGATCCACCCCTTTCTTGTGATGGCCAATCCCATCCAGCCGACTGAAATCAGTGTCACCAAGGTCACCAACCTGTTTTTCCCGTAAGATGTAAGGAACCTGCGACCGTACTTGTATCGCGCATACCGCGTACTATCACGATCGATGATATATCAACTAACAGTGCACAATTCTGATTTAGTGAGGAGAATAGTGCAGATGATACAGTTTGTGCAGCGCGGATAACGTAAACGTTATTGCAATAAAATTGTGTTGTCGCGCTTACCGTCTTTAGACTTAGACGAGTACTATCTAAGTATCTAATAGTAAGTGTGTTTAGCTAGACCGCGGCTTGACGCGATCGATCGCGGATTGACGTACTAACGAAGCACAGGCGCATATAAATATGTAGAGTGTATGATCGCTTGATCCACACACGGGGCAACGGTTGGGTTAATTTGTATCCTCCTGTACACTATGCAGGACGGTATGTCTTGAAAATGATACAAAGTATCTACACTGCATGCAGATACATCGGTACATCTTATGCCTACCGAAAGCGTGGGACGTGTTTTGTCGAATGAATTCATCCAGTATAACTACCTATATACTGGGATCTTTATAAAACTTTCGTCGATATCTTCAACACAACAGGTTCCACGCAGTCGGTAGCCAAAGACATATCCATGTTCCGATGTATCTGCATGCAGTGTAGATACTTTGTATAATTTTCAACTAGATTCTAGTTAAATACAACTAGAATTTAGCTCCTAGATATTCTAGTTAAGATCTAGTGATTAAGTACTCACTAGAATATCAGGGAAATTTTTTAGTGATTTTCTATTAGAAGCTTGTCGAGAATCTAGTTCTATTATTCAAAGTACTGTCCACCGCTAGCGAAAACTTTCGCCCGTCTCTCCGGCAATTTTCGGATGCCATCTCGGAAAAAGGAGGCGTCTTTCGACGCGATCCATGATTGGATCCATTTTTCGACTTCCTTGTACGAACGAAAATTCTGATCAGCCAGGCCGTGCGCCATGGAACGAAACAGATGGTAGTCGGAAGGAGCGATGTCTGGGGAGTACGGCGGGTGGGGCAAGATTTCCCATTTCAGGGTTTCCAAGTGTGCCTTGGTCACTTTTGCGTGGCCGAGCATTGTCATGCTGGATGATGACTTTGTCGTGTCTCTCTTGGTGCTGTGGTCGTTTTTCCTTTGATGCTCGACTTAAACACATCAATTGCGTTCGGTACCGATCTCCTGTGATAGTTTCATTCGGTTTCAGTAGCTCGTAGTATATCACACCGAGCTGGTCACACCAAATGCAAAGCATAACCATGGCGCCGTGAATATACGGTTTTGACGTCGACGTTGAGGCATGTCCGGGCATTCCCCATGACTTTCTGCGCTTAGGTTTATCGTAACCGACCCATTTTTCGTCGCCGGTTACGATGCGATGTAGAAATCCCTTCCGATTCTGCCTTTGAAGCAGTTGTTCGGATGCAAATAATCGCCGTTTAATATCCGGTTTTAACTCGTACGGAACCCAATTTCCTTGTTTCTGAATCATTCCCATGGCCTTGAGGCGTTCCGAGATGGCTTGCTGAGTCACTCCCAGTGATTCAGCTAATTCTTCTTGCGTTTGGCGCGAATCTTGATCGAGCAGTGCTTGCAATTCGTCGTCTTTGAAATCTTTTTTCCCTCCCACCACCATGCTTGTCCCCGACATTGAAATCGCCACTTTTAAAACGTCGAAACCACTCACGACATGTTTTGTCACTCAAAGCAACCTCACTCTAAGTATCTGAGAGCATTCGATGAGCCTCAGCTGCAGTTTTTTTTCAAATTGAAGCAGAAGATCAAAATTTCCCGCAAATGACAAGAACTTGGCTCGAAAACAGACATTTTGAATCGCGAATTTTATTAAAAATGCGAACAACTTTTACTAATGCGGGGATGTCGATATGTTCACAGACGTCCAAACTCACTTTGTGACACTTTTGAACTACGTATTTTGACCAGCCCTCACCGATGCAGACGTCTGTCGGAAAACGGCGGAAGCAAAGTTGTCCTGGCGCAACAGCCCGATGTCAGGCTATGGCCGCCTGGATCGCTGTCCTCCAATTATCTCGGTCACGTGACCACGTCTTCTAATCTTGGAAGCCCAGTAGTTGCTCGGCGTTAACATATACTGAGCTTTCCAAACGAGATCTTGGTCTTCCTGGCAGTTACGCTTCGTCGATTCGTCGTCCGTTCATTACTTGTTTAGGAATGCGAACATTGTTCATTCGTTGTACGGCATGTACAACCCATTGATGACGTTGTAGTATGACGATTTTCGAAACTTCCAGCTCATCATACAGTTCATACTCGTAACCCTCATGGCTGTACCGGATGCGCCATCCATCGCGGTCGGAAACTGCTCTGAAAATTTGCAGAAGGACTTTCCGTTTGAATGTTGTTAGCGTGTTTTATTAAGCTTGAGTTAGGGTCCATGTTTCGCAGCCATAGCATAGCACTGGTCGTATGATGGTTTTGTAAATCTGGAGCTTCCTATTTTTGTGCACATTCTTCGATTTCATTATGGGGAGGACCGAGAAGAAAGTCTTATTTGCTAGCTGTCCGTCGCTTGATTTCTTCAGTTTCGTTGGCGACCTTTGACAGTTTGCTACCCAGGTATGTTAAGTCGTCTACGAATTCGATGCTGAGGTCCTCTATGTTGACGCTCGATTATGCTGGCGTCCTGGTTCTTGATTGCATCATTATTTTTGTATTGTCGTCCAACTTTAATTTGCAGCGATGTCAAAAGTTTGCAGAAGTTCTTCCGCGGTGGCCAATCTTCGGGGCATGATGTTTAAATCGTTGGCGTACGCTGCTAGCTGTGTCAAGTTGATGAGTAGCGTTCCGCTCCTGTCCGTATCCATTACCGAATGGCGTACTCCAGTGCTAGGTTGAAGAACGCCGGCGGCGCCAGTCCATCGCCTTGCTTCAAACCAGTACGTGTTGCAAAAGCATCAGTCAACCTGTTCTGGATCCTGACCTGTGAGATGGTGTTGGTCATCGTCATTTTTGTTAGTCGTACTAGTTTTGCTGGTATATAAAATTGCAGCATTATGCTGTACAGTACATCACGAACGATACTGTCGTATGCTTGCTTTAAGTCGACAAATATTTGGTACTCGTCAACGTTATATTCCCAGCACTTTTGCAGGATTAGCTTAACCGTAAAAAGTTGATGGGTTGTGGGACGACCAGGTCTGAATCCGCGTTGTTACTCGCCAATGATTCGTTCGGCGTACGGTTTTATTCTATTCTCCAGGATTTTCGTCAGTATTTAGGATGTAGGATGTACTGACTGGTGGAATGCTTCTGCAATTCGCACACCGCAGTCTCCCTTTTTGTGGATGGGACAGACGACGCTTCTTTGTTTCAGTCGTCTGGGATCACCTATTCTTTGCAGTTTCGCAGAAGTAGTTAATGTATGGCATTTAATAGGCGCGTTTTTTTTCAAGATCCATATACAGCAGAGCAGATTAAGACCACACAATTACACTAACAATTTGATCTGAGTTGCTCTCGACAGAACGTTAGTGCAGGATTTCTACTCTGTTAAATAGTTCCACATTTGAAACGCAGGCGGCGCAGGCGTCGAAATTTTAGAACAGTTTACAGTTTGGGAAGCACATAAAGTTCATTTCCTGCCAATAAAATGTTCGTTTTGTGTAATTATATGGAAGAGTAAACATACAAAATAATTTTGCTGCTTAAACAAAATTTGTCCAATTGTACAAGGCTTATCCATTTTCTCTTTCGGAAAGTAAACTTAAATTAAACACAGTAAATATTTGAATGAGTAGTCCGGATGGCGCAACGGTTAGCACGTTCGCCTTCTACGCACTGGGCCCCGGTTCGATTCCTACTGAATGCGGTAGTTTTCGATGAAAAAGGGGATCTATGTGTCGGACTATGAGCCCAATCAGCTGTTAAATGAGTACCCATTTATGGGGTAAATAACTCGGTTGAGCCTGTTGCTGATCACACACCTCTGCACAAGATCGTCACTATCTAGGAAATTAGATGATTCTAACTCATCTCGAGGCCATGGTTCAAATTGGACTGTTGAGTTATTTATTTAAATATTTGAATTTCGATGGAATTTGTATTTCATAATAAAGTTTTGATTATGCCATTATACGTGGAATACAATATCTGTCAAATGACCCCCCACGGGACCGCTTGCAGGACTCGATCCTTTTAAGGTAATTTTCGATTACGTTTTCACACATTTCGGGCAATAGCTCGGCTATAATTCGACGGATTTCGTCCTTCAATTGACCAATCGTCGTGGGATTGTTCGCATAAACACGGTCCTTCGCATAGCCCCACAAAAAGAAATCTAACGGCGTTAAATCGCAAGACCTTGCTGGCCAATCCACATCGCTGAATCTCGAAATTACGCGTCCTGGGAATTTCTCGCGCAATAAAGCCAAATTTTGTCGCGTGGTGTGGCATGTGGCCCGGTCTTGTTGAAACCACATATTGTCGAGATCCATATCTTCGATTTCCGACCAAAAAAGTCATGAATCAGGGCGCCATAGCGCTGGCCATTGACTGTAACGGCGGCTCTTTCATCGTTTTCGAAGAAAAACGGCCCAATGACGCCGCCGGCCCACAATGCACACCAAACAGTCACTTTGTGCGGGTCCAACGGTTTCTCAGCGGTCACTTGCGGTTGCTCACTGTCCCAGATGCGACAATTTTGTTTGTTTACATAGCCGCCGAGCGCAAAATAGGCCTCATCGCTAAAGAAGATTTTCTTCGAAAAATCGGCACGGTGGCCTGCTGTTCGAGGACCCAATCTGAGTACTCACGACGCAATCTGTGATCAGTAGGCTTTAATTCTTGCGTGAGCTGGACTTTATAAGGATGGAGATGAAGGTCCAAATGCAAAATGCGCCACAATGTGCCGTAAGATAGGCCTAAATGCTGGGATCGGCGCGGAATCGACAAATTCGGGTCTTCGGCCACACTTTCACTCACAGCGGCGACGTTTTCGGTCGAACGAGTAAAACGATGATGCACAGGTGTAGAAATGTCTGTCACCGATCCAGTTTCTTCACATTTTTTCACTGTGTAGGCAATTGTGCGCTCATTGGGAAGATTATGTCGACCATAATCTGCGCGTAATGCACGAAACGTGGCCACCGCAGATTCACCATTTTGGTAGAATAACTTAGTAATTTTAACGCGTTGTTCAGTCGTAAAACGTTCCATCTTGTAAAATGGCAAACCTTCAACTAAACCAATACCAGTTTGGAATACACTGACATTTGACAGATGTCGAATGGCAGGGCTTTACTTTCCGAAACACGAAATGGATAACCCTTTATATGTACTAAGGATTTAAATTTTCCCTTGAAATTCTAGTTGACATTTGAATTCTAACTAAACCAAGACACACTCCCTTAGCAAAGACAAAGACTTACTCCGTTAAATTGCTCTGGATCGTTTTTTTCGTCGCTTAACCTGCTCTGCTCTGTACGAAAAAAACGCGCCTAATTTAGCCGTTCCACCTGACTTTAGTAGCTGAGCTTTAATGTCGTCAGCGCCCGGCACTTTGTTTGGACCTCATTTACTGTCGGAGGTTGTGTAGTGGGGCCATGATCAATAATAAAGCCATCGACTTGGGCATCTTGTAAGGTGACTTTAGATTTTTGACTCAGAAGCTCTTCAAAAAAGGACGCCCATCGCTCATTGATGCTATCGGTGTCGCTGATGATGTTTCCAGCCTTGGCGTTACAGAGCCTAGTCCTGGGTTGATAGCCGTTTCATACGTCCAATTTTTCTATTTTCTCTGGGGCTCTTCATATTTTTCTATTTTGGCTCTAGCTGCACGTTGGTATTGTCTCTAGACTTCGTTCTTAGCATCGAGTGATTTTCTGCATTCTTCGTCAAACCAGCCGTTTCGCGCTCGACGAGCTTTGTATAACACGACTTTCTCTTCGACTTTCTTGATGGTACCTTTTAGTTCTTCCCAGAACTCGTATATACCTGTGTTGCTGATGTCGCGTAGCAAAGGTGATAGTTTCTCCTAAATGGTCGTTTAATATGCCTGCGCCGTAGCATCGTTCAAGAGTTTATAATCCGCAAGGAGGGAGGGAGGGAAAGCTAATTCTCGATTGGTGGACTGAAGAAATTTTTCACCGGTAGGTTGTCTTCACCAAGTGATGGTCTGAATCGTAGTTTGCTCCTCGATTGGATCGGGCATGGAATACACTGTACGACCACCTTTTGCAAATGAGGATGTGGCCAATTTGGTTGACGGTACGTGCGTCTGGAGATTTCCAAGTCTGTTTGTGAATGCGTCGATGCGGAAAGCATCTGGAGCCAATGATAAGATTAATACTGCATGCGAAGTCAATTAATCGTTGACCGTATTCATTGCATTTCTCATGGAAGCTGGAGAACATCCACCGGTTCCACTGTGCCAACTTTCATTTCGAACTTTCGCATTAAAATCTCCCAGCAGTATTTTCACGTCGTTTGTTGGAAGTGAGTCGAGCAGAGTCTGCAGGCGGGCATAAAATTTATCTTTCACTGCTTCTTCCTTAAATTCAGTCGGGGCATGCACGTTGATGAGTCGGAGGTTGAAGAAACAAGTTGTAATGAACTACCTGTAATGAACCATATTATGGTCTGGTAGTGCTGCTCCCACCGGCAGATCGAAGCAGCACCTGATGAGTAGTGATCTGTTGGTGGTACGAAACCAGAGACCGAGTGTCCCATTACTCCCGGACCCAGATTCGACCGCGTGGGCGTCTGATCCGTGCGCCAACCATTCCATCCTTATCCATTTTTACCTCCCCTGGTTGTGTTGTCTTCCCCAGGCCTATGAATTTTTGTTAATACGTAAAGGACAGGGGCAACGAGCGACGAAAACCCCGTCCACATCTCCCGAACTGAGCTACAGCAAGCATATGCCGCTACTTACCTGGTTGAGGGGGGGGGGGGGGGGGGGGGGGCGACCTTCACGGTCACTATGCTACCTAGGCTCCGTCCCCACGGGCATCTTCGGATGCCCACCAAACCGTCCGTTACAAAGTTTTAATGCGATTCGAACGCAACATTTCATTAATAGGTTAGAAGTCAATAACGTGCGGCTTGAGCTCCTTACTCACTATGAGTGAAACTCCAAACTCCTTGTGACCAGATGGTTTGCCGCTTTTGAAAATTGTGTGCGAATTCTTGACGTTTACCTCGCTGTCAATTCAATTTGCTGCCTGGTCTGCAGAAATGCTTAGTTTGTAATTCTCGACCCTTCACGGCCCCCGGTTTAATAAGGGAGCCTACATTCCAAGATCCGAAAGAATAATCTGTTAAACCTTTACGTGTCCGTCGTTTTTGATCCATCCAACTCGAGGCTTGTGTTCCAGGTTTCTCGAGATGGAGTAGTTTTTACAAGGATGTTTTGTCGACCCATCGCTAAACCTTATACAGGGGTGGCCCGGTGATAGCTGCTTCAAGAGGTTGCAGGTCTGACTACATAATTCGATCATCGGGGGTGTCAATAAGATGTTAAGATGTCCTTTATATTGTATACCTATATACAAAAATAGATGGGGTGCGTTTACAATCCAATTGGATTTTAATGTAAGTTTTTGAGCTCGTAGTCCGGATGGCGCAACGGTTAGCACGTCTCTCTGCTACGCACTGGGACGCTGTTAGATTCCTACTGAAAGCTGTAGTTTGCGATAAAGAAGGGGATTTACGTGGCGGACAGCTGTTAAATGAGTTCTCATTTATGGGGTAAATAACTCAGTTGAGCGTGTTGCTGATCACACACCTCTGCACAAGACATTCCGTCACTATCTAGAAAATGAGATAATGCTAATTCATCTCGAGGCCATGGTTCAAATTGGACTGTTGCGCCAGTTATTTATTTTGAACTCGGGCTTATGAAGGTAAGACAACACTATTCTGCATGGTAAACGTTGAGCATTAACATAATATTAATAATGGTCACGATTCCACGTATCAGTTATCATTACATTTATATCATTTGCATCCTAATGAATGAGACATCATACGCTTGCCAACTTAGTTTGCATATATTGATCAAGTTTCAATGCCAAATTAAATATGTGCAAGTAAATTGGAAAATTGATAATAAACTCATTTCCTCCATTATGCAAACAGATGCCATCTTTGCATAAATTATTGGTAAGCTCCAAAGCTGTAGGTCACTTTCGTCCTAGTTGAAACCAGAGAGTCGCTAAAAAGGACTTACAATCGACCAATAAAACTGTGGCCCTACCATCAAATTCGAATGTGTCTAATGGCCATTTGGGAGGCATTCATAACGTGCCATTATATAGCCCATGTTGTCGATATAGTCAAGGTCGTGAACTGCAGAATTGTTGCTGAATAGGTTCGATTATATTGCGACCACAGTCGGCACGACATCACTTTTAATCCATTTCGGGCTTGGACAAATTCAATGTTGCAGGAATCTGAACATACATACTGTTGCGAGAAGGATTCCTTCTTTCCATTTGGAATTCGCTTACGCCGGGCTATTTTGTCCTCTCCTGGTCCGATTAAAAGCCGGTCAAGTTTCCGCCCCTATTCTATTGTGATCCGGTTTTATTCTCTTGAATGGATTAGCAGATTTCCTTTTTACGATACGAACGTGTCACATTTTCTCATACTCAAAGGAGTTGGGTTCGTAGAAGGCTTCATACTACACGAACGGATTCCGGTTACTAGGTTGTCAGTGATGGGTGATTTATTTTCGGTTATGTATCAGCTTTCATGATCGGATTTACGTTCAGGGAAATTAATTAGGTAATTTATTTTTCTACAGCACACTAATGAATATTGAACAGAGTGAATTAGATTGCAGACAGACAAATGGACCAACTGTATTTTCAGTTGGGGCGCTAAGTCTTTCAACCTTGGAAAAAATGATAAATAGACGCCGTTTGTCACGAATATTGGTTCCACTAATACCTTCAATTTAAAAGATGGAGCCATTCTGGACCAAGAAATTTAAGACGTTTTTTTTTCAATAGTTTCATTATGACTTCTAAACGGTGCACCAGATCAAAAAATGGCATCATCGTGGCGCGACAGCTCGACGTCGGGCCTTGGCCGCCTGGATCCTTATCCTCCAATTAACTCGGTCACGTGACCGCGTCCTCCAATTTTGCAAGCCCAGTAGCTGCTCGGCGTCCGCATATACTCAACTCTCCCAAATAGCTCTCGGTTGTCTAGGCAGTCTTGGTCTGTCGACTCGTTCTGCGTCCATTACTCTCTTCGGTATGCGATCATCGTCCATTCGCTGTAAATGCCCTACCCATTGAAGTCGTTGTAGTTTGACGATTTTTGAAACTTCTAGTTCATCGTACATTTCATATAACCCATGGTTGTACCGTATGCGCTAGCCATCTCGATGGCAAACAGCCCCGAAAATTCGCCACAGAGCCTAACGTTCAAATGTGTCTAACATGTTTCCGGAGGCTTGGGTTAGGGTCCATGCTTCGTAGCCATAGCATAGCACTGGTCGTAAAATGGTTTTCTACCCGCGAGGTCACCGCATTGATGCTCGATTGTGTAGGTGTCCTTGTCGTCGATTGCATCATTATTTTAGTTTCACACTCGTTGATACGTAGTCCAACTTCCTTTGCAGCGGTATCGAGCATATGCAGAAGTTCTTCTGCGTCGGCCAATCTTCGGGACATGATGTTGAAGTCGTCGGCGTGCGCTGCTAATTGTGTCGACTTGATGAGTAGCGTCTTGCTGTTTTCCATATGCATAGCCCGAATAGCGTATTACAGTGCTAGGTTGAAGAGCGTCGGTGCCAGTCCATCGCCCTGTTTCAGACCAGTGCGTGTTTCAAATAGATCGGTAAGTCTATTATGGATCCTGACCTGTGAGACAGAGTTAGACATCGTCTTCCATGTCAGTCGCACTAGTTTTGCCGATCGATACTGTCGTATGCCTGCTTGAAGTCAAAAAAGATTTGGTATACGTCTACGTTGTTCTTCCAACACTTCTCGAGTATGAGTTTCACCGTAAAGAGCTGACTGGTTTTGGAGCGACCACGTCTATGACCGTCTTCATATTCGCCAATGATTCATTCTGCGTACGATTTTACTCTATTTTCTGATCAAAAAATGTAATATTACGTAAACTAAACAAACTTGAATTCTACGACGAATGCATTACTCAACATCTAAATTCGGCTAAATAGTATAGTCAAAATCGTTAATCCAAAAACCTCCATTTTTGGGGCTCGGGAGAAAAATTATACTGCAATCAGGAAGTAAGAATGAGAAATCTTCACTGACGGCTAAAAAAAAAGAAAATGACATGTGGAATCGGCTCTGGGATCTTCTCCAAAGATCTCGGCCTATCAAAAATCCTTTCGCCTCCCAGACCACGCAAGTGTGTTTCAAGCCGAATACTGGCGACAAGGGAGGGGTGTCGATCATTAAAGCGCACTGCTGTCAGCACAGGTAAAGTCGCCATTTTCACCGACAGCCAAGCCGCAATCAAGGCCTTAGCTTCAATCTCATCCAAATTAGTAAGGCAATGCCGTAAGGAGCTGGCCGGACTGGCCGAGCTTTACAATATCTCTCTTCTATGGCTTCCTGGATACAGTAATATAAGGGGGAACGAGAAAGCGGGTGATATTGCGAGACAAAGCTCCGCTCTTCACGAGTCCTATGCGATAGTGATCCACGCATCGCTCAATGTTGTAAAGAGTGAGATCAACAGACTCTTCCTGAAATGGGCTAGCGACAGATGGAGCTCACGGACGACGTACGTCACGTCTAGAGCGACATGGTCATCATACGACTTACGAAGGACAGACGCTCTCCTGAGGAGAGCCCGACCGGACGCAGCCATTATTACATGGCACTGGCCGGTGGAAGAGCACGCGGCCAGACTGGATATTCCATACAATGCACACTGCTGTAGCTGCAAAGATGAAGCGGAAAGCTAAAGCGAGGCACCAAGAACTGAACGAATCATTCTTCGAATCATATCCGCCATTTCCTTGAAGACGATTGGGGAGATACTACGTTTCCTTAATTCGACGAAATGGTTCTAAGATCATTTTGCGACAACAATCATGAAAAGACTTTTATTACGAAGATTTTGTGCCCTTCTACGAGGCGTGTGGTATCAAAACGACGCACAAAGCGCTAATTGTGTCTTCCCGAAGTAGCGGAAGGACAGCCACTTGTACCAACCAACTACGCCAGGTGAGCAGGCATTATCGGGTGACGAATTTGCGTCGGCTAGATAGATAGATAGATATAAGATTCGAGCTACTTTCCCAGCAGGAAGGCACTGCGACCATAAAGATCTATTGTGCCGTAGCTCATTAATCCAAAAGACCGTCCACCCTTCTAATAAAGGGCAGTAAGTCTTTAGCAGGAATCAACCTGAATTCTGCATCCTAAAACGCGCGATGGCGGGACATTCGCACAAGATGTGCTTGGTCGTTTCCACGTCCTCCAGACAAAGACGGCATTCAGTCTCGCTTGACAGACCCATCTTGTTCAGGTGATATCTGTCCAAGTGATGGCCAGATAAGTACCCCACTAGGAGTCTTAGGTGGGTTCTACTCATTTGAGTAGTGACTGAAGGGCATTATCAGCTCCTTTGATTGACGAAGCCCTGGAAGGTTATTCCAGTACTGTTGACGCAATCGTGCAAACCAATCTGTGATCCGCAGTTTGGCCGAGGCCAGTCCAAAGCCACAGTAAGGCTCAGCTCCATGAAAACGACTGGATGATCCTTGTCTAGCAAGTTCATCCGCAGCCTCGTTCCCCTCAATGCCCTGGTGGCCTGGCACCCAACACAAGAAGACTCGGTTATTGGTTGCCAACAGTTGAAGGAGATTGTAACACTCCTTCACCAGTTTTGAAGAGACCTTATATGAGGAGAGCGCTTTTATAGCTGCTTGGCTGTCTGAGTAGATAACAATGTGAGCGCCGCGAAGTCCAGTTTCCAAGATTACCCTGGCGCAGACCTCAATGGCGTGGATCTCAGCTTGAAAAACGCTGGGCGAGATTCCCATTGCGATCGAAATCCTGGTGTTGACGAAGTCTAAGAGCATTTAGAGTTGCTAATTCTTGAATGAATATATGCAACGGAGTAAGTCCAATAATCGCCTCCAGGGCTGGCGTGCAGTGCGCATAGCTCCAGTGATGCCAAGGCAGGCAAGGCGTTGAAGCTTATTGCACTTCAGTAAGACAGAAGATTGCTGAGTTTTCGGCCACCACACAAGCGCTGCGTAGGTCACCATAGGCCGCACCAGCATGGTGTATAACCACTCAATTATCTTTCTGGTGAGCCCCCATGTCCGTCCAAAGAAACTTCTGCAAGCCCACATTGTGCGTGTGGATTTTCCAAGTACATTATCTATGTGAGAAAAAAAAAACAGATAAACCTAAACAACCGTCAAAAACAAACTACAATAGTATGAAAACATTTGCGTCGGCTATCACGGCCTAAAATATTTCGAGTTACCAAGGAGGAGACTCAATTATTGTCGTTTCTGGTTTTCAAAATGAACCTTCGCTACTTGGTACAATTTATATATTTCTGATGTCATGCAGCCTATACCACATTAGTTTTTACCTGTCATATATTTAAAATAGTAACTGTAATTGAGTCAAGTAATTAATGTTTTCGGATTCATTGTAGTAACCATCTGCTAGACCCTAAGCCACTGATAATCGCAGCGACTTCAAAAATGGATGAGGTTATCTTGAAAACTATTTAAAATACCGAATAAGTGGTGAAAACCTTTTAAGAAAAAAAAAACAGATAAATGCGCATTTTTGCAGTAAGATCTTACGTTTGTACAAAAGTTAAAAAAAAAGTTCTATAAGTCTATCACATGCAAGGTTTTTATTATTTACATAGATTTTATTGGTATACCAATTTGGTGATGTTTCAGTTGAGTTTTACGCATTTAAAGTCTCTAATTACCCGAAATTTTGAAAATAAAATAAAACTACGATAACTTGATTTGATCACAATTAAACACAGGTTTTAATTTCAAAAAAAAAAAAGAAATATTAAGTTTATTATTAATATTTGAGGAAATGACTTGAAATACTAAAAATTTTAGAAGAAAAATCCAAAAGTTTTAATTTTTCTATTGTATTATGTTGCATTACGTTGTACTGTGTAAACCGGTTATCCTATTTTCACCGGACTTATTCTTGATTTTAGAGTAAAGTCTTGGCTGTGATAAGGTGTTTATTGCCATTTTTTGCATTGTGTAGTTTTTTTTAATATTGCGGTTTATTGGTGTAAGACTTTCAACTTTATTTTCGAAAACTTAAAAACTTTGTCCCTTCACTATTTAGGTATGAACCGCTAAATATAAATTGAAGTACTTACTTCAAGCTTTCATTTGACATTCATTTCATGACTCTTGAGTCAAGAGGAGGAGGAGCTCACGCCCACAGCAAACTTTTTAGTTCGCAGAAAAACTAAATAGTTTAGTCAGAAAAATAGAACACACGGCGGCTTATGACAAGTTTAGTTTCTGCGAACTAAAAAGTCTGCCGTTGGCACGAACGCTTATTAAAAATATTTGTTACTGCGGTTTCCTAAAAACTAACCATTTTAAAATGAGTAAGCTAGACCACTGTTGAACGAAAGGATTCGTCTATATTATCATCCTATACCTTAAGAACAAAAGCTAATTTCACAAATCTGCTTTTCTTAATTAAAAATCACATTTTATTTACTATTACGTACAATGCAATATCTCCACTATCATGCGCGTTATAGAAAAAGAAAAGCCGTTTTATTTATTTATTTATTAGATGGTCTGGTTAACAGAACTAATGCTCTAATTACAGAACAGATTAACTACAAAAAGTTAAGATATGTATTATAAAAAGAATAAAAAGAACAGAGACAGAAAAATAAGAATATAGTAATAAAAAGTAAAAATAAACCATATTAAAGAAAATCAATTCCTCCTGTTCATTACTGGTCAGGACAGGATAGGCACCTCTATAAAAAGGCGAAAGTGGCAATGGATAGGTCACACACTCCGAAAGGGGCCGGAAAACATTGCTAAATAGGCCCTCGATTCGAACCCACAGGGAACCGATGCAAGTTGCCGCGTTGGGCGGCCTAGAAACACCTGGAGAAGATCAGTTGAGGTCGAGGGTAAGTCATTAGGAAAATCGTGGAGACAGTTGAAGGCGATGGCGGCGAACAGGACGAGGTGAAAAGTCGGCGTGGTTAATGCCCTATGCCCCTCAAGGGGTTGACAGGATCCAGAGAGAGAGAGAGAGAAAGAAAATCAATTAAAGTTGAAAAAAGAAAATTTCAAACATAAAAAGAAGATTACTTACGTAACTCCCCATTAACAGTTATGCTCCTTAGTAGGTTTTTAAATAAATAGAAAAGGACCAAGATTGAGATTGTTATAAGTACGTGGCAAGCGTAGCAATGGAGAATGGAAGTATACATAGCTCCGTGCGGGCGTAAGGAATAACAGATTGAGACACCGTTCTGGTTTGTCTATTAGGAACGCGGATGGTGATCTCATTCGACAAGTATTCCAAGAGGAAGCTGTTGCATAGATTGTAGTGGAAGCACTCGTCCAGGTACACTCTGTGCTTATCAAGGGGATGGATGTTTACCAGGGCAAGGCGATCAACATAATGGACAGTAGGAAATTGAATATAAGAATACGGGTAAACTTACGCCGGACAGATTCAAGGAGGGAGATGACGTAGTCAAAGTGTGGTGACCAAACAGGAGAACAATGGTCAAGAACACTACGACACGAACAAGGGAGTTAAAAATATGAAGACAGGTGGGCGTATTGCTGAAAACACATGATGTGCGAAAAACATAACCTTCAGTACGAGATGCTTTAGCGCAGATATCAATTAGGTATATGAAGATCAAAATTCAATTTAGTGTCAAAGAAGGCACCAAGATCTTTGAAACGATATACTTTTTCTAAGGTAGTACTATTGATAACTTAGACAAAAGATATTGGTCACAGTTTCTGATAAAATGATCAGACTGTGACTAAACTAGCTGGTCGTGTTGCCTCTTGACGAGGCATGGATGGATTAAAGGCAACACCTGACGACGAAACCAGTTTATAGTTAAGTCAAGAGTCAGCTTTAATAGTGACTAAGGAGCATGCCCAAACAGTGGCCTCTGCTCCACTCGATTTGATTCATAATCAGTAGTAGGATGTGATGAAGCAGGAAAAGTCTGTGTAGCCTGTTCCATAAACAGTGGTGGGAGAACTACATGGAACATGTACACAGGCAATTAGGAGAATGGATACTGATTTAACTAGGAGAATGGATGCTGGGGAGATTTCGTTATTGGGTACATTTGCATTCAGCCAAGTTTCGGTAAAGCAAACAATGTCATCATTAGATACAAAACTGAAGAGTCGGACTTCCTCCCGTTTGGTCTTTAGCCCACGCACGTTCTGGTAAAAAAAACAGAGACGCTCCGTGCTTAAAAATACACGGAGCGGACGCCGGGAATTATTTTGAAAGGGCTTCTGTTGTAATTGTTGAAATGATTTAACAAGTACCCTCGGAGGCCAGCGGAATTTGATAATTAGAAGCGACAGAAATTTTAAAAGAAGCTACAACACGATCTTGCATATTATGAGGAGTAAGCTTAATATAATTGAGTACTTCTGGTCTCCTACCCAGTTTGGCACAGGTGTAATTCGCCACTTCTTCGGCGGTAGTATTTTATGCCACTCGTGAAAGGAAAATTTGCAGTAGCGGTGTGACTATCGTGAGTAATAACCAGGCCGAAGCTTTGCTTCGGCCCGGAGTCCGAAGCGTATATACCCTAGACTTCTACAGACCTAGTGGAGATACCAAAAGTACCAATTGGCAACGACCATATGCATTAAGAATGGGTCTCCTATATGGCCAGTTCATAGGAGAGGTTGGCACTCATTCATTAGGATCTTGACCATTCTCAAAATCAATTAACTAACTAACCCATTCTACAATATTTGTCGAATTTTTCAAGTCGCTAGCTTCATTCTATCGGAAGGTATTGCTTATTTGAAGTTTCACTTGTAGAGGAGGTAAGGGTTACTTAGGTCGGATCTTGCTCATCATTGCCACCAACCAATTAGATCACCCTACAACCATTTAAACAAAATTTCAAGTCTCTAACTTCACTCTATCGAAAGTTATCGCTTATTTAAAGTTTCGTTTGTAGGAGAAGTAGGGGTTTCGTTGGTCGGATGTTACCCAGCTTTAATGCCAACTAACTCAATCTCACTTCGAACATTTGACCAAAATTTCAAGTCACTGGCTTCATTCCATAAAAAGTTATCGCTTATTTGAAGTTTCATATGTAGGGGAGGTGGGAGTTCCTTGGGTTGGATCTTGCCCATATTCAACACCAACTACGTAGGTCTTACTAGCAACATTCCACCAAATTTTTAACTCGGTAGTATCATTCTATCAAAAATTATCGCTTATTTGAAGTTTCATTTGTAGGGGAGGTAGGGGTTGCTTGAGTCGGATCTTACCCATTTTAAATACCAACCAAGTAGATCCTACTAACAACATTTTGTCAAATTTTCAACTCGCTAGTGTCATTCTATCGAAAGTCATCGTAATTAAAGGAATATTGAATTTTTTTTAAATTTGTAGGGGAGGTAGGCGTTCCTTTGATCCGATTATGCCCAACTTACTAGAACTCAAGCATCTTCTCACCCCAGGGTTACATGCCAAAAATCAGGCGTCTACGTCAATTGGTTCAAGAGTTATAGACAAAAAACCTGTAAAGTAGGGTAGTACGGGGCTCTTTGTAAGAAAATTACCGTTAGTTTTCAACTGATCGATTTTATTTTCCCAGGAGTTTATAAGATTACCCTCACAAGTAATCTACCAAAGCTAGAGCTTTTCATATTTATTTAGTCGGGAGTTACAGATACATTTATGTATTTTACATATGTAGGGGAGGTAGGCGTTCTCTTGGCTTGATCATGCCCATTTTCAATACCGTCCAACTAGATTATACTACCAACATTTGACCAAAATTTCAAGGCTCTAGCTTCATTCTATCGAAAGTTATCGTGCGAACGGACAGACAGACAGACAGACAGACAGACAGACAGACAGACAGACAGACAGACAGACAGACAGACAGACAGACAGACATGGCTTAACCGAATCAGGAGGTGACCCTGATCATTTATATATATACATTGCTATACCTCCGGAGCCTCCTTTAAGGTGTTACATATTTCCGTCGTGACAAAAACAATATACCCTATACTAAAAGTCTAGGGTATAAATACAAATGGCTACCAGTCGAATTTGAAGTAGGCATAGTGATAAAGGAACGATAGGTTGAAGCAACTGACAATCCGACGATAGGTGCAGAAGCGGCTGTTGAGGTTGTTGTTGCTGCTGTTGATGCTGCGATACACTAGGCCATTGACGTTGTTGTTGCGGGATATTTGGTGAAAAAGGATTCTGCAGCATCAGATTAGGCGAAGGTGTTTGTTGTTGCGACTGAGGTGGCGTGAAGGGAAATTTTCGCTGATAAACACTGGATGATGGAAGTTGAGACTACGGCCGTTTATCTTCTTCGTTTTTACGCTGATTCTTTCTTTGAGGCGTAGTGACCCCAGCCGCTTCATTAAGGGACGAGTCCCCAGGTACGTTGGAGGTGTCAGTATTAGCAAGTGAGACCACTTCATCCAAGGTTGAGCGAACTTATCTTATTGGAGAATATATCGCAATTTTTCACGCGCGTTATAGAAATACGTCTTATGTTATTACATTTTACAAAAGAACCTACTGTATTTCCGTTCATTCTAAAGGGTTGTCTATTTCGTGTTTCGGAAAGTAAAGCCCTGCCATTCGACATGTGACAAATGTCAGTGTATTCCAAACTGGTATTGGTTTAGTTGAAGGTTTGCCATTTTACAAGATGGAACGTTTTACGACTGAACAACGCGTTAAAATTATTAAGTTATTCTACCAAAATGGTGAATCTGCGGTGGCCACGTTTCGTACATTACGTGCAGATTATGGTCGACATAATCGTCCCAATGAGCACACAATTGCCTACACAGTGAAAAAATTTGAAGAAACTGGATCGGTGACAGACATTTCTACACCTGTGCATCATCGTTTTGCTCGTTCGACCGAAAACATCGCCGCTGTGAATGAAAGTGTGGCCGAAGACCCGAATTTGTCGATTCCGCGCCGATCCCAGCATTTAGGCCTATCTTACGGCACATTGTGGCGCATTTTGCATTTGGACCTTCATCTCCATCCTTATAAAGTCCAGCTCACGCAAGAATTAAAGCCGACTGATCACAGATTGCGTCGTGAGTACTCAGATTGGGTCCTCGAACAGCAGGCTACCGATGCCGATTTTTCGAAGAAAATCTTCTTTAGCGATGAGGCCTATTTTGCGCTCGGCGGCTATGTAAACAAACAAAATTGTCGCATCTGGGGCAGTGAGCAACCGCAAGTGACCGCTGAGAAACCGTTGTACCCGCAAAAAGTGACTGTTTGGTGTGCATTGTGGGCCGGCGGCGTCATTGGGCCGTTTTTCTTCGAAAACGAGGAAGGAGCCGCCGTTACAGTCAATGGTCAGCGCTATGGCGCCATGATTCATGACTTTTTTTAGTCGGAAATTGAAGATATGGATCTCGACAATATGTGGTTTCAACAAGACGGGGCCACATGCCACACCACGCGACAAAATTTGGCTTTATTGCGCGAGAAATTCCCAGGACGCGTAATTTCGAGATTCGGCGATGTGGCTTGGCCAGCAAGGTCTTGCGATTTAACGCCGTTAGATTTCTTTTTGTGAGGCTATGCGAAGGACCGTGTTTATGCGAACAATCCCACGACGATTGGTCAATTGAAGGACGAAATCCGACGAGTTATAGCCGAGTTATTGCCCGAAATGTGTGAAAAGGTAATCGAAAATTACCTCAAAAGGATCGAGTCCTGCAAGCGGTCCCGTGGGGGACATTTGACAGATATTGTATTCCACGTATAATGGCATAATCCAAACTTTATTATGAATTAAAAATTCCATCGAAATTCAAATATTTACTGTGTTTTATTTACATAAGTTTACTTTCCGAAAGAGAAAATGGATAACCCTGCATTAAAAATCCTTACACTCGAATAAAAATACCTGGCTCTCAAAGCAAACCACTAGACTAGAATCTCTGTATAAACTGAATTTTAAAGCCAATAGGAAAGAAAAACCTCATTGCAGTTAAAGTTTTTAAAGTGATTTTCGAAATCGTTTTGACTATACGGATTGACGTTTACATATTTTCAATTCATTCACGAAACTGCCTTAAATACTGAATGTCGAATAGAAATACATACGCCGTTATTGTAACACTTGGTTGAAAATTCAAAGAATAGGAAAAACCCGTCATCCAGCAGAAAAGCAAGAGACATGTAAAAAAGGTACGTGGACCTCAATATCCTTTGTCGTCTATGAGCTCAATATAGAAGGCTTTAAGGATCCCCGTTAAACACGTTTATATGCGTCGTAGCACTCACTCTATAAGAAGTTGAGTGTTTTTCAACATCGTATCAACGTTCTGCACGACTGTAATGTACGTTTGAACGTACGAGTATGTACATACTATATGTATGTACTTTTAGTGTAAACATAGAAAAGAAGGATTCGTTTAAAATATAGACATACATAGGTGTAAATATATCAACGGACACACGGTCCGTTCGCATGTGAAAGGCAGCGATATTACAGATTACCATTCAGAGGAGTTTAGTCTAATTGAATTGCAGCTTTATGAGTCGGGTTTTCAGGTGTAATTTAGATGTTTTAACGGGTTCAAAAATGCGATAACCGGAATACTTATTCACGCACAATAAAATGAAAAAAGGTGAATGTGTGCAAGGATTCGGAAAATGTTTCCAGGAATATGGTTTAAGTTTGAGCCTGTATGCACTGGAGGCAAAAGCCATATACATACATACGTATGAGCCAATTAAGACTTAGGTATCAATTTCTTGAAGAACGATGGCAAAGCTGAACATTTAATGGCTCGTGGCACAATGCATTATAAATTCACTGTTAATCAAATTTAGATGTATTGGTAACGCTTGTTCCTATAATGTACGATTTATGCAATGCTTCTGTACTGTCAACACACTGCCAATGCATTGTTGGGTTATTGCTAATGAACTCTAAACGCCAACTAACTGTCAAAGGACTGCTGTTAATTCACTGTTAGTATATGTTTAGTGGACTATTAACATGCTGTTAATGCACTGTTAATATGATGTTAATGCAAAATAAATGTATTGTTAATGAAGTGTTAACATAGTGGTAATGCACTATTAACAGACTGTTAATGCAGTATTAACAGACTGGAAATGCACCTTTAACAGACTGGTAATGAACTGCTAATGTAGTGTTAACATACTGGTAGTGCATTGTTAAAATACAAGCCAATCACAAGATACCCATCTCGCCTACATATCAATCACTTCATTGCCATTGCCCTTTCGTCCAACCAACCAAACGACGCAGAAT
Organism: Chloromyia formosa; assembly: GCA_964017055.1. Taxonomy (NCBI): domain Eukaryota; kingdom Metazoa; phylum Arthropoda; class Insecta; order Diptera; family Stratiomyidae; genus Chloromyia; species Chloromyia formosa. The sequence goes on along the minus strand of OZ024815.1, from coordinate 52,139,295 downwards.
GCCATCATCAGTTGTCCAATCTCTAGCGAATTCGCTCCATGACACTCCGCCATTAACATTCAGCCACCCTCCCCTAGCCATAATTATTCAATAATAATAGCAATTATCACGTACAATAATCTTACATACAATGTACAATATAATGACACATTAATGTAACTGTATTTCTATTCTCATCGCTCTTCCCTCCACTATACCCCTCAAACACTATATACCACATCACTTTTATAAATGGCTCTAACTCGAAAATTACAGCAGCTAGAGAATTGAATTTTACCTTAAAGTGCAGCCTGTACCTTCCCCAAAAATAGATAAATTCGATTCCGGAAAAAAAAACTGCCGTAAACCCCGTAACTTTCGAAAAATAGTGACCGCCCGACTGCCAAATATAAAAGTGCGTTTCTCCGTTCTTACAGCAGCTAGAGGGTCAAAACTTGCACTTTTTCAAATGGCTCTAACTCGAAAACTACGGAAATCCAAACGAAAAATTGCGAAAAACCCCGAAAATTTCCGGGCAAACTGAATCCTCGGCTTCCAAATACAATATAAACGTGCGTTTTACCCGGTATTACAGCAGTTAAAGGGCCCAAACTTGCACTTCTTCAAATTGCTCTAACTTAAAAATTTCCGCAGCTAGATAGGTAAAATTCACCTTGCAATGCAGCCTGAACCTTCCTCCAAAAACCAAAAATACAATCCGAACAAAAAATTGCGAAAAACCCAGAAATTTTTCAGGCAAATTGAATCCTCGACTGCCAAATATATAATATATAGGTGCGTTTTCACCGGTATTCCAGCAGCTAGAGGGCCCAAACTTGCACTTTTTCAAATGGCAATAGCTCGAAAACTACGGCAGCTAGAGAGTTGAATTTTACCTTAAAAGGCAGCTTAAAACTAATCCCAAAAATACAAAGAACCATTCCGGACAAAAAACTGCGAAAACTTCCAAAATTTCAAGGCAAATTTAACCCTCGACTACCAAATAGAAAAGTGCATTTTTTTCAGTTATTGCAGCAGCTAGAGGGTCCAAAATGACACTTTTTCAAATGGCCTTAGCTTAAAAACTACGGCAGCTGGAGAGTTTAATTTTGCTTTAAAATGCAGCTTGAACCTTCCCCAAAAAACAGGAAATACCATTCTGGACGAACAACTGCGAAAAACATCGAAAATTTGACCCCTCAACTGAGTTATTACAGCAGATAGAGTTTCCAAACTTGAAATTTTTCAAATGGCTCCAACTCGAAAGCTACAGAGCGAGAGAGTTGAATTATCATTTCGGAGCGAAAACTGCCAAAAACCCCGAAAAGTTTAAGGCAAATTGACACCTCAAGTGCGTTATAACAGCAGACAGACGGTCCAAAGCTGCACTTTTTCAAATAGCTCTAATTCAAAATCTACGGCAGCTACAGCGTTGAATTTTACCTAAAAATGCAGCTCCAACCTTCCCCCAAAAATATAAAATACCATTTTGGACGAAAAGTTGCGAAAAACTCAGAAAATTTCAAGGCAAATTGACCGACCCCTCAGCAGACAGAGGGTCCAAACTTGCACTTTCTCAAATGGCTCTAACTCGAAAACTACAGCAGCTAAAAAGTTGAATTTTACCTTAAAATGCAGTTTTAACCTTCCCTCAAGACAAAAAATACCATTCCAGACGAAAAACTGCGAAATACACCGCAAATTTCAAGACAAATTGACGCCACGACTGACAAATGTAAAAACGCGTTTTCTCCGTTATTACAGTAGTTAGAGGGCACTTTTTCAAATGGTTCTAATCTTTTGTGTAACTTTATGTTTTTGGGGGTGCTGAACACAAAAACACCAACAAAAAATTGGCTGGGAAAATTTTTTTATTGGCCAGAATAACGTTTTTTGACTAAGGTTTAGGCGGTTATTTTAATATAAATATTTTTACTGTTTCGTAAAATTTTTATTTTTTTTTATTCCATTGGTATTTTGGTTGGTTAAGACAATTCTGAAGTTTGCCAAGAAAAATGTTTACCAAGTAACTCCTAAGATACTATTTGTTGTGCGGAAGTGGTTCATCTATCAAATTGTGGACGTACAGAGCTGAATTTAGTAAATAAAAAAAGGCGTTATTTTGGCCAATATCTTAATTTGCCAGGCGAATTTTCGTTGGTAAAGCTACAGAGTGGCAGTTGTCGCATCGATTTTCAATATACTGATGATTGATTTCCCAAGTTATCTTAATTTGATTTCATATGGGGACATAGCATTAGACTCACCGAGAATCGTTTACTTTTTTGTTCAGTTTGAAAATATGAATGTAGCGTTCGCTTCATTTTATAAACAACTGAAAGAGGAACAATAAAGGATATCATATAGAAAACCAGAAAACCAACACAAAAAAAAGATTAACAAATAACCAGTAGTTTACTTTTATCGATTAAATAAATCAATCACTATGTAAACATCATCGAACTACTTACCAGTCTTCAAATTATATGCCACAAGTAACTTTATTGCACTAAACTCCACTTTTTCCACTTTTTATTACCACGAGAATAGTCACTTGCACTTTATCTAAATCTTGAACGACGATTGAACAAAATTAGCTCATCTACAATAGTTGATAGATAAGAGAACGCTGATGCTGCATTCTGCGTTCAATCTATTTCGGTCATAATAATCGATCGCACATGTTGTTCAGGTTCAGATAGCCGGCCGCACATTGTGTCGTAGGTAGGGCAGTCCGCGTAGTGCGCACATGACATTGTTGTTGTAAAATGTGATTTTGACACACACTTGTTACAACAGTAATGCTATGCGAGCTCTGTGTCCTGTGTTTGCATTGCTATTTCTTTTCCATAGAACAATCAGAGACTATCTTTTCCTTTAGACGAACTTTTCATAAGAGAACAAATTGCGCAACACACCAACTCCTCTTCGGCTGTAGCCTAGTCATTAAGGAAAATTTCTGGTCCTTTATGTGTGGTGTGTTTGAAATTTTCGTTCAGTACTAGATCGTATGGGGGGGGGGGGGGGGGGGTTCTAAACCCCAACCCCCCCCCCCCCCCCGTGGATCCGCCAATGGTTCTAACTCAGAAACATCAGCAGCTAGAGAGTTGTATTTGGCCTTAAATTGCAGCTTGAACTTTCCCCCAAAAATAGAAAATACCATTCCCGATGAAAAACTGTGAAACACCCCGAAAATTTCAAGGTAAAGTGACCCCTCGACTGCCCAATACAAAAATGCATTATATAAATGATCATGGTCACCTCCTGATTCGATTTAGCCATATCTGTCTGTCTGTCCGTCTGTCCGTCAGCCTGTCTGTCTGTCCGTTCGCACGACAACTTTCGATAGCAAGCTAGAGCCTTGAAATTTTGGTCAAAAAGTTGGAATTTTTCAAGAGTTTCTTGAGTTCTCGAGGGGGTGCGGCGCTAGTTCTATGCTTTTATGGCTTTTTCAAAATAATTAAATTTTGGGATGCCAACTTCACGCAAAAATAGTTCAAATGAATAAAATCAATGGATAATAAAGAGTTCTTGAGCTCCTCACTAATTTTAGAAAAAAAATTCTGCTAAAATAACAATTTTATAAAAAAAAAATTAATTTAGGGGCTGCAACCTGGCCATATGTACTTTAACCAATTCAGATTAGTTCTCATTCGTCAAGAGTTCTCAGGTTATGATAACTTACACAGCCCCACTCACTCTTAAAGTGACGTCATAGGGATGACAAGCTAGCCTTGGGCTAGCTTGCCGAAGGTATGATACCCTATCACATCCGTGAAGGGTATAAAAATCTCCAAAAATAACATGTACCCGCTTTCGCACTATCGAGCTCATTGAAATTTTCAAAATCTTCCACAGCACTCCTTCAAGGACTTCCAAAAAAGGTTAGAACTTTAGGGTGCTGGTGTCTTTTATCCCCAATCACTGCTAAGGTGACGTCACAAGTATGCAAATTTGAAAAAAAAACCACACTCAATTTGATACCACCATACTCACCTGAATTTTCAAAATTTTCATAAATTCTTACAGCACCCATTAAGAGACCTCAAGACACTCAGAACTCTGGTGTGCTGGTTTTCTCCATTCCCCACTCACCGCACACCACAAATTGAGTGTGGGGTACTTTTCTCAAATTTTCTTACTTATGATGGCAACTCAGGAGTGAGGGGGATGGAGGACAGCAGCACCCAAGAGTTCTGACCTTGTCTTGAGGTTGTTTAAAGATTGCTGTAGACATTTTTGGTATTTTGGTATTTTTCAGTTGTTCACAAAACTCGTGGACACCCGTATTACCTATGTTATGTAGCGACGGCGTTAATTTTTCCTCAACGGCGTCCGTAAATGACTGCGCCGTGTCATCGCTCGAGAGTTTATGGGCCGCAAAAATTCTGGGGTGACCAGTAGCGCAGTGTGTTGAGGCATCAGTCTCATGTTTTACTACCGTCGTTTCGGGTTCGAATCCCGTCCACGACGATGATCGTGGCCATGGATGTGCAGGAGGTACATGCTGGCAACTGCATTCTCTGAAACCAATTTATGCCAACGAAACGTCAACAGGGCCACATGTAACAGTTGATGCGCTATGCCCCACAAGGGGTTAGGGCAACTGAGTATAGACCTAGTGGTGATACCGAAAGTACGAGTACCAATTGGCAACGACCATATGCATTAAAAGTGGGTTTCCCATAGGGCCAGTTTATAGGGGAGCTTGAAACACATTCAGGAGGATCTTGGCCATTCTAAAAATCAATTAACTAACCCATTCTACAAATATTTGTCGAATTTTTAAAGTCGCTAGCTTCATTCTATCGAAAGTTATTACTTATTTGAAGTCTCACTTGTAGGGGAGGTAGAGGTTTCGTTTGGTGAATCTTGCGCATTTTTAATAACCACCAACTAGATCCCAGTACAAATATTTTACCAAAATTTCAAGTCACTAGCTTAATTTTATCGAAAGTTATCGCTTATTTGAAGTTTCATTTGTAGGGGAAGCAGGGGTTTCATTGGTCGGATTTTACGTATTTTCAGTATTAGCTAACTGGATCCTACTACAAACATTTGACCAAAATTTCAAGTCACTGGCTTCATTCTATCAAAAGTTATCACTTATTTGAAGATTCATATGTAGGGGAGGTAGGGGTTCCTTGGGTCGGATCTTGCCCATTTTGAATGCCAACTAACTAGATTTTACTGCCAACGTTCTGATAAATCGTCAACTCGCTAGTGTTATTCTATCGAAAGTTATCGTAATTAAAGTATTTTAATATTTAGTTTTTTTTTTAATTTTGTAGGGGAGGTAGGCGTTCCTTTGATCTGATTATGCCCAACTTATAAAAACCCAGGCGGCTTCTCACTTCAGGGCAACATGCCAAAAATCAGGTGTCTACGTCAATTGGTTTAAGAGTTATGGACAAAAAACTTGAAAAGTGGGGTACTACGGGGCTCTTTGTAAGAAAATTACCGTTAGTTTTTAAGTGATCGATTTTATTTTTCCAGGGGAGTATAAGATATCCTCACGAGCAATCTACCAAAGCTAGAGCTTTTTATGTTTATTTAATCTGGAGTTGTAGATGCATTTAAATATTTTACATATGTAGGTTAGGTAGGCGTTCTCTTGGCTTGATCATGCCCATTTTCAATACCAACCAACTAAATTACATTATCAACATTTGACCAAAATTTCGAGGCTCTAGCTTCATTCTATCGAAAGTTATCGTGCGAACGGACAGACGGACAGACAGACAGACGGACAGACGGACAGACGGACAGACGGAAAGACGGAAAGACGGACAGACGGACAGACGGACAGACGGACAGACGGACAGACGGACAGACAGAGAGACGGACAGACGGACAGACAGAGAGACAGACGGACAGACAGACAGACAGACAGACAGACAATAAAATAAAAAACAATATACCCTATTCTAAAAGCCTAGGGTATAAAAAGTAGATATGCTCTCGAAACGTCAACAGGAGATATGACGCGTTTATGTCTCTGGAGGGTTTAAGACAATTAACAATAAATTTTCGATTGGTGCACCGAAGAAATTCTACACCGATAGGTTGTCTGAACCAAGGGGTGGTCAGAATTGCAGTTTGCTCCTCGAAATGATCGGACATGCATTTAACTGAAAGCCCATCGCTTGCATATGAGAACGTGGCCGATCTGGTTGACGGTGTCTGAATCTGGAAATTTCCAGGCTTGTTTATGGATTCTTCGATGTGGGAAGCATGTTGAGCTCACGACAAGTTCTCTGCTTCATGCGAGGTCGATTATTCGGTGATTATTATCATTACATTTCTCGTGAAAGCTGTGTCCTCCAGTGATTCCCTGATGCCAACTCCCGTTTCTGACTTTCGCATTAAAATCTCCCAGCAGTATTTTGGCGTAGTTTGTTGGAAGTGAATCGAACAATGTATCCCGGCGGATGTAAAATTCGTCTTTCACTACATCTTCTTCCACTTCAGTGGGGGCGTGCTCATTGATGAGCCAAAAGGTTGAAAAATCGAGATTTAATGCGAATCGCACACAGCCTTTTAGTATTATGTTCGAAGTCAATAACGTGCGCTTTGTGGTGTTTGTTCACGACATCTTGTTGAAGGGCTTTCTCAGCCCCGGTTTGTACGGGGAGCGTACATTCCAGGATCCGAAAGGAATAATCTGTTAAACCTTTGTGTGGTCGTCGTTGGTGATCCATCTAATCCTCGGTTTTTTTTTGGCTTTCTATAACATGGAACTGTTTTTCCAAGAATAGGTTGTCGGCCCATCACTAAATCCAATTCAGGGGTTGCCTCGGGGATAGCTACTATAGGTTGTTCATAACGTGCCAGAGTTCACACAACTGTGTTGCAGGTTAGGCTACGTAATTCATGCCACCCTAATGACCTGAGATGCTTAGGTGTCACTCAGCCAAACAGGCTACGGCTATCCTTTCTTCCTTCTGTCACAACTATGGCTTGGGAAAGACTTTGGAGGATTTGGAGAGTGTAGAACATGAAGATGCCCTATGCCCCACAAGGGGTTGACAGGATCCAGAGAGAGAACATGAAGAAGAAATTATGATAAAGCAAAATATAAGGTGTATGAAAAGGAGTTGGAGTATAATATCTTGTGAAAGAACCCCAAGGACTTTGATAAGAATCGGCTATATTATAATAAGGTTATATCTATGTGATCATAAGGCCCGAGTTTAATATGTAATGACTATGACGATGATATGCTTCCAAATATTGAATGTCCCCTGATGTAGGAATATGTCTACTAATTACGATTCAGATTCCTTCTTCCCTAAAGTAAAATACGGAGTATCAGACTACCAGATATGAATAGGTAAACTCCATATCGCATACCTAAATTGTATTAACGTATCGGGATCATAGTTCCAATAATACTCCTATTTGTACATATGTCGAAATATGGATGGGGTAATATATATACACATGAAATCTCAGAGGAACGATAGCAATAGTGCACACATCGAAGTACAAGCAAATATTATGTAGAATTCTACCTTATAAATCCCAAGTCGTAACTAACATAGGGTTCCAGACTTGCAGCAATGACATGATTACACCGGGGAATAGCATTGAATATGTTTTGATAATCCAATAACATCTACTTCTCCATTCATGGAAGGACGACTCGCTAAACTCACTCTCCACAAAGGATATTCGCAGCAGACCTCAATCTAATTCAATTCAATTCCGTAAACTTCTGAAAAAGATTTTTATTTATTTCGTGGACAACAGAAAAATCCTGAAGGATACAAACCATTGGGAGGATAGCTGTTCACTTATTACTTCCACACTGTCGGTATGTACGCACTTGAGAAAAAAAAAGTAGACGAACTGGGAAATTACGGAGTTTTGGTATCACAACAAACCTCTTATCGTCAAGTTGCCCTGCCATTCAGGAAAAGCAAGTCCCTACCACTTGACGGGATGGTATGGCGCCTTCCTAGTTTTTTTTTTGTTCGCTCAATGAATACAGCGAGTTTTATTATAAGGAGCTTTTGCTTGTCGACTGAATTGAACCCTTATTGAAGCGTCATTCTTCGAGACCACTGGCCAAGATTAAACGAATTACAGAGTATTAAACGGGGGAGTGCTTATTGGAAGAATCAAATGATATCGGGGACAGGACAGGATACAGATAGGATCCTCCAATAAATCACTGCCATGACTCAACAATTTAACTTTCTCAACCAGATACAAGCGGCAAGAGTAGTTCGATGTGGTCGATGGATTGTTCATTAAAAAAGTTTGAACGACTCCTTCGATGGGAAAAGTTGTGTTTCCTATATTATTTTTTTCCTCGCCGCGAATACGATTCGGTATTTAAGTTTCTTTCGGGGATTATGTGTTGCCAGTTAGAGTTGCCTCTTCCAGTTGACTTTGGCATGTATGACATTGTGGAATATCAGAAATTCAAACTGTTGTGACAGTTGAAATTTATTTCTAGTACTGGAGGTGAACTAGTGTGCGATTGAAACTTCTCATGAACATATGCCTGCAATTTATTTTATATTGGCTGTTCGGATATTTCAAAAATGATGACGGTTAGAAAAAAGTTTGCTTAACTTGCTATATGCATTAAAAGTGTGTTTCCACTATGGTCAGTTCGAAAAGAAGTTAGCCAATGAAGCTACGATGAAGGAACCTTTGTAGGGAAGGTAGGCGCAATTTTGAATCGAGTTATCTCTTGTTACCACAGCTTTATACGAAAGATAGGATCTTGCCCATTCCTAAAATAAGCTAACTATAAGCTACACTACAAACATAATTTGTCATTTGTAGGGAAGTAGGAGTTTCCTTGATCGTATCTTATTCATTTCCAATACCAACTACTTACATCTTACTAGTAACATCCGACCAAATTTTAAACTTGCTAGCTTCACTCAATCGAAAGTTATCATGCGAAGGGACAGACGGACAGATGGACAGACCGACAGACTGACAGGCTGACAGATTGACAGATTAACAGATTGATAGACTGACAGACTGACAGACTGACAGACTGACAGACTTACAGACTGACAGACTGACAGACTGACAAACTGACAGACTGACAGACTGACAGACTGACAGACTGACAGACTGACAGACTGACAGACTGACAGACTGACAGACTGACAGACTGACAGACTGACAGACTGACAGACTGACAGACTGACAGACTGACAGACTGACAGACTGACAGACTGACAGACTGACAGACTGACAGACTGACAGACTGACAGACTGACAGACTGACAGACTGACAGACTGACAGACTGACAGACTGACAGACTGACAGACTGACAGACTGACAGACTGACAGACTGACAGACTGACAGACTGACAGACTGACAGACTGACAGACTGACAGACTGACAGACTGACAGACTGACAGACTGACAGACTGACAGACTGACAGACTGACAGACTGACAGACTGACAGACTGACAGACTGACAGACTGACAGACTGACAGACTGACAGACTGACAGACTGACAGACTGACAGACTGACAGACTGACAGACTGACAGACTGACAGACTGACAGACTGACAGACTGACAGACTGACAGACTGACAGACTGACAGACTGACAGACTGACAGACTGACAGACTGACAGACTGACAGACTGACAGACTGACAGACTGACAGACTGACAGACTGACAGACTGACAGACCGACAGACTGACAGACTGACAGACTGACAGACTGACAGACTGACAGACTGACAGACTGACAGACTGACAGACTGACAGACTGACAGACTGACAGACTGACAGACTGACAGACTGACAGACTGACAGACTGACCGACTGACAGACTGACAGACTGACAGACTGACAGACTGACAGACTGACAGACTGACAGACTGACAGACTGACAGACTGACAGACTGACAGACTGACAGACTGACAGACTGACAGACTGACAGACTGACAGACTGACAGACTGACAGACTGACAGACTGACAGACTGACAGACTGACAGACTGACAGACTGACAGACTGACAGACTGACAGACTGACAGACTGACAGACTGACAGACTGACAGACTGACAGACTGACAGACTGACAGACTGACAGACTGACAGACTGACAGACTGACAGACTGACAGACTGACAGACTGACAGACTGACAGACTGACAGACTGACAGACTGACAGACTGACAGACTGACAGACTGACAGACTGACAGACTGACAGACTGACAGACTGACAGACTGACAGACTGACAGACTGACAGACTGACAGACTGACAGACTGACAGACTGACAGACTGACAGACTGACAGACTGACAGACTGACAGACTGACAGACTGACAGACTGACAGACTGACAGACTGACAGACTGACAGACTGACAGACTGACAGACTGACAGACTGACAGACTGACAGACTGACAGACTGACAGACTGACAGACTGACAGACTGACAGACTGACAGACTGACAGACTGACAGACTGACAGACTGACAGACTGACAGACTGACAGACTGACAGACTGACAGACTGACAGACTGACAGACTGACAGACTGACAGACTGACAGACTGACAGACTGACAGACTGACAGACTGACAGACTGACAGACTGACAAACTGACATACTGACAGACTGACAGACTGACAGACTGACAGACTGACAGACTGACAGACTGACAGACTGACAGACTGACAGACTGACAGACTGACAGACTGACAGACAAATGGGCGGACAGACAGACAGACATGGCTGAATCAATTCAGGAGGAGACCCTGATCATTACCAAGTTGCTATGTCTATGGAGCATCATTTAAGGTGTTTCATATTTTCGTTGTAACAAAACAATATTCCCTATATTTTATAAAGTCTAATGTTTAAAAATGACACTAAAAAATCTACTGATGCCAATCGTTTCCTGAAGTCATAAAACGTCCGAGGTCGAAACTCATTATCAAGGGAAGGTTGAATAAAAAAAATTTTTTTTCATCATCATCATTGGCGCTCTAGCCCGTGTCGGGCCTTGACCTCCTGGATACAGTTCCTCCAACTATCTCGATCAAGCGATCGAATCCTCCAGTTCGAAAATCGTAAAAGCTTCATTCAATCTGTGTCAATTGAGTCATCCCATCGTACACGAGGTCATTCTTGCGGCTGGTTCCCTTCAGGCTTACACTTTAGCACACGTTTCGGGATTCTGTCATATTGCATTCGTTCGACATGTCCAGCCCATTCCAATTTTCGGAATTTGACAAATTTCGAGGCGCATAGATCGTCAGACAGTTCGTACAACTCATGGTTGTATTGAATTCGCCATACGTCTCTTTCCTTGATTGGTCCAAATATTTTACGTAGGTTGTTTCTTTCCGACGTATCAATCGATTTTTCAGACGGTTGTGTTAAAATTCACGTTTCGCATCCATAGAGCAACAGATGTCGTATTATTATCTTATAGATTCGCAGCTTTTTGCTTTTGTGGACTAGTTTCGACTTTATTATGGGAAGGACTGATTAAAACGTTTCCTGCTGTGATTCGTCGCTGGATATCATATTTTTTATTATCATCCGTTGATAGTAAGGCCCCCAAGTTACAACCCATTACAACGTTCTACCTGTTAGGCGCAGTTCTTCGAGATTTGGTCACACATTTCTTCTAAAGCTGCTGACCCCAGTTCTTGAAATACCTCTTTAGCACGCGGTAGTGATCTAGCCATAATGTCGGCATCGTCTGCGTATGATACTAACTGCAGTTATTTTGTTTAGCGAGCTTCTGGTGTCTACCTCGTCCACTTCTCTGACGACATACTCTAGAGCCAGGTGTATTAGCATGGGTGCGAGCCCATTTCCATGTTTTAAGCCTGACTTCGTTCGGAAGCTGTGTGTCAACTCGTTTTGTATCCGTGCCTGTCATCCGCTATTCTCCATAGTGGCTCTTATTAACAGAATCAGTTTCGGCGAGACTTCAAATTCGAGTAGTAGGTATCTTATACAAGATGTTACGATCAATACTATCGTAGGCTTGGCAGGAGTCCACAAACAGTTTTAAGACATCGTATTCCTAGTATTTCTCGAGAAATTTGATCCTTGCTAGACCGACCGGTTCTGTAGCCACCTTGATACTCGCCGATTATGTTGTCTGCATAAGCTTTTAGTCGTGGTTCGATAATTTCTTTCAATATTTTGTAGGACGTACTCTCTCTCTAATTGCCTTGACCCCTTCAGGGGCGTGGGCGCGTCAACATCCCTAGCATTTCCACGCCTTGTTGACGTTTCAATAGCATATCTACTTTTCAGAAGTGCATTTGCTAGCATGCACCTCCTATCCGCGCCGTCTTTATATTGACAAGCTCGGAGCACTGTGAGGGTCCTATTAGTATTCACAGGCAGTTTTTGATCGCACCGAGATTTGATCTCCGAGCTCTAGGTTGGTATTATAGAGCGGTCGCGGTGACCGAACAATCACGGCCACCGAGCGCGACAAGACAAAACCTACACAATAGGGATATTCCTCCGTAAATCTTGCATTTCAGACGGTCGCCTTTTTTGTGGATTGGACATAATACGCTCTTCCGCCAGTCGTCAGATACTATTTCAGTTGTCCATATCTTAACTATTAATTTATGGATTCGACTGATCAGCGCGATCACGCCTTCTTTCAGAAACTCTGCGGGAATTTCGTCGATTCCAGGCGTGTTATTTGGTTTTAATTTATCTGCGGCTATTTCCACTTCGTCAAATGTAAGTATAATGGGTATCCATCCTCCATCAAGACTGTCTGAGATTGGAAGGTCTGCTGACTGTGATGTTGTCGGGTTATGCAAATTTTTTAAGTATTGAACCCATCTTGTTTTGATCTCAGACGCGTCACTAATAATGTTACGATCTTGGTCCTTACAGAGGATTGTTTGTGGTTTATAGCTTTGTCTCATCTGATTCACGGTACTAAATGCTGCTTGCACGTCATTTCTCCTTAGGTTTTCTTCAAATTGCGAGATTGTGTCGTTGCAATATTTACGTTGATTTCGTCAATGCAACTTCTTCGCACATCGTTTAATCTCGCGATAATTGTCTTCTCTGGCTCGTATTGAGCTTTCCCCAAATAATAATCAATAAACTTCGTTTTTTTTTCGTAGCTGTACCCTGACTTTCCTCATCGAACCAGTCGCTCCTATGCTTCCGCTCTTGGTGTCCCAAAATATGTGCGGCTGTTTTCTATTGTAGATGCCTCCTTAATATCTTGCCATATTTAATCGACTGTTTGCTCTGGCTCAGGATGGGCCCTTTCGTCGAGATACTTCTTAAGATCTGTAAGCCACCTTTATATCGCCCTTACGTAACTTTTGTACGTCTAGCTTAGAAGCCTTGCTCCTTTTTGTGGGTCTGGTATTTTTTTTAAACCAGTTAAAAAAGAACGTTAATTTTAAAGTAGCGCAACACTTGAAATCGTAATTTGCTGCACGAGTTTACTTCACGAATATTGGAATTCACGCATATTTGTTTTCAAGAAAGAATACCTGAGCGGTTGTACTTAAAGAAAACTTGAGCTTTTAGTTACTGTTCTATTAAAAAAGCAAATTGGCAACACTGGTTGCAGTCAAAATCCCATGTGTTCGATCTTCAAGGTCTATTGTCCTTCCCTTAGCCTATTTTTTTTGTAGCAATACTTTTTATCTGCAGTCATCTTCCTGGCGACGACAATGACTATGAGCTAGAGTAAGTTACTCAAAGTCTCAAGACAGTATATTAGCGGAATGAAGTGGCTAAGTTCGGAACAGTTACCGGAATTTACTGAATGCTAATTAGAAAATCGATAGCATTGTGACGTAAGTGAAATCTCTTACTTGTTGTTTAGTTTATGTTTGAATGTTGGGGATTTTATTGTTGCAAATATTAAATTTCTCGCGAATCTAACTACACCGTTTTTGTATCTAAACAAAAGTAGTACTAAGACGATGAAATATGAAAGTGTTGTCCTGCAGCATATAAATAGAAATTCTTTATGTTTCGGCTGTATGTATACTAGCAAATAAAAACGCTAATCTATAGTACATATAAAAGTGAAGATGATGTGTGTTTGTTTATCATGACAAGACTTTGAAACCACTGGGGCGATTGTCACCAAATTTAGCACGAGTATATTTGGGGAGCTGGAATATATAACCCTTTCAGACTTGACGCTAAACTACGGAGACTACTAAAAACAGGCAAGAGTTGTTAGATATCTCTCTTGCGTCGGAGGATATCATACACCTGATTAGGGACTGGAGAGTGTTGGCGGAACACTCCTCTGACCATCGATACCTTCAGTTTAGCCTGGCCGAACGTCCTGTAGCGAGTCAACTGGCCATGAATCGTAGAAGGACTAATTGGCCTTTTGTATCGGGATGCTCTTGTTGAAGGCTACTTTTACTGTCAAGTCAACCCTGCCGCAGACAGGAGTTGCATGACTTGGCTAACACTTTGATAGGTGCCATGAACGCGGTGCTATCTGCATCATATGCAGATAAGAAAAAAACAGGCTGGTGAAGCACTAAAATCCCCGAACTAAAAGCTGCGTGTAGGAAGAGTTTCAATAAGTCTAAGGCCTCAAGGCTAGAGTCAGATTAGAATTCCCACTCCTATAAAAACATCTAAGTTGTGTCAAGAAAGAGCTACATAAGAGAAGCTAAATGCGACTTATGGAGGAGCTTTTGCGAAAGGATAGAAGGATCCCGCGAGACCTCACGATTTCGTAAAATACTGGCGTGAAATCAACGCCTAGCTTCTTACAAAAGCCAGATGGATCCTCGACCTCTTCGAGTACGGAGACTATCGAGTGTCTGCTTGACACACATTTTCCTGGCAGCTCGATTGATGCCTCATCGGAGGAGTCCTACGTTTGTTGCTCAGCGCCATGTGATAGTGCATCTATCCTTTCTCGGGAGAAGATTATGTGGGCGAAGTCTAGCTTCGAATTTTTAAATCTGCTGGACCCGACGGCATCATTCCGGTGAACTTGCACCAATATTCGGATATTTAACATGAAGGCTTGCTTCGAGTTGGTCTACGTCCCTTTAATTTGGATGGAAGTTCGGGATGTTTTTATTCCGAAAGCGGGTAGAAGTCTGCATGCGCGCCCGAATGACCTTAGATTCATTAGTCTTTTTTCGACACTGCTGGAAAAACTAATTGATGTCTATCTGCGGAACACCATTCCGTTACGCTCTTTATCTGCGTCACAGCTTGCGCATTGGAAGGGTAGATCGGTGGATATGACTCTGCGCTATTTTTTTTTTATGTTTATACCAAAGCTTAGGGGGTAACCCTTTGATGCGAGAGCACAGCGTTGGCGGTAAGGGATTAAGGTAGTGGGGAGATGGGTTGAGTTTGAATAAGGTGACAGTGTACATTCCGTTTAAATTTTTGTAGGTCATAGTTGCGGGGAAAACAAAAGATGGTAGATCGTTCCACATTCGTGTTGTCCTAGATACAAACGAGTCATGGAATTTGGCGGTGCGACTATTGCCGAGTTCTAGAAGATGAGGATGGACACGGCTGGCTAGTCGGGTGTTACGTAAAGGAAAAGTACGCTCAGGAATGAGGTTGGCTATTTCATCAGAGCAACGGCGGTTGTAGTAGCGATAGAAGAGTGAGAGACAGCCGACACTTCGCCGGTGTTCAAGCGGTTCGATTTTAGATGTTATGGGTTCCTCGCCAATAAGCTTGAAGGCTTTCCGTTGAACTTTGTCTAACGCGGATAATGCGGTTCTACCTGCGCCTGCCCATATGTGGGAATTAAATTCAAGTCTCGGTCTTATATGAGCCTTGTAAATTTGAGCCAGATCAGATGGTGAAAAGTATCTTTTACAGCGATTCAGAAAGCCCAGACACTTCATTGCGTTTTTTGCAACGCAAAAAATGTGGTCGGACCAATTTAGTTTACTGGAGATGTTAATACCTAGTATGTTCAGTATGGGCGAATCAGGAATGCTGACCCCATCGACAAGAATGGGTTGGGCGGTAGGTGGAGCACATCGCTTATTGGAAAGTAGACAACATTGTGTTTTTGAGGCGTTAAACTCTACTCGATTCGCTTTCCCCCATGCAATAATTTTTGAAATGTCTTCATTTAGTGAGTCAAACATGCGATCTCTGTTGATAGTTGTTGAATTTCGGCGAGAGTCAGCTACAGAGTTGAAAGAGTAAGTGTAGTCAAGGGTGCTATCGTCTGCAAAGCTATGGATTGAGTTGGAAGTCACGCTGAGAAGATCGTTGATGAAGAGAAGGAAGAGTGTTGGTGAAAGGACAGTACCTTGGGGGACCCCTGCGTTGGTGGTATGGCAATTTGATTTAACTCCATCAAGGACGACCTGAAGCGAACGGTCGTGAAGGAAACTTTCGATCCATTTAACTAATTTTGGGTCCAAACCAAAAGCCTGGAGCTTAGCTAGAAGAGCCGGATGCCAGACTCTATCAAAAGCTTTCGAAATGTCGAGGGCAATGATTTTAGCTTCGCCAAATTGGTGGATACAGCGATTCCATCTTTCGGTGAGGTATGTCATTAGGTCGCCGGTGGAGCGCGAAGACCGGTTATTTTTATTAAAAAATCTCTTGATCGAAAGGATTAAGATATGGTTGTTTTCTTCTATATCGAGGGCGTCTCAATGACATTAAGCCTAGTGAGATCATTGGAGCACTTCTGAGCCTGCATGTTGATGAGTCGCTTAGTATGCTCATTAACACGCTGCTAAGATCAATGTTGATTCATACTACCCTAGGCACATCGTCTATGTGCAGACGAGTCTGCAGGGAAACCCCCCAAGAGGGATATTTTTTCCCCTTCTCTGGAATCTAGCGGTCAATAGACTGCCTTTGGACCTGGATAAGATTGAGTGTTTAGATATGATACTCGGCTTACTCCCGTTGGATATCTTTGGCGAACAACTGGCGGCAAACACGGCTGTACGCCTTCGTGAGGCGGGTCAGTGGCGTGCGCTGAGTGTGGGACACTCCACTTACTGGACATCCTGAATCTTGCAAAGGAGAAGGACTACATTTCTCCAAAATACCAATTTGGCAAAGACTACACTAATCTGATTCCGTCGAGGAGTCTATGGATGGAAGACGCGACCTCGACCATCGAACCCATAGCCATCTATACAAATAGCTGTAAGACCGACGACGGGGTTGGGATAGGCATATACTCGGAGGGACTGGGGATTAACTTATCACTCCGTCTCCCGGACTTTTGCAGCATCCTACTTGAGGTTTCAGCTATCTCGGAAGCTCGGTCCTGGCTAGGCAGTCGCGTCATTACAGTGAAGGACAATACTATTTACACGGATAGTCAGGCGGCGATTCGCTCACTCGAATCCATCTTGACGACATCTGAAACTATAGAGAACCGTCGCTTAGCGCTCGCAGAGATAGCTTCTTAAATAATACCCTCTGTTGAACTCCGAGCCACAGTGACTTTGCGGGTAACTGCAAGGCAGATGAGTTGGCCCGGGAGAGAACAACTGGTATGGTTGATGGAAGCCACAAAGACATAAAGGTGCCATTTGCCATGTGCAAATTGGCGATTAAGACCGCTGTAGAGGACAGGGCAGGCTAACGAGGATGATTTGGATGAAAATTAATCCCCGCCATTCTGTCACACTGCTGTCGCTGAACAGGAAGCACATTGGCAGTGTAGTAGGAGTTGTCACAGGGCACTGCCCAATAGGGGCACGACTTCTGTAGGAGTGGTGATGTGGAGGAGAGCGTTCTACACCTTCTCTGTCATAGCCCGGCCTTGGCTTTTAGGAGAAGGAAGTTTGCGGTTT
Organism: Chloromyia formosa; assembly: GCA_964017055.1. Lineage (NCBI taxonomy): Eukaryota > Metazoa > Arthropoda > Insecta > Diptera > Stratiomyidae > Chloromyia > Chloromyia formosa. The sequence continues at coordinate 52,121,536 of OZ024815.1, read as the reverse complement.
CACGGTTCTTTTACGATCTGGATAATCTTAAGGATATGACCGCCACACGGCTCAATTTTTACAACGCCAGCACAGGCTGGTTTGATAAGTAAGTTACAATGAAAGTGATAGTGGTGGTACCACAATAGACCCAATGTTGGTCTTAGTGTACTGTGATACATCACGGCAAGTATTGAAATGTACTATTATTAACCTTTTCGGATGAGATTTCAAACTTCTATTATTTTTAGTTTTCTACGCTAGTAAAATGTCGATCTTCTGTAAATTTTCATATTTGTAAGTATAACGGTCTTGAAAATGCAAGAAGGGGGGGACTCGGATCACATATTCTCCCCTCTCCCTTCTTCTTCCTTGCCCTTTCATACCACCACTTCGCGTTGCTCTGCCTGTGGTGTTGGCACTTCGCCCACTCTGGCAGTATAATCTCAGCTTCCTTCTGCAGGCAGCTCGGTCTTGGATCGTATCATCGCCGATATTAATGCGTTGTTGTTGCTTCTTCATCTGATCGATCCAAGTGTGTTTTTGTCTCACTCGGGGCTTGGCAAGCAAATGGAACATTCATGGATAGTGCCAATCCATACGACGATCTTCGAGATTTTCAGTGATCGGTTGCTCAATAAACAAGCTGCCACAGATGTAGGTACTTTTGATACGATCTTTTTGGTCACACCAGCTGACATCCGTAACATTTTCATCTCAGTCGCAGTTATTTTACTTTCGTTTGTCTTCTACATTCAGACGCATAAATGAGTGCGGGACGTACGACCGTTTTGTACAACTTGCCCTTAAGCTTTCATGGCCACTTTTTGTCACAGAAAACTTCAGAGTTTTCTCGCCACTTCATCCAACCGACACTGATGCGATGTTTGATGTCATCATCGCAGGTAGCTTCCTTGTTTACTATCGAGCCCAGGTACTTGAACCTTGTACAGGACTTCAGCTGCTCTCCTTTAATGTAGATATGTGGTATCGGTCTCTCTGGATCTGAGAAAGGACAGCAGAGATACTCAGTCTTTGGTATGCTAATCTTCAGTTCATGATCCTCCAGTATCTTACACCACTTGGTCAGTGCAGCCTGCAAAGCAACGATGTCTTTGCTACCCATGACAATGTCATCGGCGAAGAGAAGAGGTATTTCCAGGCCGTCAGAAATGAGTGTAAATAAATAGAGAATGATGATGTTGAAGAGCAAGGGACTCAATACACTGCCTTGGTGAACTCCGACTTTAACCGGAAATTCTTCAGACTCCGCGCATCACGACACTTTTCCATCGTAACACGTATGCACTGAATAGCATCGATTTTGGACCGACCCTCCACAAAGCCTGGCGAATTATAGTAATTCTACACATTCCTACATGTATGTAGCTTCAGCCGTTCGTACAGACGGACAGACGGACGGACAGACATTTGACCGATTTCATAAGGGTATTGTTTTTACTACAAAACCCTAAAAAGTGGGACTTACTCTGAATACGGGAGAAACGAAAGTAATGACAAACAGTTTGAAAGAGAAAATCGTCGTGGATAACAGGAAAATAGAGTGCGAAAGTCAATATGTCTACTTTGGCCAGGTAATCTCTCCGATAGAGAAAATATAAAAAAATAAAAAAAAATAAACAGAAGAATTAGTTTGGGTTGGAAGCGGTCCCTCAAAAATCTTTAAGCTGGAAGTCTGGCAACGAAGAATGGAGAATGTAAAACTAAGGAACAGGCAAAGAAAGTCAGCTATTCGAGAAAAAACCATAGAGGGTGGGGGAGGGGTGGTCGCTTCCCCTCCTTGGCTCATGAGGACAGACAAAAAAATACATGTACATACCCAAGTTGCACATATCGTTATAGGACGGTTTTATAACCGTCCCATAACCAGGGTTAGATTTTATAACATTTTGTAACTTCATGACAAAGTTAATATACCCTATCACATACCCTATCACATCCGTTGGACGACCTAATAACACCTGGAGAAGATCAGTTAAGAGAGAGGGTGCCTCAATAGACAAGTCGTGGAGTGAGCTGAAAGCGATGGCGATGAACAGCACTAGGTGGAAAGTAGGCGCGGTTAATGCCCAATGCCCCACAAGGGGTTAACAGGAACCAGAGAAAGAGAGATCAAATTCGCGAATTGTATAATGAAAAGATATTTGGCACGGGCCTAAAGTGCCGATGAACATCGTTCATTTTGCGTCATTAGAAAAGAACATGCTTAGTCCTTTCCCTAATGGCAGTTTTTATTCAAGCATAAAATACTTTATTTCATTAATTTGTTTCTCCATTCAAAAGAATATAGAATACAATTTGAGTTTACTCTATTTTCAACAAAGTTGAAAATCTCCTCTCGTCACTTTTCGAATTCCCTGGCGATTAGCAGCTTGCCTTATCCGTTATTTAGTATCCAGGCTAGAACCCAAATTTTCTGTAAATACCCAATCATTTCAATCATATCAAATGTCGCAATCAGTGCTGTACTTTCATATTTCCTTATCTTTATCGCTCCCCGTCGTCGTCCGAATAAGGAAGGCTACTAGCCTGTAGTATACGAAACCACGGACTGAACTGAAAATATCTCATGGGACTGTTAAGAGATTGAAAAGACGCTACCGTCATTGGCAAGATTAAAGCTTCGGGGCCAGACAACGTTAAAGTCACTATCTCAAAATATAATAATCCACTTCCAATCAAATTACTCCCTGTGGTAAAATAAACATTAATGGTGGCCCGTTGTGTCAGCTATGTTCTTTCTCAGGGAAATTTCATTGTGTTGTTGAGGACGACCAGGAAACTGACAAGAAAATCACTTTTGCTATATTGACATGGAAGATTGATAGCGGCAATGATCCATTTATCGATAGGAAAATATCTTGTCTTGTTGCATCTATCGGGGTCCTAGATATTTATGGCAACATACAACACTTAGCCCCATTTCTACACCCTTTTCGCATTTTCATATTTTTCATAAAAATTTCAATCAACGTCAATATTCAAGTGAGAATGTCTCGATGGATATGAAGAAGATTTCAATAAATTTGTTTTTAATATGAGATACATTAAAATATTTTTTTTTTTATGGATAAATTGAACCGGTTATCAGATCATTGACAGTAATCTCTCGAAACACACATTTTATCCTTTGATAAGGGAATTTCTTGGAAAGCCCCTTCAATACGGTGAAATAGCAAAAGAAACCACAGCCTTATGAAAGTTAGATGTACGAGTGTGGGCCGTTTTCATAACGTCTGGTTAAAGTTTATCCTATAGATGTATAGATAAACGCTAAACGTCATCCACCATCCAGTTAAAAATTTATCGGACGATAATTCCAAATAGCTGATACTGGCTGCTGAGATTTTGACATCTAGAGCTATTTACGCTTGCACATTCAAATGAGACATTTAAACTGGTCACAAAGAACAGAGTTCAGGAAATTCATTCGATGGAAGAGGATTTGAAATCAACTCAGTCGCAAATTAATGCTCAGAGACGGTACAGACGTAGAATAGAATATAACAGGCGGCAGAATTTCACCAAGTCCGTTGCATACGCTAAGGTTTAGTGTCCCAGATGGGTAACTGGCGATTTAACCAGTCATTGTTGTTTTTTGTGTTGTTGTGTTGCTAGAAAGGAGTCAAACTGAAGCGAGACATTACATCGGCATCCGCTCCACCATCTGCTGCAATACGCTTCCGAGATAGCAGAAATTGTCAACTTTCTCGACTGTCTGCCCCGAAACACAAGTTCCGCTCTGTCTTCCTGAATCCAAGCTCAAGTACTTAGTTTTGGCAGCATTGATTTTAAGCCCCGCATTGCCACTTTCGCGGTGCAGGGCATCCGTCATTTGAACTACAATAGATGATCCGATATATTTGAAAAAAGACAAATATTTTCAGCGTAATCCAGGTGTTGAAGGTATTCAAAGAGGTTCCATCTGATACCTTTGCTCTGGTGTTCATGAAGCGCACTGCAGAGTACGTAATTAATGGCAATCAAAAACAATATAGGTGTTAAAATGCAGCCTTGTCTCACTCCCCTATGTACCTCGAAGGGATCTGAAAGCTTACCCTGGTGAAATACGTGACATTGGGCTCCGCTATAGGACTCCTTTATGATGGATATGATTTTATCTGGAATGCCTCTCCTGCCTTAAGCCTTCCAGATGTATTCCCGGCAACGCTGTCAAACGCCTTCTCGAAATCGATGAACATGAGATGTAATGGGGATCTCCACTCTGCGGATTGTTCAATAATAATTCGGAGGATGTTGATGAGGTCGCTTCATGAAAAGCCCTCGCGAAATAATATAGTCATAAGTTATTCGAAATATGAGTAAAATGATGTCAAAATTTGATTCAATTCTAATTAATTCTTCTCACCCAAAAAAAATCCTAAACAATCAGTGAAAATGAGCCTTCTAATATGTTTTCTCCCCTTAAAACGTGGCAAGATTCGTGCATTTTGAGGGCGATGGATCGCTGTCGTTCATAAGCGCACTTTTGCAACCACAAGTTAGTGATCGCCGCCAATATCAGCACCCTGCTTCGGCCTAACGTCTAAGAGACAGTGCCTCCATGTCTTGGAAATGGCTATATGGTCAACCGGGTTCTCTGTTCTGCCATCCGGAGAAACCCAGGTTGTCAAATGGCATAGTTTGTGCTTGAACGAGGTACTGCCGATGACGAGTTGACGAGAGTTGCAAAACACCACGAACATCTCGCCATTTTGGTTCCTGTTGCCTAGACCATGATCGCCCATTAGGGGTTCCAAGTCAAGGTTGTCAGACCCGACTTTGGCATTGAGATCCCCCATCATATTTTTTATTCCAACTTTGGAAGCCCTGTCGAAGGTGTCGCCGAGTCGGTAATTGAAGGCGTCTTTAGCCGATTGATCCGCTGGTTCAGTCGGGGCGTAGCACTGAATTGTTGTGATGGTTTTTACCTTGGATTTAAATCAGGCTGTAATGATACGGTCGGAGATGGGCTTCCAGTCAATTAGAGATAGGCGTTCATCCTTAGTTAGCAGGATTCCGACGCTTGCCATTCGAGGTGAGGTATCGTTTCGCTCAGTCCTAACATGCTATATGCAGTAATTTCCCGTTCGACTTCAGTGAGCCTCGCACTACTGCACTCGCCCCACATCGTACGAACGTTCCAAAAACCGATCATGGTCCCTGTTTGTAGCCGAAAGTCGTTGCCGGTAAATCAGTCGGTAGTATCCGAGGCTCGTTTAATATTTCGAGTGTAAATTTGTTTCAGTTACGCAGGTTACAAGCCCACATACCCAATCTTAGTGGAAGGGTTGCTTCCTTAGATGTCCTAAGAGTCGCCGGAAGCTATTTTTTATATAGCGCAGAGGTAGTTCTCCAATGGTGTTATTGATCGCGGGTTCTTTTGATGGTACCCTCTATAATAAAAAAAATTAAATCCGTGCTAAGATTACCGCGATGTTAAATGTTAGCAGGTCAATGGTCGTCGCCCGAAAAGCTGATTCCGTATTACGTTGTCACTGCCGCCAAGCTAGAACAAATACAGTGTAGTCGTACTTGTGACTGCTAAGGACGACGGCATGTTAAGCGCCATATACGTGGTATGAGTATGGTGCTCGATGATCGTTGCCCGGAAAACTGGTTCCGTATCATTTTAAAAATATATCATTCGATCCTGCAATGTACAATGCAATGATCGATCTTCACTGAATTTCCCGCGTTGCGGGTAGTCGCAGTCGGCACCCGCTGTGTTTCAAGTACACACAGACTGTCGCCGCAAGGCCGATTTAGAAAAAAACCCGGCCCGGAGTCCGAAGCGTATATACCCTTGACTTGTACAGACCTAGTGGTGATACCAAAAGTACTAATTGGTAACGACCATATGCATGAAAAGTGAGTTTTCTATATGGCCAGTTTATAGGGGAGGTTGGCAATCATTCAGGAGGATCTTGACCATTATTAAAATCAATTAACTAACCCATTCTACAAATATTTGTCGAATTTTTCAAGTCGCTAGCTTCATTCTATCGAAAGTTATTGCTTATCTGAAGTTTCACTTATAGGGGAGGTAGGGGTTCCTTGGATCGGATCATCCTCATTATTGCCACCAACAAATAAGATCATGCTACAAACATTTGAACAAAATTTCATGTCTCTAGCTTCACTCTATCGAAAGTTATCGCTTATTTGAAGTTTCATTTGTAGGGGAAGTAGGGGTTTCGCAGGTCGGATTTTACGTATTTTATTTTCAATATTAGCCAACTGGATTTTATTACAAACATTTGACCAATTTTAAGCCGCTAGCATTATTTTATCATAAGTTATCGCTTATTTTAAGTTTCATTTCTAGGGGAGGTAGGGGTTCCTTAGGTAGGATCTAACCCATCTTGAATACCAACTAACCAAATCTCATTTCAAACATTTGACCAAACTTTCAAGTTGCTGGCTTGATTCTGTCAAAAGTTATCGCTTATTGGAAGTTGCATTTGTAGGGGAGGTAGGGGTTACTTGAGTCGGATCTTGCCCAGTTTCAACACCAACTAAGTAGATCTTACTAACAACATTCCACCAAATTTTCAACTTGCTAGTGTTATTCTATCGAAAGTTATCGTAATTAAAAGAATATTTAATTTTTTGAAATTTTGTAGGGGAGGTAGGCGTTCCTTTGATCTGATTACGCCCAACTTACTAGAACTCAAGCAGCTTCCCAGGGTTACATGCCAAAAATCAGGTGTCTACGTCAATTGGTTCAAGAGTTATGGACAAAAAACCGAAAAAGTAGGGTAGTACGGGGCTCTTTGCAAGAAAATTACCGTTAGTTTTCAACTGATCGACTTGATTTTTTCAGGAGAGTAAAAGGTTATCCTCGCGAGCTATCTGTCGAAGTTAGAGCTTTTCATGCTTGTTTAGTCGGGAGTTATTAATACATTTAACTATTGTACATATGTAGGGGAGGTACGCGTTCTCTTGGCCTGATCATGCCCATTTTCAATACCAACCAACTAGATCATACTTCCAACATCTGACCAAAACTTCAAGGCTCTAGCTTCATTCTATCGAAAGTTATCGTTCGAACGGGCAGACAGACGGACAGACGGACAGACGGACAGACGGACAGACGGACAGACAGACAGACAGACAGACAGACAGACATGGCTAAATCGAATCAGGAGGTGACACTGAGCATTTCTATATATACATTGCTATACCTCCGGAGCCTCCTTTAAGGTGTTACATATTTCCGTCGTGACAAAAACAATATACCCTATACTAAAAGTCTAGGGTATAACCAGGCCGAAGCTTCGCTTCGCCCCGGAGTCCGAAGCGTATATACCCTAGACTTGTACAGACCTAGTGGTGACACCAAAAGTAATAATTGGCAACGACCATGCATTAAAAGTGAGTTTCCTATATAGCCAGTTTATAGGGGAGGTTGGCACTCATTCAGGGAGATCTTGACCATTCTCAAAATGAATTAACTAACCCATTCTACAAATATTTGTTGAATTTTTCAAGTCGCTGGCTTCATTCCATCGAAAGTTATTGCTTATTTGAAGTCTCACTTGTAGGGGAGGTAAGGGTTCCTTGGGTCGGATCTTGCCCATCATTGGCACCAACCAATTAGATCACCCTACAAACATACAAACAAAATTTTAAGTCTCTAGCTTCACTCTATCGACAGATATCGCTTATTTGAAGTTTCGTTTGTAGGGGAAGTAGGGGTTTCGTTGGTCGGATTTTACGCATTTTCAATATTAGCCGACTGGATCCTACTATAAATATTTGGGCAAAATTTCAAGTCGCTAGCTTTATTTTGTCGTAAGCTATCGCTTGTTTTAAGTGTCATCTCTAGGGGAGGTAGGGGTTCCTCAGCTCGGATCTAACCCGTATTTAATGCCAACTAACTCAATCCCACTTCAAACATTTGACAAAAATTTGAAGTCGCTGGCTTCATTGTATCAAAAGTAATCGCTTATTCGAAGTTTCATTTGAAGGGGAGGTAGGGGTTCCTTGGGTCGGATCTTGTCCATTTTCAGTGCCAACTAATAAGGCCTTACTACCAACATTCTACCAAATTTTCAACTTGCTAGTGTCATTCTATCGAAAGTTATCGTAATTAAAATAACATTTAATTTTTTGAATTTTGTAGGGGAGGTAGGCGTTCCTTTGATCTGATTATGCCCAACTTCCCAAAACCTAAGCAGCTTCTCACCCCAGGGTTACATGCCAAAAATCAGATGTCTACGTCAATTGGTTCGAGAGTTATGGACAAAAAACCTGAAAAGTAGGGTAGTACGGGGCTCTTTGTATGAAAATTACCGTTAGTTTTCAACTGATCGATTTTATTTTTCCAGGGGAGTATAAGATTAGCATCACGAGCAATCTACCAAAGCTAGAGGTTTTCATGTTTATTTAATCGGGAGTTATAAATACATTTAATTATTTTACATATGTAGGGGAGGTAGGCGTTCTCTTGGCCTGATCATGCCCATTTTCAATACCAACCAACTAGATCATACTTCCAACATCTAGTCAAAATTTCAAGGCTCTAGCTTCATTCTATCTAAAGTTATCGTGCGAACGGACAGACAGACGGACAGACGGACAGACGGACAGACGGACGGACAGACAGACAGACAGACAGACATGGCTTAATCGAATCAAGAGGTGACCCTGATCATTTATATATATACATTGCTATACCTCCGGAGCCTCCTTTAAGGTGTTACATATTTCCGTCGTGACAAAAACAATATACCCTATACTAAAAGTCTAGGGTATAAAAATGGAAACTCGTCCCGGCAGTCGAGAGAAAGAACCCGTGATCAACTGGTCACAAGTCCGACCCGCTAACCACTAAGCCAAGGAACACTTGTGAAATTATATGTCTATATGTCCAATTTTGTCCCTCGTACCAGCAATGTAGTAAAAATAAAACTATTTGTTGTAAATTTTGATGATGCTGACGTTTCGCCAATTTATTGGCATCTTCAGAGTATTGATCTATAACTATTTTACATAAATTATATTGGTGAACATGTGCCAGAATTCTTATCTATATAATTTTCTAACTTACTTGATTTATATTTGTCTTAATAAATATTAATTTCTGTTGTCCATGTTTATGTCAAAACTTGTTATTTGTTGGTTATGCTAGTCATCGTATAGTTTATGGGTAGGTTATGTATCTATTAAGGTTATTTGTGTTGTTAGGTTGGTTGAGTTTTTTGTGCATATTTATGGTTGTTTTATCTGCTAAAATTATCTATTAAATAAAATAAATAAATAACTGGCGCAACAGTCCAATTTGAACCACGGCCTCGAGATGAGTTAGCATCATCTCATTTTCTAGATCGTGACGGTTTTTGTGCAGAGGTATGTGATCAGCAACACGCTCAACCGAGTTATTTACCCCATAATGGGTACTCATTTAACAGCTGAGTGGGCTCATAGTCCGACACGTAAATCCCCGAAAATTATCTATTATTGATTTATATTTATTAACTTTATGTTCAAGCTCTGACTTAGAATTAAGTGAGTTATCAATATGTTGATTGATATAAATTACCTCTTTTATTAATATTTTATCCCTATTATTGTCTCGATTTATAATTTTTATGTTATAAAAATCCATCTCATGTTTGTCAATAATCTGGTGACGTGCTAACTTATTGTTTATATTATTTAGGAGTCTATTTTTATTTTTATGTTCACTAACTCTTATTTTCAAGTTTCTACTTGTGGAACAATAATAATGTGTGTTTTGGTTGTTATTTTCACAGGTTTTACAAGTTATGCTATATATCACATTACTTTTCTCTTCTTTCTTAATTTTTTGCTTAGTGTTTGAATAAACTGTATCTCTTAATTTTTCAATAGGTTTAAATGAAGTTTGAATGTCTATAAGATTACCTTGCTGGTCCATTATTGTCTTAGGTAATATATTTTTTTTTTTTAGATAATTTCGGGATATATGCTATACTATTAAATATTTTATTTTGAATTTGGTTATTATTGTTATTATTGTTAGTTATTTGAACATTTGATAGTTGTTGTTTAATTTTATGTACATTTTTAGTTATTAGTTTATGTATTAGTTTTTTCGGATAACCATGTTTAGTTAATATTTCCACTAATTCTTTATTATGAGTTTTCCAAAATTGTACATGACTTAATTTCAGTCTCCTGTAGATATAATTATTAGCTACATTAATTTTTATGTGTTTAGAATGGTTAGTTTTATAATGAAGTATGTTATAAGTAGCAATTTCTTTCTTATACCAATTTGTTATAATTTTGTTTTTGTCTCTTATTAATGTTACATCCAAATAATTAATGGTCCCTCCCTTTTCAGTCTCTAAAGTGAATTTTACATCATTTTCAATGTTATTAAGTGCTTCTAAAATTGTTTTTATTTTATCTTTCTTAATGATTGCAATTATATCATCAACATAAGCTTTTATATATATTATAGGTATTATCTCCAAATAATTGGGTTATAAGGTTAAGAATATTTTGTAAGTATAAGTCAGCTGCAATGACGCTTAAGCTACCCCCCATTGTCAAGCCTTTAGTTTTATATATTTGATTTTCATAGGTAAAATAACTATTCGATAGGCATAGTTTAGTCATTTTAAGTAATAGTTCTATAGGAATTTCCGTGTTAATTTTATGGTAATTAGCTTCAATAATTTCTAAAACTTCATGAATTGGAATATTGGTAAACATGTTAACCATGTCAAAGGATATTATCTTGTATTCATTATTAATTTCGATATGTTGAAGTTGTTGTATTGGTTCAAATGAATTTTTTATAGAAAAACCGTGAAGGTTCCTTAGTTGGTTTAGTAATGGTTGTATGAATTTAGCTAATTTATTTAATGGTGAGTTTATGCAACTAACTAAAGGACTCATTGGCGAAACGTTAGCATCATCAAAATTTACAACAAATAGTTTTATTTTTAATACATTGCTGGTACGAGTGACAAAATTGGACATATAGACATATAAACATCATCACCAGTGACTAATAAACATTCAACAAATTAGTTTCGCTTCGTACTCAAGTGCCCTAACCCCTTGTGGGGCATAGCGCGTCAACTGTTCCATGTGGCCCAGTTGACGTTTCGTTGGCATAAACTGATTGCGGAGAATGCAGTTGCCAGCATGCACCTCCTCCACATCCATGGCCACGAACATCGTCGTGGACGGGATTCGAACCCGAAACGCCGGTAGTCTAACATGAGACTGATGCCTCAACACACTGCGCTACCGGTCGCCCCAATATTATGTATGTACAATTAGAGATGGCAAAAACCTGCTCTTTTTCAATCGCAGTGATAACTGCGATTGCTCTTTTTCAATATCTGTGAAAAAGAGCAGCTCTTCTAATAGCAGTGATTTTATTGAAAAGGAATGGAAAATAGTGATTGCTAACAGCTCGCAACGCAAAGCGCTAAGTTCCGATCAGCTCTTCCGACGAGCAGTACTGCTCGAAGATAGCTGATGAGCTATTCTGGTATTGAGATCGGATCAGAAATTCTGATACTGATCGTCGGAAGATTGCTGATCGATGAACAAACTGAGCAGGAGCACATTGCGAGCTGTGTGTTAGCAGATCGGCGAGTTTAGAGCTGGTAGTGCGCGCGAAATGATTGTCGGGCTCTGGCGCCGACACTATCAAGAAACGTAGATGATGCAAGAATGCTCGCATTTAATTCATTTCTGCACAGCATTGTTTTTGTTGTTGTTGTTCGTGGCGTATAGCACACATTAAACCAATAGTGTTTTCACATTGGTTTAATGTGTGGTTTTTTTCCCGTGTTTTTTTGCCCGTGGTTTTTTTGCTCGTGGTATTTCGCCCGAATTTTTTTTTCAATTTGTTTTCGTAGAAAAGAGATACGAATAAAAACAAAAACCTTGCGTTGCGATCCTAGCGAGCTAAAACGAAGTGGCGAGAATTGTATTGGCGATAGACCGTAAATAATACGTAGTATGCAGTACTCATTATTTCTGCTCTTCCAATCGCAGCTCTTTTCAGTTTTCAATCACAATATGCTACTGCTTTTTTAAAAGAGCGGTGAAAAAATCGCAGGTATGAAAAGAGCATACCATCTCTATGTACAATACAAGTCTATGAGATTGCATCACAGCGACGCTTGAATTAAAAAAAAAACTAGGGCATAAAAAAAAGTAGACTGAGGAGCATAAAAATAGTGGGGATCGATGGTCCGAGGTCCACGGGCATGGGGGTGTACAGTGTGTGTGTGTGGGGGGGGGGGATTTCGTCAAAAATCCGAAATTCCTTATAGTTTAGAAGTTATGGCCAAAAAATTAAAAGAAACTACGGTATAAGAACAAAAAACAAGTAGATTGAGGAGTATAAAAATAAAAATAGTGGGGGTCGATGCTCCGAGGCCCACGGGCATGGGGGTGCATAGTGTAGGGGGGGGGGGGGATTTCGTCAAAAATCCGAAATTCCTTATAGTTTAGAAGTTATGGCCATAAAACCGTATTTAAAAAAAAAACTAGGGTATAAAAGCAAAAAAAGTCGAATGAGGAGCATAAAAATAGTGGGGATCGATGCTCCATATTAAAATTATTTTATGCGATCCTGCAATGCACATGGTGGGCGATCGATCTTCTCCGACTTTCCCGCCTTGCGGACAGTCGGCACCCGCTGTGTTTCAAGTACGCATCGGGTGCCGGCCGACTGTGGCCGCAAAGCCGATTTAGAAAAAAAAAACTAAAAATTGGTCGCGGCAGTCGAGAGAGAAAACCCGTGACCAACTGCTCACAAGTCGGAGAGATTGAGATTGTATTGTATCACAGCGACGCGAGCGCTTCTCTGTTTCGGGTGGCAGAACAAATAAGTATATTTTTTCGATTCACTACCCATCGATGCGTCTTCGCTATAAAAGTTACACTTTAAAAATAGCTACAATGGCCACTAAGCCCTCGTCGGACATGCCTCGTCCGTTTTCGGTAAAGGGAGGGGCAGGCTAAGCAAAATTGTGTGGCTTAGTCCACGGTTTGGGGAATTTTTTAGGGACGTCCGTTTTGTTTCGGCACTCTGGCCGACGCGCGATATATTTTTGTAACGATGTACTGGCAGTTGTGATTACAGAAAACCCCGCCTATAGTACCGATAGCCGAGCTACCTAACTAACGCGGGTCACTTTTGGCCACGCTGAGGAGGTTTCGACACTTAAATACTCGTATCACGGACGGTCTCAACGACCAAGCCTCGACCGCCATCCTGATGTACTTCAACTAGAAATCTTGTTACTGATTTTGGCGTTAAAATCACCCATTTCAGTTGGCATTTGTTCAATTTTCGTCAGAGAGACAGAAAGCAAAGACAATCTTGACAGCCCTTCCACTTATTATAACCGAACAGACAGAATTTCATCAGCTTAAAACACGCATCCTCCATATTTTCCCCAAGTAACTAGAAATTGTTTCTTTTGTCTTACAGTTTTAACGATCCCATATTATCTCAAAATTACAAAATATTCCTCACAATTCACTATATTGTTATGCATTCAGGTATGGTTAAGGACGAACTGTTGTACTATATAGCATTCGTAATACAGAAATTGTTCAATATTCCTCATAATGCTTGGTTGGATCTTGGAATTCTTGTTGACTTGAAAGACTTCACTGTACTCGTATATGCTTTCGCAAGACAATTCCCCAAGGTATGAAGCAAAGGATAACTTTTAAACTTGGGGAACGAATGAACGAACAAAATCAGACAATCGTAGCTCTTGAATAGTAGTAATTTTCTGCAACGATGGCATCTTATCGTAACAGTTCCTTCTTGTTCGAGAAGCATTCATTGTTCTGACGAGACGTCATTGTCCACTGAAGAAGCCTCAACTGACAAGACTGGGTGGAGGTGTTTCATATCTTTCCCTATCGCATCTTGCATCATGCATACAAGCCTGCATTGTTAGTCTGCATAACTAAGACGCATGCAGTGCAATTATCTTGAAAATGAACCTCATGAGATGCGCTGCATGTGACATTATACTCGTAGCAATGGGAATAACAAAAATTGGTTCTTCAAAAAAATGGGATGAATTTTGTGTTGTTTGTAAAATGTAAGCAACTTGGTCTTGCATAATACATTGAGGGTTTTTTTTAGTCCGGACCATTACAGAACAAAAATAAGCAGCAAATAAATAAATCTAAACAATACATAACTTCTGTTCAGGGGATATTTAGAAATTCAGGTTTGTCTCGAAAATTGAGTTGGGCTTTGAAAGCCAACTAACCCAACACTCACACACACCTCGAGCCGAGGAAATACGGTGCATCTTGGGTTAGTTGGCTTTCAAACCCCGACTCAATTTTCGAGACAAAACAGGAATTCTAAATATCCCCAGGACAAAAACAATCTAAATCTGGACATTCATGGGCGCACAGTGGATCGATGTAATGGACGATTCCGGGCATGGCAATAATTCGGAAAGTACTGGACCGATTTTGATGAAATGTGAGAGATTTAGCTTAACCTTCATCCGACCTCGAAAAATTACGTTGAAGACCAAGTGGGGTGTAAATGCACCCCAACTTTTTTGTTTTATATAAGTGTCACCATACACTCTCGAACACACCTGGTCGAAGCCAACATTTCCCAGTCGAATCCATAGTGCGACCGGAGAAATTTTGGCTTTGACCAGGGAAAATTTGACTTTTTGACGTCCGTGAATGTCCAGCATAACAAATTTTATTTGGGCAGCAGGATCATTGGATCATTCGTATTTGACTGGGCGACGCATAATATTTCGTATCTTTGACCAATAGTGGGTTTTAAATTGAGATGATTTTGCATTTCCCTTGTGTGGACTCTTTTTATTATGCGAGCTACCCTTAGGATACCGAACGTCCACTTCACCCACTCTAATCACTATTAGGCAAGACGCTAACCACGAAGTGGACTGTATTGCTAGCTAGAGTTCCGAATATTTCAACCTAAAATATCGCCTTAACAATAAATTCCTTGCACCAGCGCTTCATCAAGAATGATTGAGCAGAATTTCATAAATGTAGCACAGTTATTCCAGAACAGTGAGCAAAAAAAACGCGGCTATTATTACATTGCTTTGAAACTCAGTGCATAATTACATCCGCATATTCCCATGCGTTTCAACTACCTCTGCTCTTACAACATAATATGTTCGTCCTTGACGTGAAACTTTGTACGCACATACATAAGGTTACTTATGTAGTGTCTTAGCTCCTTTGTGGAAAACACACTTGACAAACTGGCAGTCATACGGGTATTTGTTAGCACAAAGGTATACACAACACTTTTAATCCTAAAGTACTAAAGGACGTTGCAATCATCTCCATATTCATAATATGGCCATCCTTGAATAAACCTTTCCTTGGTATTTGTATCACGGGAATAGCGAGAAGCATACCCACAAATTGCAGACAAGGTTTTTGTTATAAAAAAAACATAGTCACGGCTAAATGGAAGCATGCATAAGGCATGAGATTAGATTATCAGTAAAATAAAGAGGATTAGTCTGTCACTATAACATGCAATTACCGGATTTAGATATAGATATAGATTAATTAGCTATTCTCCAATGTAAACTGAATTGAATAACATGTTTGAATTGGAAATGAAGTACATACTATATTTCCTCAACCCCTAGTGCGGCATTGCGTGCCAACTGTTCCTGCGCGCCATCGAACTCTTTTCTCTGGACAATCGGACGCAAATCTCCAAATGTCTTATTCAGGAACTCACTATCTTTTGCCACCGACCGGTGCCATGAAATTTTAGGATAAGCCCTTACTATTTTGAATTATGTAACTCTAAGTGGGACATAGCCCGTCAACTACTCCTGCGCGCCATCGTACTCTGTTCTGGGCAAGGGGGCGCAACTCCCCAAACGGATTACTCAGCGCCTAACGATCTTTTGTTTCACAGATCGACGCCAAGTGACTTTAGGACCTCCTCTTGGCCGGCCTTGGCTGGAAATGGGGTTCCATTTCATGGCATGTAAAGCACTGCAGTTATCATCCTTCCGCAATATGTGACCCATCCACTGCCATTTTTGCCTACGTATCCATTCGTCGATTGGCATCTGACCCGTACGCCGACTTAACTTGTTATTCGGTATTGTTTCGGGCCAGAAAATTCTTACAATTTGCCGAAGACATGAGTTGACGAAAACTTGCAGCTTTCTGATAGATACTAAAACTTAACATGTACAGCTCCCACACAAAAGCACAGACAGTACCAGGGAGCGAAACAGACCCAACTTGGTCTTGAAACTGAGGTAACTGCTCTGCAAAATTTTGGACTGGATACTGTATGCGCATTTAGCCTGGTTGATACAACGAGCGATATCCCGCTCTGAACTACCATTTTCGGCAACTATGCTACCTAGGTAGACAAAGTTGTCCACCTTCTCTGCAGGCTGCCCATTAATATTGATGTCAATAACTGTAGGATAAAAACCTTATACTTGTTGGAATTAATCTTTAGCCGAACTTTGGTAGCCTCGATCAGTTTTCGATCGCTACAGACTAAAAAACTAAGTTCCCTACAATACAACAAAGATTAAAACTGAGTTCCACAGACCCAGAAAGCTAATAAAAAAATGCGGACAATTACTTTCGACCGGCTCAAGCTCCGGGCCCAGATGTTGAGGACCCTTGGCCTCTAAACCCAAACACAAAACCCAACCAATGAGATACCGTGGCCAGCAAATGTTGGAACCTCCCATAGCAGAACAAGACATGAGGCCTTTACCTCCTGTCATCATCGACCTAAAAGGGTTTGGGAAGGTTCCGTGAAGGAAAAGCCTGGATTTAAAAATTCATTACAATATATTCAATTAACATATATTCACATAGAAAGCATCGACTCCCAGTGACGAGGGTTTCCTTCTTTTTCTCTTTTGGCACTTACATGCAAAAAGCCCCGACCGATGTTGTTGGCGTGTGATTCGCAACTCCCCATTTGACGTTGTCAACGCGCGTCACTCATCACTGAGCCAACATGAAGTTGACGCCAAGTGATGGGTGCGCGCGAAGATTAAAAAAAAATGATTCTCATTACAAGCTGGAATAAAGCATTTTTAAGTTTTATGTCAACTATTTTTTTTTATGAAGCGAATTACAAAAATTAATCTATTTATATCAATGAAAGTGAATGTGTGTATGTATGTATGATCGCTTATACCGCCTAAACCGCTGCACAGAATGACATGAAAATTTGTACAACGATTCATTATGTCACTGCGCAGGCTATAGGCTCCGTCCGAGTTGCAAATTCTTAGTAACTGTGTTGTGAAAAAGAAAATACTTAATCACACGGCAAGAAACAGACACAAAGTCAATAGTCAAACTTCGAATATACGTTTTTTTGAGTTAGCGTGTGGTCAGGGAAATTTATCGTTCTCAAACCGTGAGTATATCATTAGCGATTATAATTTGTACGCCGTTCATCAACTGTAAGTACCGATTAATCTAATCCAAATGTAAATGCACTGTTAACATACTGTTAATACACTTGCATTCAAAATTGTCACAATCGTGAGCGTAGCGAACCCTAGATGTTGTCCGCGGGCGACAGCTAGTATGTACTAAAAATTGAAAATGTGTGTTTTTATGAACGTTTTTGAGAGGTACTGTATATCCGTATATCGGTCCACCAGTAGACATTTCTTAACATATCAGTGTCACATACTTTCGCAACGACTTTTGTCCAGGCGCCAGGGTCTCCGTTGGGAATTAGGTTAGGCTACGTGATGTCCTTCATCTCTCACCTGCACTTGTCGACCCAAACATTATAGACAAGTTTGAGTTTGGGGCTACCACGAGAAACCAGAACGGTTCTCTGGGCAATCTGTGTTTCGCAAGTCTTTTCCTCCCATGGGTTTTTCGTCTCTTGCTCCGTTATGCACCTCATTGTTCAACATCCCACTTTTTTTTATGTGATTGCCAAGACTTTAGGGGATTACCCTTTCATGCAAGCATAGCCTTAGCGGGAAGGAAATTGGTTGAGTGGGTAGGAGGTACCGGTGCACATTCCACTTAAACTTTTTAGTTGGGACGGTAAGCGACATAAATCGACGCCACCTTGCAAAATATGATAGAGAAATGCCGTTTGGTACGAATGTTGGTGGGGCCCAAACTTTCAATTTAAGAGATGGAGCCACCTTGGACCCCGCGGCAAAGCGGCTGTGCGGGCGAAGAACCGCGAAATTTGAGCCCTTTTTTTAATATTCTCCTCGTAACTTCTAAACGGAGCCTCGTATCGAAAAACTTAATAGGTTGTAAATTAAAGAGCGTCAAATTCTAAATCTAAATGAAATTTGGTTTAGTAGTATAATCAAAATCGATGGTCGAAAAACGTCACTTTTTGAGGCTTTGGAGAAAAATCACACTATATCGCTTTTCAAGCTCACATATCTCTGTAACGGATACTCAAAATGAAAAACTAAGCAAGTAGAAGTTGAAGATATTTTGATTTCCGGTTTAACGTGCTCAATACTTTTCAAATCGGTTCATTTTTAGTGTAGTTGTGAGTGAAAATGCTGGAATGCTTTCTTATCGATTGCAGCTTTAATACCTCTATATCGGTAAGTATAGTAGCTGAAGTTTTGTTTTAGTCTCAATTTACAGATAATTAAATCTTGTTCAAAAAGTCTTTGCTTGATAGCTTAGGTCATAGTTACGCTTTTTAGGGTTTTGTAGAAAAAATAAAACCCTTATGAAATCAGTCAGATGTCAGCCTGTTCAAAGAATATCTCGAAGAGCTGAAGCTACAGGTATGGAATTTGGTAGAAATATGAAGGATTACTACAATTTGTGTTATAAGGCTTTTCATTAGTGGCCAAATTGCAAGGAGAGACAGTTATTCGCCGCTTAAAGCACATATGTATATGAAAATTTCCAGGATGACGGCATATAATTAGGATAGCGACGTTAAATATCCAGGATGTTGATATCCTTAGGAAAAAGTTTAATAATAGTATATTTCGATAATTTGATTTGCTACTCTCTGCATATCCCGTAAGTGACCTTAAGAGAGAATAATAATAATGCCAATCCGTTAGCAACGGGTGCAGGTATCTTGTTATAGACACAATTTGCTTGTACTTAGTCATAATAAATCAACTAGTCAAGAATAAAAAACAATAAAAATTATTTTTGTCCGCTGTTGCCACATTGTGCACCGTCGAGTCAGTAAGCGGATAGATTTGAAACTGATTTGTTTTGTGTTTCGTGACAATGTGTTACAGTTATCAGAAGTGATAGCGCGTATGATAGATGCTGATTGTTATTTGGTGAGTTTGAGGTACACCTGAAAAGGGCATCCCTTCAAGCCATGAAATTCTGGCAGGCTGTGGAAACTCAGCAACATATTCCATCTCCTGGAGATTGGGATGAAACTAGAAGTAGAACGTTGGCTCCCATTATGGATAACAGCGCCGGGTGCTGCAAGGTCATTTGCCACTCTTCATAATCTGGAAAAAATGTGAATATCTTTCGAACTAATGGTCATATGGAAGTGCGGTTAGTTTCATTCTACTCAAAATGATCAAATACATTAAGAGCTAAGTTAAAAGTGGCATAAAAGCTTTTTATTTTTAACTTATTTAATACGTAAGCTTATTTACTTAATCACAAAATCTGGAAAAATGTGAATATCTTTTGATTTAATGATCGTATGGAATTGCGGTTGATTTCATTCGACTCAGAATCACCAAATACATTAGGAATTAATCTAAAATGGGCAGAAAAGCTTTTTATTTTTAACTTATTTAATAAAGCAGCTTATCAAACTAATATCTTTTTTTATTTAAATGAGAATATCTTTTGAACTAATAATCGTATGAAATAGCGGTTGATTTCATTCGACTGAGAATGACCAAATACATTAGGAATCAACCTAAAAATGGAATGAAAGCCTTTTATTTTCAACTTTTTTAATAAAATAAATTTTTAACAAAAAAATAAAATCTGGAAAAAATTGAATAAGTTTTGAACTATCTGTTGTATGGAATTGCCTTTAGTTTTATTCGACTCAAAATGATCAGATATGTACATTAGGAAACAGCCTAAAATTGGCATCTAAGCTTTTTATTTTCAACTTATTTAATAAAGAAGCTTCCTTAACAAATCCAAAAGTGTGGAAAAATGTGAATATCTTTTGAACTAATGGTCATATGGAACCACGGCTAATTTTATTCTACTCAGATTAACTAAATACATTAAGAACCAACCTAAAACTGGCATAAAAACCTTTTATTTTCAACTTACTTAACGAAAAAGCTCACTTAACTAATAAAACAATCTGGAAAAATGTACATATCTTTTGAACTAATGGTCGCAAGGAATTGCGGTTGGTTTCGTTCGACTCAAAATGACCAAATACATTAGGGACTATCCTAAAACTGGCACAAAAGCCTTTTGTTTTCAACGTATTTAATAAAAAGATTTATTTAATTAATAACAAAATCTGGAAAAAAGTGAATATCTTTTGAACTAATAGTCGTATGGAATAGCAATTGATTTCATTTGACTCAGAGTGACCAAATACGTTAGAAACCAACCTAAAATGTCATATAAGTTGCTTGAACTTTGAAATTATGGACGAAATTTAATCATTTAATTAACTAATTATTTAATTAATTAAATTAGTCTAACAAAAAACTTAGCAAAACTTTTATAAGCAAGGTTAAAGTATCTACGAATTAAGGCTAAACCAAAACTTTTAGCTGTTATATTTATCGAGATACAGCTATTAAGGCTCAAATCGCTAAAAAACCATTTTTGCATTTTCGCTCACAACTACACTAAAAACAAACCGATTTGAAAAGCATTGAGCACGTTAAACCGGAAATCAAAGTATCTTCAACTTTTACTTGTACGGTTTTTCATTTCGAGTATCCGTTACAGAGATATGTGAGCTTGAAAGGCGATATGTGAGATTTTTCTCCAAAGCCTCAAAAAGTAACATTTTTCGACTATCGATTTTGATTATATTACTAAATCAAATTTCAACTTTGAGCAATGCATTGGATGTAGAATTTGACGTTCTTTAATTTACAACCTATTAAGTTTTTTGATCCGAGGCACCGTTTACAAATTATTAGGACAATATTAAAAAAAGGGCTCGAATTTCGCGGTTTTTCGCCCGCACAGCCGCTCTGCCGCGGGGTCCAAGGTGGCTCCATCTCTTAAAATGAATGTATAGGGACCACGAACAATCATACAAAATGGCATTTCTCTATCATATTTTGCAAGGTGAAATCGCTTAGCGTCCCAACTATTTGCAAGTCATAATAATAATGGAATACAGTAGATGGAAGGCTGTTCCACATTCTTATCGAACGAGTTAAAAAGGAGTCAAAGAATTTAACTGTGTGACAGGACTTGGTCGCAAGAGTATGAGGGTGAGCACGACTAGCAAGCCGGGTGCTACGCGTAGGAACAGCATGACCAGGGAGTAAATCACTAATTTCATTAGAGCAACAACGGTTGTAGTAGCGATAAAATAAGGTTGAGCAACCAACGTAACGCCTGTGCTCAAGGGAATCAAAGCGAGAGGTAATAGAGTGATCGCCAATAATTTTAAAAGCCTTCTGTTGAACTTATCCAGCATGGACAACATAGTGCAACCTGCACCCGCCCAAATATGGGAATTGTATTCCAGCCTAGGTCTTATGTGGCTTTTGTATATTTGTGCTAAGCCATAAGAAAGAAATAATTTTTGGAGCGATTAAGGAAACCTAGATATTTTAACGCATTTTTGGCAATGCCAAAGATATGTTACAGTCCATTTGAGTTTGCTGGAAATGTTCGTACCTAGAATGTTTAAAGAAGGTGAACCCGGAATACTCATGCCATCCATGAGAATAGTCTGGGAAGCAGGTGGAGCATATAATTTATTGGAGATCAAACAGCATTGCGTTTTGAAAGCATTAAATTCAACACGATTAGCTTTACCCCATTCAATGATTTTAGAAATGGCGTGAATCTGCGATTCAAACATGCGGTCTCTGTTGATTGTGGAAGCATTCCCGCGCGATTCAGCCAACAGTGTTAAAAGAATATGAGAAATCGAGGGTGCTATCGTCGGCAAAGTTGTGGATCGGATTGGATGTTATTCTTAAAAGGTCGTTGATAAAAGTAGGGAAAAGAGTTGGTGACAGTACAGTCCCCTGAGGTACCCCAGTGCTAATTTAGTGGACACTTGATTTAACACCGTCAAGTACAACAGTGATTAAGCGGTCATGGAGAAAACTTTCGATCCACCTAATTAATGCAGGATCAAGGCCAAAAGCAAAAAGCTTGGATAAAAGGGCCGGCTGCCAAACCCTGTGAAAAGCCTTTGAAATATCCAGAGCAACAACATTAGCTTCCCCAAAATTATGGAGACAATGATTCCATCGCTCAGTGAGGAAAGTTATTAGGTCCCCGGTGGGGGCAGAACGAAAGCCGAAGTGTCTGTCATTGATGAGATTATTGAATAGACATATTTTATTAATTGAGCGTTTATGAGTAATTCAAAAGCTTTCGACAGAATCGATGTAAGAGCAATTGGTCTATAGTTCGAAGGATTACAAGCGTCTCCTTTTTTAAGAACAGGCAGAACATGACCAAGTTTCCATGCGGATGGGAAAACACCTAATGAATAGGACAGATGGAATAGTTTGCGCAGCGGTTTAGCTAAAGAGGAAGCGCATCGCGAAACAACTATAGGAGAAATACCGTCAGGGCCAACCGATTTAGATGTGTCAAGCTTTGCAAGAACTTTGAACACGTCTCTAGTGTGAAAATGAATGGGCTCTTGGTTGGTAGGGGACATAGGGGTAGAGGGCGTGTTTTGAGTAGTAGGCGACAAACTTGAATTTTTGTGAAAAATCTCAGCGAATAAATTAACTTTATCCAGCGATTCAGTATATTGTTGGTTATTGTGTTTAAGGGGCGGAACAGAAGAAGAGAAAAAATTATTCTTCACTGCTTTGACTAGCGACCAAAAGCCTTTTCCACCCTTTCTTTGAATGAAGACTTTATGTCTTATATTCATGCCAAACTGGAACTTAGTTTTTTTTATGGTGCACTTACAGGTGTTGCGTAGGGACCGATAGGTCTGAAAAAGTTCTGCAGAAGGGTTTTCCTTATACGCCTTGAAAGCTGCTTCCTGGTTTTTGATGGCCCTTTTGCAGTCGATATTGTAGCATCAGGTGGTTGTAGCTTTGGAGTTTTTAAAATTGTGTGGAATGAAGGAAAACATTCCGAACCATATGATATTAACTATGGTTTCGCAAATGTAGTCAACGTTTTTAGTAAGGATGCATTCAGACCAATCAAGTTCGCTGATGAACTTGTTAAATGAGGCCCAATCAGCCTAAGCGTAATGCCACAATAGTCGCTTGGTAGATGGTAGCTTTATTCTAGACAGGGAGCTCCGTGGTAGGACTAGTCGATACTAGAAGATGATCAGAGCTACAGAGAGAGAGTGTGATCGAAATTGAGTACTTAACGGGATGTGATGCCATGAACAGATCTAACAGATTGGCTCTCTCCCCAAATGTATCAGGAATTCTGGTCGGAGAGTCCACACGCTGCTTAAGGTTGAAGGACTCACAAAAAAGTTCAAACTCTCTACCAGCAGGGTCTATCCTAGAAGAGTGCTTAAGCCAATTTACATTGTGCATATTGAAATTACCGGCAAATGCAATTTCAGATGACGGGAACGTCTCTAGTAATTCATACATAGATGTTAGAAGAGATGGCAGCAAGAGAACACTCATTAACAGCATCATGTATGTTGGGGGTGCGATAAACGAAACAAAAGAAAATGATGTGATTTTCAATATTCAATCTAATCCAAGTGTAGCTAAACTCTGGATTAGAAGAAGTGAAATGAGGAGGTAAAGTAGAGAATGACACACCATTTCTAATGTATAGTGCAATACCTCTTTGGGCGACAAAGTATGGCAGAAAGTGGTAGCCATTAACATGATAACACTCGACATCAGCATTAGACACGACTTTCGTTTCGCTTAGAGCGAGAACTGCTTAATAGAAGCCAGGTGACAGAAAAATAATTTGAACTCAACCCGCAACTACAATGCGTTTAGAAACACATCTTTCACAAATAAGAGGTGAAAACAAGACACCAATAGAGAGTTTTAGCTAGACGTACACACGCTTGTCGTTTATGTCTTTGAGTGCGGGAAAGGTCCCTATAACTTTGCCAACGTCAAACAAGTTTGTCGACAACGTTAAACAGGCCAGCTTGTCGTATTACGACATCTTCTTCTTTCTTTTTAAAGACAACAGACTCTGTGCGCACGCGCATTATCTTTCCGGCACTCATAGACGTATACGACAAGCGGTTTGCTAAAACTCTCTAATATCTCCTGGCTCGTTACGGTGATCTGAAAACTTTAACGACTCGATCATCCCATTTAAGCAGCTCAATAATTAACATAATAATTATATTTGATTGATACATACATAGTAGGAAGATCCTTTGGCCATTTTCAAACTGGCATCTTTACACACATTCATCAATTATAAGAAAAACCCGTAAAATTATTTTGTAAAGTGTGGGTCTTTAGTCACTAATCCCTAACCCGGCACAACAATGTCTTATATCTTGCGCATCCATACATGTATCCCGAACAAAAGTGACATATTCACTATGCACTTCTAGCTGTCTACGTTCGAGTGATGTACCCAGCAACGGCGAGTATTCGTATCGTCGTCTTCCGTTCTCAAGGTAGTAAGTCTTCAATTAAATTTGAGTTTAGCTCCCGAATTGCGCTTCCAACTTACAACTTGGGACGTATCGTTTTTATACGAGCTCCTTAATTATTCATCACAATTCAATCTGTACTGAACTTGCTCGGGATACGCTCAAAACGAATTAGACCGGGTCTCGGATTTCACTGAATTTGTTAGTTTGTATCCATATACCAATTTTCAGAGGGTTTATCAAATGAATAATTTCAGAGACATATCCGTAGTAATTCAATAGAACGGAGACACAACTTTGTCTTGTTAGGATTCTGAAGGATAATTCACAAGTCGTGTTTGTAGGTTGACATTGAATCCTTGTAGAAAATTTGCAAGGGTGACATCTCGACGTTCCGAATAGTGCTGAAAAGTTGGATGTTCTTGTAGAATGCTGCACTGTTGTAAGCAGATTTTCTTTTAATTTCGTTTCTGTTGTTTTGCGGATAACCTAATTGGAAGCCTTATTAAATGAAAATCAGCACATGAATCTGATGAAGTGATCTACACCACTTCTCCCCAACGGATAAGTTTGCGTAGGTAATAGATTGAGTTGACGCTTGATGTCCTGCTGAATAAGGGTTTGCCACCCTACATTATCCGTCGGGAGCATGCAAGCATCTCAGATGTTTTGCTGTTGATGTTTCCTGCAACCACGAGACGATGTCTTCAGCGTCTTTTCAATACTTCATCTATTGTATCGAAATCAGGACATTGAAAAGATTTGGATTTTCTTTTCCTATCTCATTGCCCCTTTCATTATGCGGATATGCAAATCGACGGATAAAACTTTTAATGACGAGCATGTGCCAATTTAAATTTTCATGAATATAAATCAGCATACTAAGGCATTCGGGACTTTTCGAGTGGAATTCAGATCCTGGAGACAAGATTATGAGTTTAAATTAGATTTACGCTGGTTTTATAGACTGCAGGGATTAGTTGATGGTGAAAGAAATGTTTTCCAAGAGATAAAAATGTTTTTCGTCTTTTGTCATTTTCAGTTCGTCTTTTGTGTATTTCATTCGAACGATTGAACTTTTTGTTACGCAAACGTTGTTGAGGGAGGGATGGAGACTGATGAAATGAAAAGGATGAGTTCTTTGAATTGCAATTGGCTGGGAGGTAGCGGTGAAGGCAAGTTGATTTAACAATTTGAAACAATAGAGTGGAAATACACATTCTCGTAAAGTTTAATAAGTTTAATAGATATTGATAAAATAACACAACGCAAGTCGAAAATTCATGGGTAAGTCTAACAGTGCTATAACAATACATTATCTATATGTATTGATAGAACAGTATCAGCGCATTGACAGTACGTTAATACTGTAAGAATAACCCAATAAGGTAACGTGTCCCGTGCCCGTGTAGTTACAATGCATTAACGATACCTACAATAAGTATGAATTAAATTTCGTAGTTGAGCGACATGTTGAGAGCTTGATGATGGTAGAAACCAGAAATCTCCACTTTTATACATCATATAAAACCTACTAAAGAAAAACGAAGAAATCGAAAAAACCGAAAACAAGGAAAAGTTACCAAGACTATGTTTACGCGATACAAGAAGTACGGGTTTCGGACCCGTAGGGCAGGGTAGGTAGAGTGTAACGTGTACCTTGTGATGCGTTGGCGGCTGCGTCTGAGGTTGCACATAGACGCAAGTGCATCGGCCGAAAACATTCGCCTGGCACACTTGCAATTATTTGTAGCCATTCGACTCAGCTGACAATAACACCCCCCTTAAGTTACACGTTGGAACGCCGAAGATACGAGCGATAGGAATTCAATTCTCCAAGTTGCAGGCTAGAAATTGAATTCTGACTGCTGTCAAATCGAGCTTTTTTTCGGAGGTTCTAGCGTGGAGCAATAAGGCCAGGCCACGGCACGGCACACAGCAAAAAAGCAAGAAGAAACCCTGCAAAGTCGAAACATTAGAAAAGGCCTTGGACATGGGTTTCAAACTCTCATCTCTCATGTCCGATAAAACATAGCAAAAAAGCCCTTCGCCCGTGGTGGAATGAAAATCTGAACAATCTCCGAAGAACGACAAGGGAGATTTTCAATATTTGGTATAAACATAGATCTAACAACCGCACAAAGACTACCTGAGAATGTACAAGAAAGCCATCAAAACCGCTAAGCGGGACTCTTGGAGGGACTACTGTCAATCAATTGAAGGTACGGCGGCCTCATCAAGACAACATAAGATTCTATCCAAGGACCACAGCCGTCCATCGTTCATCCAAAGACCCGACAGTCACTTGATTAGATCGTCTGCTGAAACCCTCGAACTTCTAATAACCACACTCTTCCCGAGCAGCAAGGAATGCTGCGCGGACGTAGAAGAGCCAGGTGACCAAGCCCATCATGAGAAGAAATCACATCGGTGATCACGGAAGAGAGAACGATGCGGGCCATAGACAACTTTTCGCCATAAAAATTCCCGGGAGTGGACGGAATAATCCCCATTATGCTTCAGCAACTGCGTGATATGGTCACCTTTTGGTTGGTGGCCATTTTCAGGAATTGTATAGCACTGAACCACGCCCCAAGTCCTGGAGGTATGTGCGGGTGACTTTCATTCTTTTTTTTTTGGCGTTACATTACATCAATTCACCCTTGCAGATTTCTTAGATATAGAAGGTGCTTTTAATAACATTCGAACTGAGGTCATACAAGCAGCTCTCACAGAAGTGGGGGTGGAACCCCATTTCAGCAGCTAGATAATAGCGATACTAAGGAGCAGAATATTCACAGCAGAGCTTGGAGAGACCCAGATGACCAAATGTGTACGTAGGGGAACACCCCAAGGCGGGGTAATTTCTACTCTGCTTTGAATACTACTGATGGACGGACTCCTGAGAAGACTGGAAACGTCAGGGGCCAAGGTAATAGCATACGCGGACAACGTAGTTATCCTTGTTTCGGGTAAATTCCTATCGGTGATAAGTTACTTCATGTGTGGAGCCCTGGGCACGGTTAACGCCTGGACTGCAGAATGGAGACTAGGCGTGAATCCGAGCAAAACCTTGCTAGTACTATTTACTACAAAATCCAAGATACCAGAGTTCCGACTCCCACAACTAAATAGCCACACTCTTAAGTTAACTCCCAACGTTAAATGCCTTGCCTTGGAGTCATACTTGACTCTAAACTTAATTGGAAGCTAAACATCGCACCAAGGAAGCCCAAATAGCCCTCCATGCCAGCAACAAAGCGGAAAAGCTGGGGACTACAGCCAAGGATGGTGCTATGGTTATACACCACGGTGGTTCCACCAATCATCGCATACGGAACGCAACGTATGGTGGTCAGCTCTTCGTAAAAATATAACCATAATCTGCTGAGCAAAGTCCAGAGAAACGTGTGCATCGGGGTTATAGGTGCTTTGCGATCATGTCCCGCGGACCCATTGAATATCATTTTACATTTGCTCAAACTAGATCTACAGATAAAATTAAATGCTGCATGTAGCGCAGTAAAACTTAGGGAGTCTATGAGCTGGACTCCCTGACCATATGGGCACGGCAGCATCCTAGAGTTTCAACCCAGCGAAGTACAGAACTTGCTCCCAACACCGCCACGACAGACGACTTCCAGCGACATTTCACAGTTGGCTTCCAAACGAGGGCGGTATGGGACAGAAATGAAATGATCAGGAAGTACGAATGCAAAATCTTCACAGATGGCTCAAAAATGGCACGTGGGGTCGGTGCGGGAATCTTCTCCGAAGATCTCGGCCTATCGAAATCCTTTCGCTTCCCAGACCACGCAAGTGAGTTTCAAGCTGAAATCCTGACGATAAGGGAGGAGTGCCTATCTCTAAAGCGCACTGCTCTCAGCACAGATAACTTCGCCATTTTCCCCGACAGCCAAGCCACGATCAAGGCTCTATCGTCAATTTCAATCTCATCCAAATTAGTAAGATAATGCTGCATGGAGCTGGCCGGATTGGCCGAGCTTTACAATATCTCTCTTCTATGGGTTCCTGGACACAGTGGTATAACTGGGAACAAGAAAGCTGATGAACTTGCGAAACGATGCTTCGCTCTTCACGAGTCCTGTGCGATAGTGATCAATGCATCGCTCAATGTTGTAAAAAGAAAGAGATCCATATACTCTACCTGAAACGGGCCAGCGACAAGTGGAGCTCGCTGTCGACGTGCGTCACGTCTAGAGCGACATGACCATTATACGACTTACGAAGGACAGACTTTCTCTCGAGGAGAGCCTGACCGGACGTAGCCCGGGTCACAGCCATTATAACAGGGCACTGCCCGGGGGAAGAGCACGCTGCCAGACTTAATATTCCATACAATGCACACTGCCGGAGCTGCAAGGAAGAAGCAGAAAAGGAGACCCTGATCGACTTCCTGTTTGTATGGCCGGCTCTAGCTAAAGCGAGGCACCAAGAACTGTGCGAATCATTCTTCGCTAGCATATCCGCCATCTCCTCGAAGACGATTGGGGAGATACTACGTTCCCTTAATTCGACGAGATGGTTCTTGGAACATTTTCCGACAAAAACCATGGATAGACTTTTATAACCAAGATTTTGTCCCCTCCTGTGGTATCAAAACGGTACACAAAGCGCTAATAGTGTCTTCCCTCAATAGCGGAAGGACACTCACTTGAACCAACCAACCAACTAGTGGGACAAGTTGGTCTATGTATGACTTGATTGTGATTAAATCGCAAAATGCCACACAAATTGGTGAGGTATAAGTGAAGCGCCCCACACCTTAATTGATCTGCCGATGAAGGGCACAGAGTAGTTTGTTTCCTGTTCTTCAGACCCTGGTTCAACCATCATTTCCGCTCAGACAAACTCTTGATTAATCTGAGTAGAAAACTCTCCCTTAATGCCGCATACTCCATTTGCGGTGGTTCCTGGCGAACCGATGTCGGGCGATTTTGTGCTTTCTTGTTAATTGCGGAACTTTTACTGGATATCGGAAAAGCGGACCACTTTCCCTCAAACGATTACGCACGGTCGGTGTTGACATAACGGTTCCTGTGGCGTGTCTGAGGTCATTTTATATGGAATGTGCCGTGTTTTGACGATTTCTGAGTGCCCTTAAATGCATAAATCTGTCCTCGCTGTAAGATGTGGCTCTTGGTCGGCCATGTCCTCGTCTTCTGGTGAGTTGTCGTATCTCCTGGAACCTTCCCCAGATTCTTTTGATAAGAGAATGACTCACTCCAAGCAGACTGGTTACTTCCTCTATTAATGTCACAATCCTAACCCATACATTTCAAATTCGTCGAGATGTCTTTTAGCACTTTGCTGAGGATCCATCGCTTGCTAAAAAATACCAAATTTTATTGAAAACTATACAATGAACCGGTAAACACTCACGGTAGTATCAAAAGAACGACAAAAAACAACACGACAGACGCTGTCGTGTTTAGTTCTATCAAATTTATCGTTATGTTGGAAGCTAACTTTTTAAAATGTGAGTTACGTCTCGCTCTTTCTATAATAATACAAGGTGGCGCAAAAGAAACGAAGGGGTTTAAATAGTATATAATTCCCTTATTTTTGAATCAATCGAATTTCTTTTTTTTTCTTAGTACACTTCATAAATGGGGAATTTTGTTAATTTAAACGTGAAAAAAAATCGCGTAAGTGGTGCCCATTCTCAGCTTAATGCCCGGTTCACATTATTCCAGTAACCAATCCAGTCCAGTAATCCGGTCCAGCGCTGGACTGCTACTGGAATAATGTGAAACGGCACTGGATAGCAATCCAATCCAGCAATCCAGTCTAGCAATCCAGTCCAGTGACTGGATTGTCGGTCTACTTTTTCATTCCAGCTCGGCCAGAAATCATTGTTACTATAGTTACCGAATCAACAACACACTGGCCGGAGTACTGGACTGGAATCGTGTAGACGATATGATCCAGTCCAGCACTGGACTGGATTACTGGACTGGAATAATGCCCGGTTCACATTATTCCAGTCCAGTAATCCAGTCCAGCGATCCAGTGCTGGACTGGATCATATCGTCTACATGATTCCAGTCCAGTAGTCTGGCGAGTGTGTTGTTGATTCGGTAACTATAGTAATGCCCGGTTCACATTATTCCAGTCCACTAATCCAATCCAGCTATCCAGTCCAGTGCTGGACTGGATCATATCGTCTACATGATTCCAGTCCAGTAGTCCGGCGAGTGTGTTGTTGATTCGGTAACTATAGTAACAATGATTTCTGGGCGAGCTGGAATCAAAAAGTAGACCGACAATCCAGTCACTGGACTGGATTACTGGACTGGATTGCTGGATTGGATAGCTGTCCAGTGCCGGTTCACATTATTCCAGTAGCAGTCCAGCGCTGGACTGGATTACTGGACTGGATTGGTTACTGGAATAATGTGAACCGAGCATAACAATGATTTTTGGGCGAGCTGGAATCAAAAAGTAGACCGATAATCCAGTCACTGGACTGGATTGCTGGACTGGATTGCTGGATTGAATTGCTGTCCAGTGCCGGTTCACATTATTCCAGTAGCAGTCCAGCGCTGGACTGGATTACTGGACTGGATTGGTTACTGGAATAATGTGAACCGGGCATAATGTGAACCGGGCATTACGTAGTCGCGCTCTTTCTAAAACATTTTCCATGAATTTTTTCAAGATTGCGAATGGGCACCACTTACGCGATTTTTTTCACGTTTAAATTAACAAAATTCCCCATTTATGAAGTGTACTAAGAAAAAAAAAAGAAATTCGATTGATTCAAAAATAAAGGAATTATAGACTATTCAAACCCCTTCGTTTCTTTTGCGCCACCCTGTACTAACATTTACAGTTTTGGCTTTCTTATTCATATTAACCAGTAGATTTCGGAGTTTTGTGTGTGGTTCTTTAATTGTTTTGCGGTGTGTATTTCTAGAAATTTGATGATTTTTCATGACGAAAACATTATTAATTCCCAGGCCAGAGTTTACAGGCCCCCGTTTTGGAAGGATTATTCCTTCAATCTTTTAATGTAAAATATTTTTTCACCGCGAAACTAATTTCCATCTACACGTATGGCTCTAGGGTCGTTGGCGGTGTTAGGGCGGGCATCTATTCGGAGGGACTGGGGATTAACCTGTCACTCCGCCTTCCGGATTTTTGCAGTGTACTGCAGGCGGAGGTTACGGCAATTTTTGAAGCATTGACCTGGCCAGGAAATCATGTAGTGACTATGAGAGACGTTATGATCTACACGGATAGTCAGGCTGCCATTCGATCACTCGAATCCGTCCTGACTACATCGCAAACCATCGCAAAGTGTCGGTCGATTCTTAAAGAGATGGGTGCATTTTTGAACATTACGCTCTGTTGGATACCGAGTCATAGCGACTTCGTGGGTAACTGCATCGCGGATGAACTGGCTAAGGAAGGTACTACCGGCGCTCTCGACGGAGACCGTTTAAACATTAGAATGCCAATCGCATCGTGCAAAATTATAATTAAAGCCGTCGCGATTGACAGAGCGAACATTAGATGGCTAAACGGCGACACGTGCCAGACGACGAAATTGATTTGGCCGAAACTTGACCCTAACCGCTCTGCCGCACTGCTTTCATTGAATAGGAAGCACATTGGCATGGTTGTGGGGGTTATTACAGGGCACTGTCCCATTGGTGAGCTCGCCTGGAGGCTCCGTATTCCTCATAACGACTATTGTAGGAGCTGTGAGGATGTGGATGAGGAGGAAAGCATTCTGCATCTTCTCTGTCACTGTCCGGCCTTGGCTACGAGGCGGAAGAAATTCCTTGGCTCTTGGTTTTTCCTGGACCTGGACGACATTAAAAACACGAGTGTCATACAGCTCTATCGCTTTATCACCAGCTCAGGCTGGTTTAACGCCTAGGTTATAACAGGCTACTTTGGTGGTAACACAACGGTCCAAATGATGGACTAAGTGTGCTGGGTGAGCACCCGGCAGCCCCTTTACCTAACCTAACCTAACTAATTTCCATTTCAAATATTTCTGTCTGATACAGTTATTATTACCGATTTCCCTATAATGCAGGTTTCCCCGACTTTGTCAACATCGTTTCATTCAAAACTTACTCAACGAGTTACTGCTATTATTTTGCCTCCTTTTTGTTAATTGAGTCCTTCATTTGTTAAGTAAACACTTCAAAATTGATGGATAAATGGGTCAAATTATCTTACAAATTACCTACATATTGTTGAAACCCGAACCAGTAAGAAGCGGACGCGATACATTTCATAATCAACCATGGGCAAGGAAACAAACACGACCCCACGACAAGCTCATTAAAACGAATCAAATTCATCAATTAGGGCCGATATTGACAAAATCTAATTTCCATGATTAATGGGCCTGTAGGCTCTGACAAAATGTACCCAACGGAGTGTATTGTGGCTTGAGGGTCACTTTCCACTCAATAATGGCATTTCAAAAGCGTCTCTTTCGGATCGATTTCATTTGGGACTATCCCCTGGGGGTGATGTAATCGCTTGAATCCGTACGCGTACCTTCTGATTCCCGCCTGACAACATCACTGTCACGATTGAAATGATTATTCCCTCAATAAATTTTAAATGAATGGACTAAAGAGTACTTACGGAAAGTGGATTCAGAAGCATCCGATACCAGTCCCATAAAAAGCGGCTCATATCAAGAGCTGAGAATGGCTCTAGAGGTTCAAAAGCCCGAACGATGTCAATATATTGAGTTGAAAGGTGTGTTGTAGAGCGGTTTAACGTACAACCATTGAACCCGCTTGATTGATGATTTCACTTGATGGTGTACAGATCAAAAAGTAATTTCTGAATAGATCTTTAATTGGAAACGAGCAGAAATCAATTTGGTATGTACTGACATTTATTGGGAGTTATATTTTAAAGTTCATAATTTTAAGTAAAAAAAATGTTGGTTCAGATGAAAATCCAGAATTCGCTTGATGTACTCCTGTTATAATTGATTTTAATTTTGCTAATACTGAGTATGATAAAGGATAAACCATACTCGTATTGTAATTAGAGAAACTTCACGTATGGTTAGGGTATATTTGTATATTTAGTCTACTCATTGAGTTCTCTATATAGGGGTCTAGCCGGAAAGTTTATAAGTCGCGACTTTGTTTCGACTGGTTCGTACAACAACATATTAAAAGTTCTTCTTCCGGTGGGCGCAAGAGGGGTTCTGAGTCCTTCAAAGTTTCCTTTTTTTGGGTTTTTCGCAAAGATCTCGAAAACAGTTGGTGCGACGTTATTGGTTATTTTGTATTCACAAAAATTATAACCGAAATAATTTCCTATATTTTCTTTTTTTTCTATTTCTTCTATCTTTAACCATTAACGAGTTACGCGCTTCTGGAAACGGTTATTTTTTTGAAAAAAAAAAAAAAAGTTTCCGCACCCGGTTTTATGTCAAACTTTTATCTCTAGCGCCTTAGCCTTACATCTCACAACAAAAAAAGGTATGGAGAAGTGGTAGAGGATTAAATTTCCGTTAAAATAGTGTAGAATTTTATGTTTTTATTTTAACCTGATCCAATGTTAGAGCGTTTTTCTCGTTTTGCTGAAACCAGTGGGGTAAGAACGAGTACTTTGCAAAGATTTGTTTTTGTATAGCTGTGACTTATTGTACAGGGTGGCACACGGAAACCGTACGTTTTTCAAAAAATCATAAAAATTCGAAAATTCATGTTAAAAAAATTGTACTGCTATAAAAACACTCGGTACAAGTAAGCATTTAAGAAGACTCATCTGTGAAAAATAACATCCGAAAGAAGGTGTCCGTTTCATCAATGCACTGTTGGAGCATGATTTTCAACAGGGAATTAATTTTGCTCAGCGAATCAAGAAAATGAGAATGTGGTGGTCTTGATGAGCGACGAAGCCCATTTTCATCCAGATCCACTTCAATTCACCCGATCTGTTCACGGATGGATTCCTTCAGTTGTTCCAACGTGCGCGGTTTATTTTCATAAACTCGTGGTTTCAAAAACCCACGGAGAAAGAAATCACAGCTGGTTAAGTCGGGGGAGGGTGGCAGGGGGGGAATGGAACGTTGCCAAATCTCGATATGAGCCTGTCAGGAAACATGTTGTGGAGGACTGCCATCGAGGATCTGGCAGTGTATGGCCCCATCTTGCTGAAACAACACGTTCTCAAGAGCAATTCGGGATTCGATTTTTCAAATCAGGGATGAAAAACGATTTAATCATTTTAATGTAAAGGTCGGATGTTACGGTAACAGCAACTCCATTATGTTCATAAAAATAGGGTAAAGGTGCCTATTATGAGACACCTTTTTTTCCTATGCTGTATTTCAGAACGTCTTGCCCTAAGCCGAATAAATTTTTCAGTTTCTGCAAGCCAGATGTATAAACTATCAGTGCTGAATGCCTTAACGACTTCCGTTTGATGTTTTATTTTCTGTAATTATTTTAGTCAGAACTGCCATTTTTCAGATCTTCAAAAAAGGTATCTTAATATGAGACAGTATACTATGAAATTGAAGTGTTTTATGATAAATAAAACACTTGTTCGGTTTTTTATAGTTTTATTAATTTATGAATTAACCTTAATTTTTTTTTTAATTATACTTTTCTATATTTAAACTTAAAAAAAAACTTAAATTCTTGGCGGAATGTATAAGAGGCGGAATGTAGTGCCCACTAGCGCTCATACAGGTTACTACTGTAATAAGTTTCCCCCTTTCCAACGACGTGAGGGCGTAGACCTGCTTTTTACCTTTTAGGCTTAATATCTTGGAATGTTTATGTTGAACTACGGTAATTCCTGTTTCATCAACATTGAACAGTCGGCTGGGAGCGCCATAGCAGCAGCTTGAGGTGTTCGGACAGACAATGAAGGATGTCTACGTAGAAAATTACGCAGCCATTTTTTTCCAGCGACTTCTTTGGTCTGACTAAATGGGTGGTTTAAATTGTTTTTTATCGCTAATTGGAAAGCCATATAGCGAACATCTCTCAGTCGTAATCAATAAAATCTTTTATCTAGCTCAGTACAATACTGAACTAGTTCTTTTTTGATATTTACAGGAAGGGCTGGCTTCCTTCCCATTCGCAATTTAACGACTGGACCAGAATCAACTTGGCTTTTAACATACCGCTCTATTGTCCTTTTCGGGACTCCAAATTGCTTTGAGGACTTCAGATAGCCCATTTCATTATTTCGTACAGCTCCGACTGCAGCATTTAATGACTCCTGTGTCCATTTTTGATTTTTTTTACTCCATCTGCCAAATAAGTAATTAATCTCAGTCAAAACATGTAATTATACTTTAAATTAAAATAATGCCTAATATGAGATACCTCATGTTAAGCACTCTGAAGTACCTCATATTGGGATATATGCACATGATTTTGACATTTCGATCAAATTACACAAATGAAAATCTAGAACACTAAACAACACGGAAAATGTGTACTACATCCACGTAGAATATGTAACGTGAATACAACCGAATATTTCACCAAAAAAATTAGGTTTATATATGTACCTTTACTTCAATCAAGAAAATTTTTTACACACGGCGTAACACGCAGTCCGATGTGCACAAGCGTGTTCATCTCTAGAACAGTTGCAACTGGCGTTAAATGTAATGGATGACTGCCAACTGTATACCACAACGAACTGCATGTCGCAACATGATCCAGTTTTCGAAATAGGACGGTATCTCAAATTGGGCACTACCTCATATTAGGCTCCTTTACCCTATATATTCTCATTTTGGCTTGGCATAAGCTCTTTCGTGATTTCTGGCCACGCAGGGTTGCATGGCATTGTAATAAATAGATCAGGCCTGCCATAATTACGCAGGTATGTGAACGCATCCTGCGTGTATTCATGAAGGTATCTCGGGCTATTCACAAACGATGAGAAAAGAATCACCATCTGACCCAAGTTATTTGGATCCAGATCCAGATATCGCGTCTT
Source organism: Chloromyia formosa (assembly GCA_964017055.1). Classification (NCBI taxonomy): domain Eukaryota; kingdom Metazoa; phylum Arthropoda; class Insecta; order Diptera; family Stratiomyidae; genus Chloromyia; species Chloromyia formosa. Next base: position 52,084,833 of record OZ024815.1, on the reverse strand, counting down.
GTAAATGGCACAGTTTTCTGCTTGAAGTTTCTTTTGGTTCAAAGAAATAAACCTTAAGCGCTCACTTTCCATCTTGACATACATGTCCACCCAAAAACGTGCCAAAGGCACTGCCCAAGTATTTGCGTGATAACGTCATTGAATCGATGCAATTTAAATTAAACAATTTTTTTTTATTTTGTATTATTTTTTATTAGGGTAATTCCAATTTTAACTCGCTGGAGTGTACAAGCGATTCAGTATTGGCCGATGATATGAAAAATACGATACGAATCGTAATATTTCAACAGTAATATGTCTGGTTAATGTTGTATCCAGACAAGTATTTCCCAATGTTGCTGAGGTGTCGGAGACGCAGTCGAAAATAAAACTCCGCTTCATAGATGGTATAAAGTCGGAATTGCTCTTGATGTCAATGTTGCGTTCGACACCTTAATGCTTAAAATCTCTTTTTTTCTTTCTGACATTTCAAAAGTTTCTCCAGCATGCCGATAAATCCTACCACTAAAGCATTTTAGAAATTTGCCTAAAAAACCAGCGCTGGCGATGCTACTGTCGCTGCTCTAATGTAAGGCCCGAACCAAATTGAACGCAGAAAGCAGCAGCAAGGCAGCGAACAATAACAACAACATGCAGATCTGCTGATCTGATTTCATGCTGTCAGAGCGACAGCAGCGAAATCAGATCTGCATGTTGTTGTTATTGTTCGCTGCCGCTGCTGCTGCTTTCTGCGTTCAATCTGGTTTGGGCCTAATTCGGCAAATGCGCGCATTCTAATTAGCCTGGATACAGGCGATGCCGCTGCTGCTGCCGCTGCTGATGCCGGCATTGAAATTCCGGCATGAGTTATAGATCCTGCGCCTGCGCCGTCATCCCAACGGAAATCAGTGGCTGTTAGTGATTGATCCTGCGCCTGCGTCGCCATCTCAACGGAAATCGATGGCAGTTAATTCTTGATCTTGCGCCTGCGCCGTCATCCCAACGGAAATCAGCGGCTGTTAATTAACACGATTGCAGCACTTCCTGTCGATGATGCGGTGGTAATAGCAACATTTATTGGATGGGGGCTCGGCTAAAGCTTACAACGACCGGCGCGGCGAGCGGTACAAAGAATCGAACTGCTGCTGACAGTTTGGCCGCGTCCAAACGAGGACTCATTTCCACGACTCATTACCTTCGTAATACAAACAGAGAATGCTCGCTCCTCCCGTCAGGTACTGTAGCGGCAACCCAGTTTAACTCTGACAACATTTATTGGATGGGATTTAGGATAAAGCTTGGTAAGAATATACAATAAGCTTTCAAAGGAAAATTTATCACATGGGCGCCGAGATCCCCAAACAGATTTTAAAGCATTTCTACTTGCGTCCCGAGCTTTTTCGACATACTCCTCAAAGACGTTCTCTCTCTCTCTCTGGATCCTGTCAACCCCTTGTGGGGCATAGGGCATTAACCACGCCGACTTTCCACCTCGTCCTGTTTGCCGCCATCGCCTTCAACTCTCCCCAAGATTTGCCTAATGACTTACCCTCGTCCTCAACTGATTTTCTCCAGGTGTTTCTAGGTCGTCCAACGCGGCGACTTGCATCGGTTCCCTGTGGGTTCCAATTGAGGGCCTGTTTTGCAATGTTTTCCGGCCCCTTTCGAAGTGTGTGACCTATCCATTGCCACTTTCGCCTTTTTATAGAGGTGCCTATCCTGTCCTGGCCAGTAATATACAGGAGATCGTCGCTAGAAATGACCTCCGGCCAGCGTATGTGCAGGATGCGCCGTAGACACTGGTTCACGAAAGTTTGCAATCTAGTTGTTATCTTCCTGGTCACCTTCCAAGTTGAACAGCCATAAAGAAGCACAGATTTTATATTGGTTTCGAAGATCTTGAGTTTGGTACGTCTGGAGATGTTGTTGTTTTGCCAGAAAGGAGTTAAACTGAAAAAAGCTGCCCGAGCCTTATTGATGCGAGACTGTATTGTACATCAGCATCCGCCCCACCATCTGCTGTAACTACGCTTCCGAGGTAGCAAAAATTGTCCGCTTTTTCCACCGTCTGCCCCGAAACACAAATTTCGCTCTGTCTTCCTGGATCCAAGCTCAAGTATTTAGTTTTGGCAGCATTGATTTTGAGCCCCGCATTGCCACTTTCGCGGTGCAGGGCATCCGTCATTTTAACTAGATGATCCGATATATTTGAGAGAAGACAAATATCGTCAGCGTAATCCAGGTGTTGAAGGTATTCAAACAGGTTCCATCTGATACCTTTGCTCTGGTGTTCACGAAGCGCACTGCAGAGTACGTCGTTAATGGCAATCAAAAGCAATATAGGTGACAAAATGCAGCCTTGTCTCACTCCGCTATGTACCGCGAAGGGATCTAAAAGCTTACCCTTGTGTAAGGGGAAGGGTTGCTTCCTTAGGTGTCCTAAGAGTCGCCGGGAGCTATTTTTAAATTAGCGCAAAGGTAACTCTCCAATGGTGTTTTTAATTGCGCGTTCTTTTGATGATCTTTCTGCTGGGTGTGACGTGTTGGTGTTCTCACAACAATGTTGCAACTCCACCGTTCGCCTATTTCCTGAGACGCACTGATGTTATTGGCCAATCAGGATGACCATCGTTATTGTGCCTCTACCAAATGTTTTGCAGTGCAAAACTCGGTTGGCTTGGTTAGCCGTTCCAGGGGGCGCCCACGCGGAGGACTATGGAAGAGGTCTATGCCCCAATAAAGCAATAAATTAAAATCGTCGCGACGGATCACCATATGATACGCATAAAAGTCTTTGTAGGACACTTTTTTGTTTGGTATGGGTAATTTGGTAACTGGATTTGTCTGAGGAATGTCAAAACTGTTGTCCTTTCTAAAATATTATTGGGTGCTCGAGAGCGTCATAAAATCTATGCGTATCAGCATGCCATCGTGCGCCTGTACAACGATGTCCCGAGACGTATCATAGTTTGCTCATCACTAAATACTACGGCAGCTATTTCATTTGTGGTCGGAACATTAAACCCTCTCTCATGTTGACCACGTGGTGCACGGTCTGGGTGGATGACAATCTTCTAATTATAGTTAGTCATTCTATCTCTAGCCGTTTTAAATTCATGCACTAAAATGTTGTGACCGTGTAGAATTCGCAGTATTTTTTGAACCATGTTTCTTTCTACATCTTGTACGTATTCAGAACGCCTATTGAGTTCTGCTTTCTCATCGCCGATGAAATAGACTTGCAAAAAATGTGGTGCCTTATCGGTTGCAGGAAGCAAAGAGCCAATTCTGTGGTATATTTGGCCTTGAATTGTGAATTTCGGGCAAAATCCTGGCATTGAGACAATATTATTGGCTCCAAAAGATGTCATATGGAAATACGTATTGTATTTTCTTATACTTCTAAGAAAAAGTGAGACTCGTCTCTTTCAAAAGAGAAAAGTTCCCTCAGAGGTTCAACTGGCTCGTCTATTGAAGGAATGGCTACCTTTCCTCCCGAACAACACATACCTGTTGCTTCCTCTTTCCATTTAAGAGCTCCGCAAAATCTGCAATCTTTGCTCATCGCTTCTATTTTTATAAGCTTGTGACTTTCATAATCAAGAGTCTCATCATACTCAAATGCAGCCTTATCGAATAACCCCACATGTTTTTTGTGAATATTTGACGTCGTTGTTTTGCCCTTTCAGTAACAGCGCGTCTGCGGGATTCAGCCGCTTCAACGGTTTCTGTGGCTCCTTGTGACGCCATGTAAGTCGCCTGCTGCTGATGTCGAGCCTGTGATTGTTCTAGAGTCTCAGCAGCTCGTTGAGATGGCAGATACTCAGAATGCTGTCGTTGAGAGTTGATTTTGGCCTTAAAATGCAGCTTGTACCTTGCCCTAAAGAAAGAAAATACGATTTCGGACCAAAAACCGCAAAAAAACCTGAAATTTTCAGGGTAAAGTCACCCCTCGACTGGAAAATATAAAACTTTGAATATCTCCTAAACGGAGGCAGCTAGAGGGTACAAACTTGCACTTTTTCAAATGGCTCTAGCTCGAAAATGCAGCTTGTACCTTGCCCTAAAAACAGTAAATACGATTTCGGACCAAAAACCGCAAAAAATCCTGAAAATTTTAGGGCAAACTCACCCCTCGACTGGAAAATATAAAACCTTGAATATCTCCTAAACGGAGGCAGCTAGATAATGCGAGCAAAATCAAACGAGTTTGATTTTCAAATCAAATGCGAGAACGTCGCATCGCACGCATTTATCGCAATATCGTGCTTACGTTGGACATGCACATTTGTGTCACCATACACTGTCGAACTCGAACTCGATCTCGAACTCGAACCTGGTACAAATGTCCTCTGACACACACATACACTTAACATAGGTGTGAAGAAAACCGGTCCACTTGTACTAGGTTCGTGTTCGAGTTCGACAGTGTATGGTGACACTAACATAGGTTTGATTTTGAAATTAGCCCGCACTCAACGCACATTACCCGTATTTATGCTGGACGTGGTGTTACCTAAATGGTTTTGGTCCTATTCACACATATCCAAGTAGTAAAGGTTCGAAAAACAGATTGTCGCAGCTAATGAGCTAAACAGCTCGCAGCATTGCTAAGAAAAAATTTTATAGGACATTTTAACAAAGCTAACACACCCGGGAGTGTTGGTGGAGACATAAAAGTTAAAGTTTCGTTGAAATGCAAAAACTTGTAATTCCTTACTTTATAATATATTTATTTCATTCTTTCCTTTTTTTTCAAAAATAAAAAAATTTTACATACAGTAGCCATGACATGATCATTTTCCATTACATTTTGTACAACACTACTTTTAACACGTTTTGCTTGGAATCTGCGTTCAGTTCAACAACTCGTCATATTCAAGATGCATAATCCATTTCTATTTTACAAAGAACTTTGACGCTGACTTGATGCCCGTCACACGTAAGTTGACTCGTTTTTCGCTGCCAGTCTTCTTTCGTATGGTGTGCAGATTTATGAAAATAGTTCACTCGTTTATTTCAATTTCTTTTCTGTTTTGTTGACCACACATGTTCCTTTTAGTTATATTTGTATTTTCATATATTTGTTTTTATGGTTTTGTTTTTTTTTTGAATGTACTTAGTACAAATTTAAAATATATTCTTATAGATAATGTTTGTTATGTTCATAAAATTATACTTTCCATGATTATTTTGATATTCAGATATTTTGGGCTTTTATGCTTGTTAGTTTTAATGCAAATTATTCCCACTTTATATTATTTTTGTTATTTTACATGAATTTCTAAACTATAAATATGTTGGAGATATTTATTACACGGAGAAACACGCACACAATGTTTTTCTTTTTTTTTCAGTATATTGTCAAATGTCCTTTCTGATTTTTGCTTATTAATTTTTTTTTCACCGCGCAGTGAGTATTTTTTTGTTCACTCCATTTTAACATTGAATAAGGGGGACAGACGAGAAATTTCGTTATTAATTGGTTTTAGAAAATTTACATTCAACGGTATTTTTTGGAATTGATTTTATTGTTGTGAATTGAAGGATAAAAGTATACTCAAGTATATAACAGATGTTTCTTTAACATTTTTCCAGCAGTGTAATAATCGTATGTCGCGGTAGACAGGATACTCATAAGCGTGACTGGCATCGCTTGAACTGATATGCATGATGTTATGTACTGTGTGTCTATACAAATGCAGTGATCGCCGGTCTTCCCGTCAACTTTGCCATATTTTCTCCCTTCGTTCGTTAATAAGTGTTATTATTAATTTTGTATCCGGGTTCATTTAAGAGTAACGTGCTGGAAAATACTACGCTGTACCGATCATCTTACATTGCCGATTCTGTTTTAATTATTAACGCTATAAACTATGATTGGCGCTGCTCACGATGAGTTTTCCCTGTGGAACGAAAAAATAGATAGTTAATCGTTATTATGTATGTATTTTTTTCGATATACAGAGAGATATTTCCTAACAAGTGAAACTGATACCTCTTGCACCTAATAGCTTATGCACGCCACAAGAGATTTGGATGAAACTTAGTTTACCTAATCTTAGCAAATCTACCTCTAAATCTCCTAAATTTTCCATACACTTATTAAGATTCCCAAATCTAGATTTGGATCAAAATCTATTCTCAAATCTTATAGTTTCCACTCAATTTGTTTTTCACATCTCGCCACTTGGTACGGAATATGTTTCTAGTGAACTGCCAAAGAAAAAAAATACAAAGCATCTACACTGCATGCAGATACATCGGAACATGGATATGTCTATGACTACCGACTGCGTGAAACCTGTTGTGTTGAAGATATCGACGTAAGTTTTATAAAGATCCCAGTATAGTTATACTGGATGAAATCATTCGAAAAAAACACGTCCCACGCTTTCGGTAGGCATAAGACATATCCATGTACCGATGTATCTGGTGGCAGTGTAGATACTCGTCATAAATTCTGCTTTGCTTTGTCCTGTCCGCTCGGGCTCCTTTCTCTCGCGGGATCGTTTCGTTTTCGCATGCATCGCGTGTGGGCAATATTCACCTCCTCTCGTGCACCCTGTTCCATCTACTCGTTCGGTACAGTTTGCAGACTGCAGCCTATCGAAATTTCTCTTAGTAAGTTTCTGCAAATCGCAATCACGCTTTCCACCATCTTTTCCCAATCGGACGTGTATTGTGTTTGTGTATCTATTGCAAAATCGCTCCCACACTATCCGCCTCATCCCGCCCCTTTAATCAACAGTCCGGGTCCGGCACACACAATCCGTTTCTCAAGTAACGCGTGCGACTCTATGCGATTGTGTCCGGCAAACAGAAAGGGAAACTAACAAAAGTAAACAAAACATTCCAACCCACGCACAAGGAGAATGCACAAGAAAAATTTTGGAATTTTTGCAGAAGGGGGGGGGGGGCATTTGATCTTCTGCAGACCTCTGAATGTACATCATGTCACGATGAGCTGCCCGGAACTATAACATCCTGCGACGAATATTTCCCTATTTCGGGGCTTGGGAGATTTTAACTCGCGCAGTACGAATCCGCCATTTGGTTTTATGATATGTTTATTGCACGTGTGGTGGGGGTCCACATTGTGGGCCAGTCAGACCTCAAATCGCCGCCATTGCAACAAATGCACAACCACAATTGCTCGATCACCCGATTTGGATAGAATGAACTTCATCCGCGATGGCTCTCGCTCTCTATCTTCGGGGGCGGGAACTATGTAATGTACACACTCTCAAATTGCGTCTGCGCATGTCCAAATGGGGGGCAAAAACTCCTCTTCCATAGTCCTCCGCGTGGGCGCCCCCTGGAACGGCAGTGGTCACTGACCATTGCCAATCAACGTCAAGCCGCCAGTGATGGCGGTGCGATGATTTGGTTGAGGTACCCCTGTGGTGTGGGGTGTGAAAAAAATACCACGGCCTTTCCCTTTGAGGGCCTGTCGTTAAAACCGACAATCAAAGGACAGGATGTGTATGCCAGCAACTTGCACTATCCGAAATCTTTATATGCTAACGAAACGTCAACTATGCCTCGGATAAGGACTGACTCAACGGTTACGACTTTTAGCTATCGTACAATGACAAAGATTGGATTCTGGAATGTGCGTACTCTCCTGGACAATGGATCAGAAGGTCCCCAGAACGCACGATTTCTTCAATTAGAGAGTGAATTTCTGAGGTACAAATTAATTATCTTAGGAGTTAGTGAGATAAGATGGTGGAACAGCGGAGAATTCATCTCTCCAACGGGCAGCACTGTAATGTTGTACTCCGGTAAAGCTACCGGTAGTCGCCGTGAGTCAGGTGTGGGGCTCCTTTTAACCAGAGCCGCGCGAAACTGTCTCTTATCCTGGGAACCGGTCTCTGACAGGGTCTTGACCGCCAGGTTCCGGACCAAAATGAGGAACATCTCAATAATACAATGTTATGCCCCTACTGAACCAGACAATGTCTTGGCAAAAGACTCCTTCTACGAAGAACTAAACGCCGTTCAGAGCAGAACACCTAAAGGTGACATTATAATGGTTATGGGTGATTTGAATGCGAAAGTTGGCGCTGATAACTATGGGCTCATACATGTGATGGGGAAACACGGTCTTGGTGATCGTAATGACAACGGTGAAAGATTTGTGGAGTTCTGCAACTTTCACAGTCTCTTCATCGGTGGTACTATGTTTGAGCATAAGGACCACCACAAAATCAGTTGGTCCTCTGTTGATCGGCGCAGAACACAAAATCAAATCGACCATTTTGTCATTAGTAAAAGATTCAAGAGTTGCCTCCTGGACGTGCGAAACAAGAAGGGTGCCGATATTGGGATGGGAAGAGACCATTATCTTATGATCGCTAATGTTCGATTGCGTATTGCAGCCGTGCGCCGCCCCAGCGACGAAAGATCCAGGCCCCGCAAATTCAACACCGCTCGACTAAAAAATCCAGCTGTCTTACAACAATATAATGACCATCTTGCGCAAAAAGCGGCTGAGATAACTAGTCACCCAGATAGTGACATAAACGAAAACTGGGATGCCATAAAAAATGCGTACATTGATAGCGCAAATACCATCCTTGGCCCAAACCCGGATTGCCGGAATAAGCCCTGGATGTCCGACGCTTCATGGCAGCGGATTGTTGAAAGAAAGGAGCTGAAAGTTCGTTTGGCTGCAGCCTCAGACGACAATCGAAGCAGCATCGAACTCCTTTACCGTCAGAAAGCTCGAGAAGTTCAGCGTAGTGTGCGAGCCGATAAAAGAGTTTATGCCAATTCTCTTTTAGCGTCAGCAGAAGAAGCCGCTAGAAGTAACAACTTAAACGCCGTATACGGTGTCATCAAGGAGTTTACAGGTGGTCGTAACTCCTGCCAACATCCGGTGAAAGATAGTGATGGAAAGCTACTTATCTTGGAAGAAGATCAAATGAGGCGGTGGAAAGAACACTTCGCCGCGGTCTTGAACCGTGTAACCTCTGGTGAAGTTCCCCCTCATATAGATAATTTAGCTAACCATCAAAATGTGCGTATACGGTCCACTGCCCCGACTAAAGAGGAAATAGTCACTGCAATTATTGCACTAAAACGAGGAAAGGCCGCCGGACTTGACGGCATCCCTGCCGAACTTTATCAAGCAGCCCCAAGCGTAACTGCCGATTTGCTGCACCCACTTGTTGATAAAGCGTGGAATACAGAGACCTTTCCCACTGAGTGGAAGGAAGGTTTGATCATCAAACTTCCAAAGAAGGGTAGCCTCACAGACTGTAATAATTGGAGAGGCATTTGTGTGCTTCCTGCCGTTGCCAAGATAATAGCTAAAATCGTCCTGGAAAGACTAAAGGCCCACTTAGAAAGCACAATTGATGAAGAGCAGGCTGGCTTTCGATCCGGATTCTCCTGTGTCGATCACATTAACACCTTGCGGATCATCATCGAGCAATGCGCTGAATACGATTCTCCGCTTCACTTGCTTTTCATCGATTTCGAAAAGGCTTTCGATAGTGTGAACCGGGATTCCATATGGGCGGCCTTGCGCAGGAGAGGCATCCCTGAGAAGCTTGTGGCTATTATTAAGGCAACCTATGACGGCGCGAAATGTCGCGTTCTGCATAAAGGTAAGGTGTCGGGGGACTTTGAGATTCGCAGTGGAGTTCGGCAGGGGTGCATCCTCTCACCGATCCTATTCCTCATTGTGATCGGCGATGTGTTGCATGCAGCCCTATCCGGACTCGACAGAGGAATTCAATGGACTTTGACATCTTATCTACAACATCTTGACTACGCTGACGACATATGCCTACTCTCCCACAAAATCATGGATCTGTCCGCAATGGCGTTAGATCTCGAGAGGGAGGCAAGCAAGGTTGGGCTAAAGATTAATACCAACAAGACCAAGGTTCTTAGCCCGCCGTTGCGAAAAAGAAATCCGACACCTATTGCCATCAATATTAATGGGCAGCCTGTGGAGAAGGTGGAGAACTTCGTCTACCTGGGTAGCATTGTTGCCGAAAATGGTGGTACGGAGCAGGACTTCGCTCGTCGTATCAACCAGGCTAAACGTGCATACGGCATGCTGTCCAAAATCTGGCAGGGCAGTTATCTCAGCATCAAGACCAAGCTGGGCCTGTTTTGCTCCCTGGTACTATCAGTACTTTTGTATGGGAGCAGTACATGGAAAGTTTCCGTAGGAGTTACCAGAAAGCTGCAAGTTTTCGTCAACTCATGTCTTCGTCGAATTTTAAGAATTTTCTGGCCCGAAACAATATCAAATGAAGAGCTAAGTCGGCGTACGGGTCAGATGCCAATCGACGAATTGATACGCAGGCGAAAATGGCAGTGGATAGGTCACACATTGCGGAAGAGTGATAACTGCATTGCTTTGCATGCCATGAAATGGAACCCCATTTCCAACCAAGGCCGACCAAGAGGGGGTCCTCGAATCACATGGCGTCGATCTGTGGCAAAGGAGTGTCAGGTACTGGGTAAGTCTTTTGGGGAGTTGCGCCCCATTGCCCAGAACAGAGTACGATGGCGCGCAGGAGTAGTTGACGCGCTATGCCCCGCTAGGGGTTAAGGCAAAGTAGTATGTCCAAATGTTAGTCGAACTGACTACTTGCTACTTTTTCTGGTACCCTATTGATTCAGATATGTAGTACAACGCGCGCTATTTTATTTGTTTGGATTCCAGCTATTTTAAACATTTTGGAATTTTTGCGGAAGGGGGGCATTTGATCTTCTGCAGACCTCTGAATGTACATCGTAACATATAACATTCTGCGACGAATATTTCTTTATTTTGGGGCTTGAGAGATTCTAACTCGCCTAGTATAAATCCGCCATTTTGTTCTATATGTTTATTGCACGTGTGGTAGGGCCCAAATTGTGGACCAGTCAGACCTCAAATCGCCGCCATTGCAAATGCACAAACACAGTCGCTGGATCACCCGATTTGGCTCGAATGAACTTCATCCGCTCTCGCTCATCTTCGGGGGGCGGGAACTATGTACACTCTCTCAAATTGCGTCTGCGCATGTCCAAATGTTAGTCGAATTGACAACTTGCTACTTTTTCTGGGACCCTAGTGATTCAGACAGTACAACACGGGCTATTTTATTAAATGATGAATGGGAATTGGCGGAAATTAAAGGTTATTGAAAGTCCTTGGACGTCCTTGACCTAAATAATGAGTAAAAATGGAATTTCATTCATTGTGGCCTCAGATTGGGTCTATGCATGTGCATGTCGGGAGTGCACAATTTGTTTAATGAAATGGTGAGAATGAGAATGATATGAATAAATGGGAGGAGGAGGTCCGCTGCCCTGAGCGAAATTTCGCATACATTCAGAGACCATAAATTGCGTGTGAGCATGTCGACCGATTAGAGCAGACGACTTCTTGCGACGTGTTCTGGGGGCCTAGTCAAGTTAGGTAGTACGGAGCGTACTCTATATTTTTGAGGATTTTGAATGTATGGTATGGTGTGTATGCAGGAGTTTTGATTATGGCGTCGCGTTGACTGAGAGCGTGGGACAGAGAGCACAGAGAGCGCCTGTTCACCCGTACAATGTTATTTCTTGCCGGCCACAACGTCAACCTTTATCGCTATCAAATCAACATCCCAACATGTACACACAGGATCCCCACAAGCGCGCCGCCCGCGCGGATCTACAAGCAACAGCTATGCACAATGACCACTTCACTCAAACGACATGCACAACCGGAAAAGAAAAATTTTCAATGGGCTTCTTTCCTCTTCTGACCCCCGAGTAGAAAAACAGACATTTCGTGTGACGGACAGATTTTTAGGATGACCCCCAGCTATAAGACATATCCATGTCAAAATGGTATCAGGCATGTGAGGGGGAGATACAGTCCTGATGATCAAAACAACAACAGTGAAAGATTTGTAGAGTTATGCAACTTCCAAAGTCTCTTCGTCGGTGGTATGTACCATATTTGAGCATAAGGACTGCCATAAAATCACTTGGTTTTCTGTTGATCGGCACAGATTACAAAATCAGATCGACCGCATTGCTATTAGCAAAAGATTCAGTAGTTGCCTTAAAGACTGTGCTGTGCTGATGACGATCGCACTCGCACAACACATATCGAGGGAATCGCTTTCCTACTTCGTTCAAATTTTACCAGTTCATAGTTCATGACGTTTAAATGGCTTAAGAAACTTCGGCTTTGACTATGTGATACATTCTATTGATTAAATTTTCCAATAATTTCCTTTCCAATATCAATATTTAACTTACCAATTAAAATAACTCGAACCGGACTGACAATCTCTCGCCGAACCACACCATTTCGACTCCTGAAGAGGCGGACACGGTCGTCCGCCACGTTTCGCATACTTAATTACTTTTCTGTATCGATGCATCTCACCGATACCGCATGTTTTACTGCACGCACTCCAATCGGACCAATGACCAACACGACAATCCCTCGGGGGTCGTATAACACGCTTCCTATGTTTTCTTAGCTCATAGTTGTGAGCAATGTTATTCAGGATTGCCTCCTTATTGTTTTTCGGTACCACTTTTGTGGCTTTATCTGTCGTATCAACTGTTGTCGTATATTGTCTGCAATTAAATAAAAGATACACCAAGTCACGTTAGCTTTCCTGTTTCTCATGGGTAACTATGATATAAAAAGAATGTTCCACGTTCGTAAAATGGGTATAATACTCGTATACTACGTGTATACGTATGCTACGACCATTGTCCGGTGACGTAATAAAAACAATTAAGAATAGGTATCGAAGTGATCTACATGCACGATAATATTGAAGGATATAGATTTATACATATTTGAAAACCATCCCTCTATCCAATTTGCATCGAAGGCACAGTGGTTTATCAGCGGGAAGAACCCCCCATTTTTGCACAGTGTTAATGTTTTCAATTGCATTCATGTGTCAAGTAACCTATTTAACGGCAGAGGTGCATTGTTTTCCATACTTGCAAGCCTACAGAGGGTTCCAAAATTGTCATTTTGTGAGATTCGAATAAAATAAATAAATAACTGGCGCAACAGTCCAATTTGAACCATGGCCTCGAGAAGAGTTAGCATCATCTCATTTTCTAGATCATGACGGTATGTCTTGTGCGACTGCAGAGGTGTGTGATCAGCAACACACACAACCGAGTTATTTACCCCATAAATGGGCACTCATTTAACAGCTGAGTGCGCTCATAGTCCGACACATAAATCCCCTTTTTTATCGAAAACTTCTGCATTCAGTAGGAATCGAACCGGGGTCCAGTGCGTAGAAGGCGAACGTGCTTACCGTTGCGCCATCCGGACTACTACTACTACTACGAATAACACACCTAAAAATCTATGTAAGTTTAAAGTTTAAACGTCTACTGCGCTAAAATTGTACAAAAAAAAAAAAAAAAATAAAATAAAAAAAGATGAGAAAAAGGGGCGAATTAAAGATTCTGTACCGACTTCTATGGAGGTGATCCAGAGCTAAGGAGAAGACACTGAAGCCCAACCGTTACATGAGCCGGAAGGGCCGGATTCAGAGGATACTGTTTCCCTCTCCTCTGACGTAGATGCCATGAAACCCACATCTGTAGGCGAGTCTGTAGAAGACCTACTCGAATCGGATGTCGAAAAAAATCCCGACGTAACTGTGATGGTAACAAAAAACCTTCTTCATTTAAAAGCCGCTTCTGCAGCACTTCTTCTCCATCTGGCCAGCAGTAGTGAAGATATTGTATTGATGGAGGGACCCTGGGTCGTTGGTGACCGAGTGAGGGGCCAAGGTCCTCCAGAATAAATTACTTTTTATATTATGAACCAAGGAAGGTCCCAATGGTGCATCCTTGTAAAAAGGACGTTTAAAGCGGAGAACACATACTCGTATAAGCGATCGAGATGGAGATCACGATTGCGTTCGCGAGGAGGAAGCGAACACACCATGTTGGAATCGCGATCACAATCGCAAGGAAAATTTTTTTTTTATCCGACACCTATAATTCCTATAAATTAATCCGACACCTATTGCCATCAATATTAATGGGCAGTGGAGAAGGTGGACAACTTCGTCTACCTGGGTAGCATTGTTGCCGAAAATGGTGGTACGGAGCAGGACATCGCTCGTCGTATCAACCAAGCTAAATGCGCCTACGGTATGCTGTCCAAAATCTGGCAGAGCAGTTACCTCAGCATCAAGACCAAGCTGGACCTGTTTCGCTCCCTGGTACTGTCTGTGCTTTTCCATCGGAGCAGTGCATGGAAAGTTTCCGTAAGTGTTACCAGAAAGCTGCAGGTTTTCGTTAACTCATGTCTTCGTCGATTTAAAGAATTTTCTGGCCCGAAACAATATCAAAAGAAGAGCTAAGTCGGCGTACGGGGCAGATGCCAATCAACGAATTGATACGCTGGCGAAAATGGCTGTGGATCGAACGCACATTGCGGAAGAGTGATAAATGCATTGCTTTGCATGCCATGAAATGGAACCCCATTTCCAACCAAGGCCGACCAAGAGAGGGTACTAGAATCACATGGCGTCGATCTGTGGCAAAGAAGTGTCAGGTGCTGGGTAAGTCTTTTAGGGAGTTGCGCCCTATTGCCCAGAACAGACTACGATATCGCGCAGGAGTAGCTGAAGCGCTATCCCCCACTAGGGGTTGAGGCCAAGTTGTATGGGTTGAGTACATTTTTAGCTTGACATTGGTTTACATTTTAAAGCTATGGACTGAAATTAGAGTGATTTTGATACCGAAAGCGTGTAAAAGCTCACACGTGAGGGTCAATGATCTCAGGCCTATTAGCTTATCGTCAATTCTTTTAATTCACTTGCGTGCTACCATTCCAACGAACCTCCTATCTGCCTGCAGCATGTATAGTGGAAGGACAGGTCAGTGGATTCGGCTCTACACTATTTAGCTAGCTAAATCCTTGAGCTCCAAAGAGCACACCATGGTTGTTTTTCTCGACATAGAAGGTGCCTTCAACAACATCAAGCCGGTACCACTGATGCACTCTATGGTCTACAAATCAACGATTCGACCTGCAAACTTGTTAACCTGGTGTTAGCAACTAGGATTACTACATGGGGTGCAAAGTCCCGGGATTTTTCAATAAGTGGCACCACTAAAAAATGATCATGACTTATTTCGAGAGGCTCATCTATGACTAGTTTATGTATGAAGTTTCATGACATTTCGTCCCTTCGTTTACAAGCTTCAGTTGTTTGAGTGACGCTACTTTCGCCTTCGTAAAAACAATGAAAAACAAGAATATGTATCGCATCTTGATCAAACATTGTGTTTTGATGGGAAAAACTTCTGAACAATCATGGCAATAGTTGCAAAAATGTTATCCCACATCTGCTTTTTCGAAAACAGCAGTTTATCGGTGGTTTAGTGAATCTAAAAAGGGTCGTACAAGCACCAAAGACGCACCTTGCTCTGGAAGGCCAAAAGAGGCTACGAATGCGGAAATCGTAAAGCCAGTGCATGGAATCGTTTTGAATGATTGTAAAGGGAAGTAGCGCGAGTTAGCTGAGGTCGTGGGCATCTCAAAAGAATAGGCGGGATACATTTTGCACGATCTCTTGGAGATGAAATCGGCGCGATGGGTGCAGCGTTCGCTGACCGTCAACCAAAAACAGCAGCGCGTTGATGATTCAACGGTCGGTTTGGCGTTGTTGCAGCGTAATCGAGCGGACTTTTTTCGACTTTTTGTGACAATGGATAAAACATGGGTCCATTACCATACGCCTGAGGCCAATAGGCAGTCTGCTGAGTGTCTGGAAAACCACAAAAGCCAACTAAAGCGGCCAAAAGACCAACGCTCGGCCGGGAAGGTTATGGCCTCCGTTTTCTGGGATGCGCATGGCATAATCTTGATTGATTACCTACAGAATGGAAGAACATTCACAGGAGAGTATTATGAAGCGTTATTGGACAAATTGAACGACGAAATAAGGAAAAAACGGCCCCGTATGGCGAAGAAAAAAGTTCTGTACCATCACGATAATGCACCGTCCTTGGTGCGATAGCCAAATTAGACCAATTACGATTAGAATTGGTTGCTCACCCACCGTATTCTCCAGACTTGGCCCCCAGCGACTATTATCTGTTCCCAAACCTCAAGCTGTGGCTCCAGGTAAAGAGATTCAGATCGAAGTCATCGCGGAAACCGAGGCGTATTTCGAAAGCTTGGACGTTTCGTACTACATAAAGGGCATCGAAATTTTGGAAAATCGCTATACCAAATGTATCGCCCGGGGGGGGCAAAGACCTTTTCCATAGCCCTCCGCGTGGGCGCCTCCTGGTAACGGCAGTGTATCGCTGACGGCCAATGTCTTAGCGATAAGACAGTTTGGAAAAGGTAGATAGCTGTAGCCTGAATGGCTGACGAACACCTAAGCGTCTCAGGTTTAGTAGGATGGAATGACTTGCGTAGTTGGACCTGCAACATAGTTCTGTGAGCTCCAGCACGTTTATTAAACCATCTGAAGCAGCTATCTTCCGAGGCCATCCCCTGAATGGAGTTAAGCGACGTGCTGACAACTCGTCCTTGCAAAAACCACTCCATGTCAAGAAACCTGGAACAAAAGCCTCGGATTGGACGGATCAACAACGACGACCACGCAAACGACTAAAGGATTATTCTTTCGGATCCTGGAATGTACGCTCCCTGAACAAACCGGGGGAGAAGGCCGTCCTTCAACAGGTCGAAAAGTACAAATTGAGCATTACTGCAGTCCAGGAAACAAATTGGCTTGGCAGCGAGACTAATGACAAGAAATCGCATACAATTTTTACAAGTGGCAAACCATCGGGCCGCAAGGAGTTTGGAGTAGCATTTATAGTGAACAATCACCTCAAACCACATATTACTGACTTCAAACCCATAAATGAACGGCTGTGTGCGATTCGCATCAAGACTCGATTCTTCAATCTGTGGCTCATCAATGTGCATGCCCCCACCGAAGTTAAAGAAGACTTAGTAAAAGAAGAGTTCTGCGCCCGCCTTCAGACTCTCTTCGACTCACTTCCAACAAACGAAGTCAAATTGCTGCTGGGAGACTTTAACGCGAAAGTCGGAAATGAAAGTTGGCACCGGCGAACCACTGGAGGCCACAGTCTCCATGAAGAATGTAACGACAACGGCCAGCGATTTTCGACTTCGCCTGCAGCAGGAATCTAGTCGTAAGCTCTACGTGTTTCCCGCATTCACAAGCAGACCTGGAAATCTCCAGACGCACATACCGTTAACCAAATTGACCACGTCCTCATTTGCAGGAGATGGGCGTCTAGTGTGATAGATGTCCGCTCCTATCGAGGAGCAAGCTGCGACTCAGATCATCACTTGGTGAAGACGACCTACAGATGTAGAATTTCCTCAGTGCACCAATCGAGAATCAGCCCTCCCAAAGTCTTTGCGGTTGATAATCTTCTTGGTATTAACAAACGATAGGCCTCTTATTTTGAAGAGTTTTTAAACTGACCATCTAACATCAAGCGACAAACTAGTAAATACAGTTAAGAACGGCTACCAACCCAGGACTAGCCTTTGTAAGGACAAGGATGGAAACATCATCAGCGACACCGATGGTATTAACAAACGATGGGATGGGCCTCTTATTTTGAAGAGCTTCTAAACCGACCATCTAACATCCCCACACAGGAAGCTCTCGACGATAATGTTGATCTGGGCCCACCCATTCAACCCCCGATAGTAGAAGAAGTTGATCTCGCGTTGCGGTCACTAAAACGAAATAAAGCGCCGGGCGCTGACGAGATTCCAGCTGAACTGCTAAAATTCGGTGGAACGAGTCTAGTTGATGCCATACATCAATTACTCCTGCCAGTATGGGAGGACGAGGAGATCCCAGACGATTGGCGCAGAAGCATCATCTGTCCAATTCATAAAAAGGGAGATAAACTGCGGTGTGAAAATTACAGGGGCATCTCACTGGTTTGTACGTCCTATAAAATTTTGACGAGAATTCTGGAAAATAGAATAAAACCGTACGCAGAACGAGTCATTGGCGAATATCAAAGCGGTTTCAGACCTGGTCGCTCCACAACCGATCAGTTCTTCTCAGTCAAACTGATACTCCAGAGGTGCTGGGAATACAATGTAAACGTATACCAAATCTGTGTCGACTTCAAGCAGGCATACGACAGTATCGATCGTGGAGTACTGTACAACATCATGCTGCAATTTGGTATAGCGGCCAAATTAGTGCGACTGACTAAGATGACGATGACCAACTCCGTCTCACAAGTCAGGATCCATAATAGAATTACTGATCTATTTGAAACACGCACTGGTTTGAAAGAGGGCGATGGACTGGCACCGACGCTCTTAAACCTAGCACTGGAATACGTTATTCGGGCCATGAATATGGACAACAGCAAGACGCTACTCATCAAGTCGACACAATTAGCAGCGTACGCCGACGACATCAACATCATGTCCCGAAGATTGGCTGACGCAGAAGAACTTCTGCATACGCTCGATACCGCTGCAAAGGAAGTTGGATTACGTATTAACGAAGGTAAAACTAAAATAATGATGCAATCGGTGACAAGGACACCTGCACAACCGAGCGGGGGACCTCAACATCGAGTTCGTGAACAACTTCATATACCTGGGTTGCAACTTGTCAAGGGACGCCAACGAAACTGACCAAATCAAGCGACGGATACAGTTAGATAATAAGACTTTTTTCTCGGTTCTCTCCATAATGAAATGGGAGCATGTGCACAGAAACACGAAGCTTGGCGTGTACAAAACCATTATACGACCTGTGCTATGCTATGGCTGCGAAGCATGGACCCTAACTCAAGCCTCCGAAAACATGCTAGACATTTTTGAACGTAAGGTTCTACGGCGAATTTTCGGGGCTGTTTGCGATCGAGATGGATGGCGCATCCGGTACAACCATGAGTTGTATGAAATGTACGATGAGCTGCAAGTCTCGAAAATCGTCAAACTACAACGACTTCAATGGGCAGGGCATGTACAAGGAATGGACGATGATCGCATGCCTAAGAGAGTAATGAATGCAGAAAGAGTCGACGGAGCGAGACTGCGAGGACGACCGAGATCTCGTTGGGAGAGCTCAGTAGGTGTGGACGCCGCGCAGCTGCTGGGCTTCCAAAATTGGAGGACGCGGTCAAGTGACCAAGATAATTGGAGGACAATGATCCAGGCGGCCAAGGCCCGACGTCGGGCTGTCGCGCCACGATGATGGTGAAATGTATCGCCCTCGAAGGCAACTATATTGAGGAATAAATATAACTTTGCTCAACGAAAGCTTGTTTTCGTTAAAAAAAATCCCAGGACTTTTCAGCCCATGTATTTATAGTATACCCCTTGTTTCCAACCATTTCCCGATGCTATATCCACGGATCTTCCATGGGATGCTGAGAGGTAGCCAACATATGTTTAGGAATGGACCCACTATTCAGCGGGTTCTTATATGGTCTTAGCCTTTTAGATAATCAGCGACTCACCGACTCATTCATCCATCGCGAGCTCGAAACATTGGGCACGCAGAAGGCGAAGTTATATGGTTTACTATTACTTGCTGTAATGAATTGATAAATGCTATTCTGGCCGTTTTTTTTATTCTTTTCATGAAGGAGAGGGGGCGCACATTTTAAAATTTGCCTCGGGCGCCAGGAGAGCTTGCTACGGCACTGGTCGAAGGTTTATCCACTCAATAATTCGATCAGGTATTATCATCGCATCAAAAAGGATAATACTATATAATATCTACAATCCAATAACACTAATTGATTGCAAGTGTTGCAAATGGTAGAAAGGATTAAAATTTACATTGGAATTCCAATATGTAAGTATTACATCGAAATCAATCAAATAAATCTGAACACATAAACTTTTTTATGCACTAATTGACTTGATTGCAGGATACACAGTTGCACGTCCTCGTATGTACCCCATACTAGACTCGACTTTTCATAGAAAACATTGACCACGAATTCGTGTTAAATATTTAATGCAGTGCCGTGATAAAAGGTAATTTAATTTATTCCGAAAACACGAAAAAGAGCAGAACAAACAAAATAACTTACATTTTCGTTATTAATGTTTACAATAACGACTCCATCAAATATTTTGGTTTCAACATTTTTTTAAAAGGCCTCTGTCAATCAATCAAAACCAGCATTCAGCATGGTTTGAAAAAGGTTATTTAATTAACCGTACCTGACTTCATACACGCTAATAAAAATTAACCGATGAACATAAAAGATATTTTATTGCACAAGGACACGCAAGTACAAGCTGTGCACGCACTAGGTAAGAAATTCAGAACTGGAGTACATGACCCATTGAAATTATATTTTTAAAAATAATCTTATCTTGAAACTATAGTACCTTTTTAAGGCTAAAATTGTACCCAAGGAAATTGTATCATATATGGATTATTTCGCCTTAAAACCAAGATGTTTCCTACTTTACCTGGCGGGAGCTGTCAGTCGATACTGGGCCGCTTCAGTGTACCTTCTTAAGGGCAAGATGGGGGTTCTCACCCAAGGTTTTGAGAGAAGCTATTCAAAATGACGAGCAACTCCACTTATGCAGATACATCGGTACATGGATATGGCTTATGGCTGCCGAAAGCGTGGATTATGTTTCGTTGAAGATATCGACGTAGGTTTTATCAAGATCCCAGTATCGTTTATTATGCTGGATGAAATGATTCGACAAAACAAGTTGCACGAATTGGGTAGCCATAAGACATATTCATGTACCGATGTATCCGCATGTAGTGCAGACACTCGTCATCAGTTTACTGACAATGAACTACTAGGTAAGAGCATATGAGGACCTTTCAATTTCATTCAACGGCAATCAATTGCTTCTCCTTTGATCGCTCACCAAACAAAATTTTCAAAAGTTAAATATGTTGATAGATACGGGACGTTGCGAAGTAGGCTATTCCCCCAGAGTTCATGAGATTAATACTCTGGACACAAGGAACGTATAGGACATGAATTCCTTAGCGTACATAAAACACATAAAAAATATAAAGGACGGGAAGGACATTAAGGACTCGAAGTTAACTCAAAGTCATTTCAAATTCACATTTGTACTAAGATGCCCACCAAAAATTCAACTTTCTTGGGGACAAAGTTGGAATGGAATGAAATGGATCACGTCTATTTGAATCAGATGGACCTAAAATTTTGATGAACATGGCTACCTTTTGGGTCATTATATATACGCAATAATCGTAGAAATACTACGCATTCGTGCACAATAAAATCGCTGCCTAATATTCTCGAGTTTTATGCAAAATTTTTTACACATAAACTTTAACCTTCGAGCTTATCCTCATTCTGCTATACATCTTTATCCAACCGTCATCACGTGCGAAACCACAAAAATATCTCCTATTGAAACATTAAACATCCAGATTTGCCAGGATTATGTTAAATCGAAACAATGTAAGTGCCTGTCAGGAAGCAGGGAAAAAATCCAATAGTCCATCGTCAGTTATATCCTTCAATTTCATTCGTTTGTTTGTGTTCTTTTGACTCTCCAGCAGAAACTGTCCCAAAGGAAAGCCCTAAGCAAAAAAAAAACAAAACTTTTCAAAAGACCCTGCTAGGATTAGATACTTTTGACAGACGTCATAGGGATTTCATTTTTTTTCTCGTAGACGAAAAGCAAGGAAAACTTTTTGATTTTGTAGATATTCGTGTTTCAGCGGAATACATGAAATTCTACTTTTATCTTACCATAGGAATTTAAGTTGAAGCGCACGAGGCATTTTAAATACTTGACAATTATTTTCAATTGAAATTCTACGGGGCGAAGAAAAAGTTTAACATAATTCGGGAGAATTATCCCAAGGAAATTTTGTCAATAGTTGGGGAGCCAGCGACGGTTTTGTTACGTGCCAAGGCTAGAACGTTCACCATCGGTTCTTTTTAGTAGGAATAAGTGATCAGTCTGGCAAGCCTCCGAGGGTGGGTTTGGCGGCTGTAGAGTGCCCAAAAATGTTAACAATACGTCATTATAACAAGGCTGCTGCTTTCTAACATGAAAGATACTAATGTTCCAAGACAATAAAAAAAAATCGCTAGATATTTTGGAGGACAATGTGGAATGTGAATGCCAGACGGGGTAAAAGTGATCTTAAAAACGACCCGGTTTACGTTATAAATAGCATGGCTGAATCTATTGTAATTTTATACATATACAGGGGCGGATCTAGAAATCGAATTCGGAGGGGGAACGACTGTTAGCTGAAGAGCTACGGGTGTGTCCACATTTAAGGAACTTTTGGCATTTAAAGAGGCGTGCGTATACTGAAAGGGCACACATTTCCGTATTGGAGGGAAACATGCAATGATGAACGTACAAAATTTGCAAACTGCAGGGTTCGATCTGTTACCACCAGGGACTCGTCTTCCAACATTCCTAATCGTTTAACTAGACGGAAATTCCATACCCTTTTTAGCGACAAAAGTTTAGCGGTACAATGGAAAAAGTGTTGGTGGACTAGTTGGAGAACACCACGCTAATGTATAGTCCTCTGAGTAGGTGCCAACATGCTTATATAGCAGGCAGATCTACGGAAACCGCTCTACACGAACTTGTTAGAGTTGCAGAGAGTGAGATTAACAATGGCGGGATCGCTATGTCTACTTTCATGGATATAGAGGGTGCTTTTGATAAAATCTCCTTTACCAAACTAAGGAACGCCCTGACTGAACGGGGGGTTGATTATATTATAATTAAGTGGATCGACTCTATGCTTAAGCAGAGGGCAGTAAATCTTAGCAGTGGATGTGACAGAATACGGGGTAAGGTAGTCCGAGGATGCCCACAAGGAGGTGTTCTTTCGCCTCTACTGTGGAACATCACCGTGGACAGTCTTCTCAGGAAGCTGGACTCGATGGGCGTACACACTGTAGGATACGCCGATGACTTGGCACTTACGGTCTGTGGAAAGTTCATGGACACAATTCTAGGTTGCATGGGACAAGCTCTCAAAGTAACCGAAGAATGGTGTTATGAGCAAGAGCTAACCATAAACGCTAGTAAATCAAACACTATGATTTTTACTCGTAAGAGGAAAGACATAGAGATAACTCCCTTACGGCTTTTTGGTTCGGAAATTAAGGTGTCCAATTAAGTGAAATATCTAGGAGTTACCTTAGATGCGAAACTAACTTGGAATGTTCACCTTGATGAAAAGAACCAAAAACCGAAAAGGATTTTCCATCAATGTAAGAGAGTGTGTGCTCGTAGGTGGGGAGTTTCACTTAAAGCGACACACTGGATTTACACAATGATGGTAAGACGCGTCAGTGGTATGGTGACCAAAAGCCATGTAGAATACCACAAACCAGAAGCAAGATGGGGTACAAAGGATAGCTTGCGTAAGCATATGTGGTGCAATGCGCACCACACCAACGCGAGCAATGGAGGCATTGCTGGGACTGCCGTCGTTGGACTTATTTATAAAGAAAACGGCGGCACTTTCGGCAATACGCATGGAAAGGGATGCCATGTGGCATCGCTTTGGAACTAGCAGCGGTCATAAGAGCATCCTAGACATTATTCATGATGAGGTCAGGGAGACTCTAATGCCGGTAGAAGGCATGAGTAGACGTAGGGTAGTTGAAAGACTACACAAGACTCACATTGCAGATGGAAACGTACACAATGAGTGTATGTACAATGACATCAGCATTTTTACTGATAGCTCTTTAATGGACGGTAAAGCGTAAAGGGGCGGGGGTTTACTCTGAAGAGCTAAACCTGGCATGTGCGCTTAGTCTAGGAGAGTATGTGTCCGTATACCAGGCAGAGATGCTTGGCTTGTTGCATGCGTTGGACCACCTGCTTGAAGGTCAGCGGTTGAAGAAAATCCTCATTGCACTGGACAACCAATCGGTGATCAGACGCATGCAGCAGACGAACATAAACTTTAAACTGGTACTAGAGTGTGGCCGGAAGCTCAACACGTGTACTTTAGAAAATGAGGTTGCGCTGATGTGGGTAAAAGGACACATAGGTACAACAGGAAATGAGGCGGCGGATGGCTTAGCAAAACAGGGATCTGCGGCAACTTTCATTGGCCCAGAACCCAGAGTTGTTCTGGGGAACGGCATGATTGGAGCGAAGGTTGGGGAGTGGATGGACTCCATGCATCAACAAAGATGGCAGGAGCTAGTCACTTGCAAACAAGCTCGGAATGCAATGACCAGCCCTTTAGGCAGGGGAGCGAGAAAGGTACTCAGTTATAAACGGAGTACCTTAAGCTGGATAACTGCCTTGGTCACAGGGCATGGTAATTTTAAGGCTCATCTGGCCAAGATGAAAATCGGGGGAGATGACGTTTGCAGGCTATGCCTGGAGGAGGTTGAGACGGCAGCACACATTGTGTGCGAATGTCCAGCACTGGCTAGCACGAGGTTGAGGATCACAGGCAAGCACACGATAAGTGTGGAAGCCATGAGTGAACTCAGCCTTAAACAAATGCTAGCAATAACACGGGACTCAGTGATGAAGAAAGAGGTCGACAACTATCAGTCGACATCTGGAAGCCACTGATGACCGGGAGGGGGCGAAAAGGGACCCAAACGTTAGTGGTCTGCTTCGGCTATTCCCCAGAATATAATAATAATAATTAGCGGTGCGGCTAGAATCCAGGGTCGCAACGGCTTTGTGGAATCATACGTTTAACCCATGGGACAGAGAGTTTTTACCTCGCAAAAGGTGCGGTAGTTCTGAACTTTTAATATGTTGTATAGGTAGATGGGGTTGTGAAAAAACCAAGTTTGTGTAAATCCCCCCCCCCCCTGTACTCTCCCCGCCAACTTGGAAAATCCGACAGTTTTATCATTTTTTCGCCTATAATTCCGTTGCAGTCCGTTCTAACGCAAAATACGTACAGTTCATTTTTGTAGAACAAAGTGAAAAAATTATCATTTTGTGATCAAATAATGGGCGGGCAAACGAAACTTTTTCCTAAGCAGACGATTATCCACGATGGGTAATCGAACTGATGAATTTGCACTACAAAATTTTCTTTTAAGGAGCCAAGTTACGGATATATGTAAGTATTCGCAACCCAACAAAATTAATTCTCTAATAACTTTTTTTGCAAGGGTGGGCAAACGAAACGTTTTAAAAAATTTTATTTTTTGAATAAAAAAAATTGAGGGGTGGCAAACGAAAATGATTGGTGGGTAATCCTGAGCTAACGTGGGCAGACAAAATAGCGAAAAAAATACCAATTTTGGAATTTAAAAAAAAAAAATTTTTTGGTTTTTTGCAATTTGAAAAAAAGTATTTTGTTAATAACTTTTTTTGTAAGGGTGGGCAAACGAAAATTTTTCCTGGCAAACGTGGGACTACGATGGGCAAACGAGCTATATAATTTAAATTTGAAAAATCGAATGTGACGGTGCCAACTTCACATAGCTTAAGTATTCCCAAGAAGAAGAGAGCAACTTAGTCTGCTAATAATTTTTTTTGCAAGGATGGGCAAACGAGACTTTTTCCTGGGCTAACTATGTTCCACCATGAGCGAAATAACTGCCCAGCTTGCGACCACAAATTGTCCGTTAAGGAGCCAAAGTGTGGAAAGTGGCGCCCAAATGGGATCAAAATACTTTTTAATAAAAAAAAAGTTGGGGGGATGGGCAAACGAAACTTTTTCCTGGGCGAACGTAGGCAACTAAACTGTTCAGTTTGCACTACAAAATTATCCTTTAAGGAGCCAACTTATGGATATAACTATTCGCAACCAAAGATAATTGGATCTCTAATAACTTTCTCTTCAAGGGTGGGTAAACGAAACTTTTTCCTGAGCAAACGATAATCCACGATGGGCAAACGAACTGCCAGGCATGCACTATAAAATTATCCTTTAAGGAGGCAAATTAACAGTATAATATTCCCAACCTAAAAATAATTGTCGGCTAATAACTTTTTTTGCAAGGGTGGGCAAACGGGACTTTTTCCTGGGCAAACGAGACTTTTTCCTGGGCAAACCATGTTCCACCATGAGCAAAAGGACTGCCCAGCTTGCGACCACAAACTGTCCTTTAAGGAGCCAAAGTGTGGAAAGTGACGACCACATGGGATCAAAATACAATACTTACTTTTTCACAAAAAAAAGTTGGGGAAATGGCCAAACGAAACTTCTACCTGGGCAAACAATAATTCACGATGGGCGATCAAACTTAATTCAAAGGGAATTTGAGAATAAAAAATAGTTGGTCCCGTTGCGGGGCGCGAACCGCAGAGACCGTGTTTCGAGTAGCAAAAAATGCCCGGTGCGTTACCGAGCTAAGCTACAGACGCATGCTAAGTTGGTGTGCAGAATGAAACCAAGTGTCACAAACAATTCCAATTTAGATCAAACTGCTCGGTTTGAACTACGAAATTATCCTTTAAGGAGCCAAATTAACAGTGGTACTCCCAACCTAAAAATAATTGTCTGCTAATAACTTTTTTTTGCAAGGGTGGGCAAACGAAACTTTTTCTTGGGCAAACGATAATCCGCGATGGGCAAAAGAACTGCCCAGCTTGCACTTCAAAATTATCCTTTAAGGAGCGAAATTAACGATATAAGTATTCCCAACCTAAAAAAAATTCTGTCTGCTAATAACTTTTTCTACAAGAGTGGACAACCGAAATATTTTACTGGGCAAACAAGAGCTTATAATGGGCTAACGGACTAGGCAATTTATATTAAATATTATCGTGTTGAGGGTATATTGTATAATGTGGCGCCCAATGTGGGATCAACATTTTTATTTTTTGAATAAATTAAGGTGGGGGGGGGGCAAACGATAGTTTTGGGTGGGAAATCCTGAGCTAACGTTTGGCAAACGAAATAGCGAAAAAAATTGCCAATTTTGGAAAAAAGATTTCGTGGTTTTTTGCAATTTAAAAAAAAAAGTGTTTGTTAATCGCAGCAGCGCTTGTTGTACCCTGCATGGCGAATCCGTCTACTCTACAGTTAACACTGAAACTAATACTGAATATTTGGGTTGTTCAGAATAGCCGCGTATCCACAGCCTTAAGTAAGCCACTGACCAGTAGCAAGCAGTCAAATCATCGCGGCCGCCTATTCACTAAAATGTCAAGTAACAGGTTAAACAGCATGATCAAATCAGAAATAGTTGTCTTAAAAGCAACGGAGGCCAACGTTTGCATCTTTCTCAGGAAGCTACGGTTAGCCTCTGTAGCAGTCCATCAAAAAACGATCTCAAGCATGAGTAAAACAGTTGCATAGAAATTTCACCTTATCAGCAAAAACTGGGTTTGTCTCATGCAGCAGAAGAGGCTCGATTGGAAGCATCCTATACTTTGAAAGAGAACAAGCTGTGTTTTGTTCCAATTAACCTATACTCCATACTATTTAGCCTAAATAGTTTGTTGTGATTTGGTATTCTGCAATACCTCCCTTAAAACATCGGGAAATTTACTATTTACGGTAATATCAATGTCAAATGCTTAAGTACACTCTACACTCCCTGCTGGTCGACACTTTCAAGTTCGATGGCAGTTTATTCACAACTAAGTTCCAGAAAGAGGGAGAGAGAGAGAGCTCACAAGTTTTCGTTCAGACGATGTTTCCAAAGAAGTGGAAGTGTGCCAGCACTAGCTTCATGAGCTCCATAAAGCAAAATTGAAGAGGAGCGCGTAGCGCAAAGGAATCCACCCTTGTCGGGTATCTTTTGTATTCGCTGTGATTTTCATAAATCATTTTCGAGTAAGCCCGGGCCCCCATGGCCCCCCTCTTGATCCGGCACTGTACATATTGTTAAATACAATACATCCTCGAAAAACAGTATTCTCAGTGCATGACGTTTTAGAGGGTGAAAAGTGGGTGCCAGAAGTGAAAAACCTTTTCTCTCTCTCTCTGGATCCTGTCAACCCCTTGTGGGACATAGGGCATTAACCACGCCGACTTTCCACCTCGTCCTGTACGCCGCTATCGCCTTCAACTGTCTCCACGATTTGCCTTACCCTCGACCTCAACTGATCTTCTCCAGGTGTTTCTAGGTCGTCCAACGCGGCGACTTGCATCGGTTCCCTGTGGGTTCCAATCGAGGGCCTGTTTAGCAATGTTTTCCGGCCCCTTTCGGAGTGTGTGACCTATCCATTGCCACTTTCGCCTTTTTATAGAGGTGCCTATCCTGTCCTGGCCAGTAATGAACACGAGGTCGTCGTTAGAAATGACCTCCGGCCAGCGTATGTGCAGGATGCGCCGTAGACAGTGGTTCACGAAAGTTTGCAATCTACAATAGTTGTTATCGCCCTGGTCACCTTCCAAGTTGAACAGCCATAAAGAAGCGCCTTTTACCCCAGTCAAAATGACTTTAAACCCTATCGTACTTGAAGCAATTTCCACTGTTCTGATTTTAGATAGATAGATAGATAGATAGAACTTTATTTGATTTCAAAATGGTTGTGTACTACAAATTATTCTTAAGAGCTACAGACTGAATATGTCTTTTCATCTTTGATTGAGTTGTAAGCTCATGGCTGAAATGTATTTTTCATAATTCATTGTATAATTTACAAGGAAAATTTTCAAAAAACCTTGTTTTGAAACACTTATAACTACAACTACACTATCTTAAACTTAAATTACAAACTAAACTTAAAAGTAGATTGATTTAAACTTAATTTTGCTTCAAGCAGTATTTAAGGGCGGAGGCGTCAAGAGAAGATTGTTTGCTAGTCTGTTCTGAAAGTTTGAAAGTGATTTGTCTATTAAGTCTTTAATAGGAGTGACTTCCGCGATCTGATGTAGGCGGTTTGTGGAGAAATACCAACGTTTGTTTAGAATGATTTTAAGGCACTTATTTTGTGCGACTTGTAAACGGGCTTTGTGGTAATTAGCGCATTTTCCCCAAACGGCGGCCCCGTAAGAGATCATGGATTGCATTACCATTTTGTAAAGCAGAACTTTATTGCTCATATTCATTTTAGACTTCCTATTAAGAAAGGGGTATAAGGAGCGTAGGCAGTTTGAAACTTTTAGACAGGTGATATCTACGTGGTTCTTGTAGGAAAGTGTTTTGTCTAGTGTTATACCTAGATATCTGGTGGTTTCATCCCAAGGGATATCTCGCCCTATGAAGTTTATGCCTCTATTTGGATAATTTTTCCGTTTTCTTTTCTTCGTGAAGAAAATAGATTTCGTTTTCGTAGAGTTTATTTTTATTTTCCATCTGTAGTAGTATTGATACAGTTGATCTAGTTCAGTTTCTAGCACATTTAATATTGCAGCTGGGTCATTCGATTTGGTGTAAAGGCAAAGGTCGTCCGCGAATAGTG
Source organism: Chloromyia formosa (assembly GCA_964017055.1). Lineage (NCBI taxonomy): Eukaryota > Metazoa > Arthropoda > Insecta > Diptera > Stratiomyidae > Chloromyia > Chloromyia formosa. Next base: position 52,055,528 of record OZ024815.1, on the reverse strand, counting down.
CGAGTTCACAACGATCGTTGCATGGAACGTCAGATATAAAGATATTAAAAAGTGTGGGGCTTAAGCACGCACCTTGTGGTACCCCTGCTGGAATGTCTTTAGGTGAAGATAAACTTTTGTTGACTCTGACACAGAATGTTCTTTCAGATAAAAAGGACTGGATTATTTTGATAAGGTATAGGGGGAAGGAGAACTTAATCAATTTATATAGAAGACCCTCGTGCCAGGTTGTGTCGAAAGCCTTTTCAATATCGAGAATTACCATTCCAACAGAATTTCTTTCCGAAAAAGAATCTGTTATGTACTGGGTTACTCTGTGTAATTGATCGACAGTTGAGAAACCTTGCCTAAAACCGAACTGCATGCAAGGAATAACAGGATTTGTGTTTAGGACGCTTTGAATTCGACTGAGAACAATTTTTTCGAAGACTTTGCTTAAAGTTGGTAGTAAACTAATAGGGCGGTAATTTTTGGGAGAATCAGGGTCTTTTCCCGATTTAAGAATTGGTATGGCTACAGCTTTTTTCCAAACCGAAGGAAAGTATCCCAGTTTCAAGCAAGAGTTGAAGATGAAGTTTACATAGATAATTGCCTTTTTCGGTAATTTTTTTAGGACCACGTTTGGGATTTTGTCAATACCAGGTGACTTGCGGCTTTTTAATCCTTTGAGAATATTAATGAGTTCCTTGGTTTTACACATGCAGTTTGTGGGAAAAACAAAATCTGAAGGTAGTTCCTTTACCGTCTTTTTAATTAAATTGTCATGAATCAAGTTTCCCATATGCTGAGTTAGAAGATGTGTAGAATAAAAACTATCAGCGAGAAGGTTTGCTTTGTCGAGATCTTGATAGACAAAATTGCCGGCGTTGTCTTTCAGGGATGCCGCGTGACGATTTTGTTTGAGTGTTAGGGCTCTTCTTAGTTTCCACATACTTTGGGATCCTTTACTGAGATTTGCTAGAGTTCTATTCCATAGATGATTTCTATGAGAATAAATGTTCTGCTCTATGGCTTTAGAGAGACGGTTCACACGGGATTTAATGTTCCTATCGCGAGTTCGTTGCCATTGTCTTCTTAAGGTATTCCTTTGCCGTATCAGAAATCTAGTTTCTGTGTTGATTTCAGGTGAATATACTTTCGGCATTACGACTTTAATTGGTGTGGATTGGGTTATTGCTGTCCATACGTTGTTTAATAATGAGGCTATCATTTCATCAACCTGGGTTTTATCGTTGATGCTACTAAGGTCAAGTAGGTTAACTGAAGACAGTTCGTTTAGAATTTGCCGGAACTGGAGCCAGTTTGTGTCTTTAAAGCTGAAGGTTTCTCCTTGGTGGACTTGCTGAGTAATGAGTGCACAGTTTAGAGATGCAAATACAGGCAGGTGTGTGGAAGATAAGGCATTTAAGACGCATGGTTCCGTTAGATTAATATTTCCCTTGGTAATTATTAGGTCGAGGTATGATCCTCTACCCTGCGGGGAATAGAAGGATGGCTCATTTGGTACATGGATGGTAACATTGCGCCGGGAAGATACATCGTAGAGAATTCTTCCCGCTTTGTTGGCTTTAGCGCAGCTCCAAAATCGGTGTCTTGCATTAAGATCTCCACAAAGAATGTACTTATGGCGCATGCTAGTAAGTGCCTTAATATCATCCTCAAACATTTTAAGCTTTCTCCAGTTTAAATTTGTACCCGGAAAGTACGCTGCTACGATTGTGAGGTTCTCATCAGATAACGTGACAGAGATTGTTTCAACTATTTTTGTTTTAATTATTGTGACCGCCGAGTGTTTGATATCTTTTCTGATACATATGGCAACACCACCTCCTCTTGAGCCTTCCCTATCATTTCTATAAATACAATACTTATGATTTTGAAACTTATCATTTTGCTTGAGCCATGTTTCAGTAATAACAAATATATCTATTTCTAATCTATTGATGAAATCAAAAGTTTCTGATATTTTATTTTTGATGCTTTGAGCGTTCCAAACTACTAATTTCAACATTTATCCATACAAAAATTTAACTGCAAGCTTAACAATTGTGTCGTACTGGTCTTTCTTGGTCTTACAATTGGCCAGGTTGGCAATAAGTTCGGAAGATATTTGTAAAAGCTCGTCAGCAGAGAATAATTCCTGGCTAGAGCTTTCCATTGAGCTGTTTGTAAACATTACATTTTGCCTTTTTGTCACATCACTGAATGATGCTCTGGTTGTGTACTGTGTTTTTTCCGCTAGTTTCGATGAATTGGGGAGTCTTGGGAAATTTGACTCTGTATTGTGAGCTAAGCTAAAAGCGTTATTTGCAGTCACTTGATTTCTGCCTGCTTTCTGTTGTAATTTCGCTTTGATTTCCAAGTAGTTTTCTCTGCTCTTGCAGCTTTTATCATTTGCGAAGTGGTTTAGTCCGCAATTGGCGCATTTGATCTTGTCAGTTTGACCTTTTTTGAGCGTGCACTCGGTGTGTATATGATCTCCACTGCATATCAAACATTTAAGTGGCAGATGACAATGTGATGATCCATGTCCGAACATTTGGCAGTTACGGCACTGTGTAGGGCCCGAGCTTCGTCGAGAATGATAGTCCCAACGAACTATAGTGTGCAAAATGCTCTTTTTGGATCTAATCTCACTCAACTTGACACCCGGTGGGAAGTACAGTAGATAACGAACGTCGTCTCTGTGTTGATCGGAGGTGAATTTTTTGATGTCGTCGCATTTTATTTGCATGGATTCCTTTAGGTATTTTTTCAATTCTTCACATGGCATGTCGTGTAGCCCAGATAGAATAATTTTTGTCGGACGTAGATCCGAGCGGCGATGTGTGAAGAAACTAACTTTTTTAGACACAAGGTATTTGCAATTTTTTTCGTATTCTTCCGCTGATGTAAGAAATAATCTCCGGCCAATCGACATAATTTTTATCTCAAAATCGGATATTCCCAAGTTCACCCATCATTGCGACAATTGATTCCCTAGATAGTATGGGAAAAGTGATTGGAGGAACTTTTACCTTGTTTGTTGTGCACGGTGGATTAATATTCGAGACATCGCGGTCGCTGGAAACGGTGTCCACAAGCAGTTGGAAACGATTTTCGTAGGCAGATGGTGGCCTCGATGTTATCCCGGTTCGTTGTATTTTCAATTTGTCCCGTAGGAACATTGTTGGGGACGTTTCCCCGAGGGGTCTTTTCCGAGACGTTTTGGTTTCAGATATATGTAAAATAATTAAGGAACAAAAGATGACGTTTTGAAAAAACAGAGAAAATTATCAATTTTCACTTGTTAACACGGATTCACTCGGCTTAATTTATGCCACACTTCCAGTGCTCAGTGCAAAGGTCGGTGACTGACTCTCTGTTCTGATTTTATTCTCAGTTTTTTAAGTGGAGTTCAGGGAAGATTATAGGTACCGGAAATGCTCGTGAATACATAGAATCTTGGGGAAAAACACAATAAAAATGAAACCTGAATATAGAGGGCTACGCCCGCAATCCGAGGGTTTTGTAGCAAGCGCTTATTTTGGCATGTAAATATTGACTCCCCGGTCTTCTTGGTATCACTCAGATGGATAAAAACACCATAACTAATGTCTTACACGGGATATAGTATCTTACAAGTCAATCCATAAAAAAAGACGACGTTTAGACGACATTGCAAATTGTAAACTTGCATACACCCCCCCCCCCCCCCTGCCTCCTTCCACTCCCACCAATCTTTACCCTTACAGAAATGGTTCAACTACAATTCGCTCTACGGAAAACAATATGCAAGTAGTACTCGCACCTATGCATGAGGCCGTATTGAGGTGTATTTCTTGTATGGATAGTGTAAAATTGCCTAAATTTAAATGAATGTACTATTATTAAATATTATGTGATTGTAATGAAACTTAGAGATATTATTGCAAATAATGTTGGTTATTATTGGGCACCAATATTTTTGACCTGGTATATGCTTGAGGGGTGCAGGGTGTGCTAACTGAAAATATAGAAATGTACTATTATTAACCTTTTTTGATGAGATTTCAAAATTCCATTATTTTTAGTTTTCTATGTTGGGGGCGACCGGTAGCGCAGTGTGTTGAGGCATCAGTCTCATGTTTGACTACCGGCGTTTCGGGTTCGAATCCCGTCCACGACGACGTTCGTGGCCATGGATGTGCAGGAGGTGCATGCTGGCAACTGCATTCTCCGAAACTAGTTTATGCCAACGAAACGTCAACTGGGCCACATGGAACAGTTGACGCGCTATGCCCCACAAGGGGTTAGGGCAATTGAGTAGTAGTTTTCTATGTTAGTGAAATGCCACTTTTCTGTAATTTTTCATATTTATAAGTATAACGGTCTCGAAATGCAAGGGGGGTGGGACAAACTCGGATTACATATTTTCCCCTCTCCCTCTTTTCTCCTTTCTTCAAATTTGAAGAAAATTCCAGAAATGGAATGTACTCGACGATACCTTTCTTACGATACCCCACTTGACTATACCAAAGGAAAAAAAAAATTTCGACCTTAATTTCCCCTCTATGGAGACCTCCCCTTAAAGTTGACCTATTACGACGCATCGCTTTCTCCAGAGAAATATTGTGCTTCTACATATTTCCGCCAAATTTCATGCATGTAACTTCAGCGGTTCGTGAGATATTTCATGGACAGACAGACAGACAGACAGACGGACGGACGCATGACCGATTTCATAAGGGTTTTGTTTTTCTACAAAACCCTAAAAAGACTAGCCCTAGCAAAACACGTTCTGAAACATCTGGCACCCAGTTTCCACCCTCCAAAGCAAGCGCTTTTTGACAAATACCTCGATTTGCCATTTGTTATCGTATAATTTGTGTCAACCATCAACTTTATTTCTTCCGGTGGACTTACGAGTATTTAACCGTATCCAGGTTTGTCAATTTTGATGGGCCTGGGTTGACCTGTTATAGAATCGTCCGATGGCACAGCAATGGAAAAATTTCACTGATTTGTGGTACTCTCTGGGAAGACTTTTTTTTAATTAGCATTTACAATGAACGTTGTGGGATATTTTAAAAAAGTGTTCACACCAAAGAATTTCTGGTATAATAATATATTAACGTAAACGTCATTCACTAACGTCTATCAAACCTTCAGTTATGTAGTAATGGGTTGACTACACCAGTAAGCATTTGGTGCCCTTTTCGGTAATGGTTTGTCGACTCCTAATCTAAAGTATAACATACCATTTTATGGTTTCGGGTATTATATATAATTTTGTAGCAAATTTAATGTGTGCTTGTGTTGAAAAGTCCAAAGGTCATAATTTCAATTAGCTTAAAATTTCCACGAAAGGGGCAGATTAAGCATTGTAGATAAAGGACAAAACGAATAATATCTAAAAAAAATGTCCTCCCTTGAATTACAAATCACTTATTATTTATTTACGGATGTTACCGTAACTTTTCACCAGTCACAAGGAATGAAGAAATATTCTTAGTTAGGAACATTTCAGCAGATTATTTTTTTAACCCATTACCCTTCAGAATGATACCTTAAACGCCATCAACTAATCAATCTATGACAGAATTCCGTTTGACATAGTTTAGATTTTTTTCTCAAGGACTGTCACTTTTTGCATTTCTACGGATGAAAAATGGAGAAAAAGAAAAAAAATGCTTTTCATTAAAAAAAATAATAATGATGAGGAGAATATCATCAAAGGAGAAACGAGTCAGCAAAAAATAAATAAATTACTTACGAAGCATTCATTTTTGCTAAGAGCCTTGCGCGAACTTTGTCTTTAGGCGACGATAGGGCAGGCATGATTGTGACCTCGTTTTGACGTTCTCGTTCGATACTCGCTGAAAGTTCATTATTCATTTCCACATGATTGTGTTCTGTTTCTAATTGTGTCCGTGTTTGTACCGTCTCGTACTTACGTTCATCTTCTTCAAAATTGAACACTTCGCTGAGTTCGTACTCTTTGAGCTGTAATTGGAGAAAAAAAAAATGGAATAAATTAAAAATTTCATTTCATTTGCTTAGTTTATTATAATGGACAACAGGAACTTCATGGTAATGAATGATGAGGCGAAAGAAATAAACTACATACTGTGGATGGCATTTTGAGTCTTTTAGTTAGGATAAAACGACCTTACTGGGCATACAGTTAAACCGACCCAGTATGGGTATTTTCCGATTTGGAGTGGCGAGGGTATTGTTGTTGTCGGGGAAAAAGGACCTTCTTGGACATCACCTAGCCAATATGGGTACTTTCTGATTCGGGGTGATGACCGGGAGTACTGTTGAAGGTATTTTGAGTTCTTTGGTCAAGGACATTCCTCTCTCTCGATTGCCCTAACCCCTTGTGGAGCATAGCGCGTCAACTGTTCCATGTGGCCCAGTTGACGTTTCGTCGGCATAAACTGGTTTTGGAGAATGCAGTTGCCAGCATGCACCTCCTGCACATCCATGGCCACAAACGTCATCTTGGACGAGATTCGAGCCCGAAACGCCGATAGTCAAACATGAGGCAGGCACTCTCATAGCCGAATCACGCTCATTTTCAATACCAACAACACATTGCGCTACCGGTCGCCCCAAACCTAAAGCGGCCCATTCACGATCAATATCATTGCGCAATATAATTGAATGAAATATTAGGCGTGTTTTTTTGTACTGCGGTGTAGGTTAAATGGGGGCTATCCGGGTTAACTTACACACATTACACAAACAACAAATGTGTGTAAGTTAACCCGGATAGCACCCAATTAACCTGCACCGCAGTACAAAGAAACACGCCTATTGGACAATAAAATTAGTGAAAGTATTGCACAATAAATATCCATTTACGGTCAAATTTAACTGTGCAATTTTCTATAAACGTTAGTTCTGGTTTAGTATCACACAGAGGGATAAGTCCTTCGTTGTGAGTAAAGTTTTAGTGAAATTAAGTTGTATTGATAAAATGGGACGTGTTAAAGGGATATCATATTTGTTGATTGGTTCTGCTCTACTTATGAGGTGGAAAATGAAAAAAACTGTTCTGGACCCAGCAATGGTTTTTTAACAAGAGTAACTACTCTGATATAAGTCTTCTTCGCCGGACGATTATATGAACTATTTGAGAATAGATGAAAAAACGTTTACTTTACTCTTACGGAAAGTCTCACCCTTAATTACGAAGGACACAAACATGAGGCAGGCAATATCCCCAAAACAGCGATTGGTAGCAACGCTTCGGTTTCTTGCAACTGGCAGAAGCTTCGAAGATTTGAAATTTTCCAAGCGAATACCACCACAAATTTTGAGCAGAATTATTTTGGAATAATGTGTGAAGCTATTATAAAATGTCTTAAAGAATATATAAAAGTAAGTGCTAATGATGATTACAAATTAACTACCATTGATTTAATTTTTAAACGGGTGTTACAGTTTCCAGAAAATGAAACTGAATGGAAAGCCATAGAACAGCATTTTAACTCCAGGTGGAATTTCCCAAATTGCATAGAAGCGGTGGACGGAAAACACATCGAAATACGAAAGCCAGTGGGCATCTGCTCCCGTTATTTCAATTACAAGGGCACACATGGCATAGTGTTAATGGCAGTAGTTAATGCTCAATACGAGTTCATCCTAGCGGACATAGCAACCAATAGAAAAATTTCTGATGGAGGAGTAATTAACAACACCCGTTTCTACAAGTTGCTTCAAGAGGAAAAATAAAATATTCCGGGTATTTCAAAACTCCCGAACAGTGATTCTTTCACTTTTTTTTACTTCTTTTTGGAAGTTCGTGCGCAGTGAATTTATTTTTTTCACAACGCTATCACGATTTGCGCTTGGTTCCAAACACTTGTATTTTTCTATTAATTCGCTATATGCAGAAGCCCTTTTTTCGCGATTATTATAGATGTTATGGTTTGTGTCCCATAATATAGGTAAATCCCTGTATAGGTGAATAAATTCTAACAATACAGACTTCCTCTGAGCCATCTTGCTCTCCCAAAGATTTTATCACACTGAACATTGTGCAGTTTTTTTCATTTACTCAATTATATGTTGCAATAAAATTGCAAGATGATGAAACTATTTCATCATTCTTCAATCTCCAAAAATGCATGTGCGTATTGCGCAATATTTTCAATAGTTTACTCAAGTCTACTTTCACGCAGTTATATGGCGCAATTATATTGATCGTGAAGCGGCCCGCTTTACACATATCGGAATTTCTGGATTTCTGAAGGTAAGGAAAATTGAGGATATGAAGGACATAACAAGCGTAAAAGACCGAGAGTACATAATGGCCTTGAAGGCGACTCAAAGTCATGTCAAAGGCACATTGACTCTAGGATGCGCACCAAGAGCTTCACTTCTTTGGAGTAGCATTTTTCAAAGCAAACTATAGTCAACTTGAAAGTAAGAGGATGAAAATTAAAATGCAACTGAAAGGGTTGGACCTAACGTGCCAATGAACATCGATCTTTTCGACTCGAGTTGGGTGCTGGAATAGGGCGTTGTTTCTTTCACAGAGTGTTGGGGCTGCAAGTAACTCACTACGTTGAGGCGTCAGTCTAATTTTTCAGTATACCGGTCAGTCACAGGTTCGGGTCCCATCCACGTTGTGCCCAGGGATATTTATGTTGTCTTCCCCCTGTGGTGTGGGGCGTAACAATGGCTGCGTTCCTAAGACGCCAGCGCTGAGTCAGTACTAAGAAGCGATTAGTGCTGCATGGCAATTCGTTGTAGAAACGCTGTGCTGAACTAAGCGCTGACACTAAGCGCTTTCACTTTTAGTCAGCATAACATTTTCTTGCTTTTCTGGCTCGGCCCAACATTGACATTTGCGGCAATTGTCAAACTTCGATTCTAACCTCGGTTGTGTTGCGTATGCTCGACGGTCGTACTTTAAACGCAATTGTTAAACCTTATTGTGGGAAAGAAATTTGTTTCCATATCTTGTGTGTCACCTGGGACGCATCAAAGCAAGAAATTTCGAGTTTTATGTCAAATGCCAAACTGAACATGGCACTTAACAAATGAGACAGATGGTATGCCGAAAATAATCACAATGTGGTGGTCAGCAATTGTGAAGCGCTGAGTCAGCGATTTGTTTAAGAAACGTAGCCAACAACGCACAGCCTTTCTCCGACTTATGGCAGATGCGACTAAATGGGCAGGAGATGCTTGCTAGCAACATGCATACATGTTAACACATTGGGGCAACTTTTGCCAAATTTGCAGATTTGTCAGTTCAAAATACCGTTGTAAAATTATCATTGGAATTTTCGATGAAAAATGGATTTAGAAAAATTTGCACAGTTGTGTCTTTGCAGTAACGGTGAATTTCGAAACTGGGAAATTTTATACATATTTCATATGAAATTTTATGCAGTTTCAGAAAGTGAGGTCAAATCTCGGGTTAAACGATTGGAAGAGTCTCAAATTTCGATTATGTTCGGAAAGTCAAGCTATTTGACACAATTTGCAAAAACTGCTATAACTCTGTAACCGTTGAAAACAGAGTGTCCACTTTGTGTCAATTTTTCCACAAATTAACGGTACTATCTTCCATTTAACTATTTACCATCTAAAATGGGGACCCTGTATATGCTTTTCACTTTTATTTAAGTGGTTCATTTTGACTGTGATGTGTATTTTTGAGGTTTTGAAGTTTATATAATTTTTTGTGTGCTAAGATGAAAAAATAATCGTAAAACCTTCTGAGATAAGAGACTTATGTATATGTTGAGATAATAAATTTACACAAAAATAATTTTAATCTGAATGGTTTTTCAGTCATTTTTGAAGAAATTCTGCCATAAGATGGTTCATTTTGACTGTGACTCACTGTAAGGGGAAATGAGCTGTGGGGAGGAGAGGAGGAAATTTCAGCTGGATAGTTTTAAAACTGAGGGACTAGTTTGCATAGAACCAGACGAACAGACTGACAAAGCTTAATCGAGTCGTCTCATCCTATTGACTAAGAATATATATAATCTATTTGGTCGGAGGTGCTTCCTTCTGTACGTTGCAAACTTTATAACAAAATTAGTATACCCTATGACATCCGTGAAGGGAATACAAATTTTGCCAAGACGGTGTGGGGAACTCTCTTGCTAAAGGTCGCCACCCACGGCAATCATTTTGGTCGCGAGCATGCATCGAACCACGTCAAACTATAGAAAAAAAATCTCCTCGTTTCCACTGTTCTAAGATATTTGATGGTTCGATGGAAGTTTGGTCGTGGTTGTGCTCGTCCATGGCTGGCGACCTTAAGAAACGAAGACAACGTAGACCACAACTACAACTTCCCAACACTCCAGGGTCCCTTCGAGATGCTCTGCATAGAGGTCTCGGTGGAGAGGTGGCCAGGGGATATGTGCGCTACCTAAATTTAGGTCATAATCGGGAATCGGGTTGGATCTGACCCATTTTATCCCAGTACCAACTGATAAAATACTACTTCAAACCATTGGATAAAATTTCAAGTCGCTGGTTTCATTCTATCAAAAGTTATTGTTAATTTGAATATTCGTTTGTAGGGGAGGTAGGGGTTCCTTGTCGGATCTTGTCCATTTTCAGTAACAACTTACTATATCTTACTGTCAACATCCGACCAAATTTTTAACTTGTTGGCTTTATCCTGTCGAAAGTGATCGTAGTTCAATAATATTTCAATTTTTGCCATTTGTAGGGGAGGTAGGCGTTCCTTTGGCCTGATTATGCTCGGCTTACTAGAACTCAAGCAGCTTCTCATCTGAAGTTTACGTACCAAAAATCAGCTCCCTACGTCAATTGGTTCAACAGTTGTAGACAAAAACCCTGAAAAGTAGGGTAGTGCGGGGCTTTTTGTAAGAAAAGTACCGTTATTTTCAAACTGATCAATCTCATTTTTACAGAAAACTACCCTTTTAAGTCATCTGCCAAAATTACAGCTTTTCGCGTTTATTCAATCGGAAGTTATAGATACATTTATTTATTTTGAATATGTATGTAGAGGAGGCATGCGCTCCCTTAGCCGGATCAGGCCCATTTTGAATACCAACCAACTAGATCACGACTACGAACATTTGACGAAAATTTCAAGCCCCCAGCTTTATTCTATCGAAAGTGGCTAAATCGAATCAGGAGGTGGCCCTGATCATTTATTGTATATATATAGGTATATATATATATATATATAGGGTTTTTCATTAAGAGCAACGCATTTCTTTTTTTTTTTCAATTAAAAGACTTGTGGGTTAACTATGGAAATGATTTTTATTTCAAACGAAAGTACGATCGATGCCATTAATAATGGAATACGATATCTTTCAAATGTCTGCCGCGGAAGCGCTGGCACGAGTGAATACGCTGGACCCAATTTTCCATGACTCGAGCACACAAATCGGCCGAAATATCAGGAATTTCGCTTTCGATGTTGACCTGCAGCTCTTCAAATGTTACTAGCTTACTGGCATAGTCCAGCGATTTAATATAATTCCAAAGAAAAAAGTTCAAAGAGGTTAGATCGCATGAAAGGGAGGACCGTTACGTCGGATAACACGCTCGCCGAACTTGGTCTTAAATAATTCGATTGTGTCGTACGCTGCATGCCACGAAGCGCCGTTCTGTTGGAACCACATATCGTCCAAGTCCATGGCATCAAGCTGGTCCCATAAATACTCCGATATCATGGCCCTGTAGCAATCGCCGTTGACGGTTGTTGGCGCACCGTTTTCATCAAAAAAGAAAAATGGGCCGATGAAGCCGCCGGAATGAAAACCACACCAAATGGATATTTTTTCCGTTAAAGTTGTGTATAGTGCGTCACTTCAGGCTGCTCACTCGACCAAATGCGGCAATTTTGCTTGTTGATAAAACCATCGAGCCAGAAGTGAGCTTCATCCGAAAAGATGATTTTCTTGTGAAAGTCGTCGTCAGCTTGCATCTGGCCCAAAGCCCAATTAGCAAATGTGCGACGCTTAAAATGGTCGTTTGGCTTCAGTTCTTGAGTCAGCGCAATCTTTTATGGATATAGGCACTGGGACATTATGCAATGGATAAGTTGTTTCGAACTTTTGCACCAAACGTTCGTCTTGTTGGACAGTTTCGTCGACCGAAAATTGGCGTAAGAGCGCAATATAGTCACGATAGAACGTGAACTTTGATAAAAAAAATTTATTAATTTGCAAACGTTGTTGAAGCGTGTATCTCTCCATGATTAAATCGCATAGACTGACGTTTCAAAGTGTAAAAGAATTGCGAAGCCAACTTTACTCCTAAAAGTCAAATGTCAAAAACAAAATGCGTCGTCCCTATTAAAAAACCCTATATAATTCACCTCTGCACATTTGTAAGATATTTGATATGTACATGAAATTTATCATATTTTATACAAAAAAAAAAGAGTTTTTAAGAATGATTTCCCCCTCGAAGGGGGCCCAAAAAGCGTGATTCGCCGGTTTCGACCGCTGGTGCGAAGCGCGTCTCATCAGACGCCTCTGCTCCGCGCATCGCACCAGTGGGAGAGGCGTGACCGGGAATGACCCAAGACAGATGTTGTTTTGCCTTATATAGGCCGACCAACACGACATGGGTGTGAATCCATACCGAATGCAAACTGCAACGTGCAGCTTGTAGGTATAAAATTCATTTCATTGTTCTGGCTTGGCGCCAGTGGCAATTTACAAACAAAGTTTTTTTTTTTTCGAGGGGGAAATCATTCTTAAAAACTCTTTTTTCATTACGTGTAGCCACACTAATGGCTGGTAAGAGCGACGGCATGTTAAGCATCATGCACGTTGTATGATAGTCGATGGCCGTCGCCCGGCAAAAAAAAAAAAAAAACTTTGTTTGTAAATTGCCACTGGCGCCAAGCCAGAACAATGAAATGAATTTTATACCTACAAGCTGCACGTTGCAGTTTGCATTCGGTATGGATTCACACCCATGTCGTGTTGGTCGGCCTATATAAGGCAAAACAACATCTGTCTTGGGTCATTCCCGGTCACGCCTCTCCCACTGGTGCGATGCGCGGAGCAGAGGCGTCTGATGAGACGCGCTTCGCACCAGCGGTCGAAACCGGCGAATCACGCTTTTTGGGCCCCCTTCGAGGGGGAAATCATTCTTAAAAACTCTTTTTTCATTACGTGTAGCCACACTAATGGCTGGTAAGGGCGACGGCATGTTAAGCATCATGCACGTTGTATGATAGTCGATGGCCGTCGCTCGGCAAAAAAAAAAAAAAAAACTTTGTTTGTTATATTTTAAACAAATAAATAAAATACACATACTCTTAGTTACATACAAGTAATTCAACAAATGTCGAAAATACATATTGTACTATATTCTGCAATGAAACCTACTTTAATCTTGCATCCCCTTTTTCTGTAATGTCCGCCTACACATCCTCGCCTTAACCGAACAAGTATGCTCTATCTTTCGTTGTTATTATGGACGTTCGTATTATGCTCCTTAATGCCATAAATATTTTATGATGTAACAAACTGGACACGTTTGATGATGGTTCAATATTATTTTTGATATGGGATAAAAGTTGATCGGATCAATGAACTAAAAATGGTATATGTTGCCACAGGGATGGGATTGTCCTTTGCCGTTCCAAAGAAGTATACAAAAAGGTAAAATCAATTTTTAGAGAATGTAAGACCCCACGTCGTCCTCATTCACTTTTGGGTCGGTACCGTTTTCTGAAATGCCACTCTCCAGTGATAAATGAAATATTCGACAGGTTGACATGCCAGGCTCGTTTCACAGGCCTTATTCGAAATGCGAATATCAAATATAAAATTTATCAGAGAATCAAATGCAACTAAAAATTCTCTGGCTTCATTATCTAAACGAAATTATTTTCAGTAAGATCAATAAATGAGTAATGAAAACATTTTTGAATTAGTAAATAATTAAATATACAAGTACGTAGGTACAGTACATACAATCGCCATTCAACTAGGTGTCCTATTCACATTATCAATTTCAATTATATCTGATATAAGAGAATAAACCTCTTGAATAATTAATCTAAAAACCTGATCGAAATTTCATATGCCATTAAAATTCAGTGCCTGAAAGTGTCCAATCAGAAATTTATGTGAATTATTCAATATCACTGCAATGGAATGTGCGCAATTCAATATGTACTTGAAAAAGCAATGGTTTCACGTGTTATTATCAAATCACATTTTAATGAAACAAATTTATTGATTCAAAGCTATTTTGATCTCTTCACTTTTCTCTTTGTTGCATGCACCTGAAACCGAATATGGCCATGCATGGATTCTTTCGGTTTCACACTCAACGCTTAATTTCGTTTAAAAACGAAAGTGAGAATATGGTTATTTTCACTTTCGTTCGCATACTCTACTTCGATTTGAAACCGATACTATCCATGCATGGATTATTTCGTTAATTTTCCGATGAATACCTTCGGTTGAAAACGAAGGTGTGCAGCATGACCAATTTCGGTTTCCCTTCGTATATAGAGACGGGTGTAAATAATTTTCTGGACACAGAATAAAGAATGACAAAGCCGTTTTTAGCCCTTTAGTCACGAAAAAAGGAAATTCTTCGCAATGAACTGGGATACAGGCAATATGGATGTCATATGAATCAGAGTGAAGAGGCGGATGCTCTGGAGTACTAATGAGGGCGTTTCGAATCCTCTGGTCAGGAGGAAAGGACATTCTTCGCGATGAACTGGAATATACGCAGCTCTATCGAATGTTCGTTGATATCTACCAGTGACTCTTTCCCTTATGACTGTGTTACCGTTTCTGTTTCCATTTCCCCTTCTCTATCTCTACTAATTTCATGTGTCTATGTTCCTTGCAATTCTTCCTTGTTAGTTTATGACAGCCTCTTTAAATTCTTCTCCGACCTTATTAATATATTGCGCCCTGATTCATATATTATTATCTGCGGTGACTTGAACCTCCCCAATGTTCGCTGGCCTGATTCGCCAGGTCTTCCATTATCCTCGTCTTCACCATCCCTTTTGTTGTCATTATCATCTTTTATCGACTTCTGCAATCTATTGCAGTTTAATACTGTTCGCAATTTCATGGACCGTATGCTAGATCTTGTCCTAAGTAATTTACCTCTGTCCTGTTTGTCATCCTCTAGAGCCGCCATTGCCTATTTACCAATGGATCCATACCATCCGGCTCCCGTAAATAACCTCAACATTCCCTTTGAACCCTCTCGTTCGAGCAACCTTCATGCACGACTTGATTTTAGGAAAGCCGACTACCTAACCATCAATCAAAGGTTGAACGAAATAGACTGGAGTAGAGTTCTGTTTGATCTTAATTGTGAATCTGCGGTATCAACATTTTATAGCCTGCTTTATAATATTATCAATGAGTTCGTCCCACTTCGGGCCTCAAAAATACGTAAGGGACCCATCTGGTTTACACCCTTAATATATAAAATGATACGCAGAAAGAATCGTGCTCGTTCTCGCTTCAAGCATTCTAAGCGTCATTCTGACTTCTTAGCTTTTTGTCTTCTTAGATCTAAGACGAAAAAACTTATTCAAAGTACCCGCTCTGCATACTTCTTAAGCATCGAAAGCAGTGTCAACAACAAGGAGAGTAAGCTCTTTTGGTCTTACGTCAGGAATATGCGGTCTTCCTCCTCTCACCCATCTTCCCTTTCGCACGATAATGTGACTGCAAATACTCCTAAAGATATATGTGAGCTTTTTGCTTCCTTCTTCTCCAGCACCTTCCGCCAGCCCTCCATGTTACCTCACTTCCAACATGATCCGCTCTCATCAGAGCCTCTTCCGCCTATACTACCGACCTACGTTGACCATCTTATCTTATCTCTTAATGTCAACTCTTCTTCTGGGCCTGACGGGATTCCCAACCTATTCTTGAAGAAAACACATAGCTCAATTTCCGTTCCTCTGGCCATTTTATTCAGTAAAAGTATTGCAGAAGGTGTTTTCCCAACTCAATGGAAGTCATCTTATGTTGTTCCTATCCCACGAAATGGTGACCCCAACTTGACTGCAAACTACCGTCCTATTTCACTGTTATCGTCTTGTTTCAAACTTCTTGAGCGGATTGTTTTCAACTACATTTACGATTTTTTTGGCCATCTCATTTGTCCCAATCAACATGGTTTCTGCAGAAAAAAATCTAGTCACCAACTTAGTTGAATTTGTTGACAATGTTTCCAAATCTCTCAATAAACACCTCGACGTTCATGTTATTTATACCGATTTCTCCAAAGCCTTTGATACAGTGAATCACAGACTTTTACTGGATAAATTATTTGGTCTTGGGTTTCCTCCTCACCTTGTGTCTTGGCTCTCCTCCTACCTTCTCAACCGTTCCTCTCAAGTAGTCTTCAAAAGTCTATTTTCTTCTCCCTTTTGCCCGTCGTCTGGAGTCGCTCAGGGTTCTATTCTCGGACCCCTTCTCTTTCTGTTTTTCATCAATGACCTACCACCGCTGCTCAGTTGTCTTTCTTTGCTTTATGCCGATGATTGCAAGATTTTCACTACCGTCTCTGACTTTAGTGATTGTTTTGCTCTACAAACCGACTTGGACTGTTTGTATTCTTGGTGCATCTCAAATGACCTACTTCTGAACATCTCCAAATGCTCGGTCATGACTTACTCCCTGAAATCTTCTCCAATTTCGTTTCCTTATAAAATTAATTTCCTCCCTCTACAATACACTTCCTCATTTAATGATCTCGGCGTTGTCTTCGATTCCAAATTAAGATTTACAGAGCATTACTCTTTCATTATCAACAAGGCATCCAAGCTTTCTGGATGCTCGGGTAACTTTCGTTCCTTACGCACTGGTGTAAACCTATTTGTTGCACTTGTCCGCAGCATACTTGAATATGCCTCAGTCGTTTGGTCGCCTTCTACCTCAGTATCAACTGAAGCCTTAGAAACCGTTCAACGTAAGTTCACCAGATCCTTATTGTTTAAATTTAAGTTACCATACCTTCCATATCCTGATCGCTTGAGCTTACTCGAAATGTTGTCTTTGCGTAAAAGGAGAATTTATCTCGACGAATGCTTTCTCTTTAAGATTTGCCAGGGCCTTTTACTTTCATCGCTTTCTGAAGACATCAATTTCCGTCTCCCTTCTTATGACACACGATCGGTAGCCATCTTCGAACCTCCCAGTGCCCAACTTTCTGTTTATATGACCTCTCCATTACCTAGGACCATGCGTAATTATGATAGACTAGGTCTTGGTCATTTACCCAATTCATTTTATACTTTTAAACGCTTACTGTTGCTTAAAGTATCATCACATGAATTAACTGACTGAATTAGCATTGAATATTTGAAATTTATGTTTTCCTTTATTATACCTTTGAAACTTCTGTTAAGATTTTTTCTATTTTTTTTTTCTCTCTCTGTTTTAAATCTTTTTTCATATTCTTTACTTCTTCTTATTATATAATACTGTATTATTGGGATCCTATCCTGTTCAGTTAATAAATGAAATAAATAAATAAATAAATAAATAGGCAATACGGGTGTCACATATTTCGATTTGAAATTGTGCAAAAAAAAAACGCTGGATGCAGTTATGCTAGGACGAAACGGATGCAGGAACTTATATAAGGAGTTGAACTTGCGACCTAGGGCTATATACGGGAAGTCGCAACCCCCTAGGGGTGGAGCTAGCACTACTCGTTTCATACCAAAATTGTCCATGCACACTTTGTGCTATACTGCTGGTTGTGAATCAACAGTTCCTTGTGGGGGCTCCGCTTGCTGCGCTCGCTCCGCGCTTAAGCGGTCACAACCCTCAGTATCGCAAAAAAAAAATAAACGCCCGCTTCGCTCGATCTGGGTGCAACAGTCTCTTGTGTGGACTCCGATTGTGAATCAACAGTCCCTTGTGTAGGCTTCGCCCCGCGTTTAAAAGATCACAATCGTCAGCAGCGCACAAAAGCAAACGCTTGCTCTGGGTGCAACAGCCTCTTGTGTGGGCTCCGCTCGCTACGCTCGCTTCGCACTTAGGAAATCACAACCCTCAGTATCGCACAAACATGAACGCTCGCTTTGGACACTCCACCGCTATTTGCGTTTTTTCTTTTTCCATGCGGTTTTTCAATTCGAAGCTCTCGCCATGGCTATTTTCGGTTCCCCCAATGGATCACCACAAAATATATGCCGATTGCATTTTTACGCCTATTTTGCTTCTCACTCCCCGTAGCTACTTCAAATTGAGGAAAATATACCAGAAATGGAAAATACTCAATGTCCCCTTTGATGTGACCTCCACAGGCCTAAAGTCGATAAAACAAAATTTAAACTAATTTTTCGTCCTTTTCGGATCCTTCCGATTAATATTTTTTCGTAGCAAATTGAGTCTAAGACTCTCCGACTATAGGCAAGTAGGCGTCATATCAAAGGCGACAGTGAGCACTTTCCATTTCTGGCATATATTTCTCAATTTGAAGTAGCTACGGGGGAGTGGGGAGCCAAATAGGCGAAAAATGCGATCGGCAGCTAATTTGTGGCGATCCATCGGGGGCACCAAAATTATCCATGGCGAAAGTTTCAAATTGAAAAAAACGCATGAAAAAAAAAGAAACGAAAATAGCGTTGCAGTGTCCAGAGCGAGTGAAGCGAGTTTTCATCTTTGCGTAGTACAGGGGGTTGTGATCGCTTAAGTGCGAAGCGGCACACAAGAGACTGTTTTACCCAGAGCAAGCGAAGCGAACGTTTATTTTTGTGCGATGCGAAGGGTTGTGATCCCTTAAGCGCGGAGCGAGCGTAGAGAGCGGAGCCTACACAAGGGACTGTTGATTCACAACCAGCAGTATAGCACAAAGTGTGCGATAATTTCGTTTTGGAACGAGTAGTGCCAGCTCCGCCTCTAGGCGGTAGCGACTTCCTGTATATAGCCCTAGGTCGCAAGTTCAACTCCTTTTATATGTACCTGCATCGGTTTCGTCCTAGCATATCTGCATCCAGCAGTTTTTTTTTTGCAAAATTTCGGTTTCAAATCCAAATATATGACACCCATATTGCCTATATCCCAATTTATGGCGAAGAATGTCCTTTTCTCCTGACCAAAGGACTGGAGACGCCCTCATTAGTGCTCCAAAATATTCGCCTCATTACTCCGATTCATATGACACCCATATTACCGATATCCCAGTTCATTGCGAAGAATGTCCTTTTATCCTGACCAAAGGTCTCAAAACGCCCTCAAAAGTACCCCACAGGATCCGCCTCATCACCCCGATTCCTATGACACCAATATTGCCTATATCCCAGTTCATCGCAAAGAATGCCCTTTCGTCCTGACCAAAGGACTCGAAACGCCCTTATTAGTACTCCAGAGCATCCGCCTCTTCATTTCGATTCATAGGACACCCATGTTGCCTATAACCCAGTTCATTGAGATGAATGTCATTTTCTCGTGACCAAAGGATTCGAAAGGCCCTCATTAGTACTCCAGACAATTTGTCTCATCCCCACGATTCATATTGCCTTTATCGCAGTTCACTGCGAAGAATGTCCTTTTCATGTTTCATTGATCAACAGCAAGCCATTATGGCCCCCAACCAGCCTTATCGCAGTGATCGCCCCCATAAAAAAAAATTGCGTTCGCACCGTCGCGTCGCGTCAATGCAACTTATGTAAAAGATGCATAAATTTTTCCGGTTTTTGCCGTATATTTTGTTGTGGTGTGAAACCGAAAATGTCTATGCATGGATTCTTTCGGTTCCACACTCAATGCTCAATTCCGTTTAAAAACGAAAGAGAGTATATGGCTATTTTCGCTTTCGTTCGCATACTTTACTTCGATTTAAAACCGCGAATTATCCATGCATGGATTTCGTTCATTTTCCGATGAATACTTTCGATTCCAAACGAAAGTATCTATATGGATTATTTCGTATGGCTAATTTCGATATGGCTTATTTCGGTGCCCCCCACCGAAGCACCAATTTCATGGAACTTGTGGAGAAAAAAAATCTCCTCATTTCCACCGTTCTATGAAATTGATGTTTCGATGGAAGTTCGATTGTGGTTGTGCGCGATCGTGTTTGGCGTGCATTAGATATGCTTTTATTATAATAGGTAATAGACTGCAACTTAAAAGAATTAACCGTATGTATCGTTCTAACCCTTTCAACCCCAACGTTGCCTGAGAGCAATTTCGCTTGTTTATCGGGCTACGGCCAGAATTCTTATTGATTTTGTTTACTGAACCGCTATGTAAACAGTTGTTTGGAATGTTTAGATTACGGTGTGTTCAATGATAATGCAATTTTTGGATCATTGAGCAAAGTTATCTTCGATAAACTGCAGCTGTATCGGCGAAAATATTTTTGTGAAGTTAGTCAGACGTGTGTTAGTAAGCGATTTTTTTTAAGTAAAGTTAAAAAAAGAATTAAATATCAAATTAATACTAATCAGCAAAGATTAAATTAAATATTTGGACAAGTGAAATTGTGTATTTTCAAACAAAGATCAAGTGAGCAATTTTCAAAACTGTCAAGTTGCTTGTGGGCAACTTTGGGTAATTGTGGTAATAAATTTATTTTCATTTAGTTATGAGACCGCAAGAGAAAGGTTTGACAACAGAAGATATACAGCGGATTTTGAACTTCGATTGGGATGATTCTACTGATGAAGAAAGTGGAGATGAGGTGGAAGATGTTTCTGCAGTGCTGGAGCGGAATTTGGAAGGGATCATGGAAAGAGGCGAAAGTATAGAGAACAGCCTTCTTAAAAATTTAATTGAGGAACAAGATGAGCAAGAACCTTGCAGTGCTGCTGAAACTAACTTCGAAAAAGTTGATTTGAAGACACTTAAATGGAGATCAAGGCCATTTGAAGCTCCAGATAGTATTTGGAAAGAAGATTTCAATTTGCAAGTTGATGACGTTATGACACCAGTGGAATATTTTTCATATTTTTTTGATATTCGAGCTGTTCATTTGATAAAAGAGCAAACTAATTTGTATGCAATGCAAGAACTGGGCATAGAACTTAAATGTACTGAGAAGGAAATAAGGCGTTATTCTGGTGCTCTCTTATACTTAGGCGTTTTGAAATTGCCCCAATTCAATATGGCATGGTCTCAAAATATAAAGCTTACCGCTATTACAGACTCAATATCTCGCAGTAGATTTGAGAAAATTAAACAATGCTTACACTTTAATGATAATAGCAAACAAGCTAAGAAAGGAGATCTACATTTTGACAAGCTATATAAGATACGTCCTTTATTAAACATCCTGAAACAAAACTTTAACAAATTACCTCAGGAAGAACATCAAAGTGTGGATGAACAAATAATTGCGTTTAAAGGTATATATCTACATATATAAATTGCTAAGTAAATTTTTGCTTTAAGTTTCGGTTACAGGACGATCAACGTTAAAACAATATAATCCAGCTAAATGGGGTTTGAAAATGTTTACGCGTGCTGGAACATCCGGAATCGTATATGATTTCACGCTCTATGTTGGCGAAGGCACCTGTCCCTCATACGGATTGGGAATATCCTCGGATGTAGTTTTATATTTGGCCTCTAGTCTTCCCAAACACAAGAATATCAAACTTTATTTCGATAACTGGTTTACGTCAGTGAGTCTTATGATTGCGTTGAAAGAAATGGGCATATTTGCAACAGGTACTATTCGTAAAAACCGAATAAGTAATTGCCAGCTACTTTCAGAAACTGAACTCAAAAAACAAGGAAGAGGATCCTATGACATGAGATGTGAAACAAACCATAATCTAGTATGTGTAAGGTGGTTTGACAATAAACCAGTTCAACTTGTATCTTCGTGCATAGGCGATCAACCTGTTGGGACTTGCAAACGTTGGAGCCCAGAAGAAAAAGCTTACCAAGATGTTGTATGGCCTGCGATTGTCGCTTCCTACAACAAAGGCATGGGAGGAGTATAACTGGCAGATATGCTGATGGAACTCTACAAGGTCAACCACCGCTCAAGGAAGTGGTACATGAGGATTTTCTATTGGTGTCTGGGAACATCCGTTACAAATGCGTGGCTCCTTTATTGAAAACATTTAAGTTTGCTATATCCTAAGCAAAAGCATATTCCTCTAATAAAATTTCAACTGGAAATTGCTAATGCGCTTTTGCAATCTACCGCAGTTTCTATCCAAAGAAAAAGAGGTCGACCGCCCACAGCAGAAGAGGATAAGCCGATGGCTTCCCTTGGCAGCTCTCCAGCGAGCAGTGTTTCATCGCACAGCTCAAAAAAGTATAGGTTCCAGCCGAACCCTCCAGATACAAAGCGGTATGACAAAATGGAACATTGGGTGGTGTTTGGTGAAAAAGGGCGGTGCAGGCTGTGCAAAACTGGGACTCCAATGTCCAAATGTCTTAAGTGTAAGGTCCATCTTTGCTGTAATAATAATAAAAACTGTTTTTTGTCATTCCACACCTTATTTCCTTAAATAAGCAAATAAAATGTTAAATGGTTTTCATTAAGAAAAATAATTGTCTTGAATAAATTATTTACCACCATTAGCCAACGTTGCTCACAAGCAACTTTCCCGAGAGCCCAAACGCATGGGCGTGGTGACTTGAAATTTTGTGTGTACACTCCTTTACTAAGTATTTTATGACAAAAACAGAAATTTTTTTTTTCGAGCCAAAGGAAAAAATTTGGGGTTGAAAGGGCTAAGTTTTAGCGAGAAACCATACACATATGTATTCGTAAGGAGAGGAGGGGATTTTTTTGAATCTAGAAGTACTTAAAATTAATAAAGTATAAGATAGTTTCATTTCAACTAGTGGTTAGTACAGGTGCACCGCCAGGAGGGAAATTATCCCCTCTCTTCTGGATCCTGACAGTCAAGGAAATACTAAAGAGGATAAGAGGCAGCATGAAGTGGTGGCGTATGCCAATGACATTGTGGTGCTTGGGAGATGGTAAGAGATGGTAAGTTCCCGCAAACCTTGTTGGAATTTATGCATTCGGCGCTGGACCAGATCCAAATCGGAGCCGAAGAAGTTAAGGCTAATCCGACAAAAAACAACATAATACTTTTTTTAAGGAAACATAACGTGCCGGAAATTGCTGCACTCACCCACTAAACAGGAAACTGCTCTGGGGTATAACGTGAAGCACCGAATTCATAAAGCTCGCGCAACCTCATTTGGGTGTCGGTCGGCTTAAAACGTCAGACGGCCTATTACACATTTACATGTGTAGCGAGACCTACATTTGTGTATGGAGCGGTCGTATGGTGGAAAGCCACCAAAAACAAAACCCATGTGAAGGAACTAACGAGATTGCAGAGACTAGTCCGTCTAAGTATCACGGAGCCTGGGCCGGAAATGGACAACTTCGTCTACCTGGTTAGCATTGTAACCGAAAATTGTGTTACGGAACAGGATATCGCTCGTCGTAGCAACTAGGATAAATGCGCACACGGCATTGTGTCCAGAATCTGGTAGAGCAGTTATCTCAGCATCAAGATCAAGCTGAGCCTGTTTCGCTCCCTGGTACTGTCTGTGCTTTTGTATGGGAGGAGTAAATGGAAAGTTTTCGTAAGAGTTACCAGAAAGCTGCAAGTTTTCGTCAACTCATGTCTTTGTCGAATTCTAAGAAATTTTTTGGCCCGAAATAATATCAAATGAAGAGGTCAGTCGGTGTACGGGTCAGATGCCAATCGACGAATTCATACGCTGGCATAAATGGCGGTTGATACGTTACACATTGGATGAAGGATGCTTTACAAGAAATTAAACCCCATTTCAAACCAAGGCAGCCATAGCCCGCTATAGACGATCCCGAATACGTCTTGGGAAAAACTGATCAGTTCTGGCTTTCCTGATTGCCTGAATATGACCTTCACCACAAACGTCCCGGAATTCCTCTCCGGAGAAACTGATCAGTCATGACCTTACGGATTTTCGGATCGCGTATGTAAAAATTGATCTGATCAGTCGGCCAGCCGGAACCACAATAAAAAATCGATCCGGAATAACTGATCCGTCCTGGCCTCCACCACATAAGTTCCGGACTTCTTCTCCGGAAAAATTGATCAGTCCTGGCTTTGCAGAGTCGGACTGTTTCGTCGGCGGGATACATAATTGAAAATCAATGCGGAAAACTGTTCAGTCAGATTCGTGCATTCTTATAGGCTCCTCCAAAAAGTTGACGGGTCAAGTTGCCTGTTGAGTGTGCTCTCAACGAAACTGAACTATCGACGCCACATACACAGCCCGGTCTGTTATTTCGGATCAATTTTCGACTGTGCATCTGATCAGTTCAATATCTACATACACGGTCGGGAAATCCGGAAGGCCTGATCACTTTTTTCCAAAGAGGAATTTCGGACCGTCTATAGCGGGCCAGGATGGATCAGTTCAATTTCTAGCTACACGGTCGGGAAATCCCAAAAGCCGGAACGGATCAGCTTTTCGGGAAAGGAATTCCGGATCGTCAATTGCAGGCTTATGCCTTATTGAGGTTTAGATAGAATATTTTTTCAGTTGCTAGCAAACACCTCTTATCCGATCCGTCTTTTTTTACTGATAATCTCAGAACGTTGTGGGAGTTCAAGTAGTAACACTGGTAGTTTTTTGCATTATCATACCGAGGATTGAATCTCTGTTTCTTCTGATAGCATCATAGCGTGGCAACCGAGGCATCAGGGCTACCGAGCGCATTACAAATAAAATACTGTAACTCTAAAAGATACCCACTGTAATTAAGAAACCGTAATAAATGTTCATTTGGATAGCGAACTCGGACCTTCGAGTAAAGTTATCTTTACTCTGGAAATATAAAAAAAATCTGCTATCCCTAAAAAGATTCCCATATCTTGTAGAGCATACCAAATACGTATGGATAGAATATTTTTTTTTTAATGTTTAATGGTGTAGTTTTCAGGTCCTAGTCTTCATGAGCAAGTTCTCAATCACACGCTTCCCAGAAGCAGAAAATATCTAAAAGAACTCTCATCGTGTTATTCAGCTGGTTAATTTTTATTTTGTCCTAAGCCTACGTCTCACAAATTTCGTCATAACTGGATAGCAGATGCAAATCATCAAAGAAAATTCATCTGATTTAAGGAAAGCATTTTATGTATACGAACCTTTATGAATTGAAACGTAGCAATCGGTGGTAGACGCTTACTCTTCGGATAGAAGAAACTTCCGGCCGGATGGGCGGGATATCTCGATGTGATGCGATAAATCACTCCTTGCGGATCCGTCGGCCAGTTGGGGGCGGTGAATGTGAAACCATTATCAGTACCGGCATCAAGTGGGTCCATCTCAACAGTGACTGTATCGATCCAAGTGCCACCAACACAGAGCTGCTCAAATAACATGCGAAGAAAATAAAAAGGAAATTCACTTGAGAATACGTCCAAGCAGACAATAGGAAGCAAATTAATGAATGGGATCCTTTTCGGAACAAGTTGCCGGAAGAAAATAGCATGCCAATTCAAAATTTATTCCTTTTGGGACTAATTTAAATGCAATAGAAAATTTTCTGTGAGGCTGACAATGAATGGGTGGGATGGATAGATGCGGCTGTGAAATCGTCACCCACCTGAAAAGAATCGACTCCAATAAACCAGTCAGGTGATGGAACAATTCGTGTCATTAGCGAGACTAGGCTGTGATTACCGTCCACAAAGAATTTCGCTTCGTTTCGTCCGCCACCCATGGGAATCGCTGGGATGCTGAAGCTATCGAAAACGCTACTCTCAGCAGGTGACGCTTTTCCAGATGTCGACGTGGATGATGAGCCTGGCGATGATGTTAATGACGGTGATAATGATGCCGCCGTTGATAATAATGTCTGCTTCTGAGAAGCAAACTGTGATTGTGTCTCGAGAGCGTCCGTTCGTCCTGTTTCAGCGAAAAGTTTCACGCCATCTGAGGCCCGATGGCCAATACGAAACAATTTGAAGGTTGAATCGTGCGACCTCGCTGAAAAGAATATAAAAGGAGTCTCGTTAGCTTTTGTAGGCAAATTTATTGTCTGTTAATGGAAGATTGTTATAAGATGGATGAAAGGACAATTGATTGACTTGAGAGTTCAGTGAATCTGATAGATAACAGAATTAGCCTTGCCGAGTAGGCGCTTTTAATTAAGACCTGAGTAATAATTGAAAGTCTAGACAAGTATTGCGATATGATTTCAATTAAATTCAAGTTTCATCAGCATAGCGCAGCAACTATTTCTCCTTAACAACATTAAAGCTAGCTCGATGGATTAAAGCTCGCATAAGTTCGAAGCCAAAAAGCAAAACTCGGACTACGAAAATAAACCCACATCAAATACAAATCTTACGCGAACATAGAATGTCTTCCACAACCGCGAAATGAAAAATGTCTGCCGCATATATACACAAAAAAAACAACTCGAAAAGTTGCCTCAAAGAACTAAATCCAGTAAGAAGGATACCGAGTAGGTGTAGGGGTCCAGGAACCAGAAAACTTTTCCAACAAAAAAAAGCAATTGGTTTCGGTGTGGGCACAGAAAGGAAAGAAAGTGTATTTCTACAAGAAAATGGAAATGACGACGAAAAACGGAAAGCCATACAAAGGTCTAAGCGAAAAAAGCAAGGATTGACGCCACCGACGACGACAACAGCATAAAGAATCTATTAATGCAAACAGGACAGCGTAGATTCCAAACAGCTAGCCTGCTCGCAGCACGGGATGGGATGAATCGGACTACAGGCACAGTTTTCAACTTTAAAAGGTTTTAGGAACAAACAGGAGGCGTACAAGAAAAAAGGAAAAATTATTGGATTTCTGTTTAGAGCAGGAGTTTAAGGGTTCATTTGGACAGACTGAATTATCTTGTTTTCGTACTTAACGTTTAAAAGGAAAAATCTGTCAGTGATTTGTTGTTTTAATTACATGCTGGAAAGGGTAAAATAAGTCAACTGTTTTAAGATGTTCCGAATTTCAGTTTTTTTTTTACTTGACCTCTGAGGAATCTGTGCCTTGCAGTTCATATAGAGAAGATTTGGAAATAAATGTTAGTAAATGGAGACAAGAGAATTCATGGCTCGCTAGTCAGCAGAGAAGTAGGCTGGTAAGTGTGATTGGCTGTTTTCCGCAAATATGAGAAATGACACAAAAAGAGCGATAATGGTCGGCACTTTAGGCCCGTTTCATGCAAGTACATTTGAAATTTAATTTATTTGTTTTCAATTTGCTTATGATTTGCTTAGAAAAATATTGTTCTTATCGCCCCGATTCAGAAGATATCCATATAAACCAGACGAATGCAAGAATGTCCTTATTTTCTGACCAAAGGACTCAGAATACCATTAACAGTAGTCAAGTTCATTCGCATCAACGCCGCAAGTCGTATCGTATCATACCCATCCTGCCAGTGACGTAGCTAGGATTTGGTTTCGGAGGGGGTCCACACATTCGATACCAGAAATATTAGTATCCTCGTGCTTTTCATCCTTATCCAGTGTGTAGTTTACCTTAACGCTATGCAGTTTTTTCCCTAGTTTGAGGCAGGATAAAGATTCGCTTGTCCAAGCACTACGTAGAGATATTGTCTTCAGCCCCAATTTAAAGTCTACAAACTGTGCCAGGTCGTGCTTTAATTTCATCCACAACTCAATTTATGGGATGAATGTGATGTGTACGCCCATCAACCTTTTGATGATTCCTTGCACCGCTCCTGCCATTTTCATAGAGAGTTGTTCATCAAGGTGTTACTAAAATCAACTCCATCCCGGAGAGTGAATACTTGAAGAAATCCGGTTAATGCTCTGTCAGGGAAATTGTTGTGTGTGTGTGGCTGTGCCCTTCACGGCATATAAGCGAATGTTTAAGAGCGCTAAGGCGAATTGAAATTGTAAGAAAAACAATGAACTCCTGAAAGCTTGCATTGAAGAGTGACTGCACAGAAAAAGAGTATCCTCGAAAATTGAACATGGTCGAAAGCCTTAGCATAACTCTCTCACTGAAAATCATTGTAAAACACTATTTGACAACGGAAGTGTGACACTTAAGACCCTTTCTTAGTGCATAGCATCCAGAACATGCTTTAAAAAGTGGATGGCTCACAAAAACATATTTACATTGGGCTAATGATCGCATTGACATACTCTTGAATGAAACGTCTGACGAACTAGCCAGATCAGGACAGCCTCGAACACTCCCTTCTGTGATTCGGTGACCTTTTACGGGATATACATATTGGTCGACGAATTAGTGCAAAAAAAGTAGCGTGGCACATAGCAGGCTTCAAAGATTGGGAGTGTATTGAGGCCATCGGCCATTGGGATCTTTAAGGCAGATCTTCTTAACTGTTACAGCTAAATCAGAATAACATGACAATTATCAGTGGTGTTCTAACTGGAAACTCTTGTCTGATCATCTCTAGACATAAGGAATGGGCATGGTTGATTGGTTGGTATAAGTGGTGGCTGAAGCACAACTTGCCAGAGCCCAAATAGCGCGAATGCGCCGTTTTGTAACCACAAACCTCCGCAAAATCGGTTGTAAGATGGTTGCGCTAACAGGGGATGGAAGGATGCCTAGATCCAACCGGAGGAGTTCAGGAAGTGTAGCAGCTCCCCGATCTTCACCCCCGATACATCCCCCAGGTTAACGAGAAAGGCCTCCCCCAATGCTCGATGTCTGGCCCTAGCAAGGGCCGGGCATTCGCAGAAGAAGTAAGTGAGGGTTTCTATTTCATCCTCATTTCCACAGCTGCGGCAATGCGGATTATAAGGGATGCCAAGTCTAATTGCATGTTCTCCGATAGGCCAATGGTAGAAGTCAGTAGCTTTCTCTTCTGCGGGGATGACGATGAAACGTCACTCTATTATTATTAATCTACAATATATTGGAACATTATGGATATGTCATTAATAGAAAAACTCTCTCTATTTTACTGGAGACAATTCTCACAAAACTCAAGAAATTTCGGCTTAAGGACCTACACATCCTCCACGTGGGTTCCAGATTCTTACCACCTAAAGGGGAAATGAACTACCTAAGGCGTAAATACTGCAATTAAGGATTCTCTCTAAATGCAATAGAGAGAATTCTCCAATTAAAACTGAATCCCTTAATGTTCTTCTATATCTATTATAACATTCTCTCTTAATGTGTGGTAGGGTACGTCTTGGTGTTGGTTTCTCCGACCCAGAAGATAAATTCGACCCTACCTATCATATTGACTAACTTCATCAATAAGCTAGATCGAGAGGCTTATTCCGTTTGTAAGATCTAAGGCCATAGGACCATACAGCCTCTTTGCTTGCGAACATCACTGGCCCAAAAAATAGATAAACCAACCACATTTTTTTAGGGTTTTGTAGTAAATACAAGACCCTTATGAAATTGGTCGAATGTCTGTCTGTCCGTCTGTCCATGGAATATCTCACGAACGGCTGAAGCTACATACATGAAATTTTGTAGGAATGTGTAGAATTACTATAATTCGCCGGAGAAAGCGAATCGTCATAATAGGTCAACTTTAAGGGGAGGTCCCCATAGAGGGGAAATGAAGGTCGAAATTTTTTTTTCGTTTGGTACAGGGGTATCATAAGAAAGGTACCGTCGAGTACATTCCATTTTTGGATTTTTTTTTTTCAAATTTGAAGAAACGGGAAAAGAGGGAGAGGGGAAAATATGACATCCGAGTTTGTCCCCCCCCCCTTGCATTTCGAGACCGTTATACTTAGAAATATGAAAATTTACAGAAAAGCGCCATTTTACTAGCGTAGAAAACCTAAATTTCTAAAATTTTGAAATTTTATCAGAAAAGGTTAATAATAATACATTTCTATAGTTGCAGTTAGCATACCCCTGAACCCCTTACGCGCACCCGAGGTCAAAAATATTGATGGCTAATGATAGCCAACATCATAGGCAATAATACCTCCAAGTTTCATAACAATCACATGATATTTAATAATAGTACATTCATTTAAATTTTGAGATTTTGATGCCATTCATACAAAAAATGCACATAACCGGTTACATACTAGTACTGCATACTTATTGTTTTTCGTAAAGTGAATTGGAGTTAACCATTTCTGAAAGGGTGGAGATTGGTGGTATAGGAGTGGTAGGGGAGAGAAGTTTAAGGGGGGTAGGTGGGTTGCTGCTTTAAGGGAGGTTCCCATAGAGGGGAAATTAAGGTCAACATTTTTTTTCATCTGATATAAGTGGGGTATCATGAGAAAGGTACTACAGAGTACATTTCATTTTTGGCGACTTCATCAAATTCGAAGAAAGGGGAAAAGAGGCAGGGGGGAAAATATGAGATCATATTGTAATTTGTCCCACCCCCCTTACCATTTCGAGACCGTTACACTTAGAAATATGAAAACACACAGGAAGATGGCTTTTAACTAGCACAGAAAAAAAATATGGAATTTTGATATCTTCTCAAAATAGGTTAATAATAGTATATTTCTATTGTTACAGTTAGCACACCCCTGCATTTCTCAAACTCATCCGAGGTCGAAAATATTGATGGCCGACGATAATCAACACCATGTGCAATAATATCTCAAAATTTCGTAATAATCACGTAATATTTAATAGTAGTACATTCATTTAGATTTGGTCATTTTGATATCATCCATACAAAAAATACACATAACAGGTCTCTTGTACTATATACTAGTACTACGAGTACAACATACTTGCATATTGTTTTCCGTAGAGCGAATTGGAGTTAACCATTTTCAAAAGGGTAATGATTGGTAGGAGAGGTGGGAGGAGGGGAAGGGGGGAAGGAGGGAAGGAGGGAAGGAGGGAGGGGGTATGCTCGTCGCTGACTCTATTCTCTATCATTATTCAAACAATTTATTTTCAATATTTTTTATGCAAACTTACAATTTGCAATATTGTCTTAACATGAATGGTTAAGCATCTCCAAAAGTAGGACAGTTCATCTCCTATTGGCATGGGACACTACAAAACCCTCGGATTGCGGGCGTAGCCCTTTATTTTCCGGTTTCATTTTCTATTGCTGAAAAAATGCAGTAGCTGATCATGACCTTTGGGGAAGATTGGGGAATTTCTGACTGAATGCATGACGCCATAACTCACTGATTAAAAGCATCTACTTTTTAGGATTCCTGTGAGTACATCCTTCAGTATAATTTTTTTTTTATTAAGAACTACAAAATTTCGGGAGGAGTTCGGACCCTCGCCTCGGATCATTGCATCCTGCCTAGATATTACTTCATTGCCAAGAATATCCTTTTCACCACACCGCCAAAATGCCATCAACGAGTTTAGTGCATTTGTCTCTTGATCACCAGTCATATGATAGCCATCTTAACCAGGTATCGTTACGTCGTCTATCCAAATATCCGTAGTGAGCGAACGTATTATTACTTAAATCCCCATGAGTGATTTTCTTTGACTTGTGTGAGGCAGTAACGGTTATTGTGTTTTCGCCGCATTTCCTTTTTTTTTGCGCCCCCGCCTCCAATAAACCATACCATACTGTAGCTTTTCTGTATCTGTGTGCGTAAGGCCAACGCCTCACAGGGATTTTCTGAGGGTTGTGTGTTATGTGTAATCTACAAGAGGTATGACATTTTATCCTCTTTTCGCGGCATTTTGCTGTTTGTTTTAATCATTTTTGACAGTTGAGAGCTACTGCGTCAAGGGTGTTGATGTCGTGATCATGAGTTCACGTAAGTCAGCATCTAATGGCGAAAGCAGTTCTAAAAATCGGACTGCGGATACGCTAAGCCACCGTCTCCTCATCCAGGCCCTAGTCATGTTCAGGCCGAGGCTGGCTCCAGCAGTGAGGCAGCGACTAAAGTAATGTTACCTCCTCGGAAGGGCGTGTGCAACCTTTATCCCCTTTCATCAAAAACGAGTTATAAAGCAAAACTGAGCTTATACTCCACAGCTTCCTGCTGCAGATACCAAAGGAGCAAAGGACGGATAAACAAAAGGAATCGCTGGAATGGGCCATGAAGATAACTCCTGGTACTCCTAGAGTACATACTGCCTCGAAAAGAAACGGATCTCTGGACCAATTTCCGGAGACATCCAAGAGGCAGAACAAAACCGCCACATGTGGGCCCGCCCCTTCCTACGCGGAGGACGGATGGACTGAACTCGAGGTAATCGACAGACGTGATGCGAATGGAAGCACCGATGGCGATAAATGGAAGAAGAACTGGCTTCCAGCCCAACCCAAGGACGTGAATGAAATTTTACATATCATACAATCGAGTATTTAGAATCTACAAACACAAAACTTGAGAGTTGTGAAGCTTGAGGAGCCTGTTAAACACTGCCGTGGTTAGCACGGAATCCCTGGCTCATTTGTCAAAAACCGAAGGTGTAATAATCTACCGTGTTTAAAAAAAATTACTTTGAGGATTTAAAAGGACCGTAGCAAGGCGCAAAATGAAGTTCCATCAGAGACCCCTATGGATGTGATCCAGGCTTTAACGGCAGTTACAGATTCTCAATCGTTGCCTGTGCCTGAAGAGCATGTATTTGAGGAGGATGCGGGGTCTTATTCCTCCAAATTAGAGGCTAATTAGAGAAGGACATATCCGCATCCGTATTTGATGGTGACTCTCTCGAATCAGACGTCAAGTGTGAAATTCACGTTATTGTGATGGAAAGGAGATCTTAAAAATTGCAAGTTTTTTGCATATTAATCTAGATCAGATCGTATCGTAAGAGGTCTGGTCTCTAGTCTGGCCGTCGAGAGAAAGTCCGGGCACGGGGCCGAACTATAGGCCCATGTACTGAATGTCCCATATTTGCCGACGATTTCAAGTACAGTTAACTGTTTTTTTTTTTTAAGATTTTTTATACTGTATTTTTAATGAATCACTAAAAACAACATCCCTTGCTTAAATAATTACCGTCTTAATTTGCTTAAAAGGCGCACTTGAAGAAAATTTTCTTTCACTACCTCTATTTCTCCCAATTGCCCTAATCTCTTGTGAGGCATAGCACGTCAAGTGTTCCATGTGGCCCAGTTGACGTTTCGTCGGCATAAACTTGTTTCGGAAAATTCAGTTGCCAGCATGCACCCCCTGCACATCCATGACCACGAACATGGTCGTGGACGGGATTCGAACTCGAAACGTCGGTAGTCAAACATGAAACTGATGCCTCAACACTCTGCGCTACCGATCTACCTCTATTGCTCTGAAACAATGCCTTTCACCTGCTGAATTGTTTCGGGCTTATTTCAGTACATTTTGCTCTCAAAAAATCTGAAATAAATAAATCGGTTTCCATCAAATCACACCAATATTCTGTAGAAGATACCCCGCTGGCCATACTGACGCTCCTCAGCTGATGAAATATTTAATGAAAGTAAATGATGAATTCATAACGACGTTATCAACTAGGTAGCTGATGACTTTTTTGTATTTTTTCACCGAAATACTCAACGAAGGTTTTAGTAGCTCGATGAGTAGAGAGTTGATCTCTAATTCGAGCGGTGGCGGAAGCGACGAGCAAAATAATTTTTTTCATCTGTCATAGGATAAGTCATTTCATTAATATAATTGTAAGCAGTTGACCAGTCCACTCAACACCACTACGAAACCTAGCCCTCTTATCTGCACCGACCCAGATCACCGGTGTGACTACCTTTATAATCGGACCAAGTGTAACGCGGACCGACCAGACTTGCACCGAGACAAATCGAAAATTTAACACGTATAGAAGGAAATTTAAAATTGTTAAATAAAATAAGTTGTAATATCGCAATTTTCATTCTCAGTTTGAAGAATTAAGTATTCTTGCTCCATTCTTGAACAATGTTTGATAAGTATCTTTTTTTTACAAGACTAACGGATTTTTTTCTTTTCATATTTCAAATATCCGGGCCCTTTTAAAATCACGGGCCCGGGGCGTTTCGCTCCTTCCGCAACCCCCCCCCTCCTTCCCCCAATACACACAACGGCCCTGGTTCTAATAACTATGTCTTGTATTATATAAAGGATCAGGCATCAGGGCATGTATGTTGGTTAAGCACACTCTTCATGTCTTTTCAATTTCAGAGCAATGACCGGTAACGCAGTGTGTTGAGGCATCAGTCTCATGTTTGACTACCGGCGTTTCGGGTTCGAATCCCGTCCGCGACGACGTTCGTGGCCATGGATGTGCAGGAGGTGCATGCTGGCAACTGCATTCTCTGAAACAAAATTATGCCAACGAAACGTCAACTGGGCCACATGGAACAGTTGACGCGCTATGCCCTACAAGGGGTTAGGGCAATTGAGTAATTTCAGAGCAAAGCAATACGTACTGTGTGGTAGTCAGTCTAGAAATTGGGGTAACGCGATATTTGGTGATTTCTGCGTACCTAGCTTTTGACTATATAACTGAAAGCTTGCTTCATACTTGGATGCGACCTAAATGCATCGAGGGGGCTTCAACAATGTTAAATACAGAGCTATCGCGAATGCACTATCTAGTCTTGGGTTATACAAACGTGCTTAGGAGCGGCGTCCGAAGGTGCTCTCTACTTTTAGACCTGCAAGGGCTGGGCTGAATGGTGTGTGCTCATGCGGATGACATTGATATTGCCAGATCGGGCAAATTTGCTGGTGTTATCAGTGAGGTACTGCAGAATGCCCCCTAATTTCTAGCCACTTGGTGTAAATATTAATGCGAAAAAAATTAACTTGTCCCCTGCACAAGGAAATGTAGTATGTACTTCAGTTTGAGTCTTCTGTGTTGCAGGGGACGAGCCTAGTTGTTGCTGATAAAGCGAAATTTCTAGGACTCATTCTGGACAAATTATCATGGAGGCCAAATGTACAGGAGAGATGGGGTGCATTAGCTACCCGCAGTTAGTATTAGTAAATGATTGGAAATTAAATGCAAAACCCAACACTCGTACATATAGGTACATATTTAATGATTCGTTATGATTTCATACATAGTAAAATATGTTTTTATATAATAGCCAAAAGGCCAACATTAAATATTCCCTGAATGTTTTAATCCGGATATTTATTCTAAAATTTAATTTCCGCTTAAAAAGACATTGAACTCTATCGACCACCAAAATTTTCGTCTTGTTCATTTCTTCCTGTTCCGTCTTTCCGTTTTTTTTTTCTTCTCCTTTTTGCTTCGCTGAAAAGCACAACCCCAACACCATGACCAATATCCTTGGAAAATATATTTTCCACGATTGGTATTCGTGTGGTTGCTGGGCTCCACGGGTAAAGTATTGTGAAGAACAACATGATGTTGTTGCCAGTACAATAATAACAAGGTACAAGTCAAGAAAATAGCACAAAACGAATTTTACATATAAATACGTCCTCACGAAATCCGCTCAATACTTTCAGGATTACCGAAATGATCAATTCAGGAAATCGCATTTAACCAATATTCCCAAATTCATTGGCAGATATACACATAGGTGGGGATCGGCAAGTGGGATACACCCTAAATACATTGATTTTATGTCTAGCATGGAGGCAGCATTTTTATGAGCACGGAGGAAAAACACTAGATGTGGGGATAAGGACATTGTACAGTTTGGGGATAGAATTGTTGCATACGGTTTGTTTTCGGAGGGAGATTTTCATTGACAGCTGTATTGTATGAAAAATGGTACAATATGTTATTACTACGAAAGTGAAATCGTGCAATCAAAATCAATGTATGTGTGGAGTTGATCAGATAGTATTTGCTGTTTTGTTGGCCTTCATAAACCTTATTTCTTGACCCTTACTCATAGAGAAAAAGTTGAGGTTCATTTGTACCAGGACACCCTTGTCATTGAGTTTTTGAGGTGGGCTTTATGAAGGATAATACAGAAAAAAAACATACACTTAAAGCATGGTTCAGGCCAGGTCTTCAGTCATCACAACTGTGTGCAAGACAAAAGGCCACGGGAATTTAAATAGCACAATCCAATTCTTCTTTTTCTAAAATTGATTGTAAAAAAAAACAAGCACAAATCAAATAAAGCGTTTCTCAAGAATAAAATTAAAAATATTCTAAAATTTCACGAAAAAAAGTCGAAAGATATTTTCTTGAATCGCATTTTTTAACTACATATAGCTACGATTTGTTTTTACTGTTACCGGAGCGCCTTTAGCGTGTTTAATTACATTTTGATGTCGCATCCCATTTCTCTGACAATTGTGATGATTTCAGTGGAAACCTTTTAGAAATTCTCCTGCAAAATCTGTCCTAACATTGTTATTTTATTTGAACTCCTTAAACTAACGAAAGAAAAGGTCTATCTGCTTATTCTTTTTTCAAATTAAACCACTTACTGTTACTGTACAGGATGTCCCGCTTGAAGCTTGATACTAAAATCAGTTTTTCGTGTGAAAACTCATACAAAAACTCTGAAGACTTGTGTTCGCACGAAACATTTTCGCTCTTTCAATATTTACATATTTCATTCGAAGAAGACTATCAAATGGTATATTATACTCTAGACCAGGGGTTGGCGAACTTCAGCCCGCGGGCCAAATGAGGCCCGCCTCTGGCTTTCATCCGACCACGAGTTAATATCGTTTTTAACATGAAAGAATTAAATAAAAAAATATGCACATAAATAGGTCGAAACGAAGTTTTTCGTCAAAATGTTTTTAGGGCTTTGTAGTAAAAACAAAACCATTATGAAATCGGTCATGCGTCTGTCTGTCTGTCCATGAAATATCTCACAAACCGCTAAAGCTATGTGCACGAAATTTGATGGAAATATGTAGAAGTACTATAATTCTCTGGAGAAAGCGACGCGTTGTAATAGGTCAACTTTAAGGGGGGGTCCCCATAGAGGGGAAATGAAAGTCGAAATTTTTTTTCGTTTGGTATAGGCAAGTGGGGTATCGTAAGAAAGTTACCGTCGAGTACATTCCATTTTTGGAATTTTCTTGAAACTTGAAGAAAGGATGAAAGAGGGAGAGGGGAAAATATGTGATTCGAGTTTGTCCCCCCCCCCCCTTGCATTTCGAGACCCTTGTACTTAGAAATATGAAAATTTACAGAACAGCGGCACTTTACTAGCATAGCAAACTAGAAATAATAGAATTTTGAAATCTCATCAGAAAAGGTCAATAATAGTGAAATCTCATCAGAAAAGGTCAATAATAGTACATTTCCATAGTTACAGTTAGCACATCCCTGTACCCCTCAAGCACATCCGAGGTCAAAAATATTGATGGCTAATGATAAACAACATCATAGGCAATAATATCTCCAAGTTTCATTACAATCACATAATATTTGATAATACCTATAGTACATTAATTTAAAGTTAGGCATTTTTACACTATCCACACAAAAATGCACCTACCGGCCTCATAGGTGCGAGTACTACTTGCATGTTGTTTTTCGTAGCGCGAATTGCAGTTATTTAATTAATCATTTTTGAAAGGGTAAATATTGGTTGGGGGCATTGTTGTAATTTCCAACTTTAGCGGGTGTTGAGGTGTGGTGTCCACATAGAGGCGAAATTAAAGTCAATTTTTTTTATCGACTGGTATAGGCAAGTGAGGTGTCGTGAGAAAGGTAATATTGAGTACATGCCAGTTTTCGCATTTTCTTTGAATTTGGAGAAAGGGGAACAGAGGGGGAGGAGAAAACATTAGTTCGCAATTTGTCCCACCGTCCTTGCATTTCGAGACCGTTATACTTAGAATTATGAAAACTTACAGCATGGTAGGTTCCGAATAGCATATATGTATCATGGAAAATAATGGAATTTGTATATGTCCTCAGAATGGGTTAATCATAGTTTATTTCTATAGTTACAGTTAGCACACCTCTGCATACCTTAAACACGTTCCAGGTCAAAAGTACTGATGGCCAACGATAACCAACACCTTAGGCAATAATATGTTCAAAGTTGTAACACGAATTGGCATGTAAGTTGTTTGTGGGCAAGACGTTTTAATTATTATGTTTTTTTTTATCCATCTTAGTGGAATCAAGAAGAGCAAGAAGCCGATATTTAAATACCAAAATAAGCGCTTGCTACAAAACCCTCGGATTGCGGGCGCAGCCCTCTATATTCCGGTTTCATTTTATTGTGTGCAAGATGCGCGCCGCACCTGTAACGGTGCTACTACAGTACTCGCAAATGTAGACCAAATGCTCGCCGAATGGTGGAGCCAACCAAACTCTTGGCAATGGATATATATTTGCTTGATGATTGGCGAGCAGCCGCAGAGTGTGAATACGTATATGATAAGAATATGTGTGTTTGCTCATACGGGTCGTCTCATAATCGGCTCGTCTCCGATTCGAACTCCACTTCCGAAGCAAATCGATTCGGTTACCTGCCGACTAATTGACGACTCGTATGAGAAACTCCTTTTTTCAGTTTAACTTCTTTCTGGCAAAACAACAACATCTCCAGACGTACCAAACTCAGGATCTTCGAAACCAATGTAAAATCTGTGCTTCTTTATGGTTGTTCAACTTGGAAGGTGACCAGGGTGATAACAACTAGATTGCAAACTTTCCTGAACCAGTGTCTACGGCGCATCCTGCACATACGCTGGCCGGAGGTCATTTCTAACGACGACCTCCTGTTCATTACTGGCCAGGACAGGATAGACACCTCTATAAAAAGGCGAAAGTGGCAATGGATAGGTCATACACTCCGAAAGGGGCCGGAAAACATTGCAAAACAGGCCCTCAATTGGAACCCACAGGGAACCGATGCAAGTCGCCGCGCTGGACGACCTAGAAACACCTGGAGAAGATCAGTTAAGGTCGAGGGTAAGTCATTAGGCAAATCGTGG
This sequence comes from Chloromyia formosa, assembly GCA_964017055.1. NCBI lineage: Eukaryota > Metazoa > Arthropoda > Insecta > Diptera > Stratiomyidae > Chloromyia > Chloromyia formosa. Next base: position 52,016,839 of record OZ024815.1, on the reverse strand, counting down.
AGACAGTTGAAGGCGATGGCGGCGAACAGGACGAGGTGGAAAGTTGGCATGGTTAATGCCCTATGCCCCACAAGGGGTTGACAGGATCCAGAGAGATGAAAAACCACTAATTGTTAATCATGAATATTATTTCCACACGATGACTCGATATGCGGGAAACTCTCATGTTCGGTGGAATTTGTTTCATATTTATGCCTCGTACAGAGTTTGGGTGAAATTCACTGATGGGAAAAATTTCCTGTAGAAAATGCACGCGCATTTTTCACCGGAGAACCGATTTGAAATGAGAGAAAAATCAGCTTTCATAAAAATTCAACCGTCAACGTACAGTTTGTGCCAACTTTATCTCTTTGTCGTGAACTTATTTAACCGTATTCAGTTTTGCCAATTTTGCTATTATTAACGAAACACCATTAAACTATTGTTGCAAAATAATTTTTCGGATCCAAATGCAATTGTCTCCGAAACCTAGGTTACCCTGGCCACACACTGTGGAACAAGAACTCCAACTCGAACACGAACATGGCCTTTTAACCTAACCTACTACAAAACCCCATAAAAATACATTTCGTCTATATTTTCACTAAAAGAAATGTTTTACTTGGAAAATAACCTGACCAGCGGTGTTTTCAGTAACCGGTAGATTGGAGCGGTTAAATCGATGGCGAAAATAACCGGAGCAACTGAACAACCGGTACATTTTCCAATAACCGCCATCCCTACGACAAAGTATTAACCGGTAAATACTTTGCTGTTCGACTGGAAAGTCTTTCAACATTGCTGGAAATAAATTCTTTTTAGTTATAAATATTTCGTGATTTGTTCGATCAAATGTGACTGTCACAGTTCAAATTTTGCCCGCGGGAACAATTCAGTTTCGAATCTTGGGCTTCATTCGCCAATGAGAAGGACCTATCGACGATAATGAGTACCCAGCCAAACCGCACAAACAAAAAAAAGCGCTTGAAAAGTCACTCTCACACCGCTCATGTCCAATATCCATCCTCAAACTGTTTTGAAAGAAATGTGAATGGGGGCACCAAAATTGCCTTTCCTGCACCTTAAATTAGACTTTGACCGGCCCTGCCTACTCTGAAGAGTCCAAGAGGTTCATGCAAGACTTTTACAATGCCATTGATGGTGTGTGAAATTAAATCGGATAAGTGAAAATTGAGTTCGTCATCGAACTTGACTTTTAAAATGTCATATGGTTCGCGATGAATTGGATTGCAGTGTGTGTCATTGAAATTTGGCCATGTGAGACTTGGAGTGTATACATTGTCTCCCGCGTCCAAATGGACGCTAGTGTGACTCACACGACTCATACAGAAGCATTTATACTACTTTGCCTTAACCCCTGCCGGGGCATAGCGCGTCAACTACTCCTGCGCGCCATCGTACTCTGTTCTGGGCAATGGGGCGCAACTCCCCAAAAGACTTACCCAGTGCCTGACACTCCTTTGCCACAGATCGACGCCATGTGATTCGAGGACACCCTCTTGGTCGGCCTTGGTTAGAAATGGGGTTCCATTTCATGGCATGCAAGGCAATGCAGTTATCACTCTTCCGCAATGTGTGACCTATCCACTGCCATTTTCGCCTGCGTATCAATTCGTCGATTGTCATCTGAGACGTACGCCGACTTAGCTCTTCATTTGATATTGTTTCGGGCCAGAAAATTCTTAAAATTCGACGAAGACATGAGTTGACGAAAACTTGCAGTTTTCTGGTAACTCCTACGGAAACTTTCCATGTACTGCTCCCATACAAAAGCACTGACAGTACCAGGGAGCGAAACAGGCCCAGCTTGGTCTTGATGCTGAGATAACTGCTCTGCCAGATTTTGGACAGCATGCCGTATGCGCGTTTAGCCTGGTTGATACGACGAGCGATATCCTGCTCCGTACCACCATTTTCGGCAACAATGCTACCCAGGTAGACGAAGTAGTCCACCTTCTCCACAGGCTGCCCATTAATATTGATGGCAATAGGTGTCGGACTTTTTTTTTCGCAATGGCGGGCTAAGAACCTTGGTATTGTTGGTATTAATCTTTAGCCTCCCTCTCGAGATCTAACGCCATTGCGGACAGATCCATGATTTTGTGGGAGAGTAGGCATATGTCGTCAGCGTAGTCAAAATGTTGTAGATAAGATGTCAAAGTCCATTGAATTCCTGTGTCGAGTCCGGATAGGGCTGCATGCAACACATCGCCGATCACAATGAGGAATAGGGTCACCTTACCTTTATGCAGAACGCGACATTTCGCGCCGTCATAGGTTGCCTTAATAATAGCCACAAGCGTCTCAGGGATGCCTCTCCTGCGCAAGACCGCCCATATAGATTCCCGGTTCACACTATCGAAAGCCTTTTCGAAATCGATGAAAAGCAAGTAAAGCGGAGAATCGTATTCGGCGCATTGCTCGATTATGATTCGCAAGGTGTTAATGTGATCGACACAGGAGAATCCGGATCGAAAACCAGCCTGCTCTTCATCAAACGTGATTTCTAAGTGGGCCTTTAGTCTTTCCAGGACGATTTTAGCTATTATCTTGGCAACGGCAGGAAGCACACAAACGCCTCTCCAATTATTACAGTCTCTGAGGCTACCCTTCTTTGGAAGTTTGATGATCAAACCTTCCTTCCACTCAGTGGGAAAGGTCTCTGTATTCCACGCTTTATCAACAAGTGGGTGTAGCAAATCGGCAGTTATGCTTCGCGCTGCTTGATAAAGTTCGGCAGGGACACCGTCGAGTCCGGCGGCCTTTCCTCGTTTCAGTGCAATAATTGCAGTGACTATTTCCTCTTTAGTCGGGGCAGTGGACCGTATACGCGCATTTTGATGGTAAGCTAAATTATCTATATGAGGGGGAACTTCACCAGAGGTTACACGGTTCAAGACCGCGGTGAAGTGTTTTTCTTTCCACCGCCTCATTTGATCTTCTTCCAAGATAAGTAGCTTTCCATCACTATCCTTCACTGGATCTTGGCAGGAGTTACGACCACTTGTAAACTCCTTGATGACACTGTATACGGAGTTTAAGTTGTTACTTCTTGCGGCTTCTTCTGCTGAGGCTAAAAGAGAATTTGCATAAACTCTTTTATCGCGTCGCACACTACGCTGAACTTCTCGAGCTTTCTGACGGTAAAGGAGTTCGATGCTGCTTCGAGTGTCACCTGATGATGCAGCCAAACGAACTTTCAGCTCATTTCTTTCAACAATCCGCTGCCATGAAGCGCCGGACATCCAGGGCTTATTCCGACAATCCGGGTTTGTGCCAAATATGGTATCTGCGTTATCAATGTACGCATTTTTTATAGCATCCCAGTTTTCGTTTATGTCACTATCTGGGTGACTAGTTATCTCAGCTGCTTTTTGCGCAAGATGGTCATTATATTGTTGTAAGACAGCTGGATTTTTTAATCGAGCGGTGGTGAATTTGCGGCGTCTGAATCTTTCGTCGCTGGGGCGGCGCACGGCTGCAATACGCAATCGAACATTAGCGATCATAAGATAATGGTCTCTTCCCATCCCAATATCGGCACCCTTCTTGTTTCGCACATCCAGGAGGCAACTCCTGAATATTTTACTAATGGCAAAATGGTCGATCAGATTTTGTGTTCTGCGCCGCTCTGCTCAAACATAGTACCACCGATTAAGAGACTGTGAAAGTTGCAGAACTCTACAAATCTTTCACTGTTGTCATTACGATCACCAAGACCGTGTCTCCCCATCACATGTCTGAGCCTATAGTTACCAGCGCCAACTTTCGCATTCAAATCACCCATAACCATTTTAATGTCACCTTTAGGTTTTCTGCTCTGAACGGCGTTTAGTTCTTCGTAGAAGGAGTCTTTTGCCAAGACATTGTCGAGTTCAGTATGGGCATAACATTGTATTATTGAGATGTTCCTCATTTTGGTCCGGAGCCTGGCGGTCAAGATTCTGTCAGAGACCGGCTCCCACGATAAGAGACAGTTTCGCGCGGGTCTGGTTAAAGGGAGCCCCACACCTGACTCACGACGACTACCGGTAGCTTTACCGGAGTACAACATTACAGTGCTGCCCGTTGGAGGGACAAATTCTCCGCTGTTCCACCATCTTATCTGACTAACTCCTAAGATATTTAATTTGTACCTCAGAAATTCACTCTCTAATTGAAGAAATCGTGCGTCCTGGGGACCTTCTGATCCATTGTCCAGGAAAGTACGCACATTCCAGAATCCAATCTTTGTCATTGTACGATAGCCAAAAGTCGTAACCATTGAGTCAGTCCTTATCCGAGGCCTAGTTGACGTTTCGTTAGCATATAAAGATTTCGGACAGTGTAAGTTGCTGGCACACACATTCTGTCCTTTGATTGTCGGTTTTACCGACAGGCCCTCAAAGGGAAAGGCCGTGGTATTCTTTTTTACACCCCACACCACAGGGGGACCTCAACCAAATCATCGCACCGCCATCACTGGCGGCTTGACGTTGGTTGGCAATGGTCAGTGACCACTGCCGTTCCAGGGGGCGCCCACGCGGAGGACTATGGAAGAGGAGTTTTTGCCCCCACAGTAGATGGTAGATGTATTTATTTAGAAATCATGGGCACAACCAGAAATTTTTCCGGTCTATTTTCCCTCTAAAGATCCTGTCAGATAACCGACACTTTCTCTTCCACTTATCGATATGCAATACTTCGCATCTCTGTTACTCACTGTCAAATTGTCTGATCCTATCAAGTTTGCCAAAACGCAGCCATTGAGTGCGTTGCGATCTGGATCTTAAACGTTGCCTAAACGATGCAAGTATTCAGAGATTCAGATGCATGTAAATCTGACAGATGGAAAATAAGTCGGGAAAATTTTCTGATTTATTTCCCCAGTCCATGTTTTATATGCAATCCGCACCTGAAATTGAAATGAGTTAAAAGCAACTTACAACGTTTAATGGTTGCCACGGACGATCGACCTAAACGGTTCGCGACCACCACGACAACTTCATAGAATGTGCGGAAAAAATTCTCCTCGTTTCCATCGTTCTATTGAAATTGTTGTGGTTCGGTGTTGGTGGCGAAACATTTGGCTCGACTATGTGTCGAGCTGAAAGTTTTCTCAGAACTCACAACGATAATTGGTTCCAAGCAAAACAACCCGAACAAAATTAGAGTTCTCATAACCACTTTTCTCCAAGCGGCGTCAATTATGAAGCGAAGCCGCTTGGACAAAAGTGGCGCTTAAAAAAATATCCAACGATGATTGCAAATACATAGTACATGAAAAATACTTGCAAATAAGGTTTGAAGCGATATGCATCCTTCTAGTTTATGTATATCGAAAACTGTTTTGAAAAAATGTAAAGATGGGGAAGGGCGCCAAAATGTCCTTGCCTGTGCCTTAAGTTAGACTTTGACCGGCCCTGCTTCGTCCTGTACCTGTAACATGCTAATGAAATGTCAAGTAGGACTCTAGAAATAAGAATAGTTGAAGCGCTAAATCCCATAAGGTGTTGAGCAAATAGTGCTAAGTTATTGATTTTGCTTAGCCCATTCGTTTAAGTTTAGATACATATGTTATTTGTACTGGAGTTAATTCTGTTACCAAATCATACTTTTTTTTTTTTTACATATTATCAATATTTTTATTATAATCATATTTATCCCACACTAAATTGTATTATTTTTCCTCTTCCCTCTTCCATATTACTAAATTACGTACTGTAAGTAAATTTTCAAAAATTTACAAAAGTGCCGAACATGCGCCAAAGTTAGAGACAAAGTGTTTCCCATGTTTATCACAGCACTGCTAGAGTGCTCGAATAGCAGCTTGGTTAAAAGGTTTTGTTTTCGCTCCCGAATATTTTAGCTCCTTTAAGCAGGTGCTATAATGCGAATTCTTGCGACATTCACTCGATAGTATAGTTCCAAACATGCCCCAGCCCATAAAATACAAGAAGAACACAAGTTTGCAATTTTCGTGCAACTATATAACAAGAGGTCTTACTTTCTACAAGGCAGGCAGTTTCGAGTTCATGAGTCCCGAGAGCATGAATTTCCACCACCACATTCCTCCAACGCACCAACGCGGTACATTTCGTCAGCTCAGGACGAATTTTGGTCTCGGGTTCCTATGGGGTGAAAGTGGATTTCAGATTGAAACGAGCTACGACAACACAACAATAATGCCTACAACATCAACAACACAACGATGATGATATTGCGCTACTCTGTTCTGTACTAGTGCTGTTACGGCTGTTGCTGATGATGATGACACTGCCAATGTTCCCGTTGTGTTTTTACGGATTAGGGGTTCGATTCCAATCAATGAACCTAGTCACGTATCGGCACAGGATGAAAGAAGCAAAAAAAAAACTTTCACAGTCTCCTTTTTCATGTGGATTGTGCCAGCTTTGCCACCGCCATTAGCATTGCTTTTCTATAGACACGGCTCAGGGCATTTTGGCAGTCGTCACGAACAACTTCCATTTGTTTCGGGGCTATTCAACTTCGATTTACTTCCACTTTCAGTTTTTTTATTTTGGGGAAATAGCTGGATGTCAAATGCAATCGAAACATTTACTTACCTTTTGGAAAATACTTTGTCTTGGCATTTTTCCCTAGTTATGGGAATGGGAGAAGCATGACCATGGCATTCTGGTGATTATCTATACGAAAGTCCCGGATATTGTTTGTACGAACTTTTCAGGATATGGATTTCAGTGATTTACGGGAAAATGTTCGTAAAATTTTAATATCAGAGGATTATAGTTGTATCTAGTAGACACAACTTAGTTCATAAGCAAAGGACATGGTGTGTCATTTTGTGTACCTCAGCTACATCACGAAACAACACAACTTTAATGTGAAATAAAATATGTTAGAGTTACGTTGTTCTTTAATTCAATAATATAATTGAGACAAATGATAAACAGCTATAATAAAATTTGTAGAAAGGGATGTAGATTAAATTGGATTAGAGGAAGAGGGCAGCGAGTCCGACAGGCTCACAAGCTATGCCCCATAATGGTCTAGTGTGATTTTCGGGTTAGCGATCAAGTATGATCCTACAATAAAGTTACACAACTGTCTAAATGGGAGTGAGGCGATTTCATCCACATCAGGGAAGAAATCCCCTAGGCATTCTAGGCGACGACAAGAAAGGGCCTCACATTCGCATAGGATGTGCTATGATGTCTCATCATCGGGTTTGCAAAAGCGACAGCTGGCGTCAGTGACAATGTCCATTACGTGTATGTAGTACCTGAGGGTCGAGTGCCCGTGAGAAGGCTGCAAATGATTATTATCCTGTTCCTGCTTAGATTTAGCATTTCCAAGGTGCGTTTGCGTGAGTGGCCTGGAATTAACAGTTTGGACTGTCTCAAGCCAGAGAGACTCTCCCAGTACGCGACGGTATCTACACGCTCCTTTTCCTTAATATGAATTTTAACCCTGCATGGGGATATACCACAAAAGGGTTCAGGTCCAATAAATGGAGTGGCAGTGGCAGATGCTTTCCTAGACAACTCATCGGCAATCTCACTACCTGAGACGCCAACGTGGCCAGGGACCCAGTATGTTGTGACTTAATTGTACAAACCGAGTCTCTGCAAAACCTCATATTAATCAAACACTGACCTAGACGTCAGTACTGGGTTATTGAGAGCCTGGCTATCAGTGAAGATAGCAATGTTTCTTCCACGGTAGCAGGCATCTATACATGTATTACCACAGGTACGAATCGCATGGATTTCAGCTTGGAACACCTTCGGGTGCTTCCCCATGGCGACTGACAGTCTTGTAGAAGGACCTAAAACTCCTGCTATGGTACCCTCATCAGTAAACCAGTTGATGGTATATGGAGGGAGTGACGAGTGCCTCAGATTCCATTCTTCTCTATTCCAAATTACGGTAGAGTAAAGTCGGTTGAAGCGTCGCTCCCTCGTTAAGTGATCACTTGGCATACTTAGCCCATTGATTTCAAGGAGCCATTTATTCTCCTCTGAATTCAACTTATGCGAGATTTGATTGGCTCTTAGCCTCGCTATTGCTAATTTAGAATCCGCTTTTAGATAGTGGAGGGATATCGAGTAGTGCTTCAAGGGCGGCAGCTGCTAATGGCACCCGTTATAGTGAGTCAGGCTAGCCTTTGGATTTTTCCTAATGTGGCTTTGCCCCTCTGGGTACTCGATTTCTTCCACCAGATGACTGCTCCATAGTCAATTACGGGTCTGACAATCGCCTTGTAGATCCATAGAACTATTCGAGGGCTTGTTCCCCATGTCTTCCCTACGAATTATCTGCAGATCCATAGGGCTCTGGTGGCCTTATTCGAGAGGTGTTCCGTCCACAGTAGTTTCCAATCAAGAGTAACACCCAGGTATTTTACGGAATCGACCAGGAGTACTTGAGAGTTGTACATGAAACATGGTACATAAACATCTCATCAATCGTATATTTTGTTTTGTTGGGAAGGGTACAACAGCTCTCTTGGAGGGATTAACCCGGAGGTCATTTTCATCATACCATGTTTGTACTACACTTAAAGCTATTTGAGGGATGTAGAAAGCCAACCCTACATCCGAGATAAAACATCTACAGCCACGTGCACCCCAGGCAACGTTATAAAATGGCTAACAGGCCACTGGAAAGTGGAAACCCCTTTTGAGAGTAAAAAGCCCATGCAAACAAGGAACATGGCAAGGAGACGAGCAGGGATATATGTCCAAGTGTCGGAGAGAGCCGCGACCTTCAGCTCCGTACAACCGGGGCAGTTGCCAGCGGTAAATGGGCGTACGGGCGTGCGCCCACCAAATAGAAGGAGGCAAACTGCCTCGAGTGCATCTGTACGAATCGGCAAGTCGCGTATCGCTCCAGCAACTCCAAGGAGCTCCCTTTTACCTGTAGTTGATATTTCCCCTGGCATCCAGGCGGCCACAGCTGCGAGCTCGCATAGGCAATAAATGAAAAGGACAAAAGAATGGACCTTTTTATCATCCGTGCCTACTACGAGATCGAACTTTTGCAAGGGACAACATCATATCGACCCTTGATATCCGTACATCAGAGGTTCGTCCATCGATTTCCACAATTTACACAAGTGTCGGTGCAGCGGGTTTCCGATCAGTACCGCTTTATTGTGCGAAGGAGTCGATTGGGGAAAAAATACGACTTTAGGTTATGGAGGCAACTCGAAAGCAAGAGTCGGATGGGCAGGATGTGTATTTCACCGCCATGTGGAAGTGGTTGATACGACAAGCGATGTCCTGCTCCGTACCATCATTTTGTCAACAATGCTACCCAGGTAGAGGAAACAGTCAACCTTCTCCACAGGCTGCCCATTAATACCGATACAAAAGGTGTAGTATTTTTTTTCACAATGGCGGGCTCAGAATCTTGGTCTTGCAAACAAGTTTTGTTGCAGGCGACGGCTATCGATACCATATAACGTGATGATTGAAATTCGTACCCATGTCGTGTTCGTAGCCAAATACAAGACGATCCAACTCCCAACTTGGATTGTTCCCGATTACGCATCACCCACTGTTGCGAGGCGCGAAACAGAGGCGTCTGATGAGACGCGTCTCGCACCAGAGACCGAAACCGGAGAGCGCGATTGTTGGGCCCCATTCAGAGAAAATTCATTCTCAATAATTTTATTTTTAACTTTGGTCTTGTTAGTATTAATCTTTAGCCCAACCTTGCTTGCCTCACTATCAAGATCTAACGCCATTGTGGACAGATTCATGATTTTGTGGGAGAATAGGCATATGTCGTCAGCGTAGTCAAGGTGTTGTAGATAAGATGTTAAGTCTATTAAAGTCCATACCTTGACCCCTCCAGGGGCATGGGCTCGTCAACTTCTCCAGCATATCTATGCCTTGTTGACGTTTCGACAGCATATCTACAATTTTCGGAAGTGCAGTCGCTAGCATGCACCTCCTATCCGCGCCGTCTTCATACTACCAAGCTCGGAACACTGTGAAAGTTGTACTAGCACCCACAGGCAGTTTTAGATCACGCTGAGATTTGAACTCCGCGCTCGAAATTAGTATCGCAGAGCGGTGACCGAGTGAGGACGGCCACCGAACGTGCTAAGCCCACTGAACTCCTCAGTTTAGTCCGGTTAAGACTGCATGCAACACATCGCCGATCACTATGAGGAATAGTGGACGTTCACACTGCGTGCGATGCCGAGCCGAGCCGGGTCGAGCGATGCGATGTGGTGGGTGTTCACATTGCACGCCGTGCGATGCCGAGCCGAACGATGGCTTGCGATGCAAAGATGATCCGAGCGATGGCTTGCGATGCAAAGATGATCCGGGATGTTCACTGCACGCAATGATGGAGAGTAGAGACCAATTTAGTTCAAGGAATAGAATCTGTTCGACATCATGTCGTTTGTATGCTTGACCCAGTAAATTTATTTCTGTTTCAAAAAAGTGCTCTAAAAATGGAAGAGCGTCGCCATTGGGTGCACCCCATTAATGAAGAAAGGCCCAGTGTTGGTGAATTTCATCATCTCTTCCGCGACCTCAGACGAGAGGTTTCACAAGCGGATTGAGCAGCGGCGCACCGCTGTGTATAAACGCAAAAATCGGCAGCCGCGGCGGCTTTAGGACGATGAATGTATAAGCCGCTCGACTCGCCGTTGCGGCCACCGCCGCGGTTTGTGGAGCGGCGAGATTGCATTTGAATTCAAACCGCTTGTGAAACCACGCTTTTTAAACGCGACCTTATTACGGTGATAATAACCTTTCATTTGAGCCATACTGAATCAAAACCGGAGTCCAAAGCGTATATACCCTAGACTTGTACAGACCTAGTTCTGATACCAAAACTTCCAACTGGCAACGGCCATATGCATTAAAAGTGAATTTGCCATATGGTCAGTTTGAGCTGTGGGCGTGGATTCAATGAAAAGTTTCATCGTTCATCCATTCGAATTTTGGATATTTACATTTGAACTAACGTTTACAGTAAAGGTTGCCGTTCATTCAATAGGATCTTGCCCATTCTCAAAATCAACTAACCAACCCACACTATAAATATTTGTCGCATTTTGCAAGTCGCTAGCATCATTGTATTGAAAGTTATCGCTCATTTGAAGTTTCATTTGTAGGGGACGTAGGGGTTGCTTGGGACGGAGCTTGGCCATTTCCAATACCAACCAACTAGATCATGCTACAAACATTTGACCAAAATTTCAAGTTTCTAACTTCATTCTTCTTCATTCGAAAGTTATCGTGCAAACGGACAGAAAGACAGACAGATATGGCTAAATCGAATTAGGAGATGACCCTCATAATTTCCATGTATACACTGCCACACCGCCGCGCCTAAAAGTCTAGGGTATAAAAGCAGACATACATGCATTTTTTTCAGTGTGATTTTACATCAAATATTACTTTACAACTCGTACTTGCACCATACTGGCTCCAAAAAGCTTCACATCGCAAAGCATCGCAAAGCCCATAAACTCCATCGCAAGGCCCAATAAATTCCATCGCAAAAAATCAGCAGCCGGTACTCGCACGAAAAAGCAAAGAAGTTTGTGAAAACATCGGGCCATCGCTCGGCTCGTCATTGCATCGCGCGCAGTGTGTACACTCAAAGCGTGATTCCATTTAAAATTGAAGACTTTCCATTTTCTTGCTTTAAAAGCTTGTAATCGAATTGCATCGCTCGACCCGGCTCGGCTCGGCATCGCACGCAGTGTGAACATCCACATAGGATCAGCGAGAGAATGCAACCATGTGAATCTCAATCTAACCTTACCTTTATGCAGAATGCGACATTTCTAATAGTAATAATAAATAGCCACAAGCAGTTTGCAGTTGCATAGGCCTGAGATTTGAAGACGGTAAATGTTGGGAAGGTGGCGAAGGCCGAGGCCTGTTCCAACTAGACTAAAGCAAAAGCAAGTTAGGTATGGGGGCCTGCCCAAGGTAATGCAAGCTCGAGCCGACTTTCTCTTATTGATGGGTTCTTCGCCTGGCGCTGCTTGACATTTGCAATCACTTCAGCAAACTTCAGCTTCATCTTTACGGACCCTGCCGCATGCAATAGTTGCATATCAGCTGAAAATGGTACCATGTTAACCACAAGATACATAGGTGGCAGGTTGCGTTCCAATGGGATTGGTTTATCAAAGAAGATATAATGGACGGGTTTTTAGAAGATGCCCGGACGGAGCCTAGAGTTGCATAATAACCGTGGAGGTTGGGCAATGTCATCTGACGAAGAAAAAAGCTCAGTTCCGGAGACGTAGATGGAGTTGTCGTCGCTCGATGCCCAACACATACACGGAAGGCGATAAGGATGAAATGGTTGGCGGACAGCTCAGAGTCCGCTTTATCCTCGCGCTCTCAACGGGGTCCAGGTGTAATTGGACCCTTGGCCTCTGGTTTCGTACGACCGACAGACAACTATGCATCAGGTGCTCCTTTTCGATCTGCCGGTGGTTCATTACAAAGAGTACACATTGAACCTACGGGAGCTTGTGATAAATTATAATAAATGTAAAAAAAAAAAAATTTGGACTAATGTTCACGTTTGATAGGCTCTCCAATCAGAAGAGAAGTATCATTGTATCCTTGTTGCCAATGCAAACCAGGTACAGAGAATGATATTCACACTCTCCTTAACGTAGCTTCTACAGAACTTATTGTAAGTCACACGAACCAAAGCATATAGAGGTACCACAGAAATTTACGGACTGTAGCTGTAGCTGAAGACAGTAGGACGATGTCTAAATTGATATGAATGGGAGCGAAAACCATTGGACGCCGAATCCCGCATGAGGTACACAGAGAGAGAGAGAGAGATAGAGAGGGATAGACCTTTGACAGATGAATCATTATCGGATTTCCGTTAGACGTTCTTTTATATTTTCGTAAAAATTCGAAAGATCCCATCACAATACAACCTTATTAAGGCTTAACAAAGATACGCCCTTCAAAAGTTGAATCTGTTCACGCTTTCTCTCTCTCTCATTTAGAGTTCACAAGGACAAAGGGTAACGAAACCAAAATCTCGCTGAGTATCATGTAAATTAAAATTAGCACTGATTTTTCGCCAGATTGCCGCATTACCATCGATATACATGCATAAGTCTGTACACACGTTCCATATTTCGATCCAGAGCTAATACATATGGTAACCGCCATTCCAGCATCGCAATAGAACATACTCGCAGGATAATAAGTAATTTATGGCACCTTAGATGTAAATTTACGCGTCTTCTCATGCATGAAAAATTGAAACGAGGTAAATTAGCGCCAAGCCATAAGCCCTATAAAAGCAATTTATGGCACTAGCAATTTCGCATGAATGCATAGCAAACAGGCAGGCTGTAAAAGGCCGGAGGACTTCATTCCACCTTCTCTTCCCAAGTCAGTCGTTTTGATAGCACTTTAGTGCGAGTTCTCATGTCCGTGTCCGTGATGCGCTGTTCTCCAGGCGAATATCATTTATTCCCTGCAATCTTTTATGCCTCATGTCAATTTTTTTATTCCGGCAATTTCTCCATATCTTTCTCGAAAATCTCTTTATCCTCGGCTTATTTCCTTCTGCGTTTGATGTTCCCCGAACAAGCTCAGAAGACTGTTTTTGTTTTCTCAAATTGAATTTTCAGCATGTTCTATGTCGTAGCTCATATAAAACAAAGTGTAATTGGCTAATATTGAAATCCTTTTATACGCTGGAGGTTTCATTCATCGACATTACATACATACGTCAGGATATGGTGCCGACGTTTTGTTTTATGTCGGTACAAATTGAATAATCAAAGCACAAAAGATGAAAATGACTATAAATTGAGTGGATTTTTTCAGCAATTGGCTTGGTGAAAAACGGAAAATAGGGACGAATCATGCGAAACTCGGTGGAAACTCATTCCTATATTAGTAGAATAGTCCTGGGAAACACCAAGCTTTTGACAAACTTCATCTGGCTGAATATACACCCACCTTGGCCTAGTTTAACGATTTGAATGATGGTGCTCTCAGTTTTATTTTTGTCCGGATAATGAACCACTCAGGGGATATTAAAGTGGTTGACAAGTAGACTATTCGGCTAATGGCAATAACAGCCGAGCTGTAAGCAAAAGGATGGGAGCGAGAAGGCTTTCACAAATAAAAACAATTTTTCGCGCTCCAGAAATGTGAGACAAATAAGTAAAATATTTTGAAAAGACTGCAAACAACTTTGACGAATTTTCCACATCCTTTTGTTTCAGTGGTTTAAGAAAGTTTTCGTGGAGATGAAATATGACTTTTTCGGTCTTGAGAAATTTCCTAATTTAGTTTACTTTATGGACAATAAAAGCCACTAAGCGGATAACAGGGGGCAACAAACTTCTTACGACTAAAGTAATGAAATGAGTTTTCCATTTGACAAACCGTGTCGTACAATCTGGACACATTTTCCAAATTTTGATCTAAGCACAAAAAATCTAGATGTACATTGTACGCATTGACGTCAAGTCCAATAAACTTGAACGGTTCGAAACTTGAGAAAGGCCATGGACCTTTTTTTTTTTGTTCTGAGAGAATGGATGTAAAGTCACAATGAGCAGCTAGTTCCTCGCCCACTGAAGAGCTAAGAGGTAGGAATTCCGTCAGACTAGTTCACAAATATAATTTTTTAGGGTTTTGTATTAAAAACCCTTATGAAATCGGTCGAGTGACTGTCTGTCCGTCTGTCCGTCTGTCCGTCTGTCCATGGAATATCTCACGAACGGCTGAAGCTACATACATGAAATTTTGTAGGAATATGTAGAATTACTATAATTCACCGGAGAAAGTGAATCGTCGTAATAGGTCAACTTTAAGGGGAGCTCCCCATAGAGAAGAAATGAAGATCGAAATTTTTTTTCCGTTTGGTACAGGCAAGTGGGGTATCATAAGAAAGGTACCGTCGAGTACATTCCATTTTTGAAATTTTTTTCAAATTTGAAGAAACGGGAAAAGAGGGAGAGGGGAAAATATGTCTTCCGAGTTTGTCCCCCCCCCCCCCCTTGCATTTCGAGACCGTTATACTTAGAAATATGAAAATTTACAGAAAAGAGCCATTTTACTAGCGTAGAAAACCTAGATTTCTAGAATTTTGAAATTTCATCAGAAAAGGTTAATAATAGTACATTTCCATAGTTGCAGTTAGCACACCCCTGCACCCCTTACGCGCACCCGAGGTCAAAAATATTGATGGCCAATGATAGCCAACATCATAGGCAATAATACCTCCTAGTTTCATAACAATCATATAATATTTAATAATAGTAAAATACATTCATTTCAATTTTGAGATTTTGATGCCATTCATACAAAAAATGCACATAACCGGTTACATACTAGTACTGCATACTTGAATATTGTTTTTCGTAAAGTGAATTGGAGTTAACCTTTCCTGAAAGGGTGCAGATTGGTGGTATAGGAGTGGTAGGGTAGAGAAGTTTAAGGGGGGAGGTAGGTGGGTTGCTGCTTTAAGGGGAGGTTCCCATAGAGGGGAAATTAAGGTCAACATTTTTTTTCATCTGATATGGGCAAGTGGGGTATCATGAGAAAGGTACTACAGAGTACATTCCATTTTTGGCGACTTCATCAAATTCCAAGAAAGGGGAAAAGAGGCAGAGGGGAAAATATGAGATCATATTGTAATTTGTCCCACCCCCCTTACCATTT
Source organism: Chloromyia formosa (assembly GCA_964017055.1). Classification (NCBI taxonomy): domain Eukaryota; kingdom Metazoa; phylum Arthropoda; class Insecta; order Diptera; family Stratiomyidae; genus Chloromyia; species Chloromyia formosa. Next base: position 52,001,177 of record OZ024815.1, on the reverse strand, counting down.
CGAGACCGTTACACTTAGAAATATGAAAACATACAGGAAGATGGCTTTCAACTAGCACAGAAAACAAAAAAATTATGGAATTTTAATATCTTCTCAAAATAGGTTAATAATAGTATATTTCTATAGTTACAGTTAGCACACCCCTGCATTTCTCAAACTCATTCGAGGTCGAAAATATTGATGGCCGACGATAATCAACACCATGTGCAATAATATCTCCAAATTTCGCAATAATCACGTAAAATTTAATAGTAGTACATTCATTTAGATTTGGTCATTTTGATATCGTCCATACAAAAAATGCACATAACAGGTCTCTTGTACTCCATACTAGTACTACGAGTACATCATACTTGCATATTGTTTTCCGTAGAGCGAATTGGAGTTAACCATTTTCAAAAGGGTAATGATTGGTAGGAGAGGAGGGAGGAGGGGAAGGGGGGGGGGGTATGCTGGTCGCTGACTCTATTCTCTATAATTATTCAAACAATTTATTTTCAATATTTTTTATGCAAACTTACAATTCGCAATATTGTCTTAACATGAATGGTTAAGCATCTCCTAGAGTAGGACAGTTCATCTCCTATTGGCATGGGACACTACAAAACCCTCGGATTGCGGGCGTAGCCCTCTATTTTCCGGTTTCATTTTTATGTTGATACCAAAACTTAGGTAGGAACCCTTTAATTCGAGAGCGCAGCGTTGTCGGTAGGGGATTAAGGTAGTGGGGAGATGGGTTGAGTTTGATGAAAGTGACGGTGTACATTCCGTTTAAATTTTTGCAGGTCATAGTTGCGGGGGAAAAGAAAAGATGGTAGATCATTCCACATTCGTGTTGTCCTGGATACAAACGAGTCATAGAATTTGGCGATAAGACTGCTGCTGAGTTTTAGAACATGAGGTTGGGCACGACTGGCTAGTCGGGTGTTACGTAAAGGAAAGGTACGCTCAAAAATGAGGTTGGCTATTTCATCAGAGCAACGGCGGTTGTAGTAGCGATAGAAGACTGAGAGACAGCCGACTCTTCGCCGGTGTTCAAGTGGTTCGATTTGAGATGTTATGGATTCATCGCCAATAAGCTTGAAGGCTTTCCGTTGAACTTCGTCTAACGTGGATAATGCGGTTATACCTGCGCCTGCCCATATGTGGCAATTAAATTCAAGTCTCGGTCTTATATGAGCCTTGTAAATTTGAGCCAGATCAGATGTTTTAAAGTACCTTTTATAGCGATTCAGAAAGCCCAGACACTTCATTACATTTTTTGCAACGCAAAAGATGTGGTCGGACCAATTTAGTTTACTAGAGATTTTAATGCCTACAGTGGGTTGCCAAATTAGTAGGGACACTTCTCATATTTTAGTATTTTAAAGTTTAACTTAATTTTTTCAGCAGATAATTGATTCTAGGTCTCGTAAGTATTTTATATTTAAAGGATTGTATTATAGAGATTATAAAAACAACAATTTACATAGGCGAAAGAATTTATTTTTTTCGTAAAAGCAATTTGTGCATTAATGAGTACATAATTTTAATATTTAGTGATGCCGCCCTTCGCTGCAATTACAGCCTCTATGCATCAAGGCATGCTCTCTGTGCAAACTTTTGCATTTTCCTGCAGTCTGAATGGAACTGCTCACCAAGCCAAATGAGCTTTGGTCGGTTAAAATCTGGAAGGTAGATTCATCGGAGAAGCATACCTGTAAAATATTACAATAATGGCAAAAAGTTATTATCGACTATTAAAAAAAAGAGTCTTTACTCGACTCAAGTCTGCAACATTCATATGCCGGTGTTGTTTGCCCATTGCAATCGCTTTTTCTTCATGGCCTCGCTGAGCCATGGTTTTTTCAATAGGACGACTAGCAACCAGATTTGCTTCAGTTAACCGCTTTTGGGCTATTCTCTTCGAAAATCCAATTCGCTCATTATTTATCAATTTCGTCAAACAAGCCACACTTTCTTTACGATTCTCAAAGCAGATATCTCTGATTTTTCTATAAGTACGGGGAGTGGTAACTCTTTTTCTGCTATATTTTTCTGCATGGTTCGCCTCCAGGGGTTTGTTTTGATCCGTTTTTATTTGAATTCTGTTGACGACTGACTTCGAAACACCCGTTTTAGTTGCTATCTCCCGCCGAGAATGTGTGGAGTGTAATAACAATGTCTGAATTTTTCGACATTTGCGTGGAGACATGTCTGAAGTCTTACCCATACTAGAAAGTAATGGTTTTGAGGTTACCATGAATAACGGCTCACAAAAATGAAATTCTCTCAAGAAGTTTGAAAAAAGTTATTCAGTACGAGATATTACTCACGTTTTAACTATAGCAGAAAAGAAAAACCCGCGAAAAAATTATTCCAAACTATTTTACACGAAGTCACTGCACACTGTAGTGGTATGGGCGAATCAGAAATGCTGACCCCATCGACAACAATGGGTTGGGAGGCAGGTGAAGCACATCGCTTATTGGAAAGTATTGCGTTTTTGAGGCATTCAACTCTACTCGATTCGCTTTCCACCATGCTATAATTTTTGAAATGTCTTCATTTAGTGAGTCAAACATGCGATCTCTGTTGAGAGATGTTGAATTTCGGCGAGAGTCAGCTACAGAGTTGAAAGAGTAAGTGTAGTCAAGGGTGCTCCAGCAAAACTATGTGTTGAGTTGGAAGTCACACTCTGACGATCGTTGATGAATAGAAGGAAGAGTGTTGGTGAAAGGACAGTACCTTGGGAGACCCCTGCGTTGGTGGTATGGCGGTTTGAATTAAATCCATCAAGGACGAATGAAGCGAATGGTCGTGAAGGAAACTTTCCATCCATTTAACTAATTTTGGGTCCAAACCAAAAGCCTGGAGCTTAGCTAGAAGAGCCGGAGTCCAGACTCTATCAAAAGCCTTCGAAATGTCGAGGGCAATAATTTTAGCGTAGCCAAATTGGTGGATACAACAATTCCATCTTTCAGTGAGGTATGTCACTAGGTCGCCGGAAAACCATGTTACCGATCATTGATGAAATGGTGTGAGTCAAGGTTGGTTGAGTTGGTTGTTAACCAGGGTTCCGAAGACTTTTGATAGGGTCGAAGTTAGTGCTATTGGTCGGTAGTTAGAAAGATCACATACTTCTCCTATCTTGGGAATCGCTTGCACATGAGCTAGCTTCCACGATGATGGGAACACTCCTGTCGAGTAAGACAGGTAAAAAAGTTTTCGCAGAAGTTTGACTAACGAGGAAGCGCAGTGTCTGAGAACTAAGGCGGAGATACCATCAGGTCCAGCTGATTTTGAAACATCGAGCTTTGAGGGTACTTTAAATACTTCCCTAGTGCGGAAATGCAAAGGTAGGTCTCTGGAGCGAATCACATAAGGGTATGGCTGGCGTACTTTGAGTATTGGGTAGTAGACAAGAGATTGCAACAAAAGTTTCCGCCAACCGGTTGGCCTTGTCTTGCGGTTCACTATATATTTTGCCGGCATATACCAGTGGTGGAATAGAAGAGGAGGTGAAGTTATTCTTCACAGATTTGACGAATGACCAAAAACCTTTGCTACCTTTCCGTTGAACAAACACTTTATGATTTTACTGTCAAACTGGAATTTAGCCTTATTTATGATTGATTTGCAGGTGTTACGCGTAGAATTGTAAACTTCTCCCAGTTCGACAGAGGGGCATTGTTTGTATGCACGGTATGCCGCTTCTTTTCTCTTTATGGCCTCTTTGCAATCTCTGTTAAACCAAGAGTTGGTTTGGTATTCTTAGAACTGTGTGGGATAAAGCAGTGCATTCCATATCAAATGATGCTCCTAATTGAATCGCTTATATAATCGACGTTCTGGGTCAGACCAGTTCAGTTTACTGATGAATTGATTAAATGCGACCCAGTCCGCCTTATCATAATGCCACAATAGTCTCTTGTAGGAAGGTATATTATTGACATTTAGTGAACTAGTTGTGAATTGGGTCGATATAAATTTGTGATCGGAGTTTCCTAAAGGAGATGAAACAGATACTGAATATTTATCAGGGTGGGAGGTGATAAACAGGTCCAATAAGTTGGCGTTTTGACCTTCTATAGTATATCAGGTATTCTGGTTGGGGAATATACTAATTGGTGTAGGTTGTATGATTCACGGAATAGCTCAGCCAGTCTTCCTGCTTGGCTCGTTGATGAAGAATATTTAAGCCACTGAACATTGTGTACATTGAAGTCGCCTGCCAAGACCATTTCTGATGCAGGGAATTTACCTAATAGCTCATCAACATTGGTGGAAAGTATATCGAAGTAACGTTCAGTATCAGAATCAGAAATCCAGGGCTTCGATACAGAAAACACAGGAATAGAGTATGTTTATTAAAATTGAACCTAATCCAGGTGTAGGTGAATTCTGGATTAGATAAAGTGAACTGGGGACTGATGGTGGAATAGGTGATATTATTTCGGATGTACATTGCATTCCCCGTTTGAGTTGCAAGCCTTGTAAGCCTTAGTTTTATAAAAAAAAAGCTCCTGCACACAACCCTGAGCTCAAATTTGCGCATTTTCAACTAGAACGGCTTAATCCTTCCTTTTTGACTGTTGACTGAATACAATATAGACACTGCGAAATCGAAGGCCGTAGTTAGGGCCTTCACCGTTGGGTATTTGCTGTGGTGGGTGGGGTGTAATAACGTCAAGTGCTGTAATGTCAATTGACGATATTTCGGTTTGAAACTGAAATGACGTCATTTGACATTATTTCCTTTTTTCATAGTGAACTATCGTCCATTGACATTATTTCACTTTTGAACATTTCTAGCTATTTGCATGATTGTTGCACCCAGAGCAATGATAGAGTTTATGCTTGTGCGATACTGAAGGTTGCGATTCATTAAGCGCGAAGCGAGCGTAGCGTGCGGAGCCCACACAAAAGACTGTTGATACATAATAGGCTGTCATGTGCGCGTGAGCTTGGAAGATTTACTATGACTAATTATGGTCCGGAATAGACTCTTCTATAAATTACTATAGTGCAGTAACAAGGCTTGACAGGGAAAGGATTAAAGTGGTCGCGTACGCGGATGATGTGGCAATAGTAGTGTCAGGAATGTGCCTCTCCGTGGTAAGTCAAATCATGGAAATGGCTCTGGATATGGTGAGCGCCTGGGCCACAAACTGTGGACTGGGCGTTAATCCAGGCAAGAATGAACTGATGCTATCACTAAAATCAAAGTACTGTGTTTTATCCTCCCTAAACTAAACGGTCACTTACTCCAACTATCACCCAGCGCAAAGTATCTAGGTGTCATTTTACAATAGATACGAAGCTCAGCTAGAAGTTAAATATTGAAGAGCGGGTGAAGAAAGCCTGCATCGCTTTCTACGCCTGTAAGAAAACCTTCGGAAAAAGATGGGGCCAGCAGTAGTCCGTCCGATTCTCTCATATGGGTCGTTAGTTTGGTGGCCAGCACTTGCTAAAGGATATAACATAACAAAACTTGGCAGGGTACAAAAGACGGCATGTTTTGGCACTACAGGTGCCATGCGAACTTGCCCGAGGGAAGCGCTAAACGTGATCCTGCATCTTCCACCAATAGACCTCTCTATTGCTAAGCTCAGAGACTTGGGAGCCTGGACTGCCAAGCTGTCCGGCCATAGTAACATCCTCAACCAGTTGCCACGAGATGTGGTCAACGTAAAAACAGACTTCACTGTGCCCAAACTGAGGTTTGACAGAAGCTTCTCTGCCAAATTCCCCACCAGGGCTGAGTGGAAGGGGGACTAGCTGGTGAAGGACTTTGACAACACGATTTTCACCGACGCGACGGTTCGAAAATGGACTGCGGCGTCGGTGCAGGAATCTTTTCTGAAGCACTGAATATTTCGGAGAATTATCGCCTCTCGGACTATGCCAGCATTTTCCAGGCGGAAACTCTCACTCTCAGAGATATATCAGATAACCAGAACATCGCCATTTGCTCAGACAGCCAGGCCGCTATCAAGGCACTGAACTCGGCGAGCACTTCCTCCTAATTGGTCGAGCGGTGTGAAGAAGAGTTATGTAACTCGCTTTGGCAGACGGCTCAATATCACCCTGCCCTGGGTGCCTGGTCATAGAGACATTGAGGGAAACGAAAAAGCCGACGGGCTGATCAGGAGAGGGCCGTCCTAGAAAGCTCTCATGCGGAATCTGTTTGTATTTCGCATGAGGACTGTTAAGAGCAAGATCTCCTCTTACTACCTCAATGTTGCGGATTCCAAATGGCGGAATCTGCCCACCTGCGCCGTATCAAGGAAGATACGACCCTCCTATAACAGTAGGAAAACATCTGAGCTATTAACCAAGTCCCGTAGAGATGTCGCCAGGCTCACGGCGGTCATTACAGGACATTGGCCTATCGGAGAACATGCAATAAGGCTTGACATCCCATATAATCCGCACTGCCGCAGCTGCGGAAATGAGGATGAGAGAGAAACCCTCACTCACTCCTCTGCAAATGCCCGGCCCTTGCTACGGCCAGACATCGAGCATTAGGTGACTTCTTTCTTGTTAACCTGGGGGATGTATCGGGAGTGAAGATCGAGAGCTGCTATACTTCCTGAACTCCTCCGGTTGAATCAAGGCATCCTTGCATCCCCTGTTAGTTCAACCATCTTCTTATAAACGATTTTGCGGAGGTTTGTGGTTACGAAACAGCGCATTCGCGCTAATTGGGCTCTGGCAAGCTGTGCTTCAGCCACCAATTATACCAACCATAGTGCAGAGTATTCTCTGTTGTGGGGTCGAGTCGCTACGCTCGCCCCGAGGCAAGGGATCACAACCCCCAATACCGTACAAGTATGCACGCTTGCTTCGCTCACTGTAGGTTCAATTGTCCATTTTGTGGGATCCACTCTTTCCACACTTAAGGGATCACAACCCTCAGTATCGCATAAACATGAACGCTTGTTTTGTTTGCTCTGGGTGCAACAATCTCTCGTGTGAGCTTCGCTCGCTACGCTCGCCCGCGCTTAAGGGATCACAACCCTCAGTATCAGACAAATATGAACGCACGTTTCGCTCGCTCTAGGTGCAACAGCTGTGCAAATTCTATTAGTTGAAATTATTGCACTTTGGTAGTTGACATTATTTCATTTACGAAAATGAAAAATTGTCAGTTCGCTTTATTTCAGTTTTAGGTGGAAAATAACGTCACCTAACATTGTAGCACTTGATGCTATTACTCTCCACCTGTTGTAAGTCGATACTAGTATGCTTTATGAAATGATCAACGTTTGAATTGCTATACCTACTATTAGTTGGGACGCTAAGCGACATACATAAATCGACGCCACCTTGCAAAATATGATAGAGAAATGCCGTTTGGTACGAATGTTGGTGGGGCCCATACTTTCAATTTAAGAGATGGAGCCACCTTGGACCCCGCGGCAAAGCAGCTGTGCGGGCGAAAAACCGCGAAATTTGAGCCCTTTTTTTAATCCTCGTAACTTCTAAACGGAGCCTCGTATCAAAAAACTTAATAGGTTGTTAATTAAAGAGCGTCAAATTCTACATCCAATGCATTGCTCAAAGTTAAAATTTTGTTTAGTAGTATAATCAAAATCGATGGTCGAAAAACGTCACTTTTTGAGGCTTTGGAGAAAAATCACACTATATCGCTTTTCAAGCTCACATATCTCTGTAACGGATACTCGAAATGAAAAACCGTTCAAGTAAAAGTTGAAGATATTTTGATATCCGGTTTAACGTGCTCAATACTTTTCAAATCAATTCATTTTTAGTGTAGTTGTGAGTGAAAATGCTGGAATGCTTTCTTATCGATTGCAGCTTTAATAGCTCTATTTCGGTAAGTATAGTAGCTGAAGTTTTGTTTTAGTCTCAATTTACAGATAATTAAATCTTGTTCAAAAAGTCTTTCCTTGATAGCTTAGGTCATAGTTACGCTTTTTAGGGTTTTGTAGAAAAAATAAAACCCTTATGAAATCAACCAGATGTCAGCCTGTTCAAAGAATATCTCGAAGCGCTGAAGCTACAGGTATGGAATTTGGTAAAAATATGAAGGATTACTACAATTTGTGTTATAAGGCTTTTCATTAGTGGCCAAATTGCAAGGAGAGACAGTTATTCGCCGCTTAAAGCACATATGTATATGAAAATTTCCAGGATGACGGCATATAATTAGGATAGCGACGTTAAATATCCAGGATGTTGATATCCTTAGGAAAAGGTTTAATAATAGTATATTTCGATAATTTGATTTGCTACTCTCTGCATATCCCGTAAGTGACCTTAAGAGAGAAGTAATAATGCCAATCCGTTAGCAACGGGTGCAGGTATCTTGTTATAGATACAATTTGCATGTACATAGTCATAATTAATCAACTAGTCAAGAATAAAAAACAATAAAAATTATTTTTGTCCGCTATTGCCACATTGTGCACCGTCGAGTCAGTAAGCGGATAGATTTGAAACTGATTTGTTTTGTGTTTCGTGACAAGTAGTAATGTGTTACAGTTATCAGAAGTGATATCGCGTATGATAGATGCTGATTGTTATTTGGTGAGTTTGAGGTACACCTGAAAAGGGCATCCCTTCAAGCCATGAAATTCTGGCAGGCTGTGGAAACTCAGCAACATTTTCCATCTCCTGGAGATTGGGATGAAACTAGAAGTAGAACGTTGGCTCCCATTATGGATAACAGCGCCGGGTGCTGCAAGGTCATGTGCCACTCTTCATAATCTGGGAAAAATGTGAATATCTTTCGAACTAATGGTCGTATGGAAGTGCGGTTAGTTTCATTCTACTCAAAATGATCAAATACATTAAGAGCTAAGTTAAAAGTGGCATAAAAGCTTTTTATTTTTAACTTATTTAATACGTAAGCTTATTTATTTTACTTAATCACAAAATCTGGAAAAATGTGAATATCTTTTGATTTAATGATCGTATGGAATTGCGGTTGATTTCATTCGACTCAGAATCACCAAATACATTAGGAATTAATCCAAAATGGGAAGAAAAGCTTTTTATTTTTAACTTATTTAATAAAGCAGCTTATCAAACTAATATCTTTTTTTATTTAAATGAGAATATCTTTTGAACTAATGATCGTATGGAATAGCGGTTGATTTCATTCGACTGAGAATGACCAAATACATTAGGGATCAACCTAAAAATGGAATGAAAGCCTTTTATTTTCAACTTTTTTAATAAAATAAATTTTTAACAAAAAAAATAAAATCTGGAAAAATGTGAATAAGTTTTGAACTATCTGTTGTATGGAATTGCCTTTAGTTTTATTCGACTCAAAATGATCAGATACATTAGGAAACAGCCTAAAATTGGCATCAAAGCTTTTTATTTTCAACTTATTTAATAAAAAAGCTTCCTTAACAAATCCAAAAATGTGGAAAAATGTGAATATCTTTTGAACTAATGGTCGTATGGTACCGCGGCTAATTTTATTTTACTCAGATTAACTAAATACATTAAGAACCAATCTAAAACTGGCATAAAAACCTTTTATTTTCAACTTACTTAACGAAAAAGCTCACTTAACTAATAAAACAATCTGGAAAAATGTAAATATCTTTTGAACTAATGATCGCAAGGAATTGCGGTTGGTTTCGTTCGACTCAAAATGACCAAATACGTTAGAAACCAACCTAAAATGTCATATAAATTGCTTGAACTTTGAAATTATGGACGAAATTTAATCATTTAATTAACTAATTATTTAATTAATTAAATTAGTCTGACAAAAAACTTAGCAAAACTTTTATAAACAAGGTTAAAGTATCTACGAATTAAGGCTAAACCAAAACTTTTTGCTGTTATGTATATTTATCGAGATACTGCTATTAAGGCTCAAATCGCTAAAAAACCATTTTTGCATTTTCGCTCAAAACTACACTAAAAACAAACCGATTTGAAAAGCATTGAGCACGTTAAACCGGAAATCAAAGTATCTTCAACTTTTACTTGAACGGTTTTTCATTTCGAGTATCCGTTACAGAGATATGTGAGCTTGAAAAGCGATATGTGTGATTTTTCTCCAAAGCCTCAAAAAGTGACATTTTTCGACTATCGATTTTGATTATACTACTAAATCAAATTTCAACTTTGAGCAATGCATTGGATGTAGAATTTGACGCTCTTTAATTTACAACCTATTAAGTTTTTTGATCCGAGGCACCGTTTACAAATTATTAGGACAATATTAAAAAAAGGGCTCCAATTTCGCGGTTTTTCGCCCGCACAGCCGCTCTGCCGCGGGGTCCAAGGTGGCTCCATCTCTTAAAATGAATGTATAGGGACCACGAACAATCATACCAAATGGTATTTCTCTATCATATTTTGCAAGGTGAAATCGCTTAGCGTCCCAACTATATAGTATCACACAAAGCTGCTACGAATATAGTAACATTGAATTTTATGTTCAACTTTCATAAACTTATCCAGTAACATTAAAGATTCACAGCCATTAATGTCGAAACTGAAATTAAGGTATTCTGTCGGAAAATGCAAGTGAAATAAATTGGAAATTGCGGATTTAAAATGGCTCCCATTTAAGCAATAAACTTAAATCCACATGGTGCAATCAGCAAATTTATAGCTGGCGAACCACTAAAGTCAAAAATTGTTCTTCCCTGCACTTCGAAAAGTTATCAGTAACAATATTCAAAAGTTTTAATTCAATTTATGTATAACCTCTCAACGATACTAGTAACACAAAGGCTTATCCATTTCCCTGTCAGAAATTTGACCCTTCACGTTCATCTAGTAGACGCGCTTAATGTTTTTGTAATATAAATTCTTCGCAACACTTAGGAAAAATATTAAACCTTAGCCTCAATTTCACAATTTTACTTCCAAGTTCTTCCTCCCTTTCACCCTCTATCTAGGTGGATCTAATATACAAATAATGAGATAAAAGTAGAATCCACCGGAATTCGGTAGCTCGGCAACCTACCCTTATTTGTACAATATACAGAGATACATCAGCTCCAGGCACAAGTAAGAGTTTAATTTCTCCTGAAATAACACTCAATACATGCTTCGATGGTTGCTTGATTTCACGATGGGGTTTATCTCATTTTCCCTATTCGTCCTTTATCCATATATGAGTATGCCACAAGATAGTCGCTAGTCGATAATCATTGTAAGGAAATTGTATTGGAAACTGCAAAGTGAGGACATATAAGTATGTATATGTTGCTATGGTCGACAAGAAAAAAAAACAGGAAAACCTTCCACATCGACGGTTGATATTTTGCTTCGTTCCAGGACGGCAACGAGCACACAATCAGGAAGAGCTGATGGCTTAAGTACATATAGTCGAAAATGTGATGGTACTGTTAAGGAAATTGAGTTTCTTCTCGTTCCATGACGTAGTCATAAAGAGATTAAAAACGAAAACTTTGCACCGAACATCAAAAGAATATTCTCCTAGCCAAGCCAGCGAAATGTACAGGATTGCCACGCTGTATGGGTGAAACTTTGTTTACACAACTTTCACGGAAATGGAATGGTGAATCAAAGTACATAAATGCATTTAACCTTTGAAAAAAAAAAAAAACATGGAGTCCATTTTGAGTTTTATTTTTGTTTTTCCAATGCATTACCGTACTCGAAGATCTTGAGTTCGGAATCAGGGACGTCTGCAAATCTCGGATTCATCGAGCTGACTATCGTTATCGGAGCGTTTGATGCGTCCTTCGGTATTTTAAAGGACGGCCGTTCACAGGGCCCATAGCATCCACGAAACAAGGTAATTGCAATGTGCAGAAAAGTCAACATATTCCTATTAGCAAATTTAAAATAGAAATCACAGGACATGTTAACCCTTTACTGGGAGTTTGATTAGTGTACTAGGGTTATTTGATACTGGGGCAGCTAGCTATTATGAACGTACATTCAACCTACTTGGATACGATCTCGTTCTTTTCTTTTACCACAAGCACTGAGACCGAGATAAAATATCTATTGTGCTGTGGCCCGAAGTCTGATAATCAGGACACAGCGGCGATCAAGCTTGATCGCACTAATGAAGTTTCTCAAAAACCCAAGCGGGGACGAGGCTATATCATCTGGCTCGACGAAAGCAACCTTCAGACTATCCTTGCGACGAAAGGGTTTGTAGTGAACCATATCCTGGTAGTGCTGCGTCTACCAGCAGACCGAAGGTAGCACCTGATGAGTAGTTATCTGTCGATGGTACCAAACCAGCAGCGGAGGGTCCGATTACACCCGGACTCCGATGCGAGTGCAAGGCATTTTTTATTGTTCCCCATTTTTTCCCTTCTATGAATTTTTATTATGTAAAGGAGAGGAGCAACGAGCAGCGAAAACTCCGCCCACGTCCCCCGAACTGAGCTACACCACGGACGACATGGCCCGACATTCACGGTAACTATGCTACCCTAGGCTCCGTCTGTACGGAAATCTTCGGCTGTCCACCAAAACGTCCCTTACAGGCTAAGCCTAACTAATCACAGAGAATATGAATTGGCGTTTCGTAATTATCCTTGCAGAGTCGGTCCCTGTTGTATTCCACAATGTCCATGGTTTTAAGATACCCTCTCAGACACTAGTGTCCGGTTCGAAGACCACATATGGTACTAATCTTATTAGTATCTGAAACAAATTCGAAGATCTTCTTTTTGAGTAGCCTGAAATAAACAGCTTGGCGTGCCTCAGGCCCGGAATTTCTCCCAGATGGTGGCGGCTTTTAAACGCTCCCAATCTAGGCCTGTTCGATTATTCAAAATAATCGATTACCTGACACTCCTTTGCCACAGACAGACCGACGTGGTTCTAGGACCCCCTCTTGGCCGGCCTTGGTTGGAAATGAGGTTCCATTTCATGGCATGCAAATCAATGAATTTATCACTCTTCAGCAATATGTGACCTATCCAGATCCATTGCCATTTTCGCCCGCGTATCAATTCGTAGATTGGCATCTGTCCCGTACTTCGACTTAGCTTTTCATTTGATGTTGTTTCGGGCCAGAAAGTTCTTAAAATTCGACGAAGTCATGAGTTGACGAAAACTTGGTGGCTGCTACACACAACAGACAGATGATTGTTGTCCTGTCACGTCCTATGTGGAGGACTTGAATGTTGACTGACTCATCGAAGACCATTGTGTAAAATGTAAAAATGATGGTAAATGCTGACGCGTCGAGTACTGCCAACGCGAGGTGGAGTAATGGTGCCACTTGCATGGCTACTAGGCAACTTTGACCTAGGATCGATCCCAAACGATCTGCGGAGCCGCTGGCGTTGAATAGACGAACCCTACGGACCCTTGTAAGGGTGATTACAGGGCACTGCTCGATCGGCGAACATGCTAGGAGATTGGGCTTCCACACAACTATCTCTGTAGGAGCTGCGGGGATGAGGATGAGGAGGAGAGGACCTTCCATCTGCTATGTGGGTGTCATGCCCTGGCTAGAAGAAGAAGGATAACCTTGAAAGAAAGAAGAATGTTAGCATCAGCCGGCTTCAGCGCTTTATCCACAACTCAGGCTGGTTCAATGAATAGGTAGGACTCGGGTTGTGGAGTCGATGGTGGTATCACAAAGGACGCATTGGTGGTCTGTGTAAGCTGTGCGCATCACGGCAGCCCCTTTAACCTAACCTAATGTGTGCTGGCTACTTGTTTTCTACAATTTGGACTGTATATTTAGATGGCAGTGATATCAGACGTTTCAAAGTTTCTCTGCTTCGAGGAAGAAATAACTGAAATTTTAAAAAAAATGAGACTTTCATAGCTTAAATTGATTTATATGTCTAAACTGATTTGACAGTTTTAACTTTTTCCATAATTTTAAAACAGTAACAAAAATATGTTCAAACGCCACATCAAGCATTCTGAAACATAAAATTTACATGACCAATTTCAAAAGCTTTCCTTTCAACTAAATTAATTCTGTTCAACCGCCTCAGGGTTAAGGGTTACAAAGTCAAAACTAATCAATAGTTGAAGGAAAAACTGGGATGAATGGATTTATGTTTGTCTTTCAATTTGGTTAAAGGCGCCTTCCCTATACGCTGGGGTCTGACAGTCTGACTCGTATGAATGGTGGCAAGACGATATGCCGCCGAGGCCACCAGCCATTATAACCACCGGACTGTACTCGTATAACATTAAATTAGAATGAACATTCTTTTAGCTCTACGGGAATATACTGGGTTTTATATTATTTTTCTGGGTTTAAATTGACAAAACTGATGGAAAATGCATGTATGTACGTAGATTGTATGGGCATTTACAGGATGCTATATACGATTACTGTGTTATGTTGGAAAAGTAGAACAAACATAAAAAAGAACTTATGTTGATTAAAAAATTGGAAGCAAGAAGTTCGGTTGAGAAGTTTCTGGTGGGGGAGGAAGTGTCTTTTAATGATTGAAAATATTGCGAAAGAGTGGGAGAGAGGAGGCTACATCAAGATCCAGCAACTTGCTTGCATGCTTCTGGTTACATCTTACGGAAACTTTCCACGTGCTGCTCCAACAGCACAGACAGTACCAGGGCACGAAACAAGCCCACCTTGATTTTAATACTGAGAGAATACGATTCTCCGCTTCACTTGCTTTTCATCGATTTCGAAAAGGCTTTCGATAGTGTGAACCGGGATTCTATATGGGCGGCCTTGCGCAGGAGAGGCATCCCTGAGAAGCTTGTGGCTATTATTAAGGCAACCTATGACGGCGCGAAATGTCGCGTTCTGCATAAAGGTAAGGTGTCGGGGGACTTTGAGATTCGCAGTGGAGTTCGGCAGGGGTGCATCCTCTCACCGATCCTATTCCTCATTGTGATCGGCGATGTGTTGCATGCAGCCCTATCCGGACTCGACAGAGGAATTCAATGGACTTTGACATCTTATCTACAACATCTTGACTACGCTGACGACATATGCCTACTCTCCCACAAAATCATGGATCTGTCCGCAATGGCGTTAGATCTCGAGAGGGAGGCAAGCAAGGTTGGGCTAAAGATTAATACCAACAAGACCAAGGTTCTTAGCCCGCCGTTGCGAAAAAGAAATCCGACACCTATTGCCATCAATATTAATGGGCAGCCTGTGGAGAAGGTGGACAACTTCGTCTACCTGGGTAGCATTGTTGCCGAAAATGGTGGTACGGAGCAGGACATCGCTCGTCGTATCAACCAGGCTAAACGCGCATACGGCATGCTGTCCAAAATCTGGCAGAGCAGTTATCTCAGCATCAAGACCAAGCTGGGCCTGTTTCGCTCCCTGGTACTATCAGTGCTTTTGTATGGGAGCAGTACTTGGAAAGTTTCCGTAGGAGTTACCAGAAAGCTGCAAGTTTTCGTCAACTCATGTCTTCGTCGAATTTTAAGAATTTTCTGGCCCGAAACAATATCAAATGAAGAGCTAAGTCGGCGTACGGGTCAGATGCCAATCGACGAATTGATACGCAGGCGAAAATGGCAGTGGATAGGTCACACATTGCGGAAGAGTGATAACTGCATTGCTTTGCATGCCATGAAATGGAACCCCATTGCCAACCAAGGCCGACCAAGAGGGGGTCCTCGAATCACATGGCGTCGATCTGTGGCAAAGGAGTGTCAGGTACTGGGAAAGTCTTTTGGGGAGTTGCGCCCCATTGCCCAGAACAGAGTACGATGGCGCGTAGGAGTAGTTGACGCGCTATGCCCCGCTAGGGGTTAAGGCAAAGTAGTAATATTTGTTTGCCGATGGACTCATGCAAACATCCCATTAGGCTGACTGCGATTAGCAAGGCCAACTCAAGATGGTTAAATGGCAGTACGTGCTACAGAACAAAGTTGCTGTGACCAACGTTGAACATTTACCGCTCGATTATAGGTCGCTGAAAAAACGACACAAATATCGTTTCACAAAAAAAAACGATCCTCACTCGACTCCTTCGTACAAACAATCAAAGACGTATTTAGCTAAGACAAATAGGGAAGGTAGGTAGAAGCTTCTACGAACATATAGGGCCTATGAGGATTGGACCATTGAATCCTGTGTTTTAAGGTGCGTTTTGCTAGGCACCACTCTGCGTCGACCGCAGGTGACGATCACAGCCGTCAATCTCCCGGGCCCCGGGGCATGCGAACCCGTGTGATATTAGGCCGAACCATAATGGTCATATGAGGTATTAAAATTCATTCATTCGTGGACGGTAAATATATCTGAGTTTGAACTTAATTAACATGTAATTCATTATTTTGTGTTATCAAACAAGAAAGTATTATGGTTTCACTTACAAATGCTTGAAATATTTGGCTTCATTCTTGAAAATAAACGACAGACGCCACTCCCATACAACGCCGATGATTTGTACGTTCGGGACCGTGCAGCTTGAGACTTGACGAAGAAAGTGGATCTAAATTAGCTCCCCTCAATCGCGAGACCATTTTAATTGACTGTATGAGACTATACTCGTACATTCGTATCGATATCAAAGCACTTTAAAAGGTCGACTTTCTTAGCTATGCCTATTGGGCCACTTTGTACGTGGAGCCATCATCAGTAAATTTTGTTTAAGTGCAAGAAATACGTTAATTGTTATTTCAAGAATCGGGCAGTCTATTGTGAAGATACCATCACAAGAAAATCACACAATAAGACAATCCGGTCATCATCGTAGCGCGACAGCCCGACGTCGGGCCTTGGCCGCCGGGATCATTGTCCTCCAATTATCTCAGTCACGTGACCGCGTCCTCCAAATTTGGAAGCCCAGTAGCTGCTCGGCATCCACATATACTGAGCTCTCCCAACGAGCTCTCGGTCATCTTCGCAGTCTCGCTCCGTCGACTCGTTCTGCGTTCATTATTCTCTTTGGCATGCGATCGTCGTCCATTCGTTGGACATGCCCATTGAGGTCGTTGCAGTTTGACGATTTTCGAAACTTCCAGTTCATGGCGCCTTAAAACACATCCATCTCGATCGCTAACAACCCCAAAAAATCACCGCAGAACCTAACGTTCAAATGTGTCTAGCATGTTTCCGGAGGCTTGAGTTAGGGTCCATGCTTCGCAGCCATAGCCTAGCACTGTTGGTATAATGGTTTTGTACACGCGGAGCATCGTGTTCGCGTGCAAATGCTTTGATTTCATTATAGGGTGAACCGAGAAAAAAATTTTTATTAGCTAACTGTATCCGAAGCTTGATTTCGTCAGTTTTGTTGGCGTCCCTTGGCAAGTTGCAACCCAGGTATATGAAGTCGTTCACGAACTCAATTTTGAGGTCCCCCACATTGATGCTCGGTTGTGCAGGTGTCCTTGTCGACGACTGCATCATTACTTTAGTTTTACCCTCGTTGATACGTGGTCCAGCTTCTTTCGCAACGATATCGAGCGTATGCAGAAGTTCCTCTGCGTCAGCCAATCTTCGGGACATGATGTTGATGTCGTCGGCGTACGCAGCTAATTGTGTCGACTTGATGAGTAGCGTCTTGCTGTTGTCCATATTCATAGCCCGAATAGCGTATTCCAGTGCTAGGTTGAAGAGCCAAGAGCGTCGGTGCCAGTCCATCGCCCTGTTTCAGACCAGTGCGTGTTTCAAATAGATCAGTAAGTCTATTCTGGATCCTGACTTGTGAGACGGAGTTGGTCATCGTCATCTTTGTCAGTCGCTCTAATTTGGCCAGTATTCCAAATTTCAGCATGATGTTGTACAGTACTCCACGAGCGATACTGTCGTATGTCTGCTTGAAGTCTACAAAGATTTGATCTAGGGACGCGGGAGCGTCCCGCCTCGCCAAAGAAATACGAAAAAATCGAAAAAAAAAATTGAAAAGTGACTAAGACTATGTTTACGCGACACAACAAGTACGGGTTTTCGGACCTCTGTAGCTCCGGCCCCGGATACTTGTTCGAGCTCAAATTTGGTATGGTCATTGTCTCCGGTCATCTTACAAAGTGCCGCGAATTTGATTCTGATACAAGGAAAAACACCCGAGATATGATAATTTGAAAATGGCTATTTTTCAAATTTTTCTTGTTCTCGTTGTTATTTGGCCGGTCTACAGCCTCGTAGGGAGCGTACCGAGGTCTGCTATCTTTTCTCGCGGATTGGCTGTATGCCAAGGGTGTGCATAGGCTATCAATTGCTCTGATCCGTGCAGTAGATAAAAAGATACATCCAAAAATGTGAAATTTTATAGTAGAGTTTCTGGCTTAAGCCTTTTTGATAATTTGAATGCGACACAGGAAATCACTCGCAGAGATCGCATGCCGACGGGGAGAGACGCAAACACGTGATTATGTGAGTAGTGGCGACGACGGATGCAAAAGTCCGTGCGCTCGTCGGGTGAGGAGAACCATACGAGGTGATGGCTGTGGGCGTGACTTGTGGCAAGTGCATGAATGAAAAGTGTGTGATGAAAAAATTGAAACTGAATGTTTATGGCTGCATCTTAGGATGTCCGGAAAGAAAAAAACATGCTGCGTGGTATATGATTTAGGTTGTTTCATTTATGGCATATGCGATATGAATTATGATGTAAGATGATATTTTCCAATGTGTGGAAGATGGGAAGCGATGTCTAGGCAAGATGGGTATCACATGACTGGAGGTGATGAGGCGAATGCAGTAGACTATTAAAGGTATTTTGAGTCCTTTGGGCAGGAAAAATGATGTTCTTGGCAAGGAAGCGATTTCTAGGCAAGATGAGTATTATACGATCGGAGGTGATGAGGCGAATGCACTAAACTACTGTTAAAGGCACTTTGAGTCCTTTGAACTAGAAAAATGATATTCTTTGCAAGAAAACTATTTACCCCAAATGGGTTTGAAAACTATTTACCCCAAATTGGTAACCTGAGTGGACTCATAGTCCGGCACGCAAATCACCTTTTTATCGAAGACTACCGTATTCAATAGGAATCAAACCGGAACCCAATGTATAGAAGGCGAAAGTGCTTACCGTTGCGCCATCTGTATTACTACTACTACTATGCAAAAAGATATGATATCTCCCAAAAACAACTCTGTTGTAAAAAAATTACCCGCCAAGAAAAACCTCTCAACCGCAAAAAGGATTGATATGAATACAATACCACCAAAGTACTCGTAGCTTCGCGCCCCACTCTAGGGTTGGCATATTGAACGCTGATTGAATTAGTAAATTTCTTTCAAAGCTGATTGGCGGGGAGCTTCATAGCCATAGACAAAATGACAGTGATAATGACAACGATGTCGTTCTGATAAAATGATGGTTATGTACAATAGTTGCGTGCGGATCATGCTGTAGGCTCTTATGCCAAGTATTATTGGCTTCTCGCCCGGATCTCGTTATAAAGCTTCCGCTTACAAAAGACTAAAAATGCACTTCAGGCCAGAAGTGATTAATAGACCATTTTCTACCCCGTTTTTCTACAGATTGTTCAATTTATTTTGTTTAATGGAAGCTCCCCGCCAATCAGCTTTGAAAGAAATTTACTAATTCAATCAGCGTTCAATATGCCAACCCTAGAGTGGGGCGCGAAGCTACGAGTACTTTGGCGATATTGTATTCATATCAATCCTTTTTTCGGTTGAGAGGTTTTTCTTAGCGGGGGATTTTTTTTACAACAGAGTTGTTTTTGGGAGATATACATACGTTTACGTTGTATTTCCCGCACTTCTGGAGTATCAGTTGGATTGTAAAGAGCTGATCGATTGTGGAGCGACCAGATCTGAAAACAATTTGATATTCGTCAATGATTCGTTTCGCGCACGGTTTCATTATATTTTCCAGAATTTTCGTCAAAATTTTATAGGACGTACAGACCAGTGATATGCCTCCGTAATTCTCACACCGCAGTTTATATCGCTTTTGGTGAATTGGACAGATGATGCTTCTGCGCCAATCGTCTGGGATCACCTCATCCTCCCATACTCGCAGGAGTAATTGATGTACGAGTATGGCATTAACAAGATCCGTTCCACCGAATTTTAGCAGTTCAGCTGGAATCTTGGCAACGCCCGGCCCTTTCCTTCGTTTTAGTGACTGCAACGTTAGATCAACTTCCTCTACCGTGGGAGTTGTATGTTTCAAAGGCTAGTCCGGGGTTGATAGCCATTCTTTTGTATTTAGTAGTTTGTACGCTTGTCTGGTGTTCCTATCAGATAAGTTTTTGTTAATATTCAGCAACTGCTCGTCAAAGTATTTACGTTTCTTACGTCTAATTATTCTATTCGATATTCGCCGTAGCTCGTCACATTTTTCTCTGTTGGCTCTGGTTCTTCGTTGAATCCATTGCCTATAGGTCTCGTTTTTCGCGTCAAGTGAATTTTTGCATTCTTCTTCGAATCAGTAATTCGCGCTCGCCGGGCTTTGTATCCCACGACCTTCTCTGCGACCTCTTTTATGGTACCCTTGAGTTCTTCCCAGAACCCATGGACGCCTGTGTTGCTGCTCTTGTGTAGCATCATAGGTGATAGTCTTTCCTCAAGGGCGGTAGGATACGCTACTCCCATAGCATCTTTCAGAAGTTTATCAGCCGCAAAAATTTTGGGATGGCTGATTCTCGATTGGGACACTGCAATTCTACATTTGTAGGTTGTCTTCACCAAGTGATGATCTGAGTAGCAGTTTGCTCCTCGATAGCGGACATCTATCACACTGGATACTCTTGCAAATTAGGACGCGATAAATTTCTTCTTTAACTTCAGTGGGGACGTGCACATTGATGAGCCAGAGATTAAAGAATTGGGTCTTAATGCGAATCGCACATAGCTGTTCATTTATGGGTTTGAAGTCAATAATGTGCGGCTTGAGGTGATTGTCCACTATAAATGCTGCCCCAAACTCCTTGGGCGATGGTTTGCCACTTCTAAAAATTGTGTGCGATTTCTTGTCATTGATCTCGCTGTCAAACCAATTTCTTTCGTGAACTGCAGTAATGATCAGTTTGTACTTTTCAACCTATTGAAATAGGGCCTTCGCAGCGCCCGTTTGTTCAGGGAGCGTACATTCCAGGATCCGAAAGAATAATCCTTTAGTCGTTTGCGTGGTCGTCGTTATTGATCCGTCTAATCCGAGGTCTTTGTTTCAGGTTTCTTGACTGGCTTTTACAAGGACGACGATGTCAGCACAGCTGCTTCAGATGGTTTAATAAACGTGCTGGAGTTGGCACAGCAATGTTGCAGGTCCAACTACACTAATGATTCCATTCTACTCTTAGATATACGATACTATTAAAGTCGGACGAAAATAGTTAATTTTTCTATTTATTCGCCGAGAAACGATGCACTGTGAGAAATCCCGAAAATTCGTAATCAATTAATGTTTCGTAATCGCGGGGTATATACAATTATATCGACTTCCATACACTCGTACAGAAATTTGATAAATTCAGAGATGCTAAAACCAGAGATTTATAGTATTATCCGAAACCGGAGCTCGGAGGGATAAAATTTTATAAAAACGGAGAATCCATGCGAAAACCAGAAAGGTGTTCCTCTAAAGGCTAAATTACAAGTAGACGGGACGGACGGACGACAATATCTCTTTGAACAATTATTCTCATTCGAGGTCATTTCGGCACACACATCGTGTGAGCTTTCACTACAATTATCCTCCTTGTAATCATTTGTGGAAAGCAGCCGGCAGTGTGCAAATAAATGTTTTAAAATTTCATTGCTCTCCGCGAAGAGTCGACGTACACGATATATGTACAATATAATTCTAATTAATATGTTCGACATCGATCTCCGAAGATCTATTTCCCCATAAGCGACATAGATTTTCTCATCAGTTATCTTGTGGGTGGTAGATTTAAGCACAAAGTTCCGCAACGTTTGCCTCAGGAGACAATGCCATACGGCGTATCGTCCCTCGTCTACAAAGTCAGGGAGCTTTTATGATAGGTAAGTGATCAAAGGGGTCAAAATTGATTTCCTCAAAGGAAATGTAATTGAAAACGAATGAGATCAATTGAAATCATGTACATCGATCCCTGATCCTGGGATAATTCCCATATGAAATTACGTCCGTACGTTCGTCAGGTCCAGCCGTCTGCATGTCATTTGGCTTAAAGAGGGCCCAAGATGGAAAGCGGTACACCAGTCACCGATAAAAAGTGTGGAATTTACTCATATGCACTTCCTGTTTTTACCCACTTTCTCTTGAAATGTGTCCCGTATTCGTTTCGCCGGCTATTAGTCGACCAATGTGTAGCCTAATAATAAATATGCTTCATATATGCATGACTGTACATAATTTATGTATATTTTTCCACTATGCAGACTTCGCTGCTTTCACTTCAGGAAACTTCAATATGATCATTTATCACCTGAATTCCCTCCGTGTCTGATGTGCCACCATCTTCAACAAATAAATCAGAAAAACTGATTCACAGGTCGAAAATTGCCCGTAGACACAAGTGCCATGCAAAGAAAATGATTTCCACCCCCAAACAAATTCTGTCGACATGCCAACCATGCGAAATAAATTTTCCAAAGAAAAAGTTTTATTTTCCCCTGTATTTTTAGAGAGAAGACGAACAGGAAAAAAACAGGAAAAGCAGCCATGAAAACTTTAAGTGTTTTCTGAGTTATTTCATGTTGTTTATTCTCGCAATTCTTGGATTTATATTTCATTCTGTTGTATTTTTTTTTATCATCAAGTCTCGTACGTGTCTTTAAAAAATTGAAACATCTTAACCCATTTTTAATAGAATCCACTCCCAGCGGAAGAATAAAAAAGTGAACGTGAACATGATCCCACAGTTCGATGAAAATTGCGTGAAGCCATAAATCTTTGACGGGCCGCATTGATGGGGATTTGCATTTATCCTCCACGGGCGCCGCTCAGGTCGATGGGTGGATCGGGTCGTTTCAAGGCGCCCGTATACGTCAGAAGTAAATCTGACACAATTAATCCGTAGAAGGGACATACATATGTGTATATGTATATATAGAGGAACATAAAGAACAAAATATTGTAGATTTTGAGAGACATCAAAAATTTAGATCGAAATCAGTTCATTATACCCTAAACTTATAGTATAGGGTATAACGTTTTTGTCACGACGAAAATATTGTAACACCCTAAAGGAGGCTCCGGAGGTATAGCAATGTATATATATAAATGATCAGAGTCACCTCCTGATTCGATTTAGCCATGTCTGTCTATCCGTTTGCACGATAACTTTCAATAGAATGAAACTAGAGCCTTGAAATCAAATATTGGCAGTATTATCTAGTTGGCTGGTATTGAAAATGGGCATGATCGGGCCAAGAGAACGCCTACTTCCCCTACATATGTAAAATAGTTAAATGTATCTATAGCTTCCGATTAAATAAATATTAAAAGCTCTAGCTTTGATAGATTGCTCCTAAGGATAATCTTATTCTCAATTGCCCTAACCCCTTGTGGGCCATAGCGCGTCAACTGTTCCATGTGGCCCAGTTGACGTTTCGTTGGCATAAATTGGTTTCGGAGAATGCAGTTGCCAGCATGCACCTCCTGCACATCCATGGCCACGAACATCGTCGTGGACGGGATTCGAACCCGAAAAGCAGGTAGTCAAACATGAGACTGATGCCTCAACACACTGCGCTACCGGTCGCCCCTTGGCATGATCAAAGGAACCTCCCCTACAAATTTCAAAAAATTAAATATTCCTTTAATTACGACTTTAGATCGAATGACACTAGCGATTTGAAAATTTGGTAGAATGTTGTTAGTAAGTTCTACTTGGTTGGTATTGAAAATAGGCAAGATCCGATCCAAGCAACCCCCAAATCACCTACAAATGAAACTTCAAATAAGCGATAACTTTCCATAAAATGAAGCTAATGCGCAAGATTCGACAAAAGAAACCTCTAGCTCCCCTACATGTGAAACTTCAAGAAAGCGATAATTTCCGATAAAATGAAGCTAGCGGCTTGAAAAATTTGACAAATATTTGTAGAATGGGTTAGTTAGTGGATTTTGATAATGGTCAAGATCCTCCTTAATGAGTGCCAACCTCCCCTATAAACTGGCCATATAGGAAACACACTTTTAATGCATTTGGTCGTTGCCAATTGGTACTTTTGGTATCATCACTAGGTCTATACAAGTCTAGGGTATAAGTAACGGGCACACATTACAATATTGCCTGTATTCATATTTCAATAAGATAATGGCCTGCGTGTCGTTCAAGGAAATGTGCATCGCACATGACTAAAGATTTATACTTTGACCTGCGTGTCGTTCTTCGAAATGTGCATGGCAGATGACTAATAGAGATAAGGACTCTTTGACCTGTGCGTCAACTAAAATAAGATAATATAGTTATGCGTAGGGCATATGACTCACAGGGAATATGTTATGTATTTTCCCTGTGCAATCATTAGATATATAAGCAAGTAGTTCGTAAGGAGAAATCAGTCTTTAGTTTACAATAAACGAGATCGTACGATCTTAGTATAATAACGAAGCTCTGTTTTATTTAAAAACATAATTGGCGCCCAACTTAAAAAAAAATCCTAGTATTAGGATCAAGAACCAACCCATAAAGCGTGGCAAAGTTAAAACGTGGCAAAGTTAAAACGTGGCAAAGTTAAAACGTGGCAAAGTTAAAGCGTGACAACGTTAGACGACGCAAAGCTAAAGTGTGGCATAGTCCTTGGCGAAAGACGTAAAAGACGTGACGTAGCAGCAAACGACACAGCATACGTGGCAATTATCCCTGAAAAAAACTGTGATACAGGACTGAACAATCAAATCCAAGAATTAAGGCAGCAGAAAAAATTACGACGAAAGATGAGCATTTGGTTTTTGTATGTATTTTAAAATTTATATTTTATACCTGTATAATTATATAAGTACCTATATAACTTGTGAATACAAGAGGGCAAATTCAAACCGAATAGACAGCAGTTTTCGATTACATTAATTTTTTGCTTATATTAAACAAGATGTCTTTAACTGCTGAGGCCATAACCGAGATGGTAGAGAGAATTACCTTTTCGGTAGCCAACCAGCTGAGACAGGAATTTCAAGCTTCCATAATGGAGCTAAGATCGCAGCCTGGTCCGTCTGTCCAAGCGTGTGATCAAATCAATGCAGTAGCCACTCAGCTGAGGCAAGAATTTCAAGCCTCACTAAACGGAATAGGGCAATCAGGTCCGTCCGTCCAAAGGTATGAAGAAATAAATATTTCAAGAAGAGTTGATTGCAACTTAAGGCTTGATTTGCCAAAATCAATGCCTGAATTCAGTGGTATCATGGAGAGGTATCCATCATGGCGACAGTCAGCTAAAGCGGCGATTAAGCCATATGAAGGATACTCTGGTTCCGAAATATATTATCAGGCAGTTGCTATAATTCGCAACAAGATTACTGGATCAGCTGATATGGTCTTATCATCGTTCAGTACTCCGTTGAATTTCGACGCAATAGTAGCCCGATTAGATCACACATATTCGGACAAGAGGCCACTATATTTGTTGGAACAAGAATTGTCCACTCTTAGACAAGGTCGTCTTTCCATAATGGAATTCTATGATGCGGTTGAAAAACAGTTGACCTCTATCACGAACAAAGCCATTATGCAATATGGTGACGATAGTGATGTTTTAAAATCCCTGAATGAGAAATATCGAAAGGATGCGTTGCGTATATTCGTTTCTGGGCTTAAGCGGCCAATCGGCGATATCCTGTTTGCGAGTCAACCAACAGATTTACCTTCTGCGTTAGCTCTTGCACAGGAATTAGAGTCCAATAGGCAAAGGTATAATTTTGCAACAGCGTTCGCAAATTCAAATGGTAATAGGGAACAGGGTCTAGGAAAAAGTCCACAATACAAAGTTGTCCAAAAAGAGCAGGAAAATAGAAATCAACCTTCACTTGAATCGATGGACGTAGATCCATCAGTATCGGGATTCAATCAAAACTCTAAGAAGAATAGCAATTTCCGCTCAAAGTCTTCTAAAAATAATTTTTCAAAGAAACACCAGTTGAATACATTTAAAATAGGAAAACATAAAAGTAACAACGGTGTTAGGATTCTAGAATCGGAAGCAAGCCTTCCTTACATCGAACATATTTTAAGAAATGGACATAAAATTAAACTACTTTTAGATACAGGTGCCGACAGGAATTACATTAAAAATCTTCCATTTTTAGTTGGTGTATCAAGGGTAAAGAGTCCTTTCAGCGTACATTCGATCCATGGAGAAACTCTCATTGAATCGAAGTGTCAAATAAGTATTTTTGGTGAAAATTCAGATTTTTTTATACTTCCCAAAATAAACGATATGGACGGAATAATAGGATACGATTTCCTAAAGAAAATCAATGGGGTAGTCGACCCTTCCAATGGCAATCTGCGCTATAAGGGCGAAGGTCGAAAAATTATTTTCGATTCTAACCACCAAGTAAATTTTCTTCAAAATATTGATTATAATTCCATTCCTAAAGAAGGGCTGGAAAAATTTAAAAAAATCATGACGAAAAATCAGAAAGTGTTTGCGGATCCGAATGAGGCATTACCGTATAATACTAATGTAGTTGCTACAATAAAAACTACTACTGACGAACCAATTTATTCAAGAAGTTATCCATATCAAATGACCGCAGCAAAATTTGTTAATTCAGAAATAGAATCAATGTTGCGTAATGGGATAATAAAGAAAAGTTCTTCACCATACAACAACCCCATATGGGTAGTTAACAAAAAAGGTGTAGATGAATTAGGTAACCCTAAGCTTCGCCTTGTAATTGATTTTCGGAAGCTTAATGAGAAAACCGCTTCTGATAGATATCCTATTCCGGATACTTCTGTCATATTATCAAATTTGGGTAAATCAAAATATTACTCAACGATTGATCTGAAGTCTGGTTTTCATCAAATTTTATTAGCAGAAAATGACAGAAAGAAAACCGCCTTTTCAGTGAACAATGGCAAATATGAGTTTTGTCGTTTGCCATTTGGGCTGAAAAACGCTCCAAGCATCTTTCAGAGAGCGATTGACGACATATTGCGAGACGACATAGGGGTTCGATGTCACGTTTATATGGATGACGTCATAATATTTTCTCATGACACGGAAGCCCATTTAAATGATATTCAAATTATAATGAAAAAACTTCTTGATGCTAATATGCGCGTTTCGCTGGAAAAATGTAACTTCTTCAAATCAGAACTTGAGTTTTTGGGGTTCGTCGTCTCCGAAAATGGCCTTAAAACAGCTGATAACAAGGTAAACGCTATATTAAACTTCAAGGAACCAACTTCCATCAAAGCCCTCAGGTCCTTCTTAGGATTATCGGGATATTATCGACGTTTTATACGGGATTATGCAAGAATAGCGAAACCCTTGACCCAAATATTACGGGGAGAAAACGGTAACATAAGTTCGAGAAAATCGGAGAAAAAGAAAATTACTCTTTCGGATGATGCTCGTGAAGCTTTCAACAAGCTAAAGCAGATTCTAGCATCAGAAGAGGTCACTTTACGTTTTCCAGATTTTGCCAAGCACTTCGAGCTCACAACAGATGCTTCTTCAGTGGCCATTGGTGCTGTGTTATCCCAAGACAAACACCCTATCACATTTGTGTCACGAACACTTAGCGCTACAGAGCAAAATTACGCAACTAACGAACGAGAAATGCTCGCCATTGTATGGGCGTTGCAATCTTTGAGGAATTATCTCTATGGAGTAAGCAATCTCCATATATACACTGATCATCAACCTCTAACATTTTCGATATCCGATCGAAACCCAAACACGAAGCTAAAACGTTGGAAAAGCTTCATAGAAGAATTTGCACCGATAATTCACTACAAACCTGGGTCTGAAAATTATGTCGCGGACGCACTGTCCCGCCAATATATTCAAAACCTTACCGGTAATAACAGTTCTAACGAAAACTGCACAAATAGCGAAGTTTCATTGTCTCAAATCATAAGGTCAGTCCCGACACCTATAAATTGCTTCAAGAATCAAATTATTCTTACAATGGGCGAAAGACTAAAATTGAGAACAATTAGGCTATTTAATGGCTATTTGCGCCATGAAATTCAATTTTCCGACTTTGAAAATTTATGCCTCAAGCTGGAAAAAGTAATCGATACAAAAGTGGTAAATGGTATTCATTGTCCACTTGGAGTTCTAGGGAAAGTACAAAATGAAATTTTACAACATTTCCCTTCAGCCCGTTTCAGACATACTGAAAAATTAGTTCTGGACTTAATTAACGAGAATGACCAGCTCGAAACTATCGCACAAGAACATAATAGAGCACATCGCTCAGCCAAGGAAAATTATGCCCAAATACTGGACGCGTATTTCTTCCCAAGTCTCCGTAGGGATATTAAGAAATTCGTGGGAAACTGCAAAATTTGTGCGGAGTCTAAATACCAAAGGTATCCCAAAAGGCAAACACTGCAGCCAACACCAGTGCCCAAATATCCAGGCGAAATACTACACATGGATATTTATATCACACAGAATCGTTATTTCTTAACATGTGTGGATAAATTTTCAAAATTGGCTTTAATAGAACAAATCGCTTCACGTTCAATTGTTGATTTGAAAATACCTATCATCAAAATAATCGGGTTCTTTAAAAATCCGAAAATATTAGTAACAGATAATGAGCCATCGTTCTGCTCAAATGCTATACAATCACTTATAAGGGACCATTTTGAAATGACCCATCACAAAGTTCCAGCTATGCATAGCATAAGCAACGGACAGGTAGAGAGATTTCATTCAACTCTAAGCGAAATATGTAGAGCAATCAAGAAAGAGATGCAGCTCACGGATATTAGCGAAATCATACAAATAGCTTTAACAAAGTACAATAGTTCTATCCACTCTGTGACGAAGAAAAGGCCAATTGATATGTTATGGGGAATTTCCGATCAGAATAGATCACACACCCAGGAGCTACTACTAACTGCACAAAGAAGGCAAAATGAACAACTTAACAAAAAGCGTTTTAATAGAACCTTCCAGGAAGGACAAACAATTTTTGTGAAAACAAATAAACGTTGTGGGAACAAATTATCGAACAAGTACGATAAAAAAGTGGTGCAAAAAGATTTAGGTACCGCAGTACTAGTAGATGGTAAAGAAGTGCATAAGGATAATGTTCGGTAATATTTTCCTTTTCAGGTTAACACTAGTCACCACCGTCACGTGCAAAATTTATGACTACACCTCTTCGAAATATATACCAATGCGAAAAGGAGACGTGGGACTTTACAAAGACTTCATATATCTTATACATAGTATTAATTTAACCGATTTTGAGGAAATCATGAGGGATATAAATGACTTACAGAAAATGTTTAGCATGCCAGAGCAAAAGGAATCACTTGACGCGGACGCGAACGAAATATCTAGACTACTGACATCATTAAAGCTCGGTAGCGATAGGCATAAGCGATCAATCGATTTTATTGGTTCCGCAATTAAATTCATCGCAGGCACGCCAGATCATGATGATTTCGTTCTGTTGGGCGAACGTCAATCTAGGTTAATAGATGCGGAAAATCAGCAGGTAGAAATAAATTCTGAGCTAACTGGTAAAATAAACGAATTGACTGAGCAGATTAATTTAATGAAACATGAATATTACGACACTAATGAAGCGAAATTCCCAGATCTATTTCAAATAATTTCGATTAGAAATCAAAGGGTTATATCATTGTTAACAAACGCTGTCTACTCGGTTACTCTAGCACAATTAAACATTATTAACCCTGTTATTTTAACGGACAAAGAAGTCCTTTCAATTGTTAAAAAAGAACAAATGCCCATAACAATTAATGAACTAATTTCATCGTCAATTGTAAAGATATATGTAAGTAGTAACGTACTCAAATATATAGTTAAGGTACCAAGTATAGAAACTATTTGCTCACTCATAATTGTTTATCCGGTTATACATAACAATACTATATTAGACTTAAGAAATAAATATGTTGCCGAATGTGAAAAGGAAACACTTCCATTGTACAACTGTAAAGAGAGCAAGGGAATGCCAATCTGTAAGCATGACCGCTTCGACAAATGCCTTTCAATGATTTTTAACAGCAACGCCGCAACATGTAAAACAACCACCTCCTACCATATCGCGCCTGTCGAAACAGTAGACGAAAATACAGTCCTTATAAATGACGAAACTGCCACGATTTCTGAAGGAAACCAGAAACTGAACGTCACAGGTACATTTTTGGTTCAATTCGAAAACGACATCTACATAAACGACACATTGTACAAAGCTACGGGTAGGGAACCAATAATGATTCCACAAACGCCGAAAAGATTCGCTCTCAACATATCAGCGCATTCGACCTTGTTAACGTTGCCATATTTGCACCAGGTACATCTGCGTAATTTGCAGAAAATTGAAAAGTTCAATTCTGAAATGAATTCAACAAATATAATATGGTACATATCGGTTGCAATCATATCAACAATTCTCTCTACGATATTCGCGTATTTAAAATGCCGCAACAAGCCGGTGATCGTTACGCCAGTTGTCACGCGGGCCACGAGTTTCAACATGGACGAAGAAATTGAAAGGATCGTACGCAATATCGCTGTAAAACATCACCAGATTCGGGACGAATCTGTTTAAGGGGAGGAGCAGTAACGGGCACACATTACAATATTGCCTGTATTCATATTTCAATAAGATAATGGCCTGCGTGTCGTTCAAGGAAATGTGCATCGCACATGACTAAAGATTTATACTTTGACCTGCGTGTCGTTCTTCGAAATGTGCATGGCAGATGACTAATAGAGATAAGGACTCTTTGACCTGTGCGTCAACTAAAATAAGATAATATAGTTATGCGTAGGGCATATGACTCACAGGGAATATGTTATGTATTTTCCCTGTGCAATCATTAGATATATAAGCAAGTAGTTCGTAAGGAGAAATCAGTCTTTAGTTTACAATAAACGAGATCGTACGATCTTAGTATAATAACGAAGCTCTGTTTTATTTAAAAACATAATTTATATATGCTTCGAAATCCAGGCCGAAACGAAGCTTCGGTCTGTTTTTTTTTAAATAAACTGAATAAAAAATATTCGTTATACTCGTAGAATTTTTTTTTCTCTCTACAGTATCCAACTGACGTAACAATTTAGAAATGATTAAAAGAAAAAGAAAA
Organism: Chloromyia formosa; assembly: GCA_964017055.1. Classification (NCBI taxonomy): domain Eukaryota; kingdom Metazoa; phylum Arthropoda; class Insecta; order Diptera; family Stratiomyidae; genus Chloromyia; species Chloromyia formosa. Next base: position 51,970,088 of record OZ024815.1, on the reverse strand, counting down.
ATGAAATATCTGTGGTGTGGTAACAAGCTACACGGGAAAATTTATCTGGTCTAAAACAATCTGCATTGTTCACAAACTATTTCAAACACTAAAAATTATTATCGGAGTCCCTTGCTATATGCCAAACTACAAGTGTTTGATTGAAACACGAAGAATTTTGAAAGTTTGACATTAGTGCCATTGGAATTTCAACTCAAAATGAAATGTTATTCCTCTAAAAGTTTATATCAATTAATCAATCTTCTTTCTGAAAGTTTTCGTTCAACTTTGCTTGCCGTTTATTTTTAGTTGCTGTGCTTGAAAAAAAAACTACGAGTAGTTTTGCCATTTTTCATGAATGATTTATGTAGAATTAATAGAATTTTAGTTTCTGACCAATTTTAAATGTTTCCAAGTCGCTAATAAATTAATTAACGATATTTCATTTCGCCGAATGATTCAGAAAGTTTCTTTTTAGTGAATTGTTTCTTTATGATTAATTATTAAACGGAAAAAAATTTAATTTTGAAAAAAAAAAAAGAACTGGTAGCATTATACGCGTCTCATGGCTATGAGGAATATTTAAGTCTTTATGGCGGACAAATTTGACCTCAACAATAATCACACGTTGGAGGGCGCAATGGTGTGTACTGAAGTCTTTGGCGTGAGCCTGCATGGAGCCGCCATTGGCACAGATCTTTGTGGTAGCACCAACAGAATTAGCAGCTAACCGTTTGTTCTTTCATCCACCAGTACAACATATGGATATGGAGATAGGTATTAGTGTTGGATGAAAGCACTAACTTCCGTGTGCTGCAAACCCTGTTAAAGCTAAAACATACTATATTAGCAGAAAAAATTAATAATGCCAACGGGTGGTTATTTTTAAGGGTAAGTGTAATGAATTGTCGATGTGTGGACACGGTATTGTACAATATATATAGGTACACTCCACATCATCGCATCTTACAACCCGGTAGCATTCTGTCAACAGCCCGTGTAAACGTACCGAAAGCAGATTGTTGACAGAATAGCGGTTTGCAATGAGTTGCCAAATTTTCACATCTGCCGGCAGTCGGCACTTATACGACAGTTGCGGGTGCAGCTATTCGGCTCCACCAAATCAGTCTACTAACGGACTCTAAAATTTCGGCAGGTGAGTCCATTTTGGGTTGGTTTGGGATTTATTTAATTGTATACCATTTAAGTAATCTTTGGCCTAGATTAAACTCGGATTAGAATATAATATCCTGAGTCACACTGTGCCCAATTTCACCTCGCTGAAGCCCATAAAAAAAAGTCATGAAAACTTGAACGCACAATATAGCGTTACTGAGGTATGTGATTCCCGTCCTTTATTGTGCGGAAATTCAAATGCAAAGCTAAAAACACCAAATTTTAATTTTTGAGACCGTGATGCTAAGATTACGTGTTTGTGCACTTTGTGTGAATCGACATTGTTCTATTCTAAAATAAAATTGTGCAACACCAGATCTTAAGATTTCTGGTCAAAAGCTGACTGTAATCTTCTCTCATGGAAGTTTCCTGAATCCGGTCATCACCCCTACAAAAATTTTGTCGAAAAAGGGACTTAAGTCTTTCGCCGCTGAGTAACTTGGCCTTAACCTCACTCACATCAGAGGAAAGAACATAGAATTGTTCGATTACCATGTATTTAGCATAGGCGCTTTCAGCATCCGACACTCCACAAAATAATTTCGAAGCCCGAATATGCTACAGCACTACACGTCATGCCATCTGCACTGAACGTCCTATCAACAGTATCAAAGTTTTCGTCCGGACTCTTCCTAAACTTCCCTTTAGAGTTGGGACGAATTGTCGAACGATCAGAGATTGATAGTGGGCACCCGATCTCACACAATTTTTGTGCGTGTGCGCTATAAACTACAGCAGGGTCTCACTTTTACTTGGGTCCCGAGGAACCCCATTGTGCAGTGAGCGTAAGAAATGATACAAAGTATCTACACTGCATGCAGATACATCGAAACATGGATATGTCTTATGCCTACCGAAAGCGTGGGATGTGTTTTGTCGAATGATTTCATCCAGTATAACTATAGGTATACTGGGATCTTTATAAAACTTACGTCGATATCTTCAACACAACAGGTTACACGCAGTCGGTAGCCAAAGACATATCCATGTGTCGATGTATCTGCATGCAGTGTAGATACTTTGTATCATTTCCCACCAAAAGCCAATAACCTGTCTTCCAAGAACCAATTCCCGATAAACCCGCCCCAAATCAAACTTAACACCCCCTTTAAGAGACAGAGAGACATACCCCATTGAAAACTAACGTCCCCATATGAACCGGATACACCCGTTCTAATGAGATTGAACACCCAACCACATGAGATAGATAGACACGCCCTTTTGAAAGTCAACATTTATGCTGCTAATACATCGTACCGTATGTGGAGCTTTTGTTATATGTTTATAGCACGTACTATAAATCCGCTATTTTGTTCTATATGTTTATTGCACGTGTGGTGGGGGCCCACATTGTGAACCAGTCAGACCTCAAATCGCCGCCATTGCAAATGCACAACCACAGTCGCTGGATCACCCGATTTGGCTCGAATTAACTACATCCGCTCTCGCTCATCTTCGGGGGGCGGGAACTATGTACACTCTCTCAAATTGCGTCTGCGTATGTCCAAGTGTTAGTCAAACTGACTACTTGCTACTTTTTCTGGGATCCTAGTCATTCAGATAGTACAATGGGTGCTAATTTAAATCGGCCACTACATTCATTCTTGCCGTCCACAACGTCAATCAACATCTCAACATGTACACACAAGATCCCCGCAAGCGCGCCGCCCGCGCGGATCCACAAGCAACAGCAATGCACAATGACCACTTCACTCAAACGACATGCACAACCAGAATAGAAAAATTTTCAATGGGCTTGTTTCCTCTTCTGACCCCCGAGTAGAAAAACAGACATTTCGTGTGACAGACAGATTTTTAGGATGACCCCCAGCTATAAGACATATCCATGTCAAAATTTGTTGACTGTCTGCAAAGTGACCACATGAATATCTCCGGTCAAAATCATTGCTTCGATTTGCTGAGAAAAGTGGAAGCAGTAAATAGAAAATGCCTCAACATCTTAGGTACAGTGCCGTATCGTTGAGCCAATTGATTCTATTAAGCAGAGTGACCACCTGGCAGCTCAGCAGAGGGTGGCCCAAAGCAGAGGCCTTATGCGGGTTGTGCTAGCGGGAACCGTCTTACCTAACCTAACCTAATTCTGCAAATGTTTACTTTGAAAATCTATTAATTTATCAGACAGTTAATTTGGCAATAATTGTTGAGCCATTCACATGCTAATCGCGGCAAATTTTCGCCACGCCCCATCTGAGTACAATGGCGATTTGGCAAAACTCGCAAATCGTCGCGTTGGATTTTTTTACAAGTTGCTCATCGAACAAACCTTTGATTTGAAACTAAGTACATTTTTAAAGTTTTTAATTTATTTATTTTAACTTGAGCTGCTGAAAAGCTACGAAACCTTCGTGGAATTGTAGTCAGGACAAGATCAAGATCTATCAACGTAAATTTCACAACGACTGTTCATGTCTGTCTATCATGTTGATTGCAAAAATTTAATAATTTAACCCAATTTTCCCTTTTCTTAAGATTTGCATCAAATAAATTTAAATTCTTCTGCCGACTCCTAATACAAAGAAATGATTTAGAACTTTGACCTAAATCGTTTTCGCTTTAGCACCTGTCATTATCTTAAAATAGCATTAACATTTTTTATGCTTCTGACGAGAATTTAATTGAAAGAAATTCCACTTTGTCGAGAAATGCTTTACTTTCTCATTAACGATAAATCGACTTTCTACGAGCATTTTGTATAGTTTCTTCCTGAAACCGGGATTCTCCAGCCAATCTTTCAGTTAATGTGTGAAATAGCTTTTCCTTTTACTTACTCGAATGTCTAAAGCGAATGTAAGCTGAACATCAAAGAAATTTTGTCAGAGCAATTACTTAGGTACACATATATAGGGGGTGTTTAAATAAGAGGTAATCCATGCGAAATTCTATTTGGAGCGGTCATTTCACTCTTCTTTGATGAAGATGTGTGCCAGTTTACGAGTATGTAAATATTTATTTTTTAAAAGGAAATTCGATAGATATTCGCAGTGTTTAGAGGTTTGTATGTTCTGTTTGTGGTTAACAAATAAATTATTTTTGTTGTTTACTTATCTCGTGATGGGTGATGATTGGTTATGCCTTGATGATATTTTCTGTACTATAATTATGGCACCCAGAAACTAAGCTTACCTGTGGATTAGAAAAAAATATTGCACATTACTTAAAAAAAATACACTTAATGCATTGTTGATATGTGACTAATTGCTCCAAAGGAATATGAATTATTCTAAAGGAATAAAAAAGAAGCAATAATCAATAATATTAAACTTTATGTTGACAAGTCATAATGAATCATAATGAACTACCCCTTATTAACATTTCAATTTAATGGCACAATAAAATAAAACCGCCTACTGAGCAACAGATACAATATGTATTGACCAACAGATATCAGCTGAGCCGAAGGTACAGTATGTATGTATTGAGCAACAGATTATTGTGCGACGGATACAGCATCCATTGAGCAACAGATACAATATTTATTGAGCAACAAATACCTGTCCTTTTACCCATACAAAAGGACTCGAAATGCCTTCAGCGATAGTCCAGTGCATTCGTCTCAACACCCGCAGTCATATGATACCCATCTTGCCAAAAATGTCCTTTGTCCTCCCGAAGGAGTCAAAATTAGGCCTGTTCGGTACTAAGATTTTAGTAAAGGTTTTCGGTGTTTCTCAGTACAGATATTGCAAGCGGTTTCCCGGTATTTTCAGAACTTGTTTCAGTACCAGTACTAGTGTCGATTTGTAGTAAAAACAAAACCCTTATGAAATGGATCAAATGTCTGTCTGTCCGGCTGTCCATAGAATATCTCGCGAACGGCTGCAGCTACATACATGGAACATGGTGAGAATGCACAGAAATATTATAATTCGCCGGAGAATAGGATGCGTCGTAATAGGCCAACTTTAAGGGGGGTAATCCCCATAGAGGGCAAATGAAGGTCAAATTTTTTTTTTCGTGTAGTATAGGCAAGTGGGTGTAATGTCCACTTACTAAACTCATATGTAACTACGATACTAAAATACCCACAATAATAATCATCAGCTTCTTCGCTTCTTATTAGTAGTTCAATTGGACAAATTCGCCTACATTTACCAAAGTTTCAAACCCCCTTTGATCAGCTGTGATCCAATACCAGAGCAATATCAAAATCAGGTCATTCGTTTTGTTTGGAAATGTATCTTTGTCTAAACGAATCGATAACGGCAAGATGATACTTCTCTCAGACGATCGAAGTGCAAACGCACACACTATCAACCACCTTTTAAGTGCTTCCAAATGAGCGGACAGCGGGGCACTCACATTTGTGCCTTATGATTTCGATGTATCCGAGAGAAATCATAAGTACCGACATTTGATCTCTCAATATAATATGCATAAGATGCATTTTAATATGCGTGAGTGACCTGAGACACCTGACATTGTGTATTACCATTGCTTTGCGCACTATACAGGGTGTCCCATTCATGATGGTAAATATTTAAATGGTAGATAGTATGGTTCATTTGCGGAAAATTAATGAACTACATGAACCCTCTATCTTTAACCGTTGCAGAGTTATAGCATTTAAAAGAAAACTGTCCAAACCCTTAACTTGTCCAACAAATTCTAAATTTTCTAAGCCCCCAATTATTCGATCCAAGATTTGATCTTACTTTCTGAAACTACATAAAATTTCATATAAATAAGCTTTCTTGAACCCGACAATGTCTTGGCAAAAGACTCCTTCTACGAAGAACTAAACGCCGTTCAGAGCAGAACACCTAAAGGTGACATAATAATGGTTATGGGTGATTTGAATGCGAAAGTTGGCGCTGATAACTATGGGCTCAGACATGTGATGGGGAGACACGGTCTTGGTGATCGTAATGACAACGGTGAAAGATTTGTAGAGTTCTGCAACTTTCACAGTCTCTTCATCGGTGGTACTATGTTTGAGCATAAGGACCACCACAAAATCAGTTGGTCCTCTGTTGATCGGCGCAGAACACAAAATCAGATCGACCATTTTGCCATTAGTAAAAGATTCAAGAGTTGCCTCCTGGACGTGCGAAACAAGAAGGGTGCCGATATTGGGATGGGAAGAGACCATTATCTTATGATCGCTAATGTTCGATTGCGTATTGCAGCCGTGCGCCGCCCCAGCGACGAAAGATCCAGGCCCCGCAAATTCAACACCGCTCGACTAAAAAATCCAGCTGTCTTACATCAATATAATGACCATCTTGCGCAAAAAGCGGCTGAGATAACTAGTCACCCGGATAGTGACATAAACGAAAACTGGGATGCCATAAAAAATGCGTACATTGATAGCGCAAATACCATCCTTGGCCCAAACCCGGATTGCCGGAATAAGCCCTGGATGTCCGACGCTTCATGGCAGCGGATTGTTGAAAGAAAGGAGCTGAAAGTTCGTTTGGCTGCAGCAGCAGACGACAATCGAAGCAGCATCGAACTCCTTTACCGTCAGAAAGCTCGAGAAGTTCAGCGTAGTGTGCGACGCGAAAAAAGAGTTTATGCCAATTCTCTTTTAGCGTCAGCAGAAGAAGCCGCTAGAAGTAACAACTTAAACGCCGTATACGGTGTCATCAAGGAGTTTACAGGTGGTCGTAACTCCTGCCAACATCCGGTGAAAGATAGTGATGGAAAGCTACTTATCTTGGAAAAAGATCAAATGAGGCGATGGAAAGAACACTTCGCCGCGGTCTTGAACCGTGTAACCTCTGGTGAAGTTCCCCCTCATATAGATAATTTAGCTAACCATCAAAATGTGCGTATACGGTCCACTGCCCCGACTAAAGAGGAAATAGTCACTGCAATTATTGCACTAAAACGAGGAAAGGCCGCCGGACTTGACGGCATCCCTGCCGAACTTTATCAAGCAGCGCCAAGCGTAACTGCCGATTTGCTGCACCCACTTGTTGATAAAGCGTGGAATACAGAGACCTTTCCCACTGAGTGGAAGGAAGGTTTGATCATCAAACTTCCAAAGAAGGGTAGCCTCACAGACTGTAATAATTGGAGAGGCATTTGTGTGCTTCCTGCCGTTGCCAAGATAATAGCTAAAATCGTCCTGGAAAGACTAAAGGCCCACTTAGAAAGCACAATTGATGAAGAGCAGGCTGGCTTTCGATCCGGATTCTCCTGTGTCGATCACATTAACACCTTGCGAATCATCATCGAGCAATGCGCTGAATACGATTCTCCGCTTCACTTGCTTTTCATCGATTTCGAAAAGGCTTTCGATAGTGTGAACCGGGATTCTATATGGGCGGCCTTGCGCAGGAGAGGCATCCCTGAGAAGCTTGTGGTTATTATTAAGGCAACCTATGACGGCGCGAAATGTCGCGTTCTGCATAAAGGTAAGGTGTCGGGGGACTTTGAGATTCGCAGTGGAGTTCGGCAGGGGTGCATCCTCTCACCGATCCTATTCCTCATTGTGATCGGCGATGTGTTGCATGCAGCCCTATCCGGACTCGACAGAGGAATTCAATGGACTTTGACATCTTATCTACAACATCTTGACTACGCTGACGACATATGCCTTCTCTCCCACAAAATCATGGATCTGTCCGCAATGGCGTTAGATCTCGAGAGGGAGGCAAGCAAGGTTGGGCTAAAGATTAATACCAACAAGACCAAGGTTCTTAGCCCGCTGTTGCGAAAAAGAAATCCGACACCTGTTGCCATCAATATCAATGGGCAGGCTGTGGAGAAGGTGGACAACTTCGTCTACCTGGGTAGCATTGTTGCCGAAAATGGTGGTACGGAGCAGGACATCGCTCGTCGTATCAACCAGACTAAACGCGCATACGGCATGCTGTCCAAAATCTGGCAGAGCAGTTATCTCAGCATCAAGACCAAGCTGGGCCTGTTTCGCTCCCTGGTACTATCAGTGCTTTTGTATGGGAGCAGTACATGGAAAGTGTCCGTAGGAGTTACCAGAAAGCTGCAAGTTTTCGTCAACTCATGTCTTCGTCGAATTTTAAGAATTTTCTGGCCCGAAACAATATCAAATGAAGAGCTAAGTCGGCGTACGGGTCAGATGCCAATCGACGAATTGATACGCAGGCGAAAATGGCAGTGGATAGGTCACACATTGCGGAAGAGTGATAACTGCATTGCTATGCATGCCATGAAATGGAACCCCATTTCCAACCAAGGCCGACCAAGAGGGGGTCCTCGAATCACATGGCGTCGATCTGTGGCAAAGGAGTGTCAGGTACTGGGTAAGTCTTTTGGGGAGTTGCGCCCCATTGCCCAGAACAGAGTACGATGGCGTGCAGGAGTAGTTGACGCGCTATGCCCCGCTAGGGGTTAAGGCAAAGTAGTATATAAATAAGCTTTTTACCGGTTAAAAAAATAACCATTATTTCAAAGACACAACCGTTCAAACTTTGAAAAAATTGTGAAATCTATTTTTCATTAAAAATCCAAATGATTATTTCGTAACGGTACTTTGAACTGACAAATCTGCAAAGCTGACAAAAGTTGCCGCATTATGTTATGTTTCGAACGGTATATAAATATTAGGGACTTAGATTTGAAAATTTGCTAATGTGACGTTTTAAAGGTAAAAAAACGTGATTTTCATGAAAAGCAAATCACATGATATGATCAAGATAATTATGTATTAGGTTAGGTTAGGTTAAAAAGGCTGCTGTATAGAACACAGCACACATAGACCACCAATGGGTCCGTTGTGATACCTCAACGCCATAAGAGCCTAGTCGTCAAACCACCCGGATCTATCAATAAAGCGATGTAGATGACCAGCACTTACGTCCTTCAAGTCATCCAGGTCAAGAAAGTAAAGGGAACCTAGAGTGTCCTTTCTTCTACCGGCCAGAGCAGGGCAATAGCACAGGAAGTGAGCTATTGTCTCCTCCTCCTCCTCGTCTCCACAGCTTCTGCAGTGATCATTATACGGAAGCCGAAGACGCCTGGCATGCTCACCTATCAAGCAATGTCCTGTAATGATCCCCACAACCTTCCTTAGATGCCTTCTCTCTAGCATCTGCAGCCCTAAAGAGCGGCTAGGATTAAAGGCCGGCCAAATTTGTCTTGTAACATTGCATGTAGTTCCATTTAGCCATTCGATATTAGCACGGTTTAGTGCGTTTGTCTTGATCACCTTCTTACAAGCTGCCATCGGTATTTTGACGGGGCGAAAACACTCTATGTCCATACTGGTGGTACCCACCCGAGCCAGCTCGTCTGCTCGGCAGTTACCGCTGAAACCACTATGCCCTGGTATTATGTATTAACAGTGCCAAGTTATTGTGGCAAAAACTTTACATTGGAAATGTTTCTGGAAAATCACGTTTTTTTTACCTTGAAAACGTCACATTCGCAAATTTTCAAATCTATGTCCCTAATATTTATATACCGTTCAAAACATAACATAATGGGGAAACTTTTGTCAACTTTGCAGATTTGTCAGTTCAAAGTACCGTTACGAAATAATCATTTGGATTTTTAATGAAAAATAGATTTCACAATTTTTTCAAAGTTTGAACGGTTGTATCTTTGAAATAATGGTTATTTTTTTTACCGGTAAAAAGCTTATTTATATGAAATTTTATGTAGTTTCAGAAAGTAAGATCAAATCTTGGATCGAATAATTGGGGGCTTAGCAAATTTAAAATTTGTTGGACAAGTCAAGGGTTTGAACAGTTTTTTTTTTTAAATGCTATAACTCTGTAACGGTTAAAGATAGAGGGTTCATGTAATACATTAATTTTCTGCAAATGAACCATACTATCTACCATTTAAATATTTACTATCGTGAATGGGACACCATGTATACATGTAGGCGAGTTTGCATGCAGAGTGTGCTTGTTATCAAACGATATCAAGTACAGATGAATGCAAATGTATAGGCGGCAGTATGCTATGTGAATTGCAATAATAGCGTGAGAATTCTTTTGATTTGGTGGGAGTAAGTCTTTTTCTTTATGATTGGACGGGTGCGGGAGAGTGAAATGGTCGATATAGAGTGGATGGGTCAATTTTAATTAGGTAAAAACTGGACGTAGCAAATCAATCGTTGCCGGTGTCGGACGAGGGTCCTAAAGTTATAAAGGATCCGCTATTTTTCCTGATGGAGTGATTTGTGATAGTGGAAACTGCTAGTGAGTGGTCTAGTTTTTTACCAATTTTTCTATTCCTTTCTTGGGATTGTAAGTAGCATTTCCTTTTTTTTTATTTTAGTGCCACTTCGAAATTGTGCTCAGTTTATGTGACCAAGTGGCCGGTCCTCAAGCAATCCGCAAGGAAGAATATACCGCTTTAGCGGTAATTAAAATAAGGGAATAACCGCATGGTACCAAGAATAAAGTTGAGCCCTTATCCATTATACGGCAAAGGACCAACAAGTTTTCTACTCCATAAGCGCGTTTAACTTCCTTCAGCAACTTATTAGGAGCAATTGAGAAAAATTTTGTGTTTGTTGCGGAGCCTTCTTGCGAAGCGCTGAAGATGAAATTCTTCCAAAGGACCGGCATACGTTTTTGGGCCGCTACCAAATGCTAAGCAGTCAGAGTATTCAGTTTATCCGAACACACCAACCCCGGATCAGGACGGATTGGCGACAATTCACCGGATCCCCTCGTGGCATATACCGAAATTAGTCCAGTGACGTCACAGAATATTGGGGCTCGCTTGGTGGCGTGCAATCCCTCTCCCCAGCACTATCAAGCAGTGGAATTGTCTCTGCAGAGAACCAGTTTAGAATGCCATCATAAATTTGAGGTTCTTTATAATAATCGGCAACAGTAACAATTTGAAATTTAATTTGTTCTGGCAGTTAATACTATAGAATTCCATTTATGCATCTTTTTTTTCAATTTCTTTTATGTAGTTTAGAGCAGAGTGCGGTAAACAGAAGAAAAAAAAAGATGTGTACTTTCATACACGCTCACTCAAAGAAAACGAAACCAAAAACTTCGGATTTTATTTGCAGCAACCCATCGAGTTCGCAACGGCCGTTACGTACGAAAAAAAGGGGTGAGTCAAAAATAATTATAACTCTTATATATTGTTGGAAATCAATCGTTTTCTTAAGGGAGGTGTCATGTAAGGAAGCTGAGCCGTACGTGAATTTAGTAGTCCTTTGAATGAAATTAAATAATAATACTGAGTTTTGAGTTTTGTGCCTAATAAATTAATATGGTTCGATAAAAATCTTAAGTTTTCCTTCCCGGACCCTCTTCTCTATCCCTTGACAATGCACCAGAGCATGTAGACGCGAGAATACGGATTATTTTTGGGAGGTCCTTAACAATGTGGCCTTGGGACCTACATGGTTGCAGGTGGGTGTAGACGGCCATGGTCAATAACATCTTGACCTTGCAGGAGTTAGTCAGTGTTGCTTTTCCTTTCTAGTTGGTTCGATTTTATTTATTTAATTTTGGTCTAAGCATGTGAATGTTGATTGAGTAATGGCGCCGGGGCAACAGTAGGGCAAGGCCCCACCCCCAATTCAACCGAACAGAGCTACACCAGCACGTGCTGTCGCCCGACTGTTGAAACTCCGCTCCAAAAGTGGATACTCGCTTGCTGCTATTACATGGGGTATTACGAGTATAAGAAAGGTGCCGTTGAGTACGTTCCATTTTTTTGCATTTTCTTCAAATTTGGGGAAAGGAGAAAAGAGGGAGAAGGAAAATATGAGATCATAATTTGTCCCACTCCCCTTGCATTTTCAGACCGCGGCATTTCACTAGCATAGAAAACTAAAAATTGTAGAATTTTTAAATCTCATCAAAGAAGATTAATAATAGTACATTTCTATAGTTGCAGTTAGAACACCCCTGTACCTCTTTAGCACATTCCAGGTTAAAAACTTTGATTGCCAATGAAAATCTACACCATAGGCAATAATAAGTCTAAGTTTCATTAGAATCACATAATATTTAATAATAGTACATTAATTTAAAGTTATGAATTATCAACACACTATCAATACAAGAAAATACACTTAGCGACCTCATGCATAGGTGCGAGTAATGTTGTTTTTCAAAGTGCGAATAGCAGTTATTTAATTAACCATTTTTGAAAGGGTAAAGATTGGTTGGCGGCGCTGACTCTAACAATAATTATTCATAATTTTTTTTTTATGGTTTTGTATATTAAATCTTATAAAATCGGTCAAATGTCTGTCTGTCCGTCTCTCCATGGAAGATCTGACGAACGACTGAAGCTGCATACATCAAATTCGGTGAGAATGTGTTGAAATGCTATAATTCGCCAAAGAAAGCGATGTGTCGTAATTGGCCAACTGTAAGGTCCCCCCCTTACAGTCGGCCAATTGGGGAGGGGGGGGGGGGATTTTTTTCATCAACTGGTGTCGGCAAGTGGGGTGTCGCGAGAAAGGTAATATCGAGTACATTCGTTTTTGGGCATTTTCTTTAAATTTGTAGAAAGGGGAACAGTGGGGGAGGAGAAAATATTAGATTGTGATTTGCTCCGCTCCCCTTGCATTTCGAGACCGATACACTTAGAAATATGAAAACTTACAGGAAGGTGGGTTCTGAACGTGAACAGCAAAGAAAATGGAAAATAATGGAGTTCGTATATCTCCTCAAAATAGGTTAACCCGAGTTGTCCTAGCGTTACCATATGGTAAGGCACATATGATGACCCGAAAAATGCCTCTGTCGTCCACCTAGCGCTGTGAAATAAAAATTGTTGTTGCCAATTCCGTCTTTAACAGCTCCCGCAACAAAAAGAAATGATTTTGAAGTTAATTGCTTGACGATCAATTAGGAATTGATTTTCGAAGTCTGAAAAAAGTGCATTATGCCACATAGGTAGTCCGGATGACGCAACGGTTAGCACGTTCGCCTTCTACGCACTGGGCCCCGGTTCGATTCCTACTGAATCCGGTAGTTTTCTATAAAAAAAGGGGATTTACGTGTCGGACTATGAGCCCACTCAGCTGTTAAATGAGTACCCGTTTATGGGGTAAATAACTCGGTTGAGCGTGTTGCTGATCACATACCTCTGCACAAAAACCGTCACGATCTAGGAAATGAGATGATGCTAACTCATCTTGAGGCCATGGTTCAAATTGGACTGCTGCGCCAGTTATTTATTTATTTATGCCACATAGACAAAAGTAAATATATGTGCTGTAATTATATTTTTCAAGCTGGAAGATATACCGAACAAATGGCGTTGTCTTGTATTTGAATTGAAATATAAAATTTAATATTCAAGGTTTACTTTTGTATTATTTTTAAGTCATTTTGTAAAAGCGTTACCATATGGTAATGCAAGCACCGCTAGGGTACAGGTTTATATGTGCCAAAAAATCGATTTTATCGACTTCTAATTTGAACAATATTAGTCTAAATACCAATTAATTGCTATTTTCATATAGAATACTTTCTGTAAAAGAGTTCGCAGACTACCTCGACGAATTATGTGCTAGTGACGATGTTCTACTTGAGAATCAAATAGATGACACATTCACTGAACCACCTGATTTAGGCAGTTCCGAAATAATTCTATCAATGATGTTCTTATTGATGTTGAAGTTGATGGATTAGACCAAAATGTAAATAACCATAGGCTATCAGGCGCGATTTCATAAACGGTTTGACAAACTTAAGGTCAAACCGCTTGTGAAATCGCGTCTTCTAAATGCTGCTTAGTACTATGGAGAATTACGACTTTAATTAGGTTCCAGGCGACAAAAAGTCTGATAAGAAGCATTCGGAATGGAGTGAATCAATTTGTTGGCCCAATCTCACACAATCTCAACACGAGGCGTTGAAGTGATGATTGCAACTCTTGGGGAAAATGGGACTTTAGCGTGAAATGTTTTGCCCAATATCATTTAATGTGTCTTAACCCACCATTTAATTTGTCTTAACCCATCATTTAATTTGTTGTTGTCTTAACCCCACGACTTACCCAGCAACGCACACTCGTCGGCCGCAGATCGGCGCCTTAAGTTTCTAGGACGCCCCTTTTGACGGTCTTGTCGGGAATGGGGTCCTACCTCGTAGCATATTCTGAATAAAATTTATCACCCTTCCTCAATGTGTGACCTATCCACTGATATTTTCCCATGCGTAACTGACCCTTACGCCGACTCAACTTTTTATTGGGTATTTTTTTTGGGCCAGCAAATTTTAAAAATTCGACAAAGACAAGAGTTAACAAATACTTGCGGGTTGATGGTAGCACTTATGGTAAATTTCCATGTACTGCTCCAATACAGCAGAACCAACAGATCACGGGAGCGAAAAGGCCCATCTTGGTCTTAACACTGTGATAACTACTTTACCAGTTTCTAGGCAGTATGTCGAAAACATATGCACTTAATTATCATTTTATTATAAGTTTGCAATGTAAGGTTTAACTTTTGTCAACTTAGGTTAATCAGTACGCAGAACGAGTCATTGGCGAATATCAAAGCGGTTTCAGACCTGGTCGCTCCACAACCGATCAGCTCTTCTCAGTCAAACTGATACTCCAGAGGTGCTGGGAATACAACGTAAACGTATACCAAATCTTTGTCGACTTCAAGCAGGCATACGACAGTATCGATCGTGGAGTACTGTACAACATCGTGCTGCAATTTGGTATACCGGCAAAATTAGTGCGACTGACAAAGATGACGATGACCAACTCCGTCTCACAAGTTAGGATCCAGAATAAACTTACTGATCTATTTGAAACACGCACTGGTTTGAAACAGGGCGATGGACTGGCACCGACGCTCTTCAACCTAGCACTGGAATACGTTATTCGGGCCATGAATATGGACAACAGCAAGACGCTACTCATCAAGTCGACACAATTAGCAGCGTACGCCGACGACATCAACATCATGTCCCGAAGATTGGCTGACGCAGAAGAACTTCTGCATACGCTCGATACCGCTGCAAAGGAAGTTGGATTACGTATTAACGAGGGTAAAACTAAAATAATGATGCAATCGGTGACAAGGACACCTTCACAACCAAGCATCAATGTGGGGGACCTCAACACCGAGTTCGTGATCAACTTCATTTACCTGGGTTGCAACTTGTCAAGGGACGCCAACGAAACTGACGAAATCAAGCGACGGATACAGTTAGCTAATAAGACTTTTTTCTCGGTTCTCCCCATAATGAAATCGAAGCATGTGTACAGAAACACGGAGCTCCGCGTGTACAAAACCATTATACGACCAGTGCTATGCTATGGCTGCGAAGCATGGACCCTAACTCAAGCCTCCGAAAACATGCTAGACACTTTTGAACGTAAGGTTCTACGGCGAATTTTCGGGGCTGTTTGCGATCGAGATGGATGGCGCATCCGGTACAACCATGAGTTGTACGAAATGTACGATGAGCTGCAAGTCTCGAAAATCGTCAAACTACAACGATTTCAATGGGCAGGGCATGTACAAAGAATGGACGATGATCGCATGCCTAAGAGAGTAATGAATGCAGAAAGAGTCGACGGAGCGAGACTGCGAGGACGACCGAGATCTCGTTGGGAGAGCTCAGTAGGTGTGGACGCCGCGCCGCGCAGCTGCTGGGCTCCAAAAATTGGAGGACGCGGTCACGTGACCGAGATAATTGGAGGACAATGATCCAGGCGGCCAAGGCCCGACGTCGGGCTGTCGCGCCACGATGATGATGATGAGCTTAATCTGTACCCTACTGGTGCCAGCGTTACCATATGGTAATCACTTTTGGCAGGATACCTGGGACACCTGAGTCAAATAAATGTTTTTTTAGCTCAGGGTAGCCTAGTCTATCATGCATGTGGAAATAACTAGAAAACTCGAAAAAAAAATGCAGGCGCTATTCGAGTTAATAATAGTTTATTTCTATAGTTATAGTTTGGACACCCCTGCATCCATTAAACACGTCCGAGGTCAAACGTACTAATGGTCAATGAAGGATAACCAACACCATAGGCAATAATATACGTATGTCTAAATTTCGTTACAATCACATATTTAACAAAAAAATTAAATTTGGGCATTATGACAGTAACCATGCAAAAAGTGCACCTATCGACCTCGTGTATAGGTGCGAGTACTATAGGTCATACTTGCATAATGTTTTTCGTAGATCGAATTGTAGTTTAACCATTTCTGAAAGGGTAAAGATTGGTGGGTGAGGAGAGGAGGGGGGGGGGGGGGGGTGGGGGGTAGGTTGATCGCTGACTCTACTTTCTATAATTATACAGTCCATGTAATGTCGTCTGAACATGAATGGTTAAGCATCTCAAAGAGTAGGACAGTTCATCTCGTATACATACATTTCAAGACACAGTACAGCTTCTCGTTTTAAAATTATGGCTTTGAGAGGTGACAGAGAGGTTATGAATCGGCACGTAAGATACTATATCATGTTTAAAGCATTTTAATTACGGTGTTTTTATCCATCCGAGTGGTACCAAGAAGAGCAAGGAGCCGATATTTACACACCAAAATAAGCACTTGCTACAAAACCCTCGGATTGCGGGCGCAGCCCTCTATTTTCCCGTTTCATTTAAACATTTTCATTTAAAAATTTTTTGAGTACCGGTTTTTTGACTGGTTTTAACCGTTTTTTCTTATCGGTTTCACACCCATTCAGTAACCCTTTCTTAACACGTTTCTAACCCGTTTTTTTTACCCAGTTTTTACCTGTTTTCTTTTACCCGGTTCTTATTCGTTTTTTAGTACCATTTTTCAACACAGGCTGTTTTTAGTTTAGGGTATATTGTTTTTGTCACGACGGAAATATGTAACACCTTAAAGGAGGCTCCGGAGGTATAGCAATGTATATATGTAAATGATCAGGATCACCTCCTGATTCGATTTAGCCATGTCTGTCCGTCTGTCTGTCTGTCTGTCCGTTCGCACGATAAATTTCGATAGAATGAAGCTAGAGACTTGAAATTTTGGTCAAATGTCGGAAGAATAATCTACTTGGTTGGTATTGAAAATGGGCATGATCAGGCCAAGACAACGCTTACCTCCCCTAAATATGTAAAATAATTAAATGTATCTATAACTCCAGATTAAATAAAAATAAAAAGCTCTAGCTTTATTAGATTGCTCGTGAGGATAATCTTTTATCCTCCTGGAAAAATAGAATCGATCAGTTGAAAACTAACGGTAATTTTCTTACAAAGAGCCCCGTACTACCCTACTTTTCGGGTTTTTTGTCTATAACTCTCGAACCAATTGACATAGACACCTGATTTTTGGCATGTAATCCTGGGGTAAGAAGCTGCTTGAGTTTCAGTAAGTTGGGCATAATCGGATCAAAGGAACGCCTACCTCCCCTACAAATTTCAAAAAATTAAATATTATTTTAATTACAATAACTTTCGACAGAATGACACTAGCGAGTTGAAAATTTGACAAACTGTTGTTAGTAAGATCTACTTGGTTGATATTGAAAATGGGTAAGATCCCACTCAAGCAACCTCTATCTCCCCTACAAATGCAACTTCAAATAAGCGATAACTTTTGACAGAATCAAGCCAGCGACTTGAAGTTTTGGTCAAATGTTTAAAGTGAGATCGGGTTAGTTGGTATTCAGGATGGGTTAGATCCGACCTACGGAACTCCTATCTCCTCTAGAAATTAGACTTAAAATAAGCGATAACTTACGACAAAATAATGCTAGCGACTTAAAATTTTGGTCAAATGTTTGTAATAGGATCCAGTTGGCTAATATTGAAAATACGTAAAATCCGACCAACGAAACTCCTACTTCCCCTACAAATTAAACTTCAAATAAGCGATAACTTTCGATAGAGTGAAGCTAGAGACTTGAAATGTTGTTTAAGTGTTTGTAGCGTGATCTTATTTGTTGGTTCCATATTGCCACCAACAAATAAGATCACGCTACAAAAACTTAAACAACATTTCAAGTCTCTAGCTTCACTCTATCGAAAGTTATCGCTTATTTGAAGTTTCATTTGTAGGGGAAGTAGGGGTTTCGTTGGTCGGATTTTCAATATTAGCCAATGAGCAAGATCCGACCCAAGGAACCCCTACCTCCTCTACAAGTGAAACTTCAAATAAGTAATAACTTTCGATAAAATGAAGCTAGCGACTTGAAAAATTCGACAAATATTTGTAGAATGGGTTAGTTGATTGATTTTGATAATGGTCAAGATCCTCCTGAATGATTGCCAACCTCGCCTATAAACTGGTCATATAGGAAACTCACTTTTAATACAAATGGTCGTTACCAATTGGTACTTTTGGTATCACCACTAGGTCTGTACAAGTCTAGGGTATATACGCTTCGGACTGGTTTAAGATACATATACATAAATATGACTCGTTGTATATCAAGGAACCTCTATGTTTTTTATAACGTATTGCTGCACATTTCTTTTTAAGGGAATTCGACATTTTTTTAGCATTACTAGGATTTACATTACTGCATTTGCATCCCCCCTCCTCCCACAGTAAATAAGTAGTAACAACATAACAATTTCTTCGTTATACACAACAATGCGTACAGAAAAGGTTTAAACCCACAAATATTCTTTCAATTAATTAAATCGCAACAGTGCCAGATCAAACAGTATCAACCAAATAAAAATAAAAAACCCAAATACCCCAATTATAGTCCAACCGAAATCAAATTATCTTTTGCATCGATAAAATTTCCCAAATTCTTTGCGGTATCGATTCAATCGAATTCCCTCTCTAAAAATATATTCGTATACTTAATTGTCTATTGTCATCAACAAATTGCGGCAATAACAATTTATCACATTAATTTGATCTAATTGGCATTTTTTTTACAAATACCCTGGGATCACAGGCTAACTGCCGGATAGCAGACAAGACGGAGTTTGAGCACTATTACGATAGCCAAAAATGTGTGTCTGAATAGTCTAATAAATTTTTTTCCCCGAAGCCGCAAGATGATACCATTGCCCGCAGGCCCAGATAATAAAGACAAGGAAAAAGCAACGGATTCCCAAAAGAGGCATTCGATTGTGCTGGACCCGAAAAAAAAGCTATGGACTATCATTTCACATTGCTTTCCAATTTAAATGGAATTTAAAACGGAAGACTACTATCGGGCTTCTAAATTTCCCGATAACGACCCCTTCGTTTTCATTTCGAAAATGGATTCTATTTGTTCGCCTGGCGGGACGTGGAGGATATCTTTTTAGGGGAGGGGGGCGAATTTTTTGCTCTTTAAAACGATCAAATTATGTAGAATTGAGAGCATTAGGGTAGCCACAATGCATCCCCCCCTCCTTTCCAATGCTTTCGATAACGTAGTGGCGGTCATAAAATTTCAATTAAGTGTTTGGCCTTTGAAAAAGTACACTGAGCGAAATTTAAGCATCTACAGGTAATTTTGAGTAACACACTTTTAACAGGTAACGAACTACGCATAGGATAACGCATTTTCGAAAAGATGTACATTCAAATACGTCATTTGAGCCGTTATAAATATATACTACATCTCCTCTAAAAATAACAAATACATGTAAGAAATGTTGACCAGAATATTTCTGGTGTACTGTTTGTCCTTATCATCGGCACACGGAAGGTAGTCCGCCCACGTTGAATGTCACCTCATCACCCCTTGTGCTATTTTTATGTTGGTTCAATACAATTTCACTAGATAGAGGGTTCCAGGATGTCACGAATATTGAAAAATCGAAAACAAGAATTGAACGGTGTCAGCAATACATGAAAGATATATGCCATGTTGAACATAAGGGCTGGTTTCAAAATAGACACATACAAAAATAGACGAGCCTTCTGTCAAGGGGATTTTTTTCTGTTGAATTTTACTTTCCCTCATTCAGTAACCGGGTGGTAAAAATAGGGAAAATATTTCGTCCAATAAATTATTCAATCCACAACACCATCAAATCTAATTACAAATTAATTTCGTTTCGTTCTCTATTCCGTAGAAACTCGGATGGGCTTTTCGATGTTGCTTTTACGCCCAAAGAAGTTCAAAGTGTGGTAACTAAATTATTAGAAAGTGTTGGTTTATATAAATTTTCAGGAGAATGGATACTGTAGAATGACGTCAACGACGTCGACTTTTACATGAGGATTTCAGACTACACAACCTTTTATCGGGTGTCTGATTGAATAATGATTCGAGTGTAGTTCAGGAAACGATGTTACTGATGCATATAAGGTAAAAATTTGCATCTGGTATAAAATGGATTTTGTCTCAGATAAAGTTTAGATTCTAGATGATTGTCTAATCTCAAATATTGGAAAAAAAATATTATAAGTAAACCCCATTATAATACGACGGGGCGACCGGTAGCGCAGTGTGTTGAGGCATCAGTCTCATGTTTGACTACCGGCGTTTCGGGTTCGAATCCCGTCCACGACGACGTTCGCGGCCATGGATGTGCAGGAGGTGCATGCTGGCAACTGCATTCTCCGAAACCAGATTATGCCAACGAAACGTCAACTGGGCCACATGGAACAGTTGACGCGAGTTAAGGAACGTTATCAAACGAAGCAAACACGTTTGATGACATGACATGAGTCACTCATTTTTACTAAGATAAGATTAGGTTAAGAAGCCTAATTATCTTTACGAGTACAAAATAATAACTGATAGGAGGTAATGACCAATGTATGTAATCGATATATGCAAATAGTATGTAAGATATTCAAAGTACTCGTAAATAGTAATTAGGAAGAATGTATAGTGATAAGGAATTTGAATATAAATATAGGTTTAGAATTTGTAAGATTAGTCTCGAAAAATAGAGCGAAGCAGAAGATGTAAAAAGTGTTTTCATTAAAGTATTAACTGGGGGCTCAAACCGGTCTAAGCCATTTTTATCCGATGAAAAAAAGGATAAAATAAATTTAAAAAAATTCCACGGGAAGTAGGACTTCCAGCACTATATGCTTGAAAAAAGTGCAGAAAAAAAGTAGCAAATATCGAAGTAAAGATCCTGAAACAGTGGATATTACTTTGAACTGAAATCCTGCAGATCCTGAAATATTGGACAGGACAGTGAGTGGACAGTGAGTTTCGAAAAAGTGAAAGCTGGATCTATTACGAAGCCTGCGGATTCCGAAGAAACACAAAATTTTTGATAGAAATCGAAGTACAACACCAACTATCGAAATGGAAGAACAAATGGCCCAGCTCCACGCACAAATCTCATCTTTACGCGAAGTCATGCAACAACAACAACAAGAATTTACCGAAAGGTTAACATTAATGGAAAGGAACTTTCCCCAAACAACAACGATTGTGGAATTAGAAGATATTGCATTGAACATTGAAGATGCAAAAGAAATTGATTTGGAACTATTTAAATCCTTGCCAAAGTTTGATGGTGATAAAACTCAATACAGATCATGGAGATCCCAAGTATGGACTTTCATGGAGGCAATAAAAAACTTCAGTAGTCATCCGAGATACTATAGCGCCCTGGGAATCGTCAGAACCAAAATCACAGGACCAGCAGCTGATATTCTCACGAACCACAACACGAAAATGAATTTTTATTCAATAATCAACCGACTAGATTATACTTTTGGTGATCAACGTCCTTTATACGTTTTAATGGACGAAATGAAGGCAATTGTGCAAGGTAAAAAAACACTCGCAGAGTTCCATAGTGAGTTATCAAAGGCACTCAATTTGGTATTATCAAAAATTGAGATGTCTGCTGACCAAAACAATGAAGCAATGAAAGTTTTCGCCAATCAAGAAGCAGTCAGGACATTTATCCTTGGATTAAATTCGAAATACACCAGCGGGACGTTATATAGCAACAATCCATGTAACTTGGAAACAGCGTATGCGATAGCGTCTACAATTTATCACGACAACGTAAATCAACAGTTCGAGATTCAAGCGGCATCATCAAGTTCCAACAATAGCTACAATCAAAGACGAAATACTCAACCAATTCAACATCAAGACGGCAGAAACAATCATCAGTACAAGGCAAATATAAGGATGCAGGGGCACAATTCGAACCCAAGAAATTACAACAATCAGCCTCAACAACCGCAACCTGCAGCTGCTCCAATGGATGTAGATGACTCCAGACGGTATGTACAAACAAATAAAAATTATAACAGTGCTGTAAACCAGAATTATAAAAATTCAAGTAGAAGAGACGGGGTATCTAATCAAAATATTGCTACATGGCAAAATAATATGCAAAGAATTAATCAGACTGGACAAGAGATTTAGGGTCAGTAGATTTTGTCAAATATGAAGAACATTTTGTGTCAGGCAGTACTTTTTTAGGCGATTGAACGGGTTGCCTTGCATCCAAACAAAGTGCGGTATAACAGGCACACCCGTTACCCTATTAGTGGACACAGGATCCACTAATAATTATATAAATTCAACGTGTAAAATAGGAAAATCAATTAAAATAAAACCCTTTAGAACTAAAACTTTACATGGCTACTCAGTCATATATACTAAAAAAATTATCACAATGTATGGTCATCACCTAACTTTTTTCGAAATTAATGAACTTAGCGATTTTGACATGATTCTTGGAGAACAGGGACTACGCCAAATGAAAGCAGAGATAAATTTATTTGATTATAGCTTAAAATATCGAAAAAAGATTGTTTTAGAACCAAAGATTAATTATACCATTAATAATGAGAATTTCAAAGATCAGGTTGATGAACTTATGAGAAGAAATAAATATATTAGTGAAACATTGCCTTTTACAACCACTATAGAAGCATCAATTAGGACTGAATCAGAGGATCCAATATGGACAAAACAATATCCATATCCCATTTCGGATCACGACTTTGTCAGGAAAGAGATTGAGAAACTATTAAATGACGGTATAATTCAACTAAGCAAAAGCCCATATAATTCACCCATATGGACTGTTCCAAAAAAGGGCACCGATGACCAAGGCAGACCCAAAAAACGGATGGTTGTTGACTTTCAAAAAATTAACGCTCATACGATTACTGACAGGTATCCTATTCCAGATGTAAATATGACTATACAAAACTTAGGTAAGGCAAAGATTTTTTCCACAATTGATTTGGAATCAGGTTTCCATCAGATATTAATTAAACAATCTGATCGTGAGAAGACAGCATTTTCTGTCAATGGTGCGAAGTATGAATTTATTAGGATGCCATTCGGACTAAAGAATGCCCCATCCATATTTCAACGATGCATCGACGATATTCTTAGACCCTACATTGGCAAATTCGCTTATGTTTATATTGACGACGTGTTAATATATTCTTCGACACCCGAAGAACACATGGAACATATCCGGACAATAATTAACGCATTACACAATGCAAACATGAAAATTTCTGACGAAAAATCACATTTTTTCCAGGATTCAGTTGAATACTTAGGGCATATTGTAAAACACAACAGGATAACAGTTGACCCTAAAAAAGTTGAAACTATAAAAAATTATCCACAACCTAAAACATTAAAAGAATTGAGATCTTTCCTAGGACTAGCAAGTTATTATAGAAAATTCATAAAGAATTTTGCTAAGATTACGAAGCCATTAACTATTCATTTAAGGGGAGAATTAGGAATGGTATCAAAAAATCAAAGTGCCAAGACAATTGTACATTTGGACACAGCAGCATTGGAAGCTTTAGAAACAATTAAAAATTCATTACAAGAACAGGTTGAACTTTTCCAACCAGACTTCTCTAAACCCTTCAATTTGACAACAGACGCTAGTAATTTCGCAATTGGAGCGGTTTTGGCTCAAAATCGTCAACCAATTGCATTTATTTCAAGAACATTAAACGAAACCGAACAAAATTATAGTGCAAATGAAAAAGAGTTACTTGCAATTGTATGGTCCCTACAAAAGCTAAGAAACTATTTGTACGGTGTAGCAGATCTAACAATTTATACGGACCATCAATCATTAATATTTTCCATTTCTGAGAAAAACCCTAATGCAAAATTAAAACGCTGGAAAAATTTAATTGAAGAATATGGTGCCAAATTAGTCTATAAATCTGGACAGCAAAATGTCGTAGCCGATGCACTTTCACGTCAGCAAATCAATAGCACTACAGATTGTTCAGATCATTCACAAAGAAGTTCGCCAAATGAAATTATTAAAAAAGTTAAACAGCCACTTAACTCCTTTAAAAATCAAATAATTCTACAACAAGATAAGGAAAAAAATCAGGTTCTATCCGAAACAATATTTTCTGGTCGATCTAGACATACAATATTTTTTATAGATATACCAGATTTGTTAGCCAAATTAAAGGATGTCATTAGTTTGAATGTTACAAACGCATTTAAAATAGATGATGAAATTTTTTTCCATTTGAAGAATGAAATCAGCAGCACTTTCCCAAACTATAAGTTTGTACTAGCTCAAAATCAACTAATTGAAATTACATCCATAAACGAGCAAAAAGAAATAGTCACACAAACACATAACCGTGCACATAGAAATTACAAAAATAACGCACAAGAAATATTACTTACTACTTTCTGGCCTAACATTAAAGAGATGTGTAAGAAAGAAGCTGTAAGTT
Source organism: Chloromyia formosa (assembly GCA_964017055.1). Taxonomy (NCBI): domain Eukaryota; kingdom Metazoa; phylum Arthropoda; class Insecta; order Diptera; family Stratiomyidae; genus Chloromyia; species Chloromyia formosa. The sequence continues at coordinate 51,945,418 of OZ024815.1, read as the reverse complement.
GTGAAATATGTTTACAACACAAGTATGAACGTCAACCTAATAAGCAACCTATAGGAAAAACTCCAATACCAAACCAAGTAGGAGAATACATACAAATGGACATATTTCATATTAATAACAAGCAGTATCTCAGTTCAATAGATAGATACTCTAAATATTGTTTTTTGCGTAAACTTGACACAAAGATAGACTGTCATGAATATATAGAAGAGGTGCTTGCTCAAATATATCCGAACGCCAAACATCTCATGACAGATAACGAAAGTGTATTTAACGGAAGCATTGTCAAGTCAGTACACAACCGACTACAGATAACGCATTCGGTAACGCCAATTCATCACTCAACATCCAACGCTCAAGTAGAACGGTTGCATAGCACTTTAATCGAACTTTGCCAAAGTTTAGCCGCTCAAAATAAATCCGCACCTGGTGAGGAAATATTTAACGCTGTTCGGCAATATAATCGGACTATCCACTCCTCTACAGGGTACAAGCCTGAAGAAGTATTTTTCAATCGTGAAAAATATCCTGGCATCAAGGAAACACTCGGGCAAAAACAGGGTAAGCTTCTTCAATATCATAACAAAAATAGAAAAGTAATAAGTTATAAACCAGGTGATATAATATACAGCAGGTCAGATCGGCGCAACAAGCTTGCAACAAAATACAACAAACACAAGGTGAAAGAAGACCGTGGGGACACGATTCTCACAGTGAGAGGGAGAATCATACATAAAGATAGCATACGAAAGGATAGCACACCATGCAATCCATCGGAATAATATTCGTAATCTTTTCCATATTTTCTGTAGGATTTTCCGATACAATTACGAGTTTAGTGAACAAAAAGTATGTGCTAACTGTAACGGATAACGTGTTTATTTACAACAGTACAGCCTACCTTTACCATGTAGCTAACCTCTCTGTCATATTAGCACCATACGAAAAAATAATGAAAAACCAATACAGTTCACAACAAACCCAAGAGGAAAGCATACTTATTAATAAAATAGAAAGACTCAAAACCCAATTAATTTCTCCTGAACATCGTGCAAAACGTGCCCTTAACTTTTTAGGTTCAGTTTTAAAATTTATAACAGGAACACCAGATCACGATGACCTAATTGAAATAAAGACAGGACTCAATCAACTCATTGATAACAATAACCAACAACAGAAGATAAATTCACAGTTTGAGAAAATTTTAGAAACTCTGATATCCATGTTTGCATATTCAATAGTGCAATTGTTACTATTTACAAATACCCAATAATAACAAATAAATGCCAAATGTACAATTTAATCCCTCTAGCATTCAAACACGGAAAATATGAACTTAAACAAAAAATTGCTAAATGTAATAATGAATTTACTAACTTATCGAATTGTAAAAATTATATAGGAACCAATATTTGTAAACAAGAACCAAATGATGAATGCACTATTCAATTGTTATTAAATGGTAAAAAAATAAATGGTTCACATCTTATTCAATTCAACTACAGTACAACCATAGATAATAAGACATTTATAAACCATGACCAACAAATAAAAAATGTAATATATGCAGCATTTTGACATCTGAATCTAATTATAAATTTTCTAACATACAAACGATGTATAAGTTTCTAATACCAATCGAAGACCATCCTTGGAAGTTCAGTTTTCATGTGTAAAAATATGTACATTCCTACAACTACAAAAGAATATTAAACGACTTAGAATTTTTGAGCAAGCATATGAAACTGAAATGCGCCGACTCCAAGCTTAGATGTTTTGAAATGAGGACATTTCATTTTAACAAAGGGGTGAGTTAAGGAACGTTATCAAACGAAGCAAACACGTTTGATGACATGACATGAGTCACTCATTTTTACTAAGATAAGATTAGGTTAAGAAGCCTAATTATCTTTACGAGTACAAAATAATAACTGATAGGAGGTAATGACCAATGTATGTAATCGATATATGCAAATAGTATGTAAGATATTCATAGTACTCGTAAATAGTAATTAGGAAGAATGTATAGTGATAAGGAATTTGAATATAAATATAGGTTTAGAATTTGTAAGATTAGTCTCGAAAAATAGAGCGAAGCAGAAGATGTAAAAAGTGTTTTCATTAAAGTATTAACTCGCGCTATGCCCCACAAGGGGTTAGGGCAATTGAATAATTATAATACGAGTATATCAAGAGCACTCGGACCCCGATGCGAGCGCGAGGGTATCTGCACCGTCCGTCAACCATTCCATTCTTTTCGCCCCATTTTTCTTATTCCCCAGTTTTGCCTCCCATATTTGTGTTGTCTTCTCCAAGCCTATGCATTTTTACTTATAAGTAAAGGATAGGAGCAACGAGCCGTGAAAACCTCGCCCACGTCTCCCGAACTAAGCTATGGCAAGCATAGGCCAGATGGCACGGCCCGACCTTTACGGTCATTATGCTACCTTAGGCTCCGTACCCACGGGAATCTTTGGGTGCCCACCAAACCGTCCATCACACATTACAGGTCTCTCTCTGGTTCCTGTTAACACCTTATGGAGTATAGGGCATTAACCACGCCGACTTGCCAACTTGTCCTGTTCGCCGCCATCACCTTCAACTTACTCCACGATTTGCCTATTGAGTTACCGCCAACAACAACCGATTTTCTCCAGGTGTTTTTAGGTCGTTCAGCGACTTGCATCGGTACCCTGTGGGTTTAGCATTGTTTTTCGGCCCTTTTCGAAGTGTGTGACTTACCCATTGCCACTTTCGTCTTATTATGGAGGTGTCTATCCTGTCCTGGCCAGTAATGAACACGAGGTCGTTGTTAGAAATGACCTCCGGCCAGGGTATGTGTGGGATGCATCGTAGAAACTGCTTCACGAAAGTTTGCAATCTATTTGTTATCGCCCTGGTCACCTTTCAAGGTGAACAGCAATATAGAAGCACAGATTTTACATGGATTTCGAAGATCCTGAGTTCGATGCGTCTCGAGATGTTGCTGTTTAGCCAGAAAGGAGTTAAACTGAAAAAAAGCTGCCTGAGCCTTATTGATGTAAGACACTACATCAGCATCCGCTCCACCATCTGCTGTAACTACGCTTCGGAGGTAGCAAAAATTTTCTACTTTTTCCACCCCCGAAAAAAACAAATTTCGCTCTATTTTTGTAGGTCTAAGCCCATGTACATAGTTTTGGTAGCACCACTTTAAAGCCCCGCACTGTGACTTTCGTAGTGCAGAGCATCTGTCATTTGTTGTCATCTAGGTGAAAAAATGCAGCCTTGCCCCACTCCGCTATGCACCTCGCTTGTTTCGCTCAGTCCTAATACAAAGATGTTATATGCAGTCATTTCCCGTTCGACTGCAGTAAGCCTTGCACTATTGCACTCGCCCCGCATTGTTCAAATCTTCCAAAAACCGATCATGGTCCGTTGTTTGTAGCCAACAGTAAAAAAAAAAGGAGGCTCGATAATGAGTGTAAATGTATTTCAGATATGCAGGTTACAAGCCTACATACCCAACTTTAGGGGAAGGGTTGCTCCCTTAGGTGTCCCAAATGTCCCTGGGAGCTATTTTTTATATCCCGTACCGCCGGACCTTGGCGTTGTATACAATCCGATTTTGGGTGTGCTAACTAAGTTAGAGTTTTTCTTTGCCCGAACAGGGTATACTCGTAGTCTAGCGGCTTTGTTGATGTTGCTGACATTCTCACAGAAAGTCCCCCTGCTGCGACGTTTGGAATCTCTAACCTTCTTGTAGAATTCTGTAAGAGTGGAACGGTATAGATCCCACTCTCCATTACGCTTGGCCCTGTTAAACAACTTTCTTAACTTTTCCTTAAGCGAGAGAGTTCAGTGTTCCAGCACTCCCCGGCTGTCCTTTATGGACTTTAAAGGACAGTTTTCGTCGTACGATGCCGAAATGACTCTGGTGATGTCCGTGGTGAGTCTGCCAACACTCAGCCAACCAGAGGTTGTCTTCTCTATCAAAGAGACCTTTTCTCACCGTGACTCGGAGTAGGTCAGGTTAGATTAGGTGGCAGCCTTACAGCCCCGCATATACCGCTTGGGTCCATAGCGATGTCACAAATTGACAGCGGAGCAAAGGAACTAAGTATTGGGATAAGTTAATATCTTTGGGTCATTGTTGAGTTGGAAGGTTTTCGTCGTCCCGTTCGCGAATTCCAAAAAATTCTTTGTACTGAGGTCTGCGAGCGCCTTCAGGTTCCGGAAGAAGTAGGCACGAAGACGTTTTTGTCTTGTTCTTGCGAATGCTGGGCATTCACACAACAGGTGTTCCAGAGTTTCTTTAATGGTAGGCAGCAGACAGTTTCTACAGTCGTTAGACGTAACCAATCCTACCTGTAGGCGTGCTCCCCTATCAGGCAATGGTCAGTAAGTAATCCGACTGGCATCGCACACTTACCTCTGGATAGTCCTAGGAGTATGTTTGTTTTCCTTGGATTGTAGGAACTCCAGACTTCCCTCGTTATCCTGGAATTGATGGCTCTATTCCAAGCCTTATTGGCCAGTTGAATCATCTTACACTCCATTTCTGATCCTAGTTACTGCATTTGTATAGGAATTGCTACTACCATTGCGTTATCAAGAGCAGCACCCTATTTTGCAAGACCGTCCGCGGTGTCGTTGCCAAGTATGCCGCCATGGCCTAGTACCCATCGGAGTTCTACTCTCCTTGAAGTAACAAGCATCTGAAGAGCCGAAAGACATCTAACCACTGTCTTTGATCTTATGGTGTCGGATTGTAGCGCTTTTAAAGCAGCTTGACTGTCCGAGTAAATAAAATTTTTTTCCTTCCTGCGAGCTATTAAGGCTAGCTTTGCAACCTTTTGAATCGCTAGCACTTCCGCCTGGAATATGCTGCATTCGTTCGACAGTCGGATGGATAGATTGACAGAGAACTGCCGCTCCAACACCCCCTACTATATTTAAACCGTCAGTGTAGAGACTTAATGATCTCTTTGGTACATTCACGCCAGAGGTATAATAATCTCTATCTGGTGTGAATATCGAGAAGTTTTTGTTGTAGTCCATCACTGCTTTAGTGAAATCGGTGGTTGCGACTGGCAGTTTGATGTTTTGATGATCATACGGCTTTGTTCTGAATTGCCCTGTTTCCCTGAGTCTTAGGGCACATTTAGACGCTGTGTTAATTAGGAACATACCGGTTGGGGGAGGTTCAGGAGAGTGTTTAAGGAATTTGTTGACGTGGTTCTCATTGCACCAGTGATTACCAGGCAACCCAGTCTTTGGATGGTTTTCACTTTCCGTTTATGGGCTTTAATTTAAGTGCAGTCCACCAGACCACAATTCCGCACAGTAAAATTGGCTGACAACGGCCGTGTACAACCAGTGCATAACGCGAGGTTCGTCCTTCGATGTTGAGCTTCCAAGTATAATTGCTGTCTAGAATCGGTGACACCAATCCTTGGGAGGTTTAAGCCCTGAATCTTGGTTCTCAATGTGAAGAGAACCATTTCAGTGTTTTGCGGGTTCACATTTAGATCCACCTTGCCTGCCCATTTTAGTGGCTTACTTAGAGCCATTGTTGTGAGGTCCGCTAGAACACCAGGGTTCTTACAGGATACAAGTATTACTACATCATCTGCGTAGGCCACCAGACTTATGGCCTACGCAGATGATGTAGGCTTCAAAACTTTTTAGTAAACTGTTAACCACTAGTATCCATAGAAGTGGTGATAGCACACCTCCTTGTGGCGTACTCCTTTCTGGTTTTTTAGTAGCTCTCGCGTTGCCCCATGTAGACGATATATTTAAGTCTGTTGGATAGCAGTAATTTGATGCAGATCCGTATGGATTCGTTAACTCCTGCCCTATGCAGAGAGTCCAAGATCGCTTGGATTGTGACATGTCCAAGAACTCGGAGTAACCGATCCAGCCCGTGCGCAAATATTTGGCAAAAAACCGGCAAATATTCGCGAAGATCTATGTTGAATGTGTGAGCCACAAATATTTATGCAACAATTCTTTTTTTTTTGTGTTCTATTTTGTTGCTAATTGCCTTGCCCCTGGAGGGGGGACATGGACGCGTCAGCATCTCTAGCCTTTCTATGCCTTGTTGACGTTTCGATAGCATCTACTCTCCGGGAGTGTAGTTGCTAGCATGCACCTCCTATCCGCGTCGTCCTTATTCTGACAAGCTCGGAGCACTGTGAGAGTTATAGAACTCCGAGCTCTAGATTAGTATCGTAAAGCGGTGACCGAACAACCACGGCTACAGAGCGTGATATACTGTGTTATATTTTAGCAAATATAAATTACCATGAGAACTACTAGAAAAACACGGAGAAAACAACTTTGTAGCAAATATTTATCGCCATATGAACACGGAAGGGGGAATTTCTTTGCCAAATTGCTACATTTGGGCAAATATTTCCTGAAAAAAATTTAGACAAATATTTACTACGTGTGAACTCAGCTTTAGGTTTGCTCTACCTGCCAGTAACTAGAGTTCACTTACACCAATATTAGTCTTAAAACTAAACAAAATTGGAAAATTTTCCCTATTTTCAATAATAAGTTATTTGTCCTACTTTAACAAAGTTTCATGACTTTCCTTTCCTATAAAATTTCTTCCAACTTCTTACATATCTCCGGCTAGGATCTACGAGTATCTCCCCCATTCGAAACTTAGTAGGTAGTTGGTTCTTGAGTGAACTATGCATATTTACTGTAGTGAACGTCCATTGAAACTATAGCAAATAGGGATGTCGCTATTCAGAAAGGATTTTTTCCGAGCGCTAAAGTGGCAAACAATATAAGACAATATCGATTGAAGTTGACTAAGATCCAAGAAAAGAGAAAAGAGCTGCTCTATTGTTGAAGAAAAGTATTAACTTTCCATGTACCGGGATTTCAGTAGCGATAACACTTGATTGCTCAATTTAATGCTATTGTTCCTTGGCTCTCAAAAATTATATTGGGGACTTAGTACGGCCGTATTGGAAGTCTATTGAAACGGCTAAAGACGGGTTTAAAGGAAAGTGATTTGTACTCGATGGATGAGAAGATTTTCAGCATTGAATAGAGACTTGATTTGACAATGGCATGCTGTTGAGTCATTACACTTCCGGGTGTGTGAAAATCAGTTGAATGGTTTTTAACTTGAAGCATTTTACTTTTTCTTATTTTGTTTTATTTTTACCCACCATAAACATGTGATATGATACTAAGTATTACCAGATTAAAAAAATTAGTAAACTTTAAAGTTTTTGCTGAGAGAGAAACATACCGAGAAACATTGCCGAAGGCTAGCTTGTTTTCTTATAGCATTGTTCTGACGCCACAACTATTTTCTTTGATAAACTCGATTGACGATATTTGCACTTTGTGATAGTCCATATTGATTTTCGATTTCAAATTTATTTTCTTTGAATTGATCCCCCAGTGGGGTTTGCCACATTTGGTTTCAGCCCCAAATACAAATTGATACTTACAATTAGTATGGAAGGTACCGGGTTTCTCTGTGTGTTAAAGTGTATAAATCGGTCCTTTCTGTAAGATGTTGCTCTTAGTTGGCGCTGTCCTCTTGTGGACTGTCATGTCTTCTGGAACCTTTTCCAAACTCTTTGTATGACAGAATGTCTTACCCCAAATCGACGACTTACTTCTCGGAATCTATGGCCTTCCTCTAGTAAATTCACAGGCCTACACACTTCACGACCCGCCTTCTAACACCTAAGGATCCATCACCTGCTAGACAATCGCAAACTTTAAAGAAAACTATACAACGGGCGGATAAATGCTGACAAACTTATCGAAAGTAACGACAAAAAGGAAACTGCGGCTCTTTGAAGTTTAGTTTAATGTAGCCAAATTTTCTGCCAAAGGCTGGTGCTAACCTCTTCTTACAAAAATGTCGCACTTGTCTCTCCCACGGAAAAGCGACAGTGTAGATTTGCACACAGCACGACACGTGATTTTCCCTTCTACTCAAAAGACCGGTTTTCAAGCGAAATAAAGTGCAAAGCAATTGTCTTCGCGTGAAAATCATAATGATGTGTTTACTTTTTCTTCGAATGAAATATGTATGTTAGTACTGACAGAGCGAAAATTGTTCGCAACTTTTGACTGTTTTTGTATGAGATTTCGCCCGAAAAAACAAAAGTGATCTAAGTATCTGGCTTAGGTTGGAAACGAAAAATCTAAAGTGTGTGCTATGTTTAGCTCTTTCTATACTAATATAAAACTATATTCGCGGCTTCCGTAAGCCGGGGTTTCCAAGAGAAACAGTGCTGTCAGTTTACGGCCGTCATATAGCGTTGGCTCGAAAATCCGCCCTTAAAATACGGCTGTCATGTAGCGGTGGCGTAAAAGATGTCCGTTACAGTAGACCAAATAGCATTCTACTCATTTTTGTTTGATTTGCTGCGTTCGGTGGCCGTGATCGTTCGGTCACCACTCTACGATACTAATCTAGAGCTCTGAGATCAAATCTCGGCGCGATAAAAAAACTGCCTGTGAGTTCTACTAGAACTCTCACAGTGCTCCGAGCTTGTCAGTATAAAGACGGCGCGGATAGGAGGTGCATGCTGGCAACTGCACTTCCGAAAAGTAGATATATGCTATTGAAACGTCAACAAGGCATAAAAATGCTAGAGATGTTGACGCGCCCATGCCCCTGGAGGGGTCAAGGCAATTAGAGAGACTTTTGATTGATAAATAAACACAGTGCACACCTACACAAAAAACGTTCAGCTCCGAGTTGTCAACGTTTTGGCAGTCATTCTAAAAATTATGGCAACGTTTTGAGCGGCCGTCAGTAGATAGTAGTAGGCGACCTAACGGCGTCGCTACCTGACGGCTGTCGTGATATGTCCCCACCGCTACTGACGGCTGTTTCGTATTGGCGCCCTCGTCAGTTGACATTATGTTCCCAACCAATGCTATCTAGGAAACCATCAAATCCAGTTTGCATAGGGAACGTTTTCATGAAGTCAGTCAACGCTCTCCTTGGCTTAGAGAAATTAAAATAGATGGAATTTGAGAATACAAAGTATTTGTTCCGTTGTGGGGCTTCAATCACAAACGACCGTGTTTCGGGTTGGAAAAAATGCCCGGTGCGTTACCGAGCTAACCTACAGACGCATACTAAGTTCGTGTGCAGAATGAAACCAAGTGTCACAAAAATTCAAATTTCATTGAAAAATAATTCGAACTTGCCCATTGCAACAACAATGAATACATTAAGTAAAGTTGCCAGGGAACAAATATCTCCACTTCTCACCCTCTCTCCACCCTCTCTAGTGAGTTAATAAAAGTGGTTCACAATCTAAACCTTCACGGTCGAGTTTACAAGTAAAATCACGCTTCCACGGCGTGTAACCGAATTCTCAGACTTTCGTGGTCGTTTTGCACACGGATAGCTGCAAAGATGCAAGACCTGATAAGTGCTTATATCCATACGAAACCAATAAGCTTGGAGAAATTAAAATAGAGAGAATTTGAGAATAAAAAGTGTTTGTCCCGTTGTGGGGCTTGAACCACAAACGACCGCGTTTTGAGTAGCTAAAAATGCCCGGTGCATTACCGAGCTAAGCTGCAGACGCATACAAAGTTGGTGTGCAGAATGAAACCAAGTGTCACAAAAATTCTAATTTCACTGAGAGCTCGTTGGGAGAGCTCAGATATGCTGACGCCGAGCAACTACTGGGCTTCCAAAATTTTAGGATGCAGTCACGTGACCGAGATAATTGGATGACAACAATCCAGACGGCCAGACCCCGACGCCGGACTGTTGCGTCACAATGATCATGATGATGATATTATTGCTAGGTTAAATAACGTTAGGTTAAGGGCTGCCGCGAATGATGCAGCATACATAACCCACCAAAGGGCACGTTGTGATACCTACCGAGATAAAAACCTATGCCAATAAAATTACTATTCATTGAACCAGCCAGAGCTGGCACTACCACACCAATGCGCTTTCTGTTCAATGATAATATTGCAGCAGGGCGGCCGAGGTCCGATATGGGCCATAACCTCTTCTTGGATTGACACGTACCGTCCTCATCCATCTTTTCGCGTTAGAGTTGATAGTTCGCTTGCAGATTGCGAAAGGCACTCCGATGTCGCAACGACCTCAGTTGCCCCAGTCGTCCCAGTCCGAGGAAGCTCATCAGCCTCACAATTACCAGTATAAGCACTGTGGCTTTGAATCCAGCACAATGTGTTTTCAAGGTAACTCCTCATTTGATCCAGAAGCAATCCACAATTCGTAACCGTCTGTTATGTCGACAGAGCAGATACAAGTGATCGAACTGCAGCGTGACTGTCAGTGTAAATAATAGTGAGTTTCCTACCCATTCTGACATTATATCCCAGCCAGGCAAGAGCTTCTGAGATCACCAAAATCTCTGCCTGTGGATAAAACTAATATTCAACGTCTCCGAAAACATACCGGCTCCCACTCCAGCATCCGTTTTGGATCCGTCAGTATATAAAACGATAGAGTCTGGTTGGGTGATTGCCCCAGTTTCTCACGTGTCCCTTGAGGGAATCTGGTTCACAAAATGTTTACCAAACATATACTTAGGGTAGCTACAATCCGTATATGCAGGGAGGTCAAGATTATACAAAATAGCAGAGTGGCCGGAGTTTAGTGCACGCCACTGACCGGTCTCGCAAAATCGCAATACTATAATCGCTGGTTGCTGTTCAGCAAAAACATCGAGCGGTAAAAGATTTAAAAACATATCCTGCCCTGCTGATGGAGTGGATCTGATAGCCCCGGTTGCAGTTATCGTCGCCAATCTTTGCAACTTCCCCAGTAGAGTCCTATGGGTACTCATTCTAAGCGCCGTCCACCAAACAAGAATGTCATGTAAAAATGGGCCGAAAAACTGATGTGTACAGCCATAAAACTACCTTTGACTGTAGTCTCCAGTTCCGACCTATCGCCTTCCTGTAGGTGTAGAGTGCCATAGTGGCTTTGCAAACAAGTTCCTGAATGTTTGGCCTCCATCCCAGCTTCCTGTCTATGATGGGACCAAGGAACTTATCCTTGTCAAAAAATGTCAGTCTGACACCCTCCAATACCGGAGGTTCGATACCCGAAAGTAGATTGTGTCTCCTCGTGAAGAGTAGAAGTTCCGTTTTGTCAGGCTTAATCCCGACAACACTCCGACGAGCACAACTGACCAGAGCCGATATAGCATTTTGCGGCAACTCACTAAGAACGCTCGGAAACTTACCTGTAACTTCGATAGCAACATCGTCGGCATAGGAAACATTGCTAACTAATCAACAAAACTATGTAAGCAATGAACACCACCAAAAATGTTTAGCCTGAAGCCACTTCTCACCGTGTTAGAGTTCGTTTCGTCACCCGATAGACTATACTCATAAGGAGCTACCTTTAGTCTATCGGGGAAGTAGCCCGACAAAGCCCAAAAGTGTGTACGTATTCCAACTCACGGCAGAACACAACACTTCGCACAATGCTTGTACTATAAATAGTGTGCACTACACGAGACGACACACTTTCGGGCTTGGTCAAACTACCTCCCCGAAAGACTAGAGGTAGCTCCTGATGAGTGTAGTCTATCTGGTGACGAAACCAACTTGTGAGGAATACCGATAATGCTAGTCAGTCCATGTTAAAAAAAACAACATTTGGATTCAACAGTGAGTAGCCTGATGGCGTCTTACTTGTTGCACCTGCTTCAAAAAGTCAAACACTAGTACAATTCCACGAATTTATAGCTAAACTATTTTTATCCCAATCTATTGTATTTAGGTCATATTCAGAATGAAGTGAGTTAAGGTAGCATTTCATTATGTCATTTATATATTTTAATGACTTTATACTGAGTTTTTGATTGAAATACTATTCGCCTGACTAAATCAACGAAAAGAATTTGATAGGAGCTTCCCCGTCCCCCTGTAAGGCGTATGAATAAGCCGCAGCCTTTCCCGAATTGTCGCAGATGGCAGCTGAATGGACAGAATATGCATGCTAGCAACATGCATCATCCTAAGTCTACATGTATATGCTAACGAAACGTCAACTATGCCTCTTATTGATAAAATATTCTACTTCATGCTGAGCCAATCAAATCGTCCTATAAAAACCTGAATTTCTCACATTTCATTTGCACGAACATCAGCAATCCCCTTTTTTTGCGCTGAAAGAGTGTTTTCCTGATTACTTTCAAATCGTTAAACTCATGTAGAATTGGTTTTTTTTCCCGATATTTATATGCGTTACGATTGCCCGAATAAATTTTTTCTCGACCTCAACGAGACAGCCTATATATATATCCGGCAAGTGGATTTCTGGTTTGTCCCGATCCTAGCCATTAATAGCCAGAGTTTTCACAACCTTTTTTGCCATAAATTTTAGCATTTTGAACCCTTTCGGATAACATTTTGCAAACGTACGGACTACGGACGAAAAAACGTCCCTAGGCAAGCTTAGGATATGATAATAATCTCTCACTCTCTCTTGAATCATAAGAGGGCAATTTTACGACGCTATCAGTTATACAATAAATGCTACGAAAGAGCAAAAAAGCATCCAACTATGTTCTTCGAAAACAAAATGTGCAATCCCGTAGAATAACCCATTCATCCCTCTATCAGCCACTAGAAGTGCGGTAAAGGGAAAAACCAGAAGAACACTTGTCCGAGATAATGACACCCTGGAGGAATTCACATAGCATAGAATGGTGGTCGGGAATGTGCCTGCTCCTTCATAACAGTGCTAGTCATCGAATATGATATTCAAAAAGGACTTGGACCAAAAAGGGATGTTCAAGTGGAGCTACTTACGAAGGATTGTGCTGCATTAAAATCAACTCACAAGCACGAAACGAAGTCTTAGAACTTCTTTCGGATCCATCAAATATCCGAAGATATCCGTCCATTACTTGTGTCGATGACACCCATCACCCCCTGGAGATCGATTACTTACCCATCGGTTTCGTTTTCATGCTACTTTATAACGAGATATTGTGTATCTCATCAACATACGAAAGCACGTAAACTTTTCGGGAAAAAGGGATCAATCAAAGGTATTGTGTATGGCAAAGAAAACGCATTAAGGATTGTGGGATGTGTATCGCATAATATTGAAGTTTCGAACACTGCTCGGGGTTATGACGGGGGGGGTCACCATAGGGAAGGTATTTTGGGCTACGTATTCCGCAAAGAAGCTTGTACTACTATTTCTTGATATGCAAGGAGCAGTACCAAACTTTTCAAGCCCGACGAAACATACTACATGGTATTGTACTATTTTTTTGCGTTACTTAGAGAGTCCTTCTTCCTTTGATGGTTCACGTGCAAACTATTCATATCGTTTAGAGTGTAGCCTAATGAGCAGCTTCAGATAACTACTTGTGTGTGCTCAGTAAATGGTTTTTGCCCATTAAAAATGTTCTTCGTGATGTTTTCTGCTGAACAACATGACTAACGAGAACATTTTTCTCGTACTGAATGAACCATTCAGAGAAGCAGGACTATCTTTGTTGGAGGGATTTATGGCAGGATGCAGCTACAAAGGTTGAAAACATAATTAGCCGATTCGGGTGCCTTGTTACCAAATGTATTGTCGTTTGTAGGCGTGTTGTACTTTTATATTTAGAAAATGTACCGAACACCGGTGTAGATTTAAGATAAGAATAAGATTTCGTTTTTCAAAGAAATACAGTATGAATATTATTTTGATTAACTAGGTAGGATAAAGTTAATAATATACGATGCGACATAGGATTGTTTGCTGTTAATTGCCTTGACTCTTCCAAGGCCATGACGCATCAATATCTCTTGCATTTTTATGCTTTGTTGACGTTTCGAGTCACCTCCGACAAGGCAACTGTCATACTATTCACAAGATGTCCTACCATGTAGAATTCTCAACTACTCCTGGTTGTTTTCGAAAAATACTTTGGTGTTACGCTTGACCGAAAACTACTCTGGACGGACCACCTTAATATTAATAAGGCCACTAAAACCCTCTGGATCCGTAGACAATCTGTAAGGAAGACCTGGCGGACCAACCCTCGCATAGTTCTTTGGATCTACAAGGCGATCGTCAGACCCATAAAAGAATATAGAGCTGTCATCTGGTGGAAGAAATCTTGCAACAAGGAGGGCTAAGTTAAAATACACTAAGAAAAATTTAAAGGCTAGCCTGCCTCACTGGGGTGTGCTACTCGTAGCCACGACGCCACTGGCATGCTGACAACTCGTCCTTGTAAAAATTACTCCACGTCAAGAAACCTGGAAAAACAGCCTCGGATTGGACGGATCAACAACGACGACCACGCAAACGAATAAAGGATTATTGTTTCGGATCCTGGAATGTACACTCCCCGAACAAACCGGGGGCCGAGAAGGCCCTCCTACAACAAATCGAAAAGTACAAACTGAGCATTACTGCAGTCCAGAGGAAACAAATTGGCTTCGCAGCGAGATCAATGACAAGAAATCGCACACAATTTTTACAAGTGGCAAACCATCGGGCCGCAAGGAGTTTGGAGTAGCATTTACAGTGAACAATCACCTCAAACCGCATATTACTGACTTCAAACCCCTAAACGAACGGCTGTGTGCGATTCGCATTAAGACTCGATTCTTCAATCTCTGGCTCATCAATGTGCACGCCCTGACTGAAGTTAAAGAAGACGCAGTAAAAGACGAGTTCAACGCTCGCCTTGAGACTCTCTTTGACTCACTTCCAACAAACGACGTCAAATTGCTGCTGGGAGACTTTAACGCGAAAGTCGGAAATGAAAGTTGGCACCGGGGGACCACTAGAGGCCACCGTCTCCATGAAAAATGTAACGACAACGGCCAGCAACTTATCGACTTCACCTGCAGTAGGAATCTAGTCGTAAGCTCTACGTGTTTCCCGCATCGACGCGTTCACAAGCAGACCTGGAAGTCTCCAAACGCACATACCGTCAACCAAATTGACCACGTACTCATTTGCAGGAGATGGGCGTCTAGTGTGATGGATGTCCGCTCCTATCGAGGAGCAAACTGCGACTCAGATCATCACTTGGTGAAGACGACCTACAGATGTATAATTTCCTCAGTGCACTAATCGAGAATCAACCCTCCCAAAATCTTTGCGGTTGATAAGCTTCTGAGCGATGCAACAGCGATGGTGTGCACTACCGCCCTTGAGGACTATCGCCCATGCTACACAACATCGGCAACACAGGCGTCCATGGGTTCTGGGAAGAACTCAAGGGTACCATCAAGGATGTCGCAGAGAAGGTCGTGGGATATAAAGCCCGGCAAGCGCGAAATGACTAGTTCGACGAAGAATGCAAAAATTCACTTGACGCGAAAAACGAGGCCTACAGACAATGGATTCAACGGGGAACCAGAGCCAGAAGAGAAAATATGACGAGCTACGGCGAATATCGAATAGAATAATTAGGCGTAAGAAACGTAAATACTTTGACGAGCAGTTGCTGAAAATAAACGAAAACTTAGCTAATAGGAACACCAGACAAGCGTACGTAGTAAATACAATTAAGAACGGCTACCAGCCCAGGACTAGCCTTTGTAAGCACGAGGATGGAAACATAATCAGCGACACCGATGGCATTAACAAACGATGGGCCTCTTATTTTGAAGAGCTTCTGAACCTAGCATCTAACAACCCCACACAAGAAGCTCTTGACCAAATTGTTGATTCAGGCCCACCCATACAACACCCGACAGTACAGGAAGTTGATCTCGCGTTGCGGTCACTTAAACGAAATAAAGCGCCGGGCGCTGACGAGATTCGGTGGAACGAGTCTATCTAATGCCATACATCAATTACTCCTGCGAGTATGGGAGGACGAGGAGATCCCAGACGATTGGCGCAGAAGCATCATCTGTCCAATTCACAAAAAGGGAGATAAACTGCGGTGTGAGAATTACAGGGGCATATCACTAATTTGTACATACTATAAAATTTTGGCGAAAATTTTGGAAAATAGAATATCAAAGCGGTTTCAGACCTGGTCGCTCCAAAACCGACCAACTCTTTACAGTCAAACTGATACTCCAGAGGTGATGGGAATGCAATGTAGACATATACGAAATCTTTGTCGGTATACGACAATATCGACCGTGGAGTACTGTACAACATCATGCTGCAATTTGGTACACTGGCCAAATTAGTGCGACTGACAAAGATGACGGTGACCAACTCCGTCTTACAGGTCAGGAGCCAGAATAGACTTACTGATCTATTTGATACACGCACTGGTCTGAAACAGGGCGATGGACTGGCACCGACGCTCTTCAGCATACATAGCACTGGAGTACACTATTTGGGCTATGAATACGGACAACAGCGAGACGCTACTCATCAAGTTGCATGCCCAAGAGAGTAATGAATGCAAAAGGAGTCATGGAGCGGACTGCGAGGACGACCGAGATATCATTGGGAGAGCTCAGTTTATGTGGACGCCGCGCAACTACCCGGCTCCCAAGATTGGAGGACGCGGTCACGTAACCGAAATAATTGGAGGACAACGATCCACGCGGCCAAGTCCCGACGTCGGGCTATCGCGCTACGATAATGATGATTCAGTCTTAACGACGCCACCCGTTTGAGTAGGGCGGACTTGAGACTGATGTTCGGTTACCTTTCGGGGCAACACTGGGCGGGATATCTCCTCAATATTATGGGTTTGTCCAGTGACACGGCGTATTGGCAATGCCTAGAGGATATCGAGTCCACTATACACCTTCTCTGTAATTGCCCAGCGATTGCTCGGTATAGGAAATTGATTCTTGGTAAGGCAACTATAAAAGCTGATGTCATCAAGAGTGTCCCACAAAGGACTTACAGGCCTTTATAAGGTTAGTGGAGAGTCTTTTGTCTTAGTTAAAATGCTATGGCACAATCATCGAACATTTTTCGGTCGCCTTTTTTTGGCCGGATCAAACTTATTCATTTGCCATTACCCCGCGTCGGGCATAGCGCGACAATTATTGTGGCTTAGCTGACGTTTCGTTGCCATAAGCCAGTTTCGGACGATGCACGTTGACAGCATGCACCTCCTGCTCCCGTTTAGCCACAGCCATGCGACGAGTTGAAAGATGTTGTAGCGTATTATTACGCCATAGGGGGAAGACTACATAAACATCCATGCCCACAAACAACGCGGACGAGACTTGAACCCGTAACGACCGTAGAAAGACATGAGAGTGACTCCTTAACGCACTGTCCTTAAAGCTGCACTAGACCATGTTGGCTGTAGCACTATAGCCTTCTCTTGATACCAGTGCGTTCCTCTCTCTTATGTTATCTTGTGTTCATCTGGCTACAAATCCCGATTCAAATCCACCCAATGTTTTTCACTATCCGAGTACCGGAGATACTGAAAACCCCAACTCATACTTTGAAAAACCGGTACTCCAAAACCGGGTTAAACACGTAACCAAAAAAAATACGGGTAAGAAACCGATACCCGAAGAACCGGGTAAGAAACCGGTACTAAAAAAACGGGTAGAAACCGGTACACAAAAAAAAGGTAAAAAAAACCGTTACTCGAAAAAAACGGTACTGAAACGACTGCCGAAAATATTGAAAAACCGCTTGCAATACCGGTACTAAGAAAAACCGAAAACCGGTACTAAAATCTGAGTACCCAATAAGCTGGAACTAGAGGGTTGGAGATTAAACAATCATGTACAGACTCCAAAAGCCTCTCAAATAAAAGAATCAACTTAAGTTAAATCAAATTAAAGTTTTTATCGTTACACTTAATTCCACACTTCACCACATTTTTTCAAAGGAACCTAAGGCGCTAATCTCTTGATTTACAGCTATTTCTTGACAAAAAGACTATTGCATTGTGGGCTCGTTGAAAGGATTTATCTAATCTCTAGTGTCACGTTCAAGTCTCTACCGGGAGCACAGGTCTTACAATCCGACAAACTCATTTTTCGTATGCTCGATTAACTTATCAATGTAAGTGGTTTTTCTCGTTGTCATATTCATCTTTTTTTTCTCATGAAGTTTCTCTTATAACTCATCCCGTCGCTAGTCTATCCACTCTAAATTAAGCGTTGAACAGCACCTCAGGTGGAAGTTGAACTTTTCACGCGCCATTTGCGAATCGTTCTACCACGACGTGTTCACGCTTTTGTGAGGACATCTCCTTTTGCCTGATTGTTCGCAGTCCTTGTTCGCAAAAGATGTTGTACGAGAAAATTTTGAAATTCAGTTTTCTCTACTTTTCTCGATTTCTTTCACTCTTAGTTAGTGTCGCAGCTCTTTGTAGCGTTTTTTTTTTCAGGTAGAGTTGTTGGAATTTTAAATTAAGGGAAAATCATAAACATTTTTATCCTTGGCCTGAGCGCCTTCTTTCGCCTTACAGTCGTAATCTTCAGAAAGGTTTGCCGCACTATCTTCTCCTGCAGGCTTTTAAAGAGCCCAAGTAGTGTTGTCTACTACTGCAAATCTATGGAGCGAAAGGGTTCTCGACGATGTCACAAAAGGTCAGATTATCAGCTTGCATATGACGTTACACTAATAAGGGAGATTATGCTTCGCAAGAATACTCCCACATAATTTGCTGACTTGTGCTTTAAAGTCAAAGGACGTTTTCGAAACTTAAGTAAGAACTTCAACATCCCGCATCGAACACTAAAATGAAACGACTTTGAGAGATTCGGCAACACAACACAACCTATAACTCCTAACCCATAAGAAATTCAAATGTCGTCCCAGCAGCTAGTCGAGTTCCTTACTTAAGGATATTCGCTTCATGGTTACCGTTCTCCTTATACAAAGCTCTCACTTCACGGATGTTCACGCCATTCTTCTGCAAAATTTATTATTTATTCCAGCAGAATTCCCTATCCTTTTGCTCCCTTTTTACTTTATCTTTTGTGAGCTATCCAAGATTTTAATTTTCCCATGGCAAAGCGAGTTCCCGTTTATGACTTTTGAACGTTGGCGGCAGAAATAAGGCAACGTTAAAGTAGAGCGAGAGTTCTTTGACGTCGTCGATGGGTTTCTCGGTAGACGACAGAACCTGCGGAAACCTATGGCGTCAGCAATGCGGTGGTGGTTGGATGCAACCGTATGGCTTTCAATTTTAAGATAAACAGGTGATTCGAAAAAGAAATTAGATCTCCTTTTCGACGAACACGAGGCCCAAATTGTGTTGAATGTGGTTGTGATATTTGTGAGCAGATGCGGTGGCAATAGGACGTTTTGCAGAGTTCAAACGAAGGAAATTTCATTCGTTGGCATAGAATGGTTAAGTGAAGTGCTCGTAGATAAAATTGATTTGAACGCAACAACTGGTAACGTAGCAACGATAAGGGTGAACGATTAAATATATCCCGCATGGAGACGAAGACGTTCTCGTAAGAATGCTCCCTAAAACGTCTATTGCTTTTATTCAAACGTAGAATATTCTAAGCAAATATTGTCTTATTACATTTCGAATTTATGGAAATGAAGTCAAATTAACGTACGTGAAGCCAATTTAATAAATTTTGAAAAAGTCAAATTGATTACCGCGAATTTGAAGCCCTTGATAATTTCATTTTGTCCGGTCGGCTAGCTTAAGCTATTCAAATAGCTTTCTTTTACTGAAACTTTTCCGTGAATTTGCCAAATAATGACTGATATACGAGTAATTGATAAACTGCTGATAATAATTGACGAGGTCTTAAGTCGACCATACACCATCCGGAATTCCTGTCCGGAAAAACTGGTCAGGCCCGGCCTTCAGGAATTGCGAATCGTGTATGGCCGTTTCAGGCCGGAAGGAAAATCGTTCCCACCAGGCCTCCACCACACACGTTCCGGAATTTTTCTCCGGAAAAACTGATCAGGCCCGGCCTTGAGGAATTCTGGATCGTGAATCGCCTGTTCAGGCGGCCTTGAGGCGGCCGGATGCACAATCGAAAATCGATCTTATCGGCGCAAATTCAAGGTATCTTCCTATCTATTGAATTGAATTGGACTGCAATTTACTTTACATGGTCAAGTTTCAGATAGATTGGTACATTGAAATAAACTCCTGCAAAAATTTATTGTGGTCACACGGCCGGACAGGTGGGCTTGAGGCGGCCGGAAAGATATTTTCAATCTCCGGCAATAAGATCGATTTTCAATTGTGCATCCGGCCGCCTGAAAGGCCTGTCCGGTCGCCTCTCCGGCCGCCTCAAGGCCTGTCCGGCCGTGTGACCACAACACATTTTTGCAAGAGTTTATTTCAATGTACCAATGTATCTGAAACTTGACAGTGGAAAATTAAATGCCGTACAAAGAAGAAGAAAGATACTTTGAATCTCTGACGATATTTTTTCAGTTGTGCATTCGTCCGCCTGAAAGGCCTGTCCGGCCATCTCAAGGCCAACTGTCCGGCCGCGTGACCAGAATAAATTTTCACTGGAGCTTATTTCAATAGACCAATGTATCTGAAACTTGGCCGTGGAAAGTAAAATGCCGTAAAATTCGATTCAGTAGATAGAATGATATCTCCAATCTCTGGCGATAAAATCGATTTTCAATTGTGCATCCGGCCGCATGAAAGGCCATACACGATCCGAAATCCCTCAAGGCCAGGCCTGATCCGGCAGGAATTCCGGATGGTGTATGGTCGCCTTTACAGGTGTGGTTAGATATGCTGTTATCACAGTAATTTAATGCAATTTTCCCTATGGAAAATAATTCAAAAACGCCTTTTATGAAAGTTTAATGTAAACTTTTGGATGATTTCACGTGCAGACTTATGTATCGGTGGATTGCAATACGGACAAACGAATTAGGTAAAATTTCTGACTGATTAGTCGTTGGTACCCTTTTTTTTTTGAGATGCTGGTCCTACAAGGTTTTGGCAATGTAGCGATTGAGCTGTAGCACGCTCATATCCTCGAGGTCCTCCAAGTCACAGTAAAACCAGGAGACCAGAAATTTCTTCCTCCTGATGGCCAATGCTGAACAGTGACATAGAAGGTGCAAAACACTCTCTTCCTCATCTACATTCTCACAGCTCCTGCAGTAATCATTATGACGAAGACGGAGCTTCCATGCGAGCACGCCGATGGGGCAGTGCCCTATGGTAGTCCCCATCGCCCTGACAATGTGCTTCCTATTCAGTGACAGAAAAGAGGTAGAGCGACTAGAAACGAATTTCCGCCAAATCTCCCTCATCGTTTGACAAGTGCTGCTGCTGAGCCATCTTGTATTAGCTCTATCCACTGCAGCGGACTTCATTGCCAATTTGCATGATGCAATTGGCATGTTAATATCAATGCGGTCCCCATCGACAACACCAGTTGTCCCCTCATGAGTAAGATCATCCGCCCTGCAGCTGCCCGCAAAGCCACTGTGACTCGGTATCCAGCAGAGGGTTATGTTGAAGAAGTAACACTTCTGAATAGTTTTCGATGTAGTAAGAAAAGAGTCAAGCGAGCGAATCGCAGCCTGACTGTCCGTATAGATAGTAATGTTTCTTGCAGTTACGACATTACTTCTTAACCAAGTCACAGCTTGCAACATCGCCGAAACCTCAGCATGCAGGACACTACAAAAGTCGGGCAGACGGTAGGATACGTTGATTCCCAGTTCTTCCGAGTATATACCATCCCCAACACCGTCATCGGTCTTAGAGCCATCCGTATAGATGACCAAGCAGCTGGGGGTAAAGGGTACGTTGTCAGCCCATAGGCTCCTTGACGCAAAAGGCTTGGTCTAATTCCTGTTAAAAACGAGTTTATCAGAAGTGTAATAAGTTTTCAAAGGGAGATCCAGGTTGCATAGAATAGCTGAGTGGCCAGTACTCGACGCATGCTACTGACCTATTTCGCGGAGACGTAGCGCCGTGCTGCCTGTCAGTTTTTTGTCAAATATGTCAAGCGTGAGCTAGTTTAGCAGCGTATCTTAGCTGGCTGACGGAGTTGTTCTAAAGGCCTCCGTCGTGGCAATTGCTGCTAGTCTTTGCACTTTGCTTAACAAGCTGCAATAAGACACCACTCTTAGTGCCGTCCACCACACACAAATCCCGAGCAGTTGAATTGGCCGCAATACCGCTGTATATATTTGTACAACTTAATAATGAGACTTTTTTTTAGAGATGGCAACACCGATAAACCAATGGTAGTCCATCTTTGACATACATACCATTTGAAGTTTGTATTCATAAGCTGTCAATGTCAGTATAAACATTTCGTGTTGATTGTTGACAACGTATTTTACCGGACCATGGAAAGTTTCGAAAATTCACGAAAAAAACAACATTTGCGGGAAGTTTTAATTGGACATTATTTTGCTAAGAAGACTGCAGCTCAGAGTCATAAATTGCTCGTGGAAGTTTACGGTGACGATGCTTTTTCGCGTGCACAGTGTTTTCGGTGGTTTCATCGGTTCAAAAATGATAATTTCGACATTACCGACGAAGAGCGACCTGGCCAGCCAAAAAAGTTTGAAGACGAAGAATTGACGAAATTACTCGAAGAAGATTCGTGCCAAACTCAAAAAGAGTTGGCAATTTAGTTATATGAATAAATCTATGAATAAATGCCCAAAATTCCAAAAAAAAGTCTCATTATTAAGTTGTAGACCGCCAGCACACTTTTTTCGGATACAGGCCCCAGTTCTTGCCAACCGACTTTCTTCTTCAGTAGAGTGAGTAGAGCGCAGTTGTGGCATTGCTCACCCGCTCAAGGGTGATGGGCTTCCACGTCAACTTCCTGCCATAGATAAGACCCAGGAACTCTCTATCAGTGAAAGTCAGTTTCTTGCCATCTAATGATGGGGGCTCAACAGGAGGTAGCACGTGTCTTCTGGTGAAGAGCACAGTTCGGTCTTGTTAGAGTTGGCACCAAGGCAACAGTGGCTTGCCCATTCGGTGAGAATGCATAGAGCATTCTGCAGCAACTCACTAATGACTGCCGGGAATCTGCCGGAAAAAGCAATGGCAACATCGTCTGCGTAAGCCGTCACATTGAATCCAAGCTCTTCCAGTCTCAGAAGCAGTCCCTTGACCGCCAGGTTCCAAAAAAGCGGGGAACGTATCCCGCGTGGGGGAGGGGGCAACTGCAGACATATCTACTGACACATGATGTACGTATATTCCTAGATGTTAACAGCAAACTAACAGCTAACCAAAGAGTGAAGAGCAGTATCCACTAACCTTTCTTTAAAGTATAGGCATGTTTCGATAAAGATATAAACTGAAGCGGAATGGTGTTCCAATGATGAAGATCGATCAGGCGCTTCAATAATTTCGACAAGGTTGAAGAAAGCCTGATAGGACGAGGGTCACTAGCGCGCGCGTGGAAGCCCTGCTTTCGGGATGAAACCAACTAGAATTTCCGTCCAGATGCGCAGAACATAGTCCAGTGTGAGACATGCGGTTAGGATAATCTCTACCCATGGATATACAATATCTAATGAATTCTGTAAGTCCGAATAATGCCGTCGGGTTCAGCGGATTTAAATGGTTCGAAACTGCCGATCGCCTACAGAATCTTTTCTTTCGACAGAATGGACGCAATATCACAACCCAATCCAAGCAGAGCTAGCCGCCGCGCCGTGCTGCCAGGAAAGTGCGGGTCAAGCAAAAGTTCATTGGATTCTTTACTTGACGATATCCATGAGCCACCCTGCCTCTGCAGAAAAGTAGGCAGAGGTGGGTTCGACAACAAAGTTGTACGAAGCCCAGAGGCCTCCATACACCTTTCCACGTGTTCGCGTTGCGTGTAGCGCCTCTCAACTATTTCTTGAAAAGGAGGCTAAGTTGCCTTTCGTAGGATTGCCAGTCAGACTCCAGCCTAGGAGATTTTGCCTTATTAAAGGCATCCCTGCATACAGCTCTAACTTCGGATAACTTACCGTTCGAACACAGTGTTTTCTTCTTTCCTGCACGTGAGCTAACAGGACACGATGAGGACACCGGTCAGTGTATTAACCATGCAATCTAGTTCTTGTTGGTTGGAGGGTTGGTCTGGTAAAGGTGGCAGCAATTCCAAAAGAGTCTCACGATGCTTCAGCCAGTTTATTCGTCTGCGATTGAAGGTACGTGGATTGGACGCA
Source organism: Chloromyia formosa (assembly GCA_964017055.1). Lineage (NCBI taxonomy): Eukaryota > Metazoa > Arthropoda > Insecta > Diptera > Stratiomyidae > Chloromyia > Chloromyia formosa. The sequence goes on along the minus strand of OZ024815.1, from coordinate 51,921,375 downwards.
GGTCGTTCAGCAAGGCTAAATTGTAAGTTTCGATGATCCGAGAATGAGTGTTCTTTCGATACTCTCCAGCCACTAATCAAGTGGTGAATGTACTCTGAGGCAAGAGTGATATCACTTCCTGCCTGTTCTTAGTGATAAAAGTAGGTTCCCTACCGACAGTACAAAGCAGTAGGTTCGTTCCCATAAAGTACTCGAGAAGCGCTTCGCCTCTTTCGTTTGTGTTGGTACTTTTCCAGACGTCACGATAGGCATTAATGTCGCAGCCAAGGATCAGACTGGTATTGGTTGCGCTAGCCACTGCAATGGCTTCCCTAAGGTTCTTTGGAGGGAAGATTCCAACTTGATCATAAGGCAAGTAATCCGAAACAAGATGTAGAGTAAGAGTTACTCGTGGCTCTTCCTTAAATAAAAGACGTACAATGAAATTACCGTTTCCGCTGCGAGCATTGTTTCGTAGGTAGAGCTCTTCAGCTGGGGTCTCTTCTTCAGTTACGATCTTAAAAGACGGTAATTTTTCTTGATTTGTTCCCTCTTCTGACAACTTTTAGTCACCTTGTATACGGAGGGCTAAATATCAGCACCCAGTAGGATATAAATTTTAGAAGGAATCACGAAATTAGGATCAGCCAAGTCGATCTTAGGCACTTTTAGCTCACTGCCAAAGTATACTTGTGTGTTTGGCAAGGAACTGAATTTCGAGGTCGAATCAGCCTGGTTGGTATAAGTGGTGGCTGAAGCACAACTTGCCAGAGCCCAATTAGCGCGAATGCGCCGTTTTGTAACCACAAACCTCGGTAAAATCGGTTGTAAGATGGTTGGACTAACAGGGGATAGAAGGATGCCTAGATCCAACCGGAGGAGTTCAGGAAGTGTAGCAGCTCCCCGATCTTCACCCCCGATACATCCCCCAGGTTAACGAGAAAGGCCTCGCCCAATGCTCGATGTCTGGACCGCCGGAGCCTGGCGACATCCCTACGGGACTTGGTTAATAGCTCAGATGTTTTCCTACTGTCATAGGAGGGCCAAATCTTCCTTGATACGGCGCAGGTGGGCAGATTCCGCCATTTGGAATTCGCAACATTGAGGTAGTAAGAGGAGATCTTGCTCTTAACAGTCTTCAGCGGAATACAAACAGATTTCGCATAAGAACTTGTAGCAGCCCTGTCACACATCTTGTGGCAGTCCTCCCATTTTTGTGGCAATGCTAAGTGGGAGATGGACGATGAGTGAGAGAGACAAGCAGTGACAGTCAGTCAACAGAATTCATGTTTTGACATTATTTTTGTAAAATACGTTTTGTTTGTGTTCACACCGAAATAAAGTGTTCAATTATTATTGACAGGGCGTTTTAGTGTGTTCAATAGTACTCTGGATGAATGAGTAACTATAAACTTTCTAGAACGGCCCCCCTCCTGGCCAGCTCGTCGGCTTTTTCGTTTCCCTCAATGTCTCTATGAGCAGGGTGATATTGAGCCGTCTGCCAAGGCGAGTTAACTCTTCCCCACACCGCTCGATCAGTACTCACCGAGTTCAGTGCCATGATAGCGGCCTGGCTGTCTGAGCAAATGGCGATGTTCTGGTTATCTGGTATATCACTGAGAGTGAGACACGCCTTCATAATTGCGAGAGTTTCCGCCTGGAAAATGTGGGCATAGTCCGGGAAGCGATAACTCTCCGAGATATTCAGTACTTCAGAAAAGATTCCTGCGCCGACGCTGCAGTCCATTTTCGACCCGTGTCGGTGAAAACCGTGATGTCAAAGTCCTTCACCGCCTCGTCCCCCCTCCATTCAGCCCTGGTGGGGAATTTGGCAGAGAAGCTTCTGTCAAACCTCAGTTTGGGCACAGTGAAGTCTGTTTTTATGTTGACCACATCTCGTGGCAACTGGTTGAGGATGTTGCTGTGGCCGTACGGCTTGGCAGTCCAGGCTCCCTAGTCTCTGAGCCTGACTGCACTGCTCGCCGCCAGCTGTTTAATAAAGAGGTCTATTGGCGGAATATGCAGGATCACGTTTAGCGCTTCCCTCGGGCAAGTTCGCATGGCACCTGTAGTGCCAAGACAAGCCGTTTTTTGCACCCTGCCAAGTTTTGTTATGTTATATCCTTTAGCAAGTGCTGGCCACCAAACTAACGACCCATATGAGAGAATCGGACGGGCTACTGCTGTGTACATCCAGAGGACCATATTTGGCTGAAGGCCCCATCTTTTTCCGAAGGTTTTCTTACAGGCGTAGAAAGCGATGTAGGCTTTCTTCACCCGCTCTTCAATATTTAACTTCCAGCTGAGCTTCGTATCTAAAATGACACCTATGTAGATACTTTGCGCTGGGTGATAGTTGGAGTAACTGACCGTTTAGTTTAGGGAGGGTAAAATGCGGTACTTTGATTTTAGTGGTAAATAGCACCAGTTCAGTTTTGCCTGGATTAACGCCCAAGCCACAGCTTGTGGCCCAGGCGCTCACCATATCCAGAGCCCTTTCCATGAATCAACCTACAGTGACTTTTCTTGACTCACCAATACCAACTACCACAAATCTACCGTCTGACCTATTTAACCCCAAAAGTTCAACAGCTTCTTATGTTATACTATAGAAGAATTTTGGGACCCTTGAGCTCTCAGTTTCAAGAAATCACCACAATATTGTTTTACCTTAAGAAAATATATTTCCCAAAGTTACGCCCATGGTTCGCGAGTAGTCTAAGTTTAAATTAAGTGGGCAGGCACTTTTTGACCTTGAAAATATTATCCTATCATGCGAATAAGCTCTTGACTCGAAACGATATCTTGATACAAAATATCCTATCGCACAAGGCTTTAATATGTTCACCCAACACAATTATGGTAAATAGTAATTAGTATGTAGGATAGAAACGGATACGGCCAACTAACGTAAGGAACCATGAAAATGTTCAACTTTCCAATACCTACGGCACATCATAATGTCGTTTCGCCTCTTCAAAATGCCTAATTATGTTTGAGAAGAGAGCAAATCAATTTGAAAATTAATTTTTGATAAAATCCAAAGAAGGAGCCGTCTTTTCAAGTCTCAGCAAATATTCTTAACGGGCGCTGGGGCAAATTACTACGATTACTATGAAAACGGCTTTCAGTTCGCAGTTCAACTCACGCTGTAGATATGATCAGAATCACCAACTATAAATCTGACAGCGATACCACGAGGCGCCACGTACATTAAGTTCGAACGAGTTAGCTTGTAAGACGAACTTTTTGCCGACTCTCGATAATAGGGAGCCAGCAACGGATTCTGTTACTGTTTAACTACCAAGGCTAGAACTTTCACCATATCGGTTCTTTGTAAAGGAAGGTACTTACCTCCGATTTTCGTGCGAAATTTCACACAAACACTGTCAAAAATCCGGTTGGCAGGAAAATTTTCGCTTTTCTCGGTACTCAGTTCTTCGCACGAAAATCACATACACTGAGAAAAGTCTCCACACCATTATGGGCAATTTTCACGCGAAAACAATTACTTTGCATTTTATTTCGTGTGGAAACCGATCTTTACAGTGGTGATTACTCTGTTTTGAGTGAGAAGGGAAAATTGAAGAGTCGTGTAAAGCGCGGCGGATATGTGCTGTGTGGAAGTTTCCACTGTCACTTTTTTGTGGGAGAGATAGGTGCAACAACGCACGAAAATTTTACTACCAGTCTTAATGGGCGAATAACAGAACGAGAGATCTGGCAAGCCTCCGATGGTGGGTTTGGCGGTTATAGAGGGTTAACCCGCCACGATCTAGTAAATTAAATGATGCTAACTTATCTCGAGATCTTGGTTGAAAATTTGACTGTAGCGCCAGCTATTTTATTTATTTATCTATTGTAAAAAATGAAAAAAAATGTGGTCTTTCATTTAGTCTCGTTTTTAAAAAAATGCCGAAAATCCAAAAATATTGTTATTTTTCGTGTGTTTCTCGTCGTTAAACATGGTACTAAGGTTGGCTTTTCGTGTTAAATCTCACACAAAAACAGTCAAAAGTTTCTTTCGCACAAAAAATTTTCGCTCTTTCAGTACGAACATATTTCATCCAAAGAAAAAAGTTTCCACATTATTATGAGCAACTTTCACGCGAAAACAATTACTTACTTACAATTTCGCTTGAAAACCGGTCTTTTATGTAATACGGGAAGTTCAAGTGTCGTCTAGAGCGCCGCGGAGAGGGAGAGATAAGTGCAACATTGCATTCGAATGAAAGGGTTAGTACCAACCTTTATCTGGAAAACTAAATAAAGAACAGTATGTGTATGCCAGCAACTTGCACTATCCGAAATCTTCTATATGCTAACGAAACGTCAACTATGCCTCGCATACGGACTGACTCAACGGTTACGACTTTTGGCTATCGTACAATGACAAAGATTGGATTCTGGAATGTGCATATTCTCCTGGACAATGAATCAGAAGGTCCCCAGAAAGCACAATTTGTTCAATTAGAGAGTGAATTTCTGAGGTACAACTTAAACATCTTAGGAGTTAGTGAGATATGATGGTGGAACAGCGGAGAATTTATTTCTCCAACGGGTAGCACTGTAATGTTGTACTCCGGTAGAGCTACCGGTAGTGGTCGTGAGTCAAGTGTGGGGCTACTATTAACCAGAGCCGCACGAAACTGTCGCTTATTCTGAGAGCCGGTCTTCGACCGAATCATGACCGCCAGGCTTCGGACCAAAATGAGAAACATCTCAATAATAAAATACAATAGGCGTGTTTTTTTGTACTGCGGTGCAGGTTAATTGGGGGCTATCCGGGTTAACTTACACACAATACACAAACAACATACCCTAGTTGTTTGTGTAATGTGTGTAAGTTAACCCGGATAGCCCCCAATTAACCTGCGCCGCAGTACAAAAAAAACACGCCTAATGTTATGCTCCAACTGAACCCGACATTGTCTTCGCGAAAGACTCCTTCTACGAATAACTAAACGCCGTTCAGAGCAGAACACCTAAAGGTGACATTGTAATGGTTATGGGAGATTTGAATGAAAAAGTTGACGCTAATAACTATAGGCTCAGACATGTGACATGTGCGGAGACACGGTTTTGGTGATCGTAACGACAACGGTGAAAGATTCGCAGAGTTCTGAAACTTTCAAAGTCTCTTCATCGGTGGTACTATGTTTGAGCATAAGGACCACCACAAAATCAGTTGGTCCTCTGTTGATTGGCGCAGAACACAAACTCAGATCAACCACTTTGCCATTAGTAAAAGATTCAAGAGTTGCCTCCTGGACGAGCGAAACAAGAAGGGTGCCGATATTGGGATGGGAAGAGACCATTATCTTATGATCGCCGTCCTAGCGACGACAGACCCAGGCACCGCAAATTCAACACCACTCAACTAAAAAATCCAGCTGTCTTACAACAATATAATGACCAATCTTGCAAAAAGCAGCTTGGATAACTAGTCACCCAGATAGTGACATAAATGAAAACTGGGATGCCATATAAAAAGAGGAAAATTGATAGCGCAGATACCATCCTTGGCACAAACCCGGATTGCCGGAATAAGCCCTGGATGTCCGATGCTTCATGGGAGCGGATTGTTGAAAGAAAAGAACTGAAGGTTCGATTGGCTGCAGCATCAGAAGATAACCGAAGCAGCGTCGGACTCCACTACCGTCAGAAAGCTCGAGAATTTTAGCGTCGTGTGCGACGCGATAAAAGAGTTTATGCTCGTTCCCTTTTAGCCTCAGCAGAAGAAGCCGCAAGAACTAACAACTTAAGCGCCATATACGGTGTCATCAAGGAGTGGTCGTAACTACTGCCAACATCCGGTGAAGGATAGTGATGGAAAGCTGCTCGTACTTATCTTGGAAAAAGGTCAAATGAGGCGGTGGAAAGACCACTTCGCCGCGGTTTTGAACCGTGTAACCTCTGGTGAAGTTCCCCCTCATATAGATAATTTAGCTAACCTTCAAAATGTGCGTATACGGTCCTTCCCCGACTAAAGAGGCAATAGTTATTGCACTAAAATTGCACTGCCGATTTGCTGCACTCACTGGTAAATAAAGCGTAGAGTACAGGGACCTTTCCTACTGAGTGGAAGGAAGGTTTGATCATCAAACTTCCGAAAAAGGGTAGCCCCACAAACTGTAATAATTGGAGAGGCATTTGTGTGCTTCCTGCCGTTGCCAAGATAATAGCTGGAAAGACTTAAGTCCCACTTAGAAAGCACATTTGATAAAGAGCTGGCTGATTTTCGATCCGGATTCTCCTGTGTCGATCATTAACACCTTGCAAATCATCATCGAGCAATATGTTGAGTACGAATCTCCGCTTCACTTGCTTTCAGTCGATTTCGAGAATGCTTTCGATAGTGTGAACCGGGATTTTATATGGGCGGCCTTGCGCAGTAGAGGCATCTCTGAGAAGCTTGTGGCTATTATTAAGGCAACCTATGACGGCGCGAAAGGTTGCGTTCTGCAAAAAGGTAAGGTGTCGGAGGACTTTGAGATTCGCAGTAGAGTTCGGTAGAGGTGCATCCTATCACCTATACCTCATAGTGATCGGGGATGTGTTGCATGCAGCCCTATCCGAACTAGACAGAGGAATCCAATGGACTTTGACATCTTATCTACAACATTTGACTAAGCTGACGACATATGCCTACTCTTCCACATAGCGTTAGATCTCGAGAGGGAGGCAAGCAAGTTTGGGCTAAAGATGAATACCAACAAGACTAAGGTTCTTAGCCCTAAATTTGGGAAAAAGGAATCCAACACATTTTGCCATCAATATTAATGGGCAGCCTTGGAGAAGGTACACAACTGCGTCTACCTGGGTAGCATTGTTGCCGAAAATGGTGGTACGGAGCAGGGCATCGCTCGTCGTATCAACCAAGCTAAATGCGCCTACGACATGCTGTCCAAAATCTGGCAAGTTATCTCAGCATCAAGACCAAGCTGGGCCTGTTTCGCTCCCTGATACTATCTGTGCTTTTGTATGGGAACAGTACATGGAAGGTTTCCGTAAGTGTTACCAAAAAGCTGCTGCTTATGTTTTCGTCGAATTTTAACAGTTTTCTGGCTCGAAACAATATCAAATGAAGAGCTAGTTCGGCGTACGCGGCAGATGCCAATCAACGAATTGATACGCAGGCGAAAATGGCAGTGGATAGGTCACACATTGCGGAAGAGTGATAAATGCATGCGTCGATCTGTGGCAAAGGAGTGTAGGGTCCTGGGTAAGTTTTTTGGGGAATTGCGCCCCATTACCCAGAACAGAGTACGATGGCGCGCAGGAGTAGTTGACGCACTATGCCCCAGTAGGGTTAAGGCAAAGTAGTATCCACGGGAACTTCCGGCATAATCTTCCCTGAACCCCACTTAAAAATAGAAAAAAAAATCAGAACATTGGAAATTGCTTTAAGTACGATAGATAAAAGTTTTTTCCCGCCTGGGACGCACTTTCCACCCTCCAAACCGGCATTGAGAATACTGTTTTCTTTCTATGTATTTACCAATATAAAATTAGATTCAGCCATTTTACTTTTAACATGGGTTGGTGGTTAGCGAGTCGGGCTTGTAAGCAGTTGGTTACGGGTTCGATTGAAAATGCCCCGACGTATTTTTAACCCTGTGGTGTTGACATGTGTATATTCTTGGACATGACGTAAGATCTAGGAAATACGGGTATCGTCTGAATTTTCACGATGAGTCGAATGTACTCGAGTGTTATGAAAGGCGTTTTTAACCCTATGGTGTTTACATGAGTCCATTCTTGGAGATAAAGTGAATTCTAAGAAATACAGGTGTCGTCTGAATAGGCGAGAAGAGGCGAATGCCCTGGAGTACTTTTGAAAGCATTTTGGTTCCTTCGAACAGAAAAAAGTATTTTACATATCATATTAATTGGGGTGATTAGACGAATGCACTGGAGCGGTGATAGTGATGTTAAATAATAATCAAAAATGTTAGTGTTAAGTCTATAATTTTCGTTGTCGCGGAGATGTGTAGTATGTAACCTGACACACACAATAATATTATCAATAAAGTAAGTAGCTCATTCTCTCTGTAGAATAACACAGAGCAGATCGCGATTGTTTTGCTCCGCTCTGCCCTGTCACCTTTCAAGCAGCAATGGCGCAACTTTCAACAGCTTCATAGGTTAGAGAAGGGGGTTAAAGGCAAAATCTTCAAACATACGATTCAGCGTGCGGACGGCTTTAAAAACAAACAAACATATTCTAAACAAACTTTTGCCGCGCGGTAGTTTTAGCACGCATTTCATTTTATTTTATTATCTAGGTGCAATAGTATCTCTCATATTACAAAGCTGCAGCCTTGTTAAAATTACGTAATTTAAAAAAAAAGTCCACACTTTAACCCTCTACAACCGCCAAACCTGCTCACGGAAACTTGCCAGGTTTCTCAATCTCTTATTCCTGCATTATAAAGAACTGATGATGAAAGTGCTAGCCTTGGTTGGTATTTATACCGTAAGAAAACTGTTGCTGACTCCCCAACTAATAAATAGAGCGAACGACTACCCATGATAAATGGAGATTATTTCCTTGAAAGAAGTAGTATATGGATTCTTCGACGAATATCTTAAATTCCCATTCACTATGCAAGATAATTTTCAGTAAACATTTTTATTGAATCGGATCAAAATTTCGACTTGGTCTCTTCCATTCTTAAGGAGCTGAGCTGATGGTCAATAACTTTTCGTGATTTTAGTTAACTTTATAATTCTTATTGTTTACTCATTTGCAATTTAGTAAGAATAGCAGGTTAAACTGCAACTTTCGAAATCAGCTTTCGTGTTGGCGTTAACGTAAGCTGACGAATCCTTCAAACAGTCCAGGCTGGAGGGTTTTCTTTCTATCAACCGGTCATATGTTTGCTTTCCCATAACACATTAGTAGGGCATCCCGGACTAATTTAAGCTATTGCATGCTACGTGGCCAATCAATTAATCCCCTAAGTACTCGGCTACCTGCTAGGTTAATGCTCCGACCATATGCTGTCTGTATTATGGCAAAACATACAATGGCACTGCCCACTATCCTTGTAACGGCTACGTTGGCCCTTTGCAAACCATCAATTCCAGCCGCACCAGCAACATACATTCATGTTTCCTGGGAAACTAACAATGCGAATTTGTGGTCCGTTGGACATGAAGCATTTTGATGAACTTTTCGTTGAAATGTCCCGTCCAAGAAGTGGTGGTGGAGAAGCGCTCCATTGCCTCCGTTGCCTCCGTTCCTCCGTATCTGTTTTGGGACGATGGTGTGATGGCGAACTGCCAGGACACAAAACAAGTTTATGGAAGTGACTTTTGCCTTGGTCGCTTTTAAGCCAGTGCAATATTAAATTCGCCAGGTGTATTTATGGCTTGTTTACACGCTCGGGCGAAATTTTAATCAAAAGTCGTCTTGTTTGCATCGTTGGCTCTATGGCCAAGTGTTTTGGTTCACCACATTATCATTTACAGAGCAAAGACAATGTCAGCTATGGGAACGATGAAAATAGAAAACAGCTTTACTAACAATGTTGTTAGCCAAGTAGTACTGTTCGTGCGGTTGATGCTCGTTTAGACGAAATAGTGGGGAAACGACCTTACATTTAATTTGTTCGAATTTACGATATTGCGAGGTAGCGTTGTCTTTATTGTACTATGCTCGAGTGAGTGAAATTTTTAAACTTTTCTGAAATGAGTGGTCATAATTGATATGCAGAGCGCTAATATGTACTATGATGAAAGACTCTGGACAGTGGCGGGCCTTGCCTTCTTGGATTAGTGATGTTCAAAAAGTAAGTGTTACTTTTTCACTGTTACTGCTGATCATACTTTTTCACTGTTACTTCAACGAAAAAGTAACGGTTATAACGAGTACTTCACGAACAATGAAAATCACTATAAAGTAACTAAAAGTAACAGGAAATCACTAAAAGTACTAAGGAGCCACTAAAGTAACAAAAATTCGCTAAAAGTAGCAGAAAAAGACTGCGCAATTTGATCATCGATTTAATTAACGCTATATCAAATAGTATAGATTCCACAAGAGTTATCACTCCATAGAAGTTTCGCCTCTGCCAGGAGATTTGTATGTATTGACAAATTGTGTAAACATAGTATAAACTACACAGTATAGATACACAAGAGAATCAATACATACAAATCTACCGCCGGAGGCGGAGTCAGCTTTGTTGTGAAGTCTATACAATTTGTCAATACATACAAATCTCCTGGCAGAGGGGAAAGTTATATGGAGTGATAACTCTTGTAGAATTATCAATCCTCTTTGGCTATATTCTGTTGTGTTCAAACTAGAGTTATTCGTCGAAGTCTTTTCCAAGATTGCTCCTCCAGGCATTTTCCGCGGTCTGATTTCAAACAAATTTATACATACATGGCTTCCTTGGGTTATTATAAGTACCACGCGGTAATATGTTGATCGTACTGCAGGTGTGCGTCAGGACAAAAGGACTCTCTTGATCATGAAATGAAAGATAAACTGAACTTAGCTAAAGACTCTCCCTCTTACTGTCGAAGTGAAAGGTTGTGCTTTTATCCGGTCAACGTTAAGCAGCTTGGCCAACAGTGATTATTTTCTTTCTTTCTGTGGATTTACTTGCGGTTATCTTTGCATTGCTCTTTATTTTTTCAAAACTGTATCATATACCATACTACTAGCAAATTGTTTTTATACCCTAGACTTTCTAAGTATAGGGTATATTGCTTTTGTCACGACGAAAATATGTAACACCTTAAAGGAGGCTCCGCAGGTATAACAATGTATACATATAAATCATATACAGTAAAACCTGTTCAAGCCGGAATGCGAAAGGACCCGGGTAAATTTTCCGCCTTGGCAGGTTTCTGGCTTGTAAGGGGCCGACAAAACCAAAATCTTGTTTAATTCATCTTATATGTAAAATAGTAATTATGAGTAATGAGTAATACTTATGTTGCGAACAGTTCATAATACAAATATAAGCACTATAATAAACTTATTATAGCAACGATGAAAAAAGTTGAGGATAGTGGTCTGTCTTTTCTTTACTTGCAAAACGTCGCTTTCGATTTGGCTCTTGATAGCATAGATGCTGCTTAGTACATCTGCGTTTCCAGTTTCTGTTGCATAATTTTGAATAACTTGTAATGCTTGTAAAGCTTGAGCGGCTGTAGTTTTCGATCTGGCGGGTTGGTTTTCTGTCTCCTCGCCTGAAGAAATATTCACATGCAATTCCAAATCTTCAAAATCTTCGATGTTATCTGATTCAGTTAGTACGTTGGAATCGATATTTACATATTCTGTGGCTGACACATTTTCAACATAAGCTTCAACAAGTAGAGGCAGAAGCTCATCAATGTTAACATCATGATCGTCAACACTGACTCCAATACCAAATCCGCACTTTGTGAAGTACTTTTTAACACACTCTGATGAAATTTTTGCAACAGCTGTTTGGCTCCAATATTATCACACCCAGGCAGCTTACTGATTTAGCCAAATCATGAACACTGTTGCAAGTATCCATTTTAGAAGATTTGCTTTCGATGTAAAATCTTGAAATTTTGGATAATTCCTGCGTCTAATGGTCGACACGCGCTAGTCATATCTGGCTCTGGCGGGAAGAATATTAACTTTCAGTTCGTAGAATCATCTCTGGATGTGAAGTGGCGTTGTCAAGAAATAAGCAGATTTTGCGGCCTTGTGCTTTCATTAGGGTTTTGTAGTAAAAACAAAACCCTTATGAAATCGGTCATGCGTCCGTCTGTCCATGAAATATCTCACGAACCGCTGAAGCTACATATATGAAATTTTGTGGGAATATGTAGAATTATTATAATTCGCCGGAGAAAGTGATTCGTTGTAATAGGCTGACTTTAAGGGGAGGTCCCCATAGAGGGGAAATGAAGGTCAAATTTTTTTTTTTCATCTGGTATAGGCAAGTGGAGTATCATGAGAAAGGTAACACCGAGTACATTCCATTTTTGGTATTTTCATCAAATTTGAAAAAAGGGGAAAAGAGGTAGAGGGGAATATATGTGATCCGAGTTTGTCCCCCCCACCCCCCCCCCCTTGCATTCCGAGATCGTTATACTTAGAAATATGAAAATTTTCAGGAAAGCGGCATTTCACTAGCATAGAAAACTAAAAATCGTAGAATTTTGATATCTCATCAAAAAAGGTTAATAATAGTGCATTTCTCTAGTTACAGTTAGCACACCCCTGCACCCCTTAAACGCATCACAGGTCAAAAATATTGATGGCCAATGATAACCAACACTATGGGCAATATTGTCTCTAAGTTTCATTACAATCACATAATATTTAATAATAGTACATTCATTTAAAATTAGGCATTTTGACACTACCCACACAAAAAATACACCTACCGGCCTCATAGGTGTGAGTACTACCTTTCATGTTGTTTTTCGTAGTGTGAATTGCAGTTATTTAATTAACTATTTTTGAAAGGGTAAAGATTGGTTGGGGGCGCTGACTAATACAACTTTAGTGGGTGGAAGGGGGGGGGGGGGGGGCGCGGTGTCCACATAGAGGCGAAATTAAAGTCAATTTTTTTTATCGACTGGTATAGGCAAGTGAGGTGTCGTGAGAAAGGTAATGTTGAGTACGTTCTATTTTTTCCCATTTTCTTGAAATTTGTAGAAAGGGGAACATTGGGGAGGAGAAAATATTAGTTCGTAATTTGTCCCCTTTTCCTTGCATTTCGAGACCGTTATACTTAGAATTATGAAAACTTACAGGAAGGTGAGTTCCGAAAAAAAAATGGAAAATAATGGAATCTGTATATCTTCTCAGAATAGGTCAATAATAGTTTATTTCTATAGTTGCAGTTAGCACACCTCTGCATGCCTTAAACACGTTCGAGGTCAAAAGTACTGATGGCCAACGATAACCAACACCTTAGGCAATAATATCTTCTAAGTTTCGTTACAATCACGTAATATAAATTGGCATGTAAAATGTAAGTGGGTAAGACATTTTAATTATGTTTTTTTTTATCCATTTGAGTGGTATCAAGAAGAACAAGGAACCGATATTTATATGTATACCAAAATAAGCGCTTGCTACAAAACTCTCGGATTGCGGGCGTAGCCCTCTATATTCCGGTTTCATTTTTTTTCATTGAATTCAATAAGCCACTCCTTCATTATCGTAGATGTCATCCACGCCTTCTTTCTTATGTCAGCAAAGGCACACAAAAGAAGAGTTAGTCTTTCCTTCGAATGCTTTACACCATAGCATTTTTCTCCTTTCAACTGAAGGGTTTTGTCTATTAAAACACGGAAAAATAGCAAAGTCTCGTCTACATTGGCAATATCTTTTATACTTCGTCCTTTATCATTTGGCCAACTTTCAGATACCAATCATCTGCTCCAACTTGCGACACATCTGTTGATTCTCCGCAAATTTTAGTGAATGTAAGCGAGTGTCGTTTCCGAAAGCTCTGCAACCATCCGCTAGAGGCTTTAAATGTATGGAGATACAGTGAATTTGCTATATCTCTTGCCTTATGCTAGAGGATTGGCCCCGAAATAGGCAGATTTTTGCCCTAGCTGCAAAAACCACCTATGCACACGTGTGTTTACCTCTTCATTTCCTGTCTCTTTAAGACGCCTTTTAATATGCGTACTGTCACCCGCCAACTATTCGCCGTTAAATCTGCCATTATTTTTAAGAATTTCGTAGATTTGCGTCTTACCGCAGCCGTACTTCCGTTGCATTATCTTCACAGCAACACCTTTTTCATGTTCTTCGATGAGCGCCATTTTTTTCTTCAAGCTCAATGTCTTCACTTCAACTACATAAAATGCAAACAATCAATAAAACGTGAAATAACGTTACCTGTTTACGTACCACACTGTATATTCAAAACTTCAAAAATTTGCGTGAGAGCCTATAGATTTAATAATCGTACGTACTCAAACCGAGACACAACACAACATATACGTTAAATGCAAATGAACAATTTCTTTAAAGAATGATTTACCGTTCTTAAGAACTAAAAAACAAGGCCAAGTAGCCACAGCTGCATTCTGAAACTGATTTCAATAGTGAGGCGCTTAAAAACCTGTACGCCAAATTAAAAAATTACATTGCATAATTTTTTCTGGTCTGGGGTTTTACATGAGATGAGCCGCTGCCAAGTGTTTACCTGTCACTGTCGCTTGATCTCTTTGATTTTTCACAAGAAGCTTTCAAACTCTTTCAATGATCTTATTTTGCATGAAGACTATTCCTGGTTATACAGGTTGTAAATTACCAAAATATCGCGCGGGTTCGCGCTAAACAGGTTCCGGCTTATACAGATTCAAGTGACATGATAATCATGAGTAAATGCTTGGGACCCTCGATTTTTTTCCGGGTAACCAGATTTTCGGCTTAAACAGGTTTCACTGTAAATGATCAGGGTTCTGATTCGACTTAGCCATGTCTGTCTGTCCGTTCGCACGATAACTTTCGAAAGAATGAAACTAGAGCCATGAAATTTTGGTCAAATGTTGGTAATATGATCTAGTTGGTTGGAATTGAAAATTGGCATGATCCGGCCAAGAGAACGCCTACCTCCCTTACATATGTAGAATAATTAAATGTATCTGTAACTCGCGATTAAATAAACGTGAAAAGCTCTAGCTTTGGTAGATGGCTCGGGCAGGACAGTTTACACTCTCCTGAAAAAAATCGATCAGTTGGAAACTAACGGTACTTTTCTAACAAAGAGCCCCGTACTACCCTACTTTTCAGGTTTTTTGTCTACAGCTCTTGAATCAATTGACGTAGACACCTGATTTTTGGCATATAGCATTCAGATGAGATGCTGCTTCAGTTTTGGAGATGGGCATAATCAGACCAAAGGAACGCCTACCTCCCCTATAAATTTAAAAAAATTAAATATATCTTGAACTGCGTTCACTGTCGATAGAATGACACTAGCGAGTTGAAAATTTGGTTGGATGTTGGTAGTAAGATCTAGTTAATTGGTATTAAAAACAGCCAAGATCCGTCAAAAGCAGCTCCTACCTCCCCTATAAATGACACTTCGAATAGGCGATAACTTTCGACAGGATAAATCTAATAAGTTGAATTTTTAGCCAAATGTTTGAAAAGGAATTTAGTTGACAAGTTTTAAAAGTAGTCATGACCGGGCCAACGCCTACCTCCCCTACAAATGATATCTCAAATATATGGTAACTTCTCATAGAATGGGGCTAGCAACTTGAAATTTTGGGCAAACATTTGTGGTGTGGGTTAGTTAGTTGATTTTGGGAATGCGCAAGATCCCAACCCCCTTATAAAGTTGTGGTAAAAAGGACTCACTCGGCCCAAATGGCGCCCACCATCCCCACAAATTTTTTTTCACCGTAGCTTCATCGGCTAACTTTTGCTCAAACCGATCAAATAGGAAATATTATTTCAATACAATATGACTGTTGCATATTTGAAGTTTTGGTTTCACCACCAGGTCTGCACAAGAGTATATACGCTTCGGACTGCTTTTTATTTCTTTGCATTGGTTTTTTGTGTAGCCGCGATTTTATATTCCGTACATCAGTGTGCGCCCGATTTTTTCGGCTTTTGTCTGCCTGCGTCTCGCGGCGTGTCGTAGCTGCTTAAAATCGGTGAACAACTTGGTGTATGGTTAATTATTAATTAGCTCTGAAACATAGAAAAGTGCTTTTAAACTACGCTACGAACAAATAAAATCCGTTTTAGCCGTTACATCCGCTACACGATCAACTACACTCTTGCACCTTCCCTTTGAACATGCCCCGCAGTGCTTCGGCGATGACTAAGCCTGGCCCCAGTCAGGAGGTGTGGGCACGCTTAGGAAGGCTGACGAACCGTCACGCACAGAGGCAGACATTGGAAATCAGCCATCATCAAAAGTCAGCTATAGGGCGTAGAAGCGCTTTAAGACTCCGTGGCTACTTACAGACAATTCTGGAGGAGCAGTGCACTGTTGAATCGCTAGAGTGGGCCAATCAGATAACCGCTGGGATTCCGGTTGTGCCAGCAGATGCGAAAAGAAACAGTTCTCTGGACGAGTCACCGGGGACTTCTAAGTGACGGAAATCTTCCGCAACAGGTGGGTATACCCCATCATACGCAGAAACATTGAAAGAGTGGATTGAACTCGCGGTGATAGATGGTGGGGATGGGGATGCGGAAGGAAGCATTAATTTCGATAAGTGGAAAAAGGTTGAGTGTAAGCTCGCCTTGAATTTACGAAGTGTGACGCAGGAGCATCCCGGACCGCTCCAAATTGAAAGGATGGCGGATGGCATCAAGGCCGCAACAAACTAATGCGTTTTCCGATCAACGGTCGGCGGATCTTTTTTTTTTTGTAGTTATACAAAAGGTAGGAGAGGTCTGGCCAAGAGAAAAGGTTGAGGTCTTTACGACAAATAAAATCCCCAATCGATCGAGGGCCCGCACCTGGCTTTCAGTCGAACTAGTAAACGTAAACTTAGTAACTCACGACTAGCAAGAGGTAAAATTGAAGGAGCCTATTAAAGACAGCCAATGTGCGACTCTGGCAGACGCTGAGGGAGTAATTAATTACGGCTTCTCGAAAATCACTCCCCGGGTTTATATAAAAGACGCGAAAGGACGTATTAAAGTTTCATATGGGATTTCTATGAATGTGAACCGGACACCACCGAATTTTTTTTTACTCACTCAGTATCGATTAAAGTTGAATTCGGACGAATCAGGATTGCAGCTATTAAACTAACTATTTGTGAAAGGGTAAATATCTCTTGTTGTTCGTGGGAAGAGGGGAGAGTCGATGGTACTAAGCATCGCCAGGAGTAGAACAGTTCATCTCCTACTGGCATCGGACTCTACAAAACCCTCGTAATGTGGGCGAAGCCGTTTACCGTTTCCGGCTTCATTCGGGTTTTGTAGTAAAAACAAAACCCTTATGAAATCGATCATGCGTCCGTCTGTCCGTCTGTCTGTCCGTCTGTCCATGAAATATCTCATGAACCGATGCAGCTATATATATGAAATTTTGTGGGAATTATTATAATTCATCGGAGAAGACGATTCGTTGTAATAGGCTGACTTTAAGGGGAGGTCCCCATAGAGGGGAAATGAAGGTCAAATTTTTTTTTTTCATCTGGTATAGGCAAGTGGGGTATAATGAGAAAGGTAACACCGAGTACATTCCATTTTTGGTATTTTCATCAAATTTGAAAAAAGGGGAAAAGGAGTAGAGGGGAAAATATGTGATCCGAGTTTGTCCCCCCCCCTTGCATTTCGATATCGTTACACTTAGAAATCTGAAAATTTGCAGGAAAACGGCATTTCACTAGCATAGAAAACCAAAAATCGTAGAATTTTGATATCTCATCAAAAAAAGTTAATAATAGTACATTTCTATAGTTTCAGTTAGCACACCCCTGCACATCTTAAACGCATCACAGGTCAAAAATATTGATGACCAATGATAACCAACACTATAGGCAATAACGTCCCGAAGTTTCATTACAATCACATAGAGGCGAAATTAAGGTCAATTTTTTTTATCGACTGGTATAGGCAAGTGAGGTGTCGTGAGAAAGGTAATGCTAAGTACATTCCATTTCTTCGCATTTTCTTGAAATTTTCAGAAAGGGGAACATTGGGGGAGGAGAAAATATTAGTTCGTAATTTGTCCCCTTCCCCTTGCAGTTCGAGACCGTTATACTTAGAATTATGAAAGCTTACAGGTTACAGGGTTTCGAAAAAAAATGGAAAATAATGGAATCTGTATATCTTCTCAGAATAGGTCAATAATAGTTTATTTCTATAGTTACAGTTGTCACACCCCTGCATGCCTTAAACACGTTCGAGGTCAAAAGTACTGATGGCCAACGATAACCAACACCTTAGACAATAATATGTTCTAAGTTTCGTTACAATCAAGTAATATGAATTACAATAGCATGTAAAATGTAAGCGAGTAAGACATTTTAATTATGTTTTTTTATCCATCTGAGTGGTATCAAGAAGAGCAAGGAGCTGATATTTATATACCAAAATAAGCTGCTACAAAACCCTCGGATTGCGGGCGTAGCCCTCTATATTCCGGTTTAATTTATTTTTATATTTTTGAGAGAATTCTTAAAAACCCAGAACATGTACGTACATCGTACATTGCCCTACTATAAAACATATCGTTCACACTACCATGTCTATAAACTATGAAATCATGAAATGTTTTCCAGTCAATAAGTTTTCGTTAATTATCCGTGAATATTACGGTATGACAAACGAAATGGCTGTGAATATGGTCGTCATGTGTATACAAAAAAAAAGTAGAGAGCCATTTTCTGGTTATCAATCGATTTGTTGGATTGCGTTCAATTAGGCGGACATAATTGTTTGTGCTACCCCCAAAATATAAATGGATAGAAGAATATGAAGAAGCCATCGTTTGTGATAAGTGACTAATAGAGTGAAATGCCGAGCACATATTGAAAGGTCGTTGGGATCCTGTTTTTTTGTAGCGGAAAACAACAATTCACTTTGGATGGTTCTTACAGGGAATCGGGATAGTATTTTTTCGGCTAATTGCATTATTCATCAGAATTATGAGATTTAAGGTGGAATTGATTGCTGAGCCCGGCCACAGACTGCTGAATACGAACTCTGACAACAATCTAGTAGAAATATCCTCTGAATAGCTCGAGACATCTCTCTCAATTGCCCTAACCCCTTGTGGGACATAGCGGGTTAACTGTTCCATGTTGACGTTTCGACGGGATAAATTGGTTTGGGAGAATGAGTTATCACATAGGAATTTGGTTGGTATACCAAATTCCCGATCAATAACAACCCCGTATTAAAATATGAGTCATCGCACATCACGAAAATCTTCGTCAATAATAAGTTCCGACTATTGATCTTGTTTTGAGGGATCATTAGGTCATCAGAAATAATTATGTGATAAAATCATGTTTTGTACTTTTCCCTCAGAATAGGAATAAGTAGTATTTAAGAAGATGAGATGATTCTCGGAAGGATAATCGCATTGTTAGATAAGATAACTGCACGTAAGATGCGGATGTGTAGATAGAACATATGAGACATAGGGAAAATGTTATGTATTTTCGCTAGCACCTCATTAGACTTAACGTATTGTCAAATAGTATTTAAGCAAATAGGTCGTATGAAATACTTCAGTTGTAATAGTACCACCGGACCATCCGTAGTCCGACCCTTTGCACTCAATTAAAGAATAAATTTGTAACTAGACGGAAGTCTGAGAAACTATTCTTAACTAATGCAGTTGCCAGCATGCACCTCCTGCACATCCATGGCCACGAACGTCATCGTGGACGGGATTCGAACCCGAAACGCCGGTAGTCAAACATGAGACAGATGCCTCAACACACTGCGCTACCAGTCGCCTCAATTCACACAATGTGAAGAAAACGGTCCAGTTGTGCCATGTCCGTATTGGAGTTTGACAGCCTGTGGCCGCACTTAGCTTGACAAAAAAATCCACATTGGAAACCTATTTTCAAGTTAGTCAACACACATTTTAGAAGAAAAACAAAATATTCAAAAAATTCCTGTTAAAATGATTATCTTTGATATATCTTTATGAAATGGCGACAAACCAATTTTGTTTGCCAAACAAATTAACACGAGCCACGAAAATCGATTCCATTCCACCTTGCTTATAAAACAGCAATAAACTACCCCATAGTGCACACATTTTGTTTTCCTCAGTTTTTATGCACAATTCCCAGAATTCTTGTGATTCCACCAATAATAATCAAATACATCTTAGCCTTAAGGATTATTATTTTTGTGAAAATGAATTTATGTTCGGTATTAAATTGTCTCCGTCTGCCTGCGTCTGGTGACCAGAATAACCAAATAAACCCGGAAATGTCACGGAATTTTTATTGAGCGAAAAGGAGGGTACTCAGTAAATAAACGCATATTTATGTGTACACATATACATTTTTCTGTTTATCTTTATAAACATAGATAGACATACTCGAACGTTACGTAAGTGTATTCTAAAACAAACAAAGTCTTATTTCAATGCGAACTGGAACAGTCTCCCCTGAGAATTCCAATCCACTCGTATCCGTCGCACTAACACCATTGTCTACGAACTAAACAAGAGGATATCTATCTGGATACAGATAAACAAATAAATTACAGTTCATAAGGGTTGAGGGCATGCTTGCCCAAGAAAACTTGTCAAGTGAACAAGACAAGAATTCACTGTGTTTCGATAAAACATTTATCCTTGACACACACAAAACAAGAATGATATGTAAAACCCTGAGGCTTGCGAAAACTTTCCTTTCATGGGTTGTTTTTCTCTATCACAACAACCTCAATTCAGGATCCTATACGCACATGTAGGTGTATCCATAGGATACGGACATGTAGTCCGCAGTCGTACGTAAATACACAACGGGAAATATGTTAGGTGAATTATTTAAAGGACCAACTGACCGTTCGTGGCCGACATTATTATTAAACGTCTGTTTAACGGAAAAGGACGCAATTCTTTTTGCTTCGAACAAGAGAGAAATCTCGATGAAGTTTTAAGATGAATACCCTTCGTCCATAGTAATGAAATTCATTTCGGTTCGTATTATGGTCATTTATCGCACACCATTTTTCTTTACGTGCACGATGATTTCGGTATGGTGAGCGTTGAAGATGCTGGCTAAGGAGTAAATAGTTCTGCACTTGATGTATTGATGGAATATATATGAACTAAAGTAAGTGAACACTTATGTGTATGGGTCCTTTCAATGTTTTGCAGGGACCTACTAGTCCAATAATCTCGTAGTTTGGCGAGGAAAAAAATACAGAAGTTTTTTTCTCAATTTTAATTTATTTTTTAGGGATGCTGACTCTGAATTTGTACTTTGCTCCTAGAAAAAAAGTATCCCATCATTGAGAAAATCTAAAAAAATGTGTAAAATGTTTCTAATGAAAGTGGTCCGTATCATTTTCTTATCAGACGTTTCCTCCCAAGGACCAGGACCAATATTTACAACATTACAGATATACGTATGTGGCCTTTCCGGCATTAGAGTAGATGCCCCAAGGGCAAAAAGTGGTCAACCTTAATAATAATAATAACAAGAACAGGCTAAGCTACCCAAGGGTGGGCACTGCGATCATGAGATCTATTGTGCCATAAACTTAATTAGTCCAAAAAACCCTCAACCAGCCTTGGAGGGGTATTACTTACGTACGACCACTGAGCTTACGATGGAGTCTCCAGGAAACAAGAACCTGGAACGGGTTACCGCCGGATATTCACAGAGACTCTGTGGACTCTGTGTCCTCCAGGCAAAGTCGGCACTCCGTATCAGTGGATAGATCCATTTTGTTGAGGTTATTTTTCACCCAGTGATGCCCCGAGAGGTAACAATTAATCGCAGGTCCGCTCTGCCCAGAAAGCTGGCTTCTTTGAGATCGTAGAGTTTTATAAGATCTTTGGACTGCCACAGTGCTGGAAGACAATACCAGTGACGCAGTCTTTCATTGGCAAACCACTCCCTCACTAGTAATCTGGTTTTAGTCTAACTCAGATCACAATAAGAATCAGGCCCGATAAATTTATCTGAACAACCCTGTTTAGCAAGTTCATCGGCAGCTTCGTTAACAACAATGCCCTGATAGCCTGGTACCCAACACAAAGTAACCCAATTGGTGTTAGTGAGACACTGAATGTTATAAAAAGACACTTTCACTAGTTTCGTTGAGAATCGTTGTGAAGAAAGAGTTAATGGGTGCCTAACTATCAGCGCAGATAGCGAAGTTAGCGCCCTTGAGTTTCTTGTCCAGAATTTCTCTGGCGCAGGCCTCAGTCGCATGGATTTCAGCTTGAAAAACGCTAGGCCAGACGCCCATAACGACTCCATCCTGATGTTCGGTTCATAGACTCCAGAACCAACTTTCTGCTCCGTTTTTGCTCCGTCGGTAGAACGCATGGTATAACGAGAACGCCACTATCTCATTCCGCGCGAATGGATTGGATGGAGACCGAGAGTTTCCTACCAAAACATATTTCGACCGGTAGCGCGGTGTGTTAAGGCATCAGTCTCATGTTTGACTACCGGCGTTTCGGGTTCGAATCCCATCCACGACGACGTTCGTGGCCATGGATGTTCAGAAGGTGTATGGTGGCAAATGCATTCTCCGAAACCAGATTATGCCAACGAAACGTCAACTGGGCCACATGGAACAGTTGACGCGCTATGCACCACAAGGGGTTAGGGCAATTGAGTAGTAGTATATATAGTAATTACAATAGATCTGGAGCAGATCTTCATCCGCTCCAGGGTGCTCATGTTGTGTCCCTGATTGAACACATGACCATTATGCAATATGCAGTGGAGCAAGTCCAACAATCGCCTCAATAGCCGATGTCGGAAAAGTACGGATGGATGCTGCCAAGGCATGCAAGCCGCTTCAACATACTACATAGCTGTATGGTGCATCGCTGATTCTTTTTGGGCCACCAAACTAGCGCAGCAAATGTCATAACTGGTCGTACGATCATTAAATATAGCAACTCGCTCGTTTCGGGAGTGAGTTCCGAAGTTTTGTCAAACAGAGGCCTGCAACCCCACATTATCTGATACCAGCCTCGATTTAGCCGCCAGGCCAACAAAATGCCTAATCATTTGATTTCAGTGGAGAACTGAAGTACCGAACTGTCAAGGCTGATACGAGATTGTGTAAGGCAACAACGGTCGACTTTCCTTTGACGTAGGCGAATTGAGCACGACGCAAGGGTGACGAGCATACTATTAGCTGCCTGATGTGCAAATTCAGTAACCTCTCCATAGTTTTCAAAAGAAACGACGAAAGGCTTATCGTTCTGTAAAATTTCGGTAGCACCTTCGGCTTGTTTCCGTTTTTTGGAATGAATATCACGTTCAACGCCCTCTGTAAATGTGCAATTAAGCTCAAGGAGAAACCGCCTCTAAACAAAACAGTCAAGGGGGTGATAATGAAATCAAGAGTGTATTGTAGCAGGAAAAATATCATCGGCACCAGGTGCCGGTTCAAAGGACTCCACGGCCCATTTGACCTTTTATCGAAAATTACCTCCAACGATGCAATGAATAAACGGGGCTCAGTTTGGACAAAACCCAAAAAAAATGAGAGTTTAGGAGGAGCTCAAGAGTTTCCTCTGGGCCCTCCGTGAGGGATCCGACCTGTTTCTTAAGCAACCTGATACCAATATTTTGCTCCTTAGCTTTTGTGGATGCGTTCCGCTTCAAGTAATGACTGATTACTCTCACAATGTCTCTTCCAGCTCTCCCGTTTGGAGCGTCTTATAAGAAAATTAAATTCGATGAGCAAGTCTCAATATTCGCCCCATTCATTTTTAAATTTAGCCCTATTGAAATTTCTCCTAACCTTGGCTCCCTTTCGCGCCAGTTCTTCGCGCTGTACTGGAGCCACGTGCTACAGTACAATCTTAGTAGGAGGTTAAAAGGACATCGTTGAGCTGTTCTCAACTAAATCCAACTCACCAGTCGTTCTGATTGAACTAAGTAGTTGATCATCTTTGGAACATACTAGTTTACGAAAAAGTTTCCAGCTCGTCTTCTTAGGACAAAAGAAGGCAGAGCGGAGACCAGAACCACCAGGAATATGAAAACGGAAGTGCAAATGATGGGAATTAGACATTTCGTCCGATACTACTGCCTCCGATAAAACCCTGCTGGTAAGAGTGGGATCAACAACCTCTCCCCTTGATGCAGTGACAAAAGTGGGCTTGCACCCTTTGTTGAAGACGAACACTTACAGTCCGAAATGCACCAACTGTAGTAGCTAGCTTCGGCGGCCGATGTAACGAACCTCCCGACGGCAACTTGGACGAGGAGGTTGAGATTGATGACAGAGCTGGAGATATACTCACCAGAGTCGAAACTCGGGAAGAAACAATTAGGCAGATTGAAATAGATGAGGTCAGAAGTCTCACCAATTCCCTAAATAAATGGAAATCGTTTGGATTGGACACTATAGCTAACATTTGGCTCGCCCACGTCCCAAACAATATCCTCGAAAGAATCACCACTATTATCAACGTGATTTTCCATCTCCGGTGGTATCAATGGGGCGACCGGTAGCGCAATATGTTGAGGCATCAGTCATATGTTTGACTACTGGCGTTTCGGGCTCGAATCCCGTCCACGACGACGTTCGTGGCCATGGATGTGCAGGAGGTGCATGCTGGCAACTACATTCTCCGAAACCAATGTATGCCAACGAAACGTCAACTGGGCAACATGGAACAGCTGACGCACTATGCGCCACAACGGGTTAGGGAAATTGAGTAACCAAGGCAGTTATCCAGCTTATGGTACTCCGTTTATAACCGAGTACCTTTCTCGATTCAATGCCTAAAGGGCTGGTCATTGCATTCCTAGCTTGTTTGCCTGCCGTCTTCTTTGATGCATGGAAACCGATCACTTCCCAACCTTCGCTCCAATCATGAAAGCCGCCACAAATCCCTGTTTTGCTAGAGTATCCGCCACCTCATTCCTTGTTGTACTTATGTGTCTTTTTACCCACGTCAGTTTAACCTCATTTTCTGAGGCACACCAGCTGCCTTGGTTACAGGGCATGGTAATTTTAAGGCTCATCTAGCCAAGATGAAAATCGAGGAAGATGACGTTTGCAGACTATGTCTGGAGGAGGTTGAAACGGCAGCACATATTGTGTGCGAATGTCCAGCACTGGCTAGCACGAGGTTGAGGATAACAGGTAGAAATTTTTACTTTGGGACAGTTTTTAGGGTTTTGTAGTAAAACAAAACCCTTATGAAATCGGTCATGCGTCCATCTGTCTGTCTGTCTGTCTGTCTGTCTGTCTGTCTGTCCATGAAATATCTCATGAACCGCTGAAGCTACATGCATGAAATTTGGTGAAAATATGTGGAAGTACTATAATTCTCTGGAGAAAGTGATGCGTCGTAATAGGTCAACTTTAAGGGGGGGTCCCCATAGAGGGGAAATGAA
The DNA here is from genome assembly GCA_964017055.1 of Chloromyia formosa. Classification (NCBI taxonomy): domain Eukaryota; kingdom Metazoa; phylum Arthropoda; class Insecta; order Diptera; family Stratiomyidae; genus Chloromyia; species Chloromyia formosa. The sequence continues at coordinate 51,896,370 of OZ024815.1, read as the reverse complement.
GGTCGAAATTTTTTTTCGCCTGGTATAGGCAAGTGGGGTATCGTAAGAAAGGTACATTCCATTTCTGGAATTTTTTTCAAATTTGAAGAAACGGGAAAAGAGGGAGATGGGAAAATATATTGTCCGAGTTTGTCCCCCCCCCCCTTGCATTTCGAGACCGTTACACTTAGAAATATGAAAATTTACAGAAAAGCGGCATTTCACTAACATAGAAAACTAAAAATAATAGAATTTCAAAATCTCATCAAAAAAGGTTAATAATAGTACATTTCTATTGTAGCAGTTAGCACACCCCTGCACCCTTTAGGCACACCCGAAGGCAAAAATATTGATGGCCAATGATAGCCAACACCATAGGCAATAACGTTTCTAAGTTTCATCACAATCGTGTAATATTTAATAATAGTACATTCACTTAAAGTTAGGCATTTTTACACTATTCATACAAAAAATACACCTACCGGCTTCGAAGGTGCGAGTACTACTTGCATGTTGTTTTTCGTAGTGCGAATTGCAGTTATTGTTACATATTATGGTTAACTACATTTATGAAAGGGTAAAGATTGGTAGGGGGCGATGTGTTGTAATTGGCCAAATATAACGAGCGGGGGAGGGGGTGGGGCGAAATTAAGGTCAAATTTTGTTTATCGACTGGTATAGGCAAGTGGGGTGTTGTGAGAAAGGTAATGTTGAGTACATTTTATTTTTGGCATTTACTTTAATTTGAAGAAAGGGGAACAGTGAGGGAGGAGAAAATATTAGATCGTAATTTGTCCCCCCTTGCATTTCGAGACCGTTACACTTAGAAAAATGAAAACTTTCAGGAAGGTGGGTTCCGAATAGCATATAAAACGGGAAATAATGGAATTTGTATATCTCCTCAAAATAGGTAAATAATAGTTTATTTCCATAGTTACTGTTAGTGCACCCTTGCATCCCTTAAGCACGTCCGAGATAAAAAGTGCAGATGGCCAAGGATAAACAACATCAATATGTTCTAAGTTTCATTACAATCGCCTAATATGGATGGGCATGTAAGATACTATATGATGGGTCAGACATTTTTATTATGTTTTTTTTATCCATCTAAGTGGTACCAAGAAAAGCAAGGAGCCGATACTTGCGTACAAATATAAGTGCTTGCTACAAAACCCTCGGATTGCGGGCGTAGCCCTCTATATTCCGATTTCATTTATAGAATCCTTAGTTTTCAAAGTAACCAAGGGAAACTGAAAAAAATGACTTTTGATCCCCTTTCTCTACACTTTCGGACACTCTATCATCGGGGACTTTTGAGCACATATTCCGGGGCTCTCCCCAACAATTGTGCAAAATTTCAAAACTACGCGCTCCTAACCTGAACTACTATTAGGTAATTTAAAATGACATAGTTAAGTCCACAGACAGAGATGTCTTTCCGCAAACTGGTGTCCTTTTTCCCCCTCACATTTTTATTCGATAATTGATCACACCATTAGCTGTCCATATACACACACGTTGTTTCATTTAAAAGCGTATGTCACCCGGAAATGAACGATCATAGAAAGAAAAGCCCGGGAAAGGTAACTGATTTTAGAAATGAATTTCCTCGAGCCGTAATTTCTCACATGAAATATGTACACCTTGAAGCGGCTTGATAATTTCGCTACCGGTACAGTTTTGGTAATCTGATTCTAAAAAAAATAATTGGAAGGTTGCCTTAAAGGAAAATGTGGACGTTCTTTTAACCGGACACACCCCATAACCGGACAAAATTGTTGGTCTCGATGGTATCCGGTTATGAGAGCGTACACTGTACCAGTAAAATTAGTACGATTAACAAAGATGACGATGAACAATTCCGTCAGGCTGACTGATCTCTTGGAAACACGTACTGGACTGAAACAAGGTGATGGACTGGCTCCGCCGGTCTTCAATCTGCTATTTTTTGCCTTAACTTCTTGTGGAGCATATCGCGCCAACTACTCCTAAGATGTATATAAGATGACACATATAGGATGATGCATGTTGCTGGCATACATATTCTGTCCATTTAGTCGGTTCCTAGGGCAAGCCGGGAAAGGCTGTGACTTGTTTTTATGCCTCCTCACCACATGGGGAGTCTTCTCTCTTCAAGTCGATGCAATGGATTTCATTTGCTGACGACATCAGCATCATTTACCGAAAACTGCCCGCCGTAGAAGAACTTCTAAATAATCTTTCAACGACTGCAAAGGAAATTGGACTATGCATTAACCAGCATAAAACAAAAATAATGATGCAATTAAGAACAAGGACGCGAGAACAACCGAACATCAACGTCGGGGAAGTCAGCATTGAACTCGTAGAAGACTTCATATTCCTGGGTAGTAAGAAACAAAGGATCCAATGAAACTGACGAAATCAAAAGACGGATACAGCTAACAAATAAGACTTTCTTCTCGGTCCTTCCAATAATAAAATCGAAGCATGTGCACAGAAATACTAAGCTTCGCATATACAAAACCACCATACGACCTGTGCTATTCTATGGATGCGAAACATGGGCCCTAACTCAGGCATCCGAAAACATGACAAGCACATTTGAACGAAATGTCTCTTGGTAAATTTTCGGAGCAGTTTGCGACCGAAATGGATGGCACATCCGGTACAACCATGAGCTGTACGAACTGTACGATGGAAGTTTCGAGAATCGTCAAACTATTGTACAACGAATTCAATTGGTAGGACATACACAACGAACGGATGATAACCGATGTCTGTCTAAATGTCTAACGAATACTGAAACAGCGAAACAGTGGAGCCAGACTGGTAGGGAAACCGAGAGCTCGTTTGGAAGACTCAGGGCCGTTTTCTCAATGTCTAGTTTAATCTTATCCTGTATATAAACGCTAAACGGCACTCATCTTCCGGTTAAGAATTTATCGGACAATAATTCCAAGCAGCTGATACGGGCTGCTGAGATTTTGACAGCTAGAACTGTTTACCTTTGCACATTCACCCGAGACAATTAGACTGGTCACAAGGAACAAGTTCTGGATATTCATTCGAAGGAAACGGGTCTGAAATCAACTCAGCCACAAAATAATGTTGAGAGATGGCACAGACGTAGAATAGAATAGAACAGGCGACAGAATTCCGCCAAGAAAATCAGCTGATTTTCTACTGCATTAGCTGAGTTTCAGACTGCATTATCATATTTTGAACGTTGCATACGCTAAGGTTAAATTTAGTGTCCCGGATAGCAAACTGGCAGTTTAACCGGACATTGAGAAAACGGGCCTAAGTAGATGATGTCGGCGAAAAACTGCTGGGCTTCCAAAATTGAACGGCGCCGTCACTTGAGGGAGATAATGGGAGGACGATGATCCAGGCGCCTAAGCCCCGACTTTGGGCTACTGCGATACGATGATGATGAACTGAAGTGGCTTGAAGAGATAAATTGCATGTACAGGTTCGGGTATGCTTAAATTGCAAGATTAGCGATAATATAGACAGATACCCACGCGTTCCTTCATTTGGAAAATAATTTCCCGAATTACTTATTTTACACTCAAATAAAATAAAATAAATAACTGGCGCAACAATCCAATCTGATCCATGGCATTGAGATGAGTTAGCATCATCGTATTTTCTAGATCGTGACTGTGTGTCTTGTGCAGAGGTGTGTGATCAGCAACATGCTCAACCGAGTTATTTACCCCATAAATGGGTACTCATTTGACAGTTGAGTTGGCTCACAGTCCGACACATAAGTCCTCTTTCTTATCGAAAAGTACAGCATCTAGTAAGAGTCGAACCGGAGCCAGTGCGTAGAACGCGAACTTGCTAACCGTTGCACCATTAGGACTATTATTTTACCTTTACTTTTTACAATAAAAAACGGCAAAGGATTCCATTATCATCGCCTGGATCGTTGTCCTCCAAACTGGGCCACATGGAACAGTTGACGCGCTACGCTCCACAAGGGCTTAGGGCAATTGAGTACTACACGGTGCTTGCTTTTATGTATATAATTTCAGAATTTCCAAAGTCGTTAATGATATCCATAAGCTAATTCTATTCCAAAGCGAAGCAACATATCTAAAAAAAACTAGATGTCCTCGTGCATACATATAAGATGAATACAACTGACACGACCCCATTTCAACAAACATACAGTTCAACGTCGTCCCTTATTTAAACAAACAAACGGACTCATTTCGTGCCAGACTACCTTCAAAGATTACGCAGGATTCATCGTAATATTTACAAAAGTCGGACAAACAAAATCCTACCCCAGAAACCCTTGAATCCGTCGAGAGCTCAGCAAATAGGCGAAATTGCAACTAATATCATGTAAGGGAATCCTAACAAATATTCATATTCGATATGTGTGTTATACCCGTACGTCCCTAAGGTGAGGACCTGGGTCATTGAGAGTTAATAACGAGCTCGGGGTTTACCCAATCCCGAACTGGACAAGCAGAAATGTGTATCCCCATGTGTGTTTCACACTGAAATCATAGACTAACTTCTGTCTCTAATGTCCTTACGAGCGCCACATTATCGCCGTCGTCGTCTACTTACCCACTGTTTTCGTCCATTGTGCTGGAGGTCGCCAGTCCGGATAGTGCTTGGGAAATAGCTCCCGTGTCCAATAGGTGTGCAAGACAACCTTGTAAACAACAAGACGTTCCGACGTACATCCGTTTGAAGTGGGCTCTGAAGCCTGATATGCACTCGAACTACTGTTTCCACTATTGCTATACACTCGATTCAGATTGACATTGTGAAATGGTTGAACGGACGCCGAGTATCCCGCATGGACTGCATTGGCACAACCGAATACTAACAGAACGACCGCGAACAGGTGAACTGCACCAGAAAACTTGACGCTCATCCTTTTCGACATTTTCAATTTTTCCCGTACACCGATTCGGCACTTGGTCACTTAGTCACATCAACACCAGACCCACTGTAATCCGTTCACAAAGGACCGGCAGTTGCACTATCAAATCACGATTAAATCGCCAATTTTGGCAGTTTCCGTTCACGTGAATATAAGCAACTTCTCAGCGTAAGACGGCACCAAAAACGGAAACACACGACAAATCACCCACAACTGAATCTATCGGCGACTAGCAATCAACTGATCCAACTTAGCGGCAATGATGGAACTAAATTCTAAACCGTCGCCACATCCAAGTGGAAGATTTTTTTTTGGAGCATCCACCGTACGCAATTTTGAAGCTTTTCGTGTGACAGTACGCGGTATCTTCGAAAATGAATTCCAACTTCTTCGGCGTATCTGTCTCGACGTTTGAAAGCTCATCCTGCATGTTCTTCACAGGCGAAATGTCTCCACACTTTAGGGCTCCGTTCGGTGCGCATGAATGACAATATCCACAACCCCCTTAGTGGGTGGTAGAAATTTCGATGTTTTCCCCATCGTGCCGAGAAGTGGAAGGATAACATGCAAGTTTTGCAGCTTGAAAATACATATTTGCGCCATACATGTCTAACGTAGATTGCAAAGCTTCATGACCTGTAACAAGTGGTATTGGCTTGGATTGGATTTGTTTTTTTTGTCCGTGATTATTTCTTTGTCCCTACACTCGTACCTCGGCCTTATTTTCGCGGAATCTAATACAGTCAAGGAAATTCAAATTAAATGATTTCCTGGAGGATAGCTATGCAATTAAGGTTGGGAAATTAAAACCAATCACTCGAAATTTTCACATGAAACGTACAGAAAATGATGAGGTCACCTGAATACGGAATATTCGTATGTACACACAATATTTAGATCGAAAGGATAATTAATTTTAATCGATTTTGACTACATAATTACATATTAAGGATAGATTAAGTAGAGATTGATTGATGACGAGGACTCTAAGCCGAAGTTCGAGGCAGCAACCTAGAATTGAGTAGAACTCTCAAGTGGCCGAGGGAGGAACCTACACGCGGTATCAACTGGGAAACGTCAATTCATACGGCTTACTGGCTAAAGATGGTGGGCTGATCCTTCCTATGTCCCTGGAAGGATCAGCCCACCACACTCTACCAATGACAACTACATTCCTGTACAATCAATGCACTGTGAAGGTATTGGTAGAGTTAGATTCGAGTCATTTCAGGGCCGGTAGACGGTAAAGGGAGGGGCAAAAGACCTCTTTCCACTTCCATGGTCCTCCACAGGGGCGCCCTCTGCAACGGCTAACCAAGCCAACCGAGTTTTGCACTGCAAAACATTTGGTAGAAACACATAACGATGATCATCCTGAAGGGCCAATAGCAACAGTGCGTCTCAGGAAATAGGCGAACGATGGAGTTGCAACATAGTTGTAAGAACAACAACACGTCTCACCCAGCTGAAAGATCATCAAAAGAACGCGAGATCAAACAACACCATTGGAGAGCTACCTCTGCACTAATAAAAAGATACAAAGTATCTACACTGCATGTAGATACATGGTAACATGGATATGTCTATGACTACCGACTGCGTGGAACCTGTTGTGTTGAAGATATCGACGTAAGTTTTATAAAGATCCCAGTATAGTTATACTGGATGAAATCACTCGAAAAAACACGTCCCACGCTTTCGGTAGGCATAAGACATATCCATGTACCGATGTATCTGATGGCAGTGTAGATACTCGTCATTAATTCTGCTTTGCTTTGTCCTATCGGCTCGGGCTCCTTTCTCTCGCGGGATCGTTTCGTTTTCGTTTGCATCGCGTGTGTGCAATATTCACCTCCTCTCGTGCACCCTGTTCCATCTACCCGTTCGGTACAGTTTGCAGACTGCAGCCTATCGAGATTTCTCTGAGTATGTTTCTGCTAATCGCAATCACGCTTCCCACCATCTTTTCCCAATCGGACGTGTATTGTGTTTGTGTATCTATTGTAAAATCGCTCCCACACTATCCGCCTCATCCCGCTCCTTTAATCAACAGTCCGTGTTCGGCACACACAATCCGTTTCTCAAGTAACGCGTCACAATCGCACGCGTTACTTGAGAAACGGCAAACAGAAAGGGAAACTAACGAAAGTAAACAAAACATTCCAACACATGCACAAAGAGAATGCACAAGAAAAATTTTGGAATTTTTGCAGAAGGGGGGCATTTGATCTTCTGCAGACCTCTGAATGTATGTACATCATGTCACGATGAGCTGCCGGGAACTATAACATCCTGCGACGAATATTTCTCTATTTCGGGGATTGGGAGATTTTAACTCGCGCAGTACGAATCCGCCATTTTGTTTTATGATATGTTTATTGCACGTGTGGTGGGGGCCCACATTGTGGGCCATTCAGACCTCAAATCGCCGCCATTGCAAATGCACAACCACAGTAGCTGGATCACCCGATTTGGATAGAATGAGCTTCATCCGCGATGGCTCTCGCTCTCTATCTTCGGGGGGCGGGAACTATGTAATATACATACTCTCAAATTGCGTCTGCGCATGTCCAAATGTTAGTCGAACTGACTACTTGCTACTTTTTCTGGGGCCCTATTGATTCAGATATATAGTACAACGCGCGCTATTTTATTTGTTTGGATTCCAGCCATTTTTAACTTTTTGGAATTTTTGCGGAAGGGGGGCATTTGATCTTCTGCAGACCTCTGAATGTACCTATACATCATAACATATAACATCCTGCGACGAATATTTCTTTATTTCGGGACTTGAGAGATTCTAACTCGCTTAGTATAAATCCGCCATTTTGTTCTATTTGTTTATTGCACGTGGGGTGGGGGCCCACATTGTGGACCAGTCAGACCTCAAATCGCCGCTATTGCAAATGCACAGTCGCTGGATCACCCGATTTGGCTCGAATGAACTTCATCCGCTCTCGCTCATCTTCGGGGGGCGGGAACTATGTACACTCTCTCAAATTGCGTCTGCGCATGTCAAATGTTAGTCGAACTGACTGCTTGCTACCTTTTCTGGGACCCTAGTGATTCAGATAGTACAACACGGGCTATTTTATTAAATGATGAATGGGAATTGGCGGAAATTGAAGGTCATTGAAAGTCCGCCCGTTCACCCGTACACTATGTTATTTCTTGCCGTTCACAACGTCAACCTTTATCGCTATCAAATCAACATCCCAACATGTACACACAGGATCCCCGCAAGCGCACCGCCATGCACAATGACCACTTCACTCAAACGACATGCATAACCAGAAAAGAAAAATCAATGGGCTTGTTTCCTCTTCTGACCCCCGAGTAGAAAAACAGACATTTCGTGTGACGGACAGATTTTTAGGATGACCCCCAGCTATAAGACATATCCATGTCAAAAGTCTTATTAGCTAGCTGTATCAACTGGATGTTAAGGTTCCCACATTGATGTTCGATTGTGCTGTCGTCCTTGTCCTCGATTGCATCATTATTTTAATTTCACTCTCGTTGATACGTAGACCAACTTCTTTTTTTGCAGCGGTGTCGAGCGTATGCAGAAGTTCTTCTGCGTCGGCCAATCTTCGGGACATGATGTTGATGAGTCGGCGTACGCTGCTAATTGTGTCGTATTCGATGTTGTCCATATTAATAGCCCGAATAGCGTATTCCAGTGCTAGGTTGAAGAGCGCCGGTGCCACTCCATCGCCCAGTTTCATACCAGTGCGTGTTTCAAATAGATGAGTCTATCAAGTCTATTATGGATCCTGACCTGTGAGATGGAGTTGGTCATCGTCATCTTCGTTAGTCGCACTAATTTTGCCGGTATATCGAACTGCAGCATGATGTTGTACAGTACACCACGATCGATACTGTCGTATGCCTGCTTGAAGTCGACAAAGATTTGGTATATTTCTAGGTACGTTATATTCCCAGCACTTCTGAAGTATCAGTTTGACCGTAAAAGCTGATCGGTTGTGAAGCGATTAGGTGTGAAACCGCCAATAATTTGTAGGGCGTACAGGCTAGTGATATGCCCCTGTAATTCTCACACCGCAGTTTATCTCATTTTTTGTGAATTGATCTGTGCTTCTGCGCCAATCGTCTGGGATCACCTCGTCCTCCCATATTTGCAGTAGTAATTGATGTATAGCATTAACTAGACCCGTTCCACCGAATTTAACAGTTCAGCTGGAAACTCGTCTACGCCCGGCGCTTCATTTCGTTTTAGCGACCGCGACGCGTGATCAACTCCCCCTACTGTCGGGAGTTGTTTGGGTGGGCCTAGATCAACAATATCGTCAAGAGCTTCTTGTGTGGGGATGTTAGATGATAGGTTCTCGAGCTCTTCCAATAAGATGCCCATCCGTGTCGCTGATGATGTTTCGATAGTTGTCCTTACAGAGGCTAGTCCTGGGTTGGCAACCTTTCTAAGGTGTACTTACTACAGTGGCGTGGCGTGATAATTCAACTAGGGGAAGCAATTGGTATTAAAAATTTACTATTATTATGCTTTCCACAAATTTACTGCGTATTAATTGAACCCCTCTCGTTAGCTACTTTTAACATTTCTAATATAAAAGCACCCAGGAATCACGAACGGGGACGTGAGAGTAGGTATACTGTATTTTATCAGCATTTTAATTCCCATGCTACCAATATACAGTGAAAACTCTCTTGGGCGGACACTCACCGTCAGCCAGTTTGTGTCCGCCCAAGAGAGGTGTCCGCTCAATAGGGGGGATGTGGATGTTTTTTTTTTTTTTGTATTTCAATGATACCAAATATACAAATTTTGAATATTTATTATATGTTTGCATTTAAGAAACAAAAAGAAACATTGATAATTCACGTTATTCATTAGACATGTACGTATGTAACTATCATAAAGTAAATATTGTACACGCATATTTAAAAATGTAAAAAAATACAAAAATTATTATGGAACAACCTGGAAGAAATCTGAAATTGACGATTGGCGAAGTTTTTGTTGATTTTCTTTTAATAATCTATCTTGCATATGACTTTCCAAATTTTTAAGGTGCTCAAAAGCGATGAAGTCATCTTTGCAAAATCGCTTCAAATGACCAATATGAATCAACGCTGTTCGCACTGAATCTACCTCTTGGCATTCTTCTGTTGTTCTGTTCTGGTTTTTCTGTTAACAAATTTGCATCTATCGTCAGAAATTCGTCACAATTCGTAGAACATTCACCAAAACATCCAGGGAGTTGCAAAGTCGAAGCCAACGTTGCCAGGGGCAAGTCGTCCCCAGCGTCGAAATCAGGTGGTTCAATCTCGGAGTTTTTGTTAAAGCCCGCTTTTTTGAAGCAGTTTTTTATGACCTTTGGTTGAACATTAATCCAGGCCGCTTGGATAAAATGAATGGCCTCCAAGACATTTAATGATGTCATTGTCAAACACGTCCCGATATTTGCCAAACTATGTTTGACAAGATGGCTGCGATAGTGGACTTTAAAGTTTCGGATAACACCTTGGTCTAAAGGCTGGCAAACTGATGTAGTGTTGCTGGGAAGGAATATAATTTTTATATGTTCGAGCCGTAAGTCGCGGGGGTGGGACGTGGCGTTGTCTAAGAACAATATTATTTTTCTGTTTTGCTGGCCAATCCTGCGATCAAAGTCCATGAGCCACTCCGCCATTATTTCGTGTGTCATCCACGCCTTTTTGTTTGACTGGAATTGGAAGCCGTTTAATATCAACAGACTGAAATGCTCTGGGACGTGCGGCTTTTCCAATAACCAGTGGCTTCTCTTTTTCTCCTGCCATATTTACGCAAAAAAGGACTGTAAGTCTGTCTTTGGAAAATTTTCCACCGTGACACGTTTCATTCTTGAGTGCAAATGTTTTGTTCGGCAAAGCTCTAAAGAACAGACCCGTCTCATCGGCATTGAAGATGTCATTCGGACTGTAGCATATCAGCATTGATGGCAGCTTCTCCAAAAATTGCTCCACGTCCAAAGGGTTTACTGCGGCCGCTTCGCCAGTCACACACCGAAAAGTAATGTCGTGCCTTTTACGCCACCTTTGCAACCATCCATTAGATGCCGCAAAATCATGTATCCCGATTTTGTCAGCAATTTCCTTAGCCTTTGCTTGGATGATTGGCCCAGATACGGGAATTTTCTGATTTCTCACTTTCGAAAACCACTCAGAGCGCATGGAATCAATTTTGTTACCATCTGTATTTAGAAAGCTTCTTTTTCGATTGATGTTTCCACCGGCCATCCAGCTTGAACGGATTTCCTCTTTTTGGCGAACGATGAGTGCAGCTTGTGTTTTTCCAATTTTAAACTTTTGAATTCAAAAATGCTCACTCGTGATTTTGTTTATAATAACGTTTAATACATTACCTATTTGCTAATTCACGCACCGGTATATTTTCTTTCTCACTTGCATTAATAATTTCCATTTTTTCTTTCAAAGAGAGTATTCTTCGGACCATTGTGATAACTTTTGAACTAGTTTTCGAAAACCTGACTGAAACAAGATAAACGAACACAGCACAAATACCATATACGGGAAATCCCCCATTTTATTCCCAATATGGTATGTACATACCAAATTTTGTCCGTTCAATAGGAGTCCGTGTCTGGCCAAGAGGGGTATTTTGACCGATTTCATGGAAATGTGTTGTCCGCGTCCGGGTTAGAGGGGGTCCGCCCAAGAGGGGTTACTTTGCATGGAAAAGTCATTCTAAAAGCTGCGTTTTGAAAAAATGTCCGCCCAAGAGGGGTGTCCACTCAAGAGGGGTGTCCGCGAGGCGAGTTTTCACTGTATAATAATTTACTTTTAAATAAATAATTGTAAAAATTATATGTTGGTAGACTTATCAAAAAAGCAAAGCTGTAACTATAAGTATATAAATAAAGCATATTCGAATTATTAGAACTACTATAACAATAACAACAATAGCAAAAAAATTGCAAAATATATACAAACACTCATAAAGAAAGTAATCATGTTCAGCGAATCAAAATTTGAATAATAAAAACAATAACAATACAATAAAAATTAAAAATAATTCAACTATTTACTATTTAAAAAATCACAGTTAGTGAGTAAAATAAAATAATAATAATTGGGCAATAAATATATTACAAGTCAAAATAAATAATAAGATCCGTACATACTATTATTTGTAATTTAATTCTATTCGTCTTTCTTTTTTTGCGAATTCATCTATAATATCTGTATAAAAACTTTGCTCACACAAACATGATTTAAGGAAAACCTTTTCAATTGACATTATTGCCAAGTCGCTAAGCCGTTGTTCGCCTGTACAATTTCTAAGATACGTTTTAATCCTTTTTAAGCAAGAAAAACTGCGCTCTGCGGACGCACTGGTTACTGGTAATGTTAAAACTAAACATATTAATTTATAAAATTGTGTGAAGCTATCTTTTAATTTGTTATTAATGAAATAGTTAAAAATACCTTGAAAAGATTTTCCCTGCAAATCAGAATCAGAATAAAGCACAATGAGTTCAGTCTTTAATGAAATATGGTCAAATATATCAGCATAAGTTTTAGTTAAATTTAGTAAAAGATTGTCCGGAAATGTTTTCAAATATTGGTTAAATTTAGAAGAATCTAATAGGTTTAAAAATGTGAAACTTGCTAAGGATGAAAATCTTGAATTTATTTCTGCGGTAATATTATCTATAATTTCGACATAAATACGTGTAAAGAATAGTTCAACATTTTCATTACTGTCAACAAGGCACCTGGCTTTTTTCCGGCGTTGTGGAGTTTCGCAAATAGATGTGGTTTGGGTCCAAATTTCCGTGAAACTATTTCTTAACGATTGAAGTTGATTTTCAAAATCTGTAATTTTTTGAATGCAGTACATTATATCAGTTTGTTTACTTTGAAATATATCGAAAAGTACGTCGGTTTGTGGAAAAATTTTAGAAAAAACATTGAGCAGGAAAACAAACTGAAAATCTGTAAGTAAAACAAGAAGTCCCCTTGCGCTATTAACGGTCTCGCCATCCCACTTTCCACTCTCATTTTCAATGATATATTCAAAGAGTTCTTTTAATTGATCTAAATTATCAAAAATGGTTAAAACTAATCGACCATTAAAAGTCCAACGTGTTGGAGCTAATTTTGGAAGCCTTTTTTTGAGGAATAAATCTAGTGCAACTGTTCTCTTTGTTGAATGATTAAAAAATGTTGAAAAACAAGTAATAGATTGAAAAAAAATTCGACATTCGCGTATTTTATCGCATGATTTAGATAAAACTAAATTTAACCGATGAGCGAAGCAATGAATATATATTGCGTTGTTATACACATCCTTTACACGTGTTTGTAATCCAGTTATTTTACCAGACATTACCGAAGCCCCGTCATAGCTTTGACAAATAAGTTTGTTACCGCAATTGAATTTTTGAACAACATCTAAAACATGGTCAAATAAACGCGACGCAGTCTGATCATCAGAAATATCTGTAAAAGTTATGAAAGTTTCTTTAACCTCACCGGAAGAAGTAATGTAACGAAAGGTTGTTGAGAGTTGAGAACGACATGAAACATCGGTTGTTTCATCTAATATTATTGCTATAAATTTAGTTTGCTGAATTTCATTATAAATCTGTTTTAATAAAATTTTAGAAATGCTACTAATGAGATCGTTTTGAATATAATTTGATATTCCGGAAAAAACAGTCGCTTGCTCCAAGTGAGCTCGCAAGTCCGGATTATATTTAGCTAAAAGATTTAAAAGTTCAACGTAATTTCCCCTATTGCAAGAATTCACATTTTCATTGTGACCACGAAATGCCTGTTCTTGACATCCTAAATGGCACACAACGTCAATTAGCATTTTTATTTTAGTATATCTCGATTTTTCGAAACTTTCTCATTGTGCAATATTATTGAAGATCTATGTTGGCTACTTAATAATTCTTCAATTCTAGGACCGGAACCGAACTTGGAAAGAAGAAGTACTGACTTTAAATGATCAACGCTTTTCGTACCATGCCTGTCCACAGCTTTATGTAAATTATTTAAGTCACAAAACCCGGTAGTTCGCCAAACATTTGAATCATTTGAAAATAACAAGCATGGCCAACAAAATAATTTTTGCTTGGTCTTACAACCGGTAATCCATTCCGTATCTTCATAAATCTTAGCAGTAAAATGCCTAGTACATCTTTTTGTTTTAGAAACAATTTCCAAAATCGGTTTCGGTCGACCCTTTTCGATAATGTCTTTTTTTTCTGCGAAAGATCGAGATCCAAAAGACAATCGAAAAAGATCATCAACAACACAATATTGATCCATGCTACTTTAAAAACAAATCAAAACACTATAAGCAATTATAAGCACCTAGACCGATTAAAAAACCCCTTCACCTTTTCACCAACAAAAAGCACACAAATCGAACTACACTAAAGCACTACACTAGAGCAAATGAGTTTTAAATTTAACGGCTCATTCAATTCCTTGTGACGTCAATGACTTGAGGCAGTATTACCATCTCCCATTTATTTTTTCTTGGAATTTTCCGTTAAATGGTTTTCGATTAGATATAAGTTATTGAAATATGCATAAATATCCCTATAATTGAGTTCGTCTCTTACTAATACTCGTATACACTAATAATACTATGCGAAATCACTTCTTCTCGAATTTACCAATAATAATTTTTAACCATGAAGCCATTATATTTCAAATCGAAACTTTTTCCACAATTCAATTCCTATCCTACTCTGGTAACCCTTGTGAAACTCATATAGCACATCACATACGCATTGCAACACAGCAAATATTTTCAGTCCACAAGAAAATACGAACAAAGAGGAAATGGGAAGAAAAGTTCCCCAGCGTCCATGCGCCAGCAGCTCCGCTGCAGGCAAGAATTTCCTCTACTACATGTGAGGGGAACTTGAAAGCAAATTCCTGAGTGCTTCCAGCCTACCGTGTACGTGAATTTTTTTTATCGCGACACAGTAGGTTTACTGGGGAAAAAAATAAACGCTCATAGATGCAAATTTTGATATGCTTCCATGTGTCTTCTTCTTGGTGTGGTGTGGTGGTTTTCGCGGTGTTACCAATTCGGCTGTGTAAGATATTCGCGATTAGTTTCTTTGGAACTTTTATTTACATAGACTGTGCCGAAGAGTTTTTTTCGCGACTTTTTTTGTGCGATTCAGAAAAAATTATTTATTTAGAAAATTTTCCACCAATCGCCAAATATAAGGGAAGCAATGCTTCCCTTGCTTCCATGGACGCCACGCCACTGACTTACTAGTTTGTACGCGTCATTATGATTTCATTTCATTTGGCGTTGCCATTGTTCTTGATAGTCATATACATATAGTAATAGACTAAGAGATGACGGTGGTTGAGTATAAAAATTAGCGGACCGCGGTTTCTTAGTAGATTCTTTAGATTCTTTTCTAGGGATTGTAGGCAGCCCCCGCTCTAGGGGGGGGGGGGGGGGGGCAAGCCGGGCGGTCGCCCGGGGCGCCAAATGTTAGGGGCGGCATTTTCGTAAAAATGTACTCTTCGCAAATATATTACTACGTAATAGCAAAATGAATTTTGATTTACTGAAATGACAATTAAATTGACAATGAAAACAGTTTAAGGCCTTCATTCATATTTCTATTTTAATATGTATGTCATATCCTTGAGCCTACTGCAAGACCGAAATCAAGTAGGCTTAAGCATATTATGTATAATAGAAATATGATCAATGTATTGGCGCCTTAAAAGTTTATTTTGTCAATGTTCGAAGGATTCTCAAATTGCATTCAAGACAACAGGTGAAACGTCGTTTCCATGCGAACGTAAGAATCCACTTACTACAATATGCATCCAGCTTGGAAAGTTCTCAGTTGCAGTTTGATTTTCCTCTATCCGGTTCATGTTAGCAAGCGTACAGTACGTAATTTTATTTGTGATTTTTTGCTTTAAATTTTCACTGGAAGCCGTTGATTTATTATTCAGTGTATCCCAATATCTCCAGGTACATAAACAATTATTGTTTAGTGCTTATAACATACATAATTAAAAGGTCACGCTACGCAAGCCCAAAGCACACGTGTGCGGAATTTGCAACTATGTATGTACAGTACATATATGTTTTACGTTTTATAACTGAATTTTGCAATATATACATAAAATATATACAATTTGAATACATTAAGACTGAAATAATAAAGAATTAAGCGTTTAAATTTCAAGTATATGCATGTACGTGTCTCTGTCTGTATTTTTTTACTGGTACTTATAAGTTTACAGGTATGTTTAAAAACTGAAGGATTCTTCCTGATTTTTATAAGGGCGGCGATTCGCCGTTTCGCCCGGGGCGGCAATTGGGCTAGAGCGGGCACTTATTGTAGGAGATTAGGAAAGTGCAGGATGCCGGCTAGAAATTGGGGTCGTTACCTTGGGAGGGGGCGGGGGAAGAACAACAGGCGGCCAAGCTGGCACTCGTTCAGGAAATTGCTCGGAGCTGGACAATTGCAGAAAGTTTTACTTAATCTCAAATTCTTCAGATGCTAGTTCTCTATACATATTTGTGAAAAAGTGATACTTTGCTGGAAACTTCGATGAAAATTGAATAATATTTTGTAACACACTAAAATAATCTCACAGGAAAAAAAACAAAGTAGAGTATGCGAAACTCGCGAACCGCGGTTTTTCATTTGATCCATCTTCAGGAGATGTAGGTGTAGGAGGGTAGGAAAATGCTGGGTGCCGGCCAGAAAAGTGTTTAGGGAAGTTCAAGGGGGGACGAGAGGAAGGATGGGAGGCCCGACACCGAGAAGGGAATCAATCAGGCGTTAATTGACAAACGATCATCGTAGAATATATCATATTTGGGAAAAAGTGATAGCTTCTCAGGAAAACCCAATAAAAGTTAGTAACAATTCTTCCAAACATTTTAAAAGGCCAGAAAATCGTTGATACACTTGAATAAATGTAAAAAAAAAGTTTTTTTTTAAACCTCATCGGCAACTTCGCGTTGGAAAAGCTATGCCCTTGAAGTTAAAATTTTATCGAGAAATTGAATGAATTTGTTATAAACATATAAATTCTTTCAAGCTGAATTTTTAATGCAAAAAATATTTATTGAAAATTGCATTAACTTTCCCATTTCTTTCAAACACGAAAAAATGCGTGCAATAACTTCCATTATTACTATGTCATATTATGGGGCCTCATAAAAGTTGAGTCACGGGCCCGGATTTCTCTCGACGGCTCTGCCTACACGAAAGGCATTTAGTAGATGAAGCTTAAAATCAAACCGGATATAAATTCATATAGGAAAATAAATCAAACAGTTAAAAAGTGTCATCATCTGAAAATATCGCCCGCAAATCGAAATACATAATTCTGTAGCTGCACCTGGTACTAACAACTGCAGTTAAGTATCCCATCCCATCCCATATAAAAATCAGTTCCTCTGGCTTCACTGTGCCAGGTGTCTTTTTACTTTTACTGTTGAAGGAGCGCCTTCTCGGCCCCCGGTTTGTTCAGGTAGCGTATATTCCAGGATCCGAAAGAATATTTCAGTAGTCGTTTGCGTGGTCGTCGTTGTTGATCCGTCCAATCTGAGGCTTTTGTTCCAGGTTTCTCGACGTGGAGTGGTTTTTACAAGGAAGAGTTGTCAGCACATCTCTTAACCCCAGTCAAGGCGTGGCCTCGGAGACAACTGCTTCAGATTGTTTAATAAACGTGCTGGAGTTCACACAACTATGTTGCAGGTCCAACTACACAAATAATTCCATCCTACTATACCTGAGACGCTTAGGTGTTGGTCAGCAATTCAGGCTACAGCTATATGCCTTTTTCCTTTTTATCGCTAAGACTTGGCCGTCAGGGGTTTGAGCCACTGCCGTTACCAGGAGGCGCTCACGTGGAGGACTATGGAAAAGGTCTTTTGCATATTTTGATTTCATTTACTAGGTAAGTGTGAAAACACACCGCATCAGACAAAACGTTTTTGTCTTTTAAGACAAAAAAACATGTTTCATTGCAGCACACACCAGGCGAAACACAGTGAGACAAAACAAAACGTTTTTTTGTCTTGTTTCGTTTGGTGTGTGTTGAGATGAGACAAAGTTGAATATACAATAAACTTACCTTCACAATTCATTTCGGTTGCTATTTCTATCCATAGCTTATCAATTGCAATTTTATTTGTATGCTCCTTTTCTCTATAATTATAAATTGGGCTTCTTGCCTCAATTAAAAACAACAACTTTTCGGCGTCGACGTCCATAATTTGCGACATTTTACATAAAATGACCAGCTATTAAGCGGAAACGAATTTTTGTTTCTGAAAGACAACTGGCCGTCTAGTGGCAACGAAACATGCCTTTCTGTCTATTCTTGTCTTTTTGTTTCGTTTCATGCGGTGTGTGTTGCGCCTATTGCAATGTATGCAATTATCGACAACGACGTTTGTCTGAAGCATGTTTGTTTCATTCGGTGTGTGTTGATAATATCCAAAGACATGCATTATCGACAACCAGTCAGAAAACGCATCGAGACAAAGACGTTTGTTTTGTTTCGTTTCTTTTGTTGTGTGTTGCCTGATAAGAAGCAATGGTCGGTTGTTTTTTGAGACAGAAACAAACGTTTTGTCTTATGCGGTGTGTTTTCAGCCTAAAATTGAACGGACCCCACATTGGGCGCCAAATTTTTCTGGCTATTTTCTACTGTGAATTTTTACTGACGTAGTATCTGAAAATCAGCAATGGTAGCCATGCATCAGCCATCTACTTTCATGGTTAATAATGTTGAAATAAATTGGCTTTGATATAGCGGACTGATGATGGCTGACTGGTGACTTTACTTCTAGTTACGTTTTTGAATTTAAGTTTTAAAATAAGTTTGAATTTTTAACTTAAAATTCAGTCGCCGTTCTTTACTAGTTTTGGTTTTAGCAACACAATCACATATGTAACAAGCAGCCCACTTGACCCCAATTATCTACAAAATATCGGGAAATTGCCTATGTCGGCTAGAACTCATCTCAATTTTGTCTATCCCCACCCTAAAAAAGAGATTAGCGGAATTATACTACGAGAACACCTATAATACAGTAAGTTCAACTAAGTATGGTAATCGACTTTAAGGACCACTTCATTCAGAAGCGAGTTAACAATCCGCGAAAAGTTCCCGAACAAGAAGTTCTCGGCTAAACAAAAGTCGCCATCTTTACGTTGACCTTGTAAAACTTCTTTACTTTTCCTAATTAATTTGCTTGAAACGAAGGAGAGTGGCTTTCCTATTGAACATGGCTGGGATGCCAGATATAGTACACAAACTGTTACAGACAGAAAACGAAGAACACGATTCCGGAGTTTCGATTTTACTGACCGGAACATGTTTCTTGTTAATTCCTCGTGTTGAATAACTTCCATTTCCTTTTCTAACTTTAATTCTATTTTGTTGGATACAATGATGTGCAAGAATAGTAGTCCAAAATAGAAAATTATGAAAAAGAATGGAAGAATTATTTCAATGTTGTAGGAGAGAAATGAAAATGTGTGAAATAAATATATAAATGTAGAAGCATTTGAAGTGCAACTTGTTGTTAGTCTCTTTCTATTCGAAAGCTTCGATTATCAATAGGCCACACAAATTAGAAATAAGATAGATTATTACAATCAAATTCACAAAAAGAGGTTCAAAGAGAAGCTTCTGTCCAAACTGGGAGAAACAGGCTTTAAAAAAAAGGGGTGGTATCGGACAAGCCTACTATCTGCCTTAACCCCGCGTCAACATCTCTAGCATTTTCTATCTCTACAGTGTTGCTGATTCCATAGCAAATTTGAGATGGTGTAGTTGCTGGCATACACCTCATATCCGTATAGACGTCTTTCACTGACAAGCTTGGAACGCTGTGCGAGTTCTATTAGTAGCCACAGTTAGTTTTTATACCCTAGACTTATAGTATAGGGAATATTGTTTTTGTCACGACGAAAATAAGTAACACCTTAAAGGCTCCGGAGGTTTAGCAATGTATATATATAAATGATCAGGATCACCTCCTGATTCGATTTAGACATGTTTGCCAATCTGTCTGTCCGTCTGCCTGTCCGTTCGCACGATAACTTTCGATAGAATGAAGCCCGCGCCTTGAAATTTTGGCCAAATGTTTAAAGTAGGATTGAGTTAGTTGGTATTAAAGATGGGTCAGATCCGACCCAAGGAACCCCTTCCTCACCTACAAATGAAACCCGTCCGCACGATAACTCTCGATAGAACTAAGCTAGAAATTTGAAATTTTGGTCAAATATTTAAAGTAGGATTGAGTTAAATAGTTGTTATTAAAGATGGGCTAGATCCGACCCAAGGAACCCCTACCTACCCTACAAATAAAGCTTAAAATAAGCGATAACTTATGATAAAATAAAGCAAGCGACTTGAAATTTTGATCAAATGTTTGTAGAAGGATTCAGCTGGCTGATATTGAAAATACGAAAATGCGACTATCGAAACCCCTACTTCCCCTACAAACGAAACCGAAAATAAGCGATAACTTTCGAAAGAATGAAGCTAGAGACTTGAAATTTTGGTTAAATATTTGTAGGATGATTTAATTGGTTAGTGGCAATGATGGGCAAGGTCCGACAGAAGGAACCCCCACCTCCTCTACAAATGAAACTTCAAATAGGCGATAGCTTTCGATAAAATGAAGCTAGTGAATCGAAATTTTAGTCAAATGTTTGTAGTGGGATCTAGTTTGTTGTTATTAAAAATGTACAGGATTCGACAAAAGAAACCTCTACCTCCCCTACAAGTGAGGTCTCAAATAATCAATAACTTTCGATAGAATGAAGCTAGCAACTTGAAAAATTCGACAAATATTTGTAGAATGGGTTATTTATTCGATTTTAGAATTGTCGTCCTCCTGAATGAGTGCCAACCTCCCCTATAAACTGGCCATAGTTGGTAATTTTGGTATCACCACTAGGTCTGTACAAGTCTAGGGTATATACGCTTCGGTCTGGTTTCAAAGGCTTCTAAAAGGTTGTCAGCTAAATCGCTTTTGTAAACGCTTTCAGTTGAGAAAGTTTTTAGCATTTTCGGTGAAGGTTCGATGTTGACACAACTTTCATTCAAAAATCTTATGCGCATTAAGTGTCGCCATACACTGTCGAATTTGAAATCGATCTCGAACATGGTACAAGTGGACCGGCTTTCTTCACGTTTATGTGAAGTGTGTATGTGTGTGTGTGCCTTGTTGAGCTATTCAGTGGACATTTGTACCAGGTTCGTGTTCGAGTTCGACAGTGTATGGTAACACTTAGGTGTGAGCTGTTTTAACATACATTTTATTGCGTTGCTTTTTTAGCATTGGAAAAAGGCAAAGATAAAGTTGAAACCGCTAATTTTGATATATGTTGGAATCTGCCTTTAGTATTCCTCAGACGACATATCACTTTCGATATCCAACCGAAGGAGCAAATTCCAGTCTCTCACAACTTCATTAATATTACCGCAACTATCTTCAAAAGTTTGAGCGATGTGTGTAACATCCTGTTTGGCCTGCCTAGAAAAA
Organism: Chloromyia formosa; assembly: GCA_964017055.1. Classification (NCBI taxonomy): domain Eukaryota; kingdom Metazoa; phylum Arthropoda; class Insecta; order Diptera; family Stratiomyidae; genus Chloromyia; species Chloromyia formosa. The sequence continues at coordinate 51,874,936 of OZ024815.1, read as the reverse complement.
ATTTCAAGACTGAAAAGAGCAATATATTGAAGAATAGCGACGTTGTAGTCAATGTGCAGCCCTCGCCACAACCCCACAAGTCTCAGGCATGAGAGCATATGTATTTAAAAAAGTGCTTTATGACTCGGTGTCGGATTCGGGTGTCTCTCTGTAAGGGGAGTGGCGATGACGCCTGTATCCATAAGTAACTGTAGTTAATTTTAGTAGGTATGACATATTCTGGCAGGCTATCTCTAACCCCCCCCCCCCCCCACAATTCCCTCCAAAAATTCCATACCCCTTAAACGAACGAGAAAACCCTAAATGTAGTAGGTTTCCCTAAAATTGACAACCCAGAACGAAAACTTGTTTCTCGGCAGTTTGGTCTAATAGATTCCGCAATTCGCCCACACTCGGCGAATCATCTGTATGAACGCTGTGCAAGTTCGTCTTGGTCTTTATCCGAATGAAAAAAACGCGCCAAGTACTCGTATAATGAGCGCTGCGAAGTCCCTTTTGAATGGTATGGATCTCAGTTTGAAAAACATTAAGCGAGTTTCCAAAAAAAAATCCTGGTGTTCGATCCAAAGATACCTACACCAACACCCTGCTGCTTACACAGCCGTGAACCATTGTGAATGAATTCTGAAAGCATTTAGAGCTGCTGATTTTTGAATGAGTAAATGCAGCGCAGTAAGCCTAACGCCTAGTACGCAGATTCTTTTGAGTCTCGCCTTTCTCGAATCAATTCTCGCTCGGAATTTCGGATGTATTTTCTGCATCTTGCAATGAATCAAGGCAGGCCAGACTCTGGCGAGAAATAAAAGAATCTATTCAAGAGAACCAGTGTGTACTGGGCGTTATGATCACAGCAAAATAAAAGCACATCCATCTCATTAAAACTGATTTTTTCCGTGTTTTGTATTATTTGATAGATCGTAATTTTTTTTTCATATGTATGAACGAGTATGTATTGTTTTTATACCCTTCACGAATGTGATAGAGTATATTAACTTTGGGATTAAGTTTGTAACGCACAGAAGGAAGCATCACTGACCATATAAACTATACATATAGGTATATTAGTGGTCAATATAACGGTATGAGTCGATTAAGCTTTGTCCGTCTGTCTGTGTGTTTATATACAAACTAATCCCTCAGTTTTGAAGCTTAGAGCTGAAATTTTGTACACAGCTTTTTTTCTATTGCACGCTGTATATATGTCGGAACCAATGGAATTAGACCACTCATATAGCTTCCAACCGGTCCAAAAATCCATATTTATGAACAAAAAAAACTTTTTTATTTCAAAAGATATTTTTCGCAAATTTCATATTATTCCATTATATTATTCAATAGTATCTTTCGGTAAATCACAGTCCCGAATTTGGTTGAGATTGGACTACTCTATCATATAGCTGTCATAGGAACGACCGTTCGAAAACACGTTTTGGTTAGAATAACTTTTTTAATTTCTGAAGATATCTATACCAAATTTCATATTATTAGATGATCCGGCTTTGCTTTGCCATTTTTTAATTTCGATTTTAAAGCCCATTTATCACGGCACGGTACACCTTCTTGAGTCGACTGCAGTCTCTTCGATTTTAAGTCCCATTCACCACGGCACGGTATAACTTTTGGAATCGAAATTCGACTGCAGTCTCTAGAAATAAAGCCCCGAACTGAAAATGATAGAAAAATGAAATTTAATTGGTTACGGCCAAATATTTAGCTCAAAATATAGCTGTAGGTATTTGGTTTAGATCGTTAGTTTTAATTCGACCTTGAAGCCCATTCACCACGGCTCACAAATATTCTTGAAAAATATGTTCTCAGATAATGATGGCAAATGAACTTTGCCCTTATGGCCCTTAAGGCATTCCTATTACGTGAAGTAATTTCTGCTTCAAAATGTTTTGCACCACAAAATGAGCAACGGAAATTCAAAGGACCGCAACTAAAAGGTTCGAAATCCCGTGAAATTATATTTAAGGCACATTTATATGTACCATCTAAATGATTGATTGCGTCGTGGTTTCTAATTACCCTCACGCTCAATCCTACCAGTAATTACAGAATGCCGTTGGGAGGGCATTTTGCAAACTACTACTACTTCCTTGCTATTTACCTATTTACTTATATTAAAAATACTTATTCGCCCGAAAGCACTGCACAAAAAATAATTACCACGAAAGTAACTAAAGTATGTACTGACCTTCACGTATCTTGGTCACCACGATACTTATATATGTATTACTTGAGAACACCCACAATAGATCTGCGTATCACACTTATGGGCCCGAATTTCTTGAGAACACCCACAATAGATCTGCGTATCACACTTATCACACTTATTGGCCCGAATTACTTGAGAGCACCCACAATAGATCTGCGTATCACACTTATCATACTTATTGGCCCGATTGAACACCCACAATACATCTCTCCTCATAACATTTCTTTTCCACTTGTTAATTGGACTATACTTTCATTTTTTCAACTCGACGCTTATCATTTTTTCAATTCGACGCTCATAAGTATGCAGCATAAAAATTAAGTACACTTATGGATACTTGATTCTTATTTTCAATTCGACGGTTTATTTATTTCGTGAGTATCTTTTCTAGACGGCTCCACTCACAATCCAATGAACGCTGTTCCACCCACAATCTTATGAAAGATCCTTAGCGGATACATCTACCCAAGCTTGGTCATTATTTACATGAATCCAATCCCCGCAAAGCCACGACATTATATACATGAACCGACTTTTCTAGACGGCTCCACTCATAATCCAATGAACGCTGTTCCACCCACAATCTTATGAAAGATCCTTAGCGGATATATCTACCCAAGCTTGGTCATTATATACATGAATCGAATGCCCTAGCGAATACATCTGCCCAAGCTTGGTACAGCTTGGATTCTAAGCTTGCAATGTTTTACCGAATTCCCGCAAAGCCACGAACCGCTTCTGGCCAAGCTTGGATTCTAAGCTCGCAATGTTTTTCGCGGATTATAGCTGAAGTATTTCGCCAATTTTTATAAAATATAAAATTTGCACACCTTCGAAAGAATACCTTTCTAATGGTGTATACACCAAATCGGTTCAGTAGTTTGGGAGGAGTTCCCGTCACAAAATTCCCATACAAAAATTGTTAGCCTATTAATACTCGTATATAGATTCAATTATATTTACGGCCAAATCACATTCCTTAATTTGGTTGAAATCGGCCCTTTATTTCACATACCTCCCATAGGAACAGTGGAATCGGAACAAACTTTACTAGTAATTTCAAAATAGCAAATGCTCCATAAATCAAAATGCTGGTATGAGAGGTATTGAAGGTATGAAGGGTATCATACTTACGGCTTGTTGTTAATTGCCTTAACCCTTCCGGGGGCATGGACGTATGAATATCTCTTGCATAGCTTGTTGACTTTTCGATAACATGTAAACTTCGGATGGTGCATTTTCCAGCATGTACCTCAAATATATTGTTATTGTAACGAATAAATTATTATATTTTTGTAAAAAATACCTGTAACCCATTTTTTGCTTTATAGGTACATACATATTCAATATCTGGGGTCGCGAAAAAATCTCGGTGAAAAAAAGGAGTCATGCATGAACAAAGTTTAGGAAGCCCTGTTCTAGACGATGAATTCACAATAAATATAATACAAAACGACGATGTGTAATTCTCTTTGTAGTCTATAGGTAGATAGCGCAACGGTTAGCACTATTGACTTGCAAACATGGGAACCTAGTTCGAATCCTACAAATATCAGTTGTAAGAAAAAGATAAAATATAAATTATGATCGTCAAAAATATGTTAGAAAAAAAGGACTAATAAAAAAAACCATAGTATAATAATTTTTTATATTGTAGTTGACTCTCATTGCCAAAATTTTTTCCAGAAGTATTCTCTCTCTAATTGCCTTGACCTCTTCAGGGGCATGGGTGCGTCAACATCTCAAGCATTTCTATGCCTTGTTGACGTTTCAATAGCATATCTACTTTTCGGTAGTGCAGTTGCTAGCATGCACCTCCTATCCGCGCCGTCTTTATACTGACAAGCCCGGAGCACTGTGAGAGTTCTATTAGTACTCACAGGCAGTTTTTGATCGCGCCGAGATTTGATCTCCGAGCTCTAGATTAGTATCGTAGAAGTATTACGATTCGAAAATAGCACTTCAACGCACCATTTTGTCAATTCGTCACTTTATCCGCGTCGCGATTCGCTTTCTTGTAGCCGACTCGTTTCGCCAAAGTTTCTCCTGGAAGTTTCGCTTTCGGTAACTATTTTTTCCCAAAGGGAGAGAGTCCCGCGGTAAGATGGCGATATCCTCGGCGATAAATTTGTCTTCCAAAGCGAATCGCATTCTTATCTCCCTTATCACGGAAGATAGAAATTGTTTACAGGGTTTATTTTAAACATTAGTAGCAAAATAATTCATTGATCGAAATAAGTAAAATAGTATGTAATTTAAAGGCTCAAAATATCTAACATTTCAAATGGTATTCTATGAAGATAGTTCAATCCTAAAATAATAATAATTTAATAGATCTGAACGTTTATAAGTTATAGTTTAAAGATGTGTTCAATATTATATTCAATACCTCTTCAAACGACAGACTACTTGAAAATCCTTTATCGTCTTTATTTGATGGCCTATTCGTCGTGGTAATTGGTCCACTAAGATTGTCGAATCGCACAAGGCTGATGATTCCTTTCAGAAATCGCTCGAGCAAGAAAACTTGCTCGACTTTGAGTTTTTAAAAAATGTATGAGCTATTCCTGAAATAGGTTCACGGTCACTAGTTGAGTCATTCGTTCTCGGCATGGAAACGATTTGTTTATCCATCTGACAGGCGAACTTGGTAGATTACATATTCCATTTTTCAGATAACATTGTCTGGTCTTCAAAAATGAGATGGACAATGCCGAGCGTAGACTAGTGCGTCAACAGAAAAACAACGTTTTCTTGCTCCATGTTTCTTATTGAACTGATGCTACTATACATCTTGATGTCGCGAAGTGAACATTTGACAGGTGGCATTAGGCGATCAAGAGTTGTTCGTATTTTTGGTCCTAAGAATAATTCAGACGGCGATTTGTTGTTTGGAAACAAACTATGTCACTAGGAAAATTTCGACGGAACGATTATCATTTTCCTTCCCTTTTAATTTCTTTAAATTTGAAGATGTATAAGGAGAGTATCTGGAGACTGCGGATGATAACGAGTGAAGAAGACATGGTCAATTCCTTTTTTTAGGCAAAACCACAGAGCTTATTGAATTCGTATGAAGTGAATTGAGTACCATTTTCGCCTACGATGACTTCTAGGAGACCATATGAGCTGAATTGAGTTCCATTGTCGCTTGCGATGACTTCTGGAAGACCGCAACGGAAAAAAAGTCCCTCAATTTTTTGATTGTAGCAAGTGAAGTAGTCTTATACAACGGAAAAATTTCCGTATATTTCTAGTAAGCGTCTACGATCACGAGAAAGTGTTTTCTCATATACGGTATAATTTTGAGAAATAGCTGAAACCCCTTGACAGCCTGAAACTTTCACCTACGAATGTAATTTTGGGTGTTCAGTAAGCTTTTCTCTTATTCTCTTACAGGGAGGGTAATTGCTGGGTAGTTAAGTAAGTAATTGCGCCCATGGTATGAACGCTGTGTCCTTATAAATAACATGAGAGACGGATATAAGGAGTGATTCGAAGACGTTTCTGAGCTTTTCAGGTGAGTTGTGATTAATGGGTTTATTCGGCCGAGTGACTGTGGCTGCCATGAAAATAAAATGAATGGAATACATTGCCTTATTTATCATAAATTGTCTGATGCAGGAATTTGAGTGAAACGCGTTGACTACGAAGTGCTCTTATTAGTATATGTTCAATGCTTAATTGTATTGATATACCAATACATATTTTATACTCCATATTGACTGACCAGAGAAGGTTATTCATTTATTTTTTATTAAATTGTTTGTTCATTGGGATCTGCTAATCGATAGAATTAAAGAGAGTGCAGTAACTGGATACAAATTCATAAACGAAGTTTACACGAGTTTTTCGCTATAGACACGAGGGTTATTTAAACGAGCTAATAAAAGGTATATCCGTAGAAGCATAGTAAAATTAAATACGTATCACTTGTACATCACACACAGCTGACGGCTGATATCGCGATAGCTGCATCGCTGGACGTGTATACATTAATATTGAAACGCATTGCGCATAGAAATGGTATTTTTTTTGACATGGATATGTCTTATAGCTGGGGGTCATCCTAAAAATCTGTCCGTCACACGAAATGTCTGTTTTTCTACTCGGGGGTCAGAAGAGGAAAGAAGCCCATTGAACATTTTTCTTTTCTGGTTGTGCATGTCGTTTGAGTGAAGTGGTCATTGTGCATAGCTGTTGCTTGTAGACCCGCGCGGGCGGCGCGCTTGCGCGGATCCTGTGTGTACATGTTGGGATGTTGATTTGATAGCGATAAAGGTTGACGTTGTGGCCGGCATGAAATAACATTGTACGGGTGAACAGGCGCTCTCTGCTCTCTCTGTCCCACGTTCTCAGTCAACGCGACGCCATAATCAAAACTCCTGCATACACACCATACCATACATTCAAAATCCTCAAAAATATAGAGTACGCTCCGTACTACCTAACTTGACTAGGCCCCCAGAACACATCGCAAGAAGTCGTCTGCTCTCCTCGGTCGATATGCTCACACGCAATTTATGGTCTCTGAATGTATGCAAAATTTCGCTCAGGGCAGCGGACCTCCTCCTCTCATTCATTCATATCATTCTCACCATTTCATCAAACAAATTGTGCACTCCCGACATGCACATGAATAGACCGAATCTGAGGCCACAATGAATGAAATTCCATTTATACTCATTATTTAGGTCAAGGACGTCCAAGGACTTTCAATGACCTTCAATTTCCGCCAATTCCCATTCATCATTTAATAAAATAGCCCGTGTTGTATTTACTATCTGAATCACTAGGGTCCCAGAAAAAGTAGCAAGTAGTCAGTTCGACTAACATTTGGACATGCGCAGATACAATTTGAGAGAGTGTACATAGTTCCCGCCTCCCGAAGATGAGTGAGAGCGGATGAAGTTCATTCGAGCCAAATCGGGTGACCCAGTGACTGTGTTTGTGCATTTGCAATGGCGGCGATTTGAGGTCTGACTGGTCCACAATGTGGGCCCCCACCCCACGTGCAATAAACATTTAGAACAAAATGGCGGATTTATACTAGGCGTAGGCGAGTTAGAATCTCTCAAGTCCCGAAATAAAGAAATATTCGTCGCAGGATGTTGTATGTTATGATGTACATTCAGAGGTCTGCAGAAGATCAAATGCTCCCTTCCGCAAAAATTCCAAAATGATTAAAATGGCTGGAATCCAAACAAATAAAATAGATCTCGTTGTACTACATATCTGAATCAATAGGGCCCCAGAAAAAGTAGCAAGTAGTCAGTTCGACTAACATTTGGACATGCGCAGACACAATTTGAGAGTGTGTACATTACATAGTTCCCGCCCCCCGAAGATAGAGAGCGAGAGCCATCGCGGATGAAGCTCATTCTATCCAAATCGGGTGATCCAGCAACTGTGGTTGTGCATTTGCAATGGCGGCGATTTGAGGTCTGACTGGCCCACAATGTGGGCCCCCACTACACGTGCAATAAACATATCATAAAACAAAATGGCGGATTCGTACTGCGCGAGTTAAAATCTCCCAAGCCCCGAAATAGAGAAATATTCGTCGCAGGATGTTATACATAGTTCCGGGCAGCTCATCGTGATATGATGTACATTCAGAGGTCTGCAGAAGATCAAATGTCCCCCTTCTGCAAAAATTCCAAAAATTTTCTTGTGCATTCTCTTTGTGCGTGTGTTGGAATGTTTTGTTTACTTTTGTTAGTTTCCCTTTCTGTTTGCCGGACACAATCGCATAGAGTCGCACGCGTTACTTGAGAAACGGATTGTGTGTGCCGGACACGGACTGTTGATTAAAGAGGCGGGATGAGGCGGATAGTGTGGGAGCGATTTGGCAATAGATACACAAACACAATACACGTCCGATTGGGAAAAGATGGTGGGAAGCGTGATTGCGATTAGCAGAAACATACTCAGAGAAATCTCGATAGGCTGCAGTCTGCAAACTGTACCGAACGGGTAGATGGAACAGGGTGCACGAGAGGAGGTGAATATTGCACACACGCGATGCAAACGAAAACGAAACGATCCCGCGAGAGAAAGGAGCACGAGCCGACAGGACAAAGTAAAGCAGAATTCATGACGAGTATCTACACTGCCACCAGATACATCGGTACATGGATATGTCTTATGCCTACCGAAAGCGTGGGACGTGTTTTATCGAATGATTTCATCCAGTATAACTATACTGGGATCTTAATAAAACTTACGTCGAAATCTTCAACACAACAGGTTCCACGCAGTCGGTAGTCATAGACATATCCATGTTCCGATGTATCTGCATGCAGTGTAGATACTTTGTATCTTTTTTTTTCAATATATCGATATAATATATGTATATGTATTATATTGAATGTACAACATCGCTCCGCCGTTTTTTCCTGAAATTAAAAGCTTAATTGTCAAAAAGTAAAATACTTACAGATGTACTATTCAAAGTACTGTCCATCTCTAGCGACAACTTTCGCCCATCTCTCCGGCAATTTTCGGATTCCATTTCGGAAAAAGGAGGCGTTTTTCGACGCGATCCAGAATTGGATCCGTTTTTCGACTTCCTGGTACGAACGAAAATTCTGATCAGGCAGGCCGTCCGCCATGGAACGAAACATATGCTAGTCGGAAGGAGCGATGTCTGGGGAGTACGGCGAGTGGGGCAAGATTTCCCATTTCAGGGTTTCGAAGTTATGTCTTGACCACTTTTGCGACGTCTGGCCGAGCGTTGTCTTGCTAGAGGATGATTTTATCCTGTCTCTCTTGGTACTGTGGTCGTTTTTCTTTTAATACTCGACTTAAACCCATCAATTGCGTTCGGTACCGATATACTGTGTTAGTTTTATTCGGTTTCAGTAGTTCGTAGTGTATCACACCGAGCTGGTCCCACCAAATGCAAAGCATAACTTTGGCGCCTTGAATATTCGGTTTTGCCGTCGACTTTGAGGCATGTCCAGGCATTCCCCATGACTTTCTATGCTTGAGATCATCGTAATGGACCCATTTTTCGTGGCCGGTTACGATGCGTTGTAGAAATCCCTTACGATTCTGCCTTTGAAGCAGTTGTTTGCATGCAAATAATCGCCGTTAAATATCTCTCGGTTTTAACTCGTACGGAACCCAATTTCCTTGATTCTGAATCATGCCCATGGCCTTGAGGCGTTTCGAGATGGCTTGCTGAGTCACTCCCAGTGATTCAGCTAATTCTTCTTGCGTTTGGCACGAATCTTCATCGAGCAGTGCTTCCAATTCGTCGTCTTTGAAATGTTTTTCTCTCCCACCACCATGCTTGTCCTCGACATTGAAAGCACCACTTTTAAAACGTTAAAACCACCACGTTCTGTCACTCACAGCAACCTCACCGTAAGTATCTGAAAGCATTCGATGAGCCTCAGCTGCAGTGTTTTTAAAATGGAAGCAGAAGATCAAAACTTCCCGCAAACGACGAGAACTTGGCTCGAAAACAGATATTTTGAATCGCGAATCTCGTTAAAAATGCGAAAAACTTTTACTAATGCGGGGATGTCGATACGTTCACAGGCGTCCAAACTCACTTTGTGACACTTTTGAACTACGTATTTTGACCAGCCCTCACCGATGCAGCCGTCTATCCGAAAACGGCGGAAGCAAAGCTGTACACCTAATATATAGCGTGCAGTAGAAGGAAGGCTTAGTGCGAAATTCCAGCTCGATAGCTTTAAAACTGAGAGACTAGTTTGGATAGAACCAGACAGATAGACGCACAGACGGACAAAGCTTAATCGACTCGCCTCATTATACTGACCAAGAATATATAGTTTACATGGCCGGAGATGATCCCTTCTATGCGTTGCAAAGACAAAGTTAATATACCTATACCCTATCACATTCGTGAAGGGTACAAAAATATAGTGCAACTTAGATAATTTCGAGGATGGACGTAAGTGTGAAGCAAAGTAGTCGTTAATCGAGGAGGGGTGGAAATTATTTGGCGACTCAAGTGCGAAATGACTTTAAACGAACCGACTTTTATCGGGGTATGCCTGTAAATGGTAATGACTCACAACGTTTCGAGTCCGAAAAAGGCAAATGCGTAAACTGAACTGTTTTCATCGCTGGACTTCAAGTCTTTGATATTTCCTTTGAATCCTTCCTCCTGTCGCCTAACTGATTTGCCATCTATGATACAGGAAACTATGTTCGCAGGAAAATACCATCCTACTTATATTCTCATTATCGTACTTTAATTAACAATATGGTAAGTTCAACTGAAGACACCTTATTAATTAAATATTAACATTAAGCCACTTCACAAGTGCAAATCCTTATCAAGTGGTACTAGAAAATTCGGTAGCAAATCTTTCATTACTACAAAATTTAATTATCTCGACACTTCCAATTATTTTCACACTCCGTAAACATGCTCCAGGCAACTTGAAAATTCGAAAGCAGGAGATGCAGTTTTATAATGAAATTCTGAAAAGAAAACTTGTATTTCTGTATCGAAATAAACGTGAACTTGTCTTTAAGCCTCGATGAGATAGCTGTGGAGCTATTATTAACACCACTTCAAGGAATGGCTTCTATGTAGAAAAGCGTGAAAGGTATTGCATCCAAAGTTTGAATTTTAAAAATAGCCAAATAGAAACTTGTGTAACAGCAGACTGAAACTGAAGTAACGTCGAAACATACGTTTTATATTCTTCAGACCCATTGGGTAGGTAAAAATCTGAAATAGTCCCAGTCTAAAATTGTCCCAATCTAAAATTGTCTGAATCTAAAATTGTCTCAATTTACCATAGATATGATTTTGCTATAAGGCCACCAGTTGACCGCACATACAGTGCTGTGTAAAAAATGTTGCCTAAACCCTTTTCTTTTCTCTATCGCAAAAATTCTCAGAAGTAGAGTGCCAATGTTTAATTGGCACAGGTAATAAGAAATTATGTGTACCCTGCCCAGAAATATTGAAAACTTTTAGGAAAAATGAATTCAGTTGCCGATAATACCGTTATAAGCAACACAGTGCAATTAATTTAAGTGGAAAAATTGAAAAACGTAGTGCGAGAAAATGTAACTACTTGAGAAATAGGTGAAAGACAGGATATTGCTTAGCCAAGCACTGTGCCAAGGAACTTGAAGAAGTTCGGTAAAATGAGCTCCACCTAACGAAGAGTTCGGACATTCAAGAAAAACTAATCCAAAAAATGATCGCTTCTTGGTGATTGCTTTCATTCCACATATCTTCCAGCTCAGCATATGGGAAACTTGATTCATGACGATTTAATTAAAAATACGGTAAAAAAAAACAACTTACCCTCAGATTTTGTTTTTCCCGAAAAATGCGAATATTCCCAAGGGATTAAAAAGCAGCAAGTAAGATGGTATTGACAAAATCTCAAACCTTGTCCTAAAATTTCTGGAGCTACGGGGGTTACTTTAGCAGTAACTGCATCGCCAACAAAAAGTTCATTTTCGATTCCAACTCATGAGATGGAATCATATTTCAAGCAGCCAGACTGGCATTCCTTTCGTATCTCTGTGTAACTGAATATCTATACGAAATTGTTCTATGTAAATTTTAGTTGACGTATGAAAAATTACATGTTCATTTAATTCAATGTATCTTAAATCTTTAGTCTTAAGACCGACGTGAATAAAGGAAGACGTAAAATTGAAACTTAACGTCTTTTTCCTTTATTTATACCCTAGTTTTTTTTTTTAGATATTTACAAAAGTAAAAATCAAAGTCGGGCGGGGCCCGTGTCAATAAACTTGAAAATGTTTATTATTAATTTGCCAATTTTTTTACACCTTGTTTGACACGTTTTCACTACAAAGGGTCCCGGTGGAAACTACCGTTTTATTTCATGCAGTTCACGTTGTGTGTACACATACATAATTTTTACCGATAATTCGTTTTAACAGCCTTATCGGCAATCAATTGTATTATTATTATGCTCCAACTTTATGTCATACATTATTATACAACACATTTAAAACAAACATTTGCATGTTTGTTCAAAACTAATGTCTAATTCGTGTAGTTTTGAAATTTGGCGCAATTATAGGAGACAGTCCCCTGAATGTGTACCCAAAAGTTCCCGATAATAGGGTCCGGAAGTGTAAGGGAGAGGGGGTCAAAGATCCTTTTTATAAAAGTTTTCCTTTATCATTTTGGAAACTAAGGACTCTACAAACAAATGCTAAGCCTAGGCTAAATCAAAGTACATAAAATTTAATACAAAACGATATATCATATTGCACCTTCGGTTAAGAAATGGTGTATTATACTCTAGCGCTTGTAACGGACGGTTTGGTGGGCATTCGAAGTTGCCTCTGGGGACAGAGCCTTAGGTAGCATAATAACCGTGAAGGTCGGGCTGTGCCATTTGGCGAAGAAAAAGGTCCCTCAACGAGCTAAGCCTCGGCCTATGCTTTCTGTAGCTCAGTTCGGGGGAAATGGGCGGGGTTTTCGCCTCTCGTTGCCCCTGTCCTTTACGTGTTAACAAAAATGCATAGGCCTGGGGAAGACAACACCAACAGGGGAGGTAAAAATGGGGAATAAAAAAAATGAGGCGATAAGGATGGAATGGTTGGCAGATGGCTCGCTTGCCCTTGCGCTCGTATTGGGGTCCAGGTGTAATGGGACCCTCGGCCTCTGGTTTCGTACCACCAACAGATCCTTATTCATCAGGTGCTGCCGTAGATCTGCCGGTGGAAGCAGCACTACCATATGGTCCATTGCAGGTTGTTCATTACAGGGCAGCCTCTACTTCGAGGCCTACCAAGAAGTAGAAGCTGAGGACAGAGTGTACTGCTAACTACGAGTATAAAAAAAACTAAAGCGAACTGGGCACCGGAGTCAGCCGGCAACCATTGTAGAGGGGGAAAAATTAGCAAAGAGAAAAAAATACTTCATTTCCCCATTATTCATATGATCAACAGGTTACAGAGAATCCTGAGGCCAGCAGAGGCGCAACACTGCATTCCTTGCCGTAATTTACTCAGAAACTCTGTAAGCTGCTGAGCACATGAATAATACAAGAATGCAACACTAGGCAATCGAAATTTTTAAACTGACATGAAAGGACAATCCTGGCAAACAAAAAGGCTCCCAGGGCTCCTCTGCGCTTCGTCCGGACACCGCAGATGCTCCAAATGCTGGAAATTCAAAGCATTTATGGAGGCCTTAGGTACGTGGCTAAGCCACAAAAGGCAAACACAACACCAGGATTGCCTTGCTGGACTTACTTTAAAAGGAAAGACTACTCTATAGGAAGGATGGGGGTGCTACAGGGGAAAGCACAGCTACTTGAGGGGAAAATACGTTCAGTAAAAATGGCTAAGTCGTAAGACTTAGAGCAAGTAGCCTTAATGTGCTTGTGGGGATGCATAACGGTGGAAGGACCAATAAGGAACCAAATAAGGTCCTTTTTAGTCCTGTTGTTGACCAGAAATGGGCCCCACGTTGGGCGCCAAATATGTAACGGACGATTTGGTGGGCATCCGAAGTTGCCTCTGGGGACAGAGCCTTAGGTAGCATAATAACCGTGAAGGTCGGGCTGTGCCATTTGGCGAAGAAAAAGGTCCCTCAACGAGCTAAGCAGCGGGGCCTATGCTTGCTGTAGCTCAGTTCGGGGGAAGTGGGCGGGGTTTTCGCCTCTCGTTGCCCCTGTCCTTTACGTATTAACAAAAATGAATAGGCCTGGGGAAGACAACACCAACAGGGGAGTTAAAAATGGGGAATAAAAAAGATAGTCAATAAGGATGTAATGGTTGGCGGACGGATCAGACGCCCACGCGGTCGCACCTGGGTCCGGGTGTAATGCGACCCCCGGCCCCTGGTTTCGTACCACCAACAGATCACTACTCATCAGGTGCTGCCATAGATCTGCCGGTGAAAGCAGCACTACCAGACCATAATATGGTTCATTGCAGGTGGTTCATTACATGCTAGAACATAAAATACATAGTTTAGGGTATATTGATTTCCTCACAAGAAAGAACGGCACTAAATTTCCCGATAGAATACAGTTAACGACATGAAAAACTGGTCAAATATTCTGATTGAGATCTAGGTGGTTGGTGCCGCAAATATACACGATCTGACCACATTTGGGCCTATATCCGCTTCAAGTATTATTTTTGATGTGTAAACATCTTATTGCTCGGTACGGGGTAAAATCATAGAAGCTGCTGCAGGTCTCTGTTTGGCAAAACTTGGGGACTCACCCCAAAAATGATCAAGTTGCTATATTTGATGGTCGTACTTCCAGTTGTGACTTATGCGGCGCTAGTTTGGTGGCCCAAAACTAATCAGCGTTGCACCATCCAGCTTTGTAGTAAGCTACAGCGTCTTGCATGCCTTGCTATGGCAGGATCCATCTGTACTTGTCCGACATCGGCTATTGAGGCGATTGTTGGACTTACTCCGCTGCATATTTTAATACAAGAGTCTGCGGCTCTGAGCGCTCTTGGAATGCATCTAACATACGTTGGCCATGTGCTCAATCGGGGACCCATGAGCATTCTGGAGCGGATCCCTGGCATGCAGATCTGCTCGAGATCTGATTATATGACTCGGGAAATATGTTTTGGTATAAAATTCTCGGTCTCCATCCCCACTCGCGGGGAATGGGACAGTGGCATTCTTGGCTCTGTCTCCCGGTATCCCATGTGGTTTACCGACGGATCTAAAACGGAACAGGGAGTTGGTGCTGGAGTCTATGGACCGGACACCAGGATTTCCGTTGCTATGGGCGTCTGACCTAGGGTTTTTCAATTAAATCAATGCCATTGAGGCCTGTGCCAGAGACATTCTGGACAAGAAACTCAAAGGCGCTAACATCGCTATCTGCACTGATAGTCCGGTAGCCATTAAGGCTCTTTCTTCACATAGTTTCTCATCGAAATGAGTGAAAGAGTGTTTTAATACCCTTTAGTGTCTCACAAACACCAATCGGGTTACTTTATGTTAGGTGCCTGGCCATCAGGGCATCCCTGATAACGAAGCTACCGATGAACTTTCTAGACAAGGCTCTAAGGAAACATTTTTCCGGCCTGATCCTTACTGTGCCTGAATTGGGCTAAAACAAGATCACTAGTGAAGGAGTGATCTGCCAATGAAAGACTGCGTCACTGGGATTGTCTTCCAGGATTACAGATTTTATAAAACCCTACGGTCTCAAAAAACCAGCCGCCTGGATAGAGCGGACCTGAGACAAATCGTGGGTTACCTCACGGGGCACCACTGGGTGAGATATCAGCTCAACGAAATGGGTCTGTTTGCTGATACGGAGTGCAGGCTCTGCCTGGGGGACAGAGAGTCCACTAAACATCTTATGTGCGAATGTCCGGCGGTAGCCCGTTCCAGGTTCTTGTTTCTTGGAGACTCCATCTTAAGCTCAGCGGTCGTAAGGAGCACCCTTACAAAGGATCTACTAGCCCCCATTTGGTTGGTTGGGGGTCTTTTGGATTAATTAAGGCTATGACACAATAGATCTCATGGTCGCAGTGCCCACCCTTGGGTTTCTTAGCCTGGCCTCGTTATTATTATTATTATTAGGTTTAAGATAGTGTAACTGCAGCTTTAAGTCCTCCAGAAACAAGCTTTTTTCGATAATTTTCCTTATTAAATTACACAACAAATTATAAAAAATACAGTTAGCCATAAGTTTACAACTCAATTAAAGATGAAAAGACACATTAAGTCTGTACCTCTTAAGAATAATATGTAATACAAAACCATTTTTAAATCAAATAAAGTACTGTCTATGTATAATTTCGATACCTAAAGAGAAACAGATAGCCTTTAACTGAAAATTTGGGGATATGTACGCATTCAATTTTCTATGTTTGTCACAGCGTTCAGATGAAAACGAAGCATAAGGGGTTAAAACAAAGTATTAATTTGGTGGTATAGCGCGTCAACTAGACTCATACGAGAGGCCTCGTCGACATTAAGGGATATACGGGTAAAATATCAGAATTTTATCAAGAGTTTTCCAATGAAATATCTAATAGAAAATAAAAGTCTAAGTAAACGTTGGTGCATATGTTATTTTCTATTTATTATAAACTTCATGGAAATTTCCCGAAGACCACTTCTGATTGAATTTGTGAGAATCAATTTACTAAAAATAGACAAAACCCAACCCAACGTCACATCAATCTGACATCAACAAGGCGTTGTTTGATTCTGCTGAAATGTCGCACTAGTTGAAAACAACTCCTCCACTTTATTGTCTACGAAAATACTACCCACATTGATGTCATTCGTCCACGTCTTTCAACGTGAAGACACTCCATCCATGGAAGATTTAGAAGCATCCATATAAATAGCCCCAAATGCATGCAGTACTTTATGGAATAGAGCAGTCAAAGCTTAGACGGATTTCGACTACAACAAATAGTCAGGATCAGGATGAGTGTAAATATAGGCAACTTTAAAAATAGATAATCTTAGGCAGTCCAGTTCCGTCAACTGAATAGCCTTATCATTCAAAGCGCGAAAGATATTATATACATAAATATAAGTATGCCGAGGATTGACGTTCTTTGGCGGTGAGTTGAGGCTTCTTTGCAGAATGCAGACAAATTGATAACATCTCCAGAGTACACAGTTGCAGGCTTCTGCTATTTCATTCGTATTTGAAGTGCATGATAACGGGCTTGGCAATAGATTGACCCGAGGGAGATGTTGCATTTCTCATGAATATCAGATGCATTCTAATGGAGAAAGATTCACTTTGAGCGTCTTTGAATCAATTCAACATCTCCCCCGGAGAGATAAGATACACAGACAGATAGTCGTCGGTTATAGAATTGCATGGTGAATAGGTTTTGCCGAGGAGTATACTAACGACTTCTTAGCAGTTATAGGCCATATCATGACGGCATAAAGTGGCTAATTTGATGTTGCAGATATCCAGTAATAGTTTCCTCTAGAAATGAATCATATTTGCTTCAAAAGGCTATTAGTTTCCAGGTGAGTGCTAATACGGTGCAGATAGGGCAGTCTGATACAGTTACTCAATCCAAAAGATGGTCGAAATAGCTAGAGTCGGCAAATATGGATCAATATCCTCGTGTATTCCGAGTAGATCTGAGCAATCCAAGTACATAATCTGACGAAATTGAATGTTGCAATGTGCGTAGAAGTTCGTTATGCTATTCTGACTCCAACTTCTTCAGGAAATAATAATTTTACACTTCAATGATCAGGACGATTGGACGAATCTCTGGAGATAATATCGGATTCAGTGTCAAATTCGTTTCAGGTACGAACAGTTGATGATTATAAAAATTGTATGTAAACTCGTCAGTATAATGCCACGGCTTTTCCCGGCATATTGTAGAAGGCGACTAAAAAGGACGGGATGTGTATGCCAACAACTTGCATCATCCGAAATATTTTAAAATATATGCTAACGAATCGTCAATTATGCCTCGGATAAGGACTGACGCACCGGTTACGACTTTTGCCTATCGACAAAGACTGGTTTCTGGTATGTACGTATTTTCCTGGACGATGGATCAGAAGGTCCCCAGAACGCACGATTTTTTTCAATTGGGAAATAAATTTCAGCGGAACAAACGAAACATCTTTGGAGTTAGTGTAGAACTGCGGAGAATCTATCTCTCCAACACGTAGCATACTGTTACTTTGTACTACCGGAAGTGGTCGTGAGCCAGGCGTAGGGGCGCACGAAGTGTGTCTTATCCAGATATCCGGTATCGGATAGAATAATGACCGCCAGGTTCCGGACCGAAATGAGAAACATCACAATTATTTTATACAATAATACGCTCTAACTGAACCCGACAATGTTGTGGCTAAAGATTCCTTCAGCCTACAACTTGACACCGCGCCGACCAGAGCATCTAACAGCGTTTTCCCACTTGCCGATATTTTCCCGGGATACCGGCCGACATTCTTAAGCTGGTACGACGATCATGTATCGGGGACAATTTAATTTCCCCACGGTGTCTCTGAGCGATTTTGTGCGAAGCTTTCTTTGTATACGAAAGTTCTGCACATGAACATTAACTTTCACAAATATTTAGATAAGGCAAATTCTCTCTACAAATTGAAATGACGTCCGAATAATAAATTTTACTCAGACCCTATTTGTTAAGTCTCAAATCATTAATATAAAATAAATAAAAGTCAAAACATCTCATCGCTCAGAGACACCGTGGGGAAATTAAATTGTCCCCGATACACGATCGTCGTATCGTGTATTATTGGTGTTCGAAGCTTCCCCGTCTTAAGCTTTCAGCGTACACTGTTCGTTTACAGCTTAAGAATGTCGGCCGGCATCCCAGGAAAATATCGGCAAGTGGGAAAACGCTGTTAAGCTGGCAGAGTAAAAGCAACAGACATAATTTAAAGAAGTGTACTAAATAAGTGTGTACTAAATAATTTAGTGTTAATGTTGTACAGTCGAAAAAATATAATTACATCTTTCTCTAAAAAGTTACGGTAGTAAAGAGTTAAAGCTCGCCATTTTGGTCGCGAGCACGCATCGAACCACGTCAAATTCAATAGAATAAAAATATCTCATCGTTTCCACCGTTTTATAGTATTTGATGGTTCGATGGAAGTTCGGTCGAGGTTCTGCGCGATCATGACTTAAAACTTCAACTGGTAGAGAATCGCAAAAAAAAATTATTGTTTCTTTTTTTAAGTCTTAAGCAGTCAGGCAACCGAAAAATTTTCCCTGTTTTCAATCAAAATCACCTTGTTGTATTTAGTGCTAATTTTCAAGCAAAATGCCCGAGTGACTATATGCTCGTAAGTATATGGGTAGGCGCAAATTGAAAATTATAGCTCCCGCATGACGAGTACGTAATTGTATGAAGAGGGTATCTAGCAAAAACCGTACACCCGGGACCAGCTTAGGAAAGGTAAACACGGTAGGAGCCTACGTTTGTAACATTGGGGGCACCGTTAGTTGGCAAAATGCCTGTGACATTGATAATTTTTTTATTACCGTATACTTAACATTTCGTAACACCCATGCGGGGGCTAAGATTTTCATGTTTTGGTTAGCCAGTTATCTACCCTACTTGGTTAGCCACACTTTGTGCTGGGAAGCTTTCCAAGAGATTCATGGCGGGGGGCTACGATTTTCATGATCTAGGTAACCCAGATACTTACCCAACTTAGGGCCGGGTGTACAATTCATAGTTTAAACAGAGAATTAGTTAAACGTCGTTTAAACTTAAATCTATGCCCAGCAAAGAAACCGTACCACCCGGTAACGCGTACTACCCATATGCTAAACGTACCTGGCGTACCCACCATTTTACTCAGCTATGACCATGGCACGCGGGCTACAATTTTCATGATTTAGGTAACCTAGGTACGTACCCAGCGTAGATAGCTATTCGGGGACTACGATGTTAATGATTTAGGTAACCCAGGCACGTACCCAACTTAGTTAACCGCTTTTTATACTGAGATGGTGTCGCTTTTAATACATTTTTGGAAGCTATTCTATATTAGTCTCGATGGTGTATGTGGTACCGCGATCGGTTCTGAAGCACAACGACACGAATTTGAATCCCGGCCGAACATGCAAACTCAAAAATTTGATTTAAATGTTGAAAAAGTTGTAAAAAAAATCTCAAGAAAACTATCTAACCGTAAAATCAAATAGGCATACTAACAGGGTGCTGATGATTTTTTTTACTTTTGGTGGGTATTTAAGGGACCAACTTCGGAAAAGTGAATACGGTAGTATAGTAGCCTACGTTAGTAACATTGGAGGGCACCGTTGGTGGCATTGATGAATTTTTTTATTACTCTAACCTTAACGTTTCGAAACACCCATGCGGGGGCTATTTCTCATGCATTCTCTCAAATATTATCATCCGGATTCCCGAAGTTTTATACATCGAGAAACAATACAAAGAGCTGGAACTCAATACAAAATTATATGAAGAGCAGGATGCAGATAATCTCACGCACACAAATAAGCCTCACCACTCTAGAAGCAACGGGTGCAATTTAAGGTAAACCGCCCTTTAGAGGGATAAGCACAACAACACATCAAATTAGCTGTGTCTGTTGATTAGAAAGCCGAAGACTTTTTAACTGCCATTGTATGCGTGACATGGTTTATCAATTTCATATAAGTGAGTTTCCATTTTAAGCCAGACACAATTGCATGCGGGGCTTTGCTCTTCACTTTCGCAAAACAACCAACGGAACTTGACTTCTCCTTCTGCAAATGAACGTGGGTGTAAGACCCCCATAGACTATGCGATTCACGGTCAGATGACAATGCTATCATCGTAAGATCAATCTAATGATGGATCGCCACAAAGTATCTGACGACTAAAATTATATGGAACTGTAAAAGGAATCGTCAACGATAAGTACGTACACTATGCAATCAATGTGACGATCACAATATTGAGTGACCGATCTGACGACGGATCGCATGATATATGGGGGGGCTTTGCTCTTCACTTTTCTGGAGCAACAAACGTAGCTATTGTCTTCTCTTTCTGCAAATAGACGTGGATATAAGATCCCCATATACCATGCGATTCATCTTCAGGTGACAATGATATTCGTCTTCGGATCAATCTGACGAAGGATCGCCACAAAGTATCTGACGGTGAAATTTATAAGGAATTGTAAAGCGATAAGTACATACACTGTGCAATCAATGTGACGATCACAATATTGTGTGACCGATCTGACGATGAATCGTATCGTATATGGGGGGCCTTACTTTTCACTTTTTTCGTATGCATTGTGTATCGATAAGCAAACACAATACACACGCAAGTGAAATAATATGGGCAACCTTTGCTTAATTTATACTGAGTCCCAGCTCTGTCTATTTTTCCTCTATGTCTTATACCTACATTAATTTGAACTCAATTGCTCGAAATCGTCTCAATTTATTATACCTTATGCATGCAGTCGTCGCAAGAAACCTGTTTTCATTAACACCGGCCGTGTATATCGTTCTGTATAATTATATAATACATACAAATACCGTGTTTACGCGTCATAATTTTTTTTTTTTTCAAATCTTGCATTGAGACGCCGCAATCTAATCAGCATCTTTGGGTCGTTGCAAGGATCATCATACGATTCACTTTATTCCCATAATGCACCTTCAAAGAGGCTGGTGTGTATGCATTGCAGAAACACACAGGGCCAACGCCATCTAGATATACAAGCCTGCGCTCAGCTGATTTTGACGGCTAAATTACACAATTATTTCCTTTGATGACGCCATCGTATCCACAATCCAGTGGTCGGCGACTGCTGGCGGCGAGTCCCCGGTATTTGTGCGTTCCGTGTTTAGTTTTCGTTTTCCGCGTTCAGTGTTTATTTGTTAGTAAAATTTCATCTAGTGATTCGAGAAAACAAACACGTGCGCGATGAAAATGTGTCGTGCGGTCAAAAGATGTATTTTATCAAGTGCGAACTTTCCAGCATACTCTGCGACTGATCCCCGGGGCTGCGGCTTCGACCAAATTGCTGCAAGTGTCCAGAAAGTGTGTTTTTAGAGGACTAAAATGCCGTCTGACGCAATTCCAATTGTAAACATGTGTCGTGCCGGGGACATCGTCGTGTGCAGTCACTGCCTTGGCGAAGGAAATAATGACGTACACGATCAGCTGAGCGCAGGCCTGTCTATCTAGATGGCGTTGACAGGGCCCAAGTTGTTTTCGGTTTTCGAACCCTCAGGGACATCTATTATCGACAATAATCGAAATCGTGGATAAAATAAAAGAAGAAGGCAAATGGTTCCACACCTTTGCAGTAGATGGATATCTATAGAGGGTAGTTATGAGGAATGGTGGTGGATTGAAATGTTGCGTTGATGGAAGTGTTGGATAGATGGAAATAATTCTCCATCATTTGGTACAGATGGCGGTGACGCATGATTTTTCATGGGAAAAAATTTACTCTCTATCTGGTTATTATTTCATCTGTGGTGTGATTTTCTATGGATAGACAGGCAGACGGACTTTTCACCGATTTTCTAATTGTTGTATTTCCACTACAAAACCCCAAACCATTTCAAAAACATCCTATTAGTTATTTACATATGTTTTGAATTGTCTATGGTATACTCCGAATGACACACTAGACATCAAAATTTACAACGCAAGATTTTCCAATACCCAACTCCTTTCAACTTCTATCTACGGGTATCTACTTTTCTATCTCAATAATTTTTGTTTTACTGCCAACGCAAGGATATCACGCTATGAATCCCCATCGGCCTAGATTTCCGCTCACCTGGTTTCTATACCCGGGAAAAGATGAAAAAGTGTTGAGCATGCACAAATTTCAGACTTAATAATGCTATAAAGATGAATTCGCGTATTTTCTAGGCCATAAGGTATTTTCAGCCGATGGTTATCCTGTCGATAGAATGTATGCTACATACAAGGGAACCGCACAGGCATAACTAGTACCAACGGTGGGTGAGCTTGCTGACTTAGGTGGAAAGTCGTTAGGAAAATTACATATGTATGTACTCGTTTGTATACGGTGCCACATGCGCCCGGTGTGCTGCACAGTACAGGTATACTATATGTTATTGAAATGCAATCCCATTATGTACTTGAAAAATCTTCAAGGATGTGGAAAAATCGGTTATTTAAGAGATTGTGGAAGTTTTAAATTTAATTTTACTGGTTTTTCCAGTTTACTACATCTATTAGCAAATTGGATTAATACGCTAGTCATATCGTACACAAAAAGCGGTCCAACATTGCAAAAATTAGGGTAATCTCAATTTATGTATATGTTGTTAGGACTTAACTAGATACTATGAATCCGAATTTGCAACCCTTTTATACTCTTTTCCTTTTTTTTTTTTGTAAAAAAAACACTAAAGAGACATTGTGACGAAAATAGTCCTATGCAATTTGAGCTATATTAGAGCAGTGTGGCTCGATTAGCTACTGAGATACAGATATTTAAATATAGCGTTATTGTTTCCAAGAATTGCAAATTTTAACTTTAAGCTTTTATTTTCAAGTGATTTTTGTTAATTATTTTCATCGTACAAAAAACTCGTCAGTTAAAGGTTTTAGTACATCTAAATACCTTCAATTTAAGACTAGAATGGTGCTCCTACATACAATAAATATGTATTTCAAAAATGACCAAAACGTTTGGGAAGGAAATTGAAACGGAACGACAAGGCTACGACTTAAGCTTCACTCACTAGTTCAATTAAAGTGATGAAAAGAACGGTTGAAGCAGATCGTCTCACGATTTTGTATTTCTTACCAATCAATGAGTGCTCAAGAGAGGGGTGTAGAGTGCATGGAATATGCGATAATTTTTGACTTTAGGACTTCGTTAGGAGTAGTTAGGAGGTAAACATACTAAAAGTCCCCGCCCCTGGGAGGTGTGCTTACGGTGGGTGGAGTGGGGGAAGGTCCTATTTTTGTGTTTTTCGATTATATCTCGGAAACGGGGGACTCTAGAAAAATACGTTGTATGCAAAAATTAAAGCTTATTAAATTTCCTATAAAATCGTTTTTATATGCATATCTGCCGAATTTCTAACGGTTTACGAGATATACCTTATTGAAAATCGATAATTTTCAAAGAAATCATTTTTCGAAGAAATCATTTGCTTCTAGTGCCTACCACGATTTTTTCTTAAAAAACTAGTCTGAGACAAAGTTTTAGAAAATTAAATTTCCTTCAATTTGACATACACTTTTGCTACCTTAACACCAATCAAAAGTTATAGAATTTCAAACATGTACTGTCATTTTCAAAATATAAAAGTTAATTAAATTTCCTATGCAATACTTCATCCTCCATACATATGTATCTCTGGAACTCCCAACGGTTTTCGAGATATATAAGTAATGAAAATCGATAATTTTTGAAAGGAAAAAGTCGGCACTATACACATTTTTTAACGAAGTTGATAAGAACTTTGATTTAGCTACCTTTGAATTTGTTGTTGATGGGGTTTCCAAGTCCACAAAGTTGGAAAAATAGAGAAGTGTATCAACCATTTGTGATGGTTACGTAATTTTTGAGGACCCATTATAATGGGAGAGGTTGTACAGTGGTTTTTGATGGGTACACTGACACATCAGAGAGCACAAAAGCAGCGGAACAGAGTCGACGATATCGGCTCAGGAGATGTGTGGACATCAATATCAGTTTGGAAACTGAAATTAAAGTCAAGCAAGAGGATTTCCTTTCAAACTTTCAGTCAGTTGATAAACCTGCTGATGATGCATAGATAAATACGCTCGAAAATTCAGGTAATGCTGACGTTGATTTTGTGAAGAGAGCTATCAACAGATTGCAAAATTGCTCGGTAGCTGTTATTGGAAAGTACGTCGACTTGGCTGCTCTCTTGGTAGCCAAAACCCCATCAGATCATGACATTCTGCTGGTAAAACCTGGAAGCGGAAAGGTGAAGACTACTCTATTTTCCTCACAAAAGCCGCAGAAGGACAATGTCCATTTGTTATTCATACATGCATTCACAGGGTGTGGCTCAACATCCGCAGCATATCGCAAGAGTAAAGTGGGTGTTGTCAAATCGTATCAGAAATCCAAAATCATTCAACGTGCAGCTGAGAGCGGGAATCATGAGTACTCTCTCATGATATGCAGCCACAGAAAAATCCCTCAACGAGTTCTGCTGCAAATTATTCATCAAAGCAGCTGCAAACATGAAGCCCGATCTCTCCACTCTCCCTCCAACTGAAGGAGCTGTTAAGCAGCATGCATTCCGGACCTACCACCAAGTACACCTGTGGTTAGGGGAGGAACATAATGGTGAAGCGTCAAATTGGGGTTGGGAAAGGAGGAATGACCAACTTGTTCCGAAACTCTCAGAGTTGGATGCTGCTCCTGATGAAATATTGAGGATGATTTTTTGCCGATGCACGAAACGATGTGACAGTGGCAGATATGGTTGTAGAAAAGCATCGTTAAACTGCTCTGTCGCATACCCGAATTGCAAGGACAGTTGCAACAACGGAGTCGGAACTGTAATTCAAGAAGAAGGCAACGACGATGCCATCGATACACTACCAATCTCTTTGGGAAACGTCTTCACTGCTGACGAAGATGAATGAGCCTCAATTCTTCCATCTCAGAAAGACCAAGATGTCACATTGAATGCTTATTTTTTAGGGTTTTGTAGAAAATCAAAGCCGTTATGAAATCGCCCAAATGTCTGTCCGTCTGTCCGACTGTCTGTTTGTCCGTCTGTCCGCCTGTCCGTCTGCCCGTCTGTCTGTCTGTCCATGAAGTATCTCGTGAGCTGTTGAAGCTACTGAAATGCTAATATTTTACATGTTAATCATCATGGTAGCGTCAACATACTCATTTCCAGAGAAACACCGAAATTGAACGTATATTCTAGAAATTCTAACTTTTGATTGTTTTAAGATAAGGTAGCAAAAGAGTATATTAAATTGAAGGAAATTTAATTTTCTACAACTTCGTCGGACAAGTTTTCTGAAGAAAGGTCGTGGTAGGCACTAGAACCAAATGATTTCTTCGAAAAATTATTTCTTTGAAAATTATCGATTTTCAATAAGGTATATCTCGTAAACCGTTAGAAATTTGGCAAATATGCAAGCAAATAATTTTATAAGCAATTTAATACGCTTTCATTTTTGCATACAACATATTTTTCTAGAGTCCACCGTTTCCGAGATATAACCGAAAAACCCAAAAATGGGACCTTCCCTTACCCCTCCCACCGTTAGCTCACCTCCCAGGGGCGAGGACTTTTAGTATGTTTACCTACCAACTACTCCTAACGAAGTCCTGATGTCAAAAATTATCGCATATCCCATGCACTCTACAAAGTGTTCTTTGACTGGTTTAACTTTCTGATGAGCAACTAAAACAACACTTCAAATTTGAACTGGCGCTATAGCCAATGGCATTGTTCACCGACGCAAGGATGCGGAAAGGCACAAAGTCGTCTTTTTATTCTGCCTTCACTCCTATCTCGGAAAACCTTTCCTTATCAAAAGAAGGCACATTTGCTGTGGTGGATCGTGGGTATTTTTTGCATAAATTTACTTGGCATGGGAATGATTCGTCAAAAATATAATTAAAGGATACTATCATCATCATCGTGGCGCGACAGCCCGACGTCGGGCCTTGGCCGCCTGGGATACTATACACTTCATATATCCTCAACCATTTTGGTAGCAGAGTACCCGTGATTATTTATGGATACCCAGATGATGAAGCTCTCAGGAAGATAAAAAGTTCAGAGTGCCCTCGTCGCATTGTCCAGGGACATCATCTTCGATGAAACTACATAAAAAAAAACAACGTCCGTTACGATGGCACCCCCACCACTTAGTATCGATATCAGGCATGGTGCATAATTATAATAATTTTGCTCCTGCCGATTCGCCAGAATTTACGATTTTATGTGATGATGATGACGATGTTGCCCATCACTCATTGAGGAAAATATATGTCGCATTTAGAAGGGGGGTGTTAAGGTGACGTCATACTAGCTCTATCATACAAAAAACGTTATCCTGGCTACGCGGCAGGAGCAATAAAATCCGAAATGGAGCAACAAATTAATATTTATGGCTTTCATTACGCGTCAAGTTTTTGTTAGATTTGTGCAAGTGGGAATAGTACACGATGGTTCAAATGTGGTGTCTCTACCATATATATGCTGGAATCCTGGCGAATCGACAGGAACAATAAATTCGGGAATAGAGCAACAAATTAGCAATTAATTATGGCTTTCATTCTGTGTTGAATTTGGAGACGATAATGGCCGTATTAAAAAGTGGGTATGCTAGCGTAACGTTACGCTAGCACTACCATTCAAAAAACATTATCCTGGCAATTTGGCAGGACCTATATATTTTGGAATAAAGCAGCAAATTAGCGATTAATTATCTGTTGAATTAAATGAAAATATATGCCGCCTTTAGAAGGGGGTGCTAAGGTGACGTCATACTAGCTCTATCATACAAAAAACGTTATCCTGGCAAGTCGGCAGGAGCAATAAATTCCGGTATGGTGCAGCAAATTATCAAGTGCTTATGGCTTTAATTACGCGTCATGTTTTTGTTAGATTTGTGCCTGTGGGCATTGTACAGGAGGGTACAAATTTGATGTCTTTCCACGTATAAGCTGGAATCCTGGCGAATCGGCAGGAACAATAAATTCAGGAATAGAGTAACTAATTAGTAATTAATTATCGCTTTAATTGTTCATTGAATTTGAGGAAAATATATTCCGTATTTAGAAGGGGGGCAACAAATTAGCAAATATTTATGGCTTTCACTATGCGTCAATGGATTAGACTTAAAGCTTGTAAATAACTTATTTGTTTTACCATTTTCGTAGCCAAATTGTCGATGAAAAATTCTATTCCAGTTATAATGGCAAATCGGGAGATAATGTGTTCTTGGACGAATT
Organism: Chloromyia formosa; assembly: GCA_964017055.1. NCBI lineage: Eukaryota > Metazoa > Arthropoda > Insecta > Diptera > Stratiomyidae > Chloromyia > Chloromyia formosa. Next base: position 51,847,289 of record OZ024815.1, on the reverse strand, counting down.
TACGGCTACGTTCAACGAAATTCGTAGTCCAACTAAAGTCTGTCCAAACTGTCCTTCTGAGTCCAGGAAGCCCTCCGAAAAACAAAATACCATCATGTGTTGCATCGACGGTATTTGCACCGTGCCGACGCTGCAGGATGCAGGAACGTGAGCCGTTATAGCGCGCCTCACTCGCTACATAAATATGAGTCCTAATTTAATCCTTGTGTGGTGTTGGTATTTTGTTTTAGTGAGTGACAAAAAGGACAGGATATACTCAATTGCCCTAACCCCTTGTGGGGCATAGCGCGTCAACTGTTCTATGTGGCCCAATTGACGTTTCGTTGGCATAAATTTGTTTCAGAGAATGCAGTTGCAAGCATACACCTCCTGCACATCCATGGCCACGAACGTCGTCGTGGACGGGATTCGAACCCGAAACGCCGGTAGTCAAACATGAGACTGATGCCTCAACACACTGCGCTACCGGTCGCCCCACTTTCGTTAAAGCTTGCTTTAAGTATTGTAGTTCCCTCTACTGTATACTGTGTATACTACGCGAATCAATCCATCTTTGCCAGGGTGACTTTCAACTATTCTTCCGAGTGGCCATTTACAAGAGTGCGTATTTTCATCCTTCAGTAAACATAAATCGCCGATCTTTGGTTAAACTTCCGTCGTAACCCATTTCGGCCTCTGCTGGAGTCTCGAGAGATATTCTGTTGACCAGCGTTTCCAGAAAGTTTGAGCCAAGCGTTGCCATCTGTCCAAATAATTCAATTTCAACTCCGCTCCATCGTCTTCTGGGGGCATAATCAAATTATCTCCAATCAAAAAGTACGCTGGTATGATAGCATTAGTATCCGTTGGGTCGGTGCTAAGGGGCACAGGAGTCGCGAGCTTAAACAAGCAAAAGCTTCAATTTAAATAAGAGTGGTTGAAAATTCTTCATATGTAAGTGGAACGTCTCATAGGATGCGGCGTAAATGAAACTTGACTGACTTCACACCAGCCTTCCACAAGCCTCCGAATTGTAGATAAGCTGGCGGGTTGAAGTGCCACGTGATTCTAAAAGTATTAATTGGTGCGGCAACTTCTGGATTTCAATTGACGATTTTCCTTAATTAATCGCTGTATATAGGTAGATGTTGCTCCGCAGGGGGCACACACTGACTCGAAAGGCTTATGGAGTTTTGGGTGTAGCGAACCCACGGACCTGATGCTACGCAAGGAGGGGGTGCATAGGGTAAAGGGGCTTTGGCGCTGATCCCTATGCTTGCCTTTGGGGATTGATGACCCCACGTACCTTAGTTATGAAGATAAGGTGTCTGAGTGACGGTCTCGCTAGATGGTTTCCATCGTTATATGTCACCGGTGTTGCATGATGGTCTTGTAATAGATTCCGTCGTTATGCTACACCTGGGGAGTGGTGGCCCCGCATAACGAACTACGAAAAGGGGCTATATATGTTGAAAGGTATTTCGAACGATTCCTATTATAGCAATCCTGTAGGTGCCATGAAGCGGAAAGGTTAATGGGGTTTGCCTAAGTTCTGATTCCTAGACTTGATGAAGACACGGCTTTGGGGTCTTCCCAAGCTCTGATTCTAACATAGATGTGGATTGGCGGAAAGTGAGAGATACTGATTCCTATACTACTTTGGGGCCTGACAACCCCACGGACCCAGTCGATTGGCTTACTAGTACCTGAACATGGCGCCGGCCTGGGATGGGAAAAGAAGCACTATCCCCATCTGAGGAGAATGCTTACTAGTACGAGAGGAACGGAAGCACTTTCAACTCTTTTGGGGGTAATGGGTTTAGCTGAGCCCGGAATGCACTCCTTAATCAGCAAAATATTCCGTAAGGATATTGAAGGGTGAGATCATTCCGGCTTTTGGGAAGTCAGTAGAACATAATGAACCACGGGTATGGGTGTGCCCACAGTACCAAGGTACTGGCCCTTCAAGGTGTTGGACTCGTGTGGCTGTGGTTATTGTTAAGTCGGCTAAGCTAGGTCGCAGCCTATAATGGTAAGGTTCTGAGGAAAGTGCATGTTCCAAAGTAGTCATCCTTCTGATTGAAGCCATCCCGTAAGGGGGAGGTTAAAGCCCCGAGCTAGGTACTCCTTTAGGCACCGAACGTAGATAAGTGGGAGCTGAAATGTATAGATGTTGGCAAATTCCTCTCCTTCCAACAAAACGTTTTAGGGCCGCTTAAAATGAGTTCGTGCAAGCTCTATATGTATTGCCTTTACGGCTAAGCATATGAATACTGCAATATACCCCTTATGAATTTTGCTTCCTCGTCAGTTTCTTTCCTTTATTTTAACTGGTCCGCAATAGTCTACACCCGTATGTGTAAAAGGACGAGATGCAGTGACTCTGGGCCTTAGAAGTTCTCCTATCAATTGCGATGGTCCCTTAGCTTTGGATCGAAAACATGTGAGGCATCCATGGTTAAAGTGTTGTATTACGTTCCTTGTGTCTATTACCCAATATTGACGTCTCAACGTCGCCAGCATCAATTTTGTTCAATTGTGATTTGCTCAATTTTCACGTGTAAACGAAGCATAAGGTATTCTGGGTGATTATATTCTGGGTCATAGATAGAAAACAGTAAAGCCAAAAAAAATTTAGTACAATTTGCAGACAATTTCGTATTATGTTGACAAAATCCTGATAGCAAAACTCCGATTGACTTTCAAAAACTCGCACCAAAATCGCTCTAGAAATCAGACAACCGCTGAAATTCCTGCTTCCGCAGTTGGTTGCTTCTTCCCGCGTTGCACGCTCGAATTCCGCAACATTTCACGGGTAAACCGCTCATCTGCAAGCACTACTTGTAACAGAGTGACTGAATCTGCAGCATATGCAGAGGAATCAATCGACATTCATTAAATTTGATGGAAAAGGTATGTTCCAAAGTAAATAGAATCACTATCGATAAGCTCCTCAACATTACAACAGACACTTTGTAAACACTATGACTAGGACGTCAACACTGACCACAAATTTGAGGACGGAAATTCGATAGTAATAGTCAATAAGTTAAATTTGTTGTAAATAATTTGCATCCGTGTGTATTCATACTATACTCGTACATGTATCACTCATTAACAAGCCATAATGTCTGGTACTACCCAGAACTCGTGGTGAACGAAAGGAAAGCAATGTTCAACCTCATTGCACTTGACATCCAATTTACATGAAGCGTCAAAGTGGGCTCGGTAAAGGAAATGTGTGTAACTAAACGTTTCGTTGAATACTGAGCAACACTATTATGTAAATGTTGCATGTATTCATTTTCCGGTCATGTTCTGCCTGGACTTGGTCCATTTCCGCAATTGAGGGATAACAAGATCTTTATAAATACGATAATACCCTGTAAATTGCTAACACCATTTAAGTTTAAGTATTTATCTTCTCAAATGTATATTTGCATATATTGTAGATCTATGCATATGCATTCACTCTATATCTATGCAGGATTTGTACGAGAAATTGGTGTTTCTCACGGTAGAAAACACATTGATGATTATAACCTGATTTTAGAATTAAGATCCTTAAGGTAGGCTAGATAGCAGGGTTGCTGCAACAGCACACTAAGGCCCAAAAACATACACGGTTGAAAATTTTGGGTGTAATTTTTATAAAAAGAAGATATCTATAGATCTTCGTCTGTCCCACCAGGCCGGTAGCTATCGACATAATTCCACCCACAACAGGAAAAGGATGGTGAATTTCAAACCACGCTGCAATTTGCACTACGTCTTGCGTGTTAATACTTTGACATGCACACCCAAAGTCGTCGTGCTGTTCGGAAGACGTAAAGAGAGTATCACAGAACTCATCGAGTGATGATGATGACTAATCTATAATCATATCATGATCATGCTTGAATAGGCCACTAAAATTAAGCCAGTTTGGGGGCTTTTGACATGGATATGTCTTATAGCTGGGGGTCATCCTAAAAATCTGTCCGTCACACGAAATGTCTGTTTTTCTACTCGGGGGTCAGAAGAGGAAACAAGCCCATTGAAAATTTTTCCGAGTTATATGAATGTAGTGGCCGATCCTCAGTCAATCCGAGTCAGTCATCAAAGTGAACTCACGAAAATCGAAAAACATCGCGTCATGAACTGACTAAACAACCAGGCACACATAACACAAGTCAACATCATTCAACTGCCAACCCCTCGTAATTCAAATCTGCTCACAACACCAGCCACATCCAGACAACCTGTCTCCCTCACTCGTGCACAGCGCTATGGCTTCTCCTTGCACCAATCTTTTTGTTTTCATAAATTAGTCACTAACCTGACTCAGTAAGAAAATCGTTGGGGTAGGTCGGGAAATAGCTTCAACTTCACACACACACACACACACACACACATACACACACACACATACACACACACACACACACTCATATGCACGCAATGGAGAGACGGTTGAGTCGAAGAAGTTCAATGGATGGGTGTTGCTTCGTCATCGGCGACAGTGCGAAAGAGATGCTTGCTCCACGGACCTTGGACTACACTTCCGCGGCGGATCCACCCCTTTCTTGTGATGGCCAATCCCATCCAGTCGACTAAAATCAGTGTCACCAAGGTCACCAACGTGTTTTTCCCGTGAGATGTAAGGAACTTACGACCGTACTTGTATCGCGCATACCGCGTACTATCACGATCGATGATATATCAACTAACAGTGCACAATTCTGATTTAGTGAGGAGAATAGTGCAAATGATGCAGTTTGTGCAGCGCGGATAACGTAAACGTTAATGCAAAAAAATTGTGTGTTTAGCTAGACCGCGGCTTGACGCGATCGATCGCGGATTTAAGTACTAACGAAGCACAGGCGCATATATATGGCAAATATGTAGAGTGTATGATCGCTTGATCCACACACGGGCAACGGTTGGGTTAATTTGTATTCTCCTGTACACTATGCGGGAAGGTATGTCTTGAAAATGATACAAAGTATCTACACTGCATGTAGATATATCGGTACATGGATATGTCTTATGCCTACCGAAAGCGTGGGACGTATTTTGTCGAATGATTTCATCCAGTATAACTATACCGGGATCTTTATAAAACTAACGTCGATATCTTCAGCACAACAGGTTCCACGCAGTCGGTAGCCAAAGACATATCCATGTTCCGATGTGTCTGCATGCAGTGCAGATACTTTGTATTTATTATTTAATAAAAATTAGGGAAAGATCTGGAAATAATTTTAATCCCTTCTACAGATACTGCATACATGGAAACTTTGCACGGTCGACATTTTATCACTTTTCGAGCTAACAGATCTTTGCAACGGATACTCCAAATGGGAAAGCTTCTGCGTTAGAGCTGAGGATAATTTGATTGTAAGCTTAACGGGGCCAATATTTTTCAATTTGGCCTATTTTTAGAGTAGTTATTAAAAAAATTCAAAAATTCCTGCTCATCGATTTATGCATTAAAAACACTATCTCGGTTAGTATCACAGCTAGAAGTTTAGTCTCAAATTGTAGATAAATTACTATACTTTAATAAAGTTTTGCAGGGTTTCTTGTAAGACCAATTTAAGGGATACTAAAAAGAAACTAGACAAGCCAAACAATAAGGCACCTTTTCAACATGGTGGCGGGGTTCGTCGTGATGGGAGGGAAATGTGAAACTCGAATTCTTAAACGATGTACCAACTCAAACAATATATCAAAAATCGAAACTTCTCTAATTAAAGCAAACAGTGTTCTTACAATTTGACTTACCAAAGTAATTTGACCTTTGCAAAACCACCGACTGTTTTTTTTTTTTTAATAAAAACGCAAATTTCGTTTTTTCTTTCTGACATTTCAAAAGTTTCCTCAGCAGATAGATCCCGCGACTAAAACAGCATTTTAGAAATCTGGCTGAAAAAGTAACGCTGCTGATGCTGCTACTCCAATGTAATTCGCTCAAGGCGAATGCGTGCGTTCTAGTTAACCGAGGCACAGGCAATGCCGCTGCTGCTGCCGGCAATGAAATTCCCACATTAGTTTCCTCTTAATGCTTTATTTCGATTTCACACCGAAAATCTGCGTATGCTCTATTTCACTTGTTTGTCTATTCACTATTTTTCTAGTGGCTATTTCGGTACCCCGACATAACCATGAGCGACAGCATATCTCATGGCCTGATTCACGACGGCCACATGTCACGAAAATCTCAATTTGGCTACATACTAGAGCTTTCAAAAATCTTAAGTTCATCATAAGATCAGGTTGATAGTGTGAGATTTTCATACGTGACTATGTCTTGAGATAATCGCTCAAGTGAGTGGGACACTTTAGACTAATCTGGATACAACAAAATTACTTTTATTATTCTATCCTATTTTCTTAATTCGGTAGCTATAACGACTCCACTTTATTCTTTTGTTTTCCATGACCAAATAACTCTTTTGTGTATTCGATTTTAGTACCATTACGTTGCATGTTTGAAATTAGTGAACGTGTTCTTACAAGTAGGACCATTAAACGTGGTTTATAACGGTTTTCTGACTTTCACTCCGCGTTTCTCTTCTGTAAATATCAACTTTCGGTCTCGTTTCCATTCTTGCTGTTCAAATCTCCCTTCAACGCGTCCCTCCCACATTTTTGCTCCCCACCCCGTTCAAATTTATAATTCATATATTCATAATTAAAACACGATCACATTCGTATTAAACGATTTATACGATTTTAAGTATTATTTCAAATTCAAACAAGAACGAAACCGGAATATTGTGGGCTACGCCCGCAATCCGAAGGTTTTGTAGCAAGCGCTTATTTTGGTATATAAATATCGCCTCCTGGTATATAAATATCACCGACATATTACGAACTAATATTTTCTCCTCCCCCACTGTTCCCCTTTCTAAAATTTCAAGAAAATGCAAAAAATGGAATGTACTCAACATTACTTTCTCACGACACCTCACTTGCCTATGCCAATGGAAAATTTTTTTTACCTTAATTTTGCCTCTATGTGGACCCCCCCCCCTTCCACCCGGTAAAGTTGGCCAATTAAAGCACAGTGCCCCCAAACCAATCTTTACCCTTTCAAAAATGATTAATTAAATAACTGCAATTCGCACTACGAAAAACAATATGAAAGTATGTAGTACTCACACCCATGAAGCCGGTACGTGTATTTTTTGTGTGGATAGTGTCAAAATGCCTAACTTTAAATCAATGTACTATTATTAAATGTCATGTGATTGTAATGAAACTTAGAGATATTATTGCCTATGATGTTGTTTATCATTGGCGATCAATATTTTTGACCTCGGGTATGCTTAAGGGGTGCAGGGGTGTGCTAACTGCAACTGTAGAAATGTACTATTATTAACCTTTTCTGATGAGATTTCAGAATTCTATTAATCTAGGTTTTCTACGCTAGTAAAATGCAGTTTTTCTGTAAATTTTCATATTTCTAAGTATAACGGTCTCTAAATGCAAGGAGGGGGGGGGGACAAACTCGGATTACATATTTTCTCCTCTACCTCTTTTCCCCTCTTTTAAAATTTGATGAAAATACCAGAAATGGAATGTACTCGGTGCAACCTTTCTCATAATACCCCACTTGCCTATACCAGATGAAAAAAAATGTTTGACCTTCATTTCCCCTCTGTGGGGACCTCCCCTTAAATTCAGGCTATTACAACGAATCGCATTCTCCAGGGAATTGTAATAATTCTACATATTCCCACAAAATGTCATATATGTAGCTTCAGCCGTTCGTGAGATATTTCATGGACAGACGGACAGACAGACATTTGACCGATTTCATAATGATTTTGTTTTTAACCCTTTGAGGACCATATATTTTTGGCCGAAGCGATTTTGATTTTTGTTTCATTTTCGTGATCAGTGGCCCAATAATAGTTATGTCACAAAAAATTGTCCCCCTCGGCCCCCTCCTTGCTCCTCATTTCGCAAATATAGTTGCCTGTGGGTTGAAATTGATTTTTTTTCTAAAAAAAATCAATTGAAAAATGGTATTTTGTACGTGTAATCCATATATTTAAAGTATTTATAATGTAATATAATATGAATTTGAACAAATTAGATGAAATTAGTGTTGTGTGTGGTATATACCGAAGCAGTCACGAGATGCAGTGAAGCAAAGGAACACCTTGCACTGAGTACAAAATACATTTGTACGGCTATATTTACCCAAGGATGTACAATGGGCACAACGTTTCCAATTTTCGCGCTTTTCCATTTTATGGAGAACTTTTGGGTTACTTAAGAAGTGAGTTCCTGTTCTGGTGACCTCTGGGAATTTGCGGACTCGTGAACTGAATTCGTTAATAAGTTCCTTGGCCAAAGCTGCCCGATATTCAATGGAGCTCACCTTAGTCAGAAGGTTGTTGGCTAGTACTAGCTTACTGTAGATTATGTAGCTATTATGAATGCATAATTCAAAGAGATCGAAAACAAACGGATGTAAAAGCGCCATTTGCTTCTGCGATCGTACTCATAATAAGCTTTTTTTTGGTCCATCAAATTGACCCCGCCCATTCCCTTGTTGTAGTGGCTGATAACCAACGGGCAGTTTACGTCTATTCTACCAGCTTGTCCAGCAACACGTCGTTTAACTTGTTGGGTCGATGAAATTTGAGGCCAGGTACACACTACGATTGTCCATCCACTTGACCACAGATATGCTATCCGATGTATAACAGCAGATGTCCCCCCGCTTCATTTCTCTATCGGCCGGGAATTGCTTTGGCATATACTTTCTGTTGCTTCGAATGGTTCCGCATGCCATAATGTAATTTTGCTGGAGAATATGCATCAGTTTCACGCTTGTAAAAAAGTTGTCGAAGTAAACTTCAACCCCTTTCTTTGCCAGCGGTTCACATAACTGCAATACAACAGACTCACCGAGACAATGCTCCACAAACTGCTTTTTTTCCAGTGTAGATGTCGACGTTGCGTTGTACAGATAGCCAGTTTCGGACTCACAAAGACACCAAAGTTTGAAGCCCCACGACACAGGCTTGTTCTTCACATATTGCTTCATAGCATTATGTCCTTTGAACTTGACCGTGTGTTCATCGATTGACAGCTTCTTTGAATAGTATGCTGCTGGAATAACCTTGTTGATATGGTTTATAATCGGCCTTATTTTATAGCCACGATCGCTAACATCGGCTTGATCGTTGTCACAAAAATGAAGATTCCACGTGATTTCCTCAAATCGAAGACGGGGCAAGACATCTGCAATTTGGGCTTGATGGAAAGTCGGATCTGTAGACCAATAGAACCGAATGTTGGGCAGTTTCACTAGGCTCATACGTATTATTATACCCATATAAGCCTTGAACGCGGATACAGTGAGGGTGAAATCATGATTCACAATTCTACTTTGACTTTGAATCGAAATTACGAAATTGGATTTGGATTTGGGGGGGCAAAAACTCCTCTTCCATAGTCCTCCGCGTGGGCGCCCCCTGGAACGGCAGTGGTCACTGACCATTGCCAACCAACGTCAAGCCGCCAGTGATGGCGGTGCGATGATTTGGTTGAGGTACCCCTGTGGTGTGGGGTGTGAAAAAAAAAATACCACGGCCTTTCCCTTTGAGGGCCTGTCGTTAAAACCGACAACCAAAGGACAGGATGTGTATGCCAGCAACTTGCACTATCCGAAATCTTTATATGCTAACGAAACGTCAACTATGCCTCGGATAAGGACTGACTTAACGGTTACGACTTTTAGCTATCGTACAAGGACAAAGATTGGATTCTGGAATGTGCGTACTCTCCTGGACAATGGATCAGAAGGTCCCCAGAACGCACGATTTCTTCAATTAGAGAGTGAATTTCTGAGGTACAAATTAAATATCTTAGGAGTTAGTGAGATAAGATGGTGGAACAGCGGAGAATTCATCTCTCCAACGGGTAGCACTGTAATGTTGTACTCCGGTAAAGCTACCGGTAGTCGTCGTGAGTCAGGTGTGGGACTCCTTTTAACCAGAGCCGCGCGAAACTGTCTCTTATCCTGGGAACCGGTCTCTGACAGGGTCTTGACCGCCAGGTTCCGGACCAAAATGAGGAACATCTCAATAATACAATGTTATGCCCCTACTGAACCCGACAATGTCTTGGCAAAAGACTCCTTCTACGAAGAACTAAACGCCGTTCAGAGCAGAACACCTAAAGGTGACATTATAATGGTTATGGGTGATTTGAATGCGAAAGTTGGCGCTGATAACTATGGGCTCAGACATGTGATGGGGAGACACGGTCTTGGTGATCGTAATGACAACGGTGAAAGATTTGTGGAGTTCTGCAACTTTCACAGTCTCTTCATCGGTGGTACTATGTTTGAGCATAAGGACCACCACAAAATCAGTTGGTCCTCTGTTGATCGGCGCAGAACACAAAATCAAATCGACCATTTTGCCATTAGTAAAAGATTCAAGAGTTGCCTCCTGGACGTGCGAAACAAGAAGGGTGCCGATATTGGGATGGGAAGAGACCATTATCTTATGATCGCTAATGTTCGATTGCGTATTGCAGCCGTGCGCCGCCCCAGCGACAAAAGATCCAGGCCCCGCAAATTCAACACCGCTCGACTAAAAAATCCAGCTGTCTTACAACAATATAATGACCATCTTGCGCAAAAAGCGGCTGAGATAACTAGTCACCCAGATAGTGACATAAACGAAAACTGGGATGCCATAAAAAATGCGTACATTGATAGCGCAAATACCATCCTTGGCCCAAACCCGGATTGCCGGAATAAGCCCTGGATGTCCGACGCTTCATGGCAGCGGATTGTTGAAAGAAAGGAGCTGAAAGTTCGTTTGGCTGCAGCCTCAGACGACAATCGAAGCAGCATCGAACTCCTTTACCGTCAGAAAGCTCGAGAAGTTCAGCGTAGTGTGCGACGCGATAAAAGAGTTTATGCCAATTCTCTTTTAGCGTCAGCAGAAGAAGCCGCTAGAAATAACAACTTAAACGCCGTATACGGTGTCATCAAGGAGTTTACAGGTGGTCGTAACTCCTGCCAACATCCGGTGAAAGATAGTGATGGAAAGCTACTTATCTTGGAAGAAGATCAAATGAGGCGGTGGAAAGAACACTTCGCCGCGGTCTTGAACCGTGTAACCTCTGGTGAAGTTCCCCCTCATATAGATAATTTAGCTAACCATCAAAATGTGCGTATACGGTCCACTGCCCCGACTAAAGAGGAAATAGTCACTGCAATTATTGCACTAAAACGAGGAAAGGCCGCCGGACTTGACGGCATCCCTGCCGAACTTTATCAAGCAGCGCCAAGCGTAACTGCCGATTTGCTGCACCCACTTGTTGATAAAGCGTGGAATACAGAGACCTTTCCCACTGAATGGAAGGAAGGTTTGATCATCAAACTTCCAAAAAAGGGTAGCCTCACAGACTGTAATAATTTGAGAGGCATTTGTGTGCTTCCTGCCGTTGCCAAAATAATAGCTAAAATCGTCCTGGAAAGACTAAAGGCCCACTTAGAAAGCACAATTGATGAAGAGCAGGCTGGCTTTCGATCCGGATTCTCCTGTGTCGATCACATTAACACCTTGCGAATCATCATCGAGCAATGCGCTGAATACGATTCTCCGCTTCACTTGCTTTTCATCGATTTCGAAAAGGCTTTCGATAGTGTGAACCGGGATTCTATATGGGCGGCCTTGCGCAGGAGAGGCATCCCTGAGAAGCTTGTGGCTATTATTAAGGCAACCTATGACGGCGCGAAATGTCGCGTTCTGCATAAAGGTAAGGTGTCGGGGGACTTTGAGATTCGCAGTGGAGTTCGGCAGGGGTACATCCTCTCACCGATCCTATTCCTCATTGTGATCGGCGATGTGTTGCATGCAGCCCTATCCGGACTCGACAGAGGAATTCAATGGACTTTGACATCTTATCTACAACATCTTGACTACGCTGACGACATATGCCTACTCTCCCACAAAATCATGGATCTGTCCGCAATGGCGTTAGATCTCGAGAGGGAGGCAAGCAAGGTTGGGCTAAAGATTAATACCAACAAGACCAAGGTTCTTAGCCCGCCGTTGCGAAAAAGAAATCCGATACCTATTGCCATCAATATTAATGGGCAGCCTGTGGAGAAGGTGGACAACTTCGTCTACCTGGGTAGCATTGTTGCCGAAAATGGTGGTACGGAGCAGGACATCGCTCGTCGTATCAACCAGGCTAAACGTGCATACGGCATGCTGTCCAAAATCTGGCAGGGCAGTTATCTCAGCATCAAGACTAAGCTGGGCCTGTTTCGCTCCCTGGTACTATCAGTGCTTTTGTATGGGAGCAGTACATGGAAAGTTTCCATAGGAGTTACCAGAAAGCTGCAAGTTTTCGTCAACTCATGTCTTCGTCGAATTTTAAGAATTTTCTGGCCCGAAACAATATCAAATGAAGAGCTAAGTCGGCGTACGGGTCAGATGCCAATCGACGAATTGATACGCAGGCGAAAATGGCAGTGGATAGGTCACACATTGCGGAAGAGTGATAACTGCATTGCTTTGCATGCCATGAAATGGAACCCCATTTCCAACCAAGGCCGACCAAGAGGGGGTCCTCGAATCACATGGCGTCGATCTGTGGCAAAGGAGTGTCAGGTACTGGGTAAGTCTTTTGGGGAGTTGCGCCCCATTGCCCAGAACAGAGTACGATGGCGCGCAGGAGTAGTTGACGCGCTATGCCCCGCTAGGGGTTAAGGCAAAGTAGTAGTATAGAATATGAAGTTGAAGTTAAAAGTGATTGCACCGCTGACGTAATCCACATGACACGCACAAACAAGCAACGTGAGAAAAAACGTGCGGGCATATACTTATACGTAGTATAATGTAGTGGTGCGTTGTGTTCCGTTTCAGACCACAGGCAAACATATTTGCCCAATGTATTTTAGGTCCCTATGAGTTCGCTGAAGTTCACATAAACTCGCTCATTGCAATTTTTGAAAGGTAAGGGATGAACACGAGACATATCTGAGCCACATCCAGCTTCAAACTATTCCCGACCCGTTACAGCCCCTTGAATGATTACTACCTTTTACTTAAATTTGGGGGCCCCTAGAGGGCAAAAGAGGTCAGATAGGGAATCATACGCCAGTACATTTTTGTTGCCCCAACTCTCCTTTATAAATCTCTTTTGGACACCTGTGCTCTATTTCTTACCTGGACAATTATAAGTGCCGAAAACCCTTGGGCAAACATATTTGCCTGTGGTCGTCAAAGGGATAATACATGGTGGTGAATTTAATGTCTGGGTCGTTCATTTTCACGTTCACGCGTCTACACTTCTCTGTGAAACGTGGTGAAATTGATTCCACGATAAATTTTTCTTTTCATGTTGAAATGTACGCTGAATTAAAAAAAATTTTTTTTTTAAATATCAACATTAAATTGTGGAAATATATTTTAGTATATTCAAAATGTAAAATACTTGTAGTTTATCGAGTTTTCCATTTATTCCTACATAATCTCCGGACGTCAAAAGTTATTTTCATTGATATTTTCAAAGAAAACATTTTTCCATTTCCACGTTCACGATGAAGTTTACAACGCCCTTGAGATGTAAGGCTGAGGCGCTAGAGATAAAAGTTTGACAAAAAACATGGTGTGAAAAATAGTTTTTCGAAGAATTACCGTTTTCAGAAGCGTTTAACTCGTTAAAGATTACAGATAAAAGAAAACCCTAAAAAATATTGGAAATTATGTTAGCTCTAAATTTTGCTAATAACTGTTTTTTTGTGGGATGAACCGTTTTCGAGATATTTGCAAAAAAAAACAAAAAAAATCACCTTTAAAGAGCTCTGCACCCCCCTTCCACGCACCCGAGGTTCAAGGACTTTTAATATGTTGTTGTATTAACCAATCCAAGCAAAGTCCCGAAATCGGTTTTAGGGCTTATTGACTGTTGTATAATAAAAATCATATAACTAATTGCAAATATCTAATATTATTGTTTGAAGTGTCAAATGTTGTATATTCGAATTGTATCATTCAACAAACTAATTATAACAATTAGAAGAGTATAACAAAACAGATATTCCAATACTAGATAAGTAAGTAGTGTATAAGAATAATTGTAAAATAAATATAAGTTGATTTGTAATAAACAAGTTGTCAACACAACATTGACTTTCCGGCTAGAATCATTCCTTGACCAGACTATAGTCTTTACTGATAGAACAGAGTTTCTCGGATTCAGGGCTAATTCAGGAACGAGAGAACAAGGCTACTATCGCACTCTACTCATATAGGAAGGCCATAGGTATGAGTTGGAGCCTTCAGCCCAATGTAGTGTACAGGTTATACTATATAGAGGGGTTGTGCGTCATATTCAGTAGAACGATAATGCATATGGTGGACGGCACACGGAGTGACGGCCTACTGCAACCTGCTGGGGAAAGTGCAAAGGTTTGCTGCGGTTGCCGCTACAGGGCTTTGAGAACTACTCTGTCGCGTCGGCTGGATGGAACATGCTGCTCAACTTACAGTGGATATTTGGTGAATAACCAGCGGCGAAAGCGGCCCTTGGCCTCCCCGTGGCGCGCGCTAACGTGTGGTGACTCCACTAACCCGGGTAGTCTCGATCTTCAGGCGGAAACTGATTATACATCCTTAACCCGACCACAGAGTGAAAGCTGATGCCGAGCTGGATGCCTACGTTTTGATTGTGGACACTCGGCGAAGAGAAACGTTCTCGTAAAACGTGCTCATGGAACTTTCCCTGTGCTATCGCTAAAGCTTAAGATCACATTCGTAATTGTCCGGTAATTTTCTATGTAAAATCCATTGATAACACACAGAAAACTGAAAAGAATACACCGGACAATTACGAATGTGATCTTGAGCTTCAGCAATAGCTTGGGCAGGAAAGCTTCATGAGCACGTTTCACGAGAACATTTCTCTTCGCTGAGTGATCGCAATCAAAACGCCAGCATCCAGCTCGGCATCAGCTTTCGTCCTTATTTGAGGCCACGTTTCACGGGTAGGTTAGGTAACCGGGCTGTCGTGCAAGAGCAAATACTCTCAACACGACTCACTTAGACCAGACGAATAGATCCGTTGTAATACGTTGTGTGTGTTGTTTCACGGGTAACTGCATGGCTTATGAGCTTGCCCGCCAGGGGGCAATCGGTGCACTGCTACGAATCTTATCTAAATAAAACCGCCTATGGTAGTTTGTAAAATTACAATCAAGTCCGTTGCAGTTTGCAGGGCCAATGCAAGATGGCCCATCGGTAGCACTTGCAAAAAAAGCGGGGATGATATGGCCTAGACTAGATCCTGATCTTTTGAAACATTGCTCTCATTAATATTATACATATTAGCAGGGTAGGGGGGCATTAAAGGACACTATCCTATCGGCGAGCTCGAGAGGAAGTCTCGTTTTCCTCAACTGCCATAGAAATTTTCAGGATGTGAAGAGGAGGAGAGTGTTCTTTGCCTTCTCTGCCCCTGTCCAACTTTTTCTAATAGGAGTAAGAAATTTCTAGGACTCGCTGATTTCTAGAAGAGGGTCTTGAGGATGTAAGTTCGATTCAGCTCAATCGCTTTGTGGCCTGTGCCAGCTGGTTCGGTACCTTGGGTGTAAGGTAAAGTCAACCGGATTTGGTATGCTAACATAACGGACCCAGAAGTAGTATGTGTGCAGTGGTAATTTAAAGTAGTGTACCTGCCAACCGGCACTGTGCTGAAAAATGGAGTTCTATACTGTGACATTCGAACACTACAAAAACCTAGGGAACAATCAGTGATTTATAACACGACGCGGAGTAACCGACTCAATTGACACAATTTTTTCAACCTACATTGTTTAATAACTTTACTTCTTACTTAATGTTTGCTTTTAGTGTACTTAAAAAAAACCTAGCCAATAACTTGAAACCCCTTTTAATTTAAAGTCGTCTGGTTTTCATTAGTTCAATTTTTCGCGAGTCTTCTGTATTAGAACCAGCCGGAACTATTCACGAAACGAAGTGGTGAGTGAGTGGTGGTCGGTGATAACAATGAACTGAGCACCTTTTATGTACGGCCTCAATTTTTCAATTGCCAATAGTGCCCATAAACATTCTTTTTCAGTAGTTGAAAATTTTCGTTGGGCTCTGGAAAGCGACTCAAATATGATATCACCCGTTCACCATCCTTGAAATTTTGCGACAAAACCGCTCCCAATCCAAAGTCCGAAACATCGGTTTGAAGTACAAAAT
This sequence comes from Chloromyia formosa, assembly GCA_964017055.1. NCBI lineage: Eukaryota > Metazoa > Arthropoda > Insecta > Diptera > Stratiomyidae > Chloromyia > Chloromyia formosa. The sequence continues at coordinate 51,831,072 of OZ024815.1, read as the reverse complement.
ACTAGAGCAGTAGCGAGTTTTTCCCTTGCCTTTTGAAATGCAGTCTCACATCCTTCCACATGTAGACACAAATTTCTTATTCTTCTTGATTAAGTCGGTCAAGGGGGCTATCATCGTCACGTAGTCCGGAAAATGAAGCAATGATACCAAGAGACCATACCTACAAAATTTCGAACTTCTTTGACATTTACAGTGGTTAGTATCTTCACTACGCCTGACACCTTTTCAGAATCTACATTAAGCCCGTGTTTATCACCTACATAACCTAAATATTGAAGTTGTGGACGATAAAACTCACATTTATCTTTTGATACTTTAATGCCTGCTTGTCGGGGTTGTAAGAAGACCTCTTCCAACACCTTCATATGCTCATCAAAAGTCTGGGTGGCGACCGCAATGTCATATGTCTTATATGCATATTTCCTACTACTTGAATATGACGCTGAAATAGTTAAACCGGCACTGCTTAGGAGAGTAATAATTCCAAGATGATTGTCCACAAGCGCAGTCGAACTGTCGAAGCTTGTGCGCATTTTATAATCGTTTCTATTTCTATGTGTGTTTATACCCTAAACTTATAGTAAAATATTAAAATTAACTTATAATATTGTATATAATATAAATGATCACGGTCACCTCTTGATTCGATTTAGCCATGTCTGTCTGCCTGTCTGTCCGTCTGTCTGTCCGTCTGTCTGTCTATCTATCTGTCCGTTCGCACGATAACTTTCGATAAAATGAAGCTAGAGCCTTGAGATTTTGGCCAAATATTGGTGGTGTGATTTAGTTGGTTGGTATTGAAAATAGGCATGATCAGGTGAAGAGAACGATCTCCATTAAATAAACACGAAAAGCTCTAGCTTTGCGAAATCGTTCGTGAGGGTAATTTTATATAGGTACTATCCTGGAAAAATAAAATCGGTCAGTTGAACACTAACGGTAATTTTCTTACAATAAGCCCCGTATTACCCTGGTTTTCAGGTTTTTTGTCGGTAACTCTTGAACCAATTGACGTAGACACCTGATTTTTGGCAAGTACCCGAGGTGAGAAGCTGCTTGAGTTTTAGTAAGTTCGGTATAATCAGATCAATGGAACGTCTACCTCCCCTACAAATTTCAAAAAATTAACTAGGGTATAAATCTGTCATCCCGGTGAAAAACTGGCTAAGTCCAATTTTGGCCAAAATGAGTTAAGTGTCCTAAGAGAAGCAGAAAGATGTTTTCCTCTTAGTGTATAAATGCAAACTCATACGTTTGCTTTTAACGGAGTTAAAAAGATGTGCGTTTTCCGTCCGTCTTTACTTTTGATTACCAGAATGAGTTAAGTAAATATAACCAAAAACAGACAGTAAATCCTATTGGGGAATAACTGGCCAAACAAAGTTGTTCAGTTAGTCACATCTAGTGAAATGTGGTCAAGACGAGTTAACCATTTATGCGCAAATATTTTCCTGGATAATAAGCATTATTAACAAGTTACCCAGTTATGTACACTCATATCACACATACAAAATTGTGATTCTTCGGGATTGCCGAGTTATGTAGATCGATTGTAAACAAGTAATCACTGATTGTACCTATAATTACCAACTAATGTACAATTTCACATAAATATGGTAGTCTATGATCACAACTATGTCGATTTCCTTGAACAAGTTCAACGTTTAATAAATTTATCTATGCCAGCAAAGAATCTAACGGAACTTTGGCAATATTGCATTTCACGTACAATCGGGACGGAACGTTGCAGTTAATCGTTTCCAGTAGCTCCCAAAGGTGACAGAAATTATCATGGGGGATCTCAACGCCAAAGTTGGGTCTGACTACGTAGGCTTAGAACACCTAATGGGCAATCATGTCCTAGGCAACAGGGACAAAAATGGCGAGATGTTTGTGGAGTTTTGCACCTCTCGTCAAATCGTCATTGACGGTATTCCGTTCACAGTACAAACGCTACCACTTAACAATCTGGACCTTTCCGGATGGCAGAACAAAAAACCAGATTGACCATATAGCCGTTTCCAAGACATGGAGGAATTGTCTTTTGGACGTCAGGTCGAAGCGAGGTGCTGATGTTGGCAGCGACCACCAAATTGTTATCGCAAAAACACGCTTACGAACGGCAGCGATCCAGCGCCCTCAAAATGCACGAATCTTGCCACGTTTTACTGTGAAAAAGTTTAAAGATCCATCAATAAGACTTGCATATTCCACCGCGTTGCACGAGAGAGCTATTGCACCATCACCTTGTGAGAATCCTACAATTGATAATTGATGGAAAGTCGCTAAGGACTCATTTATTTCATGTGGCGTAACATTTGCGGATCGATTAGAGCGCGATAGTAGACCATTCATTAGCGACTCTACATAGTCTCTAATCTCAGCACGCAAGAGAGAAGGAAAAGATTAACTCAGCTGCTGACGACTCAGCCAAAAATCAAATCAGAGCTGAATACCGTTCACTATAGAAAGGCGTGCAAAAAAGCGTAAGACGGTACAAGCGAAATTATATCAACGCATTAGCGGAGAAGGCAGAGGAAGCGGCTTACCGCGGTGATAGTGCTACCCTTTTAAGCTTATCAGCCCACCATCTAAGCTGGATGTAACCGCGGCTATTAAATCGATGGAAGCGGGAAAGCCCCGCGGATAGATGGAATTCCGGCGGAACTTTTTCAATCGGATGCAAATGCTACCGCGGATATTCTTCTCCCCCTTATTCAAGAGTGTTGGGTAAGCGAAACTCTCCCTAAAGGCGTCATTATTAAGATCCCGACAAAAGGCGACCTGAAGGATTGCAATAATTGTATGGGATCTATTTTCTCCCAGCAGTATCCAAACTGATGGCAAAAATAATCGTGAACCGGATCAAACAAACAGTAGACCGCACATTGAATGATGAACCACCCGGCTTTCGCGAGGCCTTCTCATGTAGCGACCACATCAACACCCTCCGAATTATTACTGAACAATCCGCAGAGTGTGTGTTCATCGATTTCGAGAAGGCGTTTGACGGCGTTGATCGGGATTACATCCTGAGGGCTTTACGTAGGAGAGGAATACCAGATAAAATAATTTCCATTATTAAGGAGTCCTACCAGGGAGCCGAATGTCACGTCTTACACAAGGGTAAACTATCAGATCCTTTCGAGGTGCGTAGCGGAGTGAGGCTGCATTTTGTCACCTATATTGTTTTTAATTGCCATTAATGATGTACTAAGCGGCGCGCTTCAAGAACACCAGAACAAGGGTATAAGATGGAAGTTGTTCAAATACCTTCAACACCTAGACTATGCTGACGATATTTGTCTTCTATCAAATAATTCAGATCAAGTAGCTCAAATGTCTGATGCTCCGCATTGCGAAAGCCGTAATGCGAGGCTTAAAATCAAGGCTGCCAAGACTAAGCACTTGAGCTTGGATCCAGGAAGGCAAGGAAGGAATTTGTGTTTCGGGGTAGTCAGTCGAGAAAGTTGATAGTTTTTGCTACATCGGAAGCGTAGTTACAGCAAATGGTGGAGCGGATGTTGATGTATAGTCTCGTATCAACAAGGCTCGAGCAGCTTTATTCAGTTTGCCTCCTTTCTTGCAAAACAACATTTTCAAACGCACCAAACTCCGGATCTTCGAAACCAAAGTAAAATCAGCGCTTTTATATGGCTGTTCAACTTGGAAGGTGACCAATGAGATAACAACTAGGTTGCAAACTTTTGTAAGCAAGTGTCTACGGCGCATCCTACACATACGGTGGCCGAAGGTAATTTCTAACGACGACCTCCTTTCTATTACTGGTCAGGACAGGATAGACACTTCCATTAAAAGGCGAAAGTAGTCACACTCTCCGAAAAGTGTCGAACAACATTGCTCAACAGGCTCCCGATTGGAACCCGCAGGAAACCAACGCAAGTCGCCGTGTTAAAAGACCTAATAAAACCTGGAGAAGATCAGTTAAGAGAGAGGGTGCCTCAATAGGCAAGTCGTGGAGTGAGCTGAAAGAGATATCGATGAACAGGACGAGGTGGAAAGTAAGCGTGGTTAATGCCCTATGCCCTACAAGGGGTTAACAGGAACCAGAGAGAGATAACTAGCAATATTATAATAAATAAAAAAGAAGGCAACGTTTTTCCGAATAATTTAGTCGTGTGCATAATCGGTTAAGTCTGTGGAAAAATGTCGGTGAATGATCGGTCAACTCTAATATCTCAATAGCCAATAAGTGTAATTGGATTTTCTAAATAACAGCTTAAAGTTACCAACTTTCAATAATATTTGGCAAAGTTTCAAGGGATAGTTGCGAAATCTCGATTTTGGACAATCGCTCAAAGTTAAAAACGTGCGCCCTGAAAACCATCAAAAATGGACTTAGCCAGTTATTCACTGGGATGACAGAAATATCCCTTTAACTACGGTAACTTTTGATAGAATGACACTAGCGATATGAAAATTTGGCAGAATATTGGTAGTAAAATTCAGTTACAGTTGGTATTGAAAATGGGCCAGATCCTACTCAAGGAACGCCTACCTCCCCTACTAATGAAAATTATTATAAGAGATAACTTTCGATAAAGTGAAGCAAGTGACTTGAAATTTTGATCAAATGTTCGTAGTGAAATCCAGTTGACTGATATTACAAACTCGTAAAATCCGACCAACGAAACCCCTATTTCCAGGGCCGCGTTTTCAAAATTTGCGCCCAGGGGCTTGAGAATTAGAAGCGCCCCCCTCCCCCCCGCCCCCAAACCAATTTCTCATAATTAAAGATATATATATAATAATAAAAAAACAAACGAATTATTTAAAATTTATTTAATTTTTACAAAACCTTTAAAGCAAGATAATACAGAAGTACAATATTTTATAGAGATACCTTTCGACTTTTCTTCTTTGAAAAAATTTCAATTATTTCATCAAAATTATTTTTTCTTATATAATCTGATTCGATCGTCAGGATAGATAGGCTGTTCAGTTTATCTTGACCTAAAGTTGATCTGAGTGCATTTTTCACTCTTTTTAATGCTGAAAACGACCGTTCACCACTGCAGTTCGTTAAAGCAATTGAAAGATATATTCGCAGTGCTACTTCAACATTCGGAAAAGTTGCTTGAATTTTATTTTTCAATATTAACTTCAAATATGATACTGGCAGTGAAATATTGGAAGGGAATTTTTCATCTTGAATTAAATATCTGAATTGAATAATATGTCGGAACTATATATTTTCAATAGATTTTTCGCAGATAGTCTTAGTTCTTCATTTTCGAAAACAGATTTGAGTTGCAATTTGTGAAAAAATCCGAAAGTATGCGATTGTTCATTATAACACACTGCTCTTTCTTCAAGAGCATTTAAAAGATTATCAAAAATGGGAAAAAAACGTTGATCCACATCGCATCTGTGGCCTCAAAGACAGTGTCAGCTTGTCCATTTTCATCAAATTGCCGCTTCCTTTTTCGACTGCGTTTAGAATTATCATACTCCTCACAACCAGATTTTTCTTTGCCTCTTTTCTCAAATTCCTTGAAGCTTTCTTCAGTTCGTAGATTCTTGAGTTCTTCGCATAAACTATTATATAAATTCACCACTGTTTCTAATTCGATATTAACATTCTGCAAACTCTTATTTGTTGCGTTAAATTTTTGTAAAATATGATTCCAAATTTCAGAAATAATTGCAATGTCCAACATGTTCAATGAATTAACTAAGGATTCTGCTTCAACCCTAGTTATTTGTTTTTGACCATCATCAGTTATAAGTTCTTCGAAGGCAGTTCGAAAGCAGCTATATCCTTGAGATAGAGCCTTTGTAGCATCCGCCCTAGCAGACCAACGCGTGTCACTTAATTTTTGACATGGATATGTCTTATAGCTGGGGGTCATCCTAAAAATCTGTCCGTCACACGAAATGTCTGTTTTTCTACTCGGGGGTCAGAAGAGGAAACAAGCCCATTGAAAATTTTTCTTTTCTGGTTGTGCATGTCGTTTGAGTGAAGTGGTCATTGTGCATGGCTGTTGCTTGTAGATCCGCGCGGGCGGCGCGCTTGCGGGCATCCTGTGTGTACATGTTGGGATGTTGATTTGATAGCGATAAAGGTTGACGTTGTGGACGGCAAGAAATAACATAGTGTACGGGCGTGTGAACAGGCGCTCTCTGTGCTCTCTGTCCCACGCTCTCAGTCAACGCGACGCCATAATCAAAACTCATGCATACACACCATACCATACATTCAAAAGCCTCAAAAATATAGAGTACGCTCCGTACTACCTAATTTAACTAGGCCCCCAGAACACGTCGCAAGAAGTTGTCTGCTCTCCTCGGTCGACAGCAACTTGCACTATCCGAAATCTTTATATGCTAACGAAACGTCAACTATGCCTCGGATAAGGACTGACTCAACGGTTACGACTTTTGGCTATCGTACAATGACAAAGATTGGATTCTGGAATGTGCGTACTCTCCTGGACAACGGATCAGAAGGTCCCCAGAACGCACGATTTCTTCAATTAGAGAGTGAATTTCTGAGGTACAAATTAAATATCTTAGGAGTTAGTGAGATAAGATGGTGGAACAGCGGAGAATTCATCTCTCCAACGGGCAGCACTGTAATGTTGTACTCCGGTAAAGCTACCGGTGGTCGTCGTGAGTCGGGTGTGGGGCTCCTTTTAACCAGAGCCGCGCGAAACTGTCTCTTATCCTGGGAACCGGTCTCTGACAGGGTCTTGACCGCCAGGTTCCGGACCAAAATGAGGAACATCTCAATAATACAATGTTATGCCCCTACTGAACCCGACAATGTCTTGGCAAAAGACTCCTTCTACGAAGAACTAAACGCCGTTCAGGGCAGAACACCTAAAGGTGACATTATAATGGTTATGGGTGATTTGAATGCGAAAGTTGGCGCTGATAACTATGGGCTCAGACATGTGATGGGGAGACACGGTCTTGGTGATCGTAATGACAACGGTGAAAGATTTGTAGAGTTCTGCAACTTTCACAGTCTCTTCATCGGTGGTACTATGTTTGAGCATAAGGACCACCACAAAATCAGTTGGTCCTCTGTTGATCGGCGCAGAACGCAAAATCAGATCGACCATTTTGCCATTAGTAAAAGATTCAAGAGTTGCCTCCTGGACGTGCGAAACAAGAAGGGTGCCGATATTGGGATGGGAAGAGACCATTATCTTATGATCGCTAATGTTCGATTGCGTATTGCAGCCGTGCGCCGCCCCAGCGACGAAAGATCCAGGCCCCGCAAGTTCAACACCGCTCGATTAAAAAATCCAGCTGTCTTACAACAATATAATGACCATCTTGCGCAAAAAGCGGCTGAGATAACTAGTCACCCAGATAGTGACATAAACGAAAACTGGGATGCCATAAAAAATGCGTACATTGATAGCGCAAATACCATCCTTGGCCCAAACCCGGATTGCCGGAATAAGCCCTGGATGTCCGACGCTTCATGGCAGCGGATTGTTGAAAGAAAGGAGCTGAAAGTTCGTTTGGCTGCAGCATCAGACGACAATCGAAGCAGCATCGAACTCCTTTACCGTCAGAAAGCTCGAGAAGTTCAGCGTAGTGTGCGACGCGATAAAAGAGTTTATGCCAATTCTCTTTTAGCGTCAGCAGAAGAAGCCGCAAGAAGTAACAACTTAAATGCCGTATACGGTGTCATCAAGGAGTTTACAGGTGGTCGTAACTCCTGCCAACATCCGGTGAAAGATAGTGATGGAAAGCTACTTATCTTGGAAGAAGACCAAATGAGGCGGTGGAAAGAACACTTCGCCGCGGTCTTGAACCGTGTAACCTCTGGTGAAGTTCCCCCTCATATAGATAATTTAGCTAACCATCAAAATGTGCGTATACGGTCCACTGCCCCGACTAAAGAGGAAATAGTCACTGCAATTATTGCACTAAAACGAGGAAAGGCCGCCGGACTTGACGGCATCCCTGCCGAACTCTATCAAGCAGCGCCAAGCGTAACTGCCGATTTGCTGCACCCACTTGTTGATAAAGCGTGGAATACAGAGACCTTTCCCACTGAGTGGAAGGAAGGTTTGATCATCAAACTTCCAAAGAAGGGTAGCCTCACAGACTGTAATAATTGGAGAGGCATATGTGTGCTTCCTGCCGTTGCCAAGATAATAGCTAAAATCGTCCTGGAAAGACTAAAGGCCCACTTAGAAAGCACAATTGATGAAGAGCAGGCTGGCTTTCGATCCGGATTCTCCTGTGTCGATCACATTAACACCTTGCGAATCATCATCGAGCAATGCGCTGAATACGATTCTCCGCTTCACTTGCTTTTCATCGATTTCGAAAAGGCTTTCGATAGTGTGAACCGGGATTCTATATGGGCGGCCTTGCGCAGGAGAGGCATCCCTGAGAAGCTTGTGGCTATTATTAAGGCAACCTATGACGGCGCGAAATGTCGCGTTCTGCATAAAGGTAAGGTGTCGGGGGACTTTGAGATTCGCAGTGGAGTTCGGCAGGGGTGCATCCTCTCACCGATCCTATTCCTCATTGTGATCGGCGATGTGTTGCATGCAGCCCTATCCGGACTCGACAGAGGAATTCAATGGACTTTGACATCTTATCTACAACATCTTGACTACGCTGACGACATATGCCTACTCTCCCACAAAATCATGGATCTGTCCGCAATGGCGTTAGATCTCGAGAGGGAGGCAAGCAAGGTTGGGCTAAAGATTAATACCAAGAAGACCAAGGTTCTTAGCCCGCCGTTGCGAAAAAGAAATCCGACACCTATTGCCATCAATATTAATGGGCAACCTGTGGAGAAGGTGGACAACTTCGTCTACCTGGGTAGCATTGTTGCCGAAAATGGTGGTACGGAGCAGGACATCGCTCGTCGTATCAACCAGGCTAAACGCGCATACGGCATGCTGTCCAAAATCTGGCAGGGCAGTTATCTCAGCATTAGGACCAAGCTGGGCCTGTTTCGCTCCCTGGTACTATCAGTGCTTTTGTATGGGAGCAGTACATGGAAAGTTTCCGTAGGAGTTACCAGAAAGCTGCAAGTTTTCGTCAACTCATGTCTTCGTCGAATTTTAAGAATTTTCTGGCCCGAAACAATATCAAATGAAGAGCTAAGTCGGCGTACGGGTCAGATGCCAATCGACGAATTGATACGCAGGCGAAAATGTCAGTGGATAGGTCACACATTGCGGAAGAGTGATAACTGCATTGCTATACATGCCATGAAATGGAACCCCATTTCCAACCAAGGCCGACCAAGAGGGGGTCCTCGAATCACATGGCGTCGATCTGTGGCAAAGGAGTGTCAGGTACTGGGTAAGTCTTTTGGGGAGTTGCGCCCCATTGCCCAGAACAGAGTACGATGGCGCGCAGGAGTAGTTGACGCGCTATGCCCCGCTAGGGGTTAAGGCAAAGTAGTAGTCCTCGGTCGACATGTTCACACGCAATTTATGGTCTCTGAATGTATGCGAAATTTCGCTCAGGGCAGCGGACCTCCTCCTCTCATTCATTCATATCATTCTCATTCTCACCATTTCATTAAACAAATTGTGCACTCCCGACATGCACATGCATAGACCCAGTCTGAGGTCACAATGAATGAAATTCCATTTTTACTCATTATTTAGGTCAAGGACGTCCAATGACTTTCAATGACCTTCAATTTCCGCCAATTCCGATTCATCATTTAATAAAATAGCCCGTGTTGTACTATCTGAATCACTAGGGTCCCAGAAAAAGTAGCAAGTAGTCAGTTCGACTCACATTTGGACATGCGCAGACGCAATTTGAGAGAGTGTACATAGTTGCCGCCCCCCGAAGATGAGCGAGAGCGGATGAAGTTCATTCGAGCCAAATCGGGTGATCCAGCGACTGTATTTGTGCATTTGCAATAGCGGCGATTTGAGGTCTGACTGGTCCACAATGTGGGCCCCCACCCCACGTGCAATAAACATATAGAACAAAATGGCGGATTAATACTAAGCGAGTTAGATTCTCTCAAGTCCCGAAATAAAGAAATATTCGTCGCAGGATGTTGTATGTTATGATGTACATTCAGAGGTCTGCAGAAGATCAAATGCCCCCCTTCCGCAAAAATTCCAAAATGTTTAAAATGGCTGGAATCCAAGCAAATAAAATAGCGCGCGTTGTAGTACTACATTTCTGAATCAATAGGGTCCCAGAAAAAGTAGCAAGTAGTCAGTTCGACTAACATTTGCACATGCGCAGACACAATTTGAGAGTGTGTACATTACATAGTTCCCGCCCCCTGAAGATAGAGAGCGAGAGCCATCGCGGATGAAGTTCATTCTAACCAAATCGGGTGATCCAGCAACTGTGGTTGTGCATTTGCAATGGCGGCGATTTGGGGTCTGACTGGCCCACAATGTGGGCCCCCACCACACGTGCAATAAACATATCATAAAACAAAATGGCGGATTCGTACTGCGCGAGTTAAAATCTCCCAAGCCCCGAAATAGAGAAATATTCGTCGCAGGATGTTATAGTTCCGGGCGGCTCATCGTGACATGATGTATTATACATTCAGAGGTCTGCAGAAGATCAAATGCCCCCTCTCCCCTTCTGCAAAAATTCCAAAATTTTTCTTGTGCATTCTCTTTGTGCGTGTGTTGGAATGTTTTGTTTACTTTTGTTAGTTTCCCTTTCTGTTTGCCGGACACAATCGCATAGAGTCGCACGCGTTACTTGAGAAACGGATTGTGTGTGCCGGACACGGACTGTTGATTAAAGGGGCGGGATGAGGCGAATAGTGTTGGAGCGATTTTGCAATAGATATACAAACACAATACACGTCCGATTGGGAAAAGATGGTGGGAAGCGTGATTGCGATTAGCAGAAACGTACTCAGAGAAATGTCGATAGGCTGCAGTCTGCAAACTATACCGAACGGGTAGATGGAACAGGTAGATGGAACAGGGTGCACGGGAGGAGGTGAATATTGCACACACGCGATGCAAACGAAAACGAAACGATCCCGCGGGAGAAAGGAGCCCGAACGAACAGGACAAAGCAAAGCAGAATTTATGACGAGTATCTACACTGCCACCAGATACATCGGTACATGGATATGTCTTATGCCTACCGAAAGCGTGGGACGTGTTTTTTCGAATGATTTCATCCAGTATAACTATACTGGGATCTTTATAAAACTTACGTCGATATCTTCAACACAACAGGTTTCACGCAGTCGGTAGTCATAGACATATCCATGTTCCGATGTATCTGCATGCAGTGTAGATACTTTGTATTTTTTTTGGTACTAGTTTTGTATTCAACATAGTTAAGTGTTTTTTTTTAGAATCTCCCATCTCGCTGACGATGCAAAAAAATGCATATATATTTTCTAAAATTAAAAAATATCTTGTGGCTTCTGGACAACAATCATCTCCACAATTCCCGACTAGATTTAAGGAAAAAGCTGCACAGGGGATGTAAAAAGCTAGTTTGTTTTTCTTAAGAAGCTTTGCCTGCACACCGTTGTAACATCCAGACATATTCGCGGCGTTATCATAAGATTGACCCCTGCAATTTTCAAAATCGATGTCTAGATCTTCCAATGTTTTCAAAATTGCTGTACTCATTTGCTCTCCTTTATGACCAACATTCGGTATAAAAGGTAGAAAACGTTCTACAGGACAACCATCAATTGAAACGAACCGAACAACTAAAGTCAGTTGATCAATATTTGAGATATCTGGTGTTGAATCGACAATAACAGAAAAGTATTTTGCTATTTTTAATTCCTGAAGAATAGATACAATCGACATTATCGAGTACCACGATTATAAATTTCAAAAAATTATTTTCTTATTTTACAAAACTCATTGCAAAGGAGACCTTCGTATCAAATTATCTCATTAGAACTTTTATTGCGTACGCTTATTTAAACTTAGTTTTCTTTATTTTTTATTTTTTTTTTATTTATTTATTTATTTTTTTCTTTCGCTGTCTGTGGCGCCCCTTTTGCTGTGGCGCCCTGGGGCTGGAGCCCAATTAGCCCATAGGTAAACGCGCTACTGCCTACTTCCCCTAGAAATGAAACATTAAATAAGCGATAACTTTCGATAGAATGAACCTAGAGATTTGAAATTTTGTTTAAATGTTTGTAGCATGATTTTATTGGTTGGTGGCAATGATGGGCAAGATCCGATTCAAGGAACCCCTACCTCCTTACAAATAAAAAAAAAAGTGACTTGAAATTTTGGTCAAATGTTTGTACTGGGATCTAGTTGGTTGTTATAAAAAATGCGCAAGATTCGACAGAAGAAACCTCTAACTCCCCTACAAGTGTGACATCAGATAAGCAATAACTTTCGATAGAATGACGCTAGCGACTTGAAAAATTCGACAAATATTTGTAAATTGTGTTAGTTGATTGATTTTGAGAATGGTCAAGATGCTCCTGAATGAGTGCCAACCTCCTCCATAAACTGGCCATATAGGAAACTCACTTGTAATGTATATGGTCGTTGCCAATTGGTACTTTTAGTATCACCATTAGGTCTGTAGGATATACCTATATATGTTTGTTGCGGACTCCAGGCAGAAGCGAAGCTTCGGTCTGGTTTCTGGTTGTATTTCAACTTTCTTTCTCCCGAATGGAGGGTATTATACAAGGATGTTTAATTTTAATTTGAAACTAATAAATTACTCACATCATCCCTAACTAACTATTGTATTCCCTGGACCATATGTACTCTGTCCCGAATGCTCACAAATTATCCAGCGAACACTTCAATACAACATTACGCCATAACACGCAAAGCACTACCAAATATTATTCAAAGTTCATAATACTCACATATTCACATAAATAAAATTGATGATTCAAGGATATATTGAATTTAGCATACGATAACGCAGGACATGTTTGACAATAACTTCATAAATTGTCCCCATATTCAGTCACATTACACCAACACAACTTCCATTTTCTGGAAATGGTCCTAGTTCCGGATCATTTGCACAATCCTAGCTACGAGTATGTTCTGCATATAGTCCATTCTATCCTGTGTCATTGGCACCAATGTAATAAAGCAAGTTATCGGTCCAATCAGGAATGATATTAGATGTCAGTTTGCTTTACTAAATGATCATATATATTGGTTGGCTCGAACGGACAAATGACCATCACGATTTGTCTTAATGGATTACCATTCCCAGTAGATTCCCCAGTTGCTTATTCAGGAAGAGAAATGAGATATACGAGTATGTACTCGTATTAATAATTCGTGTTTAGTATCCTGAAGCTTCCAAATTCGTTGAACTGAGCATGTGGAGCGAAGGGAATAACGACAATATTCCAAAGAGGTATTCATGAAAGCAGGTAAAAAAAGAAGGTGACGATAATCGCAAGCCAAATCTCGAAAAAACTGTAAGTTAGTAAGAGGTGTAAGGAAGAAATTGAAAGAAAGGAGATTATGCTAAAAAAGAAACACAAAAAATCAACACCATACGCAAACCAAACTTAGCTCATAAAGTGCAGTGGGTTGTCAAATATTAATAGGGACAGCACACAGACCCATGCATTTTCCAATTTAAAATCTTTCTTTGACCAAATAAATCTGTTTCTTAAGTTTCTTTTATTAAGTATTGCTGCTGGTATCATTATACCCTAGACTTATATTGTAGTATAGGGTATATTCTTTTTGTCACGACAAAAATATGTAACACCTTAAAGGAGGCTCCGGAGGTAAAGCAATGTACATACATAAATGATCAAGGTCACCTCCTGATTCGATTTAGCCATGTCTATTTGTTCGTCTGTCTGTCTGTCCGTTCGCACGATAACTTTCGATAGAATAAAGCTAGAGCCATGAAATTTTGATGAAATGTTGGTAGTATGATCTAGTTGGTTTGTATTGAAAATGGGCAGGATCAGGGCAAGAGAACACCTAGCTCCCCTTCATATGTAGAATAAATAATCGTATCTATAACTCCCCATTAAGTAAACATGAAAAGGTCTAGCTTTGGTAAATTGTTCGTGAGGCTAATCTTATACTCTCCTGGAAAAATAAAATCGGTCAGTTAAAAACTAACGGTAATTTTCATACAATAAGTCCCGTACTACCCTACTTTTCAGATATACCCCACTAGGAGTGAAGGCAAAATAGTAATCCAATAAATTTGGCAGAATGACTCACCATGGCTTTCAAAACCATTTTCTAACAGCCACTATCACCATTAACCTCTATCCGCCCAGATACACGATGTCACTGACTTTCAACTGCCAGTGATGGGCCATTGTGTGAAGTAGCCATCAAAGCGTCCGACTGAATTTATCGTGGTTATTTACACCCCGTCTGTTGAGGTAGTTGTGCCTAAATCGTTGTATTTTACGTTATGTTAAATCACTAACTAATAACTTAAACTATGTATAATTAAAACTACAACGCTGCCAAAAATAACTTTCATTCAAGCCGCTTAAAGTCGACAATTTCTCCAGTAACTTTAATAATTATCTGCAAAATATGTTAGCAAAAGTTTTCCTTAACGGTCGTTTCATCCGTTTGTAAGTATTGCCGAATTCTGTCCATGATATCTTGAGGAGAGCGCGCTGTTTATCAACTTCCCAGTGCTAAAGTTATACCGTGAATCCTTAGAAGAGTGCCATATGGTTGTGATGGAAACAGTTAATACACTTAATGGCCACGATGATTTTATTGATGAGGCACCACATGGTGTAGATGTCGTATTTCTTCTCGCCTCCCGTACTTCACATCTCTCGCCTGGATTCCTTATGGGACTTCAATTTCTTACAACTTAAGTCCTCGACCCCTGTCGAACGTGAAAGGCGACTTGTGATTTCTTGTGATTTCCCTCAAGAAAGATACATGTCGCCCTAACGGATGTTGTTGGATCTCAGATTGATTTTTCGTTTTCTCCTTTTTTTCGTCCTCTCTCTTGTTTTGTTTGTAGATTTATTAATGTTGCGGTTTGATGAGAATCGAAGGTTGAACCCCGATTTTGGGGAAGCGAGCACAGTCAAGGCTTTTTGAAAATGTGAAATTAATTTGATGAAATGGCTCAATGGCAAACGACGAAATCAATTTCTATGCAATGTTATTAAGTGGAGAATGGAGTAAAGTTTTTCCCTAAATTCGGGAGAATAATAAATTTGATCTGAATCATTTAGAATTCATTAATAATTATCGAATTTTCTGTTGAGTCGAACACATAATTTCAATATTTGATTTCTGTTCGATTTGATTACAAAATAATTGAGAAGTTAGTCGAAAGAATAGCGTCTATCTGAGAAATTTAAACGGAAATATTCTTATTCAGAAATGAAAACAGTAGCTGTGACGCAGATAAGGGGAACTAGGGGGCAATCGCCCCATGGGTTCTTATACAATCGCTTCTAGGACAAGGACAACATCCTTGTTTCGAATTTGAGAAATAAAACTGTCTAAAATCTTGTCAAATTAATTGAACTTATAACAATTTCAATAGAAACCGAAGCGTATATACCCTAGATATGTACAGACCTATTGGTGATACCAAAAGTACCAATTGGCAAAGACCATATGCATAAAAAAGTGAGTTTCCAATATGGCCAGTTTATAGGGGAGGTTTGCAGTCATTCAGGAGGATCTTAGGCATTCTCAAAATCAATTAACTAACCCATTCTACAAATTTTCGAAGAATTTTTCAAGTCGCTAGCTTAATTCTACCGAAAGCATTTGCTTATTTGAAGTCTGACTTGTAGGGAGGTAGAGGTTTCTTTTGTCGAACTTTGCACACTTTTAAGAACAACCAACTAGATCCCAGTACAAACATTTCACCAAAAATGTTTAATCACTAGCTTCATTTTATTGAAAGTTATCACTTATTTGAAGTATCATTTGTAGGGGAAGTAGGGGTTGCTTGAGTCGGATCTTGCCCATCATTGCCACCAACCAATTAAATCATGCTACAAACATTTAAACGAAATTTCAAGTCTTTAGGTTCACTCTATCGAAAGCTGTGGCTTCTTTTAAGTTTCATGTGTAGGGGAAGTAGGGGTTTGGTTTTTCGGATTTTGCGTATTTTCAATATCAGCCAGCTGAATCCTACTACGAACATTCGACCAAAATTTCAAGTCACTAGCTTTATTTTATCGTAGGTAGGAAACGGGGCTGTCGTGCAAGAGCAAATACTCTCAACACGACTCACGCAGACCAGACGAATAGATCCGTTGTGATACCCAGAGTTTACTTTAAAAGAAACCGACCCAAAGAAAAATTACTCTGCGAACCAGCCTGAGCTTAGTATGAATAGTAGAAGACTATTGACATTAGATTCAGCAAGATCTCCCAGATTATCAAAGAAGAAGGACCCCAAGGATGACTTTCTAATAGTCGCCAGCCACATAGGAAGTGCGATACATTTTCTTCCTCCTCCTCATCCCCACAACTTCTGCAGAAGTCATTAAAAGGGGCTCGGAGCCTCCTAGCATGCTCGCCGATGAGGAAGTGCCCCGTCACCCCGCCCCCACTACTATACTAATATGATGTTTTTTCAAGGACAGAAGACAAGTCGAGCGTTTCGCATTGATTTTGGGCCATAATAATTTTGTAGTTAGGCACGTGTCGCAGTCAGCCCATCTTAGATTAGCTTTCCTAACTGCCTCAGCTTTAATAGCAAGTTTGAGTGATGAAAGAGGCATACCAAAGTGACGATTGTCATCGTGCAGCACATCTTCAGTCCCAAGACTAGCTAATTCATCCGCCCTGCCATTACCCGAAAAACCACAATGTCCAGGGATCCAGCACAAAACAATATTCAAAAACTCGCCCAATAGCCTAAGGGAAGTACGACACTCCACCACAGTGGTTGAAGTGGACACAACGGACTCCAGGGCCTTAATGGCCGCTTTACTGTCCTTGAGAATGGTAATGTCCCTTACAGACAAAACGTTAGATCCTAACCAGCCAAGCGCCTTCGCAATGGCAGTAACCTCCGCCTGGAAGACGCTACAATGGTCAGGGAGACAAAACGAAAGTTCGATGTTTAAGCAGTCGGAAAAGACTCCGCCACCAACCTTGCCACGGAATCTTGAGCCATCCGTATAAATGCAGGCATGGTCCAGTAAAGTCTGCCCGGTAGCTTCCCATAATGCCCTTTGAGGGAACGAAGTGGAGAAGTTCTTGTCAAACATATAATTCGGGGGTGTGTAATCAGTTGAAGAAGGGAGATCCCTATGTAACAGGATACGGGCGTGCCCAGTTCTGGCCGAGGTCCATTGCTGAGCTTCACGAAGCCTGATAGCCGAGTTAACAGCAGATTGTTCGCCGAAAATATCCAAAGGAATCAGGTTAAGCAGCGTATCCAAGGCTGCGGAAGGAGTAGTTCTAAGTGCACCACAAATAGCCATATAGGCCAATCTCTGCACCTTGTCCAGCATAATACGATTACGCACGGTATTCAATGCCGTCCACCAGACCACCACCCCATACATAAGAATGGGGCGCATTATGGCTATGAATAGCCAATGCAGTATCTTTGGCTTAAGGCCCCAAGTCGCCCCAATGGCCTTCTTACAAGCGTACAGAGCGACCGTTGCCTTATGCATCCGTTCCACAGTGTTTGCCCTCCAGCTAAGCTTTCTGTCCAGAATTAGACCCAGAAATTTGGCCTTATCCGGAAGAATCAACCTTTTTCCCCCGAGCACGGGAAGTATTGACGGAGGAATCTTGGTTTTTTTTAGAGAACAAGACAAGCTCAGTTTTGTCAGGATTCACTGTGAGGCCGCAGCGATTAGTCCAACGGATAAGTGTAGAGAATGCACCTTGCATAACCTCACTCAGCGCCCCCGGAAACTTGCCAGAAACGGGGATTGCGATATCAGCATAAGCAATTACACGGCAGCCCAGTTTTTCCAGGTCCAAGAGCAGTGAATTAACTGAGGTGATCCACAGGAGAGGGAAAAGCACTCCACCCTGAGGAGTGCCTCTGCACACAAACCTCCTCACAGTGGAAGCACCAAGGGTTGTCCTTACGACCCTAGATGATAGTAGCTGATTGATTAGCGTAACTAGCGACTCTTCAACGACCAGACCACAGAGAGCTTCAGCAATTGCATCAGGCTTGATGTAATTGAAGGCACCCTCAATGTCCAAGAACGCTACCAAGGAATATTCATCGTGAGAGAAGGACTTTTCGATAAAACTCACGATAGAGTGTAGCGCTGTGTCGACAGACTTGCCCTTCCAATACGCATGCTGAGATGTTGATAGCAGTTGCAAGGGGATAGAGCTCCGAAGATGAATATCAATTAGCCTTTCCAGCAGTTTGAGCAATATTGATGATAGACTAATAGGTCCTTTGGGCGAGCATGAGAGCTTTTGCCTGCCTTCGGTATGAACACAACCTCCACCTCCCGCCAGTTATCGCATATTTGAAGTTTCATTTGTATGGGAGGTAGGGAACTTGCCTATCTTTAATACCAACTAACTCAATCCCACTTTAAACATTTTTCCAAAATTTCAAGTCGCTAGCTTTATTTAATCGAAAGTTATCGCATATTTGAAGTTTTATTTGTAGGGGAAGTAGAGGTTCCTTGATTCGGATCTTACCCATTTTCAACAGTAATCTATTAAATCTTGCTAACAATATTCTACCAAATTTTCAACTTGCTAGTGTCATTCAATCAAAAGTTATCGTAATTAGACAAATATTTAATTTTTTCCTTTCCTTTGACCTGATTCTGCCTTACTTACTAAAACTCAAGGAGCTTCTCAACTCAGAGTTACATCCCAAAAATCAGGTGTCTACGTCAATTGGTTCAAGAGTTATGGACAAAAAACGTGAAAAGTAGGGTAGTATGGGGATCTTTGTATGAAAATTACCGTTAGTTTTCAACTGATCGATTCTATTTTTCTAGGAAAGTATTGTATAAGGTTACCCTCACGAGCAATGTTCCAAAGCTAGCCCTATTCATGTTTATTTAATGGGGAGTTATTGACGCATTTAATTATTTTACGTATGTAAGGAAGGTAGGCGTTCTCTTGTCTAGATCATACCCATTTCAATACCAACCAACTAGATTACATTGCCAGCATTTGGTCAAAATTTCAAGGCTCTAGCTTTATTCTATCAAAAGTTATCGTACGAAAGGACAGACAGACATGGCTAAATCGAATCAGGAGGTCCCTGATCCCTGATCATTTATATATATACATTGCTATACCTCCGGAGCCTCCTTTAAGGTGTAACATATTTTCGTCTTGACGAAGTCTATAAGTTTAGGGTATAAAAAGGTTTGTGAAACCTTGCTAACTTGCATTGAAACCAGTCCATATGCAAGATTTTCCGTTAAGAGTCATGCAAAAACGTATGCAATAGGCTCAAAAGTATACAATTTGAGTTCAGAAGATGATAATCTCTGTCATCTATTGGGAAGAGTCGATCACTTTTCTGACGGGAAAACATTCTCACAACATCTTAACTTCTTAAGATTTCGGAGGGAGTCTTCGAAGGCATTCGTTGTTGACCGTTTCTTGAGGTTCCTACTACGTTTAGATTAAATTTTGTCTTTTCCGAAAATATGGCAGTGTTTCACATCTTCTAAGTCCAAGTAACATGCTGCTGAGCCCATTGCAAATGACTTTTCTGACTTTTAACGGTAAGCGGGGCGTATGGAAATCACATTTGCTTACTCGTTGTTTGAAGTAGATCGTTCTTAATGTCAGATTTTGAAGCGGTTCCGAAAAAGAGAATGAAATGATTTGAGTATTTTTTTTCCCCGGCACTGTATATGCACTCGCATAAAATATATGTACCATATATAATTATTATTTTAATATATTTCTGTGTGTTGAGGGGTATAAGACTAAGCAACATGCTCAGTGAAAAGGAAATCGCGTTGTGCGCGTTTATTGACATTGAGGGGGCTTTCGATAATACCGGCTACGAGTGCATTTCCAGATAACTGGAACTCAGGGACATCCCGCCCACTACCATTGCATGGATAGATGCCATGCTCCGGGGACGGGATATTCACTCAACTCTAGGCAGTACATCCATTTGCGTGAATGCCGTAAAGGGTTGTCCACAAGGTGGCGTTCTGTCACCCCTTTTGTGGTCCCTTGTCGTGGACGAACTGATTTCCATGCTTAATGAGCGCGGTTATCTTACTATCGGATACGCGGATGATTTAACTATCATAGTCAGGGGCAAATTCGAATCTACCATCACTGAGGTGATGAGGTCGGCCCTTGACATAGTTCTACACTGGTGTGTGGCTGTGGGCTTACATGTAAACCCACAGAAAACTGTCGTCCGTTCACGAAAACGAAACATAACATTGGATCCAATTTCGTTAGGCGGCACGACCTTAGATTATTCCACTGAAGTTAAATGTCTCGGGGTAACTCTAGACTCGAAACTCACCTGGAATACTCACATAGATAATGTACTTGGCAAAGCCACACGCACAATGTGGGCTTGCAGAAGTTTCTTTGGACGGACATGGGGGCTCACCCCAAAGATAATTGAGTGGTTATACACCATGCTGGTGCGGCCTATGGTGACCTACGCAGCGCTTGTGTGGTGGCCGAAAACTCAGCAATCTTCTGTCTTACTGAAGTGCAATAAGCTTCAACGTCTTGCCTGCCTTGGCATCACTGGAGCTATGCGCACTTGTCCTACGCCAGCCCTGGAGGCGATTATTGGACTTACTCCGTTGCATATATTCATTCAAGAATCTGCAGCTCTAAATGCTCTCAGACTTCGTTTAACTTCCGACGTGCGTAGTGAAGAAAACGGTCACATGAGCATTCTGAATCAAATTCCAGACGTGCAGATCTGCTTGAGATCAGATTACATGATCACGGAGGTTTGCTTCGGCAGAAAATATTCAGCCCTCATCCCTAACCGCTCTGAATGGGTAAATGGCACACCCTGTCCAGACCCAAGATGTATCAAGTGGTTCACCGATGGGTCTAAAACAGAACAGGGTGTTGGTGCAGGTGTCTTTGGACCCAACACCAGGATTTCGATCGCAATGGGAGTCTCGCCCAGCGTTTTTCAAGCTGAGATCCACGCCATTGAGGTCTGCGCCAGGGTAATCTTGGAAACTGGACTTCGCGGCGCTCACATTGCTATCTACTCAGACAGCCAAGAAGCTATAAAAGCGCTCTCCTCATTTAAGGTCTCTTCAAAACTGGTGAAGGAGTGTCACAATCTCCTTCAACTGTTGGCAACCAAAAACCGAGTCTTCTTGTGTTGGGTGCCAGGCCACCAGGGCATTGAGGGGAACGAGGCTGCGGATGAACTTGCTTAACAAGGATCATCCAGTCGTTTTCATGGACCTGAGCCTTACTGTGGCTTTGGACTGGCCTCGGCCAAACTGCGGATCACAGATTGGTTTGCACGATTGCGTCAACAGTACTGGGATAACCTTCCAGGGCTTCGTCAATCAAAGGAGCTGATAATGCCCTTCAGTCACAAGGGTATTACTCAAATGAGTAGAACCCACCTAAGACTCCTAGTGGGGTACTTATCTGGCCATCACTTGGTCAGATATCACCTGAACAAGATGGGTCTGTCAAGCGAGACTGAATGCCGTCTTTGTCTGGAAGACGTGGAAACGACCAAGCACCTCTTGTGCGAATGTCCCGCCATCGCGCGTTTTAGGATGTCACTCCTCGGGCAGGCTACTATCAGCACTGCAGAATTCAGGTTGATTCCTGCTAAAGACTTACTGCCCTTTATTAGAAGGGTGGACGGTCTTTTGGATTAATGAGCTACGGCACAATAGATCTTTATGGTCGCAGTGCCTTCCTGCTGGGAAAGTAGCTCGTATTTTTATATCTATCTATCTAACATGCTTACGTAAAAGTAAAAGGCGAGTCAGCGGACAGGATATACATATATACATAAGCAGACACTGGAACTGACGCAACTTTCGCTTCTGGAAGGAGACTCATAAGAAACCATTATTCCTTTTTAAAATACCGGATAGAGTAGTTAAGTCCGTCCGTACCATTGATGTTAACTTCCTTTTCATTCGAAGAAACTCATCATCATGGTGGCGCTACAGTCCTTGGCCGTCTGGATTATTGTCCTCCAATTATCTTGGTCAAGTGACCACAACCTCCAATTTCGGAGGCCCAGCAGTTGCTCGGCGCCAGCGTCCACTGAGTCTGCCCAACGAGCTCTCGGTCTTCCTCGCAGCCTTGCTTCGAAGCTACCATTTACGTTTTTGTTGAGCCCTCTTAAAAGAGAAAATTGCGTCATGCTTTAGAGGGATTCATCCTAAAATCCGCGTACAAAATGACAACAAAATCGTCACATAGGATACGGAAAATACGTGTACTTTTTACACAACTCTAGAATATTTTTGATCCACTTGGAGGCACCTCACCTGCTCACAGTGGCAACGTTTTCTTCGATATATTGAACAAAAGAACAAAATTCAAATTATTGTAGAAAAATTTGGACGGCAGGGGACCCGTCACAATTTAGCAAATTATATTCAATATTTTGTTAAAATGCATGCACCAACAACCTCAAAAAACATGCACAACCGCTTTCATACTCCCATCCATACAATGGAGTACGAACTACATATATGTATCCTTTCTATGGTGTGAAAGCAGAAATTTACTAGTGGTTCTGTTCAAGTGACCCAATTTTGAACGTTCAATTTATCGATGCAACAACTCTACTTGAAGGTAATGAAACATAACTGTTGATAACCAAATCTCTCTCATATTGTCCAAAAGGAGTCAGCAGCAAGGTAATCTTTCATGACGGAAACTTAGTATTATTCTCTGTACTAAAGCACTGGAGATTTTGAGTAAAACCCAGAGCCGTGCGAAGGAAATTTGGCGCTCGGGGCGAAAATTTAATATAGCGCTGCCATATATAAATATAGTAAAAGAATATAGAAGTAATATACAGCATCCCTGTAAAACCACTCTCGGGTAACTAACCGGTTAATTATCTGGTCGCACTATCGGTAATCTTTCAGTTAACAGGTATAGGGCATTGGGAAAGAATCAACTTATTTATTTTTCACCGTGCTACATGTGTGTAATATTTTTTTTCTGTTCTTTGTTAGCTGACGAACATAACGCAGTCCTTTTCCCTCTAAAGTATAGTACATCTACTACCCTTTAACCTAACCTAACCTATAGTACATCTACTGGTAAAAAAAACGTGGATTCATGCAGTTAAATACCCATTCGATACGGGAACATTAGCAGTAAAATTTCGAATGACAACCCGGTAGCTTAGCGCAAAAATTACCAGAAATATTACGGGTATAGTACCCGTTTTGATACGGGAATACAACTGGTACAAACCCTGATAAAATAACGAATTATTTATAGGAAAATTATGGGTTATTGACGATTGAAATAACGTAGAAAAGTACACGAGCTACTACAGCCTACCGATATATGTATAGTTCTCAACTAGTATCATGCCCTTATTTTAAAAATTTATCCCATAAAAATCAGAGGAATAGTTTGTTAGTTTTATAAAAATTTTACAAATTTTTGCTTATGTTGTTTAAAATCTTGCGCTTTTATCACTTTTTCTCGAACTTTCCTATACATAATATACAAGTTTTATTTCGAAAATCGAATCTATATTTTCTAATAGTCAAATCGTGCTTAGATCGTTCCACCCTAATTTCGTAATTTCTGGCAGTTGCGGGCCTGTCAAAGAAAATCGTTTCAATTGAAAAATCACAGTTTTTCACTAAATATTTCGTATTGTATTAAAGTATGATACATACATACATACATTTAATTTTCTAGCGCTGCCTCAGCGAGTGTTAATGATGAAATAATTTGAATAAGAAACTAAAGACAATGTCATTTTTTAAGTTTTTATGTTGTTCTCTCTTCGGAAAACTATGTATAGCTCTTCCCGACATTCCTCGTGTAATGTTATCACATACGGATACATCGTTAATTTTCACACACTTATTACGAAATAAAATAAAACAAAAAACATACAAAATGAAATTGTCGTTCATTTCTCATTCAAGATAATTCAAGACTTAAAGGATTTTCGTTCATAGGCACTCAACCGCCAGAAATTAAAAAATTAGGATGAAATGATCTAAGCACGATCTGATCATAGAAAAACAGAGATTCTATTTTTGAAATAAAACTTGTACATTATGAATACGAAAATTCCAGAAAAAGTGATAAGGCCGCAAGATTTTAAACAATTATAAATTAAATTGCAGTTTATAGAGGTGCAACGTACACAAACTATTCCTATGATTATTTTTAATATAAGGGTAAGACAATAGTTGAGATTATGTGTTTATTTGAGAGTTCTAGCTTGCGTAGTTTTTCAGTTGAGTTTTTAGTAAAGTAAAATAGGCGTGGGGAGAGGCGTAGTGCACGACGTTCTAACGCTCAAAAACGTCTGTTTTCCTACACTCAAAGGGCTATAACTGCCAGAAATTAAATAAATAGGCTGAAATGATGTTAACACGGTTTAATCATAATAAAATAGAGAATTAATTTTTGAAACACGACAAGTACATTACGTAAATAAAAATTAGAAGAAAACAAAATGGTGGTGGAAAAAATGTTATTTTCGGAGCAAAACGAAAATTTTTACTTTTCAATAACAATAAGCAATCACAATTAAACCACCCGTCTGATTTCCATCAAATAAATTTTGTATTTTATAGCAACGTATTAGTTGCGAGTGAAGTTTTAATTGATCATTCTAACTGGCGCAGTTTTCCAGATATTGTGTTTTTAGCAATGTGAGGTAGACAATTTTCCTAAAAAATGTAAATGCCTATATCAGCTAAAGGGTTAAAAACTCGAAAAAATGTTCCGGATTTTAATTTTTGCTGGATATTAAAATACATCTGAAATCACGTGGCAAGCGTTTAGGCGCCAATTCGCACACATCCTGTATATGAACCCCAAACTACAGCGGCGAAAATTTATTTACAAGAGTGCGCATATATGATCAGTACAGTACATGCAATATTTCCCACTGCAAGGAGCAATGTAGCCCGGATGGCGCAACGATTAGGTTGATTAGCTTAGCACGTTCGCCTTCTATGCACTGGGACCTGATTCTAATCTTACTGAAGCAAGTATTTTTTTTTTCTTTTTTTTGATACAAGGAGATTTCCACTAAGCTGTTGAATGACTACCCATTTGGGGTAAATAACTCGGTTGAGCGTGTTTCTGATCACACCTCTACTCAAAGACAAAACACACCGTCACGATCTATTAAATGAGATCATTGCTAACTCATTTCCAAGCCTGGGTTCAAAATTAGACTGTTGCGTCAGTTATTTTGGAAGCCATAAAATGTTTGTACATTTTTTCCTTCATATAATTTTGAACAA
Source organism: Chloromyia formosa (assembly GCA_964017055.1). Taxonomy (NCBI): domain Eukaryota; kingdom Metazoa; phylum Arthropoda; class Insecta; order Diptera; family Stratiomyidae; genus Chloromyia; species Chloromyia formosa. The sequence goes on along the minus strand of OZ024815.1, from coordinate 51,805,739 downwards.
ACATTTTCAGTAATATGAGGGACCCACGGTCGTGCCAAACTCTGTAAAAAAAAATTGAACAACAATTTTCGTTCAGAAACTTGTACAAAATTCTCGAGCACATGTACGAGTATATTCGGTGAAGCACACATGTGCTCGTATGTACTCTTACAAAATGGGCGTCTTTGTCCCTTCTAATGAAAATGTAAAATTATCTTTTATTATATACCTAATATCCATACGTTAACGTTATGATAATTAAAAACAGGAAGAAGAGGTATGATATGCATGTGCATTTCAAAAAGGGTTTTTTGACGAGGTGTCAAATGTCACTCTCGTGGTCATTGAATAAATTTCTAGAAATGTCCGTTTTGTAATGCACTATTGAAATTTCCACATATAAAACTTGCTTTCGGCGGCCCCTGCCAATGGCGCCCGGGGTGGTCGCCCCCTTCGCCTCTCCCTTGGCCCTGGTAAAACCAGTCTCGTTGTTGTTGTCTCTGTTCGAGCCGGGAGTATTTTCGCGCAAAGTCTGTTGCTTGAATAGTCAATTAATTTATCATTAAGGCTGATTGTTTGTTCGCCAGTTAAAAAATACGTACTGGCCTGAATTCATAATTTATTTTGTTTTTATTAAATTTTCGTGTTTGTACTATCGCTCACGGCGCCCGGAGCGGTCGCCCCCTTCGCCCCTCACTTCTTACGACCCTGGTTGTCAGAGCCCATGAAAGAGAGAAAGGTCGGCTGGCAAATTAATTATGCATGAAAAAATGATTGGGTTAGTTTCAAGATGTGAGCTAAGAGAGCAACGCCCGCCCAGCGTTTGTTCGATCTCGCAGCAAGTATTACATATTTTTGATTCATTGTATTTTCCATATTAAGTTATACGAATATTCCATATTCCCAGTGCCCAGACCTAGTTTAAATTTCCGGTACTCCACTCATGGAGAGTGGAGTACCGGAAATTTAAATTCGTTTAAGAGTAAGCATTCTATAAAAAAAAAGTATTCTATCTAGGAATAAAACTCTCAGCCGAACTCTTATCCGAAAAAAAGAAATCCCTAGCTCATATTCAATTACAACGTGCTTTTTGCACATGACCGACAAATACCTTTTCATCCTTTGGGGTAATAATTATTGACCTGGATTCGTAGTCGAAACACTCGAAACAGTCCGATTTTCCGCAGCACATCATTTTGTACGGACTATTGGGCACAAGTGCTCCCATACGTTCAGCTAGCTGCGAAGCCATTTTCACCCTACAGCTGTACTTTCGCTCCGTTTCAGTGTTGAATGGAAAAATTGAGGTTAGCCGTTGGCTATTCGTTTTCAGTTTATTGGAATTTTCGACAGTTTTGTGGTCAATGAAAAAGCAATTTGGTGCAACAAGCTCTTAATATTTTTGCAACGCCAGCAGAGAATAGCAGGGCAGCGTGAATGGCGTGCTTACATGGCTTTTGTGAAAACAAACTTGAAATATATATACATATTTGCATCAGAACGACAGGATTGTGAAAAGCAACGTTAAAGGTCCGCTCTCATCGGGGCGATCCATGCGACGACAGCGCAGCTATTCCTGCTCACTACGCTACACTACGCTCACCAGCGATCATCGCATGGCTTAGTCATCGCAAGAGGTAGGATAACGCCGCCATCGTATTTGGGCGTCGCAGTCGCAGTTGTGCATGGGCTGACTGAGGTGGACATTGTGCATGTCAAGAACACTGTATGGTTTGTCGATTGCTTGTTCGTGTGCGGGGTCGTCGGCTTCTTGGGCGCTGTCGTATATGCCGTCCACGTGGTGATGATGGTGATGATCATCGCTTTGAGGAACACACACTGTGCACGATCGTCGATGGGCGTTCATTGCAGGGCTACAGTCGGTGAGCTGAATGGCTACCACTGCATTAGTCGCTCCGAGCAACACAAACCTTTAAATGTGTGAGTTCCAAGGCCGCGACTGAGCGACTTGCGTTTTCGACTGTGAAAAACTATCGTAACGGAAATTCGTGTGTATTTTTAAGTTTATACGATCAACGAACGCAGGCTGTAATTGTACGACTGTACTTCCACAGTCTAAGCCTAGGAACTCACATCTCAAAGTGGTAAATATCGAACGAATTAGGACAATACACTCCGGGTGTTGTTAGGGATGAAAAATGAGATATTAAGAGATTTGTCTTTAGTGAAAACAAAAACAAACATTCAAACAAACTTTTTTTTGTATATTTAGGTCAAGAAGGTAAGGGAAAATTAGGAAACGAACAGATAGTTTTCTGGATCAAATAGATAAATTTATAAATTTACGGATCACATAGATGAATTTCCAGATTAAATAGTTTACTTTCCAGATCAAAAAGGTGATTTTTCGGATCAAATAGATAACATTTCGGAGTAATCATCAAATCACATTTCCTGATCAAATAAAGCAATTGCCAGATCAAATAAATAAATTTCCGAATAAATCAAATAAATTTCCTTGTCAAAAAAAGCAAATTTCCAACAAAAAACAATTCAAAGTAATGAATTTGTAGATCAAATAATATATTTCGCAAATAAATACAAAATGTTCACTATAAATCTTCGAACTTTATTTGTCTCGCAACTTTACGTACATAACCTACTGGAAATGCTAAAATTTATCAAATCAAATAAAACTTTATATTATAAAATCGCAATGATTGTTTTGTTTAAGGTGGGTTTTTCTAGGCACACGATCATCGCACATTCTTACACAGCCCTGAATCGATTTTGTCGAATGAATGCGACCAAATGTTTCCGAAGGGAGTTTTTGCGCTGAACAAGAATCCGGAGTTCAAAATGTTCCATCACGTCAAGTTTTCGAAAAAAGGGGTTGAAACCCCCAAAATAGCGTTTTTGGCAGTTTTTGAAAAATTATTGTGCCAAAACTATATGTGCCAGAAACTTCGCTCTTATCAGAAATTAAATCCTGAAGTATGTGTTTTCAAACGAGCTACAGATGAAATTGATTGCATCAAATCAACCCTTTAAGTAGAGGGTGTGTTTGTGTCTGAGAGTGTTTTGAGAATACTGACAAAAAACACTACTTCAAGCAAATCCGATTAATTTTTAATTTGTTCATCCGCCATATTGGATCCGCCATTTTTAATTTAAAAAATCAGACATTTTATTTGAAATCAGCAACCCCGAAAACCCCCGAGTAACAAATTTCGTGTACATCTAACAAATTCTTTCTGAGATACTGATTTCATCCCTTAAACCTTAAAAGGATGTTTTCTAACCTTAAAGCTTAAAAACAGGCCTATATAAAATAAAAAAAGACGTGTGAAATATTTATACCCTTCACGGATGTGATAGGGAATATTAACTTTTTCATGAAGTTTGCAACGCACAGAAGGAAGCATCTCCGACCACATAAACCATATATATTCTTGGTCAGTATGATGAGACGAGTCGATTAAGCTTTGTCCGTCTGTCCATCTGTTTCTATGCAAACTAGTCCCTCGGTTTTGAAGCTATCGAGCTAAAATTTTGTACAAAGCCTTCTTTTTATTGCACGCAGTATATATGTCGGAACCAACGGAATCGGACCACTACGTCATATAGCTGCCATAGGAATGACCGGTCCAAAAATTCGTCTTTGTGAGAAAAACTTTTTTATTTCAAAAGATATCGTTTTGAGATTTCACACTAATCAATAATATCTTTATATAAATACATTCCTGAATTTGGTTGAAATCAGACCACTACGTCATATAGCTGCCATAGGAACGGCCTGTCCAAAAATTCGTCTTTGTGAGAAAAACTTTTTTATTTCTAAAGGTATAGTTTTCAAAATTCACAGTAATCAATAATGTCTTTAGTGAAATTATAAAATATATTTTCGAATTTGGTTAAAATCGGACTACACTATCATATAGCTGTCATAGGAACGACCGTCCCAAAAGTAAGTTTTTGTCAGAAAACCTTTTTTTTATTTCTGAAGATAACTTTACGAAATTTCATATTATTTAATCGTATTGACTGCTAAGCCACGTTCCTAAATTTGGTTGAAATCGGCCCACTATTTCATTTACCTCTTATAGGAACAGTGAAATCGGAACAAGCTTTACTACTAATTTCAAAAAAGCAAATGTACCACAAAACATAACGAAGGTATGTGAAGGGTATCATACCTTCGGCTAGCTTGTTTTCGTTATTTTAGTAGTGTACCAAGTTTTAAGAAAATCGGTGTATTGCACTTGGGTAGTGTTTTTTGTTAGTACATATTTTCAAAACACTCTTAGCCAAAATCACACCCCCTACATAAAGGGTTGATGCAATCAATTTCATCTATAGCTCGTTTGAAAGGACATACTTCAGGCTTTAATTTCTGATAAGAGCGAAGTTTCTGACACATATAGTTTTAACACAATAATTTTTCAAAAACCGCCAAAAACGCAATTTTTGGGGGTTTCAACCCCTTGTTTTTTGAAAACTTGATGTGATGGAACATTTTGAACTCCGGATTCTTGTTCAGCGCAAAAATTCCTTTCGAAAACACTTAGTCGCATTCATTCATACATGTTCTCAATCTCACAATACTCTCGGGAACCGAGGAAATTCCCGTCATGTTTCCGGTTTCCCGAATCCCCAAAGAGCACTCACACGACTATTGTGTAAAAACCGGATTTTATTAAATAGGAAGTTCACGTACTTAGAATTAACGAAACTCTACTGGCATTTCTCGGAAATTCAAATAAAACAACTTAAGCTACAGTTTCACTATTTAAAGCTAGCTAGTCCTCAAAACGAAAAGTTAACTGGGCCGCATGGAACAATTGACATGATATGTCCCACAAGGGATTAGGACAATTGAATAATAGTTGTAAACGCCTTCCCACGGCCGTCCTTTTAATCTCCTTTTCTAAAACACTCGCACCGTCTTCATCTTCACGTATTCTCGTTTCCTCCTCACGGGTTGCGATCAATGGATAACTCGTATTCTCGTTACTAATCCATACCAAAAGAGGACATTTAGCTGGTATCAGTGGTCTTACCTATTCGTCATGTTTGCTTTACAGTTCAGGTCTCCGATGGAAAATGGCGGACAATGACAGAGAAGGTGGAGATCGCTCTCCTATTCATACACTTCTCCACAACTCCTGCAGAAGCCCTGATGAGGAATACGGAGCCTCCAGGCTAGCTTTGCGATTATGAAATGCGTGGTAACCCCTAATACGCTGCCAATGTGCTTTCTGTTCAGTAACACCAGCGTGGCAGAGCGGCTGGGATCGAATATCGGCCTAATCATCCTTGTTGTTGGCATGTGTTGCCGCTGAGCCGTCTTATATTAGCCCCAGTTATACCCTCGCATAGTCAGCTTATCCGCCTTGAAGTTGCCAACAAAACCACTGTGACTCGGGATCCAACAGATAGTGGTATTAAAGAAGCCACCCATTTCTGCGAGGGCTAAGCAGTTCTCAATGGTTTTAGATATCATCAAGACGGATTCGAGTGAGCGAATTGTCACTTGACTGTTCGTGTAAATGATGATGCCCATCACAGTAATGACATGACTGCCCAACCAACACTGGGTTTTCGAGTTCGCCGAAATCTCCACCTGCCGGACACTGCGATAGTCAGGATGACGGAATGGAAGATCAACCCTCAGTACATCCGAGTAAATGCCAATCCCGACACCTTCGTCGTTCCTAAAGAAATCCAATTACTTAGATGACCATAGATTCGGTGTTGAAGGGCATTTTCCCTGTCCATAAACTCCTCGACAGAATCAGACTCGTGCAGTTTCTGTCAAAAAGATGTTTAGAAGAAATGTAGTCCGTCTCCCTATGGAGATAAAAGATGTACATTATACCGGAGTGACCCGCACGCCACTGTCCTTCCTAACGAAGGCGCACGGCAATGTTTGCTGCGAGTTCTTCACTTAAAATATCCAACGGGAGCAAGCCGCGTATTATATCTAGTCCGGCTGACGGAGTTGTTCTAAAAGTCCCCGTTAAAACCCATGCAGCTAGCGCTTGTACCTTCACCAATAGACTACAGAAGGCCTAGTGCTCAGAGCCCTGCCCATTACACATTGATATCGTACAATAATATAGGATTCATCGAAAAATTGCTGATACTAAATATTATAATTTTGTATCCATGTTCAAGTCATTGAGAATCGAGTTGAGTGGTGTGGATAAATGCTAATCCATGCTTCTCGCTATGGAAGAGCCTACTACCACTATTTTTATTTGGCACTAAAGGCCATGCAGCCCATGGTGTGCTGGTTTCGTCACACAATGGATCACTCCTCAGGTGCTGCCTTTGATCCATTGTGGAAGCAGCATGACCAGGCACTCTAGCATTCCGATTCGAGTGATGACCAAAATCGGAATGGATCCCTGGGTAGAATGTGCCGAATAAAAATGATGGTAGTGGGCCCTTCCATAGCGAGAAGCATGGATTAGCATTTATCTACGCCATTCAAATCGATTCTCAATAATATAGGATGTACAACAGCTGTGTATATCCAATATACTGCTTTCGGCTGCAGGCCCAGATTTTACCTATGGCCTGCCTGCACGAGTGGAGTGCAACAGTAGCCTTTCTTACCCTTTCTTGAATATTTAACTTCGCGCTTAGCTTCCTGTCAAAGATGAGACCTAGAAATTTAGATTTATCAGCGAAAACTGATTTAGTGCCTTCCAGTGTATGGGACTCGACTGGGGAGGTCGTGTGCCTTCTAATGAAAAGCACAAGCTCCGTCTTATCCGAGTAAGCCTTAAGGCGGCACCGATTTGCTCACTCCGTTAAAATGGATAGGACAATTACATATGCAATGACTTTACACATTACACCCAATCTTCTCCAGATTCAGTAGCAGTCTCTTGACTGCCAAATTCCAGTCAATGGGAGACAATATACCAGCCTGGGGGGCTTCCCAGAGATAGTAAATTAACTCATCAACCTTCAGGCTCAAAAGTACTTCGATAATCGAACTAGGCTTAATGTTAATGAAAGCGTCCTTGATATCTAGGAAAACAACCATGGTGTAATCCTTTTACTGAAGAGATTTTTCAATAAAACCAACCAAAGAGATCATTGTCGTATCTACCGATCTACCCTTCCAATACGCATGCTACGATGCAGATAAAAGGCGTAGTGGTATAGTATCTCGCAAATGGACATCAATTAATTTCTCTAGTAGTTTCAACAGTGTTGAAGATAGGCCAATCGGTTTGAAGTCATTCGGGCGCGCATGCAAACTTCTACCCGCTTTCGGAATACAACTCGAACTTCCAACCTTATGCGAGGAACATAGACCAACTCCAGGGAGGCCTTTAACATACCCTCTATCCAAGCATATAGAATAACTGAACACTGCTGCAAATCTGCCGGAATAAATTCCATCGGTTCCAGCAGACTTAAAAGGTTCAAAGCCACATCATCTTCTTTCGAGAGAGAATAGATTCACTGCCACATGAATCAACAAGTGTAGGGCTATTCAGAGAGGCAGAAATCCTGCTGCCGGAAAAATGCTTTTCCAGCAGACACTCGATAGTTTATTTACTGAAAAACGTCCAGGATCCGTCCTGATTTTGTAGGAAGCTTGGCGCAGATAGATTTGACGCCAGAATTTTACGAAATGGAGAGGTTTCGCAGGACCCTTCAATCCGCTCACAAAAGCTTCTCCATGAGTTGCGTTTAACTTCTCGTAATTCTTTTCTGAAACATTTCAGATGGTCCTTATAGGAGTACTAATCTGACTCTAGACTTGAAGCCTTAGCCTTATCGAAACTCTTCCTGCACGCAGCTCTGAATTCGGAGATTCTAGTGCTGCACCAGGCTGGTTATTTCTTACCTTGATACGCGCTATAAGAACATGATGTAGCATCTATCAGAGAATTGGCCATGCCATCCTGCTCATGTCTACTACAGGGCTGGCTTGGCAGTGAAGGTAGTCCTGCAACGAGGGCACCCCGTTACAAAAACCAATCAGTTCTACGATTAATGGTAATTTTACTTGTTACAGGGCGTTCGACAAGGCTAATCCGAAAATATCGGTTATCAGAGAATAAGTGTTCTGATGACACTTTCTGGTCTTTGATCAGGTGTATGTAATCCTCCGACGTAAGGTGAATACGCAACACCTACCTGTTTTTTGTTATGAAAGTAGGCTCGCTGCCCACTTTGCAGAGAAGCAGATTGGTACCCATGATGTATGAGAGAAGCGGTTCAGTACGCTCATTTGTGTCCGAACTTCCCCAGATGTCATGATGCGCGTTGGAATTGCTGCCAAGAATCATACTAATATTTGCTTCTCTTGCCGCTGCAATGGCCTCCCCCGGGCCGAGTTTAGAAGCTGCGGGAGCACCTGCGGTTTATAAATTTACATTGAATTTAAATGGAACAAACCGCTCAACAAACCGCGGCGGTGGCAGTTTTGTTGAGTGGCGAGATTGCATTTAATAAATTCATTGTAAATTTGTAAACCGCGGCGGCTTCGGCAGATTGGATAAACGCGGCCTCTGATTGATACAAGGGAAAGCACCTTCATTCTCGTGCGACATGTATGCCGATACGACCTAGTACACCTCACCCTTAAGCTGATGGCAAACTAAAACAGGGTCCTTGTCACTGTAATTTGACAATAGGAAAGCCTTGAGGGTTTTCTTAACAGCTAGTATTATTCTCTTTGAATAAAATACCGACATATTCCGTTAACTTAGCCAATAATCTATGAAACTTATAGCAACACTACATCCGAAGACTTCCCTGGTAACTTATTAAATGTACTTGTAAATGAATCCCCTAGAAACTGAAAGATATTTACTACTGAATCCCCTAGAAACTGAAAGATATTTACTACTCATACAGGGACATGTAACTTTTCAAAGCTTCAGAATTTAAACTGGTAAGTGTTCCGGATTGCATGAACGAGGAAGTATCTCACCATTTCACGCTACACTGGATGCGCTTTCAGAAATTTTCATATACTTAAGGCGGAATGCACTTTAGATGGAAGTTTTCCAGCAGAATTTGAATAACGTCTTTAAGTAGGGACGAATTCTGTTACACCATGTCACATAAACATGCAATTCTTGCAAATGTTGCATTTCTCATATTTTATTTAGTGACACTTTTAATATTTTCACAAGTAGCGAAGTCGCAAGAGTTCCTTGAATTTGAATGCATGCAAAGTACTGTGACAGGAAGCGAAACGTAAATGGATGATTGCTTTGTCGTTATGCTTTGTTTCCACGTAAACTTTGCGCCGTACACGAAAAATGTAAAAATTGCCTTAAAAAGCACCAACGGCAAAAAGTTACCTCTTTGTTCTCTCTCTTAAATTAATTCATCAGCATTTGAGTCGCTCCCATCTCTTGAGGGATGCTCGTGGATTCATGTTTTTCACTTGCCCTAACCCCTAGTGGGTCATAGTGTGTAAACTATTCCTTGTGGCTTAGCTGACGTTTCGTTGGCATAAGCCAGTCTGCTCATATTTAGCCACCTACCTGCGACAAGTCGGAAGATGCTGTGGATTATTATTAATCGCCGCATCATAGGGGGAAGACGACACAAACATGAATGACCACGAACGCCGTGGACGGGACTTGAACCCATAACGGACGCAGTCAGACATCAAACTGACATGACGCCTATACGCCGATTGAACCAATTCATATTGGCCATGTAAAAACGCTTGAGACTTACGTCGATGAGGATACCGACGTTACGGTGGTGGAATCGGGTTTATCTATGCAATAATTATCCGATTCGTCCAAATAAACCCCCGCCACTCGAAAGCTGCTTCAGCTGCTCTCCTCCTCCATCTCGTGCGTGATGGAGAGGATATTGTCCTTGGGTCCTCAACGATTTAGTTTAGACCTAGGCCCTAAACTCTGTTATATGATATTTTTTATGTAAGAGACCAGGGTAAATTCCGATATTGCATCCTGGTTAAGAAAACATTAGATGCGTTTTTAGTTTGTAATTTCAACGAAAAAGACTTTGTAGTAGTCTGCCTGGCGATGAGGAATTGTCGAGAGCCTTTCATAGCTTGAAAGTTGCCCAGCGATGAGAAGATCTCCCTCCCACGTAGCACAGCATATACTCAAGTGACCAGCTGCTACAACTGGAACAGCTCTAGATGTTGTGTTATTGAGTCATAGCCGGTGTTGCCAAACCTCCCTCAATGTGAAAGGCAGCATTATATTTTGATTTCCTTTTCATTAAAGGGTTTGTAATGGACGGTTTGGCGGGCATCCGAAGATGCCCGTTTGGACGGAGCCTAAGGTAGCTTAATTGACCGTGAAGGTCGGGCTGTGCCATCTGGCGAAGAAAAAGGCCCCTCAACGAGCTAAGCAGCGGCCTATGCTTGCTATAGCTCAGTTCGGGAGATGTGGGCGAGGTTTACGCTGCTCGTTGCCCCTGTCCTTTACGTATTAACAAATATTCATAGGCCGGGGGAAGACAACACAAACAGGGGAGGTAAAAATGGGGAATGAAAAAAAAAATAGTCGATAAGGATGGAATGGTTGGCGGACGGATCAGACGCCCACGCGGTTGCACCTGGGTCCGGGAGTAATGGGACCCTCGGCCTCTGGTTTCGTACCAATAAAAGATCATTACTCATCAGGTGCTGCTTTGATCTGCCGGTGGGAGAAGCACTACCAGACCAGAATATGGTTCATTACAGGTTTCTCAATGGTCTCTATAAGATTATGTAATGCCATCACCGTGGATTTTTCCTCTGAATACGCGAAGTTCGTTCGATAAAAAAGAGTCGAAAATGCCATCAGGTGCCTGCTATGAACGTCCAGCAGCGTTTCAATGATTTTAAAGAGGAACGAAGTTATTCTGATTGGTCTGTAGGATTTCGGTAAATCTTCGGGCTTGCTACCATGTTTGGATATAAAGACCACTTTAACTTTCTTCTATAGTCTAAGTATGTAACCTAAAGTATAATTCGCCTTGAAAAGACTGAGTAGCAGAGTCATTACCCAGGCTGCCAAGGCCCGACGTCGGGCTGTCGCGCCACGATGATGATGAGCAGAGTCATGATAGTATCAAGAAAATTCAGCAAGGGACCGGAAAAGATACCATCTGCTCCAGAAGCCTTAAGAGATTCAACGAAGTCAACTGCACATTGAATCCTATCTTTATCGGGGACCACAGGCACAGGCTGTTTAACCGATCAGATGAGACCCGGTAGTTATCAGGTGTGGACATAGGGGTGTGTCCCGAAAAGGCAGACCATGGTAAATGGGTATGAGAAGAAGCACTAGAGTTTCGTCTGGACCTTCAATAAATTACCCATCCGGGTTTTTCACCAGGCTGACTCCGCAAGTGTCAGTTTTTAGAGCTCTGTGAAGGCATAAATTGAATGCTTTCAATTTGCCTCTTCCAGCATTCTCGTTTGGAGCGCCTAATAAGTTTGTTAAACTCAGCAGTGAGATCGGTTCTGTACTCTTCCCGCTGGTTAAGGGGCTTCGCCCTATTGAGCTTCTTACTAACTAGAAGACGCTTGCAGCCCAGTTCTTCGTTCCACCAAAATTATTCTTTACAAATCTGATAGGGTAGTCCCACTTAGAGATTAGAGGGATGGCATGATAAGCGCAATATATTTTATATGGATGGCGATGGCTGTCGCCTAGAAAACTTGTTTGTGCAATATCTTTAATTAACGGGTCAGCCTTTAAGCTTACTTGTTCACGAAACTGAAGCCAATTTGTCTTTTTGGAATCAAAAATTGCTGAGCAGCTACTTGGCACTATGAAATCTCGTATGTCTATGATCCGACAAGGACTCTTCATCAGACACAATGCAAGTTAGAGACGAACTCGGATAAGATACTGCAAGCAAGGGTAATCTCAAGTAACTCCTCCCTCATAGCAGTGACGAAGATAGGTTTACATCCCCTTTCAAGGATGTATATATGTTAACTCATTGAATAGTCTAGAAAACCCCTACCTTCTCAGCGCTGTATTGAAAGTAGTAGTTAGCACAGTTCCCGGTAAGCTTGTCAGTTCATTTGGATCCTGTTCTGAGGAGCGGGTTCTCAGCCGCATCGAAAAGATTGTTTCTGCTACCAAAACCTAACAAACCGCCGGCGAGCCAAGTTCATATTGTCCATTTTGTCTGACAGATACTGCGGGGAAGGTGCTGAAATGAATAATTTTTAGCAGACAAGCTGCAGTCGCATCGTAAAGGAAAAGGAATGACTGTCGTACTGACAGTTTGACTTTTGATAATCGCCCTCCACGGGCGATGCGATCATGACAGTGACAGACTTATGTAGGTGCTGCGCGATGGCAAATGTTGTACGAAGCCAGCGAAGGAGCAAGAGAGTACAATGTTACAGCAGGCGTTCCGCAAGGATTTGTACTCGGCCCCTTGCTGTTGCAACTATTAAGTTTTGGTGGAACAACTAGGACTGGAGCTAGCTGAGCAAAAGACAGAATTCATTCTCATCAGTAACCTCAGAAGAAGGAACACTCTGAGGATCAGAGTCGGAAGCACCATTGTCATTTCTAAGCCAGGAATTATGTATGTGGGGGTGATTATTGATGCGAAGCTGACATTTGGAGAGCATCTTAAGTACGTACTTGTGAAGGCGGCTAATGCTTTTGCGACTTTAGTAAGGATGCTGCCAAATGTGGAGGACCACGACAGGGTAGGTGACTTTTAATTTCTAGAGCGAACACCTCTATTTTTCTGTATGTGTCACTAGTTTCCATCGACGCGCTCGCTTGCCACTGGCGGTTTCTTCTAGAATCTCGTGTTTCGTGCGTTCCATGTGAAAGTCGCCTAACAGTCAAAGAATCCACTCTGTTTATCGAAGGAATGCATTCAGAATGTGCTGTACATTTCGAACAACGTCAGATGAAGCTGCGTATATGATAGCAGGTATGATACCCATAAATATTCTGGCAGAAGAAATGGACCGATTGCACAAAGACCGATGTTTGGAGCTGCCGGACGTATCTGATTGCGCGCAAAAAACGAGAAAGTGCCAGTCTCTGAGGAAATGGCAACAGCGGTGGGATGAAACTGTCAGCGCAAACTGGACACATATACTTATCCCGCAAATCGAATTGTGGCTGAACCGCAATAGGGAGAACCTATAAAGATTCAAGCTGGACGATTCATCCGACGGTCCGAGGTGCCCAGGAAAAGCGGAAGACCCGGAATATGTATTCGTTCACTGTCCAAGGTTTACAGGAAAGTACAAAGTATTGGAAGTGGTACTTGACAGTGACCTCAATCCACAGAATATACTTAGCGGAGTACATGATGAAGCTCTGAGCTTATCTTACTCGTGAGGCCTTAACTCGAACAATATGCGTCACCCATAGAGAACTGAGGAAAAAGGAGCAGATACGAAAAATACGAAAAGGATTACCGGCTAATTAGTCAAAACCAGCCCTGCGACGCAACACCAAGAGGTAGTTTCGAAAGGAGAATGGTTGAGTAAGATGGTTGAAGGTTTTACTATGGGTAAGTAGTCGTGCACTGACGATGAAAGTCCCATGTCGCTGCCGTTCTAATTATTATTAATTGTTGGCAGTGTCTTCCAAGTAATGAAACTTCCCCCTCCTTAGTAAAAAAAAGCCCTTAAATTAATTTTGTTGTAACTTAATTCCATGAGAAATGCATGATTTACGGGTTTTAAGTGGAAAACCTCAAAATTAGCGAAATTTTGGCAGATTTTTTTTTCAATTTACTTCATGCTAGTATATACAGGGTGTCCCCAACGTCAACCCGGAAACCGGTGATAGGCCAAGTGGTGGCAGTTATCAGAAAAGTATTAATAAAAGTCTCCGTCAATTATTTTTTGACTTATAGACATTCAAAAAAGAATTGAAAAAATTCATACCCTGTGATGATTTTTTTAAGTACTACTTTGCCTTAACCCCTAGCGGGGCATAGCGCGTCAACCACTCCTGCGCGCCATCGTACCCTGTTCTGGGCAATGGGGCGCAACTCCCCAAAAGACTTACCCAGTACCTGACACTCCTTTGCCACAGATCGACGCCATGTGATTCGAGGACCCCCTCTTGGTCGGCCCTGGTTGGAAATGGGGTTCCATTTCATGGCATGCAAAGCAATGCAGTTATCACTCTTCCGCAATGTGTGACCTATCCACTGCCATTTTCGCCTGCGTATCAATTCGTCGATTGGCATCTGATCCGTACGCCGACTTAGCTCTTCATTTGATATTGTTTCGGGCCAGAAAATTCTTAAAATTCGACGAAGACATGAGTTGACGAAAACTTGCAGCTTTCTGGTAACTCCTACGGAAACTTTCCATGTACTGCTCCCATACAAAAGCACTGATAGTACCAGGGAGCGAAACAGGCCCAGCTTGGTCTTGATGCTGAGATAACTGCTTTGCCAGATTTTGGACAGCATGCCGTATGCGCGTTTAGCCTGGTTGATACGACGAGCGATGTCCTGCTCCGTACCACCATTTTCGGCAACAATGCTACCCAGGTAGACGAAGTTGTCCACCTTCTCCACAGGCTGCCCATTAATATTGATGGCAATAGGTGTCGGATTTCTTTTTCGCAACGGCGGGCTAAGAACCTTGGTCTTGTTGGTATTAATCTTTAGCCCAACCTTGCTTGCCTCCCTCTCGAGATCTAACGCCATTGCCGACAGATCCATGATTTTGTGGGAGAGTAGGCATATGTCGTCAGCGTAGTCAAGATGTTGTAGATAAGATGTCAAAGTCCATTGAATTCCTCTGTCGAGTCCGGATAGGGCTGCATGCAACACATCGCCGATCACAATGAGGAATAGGATCGGTGAGAGGATGCACCCCTGCCGAACTCCACTGCGAATCTCAAAGTCCCCCGACACCTTACCTTTATGCAGAACGCGACATTTCGCGCCGTCATAGGTTGCCTTAATAATAGCCACAAGCTTCTCAGGGATGCCTCTCCTGCGCAAGGCCGCCCATATAGAATCCCGGTTCACACGATCGAAAGCCTTTTCGAAATCGATGAAAAGCAAGTGAAGCGGAGAATCGTATTCAGCGCATTGCTCGATGATGATTCGCAAGGTGTTAATGTGATCGACACAGGAGAATCCGGATCGAAAACCAGCCTGCTCTTTTTAAATTGTGCTTTCTAAGTGGGCCTTTAGTCTTTCCAGGACGATTTTAGCTATTATCTTGGCAACGGCAGGAAGCACACAAATGCCTCTCCAATTATTACAGTCTGTGAGGCTACCCTTCTTTGGAAGTTTGATGATCAAACCTTCCTTCCACTCAGTGGGAAAGGTCTCTGTATTTCACGCTTTATCAACAAGTGGGTGCAGCAAATCGGCAGTTACGCTTGGGGCTGCTTGATAAAGTTCGGCAGGGATGCCGTCAAGTCCGGCGGCCTTTCCTCGTTTTAGTGCAATAATTGCAGTGACTATTTCCTCTTTAGTCGGGGCAGTGGACCGTATACGCACATTTTGATGGTTAGCTAAATTATTTATATGAGGGGGGACTTCACCAGAGGTTACACGGTTCAAGACCGCGGCGAAGTGTTCTTTCCACCGCCTCATTTGATCTTCTTCCAAGATAAGTAGCTTTCCATCACTATCTTTCACCGGATGTTGGCAGGAGTTACGACCACCTGTAAACTCCTTGATGACACCGTATACGGCGTTTAAGTTGTTATTTCTAGCGGCTTCTTCTGCTGACGCTAAAAGAGAATTGGCATAAACTCTTTTATCGCGTCGCACACTACGCTGAACTTCTCGAGCTTTCTGACGGTAAAGGAGTTCGATGCTGCTTCGATTGTCGTCTGATGCTGCAGCCAAACGAACTTTCAGCTCCTTTCTTTCAACAATCCGCTGCCATGAAGCGTCGGACATCCAGGGCTTATTCCGGCAATCCGGGTTTGGGCCAAGGATGGTATTTGCGCTATCAATGTACGCATTTTTTAAGGCATCCCAGTTTTCGTTTATGTCACTATCTGGGTGACTAGTTATCTCAGCCGCTTTTTGCGCAAGATGGTCATTATATTGTTGTAAGACAGCTGGATTTTTTAGTCGAGCGGTGTTGAATTTGCGGGGCCTGGATCTTTCGTCGCTAGGGCGGCGCACGGCTGCAATACGCAATCGAACATTAGCGATCATAAGATAATGGTCTCTTCCCATCCCAATATCGGCACCCTTCTTGTTTCGCACGTCCAGGAGGCAACTCTTGAATCTTTTACTAATGGCAAAATGGTCGATCTGATTTTGTGTTCTGCGCCGATCAAAAGAGGACCAACTGATTTTGTGGTGGTCCTTATGCTCAAACATAGTACCACCGATGAAGAGACTGTGAAAGTTGCAGAACTCCACAAATCTTTCACCGTTGTCATTACGATCACCAAGACCGTGTCTCCCCATCACATGTCTGAGCCCATAGTTATCAGCGCCAACTTTCGCATTCAAATCACCCATAACCATTATAATGTCACCTTTAGGTGTTCTGCTCTGAACGGCGTTTAGTTCTTCGTAGAAGGAGTCTTTTGCCAAGACATTGTCGGGTTCAGTGGGGGCATAACATTGTATTATTGAGATGTTCCTCATTTTGGTCCGGAACCTGGCGGTCAAGACCCTGTCAGAGACCGGTTCCCAGGATAAGAGACAGTTTCGTGCGGCTCTGGTTAAAAGGAGCCCCACACCTGACTCACGGCGACTACCGGTAGCTTTACCGGAGTACAACATTACAGTGCTGCCCGTTGGAGAGATGAATTCTCCGCTGTTCCACCATCTTATCTCACTAACTCCTAAGATATTTAATTTGTACCTCAGAAATTCACTCTCTAATTGAAGAAATCGTGCGTTCTGGGGACCTTCTGATCCATTGTCCAGGAGAGTACGCACATTCCAGAATCCAATCTTTGTCATTGTACGATAGCTAAAAGTCGTAACCGTTGAGTCAGTCCTTATCCGAGGCATAGTTGACGTTTCGTTAGCATATAAAGATTTCGGATAGTGCAAGTTGCTGGCATACACATCCTGTCCTTTGATTGTCGGTTTTAACGACAGGCCCTCAAAGGGAAAGGCCGTGGTATTTTTTTTCACACCCCACACCACAGGGGTACCTCAACCAAATCATCGCACCGCCATCACTGGCGGCTTGACGTTGGTTGGCAATGGTCAGTGACCAGTACCGTTCCAGGGGGCGCCCACGCGGAGGACTATGGAAGAGGAGTTTTTGTACTGTTATTACATTTTGAACATTTGTTGTAAATTGAAGTTCTAACGTTTGATTGTAAATTGATTTTTTTGTTCAATAAATTACACTTTTGCCTAAATGAGATTATTACTTCTTTTCACCTCAATTAAGAGATAATATAGGAACTGTCGTACCATTTTGGAATCTGGACAAAATGCGCCATCTTTTACAGTTACTTGCCAAAACCGCGTGGTATATTTTTTTTACAGTGCAGTCAGTTGAAGTTGGGATAAGTGATAATTTTGAGTACAAAATTGGGGAAAAAAGTCATATTTTATTTAAAACCAATACAGTAATTTTTTACTTTTAGATTGTGATTTATAGAACAGTTAGTCAGGGTTGCTTCATAAAAAAAAATAAAAAAAAATGAAAATTTGTAATAACAGTACTTAAAAAATCATCACAGGGTATGAATTTTTCCAATTCTTTTTTGAATGTCTATAAGTCAAAAAATAATTGACTTTTTTTAATACTTTTCTGATAACTGCCACCACTTGGCCTATCACCGGTTTCCGGGTTGACGTTGGGGTTTGGGACACCCTGTATATACATGTAGTTTATAATGCCTCACTTTTTTTAAGGGGCAAAACTCAAAGCCCCTCCAGGGACATGGGCGCATGAACATCTGTAGCATTACTATGCTTTGCTGACGTTTCGATAGTGAATTTTTTATGGTACCGTTTTTAGCACGCAAATCCAACTGACTGAACTACTCGTAAAATGAGTGTGAAATGGTTTCAATTCTAAAATTAATGTAATTAGCACTCTATCTTGAATAGTTTCCAAAGAAACGACAAATTATCTACAAATCCCAACCGTACCAATTCAATGTATCTATACACAAGTCCATATTGTCGGCACTTCTGAATAATGTTTCCTCCTTTTTGGGTCAAGTAGCATGGAAACATATTGCCAAATTCCTCGAGACAGGATCTAAATTGCTTGGTTGCGAATGTGGCTGCAAAGGCGTCTTGAATGTGGTCCTAATCATTAGTTTGCTGTAACCGCACTCAAACTTGAGATGTTTCGGAGATTTCGTCGACGCGACGAGTATAAATAGTCTGGAGGTTTTCTTCGTAGCAAAGATCTGGAAGATTAGGAAGCTCATTGAAAATACCCAGACCTAATTGAATAGTTCGGAATGTTAAATGATGGGACTTACTTCTCAATGGGGAGGATGTCGTTAACACTAGGCTGCTTAAATATAATAAAATTTACTCATTTTAAGATACGACGTGAATGTACATAATTGGAATGATTCTGAGAAGGTAATGACGATGGGTTATGAAGGTGGGGATAGTTATACATATATTTGTGGGCCTGAGCAAGGATTCCTGATGTCTCTGAAATAACCATTTAGGTATGTATATATTTAAAAAAATAAATCAAATACTTGTAATGAACCATTTTCTGTTCTGGTTGTGCTGCTTCCACCGGCAGATCCAAGGCAGCACCTAGTAAGTAGTGGTCTGTCGGTGGTATGAAATATCATAATTTCGGAATGATTAATTCATAAATTAAATGCGACTCTGCGGGACAAAAATAATGACTTTTTAAATTATTAGAATAACTTTAATTAATTCAAGTTGCATCATTTTTGGGCAATTACCGAACAGAGTCAAAATCTAATTGTGAATTGATCATTCCAATATTTGAAAAATTCGACCAGTTGCCTGGAGTAAGACCGTAATCAACCGGTTTCGCCTCAGTCGTTATCTGCTGTGCGGAGGGACGCACCTTTTGTGTGGACAGCTAAAATAAAAAGACACCTGGCCCAGTGAAGCCAAAGGAACTGATTTTTGATATGGGCTAATTCAGGATCATTTATGAGTTTATGTAAAGCGTGTTTCAAAGTAGGTGTGGTACTTTGTTATCGATTAAAATCAGCATTATCGACCCTTTTCCGCCAAATTTTGTGTCATTGTGACAGTATAGGATTTTAGTTATAGATCGCTACACGAAAGACCAATGCATTGAAATCGTTGAATTTTGGATCTTAAAGTCGATGGTGCAAACGCTATGATCGATTCACCAAAAATGGGGTCGCAATCACCACATTAGTGAAACAACTGTGCGCAAGATTGTGAATAAATTTTATCAAACTGGGTCCGTACTTAATGTTTCGAACCCAACCGGAGTGCGGAATGCACGCATTGCTGCCGTAAGTGAAAGTATCTTCGAGTCCCCCGAAATGTCTATTCGCCATCGTTCGCAACAATTGGCCATTTCCGCGACCTCCATGCATGGAATTTTGCGCTTGGACTTGAAGTTACACCCATATAAAGTCCAATTGACGCATCAGCTGTTGCCTCGTGACCATGCACAACGCCGTACATTCGCTGATTGGGCCCTGCAAATTATTGCTGAAGATGATGATTTTTTCCAAAAAATTATCTTTTCGGACGAGGCTCATTTCCATCTCGGCGGCTACGTTAAAAAGCAAAACTGCTATATCTGGGGCTCGGAAAATCCACAAGTGATCGTGGAGAAGCCAATGCATCCACCGCGAGTCTCCGTTTGGTGCAGTTTATGGGTCGGAGGCATCATCGGGCCGTATTTTTTCAAAGAAGAGGACGGAAACACCGAAAATGTCAATTTTGTGCCGGAGGTTGAAGATCAGGGTCTAGACTGGACGATATGTGGTTTCAACAGGACGGCGTCACACTACACACAACTCGCCTCAATTTGGACTTTTTGCGTCGCAAATTCCCGAACTGTATAAATTCTTGTCGCGGTGATGTGAATTGGCCGCCTAGATCCCAGATCATGCGATTTGACGCCGTTAGACTTTTTTCTGTGGGGTTACACAAAGGATAAAGTCTATGTGAATGATCCGGAAACGATTCCAGACTTGAAACGCAATATTACATCGGTGATTCGGGCCATTCCGGAGCCCATACTGCAAAATATCATCGCAAATATGGCCGAAAGAGTGATAGATATCTACGGAATAGTCGCAGTGAATATATCCGCGAAATAATTTTCAACGCATAATCTTATTGTGTGGCCTTTCGAACGAAATAAAATATTTGAAAAAATTCCGAACGGTTTGCGTTTTATTTAAAATCAAAGTACGGATACCACACGTCTTAATGGAACAGTAATTAAGATATTGATGATTTGCTTAACTGCAGTTGTTAGTACCAAGAGCAGCTTCAGAATTATTAATTTCGATATGCGGGCGATATTTTCAGATGATGAAACTTTTTAAATATTCGATTGATTTTACTATATGCATTTCTTGGTCAGTGTGATGAGACGAGTCGATTAAGCTTTGTCCGTCTGTCCGTCTGGTTCTATGCAAAATAGTCCCTCATTTTTTAAAGCTATCAAGCTGAAATTTTGTACAAGGTCTTCTTTCTATTCCACGCTATATATATGGCCGAAACAACGGAATCGGGCCACTACGTCATATAGCTGCCATAGGAACGAACGACTTGTCCAAAAATTATTCTTTGTGAGGAAAACTTTTTTATGACTAAAGACATATTTTCCAAATTTCACACTAATCAGTAGTACCTTTAGTTAAATCACACGCCCGAATCTGGTTGAAATGGGACTACTTTATCGTATAGCTGTCATAGGAATGACCATTCCAAAAGCATTTTTTGTTAGAAAACTTTTTTCATTTGTGAAGATATCTTTACCAAATCGCATATTACTCAATCATATTGACTGTCAAACCACTTTCCCAAATTTTGTTGTTTTCATATACCTCTCATAGGAACAGTAAGATCAAAACAAGTTTTATTACTAATTTCCTAGTGGCAAATACACCATAAGTCACTACATCAACAGTTCATTTAAATGGCCCCACAGAAAATAATCCAGAGGATTTGAATCTGGAGATCGGTCGAAATTAATTGTTTAAAACATTCGTGACCGCCCTTGAGTTATGCGGAGGAACCCCATCTTGCTGAAATCACATATTCATTCGTATATGTAGTTGTACATCGTCAAAAAAAATCGGCAGCACTTCCTCCAGAAATGGCTTATAGTCCTCGCCCGTTAATCGACATGGCATAGTATGTGGTCCAACAAAGCGATTCCCAATGATTCCAGCCCAAATGTTCACGCTCCATCGAATTTGATGGTGGGCTTTGTAATGAACCATATTCTGGTCTGGTTGTGCTGCTTCCACCGGCAGATCTATGGCAGCAACTGATGAGTAAGGATCTGTCAGTGGTAAGAAACCAGAGGCCGAGGGCCCCATTATGCTTGGACCCCGAGGAAATCTGCACCTTCTGCCAACCATTCCATTCTTATCGGCCCATTTTTGTCCCCCATGTTTGTATTGTCTTCCCCAGGACAATGAATTTTTATTAATACGTAAAGGGCAGGGGCAACCAACAGCGAAAACCCCGCCCACGTTTTCCGAACTGAGCTACAGCAAGCATAGGCCGCTGTTTAGCTTGCTGAGGGGCCTTTTTCTTCGACAGATGGCACAGCCCGACCTTCGCGGTCATTAGGCTGCCTTAGGCTCCGTCCCCACGGGCATTTTCGAATGCCCACCAAACCGTCCATTACTTAAGAATAAAAGTGGAGTGTATCATTGCTAAGAAGTCAACAAGACGACTTAGCAATGATCCCCACTCAAAAATTTCTCAGCCTAAGCCAATATCACTTAGTGCTTGAGCTGGTTTCGTCACCCGATAGACTTCAGCAGCTACCTTGATTCTATCGGGGAGGTGGCTCGATGAAACCAGCTCAAGCACTAAGTGATATTGACTTACGCTGAGAAAGTTTTGGGTGGGGACCATTGCTAAGTGGTCTTGTTGGCTGCTTAGCAATGGTACACTCCACTTTTATTCTCAAAAAATATAAAAATGGGTTTATGCGTGTCAAATGGGTAATGCATCCATTACTTACTTTGTGTTAAGAGAAATAAAGTCTATTTCTGATTTTGGAACAAAATAATTAAGTTTATTCAGAATGAGATACGTCCGCACTCGACGAGATCTGAAGCAAGAGAAAGCGCAAGATCAGTTTGCAATGTAAAAAAAATTTGGACGCGTGCGAACGTATTTGTGTTTTACAGTGGTGCTATACATTAACAAAATATTGAGAGGCGTTTTACACTGACAATCCCTAACACTCCCTCTCGACTCACAATATTAAAAAAAAATGATTCAAACAAAAAATAAAGAATGATTAATTCAGAAAATACCAAACCGTAATGAAAACATTTTAAATTTATCTCTAGATAATGCCTTTGTCAGGGTATCGGCTAACTGATTGTGAGTTGAAATATATTTTACATCGATTTCACCTTTTTCTTGTATTTCGCAAGTATAGAAAAATTGCACCTCAATATGCTTAGTGCTCTTAATCGATTCCGGAGTTTGAACAATAGTTATCGCTCGTTGATTATCACAGTACAGCACTGTGGGTTGAAATTGTCTGTGTTGAAGATCTTGTAATAAGTTTCTCAGCCAAACTATCTCCTTCGTCGCCCCTACACAAGGCTACAAATTCGGCTTCGGTTGTCGATGTTGCGGTGACTGACTACTTCTTTGAGCCCCAAGCTATAGGCCCTGAATTTAGAAAACAAACCCAGCCTGTAGTGCTGCGTCTTGTATCGACATCACCGGCATAGTCAGCATCACTATATGCTGTAAGAATAGAATTTTGTGAATTAATATCAAAACTTATTCCGTAATTGCTTGTCGCCTTCAAAAATTTAAAAATTCGTTTGACTCCTTGCCAATGCTCCAAAGAAGGGTTTTCCATAAATCTGCTTAAAACTCCAACGATGAATGCGATATCAGGTCTTGTAGCAATCATCAGGTACATCAGGGATCCTATCGCTTATCTGTATGGAAAATTATTCCTCTCTTTGGAATGCTCGGATAACTTTGAAAATTTAACTCCTGGATCAGCAGGAGTAGATACATGTGTACAGCTTTCATGATTGAATCGTCTTAGAACTTCCTTGGTATATGATTCTTGATGAATTTTCAATTTTCCTTGATTCCTCTCGATTTGCAGACCAACGAAAAATTCTGCTACACAGTGCGTGCGTAATCTGGAACTCAGTGTGTAGCTCACTCAACAGGTCTGCCATTTCAGCTTCATTCTCTCCAATAATTAGGCCATCGTCAACGTAAATCGCTATGTAAAGTATCTTACCTTTATTGATGAATATGCACGGATCTGCTTGAGATTGTTCGAAATCTCGTTTTAGTAAAAAATTCGCAATTCTTTTATTCCACTGTCGTGAAGCCTGTTTAAGTCCGTATAGACTTTTATTTAATAAACATACTCTGTTGTCTTTCTTGAAACCGCTGGGTTGCTCCATAAACATCTGCTCCTCTAAGTTCCCATGTAAAAACGCTGTCTTTACGTCGAATTGATGAACTGCCAAGTTCTCTGCTGCTGCTATAGATAGTAGAGTACGGACTAAACTAAACTTGACCACTGGAGCAAAAGTCTCAGCGTAGTTAATTCCTTCCTTTTGAGAACATCCTCTGGCTACGAGTCTCGCTTTGTATTTATCCATTTGTCCATTTGCTTTCAATTTCTTCTTGAAAACCCATTTATTTTTTACGATGTTTGTGTTTTGTGGCCGTTCAACAAGTAACCAGGTCTCATTGTCTTCAAGTGATCGGAGCTCAGTATGAATAGCTTCCAACCAGTTGTCTGCATCGTCAGCCTGCAGAGCTTCTTCTAGGTTAACTGGTTCAGTATTAACCATAAAAGTTTCCGCAATTGTTGCATCGCTTGCGTCTGGCTCAGCGGTTGATTTCGTTCGCTTTGGGTATGGTGATCTCGGAATGGGAAGTCGCGGGTTCCTACACTTCGTATGTGGTGTCGATGATTTCTCAGCGTCTTGAGAAATTTCCTCTGCCTCTTGCTGTGTTGGATTCACTGATGCTTGAATCGTTTGCTGTCCATGTGATTCTGTCACAATCTGTGGCTCCGAGATTTCGTCGAAAATCACGTCTCTACGCACGTAAACCTTGCGTCTTTCGGGGTCATACACTCTGTACGCCTTGTTGCCTTCACTGTATCCAATCATGATACATTTCACAGAGTTAACGTCCCACTTTGTTCGTTGATCCTTTGGGATATGCACATAACAGTCACAGCCAAAAATTTTCAGATGACTCACTGAAGGTTTTTCTTGAAACCACTTCTCGAAGGGTGTCGAACCTTGAAGAGTCTCAGATGCCGTTCGATTCTTGAGATAGACTGCTGTCTTTACCGCTTCTGCCCACAAATGTCGGGGTAAATCTCGCATGTGTAACATCGATTTCGCTGGCTCTATGATTGTCCTATTTTGACGCTCGATATATCCATTTTGCTCAGGAGCTCGTGGGGTTGTCACTTCATGCTTGATTCCAGAGGATAGTAACAACCGATTAACTGCTGCATTGCAGAACTCCTTACCACCATCTGTCCGCAACTTCTTGACATTTCGTCCATCAGCCCGAACATCCACTATAAACCTTTTTATATTTTCGAGAACGTCCGATTTTTCCTTCATAAAATATACAAAACAGTATCTTGAAAAATCGTCTTTTAGTAATAAGAAATAATTTGCACCTCCCAGCGAAGGAGTGCTCATTTTTCCGCACAAATCTGCATGAAAAACTTCACCCGGCTTGACAGCTCTTCTTGCACCGGACTTTGGAAACGAATGTCTATGTTGTTTACCGAACACACAACCCACGCAAAAAGGGTCGTTTCCCTTTGGATCGAATTTTAAACCAGTCACTGTTTCGCGATCTCTCATTTGTCTTAATGTTTTGTAGTTCACATGTCCGAGCCTTTCAAGCCACAGTTTTATTGATTCAGAATTCACAATGTTCGTTTCTGCATCGCCGCGAACTGTCACTAAATTCATCATATATAGGCTGTCTCTTTTCTCACCATCTAGCACAAACTCATTGTCTTTATAGAACACTACTCGTTTTCCTCCCCGCTCGAAAATCACTGTCATACCCTTCTGAGTTGATTTTGATACAGATAAAAGGTTTTTCTGTATCTCCGGCACAAAAAGAACATCGACGCTTGTGTGCGTAATTCTTACGCCATTTGAGTTTATTAATTGAATATTCACGTCGCCTCTCCCTCTAACATCAATCAAAGCTCCGTCTCCCACTCGTACAGAGTAACTTTGCTCAGGAAATAGCTTCAAATTTTTAAGCCATTCCTTGCGAAAAGTCATGTGCTCTGTCGCACCTGAATCGGCATACCATTCGTCGTCTGGGTTTGTGTGATTCTTCTGTTGTGTGTCCACGTTGAGTAGATGAGCTCCAGCGTTGTTCTCTGATTGTGTGCGCTGGCGGTTTTGGTTTTGTGTGCGTAACCCTTAAGCGGCGTTAGACTGCATACTGTCTCGATTTTGCTGGTCGCGCGATTTTTTTTTACACTCTCTCGCCCAATGTCCAGCAATTCCGCAATAGTTACAGTTGCCTTTTCGTATGCTCCCTTTGGTTTTGTTGTTGCTTGTTGTAGACTTGTTTTGGTGACCGAATCTCTTATTTCCTTTTGCTTGGTAAGCTTCCGAACTATGACTGTGCTCTTCACTCGAACGTGATGATAACAGTGCCTCTTCGTTTACCAAATGATCCGTTAATCTTTCAATTGTCTGATCGCGCTTGGAAACTGCATACCATGCGGTCCTCACGTGATCAAATTTTGCGGGGAGGCTGCCCATAATTTTCGCAATTATAACTGCAACTTGCTGTTCTAGATCCATTTCCTTAAGTCGTTGAGCTAATGACGTCACTCTTGCCACGTAGTCGCTTACCTTTTCGTCAGTATCCATTTTTGCATTTATGAATCGATCAAGCAAAACTTGCACCGACTGGTCACTTCTCTCCGCATGAACAGTTTGGAGTCTAGCCCACATTTGGGAAGATGTAGTACAGTCTGACATGTATTTCAGCTGTTCTAACTCAAGACCACGCATGAGGAAAGCCTGCGCCTCAGCGTCTTTTTCTTCCCAACTAGCGGCATTCTCCTCACTCCGAACTAATGTGCCTAGAATGTAGGGCTTCAATTTATTTTCAGCCATGAAAATTTCCATCTGTCTCCTCCACAATTGATAATTGGATCCATTGAACCTTTGGATGTGGTATGTGCGCGTCTCTGCCATTCTGACTTGAATTGTTTTTGGCTCAGCCTGTGTCTTAATGTCCGAAAAAAACACTATTTGCTTGCACTCGCGATTCACCAGAGTCACTCGAAATTTCAGCAAAAATTTTCTCGAGAAAAATCACTTGTTCGTCTTTGTTATCAGCCATTTAGTAAAAAAAACATTATTTAATTTTTAAATCACAATTTGGGCAGTCGCGACTCTGGGCCCATAACCTGTTAAGAGAAATAAAGTCTATTTCTGATTTTGGAACAAAATAATAAGTTTATTCAGAATGAGATACGTCCGCACTCGACGAGATCTGAAGCAAGAGAAAGCGCAAGATCAGTTTGCAATATAAAAAAAATTTGGACGCGTGCGAACGTATTTGTGTTTTACAGTGGTGCTATACATTAACAAAATATTGAGAGGCGTTTTACACTGACAATCCCTAACACTTTGTATACGAGTATTTTGTAATATATAATATCAGGACCTTGGAATAGAAAGGGCGAATCCCGAAATTGAGGTGTTGGGAAATCGAGCTTAAAGTTTCGAAAGTAAATCAAATTATCAAGGGCGAATGTATCATATTATGTAATTTTATTGTATTCCCTTTTCCCATTATTTTAACGATATCTAAATTTTGATAGGTACGTTTCAAAATGTTGAGATTAGTGAATATAATGAAGCAAAAATCACAAGACAGTCAGTAGCGAAACAAGCACTTTTCACAGAAGAGCAAGGGCGAATACGAAAGATTTATTATTTTCCATAATGCTTGGATGGGGTTTGCTTCACTAAATAAATCGAACATGAGATTTTGACAGAAAATGATATTACTCACTTTAGATTGAAACTATGAGGATACTAAGGGCTTACCAGGGCAAAAAGAGGTATCTACGCATTGTCTATATATATCTGATACCAAGGAGAGGATAAAAAAATCGATTTTTTCGGATTCTCCCTTTCTATTCCAAGGTCGTGTGTAAAAATGATCCATTTCCTTCAAAACTTTTCCTTTGCTTAAAGTTCTGCAATAACACATTGCTGGTTTTATGTGTTGAACCAACCAGTTGGGTAACATAAATTTGCACAGATACAGGTTACTATATATCTAGCATTAAATTTGCTTGTAACATTTTTTTTTTAAACAATCGCAAATATGAGCATGTTCATATTTATATATTTAAAGCATTTTCACAAAAATAATCCATTTCCCATACAATAAAAAACGAGCAATTGTGGATTAAAATTTACATGGCATATATGAAATTACTTTCATCACTAACGCATATACACGGACATACCCTGCGTTCTTTCCATTATAAAAAAAGCCCAAACAGGACATTGCCGCTGCTTTTTTTTTGTGTTGCCATCAACAACATCCACTGAAACATCACCACCGTGCACCCTTTCGAAATTGTACGGTGTCTCTCATAATAATAAGCCATGAATATTAAAATGTGTCAACCCCATTAATCCCAAACAGTGGAGGATTTTTATCCCCATGGGTAAGCTCTTAACATGATCTCGGTATTAGGGATACGCAAGCCTCCTGAAATTATGTTTAGTCCATGGTGAGACGTATCACTTGGAATGTTTTATAGGGTTATATGTAGGAGAGATTGGATTAAAATATCGTGTTTAGATGGTGAAAAGAGCTTTACATACATTGCATGTGAAAATAAGCTCAATTTAATCAAAGGATTTTCCTTTAATTGGTGAAGATATGAGTATAACGTCCATATTGAAACTGAGAGATATGGTAGAAAAAATTATGCTGTTTTTTTAATTTATTATGTGAAAGGAGTCCGGATGGCGCAACGGTTAGCACGTTCGCCTTCAACGCACTGGGCCCCGGTTCGATTCCGGGGATTTACGTGTCGGACTATGAGCCCACTCAGCTGTTAAGTGAGTACCCATTATGGGGTAAATAACTCGGTTGAGCGTATTGCTGATCACATACCTCTGCACAAAAAACCGTCACGATCTAGAAAATGCGATGATGCTAACTCATCTCGAGGCCGTGGTTCAAATTGGACTGTTGTGCCAGTTATTTTTTATTTTATGTGAAAGGAGCTCCATTATTGAGCAAGTGAAAACGTTAAAATCAGTTCAAACAAACAAAAAATTTAAAATCTCAAATAAATCTAAATTGACTAAGACCTTCCGGGGAAAATACAATAATTGCACCAGCTAACAATTCCCAACAAATTACCCAATGTGCATTTTTTATAAATATTAAATCAAAATGTCTAATTTTTCAAGGATTCATTGAAAAAGTTATTTTCCCCAAGTTGTCGTACATAAAGTTTAACATCATCAACCGCCATCCTACTATGATATATTTGGTGAAATCACAACGTCCGGAAATATACGCGATTTCGGATTCCCTTCAAGTGCTAATAAAATCATATTTAGTGAAATTATTTATGATCCTTAGCTTGGATTAGACGAACTGAAAAGGAACAATGAACTCGTTTTGTGTTGCAAGTGAGAAGCTTTAGAGTCCAGTATCCAGGAGCCTAAATCTATTTATCTATATATTAATACGCTAACATCAAACTTTTTTATCCCTGCTTTTGGCATTTGAAATAAGAGGCGGCTCAAAAGTTTTGTATTGCATGTGTGCAATGTACAGTCACGTCATGCAAACGTATCTATATGGTTGCCTTATACAATTCGACTTTTTTATAAAAAATAAATAACTGGCGCAACAGTCCAATTTGAACCACGGCCTCGAGATGAGTTAGCATCATCTCATTTTCTAGATCGTGACGGTTTTTGTGTAGAGGTATGTGATCAGCAATACGCTCAACCGAGTTATTTACCCCATAATGGGTACTCATTTAACAGCTGAGTGGGCTCATAGTCCGACACGTAAATCCCCGGAATCAAACCGGGGCCCAGTGCGTTGAAGGCGAACGTGCTAACCGTTGCGCCATCCGGACTACTCGACTTTTTTATGCAAGCTTGTAATTTGCAATATCGTCTTGACATGAATGGTTAAGCATCTCCAAGAGTATGTAACGGACGGTTTAATGGGGATCCGAAAATGCCCGTGCGGACGGAGCCTAAGGTAGCGTATGACCGTGAACGTCGGGCCGTGCCATCTGGCGAAGGAAAAGGCGGGAGACGTGGGCGGGATTTGTGCCGCTCGTTGCCCCTGTTCTGACACACACATAGGAGGCAAAAATGCGGAATAATTTAAAAAAAATGGGGCAATAAGGATGAAATGGTTGGCGGACGGCGCAGACGCCCTCGCGCTTGCATGTTGGTCCGAATGTAATGGGACCGTCGGCCTCTGGTTTCGTACCACCGAAAGATCATTACTCATCAGGTGCTGCCATCGATCTGCCAGTGGTATCAGCATTACCAGAGCAGCATATGATTCATTGCAAATTGCATTGTATGATTGTAACGTTCTTTATTTTGGTCTGGAACCTGGAGGTCATGATTCTGTCAGAGACTGGATACCAGGATATAAGACAGCTTCGTGTGGCTCTGGTTAAAATGAGCTCTACACCTGACTCACGACCACTACCGCTAGCTTTACCGGAGTACAACTTTACAGTGCTTTTGCGTTGGAGAGATAAATTCCTCGTTGTTCCACAATCTCATCTCAATAACTCCTAAGATGTTGAATTTATACCGTTGAAATTTACTTTCCAATGAATGAAATCGTGCGTTCTGAGAGCCTTGTGACTCATTGCCTAGGAGAAACCTACCTTTGTAGCCAGTGCTTATCCGAGGCATAGTTGATGTTTCGTTAGCATATTTTCACTTCCTGCCCTATAAATTTGCCTTCTATGAGATACCGGGGGAGACCGTGGCATTATTCTTTCATCCAACACCACTGGGGAAACCGTTGATACTTACATACTCAATTGCCCTAACCCCTTGTGGGGCAAAGCGCGTCAATTGTTCCATGTGGCCCAGTTGACGTTTCGTTGGCATAAACTGGTTTCGGAGAATGCAGTTGCCAACATGCACCTCCTGCACATCCATGGCCACGAACGCGGCCATCGTGGACGGGATTCGAACCCGAAACGCCGGTAGTCAAACATGAGACTGATGCCTCAACACACTGCGCTACCGATCGCTCCTTAATAAGCTGGACCAGTGAACCCTTCACATTCATTCCTTTAAGAGCATAGATAATGAATGGCATCAAGATTAATATTGATGCAGATACCTTCGATATCCAGAAAGATAGCCATTGTATACACGTTGTACCACTTGTTGGGAAATTATATTTTCCAACCAAACCGTTTCGTTTGCTTGCTTTCATCAACCAGTTTCTTCAACTCTTTCACTTGCTTTTTTTAAAGCATTTATAAACGGATTTTTTTTTAATTTAAATACAATCGAAACTCGATAACTCGAACTTGGAGGGAAGAAAGATTTCGAGGCATCAAGATTTCAAGATATCGAGTTGTTTTAAAAATAAATTCGACATACTGAGTTTATCCGATTTGTTGTTGAAAGCTGAGATTGCCCCAAAGACGATAAGTTAGGCACGTCAAATTTAAATGGATAGGTTACGTTAGGTTTGAGGTTGGCATCCGGAATTACCGAAACCAAGCAGTTGACCAACCTCCACCTCTCCCCCAGATGATTAAAGAAGTATTCATTGAGAGTTGACCGTCCCTGCTTGCTAGGGCCCAGCGTTTGTAGACCTGATGAAAATTAGTTTCCTGAAAAAATCATTGTATAAGAGTCGAAGGTGTACCCAGTGAACACACCCACAACCACCCGGATCTGTTTTTTCGGCAAGGACACAGTTTTGTGGTGTAACTGATATCTAATCTGGATTAAATAAGCTTAGCAATAAGATATGTATCGCTAACGGTCCACCTTAAGTTGGCTTTGTTACTGGTAGATAGGGGTATAAGCAAGTTACTACTACTATGTTACACCCCGTCCAGCAAGCTGCTCATCCTTGCAAAACCACTATACACTGGCGTCCAGCATAGTGGCACGTATGCTGCTCACTTATGGTTTCTGACTTACACTAACCTGATTAGAGAGGTTTAATTGCAGCCTGACTGTCCACGAATATCATTATCTTTTTCGTTGTCGTGATGTGTAGTCCCAACCAAGGCATAGCCTCTTTCATCGCGTAAATTTCTGCGTGAAAAACGCTGATTGATGTCAAGAATGAATATATGAATGGCTATCAACCCAGGACTAGCCTACGTAAGGACAAGAATGAAAACATCAGCAGCGACACCGATAGCATCAATAAACGATGGCAGTCCTATTTTTAAGAGCTTTTTAATACCCCATCTAATGTCCCCATACAAGAAGCCCCAATCGTTGACGGTATGATCGATCATGGCTAAGATACACACCCCCGAACGTAGAAGAAGTTAATCTCTCCTTGCAGTCACTCAAACCAACTAAGGCGCCGAGTGCAGACTAGATTCCACCTGAAATGTTAAAATCCAGTGGAGCGGCCATATTAAATCTTTTTCTGTATCCTGTTAACCCCATGTGGGGCATAGGGCATTAACCACGCCGACTTTCCACCTTATCCTGTTGGCCGCCATCGTCTTCAACTGACTCCACGATGTGCCTATTGACTTACCCTCGACCCCAACGGATCTTCTCCAGGTGTTTCAAGGTCGTCCGGCCTATTAAATGCAATATATCAACTACTTCTGCGAATCTGGGAGGATGAGGTGATCCCAGAAGATTGGCGCAGGAGCATCATTTGTCCCATCCACAAAAAGGATGATAATTTGCGGTGTGAGAATTACAGAGGCATCTCCCTAGACTAAACCTACAAAACACTGACGAAAATTCTGGAGAAAAGAATAAAAGCGTAGGCAGAACGAATCATTGGCGACTATCAAGGTGGTTTCGGAACTGGCCGATCCACAACCGATCAGCTTTGCATGGTTGAGCAAATCCGTGGAAAGTGCTGCGAATACAACGCTGACGTGTACCAAATCTTTGTTGACTTTAAGCAAGCATACGACAGTATCAATCGTGGTGGACTGCCTAATATCATGCTGCAATTTGGTACACCAGTGATACAAGTATGACTAAATAACGATGACCAATTCTAAATCCAAAACAGGCTGACTGATCTTTTTGAAACACGTACTGGATTGAAGCAGGACGATGGACTGACTCCGACATTCTTTAATCTGGCACTTCAACACGACATACTGGTAATGAATGCGGACACCAGCGGCAGGGGCAGGGCATGTACAACGAATGGAATATGACCACATGCCTATGAAAATATTGAATGGACGAAGAAGGTTGCGAGGATGACCGAGAGCTCATTGGAAAGAATTAGTTAATGAGGTAGCCGAACAACTGCTGGGCGTCCAAAATTTGAGGATGCTGACACTTGACCGAGGTAATTGGATGTCAGTGATTCAGGCGGCCAAAGGCCGACGTCAAGTTGTAGCGCCACGATGATGATGAAGTCAAGCTCCTCGGAACGGTCTCCGGCAGCCACACCACTGACAGACAGTTCTGAAATCGTTCGTTAAAAAGACATCTTCAAGGAGTTAAGTCTGGGAATGTCTCTTGAATTCGAATGGCTGTGTTCTTCGCTATTGGAGCCACTAGGATGTCCAGCGGAATCAGGCCAAGCATCATATCCAGCGCCGCGGGTGGAGTAGCCCGGAGAGGTCCACTGGTTGCTACGCAAGCGGCTCTCTGCGCCTTAGTCAGCAAATTGCAATCTGCTATAGGGGCAAACCACCATACCCCGGATATTATTATAGGACGCAGTACTGATACGTAAAGTCAATGCAGAACCTTGGGTTGCCGACCCCATATCTTGCCAACAGCCTTCCTACAGCAGTAGAGTGTTATAGTAGCGTTGTTTGCATCCCCATGAATATGGAAACATCGACTTATGGAGTCCCCATGTGGAACATTTCGGCTCATAGGTTTGCGGATGAAAAATTTCGTTTCCAGTTATAATCGGAAATTTCGATTTATAGAGTCACCCGTCTGAAAATTTCAACTTATTGAGTTTTACAGGTTCGCGGATGAGAAATTTCGCTTCGAGTAATGGTTTTTCTATTTGAGTTAACGAGTTTTTTGGTCATTGTTTTACATACAAATGTGTTGAGATATAGTGATGTCTTCGAGTTAACGGGTACTTTGAGTCAAAGAGTTTCGAGTAATCGAGTTTCGACTGTAATTATTGCTCCGAAACTTTGTGCAGTTTTGATGTATCTGATAAAGGGATTTGATCGATTGATTGCAAAACCAATTTTTTTTGCAACCGTTTACGGGGCAGAAAACCGAAATCCCATTTTGGTGTAACTAAAAATGACCACATTAGTTCGTCTCATAAATTCACCATGACTTATATCGAAAATTTATAGTTATAATAAGAAACTAAATTTTCCCTAGAAAACGAGTATGTTATACTGTACCTTATTCTTTTACTAAATATATCATATACCCTAATCTATTACATCTACCGACAAACTTCCAAATGAAATATTGCAATAGGGAAACCGTCGCGTGCTTAATCCTTAACACAGTGTATTACATGGAGGTATCGAACAAACAAGCTTCACCGAGACAATGAATTGGCCGAAGAAATCGGTTCCGATATCGATTTAACAAAGTCACCGTGAATAAACGACGAAGAAAGAAAAAAAAAGGCACTACCAAGTAATCCGTATTGGCTCCCAACGGATGAACAAAAATTTTGTTCGTGGTCAGAAGGATTCGTTTCGGGTAGTGGAAGCAACATCCTTTTTCTATCTTCCAATCACGCCACTATTCACCGTCCTTAATTCTCGTAGAAAAGCCACAGAGACCGCAATTCACAACCCCCATTGTAAGTGTGTCTTGCTACAAAGATGGTTGCTTCAAAAGGAGCTGATTTCGATGGTCCGTTCAATTAGTTTTCGGCCGTAACAAAAAAGTGATTTATCTGATAACGCTTGAATTCCGTAGGCGAAACCTTTTTCCCGACACCCAATCTCAGCATGTTTTCGGTTGCCGTTAATTCGCTTGACTATTTATTTTCTATGACCGGGTGGGTAATCCGTCCAATTGTTCATTTACATGCTGACATGATAGGTTTTTGAGTGCCTCGGGGTTCAACTAAGATTTAATAGTGCCTCATTCATGAAATGAAATGCTGTGGGTGTATTGTGGGTTAAAAAAGGATTCATTTCTTTTTTTTCTCTCTCTTTTAAATAGTTGTGATGTGATATATTTACCGAAAGCAGGAATTAAGGGTAAAAAAGATAATAGATGTCTCATTTTTGTAAAGACTCTCAGATAAATATAGCTCTATCCGAAACTGGAAAACTAGGTCAAACGTTAGCCATTTCCATATACATACATATACATAGGTATATATTTATATATTTGACGGACTTAAAATAGAAAAGTAATTTTTTCTTTTTTTTTTAATGAAAATGCATGGTGTAATTTAGTCAAAATTAGAATCATGCTATAAAATTAGGACGAACGCGGTGAGTTAAGGAGTCTACTGGAGCCAGGGGCGTAAGCAAGAAAATTTTTCAAGGAGAGGGGGAGGTTGGTTTAATTGTTTTAAAGGTAATACAAAGGAACATTCTAGTACGAACATATACATATGAATTATGATTTATTGCAACAAATTACGGAACAATATTCGTGCTCCTAGGCACGCTTGCCATAAGGTCAAAAATTTGATCATTCGTTCGTTACCTCCATATTTTTGTGGGGCGATCGGTAGCGCAGTGTGTTGAGGCATCAGTCTCATCATGTTTGACTACCGGCATTTCGGGTTTGAATCCCGACCACGAAGACGGTCGTGGCCATGGATGTGCAGGAGATGCATGCTGGCAACTTCATTCTCCAAAACCAGTTTATGTTTACGCCAACTGAGCCACATGGAACAGTTGACGCGCTATAGCCCACAAGGGCTTAGGGCAATTGAGTAGTAAATCTCTATGAATATTCAATAGAGCCAACCCATTTAATCCGTCCTGCTGAGTGGAGTTCCGCAAGTAGGATTTCAACCTTCGAAGAGTTGAAAACGATCTTTCAGTAGGTGCAGCAGAAACCGGTAGAGTTGTTACTATTTGCAAATATGTGTACAGTGGGGTAAAACTTTTGGTTCCAAATGTTTAATGTTTCCATTTAACTTTTCGATTCGATTTTCCTCCGACGTTTTTAAGCAATATCTGGAAACGAAAATATTTTTTTCCAGAAATCCAGCATTTAGGCTTATTTATACCGTCGCCACATTGTCAGTTCAGCTTCAAACTCTTCAGTAGATGTGATGTTATTTTGCCACTGTGTCTCGAAACTCCTCACAGTAATTTTAATTCCGTCCGAATTCAACTTCGCAGATTTCATAGGTAGGAGATCCTGGATTTTTAATAAAATATCGTGATGTCTAAGAAGCCTAGAGTTCGATTCGCTTAGATAGTGGTCTAAGAAAGGAATCAACAGCAATTGACGATAATATTTTTCAGGATCACCTTCATAATTTGCTCGATGTTTTTGCATTTTAGCAACTCGGGGGACTTTGATTTCGAATCCAACCTCTTCAGCGGTTTTCAAAACGGTCTCGCAAATACTGTGAAATAATGCGGCCGAGTTTTGTCGCATTTCGTCTATTTCCTCTTTCAAGTCGTTTGTGTATATCACGCAAAGAACTAAATCAGACTCTTCCTTCTGCAACTGCTGGCTTAGTGATTTGGTCAAACTGAAGACGGGCTTCAATACTCCTAACGCAATTTTAAACTCAGATGTTGTTATCGCCGCGAGCAATGCGGTTGAACTCCTTCGACTTTTGAGTTTGTTTATCGCATTCTTCCAGCGCCAAACAAATACTTGCATACACGTCCGAAAAGAGTTGCAAGGAGTCGAGATGTTCCCAACGCGTTTCGCAAAGCTTCAGTAAGTGAGTTTGTTTTGCATTTGGCAGAGCTTTTCTAATTTTCGTTGCAAAATACCACCTGCTTAGTAGATCGACGAAAAAAGTCAACGACGGGCTTAATTGTTCAAATACAATTTTCGGTGCGATTTCACAAGCAAGTGTGATGGACAAATTAAGGCTGTGATTTGCACAGTGGACATAAATGGCCGGGGGGGGGGGGGGGGGGGGGATCTCCCTAACTTCTGCTGCGCACCCTTTGAATTTTCCATTTATGGAACTTGCTCCGTCGTATCCTACTATACATTTATCATTATGTGTAAGTTTAAATTTAATTTCGAGAAACGTGACAAAAATTGACTGAAACTTTTATATAAAAAAAAGATTTGTGAATACCTTGGTCACTTATGTACAAAATATCAATCCTGAGGTCTGACAAGGTACTAAGTATGGTATTTGCTAGTCCTTTATCAAAACTTTTATAAATATTTGTATGTTTCATTGAAAAAACGTCTCCATCTTGCCAATTGAATTTTTTGATAGCGTCGGAATCACTTATTGTTATCAAAAGTTCAAAGTTATTATCTCTACCGTCTACTTGCCCCCCGATTCTGGAACTGAATCATATGCAAAACATGCAGATGATATCACAAACTGTGTGAAAATGTTTCCGAAAGCTCATTTTCATCGCTGTTGGTGACTACAACTTACCAAATGTGAAATGGCACCTTAAAACCTGGTCACAACTAACTAATTGTCTTAAAAGTAATATTTTAATTGAATCTTTTTCTTTTCTAAACTTCAGCCAACATAATAAATACAATATATAACAAAAATACTAATGTCCTTGACTTAGTTTTCCCGGCTCACGATGATATTGTCATTGCATCTAGTGACTTTCCTCTGCTTGCATTAGATTCACACCACCCCGCGCTGCATATTTATTTAAATTTCACTTCTATAAACGTCAACAACTCTAATTCTTTCCATGAATCATTCCGTAATTTTAAAAGCGCTGATTACGATCTCATTAATGCTGCAATTTCCAATATCGAATCTCTCAATTGCCCTAACCCCTTGTGGGGCATAGTGCGTCAACTGTTCCATGTGGCCCAGTTGACGTTTCGATGGCATAAACTGGTTTCGGAGAATGCAGTTGCCAGCATGCACCTCCTGCACATCCATGGCCACGAACGTCGTCGTGGACGGGATTCGAACCCGAAACGCCGGTAGTCAAACATGAGACTGATGCCTCAACACACTGCGCTACCGGTCGCCCCCAATATCGAATGTGATAATGAACTCAGTAATAAAAGCCTGGTAGACTCCGTAAACTACTTCTATAACACTTTGCATTCCATTGTTGAGCAATTGGTTCCTTTAAGTAACTCAGATTCTAGAAATTTTCCGCATTGGTTTTCACAGGAATTACGAACCTTGATTCGACTAAAAAAGCTTGCTCATAGAAAATTTTAAATAACAGTGTTACTTGAGTACAACATTTTTTCGACTCTAAGGGCACAATCTAAAGTGATGCTTTTGCATGACTACAAACGCTACATGCGTGAGCTAGTATCTACCATCCTACAAAATCCAAAATACTTTTGGAACCATGTAAATTCGCTAAAATCAAACAATTCACTGCCCACTTCAATACATCTCAATGGAGTGCACAGCAGTGACATGTCGACCATAGCGAACATGTTTTCCTCTTATTTTTCAACTGTGTACACTAATGAATCAAACCATTACACGCCTTCTACGCACCACAATAATATTAATATACGCGAATTTTTCATTGAACCTTCTTCTCTGTTCTGTTAACAAACCTATCGCAATTAAATATTAGTAAAAGTGCAGGACCTGACCTTATTCCACCTATACTTCTGAAAAACTGTCCTCTCACTTTAGTACAACCTCTTACCAAAATATTTAATCACGCGCTGTGTACGGGTAATTTTCCTACAGCTTGGAAAGTAAGTTATGTTTTACCAATATTTAAGACAGGCGATAAAACTAATATAACTAATTATCGGCCAATCTGCATCTTATCGACCATCCCAAAAATCTTTCAAAGTTTTTTAACTGACTTTATAACTTCTATAATTCGACCAGTAATTATTTGTAATCAACACGGATTGTGCTCCTCGAAATCAACCACGACTGGTTGGTCACCTACTATAGCTTTATATCGAAATCACTTATGTCATCCAATCAAGTCCACACAATTTACACAGACTTTGCAAAGGCTTTCGATAAAATTAATATTGATCTCCTTATCAGGAAACTAGAGTGTTTTGGATTTCGTGGTGCAATTTTGCAGTGGCTGGACGACTATCTTCGAAATCGATCACACATAGTTAAAATAAAGGATAATCATTCTAGTCCATTCTCATCAACATCAGGCGTCCCTCAAGGTTCACACTTAGGGCCAATATTATTCTTATTATTTATCAATGATATTGACTCAATTTTCCATGACGTAGAGTTTTTATTATTTGCTGATGATTGTAAGATTTTCAAATCTATATGATCTATTAATGACATTTTTATTCTCCAGGCGAATATTAACAAATTTTATGAATACTGTCAACAAAATAGCCTAGTACTAAATATCGATAAATGTCAATGCATGGTATTTAATAGGACAAGGTTAGTTTATGATGTTGCATACACCATCAACAATACGCCACTATGCCTGGTCGAGTCAATCAAAGATCTCGGAGTCATATTCGATTCTTCATTAAATTTTTTTAACCACATACAAGACATTGTTAGTCATGCTCGCCGAATGTTAGGGTTTCTTATGAAGAATACGCAACAGTTTTATAATTTGAACACGTTAAAAATGTTGTACTTTTCATTAGTCAGAAGTACATAAGTTGGATTATGCCTCGGTTCTGTGGAACCGACACTATAAAAATCATTCCGATTCAATAGAAAAAATTCAGAATAAATTCATGCGATATATTGCGTTAAAACTACATACATAGCTCTGAGCAAAGAAATTGCCGAGAAATCAGTAGTATACTAAAGATCACATCTCTTGAAACCAGAAGATACTGCACTGACGCAATTTTTTTATTTAATGTAATAATAATAATTTAGATGTGCCTGAACTTCTCTATGAATTGCCATTTAGGATCCCGTCGAGATTCACTAGATCCAATGACAACTTCGTCCTTTCCAACAATAGAACTAATTATATTAGAAATGCTCCTATTGAAAGATTGAAACGTGTTGGAAATGAACTAAGTAATTATCTGGATTATTTTAATACTAATGTTATAAATATAAAGTCTACTGTCGCTAGATTAAATGATTGAATTAAAATGAATTTCACCATTTATGTACTGCTATTTACAAATTTATTATGTATTTATTATTGTTCATGGATCTTTGATCCGTATATATTTGAAATAAATCAATAAATAAATAAATAAGGCAAATGTGTTAAAATTAAGAAAAGGTTGCCATTCCCTGGTTTTGTGTTTTTTTTTTTTTTTTTCATTTTTTTAATTTAGAGTTTTATACCCAAGAAACATTTGGCACTCAAAATAAGCAGATGAACTTGTCCTGTCTTAACTCCTATTTCGAATCTCTTTAAGCAAATCTACAATTTTATACCGAAATTAATTTTCAACAGAAATGTTTAGATGATGCTACTCTTAACTACCACTCGCCATCCATGTGGAGGTTAGAGGGCGTGAAAACATAACTCATAACTACTCTAGAAATGGGCCCAATTGAAAAATATGATGCATGTTAGACTTGAAATTAAATTAAATATCTTTAACTTGTACATACAGTCATTTCCACAAGACCGTATACCTAGTAAGAAATTTTATTTTTTATTGAAAGTAAATACAAAATACATTTTCGCAATTATATTTAATACATGGTCCAATCGCCGTGACTGGCATCTTCGGTGACAACTTTCGGCCAATTTTTCTCTTCCAAATTTTTTGTAGCGTTCGCCTTAAATGCGCTGCTCCTTTTATTTGCTTTCCTTGAAGCTTCTGCTTCATTAATCCCCAAACATTTTCAATAGGATTGGCATCCGGCGATTGCGAAGGCCAATCAAGTACTTGAATGTTATTTTCTTCTTTCCAGCGTGTACACAACCGGCTTCTATGTTTCGGATCGTTATCTTCTTGTAGAAACCAATCGGTGTTGTTGTTGCCATATAGCATCCTAGCAGACTTCAATAATCCTTTCTTGTACAAAATGATCATCCTTTCAGCAGTAAGAATTCCGGTAAACGTTATTAATTTTCCGAAACCGCGTGCAGAAAAGCATCCATAAACATGGACCTTCACAGGGTGTTTAACGGTTCGGTTCACGACAGCTTCTCCTTTTTGTGCCCACACTCGTCTCCTGAACGTATTTACAGCAAAACTTGACTCATCCGTAAAGATCACGTTGTCCCAATCACGATCGATGTTTTCCTTAGCCCACTCTACACGTCTTCGCTTCTGCTTTTCGGTAAGTAATGGTTTCATCAAGGCATACCTGGTTTTGATGTTTTCCTCTTGTAATCTTCGCCGAATCGTATTCAAGGACACGTAAATATTCTTCTTCGATAACATTTCCTTTGCTTGCACTAAGGTAGTAACGGACGGATTTTTCTTAAAAATATCAATGATGGCCTTATCCTGGGTTTTTGAAGTGCTTCGGGTTTTGCCCCTACCAGGTAGATCGTCTACATTTCCAGTATCTTTAAAACGCTTTATCCACTTATTCACAAACTGTGTCGAAACGTTCAGGTACTTTCCGGCCGATGCAGGTGTCATTTTTGATCCTTTCGGGTGACTTACTAAAAACACAGCTTCGAATCGTTTTTTGTAAATCGCACTCATTTCACTTGACGTCTTATCACTCTCCTACTTGAACTTAGAATGACCAAATTTATACAATGCGAAAAAGAGGAAAAATGCAGGTAACTAATAAAAGTCCCCCACCACTCTTTGAGAAATGGTGCAATAAAAAGTTACAAAGTATACGCTCTTGTGGAAATGACTGTACATATAAGTTTTTCCATTTGGAGCATCCATTTCAAAGATCTGCAAGCTTCAATAGTGATAAAGTGTAATTTTTCTCCGAAGCTTCGAAAATTGTTGTTTCTTAACTATCGACTTTGACTAAACTACTGAACTGAATTTAAACTTTGAGCAATGCATTGCACGTAGAATCTAATGCTCTTTTTTACTCTTTCAAACTTTGCGATTCGCGGCACAGTTTAGAAGTTATAAGGACAATATTAGGAAAAAGGCTCAAATTTCTTCTTTAAGCGTTTGCACGTTAAAACGTTCGCTGCCGTTCGTAAGTGTATTTTTTCGATAACAAGTTGGTGGTCGCTGCCAACATCAGCACCTCGTTTCGACCTGACGTCCAAGAGACAATTCCTCCGTGTCATGGAGACGGCTATATGGTCAATCTGGTTTTCTTTTCACGACTCGATGTTGATGTCCCCCACATTGATAGTCAATTTTGCTGGCATCCTTGCCCTCGATTGAATCATTATTTTATTGTAGTTTTACTCTCGTCGATGCGTAGTCCAACTTCTTTTGCAGCAGTGTCGAGCGTATGCAGAAGCTCTTCTGCGTCGGTCAATCTTCGAGACATGATGTCGATGATGTCGACTTGATGAGTAGCGTCTTGCTGTTGTCCATATTCATAGCCCGAATAACGTATTCCAGTGCTAGGTTGAAGAGCCCCGGTGGCAGTCCATCGCCCTGTTTCAGACCTGTGCGTGTTTCAAATAGATCAGTAAGTCTATTACGGATCCTGACCTGTGAGACGTAGTTGGTCAACGTCATCTTTGTCAGTCGCACTAATTTTGCCGGTATACCAAATTGCACCATGATGTTGTACAGTACTCCACGATCAATACTTCCTATGACTGCCTGAAATCGACGAGGATTTGGTATGCGTCTACATTGTATTCCCAACATTTCTGAAGTATCAGTTTGACAGTAAAGAGTTGGTCGGTTGTGGAGCGGCCAGTTCAGAAACCATTTTGATATTCTCCGTCCAGCTGCGTCGTTCTGCGTATGGTTTTATTCTATTTTCCAGAATTATCGTCAAAATTTTATAGGACGTACAAACTAGTGATATGCCCCTGTAATTTTTACACTGCAGTTTATCTCCCTTTTTGTGAATTGAAAAGATGATGCTTCTGCGCCAATCGTCTGGGATCAC
Source organism: Chloromyia formosa (assembly GCA_964017055.1). Classification (NCBI taxonomy): domain Eukaryota; kingdom Metazoa; phylum Arthropoda; class Insecta; order Diptera; family Stratiomyidae; genus Chloromyia; species Chloromyia formosa. The sequence continues at coordinate 51,763,415 of OZ024815.1, read as the reverse complement.
CTCGTCCTCCCATACCCGCAGGATTAATTGATGTATGGCATTAACTAGACCCTTTCCACCGAATTTTATCAGTTCAGCTGGAATCTCGCCAGCGCCCAGCGCTTTATTTCGTTTTAGTGACCGCAACACGAAATTAATTTCCTGTGCTCTCGGGATTTGTATGGGTGGGCCTAGATCAACAATATCTTCGAGAGCTTCTTGTGTGGGGATGTTAGATGGTAGGTTCAGAAGATCTTCAAAATAAGAGGCCCATCATTTGTTAATGCCATCGGTGTCGCTCATGATGTTTCCATCCTTGGCTCTACAAAGGTTCGTCCTGGGTTGATAGCCGTTCTTAATTGTATTTATAAGTTTGTACGGTTGTCTAGTGTTCTTATGGCTAAGTTTCCGTTAATATTTAGCAACTGCTAGTAGAAGTATTTACGTTTCTTATTTTCGACTTTCGCGTTAAAGTCTCCCAACTGCAAATTGACGTCGTTTGTTGGAAGTGATTCGAAGAGAGTCCCAAGGCGGGCGTAGAACTATTGTAATTCTTTTTTTTGCGTCTTCTTTAACTTCAGTGCGGGCATGCACATTGATGAGCCAGAGATTCGAGAATCGAGTCTTAATTCGAATCCCACACAATCTTTAATTTATGGGTTGCCTGCCATTACCAGGGGGCACCCACGTGGAGGACAATGGAAAAGGTCTTTTGCCCCGCAAGTGAATATCATGAAGCTTAATACATAATTGTGCTTTGCTACTTAAATCAGTAGATTCATCTACTTGTAATGAAAAGGGCATATTAGTTAATTCATCTGAAACTGTTTTTTCAGTGTTGGAGAACATGTCCTTAATTCTTCTGCGGATCGTGTTACTAGATACCGGAATATTTGAAATTTCTTTCTTTGCAAGCAGGTAGAATCGATGATTCTTTGTTAAAACTTTCCATTTCATCCATTTCATCCATTTCAATTTGCAAATTATTAATTTTTTTGTGGAACACCTGAAGTGGTCTCGCGGAACACCGTTTGAGAAGCACGATTGTAGAGCTTCACCTATTTGAAGAGCTAAGGCTTTGCAAGGCTTCGTAACAACTGAACAGCAAATTTCGATGAAGAATTTTCTTAGAGCCTTCCCGACGTCTAGAATATCAGTGGAGATTGAACATTGCAATACTTCTTCCATATTCACCAGTTTCTAGCTTGGGCATGCCGGTAGTTAAGTTGAGTCTCCGTCTTTGCTATCCGTTTTTCATTTTCAACTGATGGCAAAACTTATGAAAAACGGTTAGCAGAACGGATAACTCAACTAATACCGAAATGGATGGCGAGCGGATGAGAGAACTGAAATGAAGCTAATATGACCGTAACAAAACCCCATAACAAACTTCAAATTTCTTCGGCTAGAAATCACGTGATGTTCTAAACATCCATTACATTTTACACGCCTCGTATTTCAATTGAATATTTCGCGTTATTCCAGAAACATAGACATTTCGGAAAGGTAGCAGCCAGACTAAATTTCATCAATTAACTGCACTCCTCGTATTCCACAAAACTTTGATCCTGAACAGACATTCAATTCGTATGTAGTTAGGGAAACTAAGTATTTTGTCCCAGACTAGGCGAAAAACTTTGTTCGCTACAAAAGTTTTTCCGAACAAATGGTAGCATCATGTTCATGTTTCAGTCATCCACAAAACGAACTGAAACGTGACTTTGTGCCATGAGAGTGGATCATATGGAAAAATTCAAAGTTTTCTGCGACTTATGGAAGTTGATTTATTTCATGACTACTTTTCCAAAGATATTTGCTTAACTAAAAGAAAGAAATGCAGGAACCTGTAAAAAGTGAAGAAAATTCTCAATTGTATTGCCAGACTTGAATTTCTTTTAATATTCTTGAAAGTCTCTAAGTGATTAAAATATATTTTTCACTGTTTCACTTTTGAGATATCCTGCACGAAGCCACATATTCGACAAATGAAGATCGACAACTGACTGTCAAGGGCAAGGCATGTGTTTACCCTGCATTGCCTTTGCCTCCTATTCGTCGGCTCGTAATTGGTCCGACTTCACCAGACTTACAGAAGCAAATGGCTGATCCTTTAAGTCAGGGAAGTAAAACTGCCGTCTGCCGTCATGCAGACAACTCGATGTTGTTTTGTCGTAAAAATAAGCGCAAAGTGAGTCGATCTGCCTATGGTGTTTGCCTGCAATGTCGACTAAACCTCTACCTCCGATGTGTCGAGGTAAGAAAATTCGCTCCACTCCCAACTTTGAGTACTGCCTTCGGAATTTAGTCATAGTTACACGAAATCTCCGTTTAATTGCCTCCAAATCGATGAGATTCCATGGCACTATCTCGAATGAATCGATCAGTGAGATAATAGCATAGAGGTTAATCACGCTTATTTTGTTTCTTGCCGACAAGTTCGTTTTAATTACCAGTTTCAGCCTGCGAATAAACTCTACCAGTAGTCCTTCTCAAAAGTCCACCAGGTGGGAATGACTACTCTTTAGAAGAAAGTCTGCGTCTGACATTGCACCTACGTGGATGTCGTCAAAGGCGAAGCCGGGAAGCGGCTCGTGAATCCAAGTACGAATGGCATGGATTTGAAATTTATCCAATATGAACTTCATTCGAATTGTCCTGCTGAAATTTTCTTTGATGCGCACGAAAATTTTAAGGTGCTTGGTCCTTGGTTGGTGAGCTTGAATTTTGACAATTTACCGTTCTCGATGGAAAGCCACAGCGTTTAGCCGAAAATTCAAAAGTCATGAAAGGGGGTTCAGCAACATACAGAACCAGATAAAGTCAAAAGCTCCCCTCAAGAGCATATTGCCTTCGGTTGCTGGCACTGAAAGTCTTGTTTGCCATCCTTCCACTTTTGACAAGTAATTTAATAATGGTGAATCCACATGATATATGCGGAGGACTACGATTAGCCAAATGTGGGGGATGCTGTCAAAATCTTTGAAGTAATCGATGTAGGACGAAAAAAGATTTCTCCGCTTGTGCCTTCTTTATGCTGCTGCAACCAAGTCGTTCGCGAGTTGTTCTTTGTCTCCCCTAGATTCGACTAGGCAGACCTACTGCTCCTCCGCGTTATTTTTCTCGAGGTGTATAGTTGCTCCGAGTAATAACGGCTGTTATGTATTGTATTTGCAAGCTGATCACATAACCACGCAACGTTTGTACTAGAAATACTGCACATTGTCAAGTCCGGGCTCTTTCCAATTTTTCAACCGCTGTAGGACAGCGCGGACATCGAATTCGGTGACTACAACGAAATTCATGCCAGGCCAGGTGGAAAGGAGGCTTGTTTCGGATGTGATCAACTTTGCGTGCTGTGTATGCTGAGTCGGAGTTTGCAAAAGTTCACCCCTGCCACCCTTTTGCCACCGAGAAGATGATAGTGGACTGAACTGTTGACCATCGCAATGTTAGGTTACCAGCAAATAATACTCTCTCTAATTGCCTTGACTCCTCCAGGGGAATGGGCACGTCAACATCTCTATCATTTTTATGCCTTGTTGACGTTTCAATAGCATATCTACTTTTCGGAAGTGCAGTTGCTAGCATGCACCTCCTATTCGCGCCGTCTTTATACTGACAAGCTCGGAGCACTGTGAGGGTTCTATTAGTACTCACAGGAAGTTTTTTTAATCGCGCCAAGATATGATCTCCGAGCTTTGGATTAGTATCGTAGAGCGGTGACGGAACGATCACGGCCACCGAGCGTGAATATACCCAGTAGAGAACACTTATGTATAGATACGCATGTACTTAGAAAGACTCAGAACCTCTTTACGGACGGCTGCAAGATGTAAGCTGGAGTTGGGGCTGCAGTCTATTCATCAGGCCATACAGAACTTCTATGCAATCTATCTATATCAAGATGAGTGAAGCATATTCCAGGCGGAGGTGCTTGTAGTTCTGAAGGAAGCAACATCATCTCCAAAAAAGGGTAAAATTTTTACATATTCGACAGTAAAGCAGCGCTAACGGTTCTACAGTCCGTTACCATGAAGTCGAAAACGATACGTCCGAGTGTAACAGCCTTTAAAACGTTGAGGACCGCTATGACATTGGAACTCCTGTCGGTTCCGCGTCACAGCGGGGTTGTTGGCAGGTTAGGTAAGGTTAAATTGGACGATAGGATGTGTGGGCTGGTCAAAACGGGCATAATTCCAAAAACTCCAGATTAACGAAAAAATTAGAGAACACTTTCGACAGAAGAAAGACCAAAAGCCTCTTCAAATTATAGAAGACTAGTAGCTATTAGTGGTCAAACTAACGGGGCATTCTAAAATTGATCAGTAGCAGTGGCTACAGGAAATACAAGCTACCAAATACAGAAAACTAATCTAGAGGAGAGACGTTCGGAAGGGCGGCAACAGAAACTGCCTGTGGGTACTAATAGAACTCCCACTGCGGTTCGAGCTTGTCAGTATAAAGATGGCAGATAAGAGGTACCTACTGGCAACGCACGCACGCGATGCAAGCGCGACAAATCTCAATCGTTTGCTAGCACGGGCGGGTTTTAATACCTAGTTTTTAGGATAAGGTATAGAGAGTTTCTGGAGGTACCACAACGGACCCAATTTGCGGTCTAAGTGTGCAGTGATCTATCATGGCAGCCCCTGCACCTAACTTAACCTAACTGCACGTTCGAAAAGTAGATATTAATCAAAACGTCACCAAGGCATAGAAATGCTAACGATTTTGACGCGCCCATACCCCTGGAGGCGTCAAGGCAATTAACAAATATAAAGGAAAAGTTAAAGCATCTTCTGTACGACCGTCCAGCGCTCACTAGGAAAATATTAAAATGCCTGCAAGCCTACTTTATTAAAGACTTGGAAGGCGCTTCAAGTCTCAGCTTGAGAAGCCTTTAGAGCTTTGCTAATGAGCCAGGATCCTTCAAGATCTCATGATAAGGACTGACACCGGAAAGTAATGAGTATCGGATGTTCGTGGTATCGCTATGGACCCAAGTGGTCTATGCGGTGCAGTTATATAATTAAAACAATCAGTTAAAATCAGATCAAGATCAGTTCAAATTTTCAGTATTTCAATAAAAAACTCGATTGATGATATTTGCACTTTGTGATAGTCCATATTAAATTTGAAATCAAAAACGGATACTTTGTCTAATCACTTTTTAGGGTTTTGTATTAAAAACAAAACCCTTATGAAATCGGTCAAATGTCTGTCCGTCTGTCCATGAAATATCTCACGAACGGCTGAAGCTACATACATGAAATTTTGTGAGAGTATGTAGAATTATTATAATTCGCCGGAGAAAGCGATTCGTTGTAATAGGCTTACTTTAAGGGGATGTCCCCATAGAGGGGAAATGAAGGTCAAAATTTTTTTTTCATCTGGTATAGGCAAGTGGGGTATCATGAGAAAGGTAACACCGAGTACATTTCATTTCCGGTATTTTCATCAAATTTGAAAAAAGGGGAAAAGAGATAGAGGGGAAAATATGTGATCCGAGTTTGTCCCCCCCCCCCCCCCCTCGCATTTCGATACCGTTATACTTAGAAATATGAAAATTTGCAGAAAGGCGGCATTTTACTAGTGTAGAAAACCGAAAATCGTAGAATTTTGACATCTCAACAAAAAAGGTTAATAATAGTACATTTCTGTAGATGCAGTTAGCATACCCCTACACGCCTTAAGCACAGCCGAGGTCAAAAATATTGATGGCCAATGATAACCAACATCATCGGCAATAATATCTTTAAGTTTCATTACAATCACATAATATTTAATAATAGTACACTCATTTAAAATTAGGCATTTTGACACTATCCACACAAAAATTACACCTACCGGCCTCATAGGTGTGAGTACTACTTTCATGTTGTTTTTCGTAGTGCGAATTGCAGTTGTTTAATTAATCATTTTTGAAAGGGTGAAGATTAGTTGGGGGCGCTACGTCGTAATTGGCAAACTTTACCGAGTGGAAGGGGGGAGGGGTCCACATAGAGGCGAAATTAAGCTCAAAATTTTTTTTTATCGACTGGTATAGGCAAGTGAGGTATAGTGAGAAAGGTAATGTTGAGTACATACCATTTTTTCGCATTTTCTTGAAATTCGTAGAAAGGGGAATAGTGGGGGACGAAAAAATATTAGTTCGTAAAATAATTTGCCCCCCCCCCCCCCCCCCCCCCCCTGGCATCTCGAGACTGTTAGAATTATGAAAACTTACAGGAAGGTGGGTTCCGAATAGCATATAAAATGGAAAATAATGGAATCTGTATATCTTCTCAGAATAGGTAAGTAATAGTTTATTTCTGTAGTTACAGTTAGCACACCTCTGCATGCCTTAAACACGTTCGAGGTCAAAAGTACTGATGGCCAACGATAACCAACACCTTAGGCAATAATATGTTCTAAGTTTCGTTACAATCACGTAATATGAATTGGCATGTAAAATGTAAGTGGGTAAGACATTTTAATTAAGTTTTTTTTTTGTCTATCTAAGTGGTATCAAGAAGAGCAAGGAGCCGATATTTATATACCAAAATAAGCGCTTGCTACAAAACCCTCGGATTGCGGGCGTAGCCCTCTATATTCCGGTTTCATTTATTATTGTTCCCTGACGCGTTTCGCTCTTTCGAGCATCTTCAGAGGGTAATTCATGGGTTATTGAACTGAATTGCCTCTTTCTGGTACCTGGTACTAGCGTGAGGAGGTGTTACATGTTGTTACATGTGTTTGCTGATGTTTTTTTATGGCAATCTTGGTTTTTTTGAAATGTGAATTATTGATTAGCCATAAAAGTAAGAGTTTGGGAATTGCGCTAATAAGCAACCATGTAAAAAAGTATAAATTAAGGATCCCAAAGAAATAATATTCATTCGACTTAAGAAGGCAGCAAGTAGCTGCCGAAATACGTATATAGTAAAATAAATATAAACATCATCGACTATAAGGAAAAGGGTTTTCTTCAAAATGGAACATATCACAGTCGGTGCAAATAAGCAGCATTTAATACATAAAATTGACATACTGTTGCAATTTTGTTTTATGAACCCTCTCCACTGAGTTTTTGATGAGCCCAACATGCTGTGAAAAATGTCATTTTCTCCATCACAAAAATTTCTCCGCTGGCTAGGACCAGCATATGATGACTATCCTGAAATAACACTCGCGCCGTCATATTCATACGATTTTTCGACAGTAGTCAGTTTTGAACTGGAAATTTGATAATTGGTGGATGACTAGAAGCGAGTCTTTGAATATATAGCCATGGAATGAGCTTGTTCTGTATGTTTCCATAGAAACAGTGGCTCCAATATCTGGGTACTAAGTCGACATGTGGTCAACTCAGTAGACCATTTTAGTACTTATGAATGACATTTAGATTTTGACAGGACGGGATGTACATAAATAAACAGAAAAAAAGTGGTGTATGGATTAGATTAACTTAATAATTGCTGAAACGACATAATCGCCTGAGTGAAAAGTATAAATTTTGAGGCAACAAGGCCCTTTTTGTTTTGTTTTTGGCGCAGCCAAAAGGAAGAAAGATGAAACAAACCAGTGAGATGGAAACCGGCAAATAAATTATATCCAGAAACGACAATTTATCTGCTGATTAACATTTATTTCTTAAGGTACCCAAAAGAAAGAAATTAGCTGAATGTGTGTGTGGCTTAACTGTTTTAATTTAAACTGAGTGACGATCATAAATTTTTGGGCGACATTTTGCATCATTCGATTTTTGCTAATCTGGCGGTCGGCAACAGTAAATTAAGTGAAAAGTGTTTTAGAATGTAATTTTTTTCTAAATTAATGTGAAATAAAATGGTAGTGATACGATATGATATGCTTAAGTTTATTTAAAATTAACTATTGATTGCGGTACAAAACAAGCTTTGAGGGAACTTGTCTGATAATGTTGTTATCAAAACGAAACAATTAGACATTACAGTCAACATATACGTCAATATCGAACCAACTGAGTAGGCTGGCTGTCGACTTATTCCCCAAATGTTGGAGCACTTTTAAATGGTCGAAGCACGGTCCATTGCTAAATGGTCTAAGAAGCGAGTGCGGTTCAGACTTAGACCATTTAGCAATGGACCGTGCTTCGACCATTTAAAAGGGCTCCAACATTTCGGGAATAAGTCGACAGGCAGCCTACTCAGTTGGTTCGATATTGACATATATGTTGACTGTTATGTCTATTGTGTTGTTTTAATAACAACATTACCGATTATTTCAACAACAACAAATAACAACAATAAATTCGATTATGCAGCAGATACTTAGCTGCATTAAATTTTTTCGTATCTGGAAGTCCCCGCCAATTATTAAAAAAAATTATGTTGTTCCTTCAATCAAATTAATTGATGGGTAATTGCACGAGAGATACTTTTTACGAGGTTCGTATATTAGTAAATATTAAGATCGTCACCTAGCTTAAATTAAAACAGTTAAGCCACACATTCAGTTCATTTCTTTCTTTTGGGTACCTTGAAAAATAAATGGTAATTAGCACATAAATTGCCGTTTCTGGATATAATTTATTTGCAGGTTTCCATCTCTCTGCTGGTGTAGAAGTTTCATCTTCCCCATTTTCGACGCGCCACAAACAAAACTAAAAAGCCGGCTGCCTGAAAATTAATACTTTTCACTCTAATCAATCAATACACCATATTTTTTCCGTTTATTTATGTACATCCCGTCCGTACTGTCAATTCCTGTCAACACTTAATTGTCATTCGTAATCACTGAAATGGTCGACTGAGTCGACCACTTGTCGACTTAGTACCCAGATATTGGAGCCACTGTTTCTATGGAAACATACAGAACAAGCTCATTCCATGGCTATATATTTAATGGGTTCAGAACACAACAACTTGTTGCAATGCTGCTCGATACTGTTGCCACAGCATGTTGCGATTCCGCTGTGTGTTATGAACTTAGCCAATGACGGTTGGTAATTTAAAATATAAACTAAAATAGAATGTCAAATAATAACGGCTGCGAGTCAGCCGTTTACGAAAAACCAAATTTAATTTTTTAACAGGTAAATGAAATCTTCATGACTATTATATTGTATAAACACTGTTATAAATCATAATCTGGTCTAGCCGTGCTGTTTCCACAGACAGATCACTACTCATCAGGAGCTGCCTTCGATCTGTCGGTGGAAACAGCACCGACAGATCGAAGGCAGCTCCTAATGAGTAGTGATCTGTCGGTGGTAAAAACCAAAGGCCGAGGATCCCATTACACCCAGACCCCAGTGCGAGCGCGAGGGCATCTGAGCCGTCTGCCAAACATTCCATCCTTATCGCTTCATTTTTTGTATTTCCCATTTCTGCCTCACTGTTTGTATTGTCTTCCCCAGGGCTATGAATTTTTCTTAATACAAAAAGGACACGGACAACGAGCGGCAAAAACCCCGCCTACGTCCCCAAACTGAGCTACAGCAAGCATAGGTAACTACAATACTTATCTCTTTGAGGGGCCTTTTCTTCGCCAGATGGCTCAGCCCGACCTTCACGGTGATTATGCCGCCTTAGGCTCCATCCCCACGGACATCTTTGAATGCCTGCCAACCCGTCCATTACAACATCTACGGGATTATCGGATTCAGCTGTTCGAAATGGCGACATTTCGAATCCAGCGTAGGCGTAGTATTATCGAATCTGAAAACGTCAAAAACTAAAATATATTCGACTTGGCAATTCCGCGAAATTCAAGTAAGCAGATGTACATAACGTCAATCGTCTCTACTCGCATGCTATCCGGTGAAAGTTTATCACAAAGTTAGTTGAAAAGTAGTACTAGAAAATTTCATTTTAATCCTGTTTCAAATATTGAATATGAAATATGAAAAGTGGAGTATTACGTCACACTGTGCTGCAACTTATTTGCTGGGAAAAGTCATTGGGAAGGAGATTACATAGAGAATTTGTTCTTGGAAACTATGCAAATGGATAGTTACAGATAGGAAAACGATTTAGTTTCAAACTGGAAACTATAATATTTACTAGCTAACTGGTTTTAATTACATTTTCATAGCCATTAAGCAAATTAATTTGAAATGGATGGTAGCTCAAAATGTAAAATTTACAGAATTTGTATTTATGAATTTGACAGATGGATTCACAGTTATTTGTGTACAGGGTGGCCCGCGATGAAATTGCCATTGGACCTGGGTATATTCTACACCCTATTAGAGAAACAACGCCATCCGATTGGTCTCTCTATCTTTTACCGTTACAGAGCAAAAAAGTTGGATTTTTTTGTTGTTCTTGTAAAAAAGCTAAATTTTTTGTGAAAAAAGCAAATTTGATAGTCTCTGGGTTATTGAAGTCTAAAATTTTTTGAAACTACGTAAAATTTCCTATAAATTGACATTTCCATCGTTGCGAAATTTATCGTAACTTCCGATATACAACCGTTTCAATTTTGAGAAAATTTCAAAATCAACTTTCCACGGAAAAATCAAACCTATTATTCATTACGATACTTTGAACTGAGATGTCTGAGAATTATACCTACCTGATTTCCAGTTTGGGTTTCGGAAGAAACACTCAACTGTCCATCAAGCCTTCCGGCTGCACAAACATATTAAAAAAGCATTTGAAAACAAAAAATCTGTTGGTGTTGTGGCGCTGAATATACAAAAAGCTTTTGACTCTGTCTGGCACAATGGGCTTCTATTCAAATTAATTAATTTTGGTATACCTACCTATTTAAATAAAATGATACAATCCTTCCTGTCAATCAGAACCTTTTCTGTCCAAATAGGAGAGTCATATTCAGCCACAAAAGCAATACCATCAGGTGTTCCTCAAGGATCATGTCACAGTCCTGTCCTTTTTAATATATTTACTGCTGACATACCGAAGACCAACGACTGCCATATAGCATGTTTTGCTGATGATGTTTGTGTATTCTGTGATCATAGGCGCCGACTATGGGGGGGACAAGGCACTTTTTGCCCACTCAATCCAAATCCAAATCCCCCCCCCCCCAATATTTCAGGCACATATATTGTTTTGCAAGAAAAGCGATCCTCACTCGACATCTTCGTTCAAACAATCAAACACAGCTATGACAAATAGGGAAGGAAGAAAGGACATATATATGAAGATTGTACACTGAATTCTGCGCTTTAAGGTGCATTTTGCTAGGCATCACTTTGTGTCGATCGCAGGCGACGATCAAAAATATACATACAAATAGTGTTCCGGGCTATATGGCTTGATCGCTAACCGCGAATAATGTACGACGATCGTGTGCCTAATAGTAATGCACCTTAAACAATGCTTGACAGCCGTCAATCTCCCGGGCCCCGGATCATGAGAACCTGTGTGGTATTAGTTGAAAAACGGGTCGTTCCGATACGAAGAACCGGCTGCCACAGGAACGTATTAAAACTCGTCGTTCAATTTGCTTATGATTCCTCAAGATACAGTCAAATGGATCTGTTGTACTATAATTATATTAAGGGCTGGGATTATAGTGTGCGTAACGAACACGTCTTCTGCTGTCAAATAAAATTGAACCAATGTATTTCAGATGGCGATAAGTATACTCTGCGCGAACAATACGTGGCACACGAAGACGAGTTCAACTTTGTTGAAATCAAAGCGCCACGAAGTGTCAATTCACATATGCTTGTGTTTTAAAAATGTGGGCGACTATTTATTTTGTTCTAAATTACTTTTATGCCCTTGGAAGTGCATATTTCTACTTTTAATTTAAAAAAAACATGTTGCAACTTTGTTAGAAGGTCAATTTTTCACAGTTCAAATGTGTCAAACGAACGCGGACAGAAGATTTAACTATAACAGGCTGAACAGCTGATTTTCGTTGGCTGTGTCTTGAGGACGTTTTTCATGCACAATATAACTAAGCGGTAAGACATGAACGGTAAAAATATCTGAGTTTGAATTTAATTAAAATTTAATTCATTATTTTGTGTTATCAAACAAAAAAGCATTTTGGTTCCATTTACTAATGTTTGAAAAATTGGCTTCATTCTTAAAAACAAACAACAAACGCCATTTCCATACAACGCTGATGATTTGCACGGTCGAACAACTCGAGACTTGACGAAGAAATTGGTTCTAAATTGGTTCACCTCAATCGTGAGACCATTTTGATTGACTGTATGAGACTATACATTCGTATCGATATCAAATATTTACCCGTTTTAAGACGTCGACTTACTTAGCTAGGGCTATTGGGCCGTTCTGTCCGTGAACCCACCATCAGTAAATTTTTTTACAGTGTAAGAGATATGTTAATTGTTATCTAAAGATGTTAGGTGTTGCCCGACGTTTGTAGTTGTCAACTAAATCAAAGAAGACGCAGCTTTCCCAAACTACAAATTTTTATTTCTATTGTATATAGGTATATATTTCGGGAGCGACTTACCCCCTTCTTCAGTACAAAAGCTACCTACCTAGTAGCTACCAACCTAGTAGCTTTTGTACTGTAGAAGGGGGTAAGTCGCTCCCGAAATATATATACAATAGAAATAAAAATTTGTAATTTGGGAAAGCTGCGTCTTCTTTGATTTGTTATCTAAAGAATAGGTCAGTTTATTGTGAGGATACCATCGGAAAAAAATCACCCAACAAGGCTATCCGGCCGTCAGTATGAAAAGTTGTTGTGCCCCCCCCCCCCCCCCCCCCCAATATTTTCTAGCAGTCGGCGCCTCTGTCTGTGATGGTGACGATCCCACCATTATATCTTCAAAACTCGAGTTTCAATTGGAAAGTTTGTACCAATTCTATTTCAGGTGGAAAATAAAACTCAACGCCTCAAAGACACAAGCGGCTTTCTTCACAAAGAAAAGAAAAAGAAGAAACCTTCCGAGTTATCCCTTAAATTTTCTTGACGATCCTATCAATTGGAATAAGGAAATAATTTATCTAGGATTAGTCTTTGACAAAAAACTAACTGGTCTACCACATATCGAAAAAACTTCCGAGAAAATGGTCAAAACTTTCTGTTCCTTGTATCGACTCTTGAACAAGAAGTCGAAAGTGACTCTTGAAAATAAGCTTCTTATTTATAAGATGGTCATACAACCTATTGCTGCATACGGCTCCTCTTTATGGGGTCTCTATGCGAAAACCATAAAAAATAAATTACAAACCACTCGAAACAAAATCCTCAAACATATTACAATACTAACAACCCTTTCTACTATTCGACTGTGAGATTGCACAACGAAACAAAAACTCGGACTATAAATGAAATAGTTAACAATAGTACACCTAAATTTATGGCAACCTGCTCTCAAATTAACAATAATATTATTAGATCATTAGTAGAGGTACGGAATTTTCGCAAATAAAAAACAGAAATTTCGCAAAAAAAAAATTTGAAATTTAAAAATTTCGCTGAAATTCGCAGATACTTAAAATATTGTATATGTTGTTGTTTGTTAGTTGCCTTAACCCCTCTAAGGGCATGGGCACGTTACTATTTTTACGCATTTCTATGCGTTCTTGACATTTCGTAGCAAACCAATTTTTATTTTTGTATTTTTTTTTTTGTATTTTTTTTTTGCCATTTTTTTTTTTTTTGTTTTTTTTTTGTATTTTTTATTTTTTTATTTCTGTTTTTTATTTTATTTTTTAGCAACATTTCAAATTTATTAAATAAAACAACTTCTTTTCATGTTTTTTTTTAGATAAAAGCTAACATTGTTGTAATTTCAACATTTGATTCCTTTAGAGTCGTTCTTTTGTCCGTAACGACGAGGTTATATTGTACTTACTAAAGAAGCGTTCTGCGTCTACACTGTTAGTTGGACTCCAAATGCTCTGTAACGCTGCTTTAGCGAAGATTGGAAAGCTGCATTTAGTAGCCCACAATAAGTCCTTAACCTTAGGATCTTCATTCCTGTTTATTGATTGAAAATGAGTATACCCATCAATGAGATCATTTTTAGGAAGTGCTCTGAAGAAAGGAATTTTTGAGAAGCTTTCGAGTAATGTAGTTGGATTTAAGGTGGTCATACTCGCAGCTACAGATGGGCCAAATAGCTGACCAATGTGAAAGTAGGCTTTATTTGTTGCATTTGATTTCATATGCAGAGAAAGTTTATTTAAACTTTTTTCAGATGCGGTTTTTAATATTAGGTTTAGATCCAAATCTGTTTCTTAACAATTATTTAGAAGCAACTGTGATGTTTTCACACTAAAGTGTCCCTGACTTTGTCGTTCAAGAGTTGCTTTTAAGTCTTCTAATTTGTTCCACAAATGGTGAGCAAATGGGTAACTTGAACCTTCTAAATCGCCAATTAATTTCATCATTTTCGGGCACAACTCAGATATAAAGCTAATTTGAACTTTCAGTTTACTTTTGAAAGATTCATTTGCCAAATTTTCTTTAAAAAAGGTAATGCTCGAATTTTCATTTTCCCATTCATTAAAAAAATTATGAATGTGATCCAAATAATCATTCAGATACAAGACCGCTGTAAACCAAGAATTCCATCTTGTGACAACAGGTGCTGGATAAAGTTTTGCGGGCAGAAGTGGAACTTTTTCTCTCAAATAGCTTAAGTATGAACTTTTCATTTTCCTGGAAAGAAGGAAGGCTGACTTGATTTTAGCTACAATCATATTAAGCTCGTTAAATTCCTTGACAAAAACATCGCCAACAAGATTTACTTTGTGAGCCCAACACTGGTAGTGAAGTATATGTTCCCCTATAAGAACTTTCAAAAGATTAAAACAAGCAGACATGTAACGAGCTGAATCTGATACCAGTCCTTTTATTTGGGTGTAATCGATTTCATGATCTTTTATTGTATCGATAATTGCTTGGGAGCATGTTGATGCATTGGCAGTGTCAAGAAAGTTAACACTTGATAAATAACATTCCTGAATAAGTTCTGAGTCGATAATTTTGAAAAGCACAGCAAATACACACCGTCCTTGCTTATCTGAGGTTTCGTCTGCTATGATCACAATGGGCTTTTCTTTTAACTGTTCCTTTATATAATCTTTTTGAGATTGCCCACACAGTGGCACAACATTTCTTCTTAAAGTGTCAGCATTTGGAAGCCCATCTGAGCCTGGTATATACTTTGCAAGATACTCACGCATAGCTGGATGATCCAATTTATGGAGCGGGATGTTTGCTTTGAGACACATGTTTACAGTATCTTCCACAAAAATATTGTTTTCCACTTTTGCTCTATTTTGTTTCTCAAACCCACCGAAAATGGTGGACTGCCGTTTGGCTCCTGAGGTACCAGCCGTAGAAGATTTTTTTTTGGTGTGAGCTGACGACGATATGTGCTTGCTCAGTGTATCTTTTTTATCACCCTCCAAACGAATATTACAATACCTGCACATCACAATATTTGTATCTGATAGATACAGGCCATCTTCTTTGAATTCTTTCACTTTTGACATGGATATGTCTTATAGCTGGGGGTCATCCTAAAAATCTATCCGTCACACGAAATGTCTGTTTTTCTACTCGGGGGTCAGAAGAGGAAAGCCCATTGAAAATTTTTCTTTTCTGGTTATGCATGTCGTTTGAGTGAAGTGGTCATTGTGCATGGCTGTTGCTTGTAGATCCGCGAGGGCGGTGCGCTTGCGGGGATCCTGTGTGTACATGTTGGGATGTTGATTTGATAGCGATAAAGGTTGACGTTGGGGAAGGCAAGAAATAACATATTTAGTGTACGGGTGAACGGGCGGACTTTCAATAACCTTCAATTTCCGCCAATTCCCATTCATCATTTAATAAAATAGCCCGTGTTGTACTATCTGAATCACTAGGGTCCCAGAAAAGGTAGCAAGTAGTCAGTTCGACTAACATTTGGACATGCGCAGACGCAATTTGAGAGAGTGTACATAGTTCCCGCCCCCCGAAGATGAGCGAGAGCGGATGAAGTTCATTCGAGCCAAATCGGGTGATCCAGCGACTGTGTTTGTGCATTTGCAATGGCGGCGATTTGAGGTCTGACTGGTCCACAATGTGGGCCCCCACCCCACGTGCAATAAACATATAGAACAAAATGGCGGATTTATACTAGGTGAGTTAGAATCTCTCAAGTCCCGAAATAAAGAAATATTCGTCGCAGGATGTTATATGTTATGATGTACATTCAGAGGTCTGCAGAAGATCAAATGCCCCCCTTCCGTAAAAATTCCGAAATGTTTAAAATGGCTGGAATCCAAACAAATAAAATAGCGCGCGTTGTACTACATATCTGAATCAATAGGGCCCCAGAAAAAGTAGCAAGTAGTCAGTTCGACTAACATTTGAACATGCGCAGACGCAATTTGAGAGTGTGTATATTACATAGTTCCCGCCCCCCGAAGATAGAGAGCGAGAGCCATCGCGGATGAAGCTCATTCTATCCAAATCGGGTGATCCAGCAAACTGTGGTTGTGCATTTGCAATGGCGGCGATTTGAGGTCTGACTGGCCCACAATGTGGGCCCCCACCACACATGCAATAAACGTATTTATCATAAAACAAAATGGCGGATTCGTACTGCGCGAGTTAAAATCTCCCAAGCCCCGAAATAGAGAAATATTCGTCGCAGGATGTTATAGGGTTATAGTTCCGGGCAGCTCATCGTGACATGATGTACATTCAGAGGTCTGCAGAAGATCAAATGCCCCCCTTCTGCAAAATTCAAAAATTTTTCTTGTGCATTCTCTTTGTGCGTGTGTTGGAATGTTTTGTTTACTTTTGTTAGTTTCCCTTTCTGTTTGCCGGACACAATCGCATAGAGTCGCACGCGTTACTTGAGAAACGGATTGTGTGTGCCGGACACGGACTGTTACTTGTAATTAAAGGGGCGGGATGAGGCGGATAGTGTGGGAGCGATTTTGCAATAGATACACAAACACAATACACGTCCGATTGGGAAAAGATGGTGGGAAGCGTGATTGCGATTAGCAGAAACATACTCAGAGAAATCTCGATAGGCTGCAGTCTGCAAACTGTACCGAACGGGTAGATGGAACAGGGTGCACGAGAGGAGGTGAATATTGCACACACGCGATGCAAACGAAAACGAAACGATCCCGCGAGAGAAAGGAGCCCGAACGAACAGGACAAAGCAAAGCAGAATTTATGACGAGTATCTATACTGCCACCAGATACATCGGTACATGGATATATCTTATGCCTACCGAAAGCGTGCGACGTGTTTTATCGAATGATTTCATCCAGTATAACTATACTGGGATCTTTATAAAACTTACGTCGATATCTTCAACACAACAGGTTCCACGCAGTCGGTAGTCATAGACATATCCATGTTCCGATGTATCTGCATGCAGTGTAGATACTTTGTTTCTTTTTTCTTCTAAAGCTTTCTTAGGACGACCCATTTTAAAATTGAAATAAATTGTAACCGACCTAACTATTGGGAGATTATACAAAGGAAAAATGTTTGTTTTAATACATGCGGCGCGTACACAAAACTTTACGAACACTGGTTCCACTCACTTATTCAACTGGCAACTAATGCGCGAGTTGGGGGACTGGTACGACGGGCGACAACCGGGCGAAGAATCATCTGAGATGAAAAATTATCTCTCACCGCCATCCATGTATGATTTTGCGGAGAGACTCAAACTTTTTCGTAAAAAAAAACACAAATTGGTATTTTTCGCATAAATTCGCAAATATATGAAGTTTTCGCATAAATTCGCGTCTATTTCGTAAAAACGAAAGTTCCGTACCTCTAATCATTAGTTAATACGTAATACAGTAAGTTAGTCATTCAAGCTTAGACTTAATTCGTAGGTTAAGATTTTTATATTTAAATGAATTTTTTTTTTTTTTTTTGTTATCATAAGGTTTTTATAGGTTTTTCCTTAATTGGCACCTTATTTAGTTAACTGAACTAAATCAACTAAATTGATTACGCTTAATACTAAATAATACAGAGTTAAGGCCATAGCCGGTATCTAAATTAAGTTCTTGTAAATCAAATTGTAAAATAGTATAATATGAAATAAAATAAAATAAAATTGAATTGAATTGAATTGAGATGTCTGCAAAATCTACAAAAGTAGTTTCAGTGTGCTAGCTTTCGAATGATATATAAATGTTGAGTACTTAGATTTGAAAATTTGCGAATATTACGTATTATTATGTTTCCTGACCGAAACCGGGTTCGTTAGATATTCTTATGCCGGAACCAGAAAGCAGAAAGCAGCAGCAGTGGCAGCAGCAACTACAACAACATGCAGATCTACTTTCACCGCTCTCGCTGCCGCTGCGTTCAATCTAGGTCGCGCATGGGAAATGCGTGCTTTCTGATTTGCCGCTGCTGCTGCACTCTGCATTCATTCTGGTTCGGGTATTATGCTGAATAATGAAACACATCGATTGTAAAATACACTCACTTTATTTACTAAACGAACTACCCACGCGTAACTAACAACCAACGTCAAACTGGCTCTAACTATTCGTTACCAGCGGATAACAATAACGAATGTACTACTTTTCGGTTCCGCTTCCGAGCGGATATTCTACGACGACCGATTTTCGACTGAGTCTCGACTACTTCTACTTCCTGCTGTTGCTGGCGACATCTGGCTCTATATAGTTGGGTCTCTGTTTCCAGAATAGTTAACAACTAGATCATACTGCCAACATTTGACCAAAATTGCAAGGCTTCATTCTATCGAAAGTTATCGTGCGAACGGACAGACAGACAGACATGGGTAATTCGAATCAGGAGGCGACCCTAATCATTTATACATATTTACATTGCTATACCTTCGGAGCCTCCATTAAGGTGTAACATATTTTTGTCGTGACAAAAACAATATACCCTATGCTATAAGTCTAGGGTATAAAAAGACGATATGAGGCATATAACATACAAACACAATTTCCTTCTTGCATTGAAGGCTTTGCCAGCTCTTGGCCGTTGTGAAACGGGTCACTCTGATACGTAAAACCGGCTGCCGCAGGCCTGCTGGTCGCAATGCTTGGTTTCCCTTCGGGCCGACCGCCCTCCATCTAATTAAATCTAATGTGTGCACTTTCTATGCAATTATAAAAATAACTAATTATTATGCTGAAAATGACACGATGCCACACCCGCGCCATCTAACTACGATGCATATTAAAAGAACAAATTTCCGGCTCCAGAACTCCATCCAGAACAATTAGTTAGTGTAATAGAAGCAAACGTTCCAGAACAATTTACAAAGAAACGCGTCTATTATATTCATACATATTTGACACGAGTGCTTTTCCAATTTAATCTGAAAACGTTTATTGAACTCTTTTTTCTCCAATCAATCATCTTATGAATGAATCATAGAACTTCTACAAATATTCAAGCGGATTAAGGTCAATTGAAATGCCACTGAATTGGTTGTTATAGAAATTTAATTTATCAATTACAGTGCCCATTTCTACTCAATCGACATTTAATTAAATGATAGTGCCAACAAATTTTCTTTAATCAATTCAAAAATAATTTGAGCAAATATTTACTTACTCTCGTTGTTGCAGATGATTCATTCCTATTAAGTTGAGCTGATTCATACAGAGAATTAATTGATCGTTGATAAAATATTTTTGACAATCATAAAATTCATTGATTTTAAGTGGACTGCATCAAATTGAAATGATTAACATATTGTAATTCCACATAACAGTTGATAGGCGTGAAAAAAAAAAGTCCAAATTAAATTGGAATAAATTAATACACGCGCCTCGCCACCGGGCGGATTTTTAGCACATTACCAAAATTTAGGTCTCTTCCAAATAGCCTTATCAAATGACGAGTTGCATTTATGTAGATGCTTCTGCAATTGCAAATATGCAAATATAGTATTATTTAACACCAGCGAGGATTGGAGTATCAAAGAAATGCAATTTAAGCATTTACAATTACATACGTAGTAAGTATAGTTGAAGCCATCGATATCAGCCGTCACCGATCAAATCATTTTTCTGCAATTCCCAAACATTAGCTCACAATTGACATCCAATTTACAACACTCACTTGAACTGACATTCACCAATAGATGCTCGCTTCCAGCCTCTAGCCACCCGCCCGCATAGAACCAAGTCATGGTTGTGCCTTCAAAGGACCATCTTGAACACACAGCCATTCCGTGAAGGATCTCTCTCGTTTCGATATATTGCGGAAGGAAGTATTCAAATCGAAAACCATCATCTTAGATAAATCATTCGAAATGAGTTTTTCCTGTTCGGTGTCAGGATGGCGGACGGCTCTGGGAAGCCGAAGAATAACGGCATTCCGCGTGATAAATAAACTTATTTCTTATGTTTCTCCCCAATGGCGTAGTTTTCCTTGAATTCCGGCGTCCATTGATTTAGAAAACGCTGCTTGGGAAGGGGTTCGGAACCCGTTGATTAATCGTTCGCCATTTTACAAAGCGACATTGTACTCCGCATTGGTATTTCATCCGTGCTCCCTCAACGACCACATGCCACTTGATATCCAACAGCATCCACTCGTCGTAGTCGTCCTTGATTTCTGGGGGAATCTTTTCATTTCTTTATTCTGAATTCCCAGAACCCATTTTTTTTTTCGGGTTGTGCGGTAGTATGCAGTAATCATTGTGGTCCACAACTAATGACTGTTTTGCCAAGGAGGTAATTACCAGTGCTATTGTTCTTGTGCGAAATAAATCTTGATAGGAATCGAACAATGTCCGCTCGTGAGTTGGAAGTTTCATTGTTTCTGAGGCATGTGGCACCTTTAACTTTGATTTATGTTTGGATATTCTTGGAAATGGATCAGCTTTTTTCCTTTAATGATATTAAGTCATTTTTCTTATATGGAGTCAATTTAACGAAATATGACTGATTGCTTTCTAAATTCTTTGAAATTGACAAGTTTAAAATATACAGGGTGTCCCATTCATGATGGTAAATATTTAAATGGTAGATAGTATGGCTCATTTGGAGAAAATTAATGTAGAACATGAACCCTCTATCTTTAACCGTTACAGAGTTATAGCATTTTTTTAAAAAACTGTCCAAACCCTTGACTTGTCCAACAAATTCTAAATTTTCGAAGCTCCCAATTATTCGATCCAAGATTTAATCTTACTTTCTGAAACTACATAAAATTTCATATAAATAAACTTTTTACCGGTTAAAAAAGTCACCGTTATTTCAAAGATAAAACCGTTCAAACTTTGAAAAAATTGTGAAATTTATTTTTCATCAAAAATCCAAATGATTATTTCGTAACGGTACTTTGAACTGACAAATCTGCAAAGTTGACAAAAGTTGCCTCATTATGTTATGTTTCGATGGGCGTATAAATATTAAGGACTTAAATTTAAAAATTTGTGAATATGACATTTTAAAGGTAAAAAAACGCGATTTTCATGTACAGCAAATCACATGATATGAACAAGTATGTACTAACAGTGCCAAATTAATGTAGCAAAAAACGTTACATTGGAAATGTTTCTGGCCAAAAATACATCATAACGTACTTGCTAAGCTAACGGTTATTTTAACCGTAAATGCTTGTTATTTCTAAAGCATGCTTGTATTAACTCGAAAGTTCTTCGACCCGCCAGTTTCAATTGTTGTACATAAAGTCAGCTATTAATCTGTTGTTATTATTCAAATATTATACCAGGCAATAATATTAATATTGAAATTAATGCTATGATATTATAACTTCGTCCTTTGGTTGGTATAGTGTTGTTCCCAATTAGTAGATATGCAAAAGGCATATACTGATGGTGAATACACCGCTATGGTGTTTGTATATGGCGTTGCTGGAGGGAACGGATGCAAGGCAGTTCGGGAGTACAGTAGACGTCTCCCACATAGACAACTTCCGGACAGTAGGATGTTTACTAGAACGTTCCGAATTTTAAGAGAAACGGGAAAAACGCCTAACCACAACACTAACGATCCAAGCGAACGCACGACATGGAATCAAAACGAGATCCTTAGGCACTTTGATGCGAACCCCGGTTCGCTGGACTTCAACTGAATGTCCCGCGTATGGCGGTTCAGCGAACACTTCACGCCGACGACCGGTATTCGTATCATTTAACACAGGTTCAGGATCTATTACCTGCAGACTTTGAAAGGAGGACGACCTTCTGTAGGTGGTTTTTGGATAAAACTGCAACAGATCGCCATTTTCCGAGGAAAGTGTTATGGGCGGATGAAGCAACATTTACACGGAGTGGCGTGTTTAATTCGCGGAATACGCATGTCTGGGCTCATCAGAACCCCCACGCAACTCGAACTTCTAGATACCAGCATGAATTAAGGGTGAATGTTTGGATAGGTGTTCTCGGGGACCACCTTTCCGAACCCATAATTCTTCCTGAACGACTGAATGCATCCGCGTTTCATAACGTGTTGGAGACTGATGTCTGCCCGAATTTGCTCGATGGTATTGCGATTGCAGAACGACCTGAAATTTGGTGGCAGATGGACGGATGTCCTGCCCATAACGGAAGAGTTATCATGGAGTTTCTTCATAACGAATTCCACGAAAAGTGGATCGGACGATATGGACCTATTGCATGGCCTGCTAGAAGTCCTGATTTAACTCCTCTTGACTTTTATGTTTGGGGAAGTTTGAAAAATGAGGTTTATAGCGAACCCATCACGTCGCGGGAATACCAGATTCGGAAAATTGAAACGGCATGCAGCGATTTGAGAGAAAAGAGGGAAGAAGTTCTCCGGGCTGTCGCATCAGTTGTTAAAAGATATCAAGCTTGTATCCAACACAAAGGAGGCCAATTCGAACAATATTTGTAGTTTTTACTTTGGATATGATTTGAATTCCTTTGTCATTAGTTTCTTTTCTGTTATTTCGTTAACTAAAAAATATAACATATGTAAAATTGTTTTGAAAATAGCGTAAATGTGTTTTACTTGAAAATCACGTTTTTTTTACCTTTAAAACGTCACATTCGCAAATTTTCAAATCTAAGTCCTTAATATTTATACGCCAATCGAATAATAACATAATGGGGCAACTTTTGTCAACTTTGCAGATTTGTCAGTTCAAAGTACCGTTACGAAATAATCATTTGGATTTTTGATGAAAAATAGATTTCACAATTTTTTCAAAGTTTGAACGGTTGTATCTTTGAAATAATGGTGATTTTTTTAACCGGTAAAAAGTTTATTTATATGAAATTTTATGTAGTTTCAGAAAGTAAGATCAAATCTTGGATCGAATAATTGGGGGCTTAGAAAATTTAGAATTTGTTGGACAAATCAAGGGTTTGGACATTTTTTTTTAAATGCTATAACTCTGTAATGGTTAAAGATAGAGGATTCATTCACGACATTAATTTTTTGCAAATGAGCCATACTATCTACCATTTAAATATTTACCATCATGAATGGGACACCCTGTATACTGTACAATCAAATCAGCTCAGATTTTGATGAAATCTATAAACTTTTAAGATTTAATTTCAAATATTGTACAACTTTAAGCACGTTCTTTTGCGATCCTTAGCCTAAACAGGTTACAGAAATAACACGTTCTACAGCAACAACATTACACTGCATATATTGGTCAGTGATCTACCAAAGAGGATTGATATTCGACAAGAGTGATCACTCCATAGAACTTTCCCCTCTGCCAGTAGATTTGTATGTATTGACAAAGTGCTAACACTACAGGCAGAGCAACGCGAAGCCGCAGAGTGGTATGAAAGGGCAAGGCAGAAGAAGAACGATTGACTTCCGACCACAGAGACATATAGAAGGAGGTGAAACCGCCATTTACTGTACACTAAATTCTGGACGTAATTCCACTACATACGACTAGTAAAAAGTAAACAGAGAGACACACGCCCTCCACTGCGCAACATCCGCGCAGTCCATATAGAAGCACAGGAAGCAAATGAGATGTTATCCCTTTGAAGAGAGAGTATAAGAGGAAGTGAAAAAGAGCGAGAGAAACGACGCAATTCGGCACAAGTGAGGAAGTAGGAAGGGGGATGAAAATTTGACATCTCTTTTGCTCTATATAGACCGGGCGGGTGTTCCGCGGCAGAGAGACAGACTGGAATGTTATTGTTCCGATTGGAAAAGTGGGAGAGGGGATGACATCTTCCGTGCTTCCTGTGCTTTTATATCCCCGCAGGGGGCATCTGATCAGTCGTGAGGCTGTAACGATGTCTTGGGCATTAGCGCACCCACGGACCCGATTGCCACGCAAGGAGGTGGTGGAAGCTTGCTTCCACCGCATAGGAAGGTGCCTTGGCACAAATTCCTATGGCAGCAACCTTTGGGGACTAACGACCCCACGTACCTGAGTCATGAAGTTGGTGGTGCAATGCACCATTCGGGGAGTAGCGCCCTCGCATAACTTAGCTGCGCATGGGGGCTATATAGGCATCAAGATTTCGATCGATTACTAGTGGAGCAATCCAATAGGAACCAAGGAGGTGTAAAGGTTGCTGAGGTCGCCTCGAGCGTTCCGACTCCTAGACCAGAGGACGGCACGGCACCGGGGTCTTCCCGGGCTAGTTCTCTGACGTAGGAACCAACTTGGTGAGAAAGAAAGAAATCGTCTATATTGCCTTGGGACCTGAGAATCCCACGCACCCTATCAAACGTCTTATTAGTACTGCTCATGGCGCCGGTCATGTACGGGAAAGTAAGCACTATCGTCATCGTAGGAGATCGTTTGCTAGTACGCAAGGAACGGAAGCGATCTCAGGAGCAACGCTTACTAGTACGCGAGGAACGGAAGCACCTCCACTCCCCTGACGATAGTGGGCTTAGCAGAGCCCAGGAATGCACACTAAATCCGCAAGATTCTCCGCAAGGTGATCGAACGGTGAGATCATTCCGGTTACAGAGAAGTCAGTAGCAAATAATGAACCACGGGGATGGGTTTTGCCCGCAGTACCAAGGTGCTGTCCCATCATGGAGTTGGACTCGTGGGGGCTGTGTGTTGTTGTCAAGTCGGTTAAGCTAGACCGCAACCCTAAGGTGGGGTTCTGAGGAATGTGCATTTTCCAAAGTAACCATCTTCCTGACTTGTCAGAAAAGCCATCCCAATATGGGGGGAGATTAAGGCCCCGGGCCAGGTGCTCCTAAAGGCAAACGAATGTAGACGATACCGGCATTACCTGTGCTTTTATATAGACTGCGCGGGTGTTGCGCAGTGGAGGGCGTGTGTCTCTCTTTTTACTTTTTACGACTGGAATTGCTTCAAGTAGTTTAGTGTTGAGTATATGCGGATTGCTCCTCCATAGTTATTCTCTGTGTGTTATCCCCTCTCCTACTTCTCTTTTGTGAACAATAACATTCCATTCACGCCCGGTCCATATAGAAGCAAAAAAGATATCAAATTTCCATCTTTCCTTCCTACTTCCTCACTTGTGCCGAATTACTTCATTTCTCTCGCTCTTTTTCATTTCCTCTAATTCTCTCTTCTGTGCTTCCGACCGACTCACTTGCTCTTGCTTTATATAGAAAATCTCCAACTCCAGAATAATTTAAATGGTTCGAGACTCCGAAAGTGTTTATAGCGCACAAATAAAACGCTCATAAATTATAACTGAACAACAAAATTATTTTCTCTCAGGAATTCGATGTTTACAAAATGAAACGTAGATTGAGAGTGGGTAAAAATGAAGATCCAGCGAATACAGCGCCACTACACCCACCGTGGTGACATCTTATCGAACGCAGCACTGTTGTTGCAGATGATGAAGTGCCTACACGTTTCCGAG
The DNA here is from genome assembly GCA_964017055.1 of Chloromyia formosa. Classification (NCBI taxonomy): domain Eukaryota; kingdom Metazoa; phylum Arthropoda; class Insecta; order Diptera; family Stratiomyidae; genus Chloromyia; species Chloromyia formosa. The sequence continues at coordinate 51,737,718 of OZ024815.1, read as the reverse complement.
TAGATTCGTGTATCGACTAGGGGTGACTGGTAGCGCAGTGTGTTGAGACATAAGTCTCATGTTTGACTACCGGCATTTTGGGTTCGAATCCCGTCCACGACGATGTTCGTGGCCATGGATGTGCAGGAGGTGCATGCTGGCGACTGCATTCTCCGAAACCAGTTTATGCCGACGAAACGTCAATTGGGCTACATGGAACAGTTGACGCGCTATGCCTCACAAGGAGTAGGGGCAATTGAGAGAGAGAGAGAGAGTTAACGAAGATGCCAGATTGTTAAAAACTCTGCTAGTGCTCGTTCTATTGGGACTTGTCATCGATGGCTCGAGACTATGATAGTCTGTGTCGTAAGTGTGATGTACTCCATGAATATAACAAAATGTATAAGAAATAAGTAATACTTAAGCTTAGTCATTGAAAATGCATATTAGACATGTCCTGGACATTTTGATTCGAAATGTCTGTACTTTTGAAAATTGGAGCTTTGTTCGATGTCCTTTTCATTTGTAGAAATGTACCACCAAAGTTAGCATTTATTTTCATATAACAAAAAATGTGTGTTTGTTAAAATACAATATAAAAAAGGTTGACTCTAAAACTTTTTTTACTCTGAAATGGGTCATCATCATAATAGGCACGTGGTACTGTTAATCACGGGACACAAAAATCGAAACCTTTTTGGACCTTAGCATCAGACTATGTTAATCTACCATAAAGTTACCATAAGCTTCCTTAAGATAACTTCGGAGTTTTTTTTATTCTACGTCAGTAAATATATATTTGCAGTGGAAAATAGTCGAAATTTAGTCGAAATGGCTAGAAAATATTTGGCGCCCAACGTGGGATCAGTGTGATTTTATCTAGTCACTGAAATCGTAGTGAACAATCGAATAGTTCCATGGTATTGTTGGCCACGAGACACTTCGACACAAGAGCCGAAAAGTTTTTAGATCTTACCTTAAGGATACCCCATGATTGTTATGATTGTAGCGTGTTGTTCAATTAGGAAGGAGATTTCACGCCCTTCATAAATGAACAGTCAGCGTACATATTAGAGCCTGCTCCAAAGTGGTAACCATATATATGGCGATGACACAAATTTGAATGACATGATAAATGCCTTATTAAGTCTCACTGCTTCCTTGATCGATCAAGGCAGCAACTGATGAGTTGATCTATCGTGCTTACTCCACTCAACTCAATTCTCAAGACTTGAACATGGGTACAAGGTTAGTATCGCGTAGCAAGCGGAGTTCACGCAAGGTAAGCGCGAAATCATCTCAATTTGGAACCCCTTATTGGTCAATGACGCGAATCACTATGCGTCGCCCGGTTAACTAGGAACGTTTCGAAATTTTTAGGTGTCACATAAATGCTTTCGAATTGTTCTTACCCTCGCTACAATTCCTACTCCCTCTCGGGAAAAAAACAGTCAATTTCAGACCTGTTTGAAGTGCTCCAAGTTAAATTTGTTATCTTCTTAAATTCTTCGACGTTTTCTTTTCAGCTTCAGTCAACAAGAATATTATCAATAAGGTTCTAATGACTTTGCCGTTTTAGGGTTTTGTAGTAAAAACATCCCTCGCGCTAACATTGGGGGCCAGGCATAATGGGGCCCACGGCTTCTGGTTTCATACCACCGACAGATCTTTGCTCATCAGGTGCTGCCTTCACTATGCCGTTGGAAGCAGCACTACAAGAGCAGATCATTATAGGTGGTTCATTACAGCCTTGTCAAGAATAGATACAATCAGCTTACCCACACTGATCATGGCTGAGGATTTCTTATGAGAGCAATAAAAGGATACCGAGCTTCAGGCGCTGTTAGTTTCGAACACAAACGTAGACACATTTTCGACCCTTGCCACGAACCACCATACCCAAGTGGCCGCGCAATGTGCGATTCATCATCGTGAAAATTTGTAAGGGTTAGAGTTCGCAAGGACATTCACAGTTGGGCTCGTTGCAGTGTACCTTGCCAGCGCTCCCAAATTGGAAAACATACTATTAACCCGACTCAGTCGTTCACGATGACAAATGGCAGATTTCAAGACGTTCAAATCGCCATTGCTGTCCGTCCGTTGATTCTGTCAAAAGGCTTCAGATATTGCTTGACAATGTCGGACCAATAATCGAGATAGCCCGAACCACCAGTGCCACACCCTGATAAAACAGCCGCATCCGTCGCAGCAGTCTTTTATTCTAGCTGGATTTCCCGGTTCAGCGCCCCGCGTACTATAACCACGAACCAAGGAACTCAATTTAAGTCCGCTTTCTTCCGAGCTTTAAGAAGTATTATGGGTTGTGATCGAAGCCGTACTACACCTTATCGTTCGATGAAAGCTGCCCTAATGTGCCATGAGCAAAGTTCAGCATGGGTTGACGTACTCCAAACGGCCTTACTGGGGCTTTGAAACAACTGTAATAGTGACATCGGAGAATCCAGCGCGGAGATGTTATGCGGGATGATGATCACGATCCCAGGAGAATTCCTTGTGTCCGACGATAAACACTCCGAACCACATGCTTTTATTGAGCAGCTTCGGGAAACGATGTGAACTTTCCGGCCAGTGCAAGCAACGCACCACTGCCAACAAAAAGTTTTCCGAGGCAAGAATTTGGGATCGCGCGTCTTTGTTCGAGTCGACTCGATCCGCCAAACCCTCACCCAACCGTAGGAAGCAGCACTTTAAAAGTACTACACTACCTATGCCAACCCAGACGACTTCGATTGATAACACGGTCCGATGGACGCCAATCAGTGAACCCCGCCAACACATGACGTGGGTTTGTCTACTAGCTTCTAGAGCGATTCAAAAGCATCCCAGACTTTCTCATTCAAAGGGCGGTAGTGTGGGAACCGACGAACGCATCGCATTTCAGCAGCCGTCAAGTTCCACATAGATGACAAACGGCTCAGCAATCGACACGACGAAGTAGCCGTTGACGACTTATCACTTGACATCTGCCACTGCGATCAAATAAAATGGTAATTGCGCATTCATCGTACCGCGTTTCATTTGTAATTCAGTATATAGGGCAATAGTCTGAATTCCCATAAGGGTATAGAGCGAGCGTTCTTGTGTGGGATACTGAGGGTTGTAACCCCTTAAGCCTATGCAAGGAGAATGAGAAATCCACATTTAAACCCACTATTAGCCAAGAACTCTCGATTAGGAAAACCCATCCACGTTTGATTTTCGATGTTTCTCCTCCATCAATAGACAATAGACTCAATAGACTCCTTATTAATTACCTAAATGGACACCAGATAAAAGAATTCAACTAGAAAACATAAAGTAAAACGCCGACAAAAGTTGAAATTCTTCTATCGCTGCAATGGGCAGCAGATGAAGATGAACGAGAGAAAACTCAAATAGAGGATACATTCATCAAACATTGGCCGTTTGTTAAGGTTACACAAATCCATTAATTCTTTCCTTTGTACTATTGTGGGAGAAAGAAAAACACGCTTTTGTTGCTGAGTTAAGAATTCCCGAACCATCTTTGCAAGAATCTTCAATTTTCTTTGAGCCAATCAAGGACCCCGAGGAAAGGTTGCCTTTATGCATTTGATTTCTTGTTGGAAGTATTGTGTAATTAAAAGAAAACAAAAATGTCAGAATGGAAGCTTTGTGTAATTAGGAACAAATGACAGAGGGGGAGAACCACTTCCCTTGATGAGCGAATGAAAGATCGTAGGCATTTGATGAAAACAAAACTATTACAATAAATATAAAGGACTACAAAACAGACCGGAAGATGAAAGAAGCTAAGCAAATATTAAAGTTCCATTAAAGCTCAATATTGACAGTAGATTTGTGGCGGACTTTTATCTGAAAGTTCTAAGTAAAAAGGGGTCTATAGTCTCTTCAAATGACCCAGCTTAATATATGTATATCTACGGCCGTTAGAGATAAACACTATTTCTTCCAATATGTATATGCATGTAGGCTAAAATTGCCTTGAATACTTCTTACAATTTGTTTGTAGGTACTCATCAGATTAAAGTATAAAATTTCCCAACAAAAAGACCGGATGCCTAGATTGGGTGGGTAAATGGATAGGCGAAAATTAAATATCATGTCCTCTGCATGAGCGGTGCGGAATTGGGAACATTCCTGATTCGTGAATATTAGGAGGATTCTCACTATTTGATTAGAGAGAATTGTTAAAATTCCCTAATTGCGGCATTTCCGCTTTAGGTAGGTCCATTTCCGCTTTAGGTGGGTCCATTTCCGCATTAGGTGGTAAGAGCCTAGAACCCACGCAGAGGGATTTGAAGGTCCTAAAGCGCTAGTTTCTTGTGTTTTATGAAAATTCTCTCTAATCGAATAGAGAGAATTCTCCTAATTGCGAATATGCAAAACAGGAATGCTCCCGGGATTGTTAAAAAAAGGAACATTAGCAGGTTGAAAGTATTTCACCTACCAGCAGTTACCCGCAATGGTACCAACCAAGTAGCGCCCGTATTTAACGTAAATATACAATCGCGATTTCGAATAAAATAAAATACATTATCATTATTTCTTACACGATTCGTTCTCATAAAAAAAAATTGAAGAATTTTTTGAAAATGCTATAAGCGGTAGCGTGGAAGTTGAACTAAATTCGAATTATTTGTTCCTACGAAAAATTACTGATACTAATTGTGTATCCATGTTTTGGGGGTGATGAACACGAATCCAGAGCTTCACACCAAAATTTATTTGCGAAACATGGTTAAAATCTAAAAAACTTCTAAATTTCGTTACATTTTTTGGCTTCTGGATGATCCGGTGGAGGAGTGTTGCAGCGCTGTTTTTCTTCTAAATACGGAGTCATTGGCTCCGCTGGCTAGCACTAAAGGAGCCATTGAACTCGGTTTCTGGAGCACTAAAATGGGCGTATACAGGAACGATCTGAAAAAAGCAAACAAGCTGAAATCTGTTCCATGGAGGTAGTTGCCAGGTAATTGTAGTCCGGATGGCGCAACGGCTGGCACGTTCGCCTTCAACGCACTGGGCCCCGGTTCGATTCCTACTGAACGCGGAAGTTTTTCGGACTATGAACCCACTCAGCTGTCAAATGAGTACCCATTTATGGGGTAAATAACTCGGTTGAGTATGTTGCTGATCACACACCTCTGCACAAGACCGTCACAATCTAGAAAATGAGATGATGCTAACTCATCTCGAGGCCATGGTTCAAATTAGCACAATGGCCCACTCAGCCTCTGTGCTCTGAACCCTTAAGGATTCTACACCCACCCTTCAATCTAATGGTTCAAATTGGACTGTTGCGCCAGTTATTTATTTTATTTTATTTTAGTTGCCAACCAGTCAGCAAAGACTCTTATCGTGCCAACATCAAGAACCACAGAGGTAGACACGGACGAGGATTGTGTATCCGTCGGCTCAGATCTAGCTTCGTTGGACGATACCTCGCAGCCCTCACCCGTGCACGACTCCTCTGTATCCGATATAGAGAAGGAGGCTAACGTCACTGTGCTTGAGAAGGTGTAAATAAGTAGTGTATGCTAAGGTTTCTTCAAATCAACTTTCCCCACTCGAAAGCAGCTTCTGCTGCCGTTCTTCTTCGCCTGACGAACAGACAAGAGGACATCGTACCAACACAGGAGCCTTGGGTCGTACACGATTCAATTAGAGGTTTGGCGTCTTCTGCATACATTATTTTCTATGTGAAGGACCAGCGTAGACCTCGATCGTGCATTCTTGTGAGGAAACCTCAAAAGGCTTTCCTTCTGTCGATATATTGTGATACGGACTTCGTATTAGTCGGTCTTGAATTCAACGGCAAAGTTTATTGGGTTGCCTTGGCATACCTACTATATTATCCGGTAGGCAACTTTTCATCGGTAAACAGGCTATCGTTACGGCTAGAGCTTCTAAAACTAGTCTGATTCTTGGTTGCGACTCAAATGCCCACCATGCCATCTGGGGAAATTCCAATACTATTGAGCGGGGCGAATCGCTGCTCGAGTACTTATTGGGAACTAAGTAATAGGCAAGAGGTCCTCGATATTAATCTTGCTTCGGAGAACATTGTGTACTTGATAAGGATTTGAGAGTGTCGTCGGAGCACTCTTCCTCCGACCATAGGTATCTCGAATTTAGTCTCGGCGAAAGTCCTGCAGCCAAACCGCATTCTTTAAATCGTAGAAGAACCAACTGGCCTAGGTATCGCGTCGCGAGACTCTCTCGGTGGTGGTAGCCCCTCCACCAGGCCAACCCGTTAACACTTTCGAGTTGGACTTTATGGTTAACACTCTCACTGATGCAATTAAGACGGCGATATCTGCATTGTGTCCTGTTTCCACTCACACAGGAAAAAAGAAATCAGCTTTGTGGAATGATGGGTTTTCCGTGCTCAGATCTGTTTGCAGGAAAGGCTTAAACACTTGAGTTCTTACAAAAAGGAGCTGAGGGCAGCTAAACGGAACTCATGGAGGAGCTTTGCTACTATGCTACTCATACTTAAGTTTTGATACTCTCTAAGCAATAAGTGGATGTTCACACTGCGTGCGATGCCTAGCCGAGCCGGTTCGAGCGATGCGATGCGATTACAAGCTTTTAAAGCAAGAAAATGGAAAGTCTTCAATTTTAAATGGAATCACGCTTTGAGTGTTCACATTGCGCGCGATGCGATGACGAGCCGAGCGATGGCCCTATGTTATCACAAATAATTTTGCTTTTTCGTGCGAGTACCGGCTGCTGATTTGGTGCGATGGAATTTAATGGGCTTTGCGAAGCTTTACGATGTGAAGCTCCATGGAGCCAGTATGGTGCAAGTACGAGCTGTAAAGTAATATGTGATGTATCAGATCACACTGAAAAAATGCATGTATGTCTGCTTTTATACCCTTAACTTTTACTATAGGGTATATTGTTTTTGTCACGCAGAAAATATGTAACGCCTTAAAGGAGGCTTCGGCGCGGCGGTATGGCAGTGTATACATGGAAATTATGAGGCGTGGTTTTGCGTATAAAGGCATAGAGCAGAAGCGGCGGTTTACATATTTAGTGCCGGTGCACATGGACGTCCAAATGCCGTCTGACGCTACGTCACTTTCAATCGGATAGGAAGAAATAAATACATTACGAGCAATGAAGTAATGCACATGGCCGCAGACAGCTATCCGATGGCTATCGGCGGCATTTTGCCGCCGTGATAGCTATCTGGGATGACGCTGGTTTCTGCTCCTATCTGCGTCACTTCACGCGTCCGCATATCAATTTTTAATAAGCCGGCCCACATACATTCGAACCCGGAACAGGGACACGGTCACAATGTCTGATTTGTATGATGTTTCTTAAACCATTCCCTTGAGGATCACTTTCAAGTGCCAATTAATTAATTGTTAATCGTGACTACTACAATTGACAATTAATTTAAAAAAAAAAAGTGGGGATGGATGCTCCTCAGCTCGGATGGGGATTTGTAAAGGGTGTCAAAATGGTGTTAAAAATGCAAAATTCCTTATATTTTAGAAGTTATGGCCAAAAAAACAGTTTATTTAAAACTAAAAATAACATAAATTGTAAATTCAGGTTCGCTGTTATGTGGCCCGGCTTATATAATGACGCTGTGTCCTATCGCATCATGTGAATTGAAATGCAGATAGGTATCAAAGAGGGAGAAGCTTAAGTGACGAGGCGTCCGGCGTCATTTGGACGTCCATGTGTACCGGCTCTTACACTGAACTCAAATGCAATCTCGCCGCTCCACAAACCGCGGCGGTGGCCGCAACGGCGAGTCGAGCGGTTTATACATTCATCGTCCTAAAACCGCCGCGGCTGCCGCTTTTTGCGCTTATACACAGTGCGCCGCTGTTCAATCCGCTTGTGAAACCTCTCGTCTGAGGTCGCCTTTCTTCATTAATGGGATGCACCCAATGGCGACGCCCTTCCATTTTTAGAGCACTGTTTTCAAACAGAAATAAATTTACTGGGTCAAGCACAAACGACATGATGTCGAACAGATTCTATTCCTTGAACTAAATTGGTATCTACTCTCCATCATTGCGTGCAGTGAACATCCCGGATCATCTTTTCATCGCAAGCCATCGCTCGGATCATCTTTGCATCGCAAGCCATCGTTCGGCTCGGCATCGCACGGCGTACAATGTGAACACCCATCACATCGCATCGCATCGCTCGACCCGGCTCGGCTCGGCATCGCACGCAATGTGAACATCCACTAAGATTGCTTCGTACAATTATTTGCAATTTTGAAGTCATGTCATCAGAAGTGGTAGCAGTGATCTTCTTCTATTGTGAATACCTCTCCCAACGAGATATCGGTCGTCTAGGCAGGGGTCGGCAAACTTTTTCAGAAAAGGGCAAGATATTTTAAAATTTAGACTCAGCGGGCCGGGTAGCAAATTCGAAATACAACCTCTGACTGATGTGGTTAACCTGTGCCAATGAAGGTCAGATGGAAGTTTCTCAATTTTGCAGTCAAATAGATTTCGAAATATGGAACTGTTATTCTGCTCAGGAATATATTTGGGAATTGCGTTTTCGTTAGTATGAGCTTGTAACTTTTTTTAGCACAGCAAAATAAATTGTATCTTCTTCGTGTTTTAAATGCAAGTTTTCGGCAATTTGTTTCAAGTTCAAGCGAAATATCCCCTATCATTTTTTTTTAAATTCGCTCATAATCATTTCACAGCCATTCGTTTTTGAATACGTCTTTCAGCTTCTATGAGATCAAAAGATACGAATAAATGTTTCCATTGTTGAGCCATTAATAGCGAGCCAGAAAATGCACAGCCTTATTTCATCAGTCCATACCAAAGTGATCCTTTACGGCAGCTGCCTGCGTCGTTAGCCATATTTATTACTCCCCAAGACAATGACGAAATCGATAAGTGTTTCTGTTGAGGAAATGACCACAAACCTGTATCGATTTCGTCAATTCAGAGCAACGAAACAGATATGTTTTTCAATTGCATTTGTGACTTAAAATCGAAATTATGTGCGATGCAACCGTTAGTCATATAGAAATTATAGAGAATTCAAGTAATTTACTTTTTTTTTTGAATTGTTGTGATTGAGGATGGACTCTGGTTGGACTTGCGCTTTAAGTATACCAAGGCTTGACTCTTGACACCGAAAAACTTTGAATCGTACTGCCTAACGCAGAAATCACCGCCATTGATTATTGACCAATAATTGAAATTGGACCCAATTGCACTGGGTATTTTTTATATATCGCAAATGCCATCGAAAAAAGTCTATGTCTGTTTCGTTGTCTGGAAATGACGAAATCGATGCGAGTTTAATTTAGCCTTAATAGAACTTGAGATACGAGTGTATATGTATACGTAACGTATGCCAATAGATATGCACAGATAACAATGTTAGTGCCATGAAGCTCCTGAATTTAAGTCTACCTGGCGTAAAGGATTAATATTCGCTGAGACAGAAGCCCACAGCGATCGACTTCACAGTGCCAAGTTCAACGACCCCACCACAGACTCTCTGTTCGGTTATTATCAATGATATACCTAGGATCTGCACAGGGATTGCCATTTCCCCAGTCCGTGCTGTATGATTATTCTAATTTAGTCTTCAGTGATTCAGTGAACCAAATAAATTGATTTAAATTTCACTCCAACAAATTCTTGTACATTGTGATAACAAAATCGTTTTTTTTACACTATTAGCTAAAATTTAATTTGTCCATGTTAAAAACAATATTGTCTCGCGGACCGGATAAAAACCAGAGGCGGGCCGGATTTGGCCCGCGGGCCGGAGTTTGCCGACCCCTGGTCTAGGCAATTCAAAGATGAAGTTCTTTCAGCATTACAAGACATGTTTCCCAAAATTAGAGAATACGATAAACAAAGATGAATACTGTTCCTTTTCCTTTGATTTTTTTTTACTACTTATTATAGGCCCGAGCGGGGTGCAGCTGCACTTAAAGGGGACTACAGACCTTCAGTTTAACTGCGAAGATATCTGTGCTAATATCTGTGGAAAAATCTGCGCAGTTATCTGAACTGAAGGTGTGTAGGCTACATTCGATTTTCGCTAAATTAGTTCCGATATTTTGTACAGTTCTATCAGTTTTGTCGAAGTGTTCACATCGTAAGTGGCTGAGCAAGTATCTTTTTAGTGTTCCCGACTATTCTATATTTCCTGTGTTGTTGGTGTTTTACTGCAATCTGTCGTATCTTTTATGGTATCTTTCTGTGCTGGACTTACTGATGAACGATGCGCTGGGTTTTGGTGGATGTGGATGAATGTATGAAAGAGGGGAATGTACTAGAGAACAGGGTGGCCATTCTGAGATGGGCAACCCCAATTTTTTTTTCTTTTTTGACTTCAGATTCGGAATCAGCGACCCAAAATCACCTTGTAGTTCGAACCAGCCCGATCGGACGAGTATTTCCCCATGAAAACAGGGTGATCAGGGTGCATAGCCAGAAAAAAAATGCTGGATGCAGATATGCTAGCACGAAACGGCTGCAGGTACATGTACAAAGAGTGAAACGGGCAACCTAGGGCTACATGCGGGGGCTCGCAACGCCCTATTTTCCCATGAAAACAGGGTGGTCATTCTGGGGTGGGCAACCCAAAATTTTATTTTTATTTTTTCACATCAGATTCGGAATCAGCGACCCAAAATTACTTAGTAGTTCGAGCCAGCCCGATCGGACGAGTATTTCTCCATGAAAACAGGGTGATCATTCTGAGGTGGGCAACCCAAAAATTTTTTTTCTGTTTTTACTTCAGATTCGGAATCAGCGACCCAAAATTACCTTATAGTTCGAACCAGCTCGATCGGACAAGTATTTCCCGATGAAAACAGGGTGTCCATTTTGGGGTAGGCAACCCCAAATTTTTTTCTTCTTTTTTGACTTCGGATTCGGAATCAAAATTATCTTCACTTGAAACATACTCGCACAACGTTCACATTATAGTGAAACTACACATATACGAACATGACCGCGAGTGCCACTCGCGTAAAAGCACGTATCAAGTCTGCTACAGACAATGGCCGATCGCCATGGTTCGAACTACAATACAAGGTAATTTTCAGTCGCTGATTCCGAATCTGAAGTAAAAAAGAAAAATATGTTTGGGGCTGCCCACCTCAAAATGGACACCCTGTTTTCGAGGGGAAATACTCGTCCGATCGGGCTGGTTCGAACTATAAGGTAATTTTGGGTCGCTGATTCCGAATCTGAAGTCAAAAAAGAAAAGAAAAATTTGGGGTTGCCCAACCCAGAATGGCCACCCTGTTCTCTAGTACATTCCCCTCTTTCATACATTCGCCTACAAAAATTCCGCATTTCACAGCCACACAAATCGCAAACCCGAAAAAAAGATACATTGCAAAAAAAAAGATACATTGCCAAAGAAAAGATACATTTCTACACAATTGGCCGTCCTCAATCATCCTCTCACCCAAAACGAAACATTCACATATTAGTACGAGAGCGAAATCTCTGTACAAACTAGTGGTTTCATGGTCATTGTGAAATTTAGTAGAAAACTGATAAAACTGAACGATAAACTGGGTAATCTGCGCAGATTATCGTTGCAAAACAGGGTCCGAATGCACAGATCTCAGATCTGCGTAAAAATCTGCCAAAACTGTGCAGTTCACACAGATTATCGTTCAGACATGATGTCACACACGATAAACTGAGCGATAAACTGAAGGTGTGTAGTCGCACTAAGACTTACATTTCTTAGGATATCTTCCAAAAAAAAAAAAATTTCTATTAAATTTCCTCGGAGACACTCGTATATTTCTTCAATATACTTCTTATATCGTACAAAAAAGTTGAAATAATTTGCTACATACTGTAACCAGTTATCGTTAATTTTGTTCGTTGCGGTACAGGTAATCATGACGTTTTCGGTACAATAAGTATCTGAATGTAGATTATACCAAAATGTGAACCGTTTTTAATAAATGTGATAGTTATTTTTGTTTTGTGGATATCACGGTTTCCTGATTTCAGTTTTGTCTCTAGATAACTTTTCAAAATATAGAATTCAAATCGTTTGTCCAAAATATTTGTTGTTCTTTATATAATATAACAATTTGGGGTGCATTTACACCCCACCGGTTGCACAATCACTGATGCACTCGCAAGTCTGAGTTTTGACGATTCACTCTGCAAACTCATTAACCTGATGCTAACATCTAGGGTTATACATACGAGTCTAATGCAAGCCATAGACGCTCGTACCAATCCGTCGGATTGGTCGCAAGTCAACCACTGATACGCGAACTGTATTCATACAATTTTACTCAAGAAAAGTAGTCAAACAAGTTATTCTCTATCGCCGCGACACGCTCCGCATAAGTGTACAGTGAAAGCCCGCGCGACTACCTTTTCTGATCCCATATTGTAGTTGTTGTTTGGGTTGGCTCTGAGTTCGTGTCGAGCTCGATGCTCAACACTTCGAGCCCAGACCCGTCCCAACAACAATTTCAATGTAGAGTCCGACCGGTCTTTGAATAGGTGATTTGTTGTGAATGAACGATTACGGTGTGTGTTAAAATACAGTATGGTCTGCTTATTGACGAATTTTTCAATGCAGAATTTATAGGCACGATATTATAAACGTATACATGCGCGTACATTTGGGAGTATTAGAGAAGTCTCGTTGTTATTAAGATTGGGTAGATCTTCACCGTCTCCTTAATCAAAGTTGAACAGTTGAACAGGTGCAATAATAATTACAGCCTGCAGGTAAATGGGAATTATGTAGTTATACTGATAATCGTTGGAATATAAATTATTGGTTGGCTGGAAACTAATACATATTTTGAATCGTGCTATATATGGTAAGACTGGGGTTTATAGCGGATTCAATATGGTGTAGTATCTATATATACAGCTTCTTTTTATTCTGAAGTCGGAATATGAGATGAAAAATGTAGTAGCGGAGCTCATTTTCGAGACCTTTGTACGGGATGATGGTTATTGGGAGGTGAATGGTTTCTCCCCTTGAAGCTACCACAGTTAAATATTATAGTAGTTGTCAGAATATATAGAATATATATATATAATATAGAAACAAACCCTTTAAACGTTTTCTAATATCCTGAACAGTTATATGAAAAAGAAGGTACTCATTAGCACCCACAAAACAATCCGAAAGACCCAGAAGGCCATAAAAAAAGGTAAAATACTCCCGAATTTATGATCCTCAATGAACCTATCTACCTATACACACCGGGCTGTGCTTTCCTTGAATTTTTAATCGTGTTTTTTTCTAACTGGCAACTTTGCTTTCTTCATTCATAATTTAGAATGTAGCTCGTTGTAGTTGTGGAAACCCTGTGAGCAGATATTGACAGTCATACCAGAGATATCAATGAAACTATCAAATCGAATTATTGCAATCAAGGTACATATGGCAGCTGGTTGTTAGTGTAATATGTGCGACTGTTGCTCTGCACTTGATCTGTTACAAAAACGCAGTATGTACAATAATTCAATGTTTGCCGAATTTCTTTGGTAGTTTTAACGTTATCAGTGCTACCACTGTCTCATACAATTAATATGTAACCGTGGTAGCTCCATAGGTGCAGCGTTGGTCTGTCAAGCGAGAGGTCTTCACCATGCTGACAGCAAATTTGAATTCTCGCTTTTCTCGCCGATTACCAGTCGACTCAGTTGAAAATGAAATTATTGATTTCATAAGAATTATTGGGGGCTAAGCGTGGTACTGACCATTCACCTCCCCATTACCATCATCCCGTACAACGGTCTCGAAAATCAGCTCCTCTACTATTGTACATTACATTACATACATATTACATAGATAATATACCATATAGGATCCGCTACAGTACAATTCAAAATTTGTTCAAGTTTCCAGCCAACCAACAAATTATATTCCAACGATTATCAGTATAATTACATAATTCCTATTTACCTGCAGGCTGAATTTATTATTGCACCTGTTCAACTTTGATTAAGGAGAGGGTGAAGATCTACCCAATCTTAATAACAACGAGACTTCTATAATACTCACATATGTACGCGCATGTATACGTTTATAATATCGTGCCTATAAATTCTGCATTGAAAAATTCGTCAATAAGCAGACCATACTGTATTTTGACACACACCGCAATCGTTCATTCACAACAATTCACCTATTCAAATACCGGTCGGACTCTACATTGAAATTGTTGTTGGGTCGGGTTCTGGGCTCGGAGTGTTGAGCATCGAGCTCGACACGAACTCAGAGCCAACCCAAACAACAACTACAATATGGGATCAGAAAAGGTAGTCGCGCGGGCTGTCGCTGTACACTTATGCGGAGCGTGTCGCGGCGATAGAGAATAACTTGTTTGACTACTTTTCTTGAGTAAAATTGTATGAATACGGTTCGCGTATCAGTGGTTGACTTGCGACCAATCCGACGGATTGGTACGAGCGTCTATGGCTTGCATAAGTGTGTCGTCTGAACGAAGGCGTGTAAGTAGGGGAACCCCTCAAGGCGGGGCTCTCTCTCCTCTTCTCTGGAATCTGGCGGTGAATAAACTGCTTTTGGACCTGGAAGGGGTAGGGTGTAAGGTGATTACTTATGCGGACGACATTGCCATTGCCATTTCGGGCAAGTTTCCGAACGTTCTCTGTGAAATAATAGATAATGAACTTTCTATTCTATCAATTTGGGCAAGTTATGCTGTCGTTAGGGTAAACCCGGACAAAACAGACCTTGTTCTCTTTACAAAGCGATACAGAGTTCCTGATCTCACACCTCCACTATTGGAAGGGACGAGATTGGTGTTTACTGATAAAGCAAAGTTTCTGGGTGTATTCCTAGATAAGAAACTTTCGTGGAAGCTGAATATACAAGAACGTGTGAATAAGGCTAATATGGCACTTTACTCTTGTAAGAGAGCCATTGGTAAAAAATGGGGCCTGCAGCCAAAGGTTGTCTACTGGCTATTTGTGTCAATCTTGCGTCCCATACTTTTACATGGTGTTATTGTTTGGTGGACGGCACTACGTATAGCGGCCTATCGCAATCTTTTGAGTAAGGTCCAACGTTTAGCTTGTATAGCAATAACCGGGGCTCTTAGAACTACACCATCCGCTGCTCTCGATGTACTGTTAAACATACTGCCACCAGATATTTTTGCTGAACAAGTAGCTGCAAATACGGCCATTCGCCTTCGCGAGACTGGTCACTGGGCAACATTAAGTACCGGCCACTCAACTATTCTGAACAACCTGGATATTCCCGTAACGACCGACTACACGTCTCCTAAGCTTGCTTTCGGAAAGAACTTTACAAGTCTGATTCCTTTGCGGAGCCGCTGGGTAGATACTGTCCCCGCAGGACAGGATTCTGTGGACTTCTATACGGATGGCTCTAAAAGTGACGAAGGAGTAGGTGTCGGTGTATACTCCGAAAGCCTTAAAGTCTTTATTTCACTTCGTTTACCGGATCACTGCAGCGTTTTCCAGGCGGAGGTCTCGGCGATATTAGAAGTTCTGACATGGTTGGAACGTAACATCGTAACCTCTAGAGACATCGTTATATACACAGATAGCCAGGCAGCAATAAGGTCTATCGATTCCGTTTCCACCTCATCCAAGTTGGTGGAAGAATGCCGCTTGTCTCTCGTTGAGCTGGGGAATTTCTTCAACATTGTGTTGGGCTGGATTCCTGGTCACAGCGGTTTCGCTGGCAACTCCAGGGCCGATGAGCTTGCTCGAGCAGGGACAAGGGAGATGATACCGGAGCCTCACAAAATTGGAATGCCCACGGCTGCCTATGTAAAATGTTAGTAATGGCTAATGCGGTTAGCAGGGCTAACTCCGGCCGCTCTTCCAAACTATGGTCAATGGGAAGAAAACACATCAGCGTGTTGGTGGGAGTTATAACTGGACACTGTCTGATAGGCGAACACGCCCGAAGACTCCAACTTCCTTACAGGGATTTTTGTAGGAGTTGCGATGACGAAGATGAGGAGGAGGGTACTTTCCATCTTCTTTGTGCCTGCCCTGCCTTGGCCGTAAGAAGGCATGAGATTCTTGGGTTCTTCTTTTTCGGAGATTTGGTTGACCTTAAAGACATGGATATCAATAAGCTCCTTAATTTCATTATCAGCTCCGGCTGGTTCAATGATTAAACTTTAGTATACAGGTTGGTAAATGCCTGTGGTATCACAGCGGACCCATATATGTGTGCTGTGTCATTCATTCATGGCAACTCTTCTAACCTAACCTAACCTAACCTACACCACACTTGGTCTTTAACGTAACTTTTCGAGGTCGGTCCTATGAAGGTTAAGTTTGTATCATTGTAAATAAATTTATGTGTGATGATGTTTGAAAACAAGAAATGTCTGTTTCATTTTATAATTTTTGTTCTAAATAAATTTTGTTTCATATTGCTACCCATCACGTGAAAATGCTACCCAAATTTTTTTTAATTTTGCTACCCTGGAAAATTCCAAAACGACGGCACCGCTCCTATCACGTCGACTAATACTAAACTTCTGATATCGAACAAGTGTCCTCCCCTAGGAAAATTTAATTATCCTCGGACAAATTCAAAATTCACTGATTAGTCAGATATTAATTAACTTTTCACTCAATTTCCAGCATTTTGCTGAAATTGCAGAAAGGTTCCTGCCGTTGGCCTACTTTTTGGGCTGGGTGTGTAAAATGGAGACATCAACACAAGTCGAATTGTAAGCAGGAAAGTTTGCCTCTCAATTCTAGTAGAAGACTGTTGGTAGTGCTGTCGTCGCAAATGAACAAGAATCCTTTAACAGGATTAAATAACACCATTCCCGAGCGTCGCGTATAAGCTGCTTTTATTTGATTAATTGCTATTTTATGTAAATATATTCTAGGTAACGCTATCGGACTCGCAAAATTTGGAATTACTGGAAATGTAAACGAAAGGAAGAGTTGAATTGAATATCAGACATCATCCAACAAATGAAATGAAAATAGTTGAATGGAACT
This sequence comes from Chloromyia formosa, assembly GCA_964017055.1. Lineage (NCBI taxonomy): Eukaryota > Metazoa > Arthropoda > Insecta > Diptera > Stratiomyidae > Chloromyia > Chloromyia formosa. The sequence continues at coordinate 51,720,751 of OZ024815.1, read as the reverse complement.
ACTGAATTTAATTTGAAACGATAGATACATTGCTATAAGGGAAGGATGTCGCAAGTTAATTGGTTTTTCGAAAGGACTTTAGTTAAATTAGAAGTGTAACGAACCAATCATTGCAACTTTATGTCTCGACAATTAAGGATAATCTTCAGGGTCAGGGAATACGAGTATATAGAGTGGACGGCAGCTTTGTCACATGTGCTACAATTGTAAAATTTTGTTACAATTCGAGATACTTTGTGACAATGTAACATCCGAACCAATTTTGTAACAATACTTTCGAAAAAAATAAATGGCAGTATTATTTAAATGTTCCCTTCTATTACCTTTTTCTTCCTTTTTGCAACTTATGACATATTGAATATGTATTTTGTTGTTAAACTTAAATAAGTTCGAAATCAGAAACTCATAATCCTTGAAATCAAGAGTTTCATGCAGCAGATGAAGAAATATATTTTGTCGCAACAGCATACATTTGAAATCGGGAACTTTAGCCTGAAGATTATAGCGGAAATATATAGCTTGAATGGCCTCAAGTGAGGGCGCAGGCAGAGGCTTCGGTTGTTCAGACCATACCAATTACCTAAGTGTCAAAACCACCACGGTAATGACCAGGTATTACGTGTACTAGATAGCTAGCTTGACTATCAGTACTCGTAGTGTGGATGGGAGTGTTAACACGATGATCGGGTGAAACTATTTCTAATGCTTTGTTTTTTTGACATGGATATGTCTTATAGCTGGGGGTCATCCTAAAAATCTGTCCGTCACACGAAATGTCTGTTTTTCTACTCGGGGGTCAGAAGAGGAAACAAGCCCATTGAAAATTTTTCCGAGTTCTATGAAGTAGTGGCCGATCCTCAGTCAATCCGAGTCAGTCATCAAAGGGAACTCACGAAAATCGAAAAACTTCGCATCATGAACTGACTAAACAACCAGGCACCCATAAAACAAGTCAACATCATTCAACTGCAATCCCCTCGTGATTCAAATCTGCTCACAACACCAGCCACATCCAGACCACCTGTCTCCCTCACTCGTGCACAGCGCTATGGCTCCTCCTTCACACCAATCTTTTTGTTTTCATCAATTAGTCACTAACCTGACTCAGTAAGAAAATCGTTGGGGTAGGTCGGGAAATAGCTTCAACTTCACACACACACACACACACATACACACACACTCGTATGCAGGCAATGGAGAGACGGTTGAGTCGAAGAAGTTCAATGGATGGGCGTTGCTTCGTTATCGGCGACAGTGCGAAAGAGATGCTTGCTCCACGGACCTTGGACTACACTTCCGCGGCGGATCCACCCCTTTCTTGTGATGGCCAATCCCATCCAGCCGACTGAAATTAGTGTCACCAAGGTCACCAACGTGTTTTTCCCGTGGATGTAAGGAACTTACGACCGTACTTGTATCGCGCATACCGCGTACTATCACGATCGATGATATATCAACTAACAGTGCACAATTCTGATTTAGTGAGGAGAATAGTGCAAATGATGCAGTTTGTGCAGCGTGGATAACGTAAACGTTAATGCAATAAAATTGTGTTGTCGAACTTACCGTCTTTAGACTTAGACGAGTACTATCTAAGTACCTAATAGTAAGTGTGTTTAGCTAGACCGCGGCTTGACGCGATCGATCGCGGATTGACGTACTAACGAAGCACAGGCGCATATAAATATGTAGAGTGTATGATCGCTTGATCCACACACGGGGCAACGGTTGGGTTAATTTGTATTCTCCTGTACACTATGCGGGACGGTATGTCTTGAAAATGATACAAAATATCTACACTGCATGCAGATACATCGGTACATCTTATGCCTACCGAAAGCGTGGGACGTGTTTTGTCGAATGAATTCATCCAGTATAACTATACTGGGATCTTTATAAAACTTACGTCGATATCTTCAACACAACAGGTTCCACGCAGTCGGTAGCCAAAGACATATCCATGTTCCGATGTATCTGCATGCAGTGTAGATACTTTGTATCATTTTACGCCCATAGTTTTCCGAAACGACTCTCATTCATTTAAAAAGATATACCGTTCGATTCAGGACACTTTCAACTTTCTAACTATAAGCTTCGCCATTAGCTACATGTAAGAACAATTTATAATATATGAAAAGGGAAGAAAGGATGGAAATTTTTCTTTCTGCAGTTTTATTCCGATATTGATGAAATTTCAAAAGGGGAAGGTAACTGAATACATGAAATGGGGAAAAACCACCTCCAACCCCCATTTTCACCCCATGCAGCAAATATAAAGCAGTTTTATTCCAATCTTGATTAAATTTTGTATATTTGACCACTAAAACAAGGCGAATGTCACCGTGTACAAGCAATTTGGGGAAAACACCCCCAAGCCTCATTTTCGCCCCATATAGCAAATTTACAACAGTTTTATTTCAATACTGATGAAATTTTAAAAATTGGAACATTCCTGTTTCGCGAATATTAGGAGAATTTTCTCTATTCAATTTAGAGAGAATTCTTAAAATTTCTTCATTGCGGCATTTCCGCTAGAGGTAGTCCATTTCCGCTTTAGGTGGTAGGAACCTAGAACTCACGCGGGGGGATTTGTAGGTCCTAAAGTGGAAATTTTTTGGGTTTTGTGAAAGTTCTCCCTAATCAAGTAGAGAGAATTCCCCTAATTTTCCCGAAACAGGAATGTTCCTAAAAATTTAACTTTTAAAACCAAGGGCGAACATTGTTCGTGCCAGAGCTCGAAATTGGTGATCTGCGGAAGAGTGTGGAACGTCATAAGTGCCTATGCTCCCCAAGTTGGTTTGCAGCAAAATAAAATGAAACCGGAATATAGAGGGCTACGCCCGCAATCCGAGGGTTTTGTAGCAAGCTCTTATTTTGGTATATAAATATCGGCTCCTTGCTCTTCTTGATACCACTCAGATGGACAAAAAAAAAACATAATTAAAATGTCTTACCCACTTACATTTTACATGCCAATTCATATTACGTGATTGTAACGAAACTTAGAACATATTATTGCCTAAGGTGTTGGTTATCGTTGGCCATCAGTACTTTTGACCTCGAAAGTGTTTAAGGCATGCAGGGGTGTGATAACTGTAACTACAGAAATAAACTATTATTTACCTATTCTGAGAAGATATACAGATTCCATTATTTTCATTTTATATGCTATTCGGAACCCACCTTCCTGTAAGTTTTCATAATTCTAACAGTCACGAAATGCCATGGGGGGGGGGGGGGGAATTACGAACTAATATTTTCTCCTCCCCCACTATTCCCCTTTCTACAAATTTCAAGAAAATGCGAAAAAATGGAATGTACTCAACATTACCTTTCTCACGACACCTCACTTGCCTATACCAGTCGAAAAAAGAATTTGACCTTAATTTCACCTCTATGTGGACCCCTCCCCCTTCCACCCGGTAAAGTTTGCCAATTACAACGCTTCGCCCCCAACTAATCTTTACCCTTTCAAAAATGATTAATTAAATAACTGCAATTCGCACTACGAAAAACAACATGAAAGTAGTACACACACCTATGAGGCCGGTAGGTGTAATTTTTGTGTGGATAGTGTCAAAATGCCTAACTTTAGATGAATGTACTATTATTAAATATTATGTGATTGTAATGAAACTTAGAAATATTATTGCCAATGATGTTGGTTATCATTAGCCATCAATATTTTTGACCTTGGGTGTGCTTGAAACGTGCAGGGGTATGCTAACTGCAACTATAGAAATGTACTATTATTAACCTTTTTTGATGAGATATCAAGATTCTACGATTTCAGTTTTCTATACTAGTATAATGCCGCTTTTCTGCAAATTTTCATATTTCTAAATATAACGGTATCGAAATGCAAGGGGGGGACAAACTCGGATCACATATTTTCCCCTCTATCTCTTTTCCCCTTTTTTCAAATTTGATGAACATACCGGAAATAAAATGTACTCAGTGTTACCTTTCTCACGACACCTCACTTGCCTATACCAGTCGATAAAAAAAATTTGACCTTAATTTCACCTCTATGTGGACCCCTCCCCCTTCCACCCGGTAAAGTTTGCCAATTACAACGCTTCGCCCCCAACTAATCTTTACCCTTTCAAAAATGATTAATTAAATAACTGCAATTCGCACTACGAAAAACAACATGAAAGTAGTACACACACCTATGAGGCCGGTAGGTGTAATTTTTGTGTGGATAGTGTCAAAATGCCTAACTTTAGATGAATGTACTATTATTAATCACATAATATTGTGATTGTAATGAAACTTAGAAATATTATTGCCAATGATGTTGGTTATCATTAGCCATCAATATTTTTGACCTTGGGTGTGCTTGAAACGTGCAGGGGTATGCTAACTGCAACTATAGAAATGTACTATTATTAACCTTTTTTGATGAGATATCAAGATTCTACGATTTCAGTTTTCTATACTAGTATAATGCCGCTTTTCTGCAAATTTTCATATTTCTAAGTATGACGGTATCGAAATGCAAGGGGGGGGACAAACTCGGATCACATATTTTCCCCTCTATCTCTTTTCCCCTTTTTCAAATTTGATGAAAATACCGGAAATAAAATGTACTCGGTGTTACCTTTCTCATGATACCCCACTTGCCTACACCAGATGAAAAAAAATGTTTGACCTTCATTTCCCCTCTATGGGGACATCCCTTTAAAGTCAGCCTATTACAACGAATCGCTTTCTCCGGCGAATTATAATAATTCTACATACTCCCACAAAATTTCATGTATGTAGCTTCAGCCGTTCGTGAGATATTTCATGGACAGACGGACAAACATTTGACCGATTTCATAAGGGTTTTGTTTTTAATACAAAACCCTAAAAAGAGGCATTTTGGAGCGACGTTGACACATTGCTTCAAAGTTTACCAGATACCGAGCTGGTTTTTTTCACCGGTTGGCCTTCTTACCGGGTTTCAGTATGGTAATTATTTTTCCGGTCTTCCTGACTTCCGGTATCACTAACAATGATAGTGATAGGTTTAGTGTTGTCGTTAGGTACTAAATAGCTTTTGTGTCCAAGTGTTTCAGCATGGTCAGGCCCTGATGCCTTGGTGTTGTTGGCGTCCTTAAAAGCTTTAGCTACTTGGCTTGGGGTGACCTGAAACATTTGGTCCACTGCTAAGTTGCGGATGTTCCTTCGAACTGTGCGCTTGAGCTTGTCGATGGATGGGTGTTCGAAAAACTGCCGGTTGAAGTGGTTGGCGCACTTGATCGGGTGGTAGTAGGAGTTGATCCCGAACTCGATGGAGATATGTCCGCTTTTCTTGGTGGGGTTGGTCATAGATTTAACAGTGAACCAAAACCTAGATACATTGAACTTGAAGTTGCAGGTATCCAGGGATGGGGGGGGGGCATACCAGTTGGTCTTTTTGACATGGATATGTCTTATAGCTGGGGGTCATCCTAAAAATCTGTCCGTCACACGAAATGTCTGCTTTTCTACTCGGGGGTCAGAAGAGGAAACAAGCCCATTGAAAATTTTTCTTTTCTGGTTGTGCATGTCGTTTGAGTGAAGTGGTCATTGTGCATGGCTGTTGCTTGTAGATCCGCGCGGGCGGCGCGCTTGCGGGGATCCTGTGTGTACATGTTGGGATGATGATTTGATAGCGATAAAGGTTGACGTTGGACGGCAAGAAATAACATAGTGTATGGGTGAACAGGCGCTCTCTGTGCTCTCTGTCCCACTCTCTCAGTCAACGCGACGCCATAATCAAAACTCCTGCATACACACCATACCATACATTCAAAATCCTCAAAAATATAGAGTACGCTCCGTACTACCTAACTTGACTAGGCCCCCAGAACACGTCGCAAGAAGTCGTCTGCTCTCCTCGGTTGACATGCTCACACGCAATTTATGGTCTCTGAATGTATGCGAAATTTCGCTCAGGGCAGCGGACCTGCACATGCATAGACCCAATCTGAGGTCGCAATGAATGAAATTCCATTTGTACTCATTATTTAGGTCAAGGACGTCCAAGGACTTTCAATGACCTTCAATCTCCGCCAATTCCCATTCATCATTTAACAAAATAGCCCGTGTTGTACTATCTGAATCAATAGGGTCCCAGAAAAAGTAGCAAGTAGTCAGTTCGACTAACATTTGGACATGCGCAGACGCAATTTGAGAGTGTGTACATTACATAGTTCCCGCCCCCCGAAGATAGAGAGCGAGAGCCATCGCGGATGAAGTTCATTCTATCCAAATGGTTGTGCATTTGCAATGGCGGCGATTTGAGGTCTGACTGGCCCACAATGTGGGCCCCCACCACACGTGCAATAAACATATCATAAAACAAAATGACGGATTCGTACTGCGCGAGTTAAAATCTCCCAAGCCCCGAAATAGAGAAATATTCGTCGCAGGATGTTATAGTTCCCGGCAGCTCATCGCGACATGATGTACATTCAAAGGTCTGCAGAAGATCAAATGCCCCCCCCCCCCCCCTTCTGCAAAAATTCCAAAATTTTTCTTGTTCATTCTCTTTGTGCGTGTGTTGGAATGTTTTGTTTACTTTTGATAGTTTCCCTTTCTGTTTGCCGGACACAATCACATCGAGTCGCACGCGTTACTTGAGAAACGGATTGTGTGTGCCGGACCCGGACAGTTGATTAAAGGGGCAAGATGAGGCGGATAGTGTGGGAGCGATTTTGCAATAGATACACAAACACAATACACGTCCGATTGGGAAAAGATGGTGGGAAGCGTGATTGCGATTAGCAAAAACTTACTCAGAGAAATGTCGATAGGCTGCAGTCTGCAAACTGTACCGAACGGGTAGATGAAACAGAGTGCACGAGAGGAGGTGAATATTGCACACACGCGATGCAAACGAAAACGAAACGATCCCGCGAGAGAAAGAAGCCCGGGCGGACAGGACAAAGCAAAGCAGAATTTATGACGAGTATCTACACTGCCACCAGATACATCGATACATGGATATGTCTTTATAAAACTTACGTTGATATCTTCAACACAACAGGTTCCACGCAGTCGGTAGTCATTGACATATCCATGTTCCGATGTATCTGCATGCAGTGTAGATACTTTGTATCTTTGTTTTATGTTCAGCTACCTGTTTATTAATTATAGCATTCAGCACTCCTATTTGTGGATCGTCTGGGTTTGAGTAGCGAATGCGATCTCTGTCACCTGCCAGTCTGGCGGCAGACGTTGGAAAGTTTGGCCGGACCTTACTGATTCTGCCTGCAGATGTGAATCCAGCTGCCGCCTTGTTGATGCTAGATTCAGCATCTCGCACATTCATGGGTACTGGGAGAGCAGAAATGGCTTCGAAATTAGGCGTTCTATAGACATTTGATGCGAAGGTCGGTCAAGTCTTATGATGATTAGCAGATGATCAGATGACAGGGTGAGATGTGGCTCCCAGATGAGATTGTTGATGAGACAGGCACTGGCAATCGAGACTTCAGGTGAACTGGTGCATGAGCCTGTAATCCTTGTTGGAAACGTCGTCATTCAAGGGACAGAAATCAGAGGAGTCGAGTTGTTCGGCGGTGGTGACTCCTCTAGCATCTTTGCCGAGATTGCAATGCCATACCATGGTGCACGTTAAAATCTCCTTGTAATAGACGATGGTAACCGGAGAATAGGGGGTCCAGCGAGAGTCGATAACCTGAGGGACAGCTGGATAACCGCGGGATATAGATACTCAATATTTCAATCTCTACATTCCCCGACCTAACTGTTGCTGCCTGACTGACTGCCGGTCAGTCTGTCTTTGCGGAAGATGTGTGTAGTTTCCATGAAAAGTGAGACACAAATTAGCATGGAGTTTAGTCTCTTAAATAGCTCCAATCATCATGAAAATTTGATGAAAATTTTTGATGAATGGCCGGGGGGGGGGGGGGCGTCTGTCAAGACATCCTTTATAAATCCTTCGTGTCAAAAAATCAAAAAAGTTAAAATAAGCTGCTGAACGGAGAATTTATTGGTACAAATTTTTATAACCTAGACTTATAGTATAGGTTATATTGTTTTTGTCACGACGAAAATATGTAACACCTTAAAGGAGACTCCGGACGTATAGCAATGTATATATATGTATAAATGATCAGGGTCATCTCCTGATTCGATTTAGCCATGTCTGTTTGTCTGTCTGTCTGTCTGTCTGTCTGCTCGTTCGCACGATAACTTTCGATAGAATGAAGCTAGAGCCTTGAAATTTTGGTGAAATGTTGGAAGTATGATTTAGTTGGTTGGTATTGAAAATGGGCATGATCAGGCTAAGAGAACGCCTACCTCCCCTACATATGTAAAATAAATAAATGTGTTTATAACTCCCAATTAAATAAACATGAAAAGCTCCAGCTTTGGCAAATTGCTCGTGAGGGTAATCTCATACTCTCCTGGGAAAAATAAAATCGATCAGTTGTAAACTAACGGTAAGTTTCTTACAAAGAACCTCGTACTACCCTACTTTTCAGGTTTTTTGTCTATAACTCTTGAACCAATGGAAACCAGGAGTCTAGGTTTTTGGCATGTAACCCTGAGGTGAGAAGCTGCTGGAGTTTTGGGCATAATCAGATCAAAGAAATGCCTACCTTCCCTACAAATATCAAAAAATTAAATATTACTTTAATTACCATAGTTTTCGATAGAATGACACTAATTAGTTGGTATTGAAAATGGGCAAGATTCGACCCAAGGAACCCCACCTACCCTACAAATGAAACTTCAAATAAGCGATAACTTACGACAAAATAAAGCTAGCGACTTGAAATTTTGATCAAATGTTTGTAGTATGATCCAGTTGGTTAATATTGAAAATACGTAAAATCCAACCAACGAAACCCCTACTTTCCCTACAAATGAAACTTCAAATAAGCGATAACTTTCGATAGAATGAAGCTATAGACTTGAAAAATTTGACAAATATTTGTAGAATGGGTTAGTTAATTGATTTTGAGAATGGTCAAGATCCCAATGAATGAGTGCCAACCTCCCCTAGGTAGGTAGATGGGCTGCTGTGACAAAACACAGCTCATTTGTAGCTAACACCCCACCAAACCATTACTGAGGCTGGATGATGACCTCTTTGAACCTTTTGGGCAACTTGAGAAGCTTCTCTGGCACTGCGAGCATAAACCCTATCGTTTTGTTTATTAAATGTTTCTTCGACAGTAAACATTTTTTCGTCCGTAAACAAAATTTTAGGGTGTTCTTGGTTTGCGTACCGGCAAAGTAATCGTTTTGATTTTTCCACTCTATTTTTTTTAACGAATCTGTTAGTAAATGCCCGGTAGATCTACGATAAGCACCCAACCCCAAGTCACTTTTGATGATACGTGAAATTGTTCTTTGGGGTATTTTCATCTCATGCGATAAATTTTTTTGTTTCCGAAGAGGATTACGGCGAATTCTCTCGCGCACGGCTTTAACCGCTTGAGGTGTTCGAGTAGTTCGCGGACGGCCACTTCTTTCACGGTCACTTACTCCAGACGTATCATTAAATCTTTCAATAGCCCGATATACACACATTCGGCTTATACCAAGGGTATGCAGAGTCTTAAAAATATCACTTGGTTGCATTCCTACTTTATGAAGTGTGAAATCACAGCAATTCTATTTTCTTTGTCACCCCAATCCATGTTCACTACACTAAAAATTAAACTCAAATGATGACAAATGCATCAAGCACAAGCGTACTATTGCGATTAGGTCAATTTTTAAGAAATGCAATATAACAGTTCCTTTCTGCAGGGTTGCCAAACCTTGTAACAATATTTATGGCTAGACTAGGTATTTCTAATAGTTAGAACCATCCAGAGCGAACAATAAAACTCTTGAGTTTTCCAACATCAGCGCTTTCTAGCTCTTCCAAGTCAGTGAAGAAGTAGGATCCAAGTAACGACCTCCTTCTAACTGCAAAAGCTGGACAGGAGCAGAGAAGGTGGAAACTACTTTCCTCCTCGTTCACGTCCCCACAGCTCCTGCAAAAGTTATTGTAGGGAAACCGAAGTCTCCTGGCATGTTCTTCAATGAGACAATGTCCAGTGATAACACCCACCACCGAGCTAATATGCCTTCTGTTTAGCGACAGTAAATTTTCAGATCGGGTAGCGTCCAGTATGGGCCACAGCGATCGAGTTGTGCGGCAGGTATTGCCATCAATCCATCCTGCATTGGCTTTGTTAATCGCCTCAGATTTGACAATCAGTTTGCAAGAAGCAATGGGAGGATAGATATATAGTTGGGGTTCCCCATTCAAACAGCCCAGTCTGGTAAGCTCATCAGCCTGACAGTTACCTTCCAGGCCACTGTGGCCAGGGACCCAGCACAGGAAAATGTTAAAATTGCTCTCCAATTCAGAGAGGGATGATCGATAATAATCCACAGTCTTAGATGTACACAAGACTGAATCCAGCGATCTGATTGCAGCCTGGCTGTCCGTATAGATGACAATGTCTCTACCAGCTATAACATGTCGTCCTAAAAAGATAAGAGTTTCCGAAATCGCCGTGATCTCCGCCTGCAAAACACTACAGTGAGATGGTAGACGGAAAGTCAGGCTTAGATTTAACCTGTCGCAATAAACACCCGCTCCTACTCCTCCGTCTGTTTTGGATCCGTCCGTATATACGCGGATAGAATCAGCAATTGGAAACTCGCTTTCCTTCCACTGATCCCGACTTGGGATGACGGATGTGAAGTTCTTGCTGAACAGATGTTTAGGAGCGGAATAGTCAGTTGCTGTAGGAATATCCAAAGCATTTAAAATCGATGAGTGGCCGAAGGCAGACGAGATCCACAGTCCCGTTTCACGAAGGCATATGGCAGTGATTGCAGCAGTTTATTCGCCCATGATATCCAGAGGAAGCAGGTTGAGCAACACGTCCAAGGGTGCAGACGGAGTTGACCTCAGTGCTCCGCTAATGAGGACGCAGGCTAGTCTTTGGACCTTGCTATGCAGGCTGCAATTGGCTGCAATGCAATATGAAGGGCTTTCCACCAAACCACAATACAATACCATAAATAAGTTTAGGGCGTACAACAGAAACGTAAAGCCAGTTTGCAATATTTGGTTGCAGACGCCAACTTCTACCTATGGCTCTCCTGCAGGAGTACATAGCAATAGTAGCCTTTTTCACTCGTTCCTGAATATTGGGTTTCCAACCCAACCTTTTGTCGAGAATGAGCCCGAGAAATTTTGCCGTTTCCGAAAAAATTAATCTAGTCCCTCTCAACTGTGGGGACACGATAGAAGGTACCTTGTACCTCCTAGTAAAAAGAACAAGTTCAGTCTTACTCGGATTAACCTTTAAGCCACAGGAATTGGCCCAATTTGTAAGTAGAGAGAGGGCATTCTGAAGCACGCTTGGGAGCTTACCCGAAATAGCAATGGCAACATCATCCGCATAGGCTATCACCCTGCAACCCAGTCTTTCTAAGTCAAGAAGCAGCGAGTTAACCACAAAGTTCCAAGGAAGTGGGGATAAGACGCCACCTTGCGGAGTGCCCCGAATTAAGGTCTAGACACACAGTGTCCGTACCAGGGCAGCGCCGTAGTCGCCCGTATACTGGCGATCTACGGTAAGCGAATTGTACCATATAAAACAGTCTACTGGTTCACACTAACCACACGGACAACAGACCGTCACCTGCACGTCACGGGGCGGACCATGCCCGTTTAGTTTGGTTTAATTTTTCTCGCTCACGGTGAGGTACGGAAAGAAATTGGATACACACATAGCCGAACACGGAGCAGCCGACGCCGGGTGGGTTGTTGTGTAGCCATCATACGGCGAAGAAAATGTACAATGTTGAATAGCTAGACATACGTTTGCATTGCATGCAATTAAAGTCGCTAGGAAGAATCGCGGGAATCGGGGACACATGGGAAACACACGGTTGGTCTCGGTACGGGTACTGTGTGGTTTCGCTTGCAATGTACGGTCATGTGCCCGATATATGGGCGACTACGGCGCTGCCCTGGTACGGGCACTGTGTGTCTAGACCTTTACTCGTGCATGTTCCGACGATGAGCCCAGGCTAGTATGAACAACCCTCGATGTCAATAGAAGGTCGACAAGTTCGCAGAGTGACTTGCTCACATGCAACCCAGAAAGCGCGTTGATGATAGCTTCGGGTTTGACGTAGTTAAAAGCGCCCGCAATGTCCAGGAGCACGACCATGATATATTCCTTGTAGTTAAGAGATTTCTCGATGTAGCCTACTAAAGAGTGCAAAGCTGAATCCACCGATCTACCTTTGCAGTAGGCATGTTGGGATGTAGATAAGAGCCGCGATGGAATACTACTCCGTAGATAAAAATCAAACATCTTCAGCGGATTAGATGACAGGCTGATAGGTCTAAAGTCATTGGGGCGTGCGTGCGAGCTTTTACCCGCTTTCGGGATAAAAGTCACGTTCACTTCAGTCCATATACGTGGGATATAAAGCAGCTCCAAACATGCCCTGAAAATGGCTTCGATCCACGGGGATATAATATCAGATGTGTGTTGCAAATCGGCCGGAATAATGCCATCACGTCCAGGCGACTTGAATGTATCAAAGCTTCGAATAGCCCATAAATTTTTTTCACTGGAAATAATAGAGGCACAATCACAAGGAGCAGTCACTTCTGAAGTAGTACCAGTGAATGGAAATGAACCTCCCCTATGAACTGACCATATAGGAGACCCACTTTTAATGCATATGGTCGTTGCCAATTGGGACTTTTGGTATCATCACTAGGTCTGTACAAGTCTAGGGCATATACGCTTCGGACTCCGGGCCTGGTTTTTCTATAATTTCTGTTTAATTTTCAGTGAGCGGACTTTACTCTAAAAAAAAACATTTTCATTGTTTAACATATTTTAGAGTGCATGTCTTTATTTAAATAATTTATACAGTGCTGTACAATACACCTATTCACAACAATAAAATATCATAAATATATAATAATATCATTGTATTACGATTAGAGTCAATATTCCATTTGTAACGACATCGTTCCTTTGCGTTATTTATTCTGTTGTGTTTACGTCTTATAAATATTCTATTTTCTTTTTATTTGTATAATCCTGTTCGTATTTTGTAATTCCCTTTAAATATGAGTATTACTGTATCTTTAGTCTGTCTCATGGTGTTTGAAATAACAGAACCTTATGCAACTAATTGTTTTATAGAATAATAATACTTGTTTTTTAGTGTTTGCATTTTGTTTTTTGTTTTCAATAGAATCACGTGGAATATTTGCAATAAAATACACGTCTGATTGGTATATCATATAATATAATAAGTATACTCTAAGGTAATAATAAGAAGTCTTATCTTTTTTTAAATAGTTTTTACTTGTCTTTGGTGTATCGGTTTTCTTGTAATATCATTTGAAGTCATTTGTCACTTTTCACTTTTTCGTGAATTTTACTCGTTACTTTTTCTCATTTCGGGAACATTTCCAATAATATTCACTGGACATACAGATTCAAGGAAAATGCTGTGTCTAAGATGAACGGAATTTTCTAGTTTGTCATTTCATTTACAAGAACTACAAAATAATATCAATATTACATAATAACATTGAAATTGTTGTTAAATTATCTACTAGAATTTCATATATTTATAATATTTTTTTGTTCTATTTATATACAACCGTAAACAGTGATTCATAGGATAGATTTATTCAGGCAAAACGAAATGAAAGGTTTGTAAAATATTTGTAAATATCAGCATCTATATAAATGTGTACAAGTATGATTTATGTGCATGATTGTTTCAATGACTTTTTGCGATGAGTATTTGATCCTTGATCGAGAACTCGTAAAATCCTTCGCGTTTAAATTTTTTGACCAAAACTTCATTCGGCGTTCAAAGTTAACTTTAAAATGATATGAAATTGATTTTAAGCGTTCTGTAAATTCATTTAAATATTTTTACGTCCAACTAACTACATACTCGAATAGGTGCAAATGATAGGCAATCAGTTTTCTTCCCGTGCCATTTTGTTCGTCGATTTATTTCATCATTCTCAGCCACGGTGTTCAATGAACTGAGAATTGGTTTTGAAGGAGATGTACATTAATAATATTTATAAGATGACATTTGGATCAGAATACAATTAACTCTTGTTAAGTTATGCCAAGGGAAAGAACGCGAGAATATTTTTGGACGAAACTGTTGCTTGTACCAAAGAGTTAGAATCACATAGAACTGGCACTTCATGTTGTTTTTTATTTCAGCCGAAAAACCTATATATGTAGTTTTCAGTATGTCTTTCTCATTTCAGGTGCCTTTTTTTATAAATTCAAGAATCTTTGGATGACCTAAGTCCATGACCGAGTCTTGTTCGCCCGGCCTGTACCATCTCTCAATAAATAAATTAAACAAGCGGTCCCAACTTTTCCTTTTTAAAAAGCATTTTGCCTCATCTACATGCTCTAAAATTATTCGCTAAAATATAATAACTATATATTTGCGTTTAAGGCCTATTCACCTAGAAATATCGGTATATTTGTTTGCATATATATCTAAAAGCTAGCTCTCTTTTTGAATAAAACCGGTCCACGTCCTTGGAGCCATGAAAGCGCAACATTCTCTTTTCCAAATGCCTGAGTGATTTGATAAAAAAAAGTGCATTCAACCGAACTGAACTTAAATTCATGTATGTACTTTCATGCTAAGTTATTTAGTTTTCCTAGAACGAAAAAATAACAGCAACTTTTAGTTTTGTTTTATGTTTTCCGGATGGTACGACGAATTTAGTGTGCAAATGGATTTCGAGTAGCACCAGGTATATCCAGATTGCCTCCGGTTGTTTGATAAGTTCCATAACTATCGCCATTCGGATTCATATCATTCAAACGGGTGCTTGACAGTGCTCGCGGAATCGGATTGCTGGGTACACCGTGTGGAGCTAGGTGAGCAGTTTCTTCGGCAACCTAAAAAAAAATAAAAAGCAGGTTAATGACATAAATTCAATTAACTCAAAAGATACAATTGTAAAAATAGAATAATTGAAAAAAAAAAAGAAACAGTTTAAAAGGGTGCTATAATACCCCTGGTGGGTATACTACTACTACTTCTAAAGGTACCATTAGACGATTCCTAGGACCTACAAATTTTCGTAGATTTCTGCGATTTTTCTGCTACAAATTATCTACGAACCGTGTAATGTGAAAATTTCTTAGCTACAAATGTTTGGAGAAAGAGTTTGTAGACGATTTGTAGATGACCGTCTACAAACGTTTGAAGGTGATAAGTGCGGCTCGTGTGATGGCAAATGTATTTTATATTTGTAGGTTGATTGACATCCGTAGATAGATTTGGAGATTGTAGATGTATGAAATTTTGCATATACGAACTACAACCGTTTGTAGATGTGTCAATTCTGACATTTGATGTTATGGTCGCCGTCGCACTTTTCATTTCGTGAAAATAAAATTATACGCGTTTTACATTGATATTATATTTAAGTGTTGTTTGTAAAATGGATCCGAATGAAGCAATCGCGATGGTTTTGGAACTGAATTTGTTGAATAGCAGCGACAGTGATAGTGATAGTAAAGTGGAATTGCCACCGAAGCGTCAACGACGTGTTTGGTCAAAAAATTGGGTTCTCCGATGAAAACAAGAAGGATTTTGTCAGAAGTTGCTCACTGAATTGCGGAATGAAGAGCTGGAATTGTATCATAATTTTGTACGCATGACTTCGGAACAATTCGACCATCTTCTGGCTTTAGTGAATCCACTTATTAAAAAGCAGGACACGAATATGCGCGAAAGCATTTCACCAAAGGAGCGACTTATATTGACGCTTCGGTACTTGGCCACCGCCGAGAGCTTTGAGTCTCTGAAATTTTTATTTCGTATCCCGCAGCCAACAATCTCGTGCATCATTCCAAAAGTTTTAGATGCTATCTACAATGTACTTGTGTGCGAATATCTTCAAATAAATATATTATTATACCCTAGACTTATAGTATAGGGTATATTGTTTTTGTCACGACGGAAATATGTAACACCTTAAAGGAGGCTCCGGAGGTATAGCAATGGATATATATAAATGATCAGGGTCACCTCCTGATTCGATTTAGCCATGTCTGTCTGTCTGTCTGTCTGTCCGTCTGTCTGTCTGTCTGTCTGTCTGTCTGTCTGTCTGTCTGTCTGTCCGTCTGTCTGTCCGTTCGCACGATAACTTTCGATAAAATGAAGCTAGAGCATTGAAATTTTGGTCAAATGTTGGAAGTGTGATCTAGTTAGATGGTATTGAAAATGGGCATGATCAGGCCAAGAGAACGCCTACCTCTCCTACATATGTAAAATACATAAATGTATATATAACTCCCGATTAAAGAAACATGAAAAGCTCTAGCATTGGTAGATTACTCATGAGGATAATCTCATACTCTCCTGGGAAAATAAAACTGATAAGTTGAAAACTAACGGTAATTTTCTTACAAAGAACCCCGTACTACCCTAGTTTTCAGGTTTTTTGTCTATAACTCCTGAACCAATTGACGTAGACACCTGATTTTTGGCGTGTAACCTTGAAGTGAGAAGCTATTTAAGATTATGTAAGTTGGGCATAATCAGATCAAAGGAACGCCTACCTCCCCTACAAATTTCCAAAAATTAAATATTCCTTTAATTATGATAATTTTCGAAAAAATGATACTAGCAAGTTGAAAATTTGAAAGAATGTTGCTAATAAGACCTACTTTGTTGGTATTGAAAATGGGCAAGATCCGACTCAAGGAACCCCTACCTCCCCTACAAATGAAACTTCAAATAAGCGATAACTTTTGATAGAATGAAGCCAGCAACTTGAAATTTTGGTAAAATGTTGAAAGTGAGATTGAGTTAGTTGGCATTAAAAATGGGTAAGATCCGACCTAAGGAACCCCTAACTCCCCTAGAAATGAAACTTAAATAAGCGATAACTTACGACAAAATAAAGCTAGCGACTTGAAATTTTGGTAAAATGTTTGTAGTATGATCCAGTCGACTAATATTGAAAATACGTAAAATCCGACCATCGAAACCCCTACTTCCCCTACAAAAGAAACTTCAAATAAGCGATAACTTTCGATAGAATGAAGCTAGAGACTTGAAATTTTGTTTAAATGTTTGTATGGGGATCTAATTGCTTGATGGGCAAGATCCGACTCAAGGAACCCCCACCTCCCCTACAAGTGAAACTTCAAATAAGCGTTAATTTTCGATAGAATGAAGCTAGCGACTTGAAAAATTGGATAAATATTTGTAGAATGGGTTAGTTAATTGATTTTGAGAATGGTCAAGATCCCACTGAATGAGTGCCAACCTCCCCTATGAACTGGCCATATAGGAGACCCATTTCTAGTACATATGGTCGTTGCCAATTGGGACTTTTGGTATCACCACTAGGTCTGTACAAGTCTAGGGTATATACGCTTCGGCCTGGTTTACATTAAATTTGCATTTGTTTTCAATAATAATATTCGTATATAGGTATAGGTACCGAAAACCCCAGAGGAATGGGAATCTGTCGCTAATAAGTTCAACGAGCTATGGCAATTCTCAAACTGCATCGGTGCCGTTGACGGCAAGCATGTGGTGATGATTGCGGAAGCGAATTTTGGCAGTACGTTTTATAATTATAAAGGGACGTACAGCATAATCTTGATGGGCATCGCCGACGCCGAATATAAACTACTCTACATTGACGTTGGACGTAATGGGCGATTTTCAGATGGAGGTGTCTTCAACCGATGCACTTTTATGCAAGCCATGAATCAGAATTTATTAAATTTGCCCTTACCAAAGCCATTGCCAGGTCGAGAGCTTCCGGTTCCGTATGTTGTTATAGCTGACGACGCATTTGCTTTGCGTCCAAATCTAATGAAGCCATTTAGTCAACGCGGTCCTACTATGGTTCAACGTGTCTACAACTATCGTTTGAGTCGCGCTCGCCGTATTATCGAAAATGTGTTCGAAATAATGTGGGCACATTTCGGCGTGTTCCGAGTTCCTATCCGATTAAATGCGGAAAAGGCGAAAAAAGTGGTACTAGCGTGCTGTGTCCTTCACAATTATTTGATGAGTACCAATAAAACAAAATATGCACCACCGAAAACATTCGACCGATACAGCGACGATGGCGAACTTATTCCAGGTAATTGGCGATTTGAGGAGAAAAAGTTACAGAAACTATGCCTTCCTCACAAAAATTACGTACTGAAGTTCAAACCGAATTTAAGGCATGCTTCGTCGATGAAGGTGAATTAGACTGGCAATACAAATATGTTTGATTACATTTAGAGGGTATTCTATGAAACAGCATATTTGACCCGAAAATTGTAATCTTTATTTTTTTTTTACTACAATACATTTAATAATGAATAAACAAAATCCAAGACGAAAAAAATAAATATATTTTCAATTTTCCTTATTACCAAAGTACATATGTATTTAATTTGAAACAGAAAAAAAAACCTTCGTTTCTGGCTGTGATTCGTTTTTTAGGTTTCTGGGAAGCCACGATATAAAAAAATTAATACTAAACACCACACACACGGATGACAATATTCTACATGATAAATACGTACAAAAATTGTTTTGAAATCACGTAATATGCACCACGATAACACACGACTGCATGTGACTGTGACTTGAAATCAACAAACTGCCTGCAAACTAAATAATTATCCTACAATATATATTTCCTACAAACGGTTGCAGACGAAATATGCACAATATGGTTTGTAGAAGTGTTTGTAGGTCTACAAACTACTACAAATCTACGAATCGTGTAATAATAAAATTTCACGCCTACAAACGTGCTACAAGCATTTGCAGTTCGGAGGCAGTTTGAAGGGTTTGTAGATCCTACGAATCGTCTAATATTGAAGTATTGGTATTAAAGTCTCGTCAGCATGTATAGATTGGGCAGCGCATTTAGCTCCACCTGCTTGTTGAAATTGCAGAAAAATCTTGCCAAGCAACTACTCTCAATTCACCTCTATTGCGCCGGTATTGAGCGCAATCTAGTTCCATGGATCTGATCTACAACAAAACACTTCACCCTAACGCACCTCAGTAAAATGTAACTGCTGCGACGAATGGTGTCACTTAGCGTGACATTACACTTTGCGTTTTTCTGCAGGAAGAGCAATCCCGCAAAAAAACGCATTGTCGTCCAAGAAGACGAACGTGTACATTTAAATGGAACGCATTACACTTATGCGTAACGACAATGCTGCTTGCAGGAATCGTTTTGCAGCAGCAAGTCCAACCACAGCGGGAGGACTTCTCCCGCAAAAAAACGCAATGAGAAGATGAACACACGGTGGTATATGGAACGCATTTCACCTTCCGTTTTTTGGTTCAACGACAAACTAGAAACTCATGCACCCAGTGACGAAACTCATACAGTGCACCCATTGAGGATTGGCTGAAATGGTATCGGCCTCTCGACTTATACCTACTATATTGCCACAAAAATAAAACCATCAATATCCTCACTGGTATATATTTATTTGTTTCACAAGCTCTTCCCGCAGAAAGACGCAATGTGTAATTATAGGGTTCTCTTCTTGAACGACAATGCTTTTTTTTTGCGGGATTGCTCTTCCTGCAGAAAAACGCAAAGTATAATGTCTCGCTTAGGGAATTGCTCTGTGCTGAATTATCACAGGCAATGGAATCCCTCCTTCAC
This sequence comes from Chloromyia formosa, assembly GCA_964017055.1. Lineage (NCBI taxonomy): Eukaryota > Metazoa > Arthropoda > Insecta > Diptera > Stratiomyidae > Chloromyia > Chloromyia formosa. The sequence continues at coordinate 51,701,055 of OZ024815.1, read as the reverse complement.
AACGAGCGCAGAGGACAGCAGGCGTCAACATCATCACAAACACCTAAGGCATTACCACTTGTTAGTGTACAAACAGGTTGGCAGTTATACCCCACCAATCGGACATTTCCACTGGCAGGATGCCTATGCAGCGCAAACCTACACCTGCACCACCAGTCGCCAATTTCAACACCATTTCGCTAGTACAACTTAACCGTAATAACCTGCAGCGCCAAATCGTCGAATTAACAGAATTCTTAAACAAACATCGAGTCATGATTAGGGCTATGCAGGAGACGAAGTTGAACCCTAACTAGTTCTTCAACTCCCATGGCAGTTACAACATCATCAGAAAGGATAGAATGTCCAATGGTAGTGGTGGACTAGCACTTCTAATCCTAATTGACGCTACAGTCGCCGACAACCTCCTAGAGGTACAGGCCATCCCCATGCAACCGGGCAACGTCGATATTAAAATTTACAACTAGTCTTTCCAGGACGATTTTAGCTATTATCTTGGCAACGGCAGGAAGCACACAAATGCCTCTCCAACTATTACAGTCTGTGAGGCTACCCTTCTTCGGAAGTTTGATGATCAAGCCTTCCTTCCACTCAGTGGGAAAGGTCTCTGTATTCTACGCTTTATCAACAAGTGGGTGTAGCAAATCGGCAGTTACGCTTGGCTTGAAAAAGTTCGGCGGGGATATCGTCGAATCCGGCGGCCTTTCCTCGTTTTAGTGCAATAAGTGCAGTGACTATTTCCTCTTTAGTCGGGGTAGTGGACCGTATACGCACATTTTGATGGTTAGCTAAATTATTTATATGAAGGGGAACTTCACCAGAGGTTACACGGTTCAAGACCGCGGCGAAGTGTTCTTTCCACCGCCTCATTTGATCTTCTTCCAAGATAAGTAGCTTTCCATCACCATCCTTCACCGGATATTGGCAGGAGTTACGACCTCCTGTAAACTCCTTGATGACACTGTATACGGCGTTTAAGTTGTTACCTCTTGAGGCTTCTTCTGCTGAGGCTAAAAGAGAATTCGCATAAACTCTTTTATCGCGTCACACACTATGCTGAACTTCTCGAGCTTTCTGACGGTAAAGGAGTCCGATGCGGCTTCGATTGTCATCTGATGCTGCAGCCAAACGAACCTTCAGTTCTTGTCTTTTAACAATCCGCTGCCATGAAGCGTCGGAAATCCAGGGCTTATTCCGGCAATCCGGGTTTGTGCCAACGATGGAATCTGCGCTATCAATGTACGCATTTTTTATGGCATCCCAGTTTTCATTTATGTCATTATTTGGGTGACTAGTTACCTCAGCGACTTTTTGCGCAAGATGGTCATTATATTTTTGTAAGACAGCTGAATTTTTTAGTCGATCGGTGTTGAATTAGCGGTGCCTGGGTCTTTCGTTGCTTGGAGGGCACACGGCTGCAATACGCAAGTGAAGATTAGCGATCATAAGGTAATGGTCTCTTCCCATCCCAATATCGGCACCCTTCTTGTTTCGCACGTCTAGGGTGTAACTCTTGAATCTTTTGCTAATGGCAAAGTGATCGATCTGATTTTGCGTTCTGCGCCGATCAACAGAGGACCATCTGATTTTGATTGATCCTTATGCTCAAACATAGTACCACTGATGAAGAGACTGTGAAAGTGACGGAACTCCACAAATCTTTCACCGTTGTCGTTACGATCACCAAGACAGTTTCTCCCCATTACATGTGTGAGCCCAAAGGTATTAGCGCCAACCTTTGGATTCAAATCATCCATAACCATTATAATGTCAACTTTAGGTGTTCTGCTCTGAACGGCATTTAGTTATTCGTAGCTCCGCTGGATATGGACACCAACAAAGTTCCTACTTCTCCTAAACACATAGAAAGATATTCGACATCTCCATCAGACCCTCTAACATTGGTGCGCCTCAATTGCCACTTCAAGGAGGCATCTTCAGTGTCAACCCAGTTTCGTGAGATACATTAATCGGCATGGGCAGGTCGCCCTGGCTGTAGCCTGCCGGCAATTCTTTCCGAGCCGGATTCCGGTGGCGTCACCGAGCGCTTCATACAAACGCAGTTCAGACGGACGATCAACCATTCCGTGCAGTCTTAAGATGAGCGCTTGGAAAAACCAAGTACAGGGCCGTCGCGTGGTATGTAGGCGCCCAAGGCAAGGTTTTAATCGGCGCCCACAAGTTTGTAAACAAATCTTTACAGTTTGTGTTTTTGATCAAACACAAGACCTCTTTTGGTGTGACTTTGTTGTTTGTATGATCCGAAATCGAACTTACATGTAAAAGTTCATGAAACAGTTCAATCCCGTTGATATCAAACACTTTGGTTGTTTTGTCAGTTAAATGTCTTTCAAGGTCCAAACAACTTTGTTTTAGGTTTTCTTTTCTTGGAAGTTGAGCAACATTACCCAAAAATCCCCACACTTGTTGGTGTTCTTTCAACGCAGTTGACCTCTTTTTAAGTGAGTTCAAAACGTTATCCACTAATGGATAAAAAACTTCTCTCATAAAGGTTTCTTCGGGTGACGATTGCACTTCTTCAGAAGACTCATACAAAAAAACGCGTTTTCGTTTACGAATCCTTTTCTCGGGAAAAACAGGTTCGATACCAAGTTCAGCAGCTATTTCTTTAGCGGAGATTATTGCGCCCACATATCTATTCTCTCTAAATCTGTTTAAAAGCTCCAAACACTTATTGAACTTTTCAGAACAGTCACTGATGTCTACCTGTTTCCCTTGAATGCTTTTACTGATCAAATTAACTTTAAAAAGAATGTCATTCCACAAGATCAAAGTTACGATGAAGGAAAAGTTTTCCATCTGATTAGTCAAAGATTGAGCTTCAGAGGCTGTTTGCGGGTCATCAATTTTGTCGCCTAACTCAATCAAAGCATCCCTAACTTCCACGTATTGGTGTCTAACAGCTTGAAAAGCACTTATGCGAGCTTCCCAACGCGTTTCACACACTTGCTTTAAAGTAAGTGCTTTAGTATGGTCGGTTATTACACACCAGCGCTTCGTTGAACAAGAGAAGATGGTAAAGAGGCGTTGTAAAATACCAAATAAAGATGCAGGCTGCTGCTTCAAACTAAGTAGCCATATATTTAAAATGGTCTGGTGACAACTCATGAGATTTTAAACGGTTTGCCAAATTTTTCCAGTTGTTAAAACCCATTGCTTGACCAAAATGTAACTTTGATGAGGGATTAAACAATCTACAATAGAAACAATAGACAGAATTTGATTTTTCAGAATAAATTAACCATCGCCTTGATATTTTTTCTCCATTTTCCAAAAAACCGATACCGAAATTGGTTTGAAAAGTGCCTATTTTCGTTTCATTTTTTGGATAATCATGGTCTTCTTTAGAATATTCAGTCGACCCTTTCAAAACAAGCTCATCACACTGAATGTGCATAATATGCGCTGGCCACGTTGCAGGATCTGAAGTAATCACCAGCACCTGCTCCGATTTGGATCCAGAAGGACATTCAATTTCAGTGTCCGTTGACAGTTGTATCACCCTTATATTGCCATTATCACTATCACGATCACTGTGGTCACGATCACTTGTAACCGTATCATCAGTAGGGGAAGGTACAGGTACACATTCAGTCTCTTCAAAGGTACCAGAGAAATGCATGTGTGTTTCAAAAAGGGTTTTATGACGTGGTGAAATAGCCGTGTACAATGACCACTTCAGTCAAATGACATGCACAACTCGCGACTTTAGTAGCGACCGTGTGAAGATGACGGACGACTATAGTTTCAAGACTCCAAGTCTCCGCCTTTCACTCACCAAATATCGAAGACTTGAGTATCCCCGTGTGAGTAGTGCCTTAGACTACAAACACATAAAATATATTTTTTTTTACTCACGGCGCCCCCGGACCGCGGCGCCCAAGGCGACCGCCCCACCCACGCGACGGCCCTGACCAAGTATACTCGTTTGCCGCTGTTCTCAAACTATGCAATCACTCTTCTTTGGACGATCAACTCGATAGACACCACTTTCAGTTGTAAAAAAACCTCCTTGGTTCCTACTTTTTAACCGATTTTGACGATCTGAGAAGATGTCTTTATAGAAACCTTACGTTTCGTTTCCATGGTTATCATGCTTAACTACCGGCCCACCATAAAATAAATAACTGGCGCAACAGTCCAATTTGAACCATGGCCTCGAGATTAGTTAGCATCATCTCATTTTCTAGATCGTGACGGTTTTTGTGCAGAGGTGTGTGATCAGCAACACGCTCAACCGAGTTATTTACCCCATAATGGGTACTCATTTAACAGCTGAGTGGGCTCATAGTCCGACACGTAAATCCCCGGAATCGAACCGGGGCCCAGTGCGTTGAAGGCGAACGTGCTAACCGTTGCGCCATCCGGACTACACTATAATATATATAAATAAAAACGAGACGAAAATTCCGACAAAAAGCAAAATGTAATTTTTATCCCCTCCATGGGAACCTATTTGACCTGTTACAATAAAAAGCCATACTAACTATGGCAATCCTTAATATTCCTTCCAAATGTTGTGCATATAGCTTCAGCCGCTCACGAGATATTCTCCACCCAGACGGACAGACATTTGACCGATTTTACAAAGGTGTTTGTTTTTTCTACAAAGGTGTTTGTTTTTTCTACAAACCCCTGAAAACATTAAATACATTCGACAGACCAACTTACCTGATGCGGATCTTCCGTCTGTGGTAAATCTGATACAAAGCCGTGCTCCTTTCTATAAAAGTTAATGAAGATGAATGCTGCAAGCACCACCAGGCAAACAATTCCGTATCCTCTGAATGTGGCAGTCGTTCCATAGTAGGTCACGAACATTCCACCAATAACGGCTCCACAACCTCGTCCTAGCCCATGATGGATTCCTTGCAGTACACCCTGTGCTGACGATCTCAACTGTTGAGGTGTGTTATGGGCGATATACGAGCAGCATGCGGCCCAAACGGCAGCATGTGTTATACCCTGCATAAATTCGAATGGAAGTACCCACCATGGATTTCTCAAATATGAAATATACAAGAATCGCAGGACATTTCCAACAAGACCTAAGCAAAGAACCTGAAATTAAAGTTAACTCTTATTACGGCGTTTATCAAAGAGTGTTAAGGAGCAAGCGTTATTCGAAGGATAATTATTTCCATGGGATATGCTTGGAACTCAATATGTATCACTTTAATCACCTTCACATGTCCTATTTGCGTGATAAGCTTAAAACTGAAAAAGTAGGCGAAGATTTCCGATATATGATTGATAACGGACGCTACTCCAAAAAGCGTTGGTGAGCCGCCGTAATCCTGCAGATGCCAGAACAGGAATGTGAATATCAAACCAATTCCAAATCCCATAAACCAGGCCACGAACAGAAACGAAGCACACTTTAAATCCTTAAAGTGTTTCAGCACTGTCACCCATTCCGGCATTTCGCGAGTCGTTTGAGCGAAAACCTTTGTTTGTGAACCGATCGGTTGTGCCGGAGTGGCCGAACTTTGACCGGGTCCGACAGCTAACGATGGCAAATTCAACTGAGCCGCCAATTGATTTTGCATTTCATCCTCGGCACTTGGCATGACATCAACCTTTTCAGGTTGTGGTTGGATTTCTTCGCCATCATAACGGAATGATATCTGCGTAGCTGTCATGAACGCTGCTGTCATTAATACGGAAAAGGTGGCAAAACAGATGGTGTAGTTTTTCTCCTGTTTCTCTGGACCGCATGGATGATCCGGAAACGATGTTGAATGATCCAGTGCTATACCGACGAAAAACATGGCCAAACCCCAACCCAAGGATCCAAACATTCGTTGATGACCGTATTTATCGGCATCTTCGCCCAGCAGGGTTATTACGGCCGAGTCAGCCAGCGTGACAGCCGGAGCACTGAAAAATTCACCTATGATGACTAACATTAGGAGAAGGAAGAACGCTTTTTGGATATCCTGAAAACAGAAGATAGATTGAAACGGATTAAATGACGAAATGTGGCAAACTTGGAAAATAATGTATTACCGGTGTCCTATATACAATTGAGGAAAATAACGGGCTGACCCAGTCCTTGTGAGCCGTTTTGTTGTAGTTGGTGGCATAGTCAACATTGATGGGTGATTGCCCAGGTTCGAGATTTGGCCTCACTGATCGCGTTGATCTGAAAGGATCATAACGTTTGAATTATAATTAAAAGATTACTTATTTAAATTGAATAGTTTGAAAAAATAACATACAAAAGATCAGTATGTACATTCAAAAGAGTGAAACATTTAGAAAACATACTATTCTTTAAAAAATCTACTATGATCAAAACATCGTAGTATGAGCCACAGGAGGAGTTTATTTATGCAGTTGTCCGTGGTTATCAGCATATTTGTGATATTGATTCATTTTCTATTTTTAGCCCAACGTCTTTTGCAGACTGAGACCTAAGAAACAGTTTTTTTTTTCTACACCGAGAACATTTTTCATTACCTAGGGACGTGGGAGCGTCCTGCCCGCAAAGAAAAACGAAAAAATTTAAAAAAAAAATTGGAAAAGTGACCAAGACTATGTTTATGTGACTCAACAAGTACGAGTATTCGGACCTCTGTAGCTCCGGCCGCGGGTGATTGTGGCGGCTCAAATTTGGTATGGTCATTGTCTCCGGTCGTCTTACGAAGTGTTGCAAATGTTATTTCGATACAGGGTAAAACACCCGAGATATGACAGTTTGAAAATCGCTTTTTTTTTTCAAATTTTTCTTGTTCTCGTTGTTCTTCTTGTTCTTTGATAGGGCTATAGCCTTGCAGGGAGCGTATCGAGGTCCACTTTCTTTTCTCACGGATTGACTGTGTCCCAAGGGTGTATGTATGTACATAGGCTATCATTTGCTCTGATCCGTGCAGTACATAAAAAATGTGAAATTTTATAGAGTTTCTCCCTTCAGTCTTTTTAGTGATTTCAACGAGCCAATCTAGACGGTAAAGTAATTTGCTCGCAGATATCGCATGCCAACGGATGTCCTCGAAAAGCTGTTTGCGTCTCTCTCTCTCTCTCTCTGGCAAATGTACATGAGATTTGCCAGAGAAAGATGCAAACAACAAATAATTATTTGAGTAGTAATGAAGACGGATGAAAAAGTCGGTACGCTCGTCGGGTGAGGAGAACCATACGAAATTGTACGATGATCACTACGAGTTCATGGCTGTGGGTGTGGCTTGTGGCAAGTGCATGAATGAAAAGTGTGTGACGAAAAAATTGAAACGGAATGTTCAGAGAGAGACGCAAACAGCTTTTCGAGGACATCCGTTGGTATGCGATCTCTGTGAGTAATTTACTTTATCGTCTAAATTGGTTCAATGAAAAAAAAATTTCAGGAAGTACCCGTGGTATGTGGTTCAATTAAATTCGGTACATACTACTTTGCCTTAACCCCTAGTGGGGCATAGCACGTCAACTACTTCTGCGCGCCATCGTACTCTGTTCTGGGCAATGGGGTGCAACTCCCCAAAAAACTTACCGAGTGCCTGACACTCCTTTGCCACAAATCGACACCATGTGACTCTAGAACCCCCTCTTGGTCGGCCTTGGTTGGATATGGGGTTTCATTTCATGGCATGCAAAGCAATACAGTTATCACTCTTCGGCAATGTGTGACCTCTCCACTGTTCTTCGCAAGAGAGCGATATCTAGGCAAGATATGAGTATCTTATGATGGGGGTGATGAGGCAAACGCAGTAGACTACTGTCGAAAGCACTTTGAGTCCTTTGAACTAGAAAAATGATATTCTTAGCAAGGAAGCTTTCCACCAATTTTTTTGAAGTCATTCGGATCTTCAAGGAGGGAAAAGACCTTTTCCATAGTCTTCCGCGTGAGCGCCCCCTGGTAACGGCAGTGTTTCAAACCGCTGACGGCCAAGTCTTAGCGATAAGACATTGGGAAAAAGGCAGATAGCTGTAGCCTGAATGGCTGACCAACACCTAAGCGTCTCAAGTTTAGTAGGATGGAATTACTTGCATAGTAGGATCTGCAACATAGTTGTGTGAACTCCAGCACGTTTATTAAACCATCTGAAGCAGCTATCTCCGAGGTCATCTCCTGAATGGGGTGAAGTGATGTGCTGATAACTTCTCCTTGTAAACACCAATCCACATCGAGAAACCTGGAACAAAGTCCTCGGATTGGACGGGTCAACAACGATGACCACGCAAACGACTAAAGGATTATTCTTTCGGATCCTGGAATGTACGCTCCCTGAACAAACCGGGGGCCGAGAAGGCCCTCCTTCAATAGGTCGAAAATATAAAACTAAGCATTACTGCAGTCCAGGAAACATATTGGCTTGGCAGTGAGATGAATGACAAGAAATCGCACACAATTTTTAGAAGCGACAAACCATCGGGCCACAAGTAGTTTGAAGTAACATTTATAGTGAACAATCACCTCAAGCCGCACATTACTGACTTCAAACCCATAAATGAACGCATATGTGTGCGATTCGCATTAGACTCGATTCTTCAATCTCTGGCTCAATAATGTGCACGCCCCCTCTGAAGTTAAAGAAGACGCAGTAAAAGACGAGTTCTACACCCGCCTTGAGACTCTCTTCAACTCACTTCCAACAAACGACGTCAAACTACTGCTAGGAGACTTTAACGCGAAAGTCGGTAATGAAAGTTGGCATCGGGGACTCATTAGAGGCCACAGTCTCCATGAAAAATGTAAGGACAACGGCCAGCGACTTATCGACTTCGCCTGCAGTCGTAAGCTCTACATGTTTCCTGCATCGACGCATTCAAAAGCAAACCTGGAAATTTCCAGACGCACATACCGTCAACCAAATTGATCACGTCCTCATTTGCAGGAGATGGGCGTCTAGTGTGATAGATGTCCGCTCCTATCGAGGAGCAAACTGTGACTCAGATCATCACTTCGTGAAGACGACCTACAGATGTAGAATTTCCTCAGTGCACCAATCGAGAATCAGCCCTCCCTCAGCGATGCTACGTAGGTGACGTATACTACCGCCCTTGAGGAAAGACGTCTATGCTACACAACATCAGCAACACAGGCATCCATGGGTTCTGGGAAGAACTCAAGGGCACCATCAGGGATGTCGTAGAGAAGGTCGTGGGATATAAAGCCCGGCGAGCGCGAAATGACTGGTTCGACGATGAATGCAAAAATTCACTTGGCGCGCAAAACTAGGCCTACAGACAGTGGATTCAACGAGGAATCAGAGCCAGAAGAGAAAAATATGACGAGCTACGGCGAATATCGAATAGAATAATTAGACGTAAGAAACGTAAATACTTTGACGAGCAGTTGCTGATTATGAATGAAAACTTAGCTAATAGGAACACCAGACAAGCGTACAAACTAGTAAATACAATTAAGAACGGCTACCAACCCAGGAGTAGCCTTTGTAAGGACAAGGATGGAAACATCATCAGCGACACCGATGGCATTAACAAACGATGATCCTCTTATTTTGAAGAGCTTCTGAACCTACCATCACCACACAAGAAGCTCTCGACCATATTGCTGATCTAGGTCCACCCATACAATCCCCGAGAGTAGAGGAAGTTGATCTCGCGTTGCGGTCATTACAACGAAATAAAGCGCCGGGCGCTGACGAGATTCCAGCTGAACTGCTAAAATTCGGTGGAACGAGTCTAGTTGATCCCATACATCAATTACTCCTGCGAGTATGGGAGAACGAGGAGATCCCAGACGATTGGCGCAGAAGCATCATCTGTCCAATTCATAAAAAGGGAGATAAACTGCGGTGTGAGAATTACAGGGGCATCTCACTAGTTTGTACGTCCCATAAAATTTTGACGAAAATTCTGGAAAATAGAATAAAACCGTATGCAGAACGAATCATTTGCGAATATCAAAGCGGTCTCAGACCCGGTCGCTCCACAACCGATTAGCTCTTTACAGTCAAACTGATACTCCAGAAGTGCTGGGAATACAACGTAAACGTATGCCAAATCTTAGTCGACTTCAAGCAGTCATACGACATACAGTATCGGTCATGGAGTACTGGAGTTGAAACACGCACTGGTCTGAAACAAGGCGATGGACTGGCACCGACGCTCTTCAACCTATCTCTGGAATACGGTGTTCGGGCTATGAATGTGGACAACAGCAAGACGCTGCTCATCAAGTCGACACAATTAGCAGCGTACGCCGACGACATCAACATCATGTCCTGAAGATTGGCCGACGCAAAAGAACTTCTGCATACGCTCGATACCGCTGCAAAAGAAGTTGGACTACGTATCAGCGAGGGTAAAACTGAAATAATAATGCAATCGACGACAAGGACACCTGCACAACCGAGCATCAATGTGGGGAACCTCAACATCGAGTTCGTGAACGACTTCATGTAGCTGGGTTGCAACTTGTCAAGAGACGCCAACGAAACTGACGAAATCAGGCGACGGATACAGTTAGCTAATAAGACTTTTTTCTCGGTTGTCCCCATAATGACATCGGAGCACCAGTGCTATACTATGACTGCGAAACATGGACCATAACTTAAGCCTCCGGAAACATGCTAGACACACTTTCAGGGCTGTTTGCGATCGAGATGGATGGCGCATCCGGTACAACCTTGAGTTGCATGAACTGTACGATGAGCTGGAAGTTTCGAAAGTCGTCAAACTACAACGACTTCAATGGGCAGAGCATATACAACGAATGGACGATGATCGCATGCCAAAGAGAGTAATGAATGCAGAACGAATCGACGGAGCGAGACTGCCTAGACGATCGAGATCTCGTTGCGAGAGCTCAGTATATGTGGACGCCGAGCAGCTACTGGGCTTCCAAGATAGAGGGACGCGGTCACGTGGCCGAGATAATTGGAGGACAACGATCCAGGCGGCTAAGGCCCGACGTCGGGCTGTCGCGCCACGATGATGATGACATACATCTTAAATCATCATACAAGAAAGTTCTACTTAGCAGCACAACACAAAACGATAGTATACGATACAAAAATGTAGTATTGTATGAAAGCGGTGTAGCTTATGCTGGAATACGCTGGACAATGGAATGGTTGTTGTGGGCTCGAAGCCCGATAAGTGTAAAGAAAAATTAAATTTCATTCACCCTCCTTGTCAAACTCTCTATATATGTTGTGATGAACCATATTCTTGTCTGGTCGTGCTGCTTCCACCGGCAGATCGAAGGCTGAACCTGATGAGTAGTGATCTGTCTGTGGTACAAAGCCAGAGGCCGAGAGAGTCCCATTACAACCGGACCCAGATGCGAGCGCGTGAGCATTTGCGCCGTCATTTAATCATTCCATCCTTATCGCCCAATTTTTTTATTATTTCCCATTTTTTCCTCCCATGTTTGTGTTGTTGTCCCCAGGCCTATGAATTTTTATTAATACGTAAAACACAGGGGCAACGAGCAGCAAAAACCCCGCCCACGGCTCCCGAACTGAGCTACACCAGGCATAGGCCGCTGTTCAGCTCATTGAGGGGCCTTTTTCTTCGCCGGATGGCACGGTCGGACCTCCACGGTGATTATGCAGCCTTAGACTCTTCTAACGCCCACCATACCGTCCTTTATAATGTCATTACAATTGAATAATTAAAAGAACATAAATACCATAGGAGAAGGTTACAGAAGGCCAAAAAAAATAGAAAACGAAAAATACACGATAGGGAAAGTTGAACCCAAAATTCTGTTGGGTATTACTTTTTTTGTCGAGTTTAAATCTTCCTTATATTGTTCTTATATGTTTCTTTATAAACTTTTGGTATATCTCTTAAATCTCACTTCGGGCTCTTTTATGTCATGATTTAAGTACGAAGAAAATTACATTTAAACAGAAAAACGGTGCCTTTTTATTTTTATATCGTTCTGATATCATTTTTTAAACGACATAAGCTCAAGCATTATTCTTCTAGAGATATATGAGAAGCAATTAAGAGAATTTGTGGCTAGCTGGGCTGAGTAAATCGGTTGAATACGTCCCGTGGTGTTGATTTGTGTTGTCAATTCAACTGCCAATTATACACAGACAGGCTCTGGCGGATAGAAATAATCCGGCGAAGGCTATCAGCTGAAGTAATAATTCATCATCTTCATCATTGAGCTAAACGATATCATAAAAGCTTGCAATACTCGTAAATAATACAATATTGTGGATTGGTAATTCTAAAGCGTTTCCTTTTTATTTTTAATTGCCAAGTTAAACGTAAAGAAAACTCAATTAGATAAAATAACAATGAGCCAGAATAAAGCATTTTGTTCTCTCATCCATAAAATTGAATGTAAATACGTTATAATGAAGGTAAACATGTTAGTTCCTTCAGCTAGGCAATTGCCGCTAGATGTTTTGCTTTCCCTACCCTAATTAGTCTAATCATTTTGAAAGCATAAAATTAACTCACCTGGAGTATGTGGCCAACTTATCCGGACTATATGTGACATTAAAATTCTCCAAACTATTCACATGGTCAACCGACCGTTTAAGAATCCTTGGAAAGGTCGGAAATTTCAATAAGTACGTTGAATTTTGTCGTTCTATACACATTGTCGCCTCGGGTCGAATAAATCCTATAGGTAACGTGAAAATCACCCACGACGCTAACGAAGCAAGCAACAACTTCTTTCCGTTCTTCCACCTAAAATTAAAACGAGAGACGAAATTTCACCAATCTGTTCGGAAATTCAAACTCGAATAGAAAATTGCCAGTATCCAAGGGCTTCTTGTCGTCTATCGTATCTGCACGTCTCGACAGCTAAATATATACATATATCTTAAGACGCTCTCCACCTTTCATAGGCTCAAGGATAATGAAAGTCTCACACCATACATACCTGTCAGCATACGAACCCCAAAACGGAGCAGAAAGGAATTCTACGAATGGCCTCGTTCCAATTAGGAGACCGCATTGTCCCGGGTTCATTCCCATTTGCTTGAAGTAGACACCCATCAACGGAAAGAGTGATCCGAAGGCCGAGTAGAAGCAAAAGTAGAAACCCTTGACGGGCAGTAGCTCTTGGTCGACGGGTCCACACAACATTTCGATGATATCCGATTTTCCGCGAATTTTATGCGTTGCCTCTTTGGGTTGGGGATACCTGAAAATATTCGGTAGAAATGGAGAAAATTGATGAGACATCGAATTAGAAAGTCTAATCCGAGAAAATTGAAACGGAAGGAAAAAAAAGGAAATAAATTTCTAGGGAGATTATTAAGTTTGCATTTTCGATTTAATTTTAGGGATACAATTTGAATGAAAATTGAAAATTCTATTCGACTCGTCAAAAATTTCAAGAGAATTTAAAATTTCTAATACAATTTCTTAAATAGATATTGGTTTTTCTTTAAACCTTTTATATGACCATCCCAATGTGGGTTGGCTATACAGGGTGTTGTAAAATTAGCGCTTTTTACTGTATGAAAATTGATTGATTTTTTTAGCCCAGCATTACAGCTGATGTTCATCGTTACTTTAGGCGCCCACACTCGTGACCGATTTGCTTTCGAGCGGTCTATAATGTATGTATGTGTATGGATATTGATTCAGATTGAAAAAGATCTCTCCATAGAGAAAATCTTTGGGTGCGCATCTGCGTAAATGGGCCCTCGAAAAGGCTTTTAGTCCTTCATGTTTGTTATATCCTTAACGTCCTTTGTATCCTTCTTGACCTTAATGCGTTGAAGGCTCTTCTAGTATTTATAAAGTTTTTTTTTTAATTTTTTAAGTTTTTTTTTAGTGTGTTTGGGATTTTCGAGATTTAGCGGTTTCAAGATTTTTTTTCCGTTTGAGTACTTTTTTTTCAATTTTTAACTTTTTTGAGTATTTAAAAAAAAATTCAGATTTTGGAATTGCTATTTTTTTTTTGTGTTTTGTAATTATTTATTTTTAGTTTTGCTTTGTTTGTTCTATTCAGCGGCATTAGCGTGGTCGTGCGGCCAGGGTCGAAAATCGGCCAAATCATCCTCGTTGTTTGGCATGTGCTGCCGCTGAGCCAACTTATATTAGCCCTGTTCAAAGCAGCGGTATTAATTGCCACTTTGCACATGGTAAATGACATTTTGATGTACTCCTGTTTTTCGTCAACCACCCCAGTTGTACCCTCTCGCGCCAGATCGTCTGCTTTGCAGTTACCATTAAAATCACTATGTGGCTCGGAGTCTAACAGAGGGTGATATTAAAGAAGTCACTCATCTCTGCGAGGGCTGAGCGGCAGTTCTCCATGGTTTTAGATGTCGTCAAGACGGATTCGAGTGAACGCATCGCCGCTTGACTGTCAGTGCAATTAATGATGTCCCTAACAGATATGACATGAATCACCAGCCAAGACACGACTTCAGAGATCGCCTAAACTTCCGCCTGCAGGACACTACAATAGTCGGGAAGACGAAATGAAAGATGAATCCCCAATAGCTCCGAGTGAATGCCAATCCCGACGCCATCCCTGGTCCTACATAGATAACAATGGATTCGGTGCTTAGGTAAGGGCACTTCTCCCGTCCATAGACTCCTCGATGTGATCAGACTGTTGAGGTTTCTGCCAAAATTATGTTTTGGAGAAATGTAGTCCGTCTCCCTGGGGAGATCCAGGTTTTTCAGTATAGTAGGGTGTCCCGCTTTCAGCGCACACCACTGACCGGTCTCGTGTTTGCCATGAGTTTTCCGTCCAAAATATCCGACGGGAACAAGTCGAGATCATAGGTAGGCCGGCCGACGAGCGTTTCTATGTTCTAAAAGCCACTGTTACGGCCAACGCAAGCCTTTGCACCTTGCCCAGCAGATCACAGTCGGCCGCAACTGTGATTGCTATCCACCAAAACACCTAAAAAAGCTGTGTATATCCAATATACTGCCTTCGGCTGCAAACCCGAGTTTTTACCAATGGCCCTCCTGCTCGAGTATAGGGCAACAGTAGCCTTTCTCACCCGTTTTTTAATATTAAGCCTCCACTTTAGCATCCTTTCGAAAATAAGACCGTGAAATTTAGCTTTATTAGTCAAAGCCAATTTAGTGCCCTCCAGTGAAGAGGGCTTGATTGGAGCGATCATGTGCCTTCTAGTGAAAAGCACAAATTAAGCTTTGTCAGTCAAAATCAATTTGGTGCCTACCAGTGTAGGGGGTTCGATTGGAGGGCTCGTGTGCTTTCTATTGAAAAGCACAAGTTCCATCTTTGCCCACTTCGTTAGAATGGATAGGGAATTCTGCAGCACACCGCTTAGGGTATCAGGGAACCTGTCCGTCGCTGTAATGGCGATATCGTCTGCATAAACAATGATAAAATCATTGCCATCCACTCGATCTTCTCAAGATCTAAAAGCAGTCTGTCGAACGCCAAATTTCAGAGAAGGGGACACAGTTTCACAGCCTCTAAAATACCCTTTATACCAGGATATAGAACATCTGAACATTAGTGCAAGTCCGATATCTAATGCAGTATAATAAATGATTCATAATCATAATAATCACTTCTTTAAAGCTACGTTTAGATGGTAGAAAAAAAATAGTATAGGGTTTTTCAATAGGGACGACGCATTTTGCTTTTGATATTTCTCGAATAAAAGTGAAACTGGTTTCGCAAGTTTTCACATTTTGAAACGTCAGTCTATGCCATTTAATCATGCAGAGATACACAACGTCACTAAAGTGTCCCCTCATGAACAACTCCCCTATAAAACTGGTGTCATATATCAAGTATTTGGGAGTTGTCCTTGACGAAAAGTTGTCCTGGACAGAACACCTTAGAACGACTTCTGACAAAGCAATTAAGGTTCTACGGATCTGCAGACAATATGTCGGCAGGACATGGGGGATCAACCCCCTTTAATTCTGTGGATCTACAAAGCGATCGTCAGACCTATAGTAGAATATGGTGCGGTTGTATGGTGGAAAAAGGCAACTTCCTTAGTCGGTAAAACCGCTCTGACGAAAATCCAGAGACTTGCGTGCGTGACCATCACTGGAGCCATGCACTCTTGCCCCACTGCTGCTCTGGAGGTTCTACTCGACCTCCCACCGATACATACACATATTGAAGCGGAGGCACGAATGGCAACGGTCAGACTTAGGGCCTGCGACATAGAGATCAAGCTCAATTCAAATCAATTAGGCTGGTTGGAAAGTGATAAGGTACTCAGCATGCCAACTGACTAACTTGTTAAAACCACTCGATTCCACCACTCGTTTCAATCAGTCATATGGGACAAAGAAAGGTGGGCGGATGGCTACAACTCTCTCCGACCCAACACAATCAAATAGTTCACAGACGGCTCCAAAACGGAAGAAGGTTCCGGTGCAGGCATTGTTGGTCCTGAACACCGAGTCTTCATTTCGATGGGTAAAACGCCGCCCGTATTCCAAGCAGAAATACATGCCATCGAGGTCTGCGCTAGGCCGTGCCAAACCGCTGGCTATTTAAACAGGGACATTGCAATCTTTACCGACAGCCAGGCTGCCATCAAAGCACTTACCAGCTTCACTTTAAATTCTAAGTTGGTGCTATCCTGTCAGGAAGTCCTCCATACTGTGGGTTCAACAAACAAACTCACTCTTTACTGGGTCCCTGGTCACTCGGCAGTCGAAGGCAACGAGCTAGCAGATAGGCTAGCAAACCAAGCCTCCAAAGCCCCCTTCCATGGCCCAGAACCTTTCTGTGGGATTCCACTGTGCTACTGCAGAAACCAAATAAGAGACTGGGAAAGTGCTCTTGCCACATCCCAATGGGAGGCCCTTTCAGGCCTGAGACAGGCCAGGCTGTTCAACTCAGGCTACTCGCGTACTCGTACCTTAGGATTGCTACGGCTCAGCAAAAACAGAATCAGAATGATTTGTAGAATTTTAACGGGGCACTCGTGTCTGAGGGGCCACCTTAAAACCATGGGTATTGTGCAAGATGCTAGCTGCCGCTTCTGCGAGGCTGATGATGAGACTTCAGAGCACATCCTTTGTGAGTGCGAAGGACTTGCGGAACGACGTACGGACTGCTTCGGCATAACATTTCCTTTGGCCGAGGACATCCCCTCTATCAAACCTGGCCAGATCAGTCAATTTATCGAGAAAAGTCGGCTAAATCATATGATCTAGTCTTCTCGATAGAATGGGCTTCAGCACAATAGACCCATGGTCGCAGTGCTTGTGGTTTCAACATGATCCACGGCCCTCCCTCCCTATCTAATCTAATCTAATCTGCACAACGTTTGCAAAGTATTTAACTTCTTTATCAATGTTCACGTTATATCGCGACTACGTTGCGCACACTCACGCCAATTCGGAAGAGGCTCACTTCTGGCTCGATGGTTTTGTGATGCACGAGAAACAACTTTATCCGCAAAAAAATAACTGTTTGGTGCAGTTTTCATGCCAGCGGCGTCATCGGCCCATTATTCTTTTTTGATGAAAACGGCGCGCCGTCAACGGCCATCGCTACAGGCCATGAACTCGGAGTATTTTTCAGACCAGCTCGACGCTATGAACTTGGAGGATATGTGGTTCTAACAGGACGGCGCAACGTGCCATATAGCGTACGACACAATCGAGTTATTGAAAACCAAGTCGGCGAAAGAGTTATCTCAAGCAACGGTCCTCGCAAATGACCGCCTCGTTCGTGCGATTTAACCCCTTTGGACTTTTTTGTTTGGGGTTACATTAAATCGCTTGCCTATACCAATAAGCCAGCAAAGTTAGAAGAACTGCAGGCCAACATCTAACGCGAAATTCCTGATATTTCGGCCGGTTTGTGTACTCGAGTCATGAGAAAGTGGGTCCAGCGTATTCACTCGTGCCAGTGCTTCCGCGACGGACATTTGAACGATATTGTATTCCATAATTAATGGAATTGATTGCACTTTCATTTGAAATAAAAATCATTTACATAATTAACCCATACAAGTCTTTTAATTGAAAAAACAAAATGCGTCGCTCTATTTGAACGACCCTATAGATAGTAGAAAAACTCTCGGTAGAGATGTGTAAACACCACGTAGAGCTGAAGAGTAGAGCTCTACGCTATATTCCATAGAGACAGTTTTGTAGAGATTTCTCTAATGTGAGAAAGAGAAATAGAGGATTTTTTTGTCTCTACAGCTGCTCTACAACTTATCTCTCTCTCTCTCTCTCAATTGCCCTAACCCCTTGTTGGGCATAGCACGTCAACTGCTCCATGTGACCCAGTTACCGTTTCGACGGCATAAACTGGTTTCGGAGAATGCAGTTGCCAGCATGCACCTCCTGCACATCCATAGCCACGAACATCGTCGTGGCCGGGATTCGAACCCAAAACGCCGGTAGTCAAACATGAGACTGGTTGAGGTATCAGTGTCATGTTTGACACTGCGCTTCCCGTCGGCCTACAACTTATACATAGAGTTAAATAAGTTGGTAGAGCTCTACCGTTTTTAAAAACCTCAATCGTCTGTTAATTAACGATGGTAGTAGAGCTGTGTCATTGTGCTTTATTGGAGGTTGAAAATGCATCGAAGGGAAAGCAGCAAATATGTTTGGTCCAAGGACCAAACATTGAAATTAATTTCGGTAGTTAAAGCGCAAATGGATTTATGGGACGTATCAAGTCCACTATACAGGGATCGGTAAGTAAATTGTTCAAATTGTGGATTGAATTTTTCGTGGCTATAACAATAACTTATTTTAATTTAATTAAAAGTAAAGTTATTAATTAAAATCCGAATGCGACATATGCAAAAAATTCTGAAAAGCTGCTGAATCCTCAGCTTCTCTTTCTCCCTCAATAATTGGTGATAAATTACGAAATTTTCTCTTGTTTCCATCCACTTTTTCACCCACTTCTCACTTCTTTCCTTTTTCTTTACTTAACAGTAAATACACAACTGTAGAAGCTGCTATTCTCCTGGAACTCATTTTTGCACACTTTCATTCAAATTGATTTATTTTCAGAATGTGGGTCCACTAATATTTTCCAAAAGCAAAAATTAGTACACTGTGTGAACACCTGGTAAAACTCTACTGTAGAGCTCTACCAAAAATGTAGAGACGTACTCTCGTGTAAACCCGACTAGTAGAGCAAAGTTTTCTTTTTGGTTGAGCTCTACCACTTTTCCTCTACCGTCTAATTGTAGCTTAAGAATTACGTCAAAAACAACAAAAATGTAAAAAACGCAAATACTTACAAAGTTGGATCGACTTCTCCTTCAGCTTCGGGCAGAACTCGTGGTCTTGCAACCGGCCTACCGCCACCACCTCCTGGAGGACCCATCGGATCTGCCATGTATTCGTTGTATCCTCCACCGCCATTATTCGAAAATTGTTCCATGTTTATTGGTTCCTCGTCCTTCCCAAGATGGAAAAGTGTCGTAACACAACGACTATAACAAAGAACCCGACGGAGGCGAAATTAAGCGCTTGGTCAGCGGGCTATGTTTACTACCACCCCTAGTGCTCCATTATATCTGAAAACAAAAGAAGAGCAAAGAAAATCATCGTTAAGCACTTTTAATTGGTGAGCATTGACGGAAACTCATCTCTTTTTTGTTTATAAAAACGAAGAGGGCGCAAGTTCGAGTTCTTTTGAAGACTTTTTATTATATCCGTATCTGACACTTGACTACTTTTGAGTTTCATTGCGAGAAGGGCTCTGGAAAGGTCAAGTATTGATGACATGTATTTATACTAAATTATTTTATGTTAGCACAGCTTTTGACATTACGTCTTGAGCGTGTCATTGTATAAATTGCCTCTTTTAAACGTTTAATGTCTTCCCAATCCGATGATGATTTTCATAGTGTTGACCTACTTTTAACTCGTCGAAGAAAGAAAAACAATGGGTGATCCTTTGTACGGAATCAAGTGCAAATTCGATTTTCTCATAAATTTTAATTTCAGCTTGCCTCAGCATCCGCTATGTAGAAACGGGTAAATTTACTTCTTACTTCTGACTAACAAATTTACATAAAACCTACTCAATTTACTCCTAAATGGCATTACCCGTGTTAATTCACTTTTTTTGGATATCACGAATTCAAAGGGGTTCTTTTTCCAGACGAATGAAATTTCATTTAGCCTTAAAAGGATGTGAGAAATGGTTTTTTTACGATCGACAGATTTCACAAAATTACGAAACAATTTTGTTGATGAAATTGGATTTTTCCAACTTTTTAAAAGAGAGAAAACCGGTTTTAGTGAATTTGAGAGTCGCATGATGATACTGTGAGCCAGGAGTAACAAACATATGAAGTTGTACGTTCTGCAGGATATACAATTTTTTCTCCCACCCATTCGATGTGCGAATTTGGTATTTGATTATGAGTTTCCTGAAATTTGCTTTATTTCCTTCGTTGTACCCTTCTTTACAGCTGCTAACAAGAATATGAAGCGGTTTTCCTTGCAACCTTTCCCTTTCAGCCATTTTTGATAATTCCTTTCGTTTGATTTCCTTCGATTTGATTTAAGAAGGCATCTAACCTAAAACCTTCATTTCAATTTTTACATGTTCTATTTTTAACATTTGATTTCATTGGTTAATAATGTGTTCGATTTCAGGTAAGTGAACTGGAACACTTGACATTTACATTAGAATCGCCGTGGAATTGAAACTATTTTTGACATTTGAATAAAGTAAACAAACAATCGGAGACACTCTAGTTAAGATAAGTACGGGCGTGTTTTTTTTTTTTTTTTTGAATTTATCGGGTTTAGGGAAAAATGACACACGCGTTACACCAACAACATACTCGTAAACCTGGATAGCTTAGTAGGGTAGCTGCCCTACACTCGATAAACCCTTAATAACTTCCACATACATGACACATAGATGGCCTTAGTGTCGTGTGGAATCTAATATGTTGATGTTGGCAAGCTTGTGTTCTTACCAATCAGCCAAGTTCATTATAAAAATAAATAACTGGCGCAACAGTCCAATTTGAACCACGGCCTCGAGATGAGTTAGCATCATCTCATTTTTCTAGATCGTGACGGTTTTTGTGCAGAGGTATGTGATCAGCAACACGCTCAACCGAGTTATTTACCCCATAATGGGTACTCATTTAACAGCTGAGTGGGCTCATAGTCCGACACGTAAATCCCCGGAATCGAACCGGGGCCCAGTGCGTTGAAGGCGGACGTGCTAACCGTTGCGCCATCCGGCCTACAGCCAAGTTCATTGGTAAACTAATATTACGTCTTGCTCTGATGGGCCCATCCCTGTTATTAAATAATACTGTTGTATGTACGAAGTACGTCACTCTTACGACTAAGCTCTATCATAATCTCGAACAATCGATGACAAGTACCAACTGAATTGGCACTAGCGGATTCTCGAACCTTCGTTGAGTAGTGGAAACCCGAGTCTAGAACATCTCGAACCGTCTAGAATCTTCGCTAGCTGGTGGATACATTAGTGAGCATCTTTATAAAGGCAGATGTCACCAAGAACAAGGGGAAGTAAAAAGAAGTAATAATAATCGACACTCAGTCGCAGTCGGATCGCTATAAAGCGGAAAAGAGATAATCGTTAACCGCCGTTAACAAATAGTTCGAGCTAGTTTGACGTTGGTAGTTAGTTACGCGTGTGTAGTTCGTTTTGTAAATAAAGTGTGTGTGTTTTCAGTAGAAGTGTTCTCATTATTCAGCACAAGAATATCTAACGAACCTGGTTTCGCTCAGAAGAGGAAACATTACAATACATTTTCAATGGGATTACTAAAAATACCAATAGAACAAAGTAAAAAGGAAAAAAAAGATAAGAATTTGCTGGGGATCGAACCCGCGGCCCATTTGGATAGAGTTGCACTTGTAGCTGTCACTGATAAATACCTTGTTTGAATGATGTTTGTTAAGTTAGAGCGGTACGCCAAGTTTATAAACGTCTGCCGTCCAAATAAATAAACGATCCGATAATAAAACTGATATTCCATCTGAATTTGTTATTTATTTTCACCCTATATGAGGCGCACCACTTGACGTCAGTGTAGACAACTTCACGATTCGGAATTTAACCTGGATGCTACCCTAGATGTTTTTTTTCTGCGCAACCAGGGCAGGGACCCTACACCATCATCATCATGATCGTGGCGCGACAGCCCGACGTCGGGCCTTGGCTGCCTGGATCGTCCACATATACTGACATCCCCCAATGAGATCTCGGTCGTCTAAGCAGTCTCGCTCCGTCGACTCGTTCTGCATTCATTACTCTCTTAGGCATGCGATACTACTAGAGAGACTGGTGGATATCCATTTGCGGGATACCATTCCGCCACTCCTTCTATCCACATCGCAACATGCCTATTGGAAGGGTAAGTCGGTGGACACGGCTCTGCACTCTTTGGTCAGTTACATTGAGAAATCTCTCGACCAAAAGGAATACACGATGGTTGTATTCCTGGACATCGAGGGGGCTTTCAATAATATCAGACCTAGTGCGATCATTGAGGCATTCCGAGGTCTCCAGGTTCATGAGTCGCTCTGCAAACTCGTTAATATGTTACTAACTTCTAGGCGTATACACTCTACCTTGGGTGCATCGTCGGTATGCAGGAGTATCTCCAGAGGAACCCCCCAAGGAGGGATATTGGCACGGAATTGGTTTTCGCCGACAAGGCTAAGTTCCTGGGTCTTACTTTAGATAGGAAACTAAGGTGGAAGCTCAACATCGAGGAACGGGTCAATAAAGCTATTATCGCACTCTACTCATGTAAAAGGGCCATTGGTAATAACTGGGGGCTGCAGCCTAAAGCTGTATATTGGCTATATACTGCTGTCATACGACCCATACTACTGTACGGAATTAGTGCCTGGTGGACAGCACTTCGAGTAGGGGCTTATATTAAATTACTGAACAAGGTACAAAGACTAGCTGCGATGGCCATGACGGGGGCCTTCAGGACCACTCCGTCAGCCGGGCTGGACATGGTGCTCGGTTTGCTCCCGTTGGATATTTGTGGTGAACAACTGGTGGCAAACACGGCCCTGCGTCTTCGTGAGACTGGCCAGTGGCGCACGCTGAGATGCGGGCACTCAACTGTACTGGATAATTTGAATCTCCCCACGGAGACTGACTATATCTCTCCGAAATACCTTTTTGGCCGAAACTACACCAGTTTGATTCCGTCGAGGGGTCAATGGGCTAATAGCGCGCCCCTGGCCATCGACTCCATAGTCATCTACACGGATGGCTCTAGGGTCGTTGGCGGTGTTGGGGCGGGCATCTATTCGGAGGGACTGGGGATTGACCTGTCACTCCGCCTTCCGGATTTCTGCAGTGTCCTGCAGGCGGAGGTTACGGCAATTTTTGAAGCTTTGACCTGGCTAGGAAATCATGTAGTGACCATGAGAGACGTTATGATCTACACGGACAGTCAGGCTGCCATTCGATCATTCGAATCCTTCCTGACTACATCGCAAAGTTTCGGTCGATTCTTAAAGAGATGGGTGCATTTTTCAACATAACGCTCTGTTGGATACCGAGTAATAGCGACTTCGTGGGTAACTGCATCGCGGATGAACTGGCTAAGGAAGGGACTACCGGCGCTCTCGACGGAGACCGTTTAAACATTAGAATGCCAATCGCATCGTGCAAAATTATAATTAAAGCCGTCGCGATTGACAGAGCGAACATTAGATGGCTAAACGGCGACATGTGCAGACGACGAAATTGATTTGGCCGAAACTTGACCCTAACCGCTCTGCCGCACTGCTTTCATTGAATAGGAAGCACATTGGCATGGTTGTGGGGGTTATTACAGGGCACTGTCCCATTGGTGAGCTCGCCTGGAGGCTCCGTATTCCTCATAACGACTATTGTAGGAGCTGTGAGGATGTGGATGAGGAGGAAAGCGTTCTGCATCTTCTCTGTCACTGTCCGGCCTTGGCTACGAGGCGGAAGAAATTCCTTGGCTCTTGGTTTTTCCTGGACCTGGACGACATTAAAAACACGAGTGTCATACAGCTCTATCGCTTTATCACCAGCTCAGGCTGGTTTAACGCCTAGGTTATAACAGGCTACTTTTGGTGGTAACACAACGGTCCAAATGATGGACTAAGTGTGCTGGGTGAGCACCCGGCAGCCCCTTTACCTAACCTAACCTAGGCATGCGATCATCGTCCATCCGTTGAACATGACCTGCCCATTAAAGTCGTTGTAGTTTGACGATTTTCGAAACTTCCAGCTCATCGTACAGTTCATACAACTCATGGTTGTACCGGATGCGCCATCCATCTCGATCGCAAACAGCTCCGATAATTCGCCGCAGAGCCTTACGTTCAAATAGACACATTTGAACGTAAGGCATGTTTCCGGACGCTTGATTTAGGGTCCATGCTTCGCACCCATAGCATAGCTTTGGTCGTATAATGGTTTTGTACACGTGGAGCTTCGTGTTTCTGTGCACATGCTTCGATTTCATTATGGGGAAAACCGAGAGAAAAGTCTTATTAGCTACCTGTACCCGTCCCTTGATTTCGTCAGTTTCGTTGGCGTTCCTTGACAAGTTGCAACCCAGGTATATGAAGTCGTTCACGAACTCGATGTTGAGGTCCCCAACATTGATGCTCGATTGTGCAGGTGTCCTTGTCGTCGATTGCATCATTATTTTAGTTTTACCCTCGTTGATACGTAGTCCAACTTCTTTTGTAGCGGTATCGAGCGTATGCAGAAGTTCTTCTGCGTCGGCCAATCTTCGGGACATGATGTTGATATCGTCGGCGTACGCTGCTAATTGTGTCAACTTGATGAATAGCGTCTTGCTGTTGTCCATATTCATAGCCCGAATAGCGTATTCCAGTGCAAGGTTGAAGAGCGTCATGCCAGTCTATCGTCCTGTTTCAGACCAGTGCGTGTTTCAAATAGATCAGTCTATTATGGATCCTGACCTTTGTGACGGATTTGGTCGTCGTCGTCTTTGTCAGTGGCACTAATTTTGCCGGTATACCAAATTGCAGGATGATGTTGTACAGTACACCACCATCGATACTGTCGTATACCTGCTTAAAGTCGACAAAGATTTGGTACACGTTTACGTTGTATTCCCAGCACCTCTAGAGTATCAGGTTGACCGTAAAGAGCCGGTCGGTTGTGGAGCGACCAGGTCAGAAACCGCTTTGATATTCGCCAATGATTCGTTCTGCGTACGGTTTTATTCTATTTTCCAGAATTTTCGTCAAAATTTTATAGGACGTACAAACTAGTGAGATGCCCCTGTAATTCTCACACCGCAGTTTATCTCCCTTTTTATGAATTGGACAGATGATGCTTCTGCGCCAATCGTCTTGGATCTCCTCGTTCTCCCATACTCGCAGGAGTAATTGATGTATGGCATCAACTAGACTCGTTCCACCGAATTTTAGCAGTTCAGCTGGAATCTCGTCAGCGCCCGGCGCTTTATTTCGTTTTAGTGACCGCAAGGCGGGACCAACTTCCTCTACTGTCGGGCGTTGAATGGGTGGTCCTAGATCAACAATATCGTCGAGAGCTTCCTGTGTGGAGATGTTAGATGGTCGGTTTAGAAGCTCTTCAAAATAAGAGGCCCATCGTTTGTTAATACCATCGGTGTCGCTGATGATGTTTCCATTCTTGTCCTTACAAAGGCTAGTCCTGGGTTGGTAGCCGTTCTTAATTGTATTTACTAGTTTGTACGCTTGTCTGGTGTTCCTATTAGCTAAGTTTTCGTTTATGTTCAGCAACTGCTCGTCAAAATATTTACGTTTCTTACGTCTAATTATTCTATTCAATATTCGCCGTAGCTCGTCATGAAATCAAAATAATAAAATGAATTTCTAGATTATGAACTCAGCCAAAAAGAAAATATTGCCCAAAACCAACCGGCCATATGAATTCAATATCCCCTACAAACAAAATCCCCGACATAGGCAGCCATAAATTTTTTTCGAGATTCCTTTTCGCTCTGTGAGCATAAATTTCAACAATAGTCAAATCGCGACTTTAGGCGGAGAACACATATACACGATCGCGCTGGCGATCACGATTGCGTTCGCAATCGCGATCACAGCAGGAAGCGAACACACCAAGTTGCAATCATGATCGCAACCGAAAATTTTTTTTTTTTCATTTTTTGCGCACATTTTTGTAGTCAGCATGTGACATATCAAACAACACATTATGTTTTTTTACATGTTCAAATAATTTTTCCGTGAGATCTGCCATTTATAATACTTATAAATTCAACCAGTTGCGTTTGATCGCAGATCGCCGACTACTCGGCGACGGAACGCTGCAGATGTCCGCTCTATCGCTAACGGATCGCGATGCTTAACTTACTAAGGTGGAACGCATTTGATCGCCATCGCGATCGCGTATATGTGCTCTCCGCTTTAGATTTCTCATTCAAGTTGAATATGATTGATCATTGTACTGTGAATTTTGGATCTTTTCTGCCAAATATATGATTATAAGATCGGAAGGGTTTCAAATATTCGGATTTGAAGATAAATCCGATTTTAGTAATTATTTTGTACTCAATTGCCCTAACCCCTTGTGGGGCATAGCGCGTCAACTGTTCCATGTGGCCCAGCTGACATTTCGTTGGCATAAATTGGTTTCAGAGAATGCAGTTGCCAGCATGCAACTCCTGCATATCCATGGCCACGAACGTCGTCGTGGACGGGATTCGAACCCGAAACGCCGGTAGTCAAACATGAGACTGATGACTCAACGCACTGCGCTACCGGTCGCCCCAATTATTTTGTGGTATCACACAAACAATTCTTAAAACATAATATGACCATTTCAGTTAGGCCTATAGATATTGAGTCGTCGCGACAGCGGCATGGGCAAGTGAGAACCAAAATGTGCTTAGCTATTTTGCGTTTCGGACTCAGTGCTGAAAATGTCGTTAGTCAGTATTTCGCCCAAACCGCGATCCTCGTACAATGTTTTAAATTTGCGCCAAATTCTAATGCGGTTTCACACGAGCGAATACGAACGTATAAAATGAGTTCAACGCTTGATGCTGAAATGAATTTAGCTTTCCTTTTGATGATTGCGCTAGTCGGATTCTAAAATGGCGGTAAAATGGCCGATGTTAGCTGATGAGCTCCTAGATAATTCTGGATCGCAAAACTATAGTCAAGGTAGTTGAGAGGAAAATCTTCCCCCTATGGTGTGGGGCATAAAAACAATACCACGGCCCCTCCCTTTGACGGCCTGTTGTTAAAACCGACAAACATAGGACAGGATGTGTATGCCAGCAACTTGCACTATCCGTAACCTTCCATATCCTAACGAAACGCAACTATGCCTTGCATACGAAAATCGAAAAATATCGCGTCATGAACTGACTAAATAACCAGGCACCCATAACGCAAGTCAACATCATTCAACTGCCATCCCCTCGTGATTCAAATTTGCTCACAACACCAGCCACATCCAGACAACCTGTCTCCCTCACTCGTGCACAGCGCTATGGCTTCTCCTTCAGACCAATCTTTTTGTTTTCATCAATTACGTCACTAACCCGATTCAATAAGAAATTCGTTGGGGTAGGTCGGGAAATAACTTCAACTTCACACACACACACACACACACATACACACACACTCGTATGCACGCAATGGAGAGACGGTTGAGTCGAAGAAGTTCAACGGATGGGTGTTGCTTCGTCATCGGCGACACACAGTGCGTCGAAGTGATCAAAAATCAGTATCTTAAGAAATGTGCAACCGATTTTGTTAAAATTTCGCACGAATGGGGAGCTATACATAATCTTTAAACTGCATAAATTTGATTAAGATAGATGGTTGCAGTTTTGATATATTACGAAAAGTGTGAGTTAAATTTGTGTGTAATTAGGAGGCTGGTGGTAAAACGTAATATCTTTTAAATGGTAACACAGAACATCTTAAATTTTCAAAGAGATGCTATGCACATATTGCACTTTACGCACTCTTTCACAAAAAGTCACTCAATCTTACGACACTTTAATGATCTGATTTTCTAACGTTAGGATATTAATAGCTTAATTACCTTACTTACTTGTACTTATACCTTTTGAATGAATTTACAAACAAAAAATGGCGTCAGTTATGAGAAATCTCACTCGGATCGTACCCTCCCATACTCTTGGAAGGATCAAGGCAATTAACAACCTAACATTTAATTTAGCACAGGTACACAGATGCGGAATTTGAAGTTTATGTATGAACCGTGTCGAATTTTCTAACTAGCTGTGACATTTTACAACATTTATTTTATTACTCCGCTCGAATTTTCATTCGTTACGTTAGCTGATGCTTTTAGCACCTAGAGCGTAAAAATTAAAGTGTATTCTTTCATTATATCCTTATTATTCTTTTATTTACTTTTTTTCCGGTCCTGCTAGTCCAACTCTAAGCACAATACTTATTTTACCTATAAAATATAAAATTTTGTCCGTAATTAGAACTTTTTAGTAGTTTTAACATACATATACATATTTACATGTGTTACAAAAGCGTTTTTCACGCATATAAATTACAATTACGCCCCCAAAATCACTCTAAAGTAGATAAGCGAAATAATATATATAATAAAAAAAACTTTAACCCAGTTGAACCGATATGCCTTGTGTATTTGTTTCCTTTTATGGGTATTTCTTTTTAGAATAAATAAACTTTTTATAGTTTATTAAATTATTTTTTTTTTATTTATTTATTTATATTTCAGACGGTAAGCACCTAGTTCTTGCAACAAATGTGCAATTTTCTCTGTATTATTAATTTTAAGGAATCTTGAAAAATATTCATTTATTTTTTAAATGTGACTTATCCCACAAAAACGCCAATTACGCTCAAAAAGGCAAAAAAAGGCAAACCAAAACTACTTAGAATGAAAGAATATATACATATGCATCTGACAGAAACCGTCAACCACCCAAAACGTTTTGTGACGTTTTTTTTTAATCCTTACTCAAAGTTTTATTTTAATTTTAAATAATTGTGCTGTTTTTTTTTAACATTTTTTAATTAAAATTTTTTTTTTTGTCTTTGGGTGTAAGCCTGGGGCCTGGTCTATTGGGAAAATATAACTTTAGGTAGCCAGGACTTCACCGAAGCTCAAAACGCAATTTTCACCTCATAGACCCTTTTTTCAATATTTTCAATTTTTCTAATTTAGCACATAATATTACTAAAACAAAGAAAAGCAAAATTTTTCAAACATCATTTTTAGGAGCTCCAACATGTTTCCTTAAAGATAGGTTACTTTCAAAGCCGGACAAAAATAAAAAAATTTCGATTTTTGGCTATGGAACGACGCACTGTGCGACAGTGCGAAAGAGTCGCTTGCTCCACGGACCTTGGACTACACTTCTGCGGCGGATCCACCCCTTTCTTGTGATGGCCAATCCCATCCAGCCGACTGAAATCAGTGTCACCAAGGTCACCAACGTGTTTTTCCCGTGAGATGTAAGGAACTTACGACCGTACTTGTATCGCGCATACCGTGTACTATCACGATCGATGATATATCAACTAATAGTGCACAATTCTGATTTAGTGAGGAGAATAGTGCAAATGATGCAGTTTGTGTAGCGCGGATAACGTAAACGTTAATGCAATAAAATTGTGTTGTCGCGCTTACTGTCTTTAGACTTAGACGAGTACTATCTAAGTATCTAATAGTAAGTGTGTTTAGCTAGGCCGCGGCTTGACGCGATCGATCGCGGATTTACGTACTAACGAAGCACAGGCGCATATACAATATGTAGAGTGTATGATCGCTTGATCCACACACGGGGCAACGGTTGGGTTAATTTGTATTCTCCTGTACACTATGCGGGACGGTATGTCTTGAAAATGATACAAAGTATCTACACTGCATGCAGCTGCATCGGTACATGGATATGTCTTATGCCTACCGAAAGCGTGGGACGTGTTTTGTCGAATGATTTCATCCAGTATAACTATACTGGGATCTTTATAAAACTTACGTCGATATTTTCAACACAACAGGTTCCACGCAGTCGGTAGCCAAAGACATATCCATGTTCCGATGTATCTGCATGCAGTGTAGATACTTTGTATAATTTTTTTTGAAGTATAAATTAAACATCTAAGGAGTTAGTGAGATAAGATGGTGGAATAGCGGAGAATTTATGTCTCCGACGGGTATCACTGTAATGTTGTACTCCGGTAGAGCTACCGCTAGTGGTCGTGAGTCAGGTGTGGGGCTCCTGTTAACCAGAGCCTCACAAAACTGTCTCTTATCCCGGGATCCGTTCTCCGACCGAATCATGACCGCCAGGTTCCGGACCAAAATGAGGAACATCTCAATAATACAATGAACCCGACAATGTCTTGGCGAAAGACTCCTTCTACGAACAATTAAACGCCGTTCAGAGCAGAACACCTAAAGGTGACATTATAATGATTATGGGAGATTTTAATGCAAAAGTTGGCGCTGATAACTATGGGCTCAGACATGTGATGGAGAGACACGGTCTTGGTGATTGTAAGGACAACGGTGAAAGATTTGAAGAGCTCTGCAACTTTCACAGTATCTTCATCGATGGTACTATGTTCGAGCCTAAGGACCACCACCAAATCAGTTGGTCCTCTGTTGATCGGCGCAGAACACAAAATCAGATCGACCACTTTGCTATTAGTAAAAGATTCAAGAATTGCCTCCTGGATGTGCGAAACAAGAAAGGTGCCGATATTGGGATGGGAAGAGACCATTATCTTATGATCGCTAATGTTCGATTTCGTATTGCGTGCGCCGTCCTAACGACGAAAGCCCCAGGCGCCGCAAATTCAACACCCCTCGACACAAAAATCCAGCTGTCTTACAACAATATAATGACTGTCTTGCGCAAAAAACAGCTTAGATAGATCACCCAGATAGTGACATGAATGCAAGCTGGGATGCCGTAAATAATGCGTACATTGAAAGCGCAGAAACCATCCTTGGCACAAACCCGAATTGCCGGAATAAGCCCTGGATGTCCGACGCTTCATGGCAACGGATTGTTGAAAGAAAAGAACTGAAGGTTCGTTTGGCTGCAGCATCAGGCGACAATCGAAGCAGCATCGAATTCCTTTATCGTCAGAAAGCTTGAGAAGTTCAGCGTAGTGTGCGAACGCGATAAAAAAGTTTATGCCAATTCTCTTTTAGCCTCAGCAGAAGAAGCCGCAAGAAGTAGCAACTTAAACGCCGTATACAGTGTTATCAAGGAGTTTACAGGTGGTCGTAACTCCTGCCAACATCTGGAGAAGGATAGTGGTGGAAAGCTAATTATCTTGGAAGAAGATCAAATGAGGCGATGGAAAGTACACTTCGCTGCGATTTTTAACCGTGTAACCTCTGGTGAAGTTCCCCCTCGTATAGATAATTTAGCTAACCATCAAAATATCCATATACGGTCCACTAGCCCGACTAAAGAGGAAATAGTCACTACAATTATTGCACTAAAACGAGGAAAGGCAGCCGGACTCGACGGTATCCCTGCCGAACCTTATCAAGCAGCGCCAAGCGATTTGCTGCACGCACATGTTAATAAAGCGTGGAATACAGAGACCTTTCCCACTGAGTGGAAGGAGGGTTTGATCATCAAACTTCCGAAGAAGGGTAGACTCACAGACTCTAATAATTGGAGAAGCATTTGTGTGCTTCCTGCCGTTGCCAACATAATAGTTAAAATCGTCCTGGAAAGACTAAAGGCCCACTTTCAAAGCACAATTTAAGAAGAGCACGCTGGCTTTCGATCCAGATTCTCCTGTGTCGACCTCAGTAACACCTTGCGGATCATCATCGAGCAATGCACTGTGTTCGATTCACAGCTCCACTTGCTTTTCATCAATTTCGAGAAGGTTTTCGATAGTGTGAACCAGGACTGTATATGGGCAGCCTTACGCAGGAGAGACATCCCTGAGAAGCTTGTGGCTATTATTAGGGCAACCTATGACGTCGCAAAATGTCGGGTTCTGCATAAAGGTAAGGTGTCGGGGGACTTTGAGATTCGCAGTGGAGTTCGGTAGGGGTGCATCCTCTTACCGATAAAATTTCTCATTGTGATCGGCGATGTGTTGCATGCAGCCCTAACCGGACTGGACAGAGGAATTCAATGGACTTTGACATCTTATCTACAGCATCTTGACTACGCTGACGACATATTCCTACTCTCCCATAAAATCTTGTATCTGTCCGCAATGGCATCAAATCTCGAGAGGGAGGCAAGCAAGGTTGGGCTTAAGATTAATACCAACAAGACCAAGGTGCTTAGCCCACCATTGCGGGGCGACCGGTAGCGCAGTGTGTTGAGGCATCAGTCTCATGTTTGACTACCGGTGTTTCGGGTTCGAGTCCCGTCCACGACGGCGTTCGTGGCCATGGATGTGAAGGAGGTGCATGCTGGCAACTGCATTCTTCGAAACCAGTTTACGCCGTCGAAACGTCAACTGGGCCACATGGAACAGTTGACGCGCTATACTACTTTGCCTTAACCCCTAGCGGGGCATAGCGCGTCAACTACTCCTGCGCGCCATCGTACTCTATTCTGGGCAATGGGGCGCAACTCCCCAAAAGACTTACCCAGTACCTGACACTCCTTTGCCACAGATCGACGCCATGTGATTCGAGGACCCCCTCTTGGTCGGCCTTGGTTGGAAATGGGGTTCCATTTCATGGCATGCATAGCAATGCAGTTATCACTCTTCCGCAATGTGTGACCTATCCACTGCCATTTTCGCCTGCGTATCAATTCGTCGATTGGCATCTGACCCGTACGCCGACTTAGCTCTTCATTTGATATTGTTTCGGGCCAGAAAATTCTTAAAATTCGACGAAGACATGAGTTGACGAAAACTTGCAGCTTTCTGGTAACTCCTACGGAAACTTTCCATGTACTGCTCCCATACAAAAGCACTGATAGTACCAGGGAGCGAAACAGGCCCAGCTTGGTCTTGATGCTGAGATAACTGCTCTGCCAGATTTTAGACAGCATGCCGTATGCGCGTTTAGCCTGGTTGATACGACGAGCGATGTCCTGCTCCGTACCACCATTTTCGGCAACAATGCTACCCAGGTAGACGAAGTTGTCCACCTTCTCCACAGGCTGCCCATTAATATTGATGGCAATAGGTGCCGGATTTCTTTTTCGCAACGGCGGGCTAAGAACCTTGGTCTTGTTGGTATTAATCTTTAGCCCAACCTTGCTTGCCTCCCTCTCGAGATCTAACGCCATTGCGGACAGATCCATGATTTTGTGGGAGAGTAGGCATATGTCGTCAGCGTAGTCAGGGAGTTAGAAAAATTGAAAGAGAGAGATTGCGAAAAAGAAATCCGACATCTGTTGCCATCAAATATTAATGAGCAGCCTATGGAGAAGGTGGAGAACTTTGTCTACCTGGGTAGCATTGTTCCCGAAAATGGTGGTACGGAGCAGGACATCGCTCGTCGTATCAACCAGGCTAAATGCGCATACGTCATGCTGTCCAAAATCACGCAAAGCAGTTGTCTCAGCATAAAGACCAAGTTGGGCCTGTTTCGCTCCCTGGTACTTTCTGTGCTTTCGAATTTTACATGGAAAGTTTCCGTAAGAGTTACCAGAAAGCTGCAAGTTTTCGTCAACTCAAGTCTTCATCGAATTATAAGAATTATCAAATTGAGAGCTAAGTCGGCGTACGGGGCAGATGCCAATCGACGAATTGATACGCAGGCGAAAATGGCAGTGGATAGGTCACACATTGCGGAAGAGTGATGACTGCATTGCTTTGCATGACATCAAATGGAACCCCATTTCCAGCCAAGGCCGACCAAGGGGGGGGGTCCTTAAATCACATGGCGTCGATCTGTGGCAAAGAAGTGAAGGGCGCGGGGCAAGTCTTTTGGGGAGTTGAGCCCCATTGCCCAAAACAGAGTATGATGGTCGGCCAGGAGTAGTTGACGCGCTATGCCCCACTAGGGGTTAAGGCAAAGTAGTAGTAGTAGTGTGTACAACAAAGCTAGTGTTACATACTGCTACTGCATACGTTGAATATATAGGTATAAATGAGAAGAACTTTATTCCATGTTTTAAATGACATCTTCCATGTAGATAGGAGTATTTCAGTGTAGACTCGATGATCTCGCAATTTCCTTGCGTCTGCTCCGCGGCTTAAGGGGTTGCTATCCGCAGAGTAAAAACTTAATTTAGTTCCAGACTAGCCAATGTAGAAAATCGTGGTTCTTAATTTCAGCGACTATACGTATGCCAAGAATTATATTCCTCTTTCAATGGGTTTCAAATGTGATTTTCATGTTCTGATCTTCTCACCCATAAAGGTACTCTTCAATAAATCAAAGTCAGAGTGTATGTTCAACGTGAAAGGTTGCGGATTGAAATTCAACTCACACCAAATCGGATTCAATAGAGTTTCACTTTAACGAAAATCAAAAATAAAAAGGATATCTGAAATACTCTCCAAAACCCACACTTATCGATAAGAATCACTTACTAGACGCTAACCAGATGCTCACCGATAGTACCTGTTGAGTACTATTAAATTTAAATATTCCTCCTTCACTCACTACACATTTTCGCTAAGTAGAAAGTAATTGAAATCGACCCTCGAATAACATCAAATGGTTTCACTATCAATTTGATGCGTGCACGTTCTCCCTACTTCCGAAGCTATGTCCTTAAATCGGAAGGAGTTGAGTTGAAAATCGATTGAAAGTTTCACAAAATGCACGCACAATGTATTCCCAAGACGAGAGTAAGATGATGATGACGACGAAAAAAGGTAAAGTTTAATTCTTTTCGACTAACCTGAAAAGTTTTTCCGAGAACAATAAAAATGGCCCACGAGAACTGTATTTTTGCAAATACGTTTTGTTTCTCTTCCAGCTCAATAGCACACATTACCTACCCCTGCGCTAAGCGTATATTGTCCAAAGTGCGGAAATGTATGCCAATGTCAGGGATTCCACGACGGGGTGGTGGCATCATGGCGGCAGTGATGTAATTCTCTAAAACAGAAATGGCTGACAGATTTATACACCTGACTCAGCTCAGCTTGAGTGCGGTCGGAGCCAAAGGTACACATCCCTTCTGACTCTTAGGGGGAAATTAATGGTGAAAATCCCCATCTCGTATCCTCATTTTCCTCTTGATCCTGCTTTAATTTCCTCCCAATGTTCCGGAGCCGCCTACGGTCATAATTTGGAAGACGGTAATAGGAAATGGTGAGCATTGTAATTTGCCATTTTTTTTTTCGTTTTGTCCCTTATCCGAGCATTGTAATCCGTTGTCGGCTAACCTGGCATAGGTTAGTCGACAGGAGCGAAAACAATTACGGGCAACCATGGAGATTTCTTTTTGTATTGTGAACAATGGAGTAGTTTCCGAAATCGTGAGACAAGGATGTTCTTGAAATAACTATTAAAACAACAATGACAAATTGTTCAGTTTGGCAGTAAAGTCCAACGATTTTTGTAGTAATGCAAGTGGAACTTACATAAGAAAAGGGCCACACAACACTCAATTAATATTCGCTACTTATTGGAAAATAATCACAGAAAATCAGCTTTGGTTAGCACTTTTCTTTTGCACATACACGATATTCAAAATTCTAGCACCTTCAAGCTCGGCGGTGTACGAGTGAACACTTGGAAAAAAACAACTTCTCTTTTCTCCGTAAAAAATCTTGTGATTTTTTCATGGACGTATAGAGTTTCCTTTTGGGATTACTGGAGACGCTAAGAAAATGGAAAACCGGCCCGGAATTCGTTCATGCAAAACCGTAGCTAAACCAAGTCCGTAGTTGGTAACTTGTTTTCCCGATACAAATCCACTAAGCCACCAACAATCCAACAATCGATATGTTCTTTTTCCACGATGGCAGTCTCCGACTATGTCACTTCCACCGTACAATCAATACGTAATGAAATGAAAATCCCCCAAAAGAAGCTTCGCACCGAGAAATTCTCTCACATTTCACCCCCTATTTTCGTTCCAGGGCTTCACAAACGAGATATTGGTTGGTCCGGAAAATGTTCAGGAGTGGAAAATCAAGGAAAAGGATGTGTACGTGTCGACGACAGTGTATTGATTTTTGTGGGGTTCAGATCCTTAGTAGTAAGGAAACATGTGAAATGTAGATAAACATCATAATTATGAAAGTTGTTTCTTTAAATTTCGTGTATCTACAGCATTCGAATTTTTAAATCTTTTCCAGGAGCATCAAAACAAAACATCCGACGACCTAAAATGTAATAATGGAAATGTTTCACATGAATTAATTTGGATAACTATACTTTTATTTTTCAATTTAGGGACTAACACCTAGTCCTGCCATTGGCTCTTCTACGACTTTTGGAATTAGATAAACTAAATTAAGCCTAGAACTCAGTGGGCTTCATTAAATATACGTACTAATGCCGCTACTCATACACGCGCTGCAAGTTCACTTTTGTGAAATTGTAAATTAGCGTGTGAATCCAGTCCAGGACGTTACGCAGGACTCTTTTTAGGTTTTGTTTTTCCACAAACTCATCAGGGGTCCTTAAATCAAAGAAAAAATAGAATATACTTAGACATCCAAATCCGGTTTAATAGATTTAAGTGCAAGTAGCAAAAACAAAAGTGGCGCCCGACGTGGGACAGTACCTTATCTCCCCTTTCAAGATCTCTCTCTTAAGCCTAGGCCAGACAAAAAGCGGTCTGCCGCGGTGGGAAGCGACACAGCGGTTGCTTTGACGGTCTGCGATATGGGGACTTCACAAAGGACGCGATGTTTTTGTTTGAGAATGAGTTCATTTGAAGAACCAATTCTGCTATCCGCGCTGCGAACTAGGAGAAAAAAGAGAAGACAATGTTGGGTGCTCGAAATAAGTAAGAAGAGAGATAAATGCAGGTAGCAAAAACACAAGTGACGCCCAACGAGGGACAGTGAAATAAATACCTTTTTTATGAACAATGCTTTAAAGAGGAAGGTTCTGTATGCCGTTCAAACTAATTCTTATTGCAATTCCCAATTTGTGCATTCATGGGATGCTTAGATTGCACGATTTTTAATAGGTTTAAACTCAGTCACATCGTGTCCGTTATGGCCGTCCGACAATCCCTCAAAGAAGGGTCGTGGGTGCCACATACTTAAAATTTCATGGCCGCCAGTGGGAGAAAGATTTGCCGTACTGAAACCACCGACACGGTTAAAATTCAAATCAAACTATATTTTACCGATAATATAATATTTCTATCGTCCGTAAAACTTATTCTAAACTCAAGCACTCAACCGGTTGTAATTTACGTTACTTTTTGTTAACTTTTCTCTAAATTTATAGTCTAACAGTCCACAGCAAGAAAGCCTTCGTCATCTGTCACCGGCTGGAATTTACACGACTTGTAAAGCATAGTACGAAGACTACGATGACGTACGTCAGCCCAGTCCTGCCCGGCTCCGTGACCTATCCTGACCGTACTGACCATTTTGAGATAGTCAGCATGGGTCACGAACCCGGGCAAGACTGGACTGACGTAAGTTTTCGTAGTCTTTGTACTATGTTTTACAACTGGTTTAAATTCCAGCCGGTGACAGATGACGAAGCTGGCTCCAGTACTAGTCTAAGATCAGCCTTCGTCATCTATAACCGGCTGGATTCCACTTGTAAAATATAGTGCAAAAACTTGTAATGGATGGTTTGGCGGGCATCCGAAGATGACCATGGGGACGCAGCCTAAGGTAGCATAGTCACCGTGAAGGTCGGGTCGTGCCATCTGGTGAAGAAAAAGGCTCCTCAACGAGCTAAGCAGCGGCCTATTATTCCTGTAGCTCAGTTCGGGAGACGTGGGTGGGGTTTTCGTCCCTGTCCTTTACGAATTAACAAAAATTCGTAGGCGTGGAGAAGACAACACCAACAGGGGAGATAAAAATGGAGAAGAAATCAAGACCGAAGAGTCCGAAGCGTATATACCCTAAGCTTGTACAGACCTAGTGGTGATGCCAAATGTACCAATTGGCAACGACCAAATGTATTAAAAGTGTTTTTTTTACATATCCAGTTTATAGGCGAGGTTGGCACTCATTCAGGAGGATTTTAACCATTCTCAAAATCAATTAACTAACCTATTCTAAAAATATTTGCCGAATTTTTCATGTCGCTAACTTCATTCTATGGAAAGTTATTGCTTATTTGAAGTCTCACTTGTAGGGGAGGTATAGGTTTTTTTTGTCGAATCTTGCACATTTTTAATAACAACCAACTAGATCACAGTACAAACATTTGTCCAAAATTTCAAGTCACTAGCTTCATTTTATCGAAAGTTATCATCATCATCATCATCGTGGCGCGACAGCCCGACGTCGGGCCTTGGCCGCCTGGATCGTTGTCGCATCCTTCAATCTCGGGAGCCCAGTAGCTGTTCGGCGTCATATACTGAGCTCTCCCAACGATATCTCGGTCGTCTAGGCCAGGGGTCGGCAAACTCCGGCCCGCGGGACCAATCCGGCCCACCACTGGTTTTCATCCAGTCTGCGAGTTAATATTGTTTTTAATGTGAACAATTAAACTGAAAAAACATATTGTACACAAATAGATTAAAACAATTTTTTTTGTCAAAACGTAATTTTTCAATACTCGCAAGTGTTGACCAAATGCTCGCCTAATGGCAGACCCAACCACACTACTGGGCAATGTGCATTTGCTTGGTGATTGGCGAGCGGTCGCAGCGTGTGTGTACGATAGTATTTTCTCCCATTCGAATGACAATTCGATTTCATGTGTGTCCTTGCGAATGATCATTCGAATATCCTCCGAATGATAATTCGCGAATTACAATTGGCAGAGCAAACGCAATTCCTTCTTATGCAGTGCCACCTATCGGACAAATTGTCATTGTCATATTCACTCGTTGCTATGCAATAGAAATAATATTCACTAAGCGATATAAACAATATTTATTCGTAAAGTTCATCTATACAGTCTTCCCTATGTGCAATAAATTACAAAACGTCGCGTTTTCTGAAACATCGGTCATAGATTTATCCTATGATATACCGATGGATTAAACATGGAAGAAGCAGCATTAGAAGCCAACATCAGTATCTTAATCCTTGGTCCAGTGTATTTCAATCCGAGATCCATGTCATTGAGTACTGTGTCCACAGTGAGGAAATATCGTCGAAAATTTTGAGAATGGCTTGATACCCCTCTCCGGTGATAGTCACAGCGTTGCCACTAGCATTCTTGAAGAATAATGGGCCAATAATTTCTCGGGACGTTATTCCACGCCAAATTGTGCACTTAAGGGATTGCAATTCCATCTGGTGTCGTCTGCTGAATTTTCTGTGCTTCAAATTCTGCAGTACTTTTTTTTCCACCAAACCACTGGGTTGGAAGTCAGTCTGATCGGAATTAGACAACTGATTGGTGTTTTTCAAAATTCATCATCACCGTGGCGCGACAGCCCGACGTCGGGCCTTGGCCGCCTGGTAACAATCCGAGGCTTTTGTTCCAGGTTTCTTGACATGGAGTGGTTTTCGCAAGGACGAGTTGTCAGCACGTCGCTTAACCCCATTCAGGGGATGGCCTCGGAAGATAGCTGCTTCAGATGGTTTAATAAACGTGCTGGAGCTCACACAACTATGTCCAAATACGCAAGTCATTCCATCCTACTAAACCTGAGACGCTTAGGTGTTCGTCAGCCATTCAGGCTACAGCTATCTGCCTTTTCCAAACTGTCTTATCGCTAAGACATTGGCCGTCAGCGATTTGATACCCTGCCGTTACCAGGGGGCACCCACGCGGAGAACTATGGAAAAGGTCTTTGCCTCCCGTTTTTTCAAAATTAAATTATACAATTTTGGAGCGCTGTACGACTGTGAATATTCCCATGATAAATTTCTTTTGGGCCTTCCGGTATTAACGGAAACACCATTCCATATGAAAAAATGTCAGAACTTAAACTCCTACAAAAGTATTTTTTCGGATCTTAAGGCAACTGCGCCCGAAACCAAGCATGATGACGCGAAGGAGTAGATGATGCGCTATGCCCCAGAATGACCCCCATCCATGTTAAGGTAAACTATAGTAAACTCCATTTTACTGCATAATTCCAGCGGGTTGACCAGCCCGGTAAACAGCTATTCTTTGGGAATCCGGCCCACTTACCCCAAAAATTACAACGTCCCGGCTCTTTTCAAAAAAAGTTTGCCGACCCCTCATTACTCTCTTTGGCATGCGATCATCGTCCATTCGTTGTGCATGGCCTACCCATTGAAGTCGTTGCAGTTTGAAGATTTTCGGAACTTTCAGCTCATCGTACAGTTCATACAACTCATGGTTGTACCGGATGCGCCATCAATCTCGATCGCAAACAGCCCCGAAAATTCGCCGCAGAACCTTACGTTCAAATGTGTCTAGCATGTTTCCGGAGGCTTGAGTTAGGGTCCATGCTTCGCACCCATAGCATAGCACTGGGCGTATAATGGTTTTGTACACGCGGGGCTTCGTGTTTCTGTGCACATGCTTCGATTTCATTATGGAGAGAACCGAGAAAAAAGTCTTAGTAGCTAACTGTATCCGTCGCTTGATTTCGTCAGTTTCGTTGGCGTTCCTTAACACGTTTCAGCCCAGGTATATGAAGTCGTTCACGAACTCGATGTTGAGGTCCCCCCCCCCCATTGATACTTGGTAGTACAGGTGTCCTTGTCGTCGATTCCATGATTATTTTAGTTTTACCCTCGTTGATACGTACGGTTTTATTTCCTTTTCCAGAATTTTCATCAAAATTTTGTGGGACGTACAAACTGGTGATATGCCCCTGTAATTCTCATTTCTCACTCCGCAGTTTATCTCCTTTTTTGTGAATTAGACAGATCATGCTTCTGCACCAATCGTCTTGGATCTCCTCGTCCTCCCATATTCGCAGGAGTAATTGATATATGGCATTAGCTAAACGCGTTCCACCGAATTTTAGCAGCTCAGCTGGAATCTCGTCATGTTTATTTCGTTTTAGTGACCGCAATGCGAGATCAACTTCCTCTACTGTCGGGGGTTGCATGGGTCGGCCTAGATCAACAATATCGTTGAGAGCTTCTTGTGTGTGTATGTTAGATGATAGGTTCAGAAACTCTTCAAAATAAAAGGCCCATCGTTTGTTAATGCCGTCGGTGTCGCTGATGATGTTTCCATCCTTGTCCTTACAAAGACTAGTCCTGGGATGATAGCCGTTCTTTATTGTATTTACTAGTTTGTACGCTTGTCTGGTGTTCCTATTAGCTAAGTTTTCGTTTATATTCGGCAACTGCTCGTCAAAGTATTTACGTTTACGTCTAATTATTCTATTCGATTATCGCCGTAGTTCGTCATATTTTTCTCTTCTGGCTCTGGTTCCTCGTTGAATCCATTGTCTGTAGGCCTCGTTTTTCGCGCCAAGTGAATTTTTGCATTCATCGTCGAACCAGTCATTTCGCGATCGCCGGGCTTTACTCGTATATCCCACGACCATCTCTGCGACATTCCTGATGGTACCCTTGAGTTCTTCCCAGAACCCATGGACGCCTGTGCTGTTGATGTTGTGTAGCATAAGCGATAGTCTTTCCTAAAGGGCGGTAGTATACGCCACCGTTGTAGCATCGCTCAGAAGCTTACCAACCGCAAAGATTTTGGGAGGGCTGATTCTCGATTGGTGCACTGGGCAAATTCTACATCTGTAGGTCGTCTTCACCAAATGATGATCTGAGTCGCAGTTTACTCCTCGATAAGAGCCGACATCCATCACACTAGACGCCCATCTCCTGCTAATGAGGACATGGCCAATTTGGTTGACGGTATGTGCGTCTAGAGATTTCCAGGTCTGCTTGTGAATGCGTCGATGCAGGAAACCTGTGGAGCTGATGACTAGATTCCTACTGCAGGCGAAGTCGATAAGTCGCTGGCCGTTGTCGTTACATCTTTCATGGAGACTGTGGCTTCCAGTGGTTCCCCGGTGCCAACTTTCATTTCCGACTTTCGCGTTAAAGTCTCACAGCAGCAATTTGACGTCGTTTGTTGGAAGTGAGTCGAAGAGAGTCTCAAGGCGGGCGTAGAACTCGTCTTTTACTGCGTCTTCTTTAACTTCAGTGGGGTGTGCACATTGATGAACCAGAGATTGAAGAATCGAGTGTTAATGCGTGTCACACATAGCCGTTCATTTACGGGTTTGAAGTCAGTAATGTGCGGCTTGAAGTGATTGTTTACCATAATTGCTGCTCCAAACTCCTTGCGACCCGATGGTATGCCACTTGTAAAAATTGTGTGCGATTTCTTGTCATTGATCTCGCCGCCAAGCCAATTTGTTTCCTGGACTGCAGTAATGCTCAATTTGTACTTTTCGACCTATTGAAGGAGGGCCTTCTCGGCCCCCGGTTTGTTCAGGGAGCGTACATTCCAGGATCCGAAAGAATAATCCTTTAGTCGTTTGTGTGGTCGTCGTTGTTAATTCGTCCAATCCGAGGCTTTTGTTCCAGGTTTCTTGACGTGGAGTGGTTTTTGCAAGGACGAGTTGTCAGCAGATCGCTTAACCCCATTCAGGGGATGCCCTCGGAAGATAGCTGCTTCAGATGGTTTAATAAACGTGCTGGAATTCACCCAACTATGTTGCAGGTCCAACTACGCAAGTCATTCCATCCTACTAAACCTGAGACGCTAAGACTTGGCTGTCAGCGGTTTGAAACACTACCGTTACCAGGGGGCGCCCACGTGGAGAACTAAGGAAAAGGTCTTTTGCCCCCCCCCCCCCCCCCCAAACATATAACATATTTGT
This sequence comes from Chloromyia formosa, assembly GCA_964017055.1. Classification (NCBI taxonomy): domain Eukaryota; kingdom Metazoa; phylum Arthropoda; class Insecta; order Diptera; family Stratiomyidae; genus Chloromyia; species Chloromyia formosa. Next base: position 51,658,372 of record OZ024815.1, on the reverse strand, counting down.
AATGTTAATATGCGTGGTTAGATGTGCGGATCATATGGGCAATAAATGATAATAGAGATGTGGCTAGTCTTTTGCATTTTTATAACATCTGAAACAATGCCTTGTTGACGTTTTGTTGACACGACACACGGTAATCATTTTGGTCGCGAGCATGCATCGAACCACGTCAAACTCAATATAAATGAAAATTCCTCATTCCCACCATTCTAATATTTGATGGTTTGATTTCGGTCGTGGATCTGCGCGATCATCTGTGCCGACCTTTGACATACAAATTTCCGATGGAGCAGTTGCTAGCATACACCACCTATTCGTAAAGCTGTCTTCTACGAACAAGCTGTGGGAGTTCTATTGGTGGATATTCACGGACGTCCAAAAGCCAATTTTCTCTGGTCAAAGCGAAAATTTCCCAGGTCGCAACATTATGAATTTGACAGGGAAGTTTAGGCTTCAATCAAGGAAAATTTGGCTTTTGCATGTCCGTGAATGTCCGGCATTATAGTACCCACATGTCGTTTTCTACTTTAAAAGCGCGGAAAAAATTGCCAATTCCGAAATTCAAGCAGAGTGGCCAACAAAACTTTTGTCAGCGAACATCCTGTGTGTCCTTACGAATGTGTTAGTGGTATGGAGCGGCATATCACTCGTCCTTTGACTCTGACGTTATCTTCTTCTTCTTTCAATCAGTGCTGACAACTGTTGCACTTTGAATGTATGAACTGACATTTGAAATCCATAGCGTTCGATTCATTGATCATTCAGATCCTAACGAATCGAAAGCGCCTATTTGCTCATGGACATGTAAAATGCCATTTGAGTCGTTCCCATCTATTATGGGAACTATTTTTCGGCCCGAGGCACCGTTTTGAAGTTTTGAGGAGAATATTAAAAAAAGGGCTCAAATTTTCCGGTTTTTCGCCTGCACAGCCGCTCCGCCGCGGGGTCCAAGATGGCTCCATCTCTTAAAATGAATGTATGGGCCCCACCAACATTCGTACTAAACGGCATCTCCCTATCATATTTTGCAAGGTGGCGTCCATTTATGTCGCTTACAATCCCAACTATATTGTCTTACAGCAATTAGTAGTTTTTCTTCCACTGAGATACATCTCCCGCTGTTTGTGCCCTTCTTCCAGATTATTGGACGAGGTTTTTCGACCAGCGTTTTGAATAGTTCCCTGGATATCCTATAGAATAGTTCCCTGGATATCCTATAAACGGCTTTCAACGTTGTTTCGTCTTGCACAAATTCACGTGTTAAAACAACAGCTAGTCGCGTTTGATTTTTTCGTATAAAAATGAATCCAACATTTCCTTATTTTTTTACGCCGTCTCAAGTATCAATACGCGACAACAACATTTTGACCCGCACGGCTTGTCATTCTGATGCAGACTAAGGAAAGAAAAAACTTGTGAGGTGATCAAAAGTCGCAGAAGAGTTGCGTCAATGGACAAAGAACGAGCAACGCAACTTTCGTACAACTGTTGCAAACAAGTTGGGTTGTAGTTGCGTTGCAGTTTAGTTGCGCCTGTGGACGAAGGGTCTTACTATACCCTACTTCCATGCATCTTGCAGGGCTTGGCGCCAAATTTTGAACAATGATCAAGTTTTCCTTTTCTATTCGGCTTCATGCACGGCATCTATAACAACTGGTATTGCGAAAATTTCAAGATTTCCATAAAGAAACGTTTGAAGGTTAAACAACACTGACTTCGAATCTTTCCATTTCCCTCTCACACATAAAATTTTCACAGCTTTGGATACACGATTTATACGAGTACGAAACCTTTTCCCTGTACTATCAATGGGGTAGAAGGAAATCTCTCAGACAAATTGCGTCATGCGCAAAATTTCATTAAAAATGGGAAATCCATTCTCCTTCCTGGCTCCTGTCATGTTATCACCCGATGGATTCGTTAAAGAAAGTTTGGTGTCGTGACTCCATTACTCAATTATTGCGTATTGCTCGACCATAGTCCATGGGACACCATCTGATTGAGCTTTCATTCATGCTGTAGTTACAAGGTCCACTCAGAGTTCTTACACGTCGACTGACATTTCGCTCAATCCCATTAGTGTTCGCTGCAGACGACCGCCTGTTATATCGATACTTTGACCCAATGGCTCACTAAACTTGACGAGGAACTCGTTTTTTGCGTTTATGTCGGCTATATGCAGTATGGCACTTGAGAGGGTGTACACAATAAACACATGCAAACATCATCCGACATAATTCACAAGTTTATTGCATGTTGTTGATGTCCTGAATACTAACTAATGTTAATGACAAAAGACGGTAAATTTGGAGAAGCAATTAATGAAGTAATGAGGATAATGACCGCTAGAGGTATATTTAAGATGCGACATAAGGACAGAATTCTGATAAGTAACAACAAATTACCACCAAGTCGGAATATATACTTATGTACGTGCTATTGATATGCGACTTGGTACGTGAGGATGGCTAATAAACTCATTCCGCATAATAGAAGGGGAAAACTCGCATTTAGGTGTTACAAGGGATTCTGATCACTATTAGTACCTTGAGCACAAATAAATAAAGCAAAGCTTCTCAATGGCACTCTATCCCGCTCGACATTGAACCTCCAGTCAAGTCCATTCAAACGATTCCGAAGCGTATTTGTGCAGACCTAGCGGTAACACCAAAACTTCGAATAGGCAACAGCATATGGTTTAAAACTGTGTTTCCTACATGGTCAATTTGAACAGAAGTTAGCTGTTGAAGCTACGATTAAGGAATCTTTGCAGGGATGATAGGCGCCATTTTTAGACGAGTGAGTTCTTCTTACAACAACTTTATAGGGGAGATAGGATATTGTGTATTCCCAAAATTAACCAACTAATCCACACTAAAAACATTTGACCAAAATTCTATGTCACTAGCTTCATCCAATCAAAAGTTATCGAATATTAAAAGTATAATTTGTAGGGAATTAGGGGTTTCTTTGATCGGATCTTACCCATCTCCAATACGAACTCACTAGATCTTACAACTAACATCCGACCAAATTTCCAACTCGCTAGCTTCATTCTGTCGAAAGTTATCGTAGTTAAAGGAATATTTCATTTAAAAACTAAAGCAGTTTCTCATCTAAACTTAACATGCCAAGAAATCAGCTCTCTACGTCGTCAATTGGTTCAAGAGTTATAGACATATGACACAAAATTAGCGGTGATGTTCATCAACACATTAGGCCCGTCCCATGCAAGCACATTTTAGTTTTAATCCATTTGCTTTCAAGTTGACTATGATTTGCTTGAAAAATGTTGTCCTTATCGCACGATTCAGGAGAATGCAAAACTCAGAATTCCACCAAGAGTAGTCTAGTACATTCGCATCGACACCCCCCGTCAAATGATACCCACCTTGCGTATATATCACTTCATTACTAAGAATGCCCTTTTCCGCACACAAAAGCACTCGAAACGCCTTTAATAATAGTCTAGTGTATTCTCCTCATTGCCGTTTTTTCGCGAAAGGAGCCTCAAAATGCCTTCACCAGTAGTCGAGTACATTCACCTCAACATCCCCAGTCATGTGTATCTTGCCTAGATATCACTTCATTGCCAAGAATATGTTTTTCTCCACACAAAGGACTCAAAATTTCTTCAGCAGTAGTCTAGTGGATTCGCCTCAACATCCCCATTCAAACGCTACCCATCTTGCCAAGATATCGATTCATAGCCATTAATGTCCTTTCTTTAACAAGAATGTCCTTTTCTCCACACCAAAGCACTCAAAATGGCATCTGTCCTGACCAAAGGACTCAAAATGCCTTCAACAGTACTCGGCTGTGGGTGAAATCTGACCAATGGAAATGCCTGGAGGAAAAATCTTTAAAAGACTTAGGCGAGTAGCTCTATTTTAACCCAAACTGAATCTACCGTTAGTCCCGTCGATGATCAAAATTGCGGTCACAGATTAGTGGTATGGGGGACACAAGAAAGCAACATACCAAATTTGGTTAAGATTAGAATACGGAAGTGCCCGGACAAACGCACAAACGAACAAACGAACAAACGAACAAACGAACAAACGAACAAACGAACAAACGAACAAACGAACAAACGAACAAACGAACAAACGAACAAACGAACAAACGAACAAACGAACAAACGAACAAACGAACAAACGAACAAACGAACAAACGAACAAACGAACAAACGAACAAACGAACAAACGAACAAACGAACAAACGAACAAACGAACAAACGAACAAACGAACAAACGAACAAACGAACAAACGAACAAACGAACAAACGAACAAACGAACAAACGAACAAACGAACAAACGAACAAACGAACAAACGAACAAACGAACAAACGAACAAACGAACAAACGAACAAACGAACAAACGAACAAACGAACAAACGAACAAACGAACAAACGAACAAACGAACAAACGAACAAACGAACAAACGAACAAACGAACAAACGAACAAACGAACAAACGAACAAACGAACAAACGAACAAACGAACAAACGAACAAACGAACAAACGAACAAACGAACAAACGATCAAACGAACAAACGAACAAACGAACAAACGAACAAACGAACAAACGAACAAACGAACAAACGAACAAACGAACAAACGAACAAACGAACAAACGAACAAACGAACAAACGAACAAACGAACAAACGAACAAACGAACAAACGAACAAACGAACAAACGAACAAACGAACAAACGAACAAACGAACAAACGAACAAACGAACAAACGAACAAACGAACAAACGAACAAACGAACAAACGAACAAACGAACAAACGAACAAACGAACAAACGAACAAACGAACAAACGAACAAACGAACAAACGAACAAACGAACAAACGAACAAACGAACAAACGAACAAACGAACAAACGAACAAACGAACAAACGAACAAACGAACAAACGAACAAACGAACAAACGAACAAACGAACAAACGAACAAACGAACAAACGAACAAACGAACAAACGAACAAACGAACAAACGAACAAACGAACAAACGAACAAACGAACAAACGAACAAACGAACAAACGAACAAACGAACAAACGAACAAACGAACAAACGAACAAACGAACAAACGAACAAACGAACAAACGAACAAACGAACAAACGAACAAACGAACAAACGAACAAACGAACAAACGAACAAACGAACAAACGAACAAACGAACAAACGAACAAACGAACAAACGAACAAACGAACAAACGAACAAACGAACAAACGAACAAACGAACAAACGAACAAACGAACAAACGAACAAACGAACAAACGAACAAACGAACAAACGAACAAACGAACAAACGAACAAACGAACAAACGAACAAACGAACAAACGAACAAACGAACAAACGAACAAACGAACAAACGAACAAACGAACAAACGAACAAACGAACAAACGAACAAACGAACAAACGAACAAACGAACAAACGAACAAACGAACAAACGAACAAACGAACAAACGAACAAACGAACAAACGAACAAACGAACAAACGAACAAACGAACAAACGAACAAACGAACAAACGAACAAACGAACAAACGAACAAACGAACAAACGAACAAACGAACAAACGAACAAACGAACAAACGAACAAACGAACAAACGAACAAACGAACAAACGAACAAACGAACAAACGAACAAACGAACAAACGAACAAACGAACAAACGAACAAACGAACAAACGAACAAACGAACAAACGAATAAACGAACAAACGAGCAAACGAGCAATCGATCAAACGAGCAAACGAGCAAACGAGCAAACGAGCAAACGAGCAGACGAGCAAACGAGCAAACGAGCAAACGAGCAAACGAGCAAACGAGCAAACGAGCAAACGAGCAAACGAGCAAACGAGCAAACGAGCAAACGAGCAAACGAGCAAACGAGCAAACGAGCAAACGAGCAAACGAGCAAACGAGCAAACGAGCAAACGAACAAACGAGCAAACGAACAGACGACCAGCATACATCGGACTATTTGCGCGTCCATATTCCTATATTTTTTATTAGGGATGGGCCAAAAAACATGAAAAGTGGGGAAAATCAGGGCTCTTTGAAAGAAAAGTGCCGTTAGTTTCCAACTAATCGATTTCATTTTTACAGGAGGGTAAGCGTCGGTTCTCAGATTGTGGGTCGCGACCCCCTGGGGGGCTGCAAAGGTATTTCCGGCAGGTCGGAAAAGTATTTCCGACGTTTTCAAAAATTCAAAATTAAACAAATATTCCAAAAATTCATTTTATAGAAAACAATCGAATAAAATATTTCGACGATTTCAATCGTGTGATGGCTTGTATGTTTTTGTTTGTCAAAAATTAATTTATTTAATTAATAATTTAGTCATTTTCCAACTCGAAGCATTCTGGATTTGATATTAAACAGACTTCGTGCCGTAGTCAAAATACGCTCAGATAAAATATCAATTAGGTGATTGATTTTTTGTTTGTTTTAAAACTGATGATCGGGGAACACTATACCAAGAAAATTTAATGACCCTTAGGCCAAGTCTCTCAAAATAAAAAAAAATTGGTTTTTGAAAAATATTGTGAATACGATTAACCTTTTAAAAATCTTTCTTCGGCAACATTAAAGATCATTGAAAATTCTATGAAAAAGAGGTTCGTAAAGGTTGACATAGATTAGCACACATTAGCATCCATTTGCCAATGGTCGCAATCCAAATTCCGGGACACACACTGCAATCCAATCCATCGCGAGCCAGTCAAAAGTCAAGTTCGATGATGAATTCAATTTTCACTTATCCGCCAACACGTAAAAACGATTTCTTTGTCACTACTTATCACTGACAACACAAAACGTAAATAAAATTTCACTCCGTTAAGTTCGGATTTCGCGCACAAACATCGCGGCTGTCGAATTCTGGCTCGAGGATATCCAACTTCGATTGTGGTGGATTCCGGAGCTATCAACTTGAACCCCATGCACTACGGATTTTGGATTGGACGCGGAATAATTTGGATTTTGAACACAAGTGTGTGTCCACCTTAACACCTTTTTTGGTGCCTTCGAAAGTTTTCAAGATAATCTCACATGAAAAGAAAATTTTTTTTGTCCTTCATGCTTTCTTCCATATGGAAAATTGTCAGTTTTTTGAAAAAAAAAAATGGCCTTTACATGCGGAGATGAGTTTTATACACTTATAGCTCTTTATACGGCCAAGATAGGCTCTGACAATTTTGACGGTAAAGTGAAATAATGTTTTGTATAACGAGTAGATCATTTTTATGCAAATCCATATTAATGGCAAAAGATCGGTTCCAACTTCTTGAGTAAATTAAAATTCATAATGGAATAAAAATATAAAAAAAAAGTATTTCGTCGGGGTCGGATTTAAGAAAAATTTTTATTCCCTGCTCCAAGAGATTAATTTTAACGTTTTAACGTTAATTTTTCTTTAGTGTAGGTTCTTGGGCTGACTCCAACTGCAACGCTACTTCTTCTTCCTTGCTCTGCCTGTGGTGTTGGCACTTCGCCCATTCTGGCGGTATAATCTCAGCTTCCTTCTGCAGGCAGCACGGTCTTGGATCGTATCATCGCCAAGATTAACGCGTTGTTGTTGCTTTTTCATCTGATCAATCCATGTGTGTTTCCGTCTGCCTCGGCGTTTGGGTCCAGCAAATGGAACATTCGTTGATAGTGCCTTCATGACAGGGTTCTCAGGCGGACGCCTTAGAACGTGGCAATACGAATCCATACGACGATCTTCGAGCTTTTCAGTGATCGGTTGCTCAACGAACAAGCTGCCTCGGATGTAGGTACTTTTGATGCGATCCTTTTAGGTCACACCGGCTGACATCCGTAGCATTTTCATCTCGGTCGCAGTCGTTTTGCTTTCATACATATGTCTTGTACATAGTCCAGCATTCAGACGCATACATGAGTGCGGGACGTACGACCGTTTTGTACAATACAACTTGCCCTTAAGCTTTCGTGGCATTTTCTTGTCGCAGAAAACTCCAGAGTTTTCTCGCCACTTCATCCAACCGACACTGATGCGATGTTTGATGTCGGCATCGCAGGTAGCTTCTTTGTTGACCATCGAGCCCAGGTATTTGAACCTTGTACAGGACTTCAACTGCTCTCCTTTTATGTAGATACCTGGTATCGGTCACTCTGGGTCTGAGAAAGGATAGCAAAGATACTCAGTCTTTGATACGCTAATCCTCAGTCCATGATCCTCCAGTATCTTACACCACTTATTCAGTGCAGCCTGCAAAGCAACGATGTCTTTGCTACCCAGGACAATGTCATCGGCGAAGAGAAGGGATATTTCCAGGCCGTCAGAGATGAGTGTTAGTAAATAGAACATGATGATGTTGAAGAGCAAAGGACTCAATACACTGCCTTGGTTAACTCCGACTCTGACCGGAAATTCTTCAGACTCACCAGCTGTGCATCTAACTTTAGTAGTTGCCCCATCATACATGTCTTGTATCATCTTGACATATGCCTCGGGGACCTTAAGTGCTCTTAGGGCCACCCATATCAGATCACGAAGTACTCTGTCGAAGGCTTTTTCCAAATCGATGAACACAAAGTGCAAGTGCAACTGCAACGCTAATATCGGAATTTAACAAATTACCCAAACGATTCCGTCCAAATTATCTGCTGTTAAACTTAGAATGGTCTGACAAATCTTGAGCACGGAATGGAGGGCGCTATCATGTAATTCGATTCGAATCAAATTACATTCGAGAAAATTGAAATGGATGAATTAATTTCTCAATTCCAAAAATCATCGAGTATTCGCTTCGAATGGAAGATTTCCTATCGAATACTCGATTCATTTTCGAGTTAAATGGTACCTTTTTCATCCTTTCAATAGTCATTCTATTCAAATCGAATTCCATGATAGGGCCCTAGTATCCATCTCAGGCGTTAAGACACACTCAGACCATATTGATTTTAAAGCCTTGTTCATTGCACAGTAGTTTGTGTGTTCTTTTCTTTTGATTTCCTTCTTTCTTGCCTTGAAAATACTTTTGACATGGATATGTCTTATAGCTGGGGGTCATCCTAAAAATCTGTCCGTCACACGAAATGTCTGTTTTTCTACTCGGGGGTCAGAAGAGGAAACAAGCCCATTGAATATTTTTCTTTTCTGGTTGTGCATGTCGTTTGAGTGAAGTGGTCATTGTGCATGGCTGTTGCTTGTAGATCCGCGCGGGCGGTGCGCTTGCGGGGATCCTGTGTGTACATGTTGGGATGTTAATTCGATAGCGATAAAGGTTGACGTTGTGGACGGCAAGAAATAACATAGTGTACGGGTGAACGGGCGGACTTTCAATGACCTTCAATTTCCGCCAATTCCCATTCATCATTTAATAAAATAGCCCGTGTTGTACTATCTGAATCACTAGGGTCCCAGAAAAGGTAGCAAGTAGTCAGTTCGACTAACATTTGGACATGCGCAGACGTAATTTGAGAGAGTGTACATAGTTCCCGCCCCCCGAAGATGAGCGAGAGCGGATGAAGTTCATTCGAGCCAAATCGTGTGATCCAGCGACTGCGTTTGTGCATTTGCAATGGCGGCGATTTGAGGTCTGACTGGCCCACAATGTGGGCCCCCACCACACATGCAATAAACATATCATAAAACAAAATGGCGGATTCGTACTGCGCGAGTTAAAATCTCCCAAGCCCCGAAATAGAGAAATATTCGTCGCAGGATGTTATAGTTCCGGGCAGCTCATGGTGACATGATGTACATTCAGAGGTCTGCAGAAGATCAAATGCCCCCCCCCCCCCCCCCCTCCCTTCTGCAAAAATTCCAAAATTTTTCTTGTGCATTCTCTTTGTGCGTGTGTTGGAATGTTTTGTTTACTTTTGTTAGTTTCCCTTTCTGTTTGCCGGACACAATCGCATAGAGTCGAACGCGTTACTTGAGAAACGGACTGTGTGTGCCGGACTCGGACTGTTGACTAAAGGGGCGGAATGATGCGGATAGTGTGGGAGCGATTTTGCAATAGACACACAAACACAGTACACGTCCGATTGGGAAAAAATGGTGGGTAGCGTGATTGCGATTAGCAGAAACGTTCTCAGAGAAATGTCGATAGGCTGCAGTCTGCAAACTGTACCGAACGGGTAGATGGAACAGGCAGATGGAACAGGGTGCACGAGAGGAGGTGAATATTGCACACACGCGATGCAAACGAAAACGAAACGATCCCGCGAGAGAAAGGAGCCCAAGCGAACAGGACAAAGCAAAGCAGAATTTATGACGAGTATCTACACTGCCACCAGATACATGGGTACATGGATATGTATTATGCCTACCGAAAGCGTGGGACGTGTTTTTTCGAATGATATCATCCAGTATAACTATACTGAGATCTTTATAAAACTTACGTCGATATCTTCAATACAACAGGTTCCACGCAGTCGGTAGTCATAGACATATCCACGTTCCGATGTATCTGCATGCAGTGTAGATACTTTGTATCTTTTTTTGACTTGGATATGTCTTATGGCATGATCATCTTGAAAATTTGTCGGCCACGTCGGATGTCACGCTTTCCAACCAGGCTCGCAGAATTGTCAGCTGGTCAAGTTTAATTCAAACGAGTGAGGTGTCTATATTGTAACCATTTGCCGAAAGGAGTCGATTGCAAACAAAAGCTTTCAAATTTCATTACTTTCGGCAACGAAGTTACGCACACGATGTATACGTATACTACCACTATACTACTCTGCCCGAATCCCTAGTGGGGCATAGCGCGTCAACCACTCCTGCGCAACATCGTACTCTGTTCTGTGCAATGGGGCACAACTCCCCAAACGACTTACCCAGTGCCTAACACTCTTTTGCCACAGATCGACGTTATGTGATCATAGCACCCCCTCTTAGTTGGTCTTGGAAATGGAGTGATTTCACGGAATGTAAAGCAATGCAGTTGTCAGCCTTCCGCAATGTGTGACCTATCCAATGCCATTTTCGCCTGCGTATCAATTCGTCGATTGGCATCTGACCCGTACGCCGAATTAGCTCTTTATTCGATATTGTTTCGGGCCCACAAAATTCTTAGAATTCGACGAAGACATGAGTTGACGAAAACTTGCAACTTTCTGGTAACTCTTACGGAAACTTCTCAGGTACTGGTCCCATACAAAAGCACAGACAGTACCAGGGAGCGAAACAGACCCAGCTTGGTCTTGATGCTGAAATAACTGCCGTGACAGATTTTGGAGAGAATGCCGTATGCGCATTTAGTCTGGTTGATACGACGAACGACGTCCTGCTCCGTACCAACATTTTTGACGACAATGCTACACAGGTAGACGAAGTTGTCCACATTCTCCACAGTATACGTATACGGTCCACTGCCCCGACTAAAGAGAAAATAGTCACTGCAATTATTGCACTAAAACGAGGAAAGGCCGCCGGACTTGAAGGTATCCCTGCCGAACTTTATGAAGCAGCGCCAAGCGTAACTGCCGATTTGCTGCACCCACTTGTTGATAAAGCGTGGAATACAGAGACCTTTCCCACTGAGTGGAAGGAAGGTTTGATCATCAAACTTCCAAAGAAGGGTAGCCTCACAGACTGTAATAATTGGAGAAACATTTGTGTGCTTCCTGCCGTTGCCAAGATAATAGCTAAAATTGTCCTGGAAAGACTAAAGGCTCACTTAGAAAGCACAATTGATGAAGAGCAGGCTGGCTTTCGATCCGGATTCTCCTGTGTCGATCACATTAACACCTTGCGAATCATCATCGAGCAATGCGCTGAATACGATTCTCCGCTTCACTTGCTTTTCATCGATTTCGAAAAGGCTTTCGATAGTGTGAACCGGGATTCTATATGGGCGGCCTTGCGCAGGAGAGGCATCCCTGAGAAGCCTGTGGCTATTATTAAGGCAACTTATGACGGCGCAAAATGTCGCGTTCTGCATAAAGGTAAGGTGTCGGGGGACTTTGAGATTCGCAGTGGAGTTCGGCAGGGGTGCATCCTCTCACCGATCCTATTCCTCATAGTGATCGGCGACGTGTTGCATGCAGCCCTATCCGGACTCGACAGAGGAATTCAATGGACTTTAACATCTTATCTACAACATCTTGACTACGCTGACGACATATGCCTACTCTCCCACAAAATCATGGATCTGTCCGCAATGGTTTTAGATCTCGAGAGGCAGGCAAGCAAGGTTGGGCTAAAGATTAATACCAACAAGACCAAGGTTCTTAGCCCGTCGTTGCGAAAAAGAAATCCGACACCTATTGCCATCAATATTAATGGGCAGCCTGTGGAGAAGGTGGACAACTTTGTCTACCTGGGTAGCATTGTTGCCGAAAATGGTGGTACGGAGCAGGACATCGCTTGTCGTATCAACCAGGCTAAACGCGCATACGGCATGCTGTCCAAAATCTGGCAGAGCAGTTATCTCAGCATCAAGACCAAGCTGGGCCTGTTTCGCTCCCTGGTACTATCAGTGCTTTTGTATGGGAGCAGTACATGGAAAGTTTCCGTAGGAGTTAACAGAAAACTGCAAGTTTTCGTTAACTCATGTCTTCGTCGAATTTTAAGAATTTTCTGGCCCGAAACAATATCAAATGAAGAGCTAAGTCGGCGGACGGGTCAGATGCCAATCGACGAATTGATACGCAGGCGAAAATGGCAGTGGATAGGTCACACATTGCGGAAGAGTGATAACTGCATTGCCTTGCATGCCATGAAGTGGAACCCCATTTCCAACCAAGGCCGACCAAGAGGGGGTCCTTGAATCACATGGCGTCGATCTGCGGCAAAGGAGTGTCAGACACTGGGTAAGTCTTTTGGGGAGTTGCGTCCTATTGCCCAGAACAGAGTACGATGGCGCGCAGGAGTGGTTGACGCGCTATGCCCCGCTAGGGGTTAAGGCAAAGTAGTACATTCTCCACAAGCTGCCCCTTAATGTTCATGTCAATAGGTGCATTGGCGGGCTAAGAACCTTAGCTTGTTGGTATTGATCTTTAGCCCAACATTGCTTGCCTTAATTTCGAGATCTAACGCCATTGCGGACAGATCAATGATTTTGTGGGAGAGTAGGCATATGTCTCATGTGACAGATAAGATGTAAGAGGAAACCTATTGAAGCTGTTAAGTATCCTTCTTGAGAACTCTTAATGGATTCTTGAAAAGCTTAACTTCATGAGAAAGAATGGAGATACATAATTTCTTTTATTCTTCTATGATTTCTTGAAATAAATCAATTTTTAGAATATTTAAAATAATTCGTTCGAAGAAGAAAGAATCATTTCAATGATATTCCTTTTAATTAATAATATTCATTTGCAGAGGAAAGATGGTCATTTGATTTCAATAATATTCCTTTTAATTAATAATATTTATTTTTTTTGTTTTTGTAGTTTACAAAAATTAATGTTCTCGAAGGAAAAATAAACTTAATATTTTTTTTATTTTTTTTTTTTTTAAAACATGTCAACTTTTTATAATTCATGACAACTTGATTTAAAATAATCAATTAAATAAGTAAGTGGATTTTAATTTATTTTTAACGATTCTAAAAATCCACAACATTACTCCCCTCCTTAGAAGAAAAACTAATTGTTTTTTAAATGATTAAACATCTGAACTACAAGAAATCACTGAAACTTGTTCATTGAATGAAACCTTTTTGGCTCTCGATCGAGTTCTAGGATTTGGTGATGAAATGTCTAAAAAAGCTGGTTTTAACCGATCTATTGATACATTTACTTCTTTTTGACCAACCAAAATCTTAAAAATCTTATCACCTCGATCGAGAACCAAAAAAGGACCTTCATAAGGCGCCTTGAGGGCGGGACGAACAGAGTCAACGCGTCGAAAAACGTGGGAACAAACCTTAAGTTCACTTGGTACAAAAGAATATTTATTTGTTTTGAAATTAGTCTCAACACATCTGGAACTTTTAACAAATTTGCGCAAGCGTTCGATATAATCTGTGACAGCCTCTCTGGAAACAGAAGGATTGACGAAGTCATGAGGGAGTCTAAGATTTTGACCGTAAACCAATTCAGCCGGAGTGCAGTCAGAATCCTCTCGCAAAATAGTACGCAAACCTAATAAAACAAAAGGAAGTTCTTTGGTCCATTGATGATTACCTCGACTTATAAGAGCCTCCTTCAAAATCCGATGCCAACGCTCAAGAACGCCATTAGCCTTCGGATTATACGCGGTGGTACGTCTTCGTTCAAAACCGAGAAAAGTAGATAACTCCCTAAAAGGTTCTGACTCAAACTGAGGTCCCTGATCCGTTAAAATAACTTTTGGAATGCCAAAACGCGGAAAAAATTCTTTTACTAAGGTGTCGGCGATGGTGGATGTACGTGCATCTGGAATAGGAAAAGCCTCAGGCCAACGAGTGAATCGGTCAATAATAGTTAAACAATATCTAAAATTTTCAGATAAAGGAAGTGGACCGACAATATCTAAATGAATGAAATTAAACTTTTCTTTGCTTGGCTCAAAAGATCCTAAAGGTGATTGAGTATGCCGAGAAATCCTCGACTGCTGACAGGACAAACACTGCCTGGCCCAAGACTTAGCATCTTTGTTAATTGATGGCCAAATAAACTGACCTCGAAGCAATTTAGCCGTAGCCCTTAGACCAGGATGACAAAGATTGTGTACCTTGTCAAAAACCATACGCCTTAGATCAGATGGGATATAAGGTCTAACCGGATTGGTTGAAGTATCACACCAAATTGGAATATGAGAGTCTGGAATGCATACCGGCTTAAGAGCTAAAGTTGTTGATGACTTTAACTTTTCCAGTTCTGGATCCCTGGACTGTGAGAGTACCAGTTGTTGAATATTAATCGAGGAAGGAATCTCGATTGTTTCAACTCTCGATAAATTATCGGCGACTACATTATCCTCACCTTTAATGTGACGTATGTCACTGGTAAACTGAGCAATTAAGTCGAGATATCGAACTTGTCGCGGCATTTCATAAACTGTTGTTGGGGGTTTTAGACTACGTATAGCTTCAACTTTATCAGGAAGAGGTTTGACACCCCTAGCGTCAATATTATGACCAAGGAAAGATACTGAATCTTTGAGAAAATGACATTTTCCCAAATTGATGAGCAAACCATACTGTGTAAATCGTTCAAAGACGATTTCTATGTTCCTCAAATGCTCTTCAACATCGCTAGAAGCTATCAGGACATCATCAATATAAGGGAAAACAAAATCAAGATCACGTAAAACCGAATGGATAAAACGCTGAAAAGTTTGCGCAGCATTCCGAAAACCAAAAGTCATTTTAGGAAATTCAAATAATCCAAAAGGTGTCGTGATTGCTGTTTTCTCAATATCCTCCTCGTTGACTGGAATTTGATGATACGCTTTAACCAAATCCAAAACAGAAAAAAATTTCTTCCCACTTAATTGTTGAGAAAAATCGTGAATGTGGGGTATGGGATATGAATCGGGCACAGTAATGTTATTTAAAGCACGATAGTCACCACAAGGTCGCCAAGAACCGTCTTTTTTCTTCACCATATGTAGAGGTGAAGCCCAAGGACTTTTCGAAGGACGACAAATGCCTTGTTCAACCATAAAACTGAATTCTTTTTTGGCACAAGTTAATTTTTCAGCATTCAGACGTCGAGGTCTTGCTGAAATCGGTGGACCTTTAGTAACTATATGATGCCTGATAGAATGGGGAACAGGAATTTTAAAGTCCGGTTCACACTCTGACCCAAAGTATTTCTTTAAAAGATTAGCAACTCGTGCATCAACATCAGGATAAGACACCAACTCAAGTTTAGGTATGTTAAATTGAATTAATTCACCCTGTTGAGACTGGCACGATGTTGCTAAATCTATAATTCGACGATTAGATAAATCCACCATTAAGCCAAAATGTTTAAGAAAATCAGCGCCAATGATAGGTCTAGAAATATCCGCAACCAAAAAATTCCAAGTAAAAACGCGACGAAGTCCTAAACTGACTTGCAGTTCACGATTACCATAAGTCGAAATGTTTGTTTCATTGGCAGCCTTCAAAAGAAAAAAAGGATTAGGAGATTTCCTATCAGCAACATTAACTGGAATAATCGACAAATCAGACCCTGTGTCAATCAAAAATTTCAGATTCGATTTGTCATCAACAATTATAAGACGGCTTGTGGAATTAATGGTGTCAGAAACCGTCGATTCCAACACAAAATTTAGTTTTTTGTCATACGCTTACAGGGCGTATAACATTTATGCGCCTTATCTCCATATTTATCATGATAAAAACAGAGTCCCTCAGCACTAATTTGATGTTTAGGTTTTGAACGGGAACGACCACGTGAATTTGAACAAGATGCATTACTTGTACTATTTTGCGCTGATAGATTTTTGACTTGTGGAGTAATAACACTATTCAACAAAACCATCATTTGATTAAGTTTGTCTGTTAACGTGATGATCTGAAGTTGGAAAGACTCTTGTCCACTAATAGACGAAACCGTACCTGACTCGGAAACCGCAAACACTGAAGGTGTTGTAACAACTTCATGAATTTTATCAGCAACTTCCGCAACTTCCATTAACGAACCTTTTGCTGCTACAACTACGGTTCTGATATTCGTGGGGAGTCTCTCCAACCAGAGACAACTAAGAACCCTTTCATCAAAATTTGGTCCAGCCAGACTTTTCATCTCTCCTAAAAGCTGACCTGGCTTACGGTCGCCCAACTCACAACCAGTTAGCAGTTTACGGATTCTCGATGAATCCGATAAACTGTATTTATCAATTACAGCTCTTTTAAAATCTGTGTACATAGAACAATCCCGGAGTCCCTCAAAAACTCCATCCATGTTCTCCAAATCTATGGGCGAGAACATACTTAATGCCAAATTAAATTGTTCAACCTCATTATCAATTCGAAACGCCGCAAATTGCCTTTCAAGCAGAGCAAACCAACCGACCGAGTTCCTAGGCCAAAAAGGAAAACTTCTGAGACGATTCCTTTTATGATCATGTTGGAGAACTCGAGCCGCCGAATCGCGCAACTGTCGCGAATTTGAAACTGCTCCAGATGCTAACAATGGAGTAACATTAACTTCAACTTCAGTTTGGATATCTTCTTCCGATGAGGAATCATGATGGAGGGAAGAATTCGCAGTTCTGCTTCTAGTTACCGGCATTTTTATATTGATCACAAAAATCCACTTACCTTTACACTAATTGTTTAAAATATATTCAAATAATTAAAAATTAATTTAATTGAGGAATATAGCAGAATAAGCAACTTTTTTTTTTTTTTTTTTTTCCAGTCTTCTCTCAGCTTCTGGAGAGTGAACATCGATTAGCTATTCGGTTAGTGTTGTTATTAGTTTTTCGAACAAAATTTTATTTTGCGCAGCTCGACCTACCATTCAATCATTGATCCTAAAGTCGCCTTGAAAAGGCAACGGGAGTGTTCTCCCGATGATTTACTTATTAGGGATCGTTTAAAACTCCCTAGAAATCATCCCGACTCTCTAATGGCGTCTTCTTCACGCTCGAATCGATTTCAGCCATTGGCGGATCTCCCTGACAGCGGCAACGACAACAACGATGGAACAGCCGACGACCCGACTTCAGTTGTCAAAAAGGTGAAAATTCCTCCAATCATCTTTCCGAGCCTAGACCGGGAAACTATTGTTCTAATGATTGAGAATTTAAATATCTCCAATTATTCTATTCAATTCACCAATGTCGGCAAAAAAGTGCTACTCGATAATCCTGAGTGCTACGAAAAATTCCGATCATATCTAATTGAGAAGAAAGTTCATTTTTTCACTTATGGTCGTTCCGATCAGCGCCCACACAAATATATACTCGACGGTCTCTACGATATGGAGTGTTCAGATCTGATGAAACTCCTTCTCGATGAGCATAATTTGTCACCGCTTGACATTAAAAAAATATTTTCAAACAAATCACGTCACGCTGATGCCGCAGTATCGTACGTAGTTTACTTCACGCGAGGCTCCATCAAACTCTCAGATCTGAAAAAAGTTGAATATATCAACCACATTAGAGTTTTTTAGAACTACAAGCAGAAACGAGCACATCAACCGACTCAGTGTCGCAACTGCCACTCATTCGGTCACGGAACATCATTTTGTTTCCTTCCATCGAAATGTCTCATTTGTGGAGAAGCGCATAATAAATCTGAATGTACCAAAAAGGATTTGGCTCAGATAAAATGTGCAAACTGTGGCGGTAACCACACTGCCAATAGCACGATTTGTCCCAATCGCCTAGAAGCGTTAAAGCGCCGAGCACAACTAGCACAACGCGCGAGGATGCGTCAAAATAACTCGAATAAATCCTACTCAACTCCAGCATTCAACTCGGCCAACTTCCCAAATCTTCCCGTTGAAAATTTTAGCTTCGACCAACACAACAACATTAATTTAAGCAACAACTCTAATGTACTAGGTAATAAGATGTCTTATAGCTCTGTCACGCGCAATAATAATTTCACTAACACCACCGCACTCCCATGCTCGGACTCTAACTTATTCTCTGCCGAAGAGCTGATGGATCTCTTCAGTAAGATCATTCTAAGACTCTCCAACTGCAAAACTCGTTTCGAGCAGTGCAATGTATTAATTGAAGTCGCAACTAAATATGTTTACAAACTATTTAAAGACGACTTGAAACTACTTTTCAGCCACAGATCCAAATTCATAATTTGCGGTGACTTCAACGCACGCCATCGTCATTGGAACTGCGCCAGATCAAACAAAGCCGGCCAGATTCTCTACGATCTAACCATTAGTCACAACACTCTAATCCACGCTCCTGACGGCCCCACCTGTTATCCCCCCAGGGGCAATCCCTCAACACTGGACCTGATAATTAGTAATGGTGAGTTACCTATATCTCAACCCCTTGTCCTGAATGAACTTTCCTCAAACCACTTGCCAGTCTCCTTCATTGTTGATAAAAGCCTGGTGATTTCCAGAAACTATTCGTACGATTACAAGAAAACCTGCTGGACAAAATTTCGCGATTCCCTCAACAGGAACATTACACTCTTGGATAATGACCTATCACGGATTTGCAGCGAAGATCAAATAAACGAGCTCATCTCCAACTTCACCAATCAGATCAAAACTGCTCGAGACTTGGCAACCCCTAAAATAACTCGTACTACTCAAGTACCGGTAGCCGACAATACTACTACTGCTCTCATCCGCCACCGAAACAATATCCGTCGGCAATGGCAAAGAACTCGCTCACCGAACCTAAAGAACTTCTTAAACCTCCTTAACTTCCGGATTCGTTCCAATCTTCTGAAAATGCGTAACGAGCGCTGGAACAATATATTATCTTCCCTAGATAAGGGTTCTCGAAAAATGTGGCAACTACGAAAATGCCTCAGGAACAAATCCCGCTCCCTTCCACCCCTACGGCTTGCAGACGATTCTTGGGCCTTCTCTGACGTTGACAAAGCTGACCTTTTGGCGGAAAATTTTGACTCCTTCCACACTCTTACTGCTCAAACTAATGACCCTTTCACTACCGCATGCGTGAACGATACCATCATATCTCTCGCTAACTTACCTTCTGATCTCTCGCCTAGTAAATTCTGTAGTCCGTCCGAACTGAGAGCGATTCTTAAAAAATTAAAAATTAAATCGTCCGCTGGAGAGGATGGTCTCCCCAACGCTCTACTAAAAAACTTACCCAAGAAAGCGGTAGTATTACTCTCGTATATTTTCAACTGCTGCCTGAAACTAAATTACTTCCCGAACTCTTGGAAGAACGCGACAGTAATACCCATTCTTAAAACAGGTAAGAATCCTAGCCTTCCAACAAATTACCGACCAATAAGCCTACTCCCTACGCTGAGTAAAATCTTTGAGAAGGTAATATTGTCCCGACTTCAACAATCAATTGAAGATAATTCAATAATTCCCAACTTTCAATTCGGATTCAGACCCGGACTTTCGACAATCCACCAACATAGAGTCGTCAATCACATAGAGCAGGGCTTTAACTCTAAACAATCTACCGGGTTGATTGCTTTGGATATTGAGAAAGCCTTTGACACAGTGTGGCATGATGGTCTTACCCACAAATTAGTCCAGTTTGGAATTCCAATTTACCTTTGTAAAATCATCCAATCATTTTTATCTTCAAGATCCTTCCGTGTCAAAGTACGTAGTCTATCTAATGCTCGTAATGTCCCCGCCGGTGTCCCCCAAGGTTCGGTTCTAAGTCCCACATTGTATAATCTATACATGTCCGACCTTCCCTTAGTTAACGACTGCCACATCGCCATGTATGCGGACGACACAGCAATTTACGCCAGCAGTGACAATCCAGATACCATCGTCAACATCCTGCAACTCCAGCTAAGACAATTAAAAAAATTCTGTTATAAATGGAAAATCCAAGTCAACAGCGAGAAAACCCAAGCAACTTTCTTCTCTAAAAGACGAGCTAGGAGACACCTACCGACCCCTTTAATAAATGTTTTAGGTTCAGCAATTGCCTGGGCTAAAGATCTAAAATACCTAGGTCTCCACCTTGACTCGAAGCTTACATTTAAGACACATACCGACACAACAAGTTCAAAAATTCTGAATAGTATTCGTGCTAACTACGCTTTTATTAACAGAAAATCCAAACTTTCCACCTCTAACAAACTCCTAATTTACAAATCAGTAATGCAACCCATCATATTATATGGCTGCTCTGTTTGGAACACGTGCGCGCTCACTCATAAACGCAAATTGCAAATTCTGCAAAATAAATGCCTGAAGATTATTTTAAACAAACCCTTTTACTACTCCACCCACTCTCTACACTTATTATCAAATATTGATCAAATCTATACCACTTGCAACATAATTCATTCTAAATTTCTAAATCGCCTTGCGGCCTCAGACAACCCCCTGATTGCTCCTTTGGCTGTCAGTTCTTAAATACTGATCCCTTTGCGCTAGGTTCATAAATGTAAGGTAGTTGTAAGTTATTTTAAGTTAGTATGTAAATTCTCTATTTCTACCATAGGTTTTAAGCTATTTTTTCCTAAATATCTTCCTCTAATTTGATTTAAAAATCCATCTTTTCTTTGTAATAACTCTCCCTACCATAGATGTACAGACTTTGTCTAAACTCTTAAATTAAGATCCTCCTGTTTTTATACATTGTTTTCTATCACTCAATAAAGCTATTATCTAATCTAATCTAATCAAGCAACTTTTTGCTTCTAGCGCCAACTGCTGATGGACTGGTCACGTAGGACGAATAATTGAACGACGATGTTGTTCAAACGTTGAATTTGTTCGAACGTCGCCAGACTTCTAGAGGAATTATTGTTCCATGTTCGGGGTCACCAGTTGTTAAGTATCCTTCTTGAGAACTCTTAATGGATTCTTGAAAAGCTTAACTTCATGAGAAAGAATGGAGATACATAATTTTATATTTCTTTTATTCTTCTATGATTTCTTGAAATAAATCAATTTTTAGAATATTTAATTCGTTCGAAGAAGAAAGAATCATTTCAATGATATTCCTTTTAATTAATAATATTCATTTGCAGAGGAAAGATGGTCATTTGATTTCAATAATATTCCTTTTGATTAATAATATTTATTTTTTTTTGTTTTTGTAGTTTACAAAAATTAATGTTCTCGAAGGAAAGATAAACTTAATATTTTTTTCATTTTTTTTTAAAACATGTCAACTTTTTATAATTCATGACAACTTGATTTAAAATAATCAATTAAATAAGTAAGTGGATTTTAATTTATTTTTAACGATTCTAAAAATCCACAACAAGCAAATGCAAATGAAAGTTCATTGGATTCCTCTGTCTCGTCCGGATAGGGCTGCATGCAACATATCGCCGATCAATGTCAGGAATAGGATCGGTGAGGGGATTCGCCCGTGCCAAACTCCACTGCGAATCTCTAAGTCCTCCGACTCCTTACCTTTATGCAGAACGCGACATTTCGCGCCGTCATAGGTTGCCCTAATAATAGCCACAAGCTTCTGAAAGATGCCTCTCCTGCGTAATACCGCTAATGTAGAATCCCGGTTCACACTATCGAAAGCCTCCTCGAAATCGATGAAAAGTAAATGCAAGCGGAGAATCGTACTCAGCGCATTACCCGATGATGATTCGCAAGGTGTTAATAAATCGTGATAGCTGCGTTTTAGCTTCTTTTGGTTCATTCTGGAAGCTGCACTTAGACAGTTCTGGCTTCGGAACTTACACGTTGGTTTCACGTAACTTCCTAGGCAATCATCAAGGTAGCATACTTCGCCATGCTGCCTTGTAGCCCTTTTTGATTTATGCTGAAAGTTGTACCGAGGCAGCTCTGCCTTCAGTTCCTGCTGGGAGGGTTTTATTGCACTTACATTAACAAAACGTTGAGTCAACGTAGAGACGAATTGCACGGGACTAATTGTAAGAATTTTCTCCGAGTTATCGAGGCTCTGACTGACTGTACTACAGATCCATATGCCATTTTTTCTATCAACCAAACAAGAGGGATTTTAAAATCGCCCCAAATGAATGAATGAAACAAGATTTATCTTTTTTTTTGGGTTTTCGAAACGAATTTTTATTTGTCAATTTTTAAACAAAGCAATACGTTGCAATGCTTTCTCTTCAATGTTTCAATGATAAAACAATGAATATTGCAACAATATATAATTTTCACGATTTTTTATAAAAAAAAATAATGTATAATAAAATCAAAGATAAACACAATATCAACAAAATATAAAACCTATAATGCTGATATCACAGATTAAACCTAAAATTCATCTTAAATTCCAAAATATGTTTATTATATATATATGTACGTCTCTTATGCGATCTATGTAATGTAAAATATTTATATAATGTAGGTATATCCGAACATAGAGCCTAAGCACTTTATAAATTTTAACAATTAAATTAGACAAATTTTATTTATTGTAAATAAATTATGAATATATGTATAGTCAACGATAAATTGAAAGGCATAATTGAAATTTGAATCGAAGTCTATTTCTTTGCTTTGGAAATTTACTTGTTTCACACGGAAATTAATTAATTTGTAATTTGTTTCACAATAACAAATAGATTCATTTTAGATATTTTAGATGTGTGATATACATTTGTCATCGTCAATAACGTTCGACATGGGCAATTATAACGGTCAAATTAATTTGTTTAGCAAATGTTACAATAATCATACCAACTCCTTTTGGCACGAAAAGAAACATATGAAAGTAAAGTCCTGAGTTTTTTTTTTAGTTAAAATTCCTTCATAACAAACAATAACAATGTGAAGTGCCTGAATAAAAAGCAAATATTGTACATTACACCAAATAGAAAATTTACAAAAATCTCAAGTGGACTATATAAGCATTTAATCTTAATCACTAGGCATACCAATAAAATTCATATTTATATGGATACACAGTGCTGGAGAAAAGAATTTGCTCCAACTATTTTATTCCCTTTATCGCAAAATTCTTCGAAGTAGTTAGAGCTACGGTGTTTTATTAACTCAGGTTATAACAAAATAGGAAAAATTTAGTACGGAAACCAAAGCAATATTTTGATTTCGGCGCGAGATAATCCAAATATTTGTAAAATAAGTGAAAGAATGGATATTGCGTGGTGTACTGTGCAATGGTATTTGAAGAAGTTCCGAGAAATGGGCGCCACTGTGGAAGAAAGGCTTTGAACGATCAAGAAAAAAACGACCCCAGTTGAACCCATTCTTAGTGGGACTACACACCTTCAGTTTATCGCTCAGTTTATCGCGTGTGACATCATGTCTGAACGATGATCTGTGTGAACTGCACAGTTTTGGCAGATTTTTACGCAGATCTGAGATCTGTGCATTCGGACCCTGTTTTGCAACGATCACGGGAGAACAATTTTGACACTTTTTTCTGTTTTTTTTTAATTTTGCACCTAATTTATAGTAAAACGGCCTCGCTGATTCCAAAAATGCAGTCCGTTTTTCCCCTATACGTCAGGTTTTCGAGATATCGTTTGTTTTTTAATTTTACGGAAAATTGCAAAAGGCCCACTTAAAAAACAACTTTTTTTAAAAGCTACGGGGCTGCATCCTTGTGCAGGACCTTCTAGTACCTGTATACAATAAAATTAAAAGCAATAAAAAAAAAGTAAAATAATTTCTCGCTACCTGGATTGTTTGTTAAAAGTTGTGAAATTCTTCGGCCATTTTTAAGGCTCTTTTATGTAAAAAAATGTATTTAAAATCCTCTGTTCCAGTATATTACTCTATTATTGTGCTCTTAACTTGTGTAATGGAAGCCTCTACTATCCCTCGTCGAAAGTGTCTCAACGCTCCGGACTCATTTTGCTATATATGTGGCAGTTATACATTTCTAAGTCAGAGGACAAAAATAGGCCCCTTTGTTCACCAGGCATATCTTGCCTACTTCAAAACTCCAATTTGCAATCAGGATAAATGGTGGGTCCCTCATAAAGTGTGCAGGTGCTGTGTCACACATTTGAGGTCCTGGACGAAAGCAGAACGACTTCAGTTGCCATTTGGTGTTTTCAAAGGCTTGGCAGCAATATGAGCATCAAAGTCCACTTTTTACACAGTCATCTAGATGAATTTCCGGAAAATCTTGGAGCTGTGAGTGATGAGCAGGGAGAGCGATTTCATCAAGATTTAAAAATCATGGAAACTCGATATCAAGGCAGATGGGATGCGAATATGATGGCGCACTATTGTTGGAGCATAAAACGGGACTGTCCTGAAATTGAACACTCCAGGAAAAGCTACAAACGAAAATTTTTGCCATAATTTTTTTTTTAGTTCTTAGGTAATAATGTTAAGATGTAAAATCAAAATTTATAAATAAAAAAATTGTAACGAGTTTCGTTTGTTTTGATTTCAATGAAGGGAAGGTTTGTATGGGGGCCAAAATTTGAGCCCCCTGTATCTCAAAAACTGGACGTATAGGAGAAAAACGGTTAGCATTTCCGGATTCTACGACCAAAAATTAGCTAGAAATGAATATCAAATCGAAATAAACAAAATGCTGTTCCCCGTGATCTGCGCAGATTACACAGTTTATCGTTCAGTTTTATCAGTTTTCTACTAAATTTCACAATGACCATGAAACCACTAGTTTGTATAGAGATTTCGCTCTCGTACTGATATGTGAATGTTTCGTTTTGGGTGAGAGGATGATTGAGGACGGCCAATTGTGTAGAAATGTATCTTTTTTTTGCAATGTATCTTTTTTTCGGGTTTGCGATTTGTGTGGCTGTGAAATGCGGAATTTTTGTAGGCGAATGTATGAAAGAGGGGAATGTCCTAGAGAACAGGGTGGTCATTCTGGGTTGGGCAGCCCCAAATTTTTCTTTTCTTTTTTGACTTCAGATTCGGAATCAGCGACCCAAAATTACCTTAGAGTTCGAACCAGCCCGATCGGACGAATATTTCCCCACGAAAACAGGGTGTCTATTCTGGGGTGGGCAACCCCAAATTTTTTGTTTCTTTTTTACTTCAGATTCGGAATCAGCGACTGAAAATTACCTTGTAGTTCGAACCATGGCGATCGGCCATTGTCTGTAGCAGACTTGATGCGTGATTTTATGCGAGTGGCACTCGCGGTCATGTTCGTATATGTGTAGTTTCACTATAATGTGAACGTTGTGCGAATATGTTTCAAGTGAAGATAATTTTGATTCCGAACCCGAAGTCAAAAAAGAAGAAAAAAATTTGGGGTTGCCTACCCCAAAATGGACACCCTGTTTTCATCGGGAAATACTTGTCCGATCGGGCTGGTTCGAACTATAAGGTAATTTTGGGTCGCTGATTCCAAATCTGAGGTCAAAAAAGAAAAAAAAATTTTTGGGTTGCCCACCTCAGAATGATCACACTGTTTTCATGGAGAAATACTCATCCGATCGGGCTGGCTCGAACTACAAAGTAATTTTGGGTCGCTGATTCCGAATCTGATGTAAACAAATAAAAATAAAATTTGGGGTTGCCCACCTCAGAATGACCACCCTGTTTTCATAGGGAAATAGGGCGTTGCGAGCCCCCGCATGTAGCCCTAGGTTGCCCGTTTCACTCTTTGTACATGTACCTGCAGCCGTTTCGTGCTAGCATATCTGCATCCAGCATTTTTATACCCTAGAGTTATAGTATAGGGTATATTGTTTTTGTCACGACGAAAATATGTAACACCTTAAAGGAGGCTCCGGAGGTGTAGCATATACCTGTACATATATATATAAATGATCAGGGTCACCTCCTGATTCGATTAAGCCATGTCTGTCTGTCTGTCTGTCCGTCTGTCTGTCTGTCTGTCTGTCTCTCTGTCTGTCTGTCTGTCTGTCCGTCTGTCTGTCTGTCCGTTCGCACGATAACTTTCGATAGAATGAAGCTAGAGTCTTGAAATTTTGGTCAAATGTTGGCAGTGTAATCTAGTTGGTTGGTATTGAAATTGAGCATGATCAGGCCAAGAGAACGCCTACCTCCCCTACATATGTAAGATACTTAAATGTATCTATAACTCCCGACTAAATAAACATAAAAAGCTCTAGCTTTGGTAGATTACTCGTGAGGATAATCTTATACTCTCCTGGGAAAATCAAATCGATCAGTATAAAACTAACGGTAATTTTCTTACAAAGAACCCCGTACTACCCTACTTTTTACGATTTTTGTCTATAACTTTTGAACTAATTAACGTAGACACCTGATTTTTGGCATGTAACGCTAGGGTGAGAAGCTGCTTAAGGTTCTGTAAGTTGGGCATAATCCGATCAAAGGAACGCCTACCTCCCATACAAATTTCAAAAAATTAAATATTACTTTAATTACGATAACTTTGGATAGAACCAGTCCGAAGCGTATATACTCTAGACTTGTACAGACCTAGTGGAGATACCAAAAGTACCAATTGGCAACGACCATATGCATTAAGACTGGGTCTGCTATATGGCCAGCTCATAGGGGAGGTTGGCACTCATTCAGTAGGATCTTCACCATTCTCAAAATCAATTAACTAACTAACCTATTCTACAAATATTTGTCGAATTTTTCAAGGCGCTAGCTTCATTCTATCGAAAGGTATTGCTTATTTGAAGTTTCACTTGTAGGGGAGGTAGGGGCTCCTTGGGTCGGATCTTGCTCATCATTGGCACCAACCAATAAGATCACCCTACAAACATTTGAACAAAATTGCAAGTCTCTAGCTTCACTCTATCGAATGTTATCGCTTATTTGAAGTTTCATTTGTAGGGGAAGTAGGGGTTTCGTTGGTCGGATTTTACGTATTTTCAATATTAGCTAATTGGATCCTACTATAAACATTTGATCAAAATTTCAAGTCGCTAGCTTTATTTTGTCGTAAGTTATCGCTTATTTTAAGTTTCATTTCTAGGGGAGGTAGGGGTTCCTTAGGTCGGATCCTACCCATCTTTAATGCCAACTAACCCAATCTCACTTCAAATATTTTACCAAAATTTCAAGTCGCTGGCTTCCTTCTATCAAAAGTTATCGCTTATTTGAAGTTTCATTTGTAGGGGAAGGTGGGGGTTCCTTGGGTCGGATCTTGCCCATATTCAATACCAACTAAGTAGGTCTTACTAGCAACATTCCACCAAATTTTGAACTCGGTAGTATCATTCTATCGAATGTGAAATGGTGAAATGTTGCTAGTAAGGCCTACTTGGTTGGTACTGAAACTGGGCAAGATCCGACCCAAGGAACCCCCACCTCCCCTACAAATGGAACTTCAAATAAGCGATAACTTTTGATAGAAGGAAGCCAGCGACTTGAAATTTTGGTCAAATGTTTGAAGTGAGATTGGGTTAGTTGGCATTAAAGATGGGTAGGATCCGACCTAAGGAACCCCTACCTCCCCTAGAAATGAAACTTTAAATAAGCGATAACTTACGACAAAATAAAGCTAGCGACTTAAAATTTTGGTCGAATGTTTGTAGTATCCAGTTGGCTAATATTGAAAATGGGTAAAGTCCGACCAACGAAAACCCTACTTCCCCTACAAATGAAACCTTAAATAATCGATAACTTTCAATAGAGTGAAACTAGGGACTTGAAATTTTGTTTAAATGTTTGTAGGGTGATCTAATTGGTTGGCGGCAATGATGGGCAAGATCCAACCCAAGGAAACCCTACCTCCCCTACAAGTGAAACTTCAAATAAGCAATAACTTTCGATAGAATGAAGCTAGCGACTTGAAAAATTCGACAAATATTTGTCGAATGGGTTAGTTAGTTAATTGATTTTGAGAATGGTCAAGATCCACATGAATGCGTGCCAACCTCCCCTATGAACTGGCCATATAGGAGACCCACATTTAATGGATATGGTCGTTGCCAATTGGTAGTTTTGGTATAACCACTAGGTCTGTACAAGTCTAGGGTATATACGCTTCGGACACCGGGCCGAAGCGAAACTTCGGCCTGGTTTTTTCTGGCTATGCACCCTGACCACCCTGTCTTCATGGGGAAATACTCGTCCGATCGGGCTGGTTCGAACTATAAGGTAATTTTGGGTCGCTGATTCCGAATTTGAAGTCAAACTAGGGTATAAAAAGAAAAAAAAAATTGGGGTTGCCCATCTCAGAATGGCCACCCTGTGTCTAGTACATTCCCCTCTTTCATACATTCATCCACATCCACCAAAACCCAGCGCATCGTTCATCATCATCAGTAAGTCCAGCACAGAAATATACCATAAAAGATACGATAGATCGCAGTAAAACACCAACAGCACAGGAAATATAGAATAGTCGGGAACACTAAAAAGATACTTGCTCAGCCACGTACGATGTGAACACTTCGACAAAACTGATAGAACTGTACAAAATATCGGAACTAATTTAGCGAAAATCGAATGTAGCCTACACACCTTCAGTTCAGATAACTGCGCAGATTTTTCCACAGATATTAGCACAGATATCTGCGCAGTTAAACTGAAGGTCTGTAGTCCACTTACAGTTACAAGGCCATCCGAACTGATTCAAAACTTCATATAGCCATAGATTCGATCTAGTTTTAGCAACGGGTATGCAAATCTCAACAAGTTTGATGAGAAAAAGGCTGGCGAAACCTGGCTTACGTACGCCAGACAGCAAGCCAGAATTTCCGTTAAAACATTAGGCTAAAACGTTTGAAATGGGCTCAGGAGCATGCCATATAGATTTGGAAGATGGACAACACCTCAATAATTCCGGGATAGTTGAAATTTAAGCAACATGTTGGCGGCGGAAGATTTTGTGTCCGACGGATAATTTGAGGAAAGCCAATGGCTGTGAGTGCCTGACGCACAAGGCTCCAATTCATTTTCCAGTATTTGCAAGTAAAGTGTTGCAGCTACTTTTGAGCTGGGAAAGCATATTCCACCACCTTCGTAACCGAAAAACCCTTCACACATTAAACCCTTTAGATTTCGGAGGGAGTCTTCGAAGGCATTCACCGCTGATCGTATTTCGAGGTTTCCACCACACGCTGATTCATCAGTCGCAAACATATTGCTTAAATATGGACAGACAATAAAAGATGGCAAACTTTCTGAGTTCATGTCACATGCTCCTGGGCCCTTTTTTAAATATTTTAGCCTGATTTTTTAACGGAAAGTCTGGATTATGGACTGGTTCCAACGCACGTAAGCCAGCTTTACCAAGCTTTTTTCTCAACAAACTTGATAAGATTGATGAACTAAGACATTTCTAATGTCAGATGAAGTTTTCAACCAGTTTGGATGGCTTTGTAACGTTGAGAAGCGATCTACAAAGGGGTTAGTTTTTTCCTGATCGTTTAAAACCTTTCTTACGCTCGGTGGGGCCCATCTCCCGAAACTTCTTCAAGTATCATTGCACATGACACTGAAGAACATCCACTCTTTCACTTCTTTCGTAAATAGTTCGACTGTCTCGCGTCAAAACCAAAATATTGCTTTTATTTTTCGCACTAACTTTTTCCTAGTTTTTCGCCCAAACTGCACTTTCCTGCTTATTACGCTATTATCACTAAGTGAACTTCTTTCACAGCTATTCACTATTTCTAAACAGAGTACACTAATTTGTTATAAAGTGAGCATATAAGACACAGTAACTCTACCTACTTCGAAGAATTTTTGTGATAAAGGGAATAAAACAGTTTGATCAACTTTTTTTTCCAGCACTGTATGTAAATTATAAATGTACTCACATATTACATTATTAGAATTTTCTCTATACAATGTTGTACGAGCCAACCCATAAAACATTTGGCACTTTTGCGATTATGCTTTTATGTCTTAAAATAATGCAATTTTATAATTAAATATATTTATTGTTTATTTAAAATTAGCACCATTGTAGCCTACAAATAGATGTATTTCTATCAGTGTATATGTAAATAAAAGCTATTTCGAAAGACTTGCATTTATAGCGAGCTTTTCGAAATTTCTAGCGAGGACTCATGTCAATCGGAAGACTATATATATGTACGTACTTTAAAAGCTTAGCTAAGATAGCAACCTACCTCGAAACGGTTCAAAAAGCTTCTTTTTACAGTGGTGCATATGATTAAATGTTTGTCTATTATACAAGTATACATGAGACAAATTTGTAAAAAAATCGTATACGTTGGACACATTTGTATGAAAAAGAAGGCAAAACGATTTTTCTCCGTATGCTTAAATGTACAGTAATCCTAAATTGTGATAAAATGTTTGTTTTTTGCGCTATGTTTTTTTTTTTCTTTAATTCAAAATGTTAAAGTAAAACGAAATTTCTCTAGATGAACGAACTTTTTCTAATATGTATCAAACTGATAATTGTGATATTTAACGAAACTCTTATGTATACTTAACGAAATTATTGCAACAGATGATTTGAATCGAAACATGGAGTACGAAGTGTAGTAGAGCACTTCATACCCGAGGCAACATCACACAAATCCCGCCTTTACTCTATTAATTTTCATCAAATCATCGTACTCATTCACCTGCTACCTCTCGCTTGGTAAATCGACGCTCTACTCATCAACCGACCGCGGCCGTCATTACAGCAAGTCCTATTCTTAAATTAAGGTTACTGTTGGGCGAATTTTGGCTTTCTACGCTGAAGATGCTGTTTTGTTGGCGGCACGTTTCAACTCCCAGCGATTGACATAGTTCAGAGGATAACACAAGAATGCCGAGAGGGTGATTAAAATGCCAGCAAGATAGAAGGAATAATCGTAGCTGCCGGTCATGTCGTAGAAAACACCTGAAAATAGACGTAAGTACATAAATTAATATAAGAAACTATTTTTGCTTTTAAAATATTAATTATATAATATAAAATGTTAGGTCTGATCATGGTTGACAGGTTGGGGAATTTTGTCCCAAAAATCGGGAAAATTTCAAGTCGAGCGAAATTTTGGGGAAAACCAGTCCAATTTTTTGGAGACAAAACCCACACGATAAAGTATCGCGTATTACATAAAAAAATTATAGATTCCAACAACCGCTGTAAAGGCCGCCATAGACGATTCGGAATTCCTCTTCGGGAAAAGTTATCCGGCCTGGCCTTGAGGAATTTCGGATCGTGTATGTCGAAATTGGTCGATGCAGACGGCCTTAAGGCGGCCGGATGCACAAATGAAAATCGATCGGTCGAGGCGAAGCTGTCTGAGATGGTACTTGGGGAGAGCCGCCACTCTGTTTCGACTCATCGGAGATGGTGAGGGGCTATCGGGTAATAAAATGCGAGGACGAATTCTCAAAGGATTTTCTTGGTGTGTGTGTGTGTCGCTAAGATTAGCAATGCATGGGAAGGCCTGAAGATCGGGCTGATCCCTGTCAAGGACACTGAAGAGAGCCGAAGAGACCTAGGTTTCCCATTTGGCTACCTAAAATGCAGACAGAAAGGCCGAAGCTTCTCCAGGGACTACGCCTTCATAACGCAAAGGTCCCGATGGACGGCTAGGTTGTGTTAAAGGCGGAGGAGCCCCAACGACAAAGTTTGTCTTTATTGCTCCTCATCAACGAAGAGTGCCTGCCCGCACTTGAGGAGGCAGACTTTAAACTCCGCTTTGGCATTCGGCATGACAAGGTTAAGGTGTTCCGATCGAACTCCGAAGACGAACGGTAGACGGAGCCAACGTTTTGTCGGATGAGATATGTATCGGAACAGGCGACCCTTAAGACGATGTTGAGGTTCGTTTCTGCGGCAGCCGGTTCTTCGTCCCGGAACGACCCGTTTTTCGACGGCCAAGAGCTGCCAAACCCCTTCGATGTAAGAAGAACTGAAGTATTCGAAGCATCGCTATCACAAAAATAACGATGTTGAAGGTAGTGCAGATTAACTTCAAGCACTCTAAATGTGCCTCGAATAAGCTGCTGGTCTTCCTAAAGGAGGAAGTCATCGACATCGGTCTTGTTCAGGAACCCTGGAATCACGCTGAATAAGCAAAGGGGCTCATGGATAAGCAATATACTCTCTTCTAGAATAAAATCAACATAGATCAAGGTAAACCAAAAACTTTCATCTTAACCAAAAAGAGCATTAATGCCTTCCTTTGATGCGTTGCGTTGACATGATCAAACTACGGTTACAAACCAGCATTTGATGAAAGGTTGAGCACAGTCCAACTACGGCTTGACAGGAGCACAAGACTTCAAGCCAGTTTGACAAGGGGTTCACACGTTACAGTAGGTTGTCAAACGTGGTTTGTCCATGTCAACGCGTCTTTACCCTAATTTTAGCTCCTCTGATCTAACAGTTGTTAGGAGTCCCAGAGATGGGTAAGCTATACGTCTCCTCCGCCTATATGACCCATGAAAGGCCGGCACCACCGGAGGAGCTCTCTCTAACCCATTGTGGAACATAGCGCGTCAACTGTTCCATGTGGCCCAGTTGACGTTTCGACGGCATTAACTGGTTTCGAAAAATGCAGTTGCCAGCATGCACCTCCTGGACATTCATGGCAACGAACGTCCCCATGGACGAGATTCGAAACCAAAACGCCGGTAGTCAAACATGAGACTGATAGGTTGAAGGGCTGCCATGATTATTCGCAGCACACATACACCACATCTGGGTCCGATGTGTTACCTCACGGGATACAGAAATCCCCGGCCATCCTATACCTCGAACCAACCTAAACATACAATAAAACGTTGTAACTGACCAACCTCAACGTTTACCAAGTCCGCCAACTCGTTAAAACCGTAAGAGCCAAGAATTAACCTCCTTAGACTCGCCAAGCCTGAGCATCTACAAAGAAGATGGAAAGTACTCTCCTCTTCCTCATCATCACCACAACTTCTTCAAACGTCGTTATACGGCAGCCTAAGCCTCCTGGCGTGCTCTCCGATTGGACAAGGCCCAGTAATGACCCCAACGACAGCATCGATATGTTGCCTCCTCAACGACAGCAACTTAGCAGAGCGACCCAAGTCCAACCTGGGCCACATCTGTTTAGTTAAATTACATGTGCCACCGCTCAGCCATCTCAAGTTAGTCCTGCTGACCGCAGTCTGCATAATAGCGAATTCGCATGAGTCCAAAGGCATTTCTACCGTGCAACGAGTACTTTCAGCTTGTGCCCCGACGAGCCAGTTCGTCAGCCCTAGAATTGCCAACGAATCCATTGTGACGGTCGAAGAAGCTACACAACTCCGTTAGCGATATACGGCACTCCAACACAATCGTCGAGGTAGTAAGTACGGATTCTAGCGATCTAATCGCAGCTTGGCTGTCTGTTTGAACCACAATGTTCCTCACAGATAGGGACATGATGCCCCAGCCACGCAAAAGCTTCCCAAATTCCTACCAATTCCACCTGAAGAACACTACAGTATTCCGGCAGTCGTATCGATAGGTTTAAATTCAGTATGTCGGAGTGAACGCCCGCGCCAACTCCACGATCGGTCTTAAAGCCATCGGTGGAGATGTATATCGTGTCTGATCTTGTAAGCCAGTATTCAGCCCATTGAGCTCGTGTTGGAATAAGGCGTTTAAAGTTCTTGTCAAACAACGGCTTTGCCAAAGCATAGTCCTGTAGATGCCGGGATATCATGATTTCTTAAAATTATCGAGTGCCTACTATTTAAAGTGAACCACTGACCTGTCTCACGAGTCCGGATGGCCGTACGTACGGCTTGACAGGAGCACAAGACTTCAAACCAGTTTGACAAGGGGTTCACACGTTACAGTAGGTTGTCAAACGTGGTTTGTCCATGTCAACGCGTCTTTACCCTAATTTTAGCTCCTCTGATCTAACAGTTGTTAGGAGTCCCAGAGAAGGGTAAGCTATACATCTTCTCCGCCTATATGACCCATGAAAGGCCGGCACCACCGGAGGAGCTCTCTCTTTCTCAATTACCCTAACCCATTGTGGGACATAGCGCGTCAACTGTTCCATGTGGCCCAGTTGACGTTTCGACGGCATTAACTGGTTTCGAAAAATGCAGTTGCCAGCATGCACCTCCTGGACATTCATGGCAACGAACGTCCTCATGGACGAGATTCGAAACCAAAACGCCGGTAGTCAAACATGAGACTGATAGGTTGAAGGGCTGCCATGATTATTCGCAGCACACATAGACCACATCTGGGTCCGATGTGTTACCTCACGGGATACAGAAATCCCCGGCCATCCTATACCTCGAACCAACCTAAGCATACAATAAAACGTTGTAACTGACCAACCTCAACGTTTACCAAGTCCGCCAACTCGTTAAAACCGTAAGAGCCAAGAATTAACCTCCTTAGACTCGCCAAACCTGAGCATCTACAAAGAAGATGGAAAGTACTCTCCTCTTCCTCATCATCACCACAACTTCTTCAAATGTCGTTATACGGCAGCCTAAGCCTCCTGGCGTGCTCTCCGATTGGACAAGGCCCAGTAATGACCCCAACGACAGCATCGATATGTTGCCTCCTCAACGACAGCAACTTAGCAGAGCGACCCAAGTCCAACCTGGGCCACATCTGTTTAGTTAAATTACATGTGCCACCGCTCAGCCATCTCAAGTTAGTCCTGCTGACCGCAGCCTGCATAATAGCGAATTCGCATGAGTCCAAAGGCATTTCTACCGTGCAACGAGTACTTTCAGCTTGTGCCCCGACGAGCCAGTTCGTCAGCCCTAGAATTGCCAACGAATCCACACAACTCCGTTAGCGATATACGGCACTCCAACACAATCGTCGAGGTAGTAAGTACGGATTCTAGCGATCTAATCGCAGCTTGGCTGTCTGTTTGAACCACAATGTTCCTCACAGATAGGGACATGATGCCCCAGCCACGCAAAAGCTTCCCAAATTCCTACCAATTCCACCTGAAGAACACTACAGTATTCCGGCAGTCGTATCGATAGGTTTAAATTCAGTATGTCGGAGTGAACGCCCGCGCCAACTCCACGATCGGTCTTAAAGCCATCGGTGGAGATGTATATCGTGTCTGATCTTGTAAGCCAGTCTTCAGCCCATTGAGCTCGTGTTGGAATAAGGCGTTTAAAGTTCTTGTCAAACAACGGCTTTGCCAAAGCATAGTCCTGTAGATGCCGGGATATCATGATTTCTTAAAATTATCGAGTGCCTACTATTTAAAGTGAACCACTGACCTGTCTCACGAGTCCGGATGGCCGTACAAGCGGCCAATTTGTTCACCTAGAATATCCAAAGGGAGCAAATTGAGACTGATGCCTCAAGACACCGCGCTACCAGTCGCCCCAGCTTGTAACATTCACCACATCCAGGAAGGCCAGCTTTTTCGGATCACAACTGGATACTCTTCAATTTGAATGTCTCCAGTGAGACTCCGAAGCCTTACAGAAACCCAAAGTATACTTAACCCCTCAATAAACTCCGTGGAGGAGCTAGACAATGAGATTGAATCTTTCGAGGAAGCTTCATGTCCGATGAAAAGAAGTAACAAAACTCTTTCCCCATGGGGAAAACTGGCTAGAGAGATCTTCAATATCTGCAACAAATATCAAATATTTCTAAATATTTCTAAAAGGCGTAGTTCACACCCCTTCAAATCCGACTTACTATCCATCGCAAGGTTATCCCTCGTTTCTAGATCTAGTAATAAGCAACGGCTTCTTAAACATAAAATAGATCAACCAATTACGATGAATGCACTTTCTTCTCCCCATCTGCCCGTATTATTCGATATTAACAATGTTCCGTTTACTTCTAATAGAGTCCAGACGCGTGCTTCACATAAAACCACAAACTGGCGAAAATACAGAGTCATACTTGAGAAAAGTATAGACCTCAGATCGCTTGACCTGTCGACTATAACCGAAACAAGCCAGGTGGACGACATATTAAACTTCATTAATTCTTTACTGCTAAATGCACTGGAAGAATCATCATCAGTAAAAGAATATACCTACTCAGTAAAGAAGAAACTAAATACCTGATTATACATTAAGAAATCTGTTCAGGAGAAAATGGCAACCCATGCGATATCCTCACCTAAAAACTGTTGTGAACAAACTCACTAAAACAATAAGACAGAATCTTATTCAACCAAAAAATAATAAGTGGAATAAATGTTTATCTACTTTCAAAAAAACGATAATCAGATTTGGAAGCTAAAGAAAATGTTTAACCGAAACTCACACATGCCGTCCCTAATGGGAACTCATGGTCTGATTTTTGACAGTCGCGATAAAGCCCAAATGATAGCCGCCCACTTTCAGGCATCACACAACGCTAGTGCTCACCTGGGAAGTGCCGCAATAAAACAAATCGTTGAAGATTCTATTCGTAACTTACCTAACCTACCAACTGAAATTGCAGAAACGTATCTCTACACACCAAGGGAAATTAGAAAAAATTTAAAGAACCTAAAAAATAACAAAGCACCTGGTCACGATAATATAAAATAAATAACTTACTACTTGAAAATCTACCCAAGAAATGTATTGTGTTTATTAACTTTATTATAAACGCCTGTCTAAAACTTCACTACTTCCCTAATGCATGGAAGCACGCTATAATACACCCAATTCCTAAAGCGGGAAAAAACCCAAAAATTTGCATCAAATTATCGACCAATAAGCTTATTGCCGGCTTTGGGAAAACTTTTTGAAAAGGTCATCTTGTCTCGTCTAAATATTGTAGTACCGCAATTTCGTTGAATGTAATACCTTCATTTCAGTTTGGATTTCGTGCGGGCCATTCCACAACGCATCAAGTGTACAGGGTAACGAAAAAAATAAGGGAAGGTTTCGCTGACAAAAAATCAGTCGGTCTAGTAGCGCTGGACATCGAAAAAGCATTTGACACCGTATGGCACGATGGATTAGTGCACAAATTGATAACTTTTCGGTTTCCAAATTACTTAGTCAAGATTATCAGTAGTTTTCTATCTGGCCGCACCTGTGTTGTAAAAATTGGGGATAAACTATCAGACAGTTACACACTTAGTGCCGGTGTTCCGCAAGGATCGTGTCTCAGTCCCACCTTGTTTAATATCTACACTGCCGATATTCCTAAAACCAATGATTGTGAAATATCATTATTTGCAGACGACATGTGCATATTCTGTTGCTCTGACGATCCCGAAAATATCACAGTTGCACTGGAAAATCAGCTGGAAGCTTTACACCAGTATTACCACAGATGGAAAATTAAAATTAATCAATCTAAAACCAAAGCTGTATATTTTACAAGGAATAGGAGCAGGAATAAATTACCTACTCGGAACCTGAACTTTCTCGGGCAGCAGATACCTTGGGATAACGACATCAGTTACTTGGGAGTAACTTTGGAAAAAAAACTGACCTTTAAAAAACACGCAGAATTAATCCTATCCAAGATCTCGAAAGCAACATACGCACTCTATCCTTTTCTGAAAAAACGCTCCCAACTCTCACTAGTGAATAAAACGCTTATTTACAAAATCGCTATTCAACCAATAATCTCCTACTGTATCCCTGTCTGGGGCCAATGTGCCAAAACCCACAAAAGCAAAATTCAGATTGCTCAAAATCGGATCCTGAAAATGATCACGAAAAAGTCTCGTTACTACTCGACGCGCAAACTTCATATAAAGTCTAATATCTTGAGAATTTTCGAATTAGCAAGGAAATTATCTTCTAGTTTTGAGGAAAGATGCTCCTCCAGTTCCAATGCACTAATTAGTTCCCTAGTTAACTAGCATTGATTTAAAATTAGTTTGGGTCACCTGTTATCTGATCTCAAACTTTAGATAGTAAGATAGTAGTAGGCTTAGAATAAGTTAGATGTAGGCGAACAGTAAGTTAGATTTAAGTTAGTATAAGAACCATATACACGCAAGGTTTTTTGTTTAAATTTTTCCTTGAATTATTATTATACTATGTAACTAGATTAACTAAATTTGAAGTATCTACCAATTAAACCATAGTAGCAAAGACTCGAAGAGTCTGTACTCTAACTTAATATAACTGTCTTGAATGTATGTATTATATTAACAAACGTAAATAAATAAATAAAATAAATAAAAGGCGTAGTTGACGATTTGTTAGTATAAACTGCTCTCGGGCGATGCAGTTCGCTAGCGTGCACTTCCTTTTTATTTAGCCGCATACTGTGACTAATCAGGAAAGTTTTTGGCTTACTCATATCGCCCAGGGGGAAGACAACGCAAAAAACCATGGCTATGGCTACGACGGGATTCTAACCCACGAAGGCGGTGAGACTTCATACTGATGCTTCAACGCACTGAGCTACCTTCCGCCAAATTATCCTAAATTAACTAAAAATTAAATTAATTAAATTAAATTAAATTAAATTTGTCGCGCTCGGTGGCCGTGATCGTTCGGCCACCGCTCTGCAATACTACATCTAGAGCTCGGAGATCAAATATCGGCGCAATAAAAAACTGCCTGTGAGTACTAATAGAACTTTCACAGTGCTCCGAACTTGTCAGTATAAAGACGACGCGGATAGGAGGTGCATGCTAGCAACTGCACTTCCGAAAAGTAGATATGCTATTGAAGCGTCAACAAGGCATAGAAATGCTAGAGATGTTGACGCGCCCATGCCCCTGGAGGGGTCAAGGCAATTAGAAGATTGTATTAGTGAGGTCCACAGTTCAAAGCACAAAGGAAATTAATGTTGAAATACTACCCTTCGGTGTCACTGATTTAATCACTAATAGACCGAGACCCAGCGAGCAAAAAGGTCAAGTCATTTGCTCACAGCTCCAACGCATATCCCCGAAAAGGCATTGATTAGATATATTTACTAGAAAAAGTTAATCTGCCTACGGGAGCTCGGTGCTAACGGATATCAAATTTCACGTAAATGTAAAAAAAGAACCCAGGCCAAATAATTTGCTCGCATTTGATTCGAATGTCATTTTGTTAGGGACACTTCCACACGCGTAAATCCAAAAAGGAAGACCAACATCCTGTTACTAACACCGCGTCAGACAAGATTAAAATATTGAAAATTGGAAGCATTCCAATTTCGCGAATATTAGGAGAATTCTCCCTACTGTATTTAGAGACAATTTTTAAAATTCCTTTTTTTGCGGCACTTCCGCTTTAGGCAGTCCATTTCGGCTTTTGGTGGTAAGAACCTAGAACCCATGCGGCGAGATTTGTTGATACTAAGGCGGAAATTGATTGAGTTTTGTGAAAATTCTCTCTAATCGAATAGAGAGAATTCTGC
The DNA here is from genome assembly GCA_964017055.1 of Chloromyia formosa. Taxonomy (NCBI): domain Eukaryota; kingdom Metazoa; phylum Arthropoda; class Insecta; order Diptera; family Stratiomyidae; genus Chloromyia; species Chloromyia formosa. The sequence goes on along the minus strand of OZ024815.1, from coordinate 51,618,735 downwards.
TAATTCCTGCGAAACAGGAATGTTCCGAAAATTGTATGGAAGAGGTGACTTACGACATCATAGTCGTAAATAACTCGAATCTACTCGAGTGTACAATCATGATTCGAGTTACATTTTTCAGGACACTCCCTTAGTGTCACCATACAGTGTCGAACTCGAACTCGATCTCGAACATGGTACAAGTGGACCGGTTTTCTTCACGTTTACGTGAAATGTGTGTGTGGCTTGAGCTATTCAGAGGATATTTGTACCACGTTCGTGTTCGAGTTCGACAGTGTATGGTGACACTTAAATGGCAGCACAAAAAACCACACTGAAATTCGTTTCTAACATTGCAACAGACGCGGTCAAAATGTTGAAAATTGGGAATTCAGGCGTTATTTAAAGCTGGAATAAGTGACCCCAGTCAAGTGCTTCGAACAAGGTTTCGATTCAGAACACTCCCATCTGTGTTAAGGCTAGATTCTATTAAACGAGTTTATTAGCTACAAGCTGGCGAATTTACTAGCTGCTGTTAAGCTCATGTAGGAGCTGGGGTTTACAACCAAATGTTGTTCACTGGCTTTACGTTTCTGTTGTACGCCCCATACTCATTCATGGTATTGTTGTTTAATGGAAAGCCCTCCGTATTGCGGTCTGTTGCAGCCTGCTTAGTAAAGTTTAAAGAATAGCCGGTATCGTCATTAGCGGGACATCGAGAACTACTCCGCCTGCTGGCTTGGACATTCTGCTCAATGTGCTCCCTCTGGATATCATAGGCGAGTAAATCTTCCTGGGACGGTATGCCATAACTAGTAGAGACATTATTATTAAAACAGATAGCCAAGCTGCAATCAGATCGCTGGAATCAGTTTTGATAACGTCTAAGACGGTGGAAAATTGTCCTGTGCTGGGTTGCTAGTGATAGTGACTCAAAAGGTAACTGTCAACTGGATGATGAGCTTGCAAGACTGGGCTTCTCGAACGAGGAGCGACAGCAGTATGAATATCTACATACCAGTCCATCTATTCATGTAAACTATTGTCAAATCTGAGGCGTTTCACAAGGCCAATGCTAGATTGAGTGATGGTAATACCTGCCAAACTACTAGGTCGCTGTGGCCCAGACTTGAAGTCACCCGATCCGCAAATTTACTGTTTCTAAATAGAAGCCATATTAGCTTGGTATTGAGTGTCATTACTGGGCACTGTCTCTTTGGAGAGCATGCCAGGAGCTGTGGAGATGTGAGCGAGGAGGCGTGTAGTTTCCTCCTCCTCTGCTCCTATCCTGCTTTGGCAGGCACTGAATTGGAAGAGCTAGAAAGCACGGAGGATATAAAACACCAATGTTTTATTGTTAGCATGACAGCCCATCTACCTAACCTAACCAATTGTTAAGTTAGAATATAAGCTCAGTTAACATCGTGTTGAAGGGCTTTGAATATGAAAATTAAACTTTCAAAATGAATGAAATATCGTTGCAGTTACATAGATAGATAGATATAAAAATACGAGCTACTTTCCCAGCAGGAAGGCACTGCGACCATAAAGATCTATTGTGCCGTAGCTCATTAATCCAAAAGACCATCCACCCTTCTAATAAAGGGCAGTAAGTCTTTAGCAACCTGAATTCTGCAGTGCTGATAGTAGCCTGCCCAAGGAGTGACATCCTAAAACGCGCGATGGCGGGACATTCGCACAAGATGTGCTTGGTCGTTTCCACGTCTTTCAGACAAAGACGGCATTCAGTCTCGCTTGACAGACCCATCTTGTTCAGGTGATATCTGACCAGGTGATGGCCAGATAAGTACCCCACTAGGAGTCTTAGGTGGGTTCTACTCATTTGAGTAGTACCCTTGTGACTGAAGGGCATTATCAGCTCCTTTGATTGACGAAGCCCTGGAAGGTTATTCCAGTACTGTTGACGCAATCGTGCAAACCAATCTGTGATCCGCAGTTTGGCCGAGGCCAGTCCAAAGCCACAGTAAGGCTCAGGTCCACGAAAACGACTGGATGATCCTTGTCTAGCAAGTTCATCCGCAGCCTCGTTCCCCTCAATGCCCTGGTGGCCTGGCACCCAACACAAGAAGACTCGGTTTTTGGTTGCCAACAGTTGAAGGAGATTGTAACACTCCTTCACCAGTTTTGAAGAGACCTTAAATGAGGAGAGCGCTTTTATAGCTGCTTGGCTGTCTGAGTAGATAGCAATGTGAGCGCCGCGAAGTCCAGTTTCCAAGATTACCCTGGCGCAGACCTCAATGGCGTGGATTTCAGCTTGAAAAACTCTGGGCGAGACTCCCATTGCGATCGAAATCCTGGTGTTGGGTCCAAAGACACCTGCACCAACACCCTGTTCCGTTTTAGATCCATCGGTGAACCACTTGATACATCTAGGGTCTGGACAGGGTGTGCCATTTACCCATTCAGAGCGGTTAGGGATGAGGGCTGAATATTTTCTGCCGAAGCAAACCTCCGTGATCATGTAATCTGATCTCAAGCAGATCTGCACATTAGGAATTTGATTCAGAATGCTCATGTGACCGCTTTCTTCACTACGCACGTCGGAAGTTAAACGAAGTCTGAGAGCATTTAGAGCTGCAGATTCTTGAATGAATATATGCAACGGAGTAAGTCCAATAATCGCCTCCAGGGCTGGCGTAGGACAAGTGCGCATAGCTCCAGTGATGCCAAGGCAGGCAAGACGTTGAAGCTTATTGCACTTCAGTAAGACAGAAGATTGCTGAGTTTTCGGCCACCACACAAGCGCTGCGTAGGTCACCATAGGCCGCACCAGCATGGTGTATAACCACTCAATTATCTTTGGGGTGAGCCCCCATGTCCGTCCAAAGAAACTTCTGCAAGCCCACATTGTGCGTGTGGCTTTGCCAAGTACATTATCTATGTGAGTATTCCAGGTGAGTTTCGAGTCTAGACTTACCCCGAGACATTTAACTCCAGTGGAATAATCTAAGGTCGTGCCGCCTAACGAAATTGGATCCAACGTTATGTTTCGTTTTCGTGTGAACGGCACAACGACAGTTTTCTGTGGGCTTACATGTAAGCCCACAGCCACACACCAGTGTAGAACTATGTCAAGGGCCGACCTCATCACCTCAGTGATGGTAGATTCGAATTTGCCCCTGACTATGATAGTTAAATCATCCGCGTATCCGATAGTAAGATAACCGCGCTCATTAAGCATGGAAATCAGCTCGTCCACGACAAGGGACCACAAAAGGGGTGACAGAACGCCACCTTGTGGACAACCCTTTACGGCATTCACGCAAATAGATGTACTGCCTAGAGTTGAGTGAATATCCCGTCCCCGGAGCATGGCATCTATCCATGCAATGGTAGCGGGCGGGATGTCCCTGAGTTCCAGTGCTCTGGAAATGCACTCGTAGCCGGTATTATCGAAAGCCCCCTCAATGTCAAGAAACGCGCACAGCGCGATTTCCTTTTCACTGAGGGACTTTTCGATTGTACTGACAAGGCTATGCAAGGCGGTTACTGTTGACTTACCCTTCGTGTACGCGAATTGCATACGATGTAGGGGGCTCGACAGTTCCATCTTGTGCCTGATATGCAAATCAAGCAACTTTTCCATGGTTTAAAGGAAGAAGGAAGTAAGGCTAATCGATCTATAGGATTTGGGCATATGTTCCGGCTTATTGCCCGCTTTGGGTATGAAGACCACATTAACTTTCCTAAAGTTGCTTGGGTTCCTGAATACAATCACCGATACAATCTACGAGATTTACTGACTGTTTAGATGCATTGCCGATATGTGTTCTGACTAAATTAGACTACTACTTTCACAGTCTCTTAATTGGTTGTACTGCGTTTGAACATAAGGACCACCACAAAATCAGTTAGTTCTCTGTTGATCGGCGCAGAACACAAAATCAAATCGACCATTTCGCTATTAGTAAAAGATTCAAGAGTTGCTTTCTGGACGTGCAAAATATGAAGGGCGCCGATATTCGGATGGGAAGAGACCATTATCTTATGATCGCTTATGTTCGATTCTGTCTTGCAGCCGTGCGCCGTCCTAGCGACGAAAGATTCGGGCGCTGCAAATTCAACTGTACTCGACTAAAAATTTCAGCTGTCTTACAACAATGTAACGAAAATCTTGCGCAAAAGGCAGCTGAGATAATGTGTCACCCAGATAATGACATAAATGAAAACTGGGATGCCATGTCAATGTCGTGCATTGATAGCGCAAATGTCATCCTTGGCTCAAATCCGGATTGTCAGAATAAGCCCTGGATGTCCGACGCTTCATGGCAGCGGATTGTTGAAAGAAGAGAACAGCAGTAAGCTCCTTTACCGTCAGAAAGATCGAGAAGTTCAGCGTAGTATACGACGCGATAAAAGAGTTTATGCGAATTCTCTTCTAGCCTCAGCGAAAGAAGCCGCAAGAAATAACAACTTAAACGCCGCTTACAGTGTCATCAAGGAGTTTACAGGTGGTCGTAGCTCCTGCCAACATCCGGTGAAGGATACTAATGGAAAGCTACATATGATGGATGAAGATCAAATGAGGCGGTGGAAAGAACGGTTCGCCGCGCTCTCGAGCCCTGTAATCGTTGCAGTTACGCGGATCCGGAGTGTTGACAGTCATTCCTAATTCGGTCCATATGCGGACGTGGTGTAGTGGTCTCGCCCATAGTCACACGAGATTCTCGTGGGTGAGACTCGGAAGTAGTTGGCTCCAAACTCTGGGCTGCCAGGAGTGTTGCCCATATAAGCGGCGACATCGGAGTCTGGGGGGAGTTCCGAGCCTGTTCAAAGTGGAGTGGTGCCATCACCAAGCATCACATCGCGCGTTTCAGTGTACATGTATACAAACTGTTGATAAGGAGGAATGTGCGTGAGCCACGTGACCATCAAGTGACCGAATTAGTCAACACAATTTATACCATCGACTAACAATTGAATTTTAAGACAAAATTTCACACTTGGCAGGTGATTGTTCAGAACAACAGAGTAGTGGTGTCGCCGGGGTTTTTTGTCAAGTCAAAATCTTTCCTAGTCCGGCCGGCAGTAGAGTTTGGTTGGGGCCGATGTTTTGAGCATTCGGCGGGCGGTTGCGGCGGGTTGTGTTTATGCAGTAGATAGTGTAACGTAAACATTGTGAGTATGTAATATTTGCACGTATTGAGTAAGAGTCCAGTGATAAATCTGGACCATAAGTAGTTTGTGTCTGCATGCTCAGTGTAGCGGTGGTTCGTGGCTGTTCTTTTATAAGAAAAAGAGTAAGTAAGTTACTTACTAAGTGTTCTTGTGGTGTTGCGCTTTGCATGGATGCGTGAGTGATAGGATAAGTTCAATGGATGGCCTATGACAAGGAGCTAACATATTATATGTCTGTATAATGTTCAGTGAAATAGTTAAAATGGGGTGTATCTATATTACACGTAACCATATTTGTATCGTTTGAATGAACTGATTGTTCAGTAAATAGTGTTGTGAATTGGTATGGACCTTATTCCCCATGAATGGTGATCCTTCTATGAGGGGCTATATCGTCTATTAACGTATCCATGAGTAACCACTTGTGGGATGGCAATCCTCCCCATGTTGGCATGTGGTCGTTTTGTTTATTTGGCTATTCAAAGCAAACTGAATATTTTGAACACTTTGATCCCATAGATCTTCATTAGATGTAATTGTCTTTAGTGCACTTAAAATCGATCGGTTCAATCGCTCAACTTGACCGTTCGCTCTTGGAGTAGCAACCGCATTCTTGATATGATGTATATTGTTCTGAATACAAAACTCCTTAAATTATTTTGACATAAACGCAGAACCTTTATCGGAAATAATGTTCATAGGTGTCCCAAACGTTGCAAGAATTTCTTTTAGATGTTGCAGTACAAGCTTTGTCTTCGTTGTTTTAACTGCCCTCAAAAAACAGAATTTCGTGAACGCATCAATAAAAGCAATGATGTAGGCATTCTTTCTTTTACTCATCGGAAATGGTCCTAAGTGATCAACTTGTATTGTCCTCATTGGCTCAGACCCTTTCCAAATAGGATGTAAATACCCTGGTCTTTTACCTCCAGGTCGTTTATTGTATAGACATCTAATACAACATGAAATATACTTCTCCACGTATTGTCTCATACGCGGAAACCAGTAATGCTCACACAACCGATACAACGTTTTTTCCACAGCAAAATGTCCAAAATCGTCGTGTGCTGCTTTCACGACTTGTTGCCGCATTCCTCTTGGAACTACCCATAGAATGCCACGGGCTGTGATCCGATAAACACGTCCATCTCTTAAAGCATAATCTTTGTAAATACTCTTCTCGTAGTCCGTATTTGGTGGATGTGACAGCACTTTCCTAATTTCACAAATTTTAGCATCAGTTAGTTGGCCAGCCAAAACCCAATCTGCTTGAGTAATATGCATAATGACTCCTTCTGTTTCCGGGTTGCGACTCAGTGCATCGACGTGTTGCATCCGATTTCCCGGGCGATATTCGACCTTGAACGTAAACTCTAACAATTGCAGCCACCAACGAGCGATTCGTGGAATCATTTCCTTTTTGTCCTTTGTTGCTTTCAAAGCGTTACAGTCAGTAATCACGGTGAACTCAATGCCCAACAGATAAGAACGAAACTTTTTCAGCGTCTCAACTACCGCCAACGTTTCCAACTCGTACGAATGATATTGTGATTCTGGTCCATTAGTCTGTCGACTGAAATATGCAACCGGATGAAATTTTCCATCGGGTTGCTTTTGGAGTAACATGCCCGCCAATCCTGATCCACTTGCATCCGTGTGCACTTCTGTCTCAGCCGCCGGATTGTAAAGTGCCAGTACAGGTTTTTGGGCCAAAACACTTTTCAGCTGGAGAAACGCTTTTTCTTCGATATCTCCCCATGTCCAAGGCAACACCATACAAAGTAAGAAGCAATATAATGCTGACTAAAGAATTTACTCTCTAATGTTGTGAACTGGATCAGCATTTTTGGATAGGAGGTTTAGCCATCACTATTCCAAACAAAACGACCACATGCCAACATGGGGAGGATTGCCATCCCACAAGTGGTTACTCATGGATACGTTAATAGACGATATAGCCCCTCATAGAAGGATCACCATTCATGGGGAATAAGGTCCATACCAATTCACAACACTATTTACTGAACAATCAGTTCATTCAAACGATACGTGTAATATAGATACACCCCATTTTAACTATTTCACTGAACATTATACAGACATATAATATGTTAGCTCCTTGTCATAGGTCATCCATTGAACTTATCCTATCACTCACGCATCCATGCAAAGCGCAACACCACAAGAACACTTAGTAAGTAACTTACTTACTTACTCTTTTTCTTATACAAGAACAGCCACGAACCACCGCTACACTGAGCATGCAGACACAAACTACTTATGGTCCAGATTTATCACTGGACTCTTACTCAATACGTGCAAATATTACATACTCACAATGTTTACGTTACAATAGGGAAAACAACAACAAAGATAGGGCAAAATGAATGGAAGGCAACCCCGCCTTCGGTTTTGACACTAAGGTTTCACGGACAATCCGAGCGACCATGCTTCGACCTCCCTCCTCACTCGAGATTTACCTCAGTTTGATAACAAGAGTTGGAGTTGTGTGAACTTCATCACCCAGGTCTTGTACGTCACGTATAACACAAAAGGCCAATTACATATTAAACATTCATATATAATCAAACAAAAGTATATAAAAAATCATAATTATAGTTAAACTGAAATAAATAAGAATATAAGTGTGAAGAATTCAGAAACAATGGCTATGCCATGCCATAAATCTGTTTTAAAATATACATTATAACATATTTGTCATTTGAATTTTGAAATAAAACATATATCTATCTATCTATCTATCTATCTATCTATCTTGATAACAAGATAAGAATAGTGAAAATTGGCACTGGATTTTCGTTCTTTCATTCCTTTTTAGTTGTGAGATTAGATGTAAACAATAACAAGGAACATCAGATCTGTAATGAACCATATTCTGGTCGTGTTGCTTCCACTCACAGATCGAAGTCAGCACCTGATGAGTAGTGATCGAACGCGAAGGCATCTGAGCCGTCCGCCAACAATTCTATCCTTACCGCCCCATTTTTTTTATTATAGTATTAATCATTTTTGCGTCCCATGTTTGTGTTCCCCAGGCCTATGACTTTTTGTTAATACGTAAAGAACAGGGACAACGAGCGGCGAAAACCCCACCCACGTCTCCCGAACTAAGCTACAGTAAGCAGAGTCCGCTACTTAGCTCGTTGAGGGGCCTTCTTCACGGTCATTATGCTACCTTAGGCTCCGTCCCCACGGGCATCTTCGGATGCCGACCAAGCCGTCCGTTACAGATCTACTATCGGAAAGAGTGGATTTTGGAATAATCCGCGACCCCAATGTAGAGTTCTTAATGATTCAGTTTGATTATTCAACCAGTGGTGAATGTATGCATATACCAGAGAATCAAAGAGTCATTAATCAAATTAATACAGAGGTAATTTTTAGTTTATACTAACCTGCGATTGGTGAACCAATTGCCGCGGCCAATCCTTGGAACAACATCAAAAATCCAAAAGCATTTGTCAACTTCTCCAGTCCCATCAGTTCCACAGCAATAATCGATCTCAATCCTGAAAAGCAAGCGATGCAGATCCCAAACACAACAGCAAACGAATACTGAGTTGTTGAAGTGATGATATATCCACTGAAAATCGTTGCAATTCCTCCAGCTGTGATAGCAAAATTGTTCAAATAAAGCGCATTGACTCCCTTAAAGGATGTCAGAAGACCGCACACAATCCTAGCAATTGTGTTGACAATGCCAATGGCTGACACGACAAACAACGCACTCTCCTTGTCCATTCCGGCGTCAACTGCACGCGGTGTAAGGAAGATGAATGGAATAAAGAAGCCCATCATAGTCAAGAAACCGCTTGTGGACAGGAGCATAAAAGAAGGCGATTTCAGCAAAGTAACATCCAACATAGTGGATAATGTACGTCGTACGGCTTCCGGGCAGAGTTTGCAGGTCCTTTCACGTTCCTCCCGCATGTCTTGCTTGGTGGCCAAACGTGTAACCGACATGTGATAGCCGAGTGATGTTTGTGATGTATACTGCGGGATGCGAACCATAGAGCCACTGAAAAAGATATCATCACGGTACATTGGACGCTCGGGATTCTCATTCTTAACACTGTGACGGCGCGCCGGATCATTTGGTCGTCGTCCAGAGATAGTGTGCCGTCTGGCGGTATTAACGACCGGCTTAATATCTTGCTCCTCCAACAGATTTTGACTTTCGGCTTCCTCCTCGTTTTCTCCGACGGTCGGCAACTCCTTGTGCAAGTTGAACATTTGCTGAGATGGTTCACCAATTGGTGTAGTTGGCTGTGACTTACGCTGCTCTTTGTGATGGTCCTTTCCACCGGGTGTAGCACCACCTGAAACAGCTGACAAGCGCCGTTCCAAATTGGCAGCGCTACCTCTGAAAACTTCAGCAGCCGTTGGATAGTGAGTATTCGGCGGAGCACCCATGTAGGTGTTATGTGCGCTGTTTGGTACCGAGTATGCAAATCGTCCCTCTGGCAACGGTTTGGATTGTGTGCTGGGCAATTTCTTTTCGGCAAGTGCAGCATCGCTTTCATCTTCGCTTTCATTGATTGGTACGCGTACTGGTTTAAGTGGTCGGAAAGCACCGCCGCAAATTACGCATAACAAAATGATTCCAGCTTGAATGAATAGTGCGATTCTCCAGCCGTGTTTTTCAATCAAATAATTACTAAGCGGTGCAAAAACAAAGGTTCCAACTCCAGATCCGCTAAGAGCGATGCCCGTGGCCAGTGCACGCCATTTTTCAAAGTAGTAACCGATCGTGATAACGGCCGGAATATAGATCAGGGAGAATCCAATGCCACCAATGAATCCATACGAAATGAATAGAAATTCGACACTTGTTGCATAGTACGATAGACCGAAAGCAATCGATGCAATAATAGCTCCAGCAATGGTGACCGGCCTGAAACCATAACGATTCGCCAAAGCACTAGCAATCGGACCAGCAATCAAATAGAAACCGCTGAGCAGTGAACTGACCAGTGCAATGTATCCTTTCGTTGCTCCAAAATCTCTCGCCATATGCTCCTGGAACAATCCCGAACTGAACACAATACCATCGACAATTGTGCAGCAGAAGAAGGAAGCGACCATCACGACCCAACCCCAACCGCCATCAGGAGGTACAATAATAGCCGCTGTATCTTCCAATTCCTCGGCAGGATCTACTTTATTGTTCGGGTCGTCGTACTTTACAACCTCAGATTTGCCATTCGGGTGTCGTGGTGAGGACAGTGTATCCGACGTGGTTTGTGGCGGCATGGTGCGTCTCGATTAGCTGGAATGAAAAGAAAAAATAAACATTAATCACATTTTGTACAGAATTGTAACCGAAAATGTACAATATATTAAGGTATTTTCCTAAAATTAAGTCAATGGAGACTTCAAATGTTGGTGAATCTCATTGCATAAATCAAGACCCTAGCATAGGCCACACGAGCATATAAAGTACGGGATTTTCAACGTCTGTTGTTGAAATGTGTAAATTGAATTCATTACAAGAGTTCACATTAAGTACGCGCGTAAAAATTGACGTGCGTGTGAACGACAGTTGATTTTTCAACGACGCACATTTTCTATAATACAAATGACCTAAAAATCAGCGCGACGTGAGCCTGTACCCTTGTACCACAAAATTTGCGCAACCCCACATCAGCCTCAGCAACAAGTGTCTCAACATCCGCCTCGCCTAAGCAACTAGTTCCAAGGTGTGAATCACGCAGCAACGGACGTACTTTAGTGCACTCGTGCGAACTGCTCATGTACCTACGCCCGTTGCCACGGACATAGTTCAGTGCGCTCATGTGGGCCTACAGTAAACAAGCGCTCGTTTGATAACTCCTCCGCAGGAACAAAAACTGAAGTAGCGCTAGTAATGCGCCGTTTTGATGCCACAAAACCTCGTATGAGGATAACCGCAGTTAAGTTAAGAGTGCGCTATCAAAACTATGCCGTGGAATGGAAAAAGCATATTATCTACGCGTTACCCTTCGAGGAGATGTCGGATATGTCAATGAAGAAGGTTCTACCCAACTCTTGACACCTAGCTCTCGCTAGAGCTTGGCATTCATTACAGTTTCCTTCTCCGACGTATTCTTGCAGCTCCGGCACTAATGATTGTATGAAATGCTCAACCTGGTAAATGTCTCGTAGTGATCGCTGTAACCCTAGCGACATCCGAGCGGGTTCTATTCAGAAGGGCATTTGTTCTACGTGCATCGTAAAAAGGCCACAGTTTCTTGGATGTAGAACATGTTGTCAGTGCACTCCATCTATTGTTCACTTGTGTCATATAATGTCTATGAAGTTCTCCTTTTACAACAATAAGGGGCGTGTGAGCAATGACCGCGTACGACCCGTGAAATGCGGAGTCCTGCCTCGCCAGTTGGCCTTTTTCTTCCCCGCTCTGTTCCTATGTCCTGAAACCCATATGATGGAAATTCTGAAAAGTTCGGCCAGTCCGGCCAGCTCTAAGCCCTTAATCGCGGCTTGGCAACGCTCTTAGTGGTTCTTGTGATGCGCTTTAGCGTTCTACATGCTTCGCTTATTGCCATTACCCTAGCCTTAAATACACTTTCATAATTTGGGAGGCGAAAGGACATAGATACTTCGAGAGCTTCAGAGAAGATCCTTCTCCAACTACACAATCCGTTTTTGATCCATCGGTGAATATTCTGCAGTCATATTTCCCTGTTACTTCCCCTTCGTTCCATTTCGTTCTCGTAGGGAGCCCGGTTGCAAAATGTTTTTCAAAATCTACTTCGGTAACCATGAAATCCGCAGGGAACATGTCTCGTACTGCAACAGGTTGAGACTCCAGTATACCACTATGACCTTATGGTTTGGAAGTCCAGCCCCCAGACTCCTTTAGTCTGGCCGCGCTGCATGTGGCACTGAATTCCATTTATTGGTTTAGAGGGTGTAGGTGCAGTATAACGTATAACTGCAGTTCTTTGCACCTTATTCTACGGTGTGAGGTTGTATTTTTTACGAAGAGCTGGCCACCATACCAGTGCTCCGTATGCGAGAATTGGTCGCTCTACAGAAGTGTACAGTCAAAAACCCATCTTCAGCTGAAGACCCCATCTCTTGCCGCAGGTTCTCCTGCAGGTATAGAGGCAGAGGGCTATGTAGGCCATTTTTGTACAGTACTCAATGTGCATTTTCCAACTGAGTTTGGAGCCGCGAATGGCTCCGAGACGTTAGAAGATAGTTTTAAGAAGTGACCATTCACCTGTGGTAGTTGAAACTTCGGTATTTTGGTCTTTCTAGTAAAAAGGGCTACTTCAGTTTTATCTGTGCTCACAAGTAGTCTACATTTGGCAGTTCAGGTGTTTACTATGTCCAGAGCACCACTCATGATGTCGCTCATTACAGAGAGGAACTTTCCCGATACCAGAATTATCACGTTGTCCGCGTACGCGATTACCTTGACGTCTGATGCTTCCAGCCTCCTAAGAAGTCCGCCCATCGCTATTATCCACAGCAGGGGGACAACAATTTATATCTATATAAAAATAATTCCAAAGGAAAGTATTAATAAAATGTTTATTAAAAAAATTGAAGATACAATGTTGTCAGCAGTACAATTACAAAAGAGAATTACATTTAAATAGCGCCATCGTTTTATAATGAAAAATCAAGAAACTAAATAGGTCACAAAAATTATGCAAAGCTTTACATACGCAATGTTGAAAAAGAAACAACAAGTGCAATTTAGTTAGTAGGTCGATAATTTCACATGATCGGCATATCATGTTTACAAAGGTGCATTGCATACAATATATGGTGTTATGCTGATCAAGTTTTGTACGTGAAGACTAAAACATGAAATGCATGTAACACCCGCCTTGCGGAGTTCCCCTGCATACGTATCCAGTGGCTTGGCAATCTCCCAGCTCCGATACAATTATTCTGATTTTTACCATCTCTACTGTCCAACTACTAAAGTGAGTCTCCACCCCAACTTCGGTGAGGGACTTCCGAATAACCTCAGCACGGATATTATTAAAGACACCCTCAATATCCAAGCAGGCGGCCCGGGTGTACTTTGTAGTACATGCCCTGCTCAATCCTGCGTATTACCTCACGTAGAGCCGTCTCCGTAGATTTTCCTTTGAGATACGCATTTTGAAATAGACGCCGTTGTATATGGCTGTCCGAGATTCGGCTGATGGGCCTAAAGTCTTTCGCGGAAGCATGACCTCATCTGCTCGCTTTCGGAAAAAACCAGACTGATACAGACACGTCTTCAAAACTTGGATACATGGTTACGTGATATGCAGCTTCTGAATATGGCTACTAGCCATGGGGTTACTACGTCATGTAACTGTTGAAGCATTACCGGGAAATGCCATCCAGGCCAGGAGACTTATATGGCGAGAAGCTATTGATAGCCCATATCATCCTCTCTACCGTGGTTACCGATGCGATTTCTTCCCAGGTACGCTAATCATCTTCCCTATCAGTAAACCTACTGCAATCTTCGCTGCCCGGGAAGAGGCTTGTAATTAGAAGTTCGACGGTTTCAGCGCCAGATTGGGTCCAGACTCCGTCAGGTCTTTTGATGAAAGACGGACAAGTGTGGATTTCCGACAGGATCTTGCACAGCCTTGCTGAAGCCCAAGTCTTGTCAATTGATTAGCAGAAGTCCCTGCAGGATTCCTTCTTGGCCTCCCTGAGGGATTTTTCGTATATTTTTAGGTAGTCCTTGTACGGCTGCCAGAACTTATACTTGCAGCAATTATTAAAGATATCCCCGGATAACTTCCGGAGGTTGACCAAGTCATCATTCCACCACGGGGGAAGAATTTTTTTATACCCTAGTTTTTTTATTATATTTAACTGGACATGAGATGTTGTATCCCAAACCAATAGCTTTTTCGAAGGTCTCGATCATGGACTCCAGCTCATGTACCGACTCCATACTAAGAATGGGTGTCCTTGAGAGTTTGGAGATTATGGCCTGTCTCAATTTCTCCCAGTCGATTCTCCTGAGATTTCTGTATGTATGAGCTTTCTCTACCTTGAGAGCAACCGAGAAAAGAATCCAACTGTGGCCCGAGACTTTAGATTGGAGACCTCCCAGTCCCCAGTCTCATTATTGCACAAAAAATGTTCGTGCCAAATCCCACATTGGGCGCCGAATATCTTTGGACTTTTCATTTTCGACTACTTTCTACCGTTAATTTTTATTGATATAAGATAAAAAAAAGGCCTTAGTGTAGCCTTAAGGTGACCGCCTAAAACGGTTTCCTTCTCTTTGTTTTTCTTTTATTTCGTCGATAAGATAAAATGACAACCCACATTGATCGCCGAATATTCGCAGGTTTTTTTCGACTAGTTTCTACTGTTTTCAACGACTTAGGACTGAAAAAAGGCCATAAGGTAGTTTAAGATAGCCTTAGAAAAGCTTAAAGATGCCCTAAGACAACCTTAAGGTGACAATTCCATTGCTTATTTTGCTTTCATTGACTGGATAACATCCCACCGATCCCACATTGGACGCTGCATATCTTCCAACATTTTCTATCATTTTTCGACTATTTTCTACTGTAAATTTTCATCGATATGGAATCAGAAAAAGCCATAAAATAACCTTAAGGTAATGTCTAAAAAGATTTCGGTACATATATGCGTCTTATGAATAACCCATTTCAGTTTCGTTGACCAGAAAAAAATCGCACTGATCTCTCATTGAGCGACGAATATTTTCGGGGTTTTCGAAAATTTTTGAATAATATCTACTATCTTCACTGACGTAGACCACAAAAAAGTCTTAAGGTAGCCTTAACGAAATTTAACAAAGCGTTTGGAAAGCTTGAGGATGTCTTAAGATGGTTTTAAAGTAAGTTAAAATCACAATGAACCCACAGTGGGCGCCGAATGCGATTAGTACCGGTTATCATGTTGATAGATTGCTCGTTTTGGTGGTGCTTTCACACAAATAAAGAGGACAGTGAACTTAGGGGTAAATTTGTGAAGTAGAGACATTTCCGAGTTTCCTGTATTTTATCTAACATACATTTTAAATGCTGTGCTAGAATTTTTCGAGCCATTTTCTATTAATTGAACAAAATAGTTAAGGCCGGCACTGTCACAGTCGTTCAAAATATTTAAAGTCATGAAAAAGCAAAGAAAAACAATTGCGAAACCATCGATAGAGATTTAGTCTGAAAAATAACTGAAAAATGCGTGTCCGGCTATAGGAGCGTCCAATTAAGGAAGCCTAATTTGTTTGGAAAAATGCAAAAAATATTCGGGACTTAAAAATTTGTCCGTTTATAAGAAGTGTCCGGTTATGGCAGGTGTCCGTACAGGGAGCGTATACTGTACACTTATCTTCAATATCTTTCAGACATATTTCGAAACATTATTGCATCTGTACAAACAGATACTGATATCAATGAAACTCACTAACATATTTATCGAGTTCATGAAAAATACATTGGTTACGTCGTTAGCATTTTGTATAACAAATAAAGACGCTGTGTACTGAATTTGTTATCAACATTCGTATATAACACGAACAAAACAATCTCCCAAGAGCAATTGTCACCATGGAAATTATGAGGGAAACAAATTTGGCTATCAGATTATGCCTGACGAACAGAGATTTCGAATTAAATCCATGATGACATCGAATTTTTAGGCAAATGCGGTGCAGACCTCGAGTGCAGTTCAGCGATGGATACCTTCGCAGACTCCCTCCAAAATCTTATAGAGTTATGGTGTGGGAGGATTTTCCAGTCATAAAAGTGATCGAAGATATATGCTTCCTTACTTCAAAAGTAACGGCAGCGGTTAACATGCAAATCCTGGAAAACGCCTCGTGCGTTAGGTATTCATAGCGTCTTCTCGCCAACAT
The DNA here is from genome assembly GCA_964017055.1 of Chloromyia formosa. NCBI lineage: Eukaryota > Metazoa > Arthropoda > Insecta > Diptera > Stratiomyidae > Chloromyia > Chloromyia formosa. The sequence goes on along the minus strand of OZ024815.1, from coordinate 51,602,738 downwards.
CTAGATTAAATATCGACTCATCTGAAAAGATGACAGTGATCCACACCTCCTGAGTCCAAGTGGCATGCTCTTGTGTCCATTGTAAACGTTTCTGTCTGACTCTTAACGGACAGTCTGGCTTTTCGACTGGTTTCAATGCACGTAAGTCTGCTTTCACAAGCCTTTTTCTCACCAAACTTGAAAAGATTTGCTTACCCGTTGCTTGAACTAAATCGTCCCTAATGCCAGATGATATTCCGAAGCGGTTCCGACGGCTTTGTCAATGTTAGAAGCGAGCTACCAGTGACGTAGTTTTTTTTTAGACCATCCAGAGAAACTTCTTCAAGTACCATGCACATAGTACGCTGAGGAATATCCAGTCTTTCGCCTATTTTGCGAGTAGTAAAGTTTATCTCGCGCCAAAACCAAAATATTACTTTTGTTTTACGCATTAACCATTTTTATACCCTTCACGGATGTGATAGGGTATATTAACTTTGTCATGAAGTTTGCAACGCACAGAAGGAAGCATCTCCGACCATATAAACTACATATATTCTTGGTCAGTATGATGAGACGAGTCGAGTAAGCTTTGTCCGTCTGTTTCTATGCAAATTAGTCCCTCAGTTTTAAAGCTATCGAGCTGAAATTTTGTACAAAGCCTTCTTTCTGTTGCACGCTGTATATATGTCGGAACCAACGGAATTGGACCACTACTTCACACTAATCAATAGTATCTTAAGTTAAATTACATACCCAAATTTGATTGAAATCGGACTACTACGTCATATAGCGACCGGTCATAGGAACGACCGGCCCAAAAATTCGTCTTTGTGAGAAAAACTTTTTTATTTCTAAAGATATCATTTTCAAATTTCACACTCATCAATAGTATTTTTAGTCAAATCACATTGCTGAATTTGGTTGAAATTGGACCACTACGTCATATAGCTGCCATAGGAACGACCCGTCCGAAAATTCGTCTTTGTGGGAATAACTTTTTTATTTCTATAGATATTGTTTTCAAATTTCACAATAATCAATAGTATCTTTAGTGAAATCACATTCAATTTGGTTGAAATCGGACCACTCTATCATGTCATGTCAGCTGTCATAAAAACGACCGTTCCAAAAGCAAGTTTTTATCAGAAAAACTTTTTTAATTCTGAAGATATCTTTATGAAATTGCATATTACTCAATCATATTGACTGCTAAGCCACGTTCCTAAATTTGGTTGAAATCGGCCCACTATTTCATATACCTCTTGTAGGAACAGTGAAATCGGAACAAGTTTTTCTACTAATTTCAAAGTGGCAAATGCACCACAAAACACAACGAAGGTATGATACCCTTCGCGTGAAGGGTATTATACCTTCGTTTGTTTTCACTCAAATTGCACTTTGTTACTTATTATCTATGGTGTTATCAACAATTTGAGCAATTTTTTCCCAGGATTTGCTCTTAGAAAAGTTGCACACAAATTATAGACAATAAACATGCCAGGTTTTCCAGGTGACTCATCAGTTCCCTCAAATCAGATCCAAAAGCTCGTGTAATACTGTTAGTAACACAATACGGAAGCACTGATATAAACAACGGGGTGAGTGCCTTCTTGATTTAATCACTAGTTTAGATCTCAGCATTTACAACAAGGGGAAGAGACCCACATCTGTAACGAGGTCTAAACAGGAGGGGCTTGACATTACCTTTGGAAGCCATCTGGCTGATAATTGGACTACGAACTAGCATGTATTAGACGAACCATCCCAATCCGACCACATGCACATTAGGTTTAAAATGAACGTTTTGGTATTAGAAACACGGGTGAGACGTATCCTGCAATTAACGGACTGGATAAACTATGTGGCATCCCTTCATAGAGAGATTAGCAATGATCGATAGAACGGTCTGGAACTGGCCTAGCTTGGATAGCTTACTACTAATGTTACCAACGCCATCACATACTCGAATGAAGATAATTCCCCTCTAAAGGTAGCCAAAGACAATAGGGTAATTACCTGAACTCTCACGCCTTAGGAAAACTAGAGACTGCACCGTGTTTTGCCTTGAAAGGGAAATGATATGCACATTTAAGGAAGCGGTTGGTAATACCACCACAGAAGCCAAAACAACAGGCAAACTTCTCCTAAGTACTCACTTTCCTAGTTGTTAAAAGGGTTAGGGCAATTGAGTAGTAGCAGTACGTAGCACAAAGGACGCGGATATGTATCCGCTAGCTATCGGCGTTGCTTGGCCTATCTCGACAGCTATCTGGGCTACCACTGGTTTCAGCCCCTATCTGCGTCATTTTCCATCTCCAGCCCCCTACTCAATCATAGTTACTTCAAATTTGAAGAAAAAATATCAAAAAATACCTTCCACTTTCGGAAGCCAAATGAGTAAAAGAGAGAAATAAATGGTCGATATGAATAGGAAGAATATCCCATTTACTAATTTTCGTTTGCATTACCTTTTAAGGTGCGTTTTGCTAGACACACGGTCACATTGTTCGCGATTAGCGATCACCGCCAGGGTCTATCCTCCTATACACGGCCCTAGCGGCCTCCAATTCGACAATAAGGGCAAGGCGGAGGCTTTTGCCAATACCCTGGAACTTCAATTCCAGGAAAATCAGTCCGCCCAAGATGATTTCGAAAATGAGGAACTAGGAAGATACTCCTCTCTGCAGCGGCACACGAGGAATAGATACGGGAAGTGGATCTGGTGGAGTCACGTCACGTCACGTCGGCGCCTTAAGTTGCAAAAAGGCACCTGGGCTTAACGGTGCTTCAAACTCCTGTTTGAGAAACTGTCCTGATAATATACTACAATCAATCGTTGATATCATCAACGCAATCTTCCACCTTCGCTGGTTTCCTGAGTTATGGAAAAAAGCGGTGATCGTTGTGATCCGAAAACCTGGTAAGGATCACAAATCCCCGCGAATATTCAGACCAGTAAGTCTCTCCTCAGTGGTCAGTAAGATAGGAGGACGAATCCTCCTTGCTCGTCTGTTCAGCCAGGTAATAGTAAATAATATACTACCAAAAGAGCAATTTGGTTTATGAACTAAACACTCCTGCGAACTCCAGCTTGTAAGAGTTGTCCAACACATCAGAACGAGGCTGAGCCAGCGCAGGTCAACAAGTCTTATTATGTTTGACATAACAAAGGCCTTTGACAAAGTCTGGCGTGCAGGACTTATCTTCAAATTGCATGATCTTGGATTACCGCTGCCTATCATTCAATACTTACGTATTTACAAGGCAGAAGCTTTCTAGTTAGAATTAACTTCGAACTTTCCCAGGAAAGGCCTATAGAGGCGGGAGTCCCTCAAGGCTCACCACTTTCCCCATTATTGTATACTTCACACACTGCAGACATCCCACAACTGCCAATAAATGTGCAAATATCCCTATTCGCTGAAGACACTTGCATCTTTTATTCTGCAAGAATTGAGCTCAGAGTAAATTCAATTCTCCAGGAATCAATAAACATACTCATGGACTACTTCTGAAGATGGAAGGTTGCTATCAACGCCGAAAAGACTCAGGCGCTTTTCGTAACAAGGCGACCACGACAAGACCCGGGCTTACTGACAGTAGACGGACAAGAGATTCCTTGGCTGGAATCTGCCAGGTTTCTCGGACTGACAATGGACAATAAATTGACGTGGCAACTGCACATCCAGCAAAAACGGATCGACTGTAACGGAGCCCTTCATGATATTTACACTATCATAAACTCCAACAAACTGAGCAACAAAAATAGACTTTTACTGTACAAACAAACCATTTTACGATCTATACTGTACGGCAGCTTGGCTTTTAGTTAAGCCTGCAAGTCCCAAATAAAGCAGCTCCAGACTTGTCAAAACTTGGCTCTAAGAGGAATATTCGAAATTCCATGGTATGTACGGAACACTGACATTCATCGGGACTCCAGAATAGACACAATTGACAAAATAATACGTGACACAGCACTGAAACTGTTTGAAAAATCGACGAACATGTCAATACAACCTTGGATACTTTGAAATTTTCCACCAGAGGTAGAGGAAGCTATCCTCTCCTTAGGAGTGTCATAAACTGAGAGCTGTAACCGGGAGTTGCACCATGAGCACCAAAAAGCTATAATTGCCATGGGCTCATATAGAGTCCACTACTAAAAGGAAGTAAGAATGTCTACGACACTAACTCCACGTGAAACACAGTCCAGGGGAAGGGGGAATAGCGATAAAGCCATAGAGGAGCACGAAGCACTATTTGTATGTATCTCTTCGATCATCGCCTGCGATCGTTGCAAAGTGGTGCCTAGCAAAACGCACCTTTACTAGCATTTCTAACCAATGATTTGTCAGCTTAATTTTAATGGTAAAAAGTGTTTATTTTAGCCAAGAGCTTATCGAATTCGTTCGCTTTATCCTTTTGTTGTTTGCTATTATTTATTTTTATACACTAGACTTTTAGTATATTATACCCTAGACTTTTAGTATAGGGTATATTGTTTTTGTCACGACGGAAATATGTAACACCTTAAAGGAGGCTCCGGAGGTATGGCAATGTATATATATGTAAATGATCAGGGTCACCTCCTGATTCGATTTAGCCATGTCTGTCTGTCTGTCTGTCCTTCTGTCCGTCTGTCTGTCTGTCTGTCCGTTCGCACGATAACTTCCGATAGAAGGAAGCTAGAGCCTTGAAATTTTGGTCAAATATTGGAAGTATGATCTAGTTGGTTGGTATTGAAAATGGGCGTGATCAGGCCAAGAGAACGCCTACCTCCCCTACATATGTAAAATAATTAAATGAATCTATAACTCCCGATTAAATAAACATGAAAAGCTCTAGCTTTGGTAGATTGCTCACGAGGATGATCTTCTACTCTCTTGAAAAAATAAAATCGATCAGTTGAAAACTAACGGTAATTTTCTTACAAAAAGCCCCGTACTACCCTACTTTTCGGGTTTTTTGTCTATAACTTTTGAACCAATTGATGTAGATACTTGATTTTTGGCATGTAACCCTGGGCGAGAAGCTGCTTGAATTCTAGTAAGTTGGGCATAATCAGATCAAAGAAACGCCTACCTCCCCTACAAATTTCAAAAAATTAAATATTAATTTAATTACGATAACTTTCGATAGAATGACACTAGCGAGTTGAAAATTTGTTAGAATGTTGTTAATAAAATCTACTAGGTTGGTATTGAAAATCGGCAAGATCCGACTCAAGCAACCCCTACCTCCCCTACAAATACAACTTCAAATAAGCGATAACTTTTGACAGAATCAAGTCAGCGACTTTAAATTTTGGTCAAATGTTTGAAGTGAGATTGGGTTAGTTGGTATTCAAGATGGGTTAGATCCGACCTAAGGAACCTCTACCTCCCCTAAAAATGACACTTAAAATAAGCGATAACTTACGACAAAATAATGCTAGTGACTTAAAATTGTGGTCAAATGTTTGCAATAGGATCCTGTTAGCTAATATTGAAAATACGTAAAATCCGACCAACGAAACCCCTACTTCCCCTACAAATGAAACTTCCAATAAGCGATAACTTTCGATAGAGTGAAGCTAGAGACTTGAAATTTTGTTTGAATGTTTGTAGCATGATCTTATTTGTTGGCGGCAATGATGGGCAAGATCCAACCCAAGGAACCCCTACCTCCCATACAAGTGAGACTTTAAATAAGCAATAACTTTCGATGGAATGAAGCTAGCGACTTGAAAAATTCGACAAATATTTGTAGAATGGGTTAGTTCATTGATTTTGATAATGGTCAAGATCCTCCTGAATGATTGCCAACCTCTTCTATAAACTGGTCATATAGGAAACTCACTTTTAATGCATATGATCGTTACCAATTGGTACTTTTGGTATCACCACTAGGTCTGTACAAGTCTAGGGTATATACGCTTCGGACTCCGGGCCGAAGCCAAGCTTCGGCCTGGTTTTTTTATTTATTTATTTATTTGCATGCATGGCCATCAAACAAGACGCATTTTCTAATACAAGCAAGCTAATCTACGAGTACATGCCTCCACAATAAAAAAAATGTTCATATACAATAAACAAACAAATCTTATATATGTACTTTAACATGATATCCTTGACACATAAGAAATTTCCTACAATCAATCTCACCATCTAAAAATATTTCAAGAACATGTGAAGTAAAAGTAAGACCCTGCTGTTTGTGATTCATTACAAACAATGTATAAATCAGCCGTCAAACTGAGGATTTAGTATGCAATACCTAATTGTTATGTTCCTGGAATATACCAGAAAATTAAAAAAAAGAAAGAAAATATTTAAATGCCTGTGTAAAGCATCTTTTTATTCCTTTCAAACTAGCACCGATAGTCCGTCCTGTTTTAAATTTATTCTTTTCCGTGCCAAATTGTTGGTTTCACTTTCACTACCTGTTGTTTTTTGGCCATTTGCCATCAATTTTTTTTACAGTCACATGTTTCGTCTCCATTCCCGAATATTTTCTCCGCAACCTATGTATGTATATAAACAAAAGCCATTTATGTTCATAAGATATTTCAAGTGAAAATTAATTCTTCTCTCGATGAAAATAGATTTTATTGGACAGAAAAGTGGGAGTGTTGGGCACGATTTATTTTTTCTTGAGGCTGGATGGCTTTGGGTAGTATTGGTCTACAAATTGACTGTGCGTGATAGTAGCTGAGGACATACGATAAAGCTTTGGGGGTTCGATTCCCAGTGCGAGATCATAAGAAAATTAGTATGTAATTCGGAAGATTCCTATATGGTCGGGAGACGTTATTAGTGCGACCAAAGACACTAACCAATAGTTTGCATCAACGCTAGGTGGTAGAAGTGGAAAATATTTTGTAATTAACCTTAACTCTTCCAGTGGACCAGTCAACCAACATTCTAGCAATGCCTTGCTGACGTTCCGACAAGCTTGGAACGCTATGGGAGTTGTAATAGTACCCGCAAAAAGTTCTTTATTTTATTAATGCGCCGGGGAAATGAGCCTCTGATCTCTAGATGTTAGCATCGCAGAGTGGTGGACGAGACCTGTCGGCTACCGAGCGCGTAAAGAGAATATTTGGTATATTTCTAATTCATCGGGTGACGCGACGCATCGTCGTTCACGTCTTGGCTAAACTGGCATCACTGATATATTAAATAGAGTGGTCTTAGTCGGTATACTGGGGGTAGCAACTTGCCATCGTATAATCCGCTGATTTTCGATGATTCGATCTGATCCGGTACGGCACATGACCTAGGTCGATGAACCAATCCAATGCCCATTTGATTTGACTTACATTTGTAATCCGACCGATCTTTATTTTAGAAAAGTATATTTTTTTGTTATTTTACGCTCGTTTGGGTTTCTTTTGCGAGGACAATTAATAATCATGATAGAAGTCGAAAGCATATTATGCAAGCAGTTCCAGAATGCTGTCTGAAATTTTTTTTGGAATGAATATTTTCTTCATGATTGTACATATGTAAATAATTTTTATCCCCTATCTTTTCAAAAAATTTAATTCTTATCTGTTATCAGAAAACGAAAAAGATTCCTACTATTTTCTCCCAGCAAGACTGGCCGTGTTTTTGAAAAAAGTGTTGCCTTTCTTTTTGCTTTTGTTTTTTTTTTTGCAATTTTGACTTCAAATTCGCAATCAGCGACCCAAGAAAGACCCTACTATTTTTCCCAGCAGGATTGACCGTGTTTTGTTTTTTTTTTTTTAGAAAAAATAAAGTGTTGGCATTTCAGGATAAACATTTTTTTTTTGTCTTTTTTTTTGCGTTTTGACTTCAAATTCGACACCAGCGGCCCAAACAACTCGCTACTAGTTTCTTGGAGCAGGCTTGGCCGTGTTTTTTTAAGTGCTGCCATTCTAGATTTCCCTTTTTAGGGTTTTGTATAAAAACAAAACCCTTATGAAATCGGTCATGCGTCCGTCTGTCCGTCTGTCTGACTGTCCATGAAATATCTCACGAACCGCTGAAGCTACATGCATGAAATTTGGTGAAAATATGTAGAAATACTATATATCTCTGGAGAAAGCGATGCGTCGTAATAGGTCAACTTTAAGGGGGGTCCCCATAGAGGGGAAATGAAGGTCGAAATTTTTTTTCCGTTTGGTATAGGCAAGTGGGATATCGTAAGAAAGGTAGCGTCGAGTACATTCCATTTTTTTGTTTTTTTTTTTTCAAATTTGAAAAAAGGAGAAAAGAGTGAGAGGGGAAAATATGTGGTTCGAGTTTGTCCCCCCCCCCCCCTTGCATTTCGAGGCCGTTATAGCTAGACATTTGAAAATTTATAGAAAAGCGGCATTTCACTAGCATAGAAAACTAAAAATAATAGAATTTTTAAATCTCATCCAAAAAGGTTAATAATAGTACATTTCTATAGTTGCAGTTAGCACACCCCTGCACCCCTCAAGCACACCCTAGGTCAAAAATATTGATGGCTAATGATAACCAACATCATAGGCAATAATATCTCTAAGTTTCATCATAATGACATAATATTTAATAATGGTACATTGACTTAAAGTTATGCATTTTGACACTATCCATACAAAAATAAACCTACCGGCCTCACGCATAGATATGCGGGTACTACTTGCATTTTGTTTTTCGTAGTGCGAGTTGCAGTTATTTAATGATCCAAGGGTGAAGATTGGTTGGGGCGGTGATCCTAACAATAATTATTCACACAATTTATTTTTTTAGGGTTTTGTGTCTTAAATCTTACAAAATTGGTCAAATATCTGTCTGTCTGTCTGTTCATAGAATATCTCACGAACGGCTGAAGCTACACACATAATTCGGCGAGAATGTGTATAAATGCTATAATTAGCTGGAGAAAGCGTTGTGTTGTAATTGGCAAACTTTAAGGGGGGGTCCACATAGAGGCGAAATTAAGGTCATAGCATTTTCTTGAGATTTGCAGAAAGAGGAACAGTGGAGGAGGAAAAAATATTAGATCGTAATTTGTCCCAGCCGCCCTGAATTTCGAAGCCCTTACACAAGTTTGCAATTTGCAATGTCGGCTTAACATGAATGGTTGAGCATCTCGAAGAGTAGGACAGTTTATCTCGTATACATACATATCTATCTACAGCTTCTCGTATTAAAACTATTACTTTGAGAGGTGACAGATGGAGTCTTTTTGTGAATTGGCATGTAAGATACTATATCATGGGTAAGACATTTAATTATGGTGTTTTATTCAGCTGAGTGGTACCAAGAAGAGCAAGGAGCCAACATTTAGATACCAAAATAAGCGCGTGCTACAAAACCCTCGAATTGCGGGCGTAGCCCTCTATATTCCGGTTTCATTTTTATTTAACAGCGATTGAATCAGCCCAATATAAGTTTTTATACAGCAAAATTGGCCGTGTTTTTGAAAAAAAAATTTATTTTTTGCAATTTTGATTTCAGATTCGTAATCGGCGACCCAAACAACATTTTACCAATTCCTTACGGCAAGATTGGCCGTATTTAAAACCAGTGTTGTTCAAGATTTACATTTTGTTTTTATTTTTTTTTACAATTTAGACTTCAGATTCGACATCAGCGAGTCAAACAACTCTCCACTTGTTTCTTCCAGCAAGTAAGGCCATGTTTTTTTTTTAAAAATCTGCCATTCTAGATCCCCAGTTATATTTTTTTGCAACTTTGACACAAATTCGGAATCGGCGACAGAGGCTATCCGCTATAAACTTTTATCCATCAATATTGGCTGTGTTTTTTTAAGTACATATTGATTTCTTGCAATTTTGAGTTCAAATTCGCAATCAGCGACCCAACTAATATTCTATTAATTTCTTCCAGCAAAATTGGTCGTTTAAAAAAAAATTGTTGCCATTCTAGATCCCCGTTTTGTTTTTTACAACTTTGACTTCAGATTCGGAATCAGCGACCCAGAAAACCCCTATCAGTTTTTTTTTTCAGCACGAATGGACGTGTTTTAGAAAAAAAAAGTTTCGCTCTTCGGGAATTGTTTATCGTTGCAATTTTGACTTTAGATTGGCAATAAGCGACCCAGACAACTCTCTACTAGTTTCTTCCAGCAAGATTGATCGTATTTAAGGAAAGAGTGTTTGGATTACCCCATTTTTTTCTGCAACTTTGACTATAGATTCATAATCAGCTACCCAAAAAAACTCTTACCAGTTTTTTCCAGCAAGATGGAACGTAAATATCCTACAAAAAAAAATCAATCAATAATTTCTTGACCTATTAAATCAAATACATAATGCAGCCATGCAGACCTACCTCTGATATGTTGCTCTTTTAAAACCTGCAGACCAACCTCTGATCTTCTACTCTTTCAAAACCCGTCTCTCTACCCAGACTTTTTTACCTACTGAGACCTGCAGACCTACCCAGTACCCCTCTTCTGTTCTTTCCAAACTTGCGTATCTATACCCAAATCGACAGACCTACTTAGCCATGCATACCTATTCAGACTTACATCCATTCCCAGACCTGCAGACCTACCCAGCACTGATCTCCTGTTCTTTCAAAGCCTGCGTATCTACCCAGGTCTCCAGACCTACTAGACCTGCAGATCTACCTAGAGCTGCAGACCTAGATATTTTTCCAATCGTACCTTCCGGACATAGGTCCGGGTAAGTGACCTAAGTTGAAAAGAACAGGTCCGATTTTGAGCAACGATGACTAGTAGCAACTCCATAAGCTGCGGAGCTAGCAGGCAAAGCCCACACAAGGGGATTCCGAAATCATCTCAATATAAAACCCATACAATTAGTCAAAGGCGCAAATTAATATGCATCGCCTGGTCAACTAGGAATGTTCTGAATATTTATACTCTAGATGAAATCTGAGAGTATTATAAGTTTGCCACAAAGTTTGTAACGCTAAGAAATAAGGCTCGCAGAAAAAAATGAATGATACAGAAGTTCATATTATCACTCGAATATCTCAAAACCGGATGTCCGTCTGTCCGTCTGTCTGTCTGTCCGTCTGTCCGTCTGTCCGTCTGTCCGTCCGTCCGTCCGTGACCTCTCTAGCTCGAGAACGCGTTGAGCTATGAAGTTCAAATTTTGCACACGTTATTTTTGACAAAAAATGAAGGCTAAGTTCGTGAACGGGCTAAATCGCTCCACCCCTTCTACCCCCTCCCATACAAAATGACACATTTTTGAAAATTTACAATAATCAGATTTTCTCAGAAACTATAAAACATATTGCTTTGAAATTTTTAATATTTCACTTTTATGATAATTGTAACCTATGTTATAAAACTTATTGTAATCCTCACCCTCCTTCTACCCCCTCCCATACAAACTGCACTATTTCATGAAATACGTTAAGCCTATTTACTCAGTACGTATACGATGCATCCGAGATTGCAACCAAAATTATTTATTGGCTTTAACCAGGTTCAAATTCATCTAGAGTATTGCATGATTGGGGCTTACCCCAATCGTAGTTCTTTTATGTTTTTTTATTGCCCTTGAGCGGCTTCCCGCGGTAGTTGCACACAGAGCCAACGAAGTGATATACGTCGATATACTGAGGGTAGCAGCCCTTTAAATAGCGGAACGGGTGAAATGAAATATAGTACTGAATAGTCTGATGGGCTCCGCATTTAAGGAGTTTCTACCCTCAGTCTGTCAAAGTATAATGTCCAAGCCAGATTGAACGCAGAATGCAGTAGCAGCGGCAGCGACGGCGATCTGTCAAACTAGAACGCATGCATTTCCTTTACACGACCTAGATTGAACGCAGCAGCAGCAACAGCGGGGAAAGCAGATGTGCATGTTGGTGTTGTTGCTGCTGCCACTGCTGCTTCTGCTTTCTGCGTTCAATCTGGTTCCGGCATAACGCTGACTTCGCTCGATATGTTTGCAGCAGCTGCCACTGCCGCTCAAGGTAAAAGACATCGCCGATAAATTTAAACATTCCAGCATAGATACGAAACAACAAACAAATGTATAAATAACCATACCCCAACGTACCTCAAAGGTGGACAATTAGGGTGTCAAAAAAAAGAAGAAGAAAACGTAATAACGTGAGAGGCCGAAGAAATGCAGAAATGGTACTATGTATGTATTTCAGAAGAGCTACTTTCACTCGAGGGTATACGACATCCAGCTTACATAATAGAGAAGAAGTAGGGAAATAACTATTGTATATAAATATGTACAAGCGCGTAATAAACGGGTAATCAAGTCAAAAATAAAAACCAATCCGCTTTAGTTAAGTTCCTAGATAAACCCCAAACAATTAACCTCCTCCTGTAGTTTCTGCAGAAGTCAGGCTGTGAAAATTGAAGCGTTCTGACGTGCTTAACGATATGACAATGCACAACAACGAATGCCACCACCAAGATGGTGTGGTATTTCTACATCAATTCCATTTTATTGAGTCCGCTGTTAGCCAGTCTATTGAGAGGAACATAGCATAGGCGCGAGTTTTTTGCGAATTTTAACCTATACAGTCAGAGAAATAACACGCTCTAAAACAACAACATTAACCCAAATGGGTTAACATCCTGCCATGGTGATTTATATAGGGCAGATCCTGACCTCGATGGAACATAAAGCTTTACACTCTTCGTACTTAATTAGGCTACATCTAGCATCTACATCGTTGGTTCGACTTTGTTTTCACCTCATTCCACCGCAATTGGATTCCACATTTCACATTGCAATTGGAAAAAAATTTATTTCCTTGAAATATTAGGAAACTATTCTAAATCAATTAGTTTCTTTTATCACAGAAGCATTTGACAAGCTTAAAGGTTCTAATACACGACACGCTCAAACTCGTCGGGTGCGCCAATTCAAGGATATTCGCCCCGAGTAAACAGCAATGGGTTCTACTAGGTATAGGATAAAAATTATTGAAAACGAATTGCTGCTCTGATGCGTGGTCTAATGGCTTGTATTATGCGTGGTCTAACGGCTGGTCTAATCTCTCAATTACCCTAACCCCTTGTGGGTCATAGCGCGTCAACTGTTCCATGTGGCCCAGTTGACGTTTCGTCGGCATAAATTGGTTTCGGAGAATACAGTTGCCAGCATGCACCTCCTGTACATCCATGGCCACGAACGTCGTCGTGGACGGGATTCGAACCGGAAACGCCGGTAGGCAGATATGAGACTGATGCCTCAACACACTGAGCTACTGGCCGCCTTAATGGCTGGTCTAATCCGTGGTTTAAAAGGCGGTCTAATAGTTGGTCTGATGCATGGTCTAATGAACGGTTCAATGCGTGGTCTAATCGCTGGTCTGCTACATGGTCTAATGGGTGGTCTAACGGCTGATCGGTCTAATATTTAAAAACCGCTTCACAATTCAGTCTCATCAATTTCGTAGTATTTTCGGAACTTTCTTCATTGCATTTATTATTTTACAATTATCTACATAATTCATCAAACAGAAACATTAGGGGATACACGCTCTCTGTCGTAAATGTCATTAACGACGTATTCGTCGTAAACATCTGCAATCCCCACAGTAAAATGACAGAAGTTTACAATGTTTACAATGTTATGTTATGTAACGACATCCCAATTGATCTTATCTGCTAATAACAAGTAACAAAAATTTCTTAATGTCATTATATCAGTCGAATGCCGTTACTTACGTCAAATTATGGTTTTTCTGAAATCATCAGTGATGAATCACAACGACCGGCTTTCTTCAAGTTTATAACACCTCCAGCTATAGCCAAACACAGACCAAACTTACATCATACAACTTCTCAAAAATTCGCCCAAATTCAATTCGTTTTGGCGGAATTACACATAAATATACTATATCTAGACATTAACTTCCTCAAGATTAACTATATGCAAGTATTTCCATACTAGTTGGTATTGGTACATAACATACGCGAGTGTGTATTCCGAAATGTTACAGTTTCAGAAAACTCAATATGACCGCATTAAGAACGCATGACTTCACAATACAAATTAAGTGTTTTTTATATGGATTTTAACAGAAGTCCATATGGCTTAATCTCGAATTAAGTTGTGCGATATAAACGCATGGCATACCAATATTGTAGTTCTTGCACCTTTTTCTTGATTTAGTGAATGTTAATTGAATGCTACGTTTAAACCGGACTATGGCCTCCATGTTTGGTAAGTCTAGTTCAAGTTTAACGACTGTTCGAAATATCTACCAGCTACAGATTTTTTGTTGGCTTGATAAATAGTTCTGAATGTTGTTTTCGCGATTTCGCAATTAGTACGAAAGTCGATTAAGAATTTTATAGTAAGCATTGTTGTCAATAATATAAGCGGGACTTTTAATTTCCAAAATTACCAAAACAATTATGACTAAAAAACAATTAAATCCGAACAAGTATTGCTGAACTCGAGGTCTATGTGTAAACATTCCACCGCGTTATGAATCGACGCCAAATACTGAAAATACTCTGTGAATATTACTATTTTCCCTTATTTTCTTCATGGAGCGTGAACTATTCCGATGCGGCATTGTTTTCAGCTTCCGGCCATATTACGTAGATTACGCATATTCGAGAAATCAATCTTTGCCATTAAACAATAGCTAAAAGCCATAACCGAAAATAAATTCTAATATTATTTGATGAATATTTAAAAAAAAATGAACTTGCTGAAAAAAGTAACTTGAGGCAGGGTTCAAATCAACCACCCCATGATCAATAGACCTGTTCTCTACCCATTCATCTATACCACTAGTTCTCTTTTGGAGAAAATTGCGCAAATATCATAAGGCGTATAGCGGCCCATTCACGATCAATATTATTGCGCAATATAATTGAATGAAATATTGGACAATAAAATTAGTGAAAGTATTGCACAATAAATATCCATTCACGGTCAAATTTAACTGTGCAATTTTCTTAAACGTTAGTTCTGGTTTAGTATCACACAGAGAGATAAGTCTTTCATTGTGAGTAAAGTTTTAGTGAAATTAAGTTGTATTGATAAAATGGGACGTGTTAAAGGGATATCATATTTGTTGATTGGTTCTGCTCTACTTATGAGGAGGAAAATGAAAAAACGGTTCTGGTCCAGGCAATGGTTTTTAAACAGGAGTAACTACTCTGATATGAATCTTCTTCATGAACTAAAGGAGTCATCGCCGGACGATTATATGAACTATTTGAGAATGGATGAAAAAACGTTTAATTTACTCTTACGGAAAGGCTCACCCTTAATTACGAAGAAGGACACAAACATGAGGCAGGCAATATCCCCAAAACAGCGATTGGTAGCAACGCTTCGGTTTCTTGCAACTGGCAGAAGCTTCGAAGATTTGAAATTTTCCATGCGAATAGCACCACAAACTTTGAGCAGAATTATTTTGGAGACATGTGAAGCTATTATAAAATGTCTTAAAGAATATATAAAAGTAAGTGCTGAACTATTGAAGATTACTAAATTAACTACCATTGATTCAATTTTTAAACGGGTTTTACAGTTTCCAGAAAATGCAACTGAATGGAAAGCCATAGAACAGCATTTTAACTCCAGGTGGAATTTCCCAAATTGCATAGGAGCGGTGGACGGAAAACACATCGAAATACGAAAGCCAGTGGGCACCTGCTCCCGTTATTTCAATTACAAGGGCACACATAGCATAGTGTTAATGGCAGTAGTTAATGCTCAATACGAGTTCATCCTAGCGGACATAGGAACCAATGGAAGAATTTCTGATGGAGGAGTAATTAACAACACCCGCTTCTACAAGTTGCTTCAAGAGGGAAAATTAAATATTCCGGGTATTTCAAAACTCCCAAACAGTGAAAAAAGTGTCCCATTTGTTTTCGTTGGTGATGAAGCATTCCAGTTGCAGGAGAATTTTATGAAACCATACGCCCAGTGCACTTTGAATAATGAACGCCGAGTATTTAACTACAGGTTATCACGTGCTAGAAGAATAGTTGAAAACGTTTTCGGTATCATGGCAACACGGTTTGGCGTATTTCAAAAGGCAATAAATTTAGCTCCGAAAAAGGTGGAAAGTATAGTTTTAGCGTGTTGTTATTTGCATAACTTCTTGATTAAAACTAAGCCATCATACCTCATAACAAACAACGTCGATTTTGAGGATACATCTACTGGAGAGATCGTATTGGGTTCGTGGCGAAAAGAAGGAATGCAACTTATGCCGCTACAGAGAATGCAACGTCCTTCCGCGACAAATGCAAAAGAAGTGCGGGAAATATTTACCAAATATTTCAGCGACGAAGGGAAAGTTGAATGGCAAGATAAGTGCTGCTGATGGGGTCCATAATAAATAAAAATCTTCAGATCTTTATTGAGAGAAATTCCAATGCAAAAAAATAAAAAAAAAAGGAACATATATTTTCCATTTAACTTAATGTACGTTCTTACAAAAACAATAAAAAGTAACAAAATATATTCCATTTACCAAAATACGAAATTTATTCGTCAGCAAAAGTTAAAACGAAAGTTTGCAGTTGGTTTTCTTTATTTTCACCAGAATTTTCCAAAGAAACAGTGGAAACTCTTCCCAAATTGTCCGTGTCATCTGTATTTCTTAAATTACTTAGATGTGGCTGACTGTCATAGTGATTGTGTATAGAGGTCGAGCTTGAATCATCCCGGACAGATGTCGAGCGCGAATAGACACTGCATATAATATTCGAGAATTCATCCAATTTACCCAGCTTTGCTTTAAGTAATACTTCATTTATAAGCCGATCTGCATATAAACGCTGTACTGGCTCCATTTTTTTTAACTTGTTGGCATATCCCTTGGCTGTTATTAAGTATTCGTCTTCTTCTTGCTCCAAGTGCTTTAAGGCTAAATTAAACATATTTTCCGCCGTTTTATTGCCATCTGACTTCCTCTTTTTGGGAATCGGAATATTGTCGAACTGATGGTGAATACTTGCACTGGGATCCTCCTGCAACTGAAGCGCCATTTAAATATTCACAACTGACAAATTAAATCATCGAATTACCACATTTTCATCGTTTCCACATTCAGCTCCATCGAAAGTTGACCGGCTGCTCTCCGGAGTCTCTTGGTCCAAAAGAAACAATAATTCATTAAAGTACCACAATGATGGTTCGTATATTTCTTCAGCCGCTGATCCAGACCGTTTTGATTCTTTGACTTTTTTTACTTCTTTTCGGAAGTTCGTGCGCAGTGAATTTATTTTTTTCACAACACTATCACCATTTGCACTTGGTTCCAAACACTTGTATTTTTCTATTAATTCGCTATATGCAGAAGCCCTTTTTTCGCGATTATTATAGAAGTTATGGTTTGTGTCCCATAATATAGGTAAATCCCTGTATAGGTGAATAAATTCTAACAATACAGACTTCCTCTGAGCCATCTTGTTCTCCCAAAGATTTCATCAAACTGAACATTGTGCAGTTTTTTTCATTTACTCAATTATATGTTGCAATAAAATTGCAAGATGATGAAACTATTTCATCATTCTTCAATCTCCAAAAATGCATGTGCGTATTGCGCAATATTTTCAATATTTTACTCAAGTGTACTTTCACGCAGTTATATGGCGCAATTATATTGATCGTGAATGGGCCGCTTGAATGCATGTATTGAACATACGAATGGCCATCGTATACATTTGATTTCGCCGATGGGCGATAGTTAGCTGGGATCAATATAGTGTGGAACAAGTCCTTTAATTTAATATAAATATTAACATCCTTGACATCAACCTAACACCTGTAGGGCATAATTACTTAGATATTTAACAAAGTACGGTTTCGTTCATTACCTATTTTAAATGGTTGCACAAGAAGGTCCATTTCCAATGAGTCTTGCTTAGATCACATTTTTCTAAAAAGTAATTGTTTTTCGCTTGATCCCATTATTTACCCGTTCTGTAACGGACCATTATGCAATCGTAGCTTGTATAAAGTGTAATGAAGGTAGCCGGGTCAGGGTAAACAATAATGTAAATAGAACAGATTCGTCCTATAGCAAGTTAGATGAATCTTCATTTAGATGTCTTTTGCTTACTGAAACGTGGACTGAAGTTCTGTCAGAAAACAATGCAAAGAAGGCCTTTTCCCTATTTTATCAGAAATTGGTTACTATCTTCAGAAATGCATCTGTCTCTTATCAAGCAAAAACAACGAATAATAGGCTAAAGCGGCTTAAGTCGTGGATTACAATCAGCTTAGTGAAATCAATCAGAAAGAGATACAAAATGGCACTTAAAGCTCGCAAAGAACCAATCAATATAGAATTTATTACATATTTTAAAAAATATAATAACTTACTTAAATCTATTTTGCGCTCGGCAAAAGAAATATATTTTAAGCAAAAATTTCTTGAATGTGGGTCAAATTTAAGACACGTATGGAATACTATAAACGAGGCTACTGATACAAGTAAGTCTTGTAAAAATTTTATTACTAAAATTGTCACTTCAGATGGTTGCCTTGTTAACTCGGATCAAAATTCAGATATGGCAGATCAATTTAACAAGCATTTTGTCAGTATTGGAAATGAAATCGCTGATAAAATATCGACTAATAATGTGAATATTAATAATTTCACATATAAAGAGAATAGAATATTCAGCAACTCCTTTTTCTTTAAGCCTGTGACTTTCGAAGAAATTGAAAACGTGATAAAAGGGTTAAAAAAGAACACAGCCCCGGGAATTGATGGTATGAATTCAAACAGTATAGCTGCTAATGCCACCGTTATCGCTCGTCTTTTGAAGCATATACTAAATTTATGCTTCCTGCAGGGATATTTTCCTGATGAATTAAAGGAAGCTGTTGTAGTCCCACTGTATAAGGGCAATGACAAAACCATTTTGAGTAACTACCGGCCAATTTCATTACTCACTTGCTTGTCAAAAATAATTGAGAAATGTGTTAGTTGCAGGCTACAAGAATATCTTGAGAAATATAATATACTCTCTCGTTCTCAATTTGGCTTTCGTAAGGGTTTTAATACATCTGATGCGGTTTATAAGGTCACCCAAGAGATAATTAACAACTTGGACGCTGGTAACAAATGTCTAGGTGTATTTTTAGATTTCCAAAAAGCATTTGATACCGTAAACCATGACTTAATGCTAGAAAAAATGGAATTTCTTGGCTTCAGGGGTACAGCCTTACAGTTCTTCAATTCTTACCTAAGAGGAAGGTCACAGGTTGTTAAAGTTAATAACACATTGAGCACACTTCTAAACGTATCAGTTGGCGTTCCGCAAGGGACTGTGCTCGGTCCAATTTTATTTTTGATTTATATCAATAATTTGCTGAACCTTCAACTTGAGAATTGCTCTGTGTTTTCATTCGCCGATGATACTGTAGCCATATTTTCTGGACCATCATGGGCTGAAGCCTTTAACAACACTAAAAATGGTCTTAAGGTTCTTAAACTTTGGCTAGATTCAAACCTTGTTGCCTTAAATAGTGATAAAACAGTCTTTGTCCCTTTTTCCCTTACCTCTGTGGGGTTACCACCTGAAAACGCAATGGAAACCCTTAAAATCCATGAAACTGATTGTGTAAGTGATAACTGTTTTTGTTCTCCTCTGGTAATGAGAAAAAGTGTCAAATATCTCGGAGTGATGATTGACTCACACTTACGTTGGGATATCCATGTTTCCTACCTAGTCTTCAGGCTAAGGAAACTTATGTATAAATTTGACCAGCTAAGATCAATTCTTCCTATAGACCAATTAAGAATGGTGTTCCTTCTTCTCGTTCAATCCATCATTGAATATTGTATCATTGGTTGGGGAGGTTGTGGAATATCAGTTTTGCAGCCTCTTATTTCATTGCATAAGAAATTCATAAAAATATGTATGAAAAAACCTATCAGATATCCAACTGTCTTAATTTATAAAGAGTTTGGAGTTTTGGACATTAATAAGCTGTATATATTAGGCCTCTTGAATTTTGTGTTCAGCGGACAAAGTGAATTTCCTGTTGAGTCTGAACATGGTCACAAGAAGTCGAATCAGGAGAAAGTTAGTTGAGCCAAGATATAAAACTACTGTTGCCGCTGTACATGCTTTTTTTCGTGGGCCTCGTTTATTTAATATGGTGCCCATTGAAATAACTACTTTACGTTGCTATAAAAAATTCAAAATTATCATACGGAAATTTGTTGAAAATTCAAATATCACGCTATAAAAACAAATTAAATTAATTTTTTTCCTACATTTTGCTTCTGATATGAAGATGCTTTCAATGGCCTCACGTAATGTAAAATTTTCAATTTCCATTCTGTTATTCTTCTTCATAATATACTAAGTAAAGATTGATTACAACATATGTATGTACGTACTTAAAATTGTATGCCACTTCATAAACATGTTTACATTCTTAGTGTTTAATTCTATTATTATCGTTGATTATTATTTAAAAATATGTATATAATGTCGGAAAATGACCATCCCTTGCCACAAGCTCATGCTTATAAAGGGATGCACTGTACTTTCTTTTACCTTCTATATGAAATGAAAATGTTTTTATATATTGTAACAGTGAATAAACGAATTGAATTGAATTCACTGATGAATTTAGCCATGATGCTGTCCAGTCCATTATCATGGAAGAGTAAGAGGGGAGAGAGAGAGATAGAAAAGGACTAGTTAATAATTGGTCGGTACGACTCCTATGCCTTGTGACCGGGTTGATCGAATGCCCATTAATTAAATCAAATTTGCCCATAGATCAAGGCATTTGATCAAGGTGACACTGTGACCATACTGCCCTTCGAATTGGCACAAGTTAAAGCTCTTATGTAGTCGTCTAATAACTGTACCTTTATTCTAGAATTCGGTCTCATATTCTAAATTCCAAATACTTTTAAGCCATAAGTTACAATAAAATATATATTATATATATATCGTATTATACACACATTATTTTATATTTACAATATTATTCTATCCTTATCATTAGATCAAACCACAGACCATATCCTAGGTCATATACTCGCAGAGTTTATTGGTTTATTGGTTGATATTGGGTCAACTCATAAACCAATAGACATTCCCATGAAATGCAGATGATAACTTGCACGTATCCTGTCACTGCACACGAGTCACGATCGCTATGATTTCAAGTTAATTGGCATTGAAGGTGTGAAGTGACATGTTGTGATGAACACAAGTCGACCTCGTCGTCAGATGTCTAGACAAGGAATTGGTTTATGAATTTTGATTCTAGCGTGTGAACAATTGGGAATGTGTAGTGTTATAAAATATACCGAAATATGAGCCCACTCAGCTGTTGAATGAGTACCCATTTGGGGTAAATAACTCGGTTGAGCGTGTTGCTGATCACAGACCTCTACACAAAACACACCGTCACGATTTAGTATCGTCATCTCGAGGCCTTGGTCCAAAAATGGGACTGTTGCGCCGGTTATTTTATTTATTTTATATCGATTTGAAATGCATATGCATTTGCGTTCAGCTCAAGCATCACTTCAGGCAAAAACAAATTCTTTAACATGTTCACATTATTTATTCATTATGCAAAAGCCACTAAATTGTCTTCACTAGGACAAAAAAAAAAGAAAATTTCGACGAGGATCAAAGCTGGGACCTCATATTTCATATTTGTCTGCACCCAATGCAGCTATGCAGCTTCTAACGGAAAATATTCCTTATGCACGCTGTGTAGTGTACATTAAGTGAAGCACGAAGTACAAAAAGTTGAGAATTCATATCAACACACACTAAAGATTTCTAAGAATAAAAGTGGAGTGTAACATTGGTAAGCAGTCAACAAGACCATTTAGCAATGATCCCCACCCAAAAAATTTTCAGTCTAAGCCAAAAAGCACTATGTGCTTGAGCTGGTTTCGTCAACCGATAGACTGTACTCTTTAGGAGCTACCTTGAGTCGATCGGAGAGGTAGTTCGACCAAGCCCAATGCTCACGGTATAAATCGTGTGAATTATACGACACGAGTGTGAATTTTCACTGTGTGAAACGCATTACCCTTTTTTCACACAAAAGCATCATGACTGTTATTGTAACCACGGGACTAAAGCCACTTATTTATTTATCAAGCGTATGATGCAACCATACATAATCACCCAGTGGCGGATCTAGAAATCAAGTTCAGTATATCCACATTTATTCATCATTCAGTCTTCAAGAGGCATGCTGACGTAAAAACTTGACAGTTACAAATTTTTCCGAAAGGAACATCTTTCGGCCAAATAACTCAATGTAGAAGAATCCTCCGTCAATGCCTTCCGCCAAATGCGTACCAAAATTCACGTTAATTTCCACAGTCAAAAATCCTTTAAGGAACGAGGACTTCGTCCCCTTTTACATCCCGCCTTCCCCGAAAAGAGATGGAGGATATGGCGTAAGCTCATACTGAGGGCACTGTCTCAATTTATCCTGTTCTTTGCGTCAAAATCATTCGATGAACGGAGTCTGCATTTGTTAGTTGTCACCGCACATTTATTCAGGCTAATTGCGGAGGTCATAATCGATAAAGGCAGGATTGTTTCGTTCCTTTTTAATTTCAATTTCGAGGATCATAGGCTAATAATTTCCTTAACAATATACTCAGCTTGATAGAAATTAACACGCTCGTCCGCGACAAATCCACTGCCAATAGAAAGTAGCTGACTACACATTCTACATCCAAGGTGCGGGAAAACAGAGTTCATAGTCACCTCGGATTGCTGACCTTCTCTCGGAGATATATCGGGCTTCGATAATCGTATCAAGTTAATCGATTCGGATTGTAGGGATTCGAATAAACTTTAAATTTTGCTTGCGACATAATTGGCTGAAAAGCACCGTTATCGACTTATTTGTGAAAACTGCTTCGAAAATATTTTTTTTTAAACTTTGGCGCGTTATAACATTTTATGTAACAGTTTGTACTCGAAAGTTGAAGATAATTTGATAGCAAATAACTAGATATTTTACTTTTCATCATGCGACTCAAGCTAAAACAAGACAAAACACCCCATAAGTACCGTCAGAAAATTTTTCAGGTGGTGCAAATTTGGATGAAAGCTTCCTGACAATCGATAGAGGCTTACGATTTCAACAAAAAAAATCTGAGAGAGTGCCTGGCACATGCACTCTGAACCCAGTTTTTACGACGTATCGACCGTATGTAATAAAATTGACTCAAATTTACCGTTATATTGCTTCTTTTCACTCTTCCTTTGCTAGTAACAAAAACTGCAATCTTGCCTTTCTTGGTCTCTTCAGCAGAAAGAATATTGGGTGCGTCAAATTTTTGTGTGGAGCAGTATTTATATAATTTCAATATTTAGGTAAAGAAAATGCTTATAAATCTACATTTATTGTAGCCAAATCTTACACTCGTGTTCACTATCCAAAAAAAAAAAATAATAATAATAGTGTCAATTTTATTCTGATCTCTCCTTTAGGGCTTTCCAGGTTTCTGGGCGTCACTGAGTTAATCCTATCAAAAAAATTTATCGCAAACGAAAGTAAATACCCAAAACAGCTAGCGAAACAATAAAAACGTAGACTGTTCAAAAACACTGGTATAAACTGGTCTCTCTATTGTGTTTTGTATCTAAATTCCTGCCGAAAGGTAAATTATCGAAAAACACTGACCCATCAATATACATACGTGCTATCAATTAATATCAATATAAAAAATTCGAGTTTTTTTTCTATTGTCTGCTCTGTGATTAACCGGTTAAAACCAGTGCCAAAATGAATAAGCAAATTTTCTAGAAACAGCCGAGTTGATCAAACCTAATTTTGCGTCGAACATATCTATCACGTGAGAATATACGAAATTTGCTGCAAACTATTTATTATTCCGATAGATGAGTACATATCGGTATGTGCGTCTAACAAATAAAAAAAAGTTATCATATGAGGCACACATTTTTAATGGCAGCTGGAAAAGATAATGAAGTGAGCCAAAAGGTAAATAGACGAGTAGGTTTAATATATTTGTATATATATATATAACTAGAAAGAATAACCCGAAAATGGTTATCAGTAGTGGTAAGTACACTGACTCGTGTGAAGGCTCGGTTTCGAACAGTATGTGCATATATGTATATATGCGAGTCTTTAAAATTAAGGTGTTTTAAACGTAACCATGGTCGACGTTGCCAACTCTTGCAAAAATATGAGAGGAAATAGCAATCGAAAAAGGCTAATATCTTGCTAAATAAATTTCATAAATAGTACTAAAGTTCAGGCGAACCTAAGTAACATTATTTTCTTCAAGAACTGCAGTTCAATGCCTGCTACAGACGGTGGCCCATCGCGATATTGACTTTAATGGCCGCCATCACAAATATTGTTCGTCCACACAATGGTCTTTGATGGGCATCAAGAAATTGCTCATAGTGGACCATTGAAATTGCGTCACGACAGTTATAATGAAAAGGATCGCGTACGACAGAAGGGGAGTGATAATAGCATTGTGATAATTGTGTAATAACCTGTCAACTTAAATCAGCTGTTCAAAGTTGTTATAGCTGCGAACGCAATGGGCCATCGCATGGAGAAAAATAGCTCTCGAAGCCATTTGTGGCCATCCCATGGCCCATCACTGTTGACAGAAATGCCAGTTACGCGGCATTCGCCACTGAACGCCATCCACACAATGGCGATGGCCCCGGATTGCCGGAGCTGGGCCACTGTCTGTAGCAGGCATAACATCTAGCATCTTAACGGAAACTACACCTGGAGCTCCAAAGACGTATGTATGCCCCATACCCTTAACTGAGCTACAAAAGCGGTTCCGACTGCTTTGTAATGGTAAGAGTGATTTACCTCTGGAGTAATTTTTCTTGACCGTCCAGAGCCCTATTTCCGCACGGCGGTGCCCATTTCCCGAAACTTATTCAAGTATGATACTATAGCACAGGAAGCTGAGGAATATCTGGTCTTTCACCACTAGTTCGCTTTTATCGCGCCAAAAAAAAAATTTCTTTGCATTTTTTTCCCTCAAATTGTGCTTTCTTACTTATTATACCATAGGTATTTTCTTCAACTGAATTAATATCTTTGAAAAGTACAAGCGCGCAGCGATCTCCAACGACTTTTAGAGCATTTTGACTTCTGTCTTTGATTTTCTCGACACCCTCCTGAAAGCATTTGTCACGTCAAAAGAGTTTAAATAAATTATATCTTATAGCCGCCATACATTATCCGATCCGTCGCCCGATCGATCGGCCGATGGATCGCCACAAAATGTCAGTTGATCAAAAATTATATGGAACTGTCACAAAAATCGTCAACGATAAGCACATACACAGGCCGATCCATCGGCCGATATCGATATCGGGCGACGGATCGGCCGATCGATTGGTGTGTGTATGGCACGTTTTATACTCGTATACGAGTAAAACTAAAATTTAAAATGCTAAATTTGTATGTATCTACAACATTAAAAGTAGCGGTTAGAACTCCGAACGCGACTTTTCCCTCATATTTGAGTATTTTTTTTACTGGTAACATACTCGTACATACGAAAAAAAGCACTCTAGTGCGTCATGCTGCGGCCTTGGCATTGGTTAATTAGGCTATTGAATGGATTGTTATCATATACAAATGCAACTGATAAACGCATTTACTAAAATGTATGTATGTTGTCGATACACATATGTTATTACCGCGACCGTGTTGGTTCGTGTGCACAAAACCTGAAAAAAAGTGCTCCACATTATGTTTTTTTTTATTCCAATCAGTTTCTTTGATTGCGTGTTGCGCAAATTGGAGCAAGAAAGATTTCCGTTTTTGTTTTCAGTAAGTTTTATGTATCCACTTTTACGGCAAGAACACCCACTTTAGATAGTGTGAAAGTAGCGTTAACCAACCATGAACACTACTTTATTTTATAATCTAATTGATTTCATTACGATAAAGAAGTAACAAACTAATTTGAGAGTCTGTAAATTTGAGGATTTCAATAAAAAACCTCATCCAGATAACGTTTACGATTATATCGCTAAAAGCTTAAACACTGACTAATTAAGTGGTCTTAAAAAAAAAAAAATAACCAGACCGAGGCGAAGCGATGGTTCTGGAGTCCGAAGCGTATACCTATACCCTAGACTTGTACAGACCTAGTGGTGATACCAAAAGTACCAATTGGCAACGACAATATGCATTAAAAGTGAGTTTTCTATATGGACAGTGTGTGTGTGTGGATCCAATGAAAAGTTTCATTGGCTGCGTTCCTGCGAACGAATCAGGTTCATGTTCCCCTCCAGATCAGAATATTTCTCAGATTCGGAGGGGAACATTGTCATGACAGTCGTCCGTACAAATTTTACTGGAGGGGAAAGTATATGGATGAGAATTCGAGAAATGTCAAAACCTGATTCGTTGGGAGGAACGCAGCAAATGTTCACCTATTCGAATTTTGTATATGAATATTTGAACTGACGTTTATAGGGGAGGTTGGCGTTCATTCAGTAGAATCTTGCCCATTCATTCATTCATGAGTTTAAACGTGGTCGCACGTCCTTCGAAGACGACCCACGTGAAGGACGGCCAAAACCGCAACCACACCGAAAACCATCGAAAAAGTACAAGATATCGTGTTGGACGATAGGCGAATGAAAGTGAGTGATATTGCTGAGGCTGTGGGGATATCGGAAGAAAGGGTGCGAAACATCTTACACAAAGAATTAAGGCCCGGCCACACAGCTGTCGGTCTGTCGCGACGGGCAGCAATATCTGACCGAATCGGTCTGGCGGTCTAGTTGTAAAGTACAATGTTGCATCGTCTCTGTCACACAGAACGCGGTCTGCCGCGTTCGGTCGGAATTTGTCGCGACGACAAGCGATCTGCTTGTACAAAATTACAGATTGACCGCGCGACCGTCTCGGCCTACTCGTATTTAAAAATGTCAGATACAGAAATTTTTATTGAAAGTGTGCGTAAATTTACTTTTTTATAGGATTCAGAAGACGAAATACAATTACATACGAAAATACTTATAAAACCGATCTTCGTGCGACTCGAGTTCGAGGCATAGACGGTGGTATTCCCCTAATTCACCTCTTTTCTTATTTATTTCATGCGCCCAACTTTGTCTTTTCCTTTTGTTTTTGGTTTTTCGCAACGCGAATAGCAGAAGAAGTTGTTCTTCGTCCGAACTCATATTCGGGAAAATTGACAACTTGCAGACCGCACATTCAAAAATATCGCGTCCTATGTAACATCCCCATATCGCAGACCGTCGCGACGACCGCTGTGTCGCTGCCCATCGACAGACCGACGGCTGTGTGGCCTGGCCTTTAGAGTTGCGAAAGCTCTACGCAAGATGGGCGCCGCATTTGCTGAATGCTGATCAAAACCAAATGCGCAAACGATCTTCGCAGCAATCTTTGCACCGATTCAATCGGGTTCCGAGTCCGACCGATTTTGTGCGGCGATTTGTCACCATGGATGAGACTGGGGTCCAAGACTACACGCCAGAAACGAAACAGCAGTCGAAGCAGTGGGTGGAAGCCGGTGGTTCAGCACCAACGAAAGCAAAGTCAATCGCATCTGCCGGAAAGGTCATGGCCAGCGTGTTTTGGGATGCGAACGGGATCCTGTTAATTGATTACCTTGAAAAAGGCAGAAAAATAACAGGCGAGCATTACTCCAAACGTCTTGACCAGCTGGATGCCAAAATTGGCGAGAAGAGGCCTGGCTTGAAGAAGAAAAAATCATCTTTCACCAGGACAACGCACCTGTACACAAGTGTGCGTTGGCGATGGGAAAACTGAGGGATTCGGGTTACGATTCGCTCAATCATCCCCCTATTCTCCTGATTTGGCACCCTTCCATCTTTTCCCAAACTTGAAGAAATTTGTTTCTGGGAAACGCTTCGCATCCAATGAAGAAGTTGAGAGGGCCGTAGATGAATATTTTGACAGTCTTCCAGACTCTCAATTCCGGGAAGGAATACTGATGCTGCAGAAACGCTGGACCAAGTGTGTTGAAGTCAAGGGAGATTATGTAGAGAAATAAAATCATTTTTTAACTTAAAATCGCAGTCTTTAATTGTCAGGCCGAGAACTTTTCACCTTACCCTCGTACATTATTGATTATGCCGAGATACATTTGTATGAAGAAAATTGAAATTTTTTTAATTGCCCGCTTCCCACAGCAACCCCCCTAACCTACTCCTCAATAACTTGCCGGGCGAGAGACGCGGTCGAGGTGGCAACACTATTCGCAACTGGGGAAAAAGTTCATTTATAGGAAAATTTTAGGATTCTAAAGGATTATCTTTACTTCTTCAATCCTCTTTTGTAAGACGGAGCGTGAAATAGGGCCCATTATTACCACAAGGTGAATTGTCCCATACATTTAGTGAAATCCAAGTAAGGAAAATAATAATTGTGCACAAACAGTTGATACCTTTTGGCACTTCTTATTTTTTGTTTGTTTAAGGTAAAAAGAATCCTTTGGAATACTGCACAGAGTAAAACCGAAATCTTCATGCCTCAATTTTTGACGCCAATAGCGCAGAATCAAAAATTGTCCAAAATGACTAAGTTTGACTCCCTTAACCCGATACTCCAGCGTTCCCCCGGGAATAAGTAAGGAGGAAAAAAGGTCCAAAATGACATAGATTACAATTGATTTAATTGTTTTCGAGGTCGCTAAGATGTATGGTGACACTCCAAAAAACATACAAAAGTTAAGGGGGGAAACAACATTAGGAGGCTGATTTTCACTGATTTTTTAGGATTTTTAATGGGTTGGAAGAATTAATTCGAATTCAATCAAATTTTGACATCATTTTACTCATATCTTGAACAACTTATGTGAATTTTTTTTAATAATTTAAGACAAAAATAACAAAGTTACGGACTGATTTCCGCTAAAGGCCGTAACTAGAGTTCTCCGATTGCGGGACTTGTAGCGATTTCAATTTTTATCCGAATTCAAAAAGGTTTTAGTTTTACATTACTAATTTATTTTCTAAGAATATGAACCTCCATGCAGGTGAAAATAATGGAAATTAAAAATTTGGTAGGTATTGGAATTTATTTTTTTTTCAAATTTCACCATTTTTTTCTCACTAATTATGCAAGAAAAATACCCTTAAAAATATGATATCATCTCAAATGTTCATATTTTTTGTAATTTTGTAAAGAATCTTACTTTCGAATTTCATAATGATCGGTTTATTACTTTTTAAGTTAGAAGTCCCGCAAATGTAAAAAGATACAAAGTATCTACACTGCATGCAGATACATCGGAACATGGATATGTCTATGACTACCGACTGCGTAGAACCTGTTGTGTTGAAGATATCGACGTAAGTTTTGTAAAGATCCCAGTATTAGTTATACTGGATGAAATCATTCGAAAAAACACGTCCCACGCTTTCGGTAGGCATAAGACATATCCATGTACCCATGTATCTGGTGGCAGTGTAGATACTCGTCATAAATTCTGCTTTGCTTTGTCCTGTCGGCTTGGGCTCCTTTCTCTCGCGGGATCGTTTCGTTTTCGTTTGCATCGCGTGTGTGCAATATTCACCTCCTCTCGTGCACCCTGTTTCATCTACCCGTTCGGTACAGTTTACAGACTGCAGCCTATCGACATTTCTCTGAGTACGTTTCTGCTAATCGCAATCACGCTTCCCACTATCTTTTCCCAATCGGACGTGTATTGTGTTTGTGTATCTATTGTAAAATCGCTCCCACACTATCCGTCTCATCCCGCCCCTTTAATCAACAGTCCGGGTCCGGCACACGCAATCCGTTTCTCAAGTAACGCGTGCGACTCTATGCGATTGTGTCCGGCAAACAGAAAGGGAAACTAACAATAGTAAACAACACATTCCAACACACGCACAAAGAGAATGCACAAGTAAAATTTTGGAATTTCTGCAGAAGGGGGGGGGGGGGGGGGGGGGGAATTTGATCTTCTGCAGACCTCTGAATGTACATCATGTCACGATGAGCTGCCCGGAACTATAACATCCTGCGACGAATATTTCTCTATTTCGGGGCTTGGGAGATTTGAACTCGCGCAGTACGAGTCCGCCATTTTGTTTTATGATATGTTTATTGCATGTGTTGTGGGGGCCACATTGTGGGCCAGTCAGACCTCAAATCGCCGCCATTGCAAATGCACAACCATTTAAATAGAATGAACTTCATCCGCGATGGCTCTCGCTCTCTATCTTCGGGGCGCGGGAACTATGTAATGTACACACTCTCAAATTGCGTCTGCGCATGTCCAAATGTTAGTCGAACTGATTACTTGCTACTTTTTCTGGGACCCTGTTGATTCAGATACGAGTATGTAGTACAACGTGCGCTTTTTTTTTGTTTGGATTCCAGCCATTTTGAACATTTTGAAATTTTTGCGGAAGGGGGGCATTTGATCTTCTGCAGACCTCTGAATGTACATCATAACATATAACATCCCGCGACGAATATTTCTTTATTTCGGGACTTGAGAGATTCTAACTGGCCTAGTATAAATCCGCCATTTTGTTCTATATGTTTATTGCACATGTGGTGGGGGCCCACATTGTGGACCAATCAGACCTCAAATCGCCGCCATTGCAAATGCACAAACACAGTCGCTGGATCACCCGATTTGGCTCGAATGAACTTCATCCGCTCTCGCTCATTTTCCGGGGGCGGGAACTATGTACACTCTCTCAAATTGCGTCTGCGCATGTCCAAATGTTAGTCGAACTGACTACTTGCTACCTTTTCTGGGACCCTAGTGATTCAGTCAGATAGTACAACACGGGCTATTTTATTAAATGATGAATGGGAATTGGCGGAAATTGAAAGTCATTGAAAGTCCGCCCGTTCACCCGTACACTATGTTATTTGTTGCCGTCCACAACGTCAACCTTTATCGCTATCAAATCAACATCCCATCATGTACACACAGGATCCACCGCCCGCGCGGATCTACAAGCAACAGCCATGCACAATGACCACTTCACTCAAACGACATGCACAACCAGAAAAGAAAAATTTTCAATGGGCTTGTTTCCTCTTCTGACCCCCGAGTAGAAAAACAGACATTTCGTGTGACGGACAGATTCTTAGAATGACCCCCAGCTATAAGACATATCCATGTCAAAAAAAAAGTCATTTTGAAAAAAACGCATTTGAAAAACAGAATATAACCGAAATAATCCCTTTTGTTGATGCTTCCAGCACCATCTACTGGTAGCGTATTCTTGGATTGGTAAACTAACAATTTATGCAAAAAAAAAAATTGGTTTTTTGAAACCTCCTAATGTGATTTCCCCCCTTAAGTTTTTAAGTTCTTCTTTAGGGAGTGGTGTTTTCGTTAACACTAGAAATCTTTTTCAGCATGTGAAATAGTCAAACATACGTATTTATTTATTAATTTGTGTTTGAAAAGCAAATTTTCGGTAATATGACTTAATAATAGGATACATTTTAGATATGAGCACTAAGCTCGATGACAAAGAAATAAATGGCCATCGAGCTGTTGTACGACAGACCAAGCAAGGATATTCATGTCACGTAAAATTTACGAAACTGAGTACGAAAAAGGAATAAAATTTACCTCTGATACAAATGGTACGATCACAATTTTTCGTTTTTGAACATTTCTTCGACTATAGTTATTCATCGGCAAACTCAGTATAGTTGACTCGAAGAAACAGCTTAAATTAGGCAGTATCAGTAATATTTGTCAACCCATCTTCCTGATTATTATACAAAGCAACTGCTGGGTATTTGAGCAGAAGGATTTCCTGGCGTCGACGTCTCCTCATCTGGTGTGATATCTCAGGCTGATAACAAGCTAAGGCCATTGTTTCATCCTCGATGAGAGCTTGTGAGACGAGAGTGTACTAATAGCTACCCGATTATTTGTGCAGATACCAATGCAAATTTTACGAAATCTCTGAATTTCCCCGGCACAGGGCTCACTAACATGGATCTCGGATTGAAATATACTGGGTAAGGGACTCAGATTTTGGTGTTCAGCGCAGAGACTCCAGCAACAGCTGCTTCTTCCATTTTATGATCTACGGCATATGATACCTGTATGTAAGTACTTACTATAGTTGATGATTAAAAAAAACATTACGTTTATTTTGTTTGATTCCTGTCGCAAAAGCAATGCAATTTTTTTAAGGAATTTACCGTGTAGTTTTATAGTGTAGTTTTATAGTGCTTCCACATTATTCGTGAATCTGTGAGTACCGAGCAATTGCTGGCCAATTGCCGAGTACTTGTCAAATGCCGAGCAATTTGCACCGTGAATGTAAAATTTTTCGCGTATGTATCACTTAAATACCAAGAACGGTTTTTAGTGTCAAGAAGATCCATTTATCCTGATGCACACCTGTAGAAGTACCAAAATATCACCGTGTGTTATAATAACCCAGGGAAGCTACATGCCAAATTTCGTTGAAATCGGACCACGGGAAAAGCCTGGAAGAGTGATTTTTAAAAAGGCTTAGGCGAGTAACATTAGTTTGAACACAGCAAAATATACCGTTACTTCAGTCGATAAGCGAATTTACAGCCACCGTTCCGAAATCAGGGTCACTCAAGGAACTTATCAAATTTTGTTAAGATCGCACCACGGGAAGTGCTCTGACTAACGCACAGGGCCGGATTAACCATAAGGCAAAGTAGGCGACTGCCTATGGGCCCACAGCCTTCAGGGGCCCGCAGCCGCCTAGCCGTCCATATCCGCCTAGAGACCCCGCGGCCTATGAGAAAAATAAACTATATTACAACTATTTGCCTCAAATCTCATTTCGAATAATACAGTGGTCCCGAAATAAAGCGCAATTCCGAAAGGAATGAAACTTGACGGTCTTGTTCCCAGCTATGAATATGACGTATTATATAATTAAGTATCATTCACTCAGATGAATATGTTTATGAATACAGTTTAAGCCGCTCAAAATGAGCAGAATACTTCCGAAGCGGTTTTTTATTATTTTGTTAGCCGACAATTTTCGGTCTAGTTTCACCCTTTTTCGAGGCACACGGCACACAAATATAGAGCTGAAATAATTTGAAAAATAAGCAATAAAATTTGGTTTGTGCTGAAGTGTGCGACGGAACCACTCTAACCCCTAGTCCACACTCATAGACAAGTTCCGCAACTTGTGTCTATAGACAGGGTTCTGCGATTTTTTAGAGACAAATCGGGAACAATTCGAGTGTTCTGCAACTGCATGTACATGTCTATGAGTTGTCTATCGTGTGTCTATGAGTTCCCATCAAGAATGGAAAACTTGAGACATTTTGTGCAACATTTCGTCGTGTTCGCAAGAGCATATAGCGTGCTGTCAGATAATTATCGTTTATTTGAGTAGTATTTTTTAAATGTGGGCAACAGAGAAAACATATCAACTCTTTTATATTTTCTAACTTTAATAAATGTTTTCACGAAAACTATCACTTTTTTATTATTTGTACTTACCTGTACGAAGTTTTTTAACGAAGGTATTATGGCTTCACAAGCTTTCGGGACAAACGATGATATCGTCTGCTTGGAAACCCTGAATGTATACATAAGGCTAGTGAATGAATCAAGCGGAAGATAACGAAGCGTTACCACCTGAGGGCAGGTGGAATGCTTTCTCTAAATCTTGTGTCTTGTATTGAAATTTTACTTCCAACCATTTGTAGCAATACCTCAAAATCCGTAGCGGTTAATCTGGAAAAAATTTGGAAGCCTAAGCCATCTTCCAATTTCAGCTTTTCTAATAGATTAAGCCCGAATTTAAGACCATCTACACACAGTATAAACAAACGTTTGCGCGTCTTTCTTCCCTTTTTCATTAGCAAAGATAAAGGCTACACAAGCAGCAATTCCACAGGCCGCTATTTCAGTTGCCATGTCTCTCAGAAACTAAATGTATATGTGGACGAGCAACAAAGTCCATAAAAATGTTCCGAATTGTTCGCGATTGTCTAAATACAAAATCCTCGATTTGTCTATAGACAATCGCACGATTTTGTCTATGAGTGTAGACTAGAGGTAAGGCGATATTCAGATTAGCTACATTTTCAGCTCCGACGCAGCCACGCACAATAGCCAAGCATAGTCGGTCGTATCGCATACTGAGCGATGAGTGTGAATCCGCCCATTTGATGGTGTGTCTCGACAGAAATTTCAAGCAGTCGTGCAGCGCGGTGTCGTGTGTGTGAATTTCGCCTAAATAGATTGTTCGGCATTATTTCTGCGTATGTTGCATAAAGATAATTCCCGGAATTGCTTGGATTCGTCGAAATGTAGGCAATATGATATTTCAGTTTACTGTATCATTGTGTTGTGGTCTTGCTTGAATTGTGATCGGTAAGTTTTACATTATCTCGGAATCAGAAAAAAGTGTGATACGGTTATAAATATGTCCGGTTGTTACAAAGGCCTTCAGGCGCATATTAAAAGAATAAATAAACTCGCACACTATGTTCCATGTGCAGCCCACTCGCTGAATTTGGTTGGAGTAAGAGCTGTGCAAAGCTGCGTTGGAGTAATATCCTTTTTCGGATTCGTTCAAGTACTGTACAACTTTTTTTCGGCGTCAATTAATCGTTGGGGAATTATGCTGAAATACCTTAAAGAAGGTCGACAAGGCTCATCATTGGTTGTGAAGAAGGTATCAGATACAAGGTGGTGTGCAAGGGCCAATGTGATTAAGGCTTTGTCACAAGGTTACATCAGTTTTCACAAAGCTTTGCAATATATTGCAGGTGACTTAAATCAGAAATCTGAAGTTATTCACGACGCCAGATGTCTATTGAAGAAATTGGAAAAGAAAGAAAATGCCATAATGACAGTCTTTTGAGTTGTCATACTAGATAGGATCAATGGTGTCAGTAAATCTTTACAATCAGAAACAATCGAACTAGGAACGGCAGTCGATCTTTTGAAATCGCTCTTAAATTTTTGATGGCACAGAGAGAAACCTTTGACGAGTACGAGATAAAGGCAAATGAAAAAACTGATGCCCTTGGCCTACATCATGACCAGTACATTGATGAAAATCAGCGCATACGAAAAAGAAGGAAACATCACGTTGAAGATAATGGAAGTGCGGAAGAGATTGTGCTTAGAGGCAAAGAAAAGTTCAAAATTGAAACATATTTGCCTGTACTGGATACGTTGTATACAGAACTGTCGCAGCGCCTGGAAGCTTACCGTGAAGTTAATTCCCTGTTTGGGTTTTCGGTAGATTTCCCAACAAAATCTGACGGTGAATTTAGAGAGGCTTGTGAAAAGTTTAAGCAACATTATACGTATTCTGGGGACATTGAGCCTGAGTTTAAAATTGAAATGGTGCACTTTAAATACTTCGTTTCACAATTAGATGCCGAAACAGAAAAAGTAATGCCTGCAGATAAATCTCATAAAATGATTTTTGGTAATATGGCTCAATCAAAATTTCCAAATGTATTGACAGCATTACAAATATACAGAAGTCTAATGATTGCAAATGCAACTGGCGAAAGGACCTTTTCAAAATTAAAACTTGTTAAGAATTGTCTTCGATCATCAACTTCCCAAAAACGTTTAAATTCACTTGCTATAATGGCAATTGAATATGATGTCTTGGAGAAAATTGATTTCAAAGATGTATTAATAGAATTCACGTCAAAAAAACTGAGGAAAGTTAATGTTTCGAAAACATAAATAATTTTCAATAATTCTTGACTGATGAATGTTTTGATATTTACAGTTAGTTAAGAAATAAATCATTGTTGTACTTTTACTATAGGTATAATCACAATGTGCATATGTATGTATAGTATTGAACGAAATAAAATTGCCACAAATTACTTGTATATTAACAGATTTGATTAATAAATGGAATACATTCATTAAATTTGGTGTTGATATAAGATTATAAATACTACCTATAGGTAGTAGGTATACCTACTAAAGGACCTACCTACCTACCTAGGAGGAGAGGGGCCTCGAGACTTACATTGCCTATGGGCCCACATATGGCTTAATCCGGGCCTGCTAACGCACAAACACACCAACGCACAAACGCTCAACTTGGATCATTGCATAAGCCCATCATATGAATTTATGTATAGGACGGCCCAAAAAAGAGT
This sequence comes from Chloromyia formosa, assembly GCA_964017055.1. NCBI lineage: Eukaryota > Metazoa > Arthropoda > Insecta > Diptera > Stratiomyidae > Chloromyia > Chloromyia formosa. The sequence goes on along the minus strand of OZ024815.1, from coordinate 51,566,734 downwards.
TACAATTCTCGACGGAATAAATTTGTCTCAAAAATTTTAATTTTCGAAGAAATATACAATAATATATATTGGTATACGCGCCCAACGCCTTCGATTCTTATCGCACGAATAACATTATATCTGCTGTACGTCAAACATTATTGAAAAATCTTACTAACAAAACATAATGAATTGGCTATGATCTACAAACTGGATCTTAAAAAAGCAACGATAAGTCTCTCATCCCTATAGCGACATGATAAAATCAGATAAAATTAATAGCAGTATCTTATTTCGAGTCAACGATATTCAACAAGAATGCAAGTACACACGTTCATTATGGCCATAAAAAGATAAGGAAAAAAAAACTTACAATAAATTTTCTTTTCAATAAATTCATCATGTAGAGTATTTATATATCATAAGACATTTTTAGGCCAAGGGCTCTTATCCGATCGTGGTGTGTGAATTTAATTAAGTTTCCATTATTTTATTATTCATGAAAACCAATTCTGCTGGTCACTCAACTGTAGAATGGTTAGCCAGATATCAAGCACTTGGTAAGGTGAATCGAGTCTCTTTTTTTTCGAGTCGCTGCATAATGAATGAGAGTTAAATATGTACATAGTGGTCGTATATTCGTGGATTTGGAAATTGCATGTGATTATATACATTTCAAATTGAGGAAAAAAAATGTTTCCACTTCGTTCGACATTTCTTGCATATTACCAAAAAGCGATATACTCGTACGTTATATATGCATGCAACTTTTTTTCAGATATATAAATATTACTTACGCCTATGGGACTTGTTCCCGGTACCTTCTGGTTTCACATCCGATACATCAACCACTAGGCTGACACGATTGTCACACCATATTTGGCCGAAATCCGGTATTTTACCAAATCTCGGAATTTGGTCAAATCTACCGCAAAATCCATACATTTGAAAGATTTCCAAATCTTGATTTGAGGCGAGATTTTAAGCCCTCTGGAGACCATAATCTTTTCAACCTTAAAATAGACTTAATTGCAAAAAAATCGGATACCCTCTCAGTTGTCTAATTGATTTAGAAAAAGCCTTCGACACACTCTGGCAAGCCTCGATTTTTCGTTCCATCAAACAAGCGATGACTGAAGGCAGTCTTATTGGAACTCATAAGTCATAACCAACATATCACCATAGCGAAATACGGAAGATAATGCGAAATTTATTACCCAAATTTTCTAAATAAATCGCAGAATGTTTATGAATTTACTGAGCTTCAAAATACACCCATGTAAAATCAGATTCACGATCCAATTTCATTGATGTTTGGGTTAGAGCTCAAATTATGATCGCCTCCTTAATTATTAGAATTAAACTGTAACTGTTCAAAAGACCTTTCCTACATCTACATATGTTTATTTACTAGATATACGTATAGTTTCTTTATATAAATTAGTGTGGGTGGTGGGAACTGTTGTCCTCATTATTTCAATTGATTGGGATTGAAATATTTCCCTTTTCAACTTTTCTCTTGTTCATTTATGGACAACTATTAATTAAGTTGTCCTGATTTAAGTAGAATGGAATGCTTTTTTGCATATTTCAGTTTCCCTGCTAGGGAAAGAATTTAGCTTCTAATTAAAATCTGTACTATTTCAAATAATCGAAATTGTCTCATAATACGTAATTCAGCTGCCCACCCAATAACAATTTCTCATATACGAGACGCGTAAACGCGACGACTTTTTACGAATGCGTCGTATCCATAACAACATCATACACAAGAAACCTATAAAGTTTGAAGTTGTGCATTTAATATCATCAAATGCATCAATAAGCAGGGTTAAAGTACGGAGCTCGACATTTTCCAAAAGTACACTACAAAATCCTTGATTTTCAGGCGCAGTCGTCTCTACTTAGGCTTCATTTTTTTATTGACGGCTTGTAATAATGGATACCGGAGGACGAGGGTTGGTATGGCCGTGACACCAAGTGTCAAGGAACCACTCTCCGAGGACCACCTGTGACGTGCGCTGGCAGACCAGCTGAGCTGTCGGGAGTAGTGGGGTGGTAAAAACACGGCAGTCACCGGCCTCCTCCATTATCAACAAAGAAAGATATCGCACGTCTGCCCGTTACTCAAAGAAAGAACGCAAAATAACCTACCAAAAGAACAAGATACACAAAGAGAAACCTAACTGTGACGACGAACGTCAAACTCCCAAACTCCCGTGCGGGGACACAGGGCTGCATTAGCCAATACAAACAGGCACAGGGCCGAAGATATAACGAAGACGGCAATACTGTCAAATCAGGACAGATCCTTCACCTTTACAAGCCCGATGACCCTTTTGATCTTGAACGGCTGTCTAGTGGGCATCCGAAGATGCCCGTGGGGACGGAGTCTAAGGTAGCATATAACCGTGAAGCTCGGGCTGTGGCATCTGGCGAAGAAAATGGCCCCTAAACGAGCTAAGCAGCGGCCTATGCCTGCTGTAGCTCAGTTCGGAAGATGTAGGCGAGGTTTTCGCCGCTCGTTCACCCTGCCCTTTACGTATTAACAAAAATGCATAGGCCTGCGGAAAACAACTCAAACAGGGGAGGTAAAAATGGGGAATGATAAAAAATGAGGCGATAAGGATGGAATGGTTGGCGGACGGCGCAGATTCCCTCGTGTTCGCATCAGGGTCCAGGCGTAATAGGACCTTCGGCCTCTGGTTCCGCACCACCGACAGATCCTTACTGATCAGGTGCTGCCATCGATCTGCCAGTGGAAGCAGCACAACCAGACCAGAATAAGGTTCATTACAGGCTGCGGCTATCCACCAGCTTCCTGTGTAGGGTGTCACTATTTTCTCCTGACCTTGCGGTTTGTCTTTCCAATCTCTTTTTTATATTGGCGCCTCGCGTGGGGTCAAGGAAACATCGAACGGACGTTGGATGCATACACTTATTTTTCAAATTGGCAAGTAGACCAAGCGAGAGCACAGTAAGGTAAATCACCACATCACCCAGTTCCTAACGGGACATGGTTGATATCGACAAATATATCTTCACCAGTTCAAGCTCGATGAGTCATCAGACTATCCAAAATGTTCGGGGGTACCTGAAGGCCCAGAACACATTCTGTTCCATTGTCCGAGATTTTCTAGAACTGGAGGCGCGATTGGGTAGTGGCATTAGTCTTAAGAGTTGCGTGGAGCACATGTTAACATCTGCGCCAAACTGAAGTTCAGTGAGTGGAAGCGTATGTGAAGTCCACAGGCGTAAGTCGATAAGGCGTAGTGACGGCTGATAAGCCAAATCATGCGAAGTAAAATCGAGAGGTGGTCCCGCAGAGAAACTGGAAAGAAGAAGGTATTATTAGGTTTCTCTCTAATTGCCTTGACCCCGCCAGGGGCATGGGCGCGTCAACATCTCTAGCATTTCTATGCCTTGTTGACGTTTCAATAGCAAATCTACTTTTCGGAAGTGCAGTTGCTAGCATGCACCTCCTATCCGCGCAGTCTTTATACTGACAAGCTCGGAGCACTGTGAGAGTTCTATTAGTACTCACCGGCAGTTTTTGATCGCGCCGAGATTTGATCTCCGAGCTCTAGATAAGTATCGTAGAGCGGTGACCGAACGATCACGGCCACCGAGCGCGACATTATTGGGTTTAGTCGGTAAAAATTTGACATACCGGTGAATTCAAAGACATATTCCCGTATCGCTATCGGTATCTTTAGAAGATTTCAACACTAACTTTCAAAAAAGATGCAATAACTTTATGGAACCAGAAGATTGATCAATGGATCCTGTTACGATGAAGATTCGGGAAAGGTCTTCTATGGCTGTGTCAATCGAAGGAGCTGATGAAACTCTTCAGTATTTAGCCATGAACAGCATGGGAAAGGCTGTATTCCAGGCGATGGGTCCTGAAAAGGGACATCAGAGTGCATGCCAGGCACTGTCTGATTTCTTTCTGGAAATCGATAGAGACTCTGCTAGAAAGCTTAAGTCCAAATTTTAACCACCTGACGCATTTTCTAACGGAGCACATGGGGTTTCAGTTTTTCGATTCTGAAGGTAAGAGTGCAAACTTCTATACTATCTCTGCTATAAAAACCTGAAGTTATTCATGCAAAAAAAAGAACTAAAACACAATCAAAAAATGAACTCATACACATGCATTGTTGGATGACGCGTTATCGGCAGTAACGCAGTAATACATTCAGCATCGTAATAAATGTTGATTAGCCTGCTTATCACAAATTGATAGGTTACCCATACTTTCGATTTCACCATACTTTAATAGCGTCTATGAAAATTGTATAATTCTTATCTGGATCAAAAGAATGTGCGTCGCAATCCATTGTTGGTTTTACGAGCATGTGACTTTAAAATACTATGTATGAATAAGCTGGCGCTGATTATACTCTAATTAAATAAGAAATGTACAGATATATAAGAAAGATAAATGTATTTACGAAATTTATTTATACATTCAATAAATCTTTTTGCGTCATGTTGTTTATCCATACCGCTGAGCGCAAATAAAAGGCGCTAATACAATTATTATTAAATTCCAAAAATTCCCGATTTTTGGCCCAGCCCATATCAAAATATAATGGACGAGCATCTAGTCCGATGATGCCTGCTGTTTGTTCGTTAGTTTGTTTGTTCGTTTATCCGGCCACTCCTAGTGTTCTGATCTTAACCAAATTTGATTCCTTATGTGACCCGGAGCACAAATCGGGGACCGCAATTTTAATCATGACTAGAATAACGGTATATTCGGTTGTATCCAAACCAGAGTTACTCGCCCAAGTCTTTTCAAAGATCGCTCCTTCGGGCATTACCCGTGGTCCGCAAAAAAACCACAAACACTACGATATTCAGTCTGTCACTGTGCTATGCCCTGATCCTAGAGAGAAGGACTAAATCTGTTGATATAACCTACTCATTTCGATACTAAACTATCAATGTGGCGCCATGCGTTTCCGCGTCACTTCTTTCGAAAGAAAAGGTCGAATGGGCCCAGCTAGCTTTGACTCCTTCAAGTCTGCTGGCCCGGATGGTATAATTCCAGCGGAAGTACAACATATGATAGACGTAGTGTACCACTGGATTGAATCGATTTTCAAAGCCTACCTTGAATTAATTTACATTTCTCGATCATGGAGGGAGGTTAAAGTGGTCTTCACATCGAAAGCGGGGAAAAGCTCTCACACGAGTCCGAAAAACCCATCAGCTTTTCATTGACTCTGCTGTAAGTTTAAGAACGTTTGATCGACATACACCTACGAAGCACTATTTCAGCGAATCTTCTATCTGCCTCCCAACACGCCTACTAAAACGGTAGATCTGTGGTTACTACCTTGAACTCTCTGGTGGATCATATCGAAAAGTCTCTTGCCTGCAAGGAGTACACGATGGCGGCCTTCCTTGATATTGAGGGTGCCTTCAACAAAGTTAAACCTGTAGCTATCTTGAATGCCATATCAAGTCTTCGAGGGGATGACTCGCTCTGCAGACAAATACACATAATGCTTACATCTCGCGTTATCTCCACTAGACTCAGGATATCATATGTACAGATACGTGAACAGGGTACTCCCCAGGGTGGTGTTCTATCTTTGCTTTGGAATTTGGCGTCAACGGACTGCTTTTAGATTTGGAAGGGCTGGGTTACAAGGTCACCGCTTGTGTGGACGACATTGCTACTGCCATCTCGGGAAAGTTTTCCTGTGTCCTAAACAGTGTAATGCAGAAAGTCTGACAAACTGGGCTAGTAAGGTTGGAGTTACATTAAATCCGCTTAAAACGGAACCTGTTCTTTTTATTATGAGAGACAGTCTACCGTCATTCGAACCACCATTGATGGAGAGCACAAGGTTTGTGCTCACTGACAAAGCCAAGTTCTTTGGTCTCATCCTGGATAGGAAACTTTGCTGGAAGGAATGTGTCTAAAAGACTACTGTTGCAATATACTCATGCAAAAATGTTATAAGTAAGAAATGGGGCTTACAACCGAGAGTAGTATACTGGCTCTATTTTGCGTTCAATTCTGTTGCATGGAATTGTCGTCTGGTGGAAGGCATTAAGGATTGTATCATACAGAACCCTGCAGGAGAAGGTCCAAGGATTGGTATGCGTTGCCATCACGGGGCTCTAAGGATTACACCGACCGCTGCCTTGGGCGCTTTGTTGAATCTGCTTCCTTGGACATTTTCGAAGATCATCCGGCACCGTCAACCATAGGTCATTCAGCTGTATTGATCAACCCTGATATTCCCGAAGAGACGGACTATAATTCCCCGGAATACTTGTTCGAACTGGTTCTTACAAGCCTGATTCCCTCTAGGAATGATTGGCCCGATAACGTTTTTCGGATGCTATTAGCATTTTTACTGATGGTTCTAAGACTGACGAAAGAGTGGGGGCTGGCGTATACTCGGAGGAGTTGGAAATTAGCTTGTCATTCCCGGATTTCAGCAGCACTTTTCAGGCCGAAGTTACAGTAATGGCTGAAGCTGAAGCCTGGTTATCGCAAAATGTTATATCTGGAAGGGACATTATAATCTTCACGGATAGCCAACCGGCGCTTAAATTGCTTAGCTCTGTTTTGGTAAATTCGAAGTCAGTATCGGATTGTCGCAACTCCCTTATAGAGATGGATAGACTCATCAACATATCCCTGAGCTGGGTGCCAGGTCATAGTGGCCATGTTGGTAGCTCCAAGGCCGACGAACTGGTTCGGGTGGATAAGGCCAATGAGATCAGCCGGTTGTTGTGTAGAACCAGGATGCCTCTAGCTGCTTTTAAATAAGCTATAAAAGATGCGGCGTATGATAGGGCCTGCATCATATGGAGCAATGGCAATACATGTCATGTGGCTAGGCATATATGGTCCAAACTGAATCCTCTGCGTTGCTAATGGTAAACAGAAATTATCGAAGAGCTGTCCTAGGAGTGTTAACTGAAGGTTGCCTAATTGGGGAGCATGCCAGAAGACTTCGTCTGCCACATAATGATTTTTACAGGAGCTGTGGAGACAAGGAGGAGGAGGAAAGTACGTCTTATCTTCTGTGTACCTGTTCGGCCCTGGCGAGTTTTAGGAAGGACCTCCTTGGTTCCTACTTTTTCACCGATCTAGATTACCTGAAAGAAGTAAATGTTGGTCGGCTTCATCGCTTCATTATGAGCTCTGGCGGGTTAAACGATTGAGTTGGTCTCAGGTTGCCAAGTCTAGGGGTTTCCAAAAGGACGCAGTGGTGGTCTAAGTGGGCTCAAGCAACCCTTTTAATCTAACCTTACCTTATTATTTTATTTTGAAGTTTTTTTTTATTAAATAATTGGTTCGGATAAAATCAAATAAATAACTGGCGCAACGGTCCAATTTGAACCACGGCCTCGAGATGAGTTAGCATCATCTCATTTTCTAGATCGTGACGATTTTTGTGCAGAGGTATGTGATCAGCAATACGCTCAACCGAGTTATTTACCCCATAATGGGTACTCATTTAACAGCTGAGTGGGCTCATAGTCCGACAAGTAAATCCCCGGAATCGAACCGGGGCCCAGTGCGTTGAAGGCGAACGTGCTAACCATTGCGCCATCCGGACTATTGGTTCGGATGCATTTTGAATATTGCAGTCATTCTTAACGAGTACATACTAGATGATGAGGACAAATGGAATAGTAGAAATGCATCTAAACCAATCATTATTTTATTAAAATTTCAAAATAAAATAATTAAAATAGCAGTTGCGGTTGAAATTTTTTTAACATTTTTATTTTTTGGTACGACGAATGTAGAACTCCTTTCAAAGAATTTCGAAAAGCAAAATCGACAACTCTCGAATATTGTTTACAAAAGCAAGCTATGATACGCAATTTTACGAATGAATCTAAACTTAAAATATTAAAATATTATATTTTTTAAAATCGTCTTGAGACGTATCTAATTAATCCAGAAAAATTCTGACAGATATCTAAAAATGTAATCTTTAGTTCTGAGTGGATGAAACAAAGACAATAATACATCTTTTCTTACTGATCCCAAAATAACCTCAATTCTAATTTGCAAAACAAAGTGTGCTTTTAAATCAAACATATTTATTTATTCCAGGACTATGACTGCATGTGTATCTGCTCGTACGCTAGTCTAAAATAGAGTGAACTGTGACAGATGCTACCATCCAAAAATAACACAAATATTTGATAAGCATCCGAAAACAATTTTTTGTATGGCTTCGTAAGATTCAGGGGGGAATTTCGTCAGCCAGTTAGTTTCGAGTGGTATTTACAGGAAAGCAAATTGCTTTTTGTGGGAAGACTCTGAATAATCACTTGTATACCACTAATCAGAGGAAGTCAATAAATCCGACAGAGAAACCAATTTATATGACGTCATGAGTAATACAAGGAGAGAAAACGAAAAAAAAATGGAGAAATGCTTCTAAAAAGTATTGTCCATTCATTGATTGGTTTTAAGAGTCAAATTTCATCTCATCTGGTAATCCATGTATGTATGTACAGCATTAAGTAATTTGCTTTAGCTCGTCAAAACCAGTAAGTCAGTCTAAGAATTTGAACAAAAATTTGCAGATCGTTTAAAATTTTGCACAAAAATTTGAAGAAAAATTTTTGTACAAATTTTTTTATTAAATTTACGATGTAGTCTCGGTATATGTTCGGACTGCTTAAAGTGGAACTCCACTCTACGCCCACACTTTAGCCGACAGGCAGTCCGAACTTACGTTTTTCAGAGTGATACTACTATCATGACACATACATTAAGGCGTATTGCCTAAACCGGAAACAAACTTTGAACCCACTATCAAGGAGATTTCTGCTTACACAATTTGCCATTCCCCTTATGTCAAATTTCGATGTCTCTCATAAAGAACAAATGAGAGTTGGGATGGGTGATGATTTTTTAATCATTTGGGGATCATTCATTTCGCGGATTTTGTCCTCATTTTCTGGGGGAAAAATCAAAACGGAAATAGTTCACGGAACCGTAAGGGGATCATCCTACAATCATTGATTCAGAGCAATAACCTGGAACAGAATGACACCATTAAGTGATTCATTTCATTCATGTATGGTTCAAAAACAGATAACGGAACCGGTGCGAGCATTTTGTTGTTAAATGAACGCAGAGTTTTTTTTTAAATTGGTGCGCACTATTCAATCACCACCAATTTCAGGTTGAGTTGGTGATTGGTGTTGACGGCTGTCGATGGCTTTGACGGCCGTCAACTGGGAGAGTGGCTTATCATCACGCGCAAACGACATCAACCGCGGGTTTTGCGTGCTGTTGCGCAAAATTTGAAGAAAAAGACGGAAAACAGAAGAAATCCTGGTCGCATAAAGTTGCGCGCCAGCCGATAACGTTGTCAGCGAGTTGCTTTTTTATATTTTATTTTTGTTCGCTGAATCACTTTGACGACGGTTTTTTTCTCTTAACAAGAGACCGCGATTTCGTCTGAGCGGAAGGTGTTTTTATCTTGACAGCATCGCGAACGCCGATATCGCTTTGCTGACATCCAAACTCTCCTGGTTGAATAAGCGAGAGTGGTTTTCCAATCCACCTGACGGAATAGTCCACTTTCCTTTCAGAATTTGTGCACTATATCGTTAGAGGACCTGTGTAATGCCGTACTGCTCTGTTTTCGAACCAATCTGTGGACAGTGGTCAGAATGTTAAAGGTCGATTCAGACACATCAGTCACGTCACAGTTCAGTCAACCTTCCGAATCATAGCCGTCGCCGTCAAGTCACAATCAAAATAGCGGCTGTATTCACATATAGCCGTCAGGGTATTCAGACCGTAGTCAGTCATTTCTTGTTTATGCTCTCGAGTGTACCTAGATTTACCATTTATTTTTATTTCATTTCTAATTTGTTTCCATATCCTGTTTTTATATGCTATAACCATATATTTATTATGCGATAAATCGTACAGAACGGGGTAATTTCGAACCAACTCGATTAATTTTTCGTCGCCCATGTTCACTTTCTAAACTGACGTCCGTCAAACACAAAAAATATCGTTGGGAAGAAATGTGAATTTGACTGTTCGGCGACGGAAGCGCGACTGACGGTTCCGATTCGTGACTGCGCCGGCTCAATGTAGACAGCGCCACTTGACTTTCAAGAAACGATATTTTTTGAGACTGATACTGGACGGTCCTGACGGAACTGTGACTTGACGTGACTGATGTGTCTGAATCGACCTTAAGAATGAATGAAGTGTATCACTACCAACTCAATGCAACAAAGATTCAGTAGGTAATGCACGTCATCAAAAAATGAATTAAAGAATGGAACGGATTGCGAAAGTAGGGTATACGGATGAATTTTTGGAGCGGTACGCGAAAGACACTAATTGGGAAGGATGTACAGCATTGAGTTGTCCGAACTATTCGACGAACCAGAGGTCTTGGTTACGTTTGCGTGAAAAGCCTGGTATAATCAGTTTTGATTATCATAGGCATGAGGCAAGGGAGATTACCGCAGTAATTTTTGTTCTCTGATATGTTGTTAGACCCTGCATAAAGGAATACCACAGTAGAGCTCTAGGTCGATGAATCGTCTTAAGATCATCTGGTTGGTTGTTATAAGTGGTAGCTGAAGCACAACTTGCCAGAGCCCAATAAGCGCGAAAGCGCCGTTTTTTAACCACGAACCTCGGCTAAATCGTTTATAAGAAGATAATTGAACCGGGGATGCAAGGTTGCGTAGATCCAACCGGAGGAGTTCAGGAAGTACAGCAGCTCCCCGAACTTCACCCTCGATACATCCCGCAGGTTAACAAGAAAGGCCTCCCCCAATGCTCGATGTCCCTAGCAAGGGCAGGGTAGTCGCAGAGGAAGTGAGTGACGGTTTCTTTCTCATCCTCATTCCCGCAGCTGCGGCAATGCGGATTATAAGAGATGCCAAGCCTTATTGCATATATTCCGGTAGGCCAGTGTCCTGTTATGACCGCCGTGATACGGCGCAGATGGGCAGATTCCGACATTTGGAATCCGCAACATTGAGGTAGTGAAAGGAGATCTTGTTCTTAACAGTCCTCAGCGAAATACAAAAAGATTCCGCATTAGAGCTTTCTAGGTCGACCTCTCTCCTGGCCAGTTCGTCAGCTTTTTCGTTTCCCTCAATGTCTCTATGACCAGGCACCCAGAGCAGGGTAATATGGAGCCGTCTGCCAAGGCGAGTTAACTCTTCCCCACACTGCTCGACCAGTTTGGAGGAAGTACTTGTCTTTAGACAACTCTTCAACGATTTCGGTACCTGAAATACCATCATGTTCAAGGACCCAGTAGATGGTGACTTTGTTTGTAGAGCTAGGTCTTTGTAACACTTCATAACGGATCGTTCCCTCTGTTCAATGAAACAGAGAATATGCTTACATCAATATTTCTACCATGGTAACCAGCGTTTAGACAGAAGTAAGCCGAAATGTCAATCGCATGAACCTCAGCTTGAAATACCGTCCGGTACGTTCCAACAAAGCCCGGGCCACACCTATCCGATCATACTCCGATCATGCAGTCGAACTAGTGTATGGGAAGGAAATGGTATTGGGTTTCGAACGGAGTATGATTGGACGCGTATCAGAAAAGTGTGAACTAAAGCCCGGGCCACAACGCGTCCGAAATCCCATATAATTTCCCTCTCATATACTCGCCCGACTGTATGATCGGAGTATGATCGGATAGGTGTGTCCCCGCCATAAGGATAGATTCTCTCAGTGAATGGCCTGGAATACCAGTCCCTGTATACTCTTCAGTTTCAGACGGTGTTATAAGGAATGGTTGAATGCCTCAAATTCCACTCGTATCTATTCTGAATTGTCGTAGAAAAGAGGTGGTTGAAGCGTAACTCCTGAGTTAAGCGGCCTAATAGCAAGCTAAACTAAATGCCTAAATTTGATGTACCGTCATACTTGCACCTTTATTACATAATATAATTTCTTTGTTCTGAGGGGGTTGCTACCCTTAGTATACGGGCGAGCTCTATACGCTACAGCGGCAAATCCACTATACGTATTAGCCATGATTCGTACCACAATGCAACGCCCGGTGAAAAAGGAATTCAGCAATTATTCGTTTAGGCATGCGACTGTTGTCCATTCGTCGTATGTATCTCGCCAATTGAGATCGGTGCAGCACGATGATTCGCAAGACTTCCTGCTAATAATATAGTTCGTACAGCTCGTCGTTGTACTGAATGAGCCTTGCATTTCGGTGCCTGCCGGATTATCTAAAATATCTAAATATACGATCCTGCCTCGGCCAAACTTGTCCCTGGCAGGAGAAAGCAAAGGTAATCTTTACAATAGACGACCTATTCCAATCGCGTTTTCCGCTAAATACGGTGTCAAATCAAAGTCTGGACGCCCTCTTTTCGACCTACCAGAAGTAGGTCAACTTGTAAAAGAGAATTTGCTCGTACGCCCCAATTACCTCCCGTGCCAACCACTGCCAGCAAGCTTTCACAAGACAGCATTAGTATTGGGTAAGAGGACGTCAGGACGTTTGATTTGACATCGTATTTAGCGGAAAATGCGATCGGGGTAATTCGTCATCACAAACGGCACCATTGCGCTCTCCTGCCAGGGTTGCGGGTAGTTTGGACGAGACAGGATCATATATTCGGACAGGACGGTAGTCAGACCCGTTTTATAACTTTTTATGTAATTCGTTAAAATGCATTTCCGGCAGGATCTTCTCCGGCAAGATTGATATTCCGTGATTTCGCATATCAACTTAATACAGTAAAAAAATACCTAGGGGAAATTCACCGATTCGGTGTGCTATTATGGCGGCTTTTTCTTTTTTTGGTTTAAATAAAATACCCATGCGCATAATATGTTTGCACCCATAGGAGAATCTTGAAAAATCCCGAATGGATTAAATATTATCCATCAAAACGGTGAAAGCCAATTATCCATACGGTGAACATGTAATTTTTATTCAAATCAAAAAAAAAGGTCGGACAATAACTACAATGCCACAGCTGGACTTGAACCATCGAATGGAAGGATGAAGGATTGACGCCTCAACGCACTAACTATTACTGACTCACTAATATACAGACACGTGTTTTGGGAAAAGGAATAGATCAAAAATGATATAAATATTTACGCCACGCATTGGATTAATAATTACGGTTCGTTTTTTTTTCGATTCTGGTTAGGTATGTATGGTAGCCATTTTGTACACCACTGGTGAAGTAAATACACCAAGTAAAGGTATTCAATTTTAAACACCAATTGTGGGGTGTATGACGCGATCGGTAGCCGTGAGTTTTTCTTCTTCCCTGCCGCGTCAATAAAAACTACCGGTGGTTACTACTAGAACTCTCACAGCGTTTCGAGCTTGTCAGTAAAAGACTGTTCGGTTAGCGTGTGTATGATATCAACTGCACCATCCGAAATAGATGCCATCAACACGTCAACAAGGCATACATAACTATGCAAGAGATGTTGACGCGCCCATGCCCCTGGAGGGGTCAAGGCAAGGCAAGACAATCATCCAGAAGTATTTATTCACCGAAAGGATAGAAAAGTGCATTATCCAGCAACTGATGTTAAAAGGAGCCAATTATTTTTTATAGGCTATAACCTAAATAATGTCAGGAAAGGAAACGCGATTGGGGTACTGAAAACGCGTCGGTCTCCCGGACTAATGTGTTAAGCATATATGTTTTCGGAGGGTTGAGTTAGGGTCCGGGCTAAGAAACCATAACATAGCACAGGTCACATGATTGTTCTTTTATTTTTGGGCAAATTATTCTTCTTTTTTTTCCTTTCTCTTTTCATTATTGTATATAGTATTTTTCAGAGAGAAAATAGTATCTCTGAAAAATATAATGAAAAGAGAAAGGAAAAAAAAATAATTGACACGTTTTCCTAATATCGTATCGTATCGTAATCATGTAGTTTTTATCGCCGTCTTGTAATTTACATCTCAATTAACACCCATATGTCATGAGTATTTCCCCGAAAACATACATACGTATAGGTAGATGGATGCTTTAAATTTCCCCACACTTTTTGAGCCTATATCTCTCTTAACATAAATCGAAATTTCATTGAGTCGAAAATCAAATAACTTATTTTAAATACGTTAAAAAAGAAGCCGCCCAAAATGCATGAATGAAAACTGGTTGGCACCAACTCAATCCGAAATGGTTAACTGTTTGGATTATTGATGATGTTGGTGGGCAGAATTCCAGTCAAATTCAAATTTGTCTCCTCAAGGTCAAGTTATGGTGTGAACATAAACCTGCATACGAAAAAAAAACATCTCCAAGAAAAAGTAACAGTCAAACCAGTTCTGGTAAACCTAGAAAGAATGAGATACATATCTTAAAATGTTGGAAAATACACAGTTGGGTAAACTCATAATAGGTGCGTCCTTTTGTACTCTCGAGTAGATTAGTTCAGATTAACAACACGCCTTTAAAACAATGCGTCAACGTCAACCTGAATTAACCTGGAGATATTAACGGGGTAGTAAACCTACCTCGGATGGATATGTCACCAAATATCGCTTGCATTGTCAGCATGACGAATCTATTATATCGAGAAATAGCAATTTCATAATTTATTTTGACTTATGATATCAAGTTTTGGAACATTCCTGTTTCGTGAATATTAGGAGAATTCTCTCTATTGTATTTAGGGAGAATTTCTAAAACTCCTTAATTGCGGGATTTCCGCTTAAGGGAGTTCATTTCCACTTTAGGTGGTAAGAACCTAGAGCCCATGCGGGGGGATTTGCAGCTCCTAAAAGCGGAAATTTCTTGAGTTTTGTGGAAATTCTCTCTAATCGAATAGAGAGAATTCTCCTAATTTTTGCGAAACAGGAATGTTCCTAAGTTTTCTGGTGAACATTTCGAAGATATTGTTTTGGATATAATCTTAATTTCAAATTTCGTGAACACAATCAAAAATGATAAAAAAAACGATACCAAGTCCGAACCGTATTCACCCTAGAGCTGTGCAGACCTAGTGGTGATACCAAAACTACAAATTGCCAACGACCGTATGCATTAAAATGTGTTTTAAATAGTGAGTTTGAACAAAAGTTAGGGGAGGTAGGCGTCATTTACCTTTATTGGAATGTCAAAGTCAACTAGCTAACCTACACTACAAATATTTGACCTAAGTTTCAAGTCGCTAGCTTCATTCCATCGAAAGGAGTCGTTCAAGTATTACATAAGTATCAAAGGGGAGGAGAGGGTCTCCTCTTTGCTTATTTTTTATGACAAGAGGAGTGCAGGGGTTCTAACGGTGATTACGTCAGCATTTTGCTCAACTTTTACGTTTCCCCCAAATATTGTATAGACTATGTAATGGACAGGTGCAGTTGCACATACAGGTGCAGGTCTCCCTTAAGGTTGCGCTTATGTTGGGACACGTTCGCGTGTCGCTTTCACGTGTTTTATGCCAAACGGTTTGAGTCTATGGTGTGCGACCAAAGATGCGAATCTGTCAAATTGACAAATGCTCGGCTGTTGTCGTATCACCAAATTAAGTTCATTATTGTGTGTTACAGCCAATAATTTAGTATGAAATGTCTGTTTATGCACATCCTACTACTCCCCAGTCGTTTGTTTTGCCACTCAATTCTTACCTTATTATCCATTTTAAAGCCGAATAATGAAATCAATTTGTTGATACGACAATAGCCGAACATTTGTCATATTGACAGATTCGCGTCTTGGGTTGCAAACCATAGACTCAAACCGTTTGACATAGGACACGTGAACGCGACGCGCGAACGTGTGCCAACGTGCGCGCAGCCTAAACCTGCAGGATGTGTAAAGCTAAAATAGGATTACACGATTGACGATTCGCGTCAATTTTTACGGTTTTTTGATGTTCAATCGATATCAATCGTGTAAAGGCACAATTTTTTTTACGCCAATCTACGCCAATTTGGTTGACGACTAGATTGTCCCCAATTTCCGTCAACCAAAATTTACGCGAATACATCAATCATGTAAACGAACCTTTTTGAAACACAAGTTTCAATCAACAGCTCAATTGCGTCAACTAGTGGTTGACGTCTCGAGCATCAACCACAGACGTCAATGTTGGATCAATTTCTTGGGAAAATTTACAGATTTCTTGTCGGAGGCAAATGTCTTGCTGGGTTTGTCTGATTGGGGAGAGTGAATAATGGGGAATTCAATTGGCGCTAATGAATACAAGCGTCAACCAATGATCAATTCGATTGACATAAAAAGAGTCAATCGTGTAAATGGTTTGATTGTACGGTTGGCAGTTTACCCTTTTTTTAAATTGTGTCAATCGACATTTTAGTTGACGCTGTTAACATTAACGTGTTTAAGTCAATCGTATAAGTCGGGGGAACAATCTATTTACGCTTCTCTCTAAAATACGCCAATCGAGCGTAAAACTATTGACGCTAGATTTACGCTTTTCCGTCAATCGTGTAATCCTAGCATAAGAGGTGCATGCTGGCAACTGCATTTTTCGAAACCAGTTTATGCCGACGAAACGTCAACTGGGCCACATGGAACAGTTGACGCGCTATGCCCCACAAGGGGTTAGGGCAATTGAGAGAGAATACTAATGCTAGGATTACACGATTGACGGAAAAGAGTAAATCTAGCGTCAATAGTTTTACGCTCGATTGGCGTATTTTAGACAGAAGCGTAAATAGATTGTTCCCCCGAGTTACACGATTGACTTAAGCACGTCAATTTTAACAGCGTCAACCAAAATATCGATTGACAAAATTTAAAAGAAAAGGGTAAACCGCCAACCGTACAATCGAGCCATTTACACGATTGACTCTTTTTATGTCAATCGAATTGATCATTGGTTGACGCTTATATTTATTTGCGCCAAAACCAATTGAATTCCGCATTATTGACTCTCCCCAATCAGACAAAATTGCGACGACGGACGTGAGCATATACTCATACATAAATATAGTTAAAAAAAATATTTTCAACTTGTGAATAAAATTATTTATTTAATATTAATTAATAATTATTTTTAGTTGTGTAGTGAAAATCGGTTATAGTTTATAGTTTTTCTATACGATAATATAAAAAAAAAAATTTTTTTGTGATCGTCGCAAGCAAAATCCCATATGCTCGGTTGCAATCCGACTGAGGTGATCAGAAGACGCACATCCTCAGGCGACCATGAAATTGTGACTTTCGGATTTGCTTTGGGCTTTGCTTTATTCACTTTTTGTTGTGTTGTTTGTTGCACAAAAACACTTGCTTCATTGTTTTCCTGCATCGTCGCACTAGAAAATTCGATATTATCGTTGAAAAAATCTCCACTTATCATGTTCAAACTCACTAGAAACAAAATATAGTTTGTTATTAAGCTATAAATAAATTAAATTCACACAAATTAAATAAAAAAGAGTAGGTATAATCAAAACTTACATGTTGTTTGAAACGAAAAACACGTAAAACTGTAAAAACTGTAAATTTTCCACCAAAATTGATCTAATATTGACGCCTGTGGTTGATGCTCGAGACGTCAACCACTGGTTGACGCAATTGATCTGTCGATTGACACTTGTGTTCGTTTACATGATTGATGTAAACGCGTCAATTTTGGTTGACGGAAATAGGGGACAATCTAGGGGTCAAACCAATTGGCGTCGATTGACGTAAAAAAATTGTGCCTAAAAGGTTCGTTTACATGATTGATCTAATCGCGTAAATTTCGGTTGACGGAAATTGGGGACAATCTAGTCGTCAACCAAATTGACGTAAATTGACGTAAAAAAATTGTGCCTTTACACGATTGATATCGATTGAACATCAAAAAAGCGTAAATATTGACGCGAATCGTCAATCGTGTAATCCTAGCATAACGTAAGTGTATAACGGTGGAGAAAGAGTTTTGCTTACTTTTGCTGACAAAGGGAAGGGGTAGCCAAAAATGGCTAAAATTTTGCTTACGTAATACTTGAACGGTCTCAAAGTCATCGTGCGAACGGACAGACAGACAGACAGACATGGCTAAATCGATTCAGGAGGTGATACTGATCATATACCTTATAGGGTCTAGGGTATAAACATAAAATGATGTCTGGGGTCCACTACACTTAACCTCAGTAGTTAAACCGAAAGCTTTTTGTTTTTGGACGGGGTGACGGCTTACCCTGAACCACACGAGAGTATAAAAAAAACGCACCTATTGTTAAATGGTCATGCTTCAAGATTAGGTAAACTATGGGAACTGGTAACGTGAAAAATGTCTATGCATACCGGTTGCACGTAGAATAGGTGAAAAGATGTTAATAAAAGAGTTCAAAATATTTTTAATCAAATTAGCCTTGGCCATTGTTATACAGGATGAGAGAGCACTTAAGAAAATCAAATTAGATTACAATATTTAGTATCTATTTAGAAGATATGTGTACCGGACCTTACATCGCATATAGGTATACTCGTATATAAATGTTTGCCATTGCCAAAAATAGTTTGAAGATCAAACGATACCGCCACTTATCCGATGCAGACGAAAAATGGACATTTGGAAGTTTCTAGATGAACAGGTGGGATAGATACTCGCAACTTTATGGTTTTTGAATAACTAGTTTTAGACACTTTATACGAGTATAATAACATAAGACGAAGAGATCTTCATAATTTCCTATACTGTGACAAGAATTGCCTAATGACTCTATGTATAAGACAGGATTTCATGTCATAATAAATATATATATGTATATTTGTTCTTTCTGATGTTTTATTCACGAATATCATATTTAATTAAATTGTTATCTGGAAGTATGCAGCTATGCAGTTGCTGATCGAGATTTTTTTATTAAAACGGGTTATTACGAACGTTTCTTTATAGGGAAGAGGATGTTACTAAGCTAGCGACTACTTAAGTGGTGATTTCGCAAACAACAGAATTAACAGCTGGAACAGAAATACAACACAAAAAATTATTGTTTTTTTTTTTTTGTAATAAATTCTGCTGTTAATTTCGTCGCTATATAGTTCTGCTTCAGTCGAAAATGTACTGAATTCTTTTCCTGTTCCTAATTCTGTTTTATCGCATAGCTGTGTGCTGGCAACGTGCATCGTCCGAAACTGGTTCATGCAAACGAAACGTCAGCTAAGTAGACGCGTTATGCTCCACTAGTAAATGAGTAATGTCATCTCACAAATTACAAAATCAATTGCCACAAAGAAGAGAAACCTAAGTACCAAATGATAATGACGAAAAATCCACCAGTTCAAAGTCAATAAACTTTTGCACGGAAAAGTTCCAAGTTCCAGTACGGAACCAGTTTTATACCATGTTCCCACTATACGAAAGTTTCTGCCTTAGTTGGAAAGAACCTAGAACCCACACATAGTAGATTTGTAGTTCCTAAAGCGAAAATCCCTTAAGTTAATGGTAAGAACCTAGAACCCATACAGGGTGGATTTGTAGTTCTTAAAGGGAAAATTCTTGCGAGTTTAGAATCCGTTTTTGCTTTAGGAACTAGGAAGTTAGGTTAAAGGGTTGCTATCCACAGCACACACAGATCGCAAATGGGTCCGTAGTGGTACCCAACGGGATATGTTGTCCCCACCCACTCTAAGCCTCGAACCAGCCCGAGCCCACAAGGAAACGTTAGGGTTGGCAACATCCACGTCCTTTCAAGTTCAGCAAAGTAGTAGGCCCCAAGAGTACCCCTCCTAATACTTTCCAGGCCTGGGCATTCAACGAGAAGGTGGAAAGTACTCTCCTCTCTCTATCTCATCCCCACAGCTTCTACATAAGTCGTTATACGGAAGCCCAAGCCTCCTGGCGTGCTCTGCAATTGAACAGTGCCCAGTGATGACGCCCTCCACCGCACCAATGTGATGTTTTTTCAGCGACAATAGCTTAACGGAACGACCCATTTCCAACCAGGGCCATATCAGCTTTGTCCTATAACAAGTGCTGCCACTTAGCCATCTCGTGTTAGTGGTACTTATCGCAGCCTGCATTATGATATGCTTACATTCATCAAAAGGCATCTCAACTTTGCAGAGAGTACATTCGGATTCTTCCGAGGTCCGTATTCTAGCAAGTTCGTCAGATCGGCATTGCCAACCAAACCACTGGGGCCCGGAATCCAGCACAAAACATTGGGTGCGTTTTGGCGGGCTTTTGTTAAATTTCATGGATCTGGCTTTTCTCGATTTCTCCTCCATTGCTTTCCCCTCCGGTAAAATATGTACTGCGAACTGTCAATTTTTGGATTTGAAAATCCACAGCTGGCATTGACATTGACCATGAGATTTAACCTGAGCTCGCCAAAACGCAGCCAATATCGAAGATACCACTTATCTCTGTGACAGATTCGGCGCACTAAAACACCATCCTTTAGGTGATACGTACGGATTCCAGGGCACTAATCGCAGCTTGATTATCTGATATACCAATTCCGCTTGTAGAACGCTACAGTAGTCAAGCAGTCGTACCGACAAGTTTAGACTTAAACTGTCAGAGTGAACGCAAGCTCCTACACCACTTCCGGTCTTAGACCCATCTGTGTAGATGTGTATCGTATCTGTTATCGGAAGAAAGTCTTCATTCCATTCTGTTCGTGATGGGATGAGACTTTTGAACATAAGTTTGGGTGAAACATAATCTGTATTTGCATTGGATATCTCGATTGCTTAAGATTGTCGAGTGTCCACAGTTCGGAGTCAACCACTGACCTGTTTCGCGAATATGGAATGAAGCCATCTGCTCGCCACAAATATCTAGGGGGAGCAAGTTGAGCATTATATTCATGGCATCAGAGGAAGTCGTTCTGAGAGCCCCGTATATTGCCACAGTACCGGTCCTTTGCACTTTTCCCAAAAACTTGCGGTTAGTCGCTGTGCTAAGTGCATTCCACCAGACAACTATAACGTGCAAGAAGTCGTATAACCGCTATCTAGAGCCAGTATAACACTTTTGGCTGCATGCCCCACCTTTTACCGATGACGTTCCTACAGCAGTAAAGTGCGATATTAGCTTTGTTTACGCGTTCCTGAATATTTAGCTTCCAGCTTAACTTCCCGTCTAGAAGAAGACCAAGATCAGTGCTCGATCAGTAAGCGTCTGTCTCACCCCCTCTAAAGTGGGAGGTTCAAACAGTGGAATCCTATGTTTCCTAGTGAATAAGAGACGTTTCGTCTAACTTGGATTTATCCGAACTCCACAATTTGAGGCCCAATTCGTTAATAGAGAGAGGGCATTCTGCAACAGTTCGCTCAGAGTAGCCGGGATCTTTTCCGAGATTGGAATAGCAGTGTCATCCGCGTAAGCAATCACTTTACAGCCGAGCGCCTCTAGATCAAGGAGAAGACTGTTAATCACGATGTTAAACAGGAGAGGGGAAGGGACTACTCGCTGTGGAGTACCTCTATTCACATACTTATTTTCGTACGGATGATGTGCTCGAACATTTAGTTTTAAAGGAAGTTATAGCCGTTTTCTCAATGTCTAGTTAAAGTTTATCCTATTGGTAACGGTACAGACGTACCGTACAGACGAACAGGTGTCAGAATTCTGCCAAAAAAATCAGCTGATTTTTTTTTACTGCATTATCATAGTTTGAAAGTTGCATATGCTTAGGGTTTAGGCCTTCGATAGACGTGGTTCTAGAAAGATAACTGGCAGACATTGAGAAAACGAACCATATTCTTTTATGCTTTTTTTACTTTCTCATTTTCAAGCCTCTAGGCCTGAAAATTTTCGAAAAATATTTGAACAAACTTTTCTCAAGCAGATCGTGTTTTTTATACTGTTATATTTTGTCCTTTTTAGTCAAATGGAGCGACTTTCAAGCGTCTAGTCATTTAAAAAAATATATCTCATTTTCGAAAATTGCGAAAAAGTGCATTTTTGTATAGTAGATCCTCTTTTCCATGTTTTTTTTTTAGACTGAGAGACTGTTGAACCCTGTGATACCAAGGGTTATGATCCCTTAAGCGCGGAGCGATCGTAGCCCACACACGGAAAGGCTGCACCTGAATCAACGCGTGAATCGGGCGTTTATGTTTGCGTTTCTGCGTAGTTTCTTGTATGGCCTCCGTTCGCTTCGCGCTCAAGGGATCACAGCCCTCGGTATCACGTAAACATGAACGCACGCTTGGCTCGCTCTGAGTGCAACAGTCACTCACTTCGGTCACTCCGAGATTAAGGTGTCTCAACCCTCAGTATAGGTGAAAAATGAACACTCGTTTCCCTCACCTAAACAACCAGATAAATAGGAAATAATACTGTTTAACTATAATAGCTCTACGATCTGATTTCATTAGTTGACATTAGGTGACCTAATTTCACTTTCAAGTACGAAATAATGTTAATTAACTTTATTTCGCTTTTAGGTGGGAAATAACGTCAATTGACATTATAGCACTTGACGTTATTACACCCCACCCCTATTCTCACTAGAAAACAAAGCTAACTGTCAAATATGTATTTAATTTTCGGGTTTTGACCAGGAATCTGGACCACTGTTAGGCGATCCTATAAATGGCAGTACGACAAAACTTGATCAGATACAAAGGACGCCAAATTGTTCGCTGATGAATCCAAAACTGATCCAGGAGTCAGTGCTGTGCAATCATATGCCGTAAAACAAGTTTTCGTTATTTTTCAAATGATATTTAATACTAGCTGAAAGGACGAGCGAACCGAGATCTTTCATTTAGAGTGTGCTGTGCGCCCCCAACATTGACACTGATTTTGACATTTATCACGGTCACTCATTCCGGGAGAGCGACATCATTCATCCCAGCGACCCCGAAAACCACTGGCTTAACACTAATCTCGGTTATCAGTATCACTCACCCCCACGTGGGGGTCGGAATTGGTGGCTGCGCCAAAATCGAAAAATTCAAAACGTTAAAACTAATTCTGGATCTAAACGGATATTTTTTTTAAATTTCTATGGAAATCGGTTGAGCCGTTTGACCGGCAAGAACGAACAAACATACAGTCCATTTTCATGTAAGTATATATAGTTTGCTAATTTTCTTTAAAATTTAAACTGTTAAGATTTTTTTTTTATTTAAATATATTTTAGCATAATGGAGCTGTAGTCCGGATGGCGCAACGGTTAGCACGTTCGCCTTCTACGCACTGGGCCCCGGTTCGATCCCTACTGAATGCGGTAGTTTTCGATAAAAAAAGAGGATTTACGTGTCGGACTATGAGCCCACTCAGCTGTTAAACGAGTACCCATTTATGGGGTAAATAACTCGGTTGAGCGTGTTCCTGATCACACACCTCTGCACAAGACCGTCACGTTGTAGAAAATGAGATGATACTACTAACTCTTCTCGAGGCCATGGTTCAAATTGGACTGTTGCGCCAATTATTTATTTATTTATAATGGAGCTGAGCAATCAAACAAATCTGAACAAACTATTCAAATAAGTTGAATTTATCTTCGCAAATTTTATCCAACTTTCTGTACTTTATTTGTGTATGCATCTTCGTGTAGTAATTAACAATGTAACAAACTCAGTATCCGATTAATGTAAATTTTAAACATTTAATTGTCCCCTCTAGATGAACAATCTGCAATTCATACTTCATTCGAATATTCACCTCCGCCTCGATTCCATTCCAAGTACAATACGTACTCACCTGAAAACAGAAAAAAATGAAATATTTAATTAATATTGTGTTATTTATCATGCATATGTTAAATAAAGTAAAGGAAAGATACAAAGTATATCTAAAGTAAGGAAGAACTTTCGGTGCTGAGTTAAATCAGAATGGAACCAGTTTTTGCAAGTTAAATCACGAGGCACATGTTTATCATTCCGATGTCAAGTTATTTTATTTATAAATAAAATATAAAATAAATTATCTTAGCTGAAAAATGTAAAAACACAGATAAGTTCAGTCCGTCGAAGACTATGTGTATACTTCTTTGTATGCGCCACACGAGCACTGCTCTTCAGGCCGCTTATTATGCTTTCTTTCTCCTTGCTACGTCAACATGCATTTTCACGAAACTTAATTTCTATAATATTCCATCGGATGCAAATCTAAAATGCAAAAATACACTCGATCATGGATGAATATTAATTTTAATAAATTCCAATGCATAAATGAATGCATTTCTTCATGTGCTTCTTTAAATTGCCCAGTAACAGACGTTACGACCACTAAAAAGAACGCTACGAACTTAACTAATTACTCCTTTCGCAGCAGTTTTTTTACAAATACAATGGTTATTGCGGCTGACACATGTAAATATTGAATAATTAACCTTTTGACCAACTCCACTAGAAAAAGCCATTGCGACAACGTCGTTTGACCATTCTTTACCACTCCGTTCCAATGTCATGGTGCATGGCGGCCGACGATGGTCGTGAATCCGTTGTCGGCACCATTGAAAAGATTTTTTTCCATGTTCTGTTTGACACTGAAAAAGGTAATCGAAACATCGAACCCGACTCATTTGCATTGCAAAACTTGCAATTCGGTTTTTACATAATCCGTGAGGTAGTAAAAACAACCGACAAGCAAGAATAAGCAACTCTCAGCCGCTAGCATACCAGAGGAAATGAGTGTTGCCTATATCATTTTTGTCAATTAGGATACATAACGCCTAGTACGCATTGGAACTCTTGAATAGATTCATTTGCGTCTGGCCACAATCTCGCCTGCGTAGACTCTATGCAAGATGCAGAAAATGCATACAAAATTCACTGCGCCAATCAGTTACGGCAGGCGAGACGCAAAAGAATCTATTCAAAGAATCGCAGTGCGTACTAGGCGTAATAGATACTCGTATCTACAATAGATATTGGACTTTAATAGCTCAACTGTTCTCATCGAAATATGTCAGAGCCTAAGATTGCTAATGCCCGGTTCACATTATTCCAGTAACCAATCCAGTCCAGTAATCCAGTCCAGCGCTGGACTGCTACTGGAATAATGTGAACCGGCACTGGACAGCTATCCAATCCAGCAATCCAGTCCAGCAATCCAGTCCAGTGACTGGATTGTCGGTCTACTTTTTGATTCCAGCTCGTCCAAAAATCATTGTTACTATAGTTACCGAATCAACAACACACTCGCCAGATCCAGTCCAGCACTGGACTGGATTGCTGGACTGGATTACTGGACTGGAATAATGTGAACCGGGCATTAGATCTCCCAAAGTATACATCCTACAAAAAAGTAAATCTTATATTTTTCAAAGCACACTAAAATGAGCTTTGTATCCTCACAAGTTCCTGAAAAAAAGCTCTTCAAAAATGAAAAATATTTATTCTTAATTTGTGAAGAATGTTCGTTTTAGTGATATTTTTTGCCAATATCGGAAAAAGAAGTGATCCCACGAGTAAAAACATTCGATCAAATTTGATGATTATTCAATTGTCTACTCGTATAATCTGAGATAAGTAAGATGTCCATTTGTTGGTTAGTAACAAATCGCATCCCCAAATGGGGATGGGGGGTAAAAGACCTTTTCCATAGTCCTCCACGCGCCCCCTGGTAACGGCAGTGTATCAAATCGCTGACGGCCAAGCTTGAGTGATAAGACAGTTTGGAAAAAGGCAGATAGCGGTAACCTGAACGGCTGACCAACACCTAAGCGTCTCAGGTTTAGTAGGATAGAATGACTTGCGTAGTTGAACCTGCAACGTAGTTGCGTGAACTCCAGCACGTTTATTAAACCATCTGAAGCAGCTATCTTCCGAGGCCATCCCCTGAATGGGATTCAGCGATGTACTGACAGTGTAAAAACCACTTCACGTCAAGAAACCTGGAACAAAAGCCTCGGATTGGATGGACCAACAACGACGACCATGCAAACGACTAAATGATTATTCTTTCGGATGCTGGAATGTGCGCTCCCTAAACAAACCGGGGGCCGAGAAGGCGCTTCTTCAACAGGTCGAAAAGTACAAACTGAGCATAACTGCAGTCCAGGAAACAAATTGGCTTGGCAACGAGATCAGTGGCAAGAAATCGCACACAATTTTTACAAGTGGCAAACCATCGGGCCGCAAGAAGTTTGGAGTAGCATTTATAGTAAACAATCATCTCAAGCCGCACATTACTGACTTCAAACCCATAAATTAACGGCTGTGTGCGATTCGCATTAGACTCGATTTTTCAATCTCTGGCTCATCAATGTGAACGCACCCACTGAAGTTAAAGAAGACGCAGCAAAAGATGAGTTGTACGCCCGTCTTGAGACTCCCTTCGACTCACTTCCAACAAACGACGTCAAACTACTGCTGGGAGACTTTAATGTGAAAGTTGGAAATGAAAGCTGGCACCGGGGGACCACTGGAGGCCACAGTCTCCATGAGGAAGGTAACGACAACGGCCAGCGACTTATCGACTTCGCCTGCAGCAGGAATCTAGTCGTAAACTCTACGTGTTTCCCGCATCGACACATTCACAAGCAGACCTGGAAATCTCCAGACACACATACCGTCAACCAAATTGACCATGTCCTCATTTGCAGGAGATGGGCGTTTAGTGTGATGCATGTCCGCTCCTATTGAGGAGCAAACTGCGACTCAGATCATCACTTGGTGAAGACGTCCTACAAATATAGAGTTTCCTTAGTGCCCCAATCGAGAATCAGCCCTCCCAAAATCTTTGCGGTTGATAAGCTTCTGAGCGATGCTACAGCGATGGCGTATACTACCGCCCTTGAGGAAAAACTATCGCCTATGCTACACAATATCAGCAATACAGGCATCCATGGGTTCTGGGCAGAACTCAAGGGTACCATCGGGGATACCACAGAGAAGGTCGTGGGATATAAAGTCCGGCGAGCGCAAAATGACTGGTTCGACGAAGAATGCAAAAATTCACTTGACGCGAAAAACGAGGCCTACAGACAATGGATTCAACGAGGAACCAGAGCCAGAAGAGAAAAATATGACGAGCTACGGCGAATATCGAATAGAATAATTAGACGAAAGAAACGTAAATACTTTGACGAGCAGTTGCTGAATATAAACGAAAACTTAGAACGGCTACCAACCCACGACCAGCCTTTGTAAGGACAAGGATGGAAACATCATCAGCGACACCGATGGCATTAACAAACGATAGGCCTCTTATTTTAAAGAGCTTCTGAACCTACCATCTAACATCCCCACACAAGAAGCTCTCGACGATATTGTTGATCTTGGCTCACCCATACAACCCCCGACAGTAAAGGAAGTTGATCTCGCGTTGCGGTCACTGAAACGAAATAAAGCGCGGGGCTCTGACGAGATTCCAGCTGAACTGCTAAAATTTGGTAGAACGGGCCCAGTTAATGCCATACGTCAATTACTCCTGCGAATGCGGAAGGACGAGGTGATCCCAGACGACTGACGCAGAAGCATCATCTGTCCAATTTACAAAAAGGGAGATAAACTGCGATGTGCAAATTGCAGGGGCATATCACTAGCTTGTTCGTCCTACAAAATTTTCACAAAAATTCTGGAAAATAGAATAAAACCGCACGCAGAACGAATTATTGGCGAATATCAAAGCGGTTTAAACGTATACCAAATCTTTGTCGACTTCAAGGAGGCATACGACAGTATTGATTGTGGAGTTCTGTGCAACATCATGCTGCAATTTGGTATACCGGCAAAACTAGTGCGACTGACGAAGATAACGATGATCAACTTCGTCTCACAAGTCAGGATCCACAATAGACTTACTGATCTATTTGAAACACGCACTGGTTTGAAACAGGGCGATGGACTGGCACCGACGCTCTTCAACCTAGCACTGGAATACGTTATTCGGGCTATGAATATGAACAACAGCAAGACGCTACTCATCAAGCCGACACAATTAGCAGCGTACGCCGACGACATCAACATCATGTCCCGAAGATCGGCCTACGCAGAAGAACTTTTGCATGCGCTCGATACCGCTGAAAAAGAAGTTGGACTACATATCAATGAAGGTAAAACTAAAATAATGATGCAAACGACGACAAGGGCACCTGCACAATCAAGCATCAATATGGGGGACCTCAATATCGAGTTCGTGAACGACTTCATATACCTGGCTTGCAGCTTGTCAAGGGACGCCAACGAAACTGACGAAATCAAGCGACGGATACAGTTAGCTAATAAGACTTTTTTCTCGGTTCTCCCAATAATGAAATCGAAGCAAGTGCACAGAAACACGAAGCTCCGCGTGTACAAAACTATTATACGACGACCAGTGCTATGCTATGGGTGCGAAGTATGGACCCTAACTCAAGCCTCCGAAAACATGCTAGACACTTTTGAACGTAAGGATCAACGGCGAATTTTCGGGGCTGTTTGCGATCGAGATGGATGGCGCATCCGGTACAACCATGAGTTGTATGAACTGTACGATGAGCTGGAAGTTTCGAAAATCGTCAAACTACAACGACATCAATGGGCAGGGCATGTATTGTACAAAGAATGGACGATGATCGCATGCAAAAGAGAGTAATTTACGCAAAACGAGTCGACGGAGCGAGACTGCGAGGACGACCGAGATCTCGTTGGGAGAGCTCAGTTCATGTGGACGCCGCGCAACTACTGGGCTTCCAAGATTGTAGGACGCGGTCACGTGACCGAGATAATTGGAGGACAACGATCCAGATAAATATAACTGTAGGTAACCAGGATTAGATTATAGACCAAGAGATAAATTGAAACTCAAATCCTCTTAACCCTTAATATTACTAAAAAAAAAAACTAAAAAAAAATATAGGATAAATTCAAAGTCGGACAAAAATAGTAAATTTTTCGATTTTTGGCCGAGAAACGATGCACCGTCCCGATTGCTTTCGATGATCATGTGCACTAGCTCTTACCTTACCATTCAAAGAAATCAGTCTATTGGCTATTATGGCCTCTAGAGAAATTTCTATTCCGATTAAAAATTGCAAGTAAAATAAAAAGTAACGACTCACGACCAATAATCCTACATACGTCTCTGACTCTAACCATTAACCATACTTTGGTGGAATTGTTCATTGTTGATGGTGGGTGATGGTAGCAATAATGAATTTATCGAAATTGTCTGCCTGAGTCATATCTCATACATGGCATCAGATCAGGAACGAAAAGCTTTCCATACACGCTTTGAATGCAGTGCAATGCGGGGGTTTGACATGAATTACACACGAGTCACAAGGTTATATAATTTATTAGAGTGCCGTTTGGAGAACCTTGCAGTTGTTTAATGACTTCCTTTGCATCGAATCCATAATTGGAAAGCAATTGAAAGGAAATTTCATAATGTGATTTTGAATTGATATAATACAGTGCGATTTAGTTCAGTTTGATGCTCGACTTTTATCTCTAAAAGGAGGGTCAGTTTATAGCCCAAAAAAGAACTAGTCGTAATTCTAGGCAGATCTAGTTACACGTGGCACATTAACGATACCATTTCGCAGCGGTCATTTGGTAATGTAAGTTGTACGGTGATCTATACACAAATTGGTCAGCGCGAAGATAAGACATAAATACCTGGAAAAGAAATTAACCTGAAGAGATTTCAACATTTTTATTTTTTCTTTTCATCAAAAATCAATAACCGTGAAGGAACGGTAGCGCCATTAGACGGCTAAAAAGTTCCACGATGTGCTAACGATAAGGGCATAAAGTAACTACTACTAGAAATGGAACTCCATACGATTTAAGCAAAAGGGCGGTGCAAATTGAGAGGCAAATAATCAAATGAAAGTCGGCTTTGAGGGACAGGGACGACAACACTTCAAAAGGCTCTTCACTGACTAGTACGTTTGATTGTATGAGTAATGCTCGTTATTCAGCACTACCCCTTCGTGTACTGATGCTATCCAACACATGTGCAACTAATAGGCAGGCACTCTTAATTGGTATGGAGTCCCACTTCTTGTTAACAATCTACATATAACATATTCTTTGATAAGGGCATTGGTAAACTTGGTTACATTCTGCATACCAACTTGTAGCTTAGCTTGACGATGCGCCATGCTTTTTAATGAGGTTCGAGCCCCAGTCGGGGGAAATCCTCTTTATTCTCAAATTTCTCTATTCAATTTCTTGAAGCTTAATGGTTTCATACGGATAGAAGTATGTACTCTTGAAATCTTGCATCTTTGCAGCTGTCCATGTACAAGACGACCTCAAATGTGTGAGAATTGTAACTATGAAATGGATTGAGTCTCGGATACAATTTTACCGTAGATGGTTGTCTAATTTAAATATTTGAAATAACAATTAATTGAATTAAAACGTTAAAACTAAACTTCATTCTCATATATCATAAGCGAGCTTGTCAAATCTAGGTACTAAAAGAAATCAATCGATTCCGATAATTTCCTAATATTTAAAAGGAAATCATATCTAGAATCAGAAAATTCGAATCTGCAAACTATCCCCAAAAATGTTGTATAGGATGGGGGTGAAAGTTCCAATGTAAAATTATCTCAAATTTGGGGTGATCATTCGCAAACTTTCCTCAAAAATTCGATTTTGGGTTAGGGGGAAAGTTCCAATGACCCCAAAAATCGGCTCCAAGACCGATGAAGGGGTGGGTGCTGGAGTCTTCTCCGATTGGTTTCATTTTGCTATATATTTCCACCTCTCAAGCTGCAGCAGTGTCTTACAGGCTGAGATCCGCGCAATAGAAGAGGCAGTGTCATGGCTCGAAATATCATGCGCGTGATATTACGATTTACACAGACAGTCAGGCCGCAGCGAGACCCCTTGAATTCAACCTGGTGATATCAAAAACCGTGGCAGATTGTCGAACATACCTTATGGAAATGGGAAATTGCTTCAATATTACATTATGCTGGATACTAGGCCATAGCAATTCGACTGGTAACTATAGAGCGGATGACCTCGCTAGAAGAAGTACATACTACCGATTTTAATTTGCAGAGATGTCGAGATAAGATGCCATACCCCTCGAAGCTTGTAAGTATGGATTAAAGGTAGCCTCTGTTGACAATGCCAATTCGAGGTGGATAAACGGAGCTGCTTGCCATTACGCAAAACTTGTTTGGCCAAAGGGCTTCGACTTCCACACCACGACTTTTGAAGAAGCTGTGAGGATGAAGAGAGCACTTTTCATCTGTTCCGTACTTGCCTGGCATACATTTGCACATCGTAGAAGATCTACTTTGGGGTCATATTTTTATGATCTTCTGGGGTGCGGATGTGGGCCAACTCTTTCGTCTAGCTATTGGTTGGTTCAATCACTAGATGATGGCTGGAGGTGTATATTACTAGGGTGTCACAAGGGACCTGTACTTGGTTTCAGTGCGCTGTACTTTTCTATATGGCAGTCTTCCATACCATATCACACCAAAATAGTCAAAATTCATAGTTAGCTTTTCGTCGGCAAAAAAAGCCGTGGTTTTGTTTCCGCTAGACACGGCAGTTAGAATTTTTTGGATAAATTTTTGCTTTTACTAAGTGCGGATTTACGTAAGTCGGTTATACGCATGTCGGGGAGTGACTGTATACTAGTGAGCATAGTACACTACACACCCGTCATATCGCGTTCGGTGGCCGTGATTGTTCGGTCACCGCTCTACGATATTACATCTAGAGCTCAAAGGTTCAAATTTCGGCGCGAACAAAAAAGCTGCCTGTGGGTACTTATAGAACTCTCACAGTGCTCCGAGTCGGTCAGTGTAAAGACGGTGCATGCTATCAACTGCCCCTGCGAAAAGTAAATATGTTACCAAAACGTCAACAAAGCATAAAAATACTAGAGATGTTGACGTGCCCATGCCCCTGAAGGGGTCAAGGCAATTAACATAATACACACCCGGTACTTTCCCGGTTTAGTAGTGCGCTTTTAGTAGTGCCATTGAGGTAATATCCCACCTTATATTACGTTTACACTATCCGCAGATTACTTCATCTGCGCCGGCTGATTTAATCTGCAACTGTCAAATACATACAATTTTAAACTCACCACACCCAGATTACGCAGCAGATGAAGTAATCTGGGGATAGTGTAAACGTAATATTAGTAAATGCATTTATTGCGAATTGGAACTATTACGGTTGGAGCTAACGTAGCGAGCGTTCCTGGTCTATTTCCTGAGGGTTGTTACCCCTTAACTTTCATAAGCCCGGGCGGGGTGCAGCTGCACAGCACAGCTGCAGACTTACATTTCTTAGGATGTCTTCTGGAAAAAAAATTCTTCTTAAATTTCCTCTTACATATGTTTCTTAAATATACTTCTCATATCCTGCAAAAAATTTAAAATTAATTGCTATATACTGTAATGAGTTATCGTTAATTTTGTTCGTTACGGTGTAGGTAATCTTGAAGTTTTCCGTACCATCAGCACCTGAATCTAGATTCAGAGCCGTTTGTAATAAGTGTGATAGTTATTTTTGAACTACGGATATCACGGTTTCTTGAATTCGGTTTTATCTCTAGATTATTGTTCAAAATCATCATCATCATCGTGGCGCGACAGCCCGACGTCGGGCCTTGGCCGCCTGGATCATTATCCTCCAATTATCTCGGTCACGTGACCGCGTCCTCCAATTTTGGGAGCCCAGCAGCTGCGCGGCGTCCACACCTACTGAGCTCTCCCAACGAGATCTCGGTCGTCCTCGCAGTCTCGCTCCGTCGACTCGTTCTGCATTCATTACTCTCTTAGGCATGCGATCATCGTCCATTCTTTGTACATGTCCTGCCCATTAAAGTCGTTGTAGTTTGACGATTTTCGAGACTTGCAGCTCATCGTACATTTCATACAACTCATGGTTGTAGCGGATGCGCCATCCATCTCGATCGCAAACAGCCCCGAAAATTCGCCGTAGAACCTTACGTTCGAAAGTGTCTAGCATGTTTTCGGAGGCTTGAGTTAGGGTCCATGCTTCGCAGTCATAGCATAGCACTGGTCGTATAATGGTTTTGTACACGCGGAGCTTCGTGTTTCTGTGCACATGCTTCGATTTCATTATGGGGAGAACCGAGAAAAAAGTCTTATTAGCTAACTGTATCCGTCACTTGATTTCGTCAGTTTCGTTGGCGTCCCTTGACAGGTTGCAACCCAGGTAAATGAAGTTGTTCACGAACTCGATGTTGAGGTCCCCCACATTGATGCTCGGTTGTGCAGGTGTCCTTGTCACCGATTGCATCATTATTTTAGTTTTACCCTCGTTAATACGTAATCCAACTTCCTTTACAGCGGTATCGAGCGTATGCAGAAGTTCTTCTGCGTCAGCCAATCTTCGGGACATGATGTTGATGTCGTCGGCGTACGCTGCTAATTGTGTCGACTTGATGAGCAGCGTCTTGCTGTTGTCCATATTCATGGCCCGAACAACGTATTCCAGTGCTAGGTTGAAGAGCGTCGGTGCCAGTCCATCGCCCTGTTTCAAACCAGTGCGTGTTTCAAATAGATCAATAAGTCTATTCTGGATCCTGACTTGTGAGACGGAGTTGGTCATCGTCATCTTTGTCAGTCGCACTAATTTTGCCGGTATACCAAATTGCAGCATGATGTTGTACAGTACTCCACGATCGATACTGTCGTATGCCTGCTTGAAGTCGACAAAGATTTGGTATACGTTTACGTTGTATTCCCAGCACCTCTGGAGTATCAGTTTGACTGAGAAGAGCTGATCGGTTGTGGAGCGACCAGGTCTGAGACCGCTTTGATATTCGCCAATGACTGACTGACAATGATTGTTCAAAATATAGAATTAAAATATTTGACGAAAATATTTGTTGTCTTTTATATAATACCAAAAAAGTTGGGGTGCGTTTACATCCCACTTGGTCTTTAACGTAACTTTTCGAGGTCGGTCCTATGAAGGTTAAGCGCGGAGCAGGTGAAACTAGTTTCTGTCTGTTATTTCGGAAAATTTTTTGGATTTTTTTTTTAGAAATAACGGGGCGATATGTCATAAGCCCATACAAAAATGTTGGGTGATATGTCATTTTTAGAGGGACAGACATACGAGTATACATGATCCAATATTTTTCCCAATAAGGGAAAAGTTTCCGTGTTATTTTTTTTATATTTATTTATTTACAATAGTCTAATCTTCCTTCACTCTTCGGTCGGTTTATTTACCATAATTTCAAGATTCGCATGCCTAGAAGGAACAAACTGAATTTTGGCAAGTTTTCATCTACTGCCGAGAAAGAAAAAATACCAGTGCCAGTACCTATATTGTCATCGCATATTTAAGACAAGGAATTGATGTTGATGTGCAAGCAAATTCGTCCTCTTCAACTCAAAACCATATCCATTATTTTATGTTTTCAGTGCAGCTTTCTCAGTTTTTCTTTTGTCCGCAAAGGACGTTCAACGTAAAGCAAAGTATTATATGTACTAAGGTCGGCTTTACGTGCGAAATCGCATACAAAAAGAGTCAAAAGTTTCGTTCGTACGAAAAAAAGTCACTCTCCCATATATTTCAACATATTTCATTCGAAGAAAACAGTCTTCATATCATTATGAGCCATTTTTACGCGAAAACAATTACTTTTCACTTTATTTCGATTGCAAACTGGCCTTTTGGGTAGAAAGGGAAGTTCAAGTGTCGCATAGAACGCCGCGGATATGTGCTGTGTGCAAGTTTACACTGTCACTTATTCGTGAGTGAGATAAGTGCAACGTTTTCACATGAAAAGGTTGTAAGGACATTCTTTTCGACATTGCATTGACTCTTGTCTTTCATACCATTTCCTGGTCATCAATCATGGTGATATTAGGTGTCCTTCCCAGTACAAAAGACTATTCGACGATTCACCCGTCGGACATGTTCACTCCTAATTATTGAACGAGTAAATGTCTCTATTATCGTTGTTCATTCCATTCAACGCATTTTCCATTTCCGAAACACCTATTAAGTAGTTTCAAACAATTTCCACGTTTCTGTTCGTAGTAACAAGGTCGTGGCTACATACTCGTATGTTTCTCGCGTGCCAAGAAAGTAGTTAACTTTGAAATGGTTCACAGAAGTTGTAGATCAATCAGTTTTGTAATCTGCCTTTTGAGTGGAAATGATAAGTAAAGTGAAGTACATAAATAGTGTGTTCACCGGAAAATTGACATTGAAATTTTCATTTCATACCTAATAAGGTGGCTACGAGGAAAACATTGTCCACTAGTTCCGGTGTAGAAATTATAAGTCGAAAAGAGTATGAACCAGTGCTGCGACTTATTTTTATTCAACTGTAGTAGATATACTTTAAAGAGAGTGCTAGAAAATATGGTAGATCACACCACCGAGAATGTAGGTTAGAGAGATATTAGGCGCGTTTTTTAACAGCCATGCATAGCAGACCAGATTCTCTCTCTGGATCCTGTCAACCCCTTGTGGGGCATAGGGCATTAACCACGCCGACTTTCCACCTCGTACTGTTCGCCGCCATCGCCTTCAGCTGTCTCCACGATTTGCCTCGACATCAACTGATCTTCTCCACGTGTATCTAGGTCATCCAACGAGGCGACTTGCATCGGTTCCATATGGGTTCCAATTGAGAGCCTGTTTAGCAATGTTTTCCGGCCCTTTTCGAAGTGTGACCTATCCATTGCCACTCTCGCCTTTTTACGGAGGTGTCTATCGTGTCCTGGCCAGTAATGAACAGGAGCTCGTCGTTAGAAATGACCTCCGGCCAGCGTATGTGTAGGATGCGCCGTAGACACTGGTTCACGAAAGTTTGCAATCTAGTTGTTTTCGCCCTGGTCACCTTCCAAGTTGAACAGCAATAAAGAAGCACAGATTTTACATTGGTTCCGAAGATCCTAAGTTTGGTGCTTCTGGAGGTGTTGTTGTTTTACCAGAAAGGAGTCAAACTGAAAAAAGCTGCTCGAGCCTTGTTGATGCGAAACTGTACATCGGAATCCGCTCCACCACCTGCTGCAACTACGCTTCCGAGGTAGCAAAAATTGTCCACTTTTTCCACCGTCTTGCCAGAAACACAAATCTAATCTGTCTTCCTGGATCCACGCTCAAGTTCTTAGTTTTGGCAGCATTGATTTTAGGCCCCGTATTGCCACTTTCGCGGTGCAGGGCATCCGTCATTTGAACTAGATGATCCGATTGAGAGAAGACTAATATCGTCAGCTTAATCCAGGTGTTGAAGAAATTCAAACAGGTTCCATCTGATACTTTTGCACTGGTGTTCATGAAGCGCACTGCAAAGTACGTCGTTAATGGCAATCAAACAACAATATAGGAGACAAAGTGCAGCCTTGTCTCACTCCGCTATGTACCTCGAAGGGATCTGAAAGCTCACTTTGTGTAAGACTTGACATTGGGCTCCGCTATAGGACTCATTGATGATGGATATCATTTTATCTGGTATACCTCTCCCATGTTAAGCCTTCCAGATGTATCCCCGGTCAATGTTGTCAAACGCCTTCTCGAAATCGATGAACATGAGATGTAATGGGGATCTCCACTCTGCGGATTTTTCAACAATAATTCGGACGATGTTAATGTGGTCGCTACATGAAAATCCCTCGCGAAAACCAGCCTGTTCATCGTTCAGTGTGCAGTCAACTGTATGCTTGTACCGGTTTAAGACTATTTTTCGCCATCAGTTTGGAGACTGCGGGGAGGAGGCAAATTCCATACCAATTATTACAATCCTTCAGGTTACCTTTCTTTGGGATCTTAATTTTGACGCCCTTCTTCCATTCTTTAGGGAGTGTTTCGGTTTCCCAACACTCAACAACCGCAGCAGCGCCTTAAAGATTTCCACCAGAATTCCATCGATCCCCGGGGCTTTATCCGCTTCAATCGATTTAATAGCCACAGTTAATTCCTGTTTAGATGGTGGGCTGGTATCAACTCTGGCAATTTGCGGAATATTTTCTACTTCTAGTGAAGATGTCCAAAGGTGTTGTTGAGAACCTCAATGAAGTGCTCTCTCCACCGTCAAAGTTGGTCTTCACCAATGACCAGTAGGGATCAGTCTTTATCTTTCACGGGTGGTTCAGTTGCTTAATAAGTTTGTAAAGGTTTCCACTGTCACCCCGGTAACCCACTTCCTCTGCCTTTTCCGCTAATGCATTGATGTTGTTGCGTTTGTACCGTCTTATGCTTCTTTGCATGCCTTTCTGAAGAGAACGGTATTAAGCTCTAAGTTGATCTTTGACTGCGTCGTCAGTAGCTGAGTTGATATGTTCTTTAATTATACCAGATTAAGACCACACAATCACACTAACAATTTGATCTGAGCTGCTCTGGATAGAAGGTTAGTGCAAGAATTCTACTCCATTAAGTTGTCTGCGTTTTGAAATGCAGGCGACGCAGGTGTCGAAATTTTCGGTCAGTTTACAGTTTGGGAAGGACATAAAATTCATTTCCTGTCAACAAAATGTTCGTTTTGTGTAATTATATGAAATAGTAAACATACAAATAGGGCCATTCGTCTACGTGTCGCCCTCGGTGGCCGTGATCGTTCGGTCACCGCTCTACGAAACTAATCTAGAGCTCGGAGATCAAATCTCGGCGCGATCAAAAACTGCCTGTGAGTACCAATAGAAGTCTCACAGTGCTCCGAGCTTGTCAGTATAAAGACGGCGCGGATAGGAGGTGCATGCTAGCAACTGCACTTCCGGAAAAGTAGATATGCTATTGAAACGTCAACAAGGCAGAGAAATGCTAGAGATGTTGACGCACCCATGCCCCTAGAGGGGTCAAGGCAATTAGAGATTCGTCTACGTGATAGTGGTTATTGGCTTGCTTCAAACTCTAGACACGCTGCTGTTCTCAATAACCCAATTAATCCGGCAACGACTGACTATACGGCTCCAAAATTTACCTTTAACAAAAACTTTGTCAGTCTGGTACCATCACGCAGTCAATGGGAAGGAAACATGCTTCCGCTGCATAACTCATTAGAAATACACACAGATGACTCTAAAACGGACAATGGAGTTTTTTGTAATGAGTTTGACCTAAGTCTATTTTTCGGGCAGAGATTACGGCGATTACAGAAGCCCTGAGCTGGTTGGGGCGTCACACAATATCAATTAGAGATATAATAATTTTTACAAACAGCCAATCTGTAATTAAATCTCTCGAACGGCGCCTGATTACGTCAAGGGCTGTGGCGGAATGTCGTTCTCTGCTTACGGAGATGAATGAGTTTTTACCATTTTCTTATGCTGGATTCCGGGCCACAATGGTTTCGCTGGTAATTACAGAGCAGACGAACTTGCCAGACAAGGTACAACAAACTTAGCTGGAGAAATTCGTCGGAACATCTTCGTGCATATCGCTGCTTGCAAACTAACTATTAAATCCGAACAACAAAGTAGCTGTGGCCCAGATTGGATTCTACCCGATCAGCTTAATTGCAGAAGCCAGCACATCAGAGCGGCTGTGGGAGTCATCACTGGGCGTGATTGGTGAGCACGCCAGGAAGCTTCGCCTGCCCTACAATGACTTCTGTAGAAGCTACGGTGACGAGAAGGAGGAGGAGTGCCTTTTTCATCTCCACTGCCCTTTCAATAAGGAGGAGGGCTTTTCTGGGAGCCCACTTTCTCACTGAATTGGACGACTTAGCTTATGTTGACATTGGCCTTTTACAGTTCTGTCTGGTTTAATGATTAGGATGGTCGGGTGATGAATCCCCAGTGGTAACACAATGGACCCTGCTTCGGTCCATGTGTTCTGTGGTAAGAACAGAGGCCCTTTAACCTAACCTAACTTGCATAAAAGTTTACGACGTTACGACCGAGCTATTCTGAGCGGCGTAATTCTGTTCTAAACAATTTAAAGACATGAGCAATATATTTATATTATAAATCTTTCAAACTCTTGGTTGTTATGTTAAGTTAGTGTCTTGGGAACGGCGTTTTGTTTCTCACACACCCCACATTGGGCGCAACTTTACTTTTTCCTTCAAGTTCAATTCTTAGCACAGAAAAAAAGGTAGGACAAAGGGAAGTTGACGCCCTTTAAGCAGCACGTGAATGAACGAATTAAGAAATATAATACAATGTTTATTATATTTATCTCGCGTTGGTTTCCGCTATCGGTCCGTAAATTTAATAAAATTGGTTTCCCTGCGTAAGAGCATGCGCTGTAATGAATTCGACAGACGCTGCAGCGATAAGGACGAGGAGGAATGTACTTTCCTACTTACTACTACTTTGTCTTAACCCCTAGTGGGGCATAGCGCGTCAATTGGCGTTTCGTTAGCATACAGAAGATTTCGAATAGTGCAAGTTGCTGGCACACACATTCTGTCTTTTGTTTATCAGTTTTTTCGACAGGCCGGCAAAAGGAATGGCCGTCGTACTATTTTTACGCCCCACGCCCACACCATAGGAGGAATGGTTACCTCAACCAAATCATCGCACCGCCATTACTGGCTTGACTTGGCTAGCAATGGTCAACCACCACTGCCGTTCCAGGGCGCGCCCACAAGGGGGACTATGGAAGAGGATTATCCTACGCTAGTAAATATGCGGAAGGTGATTTTTGGTTCATATTTACTCACCGAACTGGATGACTTAACCAATATTATAAGTGATAGAAAATTCTGTCAACTTTACAAAAAAAAACAAGCTAGCATTCGCCACTTTGAAATAAGTAATAAAACATGTTCCGATTTAAATGTTCCTATGAGAGGTATATGAAATAATTAGCAAATTTCAATCAAATTTAGGGACATGGTTTGGCAGTCATTATGATAGAATAATATGAAATTTGGTAAGATATCTTCAGAAATGAAAAAGTTTTCCTAACAAAAACCTGCTTTTGGAACGGTCGTTCCTATGACAACTAAATGAGTCCAATTTCAACCAAATTCGGAAATTTCATTTGACTGAAGATTCAATTGATTAGTGTGAAATTTGAAAAAGATATCTTCAGAAATAACAAAGTTTTTCTCACAAAGACTATTTTGTGGACTGGTCGTTCCTATGGCAGCTATGTATATGACGTAGTGATCCGATTCCGTTGGTTCCGACATTTACAGCGTGCAATAGAAAGAAGGTTTTGTACAAACTTTCAGCTGGATAGCTTTAAAACTGATGGACTAGTTTTCATAGATCCAGACGGACAGACAGACAGACGGACAGACGGACAAAGCTTAATCGACTCGTCTCATCATACTGACCAAGAATATATGTACATATGTAGTTTATATGGTCGGAGATGCTTCCTTCTGTGCGTTGCAAACTTCATGACAAAGTTTATATACCCAATCACATCCGTGAAGGGTATAAAAAAGAAATGAAAAATCGACAGTACGAGATCTTCAATTTCTGCCAAAACACCAATTGCAACAATTGCTTATTTTTATAAAATCCGCACTCAAACCTCTTCAACACATTGCAGATGCAAATACAAAAATTCTCACTCAATATAAATTTCCCCGCGTTACAAAAAAACTAATTCTGACCGTTTCAATTATATTTTCATTTTCACTACGTTCTGCCATTATTTATAAAAACTTGTGGCAAGTAGAAGCTAGAAGCCCCAAAAACTATTTCAACATAGATCTTGTACGAGTATCTCGTATATTTGTGTCTGGTTCAATCACCTCTGCTCGTTGGCTTTGAAGTTTATGTAATTTTGCAGCGGCTATGCAACATTGAATTTTGGCGA
The DNA here is from genome assembly GCA_964017055.1 of Chloromyia formosa. NCBI lineage: Eukaryota > Metazoa > Arthropoda > Insecta > Diptera > Stratiomyidae > Chloromyia > Chloromyia formosa. The sequence goes on along the minus strand of OZ024815.1, from coordinate 51,526,213 downwards.
GACGCCACCACCGTTGCAATCCGAAAATGTTCAACAATTTCAAAAATTTCTTTTTATTTTTTGGGATGACATGCATTAAGAGTACTCGTACGTACGAGTACTTGAACGTACAGATTCGTGAGGAAAAAAAATTAAGCAAAACTTGTCTCAACGTCGACGATAAAGAGGACGGGATCAAGTTTATTTACGTACTTTTTGGAGGTTTTTCAAAAAGTAGACACTTTGATAGACGCTTACACATTTTTTGCTAATAGGCGCCGGCGACGGGTAGAATGACCTATTTTTTGTTTGTAAACATTGTTAGAATGCTGTATAGATGACGAAACGTAGACGTCGTCACCCCATGTGGTCAACTTAATTTGCCGTTTTAATTAAATTAATACTTAGCTAAATTTGTATGTTTTCTGTATTAGTATAATATTAGCAGCGAAATTGTGAAAATAAAGGTTGAAGGTACGTATTGCTTGAAGCGGCTCAGCTATGATAGCTGGGCTATGATCGCAACAGCGACCAGCAGTGAGCAGTAGCCCCCTGTGGGGCATAGCGCGTCAACTGTTCCATGTGGCCCAGTTGACGTTTCGGTGGCATAAACTGGTTTCGGAGAATGCAATTGCCAGCATGCACCTCTTGCACATCCATGGCCACGAAGGTTGTCGTGGACGGGATTCGAACTCGAAACGCCGGAAGTCAAACATGAGACTGATGCCTCAACACACTGCGCTACCGATCGCCCCTATATCGCTATGGTCTCAGTACTAATCTCAAGTCAAACTGCAAGCAAATCGATAATCCTCCCAGCAAACCAATAAACGAGCGCATCTCAACTCAGTATTCATCTGATGTTGTGCCCGGAAATGATCTACTATGTCTATTTTTTATCTCTGTGATCAGGAACACAAACACCAATTGCAACAAACGAAAAGGATTCGTATAATAAGGCTCACAAACGATTCTTTTATGCGGTTCATTTTCGGTTCGCAATATACGAATCATATATTGTACATGCGAGGGACCATTTCAGTCCGCTCATGGAATCATTTACGGATCCGAAAACGTATCGTCATTCGTTGAAAACGAATCGTTTATGTGTCGTTTACGAATCATTTGATAAGCTGGGATGAAAAATTATAATTTAAAGAGGAACGATTTAGTAGGGTGCCATAAACAGACATTTACTTCACGGGTAAGAGGATATCTTCCTGTTTCCATTCCTTCAAGTCTCTTTTGTACGAGTACGAGTACAGTAACAATGAAAAAAGACAAGAATAGTATTTTATTTTCACCACAACTCTTATTTTTCCATATGGTCTCATAATAAATGTTACGCTATTTGACTTTTGTCATGTTTTGGCAACTTGACTCCGCATGTGGCTTTCGCAAGACACGCTTGCATGTAATTCACATGTGCTCATACACATGAGTTCCATGAATGAGGTGCGTATTTCCCACGGCATCGTCGATGGCTTGGCAGTGCATGGCCCTGTACCACGAATGCAACTGCAAAAGACCTCGCCAGAAGGAAACATGTTGTCAGGTTCCACTTATAGTTCTGGTACGCAGTGCTGAATGCATTCACCAAATCGTACGCATACGCAGTGGAAAAGTACTGGGTAGAGTCAGTCAGAAATGCACAGCTGAGTAAGTCTGGTTGTGTGTTAATGTAGAGATAACGTCTTGTACGCCTGCATGGAAACCACGTGATCGAGCGCAGTTTCTCAGAATAGACTTGTCAGTTTGGCTCACAAAATTCACGTATGTATCTTTACTGAGCACTGTTTCAGTGTTGACAATTTCAGATAGCTCGGAGCGAACTCTAACAAAATATTGATAAAGGTTTTGAAAATTATAAGAAAAAAACTACATTATTACTCGTATGGCATTTCTTCGTAAATTTACTATGTTTTTGGACAATTTCCGGAGGCTACGCTGCGCTGCTCCGCGCCAGCATGACAAAATCACTTTTTATTTGAATATTCTGTCACTTTTTGCCCGCCTCACTCAAAAACTCCTAAATTCGAAAAAAATAAAAATAAAACTGTTATTAAAAAATTCATATATATTTTATTTTCTTTTATTTATAATAATAATTATTGTTAGCCATGCGGTGCGATGATTTGGTTGAGGTCAAGATTCCCCTCTGTCTTGTGGGGCGTAAGAATAATATCACGGCCTTTTCCATTGCCGGCCTGTCGTAGAAACCGACAAACAAAGGAGAGGATGTGTATGCCAGCAACTTACACTTCGCGAAATCTTTATATGCTAACGAAACATCAACCATTCCTCGGATAAGGACTGGCTCAATGGTTACGACTTTCGGATATCGTACAATCACAAGGATTGATTTCTGGAATTTGCGAACGCACGATTTCTTCAATTAGTGAATTTCTGAGGGATAAATTAAACATCTTACGAATTAGTGAGATAAGATGGTGGAACAGCGGAGAATTTATCTATCCAACGGGTAGCACTGTAATATTGTACTCCGGTAGAGCTACCGGTAGTGGTCGTAAGTCAGGTGTGGGGCTCCTTTTAACCAGAGCCGTACGAAACTGTCTCCTATCCTCGGATCGGGTTTATGACAGAATCATGACAATAATACAACGTTATGCTCCAACTCAACCCGATAATGTCTTGGCGGAAGACTCCTTCCACGAACAACTAAACACCGGGAGACACGGTCTTGGGGATTGCAACGCCAACGGTAAAAGATCCATAGAGTTCTGCAACTTTCGATTTGCTGCATCCGCTTGTTGATAAAGCGTGGAATACACAGACCTTTCCCACTGATTGGAAGGAAGGTTTGATAAATTAACTTCCGAAGAAGGGCAGCCTCACAGACTGTAATAATTGGAGAGGCATTTGTGTTTCCTGCCGTTGCCAAGATACTAGCTAAAATCGTCCTGGAAAGACTAAAGGCTCACGTAGGAAGTACAATTCATGAAGAGCAGGCTGGCTCTCGATCCGGATTCTCCTGTGTTGATCACATTAACACCTTGCGAATCATCATCGAGCAATGCGCTGAATACGATTACCCGCTTCACTTGCTTTTCATCGATTTCGAGAAGGCTTCCGGTAGTGTGAACCGGGATTCTATATGGGCGTCTTTGCGCAGGAGAGGCATCCCTGAGAAAATAGTGGCTATTATTAAGACAATCTATGGTGGCGTGAAATGTCGCGTTCCCCACAAAGGTAAGGTGTCGGGGAACTTTGAGATTTGCAGTGGAGTTCGACCGGGATGTATCTTCTAGCCGATCCCACCCCTCATAGTGATCGACGATATGTTGCATGCAACCCTACCCGGACTGGACAGAGGAATTCAATGTACTTTAACATCTTATGCGCGCGGAGCTTCATCGCCATCAGAAGGCTCCTGTGCTAGTTGGAGGGACGGGTGGGGATTTCGTCGGTCATCTCGATTTTTGTTTTTATTTTTTGTATATCTTGTAAGGCATTTCCGGTTTATGCGTGATACCTTATCTTTTTGTAGCGATGAGGAGGCAGAGTGACCTATTAAAACCCCTCCCACACTACCCATAGCCGAGCTAGTTATCGAGCACGCGTCAGCTCTGGTCACTTCTGAGGAGGTTTTGACACTTAGGTGACAGCACCGTCCTCATTTTGAGCCTAGCTCAAACATCACAGCTCTTTACAAATGGCCCCACATTGGGCACTCAAACTGAAATTCAACGAGCCGACAGCTACCTATATGTACCGATTCATTCCCTTATTTGGTTGAGTTTTCATAAAGAATGTAGTCTATGGTGTGCTAATCCAATGGGGGGTGGAATGTCGTTAATCCTCATAGTTAAGAATTAAGATCGTCGCGCTCGGTGGCCGTGATCGTTCGGTCATCGCTCTACGATACTAATCTAGAGCTCGGAGATCAAAATAGAACTCTCACAGTGCTCCGAGCTGGTCAGTATAAAGACGGCGCGGATAGGAGGTGCATGCTAGCAACTGCACTTCTGAAAAGTAGATATGCTATTGAAACGTCAACAAGGCATAAAAATTCTAGAGATGTTGACGCGCCCATGCCACTGGGGGGGTCAAGGCAATCAGAGAGAGTTAAGGATTAAAGTGATTAAAAACATCAGAAATTAAATTAAGACAATTTGCGTGAACTGTAAAACTATTAATACAAAAAGGTATGATATTTTCCAAAAACGCTTGGCGTCTCGTTTTTGTATGTGCACATTGAACCCTGCTTAAAATCGTTAATTTCACTGAACTCTGTTCGACGGGGAGCTTCGTAAGCCGATGCCAAGTGATGTTGCCTCCTTGCCCCGAATCCAGTTTTAAAAGCAACCCGCTAAACAGAGTTTAATGAAATCAATGATTTCAAGCAGGGTTTAATATGTACATTCAAGAACGAGGCACGAAGCGTCGCACATCCCCTTTTGGCGGGATAATACTCGTAAATTTACATATCAATCCTTTTTGCGGCTTAGAAAGTTTTTTTGGCGAGGAATTTTTTACAGCAGTGAGATTATATGTACCAATTACGGGATTTGTACCTTAATCTTAAAATATAAAAGAAAAACTTGAATCAATGAAGGAATAATATTTAATCGTTCGAAATAAATTAACAACAACTACACCACTGACGGTCAAAGATTGGCAATTTTCGGTTCCGTTCCGAGGAGGACATTCTGCTGACCTCATCTCGTCCATTTCAACCACTGCAATTATTTATACTTGTAAAGTGATGTTATTTTACATATTTTTCTTTTGCAACGTCAAGTTAGAAAATTAAAAAAAGCTCTTAGAAACTTATAGCTACGTTACGGCAAATGAGAAATGACCATGGACACATGCGACAAATGGCTCGACCTATCTTGCGCCAACTCTTAACTATTAAGTCAACTGGCGGAACCGATCAGGGGCAGCTATCCAGGTTAAATTTTTAAATGTTATATTGTCTACCCTGATTGGCTTTCGGAATTAACACAAGCGACATGGGCGCCCATAAGGCGTTTTTTTTTGTTTTTTTTTTTTTTGGTACAATTGTACAATCTATCGAGTGCATGTCACCCAATCCAAGGAGGGAATATGTCACTGGCACTACATTTTTTCAGTATCCGCTCGGGACTGGATTTGAGCCTTTCATCTCTTGAGTGAAAATCAACCCTCTACTCTAAGTAATATCGCGCTCGGTGGCCGTGATCGTTCGGTCACCGCTCTACGATACTAATCTAGAGCTCAGAGATCAAATCTCGGCGCGATCAAAAAAAAACTGCCTGTGAGTACTAATAGAACTCTCACAGTGCTCCGAGCTTGTCAGTATAAAGACGGCGCGGATAGGAGGTGCATGCTAGCAACTGCACTACCGAAAAGTAGATATGTTATTGAAACGTCAACAAGGCATAGAAATGCTAGAGATGTTGATGCGCTCATGCCCCTGGCAAACAATATAGGTATATCGACGAGTTACTTTATTTTCGAAGCACTCATCGAAAACGAGTAGCTGATGAAATCTTCATTAGCACTAAGCTAATCTAATTCATTAGGATTTTTTTTTATATTCTTGGTGACTGAAGCTAAAAATATTGATGATTTCGAACAAGGGAACAACCTCACTTCAGCTAAGACAGGAATTGAGCACTTTTCGTGTCGTGGGGGAGCGGGGACACCAAAATTTATTGCTATTTTGTAATACGAAAGTACATAAGTTATATTTAGTTTGGCGCTCATCATGAGGCCATTGTTAATATGCTCCACCATAATATGGTCACTTAGCAGAAAGTCCCGGTTCTGCCATATGCGCAGACTGCACAGATGAAGAGAATGTCATTATGTAGGAAAGCGAAATCTACTTAATTAAATAACGCATTAAATTTTTTAAATTACAAAGTATTCCTAAGATAAGAGCTAAAAAGGTTTCGTTTTTTTTCTGTCTTGCGACTGATTGTAAAACGTGCCTTTTCGATATGCGATTTCACCTTCGGTAAGTCAAAGAAAATTTACAGTAGAAAATAAAAGTAGATAAAAAATCTTAAAAATATTTGGCACCCAATGTGGGGTCAGCATAATTTTATCTAGTCAATGAACTAACCGAAAAGTTCAAAAAAAAAAAAAAAAATATCGGCGCCCAATGTGGGGTCAGTGTGGTTTTATCTAGTCGATAAAATCATAGTGACCCCACATTAGACAATCCAGGCGGCCAAAGCCCGACGTCGGGCTGTTGTGCCACGATAATGATAATGACCCCACATTAGGCGCCGAATATAATCAAGCTTCTTACACAATTTTTGGCTATTTTTATTTTGTACTGTAAATTATCACTGACTTATGGTTGAAAAAAGCCTTGATAAAGTTTAAAAAAATAGGCTTCTACGTCTTGTGTTTAAGGGTATATTCAATTGCAATTTTTAGTTTTCATTGACACACGCCCGTATTTGGCATTTCTACTGTAAGTTTACACTGATGTAGGATACAAAAAACTTAAGTAGCCGTACACCAGTCATCTGGTTAACGTCATCATGCATAAATGGCTGCAAAAAAACATCACGGCCTCAAATAAAATGTCATGATGACTTTTGATGACTTTACTTCTAGTTAAGTTTTTGAGTTTTAATTTTAAATGAGTAGTAGTAGTATTTAAGATTATACGTAGGGACGTATAAGGACGCATGAGGAGGTGGGATTTATCCCCTTGTTCACCCCTCTATCTACGCCACTGACCCGTACAAGTTTTAGGTTGTTACTGTAATGCATGAGTCGATGTTCAAAAAAACACACCTAATAATAAAGAACAATTTCAAACTAGAATCGACAACACTGAATCCGCGGTGTGCTACAATCCGGCAATCGATCCTGTTCTCTTCCGACCAAAAATAATATTCCAACCACCAACAACAAACTGCATACATACCGCATTTTCAAAAAAAAAAAAAACCTGAAGGGTATAAGAAAAAATCATCGTGGAAAAGTACTGGCTAGATGGATTGTTGCAACTACATATGCAGCAGCAAAAGTACTCGTACATCCACGAATGGATGATGGTCAAAAGAAGTTTCTCAGATTTCTTAAACGACACCACTCGCAGTCCTTGATCCAACTTCTCTCGCACGAGACACCATTTAGAGACATTACTGGCGGCTCTGTTTTATCCTTTTTGGGATGTGGTTGCTTGTCTGCAACAACATCGTAAATTTTAATTGCAGACAATGCACATGCAACATAACAGCAACAGTGTAAATAGAAGCAAATTTTTATGGGAAAACAAACTCAACTGATCGTATCGTATATGGGAGAAAACGTGTCGTTGTGGATGCCCGCAATGATATAGGCATGCGACAGGAAGATTTGTATGCACAGTCGGATAGATGTCTGAACATATAAACACAGCCAAGATCGCACACTACAAAATTACACTTCCTTTTCCTCGGTCATTGTGGTTGCTCGACGCGATGCGACAAACAATAATAGGCGCGTTTTTTTAACAACTATGCAGAGCAGAGCAGGTTAACACCATACAATTACAGTAACTTGATCTGAGTTGCTCTAAAGGTTAGTGCAGCAATTTTACTCTGTTAAGTAGTTCCGCGTTTTGAAATGCAGGCGGTGCAGGTGCCGAAGTTTTCAGGCAGTTTACAGTTTGGGAAGCACATTGAGTAACTTTCCTGTCAATAAAATGTCGATTTTGTGTAATTACATGGAATAGTTAACACACAAAATGATTCTGCTGAATAAAGGAAATTTGTCAGATTGTATCCGTACTAAGGATTTAAGTTTCCCCTTGAAATTTAAGTTGACGTTTGAATGCTAACTAAACCAAGACACACTCCCAAGCAAAGACGTGCCCCATTTTCTTCTTCGCTATTGTGAAATGTTCTACATCGTCTTTTTTTTACTTCTTGATCTACTCTATCCTGCTCTGTACAAATAAAACGCGGCTATTGTATCACCAATTAGCTACCAAATTGATATTATCCGTTGTATTTAGTGTCATTTAAAGTAAGTTGATCATCGAATTGCCAATGATATTTTATTGGATGATCCTAATTTGAATAATGAATTGGACTTTGTTGATCGAATGGTTTATCTGATCATAATAGAAGTTTTTTGATATCCTAAATCTATCGGACAATATTGGAACGTTTGAGCCAAAATGCAGGTCGACTGGCTCGCAACAGTTGACAGGCTTTTAAAACCCTACTCATTGGAACTCTATCTGTGAAACAAATATAGCACAGTGATCAAGGGTTTGGTCGTTCAGACCTTCCCGGACACTCAAGTGTCAAAACCTCCTCAACAGTGAAAGAGTGTGTGTGAGCTTAATAGCTAGCTCGGCTATCGGTAGCAATGGGCGGGTTAAAAAAAGACCACGCTCTACGTTACAAAAAAAAATACTCACGCATAGCCTAAGTGCGAAATGCAAAACGCAGAATTCTCAACCGCAAAAAAATAATATACTTAAATGGTCTACGAGGACCGGATCCTTGTCTCTACAACTAGCACGGGAGCCCCATGATAGCGTTGGGCTATGCTTACTCAATAGATAGCAGCTTTATTGTTTTGCGAATCGAATAACCGAAAGCAGCGGTATACTATAAGTGCGACATACTCCTTGAGCAATAGCTTGGCTGTGCATTAATAATCTCGTTCGAGCTACGCTGAGCTGTGTGAACGATTCTTTGAACGACAATTTAGCATTGGCTGCATTTTGGCGAGCGGATCATGAACAGACTTCTCATCGATATGCTCTCTCCTCCGGTAAAAATATGTACGGACAACTTCCCCTCCGAATCAGAATACTTTTCAGTTGCGGACAGGAACATTTTCCGTACATATTTTACCGGAGGGGAAAGCATATGGAGGAGAAGTCTGTTCCTGATCCGCCCGCCAAAACGCAGAGCTTCTGTGTTAGCGCAGTAAAAAGAGTGATTGGGTCGTATGCATACAAATGAACGTTCAATCAAGAGTAAAGTTTACTATTGCCGAAGATTTCGCAAAAATGGCTCACAACGGTTGAGTCAGGCGACATTTGATTTTTGAAGCGTACGGACGACAAGGGAGCGCTGTTGCAGCGTATTCGCGACATAGGTAGTCAAAAAGGAATCGGCAAATGGACTGCCATTGCAGCGCTTCAATACGGTGTGCCGGTTACTCTCATTGGAGAGACTGTTTTCCCCATATATCTTTCGGCTTTGAAGGATCAACGAGTGTAGGCCAGTAAAGCGTTACAAGGTTCGAACGTTAAGGATGAAGTGAATGAAACGAAATTCCTTAATCATATCAAGCACGCCTTGTAATGTTCGAAGATTGGGTCGTATGCACAAGAGTCCATGCTAATGCACGAAGTCACTAAGAAGAATCGCTGGAGTTTAAATTACGGGAGTGCCCTGATGTGGCGCGGTGGACTCATCATTCGAAGGTATCCCGTTGAACTAAGACTCGTCATTCTGTACTAAACTACACATTTGATTTCGATTTCAGCGTATTCCTGGGCAATATCAAAAATGCTTGCAAACGCAATACTGATCTCTCCAACTTATTGCTGGATGACTTCTTCAAACAGGCCATCAGGAAGGGACAACATTCGTGGTGACAAGTTGTGAGCAATCTCGTCCTCGGGTGTACCCGCGTCAGCTCTATCTCTCTCTCTCTCTCTCAATCGCCCTAACCTCTTGTGGGGCACTGCGCGTCAACTGTTTCATGTAGCCCAGTTGACATTTCGACGGCATAAACTGATTTCGGAAAAAGCAGTTGCCACCATACACCTCCTGCACATCCATGGCCAGGAACGGCGTCGTGGACGGGAATCGAGCCCGAAACGCCGGTAGTCACCGGTAGTGAACCCACGCACAGGAAAACTGAATATGAAAATATGAACGGAAATAAACGTGTTCTTTATATTTTAACCAAGACGGGGAAGAGCTCCCTCATACGCCCAAAGAACTTTAAACCCATTAGTCTACCGGCGCGGCCGGCGGTCCTTCTAAAGATACTGGAGAGACTTAATGATTTCCATCTACGAAACACTATTTCAGTAGAATTACTCTCGGCATCGCAGCATGTCTATTGTAAGGGTAGTTCTGTGGATACAGCGCAACACTCTATCATTAGTCACATCGAAAAATCCCCGCATTTTAAGGAGCACACAATGCTAACTAGATAGATTTCTAGATATTGAGGGAGCCTTTAATAATGTCTATCCGGAAATAATTACGTGCCGTGCGTCCCACATTGCAGTACGGAGTGGCTGTTTGGTGGAATGCCCTACGTACAGACACAAACCATAATGTCCTGGCAAAGGTACAGAGAGCGGCGTGCATGGCCATAAGTGGGGCTCTCCGGTCAACCCCATCAGCAGCTTTAAAGGTGATGCTGAAACTTTCTTCCTATGGACATTGTAAGTGAACTGCCAATACGACGATCCACATAAGGGAGACAGGTCAATGAACGGACTCAAACATTGGTCATGCTTCAGTCCTGAACAATACTGAAGTAGAAGAGGGGATTCTTCTACGGACTTCTATACACCATAACACTGGTTCGGAAAAAATATACTTGCGTAGCTGGGCAGTTCCGCATTTACTGGGAAATGGATGACACGACGGTCTTAAACCCTCTGATGGCTCCAAGACCAATGAATAGGGGTGGATGCTGGAGCCTTCTCCGATTGTCTTCATCTGGCTTTGTCTGTCCGCATCTCAAACTACTGCAGTGTCTTCCAGGCGGAGATCCGTGCATGGTGGAGGAATGGCGGGAACGATTTTCCTTCCGGCCGCCTGAAAGGCCAATCCGGTCGCCTGCAGGCGGCCTGAAACGGCCATACACAATCCGGAATTCCTCAAGGCCGAGCCTGATCAGTTTTTCCGGACAGGAATTCCGGATGGTATATGGTCAGCTGTACATACACATACGAAATATTCAGAGCGGGTGTAGACGCGTAAACCCCTAAAACCCCATCGCGAACTGTCGTTTAGCCCTCAGGGAGATGGGTGGTTTTTTCAACGTTACGCTTTGTTAGATACCGAGCCATTGTGGCTTCGCAGGCAACCGCGAGGCGGATGAGCTGGCTCGGGAGGGGAGAACCGGAGTTATTGACAGGGACCGTGTAAACATCCAAATGCCAGCCTCATCGCAGAAACTTATCACCAAGGCCAACGCGGTTGACAGGGCGAACATGAGATGGTTAAACGGCGATACGTGCCAAACAACAAAGTCGATTTGGCCGAAACTTGACCCTAGTCGCTTCGCCATACTGCTTTCACTGAACAGGAAACACATTGGCAAAGTTGTGGGGGTTATTACGGGACACTGTCCTATAGAAGAGCTTGTCTGGAGGCTTCGGATTCCTCACAATGACTTTTGCAGGAGCTGTGGTGACGTGGATGGAGAAAAGAGCATTCTCCATCTTCTTTGTCACTGTCCGGTCCTGGCTGAGAGGCGTAGGAAATTTCTGGGTTCTTGTTTTTTTCCGGGAGGACCTTAAGGATACGAGTGTAATACAGCTCAATAGCTATTTTATATTGCTGGCACAGGCTGGTTTGTCGCCTAAGTTTAATTAGGTGACTTTGGCGGTAACACAACGGACCCAGAGGTGGTCTAAGTGTGCTGTGCGGCAGCATGGCAGCCCTTTTACCTAACCTAACCCCCAAAATGCATCTCCTGACAATCTATATTCACAAAATTCACAACTCTCAACTCAACTTTCCTCCACTCGACCCTCTTTATGCATACCACCAATTCTATATATCTACTCGTACATCTATTAATATTGTAAACACGTGTATCTAAATACTTTTGAACTCAAAAATATTTCAGTATTAAATTAAAATTGAAGAATAGAATCGAATGCATGTTCAAAAACATATGAAAAAATTCCATTAATCTTTTCCAGGCATCGTTCTTCCCTCCAGCCATACTCACTGTTAAAATCAATCTTATTAGTGATTCAATCTAAACATTGCATTCGCATTCTTTTTGTTTTGCAGCAGCAGAAGCAACAGAACTTTCGGTATATGCGAATTTTTACAAGTCAGGTAGTCCAATGCCCCATTTAGAAGAATGACCTTTACCATAATGTATCCATGTACGTAGTTTTTTTTTTTTGCTTCATCCCGAAACAAGCAACCAAACTTAACAAGATTTTTTTCAAAACAAGATTCGACAAAAGAATTACATTTATAAACAGGAGATACAGTGCTGGAAAAAAAAAGTTGCTCAAACTACTTTATTCCCTGTTTCGTAAAAATTTTCGAAGTAGTTAAAGTGATGATGTTTTATTGGCTCAGGTTATAACAAAGTGTGTGTATCCTGTCTAGAAATAGTGAAAAGTTTTGAAAGAAGTCTTCATTTGGTGATAATAGCGTAATAAGCAGAAAAGTGCAGTTTGGGTGAAAAAAATAGGGAAAAGTTAGTGCGGTAAACAAAAACAATATTTTGATTTTGACACAAGAAAATCAAAATATTTGTAAAATAAGTGAAAGAATAGATGTTGCGCAATGTACTGTGAACTGATACTCGGAGAAGTTCCAGGAAATGGGAGCCACTGAGCGAAAGAAAGGCTTTGGACGAAAAAAACGACCCCAGTTGACCCCATTCTTACCTACAAAGTCATCCGAACTGATTCAAACCTTCATTTGGCCTTTGGAATGTGAATGCCAAACGCGCAAGGCTTCAATTCATTTTGCAGTAGTTGCAACTAAACTGCAGGCGAGAAGGCAGTACTACACAGTTTAAAACCCTTCACATTCAGGCAAGAATCTTCGAAGGCATTCACCGCTGAGCATTTCTCGAGGTTTCCGTCGCACGCAGATTCATCAGTCGCCCACATATTGCTTAAATATGGGCACACAAAAAAAGATGGCAATGTTCCAAATCTTCTCAGTTCATATCACATGCTCCTGGGCCCATTTCAAAAGTTTTAGCCTGATTTCTTAACGCAAAGTCTCGCTTATGAACTGGTTCCAACGCACGTAAGCCAGCTTTCACAAGCTTTCTTTCTCAACAAGCTTCATGAGATTTGCAATACGTTGCTAGAAAGAGTTCGTTTCTAAAGTCAGATGAAGTTTTCAACCAGTTCGGATGGCTTTGTAACGGTAAGAAGCTACCTACAAAGGGGTTCGTTTTTTCCAGATCGTTGAAAGCCTTTCTTACGCTCGATGGGGACCATTTCCCGAAACTACTTCGAGTACTATTGCACAGTACACTGAGGAACATCCAATCTTTCATTTCATTTGCAAATAGTTCGATTGTCTCAGGCCAAATCTTAAATATTGCTTTTGTTTTTCGCACTAACTTTTTCCTATTTTTTAACCCAAACTGCTCTTTCCTGCTTATTACGCTATTATCACCAACTAAGTGAACTTCCTTTAAAACCTCCCTATTTTTATACAGGGCCAACCGGTAGCGCAGTGTGTTAAAGCATCAGTCTCATGTTTGACTACCGGCGTTTCGGGTCCGAATCCCGTCCACGACGACGTTCGTGGCCATGGATGTGCAGGAGCTGCATGCTGGCAACTGCATTCTCCGAAACCAGTTTATGCCGACGAAACGTCAACTGAGCCACATGGAGCAATTGACGCGCTATGCCCCAAAAGGGGTTAGGGCAATTGAGAGAGAGACAGGATACACAAATTTTGTTATAAATTGAGGCAATAAAACACCGTAACTCTAACTACTCCGAAGAATTTTTGTGAAAAAGGGAATAAAATAGTTTGAGCAACTTTTTTTTCAAGCACTGTATATGACCACAGAGAAAGAGTGAGAACCAAACAGATACACTTCCTTTTCGTCGTTGTTAGAACGAAAAACATGTCGATAAACATTCCTTTGATTACGTATTCAGTTCACACAACTGATCATATAAATTTTAATCGACTGATGACCAAACTAAAAAGACTATGACGAGAAGCCGAACCTCAAGAACGCGATCGATAGCATCAAAGAACACGAAGTTAAGTTTGCATGGCTTTTGGCTTCTTGGTCTGCATGGTCTGCACCTATGTTAGAAGCTAGCACACAAAACCGCAAAAGATATTTACCAATGTGCCTAGGGAATTGATACTTTTGCGCTTTGGTTTATTGGTGCGCATACCATTCATTGAGCACACCACACATACGAGTACATGTATGAAATCATATATCCAATCAAGGTTTCATCTATTTTCCCCCCATACGTTTCAGGATGGATGGAGGATGCAATGCAAAGCATCTATGTATAAGTGAAAAAAGAATAGCAGCTATTTGACCACTAATAAAAATAACAGAAGTGCTGCAGAAGAATGCGATGGAATGGATAAACTATGGTTGATCGGTGATATACGTAGAGGAATGAAAAATATTTATATATGGGAATTTTTGTATACCTGAATAAAAAAAAACAATAAGGTACATTTAATTGATGTACAGTGTACTCTCTCTCAGCGGACACCCCTTTTAAGTGGATAATTTTTTAAGAACGGATGATATTTACAAGGTTTTGATAGAAACACAGTCTCTTTTAAGCGGACAACCTCTTAACCGGACGCTGACACGCAATTTCGTACACTCAAAGTAAATTACACACAAATTTAAAATTCCGTGATTCAATGACGTATGCATTTATATTTGTTGTAAATATTTCATATTCAGTCTGATTACGCAAAAAAGTGTACAACTTTTTCGTTCTCTCTGCGTCCGACGTCACATTTTAAGTTTTTTTTTTATACAGGGTTTACGTTCCTGAAGGTAAATACTTTAATGGCAGATAGTACTGTTCATTTGAGGAAAATTAACGTATGACATGGACACTCTCTCGAGAGTTGCGAGTAATAGCATTTTTTGTAAATTGCGCCTAAAAGCCTGACTTGTGGATCAAAATTATACAAAATCATTAATTCCCTAGGGGGCGACCGGTAGCGCAGTGCGTTGAGGCATTAGTCTCATGTTTGGCTACCGGCGTTTCGGGTTCGAATCCCGTCCACGACAACGTTCGTGGCCATTGATGTGCAGGAGATGCATGCCGGCAACTGCATTCTCCGAAACCAGTTTATGCCGTAGAAACGTCAACTGGGCCACACGGAACAGTTGACGCACTATGCCCCACAAGGGGTTAGGGCAACTGAGATTAATTCCTTGATTTGACCTTAATTTCTAAAACTACATATAAATGGACTTTTTCCTTTTTTCGGTTGCAAATATCACCGTTACTTCAAAAATATAACTATTCAAACTGTAAGGAAATATTAAAATCGCTTTTTCAACGAAAATTCAAAACATAATATTATAACGGTACTTAGAGCTGACAAAACTGCAAAGTTAGCCAAAATTGCCCCATCGTGTTAACTTTCGAACGGCATATAAATTTCGGGGACTTAGATTTGAAAATTTGCAAATATTACACATTAAAGAAAAAAAAAGCATTGTCTGGAGATGAAACAAATTGAATTCAACCTTGATCCACGCTAGATAAAAAAAAAACAATAGTTTAGAAATTTGGCTCAATTTATGTGAAGAGTCGTCTGAATCTCCAAAGCACCTGATGATTAAATATCTCCTGTTTATACTCTAGATGAAATCTGAGAGTATTATAAGTTTGCCACAAAGTTTGTAACGCTAAGAAATATGGCTCGCAGAAAAAAATGAATGATACAGAAGTTCATATTATCACTCGAATATCTCAAAACCGGATGTCCGTCTGTCCGTCTGTCCGTCCGTCCGTCCGTCCGTCCGTCCGTCCGTGACCTCTCTAGCTCGAGAACGCGTTGAGCTATGAAGTTCAAATTTTGCACACGTTATTTTTGACAAAAAATGAAGGCTAAGTTCGTGAACGGGCTAAATCGCTCCACCCCTTCTACCCCCTCCCATACAAAATGACACATTTTTGAAAATTTACAATAATCAGATTTTCTCAGAAACCATAAAACATATTGCTTTGAAATTTTTAATATATCACTTTTATGATAATTGTAACCTATGTTATAAAACTTATTGTAATCCTCACCCTCCTTCTACCCCCTCCCAAACAAACTGCACTATTTCATGAAATACGTTAAGCCAATTTACTCAGTACGTATACAATTTATCGGGCTGAAATTTTGTACTTAACACTTAATTAACAATATCAGTTAGATTCAAAACCAGGTTCAAATTCATCTAGAGTATTGCATGATTGGGGTTTACCCCAATCGTAGTTCTTTTATGTTTTTTTTTATGTTGATACCAAAGCTTAGGGGAAACCCTTTGATGCGGGAGCACAGCGTTGGCGGTAAGGGATTAAGGTAGTGTGGAAATGGGTTGAGTTTGTATAAGGTGACGGTGTACATTCCGTTCAAATTTTTGCAGGTCATAGTTGCAGGGAAAAACAGAAGATGGTAGATTGTTCCACATTCGTGTTGTCCTGGATACGAACGAGTCGTAGAATTTGGCGGTGCGACTGCTGTTGAGTTCTAGAAGATGAGGATGGGCACGACTGTCTGGTCGGGTGTTACGTAAAGGAAAAGCAGAAGATGGTAGATTGTTCCACATTCGTGTTGTCCTGGATACGAACGAGTCGTAGAATTTGGCGGTGCGACTGCTGTTGAGTTCTAGAAGATGAGGATGGGCACGACTGTCTGGTCGGGTGTTACGTAAAGGAAAAGCACGCTCAGGAATGAGGTTTGATATTTCATCAGCACAACGGCGGTTGTAGTAGCGATAGAAGAGTGAAAAACAGCCGACATTTCGCTGGCGTTCAAGCGGTTCAATTTGAGATGTTACGGATTCATCGCCAATAAGCTTGAAGGCTTTGCGTTGGACTTTGTCTAGCAACGTTTTCCCACTTGCCGATATTTTCCCGGGACTCCGGCCGACATTCTAGAGCTGGAAACGCACAGTGTACGCTGAAAGCTTAAGACGGGGAAGCTCCGTACACCAATAATACACGATACGACGATCGTGTATCGGGGACAATTTAATTTCCCCACAGTGTCTTTGAGCGATTTTGTGCGAAGCTTTCTTTGTATACGAAAGTTCTGCACATGTACATCAACTTTCACAATTATTTAGATAAAGCAAATTCTCTCCAAAAATTGAAATGACGTCCGAATAATAAATTTTACTCAGACCCTATTTGCTAAGTCTCAAATCATTAAACTAAATAAGAGTCAAAACACCTTACAGCAAAGGGCAAATATTTGAGACACCGTGGGGAAATTAAATTGTCCCCGATATACGATCGTCATATCGTGTATTTGGTGTATTCCCCGTCTTAAGCTTTCAGCGTATACTGTGCGTTTCCAGCTTAAGAATGTCGGCCGGCATCCCGGGAAAATATCGGCAAGTGGGAAAAGGCTGTAACGCAGGAAATGTTGTTCTACCTGCGCCTGCTCATATGTGGAAATTAAATAAAAATCTCGGTTTCCTAGGAGCCTTGTAAATTTGAGACAGATCAGATGGTGTAGTAAAGTATCTTTTACAGCGATTCAGAAAGCCCACACACTTTATTGCATTTTTTTTACAACGCAGAAGACGTGGGTCAGACAAATTCAGTTTACTAGAGATGTTAATACCTAATATGTTTAGTATGGGCGAATCAGGAATGCTGACCCCATCGACAAGAATATGTAGGTTGGGCGGCAGATGAAGCACATCGCTTATTGGAAAGTAGACAACATTGAATTTTTGAGGCATTAAACTCCACTCGATTCGCTCCCATGCTGTTCAACATTATTTACAAATATGTCCCACTTTATTCCTCAAAACCCCGAAATGGTCCCGTCTGGTTGACGCGTTTATTATATAGACTGATCAAGAAAAAGAACAATATTCGCTCCCGATACAAACGATTCAAGCGTCATTCTGACCTTGGCCTTTCGAAAAATCAGATCTAGGTCCCAAAAAGGATTGAAGCTGCGCGTTCTGCTTATCTTGTCAGTATTGAAAGCAGCGTAGGAGCATGTTAATCTACAATATGCATCCCAACTTATCCAGCCCAGTATGTTCTACGGTAAGTTTAACACGTCCGAACACCAATGGCGCCCATCAGCAGCAAAAGCAAAAAAACAACACCCACCCGACTCTTGTGCCAGCAGAGGTCCAGTACCCACCCGACGTTCGTGCCAGCAAACATCCAGCAGCTACGATATTATAATCGCGCTCGGTGGCCGTGATCGTTCGGTCATCGCTCTACGATACTAATCTAGAGCTCGGAGTTCAAATCTCGGCGCGATGAAAAACTGCCTGTGAGTACTAATAGAACTCTCAGTACTCCGAGCTGTTAGTATAAAGACGGCGCGGATAGGAGGTGCATGCTAGCAACTGCACTTCCGAAAAGTAGATATGCTATCGAAACGTCATCAAGGCATGGAAACGCTAGATACATTCACGCAGCCATGCCCCTGGAGGGGTCAAGGCAATTAACACATCGGCATCGTTCTCATTGCCTGGCACACATTGGCACTACAGTTGGGAGTGCCGCGGCGACCAGCTATCAACGCTTCACCATCGAACCACCGGTTGGGGTCGCTATGTAGCACACCATCTGGCAACCCGACTGACAGTAGTCAGTTGAGGTCCGCGTCTCTTACTGACAAAATGTTGCAAGGAACCGTATCCTGGTAGTGCCATTTCCACCGGCAGATCGAAGGCAGCACCTGATGAATAGTAATCTGTCGGTGGTACGAAACCAGAGGCCGAGGTTCCCATTACACCCGGACCACTATGCGAGCGCGATGGCATCTGCGTAGTCCGCCAACCATTCCACCCTTATCGCCCCGTTTTTTTATTATTCCTCATTTTTGCCTCCCATATTTGTGTTGTCTTCCTCAGGCCAAGAATGTTTAATAATACGTAAAGGACAGGGGCGACGAGCGGCGAAAACCCCGCCCACGTCTCCCGAACTGAGCAACGGCAAGCATAGGCCGCTGCTTAGCTCGTTGACGGGCTCTTTTCGCCGCCAGATGGCACGGCCCGACCGGTCACTATGCTGCCTTAGGCTCCGTCCCCATGGGTCCGTTACAAAATAGGATCGCCCAGATGATCAGACTCCATCAACTTTAGTCGATTCGATACGCTTCTTGCGATCGATAAACACTTCTTTCACAGTGCATAAATTTTCTACTAGGAATTGCATGGGAAATCCGCTTGTGTGGTGATTACTGGACCCTCCCTGTTCATAAATTCGTGTAATCAGAAATGAATGATTCACGCCAGAAATGGAAAATTTTGGCGGTACCCGTGAACGCAAGATCCTCATATGTGTGTGTGCATTTTATCAAAAAAAGAATAAAAAGAGTTTATTAATAGATGTCCGAAATAACTCTTATCACCTGTGATTTAATTTCTTATCATATTATTTGGCATTGTCTGTAATGGCAACATTAAACGTACCTGGTATTTTAGGAACGAACATTTTATAGAAATGCACAACTAATTAATAAGAAAATTATGCAAAAAAAAGAAGAATAGAATTTTACAAATTATATATAATTAATCCATCATTGTTACAAAGATTTAACAATTGTGCTGATATTGGGGCTATTAAGCCATAATTGCACACTGACTCAGAAGAAAGCACTTTGGTAAGCATTCGAAAGTGCAAGTGCGATTTGAATTGATAGAAATTTGACAGGACTTAGGCCGTTTCCTCACTTATCGGTACGGTAGCAGTGCGGAATCGGTATGCTCGGTATACACGGTGTTTCCTGATTGGCTCGGTATTCGCGGATGCAGGGAGGGATCGTTTCGTTTTACCGCGTCGCGGGATGAACATCCTGTGGCCGCTCGGTATTGACAGAGATAACGTCGTGTAAAAAATGTTTAGTGAGGACGTGAGCGATACTGAACAATGAATACCGAAAATATACCGCCTGGTGCGTAAATAAAAGCAATGCGAAATCGTTTCGGTATACAGAGCGTACTGTCGCGCACCGGGCCTTTCTTCACTTGTCGGTACAAGTGAAGAAAGGCCCTTACCCGACGACCCCCCCTCTTCCACCACATCCCGGCGCCTATATTTAAGGACGCCCCTATGGTCGGCCGTCACTGGGATTGGGGATCCATTTCATCGTATGTCCAGCAATGCAATGATCACCCTACCGCAATGTGTGGCCTATCCACCGCCATTTTCGCCTTCGTATCTATTCATCAATTGGCATCTGACGTACGCCGACTTAGCTCCATTCTCTCATTAGTGCTGTGGCCCAGCTCAGGTCGCAGTAGGGACTATGTCCAAAATTTTTTTCGATGAGATCTGTCTATCAAGCTCCCCCGTAGCTTCGTTGTCATGAATGCCCCGATGCCCTGGTACCCAGCATAGAGTGACTCGATTGATGTTTGTGAAGATTTTCAAAGTATCAAAACTCTCTTTCACTAGTTTCAATAAGAACTTATGTGAAATAAAAGCTTTAATGGCTGCCTGACTGTCAGTGCAGATAGCGATGTTAGTGCCACTAAACTTCTTGTGCATAATTTCTCTGGCTTACAAAACGCTGAGTCAAATGCCCATAGCGATTGAGATCTTTTTGGTCGATCCAAAGACGTCCTTGACCCATCAGTAAACCACACGGTATACCCGGAGTCAGGACAGATTGCCAATACCCTATTCCGAGTGAATGGGATGGAGATTGAAAATTTCCTACCGAAGCAGAGTTCCGTAGCAGATCGGCATGCTAGAAATCCGCTCCAGAATACTCATGTGGCCCTGATCATAAGTTAGGTGCACTCGAAGAGTGTTTAGAGACGCAGATTACTAAATAAAGACGTGCAGTGGTGTCAGTCCAAAAATAGCCTCAATGGCGGATGTCGGATGTCCGGTTGAGCCTCCTGTCCAAGGTGATGTCTAGACACTTGACTTTGGTGGAGAGCTCGAGTTCCATCTTGCCTAGACCGACCAAGCTTAAACTGGAATTGTTCCTCCGAGTGAATGCAACTAAGACGGTTTTTTGAGGGTTAACGCTCAAACCAACTTCAGTGCACCAGCGAAGGACTTGGTCGAGTGCCGCACCCATCACCTCCGGTTGTTTCAAACACTCCTCTTATTATTATGTTTATATCATCGACGTATCCGTTAACATGATAACTACAATCACAGTGCCTAAAGAGTAACTCATCTGCGACGAGTGACCAGAGAAGTGGGAAAAGAGCCCCACCCTAAGGGCAACCCTTAACAGTGTTAACACAAATTGAGGTGCCACCCAACGATGAGTAGATTTCCACATTTCCAGATCCACATGATGTGCTCTGGGTATACTACTGTAGCCAGTATTGTCGAGAGCACCGTCGATGTGAATGAAGGCGCATAGAACGATTTCCCTGTCGTTAAGGGTTTCTCAATCGTACCCACGAGATTGTGTTAGACAACCACAGTCGACTTATCTTTTACACAGGCCAACTGAGTACGATGCAAGGGTAACGTGCAGTCCATTTTTTGCCTGACATGCAGATCCAATAACCTCTCAATAGTTTTAAGGAAAAACAATGAGAGGCTCATCGGCCTGTAAGATTTCAGTACTTCCTCCGGCTTGTTTCCGTTTTTCGGAATGACCACTACGTTCACCGCTCTGTATAAACGTGGTAGCTCAAGGAGTAGCTAGCTCCAAACAGAACAATCAAGTGAGTGATAATAAAATCAAGGCAGTAGTGCAAAAAGCAGGAAAAATGCCATCAGCACCAGGTGCCTTAAAAGGTTCACAGGACTCCACGGCACACTTCATTTTTTTGTTTTCAAAAATGATCCCCGAGACGCTACTTAAGCGGTTACATGGAACCCGATGTGCCGATGGAATAGACGCACAGGGGCCACCTTGGACTGAACCCGGGAAATGGGTGTGTAGAAGGAGCTACAGCTCCTCTAGAGCCTCCGTGAAGGATACATCCTGCATCTTAAGCTGTTCGAAACCGTCAGTATGTTCCCTTGACAGGGCTTTGTGAACGCGTGCCGCTACAGGTAGCGATTGAATGCTCTCACAGTATCTCCTCCAGCTCTCCCGTTTGGAGCGTCTAATAAGGAGGTTATATTCGGTGAGCGAACGTCTGCATTTGCCAGATTCATTATTACGCTTAAATTCACATCCTTCAGGGACGAAATATTCAAAAAAGAAAACTATTTTTAAACAAAAACTGTTTTTGAACACTATAGGTATTTCCCAACTCCGATATTGACATAAAATACATTGAAAAATCCCTGACAATCAGATGTGTATATGTATAGTATATCCGAACACAGAATTTGTCTTCACCCTGTTCCAAGAAAAGCTACGATATTACTATATAGTATTACATTTATGAGCAGTTATTATACGGAAGAATGTAAGGTCCAAAAAAACACTTAACAATCACGTGTGTATCTGCGTCATTGCAATTTCGAGCAACTTCTGGGTCATGACTTGACGGGCAGAAAGTAGAATAAAACAATCTCAATCTTGTATGCAAAATATTTAACTTTTTTCTTACTTCTATCTCGATTTACCAACCGGTATCAAGCATTTGCTCAAAAACTGTGGGATTGGAAAGCCATCGAAATTCTTAGTACTTTGGTGTATTGACGTCAAAAATATTGGACCGCCGTTTATTAACAATCAACCATGTGTGAACGACACTTACGCAATGAATTTTAAATAATATTGGCGCGAAACACGCGCAGCTTGATTTAGCATATGGTCTTCAGACGTTAGTCAAGTTCGATTGAATCTTACCAAGTAGTGTTAAGATGGTATGTTAAGTTACAAATGGCTCCGTTCGTTTCAGGCAGCATTCCATAACATTTTTAAATTTATTTATGTTCTCACTGCTGGCTAAGTCGTTGTCGCGCTGTATTCAAACCAAACCAAGCCTATGGCTCCGGAAAAAACGTGACAAATACAAGCAATTCAATCAGAATGGTAGCCAGAGGCTCGACTGCAAACGTAACAGCCATCATCGAGCTACGCAATAGTAGGTAGCACTAGAATTTAAGAGAAACGCAATAGTTTTCTTCAGAAGGTAGAACAGCCACCTTTTTGTTTTGTGCTTTGTGGGAATGTGGGGTACGAAGTGTAGTACTGAACTGAGTGCTTCATTTTTGCTACAATTTTACTTGTTTTTGTTGATAATTGCCTTGACCCCTCTAGGAGCATAGGTGTGTCAACATCTCTAGCATTTCTATGTCTTGTTGACGTTTCGATAGCATATCAACAATTCGGACGTGCAGTTGCTAGCATATGCATCTCTTATCTGCGCCGTCTTGATACTGACCGACCGAACGACCACGGCCACCGAGCGCCTTGTATTATTCGAATATTGGCTCGTTCAAGCTAGGAACGCAGTGGGAGTTCTATTAGTACCCACAGCCAATTATTGTTCGCGCTGACGATTGAACGTCCATAGATCGAAGAGCGGTGACCGAACGACGACGGCGGCATAACGCGTCGTATACTGCAGGATTTTACTTGATCATGGTAATTGGATGTTGAATGGTCAGCGCTTTCACTCCACTAATTTAAATTTCACTCCCTCGCAGCCAAGTCTACTGCAGGCCTGCGGGGAAAACCAGCACGAACATTCTCGCAGTAGGAACTGAACCGTCCACTCTCGCTTGAAAGATTGACGCTACCACAGAAAGGACAAACACCAATTATCATTATCTGTCAAACAGGTTTTTCCCTGAAAGAAACGCAACCCGTTGAAAGAAAATATGCGAACACGAGCCAATAACGCCGTTTCGTATATCGCCGTACTGGCTCGCGGCTCGTCAAATCTGATTGAAATTTTGGCTCGCGTCATGACTAAAACCGACAGTGTTTCTCGTCTGTCAGCAAAGTTGACATCTTCCTAGTACGAACAGCTGATAGTGACAAGTTCGGGAGTTAATAAAATAGATTTGTGAACGCTAAATCCCGATTTTTTAACGTTACCTTTGATTTTAGTTTGGTAAATTCCTATTTCACAGGGCGACGCATCGTGGTTCGCGCCTTGGCTAACAGTGGGTTTACCGCTGTGCGAAATAGAGCGAGCGCAGCAAGCATTCAAGAGCGGTATAATGAGGGTCGCAACCCCGGAACCCACGCAAGGGGAGTGAGAAATCCATTCAAATTAAAACCCACTATTGGTCAAAGACGCGAACCACTATGATTCGCCTGGTCAAGTAGGAATGTAACAAAAGTTCTAAAGTGACATGCAAGTAAAGCTAGCAAGTAGTACAGGAACACTCTGAGGATCATAGCCGGAAGCACCATCATCATTTCTAAGCCTGCAATTAGGCATATGCGGGTGATGATTGACGCGAAGCTGGCATTTGGTAAGTATGTGAATAGTATGTACGTATGTATGTATGTGAGAAGGTGGCAAATGCTGCTGTGGCTTTGGCAAGGATGATGCCAATGTGGGAGGACCACGACCGAATAGGCGACTTCCATTGTCTAGAGTGGGCAACTCTATTCTTCTGTACGTATCGCCGATTTGGATCGACGGGCTCCGTCATGAATGTAACAGTCGAAGAATCAACTCTGTTCAGCAAAGGAATGCGTTGAAAATGTGCTGTGCTTACCGAACAACATCAGATTAGGCTGCCAGTAGCCGTGAGGACTCTCTTGTTAAACTGCCTGTTAGCTAACAGGAACTTATTTATCCAAGGTCTTAACTTAAATCATTACAACGCCCAAAATATTGTACGATAATGCAGTGCAAAAATAAGGGGAGAAAATCTCCATATTTTGTCGTATTTTGGGTGTTGTATAAGATTTAGGTTAAGGCTTTTGATAAAAGTCCGTGTTAGCTAACAGGCAGTTTAATAGGACATTGAGAAAACGGGCCGTAACTAGTTAAATCACTATCTAAGGAAAAGTTTTTTTTTTGCACACCCCACATTGGGCGCCACTTTTATTTATGCTTTTTATTAAATTCTTAGCTAGAAACAAAGGTTCTCATTTCAAGGAAGATCTGTTCAAAATCATGAACTTTAAGCAGTACGAATCCAGAATTGAAGTAAAACTGAATTTGAAGTGCAGGACCAAACTTTCACGGTTAAAAAGATACTATACTAAATCCCACAAAGCAGCTCATATACGAATCGTCATTGCCGTAAATCTTATCATTTACTAGTGTAACCATTTCTATTGTATGTCGATCTTATAATGATATTGTTCATATACGAGCGCGAGTGCGTACTTCTCCAAGAGCTCTTGAACCATCGCAACGATACTATCAGGCTCCAAGAAGTTCGAGTACTAATCTGATGGTAAACAGACCCCCCCCCCCCCCCCCCCCCCCCTCCATGAATGTCGCAAACGTGTACGAACTACGATTCTATTTTTATAAAAATCCAAACGTGTCGAGACTTTGCGTTCATGCGCAAATTCCAATATACAGAAGAATGAGTATGTACTCGAATAAGCGCCGATTATCAATAGATCGCTATTTTTATTCTTGCAGACAGCGGCGTTTGATCGCGGATTGGTTTACAACTGTTGTGCTGATAAAGTCATCTAAGAAATATTTTTCTAGCTTTTTGAATGGTTGTTGAAAGCAGAAAGCAGAAATTAGATGTTTGAGAAATATACATACATATTTGTATGAGTAAGGTTAATTTATGTGGAGAAAATTTAGATCAATTCTCAAACATAGGCCCGTTTACTCAATGTCTGGTTAAATTGCCAGTTAGCTATCCGCGACACTAAATTTAACTTTACCGTATGCAACGCTCAAAATATGATAATGCAGTAGAAAGCTCAGCTTATGCAGTTGAAAATCAGCTGATTTTCTTGACGAAGTCCTGTCGCCTATTCTACGTCTGTACCGTCTATGAGCATTAATTAATTTTTTGTGACCAGTTTCATTGCACCATTTGAACAAACGTGCAAACGTAAACAGTTCTAGCTGTCAAAATCTCAGCAACCCGTATCAGCTGTTTGGAATTATCGTCCAATAAATTCTTAACTGAAGGATGAGTGCCGTTTAGCGCTTATCTACAGGAGCACTGTCGGATCGACAGTTTGGTTTCCGAAGGGCGCGCTCCACGGCCGATGCCTTCTTGACAGTGACAGATTTAGGGGAAACAGGCACTTCGAGATAGCAAATGTTGCGCGGTTGTGACACTGGACGTCAAAAATGCTTTCAATTCGGCAAACTGTAAATGCATTCATTTGTCTTTGCAGAGGATAGGTGTGCCTGACTATTTGACGCGACTTATACAGAGCTACCTTTCGTGTAGAATCCTACAGTACGAAACCAGTGAAGGACCAAGGGAGTACAATGTAACAGCAGGAGTACCGCAAGGATCTGTACTCGGCCCTTTGCTGTGGAACATCATGTACAACGACATATTGGATTTACCAGTACCCAAAGAAGTAACGATAGTCGGGTTCGCAGATGACATAGCTGTGGTCGTGGTGGCCAAGGATCCAGCATTGGCCGAAGTTTATGCCACCGAAGCAATCACAACTATTAAGTTGTGGTTGGATAAAGTAGGACTGGAGCTAGCTGAACAAAAGACGGAAGCCGTTCTCATCAGCAACCGAAGAAAAAATAATACTCTGAGGATCAGAGTCGGAAACACCATAATTATTTCTAAGCCAGCAATTAGGTATCTGGGGGTGATGATTGACGCGAAGCTAACATTTGGAGAGCACCTCAAGCACATATGCAAGAAGGCGGCTAATGCTACTGTGGCTTTGGCGAGGATGATGCCAAATGTGGGAAGACCACGACCAAGTAGGAGACTCTTATTATCTAGAGTGATCACCTCTATACTTCTGTATGCGTCACCAGTTTGGATCGACGCGCTTCGTCACGCCTGTAATATTCGAAGAATCAACTCCGTTTATCGAAGGAACGCATTGAGAGTGTGCTGTGCATACCGAACAACATCAGATGAGGCAGCCTACGTTGTATCAGGTATGATCCCCGTAGATATTCTAGCAGACGAAATGGACCGATTGCACAAAGGCCGATGTTTGGAGCCACCAGACGTATATAATGCGCGCAAAAAAACGAGAAAGGTGCGAGTCTCTGAGGAAATGGCAACAGCGGTGGGATGAAACTCCGAACGCAAGCTGGACACACATACTTATCCCGCAAATCGAATTGTGGCTGAACCGCAAACATGGAGAGGTGAACCATTATCTAACCCAGTTTCTTACTGGTCATGGCGGATATAGGAAGTACCTACACAGATTCAAGCTGGACGATTCGCCTGACTGACTGTCCGAGGTGCCCAGGAATAGCGGAAGACCCGGAACATGTATTCTTTCACTGTCCAAGATTTAGAGGTAAGCGTGAAGCACTGGAGGTCGAACTTGGCAGTGACCTTAATCCACATAATATAGTGGAACATATGATAAGATCTGAATCCAATTGGGAGACCGTAACTCACACAATATGCGACATACATAGGGAACTGAGGAAAGAGGAGCAACTACGAAAAAGGACGCAAAGGATTAACGGCTAATTAGCCAAAACCAGCCCTACGACGTAATACTGAGAGGTAGTTCCGTAGGGAGAATGGTGGAGAAAGAGGGTTGAAGGTTTTACTGGCTAAGTAGTCGCACACTGACGATGAAAGTCCCATGTTGCTGCCGTTCAATTGACATCAGTAGTTGGCAGTGTCTCCTGAACAATGAGAAAAAACAAAAACAGGATAAACTTTAACCAAACATCGTGAAAATGGCCCATAGACAGACATCATACGTATTATTTATTTACATATCTATTGTTATCTGTTTATAATTTAAAGAGGTTATCAACCAACCCAAGATGAAGGTGCTGATACAACAAAAAAGAACAAATAACTATACTATTAACCCTAACCCTTCTTAGACGGATATAAGCGCGACAACGGCTATACTCCTAAGCGACTTAAGGCTGCCATAAACGATCTGGAATTCCTCTACGGAAAAACTAAACAGGCCTGGACTTGAAAAATTCCGGATCGTGTATGTCGAAATTGGCCGGTTCAGGCGGCCTGAAAGCAGCCCTAACGCGGCCTCAAGGCGGCCGGATGCACAGTTGAAAGTCGATAAGGAAAAACTGACCGGATCGAATTTTTGGAAGAGTTTTTTTTTTCAAAATATAGGTATGCACCAATCTGGAGCTTGCCTATGGCAAGTAAAAAGTAAAAATTATTACAAAGTTAAAAGAGAAACCGACTGTTAGGCCAGTATAGTAAATTTCAGGTTGTAATAGAAACTAAATGGGAAAGATTTGGATGTAATTTTAATACAGTGGAACCTCGATTATCCGAACCGTCTATTATCTGAACTCGCAGAGTTGGCAATTCGTCCTTCTTTACACGTCTTTTTTGTTCGTTATTTACAATGTCCGGACCAAAATCAAAGCGGAAATGCTTATTTTGAACCGCTCAATAAAGGTGAATCGGCCACATCTTTGTCGGTGTTTTACGACGTGGGAAAGTCAACGATTTTGGACGTTAAAAAACAATCCGACACGATTTTGACGTTCGCGATTTCGATGGAGGAAGTTCAAAGCGCAAGACAATGAAGAGATCCGGAAATGACTGTTTGGATGTGGAATTTTTCACTTGGTTTACGCAAAAACGTTCGTATCAGTGGTTCCTTGTTGTGTTAGAAAGCGTTCAACAAAAAATTAGGAGGTGACTCTGAGTTTTCTGCAAGTCAAGGATGGTTGGGAAAATGTAAATTTTGACATGGCATACGTCAGCTTCATATTCAGGGTGAAAAACTTAGTGCTAACTCTTCATCAGCCGCTGCATACACGACAAAGTAAAACATAATGGATATTGATTTTTTTTTTAATTTTCCACGATTTTTTGCAGTTTTTATTTACATATGCTTTCAACCTCGATTATCCGAACCGTCTCTGGGACCAATTAGTTCGGATAATTGAGGTTCTACTGTACATAATAATAGATCTTAAATACATGGAAACTGAATTTTCACGGTCGCAAAACGCGAACTTAACGTTTGGCAGGCGAAAATCTGAAAAATTTTAGCCTTTTTTTAAATATTTTCCTTTTAACTTCTAAACGTTGTCTCGAATCTAAAAATTTTATTAATTAAAGAGTATCGAATTATGTTGGTGTGTGATTAATCAGAAAGATTTTCATCACAAACTTATCGTTTCATGAACTCATCGTATGAAACCACACTAAAGTGGCATATTATATGTCGCCATTTTGGGATACCAGATAATAACATTGATGAGTAAATAATAAAATATACTATGAATAACATACGGCAGGACTAACTATAGATTTAACGGGGTCATTACCTGTAAAAGAGAAGAAAGAATATATCAGTAACGGTTATTTTAAAATATCTACAAATTATTTTTTTTTTTAATATTAAATTTCAAACCAGTACAAAAATTCTTTGAATTCCAATGGCCACTTACACCATTTTCTAAGTTGTCAATCTGTAAATATGACCTAAGACCTTGGTGTGCCAATGCAAGACGAATTATATTCATCTTAAACTTTCTTTAAACATTTTTATGAGAGTATAACTCTTCTTTTACCCCTGTGGCTGCGGTTTATTCTTCCACATTAGAATAAACCGCAGCGCTACCGGCTTGTCGTAAAAGGCGACTAAAGGGATAGGGTATGTAGGCTTGTAACCTGAGTTCCCGAAATTAATTTACACTTGAAACATTAAGCGAGCCTCGGATACCACGGACTGACACACCGGCAACGACTTTTGGCTGCAACCAACGGACCACAATCGGTTTCTGGAACGTTCGAACGATGTGGGGCAACTGCAACAGTGCGAGGCTCACTGAACTCGAACGACAAATGACCGCATATAACACCGCTATACTAGGACTGAGCGAAACAAGATGGCTTGGATCAGGAACGACTTTATCACTAAGCTCCCAAACAGCACTGCTCTACTCTGGAGATGAAGACGATACCTCACCTCGAATGGCAGGCGTCGGAATCCTGTTGACTAGGGATGCACGCCTATCTCTAATTGACTGGAAGCCCATCTCCAACCGTATCACTACAGCCAGATTCAAATCCAGGGTAAGAAACATCACAATAATTCAGTGCTACGCCCCGACTGACCTAGCGGATCAATCAGCTAAGGAAGCCCTTTATTAACGGCCTGGCGACACCTTCGACAAGGCTCCCAAATGTGACATAAGAATTATCATGGGGAATCTCAACGCCAAAGTTGGGTCTGACAATCTAGGCTTAGAACACATAATGGACAATCATGGACTAGGCAACAGGAACAAACACGGCGAGATGTTCGTAGAGTTTTGCAACTATTGTTAACTCGTCATCGGCGGTACCCCGTTTCAGCACAAACGCTGCCACTTAACAACCTGAACCTCTCCTGATGGCAGAACAGAACACCAGATTGACCATATAGCCGTTTCCAAGACACGGAGGAATTGTCCCTTGGATGTCGGATCGAAGCGAGGTGCTGACGTTGGCAGGGATCACCAACTTGTTATCGCAAAAATACGCTTACGAACGGCAGCGATCCAGTGCCCTCAAAATGCACGAATCTTGGAACGTTTTAATGTGCAAAGGCTTAAAAACCCATCTTAAATATAAGACGTGCA
The DNA here is from genome assembly GCA_964017055.1 of Chloromyia formosa. Classification (NCBI taxonomy): domain Eukaryota; kingdom Metazoa; phylum Arthropoda; class Insecta; order Diptera; family Stratiomyidae; genus Chloromyia; species Chloromyia formosa. The sequence goes on along the minus strand of OZ024815.1, from coordinate 51,495,784 downwards.
TTTTCCACCGCCTCGCACGAGAGAGCTAATGCACCACCACCTTGTTAGTATCCTACAATTGATGATAGATAGAACGTCGCTAAGGACTCATTTATTTCGTGTGGCCTAACATTTGCGGGTCGATTGGAGCGCGGTAGGAGACCATTCATTAGCGACTCTACATAGAGACCATGTAGAGTTGCAAAAGAGTTATGGAACAGATTAACTCACCTGCTGACGGCTCAGCCAAAAACCAACTCAGAGCTGAATACCAAAGAAGCGTAAGACAAGACAAGCGAAATTACATCAACGCATTAGCGGAAAAGGCAGAGGAAGCGGCTTACCGCGGTGACAGTGGAACCCTTTTTAAGCTTATCGAGCCATTAACTGGTGAATCTTTTACAACAGAACATCCTGTAAAAGATAAAGATGGGTCTCCACTGGTCACTGGAAAACACCAATTGCGGAGATGGAGAGTATACTTCATTGAGATCCTCAACAACCTTTGGACCTTCGAATCCATCTTCATTACTAGCAGAAGATATTGCGCAAATAGCCAGAGTTGATACCAGCCCACCATCTTAGCTGGAAGTAACTGCGGCTATTAAATCGATGGATGCGGGTAAAGCCCCGGGGGTAGATGAAATTTCGGTGGAACTTTTTAAAGCGGATGCCAATGCTACTACGAATATTCTTCTCCCCCTTATCCAAGAGTGTTGGAAAATCAAAACTCTCTTTAAAGAGTGGGAGAAGGGCGTCATTATTAAGATCCCGAAAAAAGCCGACCTGAAGGATTGCAATAGTTGGCGTGGGATCTGTCTTCTCCCAGCAGTCTCCAAACTGATGGCAAAAATAATCAAACAAACAGTTGACCGCACATTGAATGATGAACAAGCCAGCTTTCGCTAGGGCTTCTCTTGTAGCGACCACATCAACACCCTCCGAATTATTATTGAACAATCCGCAGAGTGGAGATCCCCATTACATCTCATTTTCATCGATTTCGAGAAGGTGTTTGACAGCTTTGACCGGGAATACATCTGAAGGGCTTTACGTAGGAGACGCATATCAGATAAAATAGTTTCCATCATCAAGGAGTCCTATCAGGGAGCCCAATGTCATGTCTCTTACACAAGGGTAAGTTATCAGATCGTTTCGAGGTGCATAGCGGAGTGAGACAAACTAGCATTTTGTCGCCTATACTGTTTTTAATTGCCATTAATGATGTACTAAGCGGCGCGCTTCAAGAACACCAGAACAAAGGTATATGATGGAAGTTGCTCAAATACCTTCAACACCTAGACTATGCTAACGATATTTGTCTTCTATTAAATAAATCGGATCAAGTACATAGCTCAAATGTCTGATCCTCTGTATTGCGAAAGCCGTAATGCGGGGCTCAAAGCGGGGCTTAAAATCAACGCTGCCAAGATTGAGTACTTGAGCTTGGATCCAGGAAGGCAAAGCGGAATTTGTGTTTCGGGGTAGGCAGTCGAGAATGTTGACAATTTCTGCTATCTTGGAAGCGTAGGTACAGCAGATGGTGGAGCGGATGCTGATGTACAGTCTCGCATCAACAAGGCTCGAGCAGCTTTTTTCAGTTTGACTCCTTTCTGGCAAAACGACAACATTTCCAGATGCACCAAACTCCGGATCTTCGAAACCAACGTAAAATCAGTGTTTTTGTATGGCTGTTCAACTTGGAATATGACCAATAAGATAACAACTAGATTGCAAACTTTTGGGAACCAGTGGCTACGGCGTATCCTAAACATACGGTGGCTGGAGGTCGTTTCTATCGACTACCTCCTTAATATCACTGGTCAGGACAAGATAGACACTTCCATTAAAAGGCGAAAGTGGCAATGGATAGGTCACACTCTCCGAGAAGGGCCGAACAACATTGCTCAACAGGCCGGCCCTCGACTGGAACCCGCAGGGAACCAACGCCGTGTTGGACGACCTAGTAACACCTGGAGAAAATCAGTTAAGAGAGAGGGTGCCTCAATAAGCAATTCGTGGAGTGAGCTGAAAGCGATGGCGATGAACAGGACGAGGTGGAAAGTAGGCGTAGTTAATGCCCTATGCTCCATAAGGGGTTAACAGGAACCAGAGAGTGAGAGATTAATACTTAGATTCAGTTGATAGTAAGCCGTTTAAAGCTAGAAATTATATTCTTTAGCGATATTCATTACAGAAACACCCAAATTATATTTTGCCACAATTTGAGTTCACAGAAAGTCACTTAATTCAGAAATTTTCTCTATATTTATTAAATAAAATTTTTCTTTCTTTATTGTAATTAAAGCTGAAGAAAGGTTGTGAAACTATTCACAACGACTGCAGAATACGTTAAACTTACTAGATCGCGTGATGTTAAAATACTTATGCCATTCAAAATTCCACCCTCAAATTGCATCTAGCTCTTTAGAATGAGAGCGCATAAAGCAATTACCAACTTTTGCATGCTTAAGGCAGGTACTCAGATCGCGTGGAGTGAAAAGTGCCGTGCCGTCGATGAAAACAGACGTGAAATTGTATGGAAGCTAAATTTCATTTCACGCGATCTGTGTACTACCTTGACAGTGAAATGACAAGTTATGGATTTTACGAGGATGAATTTTTTTCTCGTACAAAATGTACGGGAAAATTTTTCACTGATAGCTCGGATGTCTCTGTCGGTGTCATTCAGGTTGTGTTTTCCCGGTGTTATTTATAGTGGAGCGATAGATAAGCAAACAAATTAATCGATGTTAAAATTACTTGCGGGCTATGCCAATTTTTGACATATTTCATTTGACCGGTACGCAGATCGGGTGAAAAGTGGAAAAATGACTTATTCCACACTTTTTTTTCCACGAGCCATTTCACCGATGAAAAGTGCTGCTGCCAAATTTTTAGGGTTTTGTATATTATTAAAAACAAAACCCTTATGAAATCGATCAAATGTCCGTCTGTCTGTCTGTCCGTCTGTCCATGAAATATCTCCCGAACGGCTGAGCCTACATATATGAAATTTTGTGGGAATATGTAGAATTATTACAATTCTGGTATAGGCAAGTGGGGTATCATGAGAAAGGTAACACCGACTACATTCCACTTATTTTCATCAAATTTGAAAAGAGGGGAAAAGAGGTAGAGGGGAAATTATATGATCCGAGTTTGTCCCCCCCCCCCCCTTGCATTTCGATACAGTTATACTTAGAAATATGAAAATTTGCAGGAAAGCGGCATTTTACTAGCATAGAAAACCAAAAATCGTAGAATTTTGATGTCTCATCAAAAAAGGTTAATAATAGTGCATTTCTATAGTTGCAGTTAGCACACTCCTGCCAATAATATCTCTTAGTTTCATTGCAATCACAGAATATTTAATAATAGTACATTCATTTAAAGTTAGGCATTTTGACACTATCCACACAAAAAATACACCTACCGGCCTCATATGTAGGTGTGAGTACTACTTTAATGTTTTGTTTTCGGAGTGCGAATTACAGTTATTCAATTAATCATTTTTGAAAGGGTAAAGATTGGTTGGAGGCGCTGTGCCGTAAGTGACTAAGTTTACCGGGTGGAAGAGGGGGGGGGGGGGGGGGGGGGTTTCCACATAGAGGTGAATTAAGATCAAATTATTTTTTCGACTGGTATAGGCAAATGAGGTGTCGTGAGAAAGGTAATGTTGAGTACATTCCATTTTTTCGCATTTCCTCCAAATTTATAGAAAGGGGAACAGTGGGGGAGGAGAAAATATTAGTTCGTAATTTGCTTCCCCCCCCCCGCCCGCATTTTGAGACCGTTATACTTAGAATTACGAAAACTTACAGGAAGGTGGGTTTCGAAAAGCATATAAAAAGGAAAAAAGTGGAATTTGTATATCTTCTCAGAATAGGTCAATAATAGTTTATTTGTATAGTTACAGTTAGCACACCCCTGCATGCCTGAAACACGTTCGAGGTCAAAAGTACTGATGGCCAACGATAACCAACACCTTAGGCAATAATATGTTCTAAGTTTCGTTACAATCACATAATATGAATTAGTATGTAAAATGTAAGTGGGTAAGACATTTTAATAACGTTTTTTTATCCATCTGAGTGGTATCAAGAAGAGCAAGGAGGCGATATTTATATACCAAAATAAGCGATTACTACAAAACCCTCGGATTGCGGGCGTAGCCCTCTATATTCCGGTTTCATTTTTATTTCACGAGATCTGAGTACCGGCCTTTAATGCTATATATTGGTGAAAAGTGTGGAACCTAACAAAATATCCGTTACATCAAGCGGGAGTGAAACAGAACGACGACAACATTACAGTGGTGCATGTCAAAATAATTATGCCAAGGGGTTTATAACATTATACTCGAACAATGATTAGCATTACTGCCCAAAACCACATTTGGCAAAATACTTTTCAAGCCGAATTCTATTTTCGGAATTTCCGTTTTTGCTGATATAATCAGTTCCGCTGACTGAATATTTGGTAAGGCCTTGGCATTATTATATTATGTACTCGATTTTTTTTTTAGCTTAAATTCACAAATGAGCTCTATCAAGGTTTTGATGAAAAATCAAAAAAAATTTGCGTAAATACATATAATGTATGTATTTAACATATTTGTGTATTATAATTTATTATAATGTGATGACAGTGTCGATGAACTGCAAAGTCAAGGTCACGCGTGAAATTAGATAATGATTAAGGCAAAATTATCTGAAGAATTTCTTCCAGAAACTTTGAAACGGTTTTTTTTTGTTAGTGGTGACAGAAAATTTTTACTGTTTTAGTATAATGTTGATCGATTGATTTAATTAATCAAAATTTCAGATTTATATAAATTTATTAAAACTTCCTCAAGGTATCACCAATGTGGCATCATCAACAGCATATTCAAATCTACGAGGAATGATCCAAAAATAACGGAACCCCTTCAACCACACGTCGATGGATCGCTGCGGTCACGAGCGATTGTTAATTACCTTGGCCCCTCCAGGGGCATGGGCGCGTCAACATCTCTAGAATTTCTATGCCTTGTTGACGTTTCGATAGCATATCTACTTTTCGGAAGTGCAGTTGCTAGCATGCACCTCCTATCATTACGGGGCATTGCCCGATGGGTGAGCATGCGAGGCGTCTGGGGCTTCCGTACAATGATTATTGTACAATAGAAGCTGTAAAGAAGAGGAGGAGGAGGAGACATCATTTCCTGTGTACCTGCCCTGCGCTAGCCGGTAGAAGAAAGGACACTTTGGGGTCCTTCTATTTCATAGACCTGGATGACCTGAAGGGCGTAAGTGCTGGTCATCTACATCGATTCATTGACAGCTCCGGTTGGTTCGACGACTAGAATCTCTTGCTTTATGTATTAATGTTCTTGCAAATGTACAAGTGCGAATCATTTCAGTGAAAATTGGAATTGTTTGTGACACTTGGTTTCATTCTACACACCAACTTAGTATGCGTCTGTAGCTTAGCTCGGTAACGCACCGGGCATTTTTTGCTACTCGAAACACGGTCTCTGCGTTTCGCGCCCCGCAACGGGACCAACTATTTTTTATTCTCTCTCCACCCCTCTAGTGAGTTAATGTAAAGTGCGTCACACCATCTAGACCTCCACGGTCGAGTTTTCAAGTAAAATCACGCCTTCACGGCTTATACAAACAGAATTCTCACACTTTCGTGGTCGTCTTGCACATGGATAGCTGCAAAGATGCAAGACCTGATGAGTGAATTTGAGAATAAAAAATAGTTGGACCCGTTGCGAGGCGCGAACCGCAGAGACCGTGTTTCGAGTAGCAAAAAATACCCGGTGCGTTACCGAGCTAAGCTACAGACGCATACTAAGTTGGTGTGCAGAATGAAACCAAGTGTCACAAACAATTCCAATTTTCACTAGAATCTCTTGGTTTTGAGATGGTGAGATATTGTATTACAACGGACCCTTGTGGTCTATGTGTGCTGTGCTCATGTACAGCAGCCTCTATAACCTAACCTAACCTATGCACCTCCTATTCGCGCCGTTTTTATACAGACAAACTCGGAGCACTGTAAGAGTTCTATTAGTACACACAGGCAATTTTTTTTTATCGCGCCGAAATTTGAACTCAGAGTTCTAGATTAGTATCGTAGAGCGGTGAGCGGCCACCGAGCGCGACGGGCGATTGGCAACACTGCAACTGTCATAGCCTTCCGTCTTACTGACTGTTTAAAGAGAGTCTATATCTCGTTCAAGCTATTGCTATTTGAGTGCGACGTGAGTTGGTTCTCGTGGCAATTTTTGCAAATCCTGTTCACGGGAGTAATGATGTAACGTAAAATTTGGCGTTAAATTGGGAAAAATGCTCACGGATCATCACAGGGGACGAGAGTTGGGCATCAGGTACGTCGTTGAGACAAAAGTCCAGTCATCACCGTGGGTTGGCAAAGAAAAACCCGGCAGCGTCGATCCTCTGTCAAACAGATTCTCACTGTTTTCTCGGTGTCAACGGATTTGTGCATTTTGAATTTTTACCAAACCGTCAATTGTCAGTACTACGAAGGTGTTTCTAGAAGGTCGTGTGAAAAAATCGATAAATGAGACCACATTTGTGACGAGACAACTTATGGTTTCTTCACCACGACAATGCACCTGGCCACTCAGCCTTGGTAATTCGCAAGTTTTGTGTCAAACGTCGGATGGCTGCCCTTTATCGGCCTCCCCAGTCCTCAGACTTTGCTCCCTGCGATATTTTCCTATTTCCAAATTAAAGTCTGTGCTGAAAAGGCGCCGTTAAAGCCATTAAAGAAAATTCGCCATGAACCTTGAACACGTTCCGCTTAAATGAGAATAACTCGGAAACTAAACGAGATACGAGTATTAGCAATCTGTAAACAGTTATTTACATGGAACGTTAAGACAGACTTAATTACATTTTTATTTCTTTCTAACTGATACTACGTGACACCCCATCCAAGTCATTTCTTCGGTAATCGTCAAAGCCTCGGCCTGAAGAACTCTGCAGTAAATAGGGAGATTAAAGGAAAGGCTGATGTCAAATCTATCTGAAAACACTCCTGGCACCTCCTCCATCTTGGATCCATCTGTTGGGTAGCGGAATTGCGTTCTCTTCCCACGCAATGAAAGCGAAGACATAGTCGCCTGGGTTAATGCCGCTGATTTGATCTCTTTCGTCTAGGTTAGGTTAGGTTAGATGGCGGCCTCACGGCCCCGCATAGACCACTTGGGTCCATAGCGATACCACAAAGAAAGACAACAGAGATCGTTAGGTGTTGTTATCAGTCGTAATCAACAAGTCCTTGTTGAGCTCGAAGGTTTTCGTCGCGCCTGCGAATCTTAGAAGATTCATTATGTTAAGGTTTGCAATCGCTTTAAGGTTGCGGGGAAAGTAGTCTCCAAGATATGTATGCCTTGTCTTTGCGAGTGCCGGGCATTCTCACAGGAGGTGCTCCAAAGTTTCTTTGGTATTTGGCAGCTTGCAGTTCCTGCAGCCGCTGTCTGTGATCAGTCCCAGTCTGTGTGCGTGCTCACCTATTAGGCAGTGACCCGTTAATAAGCCCACTAGCATTGCACATTTACCCCTAGAGAGGCCTAAGAGCATATCGGTTTTCTTAGTGTTGTACGAGTTCCAGAGTTCTCTCGTAATTCTGGAGTTGACGGTTCTGTTCCAATTTTGGCTGGCCCGTTGCATCATCTGAGAGTCCATTTTTGTTTTTAGTGTTTGTATTGGAATAGGAGTTGCTATTGCCATTTTGGCGTCCAATGCAGCTCCCTGCTTTGCGAGTCCATCCGCAATATCGTTGCCAAGGCAACCGCTGTGGCCTGGTATCCATCGGAGTTCCAGTTTCCTTGAGGTGCCCAGTCCCTGAAGAATTGAGAGACAGTTAAGCACTGTCTCTGATCTGATAGTGTCTGACTGCAGCGCTTTCAGCGCAGCTTGACTGTCTGAGTGAATGTAGATGTTGCGCATCCTGCGTGTTGTTGAGACTAGCTCCGCAGCTTTTTGTATCGCTACCACCTCTGCCTGGAAGATGCTGCACTCGTTCGGCAGTCGGAGCGATAAATTGTGTAGGAGCTCCGGCGAATGAACCGCGGCTCCAACACCTGTTTCGGTCTTAGACCCATCCGTATAGAGGTTTAGGGAATTCTTAGGTCTGTTCTCGCCCGTGGAGTAGAAATCCCTTTCTGGTATGGTTACCCGGAATTTTTTCTTGGAGTCAATTACCGGTTTAATGAGGTCTGTATTCTCGAGAGGCAGTTTGATGTTACGATGACCATAGGGCCTCGTGCTAAATTGCCTCGTTTCCCTAAGTTTTAGTGCACATTTGGACGCTGCGTTCACTAGAAACAGGTCCAGTGGGGGTAGGTTCCTAAGGGTGTTTAGGGAGCTTGTGGACGTGGTTCTCATCGCTCTTGTGATTCCCAAACATACCAGTCTTTGGATCTTTTCCATTTTTAGTTTATTGCACCTGGTTTTACATAAGTGCTGTCCACTAGGCCAGAATACCGTATAATAGAATTGGCCTCTTTCGTCTAGCAATCGGGCGGTTGAGGTGGGAACGCTAGTCCTTACTTTAGGTATTCATCCTGCAGGAATAGATTTTGCAATCGCTTCATCCAAGACTTTCCTTAGGTTGTATTCAGCCTTCGGTACATCAGTTGGAGTCGGCAGAGCATGGCAGTTGGCATTGGTGTAGGATCGAAAACTTTCCAATCAACCTTGTCGTGTTTGACAAACCACCTGCCAGAGTTCAACGTGAGCATTGGAGTCACCCAGCAAAAAACGGTGTTGACCAGTGAGGAAAGAAATGGCACTAACGTTGTATCCGGAGGAACAGCTGGATACCGGTGGTATGTATTTTAGATGCTTTAGACTCGATATCAACGTTGCCTGATTGAATGGCAATGACTTGCATTTCTATGATGTTGTCATTAATGGATATGTCAATTTCTCGATATTGCATGGAATGATTAATTAGGAAGGCAAACCCTCCTCCGTTGATCAATCGGTCTTTTCTAATAACAACGTAGTTGCTATGGGAGCCAAGGGACGAATTAGAGTGAAGTTTCGTCTGTATGGCTCCATTCATGATGCGGTGTCCATGCGTGATTTTAACTCGGCAACTTTATTTTGTAGTCCATTGCAGATTAGCTGCACTAGTAAGAGCATGTCAAAAATAGGGATAGGTGATGCACTCGTAAGGTTAGATATCGAGATCCTATTATGATTGAAACTATTCGGTGGAGTTACCGGGAATGACTGGAAGCATGTCTGCGCGCTCACTGGTGTTGAAGGATTTGGTGTATTAGACGAGGTTGATGATTGCTGTCCTCTATTTTTATACTGACAATCAGTGAAGGAGAGCTTCCAGTGTTTATGGTGGTTAAACTCGGAGCAGTTCCTTAAATGGCACCACTCATCACAGAAGTTGCATTTGGGTACAGCACTTTATTGCAAATGCAGCAAGGACCGGTGTTATGTTCAGTGCCGGCGCAATGTAGAAAGTTTGAAAGCAGTTGCACCGACATAAGATAAGATAAGATAAAATATTCGAGCTACTTTCCCAGCAGGAAGGCACTGCGACCATAAAAGATCTATTGTGCCGTAGCTCATTAATCCAAAAGACCGTCCACCCTTCTAATAAAGGGCAGTAAGTCTTTAGCAGGAATCAACCTGAATTCTGCAGTGCTGATAGTAGCCTGCCCGAGGAGTGACATCCTAAATCGCGCAAGGGCGGGACATTCGCACAAGATGTGCTTGGTCGTTTCCACGTCCTCTAGACAAAGACGGCATTCAGTCTCGCTTGACAGACCCATCTTGTGCAGGTGATATCTGACCAGGTGATGGCCAGATAAGTACCCCACTAGGAGTCTTAGGTGGGTTCTACTCATTTGAGTAGTACCCTTGTGACTGAAGGGCATTATCAGCTCCTTTGATTGACGAAGCCCTGGAAGATTATTCCAGTACTGTTGACACAATCGTGCAAACCAATCTGTGAACCGCAGTTTGGCCGAGGCCAGTCCAAAGCCACAGTAAGGCTCAGGTCCATGAAAACGACTAGATGATCCTTGTGTAGCAAGTTCATCCGCAGCCTCGTTCCCCTCAATGCCCTGGTGGCCTGGCACCCAACACAAGAAGACTCGGTTTTTGGTTGCCAACAGTTGAAGGAGATAGTAACACTCCTTCACCAGTTTTGAAGAGATCTTATATGAGGAGAGCGCTTTTATAGCTGCTTGGCTGTCTGAGTAGATAGCAATGTGAGCGCCGCGAAGTCCAGTTTCCAAGATTACCCTGGCGCACCGAGATATATATATTGCTCCCAATATTCGTAAAACACGGAGTTGAACATGTAATATACAAACTTCCTTCTTGCAACGAAGGGGGTTTGGCAGCTTTTGGCCGTTCTTAAGAGCAAGCCGCTCCGGTGCGTAAAACCGGCTGCCGCAGGAACGAATATTACGTGTACGATGAGCTAGTTGGTGATGTTTTGTTAATCCGTATTCTGTGTAGCGTAATCACTCCTCGGAAGCATTAATATTGACGGTACCAGTAATGATGAACATTCAGATACAATGTGTACTTCATCATTGTAATTATGCAAAAAGATAAAAGCAACAGCAAAACAGCCTTAATTGCAGAAACCGATAAATCTTATTTATCTGTTTACCTGTTTACCAATATATATAACATCGGGCCACCCTAATCAACCCTTTTTGATATGTTTATATACTGCTAGCGACGATAGTCGATTCTTTTGTAATCAGAATTATTGAAATTGAGTGGAGTTTGATAGTGAATCACATCTAATGAAATTTATGATGATGAACTAAATGTAAAGAGTACAAGGATTAATTTTGATGGATGGATGATTTAATAGAATTGAAAAGCTAATTGATATCTATGAATTAATTTGAACAGATTTTCTATTCCCACATTAAGGTTTTCTTATCCAAAATTCATTATGTTTCACGTATGAATTTGCTGATTAGCGATAATATCTATATTTGAAGTTTCGGAATATTCTCAGAGTTCTGCCGAGCCGAGCGGTGCGGTACTGCGATGTCGAAAATAAAAGGAACTAGATTAGAATTTGACGTACATTCCAATTTCGCAAAAACAGAGAAAATTCTCTCTATATCGTATCTAGGCTAGATTGGTCTAGGATAAATAGAGGCTTTGCATCTAACAAACTGACACCCACATCGAGCGGAGCGAGCGTTCATGTGCGATACTGAGGGTTGTGATCACTAAAGCGCGGGGCGAGCGGAGCTCACACAAGAGACTGCATCTGACAGCTAGTTAGCCGAGGTCGGCGTCCCTATCTGATAAAATTTATTTCGTCATCTTATGACAACCGTAAATGAAATGGGCATTGTGTTTCACACTGCGTTCAATTTATTTAGTGAAATCTATTCCTTTCTACACATTTATTCCCGTCGACTGAAAGTTAACATGACCGGGACTAGATTCGAAACGTCTCGCTTGATAGCTTGGCTCGATTCCTGCCAACCACGTATTCATATAGTTACTTTTCTCGCCGGCCTCCAATCGACTGTGAATGAATACATTGATTTGATAAAAAGGCGTAAAAGCGGGATGTGCGTCATACTGACCATGTCACCGTCCAGATGTTACTAATTAACCTCTTTGAAAATTTTCGACAGATTTCAACGCCTACATACCTATACCATTTGCCCTAACCCCTAGTGGGGCCAACTTTTCCGATGTGGCTTAGTTGACGTCTCATTAGCATAAGCTAGAGACGATGCATGTTGCTAGCATGTACCTGCTGCCCATTTACCATTTACCATACTTCCGACAAGTCGGGAAAGTTTGTGGCTTATTATTAAGCCCCACACCACCAAATTATTCGTCTGGTGAGGAAACTTTCTAGATATAATTTGTAGAAAATTTTGTGTAGATTATTTTATCTCTTATTGCTTTTTTTTCCTAAAAAAAAATTATAGTTGTGATGTTACATGCAAAAAAAACTAAAGAAAGAGCATTTTCGCGCAGTTTCGTACGGTTTTCTCGGAACACACACCTCCAACAATAGCTAAAACTTATAATAATGATCATGGTGGGACTCAACTGAAGCGATTAAGACAATAAAACATTTACCAGATTTTGTTTTCGAGAGGCAATACCTAGCCACTGGCATAGGTATATTGCCATCAGAGATAAAACTCATGACATTATAATCCAAAAGAAGCTGAAACAACCAACACAGGCTGTTTCAAGCTGCTAAAGAAGAGCCCGTTGCCTTCAATGATTCTCAACACGAACAACGCCTTGAAAGAAGTTATAGCAGTTTTCGATTTGAAGACCAAGTGGAGCCTAAGAAACCCAATTGTCCTGAAACTATATTATAATGTTTACCGAAAGATATGACGAACCTCAAAATGAGGCTAACTCTATCCTATTGCAACGCTTAAACGGAAAAAACTGTCAAATGATTGGTCATCAAAATCAGCAAAGTGTACCCAAGACCAGAAGGACTACGCATCAAGAACAGGGGAATGTTAAAGGTTCTCGAGGCCATAGCAAAGTTTCATTTGGAGGCCCCTCGCCACTGAATTATATTATATTTCTACTCGGCGCCTGGCACTGAAAATTATGTAATGTATTAAAGTACACTGCCTTTAAAGCGGACTCCTCCGGGTCTGGACCTCATTTCAAACGTTAAAATCCAATCAAACAATTCAGCCACGCACACGAAACTGTCTGACTAGGACAAACGTACACACGCATGGGTAACGACTGAGTAGGCTACGTCCAATATGCGGTGGTAAATGGGTAACAGAGAAATACAAAGTGACCCACACGTGGCTTGGGTCTGGATTGTGCGTGTGCTGGGTCCAATACGCGGCGCGACTAAGTCCTACGAATTTAGCTTTGTAGAGAAAAGCCAATCTCACACCATCCAGTACCGGAGGTTCGATCCCAGAACGTAGATTTTTCCGTCTTGTAAAGAGCGCAAGTTTGCACAAGTTCTTGATAAACTAATCAGCTTTCATTTAAGAAAAGTGAGAAGTGCGTAGAAAAAGTAGTTACCTAAAACCTAGATAATGGAGAAAAGAAATTTTTATGACGTGCTCGGTAGCCGTGTCAGCGCTTTATGATGCCACACATCTAGTGAGACGGAGGTTCAATCGTCGACGCGTTAATAAAAACTGCCTGTGGTTCCACTAAAACTCCTGCAGCGCTTCGAGCTTCCACTATAAAGACGGCACGGATAGGAGGTGTATGTTAGCAACTGTACCTACCGAAAAATATAATATATCGAAATGTCAACAAAGCATAATAATGCGAGAGATGTCGACGCGCCCATGCCCCTGGAGGGCAAGGCAATTAACATCATATGGGTAACAGTGAAAATACAAAATATTCTACGCGTGCCTTGGGTCTGGGTTTTGCGTTGGCTCGGATCAATATGCGGCACGACTTAGATCTCTATTGTGCGTGTGTTGCTGGGTCCAATATGCGGCGTGACTAAGACCTAGGAATTTAGCCAGAACGTAGATTGTGCCGTCTTGTAAATATCTCAAGTTCGCACATGTTGCTGATAACTTAATCAGCTTTCATTTAAAATAAGTGGGCTGCGCGTAGAAAAATAGTTATGTACCTAGATAATGGCAAAAAAAAATTCTGTAAAATCCGTAAGGGGCGGGGGGGAGTTTAAAGATCACCTTCCATTGAAATAAATTGTGGCTTTAGCCAAACGCAATTCGCCTGTACTAAAAATAATGAAAAGTCACTGTGTTTATTCACGCATAAGCGCATTTTAATGTTTTGTGACTCATCTTGCGCCCAATTTTCGGAATCCCAGCGTTTCCGTAATTCTATCGTGTAAGTGACCTGGAAATTTGTGGAAACAATCAACAGACATTTCCACTGTCAATCGGCGGTTTTCACGAACAGTTTCCTCGATTTTTTGAACGAACTCATCGGTCACAATTGAAGGTCTTCCACTCCTTTGCTCGTCACGAATATTCCTTGTTCCTTCATTAAACTGACGACATCATTTAAACACCTTCGCCATAAACAGTTTTTTTCCGTGCAAAAATTTCAGTCGGCGTTTTTCTTTCCGCGATAAGGAGCCTTATGACAGCGCGCAACTAGCACTTGGCAGGATTTCTTTTGAAATATTTCACAGAAACGGACACTACGAGGCGAGTTTTGGTACTAACGAGGATCGCCAGTGCTCGTTGTGTTCGGAGAAATCTCCACTCAGTATTGCCAACTACATATTAAAACATAAAAGAACTACGATTGGGGTAAACCCCAATCATGCAATACTCTAGATGAATTTGAACCTGGTTAAAGCCCATAAATAATTTTGGTTGCAATCTCGGATGCATCGTTAAGACGTAAGACGTATTTCATGAAATAGTGCAGTTTGTATGGGAGGGGGTAGAAGGAGGGTGAGGATTACAATAAATTTTATAATGTAGGTTACAATTATCATAAAAATGATATATTCAAAATTTCAAAGCAATATGTTTTATAGTTTCTGAGAAAATCTGATTATTGTAAATTTTCAAAAATGTGTCATTTTGTATGGGAGGGGGTAGAAGGGGTGGAGCGATTTAGCCCGTTCACGAACTTAGCCTTCATTTTTTGTCAAAAATAACGTGTGCAAAATTTGAACTTCATAGCTCAACGCGTTCTCGAGCTAGAGAGGTCACGGACGGACGGACGGACAGACGGACATCCGGTTTTGAGATATTCGAGTGATAATATGAACTTCTGTATCATTCATTTTTTTCTGCGAGCCTTATTTCTTAGCGTTACAAACTTTGTGGCAAACTTATAATGCTCTCAGATTTCATCTAGAGTATAAAAATAAATTCCAACGGCGCGAGAGCCCAACAGTACTATTACTTTTTGGACATGCCTCGTAAATGTCAAAAAACCAGTCCACTTGTACCATGTTCATGTTCGAGTTGGAGTTGAACCTCGACAGTCTGTGTCTGGATGAAAGTAGTCTACTGCTTAGTCCTCGTATCTAGACCTAAGATTTCAAGACCGGTTTTAGGTTTTTATGAAAACCAGTTTTCCTAGCAGTCAACCGGATCATTAAAAAAACCGGCTCATGGTTAAAAACCGACTCATTAAAAAACTGATTCACCAAAAAAAAACCAACTGAGTACTCAAGTACTCAAAACCGACTTGTTAAAAACCGACCGGCTCCGACGAGTTAAAAATCGACTCGTTAAAAAACCGATCCACCAAAAAACCGACCGAGTACACGAGTACTCGTTCTCGAAAACAGACTTGATAAAAACCGACCGGCTCATGATTAAAAAAACTGGGTTAAAAACCGACTCATTAAAAGACCGATTCACCAAAAAACCGGTTTTTAACTCGTCGGAACCGGCCGGTTTTTAAAAAGTCGGTTTTTGGTGAATCGGTTTTTTAATGAGTCGGCTTTTAACCCGGTTTTTTTTTTTACCATGAGACGGTCGGTTTTTAACAAGTCGGTTTTCGAGAACTCGGGCGGTTTTTTTTTAACTCGTCGGAGCCGGGTTTTTAATGAGTCGGTTGTTTTACCGGTCATGAGTCGGTTTTTATGATCATAAGCCAGTTTTTTTAATGATTCGGTTTTTTCGAAACCGGTACTTAGGAATCTCTTGACCGATACTAATAGAAAACCGGTTTTAAACCGGTGGACCGGTTTTGGGAACAGGTCTACGTAGTATCCTCTCACCTAGTAAGTAGCACTTCATCAGTAATCTGATGACGAGTCTATAGACTGCAGGCAGATACATCGGTCCATGGATATGTCTTGTGGCTGCCGAATGCGTGGAACATGTTTTGTCTAATGATTAAGTACTCGTATAATTAACGATACTGTGATCTTGATAAAACCTGCATCGATATCTTCAACAAAACACGTTCCACGCATTCGGTAGCCATACGACATATCCAAGTACCGATGTATCTGCATGCAGCGTAGATACTCGTCATTTTAAATAAAACAGGGAAATTTACTTTAGTCGCGCTGCTCGTCTAGGACAAATCGCAATGTATGACTTGATCCTAACAGCCTACGATGCAATGCAAATTGTTTCCCAACTTTAACACGGACTTACTCACAAGGTCAACACTGTCACAACAACAAGAAACCACAAAACCGTTAATATTCAACTTTAAGTCCTGATTTCAAAATATCAATAACACTTTTTCATTTTCATTGGAAGCAAACGATTTTATCTTCCGCTTTTATCTTCAGAACAACGTTTCCTGTGCAAAACACTATACAACACCCCACATGTTGTCAAATTCGTATACAAATAATACCAATTTATCTATATACGCATGTACATACTTTTATGTACATATTTAACAAACTTCTACAATATTCCGTCACTGAATGGCTTAAATGATAATAATTTGGTAAGTCAAGTTTAGTCACAAGGCAAATTTCCCGAAACTAGTAATTGACACTTTACTTTGGAATTCCAAATAAACAGAATATACTATATGTATATGCATGACAAAAATTTATTCCGCAAAGTTTAAAAAAAATCCCACCTTTTGTATAAATACGCGGTAATTTTTACAATTCAGATATTTATTTCGTTTATAGGGTAAAGACTAGTACTAACCTTTTTGTACGAAAATGTTGCACGAAAAAGTGTGGCAGTGGAAACTTTCACGGAGCACATATTCGCCGCGCCCAGCACGATATTTCAACTTCCCCTTCTCACTCAAAAGAAACCATCACCACTGTGATGACCGGTTTTCACTCGAAATAAAATGCGAAGGAATTGTTTTCGTGTGGAAATTGCTCACAAGATGTGAAGCATTTCATTATTGTGTGTTACAGCCAATAATTTAGTATGAAATGTGTGTTTATGCACATCCTACTACTCCCCAGTCGTTTGTTTTGCCACTCAATTCTTACCTTATTATCCATTTTAAAACACAATAATGAAATCAATTTGTTGATACGACAATAGCCGAGAATTTGTCATATTGACAGATTCACATCTTTGGTTGCAAACCATAGACTCAAATCGTTTGACATAAAACACGTGAACGCGACACGCGAACGTGAGCCAACATGCGCGCAGCCTAAGGAAATTCATCCGAAGTTAACAAAAGCTTACGGGGACTCTGCTCCTTCGACGTCAACCGTTAAAAAATAGGCAGCTGAATTTAAACGTGGTCGCACGTCCCTCGAAGACGACCCACGTGAAGGACGACCAAAAATCGCAACCACACCGGAAACCATCGAAAAAGTGCATGATATCGTGTTGGACGATAGGCGAATGAAAGCGAGTGATATTGCTAAGGCTGTGGGGATATCGGGAGAAAGGGTGCGAAACATCTTCGATCGTAGGATCGAAGGACTTCTGTTAAACATGGCCATCCAGTTAATTTTGCCCTGTATATTTAATAACAATAATTTGGTTGAAATGTCACGTAATGACGACTGGTGGTTCGAAAATAGTGAATGATTCGAAATCTTCTCTTTGCACTACAATCCCTTAGGTTTATCTGAATTAATTTGTGGCAATTTCTCCATCGCAAGCGTTCGTTTTTACACCGCAAGTGTTCGTTTTTACACCGCAAGCGTTTGCTTTTTCATCGCAAATACACAAGCGTTGCAACGCTTGCGTTGAAAAAACGCAACGCAATTGTATCTACACAATCGTTTCTCCACGCAAGAGAAATGCGTTAAAAATATGCATTTCTCTTGCGTTATAAAAACGCGTGTATAAATTGGGCCTAATGGGTCATAAAACCAAGTTACCTGGCATGCACACGAGTGGCACGCCTTCATTTAAAAACACCCGGAAATCAGCTGGGCGAAGCCAAAAAATGTCACCCTTTAGAGACCTACGAACTATTTTGGTCTCAGCGCCAGAAGGCAAAAGGTACTTGAGTCATTCATGTGTATTCAGTATTGTTATCTTGGGTTTATTATTCTCGTGGAAAATATACGTATATCAGCCGGAAGAATCTTAAGAATTTTTATTGCATGTGCTTAAGTCATCAGAATGTTTACAGCAATGACAGGGAGAAAGTAATTGTGAATTTTATACAAATCTAAAATAAATATTTAAAATTTGACTGTTTGTTTGTGATGGTAAATGGTTGTCAGAAATCAAGGGAAGATAAATGTATGTACTTTGTTTTCGCAGCACCCAAATATTGTTTTAGAACCGACCGAATCAAAGTCAAGTAGAACTTTGATTGTTGAATTTTATGATAACAAGTTCATACACAGTTAAAAATCCTGGTCTATTATCAATGCTAATTGGGGTTACATATATGACGACACCAAAATTGTATTAGATTTTAATAAAATGAAAGTATTACAATTGCTTCCGTAAACTTCACTGGTTTAAATATTAAACTTTTCTGGCATTATTTTTCTAATCAAATTGTTGGTTTAAAATTTAATCTACAGATATTATAATCTATGAAAAAATATTAATTTTACTGCGTTTTTTTAACTCCTCTAAGTTTTTTCTCCATTATTTTTTTTTTTTTTTCAATTTTCTAAACTTCCAAATCCTTTATTAAGCCCATCGCAGGTTAGCCAGCTAATCTTTAACTTTTTTCGCCATGGCGCAGCATCGAACCTGTGAACTCCGTGTTGTAGAGTTGCGACCTAGACCACTCGGCCACGCAGCATAATATTTTGAGCTGACTGCGAGTAGTTATAGTGAGACTTGAGACTCAAAAAATATACTTTGTGGGGTTTACCTTTTAATTAAACTTAGATTAGAAACTAATGCGTGAACAAAAAGAACACAAAAAGGTTTGAATTGTATTAGAATTTATTACAAATTGGTTTAAAATAGAAGTAAACTTTGAATTGTATTAGAATTTATTACAAATTTGGTTTAAAATAGAAGTAAACTTTGAAAGGGTTTAGATTATAGAATTAAAATTATTAAAAATGGTGGTAGTCCAAGACCAGGTTTAAAAAAAATACCGAGATTTTTAACTGTGTACATATGTAATAAGAGATGTACTCTACATCACTTTGCCGTACAAACCGACAAACATACACATGTATACCAGCAACTTGCACTATCTTAAATCTTCTATATACCAACGAAACGTCAACTAAGCCTCGGATAACGACTGACGCAACGGTTACGACTTTTGGCTATCGTACGCCTAGTACGCACTGGGACTCTTGAATAGACTCCTTTGCGTCTCGCCAGAATCTCGCCTGCCTCCGTTCAATGCAAGATGCAGAAAATACATACAAAATTCGACTAAAGAGGAATTAGTCGCTGCAATTACTGCACTAAAACGATGAAAGTCCGCCGGACTTGACGGTATCCCTGCCGAACTTTATCAAGCAGCGCCAAGCGTAACTGCCGAGCTGCTGCACCCAGTTGTTATGAAGCGTGAAACGTGGAATACAGAGAGCTTTCCCACTGGGTGGAAAGAGGGATTGATCATGAAACTTCCAAAGAAGGGTAGCCTCACAGTCTGTAATAATTGGAGAGGCATTTGTGTGACTCCTGCCGTTGCCAAGATAATAGCTCAAATCGTCCTGGAACGACTAAATGTCTACTTAGAAAGCACCACTGATGAAGAGCAGGCTGGTTTTCGATCCGGGTTCTCCTGTTTTGATCACATTAACACCTTTATTATCGAGCAATGCGATGAGTACGATTCTCCGCTTCACTTACTTTTCATCGATTTGGAGAAGACTTTCGATTGTGTGAAGCGGGATTCTATATGGGCGGCCTTGCTCAGGAGAGGCATCCCTGACAAGCTTGTGGCTATTATTAAGGCAACCTATGACGGCGCGAAATTACGCGCTCTGCATACGGGTAAGGTGCTGGGGGACTTCCTCATAGGGATTGGAGTGTGTTGCATGCAGTCCTATCCAGACCACACAGAGGAATTCGATGGACCTTAATATTATATCTGTAACACCTGGACTACGCTGTTGACATATGCCTACTCTCCCACAAAATCACAGATCTAAGCGCAATGGGAGAGAGAAGGAGGCGAGCACGGTTGGGCTAAAGATTAACGCCAAGAAGACCAAGGTTCTTAGCCTGCCGTTTGTGAAAAAGAAGAAATCCAGCTCGTCCAAGTGCCATCAGTATCAATGGATAGCTTGTCGAAAAGGTGAACCAACTCGTCTACTTCAGAAGCACTGCTGCCGAAAATCATGGTACGAAGCCAGGACATCGCTCGTCGTATCAACCATGACGGCATGCTGTTTAAAATCTTGCAATGTAGTTATCTTGATATTAAGACCAAGCTGGCCTTGTTTCGCTCTTTAATACTGTCTGTGCTGTTGTATGGGAGCAGCATATGGGAAGTGTCCGTAAACGTTACCAGAAATCTGCAAGTTTTCGTTACCTCGTGTCTTCGTCGAATTTTAAGAATTTTCTGACCCGAAACAATAGGAAATGAAGAACCAAGTTGGCGTATGGGTCACATGTCAATTGACGAATTGAAATGCGAAAATGGCAGTGAATTACACACATTACAGAAGGATGATAACTGCATTGCTTTATATGCTATGAAATGGCACCCCATTTTTGGGGATCTGTCAGTTTTTTTGTGTAATGACATAGCTCATCATAATGACACTTAACTTTTTTAAAGCAATTGCTTTCAAGCTGACCTTTAGCGCCTCACTTTTTTTCAAGGGTTTCAGTCTCGGTTTTAACGCTAGCAAACACATTTCGTAGCTCGGATAGATTTAGGGCCGTTTTCTCAATGCCCAATTAAATCTTATCCTGTCGATAAACACTAAACGGCACTCATCTTCCGGTTAAGAATTTATCGAACAATAATTCCAAACAGCTGAAACGGATTGCTGAGATTTTGACAGCTAGAACTGTTTACGTTTGCACATTCAAATGAGACAATTAAACTGGTCACAAGGAACAGAGTTCTGGAAATATCCATATACATTCGAAGGAAACGAATCTGAAGCAATGCTGAGAGGTGGCACAGATGTAGAATAGAATTGAACAGCTGGCAGAATTCCGCCAAGAAAATCAGCTGACTTTCTACTGTATAAGCTGCGCTGTGGACGGCATTATCATATCTTCAGCGTTGCATGCGCTAAGGTTAAATTTAGTGTCCCGGACAGCTAACTGGCCCTTTAACCAGACATTGAGAAAACGGGCCCTAGGGTTGCATTCTTTAAAAGATTTGAACCATCAGATAGATCCAAATTTTTCGTTTGCATTAATTTTGAAACTAAATTAACTGAATCGAAAAAGTTTGTCAAGATAATAGACGACAGAACTTTAAATATTTCAGCGTATAATTCTTTTACGGGTCGGAGCCAATCTACTCACGAGGTCCAACTCGTGGGTCATAGCCTTTTTCATTTCAGTGTCATGGATGATGACAGTTTTTCCCATCTCTTAATACTATCACTAATAAAAGCGTACAATTTCTCGACAACATCATAAAAGAATTTGTTCTCAGTTATATCAGTCATCGCATCATTTAGGACTAAATTTAAATTATGAGTCGCACAATGATCAAATTTGGCAGCTTTCTGTTTGTTTTGAATACGCGTTTTCACACCAGTGTATGTACCTGGCATCAGTGGCGGATCTAGAAATCGAGTTCGGAGGGGGCTCGATTTTTTTACTTGGGGAGTTAAGGGTATATCCATATGTTATTTATCTTTCGGTTCTCAAAAGGCATGCGTCTTTCGAAAGCGCCGACACATTTCTTATTGGCTTCTCTTCAATAAGAAATGTGTCGGCGTAACGATGAACATAGAAAAACATGAACCACGGTAAGGTACAGTGGCTGCTGTGCCTACCATAGCACACATGGGCTGAAATAGGTTTCGTTCTGTTACCAATAGAGACTCATCGTTGAGTTGATGGTGGCGAAGTCCATCGTTTTTTGAAAGTTCTGTAGTCCGGATGGCGGAACGGTTAGCACGTTCGCCTTCTACGCACTGGGCCGCGGTTCGATTTCTACTGAATGCGGTAGTTTTCGATAAAAAAGGGGTTTTACGTGTCGGACTGTGAGCCCACTCAGCTGTTAAATGAGTACCCATTTATGGTGTGAATAACTCGGTTGAGCGTGTTTCTGATCACACACCTCTACACAAGACATGTTATCATGATCTACAATAGAAAACGGGATGATGCTAACTCATCTCGACGCCATGGTTCAAATAGGACTGTTGCGCCAGTTATTTATTCATTTATTTTGAAAGCGATTAAATTGACGATTGATTGTTAATCTAATCAATAACCTAGACAGAACTTTGAAAAAACGATAGATTTTGTCACCATCAACTTTACCTAAGTCATCCAGTACAGGGAAGAAGTGGGATCTAAAAATAGTCTCCTCCTTGACAGACCAGGACAGGAGCGGGGAAAATAAAAAATATACTGCTTTTTGTAATCGCCACCGTAGACTCTATGTACGTAACGCAACGGTTGATAGTTATATTTTACCATTTATCCATTTGGAGTTGGTCCTGGTAATCGTTTTAAACTCTACAGATAGTTTGGAAGCGACAGTTGTATAAATGATCCGACGAATTAGTGCTGCATCGCTTGTTGTACCCTGTCTGGCGAGCTGGTCTGCTCTACATTTACCAGCGAAGCCACAGTGAGCCAAAATTAAACATAAAAATGCTAAAGAACGGACGCAATTATTGAATTCTCGTCAAAATTTTCGACGAGGATGCTGTATCGGTGAAAATTACATATCTCTAGCTTATATCATGTCACACTCCAGCCAAATCTGAGCTTCCGCAATCGCCGTAACACTGGACTACAAAATATTTCAGCAGGAGACCGAAATAGATATTTAGGTTAAGTCCATCAGAGAAAATTCCGACCCCTAATCCTTTATCCGTCTTTGAGTCATCTACAATACATAGATTTCTAATTAGGCATAGATTTCTAATTCTCTTCCCATTGGCTGCGCAGTTTTTCCGGCTGACAAAATGATTGTCAAGCACATATCTAGTTGATGTGTAGTCAGCCGTTGTTGGAATATTTGGGTTTAGTTTACCAAATAGCACCATGTCCTGAGATCAACACTGTTGATCAGAGTCGTGAAGTCGAATAATCGCTCGTCCCATGCACCAGTGGCTCGAGTGGAAGCATCCTATACTTTTAAAGAGAACAAGCCCTATTTTGTACGGATTAACTTTTACCCCTTAGTTATCAGCCCACATGGAATGCAGTGAGAGGGCATTCTACAACACCTTCTTAGGAACACCCAGAAATTAACCAGATATGGCAATGTCATTCGCATAAGCACATACTATACCTGGCTGCCCGAAAACTTGCAGGATTTAAAGCAGTCTGTTAGCAACTAAGTTCCAGAGAAAGCGGAATTTGTATTCACTGTCACTTTTGTAAATCTTTTTGAGTATCTCTTCGAAAGTTCCAAGACCAAGCTCAATATACCAAACATTTTGGAGAGGGCCCGGGCCTCCATGGCGCCCCTCTGGATCCGCCACTGCCTGGCATTGTGGGAACACCATCATTCCTCTGCCTTTAAACTTTCCCAACAGCAAGCCCTTCTAGTCCATATGCCCCCCCCCCCTCCCGGAACGGAGTTTGCGGGCCCTTGGCTTACGTCACTGGGTAAGTATAATTTGGGAAGTTGCGCCCCATTTGCCTAGAACAGAGTAAGATAGCGCGCAGAAGTGGTTGACGCGCTATGCCTAACTATGCGCTAACTTCGGTGGTGAGCTTTACCCCTTAAAAATGATTCTAACTATAATTACTCCTACACTTGTAAAGGAAGATGGAGACACCAGAAGGTGTCAATGGGGACGGAGCCATTTTCGACCGTTGAGGTCTAGAAGTGACAGCTGTCAAAGTTGGCTCCTCAACGAGCTAAGCGGCGGCCTGTGCTTGCTGCAGCTCAGTTCGGGAGATGTGGGCGGGGTTTTCGCCGCGCGTTGCCCCTGTCCGATCATATTAAAAGGGAATTCACAGGCCTGGGAAAGACATTACAAACAAGGGAAATGTCTTAATGTGCATCATGGAGTACCACTCGGTATAAGAGCTAAAACGCCGAAATGTTCAGGTCCTTTTTAGTCCTTGATCGGACCAGAAGTGGTACCCCATGATGCACATTAAGACTGCCTGTTCTAAGGCAGAGTCCTTAGCCCTTTGTACTTCAAGCAGTTGTGCATCCCATACAGCTTTCCGTCTTTCCCGTAGAGTAGCTTCAACCCTTATATAACGTAGTTTCTAGCTTCCGGTATCAACATTTCGATCCTTTTTCCTTGTACTTTTGTCCCAGTGGTTTTTGCCACGTACTTAAGGCCTTCAAGCAAACTCTTGAATTACTAGTTCTCGGAGCTTCTCTAGTCTAGGCAGAGTTTTCCTGAAGTGTCCTTAGTACCTTCCTGTGGAAAAGGATCGACCTTCACATCAATTACACTTCCGACATTGCAGAATTTCATCTTTGAGATGCACAGCTAGTAACAATCGAACATATTCGGAAACCGGCAAGATTTGCTAGTATCGCACCTCCGCTGGCCGAATGGGTGCACTTGTTTCCAGCTCATCAGCTCACTGATGGAAACTGCAATACTTTTGCTTTTGTTTTTATTTGTATTTCTTTTTTTTTCTCCCCCTTCAATGCTGTCCGGCTAGCTCAGTCGGTAGAGCATGAGACTCTTAATCTCAGGGTCGTGCGTTCGGGCCCCACGTCGGGCGCCAAATGTAATGGACGGTTTGGTGGTCATCCGAAGATTCCCGTGGGGACGGAGCCTAAGGTAGCAGGATTGACCGTGAAGGTCGGGCTGTGCAATCTGGCGAAGAAAAAGGCTCCTCAAAGAGCTAAGCAGCGGCCTATGCTTGCTGTAGCTCAGTTCGGGAGACGTGGGCGGGGTTTCGCCGCTCGTTGCCCCTGTCCTTTACGTATTAACAAAAATTCATAGGCCTGGGGAAGACAACACAAACAGGGGAGGTAAAAATGGGGAATAAAAATAAAAAGTAGTCGATAAGAATGGAATGGTTGGCGGACGGATCAGACGCCCACGCGGTCAAATCTTGGTCCGGGTGTAATGAGACCCTCGGCCTCTGGTTTCGTACCACCAGCAGATTACTACTCATCAGGTGCTGCTTCGATCTGCCGGTGGGAGCAGCACTACCAGACCATAATACGGTTCATTACAGGTGGTTCATTACACACTCTATTTTTTTATATGCAAGCTTGCAGTTGCAATTTCGGGAACATTCCTGTTTCGCAAAAAGTAGAAGAATTCTCCCTATGCGATTAGAGAGAGTTTTCACAAAAGTCAAGAAATTTCCGCTTTAGGACCTACCAACCCCCCAGCGTGGGTTCTAGGTTCTTACCACCTAAATGGACTACCTAAAGCGAAAATGTCCCAATTAAGGAATTTCAAAATTCTCTCTAAATGCAATAGATAGAATTCTGCATTCGCGAAACAGGAATGTTCCTAATTTCGTCTTAACATAAATGGTTAAGCATCTCCAGGAGCGGGACAGTTCATCTCCTATTAGTATCGGACGCTGCAAAACTTTCGTATTGCTTTAGTGTCTGGCTTCATTATTTAACTGTTCAATTAAAAAAAAACACTAATACCAGCAACAGCCTTTCACAATAACAAAAGTATTTAGTGATTCGTTTTTGAAGACCAAATTCCAAATACATAATCACAAGAATTTCTAGATAGAATTGAAAATTGTACTAAAATCGGCGTGCAATTTGATCTAATATTCCGCCTTAACAAACGAGTTAAACCCAAAGAATATAGTTTTGGCATTCACGCCATGTGGTTCATAATGTGTACATGTACTCGTATACTATCAACGACCACCTTGGCGCTAACTCTTCCACATGCCCCTCACTTCTTGAGAAAAAAAAATTAATAACATAACACGCTGCGCAAAGAAACGACCAACAAATAAACGATATCGGCTCTCATACCAGTGGCATGGCGCACTATAATTTGCTGTAAACTGCGTAAAGCTAGCACAAATATAATGAAATAATTATCAGTCAATTAATTAGGTTATCAACACAGTGATGACCCTAGTGCGATCAAGAAACAAAGAATGCAGTAAATGCTAGTGATCCAGCTAGCGACACAAAATATCATTTCTTGCGAGTTAGAAGTTGCACTCACCTCTTTATTTCGGTAAACCGCTGTAAATGGTCAGTATCCGTAAAAGGGTATCCGTTCCACTTTAATCCAACAACAACTCACAGCACAGTTTGAATGGGCGCCAAACGGAGTTTAAAAATAAACACACACAACACTGGAAATTCCTGTCACCTTTCCTGAATTTGGTAAAAGATAATTTTACCTCTAATATGCAAGAAACGAACCACAAGTTCAACTCTAGTTGAATCCAATTCAGCAAACGCTTTAAAAAAAAAATGAAATGTTTAAAAAAAACGATACCGATCACGTCGCGTTAAATTTTCGGCGATTATACACTATTTGTTTATTTTTCTCTTTTCCAATGTTGAACAGAAATGATAAAACCCAAAATTTAATTTTGGACTATTTTCGAATTGGACTGACCGACCACTCAAGCCCGAACCGAACCGTTCCGAATGAGCAACTCAAAGTGACTGAAAGACTTTGCGCGGCTGCTGATTAGCCGAACCCAAAAAAAGAGAAACTCAAGACTCAAACCAACCGGCGCTACGAACCGGAACCCAAACGGCCTTCTGTTGCGTACGGTACGATAGAAAATGATAGTCATGTCTTTTTTTGTACCAGAACAAAGCAGAATAGAATAAGCAACAAAAAAACGATACTTTTTGAATTAACATCTATCAAAGATTGAAAGTATTAATTGTCGAATTGTAGGTATGTATATATAGGTATAATGTATATATACGAGTATGTATATAAATTTTCTGACTGCTGTCAGAAGCTGAATTACATTAGTGTCACCATACACTGTCGAACTCGAACTCGAAGTGAATTGTGTGTGTGTCAGAGGACATTTGTACCAGGCTCGTGTTCGAGTTCGACAGTGTATGGTGATATTCAGATATATTTACAATGCACGCACGCATCACGTGAAAACCCCTGAACTGATTCGGATTGAATTTTTGGGAAAACATAGGGCTTCTTACTTCACATCACAGTAACACATGTGGTTGGTTTTATCAAAACTGGCTAAACCAATTAGTAAAATAGATGCATAGAAATTTTTTTCACTTTCCCTACTTTTTATTATTCATAATCAATATATTTTTACATAAGGAGACTTTTGAAATATGAAATTAGAAGAATAATATGAAAAAACTGTCAATGGCCCCATTTATGCCGTGGAACTAAAAGGCGATTTAACTAAATCGTTTTAGTGGTAGCACTTGTTCGTGGTGTATTTATACCGACCATATGAAGAGGTGCTAAACATGAAAGATGTCAGCTGTTGAACTTGGATAATAAAAACCCACAATACATTTTTATTGCAAAAACTTGAACTAAGTTTATAAACACAAATAACGCAGAGCAAAAATAACAATAAAATAAAAATTCAAGAAAAGAAAATGACCCAAGGAATGGTACACTGCAACTGGATCACTGTAGTTGGGCCTATTGTCGAGTCAGGATTGTTTCCAATATTCGTTGAGATCCTTCTGTAAACAGTATTTTGATTAACGGGAAGTTGAAAGTTTGCAAAGTGACTTTTAGGGAGTTCATTCTTACTTGTCGAGCTTGAATATCACTAACCGACACGGTTAGTAAACAGCACAAGGAGAATAAATACCCGTTTTATTCATTATAAAATACTTACTCGTAATTTACAATTCTATACGCATGCGGTGTTCTCCCATTTTAGAAAATCTTTCGATTACTTTTACAGTAATGTCGTAATGAATATTGAGTAGCGCTAAACCGTTTAATCGTTTCTCCAGCATTGTGGTTCGGAGCCAAGTCTTAATTCGGCGCAATGACGAAAATGATCGTTCAGCGCTAGCATTCGTTGCTGGTAGGGTACAAAGAAGTTGAAGTAACGTGTTTATAGCTGGATATATGTCCTCGTCGCAAGATTCAAGTATTTCGATTGCAGAATCAAACATCTCTGTTCCTGATACTTTTGAATTCTTCCATTTTTGCTGCCAATGCAATATTTCTCCTCTGAGTTTCAGTTTCATGGAATCCTTATTTCCTTCCAACATATCACCGAAACGTTCAACAAGACCCTTGATTAATTTTGAGATTCCTTCCAAATTTAACTCTACGATATGTTTGGGCAAGAGCTGATTTAAATTGAAGCCCTGCAAGACTTCCTCTGAAAAACGTGTTTTTAGGTCTTCTGTAACCATTTCTATTAGTGGAATGTAACCCGTAACTTTATAGTACTCTTCACAATTTTGTACTGGATGATTTTCTCGATTCCGCTGGCGACCACAGATTCTGGGTTTTTTCACTTCTACGTTTAATTTTTCGGCCATTTGAGTGGCGTTTGAAAAAACTGATTGAAAAAATTCATCTACGTTACTCCTTTGAGTTGTCAGAGATGAAATTAATGACGTTACAACCTCCGATGCCTTTGTAATGTCGATCGATTCTTTTTGTTGGATCACACTCAATGGTTGCGTCAGTAACAAAATGTCACTAAGACAGAAAAGTCCAACTATAAATTCAAATCTGCACAATGTAGTAACAAGATTTAACGCCTTTACCGCAGTATCTTTATTTCTCCACTGCCCAATTTTGGACAGAGCTTCCACGATGTCTGGAAGGTTAACTGTAAATTGGAGAACGGCATCATGCCTCTGTACCCATCTTGTCTCACAAAGTTGAACAATTTTTTTACCTTTAAAAATAAAACAAAATTTTTTTCTTGTTGACGATCATTCAACTTTGTGGCAATTATTACAATTATCAATTAACACAATCATCTTTCCCGTTACTACGATTTTTATTGTTATTTCTGACGCGTTTCGCTCTATCTAGCATTTTCAGAAAATGAAGATCTTCCTCTGAATATGATCGAGAGAGCGAAACTAAATAACGTATTCCGATACACTACACACGCAAACTACACGATCAACTTCTGAATTTTTACTGTACTGATCACATTCGCGCCCTTTTGAAGATAATTTTCGTCGCACTTTCACTTTGGTGTTCAGAAGAATTCAAAGACAACTTCTTCTAATGGTTGGTTAGCTAGTGACCGTATGGTTGGTTACGTTATAAGTACCAAGGCTACAATTTTCACGATCGGTTCTTTGTCAGGAATAAAAGAATGAGAAGTCTGGCAAGCCTCCGAGGATGTTTAATGTTTTGATTTTATTTTCTATTTTTGGAGTGAGGCAGAGGAAAGACTAATAGACTATACCGAAATATATACAAATACTTATCCATTATGTCCTTTTTGAGGGTTGTTCAGTCACATATGGCGACCACTTGTTCTTATTTTGTCTTTCAAATTTTATGAGATAACATTTGTTATTTTTCCAACGAAATCTTAGCGGTAGATTGAGCAATAAGATTTCGTTCGTTACACGCGTAAAGCAAATCCAAATATGCTGCTTTTTTATAATTCTGATGATTTACGTACACATAAACAGATTTTGTGAAGTATGTTGGAGTATTGAGAAGAGAGTTTCTTGAGTGTTGAAATTTTCAACGGTAATAAGCGTGTATCTGAAAGCGATGCGCTTTTGGGGGGGGGGGGGGGGGGGGAATTTCCCCCTCCCCCCCCCGTCGATCCGCGCCTGTTGGTTAAGAAAATGTCAAGAGGCAGTAGCCTCCTAATAAAAACGCATTTCCACCGCTACAATCAAAGGATAAAACGAATGCAGAGTTTCAGGAAAGGATGAGGTATTTACCTAACAATTAAAATATAATTTTCAACAACAACATTATTAGCGAAGACAGCAACACCAAGTCCCAATTTTTCAGTCCAGTTCTGCATCGCAAGTGGAGTTAAAATTCGTACCAAAACTAGCTAGTGCGACATGTTTATGTCGTCGTGAGTTAGTTCAAATTAGTTAATCCTCGAAGATAGTTCCGCGGCATAAACAAGGCCAATGAAATTGGAGGATATCAATCATATGCTAGGTGGTGGTCATCCTGGAGCTTATCTCTGAGAAGCTGATTTAATCGGTTAATTAGGATATGGCGCATATGGAGGTTCTGAATTAGGAACATGTCCAGGACATGGGTAACAAGAATAATATTGGCCCACGTGAACCCATTGTTGTTGTTGTTGTTAATTGACTGGACCCCTCCAGCGGCATGGGCGCGTCAACTTCTCAAGCATTTATACGTCTTGTTGACGTTTCGATACCATATCTACTTTTTCGAAAGTCCAGTTGCTAGCATGCACCTCCCATCCGCGCCGTCTTTATACTGACAAGCTCGGAGCACTGTGATAGTTCTATTAGTACTCACAGGCAGTTTTTGATTGCACCGAGATTTGAACTTCGAGCTCTAAATTAGTATCGTAGAGCGGTGACCGAACGACCACGGCCACCGAGCGCGACGTTGACCCATATCGACCTATGTATGTAAGCCAACGTTGGCGAAAATTGGCCAATATGGACAAACTTCCACTAATATGGGCAACGGTAGCGCAATTTGTTTAGGCATCAGCCTCATGTTTGACTGCCGGCGTTTCGGGTTCGAATCCCGTCCACGACGACGTTTGTGGCCATGTATGTGCAGGAGGTGCATGCTGGCAACTGCATTCTCCGATTTATGCCAACGAAACGTCAACTGGGCCACATGGAACAGTTGACGCGCTATGCATCACAAGGGGTTAGGGCAATTGAGTATAACATGAAAATACAGTCTTACGAATTTTGTTTGGGCGACCGGTAGCTCAGTGCGTACAGGTGTTCATCTCATATCTAATCTGACTACGGTCCTTACGGGTTCAAGTCCCGTCCACGGAGCTCATGGGCATGGATGTTTGTGTTCTCTTCCCCCACTGGTGCGGCCGTAATAGTAAGCCACATCTCCCGACTGGTCGTAAGTAGGCGGCTAAATGGGAGAAGGAAGTGCAAGGCAACGTACATCGTCCGAAACTGGTTTATGCCAACGAAACGTCAGCTAAGCCACATGCAATAGTTGACCCGCTATGCTCCACTAGGGGTTAGGGTTCTTCCATACAATTAAAGAAAATAACATTTTATTCACAGGGAATAAACTGTTTGATCCGCCTAAACTGCAACTAAACTGCATTGCCCGAAGCGAATTTCAATTATGTATTTGTATCTGAAACGTCGCTTGCAGAACAACATTTTCTTTCCACCAGCTTTCCATCGAGAATAACCGGGGATAGTTTTGGTAATGTGCTCTTTTCTGATACAAAAAACGCGGTTGGTATATCGATAGCACGACGATTCAGTGCATTAACATCTACTGTTCTGTATCATTCGTATGCGACTTTCGTTTATTTACGATTCGGCCAGCATATACTCGGATAAACACAGATCCATCTCTTTGGCGCTGTGTGTAAGAAAGATTAGCACAATTAAGGGGGCAGAGAAGTAGTCAAAATTTGGAAATTGGTTTTTGGTAGTTTTAGAAGAAAAGATAGATGACGAAAAAATAAATACTTTTATAATAGCAGAAGCAGCGAAAAGTATAA